>OZ012739.1:348322009-350944509 GCA_963859935.3 Lathyrus sativus | reverse complement strand
ACACCCTTTTCTACCCCACAAATTAATTGGCAAAATATTCACGTTTATCAGAGTAAAATATTAAACTCAATAAAAATCACCTGAAAGGGCACACATTTCCCAATAAATCAAATATAGGTCAAGGCTCCCTAAACAACGGATTTTCCCAAAAGATATCAAAAATTGCTCAAAAGGCAACGGAACTCAAAAAAAGCATAATCCAAAGTTTTCCTTGTACGGAAACAAAATCAATATAACAAAAATCAAATAAAACATGGTTTAGCTCAAAGACCCCAACCCGATGTTAGAATTGTCCATGGTTCTATGATTGGCTAAATTGTGGTAAAACAAGATTCTGCACTAATGTTAAGCAGGATGTCATTACCAGAGTTATGACATCACTAAAGAAGCAAGCAGGAGCTGGTGAAAGAACTGCTGTGAAGTGTTTTAATGTGAATGTCATGCTGAATGTCGTGACATCCATCACGACATCCATCTACTGTCATGACAAAACTATTGTCATATGTGAGAAACAGCAGGAGTAGTGGTGCAGCAGGAGCCAGTGGTGCAGCAGGAGCTGAAAATAGAATTGATGTCATGTGTTGACATTTGGTGCAGCAGGAGCTAACAAGAGTGTCACTACTGCGAAAATCGGCGCCGACTGACAGAAGAGTCGCCACCGTGCGTTATTTATCCCAACGGAGGGAAAGGAAACGCTTGAAGTAAACCTCGCAAAAAACGGGAAAGGTATGGTCATCGCAACCAAAACCTGGATTCGGGAGTCGGTTACGCAAGGGGAAGGTATTAGCACCCCTCACGTCCATCGTACTCGATGGGATCCACGCTTGCTTGTTTGTACGGATTACACTTCTATCTAAACTAAATGATGAGGTCTGAAAAGAAAAGAAAACATGACTCGGCAAAGCATCGCACTTTATGCCTACGTATTCCCGTCTGGAACGAGAAATCAGAGTCAACGTAGTTCGCCTAACTACGGGTGAAGGTGGGTGAAGGTTGCTCGCTAGGACACTGCATCCTATGCCTACGTACTCCCACACTGCATGGAAGATCAGAGCAAACGTAGTTCGGGCTACGCACGACACAAGCTGTTCAAGCGTCTTTTATGAAAAATATCACCTTAAACAAGGGTTTTCTTATTGCAAAAAAGGTTGATGTTTGTTCAAATCTTTTAACGGAAGAAGTGAATTGATTTCTGTTATAACCTTTATTAATGTTTTTCTGTTGTTTTGAGGAAGGAAGAGATGACACTCTACAAATCCTAGGGTTGAAAAGGGGATAAAAAAATCTACCCTAATGTTATCATGCATGGGTTAAGACCTAATGTCTATCATGCTCCTCTCTTGCGCAGAGAGAAACAGAGATCCTAAGGGAATAGACGGAAACAGGAACAGCAGATATATACAATAAAGCAGTAAAATACATGGATGCAACAATACAAGCGAGGCAAGGGAGTCCCACTCAACCTCGAACCTAGAAAACAATAGGCAAAAGTGAATAGAATTCACTTTCAACCCAGCAGGCTAAACAGCAAACAATATAGTCCGGGAAATTCACACAATACATCAAGAAATATCAACAACAAAAGCTAAACAGCAAAGCAACCCTCATCAGCATCTGCAACCATCTTCAGGCTTCAAGCAGACATCAGTCTTTTATCTTCAATATCTCAATGGCTTTTCTTCAAGTCCCAATCTCCAAGCTGAGGAATCAATCACAAGAATGAACTGGGTGTTAAGCAATTAGTTGACCACCAAAGGTGGCAAACAGACTGCTAACAACACATAGAATATTTTCTCTCCAGAGTTCTATCTCTTAGACACTATCACCAAGCCTTCCAAAGGAAGGGTGTGAGTGTCTTAGAGAGACTCTGCATCATAGAGAGGGATGGAGGCAATCAAGACCTTCCATGTTTATGAATCAAGTTTGCTACTCTAGAGCTCTGCCTAACTCCTAGATCCTACAACCTTCAACAGCTGCTAGCAAGAGCTACTCCTCATCAACTCTGGAAGTTGGTCTTCAGTCTCCTTAATCTTCAAATGGGCTTCATCATCACAGTCTTCATCTCAAACCCCAAGCCCCAAACACACCCAATACCCCACACAGTCAAATAATAACCCTAAAGAGGGCACACCACACAGTCAATCAAATACAAGCAATATACTAGTATTTATAGGGGAATCCTAACATTTTCTAAGGGATCTATTATCTACCCATAACCCCTATAGTCCCATACCCCAAAATCAAATCAAAATTCCTAAAAGAATCCATCTATCTCACCTATGCTCACTTAAAACCCTACTTTTAACCACTCTAATCTCACCTAATCAAATCATCTAAAAACTAATCCTAAAATTATGAATTAAATCCCATATACAAGTTGAGGTCCTAAGTGACATATCCTAAAAAGAATGGGTCCTAAATCTAAAGGGAACTATTAGAACTAAAATCAACAAAATTATGTACTAAACTAAACTCATTAAAAAGCTATTTACAAGAAAAATACACAAAAAAATACTAAAACAAAATAAAATGCTATTTTTATTGTTGGATATTTTTCTTAACAAAATTATTGATCTACCACAAAAAGAATCAATTAAAAATAAGTGTTTTTCAATTTTATATTGATTTTTTAAGATGCAAAGAAAATTAAAGAAAATGAAAATTAAAATAAAGAAAATAAGAGGGAGGGGGTGTCAGAAGCAACTTCGCTCAGTTATATTTGCCTGATGGGCCATGAAGGGGGTGGTGCGTGTAGCAAGAGGCGCTAGGCCCAGCATGCATCAGAAATTGAATTAAAAAATAAAAGAAAAAAATGACACGCGAGCGGTGCAGGAAGCAACAATTCCAAGTTCATTTCCATTGGGCTTCCATATGGGGGTGTGATTAGCGTTGTTCGATCCAGGCCCAGACGTTTCGTTTAGTTAAACGACGCGTTTTGATGCTTTGGGTTCCCTCCGCTTCTCAACTTTAAACATAGGCCATTGGATTGGATTAAAAGGTCAAGACTTTGAAACGATCGGACGGACATGCTTCATCTTCTCCAAATGGACCTAGGGTTTCAGTTTTTTACAGCTCCATGCACGAAATTTCAAGCTCATCGTGCTCTCTCAATTCACAATGAAAATCAAAAATTCCAAAGGCAAAAACGTGCCATTTTCTTCCCTGGTCACGATGGTACCCATAATTTCTCCTAAAGCTTCCTATAATTCGCAAATAGAGAACCCTAAGATCTTAGTTCCACCATTGTACACTGATAGGCATGGTTATTAAACTTGCTCAAACTATACTAGAATGTTCTATGCGTTATGCTAATCACTCTAAACTAAAGAGCTCAGATTATCTTGCCCTAATCCAAGAGTTCTTGATCTTGAAAGATTCATCACCATGTCATTCATCCTCACGAAATTCACCCTAACTTTCTGAATTCAATCATCTGATCAACCCTAACAGTTCTAACCTATTCTTTCTACCTAATTAATACATAAATAAGGAGATAGAGGAAGATTCACCAACCTGCTAGGTAGCTATGGCAGAGGTGGTTCCAGTCCAATCCAATGCTTGTAATCCTTCGAGAATGATCCTTGCTTGATGAGGAGCTTTCTGTTTGCAAAGAAAATGGAGGGAAAAGCTTGTATCCTTTGCTGCAACTTTGATGCACAATCTTGAGTTTTGAGAAAACAGCTCCTTAAACAGCCATGGATGGACCTTGGAGGATGATATTTCACACTCACAACTCACCACAGATGGAAGATGAATAAAAGCCTTGAACAGAAATGGTGTATTATGATGATTCTCTCACTTACTTGCAATTGAAGAAACTATGGAATTCTCTCTCTCCTCACTCTCTTTTCACCAACCTTTTGCACTAATGGACTCAATTCAATATATAGAGGATGATGGACAGATCTAGAAGTTTCTGGATTGATCTTAGGGGATTCTAGAATGTGGTGGAAGAATGTGGAAATTCTCATGTAATGACACTTTGAAATATCTCATCTCATGCCTCAATTGTCCTTACAACCCTTCAATTCCACTTTAAAATCTCCTCATATGAGTTATTGGAAGGATATGAGTGCCTACCATGCTGATCCCTTGCCTTTTGCTAAGTTTCATATGGATGCCTTATGATGCAAGCAAGAACATTACAAAGCAAGTCCAAAATTTAAGCCCTAACTCAAAAAAGTGGCTGAACCAATGTCTTTAAAATGTTGTTTATAATCAATTTGGTATATTACATGACCCATTTTGGATTTGTAGATCTCTCAAACCATTTTTTCATTTGAACTTTTTCAAGTTATATGCCATTTTTAAGTCATTTTTCACCAACTTTTATCAAGTCTTGTTCTATGCATTTCCAAACTTCCATGACCTCTTTTCTAGTCTTAAAATGACAATTTGAGCAACTTTGATGTTGTGAAGGTTTTCATTTGAAGCTTCCTTGTATGCGTTTTAGGCATAGGCTAAGAATGACCTGTAATTCTCAAATGACCAAAATACCATTTGCTTGCCAAGGACATAAGTAGAGTTACACAAATCATATGAAGGCATACCATACCTTTATAGAAAGATATGACAATAAGTAACAACTCTCATGTTGGCCAGAAATCCATTTGAAATCTCCTTGAAGGTCAAAAGTTGCTTGGAAGACAGACAACTTTCACAGACAAATTTCAGTGCCCTCAGATGACCTGTAACTTGCAAGAGCTATAACTTGAGTTCTATAAATCATCTTGATGACTTCCACCACTCAAATTAAAGCTATGAAGATACTCTACAAGTTTCATGTGTACTAGAAATTCATATGAAGCTTGCATCTTGAGTTACACTGCTTTGAAGTTTGACCTAAATCAGGGGATTTTACACTGAAACCCTAATTTGGTAACTCCATTTCTCCTTGATTCCTTCTGATTTTTCTTTAGCACAACACCATATCCCTATCCACATAGAAAATAATGAATCCCACATTCTTCAAATGATCCTTGATGCCTTTCAAACAAATCTTTGACCTAGGGTTGACCTAGTGTTGACCCAGATAAAACCCTAGTTGACTGACTTCAACTGAGGCTATTGCAATCATTCCAATGACTTGGTTACTCCTCAAGAATGATCATCTAGGCTCTTCATAACATCCATACACACCTCATGCTCTTGGCTCATAGCTCATACACCCTCTGATGATCCCCAAATAACCTCAAGATAGGGGAGAACTCACTGATCAACCTGTCAACTCTTCAAAGCTCAAATTCTTCCCTGATGACCTGAGTAGTCTTGAATATGAATGAAACCCTTGGATATGCCTCTTGAGATAAGAATAGCACTTGATCCCCTGATTAAGATAGCTTGCCTATGCTATGCAATGCAAATGAATACCCTATGTACATAATGACTATGCAAATGACTATGCAATTGAAACATAAACCTAGGTTAGAAAAGGTTGGGCAAATTTTGGGGTGCAACAGCTGCCCCTATTCAAGCAGCTTGGACCCGACTGGATGAAGAACGCGCAGCCTTCAGACATTCGAGGTACGAGACGGTTGAATACGAAAGAACCCGAAAATTTGCCAACCGCAAAAATAAATTGCGAATACGACTACTGCTTGGGGAAAACCCTTCAGGGAAATGACTTCTGTTGTCACGGCAACAACTAAACACTCCTCTGTCAATCTGTTTTTGTAAAATAATCTGATATTGTCCGTAGACCACTCCATTCCGAAGAAATGAGCATACACCAAACAACGAGAAATTGTTGATATCACTTATCAACCTTTGTTGATCTCACTTATCAACCGAGCACACGCTAACCAGCGGGAGAATATTGACTTCACTTGTCATGTTGACTTCACTGATCAACCTCTCGTATCCTGAAGAAACGAGCACACACTTAACCAAACGATACAATGTTCGAAGACATGAACAACCGACTCCGCGGGGAAATGAGAAACTTAACTAAGTAGCTCTGAGGGGACAATTCTGACGACTGCCGTCAAACACCTGCTGGGGAAATTGGGAACTTGACCATGCACCCTGACAAGAATAACCGTGTTGGAAAATACGAGGAATTTAACCAAACACCACCGGTGGCGAATACCCTGCTGGGGACTATGAGGGACTTAACCAAGTAACTCACTAACGTAACATCCTGCTGGAGCACATAACTCTGCTGAGGGAACTACGGGTAACTACCCACAAACTGCACTACCGTCTTCTGATGCTGACTCCACAGCATCCTGAGAAAGACTCAGATGGGGGAATGCAAGTAACTTAACCAAGCGACTTGTCAAAGAATACCCTGCCGGGGATTACGAGGAACTTAACCAAGTATCTCGTTGAAGACCAACCCATTGGGAATTACGTCTCTACTGGGGTAACTGTGGGTAACCACCCAAGATCTGTATCATGCTATTTCCACAGCACTCTGAGAAAGGACTCGGCTGGGGAGAAAGAGAAATGCTTGACCAAGCAACTCTGCTAGGGGAATATGACATGACGAACACGATCACTGCGTGTCTGGCACAACAACCCTCTGTAACAAAATGAACACGATCACTGCGTATTCTACACCACAACCCTCTTGACAGGAGAAAACACGATCACTGCGCGTCCTGGCGTTGCAAACAAAATCACATAATAGGACAAACACGATCACAGCGTGTTGCGTTACAACCAAAATTACATCGACCATAAATCCAACCGGATGAGGTAAACACGATCACAGCGTGCCAGACGGAATAAATCCACATAGAAGAGGCGAACACGTTCACTGCGTACTTCAACCACCAATATGATGAACACGATCACCGCGTGTGCTGCACTAGGACAAACACGATCACTGCGTGTATTGACCGACAAACCCCCAAAATGATGTCAACACGATCACTGCGTGTGCCACCAAACCAACCCATGTACTAGGACGAATACGATTACTGCGTATGCCGACCAATAAAACCAACTGATACGATAGCCACGATCACTGCGTGCTCCGCATCATAAGTTCCCATGGTACTATCAACACGATCACTACGTGCCATACGAATACGATCACTGCGTATCTTGAACACGATCATTGCGCGTTCGAACACGTTCACTGCGCGTTTTGAGCCACGATCCTCTTGACTAGAGAAGACACGATCACTGCGTGCTGTGTGTCTCAACTAACCCACATAACTGGACGAATACGATCACTGCATATTCTAACCATACATAGGGTAAACGCGATCACTGCGCGCTTCATGTCACGGCCCTCTTGACTGGAGGAAACACGATCACTGCGTGCCTTGTGACACAACTTCAAACATGGGACGAATACGATCACTGCGTACTTCGGCCACAAACAACCAGATGAACACATTCACTGTGTGCCTCACCCTATAACCAAACCGTATAACGGACAAATACGATCACTGCGTATATCGACCAACAAAAACTGGATGAACACGATCACTGCATGTCAATCTATAACCACTGTATAACGGACGAATACGATCACTACGTATATCGACCAACAACATCACATGACATGGTAAACACGATCACTGCGTGTCCTACACCACCAATCGAGTGAACACGATCACTGCGCGTCCTGCTCAATAAAACCCTGAGACGATACCAACACGATCACTGCGTGCCTTACAAAACAATCTTCTTAGATCGGGACGAATACGATCACTGCGCCATTCGACC
This sequence comes from Lathyrus sativus, assembly GCA_963859935.3. Taxonomy (NCBI): domain Eukaryota; kingdom Viridiplantae; phylum Streptophyta; class Magnoliopsida; order Fabales; family Fabaceae; genus Lathyrus; species Lathyrus sativus. The sequence goes on along the minus strand of OZ012739.1, from coordinate 350,936,829 downwards.
ACAGATACACATACCAAGATCAACACGATCACCGCGTGTCCTACAACATGAACCCCATAGGTGGTACAAATACAATCACTGCGTACTTGGGCCATAAATCCACATCTTCCTGAAACCACGATTTCTCTTATCGGCAGGGAACAAACATATCTGAAACTGAAGAGGTAACTACCTGGCTTATGTTTCAAAAATGCATGTTTGATAATGACGCCATGCTTCCATACTGCCTGGAAATGCTACGTGCTCATGTGAAATGCAAATGCTCATGATGCATGCTTATGCAAAGAGTTGCTTCAGCAAAATAAATGCTGAAGACACACTGGATCCGCTGGGGATGACCGGAATACTACCGATACACTTCCAACAAAATAAATGTTGGAAAGATGAACTAACTCCGCTGGGGATAACCATCCTGCTAGGAAAGTAGCTCACGCACTCAAAACTCCAAAATCTGCTGAGGACGATCCTCCTGATGAGGAAGAGCGACTTGCTGGGGAAAGAAAGGACAATCGTGCTCGGGAAAACTCCTTTCAGCAGCTCCAACCACCTGATCACACTCCGTGGGGAACCTCTCCTGCTATCACTGAGCTGGGGAAATTATCCTGCTATCACTGAGCTGGGGATTGAACTACACATTCTGATTTGCACTGCACAAGAACTCTCTGGGAAGTTAATCATATCCATCTCGTCCTTTACTGGGGAGGACTCTGCTCTGCTTGACAAGCCACTTCTGAACTGAAGATACATTGATCTTTTCCTTTGACGCAATCTCCACTCTCCTGGGTGGATAACATTCAATTTTGCCTGGGGCGACTTCACCGGGGAGAGACACAACGTTCACCCTCTGAAGAGGGTACCAGCCTGCCATGGACTCTGGAGGGGAACTTTGCGAGCTTTCGAATACCTGCAAAAGTCAACAAGCAAACACAAGGCAATCTATGCAAAAAAGAAACATCTTGGCAATCACCCATGACAACCATTCAGGTAATTTTCGGTTTTAACAATCATCGGCCGAGGCCCGCCTGTTTACACGCATGTAAGTTTATCAAAAACATCGGCGCTTTTTACAAACAAAACTGTAAAAAAAAAAATTAAAACCAAAGTCACACACTACACTGAATAAAACACTTTATTGATAACGGCCTGAGAATAGGCAAGATTTGTACATCAGATGCAACTCCTAAAAAGAGGTAGTCACACATAAACAAAATGCAGAAGTATACAAATATACAGAATAAAATTTGTACACATGTCGGCAACGTGTTACAGACGAACACCATGAACCGATCCTCCTATGACTCGTCGGACTCTGACGCTTTCCCGATCTTTGTCTTCGGAAGAAGTTGCTTTGGATAGTTGACCCCCAGATGCTCCTAAACCACTAATCAATCAAACTCGGACCGCAGTCATTTGCTTCTCAAATCCCTAAATTTTGCGTGAATCGCCCTTTGCGGGTTTTCGATTCACCGGGATACCCTTTTTTGTCGAAGCCGCCCAGTGTAGGTTTTCGACTTCGCGGGTGTACATTTTTTCCATTTTATCCCTAACTTTTGCCCGAACCTTTTTATTCTGTTTTTGGTTCGCCAGGATGCCCCATTTTTGCCTGGAATCTCTTTTTACTGTCCAGCGGGTCAATTTTAAGCAAAGTATTTTTTAACTGCGTCCGAGTTTACAGGGGACGAAAAGTCTTCACCATCCATGATGGATAACAATAAGTCTCCTCCGGAGAAGACCTTTCTCACGACGTATGGACCTTCGTAATTGGGAGTCCATTTGCCTCTGTGATCCGATTGCGGTGGGAGAATCTTCTTCAGCACAAGATCACCCGTCTGAAAGCTTCGAGGTCGAATCTTCTTGTCGAACGCTTTCTTCATCCGGCTCTGATACAGCCTACCATGTGCAATGGATGCCAGTCTTTTCTCATCTATCAAGCTCAGCTGATTCAATCTACTCCTCACCCATTCTGCCTCGTCCAGCTTAACATCAAGCAAAACCCTCAAAGATGGTATCTCAACCTCCAATGGCAGGACAACCTCCATGCCATATACTAGTGAAAACGGTGTTGCCCCGGTTGATGTACGCACTGTAGTACGATAACCGTGCAAAGCGAATGGCAACATCTCATGCCAATCCTTATACGTGACCACCATCTTCTGAACAATTTTCTTTATGTTCTTGTTGGCCGCTTCAACAGCGCCATTCATCTTGGGTCTGTAGGGAGATGAATTATGATGCTCGATCTTGAAATCCCGACACATATCTTTCATCATCTTGTTGTTCAAATTTGAACCATTATCAGTAATGATTCGCTCAGGAATACCGTATCTGCAAATTATATCCTTCTTGATAAACCTGGCCACCACCTACTTTGTCACATTGGCGTAAGATGCTGCTTCCACCCACTTAGTGAAGTAATCAATCGCAACCAGAATGAAGCGATGCCCATTAGAAGCAGTCGGCTCGATCTTTCCAATCATATCAATTCCCCACATGGAGAAAGGCCACGGGGATGCCATAACGTTCAGTGGACTGGGCGGCACATGGATCTTATCTGCATAGATCTGGCACTTGTGACACCGCTTGGCAAATTTGAAACAGTCAATTTCCATCGTTAACCAGTAATACCCCGCTCGCAACAATTTTCGAGTCATAGCATGCCCACCAGCATGCGTACCAAAAGTTCCTTCATGGACCTCTTCCATGAGTAAATTGGCTTCCTTCTCGTCTACACACCGGAGGAGTACCAAATCGTGGTTCCTTCTATACAAAATGCCGTCGGGATTCAGATAGAAGTTGCCTGCTAATCTCCTTGGAGTCTTCTGATCGCGACTGGATGCCCCAGCCGGGTATTCCTTGTTCTTCAGGAAGTTCTGTATATCGAAATACCAAGGTTTACCGTCAGATGCTTCATCAATTGCAAACACAAAGGCCGGCCTATCAAGGCGAGAGATGACAATGCTGGGAGCCTCATTCCAGCGGTTGACTTTATACATCGAGGATAACGTTGCAAGGGCGTCCGCCATTTGATTCTCCGCCCGAGGTACATGATGGAACTCCACCCTATCAAAGAAAGGTAGCAACCTTCTCGCATAATTCATGTACGGTATCAGATTAGGTTGGCGCGTCTCCCACTCTCCCTTAATCTGATTCACAACCAACGCTGAATCCCCATATACATTCAGATTCTTGATCCTCAGATCAATAGCCTCCTCTAACCCCATAATGCAAGCTTCATACTCTGCTTCGTTATTCGTCACTGGAAAAGTCAATCTGGCTGTGAACGGGATGTGCGACCCGTGGGGAGTTGTAATGATTGCCCCGATCCCGCTACCGTACGAATTGACAGCCCCATCAAAAATCAATTGCCATTGGGAACTCCGCTCAGGCCCTTCACCAGGCAACGACTCATCACAATCTTTATCTTTCAAGTACATTATGTCCTCATCAGGAAACTCAAACTTCATAGGCTGATAATCCTCAATTGGCTGTTCGGCGAGATATTCGGACAGAACACTTCCCTTAATGGCCTTCTGGGAAATATACTGGATATCGTATTCTGTCAATACCATCTGCCATCTAGCAATCCTTCCAGAGAGCGCTTGCTTCTCAAACACATACTTGATCGGATCCATCTTCGATATCAGCATGGTTGTATGGTTCAGCATATACTGTCTTAGACGTTTGGCAGCCCATGCCAATGCACAACACGTCTTTTCGAGCATAGAGTATCGAGATTCATAATCTGTGAACTTTTTACTCAAGTAGTAAATTGCATGCTCTTTCCGCCCTGTCTCGTCGTGTTGACCGAGAACACAACCCATACTGTTCTCCAGAACCGTCAGATACATAATCAGTGGTCGTCCCGCTACTGGGGGTATCAACACCGGAGGTTCCTGCAAGTATTCTTTTATCTTTTCAAATGCCCTTTGGCAATTGTCGTTCCAGACCACCGCTTGATCTTTCTTTAACAGCTTGAATAATGGCTCACACGTGGTCGTTAGGTGAGAGATGAACCTAGCAATGTAGTTCAACCTCCCTAAGAACCCACGAACTTCTTTTTCTGTCCTCGGTGCTGGCATCTCTTGTATTGCTTTTATTTTTGCAGGATCGACATCGATTCCTTTCTTGCTCACAATGAACCCCAATAGCTTCCCGGATCTCACTCCGAAGGTACATTTATTAGGATTCAGCCTCAGCCTGAACTTCCTCAGCCTCTTGAACAACTTCAGCAGATTAACCAGATGTTCTTCCTCTGTTTGAGACTTGGCAATCATGTCATCGACGTACACCTCAATCTCTCTGTGCATCATGTCGTGAAAAAGCGTTGTCATAGCCCGCTGATACGTTGCCCCAGCATTTTTCAAACCAAAGGGCATCACCTTATAGCAGAAGGTTCCCCACGGGGTGATAAAGGTCGTTTTTTCCATATCCTCCGGAGCCATTTTGATCTGGTTGTACCCCGAAAATCCATCCATGAAGAAGAATACCGAAAACTGAGCCGTGTTGTCAACTAACACATCAATATGCGGCAGCGGGAAGTCATCTTTCGGGCTCGCTTTGTTTAGATCCCTATAATCAACGCACATTCGAACCTTGCCATCTTTCTTTGGCACAGGCACGATATTAGCGACCCATGTGGGATAAGTGGTAACAGCCAGGAATCCAGCATCCCATTGCTTCTGCACTTCTTCCTTTATCTTTACGGCCATGTCAGGACGAGTCCTTCGGAGTTTCTGCTTCACAGGCAGGCAATCCTCCTTCAACGGCAGACGGTGAACAACCATATCGGTATCCAAACCCGGCATGTCCTCGTAGGACCAAGCGAATATATCACTGTATTCACGCAGCATCTCAATAAGCTCTTGCTTGATGTCCACTTGCAACGCAGCCCCTATACGGATATTCCTGACGCATTCTTCAGACCCCAAGTTGACAATATCAATCTCTTCCTGGTGAGGCAGAATGACTCTCTCCTCTTGCTTCAATAACCGACTAAGCTCTTCTGGTAAGTCGCTATCCTCCACAATCTCCTCCTCAGCTTGGAAGATCGGATGCTCGAAGTCTAAACGAGTCATAGGAAGTTTTTGGTCGGTGTCATCTGAAAATTCATGAATCCTGCGAGAGAAACGGTTAAGTGCTTCAAAAATGATGTACAAGCAAAATGCATAACCACGCTGCCATTTTATTGAAAAATAAAAACAGAAAGAAAAAGGATCACAACATTTGAATGTAAAAAACGCCGTCATTTATTGATCATGCAAACATACAGGTAAACAGTTAGGCCCTAAGACAAGATCATCGATGCCCCGGGCAAGGCATGTGATCATACAATGATTGAAAAAACAATGCATTACTGTTTGGTGACTTGGATGACGTCCTGGATGGACCAGTTGCATAGGCTTTGCCCCGGCGTGCTGGGTCGAATCCATGCGTCCATGTCGCAATCGCTATCCACTTCCTCCGTATCAGATACGGCATTGATCCTTTCGAAGCTTACTCCTCCGGGCGTGAACACGACCGGTCCTTTGTACTTAGGCGCACTCTGCGAGGAAGATGGGCGGTACCCCAAGCCATACTTATCTTGCTTCACTGGAATGTCCAGAACCTGCCCCCACTTCTGAGTCTCTCCTGTTTGTACCAACGCCTTGGCTTCTTTATATGAGGAGACAACCACCTCCTGCCCTTCACTCTTCACCGGAGCTTCTTCTTTAACCTTCACCCCTTCGAACGCCTGACACAGCGTTTCATGAATCTCTCCATCTACCTCCACGTACTTGAAGGAAGACAAATGACTGACTAAGATATCTTCTTCGCCACACACCGTCACAATACTCCCTTCAACCATATACTTCAGCTTCTGATGGAGCGTGGAAGTCACTGCTCCAGCGGCATGAATCCAAGGTCTCCCAATCAAACAGCTATATGCAGGCTGGATGTCCATGATGTAAAACACTGTGTCAAACACCTCCGGTCCTACCTGGATGGGTAACGTTATTGACCCGAATACTGACCTCCTTGTACCGTCAAAGGCCCTCACTACCAAATCACTAGGTGTGCATAACAACCCACAGGTATCCAATTTCAACAGGGCTTTCTTTGGTAACACATTCAACGAGGACCCAGTGTCTACCAGTACATGGGATAAAATAGTGCCCCGGCATTCGATAGAGATATGCAAGGCATTATTATGATCACGCCCTCTAGGCGTTAAGTCAAAATCCGTGAATCCCAGTCCATGCCCAGCGTTAACATGTGCCCTAACTCCCTCCAGCTGATTAACTGAAATCTCTTGCGGCACGAAGGATGTCTCAAGTACCTTCAACAGGGCATTTCTATGCGCCTCAGAACACAACAACAACGATAATATGGAGATCTTTGACGGGGTCTGCTGCAGGTGATCTACAATCTTGTAATCACTTTTGTGAATTAACCTCTTGAATTCTTCCACATCTTTGGTTATCGGCTCTTTCTCTTTACTCCCCGAAGATTCCCCCTCAACAACTTTGTTCTTTCCCCTGGCAAGCCTCTCTGCTTCAACCTCAGGTGAAGTGAAAATTCTCCCGCTCCGGGTTATACCACCCGCTCCTACTATGTTGTCTATGGATCCTGCTGGCGGATCATTCAAGTCAATCTTTTCCCCATTGCAATACACCTCAGCACCATAGCACCACGGGACTGCCTTTGTGCTTTCATAAGGGACTGGCTTAGCCTTGGCAATAGTAATGATCGGCCTTTTCGATGATGCCGAAATTGTCACTGATTTGAACGGAATGGTGATCGTAGCAATCTCCCTACGCTCTTCCTCAGATTTTGTCTCAACAGACTTCTCTTGCCCCGCAGCCCTGTCAAACTGCAAAATTCCTTCATCAATCAAACTCTGAACTCCCCTCTTCAACTTCTCACAACCCTCAGGTTGAATCAAGCAGTCATCACACTCTTCACTGCAACCGGGATAGACACCCCCTTTCAATAAACGCTGCTTTACGTAACTCAAAGGGGTTTTCAGCTCACCCACCTCCGAAACCAAGTTCAACTCATCATCTACCATGATTGCATTGGCCCCAGCCCCACCATGCTTGGGCATTGGCTGCTGCGTGATATTGGGACCGTCCTTCCCGAAGTTAATAGCCGTACTATCAAGCAAATCCTGTACTTTATGCTTGAAAGCTAGGCAATTTTCAATATTGTGCCCCGGTGCACCCGAATGGAAGTCACAGTGCTCATTAACATCATATCCGACTGGTGGCTGGCCAGTTGGAGGTGCTAAGGTCCTCTTCTCGACTAGCTGCAATTTCAACAAAGTTTGAAGGAGTTCTGCATATGATATCGGCGATACCTCGAACACTCTCCTCGGTCGTGGGTTCTGAAGTCTGCACTGATTATTATTAGGCTGCTGCTGAGCCTGCTGCGGTGGTTGTTGTCTCTGCTGCTGAGAAGGCCCTGGAATGGTTACACTTGCAACTTGCGACTGCTGATGCCAGTTCTGATTTTTATTCTTTCGTCGAGCACTGTATACAGCATTGGTATCACCCTGCCTTTTACCACCAAACGTCTTTTTATTACCTCCTGCGGAACTGGACTCACCCGCCTGAATTTTACCAATCTTTACCCCGTTTTCAATACGCTCCCCCATCAAGATCAACTCAGAGAAAGTACTCATCGAAAAATTGAGCAAACGGTCATAGTACATTCCAGAAAAAGTTCCTATGAACATATCCATCATTTCGCGTTCCACCATAGGAGGGTGCACCCTAGCAGCCAGATCTCGCCACCTCTGGGCGTATTCTTTAAAGCTCTCGCTAGACTTTTGAGACATGCTTTGCAACTGGACTCGGTTAGGGGCGAGATCACTATTATATTCATAATGTCGAACAAAAGCCTCTGCCAGCTCTTTCCAACTCCTGATCTGAGTAGGCTCCAAACTCATGTACCACTCCAGCGATGACCCTGACAGGCTATCCTGGAAGAAGTGCATTAGCATCTTTTCATCCTCAGAATACGCAGACATACGCCTGTAAAACGCGCGCACATGCACCCTAGGGCATGTATCCCCTTTGTACTTATCAAATGACGACGCTTTGAATTTCAGCGGGACCCTCAACCCTGGGACTAACCCCATATTTGACATATCCAGCCCAAGAGCATTCTGGCTGGCTAACCCGTTCACTTTCTCTTCTAGCAATCTCATCCGATGGTTGTCATCCCTGGCTCTTTCATAGCCTTCGTTCTGACCAGAGAACACATCCTCCTGGCGATCCTCCCAGCGAGGTACTGCATCGTATCCAACATAATCTGCGTCACGGCCCGGACCCGTTTGGACGTACCTGGGGTCATACCTCAGATTACCCATCTCTTGAGTGTTGTATGCGCCAGCTCCATATCCAAGATTACCATAGCCACCAAACCCAGCCTTGGCGCCAGCCATGCTGCCATACCCCATGTTCACACCATTGAATCCTTGGTTACCATTAATACCATTCATTCCGACATTCTCAACGCCCCCATTGAAACCCTGGTTGACATTGCCCACAAATACCCCAGCAGTATCTGGATTGACATTCATATTACCGGTGTTTCCACCTCCACCTACAGGACCAGTTTCTCCAGCATTCAAACCATTAACGGGAATAGCATCAACACTTTGACGATTCTCAACTCGGGGAGAAGCAGCAATGTTCTCACCATGTGGTGTCCCGTTGTTTTCAGCCCGTGCGACTATCGGTTGAACCAGATTCTGCAACTGCTCTTGTCCTTTGGCGATAGTCTCCATGGTATGCATGAGCAAGGCCATCCTGTCACGCATCTCTTGCATTTCACTCTGCACGTTGTCCATGATCTTCTTCTGGTTAATCCTTGTAGAGTAACGGTGGACCCGCTTTTCTGCAATCCTGAAAATACCTGAAACGGATGCAGGAGATAAGATACATGAATCACAAACCTGTAATGCAAATATGAGTATGTATGCAATATGCAATATGTGTCTGTGCATTAGGGATTATCATTCCCCGATTCTAGTGTGAATGTGCCGGTGCAGTGACAGTGCTAGCAATACGGTGATTGGAGCCGAATCACAGAAAACCTCGTATATTGCAGAGAAATCCAAGAATACAATATCACTGAGTGTACAATAAGAAGGCATGACCTCAACCAACAATCCTGGTGATGGTCAGCACAAATGCAAATAAAGCATACAAGCTAATACATGAAATGATCAAGTACTCCCATAAGCCCGGTACTCTTCTATTAACTTCTTGGTCTCTGGATGACTTGGTCGGGTAAGCAGACCCTCGACAAGCTGGTTTCTTCTCTTGAGAACACGTCGCACGTCACCAGCGGTTTCCTCCCATGCCCCTTCTCCGAAGCGATCCTCTAGCTTCCGCTTCTGAGACACAGCTTCGTTCCTACCTTCGATGGCCTTGTTCAAAGCATTCTGGAGACTATATCTGGCCACTACCTCTTCTTCATGCTTCTTAATGCTAGCTTTCAACTGCTCTTCGAGGTCAGAAATTCGCTGCTTCAATTTATCTTCCCTCTTTTTGTTGTTGGTCAGCGTAGCATTCCATGTCTTATTACAAGAAGAGATTTCTCGGTGGGCGGCGTCAAGTGCTTTCTTTTTGGACTCCAACATGTCATGAGAGCTTCTGAACTCTTGACCCAGACGTTCGCGCTTCTTTTTCTCCTCAGTCAACTCAGCACCTAGCCTGTTTACTAGTTTGATCTGCTGTTGGAAAGAACGTACAGCCTTATTCTTCTCACTACGCATCTGAGCTAACTCCTTTTCCAGCTCTTCATTAATCTTCATCAAGGCTTCCTTTTCTTTCACAACTTGCTCGTAGGCCTCCATAGTGACAGTGGTTGGCTCTTCCACTGGAATATGACCAGGGATCGGCGCAGCTGGAAATGGCATCAGTAACCGTCTTGCCCTCTCCTGGATCCAGACTTTGTAGGGTGCATAAGCCTGACAATCATTCTTCCCCAACAGTGGTTTCCCTTTTCTGTTAATACGCATCCAGGCATGCCGAAGCTTGGCTAGTAACTCTCCATTCAGATCGCCAGTGAAGTACAAAGATTCCTGTACTTCTTCCTCCTGAGGTGGGTTCTTCAACGCATATCCAAACTGGCGGACGAACAGAGATGGGTTGTAGTTGATGCACCCTTTTCTCCCTATCAATGGAACATTAGGATACCCCGAACAGCTGAAAATAAGCTCAGACCCCAACAAGCCTCGGTCAAACCACTCAATATCTTCAGAAGATAGCTGCATCATACGCTCTGGCCAGTCAGCTGTAGTTGCACTATCCACAAAAGGTCCCTTCAGGGGAAGATGGCTCTTAAACCACATGTACAGCAAAGGCACGCAACAAGAGACGTTCTTGCCTCTCCTGTTCTCATTTCTGTAGTGCATCGAATGGTAAAAGTCCCCGATCAGTGTGGGTACCGGGTTGCCAGCAGCAAACAGATGAAATGCATCCATGTCCACGAAGTTTGGGAAATTGGGAAACAACACTATCCCATAAATGCATAGAGCCAAAATAGCGTTAAAGACCACCCAACACCCATTCTTGGCGTACTCTTGAGCCTTACCAACCAGAAACTGGAGAGAGAAACCCGGAACCCCTCGCCAAGAAGTCATCAACAGCTCAGAAGCATTCATGTGCAAGGCCTTAGCTAAATCCTCCAACTTGGGCTCAGCGGCAGAGTGAATAAAAGGAACTGCATTCTGTACCGGCAGCTCGGTAAACTCTACATACTCCTCCATGGTGGGCCCCAAGATAAAATCAGCAAACGTGAAACATCTCAAAGCAGGGTCGTAGAATTGCATCAAGGTGTACAGCCCATTCAATTCATCATCAGTTGATTTGCGAACCAAACCCAACAGTCGTCCGTAACTCTGCCTGAAGCTTCTACGGACATCCTCATCTGCAAGAGAAATCAGACCCAGGAGGGGAGTAATATCAGGAATAGGTAGCTTGTACGCAACTGTCATCCTCAAACCAGCCATGATCAATACTCAGAAGTCCAGACACTAGAACCAGGGAATATGCAAATGCACCTGCAGCACAGACACACGTTAATGGGATGCAATGATAATGGTTATGCAAATAATGCAATGCAAGCAACATGCAACAGGGACCAAGTGCCATAGCTGAGAAGCCTGAACCATATCAAAAGTCTCAAATAGACCCTCCAGAATTCCTCAAACCCTGGTCTCAGATAGACCCAACATAGAGCTCCAACACTGGTCTCTGATAGACCCATAACATAACTCCAACTGGTATCTGATAGACCTCATACCACAACTCTGACTGGTCTCTGATAGACCTCATAACTGTCCATAAATACCCAGGATCTCTGATCAAGAAATAACCGGTATCTGAAGGTCTAGTTACCTGCATAACCCCAAACCCTCTCACAGGTGGATGTCCTAGTAACTGACAAAGGTATGGCATCCTATGCGGTCGTCGGTGTCACAGACTTTCAGGGTTGATGATACGATTCCCAGAAGGAGTGACATCATCAAATCCTGAAGAGGCCTCACTTAGCCAAAGTGACCAACAAATCCGATGTTACACTATCAGAGCAAGACCCTCTAAGTTAACCAAAGTGACCAACAACTCAAAACTCCAAAAAGATCCTCAACGGCATCCACAGCTAAACCTGGTCATTTGCATGTTGCCCACGTGGAGACAACATTCAAACAGGTAGGGTGAGTAAAATGATTCATAATAATCAATTTAGGAAATCAATATATAAAATAACGTCTGTTAGTTTCATGGTTCTATGATATAGAATTGTCCATGGTTCTATGATTGGCTAAATTGTGGTAAAACAAGATTCTGCACTAATGTTAAGCAGGATGTCATTACCAGAGTTATGACATCACTAAAGAAGCAAGCAGGAGCTGGTGAAAGAACTGCTGTGAAGTGTTTTAATGTGAATGTCATGCTGAATGTCGTGACATCCATCACGACATCCATCTACTGTCATGACAAAACTATTGTCATATGTGAGAAACAGCAGGAGTAGTGGTGCAGCAGGAGCCAGTGGTGCAGCAGGAGCTGAAAATAGAATTGATGTCATGTGTTGACATTTGGTGCAGCAGGAGCTAACAAGAGTGTCGCTACTACGAAAATCGGCGCCGACTGACAGAAGAGTCGCCACCGTGCGTTATTTATCCCAACGGAGGGAAAGGAAACGCTCGAAGTAAACCTCGCAAAAAACGGGAAAGGTATGGTCATCGCAACCAAAACCTGGATTCGGGAGTCGGTTACGCAAGGGGAAGGTATTAGCACCCCTCACGTCCATCGTACTCGATGGGATCCACGCTTGCTTGTTTGTACGGATTACACTTCTATCTAAACTAAATGATGAGGTCTGAAAAGAAAAGAAAACATGACTCGGCAAAGCATCGCACTTTATGCCTACGTATTCCCGTCTGGAACGAGAAATCAGAGTCAACGTAGTTCGCCTAACTACGGGTGAAGGTGGGTGAAGGTTGCTCGCTAGGACACTGCATCCTATGCCTACGTACTCCCACACTGCATGGAAGATCAGAGCAAACGTAGTTCGGGCTACGCACGACACAAGCTGTTCAAGCGTCTTTTATGAAAAATATCACCTTAAACAAGGGTTTTCTTATTGCAAAAAAGGTTGATGTTTGTTCAAATCTTTTAACGGAAGAAGTGAATTGATTTCTGTTATAACCTTTATTAATGTTTTTCTGTTGTTTTGAGGAAGGAAGAGATGACACTCTACAAATCCTAGGGTTGAAAAGGGGATAAAAAAATCTACCCTAATGTTATCATGCATGGGTTAAGACCTAATGTCTATCATGCTCCTCTCTTGCGCAGAGAGAAACAGAGATCCTAAGGGAATAGACGGAAACAGGAACAGCAGATATATACAATAAAGCAGTAAAATACATGGATGCAACAATACAAGCGAGGCAAGGGAGTCCCACTCAACCTCGAACCTAGAAAACAATAGGCAAAAGTGAATAGAATTCACTTTCAACCCAGCAGGCTAAACAGCAAACAATATAGTCCGGGAAATTCACACAATACATCAAGAAATATCAACAACAAAAGCTAAACAGCAAAGCAACCCTCATCAGCATCTGCAACCATCTTCAGGCTTCAAGCAGACATCAGTCTTTTATCTTCAATATCTCAATGGCTTTTCTTCAAGTCCCAATCTCCAAGCTGAGGAATCAATCACAAGAATGAACTGGGTGTTAAGCAATTAGTTGACCACCAAAGGTGGCAAACAGACTGCTAACAACACATAGAATATTTTCTCTCCAGAGTTCTATCTCTTAGACACTATCACCAAGCCTTCCAAAGGAAGGGTGTGAGTGTCTTAGAGAGACTCTGCATCATAGAGAGGGATGGAGGCAATCAAGACCTTCCATGTTTATGAATCAAGTTTGCTACTCTAGAGCTCTGCCTAACTCCTAGATCCTACAACCTTCAACAGCTGCTAGCAAGAGCTACTCCTCATCAACTCTGGAAGTTGGTCTTCAGTCTCCTTAATCTTCAAATGGGCTTCATCATCACAGTCTTCATCTCAAACCCCAAGCCCCAAACACACCCAATACCCCACACAGTCAAATAATAACCCTAAAGAGGGCACACCACACAGTCAATCAAATACAAGCAATATACTAGTATTTATAGGGGAATCCTAACATTTTCTAAGGGATCTATTATCTACCCATAACCCCTATAGTCCCATACCCCAAAATCAAATCAAAATTCCTAAAAGAATCCATCTATCTCACCTATGCTCACTTAAAACCCTACTTTTAACCACTCTAATCTCACCTAATCAAATCATCTAAAAACTAATCCTAAAATTATGAATTAAATCCCATATACAAGTTGAGGTCCTAAGTGACATATCCTAAAAAGAATGGGTCCTAAATCTAAAGGGAACTATTAGAACTAAAATCAACAAAATTATGTACTAAACTAAACTCATTAAAAAGCTATTTACAAGAAAAATACACAAAAAAATACTAAAACAAAATAAAATGCTATTTTTATTGTTGGATATTTTTCTTAACAAAATTATTGATCTACCACAAAAAGAATCAATTAAAAATAAGTGTTTTTCAATTTTATATTGATTTTTTAAGATGCAAAGAAAATTAAAGAAAATGAAAATTAAAATAAAGAAAATAAGAGGGAGGGGGTGTCAGAAGCAACTTCGCTCAGTTATATTTGCCTGATGGGCCATGAAGGGGGTGGTGCGTGTAGCAAGAGGCGCTAGGCCCAGCATGCATCAGAAATTGAATTAAAAAATAAAAGAAAAAAATGACACGCGAGCGGTGCAGGAAGCAACAATTCCAAGTTCATTTCCATTGGGCTTCCATATGGGGGTGTGATTAGCGTTGTTCGATCCAGGCCCAGACGTTTCGTTTAGTTAAACGACGCGTTTTGATGCTTTGGGTTCCCTCCGCTTCTCAACTTTAAACATAGGCCATTGGATTGGATTAAAAGGTCAAGACTTTGAAACGATCGGACGGACATGCTTCATCTTCTCCAAATGGACCTAGGGTTTCAGTTTTTTACAGCTCCATGCACGAAATTTCAAGCTCATCGTGCTCTCTCAATTCACAATGAAAATCAAAAATTCCAAAGGCAAAAACGTGCCATTTTCTTCCCTGATCACGATGGTACCCATAATTTCTCCTAAAGCTTCCTATAATTCGCAAACAGAGAACCCTAAGATCTTAGTTCCACCATTGTACACTGATAGGCATGGTTATTAAACTTGCTCAAACTATACTAGAATGTTCTATGCGTTATGCTAATCACTCTAAACTAAAGAGCTAAGATTATCTTGCCCTAATCCAAGAGTTCTTGATCTTGAAAGATTCATCACCATGTCATTCATCCTCACGAAATTCACCCTAACTTTCTGAATTCAATCATCTGATCAACCCTAACAGTTCTAACCTATTCTTTCTACCTAATTAATACATAAATAAGGAGATAGAGGAAGATTCACCAACCTGCTAGGTAGCTATGGCAGAGGTGGTTCCAGTCCAATCCAATGCTTGTAATCCTTCGAGAATGATCCTTGCTTGATGAGGAGCTTTCTATTTGCAAAGAAAATGGAGGGAAAAGCTTGTATCCTTGGCTGCAACTTTGATGCACAATCTTGAGTTTTGAGAAAACAGCTCCTTAAACAGCCATGGATGGACCTTGGAGGATGATATTTCACACTCACAACTCACCACAGATGGAAGATGAATAAAAGCCTTGAACAGAAATGGTGTATTATGATGATTCTCTCACTTACTTGCAATTGAAGAAACTATGGAATTCTCTCTCTCCTCACTCTCTTTTCACCAACCTTTTGCACTAATGGACTCAATTCAATATATAGAGGATGATGGACAGATCTAGAAGTTTCTGGATTGATCTTAGGGGATTCTAGAATGTGGTGGAAGAATGTGGAAATTCTCATGTAATGACACTTTGAAATATCTCATCTCATGCCTCAATTATCCTTACAACCCTTCAATTCCACTTTAAAATCTCCTCATATGAGTTATTGGAAGGATATGAGTGCCTACCATGCTGATCCCTTGCCTTTTGCTAAGTTTCATATGGATGCCTTATGATGCAAGCAAGAACATTACAAAGCAAGTCCAAAATTTAAGCCCTAACTCAAAAAAGTGGCTGAACCAATGTCTTTAAAATGTTGTTTAGAATCAATTTGGTATATTACATGACCCATTTTGGATTTGTAGATCTCTCAAACCATTTTTTCATTTGAACTTTTTCAAGTTATATGCCATTTTTAAGTCATTTTTCACCAACTTTTATCAAGTCTTGTTCTATGCATTTACAAACTTCCATGACCTCTTTTCTAGACTTAAAATGACATTTTGAGCAACGTTTATGTTGTGAAGATTTTCATTTGAAGCTTCCTTGTATGAGTTTTAGGCATAGGCTAAGAATGACCTGTAATTCTCAAATGACCAAAATACCCTTTGCTTGCCAAGGACATAATTAGAATTCCACAAATCATATGAAGGAATACCATACCTTTCTAGAAAGATAAGACAATAAGGAACAACTCTCATGTTGGCCAGAAATCCATTTGAAATCTCCTTGAAGGTCAAAAGTTGCTTGGAAGACAGACAACTTTCACAGACAAATTTCAGTGCCCTCAGATGACCTGTAACTTGCAAGAGCTATAACTTGAGTTCTATAAATCATCTTGATGACTTCCACCACTCAAATTAAAGCTATGAAGATACTCTACAAGTTTCATGTGGACCAATAATTCATATTAAGCTTGCATCTTGAGTTACACTGCTTTGAAGTTTGACCTAAATCAGGGGATTTTACACTGAAACCCTAATTTGGTAACTCCATTTCTCCTTGATTCCTTCTGATTTTTCTTTAGCACAACACCATATCCCTATCCACATAGAAAATAATGAATCCCACATTCTTCAAATGATCCTTGATGCCTTTCAAACAAATCTTTGACCTAGGGTTGACCTAGTGTTGACCCAGATAAAACCCTAGTTGACTGACTTCAACTGAGGCTCTTGCAATCATTCCAATGACTTGGTTACTCCTCAAGAATGATCATCTAGGCTCTTCATAACATCCATACACACCTCATGCTCTTGGCTCATAGCTCATACACCCTCTGATGATCCCCAAATAACCTCAAGATAGGGGAGAACTCACTGATCAACCTGTCAACTCTTCAAAGCTCAAATTCTTCCCTGATGACCTGAGTAGTCTTGAATATGAATGAAACCCTTGGATATGCCTCTTGAGATAAGAATAGCACTTGATCCCCTGATTAAGATAGCTTGCCTATGCTATGAAATGCAAATGAATACCCTATGTACATAATGACTATGCAAATGACTATGCAATTGAAACATAAACCTAGGTTAGAAAAGGTTGGGCAAATTTTGGGGTGCAACAAAGAGCATATGACAGAACTGCTGTCATGGATGAACTGCTGTCATGGATGCAGAAGGAGTTGATGACAGAACTGCTGTCATAAATGTCATACTGAATGTCATTACATTGATCGTATGACATCATGTCTGCTACAGCAGGGGCTGCTATGTTTTGGTAATGACATAGCTGTCTGGCACAACAGGCACTGCTATGGGTTAGAAGTAGCCTAGTTCCTCACAGGCAGTGTGAGGTGTGCAGCCACAACATGTTAAGTTGTGATGAAGTTCCTCACAGTCAGTGTGAGGAGTGCAGCCACAACAATATGTGTTGTGGTGAGTGAAGTGTGTTGTCATGTGTTTTAAGCAAGTCATAGCTGCATGACAATAGAAGGAGCAGCCAATGTATATCTCTTGATAGAATTGGTTTGGATTGATGAGACCATGTTGAAAATACCTCATTAGTAAATATGTCAAGGAGATGGATTAGGAACAAGAACAGATTGTATTGGTATTCATAAAAGGATCTTGGAGACCTTTTAGGATACTTGAATATACTTGTTTCTAATATTATTCTGCAGAAGATTGGAGAAACGATGACTGTCATGATGAAGATTCTGGAGAAGTGTTCAGCAGAGCAAGCTGGTCAGCTAAGAGTGAGCAAAAGCTGAATGTCATACTGAATGTCATGACATGAATCGTATGACATCAGACGGGCTGAGTTTGTTTTTCTGTTATGCTACCTGATTTATATCAGGCTAAATATCAAGAAACATGTTGTGACCTCTGAGTTATCTCAGGAGAGATTCAAGGCAATGCTGACCATGCCATGACCTAATTGGACAACACCTTGAATAGTGGAAATTAGTTTTACTTTATTAAAACTAATATGTGTTACTTCTGCACAGCCCAAGCCCAGCCTGCAGTGCTATAAAAGGAGGCGCAGAAGCAAGGAAAAAGCAAGCACTTACATCAAGAAAAATCAGAGTGTACAATAGAGGTCTAGGGTTGAGAGTTCCGTGTGTAAGTCACTCTTTGCATTGTATGATGCATTGTGGTAGACATAATTGTAACTGAAGAGGGTCGTTCTTCATGTGCAAAGTCTGTTTAGGAATACTTGTAATCCAAGCAACTGTCTGGTGGATGATTGTTTTGGTTAGGTAGATTCTAGGTTGTGTCTCACTCGAAGCTGTGAAGCAAGAGTGTGTGAGTTCCTTGATTAAAGCTGTGAAAGCAAGATCAAGGTGTGTATGAAGTGTCTCTTCATACTGCTTTTGTAATTGTTTGATATCACTATTGAGTGATTCATGGGGAGTGAGTGGGTATACTCAGGTACTAGAGTGTCTCTAGGCTGAAGTGTCATTGGGTAGAGATTAAGTGAGAAGTGCAAATTGAAGGTTTGGCTTTGAATTGATTCTACTAATAGTGGATTTCCTCCCTAGCTTGGTGCCCCCAGATGTAGGTGTTGTTGATACCGAACTGGGTGAATAATTACTATGTTATTTATCTTTCTGCATTTACAATTCTGTAAGTTAAATGGTTAGATAAATAGTATGACAGACTGCAGATGTCACAACGGAGGTTGTGACATTGGTCATGACATTGGGACAATTTAAAGAAATTTAAATTGGTCATGATCTGTCTTCGTCCTTGTTGAGCAGAGATCAATGTTCTTGGAACACATGAGATCTACATACCAGAATTTCAATTGGTATTAGAGTAGGCATCTTGTCTGTTCTAGATGAGATCTTGGGAGATGCTTTCTGGTGGTTAAAAAAGGAAAAGTTTCAGCTGATTTGATGATCTTGCTGAGCTACAGCTTATGGAGTGAAGGAGTCCATGCATTTGCTGATGTGCCCTCTGATATAGGAGCTTTATGACCAGCTGCATGTTATGCCAAAGGAAGAGTGACTACTTCTACCCTATGGCCTGTTGGATGATCAGACATCTTGTGTAGGGCATGTTCTTTTAGTGGTTCCGCTGCATATTTCTCTGATAAAAGAACTCTGATGCCCCTATAAGAATATTGGCCTATATTCAGTTTGATGCATGACTGTGGCAGTTGTGCAGATAATTGGAAGATGGTGCCTGCAGCTGTGGTTGGTTATGTGTCTGGACTGTTCTGTTGTGCTCTCAGTCTGCTAGAAGCTATGGAGAGGAGATAGTGGGAGCTGATTTATTTTCACCAATCATGACGTGCAAGGATTCTATCTGGAGAAGAAAACATAGGCAGGTTAAGTCAAGGGTGTTTCAGCCTTGGTATTCCATGAAGTTCAGAGAAGGATCTGTTACAAGAATTTAAGATTCATAGCTATTTGAGATATTCTCAAATATTTAATGGATTATCCTTAGTTGATGATCAAGTTGTCTCATCAGTGGTTGCATAAGTATCAGGCCCTGATATGCTTGGTTCTGATGCAAAGAGTAGGTAGAATTCTGTTGATCCATAGATCAAAGGAGATATAGCTGGAACTGTACTCATTCTAGTAAGGTTCTTGGCAAGAAACTAAGGCTAGAATGGTGTGCTGATGGGAGTGAAGATGAAGACAATCTGCTCTATAAGAGTATTGAAGTGCAGCAGTTGTGTTCTAGTTTCTACTAGAAGCACCTGATCTATTAGCTAGAAAGTTTCCTGGCAAGAAACTTGTCTAGAAGATGGTGGTGGTGATAGCACTGCTTAGGTCAGTTTATTTCTGATCTAAGTGCATAGGAGTGTTGCACCCCAAAATTTTCCCAACATTTCTTCACCTAGCTTGTGTTTCATTTCATTCACATTAGCATTATCATTTGCATTTCATTGACATGTGTGCAGGAGATCAAGAGGTATGATTACCAATTAAGAGCTATACAAGACTATGAAGCTAGCTAAGAAGGTTATTCAGGTGCTCAAGGGTTGATATCCTTGTCAGAGAAGTTAAAAGATCCTCAGAGAGAGTGATTGAAGCCAAGTGTGTAGGTCTCCTAACTTGAGAGTTGTGGGAAGCCATCAGATGATTCTGAGGTCATGGAGTTGGACTTGAGGTCTTGAGAGAGCTCATGAGAAGTGTTGAAGATCACTTTGAGGCCTATACAGGTCATTGTGCAAGAATAAGAAGCCTCAGCCATGAGTGGTGCAGCTAGGGTTTGACTGGGTCAACCCTAAGTCAACTGATGATTTGAAGAAGGTTGAGACCTAATTCAAGAGCCATGTGATCATGGATTGATACATTGAGATGTTAGGAGGATGATTCCAAGGTTAACTCACCATGATTGAAGAGTTTGAGAAGTTTCAAGCTAGGGTTTCTAAGACTTGACAGTGTAAAATCCCCTAGCTTGACCCCTATCTTCAAGGCAATTTAACTCAAGATAGGATCTTCATCTCATCTTGACCACAACATTATTGTTGTAGATCATGATCTTAGCTTTAATTTGAGTACTATAAGTCCTTGATAGGGTTTATATAACTCAAGTTATGAGCCAGACAAGTTACAAGTCATCTGAGGTATGTGAATTTGGAGCTTGAAAGTTACCCAACTTGCATGACACTTTTGCCCTAGAAGGATGATTCCTATTAACTTTTGGTCAACATGAATGTTGTTCCTTATTCTCTTAGCTTTCTAAAGAGTACTAGAAGTCCATGATTGGATGTGTAGAATTCACGTTATGGCTTTGACAAGTCAAGGGTATTTTGGGTATTTGGACATTACAGGTCATTTTGAATCATAAGTCAATTTCACCATCTTGCAAACCTCAAATGGATTTTTGTTCAACATGAAAGTTTCTCAAAATGATGTTTTTAGCTTGTCTAAGTATCAAGAGTCCATTGATATGGATTATATCAAGCATTGGTGGAAGAAAGTTCATATAAAAGCCATTTTAATGAATTAAGATGGGAAAATTCAAAACAATTGAGAATAACATGTTTTCAAGTCAAATTGGTAGTCAATTTGAATGGAATTAATGTTTTAGAGAGATTGGCATTATTACATTTTTGGTTTGAAGTCCATAACATGGCTATTTGGAAGGTTGCTTCACAAATAAGAAACACATCTCACACACTCCATAGGTTGAAATCAAAGGAAGGAAACCACATCACTACACTCCATAAGGCTTAAGTGAATCATGTTGGCTGAGTTTGGAGTGTGAACAAAGCTTGAAAGCACATATCCACATTGAAAATTTGGAAGAAAAGTGAAAATCCAAAACTCATGAATGGGCCTGGTTTGGGCCTCTAATCCATTGAAACAGATCATAAATAGGATTTAGAACAGAATTGGAAGGTTCTGGTGATCATTTTCATGGAGAATCCATTGGAGAGAAGTGAAGAATCAAGCTTGGAATTGAAATTTCATTTTGGAGAATCAAGAGTTTTCAACCAGAATTGAGCATCAAGAAGCATTCACCATTGATCACTGAAGGTTTCTGGACGATTTGGAAGAGAATTGAGGCTTGAATCCACTGCAATCCAAGTTCAAATCCAGGTTTTAACACTTGAAATCTCTCTCTGATTATGTGTTTTCAATGAACTAGAAGCATGCGGTTAGGTTCTATTCATGATCTAGATGGATTTTGGACAGTTAATTTCAACTTTAGAGACAATTTAGGGTTAATTTCATTTTTGGTTGAGATTGATATCTCACGATTCTTGCGTTTTTAGAGTGAATAAGTGCTATGGTCGAGTTCCTGGTGAAATTCTGGTCGAGTTTCATGTAGAGATCGTGGCCATTGGTGGCCTGTAGATGAACTTAGGGTTGCGCCAGGGTGGTCGGAGAAGCCACCGGCGATTGGCTTCGCACGCGCAGACTTGCAGGTTTGAAAGGTTGAAGATGAAGTCTGGGCCGTCCATTTGTGAAGAAAGCTTGACTTAGTCAAGTGATCCTAGCGCTCTTGTTGCGCCACGTATCCCCACATCCAAACGCAGCGTTTGGTTTATTGAAACTCAGGCTTGTGAGTCTTGGCTGTGTACCCAAGGACGCGTAGGTTCGATCCTCTTGTGTGCCTGTTTTTTCTTTTTTATTTCATGAATTGTGCTGAATGGAATGAGTCCATGCGCCTGGGCTTAGTGAATCAGTTGATATCCCCACCCCTCTCTCCAGGCCCAATGTATTTTTACAAAGCAAATCCTTGCTTAACGCACCCCCTCCCTGGTTGTTTCCCTTGACTGAATTGATATTCAGATGGGCCTCATGCCCAGTTGCTATCCTCACCCCCATTATGCTGGGCCCAAGCGAAGCTAGTTGAAATTAGTTGCTGATTGCACCCTCTGTTCATCTTCTCTTTAATATTGTTTTATTATTTTTGTGCATTTCATGTTAGTTTGAAAACAATTCATAAAAAATAGAAAAATAGGTCAATTAATTCCAGATTTTCCCCCCTGATTCATGATTGAATCTAGAATTTTATTGGATGAAAATATTAGGAAAATCATGCATTTTCAATTTTTGTGCATTTTTTACATTTTATTTTATAATAAAATTGCCATGGTTGATACCTCTGTTTGATGATTTTAGTGTGAGCACTTGGTGATGATTTTTGGCTTTCTTTTTTGTGTGTGATTAGCTTAGACATGTATGCTCCCATAGTATTTTTCTCACATTTTTGTGATGAAATTAGATGAGGTTTTTAGATTGAAACTTTAGGTGCTTCCTTTTAGGGTTTAGGTTTAGTATCTTATAGTGTAGAATTTATTTCTAGGTCTTATTTGAGGATTTGATCTCTGGAATTAACATGGTAGAGCCATGATTGACATAGGTTCCCATAGTTATTTTTGTAGGATTTTATAATTGGTTTTAGTATTTTAGTTAGAATTAACTTTAGTACTTGGTTTTAGGTGATCCAAACTTGCTAATTCAACTAGAATGACTTCTTTAGTTCCCTTAGACTAGGGTGTTGCTTCTCTTGCTCTTCGAAGATGATGAAGACTTGTGTGGGCTTATATGGAATTCATGGTGGAGCTTGGACTTGAAGATTTCTCTCCCTTTGGTGTAGTTTGTTTAGGGTTAAGGATTAGGGTTTTAGGGAGATCTCTTAGAATAGATTTTCTTCCTTCATGAAACATGGAAGGTGTTGATCACTTCCATCCCTCCCTATGATGTAAGGTCCCATTGTGAAGGCCACATCCCTCCTTTGGTAGGATGTGTGGCTCCTCACAAATTGGTAGAACCTTTGAGGGTTCCTTTCCTTGATGGTGGAGTGCTTAGAGGTGACCTTTGGTCTTCACTTTGCTTCTCCCTATCCCCACCTTGCTCTTGTTAGATGAATCTTTATCCCTTGCTAGAGGATGGAGTTCCTTGTTAGAAGATTGAAGATGCTAGAGGTTGCACTTCCCCTTTTGTTTAAAGACTGCCCTTGGAGCTGAAGCTTGAAGATCCAAAAGAACAAGTTGACACTTGTGAAGAAGATCAAATTGAGATTGAAGAAAGAGCTGAAGCTTGAAGAAGATGGAGAACAAGTTGATACTTGTGTTTGATGCATTGAAAGCTTGAAGAATCAAGTTGATACTTGCTATTGAAGATGAAAGCCTTGAAGAACAGTTACAGATTGTGGACTGAACTGCTGTCAGAAGATTGCTTTGCTGTGAAGTTGTGGAAGCTGTTGATCTGCTTTCTTTCCTGTCTGTTTGCTTACTGTGCAAATGTATTGATGTGACTTGTTTGATTTGCTTGATGCATTAGAATAAGTTCATGTTTAAATTGTGTTAAGATAGGAGCATGATTGCACTAGAGGTTGAGTTGCTCCCTCTGCTTGTATTTTTACTGTATGGCTTTGCTTGCGGGTATTCGGTAGAGCCCTGCTCCCTTGCCTATGTGGTTTGTGATTTGCTTGATGGCATTTTATTTTTCCTTTATGATTGCAGTTATTCATACTTGGCTTGAGGTCGAGACGAGCTTGTGGAGGCTGATGCCCCACACACATTTCGTCCCTCACTTGCATTGCATGCATTTTACAGTTGTTTCCTGTACTGTATATCTGTTTACTGTTTAAGCTGATGCTTTATCTGTTTCTGTTTATCATTGACATGATCCCCTAGGAATCTCACATCCTTTGATAAGGAAGTGATGATTAGAACTTTAGGTTGAAACCTATGCATGATAACTTCTAGGAGTTCCCTGTTTCAAACCTCAACCATAGGATGAATCCTTGGGATGACAACATTAGGACTTGATAGTCCCCCCTTAGTTGAGCATGTCCTCTCTCTTCTCATCTCAAACAACAGTAAAAAAAATGTAATAAAGGCAAGTTAGTATAAACGCGTTACGAGCCTTAAGCTACTTGGGTAATGATAATTGAGCGGCCTCCTCTCAATCGTCTAGAATGTTTAGTATACGTCCTTTGGACGATATGCGACGCATTCGTTCCCAGGTCATAGTCTCTAGTGTTGTACAAACTACAGACAACCATAAAAAACAGTTCTTCCGTAAAAGACAGAAAACAAACTTCAAACCTTTTGCCCCGTGGGCCCATAAGTCAAAGGAAGCTTTTCTGAAGAAAAGAGTGTCGTTAACTCCCAGTTCTGTCGCAAACGGTAACGCCTAAGTCTCCAAGGGTCGAGCTGCATACACCAAACTGCTGGAACTGTTTGTTAACCCTACTCGATAAAACAGATGAATCTGAATCCCCGTAATCCGTATTATCTCGAACTACGTAAGCTCTGATCTCTCATACCTGTTGAGAGTACGTAGGCACAATACTGATGTATTGGCGAGCCACCTTCCCCATAACCCGTAGTTGGTCGAACTACGTTGACTCTGATTTCTCATTCTCTGATGAGAATACGTAGGCATAAAGTGTGACGCTTTGCTGAGTCATTTTTCTTTTCCTTTTAAGCCAGCCTTGATAGGTAGATAGATAAAACCAACCCGTCAGATAAACACAACAAGCATGGATCCCATCGAGTACGATGGACATGAGGGGTGCTAATACCTTCCCATTGCGTAACCGACTCCCGAACCCAGACGATGGTTGCGACGACCTTGTCTTATACCTTTTTTCGTCAGGTTTTTCTGATCGTTTCCTTTCCCGTTCTAAGGGATAAATAACGAAAGGTGGCAATTCTTCTGTTTTTTCGGCACCTTATTTTCGCGGAAGCGACAGTTGGCGACTCTGCTGGGGATCCAACGTCCCTGTGCGAGAGTCAATCCTAGTGCTTGTATGATTACTTGTTGGGTTGTGTTTATTCTTCGCATTTTATTTCCCGCACTTTATTTTCAGTATGATATGATTACCTGTACTGTTGTGGGAGGGGCATTCTGATGAGTGAGAAGCCAGACCCAGGCTTGAGATCTATATAGTATTAGAGTGGGTTAGTGGAGGACGTGCTTGCTTTGCTTGCAGCTGTTCCCATGTAATCCACACTCAGACGAGGTTCTCCTTGATGGCTTCCTATCGGTCCTTTAGACTCGAGGGATTGTTGGATCTGAGGATTTTCGACTATGGGAACCGATCATTTGGAATTCAGCTAAGTGAGGCCGCTTCAAGAGATGATGATGCCACACCTTCTGGGTATCGTATCATCGTTTCTTGAAAGTCTGTGACGCTGATGACCGCATAGGATGCCGAATCTTTTCCGTGATTAGGTCCATACCTGTGAGCAGGGTCGGGCTTGTTGCAGGAAACCTTAACCTTCAGACTACCTGGTTTTCTTGATAGTGAATCAGTTTTGTTGGTATCAGAGGTTCTCATCATCAGATATATGGTTGTTCTTGACAGAGCAGTATTGTGGTTTTGTTGATGTAGAGCCTACATCTCCTTAGCAGCGCAGTTGTCCTGATCTCCTGCTGCATGATTGCATTTTGCATTGCTTGCATCCTCGTTTGCATGTCATTAACGTGTTGATAATGAATTTTGCATTGCTTTGCATTGCTTGTCTGTGTTGCAGGTGCATATTTCTCCCCTGGTTCTAGTGATCTTGATCCTTATGGCAGATATGGCATCTCTGAAGAAGACTGTGGCTTACAAGCTACCAACACCTGACATCCAAGAGTTACAGACTTTGATTTCTTTGGCTGATAAGACAGTGATGGAGAGTTTCAGACAGAGTTATGGGAGACTTCTGGGGATTGTGTATAAGCTTCCTACGTACGAGTTGAATGGCCTCTACGCCCTGCTGCAGTTTTATGACGCACAACTCAGATGCTTTGTGTTTCCAGACTATGTCCTAGCTCCGACTCTGGAGGAGTACTCTGACCTGTTGGGGGTGCCTTTGATGAATCAAATGCCTTACTACCGTGTCGAGGGTGAACCTAAATTGAGTAAGCTAACTGACGCTCTTCATGTAGATGGGTCTGAATTGGAAGGAATGGTATCCAGAAAGATTGGAGTTCATGGTTTCCCTCTGCCTTTCCTGATGGAAAAAGCCCGAAAGTTTGCCGAGAAGGATCGCTGGGATGTGTTCAACGCCTTCTTAGCCCTTTGCATTTATGGGATCGTGCTATTCCCAAGTCATCCGGACTTCATCAGCATGGACGCTTGCCACATATTTGCCTCCGGGAATCCGGTGCCCACTCTCCTCGGAGACGTCTGCCATTCAGTTCACAGCAAGAATGAAAACAGAAAGGGGAAGAACGTGGCATGTTGTACTCCTTTACTGTATAAGTGGTTTGCTATCCATCTTCCTAAGTCAGGGCCATTTATTGATTCTGCTGAGTCTTCGCCTTGGTCTGCGCATTTGATGGGTTTAACTGCTGACGATATTATCTGGTTTGATAGAGATCTGCTGGGCAAAGATATCGTGCATAGCTGTTGTGGCTTTCCTAACGTCCCCTTGGTCGGAAGGAATGGATGTATCAACTACAATCCAACTCTGCTAGTACGACAATTTAGGTATGCACTACGGGGTCCTCCTGAAGAGGAAAAGATACGGGAATCTCTGTATCTCACAGGGTTGCTTGAAGGTGACGCTTTGATCAAGGTACAGAATGCTTGGAGTGAAATTCACCGAAAGGGAAAGGTCCTGCTAGGAAAAAGCAACAACAAGGCCTTTGATCCGTACGTGACTTGGGTTCGAGAAAGGGCCGCCAAGTTTCTAATGTCGTTTCCTGCCGTGGAACCATTGCATCCTCTTGTGCACAAAGAGCCTACCACAGTTGATATTCAGAAATTCAACCAGGTACTCCAAGAGAAGGAAGAGCTCCGAAAGGCCAACGAAGAGTTGGAAAAATAGATCGCTCAACTTCGGAAAGAGAAAAGCGAAGCCGTTTATACCTGCAAGAAGCAGACTGAGATGATTAACCGTCTAGGCTCCAACCTGACCAAGGAAACTGATGCTAGGGAACGTCTGGGGTTGGATCTGAAGTCAGTACATGGCGTGTTGACAACCAAGAAACAGGATCTAGACAGAGTGTACCGGAAGCTAACCCAATATGAGAGGGTCTGGAGAAGCACCATAGCTAAGTACAAAGAGCGGGAAGAAAAGCTGAAGCAGCGAGTAGCCGAGCTAGAAGCTCAGATTATGGTGAAAGACGAGAAGACAGAGGCTGAAACCTCACTGCGACGAGATGTCCAGTATAGATTGGCTGAAGCCGAGGCGGATTTGCAAGATTCTCAACTCCGAGCTGATGCTAAAAGGAGAAGACTCGGGAACCATTCTGAAGAAGGTGTTTCTAGGAGCGTTACCGAGAACCTCCCAGAGTCCATCAGGCAGAGGGACCTGCTGGCCCATGGTTTGCCTACTCAGTCAGGTCATCCCGCTGCAAAGAAGTTGATAGAAGATGCCCGTGCCCGTGGCTGCACCTGATCTTTTTGTATTTTCTTTGTACATTTTATGCATTGATATGCTGATCACCGCCAGGACTGTTGGTTGGGGTCATGCCTTGTTGCTTCAGTTGTATGTGATTACAGTTGTACGCTAACCGAGCGGGCTTTTCAGATGAATATATGAGGATTTCTTTTCCATGATTGGATGATAGACTTTATTTGTCTCGAAAACTAGGATCGAGGGGGGGGGGGGAGGGGGGAATCTCCACAAGGCATAGACACACGTTTGCATTTGCATGAAGCATCTGTATAACGAGCACCTTGTCGTTTTTTCTAACCCTTTGTGTATGCAGGTTGTTCCAGGATTGACCGAAGACCGATCCACCGCTATGTGACCAGAGCAAATTAGGCTAGAGCAATGGAACAAGTGCAAACTGACGTTCAGGAACTCCGAGAAAGGATGGACCGCTTCATGTAGCTAATGCAAGTGGTTGCCAACGGCCAAGACCAGCTCAGAACACTGGTCCAGCCTCTGATCTCAAGGGTTGACAACAACGGTGTACTCCATGGTGGGAGTGTTCCAACCCCTCCTCCTGTTGAAACTCCTCAGACTGGCATCCCCGTGACCGGGGGGAATGGAAGTGGTAACGACAATGTGATCACTAACATCAGGCTCAATGGTAATACGACTGGCGTCGGTAATGGAAACTTTGAGGCTAATGGCAACGCCGGATTGGGCAATGGTAACACAGGTGCTGGAAATCTGTATGGGCCTCAGCCATGGCTAGAAGGTCGTCAAGAAGATTTGTTCTCACAGAGGAGTGCTGAAGGAGAACTGACTGCTGAAGCGCGCCTGAGGTTTAAGGCACTCGAGGACAAAATGAGGAATTTTGAGAACCTGAACACTATGGGGGTCGACATGACTAAATTGGGATTGATTTCAGATTTCCAGGTGCCTCCTAAATTCAAGGTACCCGACTTTGAGAAATACAAGGGCACCACTTGCCCTCGTGTACACTTAAGGTCATACTACCGAAAGATGTCCGCTCACTCTGAAGACGAGAAGCTGCTGATGCACTTCTTTCAGGATACCTTGTCCGGGCCATCCTTGGAATGGTACATGAGTTTGGAACCCACCAGTGTGCGCACATGGAAGGAACTGGCTGAGGCCTTTGTACACCATTATCAGTATAACAGTGACTTGGCTCCGAACCGGGTTCAACTGCAGAACTTGTCATAGAGGAATAACGAGGGGTTCAAAGAATACGCCCAGCGATGGCGCGAACTAGCAGCTAGAATTCAGCCGCCGATGGTTGAACGAGAGCTTGTCGAAATGTTTGTAGCCACTCTCCCGGGGGTCTATTACGAGAAACTGGTCAGTGGTATGTTAGCGAGTTTCTCAGATCTCATCATTACTGCGAGCACGTTGAAAATGGGATCAAGTTGGGGAAAATTCAAGGTGTTGATCTATCCTCAGCTGGAGGAGGAAAGAAACCATATGGTAACAAAAGGCGTGAAGGAGAAACGAGCGCCGTGTCCAACGCTCGGAGGAAGCGTAAGGGCCAGCGCCAGCAGGTGGCTAGCATAACCATCCCTGCTGTCCAACAACCCCAGCCATAGCAGCAGCAGCCAAATCAGCAAGGGTACAGAAAGTATCAGAACAGGGCACCTCTATCAAGTCGTCACCTTGAGACATCGCCCATGTCTTATGCACAGCTATTACAGACTCTGCTTCAGTTACAGCTAGTCCAGAAAAGGACCCTGACTCCCTTGACAGGGGCACCTCCGCAGGGTTATGATGCGAATGCAACGTGTGATTTTCACTCAGGGGCACCTGGCTATACGATAGAAAACTGCAAAGCCTTCAAGCACAAGGTGCAAGATATGGTGGATGCTAAGATCATCAATTTCTTAGATAACGTGCCAAATGTCACAAAGAACCCTATGCCGAACCATAGGGGAGGTGGGTTGAATGCCATTATTGAAGAAGAGGATTTGGATGTGTTGACTGATGTCAAGGATCTGAAGACACCACTTAGGTTTGTTAAAGCCAAGCTGATGAAGAGAGGCTTCTTTCCGGGCTGTGGAGAATTGTGTATGGGCTGTGCGACCTGTCCTGATGGATGTGAACAGTTGATATAGGGGATTCAGAGTCTGATGACCGAAGGAATCTTGCAGTTTAGTCGAAGGGCCGAATGTGGATCCGGAGAGGTAATGCTGAAGCAGAATGATGAGGTTGCCACCATCACCATCCCTCGCCAGACGATAACCATTTCTGCACTCAGGCCGCCCATAATTACCATCACCAAAGCTGGGTCGATACCTTTTGAAAGCACCAATGGTGTCCCATGGCACTATGGGGCAGATGTCTACTGTAACGGAAAGAAGTTGGAACTAGAACCCTCTGGGCAGTCGGTGGATAACCTAGTGGGAATTGGCGGAATCACGTGAAGCGGAAGAGTATTTGGTCCACCTGAGATTGTGGTGGACAAAGCAGATAAAGCTGAGGAAACGGATAAGGGAAAGAGTAAAGTCATTGAGGAAACCCCTCGTGGGGTAGAGAAGGACTTACTTATAAAGGACGCTGAAGAGTTCATGAGGTTGATCAAGAAGAGTGATTACAAGATCATTGACC
Source organism: Lathyrus sativus (assembly GCA_963859935.3). Taxonomy (NCBI): domain Eukaryota; kingdom Viridiplantae; phylum Streptophyta; class Magnoliopsida; order Fabales; family Fabaceae; genus Lathyrus; species Lathyrus sativus. Next base: position 350,906,584 of record OZ012739.1, on the reverse strand, counting down.
ATCTTCATCAAACACCCTCGAAAATTTCCATCCTGAATTTGTTGATGTGTTCGGAGTCACATCGCAACACACTATTAAAGGTTTTGAATGCCACGTATGTACCGCAAGAAATCTCGGTCAACCAGTTGGAAGAGGTAGTAGCCCACGTGAATGCTGGAAACGGGTTAGGGTTCACTGACCTGGAGCTGACGCCGAAGGGGAGAAACCACAACAGCGCCCTGCACATCTCGATAGAGTGTAGGAGAACAGTTATGTCTCATGTGTTGGTGGACAATGGGTCATCGCTCAATGTTCTTCCGAAGAAGGAATTGATGAAGTTAGATACTCGCGGATTGATTTGCACACTTAGTGACCTGGTTGTGAAGGCTTTCGATGGAACCAAGTGTCATGTCTTTGGAGAGGTAACTCTGCCAATCCAAGTTGGGCCGGAAACTTTCGACGCAGTCTTTTACATTATGGACATCTTGCCTGCCTACAGATGTCTCTTAGGCCGGCCATGAATCCACTCTGCTGGTGCCGTGACCTCCACGTTGCACCAGAAGCTCAAGTATGCTGTCGGAGGCAGCATCGTAACCGTATGTGGCAAGGAAGACATAATGGTGATCCATTTGTCGTCCTTCAAATACGTTGAGATGGATGGGGAAATCCACGAAACCCTATGCCAGGCGTTCGAAGCTGTTAAGGTCAAGGACGTGACTCCAGTGATGATTGAAAAACCAGAGATGACTCTCTCGTCCTTCAAGGAAGCTCGGGCCGTTGTTCAATCCGGATCTACCCTAGGCTGGGGACAGGTTCTAGAAATACCTAACAAACAGGACAAGTTTGGGTTAGGATACTCTCCTACGGCTGAAGCCTCCTCTTCTCACGGTGCGTCGCAGGGTAAAGGGCTGATCCAGTTTACCAGTGGCGGGGTGATATTTGAAAGTGTCGGCGCAGTGTCTGAAGACGGCGAAGACAACGATTGCGACCTAGACTCTTGGATCCAGCCAAGCAAACCAGGCCAGAGCCTCAACAACTGGTCCATCAGGGATACCATCCAAGTGACAGGAAAAGAGTAATGATTTGCTTTCTCGAATCGTTGTACAACCCTATGTCCTACCCGGGGCATAGTGGTTTTATTGTCAGGGCCTTGTTTGATTATGAACATGCATTTTTCCAATAAATCAAAAGGCGCTTTTCTTCGCATTCAAATGTTGTGATCTCTGTTGTTCCTGTTTTATATTTGTTTTGAAAAACAATAAAATGGCAATAGGGTTTGTGCTAACCTGCATGTCCTCGTTTTAAGCTTAACCCTTGTTATTGCAGGATCCACATAGCAGATGACATCGACTCTGGACCTTCTACGACTCACTTCGACTTTGATTGCCCGATCTATCAAGCCGAAGAAGAGATTGATAAAGACGAAGACCTTCCCGAAGAGTTGGCCCGCTTGTTGAAACAAGAAGAGAAAGTTATTCTGCCTCACGAGGAAGAGATTGGGATTGTGAATCTGGGTTCTGAAGAACTGGTCAGGAACGTCAGGATAGGGGCCGCATTACAGAGTGATGTCAAGCAGAGATTGGTCGAAATGCTTCGAGAGTATAGTGACATCTTTGCTTGGTCATACGAAGATATGCCCGGACTTGATACTGACATTGTGGTCCATCACTTGCCGCTGCGAGAAGACTGTCCTCCCGTTAAGCAGAAGCTTAGAAGGACACGACCAGATATGGCCGTCAAGATCAAAGAAGAAGTGCAGAAACAGCTTGATGCTGGCTTCTTAGCAATCACCACTTACCCTCCGTGGGTCGCCAACATAGTGCCTGTACCGAAGAAGGACGGTAAGGTGCGAATGTGCGTCGATTATCGGGATTTGAATAGGGCGAGCCCTAAAGATGATTTCCCGCTCCCTCATATTGATGTGTTGGTCGACAATACAACCCAGTTCTCTGTATTTTCGTTCATGGATGGCTTCTCTGGCTACAATCAGATCAAGATGGCGCCGAAGGACATGGAGAAGACTACGTTTATTACACCTTGGGAAACATTCTGCTACAAGGTAATGCCTTTCAGTCTGAAGAACGCAGGGGCCTCTTACCAATGAGCAATGGTTACTTTGTTTCATGATATGATTCATCATGAGATTGAAGTCTATGTTGATGACATGATTGCGAAGTCCCAAACGGAGGAGGGGCATCTGGTCAATTTGCTGAAGCTTTTTGAGAGGCTTAGGAAGTTCAGGTTGAGGCTGAATCCTAACAAGTGTACTTTCGGAGTACGGTCGGGAAAACTACTGGGGTTTATCGTGAGTGAAAGAGGCACCGAGGTTGATCCTGCAAAGATAAAAGCAATACAAGAAATGCCAGCGCCAAAAACCGAAAAAGAAGTTCGTGGTTTCTTGGGCAGAGTAAACTACATTGCAAGGTTTATCTCTCAGCTCACGGCCACATGTGAACCGATGTTCAAACTACTGAAAAAAGATCAGGCGATTATCTGGAACGAGGATTGCCAGAAGGCATTTGATAAGATAAAACAGTATCTACAGGAACCTCCGATCTTGATACCCCCAAGGGCCGGAAGACCCTTAATCATGTACTTGACAGTTCTTGAGAATAGTATGGGGTGTGTTCTCGGTCAGCACGACGAGACAGGCAGAAAGGAGCATGCCATTTACTATTTGAGTAAGAAGTTCATAGACTGTGAATCTCGTTACTCGATGCTGGAGAAAACGTGTTGTGCACTAGCCTGGGCTGCCAAACGTTTACAACAGTACATGCTCAACCATACAACCATGCTAATTTCAAAGATGGATCCGATCAAGTACGTCTTCGAGAAACAAGCGCTTTCGGGCAAAATTGCCAGATGGCAAATGGTGTTGACGGAATATGACATTCAGTACGTTTCCCAGAAGGTCATCAAGGGAAGCGTATTGTCTGAATACCTTGCCGAACAACCGATCGAGGATTATCAGCCGATGAAATTTGAATTCCCTGATGAGGATATCATGTTTATCAAGGTGAAAGATTGCGATGAACTGTTGCCCGACGAGGGTCCAGACAGGAAATCCCAGTGGAAATTGATATTTGACGGGGCGGTTAATTCTTACGGAAGTGGCATTGGGGCGATCATCACGACTCCCCATGGATCCCACATCCCGTTCACGGCTAGACTAACGTTTCCTGTCACCAATAACGAGGCGGAGTACGAAGCATGCATCATGGGTCTAGAAGAAGCAATTGATTTGAAAATCAAGAACCTAGATGTATATGGTGACTCGACACTTGTGATTAACCAGATTAAAGGGGAGTGGGAGACTCGTCAATTGAATTTGGTGTCGTACATGAATTATGCCAGAAGGCTGCTTCCGTTCTTTGATCGAGTGGAACTCCATCATGTGCCCAGAGCTGAAAATCAGATGGCTGATGCCTTAGCCACGTTGGCTTCGATGTATAAAGTCAATTTTTGGAAGGAAGCTCCAAGGATTGTCCTTTCTCGTCTTGATAGACCTGCATTCGTATTTGCGATCGAGGAAGCCTCCGATGGCAAGCCATGGTTCCATGATATCCAGACCTTCCTTATGACTAAGGAGTATCCTGCGAGAGCGTCGACCCAGGATAAGAAGACTCTGAGGAGACTGTCTGGAAATTTTTATCTCAATCCTGATGGAGTTTTGTATAAAAGAAACCACGATCTCGTGCTACTCAGATGTGTAGATGAGAAAGAGGCGAGTATGCTCATGTAAGAAGTCTAAGCACATTTGGTACGCACGCCGTCGGGCATGCTATGACGAGGAAAATCCTAAGAGCAGGATATTACTGGCTGACAATGGAATCTGATTACTTCAAATTCGCGAAGAGATGCCATAAATGCCAGATTTATGCTGATAAGATTCATGTGCCGCCGTGCCCGTTGAATGTCATGTCCTCCCCGTGGCCGTTCTCCATGTGGGGCATTGACATGATAGGCAAGATCGAGCCCACTGCATCTAACGGTCATCGCTTCATTTTAGTAGCCATCGACTACTTCACCAAGTGGGTGGAGGCAGCCTCGTATGCTAATGTGACCAAGCAGGTGGTGGCTAAATTCATATAGAGGGACATCATTTGTCGTTACGGAGTTCCCGAGCAGATCATTACTGATAATGTTTCGAATCTGAATAACAAGATGATGAAGGAGTTGTGCCAGAGTTTCAAGATTGAACACCACAACTCATCTCCTTACCGACCGAAGATGAATGGCGCCGTTGAAGCGGCCAATAAGAACATCAAGAAGATTGTACAAAAGATGGTTGTGACCTATAAAGATTGGCACGAGATGTTGCCATTTGCACTGCACGGTTATCGTACAACGGTACGTACGTCAACCGGGGCAACTCCTTTCTCACTGGTGTACGGTATGGAAGTTGTGTTACCGTTAGAAGTTGAGATTCCTTCTTTACGAGTTTTGGTTGACGTAAAACTCGATGAGGCAGAATGGATTAAGAACCGACTAAACCAGCTCAGCCTGATGGACGAGAAGAGGTTAGCATCGATTGCATATGGTCGTCTGTACCAAAGCCGAATGAAGAAAGCCTATGACAAGAAGGTGCGTCCTAGAAGCTTTCAGACGAGTGGTCTCGTCCTGAAGAAGATTCTTCCTCCAAACTCCGATCACCGGGGCAAGTGGACTCCCAATTACGAAGGTCCGTATGTCGTCAGCAAGGTCTTCTCGGGAGGAGCCTTGTTGTTATCCACGATGGATGGCGAAGATTTTGCATCCCTGGTGAACGCGGACGCAGTTAAAAAATACTTTGCTTAAAAAAGTGACCCACTGGAAAGAAAAAGAATATCCAGGCAAAAATGGGGCATCCCGGCGAACCATAAAAAAAGAAAAAGGTTCGGGCAAAAATTAGGGATATAAATGAAAAGAATGTACACCCGCAAAGTCGAAAACCTGGAAAGGCGACTTTGGAAAAAAGGGTATCCCGGTGAATCGAAAACCCGAAAGGGCGATTCAGGCAGAAGTTAGGGATTTGAAAATGCAAATGACTGCGTTTCGCGTGTGGACTTTCATTGTTTAGTGGTTTGGAAGACCTGAGGGCCGCTTATCTGAAAAAATCTCTTCTGAAGCTGAAGCGTCAGAGAGGTATCAAAGTCGAGTGGGTCATAGAGGGATCAACTCATGGTGTTCGTCTACGCCGCATTGCCGACATTTGTGCATATACTGATGTATATTTATGTTTTCATATTTGCGCAGCTTCCTCATTCCAGGAGCTTGCATCTGTTGTAAAACATCTTTACCCATTCAGGGGTTCGTCATCAATAAAGTATATACTATTCAACAATTCTATTTGTTTGTTTGGCATCTATCTATTTCGTTTGCGAAAAAGAACGCCGATGTTTTGATAAAATGCGCATACATAAACTTACTGGCCTAGGCCACTGATTGTTGAAACAACGAATTACTTGAACATTGTCACAAGATGATAACCTTGATAGGTCCCTTTGAGAAGGGTATCTTGTCTGTTTGTTTGGGTTGTTGCAGGAATAGCATATTCCAAGCAGTACGCCGTATGTTTCCCAAGCAGGATGATTCCTTCTACCCCAGTGAATTTAGCAGCATCTCCCCACGGAGCCGGAACATGGGATGGTGAACATTGATATGTCTCCCCAAGCAGAGAAGATTCTCCCCAATCAGAGGTATCCTGCAGGATCGTCATCTCCCCAGCTGAGCAATACACTGAAGTGTATGTTCGTCCCCAGCACTGGGTCAATATGCAGATTCTCATAGAAAACTATCCGCAAGTATGCAGCACTCGATAGTTCAAGACTGAAGTCTCCAGCGGAATTGAGATTCCCCACAGAGTTGTATTCTCCCCAGCAAGCAGGATGATTCCTTCTTCCCCAGCCAAGTTTGCAAATCCCCAAGAGAGCCGAGTCCTTGGAAGCCATGCAGGCCATGATTGGTTTCCCCAGTAGAATGTTGAACAACTGATGTTGTATTTCCTCATTGGAGTCGTTATCTCCATGGAAGTTTTTCCGCGAAGGCCTTGCAGTTTATTTCAACAATTGACATTGTTTTCCTCAGTAGTTGTGGTTTGAATACTCAGACGAGCAGGTTCAGGTTCTCGGAGAACTTTATTCCCCTGCAGCAGTCAACTGAAGATCTTTTCCCCAGGCGGAATCCAATTGAGATTTGTGCGACTTCTTCTCCTCGGCAGGATGAGTCCTTCCTCCACCATAGTGGTTCTTTCTCCTTGACAGGAGGATTCTCCCTTCAGCATTTATTTTGCTGATGAGGTCGTAGCATCTTGCATGATTGCATGTCATTTACCCTAAAAATGCGTAGCATTTCCATCGTGTGGAGCATTGCGCCATAGTCAAACATATGCATATGAAACATGAGCTAGGTCGTTACCGTTCTCGTTTTGCAGGTGTTCCTTCATAGAATGGTTTGCTCAAGATGATTCTTGAATTCCCCAGTGAAGTTATTTGTCTAAGATGATTCTTAAAATCCCCAGGGAAGTCGCCAGAGTTGGTTGCTCAAGTTGATGCTTAGAGTCCCCGACAGAGTGTTTGCTCAGGAAGATTCCTGAAATCTCCAGCAGAGTTATGGGTTCAGGATGATTCTTGAAGTCTCCGACGGAGTTATTTATCCAAGATGATTCTTGAAGTCCTCAGCAGAGCTGATTCACCCAAAATGATTTCTGGATCCCCGAAGCAGAGTTACTTGATAGTCCTCCAAAATCCCCAACGGAGATGTGTCATCCCCAGCAGGTTTTAAACAGAAAAGTTGAAATTTCCTTGAAGACTTGATGATTGAAGTCCGGCAGCAGTGCCAAAACCCCAGACTTACTAATGAAGTCCAGCTGCGATGTCGAAGCAGTTTGCCTAGCTGACGCAGGGTGCCTGACGGCAAAAGATTTTATATCCTTAGTTGATCCGTGAATGACTAAGGATCCCATTTTCAGACTTACTGACGAAGTCCGGCTGACACCCGAAAATTTCTTTGAATGCCCGACGGCATAATTAACTTGATTGTTAAAAGTTCCTAACTTGATTGTCGCATAATGCCTGACGGCAATATCAGCTATGTATCGCCGGTTACCAAGTGACTAGTGATCCCTTGATGACTTAAGGACGAAGATCTATCGCCAAATCAGGTGATTATCCTGACGGAGATTCAACCCTTCACCGGTTACTGTGTGACCAATTCCCCCAACAGAGTTGCCGCGCAACTATCATGTTCAGTTTTGAAGATGTTCCTAACAATCAGAGTATCGTTTACCTATGCGTGGTTGCCAAATCACCCGTTACCATGTAACCTATGATCCCTCGATGATTTGAGGACGCAATGATATCAGATAAATCAGAGAATCATCCTGACAGAGATTCAGATCAGTATTTCTCCAGCTAGTTGTCGTGCAGCTATTATTTCAGTTTCCGAAGACTTGTCCCCATCAGAGTAACGTGTACTTGTGCAGTTGGGAAATTTCTAGGTTTTTTAGTATTCAACTGTCTTGTACCTTGATTGTTTGAGAACCGTTCGCTTCTCACCCAGTCAGATCCAAGCCATTTGAATAGGGGCAGCTGTTGCACCCCAAAATTTGCCCAACATTTCTTCACCTAGCTTGTGTTTCATTTCATTCACATTAGCATTATCATTTGCATTTCATTGACATGTGTGCAGGATATCAAGAGGTATGATTAACAATTAAGAGCTATACAAGACTATGAAGCTAGCTAAGAAGGTTATTCAGGTGCTCAAGGGTTGATATGCTTGTCATAGAAGTTAAAAGATCCTCAGAGAGAGTGATTGAAGCCAAGTGTGTAGGTCTCCTAACTTGAGAGTTGTGGGAAGCCATCAGATGATTCTGAGGTCATGGAGTTGGACTTGAGGTCTTGAGAGAGCTCATGAGAAGTGTTGAAGATCACTTTGAGGCTAGACAGGTCATTGTGCAAGAATAAGAAGCCTCAGCCATGAGTGGTGCAGTTAGGGTTTGACTGGGTCAACCCTAAGTCAACTGATGATTTGAAGAAGGTTGAGACCTAATTCAAGAGCAATGTGATCATGTATTGATACATTGAGATGTTAGGAGGATGATTCCAAGGTTAACTCACCATGATTGAAGAGTTTGAGAAGTTTCAAGCTAGGGTTTCTAAGACTTGACAGTGTAAAACCCCCTAGCTTGACCCCTATCTTCAAGGAAATTTAACTCAAGATAGGATCTTCATCTCATCTTGACCCCGAAATGATTGTTGTAGATCATGATCTTAGCTTTAATTTGAGTACTAGAAGTCCTTGATGGGGTTTATAGAACTCAAGTTATGAGCCACACAAGTTACAAGTCATCTGAGGTATGTGAATTTGGAGCTTGAAAGTTATCCAACTTGCATGACAGTTTTTCCCTAGAAGGATGATTCCTATGAACTTTTGGTAAACATGAATGTTGTTCCTTATTATCTTAGCTTTCTAAAGAGTACTAGAAGTCCATGATTGGATGTGTAGAACTCAAGTTATGTCTTTGACAAGTCAAGGGTATTTTGGGTATTTGGACATTACAGGTCATTTTGAATCATAAGTCAATTTCACCATCTTGCAAGCCTCAAATGGATTTTTGTTCAACATGAAAGTTGCTCAAAATGATGTTTTTATCTTGTTTAAGTATCAAGAGTCCATTGATATGGATTATATCAAGCATTGGTGGAAGAAAGTTCATATAAAAGCCATTTTAATGAATTAAGATGGGAAAATTCAAAACAATTGAGAATAACATGTTTTCAAGTCAAATTTATAGTCAATTTGAATGGAATTAATGTTTTAGAGAGATTTGCATTATTAAATTTTTGGTTTGAAGTCCATAACATGGCTATTTTGAAGGTTGCTTCACAAATAAGAAACACATCTCACACACTCCATAGGTTGAAATCAAAGGAAGGAAACCACATCACTACACTCCATAAGGCTTAAGTGAATCATGTTGGCTGAGTTTGGAGTGTGAACAAAGCTTGAAAGCACATATCCACATTGAATATTTGGAATAAAAGTGAAAATCCAAAACTCATGAATGGGCCTGGTTTGGGCCTCTAATCCATTGAAACAGATCATAAATAGGATTTAGAACAGAATTGGAAGGTTCTGGTGATCATTTTTGTGGTGAAGCCATTGGAGAGAAGTGAAGGAGCAAGCTTGGAATTGAAATTTCATTTTGGAGAATCAAGAGTTTTCAACCAGAATTGAGCATCAAGAAGCATTCACCATTGATCACTGAAGGTTTCTGGACGATTTGGAAGAGAATTGAGGCTTGAACCCACTGCAATCCAAGTTCAAAGCCAGGTTTTAACTTCTTGAAATCTCTCTCTGATTATGTGTTTTCAATGAACTAGAAGCATGCGGTTAGGTTCTATTCATGATCTAGATGGATTTTGGATAGTTAATTTCAACTTTAGAGTGAATAAGTGCTATGGTTGAGTTCCTGGTGAAATTCTGGTCGAGTTTCATGTAGAGATTGTGGCCATTGGTGGCCTGTAGATGAACTTAGGGTTGCGCCAGGGTGGCCGGAGAAGCCACCGGCGATTGGCTTCGCGCGCGCAGACTTGCAGGTTTGAAAGGTTGAAGATGAAGTCTGGGCCGTCCATTTGTGAAGAAAGCTTGACTCAGTCAAGTGATCCTAGCGCTCTTATTGCGCCACGTATCCCCACATCCAAACACATCGTTTGGTTTATTGAAACTCAGGCTTGTGAGTCTTGGCTGTGTACCCAAGGACGCGTAGGTTCGATCCTCTTGTGTGCCTCTTTTTTCTTTTTTATTTCTTGAATTGTGTTGAATGCAATGAGTCCATGCGCTTGGGCTTAGTGAATCAATTAATATCCCCACCCCTCTCTCCAGGCCCAATGTATTTTTACAAAGCAAATCCTTGCTCAACGTACCCCTTCCCTGGTTGTTTCTCTTGACTGAATTGATATTCAGATGGGCCTCACGCCCAATTGCTATCCTCACCCCCATTATGCTGGGCCCAAGCGAAGCTAGTTGAAATTAGTTGCTGATTGCACCCTCTGTTCATCTTCTCTTTAATATTGTTTTATTATTTTTGTGCATTTCATGTTAGTTTGAAAACAATTCATAAAAAAATAGAAAAATAGGTCAATTAATTCCAGATTTTTCCCCCTGGTTCATGATTAAATCTAGAATTTTATTGGATAAAAATATTAGGAAAATCATGCACTTTCAATTTTTGTGCATTTTTTACATTTTATTTGATAATAAAATTGCCATGGTTGATACCTCTGTTTGATGATTTTAGTGTGAGCACTTGGTGATGATTTTTGGCTTGATTTTTTGTGTGTGATTAGCTTAGACATGTATGCTCCCATAATATTTTTCTCACATTTTTGTAATGAAATTAGGTGAGATTTTTAGATTGAAAATTTAGGTGCTTCCCTTTAGGGTTTAGGTTTAGTATCTTGTAGTGTAGAATTTATTTCTAGGTCTTATTTGAGGATTTGATCTCTGGAATTAACATGGTAGAGTCATGATTGACATAGGTTCCCATAGTTATTTTTGTAGGATTTTATAATTGGTTTTAGTATTTTAGTTAGAATTAACTTTAGTACATGGTTTTAGGTGATCCTAACTTGCTAATTCAACTAGAATGACTCTTTAGTTCCCTTAGACTAGGGTGTTGCTTCTCTTTCTCTTGGAAGATGATGAAGAGTTGTATGGGCTTCTGTGGAATGCATGGTGGAGCTTGGACTTGAAGATTTCTCTCCCTTTGGTGTAGTTTGTTTAGGGTTAAGGATTAGGGTTTTAGGGAGATCTCTTAGAATAGATTTTCTTCCTTCATGAAACATGGGAGGTGTTGATCACTTCCATCCCTCCCTATGATGTAAGGTACCATTGTGAAGGCCCCATCCCTCCTTTGGTAGGATGTGTGGCTCCTCACAAATTGGTAGAACCTTTGAGGGTTCCTTTCCTTGATGGTGGAGTGCTTAGAGGTGACCTTTGGTCTTCACTTTGCTTCTCCCTATCCCCACCTTGCTCTTGTTAGATGAATCTTTCTCCCTTGCTAGAGGATGGAGTTCCTTGTTAGAAGATTGAAGATGCTAGAGGTTGCACTTCCCCTTTTGTTTGAAGACTGCCCTTGGAGCTGAAGCTTGAAGATCCAAAAGAACAAGTTGACACTTGTGAAGAAGATCAAATTGAGATTGAAGAAAGAGCTAAAGCTTGAAGAAGATGGAGAACAAGTTGATACTTGTGTTTGATGCATTGAAAGCTTGAAGAATCAAGTTGATACTTGCTATTGAAGATGAAAGCCTTGAAGAACAGTTACAGATTATGGACTGAACTGCTGTCAGAAGATTGCTTTGCTGTGAAGTTGTGGAAGCTGTTGATCTGCTTTCTTTCCTGTTTGTTTGCTTGCTGTGCAAATGTATTGATGTGACTTGTTTGATTTGCTTGATGCATTAGAATAAGTTCATGTTTAAATTGTGTTAAGATAGGAGCATGATTTCACTAGAGGTTGAGTTGCTCCCTCTGCTTGTATTTTTACTGTATGGCTTTGCTTGCGGGTATTCGGTAGAGCCCTGCTCCCTTGCCTATGTGGTTTGTGATTTGCTTGATGGCATTTTATTTTTCCTTTATGATTGCAGTTATTCATACTTGGCTTGAGGTCGAGACGAGCTTGTGGACGATGATGCCCCACACACATTTCCTCCCTCACTTGCATTGCATGCATTTTACAGTTGTTTCCTGTACTGTATATCTGTTTACTGTTTAAGCTGATGCTTTATCTGTTTCTGTTTATCATTGACATGATCCCCTAGGAATCTCACTTCCTTTGATAAGGAAGTGATGATTAGAACTTTAGGTTGAAACCTATGCATGATAACTTCTAGGAGTTCCCTGTTTCAAACCTCAACCATAGGATGAATCCTTGGCATGACAACATTAGGACTTGATAGTCCCCCCTTAGTTGAGCCTGTCCGCTCTCTTCTCATATCAAACAACAGTAAAAAAAACGTAATAAAGGCAAGTTAGTATAAGCGCGTTACGAGCCTTAAGCTACTTGGGTAATGATAATTGAGCGGCCTCCTCTCAATCGTCTAGAATGTTTAGTATACGTCCTTTGGACGATATGCGACGCATTCGTTCCCAGGTCATAGTCTCTAGTGTTGTACTAACTACAGACAACCATAAAAAACAGTTCTTTCGTAAAAGACAGAAAACAAACTTCAAACCTTTTGCCCCGTGGGCCCATAAGTCAAAGGAAGCTTTTCTGAAGAAAAGAGTGTCGTTAACTCCCAGTTCTACCGCAAACGGTAACGCCTAAGTCTCCAAGGGTCGAGCTGCATACACCAAACTGCTGGAACTATTTGTTAACCCTACTCGATAAAACAGATGAATCCGAATCCCCGTAATCCATATTATCCCGAACTACGTAAGCTCTGATCTCTCATACCTGTTGAGAGTACATAGGCACAATACTGATGTATTGGCGAGCCACCTTTCCCTTAACCCGTAGTTGGTCGAACTACGTTGACTCTGATTTCTAATTCTCAGATGAGAATACGTAGGCATAAAGTGCGACGCTTTGCCGAGTCATTTTTCTTTTCCTTTTAAGCCAGCCTTGATAGGTAGATAGATAAAACCAACCCGTCAGATAAACACAACAAGCATGGATCCCATTGAGTACGATGGACGTGAGGGGTGCTAATACCTTCCCCTTGCATAACCGACTCCCGAACACAGACGATGGTTGCGACGACCTTGTCTTATGCCTTTTTCGTTAGGTTTTTCCGATCGTTTCCTTTCCCGTTCTGAGGGATAAATAGCGAAAGGTGGCAAATCTTCTGTTTTGCCGACACCTTATTTTCACGGAAGCGACAAGGAGCATATGACCTTGCTCAGCTTGGAGGTCAAGGATAAGTGGCAGTTATCTTTGAGTTTCTGAAGAAGTCTATACTTAAGGAAAGCGGGAATCCTTTGGTCAAGACTTGTGTGATCCTTCCTCCATAAAAGAATCAAGCTTTGGCATGTTTGGTTTCTCTAAAGAGGAGTGTCATGAAGTAAATGCACTTCAAGAATGAAAGCCTGAACTCTCCAGCTGAATGTCTCAACAAAAGTTGTGACATCAAGTAGAAACTTCAAGGCCTCAAGTGATGGTGTGGCACATCATTTGAAGATAAGTTGATCTTCTCAAGTATGAATGAAATGAATGCTTCATCTCATGAATTTTGCGGGAGCTGTGTGAAGGAGTAGATGCCTTGCTCTGGAGCAAGAAGAATTTGAAGATCAAAGTGGCCTGGTGGATTAGTAGACTTTCTAGAGCTCTGGAAAATGCTGAATAACCAAACAGTGGCATTTGGGTATTTAAGCAATGTGCCTTTAGAGCTCTATTCTTGTGCAGAAAGATAGTTATTTGAAGACCACAGAAGGTTCTGGGACTGTTCATGCGTGAAACTAATTACTCATGTGCAGAAGGGTAATTGGTTGAAGACCAAAGGAGGATCTGTTTCTGTTCACATGTTGGAGCTTGTGGTAGAATCCTTAAGCTGCGTATAGAAGATTACCTTCTTGTGGAGATGGAGTTGATCAAGCTGCTGGAGCTGTGAAGATCTTCAGTTGGACTACTAGGCAGCAGTAAGTCCAATATGGGTACATAAAGAACCATGGGATGGTGTGTCTGTGATATGAACCATCTTATATGTGAAGATCTCTTGTGGAACTTGTGATTCACTTCTTGGCTAAGAAGTACTCTATCTTGTCATACGGGAGAATAATGAGGTAAAGGGACTGTCTTGGATTATGATGTGAAGGTATTGAGTGCATTCTGATGTGATAAAGTCCCTATGCGGTGTCTATCTTGTACTCAGCCTAAAGCCAGAATACTTGTGGAGAAGTGGTCTCTTCTGCTACAAGTAACTCTAGGAAGAGGTGAATCAGTTTGGTGTCTTCTCTCTGTATAAGCATAGAGTTGGTCATGAGAGGTAATATGGTGATCTTGGAGCAGCTGTTATCAAAGATTGGGGGAGAGCTTCTGTTTGATGGGAGTACTAATTTCTTGTGATTCAAGCATGGTGTATGTGAATGCGTTCAACATATGGGTTGAACAGAGAATGCGTTCTTGAAGACATGAAGATGCGTCTTGTGTTTTCCATTCATGTGCACTAGGTACCATAGATATGGGAAAGTTATACTTCTATCCAGGATCTGTTGCTGCAAGAGTGCAGTTATGTGTCAAGATTGTTTATGGTTTCAAACAAATCTAGGACTTGAGGAAGGCAGAACGTCAGACAAGAGGTTGTGACATTGGGTTACTGCACCAAGCTCATGGTGAAGATGACAGGGTAGTCATGTTGGGCCTGTCATTAGGTGACAATGAACCAAGTCAGGTATTTAGGCCTCTATCCAAATGGCTGGTGAAGGTAAAGATCAAGTCATCAGCAGCCTTGATCTTGTGCATATGGAAGGATTTTCACTATGACAACTTGGAGATTTTCTGTCTAAGCTGAAACCTGAGAAAGCTTCCAGATAGGAATCCTGCAACTGCCTATGCTATTTGCTCCAGTATGGGTTATGAATCAAGGGGTGTAAAGCTGCCTGTGTGAAGATGATGAAGAAATTCTTCATGTGCTTGGGTTCTCTCTTTCAGGGGGAGAAATGTTTATGCTGAAAAAGGAAGATGAGTACATGTCTGGTGTGTAGCTGCTGAAGTGGTGCAGTCATTGTTAGAGGTCAAACAGCTTGTGAGTTGACTGTATGTACTGTTTGTGTTGAGCTGATGTATGCACAAGTACCCCATTTGTTGTCAAAGTTTTGACTAAACCAAGAGGGAGAAAAAGAAAACCAACTGTTGCTGATGAGGAAAGCGGAAAGCATTGTTGCTGCCATGCTGGATGCAACTATCAAGGGGGAGCATGATAGTTGTGTAAACTACTGCTGAATGTCCTGATAAGTTGTTTTAGCCAAAGTTTGCCAAAGGGGGAGTTTGTTAGTTCCATGGTTCTATGATATAGAATTGTTCTATGATTGGCTAAATTGTGGTAAAACAAGATTCTGCACTAATGTTAAGCAGGATGTCATTACCAGAGTTATGACATCACTAAAGAAGCAAGCAGGAGCTGGTGAAAGAACTGATGTGGTGTGTTTTAATGTGAATGTCATGTTGAATGTCGTGACATCCATCATGACATCCATCTGCTGTCATGACAGAATTATTGTCATGTGTGAGAAACAGCAGGAGTAGTGGTGCAACAGGAGCCAGTGGTGCAGCAGGAGCTGAAAACAGAACTGATGTCATGTGTTGACATCTGGTGCAGCAGGAGCTAACAAGAGCAGATGACAGAACTGCTGTCATGGATGAACTGCTATCATGGATGCAGAAGAAGTTGATGACAGAACTACTATCATGAATGTCATTATATTGATCGTATGACATCATGTCTGCTACAGCAGGGGCTGCTATGTTTTGGTAATGACATAGCTGTCTGGCACAACAGGCACTGCTATGGGTTACCAGTAGTCTAGTTCCTCACAGGCAGTATGAGGTGTGCAGCCACAACAGGTTAAGTTGTGATGAAGTTCCTCACAGTCCGTGTGAGGTGTGCAGTCACAACAATGAGTGTTATGGTGAGTGAAGTGTGTTGTCATGTGTTTTAAGTAACTCATAGCTGCATGACAACAAAAGGAGCTGCCAGTGTATATCTCTTGACAGAATTAGTTTGGATTGATGAGACCATGTTGAAAATACCTCATTAGTAAATATGTCAAGGAGATGGATTAGGAACAAGAACAGATTGTATTGGTATTCATAAAAGGATCTTGGAGACCTTTTAGGAAACTTGAATATACTTGTTTCTAATATTATTCTGCAGAAGATTGGAGAAACCATGACTGTCATGACGAAGATTCTGCAGAAATGTTCAGCAGAGCAAGCTGGTCAGCTAAGAGTGGGCAAAAGCTGAATGTCATACTGAATGTCATGACATGGATCGTATGACATCAGACGGGCTGGGTTTGTTTTTCTGTTATGCTACCTGATTTATATCAGGCTAAATATCAGGAAACATGTTGTGACCTCTGAGTTATCTCATGAGAGATTCAAGGCAATGCTGACCATGCCATGACCTAATTGGACAACACCTTGAATAGTGGAAATTAGTTTTACTTTATTAAAACTAATATGTGTTACTTCTACACAGCCCAAGCCCAGCCTACAGTACTATAAAAGGAGGCGCAAAAGCAAGGAAAAAGCAAGCACTCACATCAAGAAAAATCAGAGTGTAAAATAGAGGTCTAGGGTTGACAGTCCCGTGTGTAAGTCACCCTTTGCATTGTATGATGCATTGTGGTAGACATAATTGTAAGTGAAGAGGGATGTTCTTCACGTGCAAAGTCTGTTTAGGAATACTTGTAATCCAAGCAATTGTCTGGTGGATGATTGTTTTGATTAGGTAGATTCTAGGTTGTGTCTCACTCGAAGGTGTAAAGCAAGAGTGTGTGAGTTCCTTGATCAAAACTGTGAAGCAAGATCAAGGTGTGTATGAAGTGTCTCTTCATACTGTTTTTGAAATTGTTTGATATCACTGTTGAGTGATTGATGAGGAGTGAGTGTGTATACTCAGGTACTAGACTGTCTCTAGGCTGAAGTGTCATTGGGTAGAGATTAAGTGAGAAGTGCAAATTGGAGGTTTGGCTTTGAATTGATTCTACTAATAGTGAATATCCTCCCTGGCTTGGTAGCCCCCAGATGTAGGTGTTGTTGATGCCAAACTGGGTGAACAATTACTGTGTTTTTTATCTTTCTGCATTTACAATTTTGTAAGTTAAATGGTTAGATAAATAGTATGACAGACTGCATATGTCACAACGGAGGTTGTGACATGGGACAATTTAAAGAAATTTAAATTAGTTATGATATGTCTTCGTCCTTGTTGAGCAGAGATCAATGTTCTTGGAACACATGTGATCTGCATACCAGAATTTCAATTGGTATCAAAGCAGGCATCCTGTCTGTTCTGGATGAGATCTTGGGAGATACTTTCTGGTGCTTAAACAAGGAAAAGCTGCAGCTGATTTAATGATCTTGCTGAGCTACAGCTTATGGAGCGAAGGAGTCCATGCATTTGCTATTGTGCCCTCTGATATAGAAGCTTTATGACCAGCTGCATGTTATGCCAAAGGAAAAGTGGCTACTTCTATTCTATGGCCTATTGGATGATCAAACATCTTGTGTAGGGCATGTTCTTTTAGTGGTTCCGCTGCATATTTCTCTTATAAAAGAACTCTGATGCCCCTAGAAGAAGATTGACCTATATTCAGTTTGATGCATGACTGTGGCAGTTGTGTAGATGATTGGAAGATGGTGCCTGCAGCTGTGGTTGGTTGTGTGCCTGGACTATTATGTTGTGCTCTCTGTCTGCTGGAAGCTATGGAGAGAAGATAGTGGGAGGTGATTTATTTTCACCACTCATGACGTGGAAAGATTCTCTCTGGAGAAGAAAACATAGGCAGGTTAAGTCAAGGGTGCTTCAGCCTTGGTATTCCATGAAGTTCAGAGAAGGATCTGTTACAAGGATTTAAGATTCATTCCTATTTAAGATATTCTCAAATATTTAATGGATTATCCTTAGTTGATGATCAAATTGTCTCATCAGTGGTTGCACAAGTATCAGGCCCTGATATGCTTGGTTCTGATGCAGAGAGTAGGCAGAATTCTGTTGATCCATAGATCAAAGGAGATATAGCTGGAGTTGTACTCATTCTAGTAAGGTTCTTGGCAAGAAAATAAGGCTAGAATGGTGTGCTGATGGGAGTGAAGATGAAGACAATCTGCTCTATAAGAGTATTGAAGTGCAACAGTTGTGTTCTAGTTTCTACTAGAAGCACCTGATCTATTAGCTAGAAAGTTTCCTGGCAAGAAACTTGTCTAGAAGATGGTGGTGGTGATAGCACTTCTTAGGTCAGTTTATTTCTGATCTAAGTGCATAGGAGCATATGACCTTGCTCATCTTGGAGGTCAAGGATAAGTGGCAGCTATCTTTGAGTTTCTGAAGAAGTCTATACTTAAGGAAAGCAGGAATCCTTTGGTCAAGACTTGTGTGATCCTTCCTCCATAAAAGAATCAAGCTTTGGCATGTTTGGTTTCTCTAAAGAGGAGTGTCATGAAGTAAATGCACTTCAAGAATGAAAGCCTGAACTCTCCAGCTGAATGTCTCAACCAAAGTTGTGACATCAAGCAGAAACTTCAAGGCCTCAAGTGATGGTGTGGCACATCATTTGAAGATAAGTTGATCTTCTCAGGTATGAATGAAATGAATGCTTCATCTCATGCAGTTTGCGGGAGCTGTGTGAAGGAGTAGATGCCTTGCTCTGGAGCAAGAAGAATTTGAAGATCAAAGTGGCCTGGTGGATTAGCAGACTTTCTAGAGCTCTGGAAAATGATGAATAACCAAACAGTGGCATTTGGGTATTTAAGCAATGTGCCTTTAGAGAACTATTCTTGTGCAGAAGGATAGTTATTTGAAGACCACAGAAGGTTCTGGGACTGTTCATGCGTGGAACTGAAGCCAAAGAAATCAAAGTCTTGAACCAAAGTCCGGATGCACATGAATGCATGATGCACACGTCAATAATCATCCTCATAATAACATCATAGGTGCATCATCATTCATCAAAATCATCATCATCAAAATAATTATCATATACCATGTTATCATAGAATCATCAAAACTCATCATCATTACATCATAGGAATCATCATATAATCATGTACTAATTACATAGAAATCACAGTCATACTCATATTAATTCGTCATAGAAATCACAACATCAAAACATCAAGGCATCACTGTACAAAATCAGAACTCGCGAGAACTCTTCCACGTTCGCTAGCAAGTTCATTGTGCGAGTCTGGGCGAGTTTCTTCGTTGTGCGAACACGCGATTATGATGAAACGCTGTTACGCACCAGAACCAAAACCAACCCAAAAGTCCACATGATTCACTTCCCCAATAACCCAAAAACATCCCTAAATAATTCCTAAGATATTACCAATTTACATATGTTCAATAAGCTAATAAGCTAATAAGCTGTTTAAGTAGGCTAATAAGCTAATCAGGTCTTCAAAAAGGTTAGTTTTAAGCTGAAAAATGAACCTCTTATAGGCTATAAGTCAGACTTAGCCTTTTATTATTTTAGCAGGCTAGACTCAGGCATGGCAAAACCTAGTTTGGTCTAACATATTTCCACCCCTAAAAAGGAGTCTTAAAATTGCTAAAAATTATTTTGGCTTTGCTATTTATAAGAACCTATATAATAAATAATTTATACTTATTTTATGGGTAATGCTAACTTGTGCTCCAAGGGCATAAGCTAAGAGATAAATATAGTAAAAATTTATTGAAATTTGTGTTTTAAATTTAATACAATTTTATAAATAATGGTTTTATTACTTTTTTCAATACGGATATTTTATTTATGGGTTTTTTAACATATGTTCCAAGGGAACAAATTAGCATTACCTTTATTTTATTAATATTTTTAATCTTAAGACTTATCCTAATCATGTTATCCTGTATTTTTATAAATACTCCCACTTGAAATTTTACTTACCAGTATTTTCCAATTTTAATATCGATTAATTTGCTATATCGGAGTGGTAAGTATGAGAATTTTGATTTTGTCATTGACCGCCTCCTGCTGTCAAAACTGAATTATATAAATTTCTCCAGTTAAAAAAAGTTAGTTGAGCAAATTCTTTTAGATGCTACACCACATTATTTGAAAGAAGTTAAGGCTTTTAGGCTTTTTATGGTATGGTTTAGACAGAAAATTGTATGAATCACACTCAAAATGAACCGTTTTAATTTGCTCAAAATTCAACTGAACCAAAACTATTAGTTTGATGTATTGGTTCAGAATTTCAAATTTGACCAAACTATAAGACAAATTGTTGGTTAAGTATGCATCGTGGGTATGAGAATTTAATAATCAAATCTTTTGGTTTCTTCACAAATTTTATTAATTCTTTATCTTTGCATTGTATTGACCTTTTACTCAATTCAATCACACTTTTACACTAATTTTGGTCATTATTCTTCCGAAATCACCCAAATCTCGTCATAAAAATCATGTAATGATGTATGCCATAAAAATCCTAAATTTGAATTGTTGTTTATCCTCAAGTAACCTGTCACCACACTAAACATTTCATCCAAATTAAAATGTTCACCCTTATCAATGAATGTCACCTTTTTCTAATCAATACTTCAGTTCTCTGCTTTGATCTAATCAACTCGAAAAAGTTATTTTGACATACAAACACTCAACCTATCTCTCATCTCACAATTATGCAATCAATTTGACAGGATAATCATTCAATCAACAGTTGATTAGATAGGTTAAGTGTCAAAATATGCATTCAATTTGACAGGGTAATCACTCAATCAATAGTTGATTAGATAGGTTGAGTGTCAAATTATGTACTCAATTTGATAGGGTAATCACTCAATCAAAATACAAGAGCATTTAACAATGATGAATTTGAAAATTTTCTAATTAAATCAATCAAAGTCATATTTAAACACATACCTAGTTTTTTATTTTATTTTATCGAATTCCTTCCATCCCACTCTTTCATAATGCACTTGGTAGTAGAGAATTGCATATTATTGGTCCTGTTTTTCACAAATTTTTGTTTGAAGAAGCTATTTTACTTCTTAATTTTTATTTCATTTTATTTCTTTTTGACCAATTTCTCTAGTACCCCAACCCCAAATTTATTCTTTTACATCAACAAGTAAAACTTTTTTTTTCTTTCTAACTCCATGAAGGGTGGAAAGAATTTATCTTTCAAGTCAATGACTTTATAATATGGTTATGTCACCAAGAGAAATGTTTTAGACTCAAAGTGGTTAAAGAACAAATATTATTATATTGAAACATGGTGGCTTAAAAATATTTAGAGTTTTCACAAACAACCGTCTCAATATGTATTTATCATACCAACAGACTCAAAATTAGAAAGATTACTAATTCCAATAAAATGACTAATGCATGGATACTCTCATAAGAAGGTGTTCTGGACTGGACCGAGGTTTAGCCCACAATCAAACAGGCCCAAACCCCATTGAGATTGGGCCCAATAAGACCATGCTGACGAACGGGAACCGAGGACATAACACCCTTCCGAGCAGGCTGAAGGCCCTTAGCTGACGGGCAGGACCCTCGCTCCCGACTAGTCCGTCTTTGTTCTCCTCACCGTCGGGCAGGATCCTCGCGTCCGACCAGATGGCCTCCCCTGCCCGGGGAACTCCTCAAAGCTCCCCCACATTCTCCACGTGCCCCTCACGCAGGGACACGTCATAAGGTAACCACCCGCTTCCGGAAGATCCGGTCTTCCTCCTCCCGGATAGCACGGAACAATTACACTAGGGCGTAGACTACGTGCTGGTCTTCACGATGCCATATCAGCCCTAGCAGTTGCCAACATTGGGCCTGGCAGCCCAACCCAGTGCTTGGCAACCGTTGGCCCTGCGCTGGGGGCTCACTATAAATACCCTCTTCACTAGAGGGTCAGGTAACTTAACTCTTACACTCTCTCTATATACTTGCTTCCACTCTGCCAGTCTCTTACTTTGGCATCATAGTGTGTTTCAGGTACACCCCCTCCTCCTCAACATATTGGCGAGCAGCGTTCAAGATCCGACGTGCGGCAGATCGTCAATCCCTTTTTGGTCAGGTACGATCAGTGGCACTGGCTGTGGGAACTAAAAACTTCCCTGTTCCTCCGAGAAGAGAACCAAAGTTTCACCTCAACACTTCAGGATCATGTCTAGCCCACACCACGATGATGTTGTTCACAACTCAGCCCATGTCCCCGTCACCAACGGCGACAATCCAGTGGGAACGTCCCAGCTCCACGAAACCGACGACAGGGACGGTCAGATCGCTTCCCCCTCTTCCGAGGAAGCACCACTCCAATTCGTTACTCGGGAAAGGAGTCTGGAAGTGTTCTGCACTATCCCCATGCTTGTAACATCCTTTTTCTACCCCAAAAGTATTAAGGCGAAATAACACAGAAATCAGAGTGAATAAATAAATCTCATTAAAAATCACCTCAAAGGGCGTACATTTCTCAATGTCTCAAAATGAGTCAATACTTCGTAACACACGGGTTTTCCCAAAATACATTCAAATTTCACAAAGCAGTGGAACTCAAAACATAACTTAAGGTTTTCCTCATAAGGGAAAGTTAGTAAAATAACCCACTGATATAAAATCAACTCAAAGAACCCAACCCAATGTTACATATCAGAGCAAGACCCTCTAAGTTAACCTTAAAGGCTAACGACTCTAAAACTTCAAAATACTCCTCGACGACATCCACGGCTAAACTGGGTCATCTGCACGTTACCCACGTGGAGGTAACATTCAAACAAGCAGGGTGAGTAAAACAATTCATAATAATCAATGTATAATAATTAATGCATAAACGGCATATTACTCATATTTATATTCAACACATTGATATCCTTCAAATATGCCTCAAAGGCCACAACATCATAATTCATACAAAAAGACTCATAGATGTAATGCGACACAACTCAATGCATGTGGTACCAATCATCACAGCTCGATGGACACTGGGCCATCAACCCTCCATAGATCCCCATCAATAGGAATGATTCTACTAGAGAACCGGAGCACATCAAAATACCTCACATCCATACAATGGGATTGAAGCCAAATAATCGAAGTCCTGAACCGAAGTCCGGATGCACATGAATGCATGATGCACACGTCACAAATCATCCCCATAATAACATCACAGGTGCATCATCATTCATCATATTCATCATATTTATCGTATTCGAGCGTCATAGTTCATCAACATAGTCACCATAGTACGTCATGTCATCGTAACTCATCATAATAATAATCATCAATACATAAATCATCACAGTAATCACCAAACATCATATCATCATAATAATCAATCTCGCACATCATGTCGTCATATAATCACGCACATTTCACATATTAGCCCATAGTCATCCTCACATTTGCCCATCATATTATCACATATTAATTCATAATATTACCTTGTATTCTCTTATATTATTTCATGAAATTATCCCATATTATCACATGTTAATTCATCAAATTATTCTCACGGTAATCCTCACACTTCCGCCTATCAATCACATTAACCTCACGGTCATACTCATATTAACTCATCACAGAAATCCCAGAATCAAACATCACGGCATTGCTGCACACGATCACATTTCACGAACTCTGCTACGTTCGTTGGCTTGCTTGCTAGGCGAGTTGGTGGCGAACCTTCGCTAGCATGCTCGCTAGGTGAGTCCATGGCGAATCTTTGCTGGCATGCTCGCTAGGAGAGTAGTGCGATGACAGCAAAATCTGCTACGCACCAGAACTGATTTTCACCCGAAAAAGCTCTACGATTGGCTTATCCAATGCCCCCAAAACATCCATAATTCATCCCTAAGGTCATACGGTGATAACGGTACAAAACCTACGATTTATTAAGCCAACCCCGTAATATATTCATGTCCTAAATCACAATTTTTACATCAATTACACCCTAAGGCATTAGAGTTACTCACTATTCAATATTCAATCCCTTCAGGGTCAGACATATAACAATTTCAAGGTTTTGGCCACGGAGGCCTAAGGTTTCCCTTTCTCATATTACACATCAAACAGTCAGGAATACTAACCACTAACGACACCCTCACGGTTTCATTATCAATTTCCCTAATTTCCCATAATCAACCCAAAATACCTTAAATCTTAGATCAACCATAAACACGCCGAAAGGCATGCATAGAAAATCATGAAAAACCATACTCCTCATACCTTAATCGATTCAAAGCCTTCACGATTATCTCTGGGCATCTTCTGAAGCTTTTGCCTCCATTCTCCCTCCTCAGAGCTCTAGCTTCCATTCTTTTCACGGTTAACAAAATGAATCCTAAACCTTCAGAATTCTATTTTGTCAAACTTAGACTTGGGCCACACAATTGGGCTTTTCCCATAACACCCTTAATAACTCCTTCAAATGCCAAAATTACCCTTATTTCTCTTATATTCATTTTAATTAATAATAATACTAATAAATTAATATTAGTTACTATTAATCAAATAAATAGTCCAAAAATGCACATTTTCTCAATAATCCACAAAACCACTGAAAACCACCAAAAATACGAATATTCTCAATTAAATAATTAATTAAAATATTCCGATTAAATTTTGGGTGTTACAACTCTCCCCCACTTAAAAGAATTTTCGCCCTAAAAAATTACCTCAATGAACAGAGTCGGATACGACTCCCTCAACTGATCCTCACGCTCCCAAATCCAACTTTCCTCAGCTGGTCCCCCCAAAACTACCTTTACCAAGGCAATCTCTTCGCCTCAAAGTTGCTTCTCGTTCATCAATCCGAACTAGCAATGCCTCAACAGTCAGATTATCTCTCACTCGTACACCATCCATCTGAATCAAGGTACTTCCTCAGCTTAGGCACATGAAACACATTATGCAAATTCACAAGCGACAACGGTAAAACAGTCTAACATGCTACTTCTCCCACGTTTCCGCTGTGCCACTCTGATACAGACCATAAAACACGGTGTGAGCTTCTGAGACTTCAAAGCTCAACCAACACCAGTTACCGGCGTAACTCTTAAAACCCATCTTTTCTTGGATCCTCTTGATCTTCTCAGTCGTCTCATGCACAATTCTCAGGTCCGAGCACAACACTCTCGCCCGACTCATTCCAACATAAGGGAGTCCTACACCTCCTATCACACAAAGCCTCATACAACACCATTCCGATACTAGAATGGTAACTGTTATTGTAGGTAACTCAATCAGCGATAATTAATTGTCCTCCGATCCACCTTGATCCAACACACAAGCTCTCCACAAATCCTCTAAAGACTGAATAGTTCTCTCTGTCTGTCCATCCGTCCGCAGATGATAGGAAGAATTTAACTCCAACATGGTTCTCAAAGCGTCTGCAAACTCTCCCAAAATCTCAATGTAAATCTCGGATTTCTATCAGAAACGATATTTAATGGTATCTCATACAACTTCACAATTCCCTCAGTACACATCTCCGCTAGCTCCAACATAGAATGATTAATCCTCATTGGTAAGAAAAGAACCAATCTAGTCAATCTATCCAAAATCACCCAATTAAAATCATATCCCTCAAATTCTTTGGAAAATCCAACACCAAATCCATGGAAATACTATCTGATTTCCACTCTGGAATATTCAACGGTTGCATCAGACCCAACGGTCTCTGATGTTCAATCTTCGACTTCCGATAAGTCTAACCAGCATATACAAACTCAACCACTTCTCTCTTCATCTATGGCCACCAAAACAATTTCCTCAAATTCGGTCACGTCCTCATAGCACCGGGATGGATACTCCATCTACCTCAATGTCCTTCTTCAAGAGTACTCTTATTCCACTCAACAATATTTGGGACGCAAACTCCATCACGACATCTCATGATACCATTTCCATTAATCCAAAAATCAGCCCTTCGATTTTAATTCATCATATTCCACCGATCTACCAACTCAAATAAGATTTCTCAACTTCTCGAATCTCATCAAGAATTTAATTAGTAACCTCCAACATACAAAGCTTAACTCCGTAAGAAGTCTCTTCACAGACCAAACTCATATCGCAAAATTGCTTAATCAGTTCTAACTCCTTTACCATCATCGTCGGTATATACAAAGATTTCCAAATTGATGCATTAGCTACCATGTTTGCTTCACCTGAATGGTAATTCAATCCAAAGCCATAATCCTTCAGAAGTCCCAATTATTCCCTCTGCCTCATATTCAACTCTTTCAAATCACACAAATGCCTTAAGCTCTTGAGATCACCAAACATCTCAAATCTCAAACTAAACAATTGAAGCCTCCAACTCCGGCATAAACACAACAACATCCAACTCTAAATCACTTGTCAGATAATCCCTCTTATGTACTTTAAGTTGCTTTAAAGCATAACTAAAACTCGCTGATGTTACACTTAACATATCTCCCAATCATATCAATAAAGCATCACAAAACACAATGAATAGTTCTGTCAGATTCGGCAAAAATCAACACACGAGCTATTGACAGCTCTTCCAAAAACTCTTTGAACTTTCTTCACAGTGGCATATAACTGCTTCTTCTTTAAC
The DNA here is from genome assembly GCA_963859935.3 of Lathyrus sativus. Lineage (NCBI taxonomy): Eukaryota > Viridiplantae > Streptophyta > Magnoliopsida > Fabales > Fabaceae > Lathyrus > Lathyrus sativus. Next base: position 350,880,384 of record OZ012739.1, on the reverse strand, counting down.
ACTGATAACTCAAGTTCCCGATGCTCAACATGATCCTCTATATTCTTCGAATATATCAAAATATCATCGGTTAACATAACCATTGACTCGCTCAAATAAGTATGGAAAATCCCATGCCAAACGGACACTCAATTTGTGAGTTATGGCGGAAACACGAACCACACTTTCTGCATTTACTACAAAATCCAAACATATTCCATCAATGAATAATTTAATCCTATGCTACTACACGCCATCACATAGAGCATTGAAATAGCTTTCCAACGCTTTGAACCGTGCGTCATTCTGAGTTACGGTTCTCCCGTTACAACAAAAATACGAAAACAACATTTTTATGTCCCAGGACATATTCGCTAGGCGAACGCAGAGGCGAGTGACTCCTGGAGCTGTTTGCTAGGCGAAGGATATTGCTCGCCTAGCAAACCTGACAGTCTGAAATCCTATTTTCGATCATTACATGACTTTTGGGTGTCCGATTTCGATTCCGTAAAAAGCTGCGATCTCGGAATTTAATGTACCACAACAATTTCACATTTAGGAGGCCATTCAACACATCTTCAATTTCTGAAATATTTAAAGGCCTAATTATACCAATATTGCATTTCACATCTGACCTTCTCTAATAATCACCAAAAATCAATGTCCACCTCTAATATACTTGAATTCACAATCTGTTGCCTTAGCACACACACCAGGCACAAGTCTCAAAACTACTCAACCAATTTAATTCCTTGACCATCCAAACAGACATATAATATGGAGCACTCAATATCAGACTAGTTTCCGTAACTAAGTCGGTCACCACTCCACTTCATGTTCTGGCTGTACATCACTGTCTTGTCAGGAAAACTTTTAGGCAACCACAATTAATCAGCAAACCACCAACTTCCCCACTTTCATTAACACTAAAAAATTCTCATCAAAATAAACCTCTCAGCTACATCCTGCACCGACTCATCACAACAATTCATAAGCACTTAGCTTAACTCAAAACAATACACTGCCCATGCCATATAAGCTTGCAAAACATGTCCATACCATCCAACACAATCCCAACTACTATTAACAAGAGATTAAGGGTGATCAGTTCCTCAATTTGTCAATAGACAGCCGAAAATCATGATGGGGTATAAACCATCTTTACCAAACTATAAGAGCGTTCAACCACACACTGAGCCGCCACTTCACACTTGCAGCATCCTGGAGAAGCACAAGCTTCTCCCCCACTTAATTCATTCCCACTTCTGCAGACAAAGTATAGAAAACAAACATGTACCGACAGTGTTTTCACACACATGTCGCATACAAGGAAACCAACAACATTAGACAACTTGGCCGGACGGACCGACCTGCTCTGATACCACTAATGTAACACCCTTTTTCTACTCCAAAAATATTAAGGCGAAATAACACAGAAATCAGAGTGAATAAATAAATCTCATTAAAAATCACCTCAAAGGGCGTACATTTCTCAATGTCTCAAAATGAGTCAATACTCCGCAACACACGGGTTTTCCCAAAATACATTCAAATTTCACAAAGCAGCGGAACTCAAAACATAACTCAAGGTTTTCCACATAAGGGAAAGTTAGTAAAATAACCCACTGATATAAAATCAACTCAAAGAACCCAACCCGATGTTACATATCAGAGCAAGACCCTCTAAGTTAACCTTAAAGGCTAACGAATCTAAAACTTCAAAATACTCCTCGACGGCATCCATGGCTAAACTGGGTCATCTGCATGTTACCCACGTGGAGGTAACATTCAAACAGGCAGGGTGAGTAAAACAATTCATAATAATCAATGTATAACAATTAATGCATAAACGGCATATTACTCATATTTATATTCAACACATTGATATCCTTCAAATATGCCTCAAAGGCCACAACATCATAATTCATACAAAAAGACTCATAGATGCAATGCGACACAACTCAATGCATGTGGTACCAATCATCACAGCTCGATGGACATTGGACCATCAACCCTCCATAGATCCTCATCAATAAGATCGATTCTACTAGAGAACCGGAGCACATCAAAATACCTCACATCCACACAATGGGATTGAAGCCAAATAATCGAAGTCCTGAACCGAAGTCCGGATGCACATGAATGCATGATGCACACGTCACAAATCATCCTCATAATAACATCACAGGTGCATCACCATTCATCATATTCATCGTATTCGAGCGTCATAGTTCATCAACATAATCATCATAGTACGTCATGTCATCGTAACTCATCATAATAATAATCATCAACACACAAATCATCATAGTAATCACCAAACATCATATCATCATAATAATCAATCTCACACATCTTGTCGTCATATAATCACGCACATTTCACATATTAGCCCATAGTCATCCTCACATTAGCCCATCATATTATCACATATTAATTCATAATTGATCGCGACTTTCTATGTCTAATACAACCTAACTGCAAGTGCACAGTCTATCGCGTAGTAATAATAGATATCGATCCCACAGGGACTCGTAATCAAACTAGTGTTCTCGGGAGTTACTATATTTAGCTAGGTAGATAATGTTTAAGGGAATAAGATTGTCACTAAAGGGAACTAAGAATGTTAATTAAATTATAATTGATTGAATCGATATGCAGTAATTGTGTTCTTCAGGGATTTGACAAGTTACCGGTATAGGAAATGTTTTTCAGAGTTTATTTAAGCAGAAAATGGTGATCCGAAGACTCTCGCCTCACGATGGTTATTGACGCTAATCATAATTCTAAGGGCCAAACGTACGCTTTCGTGTCCCATTCGGGGTTAAAATTATTTTTTGGAAATCTCTAAGTTCTAATTCATTTTAAAGTGCTTTCGCTGTTATTAAAATGAATGACTAGTGTTTACTATCTGGTCTTGCCGCAGCTTTCGCTTGTTGGTTCGTACCTTAATTAATTTCCCACTTTCGTGGCAAAACTACTTTTAAATAAGTTCTCGCTTTCGCGACGAAGTTTATTCAGTAAATTAATTTTAAACACTCAGACCATAAACAACTTTTGAAAAAGACAGTTTTCAACCGGTTATTATCAAATCCCTTTCGAATTATTACTACATATCGATTACTTTAATTTAGCCAGACATGGATTTGAGAAAGGTAAAACATAAATGAAAACGATAAATAATAGCATGCATCATAATAAAAACTGGAATTACGATTAAAATGAGAAACCTATAAATATTCCAATTGACCTTTGGGAAGATCCTCCACAGATGTTGGCAGGATTCTGGTCTTTGTGCCAATTGATCGTACAAGGGAAATAAGAATTACAGAAGAAATGAAAGGAATGCAGAAAAAGAAAAGAGAAACAAATAAGAATAAATTGGCAGCACTTCGTTGTATGAATGCGGCTCCCTTTCTCTGCTCCCCTTCTTCCCCTTTTATAGAAATGGAATTCTAACGGTTATAACTTGAAGAAGGTGGACTTTGAGGCAGAATTATCAGGGAGTAGTGGTCCACTATTTGGGACTTGGAACTGCTTCTTTCACGTGCATTTGAAGTGGGGCATTTTTGCCTGCATGACGGTCGTCACAATGTGTGACGGTCGTCACCCGTGTGACGGTCGTCATGGAGCTGTGACGGTCGTCACAGCAGCAAAATCAGCATTCTGCGATTTTCATGATGTTTTCATCCGGTTTTCGTCCATATTTCATCTAAGATTGCTTCTTTTCTTCATATTGCCTTGTTTAGACGTGATCATCAAATACCTGCAAAACATCAGACAAATAACACGGAAATAACCCGAAATCGGATCGAAAACAGTTCAACTTCAGTTGAATTATGCATCAAAATATATATACGATTTCGTGTTATCAAACTCCCCTAAGCTTGAATCTTTGCTTGCCCTCAAGTAAAACAGGAAAAAGTCGGCAAGCACGAGGCATCTTCTTCGTTTGCAAAGTTGGGAAAAACCGGGATTCTTAGTAAGAACAAAACGAGTACCATGACGACACTGGACTACTAGTCTTCGGAGGTCTCCTTCTTATGCAAATCGGTCCCAGTCATGCTACTGTAGCTTGGTGTCAAGGCTCTCGCGGCAAGTTCACCCTGTTTGTTCTAGCGCAATCACATTAAGCCCGTTGTCCATACACTTTCATGGCAAGTCGACCTGTTAGTGAATATGATCTCATTTCTGTTTTGATCTTCTTCATTGATCATAAGCTTATATCATTGATTTTTCAATGAGTTTTCGTGCCGTTGGGCTAAATGCTCGGGTGAGGAGCACCTAACTTAGAAGGAAACGTGTCCTTATATTTTTGGCTATCTAGCTTTCTTTTCATGATTTTTTTCATCTTTTTGGAGATCATACACTTATTTGCATCGGTCGCTCGCTTAGAAGTGTTTTAGGATGGTGCTGACTGCTAGTATAAACTACTTGGGGCTGAGTTTGCGTAGACACTTGAGACTTTGGTACACGTAGGTAGTGAAACCGACTCGCATAAACCGGAGATCTAAGGTGTCAGGATGGTACTGGTTTTGTTAGAATTGTCGTCTCCTCGGAGTTTCAAAACTTAGTTTGAACTCGGGCGCATTCTCGTGATGCTTTTTCTTTTGAGGAACGAACGAAAAATTTTTGTTTACGTTGAATAAAGTGGGGATGTTTGCATAACGGAAAAAGAATATATAAACGAGCTTTATTTGCTAAAAATAGAAAATGTTTAAATAGAAATTACGAAATTCAAAGTATAATGGAATGGGAAATAAACGCTCCGCTCCCACACTATCTCAATCAGTGTCCCCACTGATTTGAAAAAATGCGAGAGGGAGATACAACGGAAATGAAAGTACAAATAAACTGAAAATAGAGTAAACAAATAAGGAAAATGATAACTAATCACGGCCTCTGCCTCGGTCACGTCCTCGCTCTCGTCCTCTGGCTCTGACTTGGGCAACGCGGTCCTCAAAACTCATAGCTCCAGTGTGGTAGACATAGTCGCGGAGTCCTTCGACCTGCAGGGTCAGATTCGCCAGGTTCTCTGTAATGGTTTCTTGGCCGGTTTGTAGTTGTTGCATTTGGGTCCGATGCCAAGCTTCGAACTGCTCTGCTCGCAGATGCTGCTGCTGCATCATAGCGAGTATCTGGGCCTGCTGGTCGAGAGAGCGGCATAGGTCCTCTTCTGAGAAGTCGGGCACTGGACGATGGCGGCGGCGGCGGGAGGATGTACCTTCGGAAGGAAGAGGCTGCGATGCCTCCGGTTGTTCCGGCCTGTCCAACTCAGCTTGGATTTCGTCGTCAGAACCTTGGGTATGGTCCTGAGTTGGAGCAACGGCAGCAGGAGGGGTAGTGAGGTCAAATAACCAGTTGGTACGATCCTCTGGGTGTTTCCGGGTGCGTGATGGAAGGATGATGTTTCGGACGGTTTTGCCATGCACTACCGGGTGGTACTTGCCATCGGCTCTGGAACGAATAAGGTGAGAGGCTCTGCAGTGGTCGGTGTCAAGGAACACCGAGGGAATGGCATGGAGGTGCTGGAGGCAGTCGCCGAGGTTCAGCCCAAGTGCAATGGCAGTGACAATCCCACCAAAGTAAAATGGCTTAGAGCCACGGTTACAGTTGGCCTGAATGTGGGCCAGGAGGAACGGAGCGGCGTTGATAGGCTCGTTGTTGAAGACACAGTGAAGGAAGAAAAGCTCTTTCGAGTTCACCTTATGGTTGTTGTCCCGGGCGAAGATTGTGTTGCTCAATGCTCGGTGGAAGTACCAGATGGTCGGGTTATGGATATGCGTGGCATGCAGAGAATCCCAACCATCGGCATTGATGCCGGTCAACTGGTACCAGAGCGCGAAGGCTTCGTGCTGGAACTGATCGGTGAGGCAGCGGTGAGCATTGTCGCCTCGAGGGAGTTGTAAGATGGCAGCAATCTGGTTCTGGTTCACCTGATAGTTTGTGCCGAACATCCGGAAACATGCGGCGCCGGAGTGTTGGCTGAGGTCGCCGCTGGAAGTGACGTAGGTGAACGAACTTAGGAACTCGAGAGTGAGTTGTTCGTACGTCGGCAGTGGATTGGTGCAGAGGTTCCAGATGCCGGCTCTTTGAAGCATCCAAGTGACGCCTTCAAGGAGTCCGAGCTCCGTGAGCGATGGAATATGTGGATAATGAGTCGGCTGGAGCGACCGTTGATGGAATGCGATGTAGTTGGCTCGCTGTCTTTCGCCTGAGTCACCGTCGCTGAACACAATGTTGCTGAGGTCTGGGGTTTCGTGGTTTCTCGCCATTGTTGGAGGAATGAGTTGGTTCTGTAGAGTGGAAAAATGTAACAGAAGTGTGGTAGGAAGTTGAAATGGGAGTTGGAATATATGGTGCAATGTGGGGAAAACGAAAAGTTGGAGTGGGGTGGGAGTTTCTGATGATTGGAAGTTGAAAGGAGATGAGTGGGAGAGAAAACGCAACCCCTGTTATATCAGATAACAGTTTTGGGTTCGTGACGGTCGTCACGTATCTGTGACGGTCGTCACCCGCGTGACGCTCGTCAGGCTCATGTGACGGTCGTCACACCAACAAAATCTGCAGAACGCAGAATTTTGCTGTTAGGGTGTTCTTGTAGTGACTTTTAGGCCTAGTATTGATATGGCAATGTATTATAGCAGCCAATAAACAATGAATAATGTAAAAACAGAATAAATGAATAAATGCTATAATTGAAATAACAATAAATTAGAATGATTGTAATGTAATACAGGAAGAAATTAACAATGCGAAAATCCAAATGATTAAACTAAACTAAACTACACTAAAACTAGTATCTAGTCTTTTCGTGCCTTCAACTCATCGAACTTCCGTGCGTAGTAGTCGAGCTGGTCACAGACTATGTCCATGAAGACTACCAGTTCGCTGTGTATGCCTGCGATGTCGTCTTTGACAGTAGTCAGAGCTGCATCAACACTGTCCAACCGGAGTAGAACAGTATCCATTTTGTCAGTGGTCTCCTCAAGAATAGGCTTAGGATAGGTGTTGTAATGCGGAGGAGTCGTAGGGTCTACTTCAGCTTCTGATACAGCATCTTCATAGTACATATAGTCGTGTGCCTCAGAGATGTGGTCATTGTCGTACATATAGTTCTGTGGTGTTGACTGAGGTGAAGGAGGTCCCATAGGCTCATCCAATTCATAAAGCTAGTTGTCCTTGTTGTGGATACTTTTCATCTGATGATTAGGCAATGTGAATAGCTGGACAGGTTTTTCGTTGATGAGGTACTCATAAGGTCCAGGTCCCATAGTTCCTAAAATGCGTCTGTTAAAGCAAAACTGGATATTCATAGGTCGGATGGTGCCAAAACTGGTGCTTGCATTAAGGTGGAATCTAAGGCCAAGCTCGTGGGCAATCATTGTCACGAGGCCTCCTATAAGAATAGGTGATTGTGGTTCCTGAGTGAGGCTTCTGAAAGATCTCATCATGAAAGGTACTACATTCACTGTACGTCCCTGAGAAGCACAGAACATGATGAATAACTCCTCTTTAGATACTGTAGTAATATTTTCTTCTTTCCCGAAAAGGGTGTGAGCTAGTATCTTATGGAAGTATCTGAAAGCTGGGTTATGAATATCATCATTATACATTCTGTCTGGTTCAGGGTGATAGTCGCCTGTGATTCTACCCCAGAATTGGTCGAGTTCAAAATCAATATCGTCATCTTCTGCACTGATGAACACATACGGTCCGCTAGGAAATCCTAGGAGGTTAGCTAGTGACATCCGGCTATGGGTTTGGTCCATTCCAAACATTCGAAAGGTAATCAGCTCTGTGTTGGATCCAAAACCATAGTTGGGTAGGTATCTGAAGGAACTAAGGAATTCATAGGTAAGATCCTTATAGGTAGTAAAACGTGTTTTCAAAGCAGTGTTCTCCCAACCCAATTGATTGAACAGGTATTGAATGCTATCCGTGATTCCTAGTTTATCCATGGTAGACTTATCATAATACAGTGTTAAGGCGATTTCTCTTTCAGTTAGTGCTGCAAATCTTGCCTTTTGAGCTAGTCCTCGAAAATGAACCTTTGTGAAGTCGTACTCGGCCATACTCGAAGGTAAGTCGGAGAAAAACAGGAGGAATGTTTTGAAGACTTTTAAAATCCTGAAAAGTTTAAAACAGAAGTTTGAAGTCAAGATTTTTTTTTTAAAAACAAAAAAAATGGTAAAAACAAAAGACAAAAGAGAAAAATAAAATAAAAATAAAAATATGAAAACAAACGAAAGTACAAATAGTAGTAATTTTAAGTTTAGAATTTTTGTTAAAGTTTCAAAGTAAAATTTTAAAAAAAATGAAATACAGTAATGAGGAAAAATGCGGGAAAAGTTGGGTTGCCTCCCAGTAAGCGCTGTTTTTAACGTCTAAAGCCTGACGATAGCTTGGTGACAAGCTATTTGGGTGTTTGAGCTGGAAGCTCAAGCAATGCTATACTGTAGACTTAAGGGTTGTGTTCGTTCTTATTATGATGTTTTAGACGTTGCCCGTTTACGATAAACGGTGCATTCGTCTTATCGGTAATTTCAACAGCTCCACTCTGAAGTACTTTAGTCACTTCATAAGGTCCAGACCACCTAGATTTTAGTTTACCTGGGAAGAGTTTTAATCTTGAATTAAATAGCAATACGATGTCTCCCACACTGAATTGTTTCTTGATTGAACGTTTATCATGCCACTTTTTAGTTCGTTCTTTGTAGATACGGGCATTTTCGTAAGCGTCTAATCGAAGTTCTTCCAATTCGTGTAAGTTCAAGATTCGCTTTTCTCCTGCCTCGGTGTAGTTGAAATTGAGTGTTTTAATGGCCCAGAAGGCCTTATGCTCTAATTCTACAGGGAGATGACAGGATTTACCGTAAACTAATTTGTAGGGTGTAGTACCTATCGGTGTCTTAAAAGCGGTCCTATAAGCCCATAAAGCTTCATGTAGCTTTGATGACCAATCTTTCCTTGAGGTAGCGACAGTCTTTTCCAATATCTGTTTTATTTCCCTGTTCGAGACCTCTACTTGTCCGCTAGTTTGCGGATGATAAGGTGTAGCTACTCGGTGTCGGACTCCATATTTAGAAAGAAGTTTATCGAATATTCGCGATATGAAGTGAGATCCGCCGTCACTAATGACGAGTCTGGGTACACCGAATCTAGGAAAGATTGTGTTTTTGAAGAGTTTGATTACTACTCGTGCGTCGTTTGTTGGAGCAGCTATGGCTTCTATCCATTTAGACACATAATCTACAGCGACGAGTATGTAGTTATTACCAAAAGAAGGTGGGAACGGTCCCATGAAATCTATTCCCCATACGTCAAAGATTTCTACCTCTAAGATTCCTTTCTGAGGCATTTCATCGCGTCGTGAGATGTTTCCAGTTCGTTGGCATCTATCGCATTTTTGCACAGCGATGTGAACGTCTTTCCAGAGGTTAGGCCAGAATAAGCCGGCTTGGAGAATCTTAGCGCACGTCTTGGATGTACTAGCATGACCACCATATGGTGCTGAATGGCATTGGGAAATGATATTTTCTATTTCTTCCTCTGGGACACAGCGACAGTATATGTTGTCGGCCCCTCTCTTGAAGAGTAGAGGTTTGTCCCAATAATAGTGTTTCAGATCGTGGAAGAATTTCTTATTTTGCTGATAAGTGAGATCCGGTGGAAGCACACCTGCAGCGAGGTAATTAACGATGTCAGCATACCAAGGTAATGTGACTTGGGCATAGACGGCTTCTACGGCTTTTTCGAATTCTGGATCTTCCGAGATTGAGTTGGGCATGTCACTTTCTAATTTGGCTGTCAGACGTTCGTACAGGAAATCGTCATTTATCGGTACTGGTTCTTGTTTGATGCCTTCTATTCGGGATAAGTGATCTGCAACAACGTTCTCGGTTCCTTTCTTATCTTTGATTTCTAAGTCAAACTCTTGTAATAACAGGATCCATCTCAATAATCTTGGTTTGGCATCCTTTTTGCTTATTAGGTACCTTATGGCAGCGTGGTCTGTGTATATGATAATCTTTGCTCCTACTAAATAAGAACGAAATTTGTCAAGCGCAAATATAACTGCTAGAAGTTCCTTTTCTGTGGTAGCGTAGTTCATTTGGGAAGGATCTAAGGTTCTACTGGCATAGTAGATGGCATGGAGTTTCTTGTCCTTCCTTTGTCCTAGAACTGCGCCTACGGCATAATCACTCGCATCGCACATGATTTCGAACGGTAGTCGCCAATCGGGTGGTTGCATAATCTGTGCGGTGATAAGGGCTGATTTTAATGTTTCGAATGCTTTTAAACAGTCTTCGTCGAAGACGAACTCAGCATCTTTCATCAACATGCCGGTCAACGGTTTTGTGATTTTTGAAAAATCTTTTATAAATCTTCTGTAGAAACCGGCATGTCCTAGAAAACTCCGTATTTCTCGTACAGATTTTGGAGGTTGGAGATCTTTTATAATCACTATTTTAGCTTTGCCGACCTCAATTCCTTTATTTGATATGACGTGTCCTAGAACTATTCCTTGTCGGACCATAAAATGGCATTTTTCCCAATTTAGGACGAGGTTTACTTTTACACAACGTTCTAATACCATTTCTAAGTTTTGTAGGCATCCTTCGAAACTTTGTCCACATACCGAGAAATCGTCCATAAATACTTCCATGATGTCGTCTATGAAGTCTGCGAAGATTGCCATCATGCATCTTTGGAAGGTTGCTGGAGCATTACAGAGTCCGAACGGCATTCGGCGGTAAGCAAAAGTACCATAAGGACAGGTGAATGTAGTCTTTTCTTGGTCATCAGGATGAATGGGAATTTGGAAAAATCCTGAATAACCATCTAGATAGCAGAAATATGAATGTTTGGCTAATCTTTCCAACATTTGGTCTATGAAGGGTAACGGGAAGTGATCTTTTCGTGTGGCCTTGTTAAGCTTTCTATAATCAATACACATCCTGCTTCCAGTCACGACTCTTTTTGTTATTGATTCGCCTTTTTCGTTTTTAACTACTGTTACTCCTCCTTTCTTGGGTACGACATGAACTGGGCTAACCCATTCACTATCGGAGATTGGATAAATGATTCCTGCATCTAGCAATTTCTTTACTTCATCTCTAACTACAGTGCTTAGGATGGGGTTCAGTCTTCTCTGATGCTCTCTAGAGGTTTTAGAGTCTTCCTCTATTGTAATTCGATGCATACAGATCGAAGGGCTTATGCCTTTTAGATCGCTTATGTTATAGCCTAATGCGGTGGGGTACTTCTTTAGGACTTCTAATAGCTTTTCGGTTTCTGGTTGTCCTAAGTCGGCGTTGACTATCACTGGTCTTTTTAGTTCATCGTCTAGGAATTCATATCTAAGGTTTTTGGGTAGTGTTTTAAGTTCCAAAGATGGGTTCTTCGGACCTGGCATATGGTTTGGGGTCAGTGCTAAGCTTTCGCTTAGGCTGTCATCTTTATACGGTTTACGCCAATCATCGTCTTCATAAATATCGAGTATTTGAATCTTTATTATTTCTGAATACGTGGTCTCTTCATTTTCAAGTTCTCTTATGCATTCGTCAATTTCATCTACTAAATAGCAGGTATCGTCTATGGCTGGTGCTTGTAAGAACTTGGTCAGAATGAACTCTATCTTTTCTTCTCCTACTTCGAATGTTAGCCTTCCTTTCTTCACGTCTATAATAGCTTCGGCTGTAGCTAGGAACGGTTTTCCTAGAATAATTGGGGTAACAGAGTCCTCTTTGATGTCCATGATTATGAAGTCGGTTGGGATGTAGAATTGTCCTATGCGTACTGGAACGTTTTCCAGTATTCCGACAGGGTATTTTACTGATCGGTCAGCTAATTGTACGGACATTTTGGTTGGTCTGAGGTCTCCCATATTCAGCTTTTCGCATATAGATAAAGGCATAACACTGATACTGGCTCCTAAATCGCATAGAGCTTTATCTATCACGAACTTTCCTATGACGCAGGGTATGGAGAAACTACCTGGGTCTTTTAATTTAGGAGGCATGCGGATTTGAATAATAGCGCTACACTCTGCAGTAAGTGTAACTATTTTGTTATCCTCGATCTTTCTCTTATTCGACAGGATTTCTTTGAGAAATTTAGCGTATGATGGCATTTGAGTTATCGCTTCTGTAAAAGGAATAGTAATATTCAGCTGTTTAAGGAGTTCTACAAATTTCTTAAACTGTCCTGAAGTTTTAGAGTTTATTAATCTTTGAGGATAAGGGATAGGTGGTTTATATGGCGCTGGAGGTGCTTGGGTTTTTTCACTTGCGGTATCCTCCTTCTCGTTGTCTTCCTTCTTCTCTAACTCAGATTCCTTTTTTGCTTGTTCAGTTGGTTTTTGTTGCATGGCTGAGTTTTCGGTCCTCGGATCGATCGGTTCATCCAATTCTTTTCCACTTCTTAGTATTACAGCATTTGCTTGGCCTTTTGGATTTTGTTCGGGTTGTCCAGGAAATGTGCCAGCGGGTGCGGCAGCAGAGGCTTGTTGTTGAGCCACTTGTGATATCTGTGTTTCTAGCATTTTGTTGTGGGTGGCTAAAGCGTCTACTTTTCCGGTCAACTGTTTGATTTGCTCGCTAGTGTGCATGTTTTGATTCAGGAATTCTTTGTTTGTTTGAGCTTGAGTAGCTATGAATTTTTCCATCATCAACTCGAGGTTTGATTTCCTAGGTGCAGTCTGAGCAGCAGCTGGTTTCTGATATCCTGGTGGAGCAGTAGGCATTTGCAATGCATTTTCACTTTTGTAAGAAAAGTTTGGATGATTTCGCCAACCTGGGTTATAGGTATTTGCGTAAGGATTTTCTTGAGAATAATTTACTTGGTCTGGTGGGATTCCGGCTAGCAATGGGCATTCGGGCGCATTATGAGTGGTGCTTCTGCATAACTCGCAGTTCGGAGTTACGGCAGCGACGGTTGCAGTAGGGTTAACGGTCAGACTGTCAATCTTCTGTGCTAGAGCATCTACTTTAGCGTTGAACTTTTCAAGGCTGCTGATCTCGTACATCCCACCTTTCGCTGTGGTTTTCTCTGTTGGAGTGCGTTCACCTCCCCATTGGCAGTGGTTCTGAGACATGTTTTCGATTAGTTGATAGGCTTCGTCGTATGGCTTATCCATAAGTGCACCGCCCGCGGCAGCGTCTATTGTCAATCTGGTATCGTATAAAAGCCCATTATAAAAAGTATGGATTGTCACCCAGTCTTCTAAACCGTGGTGAGGACATGTTCTCATCATATCTTTGAATCGTTCCCATGCTTCGTAAAGAGATTCAGTATCTTTTTGTCGAAATCCGTTGATTTGAGCTCTAAGCATAGCAGTTTTGCTTGGCGGAAAATATCTCGCTAAGAAGACGTTCTTCAATTGTTCCCACGTCGTAACGGAGTTGGACGGTAAAGATTGTAACCATGTCCACGCTCTGTCTCTAAGAGAGAATGGGAAAAGACGAAGTCTTATCGCGTCTGGAGTTACTCCATTTGCTTTCACCGTGTCTGCGTATTGTACAAACTTCGTTAGATGTTCGTTCGGATCCTTAGTTGCGTTTCTTGAGAATTGGTTTTGTTGTACAGCTGACAGCAATGATGGTTTTAGCTCAAAATCGTTTCGAGTAATAGCTGGGGCAGCAATGCTACTTCTAGGCTCCATCTGAGAGGGTGTAGCGTATGCCTTCAGCGGTTTGTTTGGAGGTCCTTCAGCCATGTTTGATTCTTCTTCGGATTTGGGAATGGGAGTGAGACGATCGGGAATGTTATGTTTGAGTTGGTACTCAATGATTCGGCTTCTTAGATGTAAGAAGCGTTCTAGTTCTGCGACTGAAGGTTTCAAGATATCGCCTTGTGGGCGATTACATGACATACAATCGACAACACTAGTAAAGGAAAAATGAAAATAATTAACCTAGTCTATACGGCGTAACAAAAGGTTACACTATTGACTAAACGGGTCCCCGGCAACGGCGCCAAAAACTTGATCGCGACTTTCTATGTCTAATACAACCTAACTGCAAGTGCACAGTCTATCGCGTAGTAATAATAGATATCGATCCCATAGGGACTCGTAATTAAACTAGTGTTCTCGGGAGTTACTATGTTTAGCTAGGTAGATAATGTTTAAGGGAATAAGATTGTCACTAAAGGGAACTAAGAATGTTAATTAAATTATAATTGATTGAATCGATATGCAGTAATTGTGTTCTTCAGGGATTTGACAAGTTACCGGTATAGGAAATATTTTTCAGAGTTTATTTAAGCAGAAAATGGTGATCTGAAGACTCTCGCCTCACGATGGTGTTGCACCCTAAAATTTGCTCAACCTATTTCACTTGGTTTATGTTTCAATTGCATTAGCATTTGCATATAGAGTCATGTACATAGTCTAATCATCTGCATAGCATAGCATAGCAAGTCATCCAACAAGGGACCAAGTACTATTCTCATCTCTATGAGCCTATCAAGAGGTTATTGTTCAGATTCAATCTTAGTCAAATCATCAGGAAGAAATTGAAGTCTAAAGAAGTCATTGGACCAAGCAGGGGATCTCTCTCCTATCTTGAGTGTATTTGAAGACCATCAAAGAAGTTGTGAGCTGTGGATTGAGCATAGAGGGTATATAGACATCATGGAGGACCTAGAGAGTCATTTTTCAAGGGAGACAAGTCATTGATGTGATCACAAGAGTTGCAGTTGAAGACAGTCAACTAGGGTTTCATCTGGGTCAACCCTAGGTCAACCCTAGGTCAAATGATTGATTGAAAGGCATCAAGGCCTATTTGAGAGATGTGGGGTTCATAATTTGACATGTAGATAAGGATATGGTGATGTGCCAAGAAGAAATCAAGAGAAATCAAGAAGAAGAGGAGTTTCTGAATTAGGGTTTCTGTATAAAATCCCCTGATTTAGGTCAAACTTCCAAGAAAGATAAGTCAAAATTCAAGCTTCAAATGGATCCTTGGTCAACATGAAACTTGTAGAGGATCTCAATACCTTTAATTTGAGTGGTGGAAGACATCAAGGAGATTTATAGAACTCAAGTTATGGTCCTTGCAAGTTACAGGTCATCTGAGGTATCTGAAATTTTGTCTGTGAAAGTTACTTGTCTTCCAAGCAACTTTTACCCCTCAAGGAGATTTCAAATGAATTTATGGTCAACTTAAGAGTTGTTCCTAATTGTCTTAGCTTTCTAGAAAGGTATGGTATGCCTTCATAGGATTTGTGGAACTCTACTTATGGCCTTGGCAAGCAAAGGGTATTTTGGTCATCTGAGAATTACAGGTCATTTCAAGCCTATGCCCAAAACTCATACAAGGAAGCTTCAAATGAAAAACTTCACAACATCAAACTTGCTCCAAATGCATTTTGAGTCTAGAAAAGTGATCATGAAAGTTTGTAAATGCTCATAGCTCAAGGTTTCGAGTTTGGTCAATTAAAAGGGAATTTAATGAATAAAAAGTGACCTAAAATTGAGATTTTTCATAACATGGCCAAATGGGATGAAATTATAGGTCATTTTGATTGGAAAAAATGTTTTAAGAACATTGGCAAAAGTATATTTTTGAGTTTGGTTCAAAATTTGGAAGTTATGCTAGGTGGCTTACAATGGAAGTAACATATCGAAAATTCAAGGAAAGTGTGCACAAGAAGTTTCTACCAAGTTCTAGAGCTTTCTAATTTCATCTATATATTGGGTAGAGTAGCTTCATTCAAGGGTTGGTGATTCATTTTGTTCATAACACATAGTTATACCTCATTCTTCCATTTTGCAAATCCATTTCAAACTCTATCAAACCTTCATCAATTTCCAAAATCCTTGATCCTATCATCATCTACATTCTTCATAGATCCAATTTCCATCAAAATCTGTTTGAATTGAAGAGGAATCGTGTGCTACCAACTTCATCATCCAAAGTGCAAGAAGATTGTGATTGCAAGATTCAAGAGGTTTGAGCAAGATCTATTTCATACAGAATCAAGGATCAAGTGTGTTGATCAAATCCAGAGCATTGCAAGCTTTGGATCTGAAGAATTCTCCACCTGTTTTCATCATCAAACCAGGTTGGTTTTCCTTTCGAATTAGTTAGATTAGTTAGAATATTAGAGAATTTTAGGGTTAGAAATGTTAGGTTAAGTTAGATGATTGAATTCAGAGAGTTTGAGAGGATTCCATGAGGTTTGATAACATGATGTTGAATCTTTGATGATCAAGAAAAGGTTATATAGTGAGTTTTAATCAACATCCATTAGCATGCTGAGACCAGTGCAACATGAAGAATATCATAGTACCATTTGAATCTAGAATTGGCATGGTTGATCACAGTGAGAAGTCTTGGAACCAGAGATTTCTACCTATCGGGTTTGGAGTTCTAGGGAGTTTTAGGGAGAGATATTGATATGACTGGATTCCTGGGAGAAAGTAGAGCAATTTTGGTTCTTATAGTTTGGGATTTCATGGAGAATTGAGTGAGAACGACGAGGTATAAGATTCGTGCATGGGAGAGTGATTTTCTGGTTCTAGGGTTTCTAGAGGTAGGAGATGAAGGAGGATCGTTGGATCGCATGCTGGACTTTGACTCAGATTCTAAAACAAGGGCTCACATTTAAACGAATTTGGAGGGAGATCTTATGCAGCAATACGCTGCGTTTCATTAAACCATTCTGACTGGGCTCAATTATCCATTGCTATTCGCACCCTGCTTTCAAGGCCCAAAACCAAATGAACTATTATTTTTACTCTTTGCACCGTTTTTTCTTTTTTTATTTTTGTTGTGTTTTCTGGTTAACTGGGCCCAGACGCGCTTTGCTATGCGCGCCCCCCAGTCTGGGCCCATCATATTCTTTTAACTGAATTAAATGCTGATTGCACCCCATCCAAACATAATTAAATTTAATTTCATCCATTTCATTTTAATTCTTTAAAAATCATAACAAAATGAAAATTGCATATTTTTTATTGGTTGTTTTTGCATCCTTTTCATATTTTTGTTAAGAAAATTATCATTTAAAAAAATTAGCATTTCATTTTATTTTTATATTTTTAGAATATTTTTCTTTTAAATAGCTTTTTAAATGGTTTAATTTGATACATGATATTGTTGATTTTAGTTTAGTTAGATGCTTTTACATTTTTGATCCATTCTTTTTAGGTTGATTAGCTTAGAACTTTTAGCATGTATATAAAATTTAATTCTTGATTTTAGGATTAAAATTTGAGTACTTTGATTAGGTGACCATTAGTATGATTAAAACTAGGGTTTAGATATAACATAGGTGTGATAAATCCTTTCTTTTGGGAGTTGTAGTTTGAATCTTGGGGTATGGGACTATAGGGGTATTATGGGTAGATAATAGATCCCTTAGAAAATATTAGGCTTCCCTTATTCTACTATTAATATTAGTATATTGCTTGACTATGTGGTGTGCCCTCTCTAGGGTTATTATTTGACTGTGTGGGGTATTGGGCCTGCTTGGGGTTTGGTGTTTGAGCTGAAGACTGTGCTGAGGAAGCCCATTTGAAGATTATAGAATGAAGACCAACTTCCAGAGTTGAGGAGGAGTATCTCTTGCTGGCAGCTGTTGAAGGTTATAGGATCTAGGAGTTAGGCAGAGCTTTAGAGTAGAAAGCTTGATTCGCAAACATGGAGGATCTTGTTTGCCTCCATCCATCTCTATGATGCAGAGTCTCTCTAGGACACCCACCCCCTTCCTTTGGAAGGCTTGGTGATAGTGTCTAAGAGATAGAACTCTTGAGAGAAGACCTTCTATCTATTGTTAACAGTCTGTTTGCCACCTTTGGTGGTCAACTAACTGCTTAACATCTTGTTCATCTTGTTGAATGCTGCTCATCTTGGAGATTGGGACTTGAAGAAAAGCCATTGTAGGATTGAAGATGAAGACCGATGCTTGCTTAAAGCCTGTAGATGGTTGAAGATGGCTTGAGGACGGATGTTGAAGAAGATTGATGTTGCTGTCTATTTTTGCTGTTTATAATTCTTGATGTATTGTTTGAATTTCTCTGACTGTATTGCTTGTTGTTTAACCTGTTAGGTTGAAAGTGGATTCTGTTCACTTTTGCCTGTTGTTTTCTAGGTTCGAGGTTGAGTGGGACTCCCTTGCCTCGCTTGTATTGCTGCATCCATGCATTTTACTGCTTTATTGTATATATGCTATTGTTTCTATTTCCGTTTATCCCTTAGGATCTCTGTTTCTCTCTGTGCAAGAGAGGAGCATGATAGACATTAGGTCTTAACCCATGCATGATAACATTAGGTTAGTTTGATTCCCTTTGCAACCATAGATTAGAGTTCTGTCTCTTCTTTCTCAAAACAAACAGAAAAACACAATAATATTTCAAACCCAATAAAAGACACTTCTTCCGTAAAAGAATGTGAACTCATCAAAACGTCATTTTTGGACTGTTAATCAGAAGAACCCTTTTTCAGAAGGAATAAAAACAATCAAGACAGACTTGTGTCGTGCGTGGCCCGAACTACGTTTGCTCTGATCTTTCATGCTGTATGAAAGTACGTAGGCATAGGATGCGATATCCTAGCGAGCAATCTTCCCCTCCTTTCCCGTAGGTAGGTGAACTACGTTGACTCTGATTTCTCGTTCAAGACGGGAATACGTAGGCATAAAGTACGATACTATGCCGAGTCATTTTCTTTTCTTTTAACCCTTAACCCTTAGTATAGATAGAAGTAACAATCTTTTCGACCGAAAACAAGCGTGGATCCCGTCGAGTACGACGGACGTGAGGGGTGCTAATACCTTCCCCTTGCGTAACCGACTCCCGAATCCAGGATTTGGTTGCGATGACCATTCCTTTCCCGTCTTTGCGGTAGGTTTACCTCGAGCGTTTCCTTTCCCTCCGTTGGGATAAATAACGCACGGTGGCGACTCTTCTGTTCAGCCGGCGCCGATTTTCGCAGTAGCGACAGCTGGCGACTCTGCTGGGGATCCAACGTCCCCTAGCTGCTAAGGACTGCGATAGTTCCTTATGCATTTGGGATCCAACGTCCCTTAAGCGAGTCAATCCTAGCGCTTGTTTTCCCGTTGAGGATTTTGTATGGATTTTATATTTCCGTCATTTACTTTTAGCATTATATTATTGTTATTATTGCTGTATTGGGGTTGTGACGGGTGTTCTATGATTGAGAGATAAGGCGGACCTGGGCTTGAGTGCACCTAAAATTAGAGTGTAAATTAGTGGGCGCGCACGTGCTTTGCATGTCCTAGTGTCCCATGAAATCCACACTCAAACGAGGTTCTTCTGGTTGGCCTCCTGTCCTACCCTTTGGGTGGCTCGGGTTGCTGGTTAGTTGGATTGTCGACTCTGGGAACCGATCATTTGGAAGTTGGCTAAGTGAGGCCTCTTCAGGATTTGATGATGCCACTCCTTCTGGGAATCGTATCATCAACCCTGAAAGTCTGTGACGCCGACGACCGTATAGGATGCCATACTGTTGCGGTGGAAATAGGATCACAAACTATTAATGAGTTTGAATCGCAATTCAATTCACAACCGCTCTTTGATTTATCCGAAGGAAAAGGTCAAAAAGGGAAAACCTATTTTGCATCGTAAACACAATGCGGGGAAAGATCTAGGGTTCGGGGGTTGGTTAAATTTAGGGAAGGTATTAGCACCCTAAACTTCTGTAGTACTCTACAGGAACCTTTTGTTCAAATGTTTACTATTTGCTTTATTCATTTGCTTAAGGTATATGTACAAAGGGATTAAAAGTGAGAAAAGAGACCTAAGGGGTTAATTCTAAGTTTACTCGGCAAGACATCGCATCTTGTGCCTACGTATCCTTACGGGAGTGGAATCAGAGTAATCGTAGTTCCCCTCAAAAGGGAGGTTAGAAACGTCTTGACTGTGGTCAAGGTCTCAAGGGGAATAAACATGTCTTAAGGACACGCTTACGTGGAGTGTAGAAACTCCAAATCTCTACGTTGAATTGTTAAGTTGTAATTAGGGTTAAATTAGGGATTCCACGGCGGGAAACCCTAAAATGAGCGCGACGGCTCTTTGACCTAATGCTAGGGGCAAAATTGTAATTTGGCCTGTGGCGAGGCATTTGTGAAAATTAAGGTTTGTGAGGTTGTAAGGGTTTGAAGTTGAGGACTATTGACACGGCGGTCAAAAGCTAGACCTAATTCCTTCGGCAGTGTGTGTGCAATGTGACAGAAATATTGATGAAGATGTGAGACAATTGAATTGTAAACAGGGAATAAAACAAAAGTTAAAGTCATGCAAACAGAAATTTAAAGGCAGAAATTTAAAGCGCGATTATTAGATTCGCGGGGTTACATATGAGAAGCAGTTACAATATAGTAATGAAAATTAAATAAACCAAACAGGCAGGAAGAGCTGCAAATGATGAACACTGTCGATAAGCAAGATTAAACGGCAATTGGACAAGTCAGGAAAAAAAAATGTAATGTTGAAGACTTTTGTTATTTTGAAAGAAATGCTAAATGAGTCTATGAAAAGGGTAATGTTAATAGAAAATATTTTACATTTAATCTTAAAAGAAAAAAAAAAGATTTTTTTGTTATTTATTGAAAAAGTTTTTTTATTTATTATATGGAAAAGAAGTTTTTTATTCTATTTTCTTATAAAAAGGTTTTTTTAAAATTTTATTTATTTTTAATATTTTCACAAAAGGGGATTTTCTTTTTAAAACTGTTTTTTTTTAAATTATATAAAAAGTAAAATGTTAAAAACAATTTAAAAACATAAAACAATTTTAAAAACAAAACAAAAATAATGAATAAAGGGGTTGGGCCGGTCATCACACCCGGACCCAACCCGGTCCACCACAACATAAGGAGACGGGAAGGACTTAGGGTTTGAGAAACCCTCTTGTAGAAATCGCGGCGGCTCCCTCATCACCTTTCTCTCTTCTCCTTCGTATCCTTCCTCTTCTGAAAAACTTCATCCTCTCATATTCTTCTGCAAAAAAAAACAAAACCAAAAACGCAATGAAAATCAATCTCAATTTGGCTCACCCTTCGTGGGTTTGATGTGGTTTCGAAGGAGGATTTCTGTAGGGCGTTTTATTGATGAAGCTTCGCGCTGAAACGGCCGATGATGTTTGAAGCTGAGGCTACGGAGTTGATTGCCCGCCGTTTGTAGTGAACGGCGAAGGCGATCTCCTCGTCGGTGCTTCGCTCGTGGTTTTATGATGTTTGTTCGTCGATGAACGGGGACGATGATGAGGGTTCCGGTCCCTCTGAGTCTCAGCCGCGCCGTTCTCGCGCCGCCTAGGGTTTTCGCGATCTCCTTCCTTCGTTAGGGTTTCGCTCGTGATCTTCGTTAGGGATCTTTTCTGAGGTGAAATCATCCCTTTTTATACATTCTTTTTCGATCTTTCTTTTGGGCCTTTGATCCGATTTGCTGCTCTTTTTGGCTGAGATTTGATTCCGTGTTGATTTTTGATGATTCGATTTGATTTGTTAGCATCTATTTCTGATACAATCTGATACTGATTCGAAACTTTCCATTTTGTTGACAGATATGATTTAGATTTCATTTGGTATGATTCTGATATCTGATTGAACTTTGTTAGGATCTGATTGGATTTGTGATTGGATTTGCTTCGAAACGTTTTTTCCTCTGATTTGGAATTGATATCAAATCAAAATCTCTTTCTATTATTTTTCTGATATGGTTTGCCTTGCACCTTCAGGTTGGATTGATTGATATCTGATATTGGTTCACACCTTTCTTTTCCAGAACTCCTTGATGGATTCGCTTTTCTGTTTGATATCTGAACTGATTCATTTTCGATCTCGAACTGACTTGTTTGATTTTTTGACGCAGCTCAGTTTCTTTTCCTCTTCTTCTTTCAGAGAGGGCTGATACCACGGCTTTAGTCGAGTCAGAATTGCCGGGAAAGGTATACGGCAATGATGACATCGTTCTGAGCCTTCGAGGGATGTTCTTCGATGATGTCGCGGTTGCCTTCTGCTGGTTGGTTTCGACGCTCGGTTGTGACTGTGAGCTGGGCCATGATGCTGATTAACTGAGCCGTGGTGACCGATACGAACTGTTATGGTTTTGTGCACTTGTTTATCTTATGAACTGATATGTTTATGTTAGCTTATTCTTGTTCGTTCTGGTACAATTCATGCCATGATTTTGTGCTGTGGCGTATTCTGAACTGATATGAACTTCGACTCTTCTGTGCAGTTTTGGCAGGTTGATTGAATTGGTGATGATGATTTGGGCTATGATATTGATGTACTGAGCCATGTGTTTGGTAATTTGTTTTTCCAATGTGCTTGCACATTTGGTCTATCTTGCTTTCTGTCATGGTTTTGTGAACTGACCTGCTCTTTTGCCTTGTTTTTGTATGCTGTTGTGCAATGACGCTTGACATTAATCGATGCCTCTGAACTTTGATACAGCGTATGATGCTGTTGTGATTTGCACTTCGTTTTTCTGATACTTTGTTGAGGCCATTCAATGCAGTTTGGTTTCATTTCATTTCTGTTCTTTTTTAGGCTTGGTTTTCGTTCTGAACTATTTTGACGCAATTTGATGCAGTCTTGGCTTCATTTCATTTTTCTTGTTCTGTTTGAACTTGGTTTTCATGAACTTGCCTATGTGGTTCAGAATTGATGCAGTTTGAGGCAGTTTTGGCTTGCATTTCAGTTTGGATTTCCATTTACTTGTGGCATCTTATGAATTGTCTTGCTTTTGAGTTTCTGTCATCAATTTGTACTGATGCTGTCGTGGACTTTCAGGTATTGGAAACTTCGAAAACAAAATGACTCTGACCTGCCGGCATCCGGGTCTGAATTCAGATTGACTATGTTGCCTTACTCTCGTATCAGTTTGGAAATCCAATCGCGGCAAAACGAATCAGTCCCGTTTCTTTTATTACTTCCATCTCTCGGATGTCCCGTAACGATAAGAACAGGTGTTACCTGATCTGACGCCAACGGCGCGGATCGGTAACGGGGGTAGGACGCAGCTTCGGTTGTGCCACTCCCGGCACTCGATGATGACACTGTTCTGAGAGTGTCGAAAACAAACTCTAACATTTTTTATTCTGCTTTGTTATTTTTTTGATGTGCAGGTTGATCGGGGACTCGTGGAGAAACTCAAGGGCCAACATGAAGACACTTAGCAATTTTAGGACTTAGGATTTTTAGAGTTAATGTAATTCCTTGTACAGTAATTCAAAAATGTGAAACAATCCCCTCCTTCTTGTATAATGAGATCTTTATTTCCAAAACTTTAATCTATTTATATTTATTTCTAGTTAAAAAATTATAAACATTTGTGAATAAATCCACAAATATTTAAATTCATTAACATAGTCATAAAACATAAACATTCCCAAATGATATTCTTATTCGCAGCACTTGTCTCATTCGTAATCTCAAACTCATCATCTGATTAAAATCCAATTTAAATGCTAACCAACCATTTCATAACCAAAACACGGATGTGCACCGTAATCACAACAGTTTCGGTATCAATAATAACATTACTCGTAATTGAATTCCACTGACCAAAGACTGTGAGCAACCATCCAATAATACCCCAGTAAAACTGTGCCTTATTAACGGAGGTGTGCCGGAAATAAGCCACGAGCAATAAAATAAGTCTTAAATCCAGTTGTGCTCGACAAACTTTATTATCGGCCACGTCGAATTTGCACCTTGATATAATCAGACCAGGTGATAGGTAAATGCCTCAAAAATAGTGTATCAAACGCCTCAGAACTTAATAACAGCCCGTCTTCAAGGAATTAGTAGAATTTGCATAAAATGACCAAAATACCCCTAGAACCAAATCTGCAAAACAAAACACCTCCATAACTTGTTAGTGGTTAGCAAATGTACCTATGAGATGCTATGCGAAATGACTGACTAAATATAAGGGTAAAATTTGGGGTATTACAGTTGCCCCTATTTAAATAGCTACACCGGACGATTTGAGTGACAGAGACTCGAGGAATCGTGGTGGAGAGATTTAAATATAGATAACCGAAAATTTTGCCCTTACATGCTACGATATGCAATGTTATGGACCAAACAAGACTAATGCAGACAATGCCATGAATATGATATGATGTGTATGCTGGAATGATGAGTGCGAAAATGCTGACGAATACGACGACACAGGAACAGACGCTACGAGAAGAACACACTGGGGAAAACGACGCGCTGGGACACAGTACAACACTGGGGAATTCTAAAATGATGGTCAGCTGGTGCGAACACGACCAATTATCATTTTTAGACCGGGAACGAGATTCTCAAATGGAGATGGCACCTATGAGACGGCCTCCACTGGGGAATCTAAAAGTAAAACTGGATCATGTACGACTGCAAGATCGATTACAGAATGCTGGAGCATTGAGCAAAGAATAACATCCAAGCTTCTGTAAACTATCCCTCGTGACAGGATCAAACGGACTTTTCGGAACTCCGTAACAAATATACAGGGTAAAGACCGGCTGTATGCCAAAATAAATGGACTTTAATGGGAAATGCCCTGATCGTTGGAAGGGGCTTACGTGCCAAAATGGATAAGCACTCAAATAAAGAGGCTGCTGCTTATCTGATAAATAAATCTTCTCGTATTTAAGGTCGGCGCCTGGAATACGATTCTGATTCTTCTCTTACTGAAGGATAAATAAACTTCTTCATGCTTCAAGATTGTGCTCTCCTGAACATGAAAAGGGTAAACTGGACTTCCTCATACTTCAGAATCGTGCTCTCCTGAATATGATTCGGCTTTTTCTTGTAAATGAAATTCTTCATACTTCAGAATTGTGCTCTCCTGAATATGAAAAGGGCTGACTGAACTTCCTCATACTTCAGAATCGTGCTCTCCTGAATATGATTCGGCTCAAACCTCCCCGTATTTCAAGATCGTGCTCTCCTGAATACGATTTGGTTTCTTCTTTTACTAAAGGATAAATGAACTTCTTCATATTTCAGAATCGTGCTCTCCTGAATATGATTCCGCTCAAACCTCCCTGTACTTCAGGATCGTGCTCTCCTGAATATGATTTGGTTCAAAATCTCTCTATACTTCAAGACGACAGGGAAAATGGAAGCCCAACTGCTCCATGGAGATGGCCATTTGCTGCGAGTCATAACGAAGATAGGATCGGCTTTTTATGTGAGAAATGTCATATATTGATGTTGTAACATGTAGGACTGTAAAGTGTTGTACTGATAGGTTTTCCAGGCATGAACTGGCGTGTATCTGTGAAGGATTGTGGTTGAAAGATAGTGCAAAATAAATGCACATCCGGGTACAGTGATAAGCCTCTCGGGCGAAAACAGTCGCGTATCTGCCATGGTATGGTGAAAATCTTTTAGATGGTGCAAAATAAATGCACGTCCGGTTGGGCTCGACGACCGACAAGACTGAGATTCAATCTAGGATCGAGCTAGAAAGAAAACTGGTAATCAAGACTCCATCGAGGGAATGAACTCGAAGGGTAGATATCTTATCCTGGCGAGGAAAGATAGCTGAAGTAACCGTCATCCACGAGGATCGAGCTCCGTAGGGAAACTGGAACAAGTAAATATTTTATGCTTAGGGCTGACAATCTATTTGGAGAGAATGGACGAACCCAGTTACTCGGCGGTAACGACCAATGATAGAGACACAATGAACCTGTGCCTGCTAACGCGTATGTTAATGAATATGTTAATATGAATGTATGTTGATGTCTATGTATGTAAATATGCATGTATGCAAGATGGTATGAAATGAGTATGTAATGAATATGTAATGAATATGTAATGAGTCCGTAATGAAATAGGCATGTGATGCTTATGCCCTTGCGTATGCTGACGAAACTGACTAGAGACAGGACGAGAGATGAAATAAACATCTCGACGGAGATACCCTGCGTTCTCTGCAACCAATACGTCAATCATGGGAGGGAATGGTAGGACCAAATCTGGTTTCAAAATTCTGAATTCTCTGGGGAGAAAGTAAATTGCTTAGGTGCACAGTATCACGTCTTCTCATGGGGAGAGGAAAACCTGAAGGACACTTTCGAGTTACCCAAGAAAAGGTTGTCAGCTTATAGTCTCGCTGGGGACTGTGTTATAGCAATGATTTGAAAGTGTTTCTGCAATAATGATATTTTCGGGGAGTGAAGAGATCCTTCCGAAATTTCCACTAGTCAAAGTAATTTATTATATTTCAAATTTGTTTTTTTTTTTGAAGAACAATTTTTGAAAAATCTACAATGCACCTTTCATTTTCAAATTTTAAGAATAAACGCATTTTGCATAACAATAGAAAACAAAGAGCAATGCACCAAGGAATGTAAGTAACAAAATGGTATCTTTTATTAAAGGGTGGCGGCTCGCTGAAGGCATAGCTCCACAGATGATTATGTTTTATAATTGGCAACATGGGAAAAGGTTACATTGAATCCAATGACACCTACTGACACTAATAGCTAAGACTAATCCATAATATTGCTTTGGGCAAGGATGAAAGAACTGAAACATGGCTCTCATGTGGAAAGTGTGTTCGCGATGGTCAGTGTCCTCCGATGCAATGAAATGCCTTTGTCCCTAACTTTTGCCTGGACCGCCCTCTCGGGTTTTCAATCCACCGGGACGCTCCTTTTTGCCTAAGCCGCCCTTTCGGGTTTTCAACTTAGCGAGCTTTTTATTATTATTTCTTTTTTTCAACCCTTACTTTTGCCTAAGTCTCCTTTTGCAGGTTTTCGACTTAGCGGGTTTTTAGGCATAATATTTTCGGACTGCATCAGAATTCACGGGGTGTGCAAGCTCTTCACCATCCATTGTCGTAAGTATCAGAGACCCTCCGGAGAAAACGGTCTTTACAACAAATGGGCCTTCATAATTGGGCCTCCACTTTCCACGCATATCTTTATGCACTGGCAAGATCTTTTTGAGTACGAGCTCTCCTTGACGGAACTCACGGATACGAATCTTCTTATCAAACGCTCTTTTCATCCGTTTCTGATATAATTGCCCATGGCACATGGCTGTCAAGCGCTTCTCGTCAATGAGATTCAACTGATCCAGTCTGTCTTGAACCCACTCAGCTTCCTCAAGTTCAGCCTCCATCAACACTCTTAAAGAAGGTATCTCTACTTCAATGGGGAGCACGGCGTCCATTCCATACACCAATGAGAAAGGTGTTGCCCCTGTCGAAGTTCTCACTGAGGTTCTGTATCCATGCAAAGCAAACGGTAACATCTCATGCCAATCTTTGTAAGTCACAACCATCTTTTGCAGGATTTTCTTGATATTCTTATTCGCAGCTTCAACGGCCCCATTCATCTTAGGACGGTACGGAGAAGAATTGTGATGAGTGATCTTGAAATTGTCACACAACTCTTTCATAGTCTTGTTATTCAGATTGGTGCCGTTGTCAGTTATTATCCGGCTTGGGATTCCATAACGGCAGATGATTTCTTTCCTGATGAAGCGGGCAACCACTTGCTTGGTCACGTTGGTGTAGGAGGCAGCCTCTACCCACTTAGTGAAATAATCAATAGCAACAAGGATAAAACGATGACCATTAGAAGCCTTCGGCTCGATTGCCCCAATCATGTCAATGCCCCACATAGAGAACGACCATGGTGAAGACAAAACATTCAACGGTGATGGAGGTACATGCATTTTATCAGCATAAATTTGGCACTTATGGCATTTTCTAGCGTATTGGATGCAGTCAGCTTCCATGGTTAACCAATAATACCCAGCCCTTAACATCTTCTTGGACATAGCATAACCATTGGCATGAGTTCCGAAGGTCCCCTCATGAATTTCCTGTAGTAACATGTCCGCTTCCCGTTTATCAACACATCTGAGCAGAACCATGTCGTGATTTCTCTTGTATAACACACCATTACTGATAAAGAATTTGGACGCCAGTCTTCTCAATGTTTTCTTGTCCAGACCAGTAGCACCATCGGGATACTCTTGTTTGACGAGATAGTTCTTGATATCATGAAACCAAGGCTTTTCATCCACCTCAACTTCTTCGACCACCTGACAATAAGCGGGCTCAACTTTGCGCTCAATATGGATAAGAGGTGCTTCATTAACGAATTTAACTTTCCACATGGATGCTAACATGGCTAAAGCATCAGCAACGTGATTCTCGGATCTAGGAACATGCTCGAACTCTATCTCGTCGAAATACTTGATCAGCTCAATAATGTAGTCCTTATAAGGGATTAACTTCTCATTCTTCGTTTCCCATTTGCCTTGGACCTGGTAAATAACCAAGGCTGAGTCACCACTTACTTTAAGAAGTTTGATTCGGAGGTGAATTGCTGCTTCGAGGCCAAGAATACATGCTTCATATTCTGCGACGTTATTAGTACACTCAAAGTCCAACCTTGCTGTAAATGGAGTGAATCCACCCTTTGGGTTCATCAAAATGGCGCCTATACCATGCCCATTGAAATTCGAGGAACCATCAAACATCATCCTCCACCAAAGACCTGGTTCTGGACCTTCGCTCGGATCTGGCTCTTCACAATCTCTTTTAATTAACAAAATATCCTCATCCAGAAAATCAAACTTAAGAGGTTCGTAATCTTCAACCGGCTGGTCCGCAAGATAATCAGATAAAATACTACCCTTAATTGCCTTCTGGGGTACATACTGGATGTCATATTCGGATAACAACATGTGCCAGCGGGCTAGCCTCCCGGTTTGAGCAGGTTTTTCAAAAATATACTTGATCGGATCCATTTTAGAAATCAACAATGTGGTATGACAGACCATATATTGCCGAAGACGCCTAGCGGCCCATGCCAATGCACAACAAGTTTTCTCCAATGGTGAGTATCTGTTTTCACAATCGGTAAACTTCTTGCTCAGGTAATAAATCGCATGCTCCTTTCTTCCAGTCTCATCATGTTGTCCAAGCACACAACCCATAGACTTCTCAAGAACAGTAAGGTACATAAACAACGGTCTTCCAGGCACGGGAGGAATCAGAATAGGGGGTCTTGCAAATAACCCTTAATTTTCTCAAACGCTTCTTGACAATCATGGTTCCACTCAACCGTCTGCCCCTTGCAAAGTAACTTGAATATCGGCTCACAAGTAGCGGTCATGTTGGAGATAAACCTGGAAATATAATTCAAACGTCCCAGAAAACCTCTAACTTGCGTCTCGGTTTGCGGAGCTGGCATATCTTGAATGGCTCGGACTTTGTCAGGGTCCACCTCAATCCCTCGCTGGCTTACAATGAAACCAAGCAATTTTCCAGATCTGACACCGAAGGTACATTTAGCAGGATTCAATTTCAACTGATATTTCCTGAGTCGTTCAAACAACTTCACCAAATGGTCTAGATGCTCCTCTTCACTCTGAGACTTGGCTATCATATCGTCCACATACACCTCGATCTCCTTGTGCATCATATCATGAAAGAGAGTGGTCATAGCGCGTTGGTAAGTTGCCCCCGCGTTCTTTAAACCGAAGGGCATGACTTTGTAGCAGAAGGTCCCCCAAGGAGTAATGAAAGTAGTCTTCTCTCGATCATCGGGATCCATTTTGATCTGATTATAGCCAGAGAAACCATCCATA
This sequence comes from Lathyrus sativus, assembly GCA_963859935.3. NCBI lineage: Eukaryota > Viridiplantae > Streptophyta > Magnoliopsida > Fabales > Fabaceae > Lathyrus > Lathyrus sativus. The sequence goes on along the minus strand of OZ012739.1, from coordinate 350,850,816 downwards.
AATGAGAACAACGCAAAACTGGCTGTATTGTCTACCAGTGTGTCAATATGTGGCAGAGGGAAGTCGTCTTTCGGACTTGCTTTGTTTAGATCCCTGTAATCCACACACATCCTAACTTTACCGTCCTTCTTGGGCACTGGCACAATATTGGCAACCCAATCTGGATATTTTGCAACTGCCAAGAAACCTGCATCCAACTGTTTTTTAACCTCATCTCGAATCTTCAAAGCCATGTCGGGTCTCGTTCTTCGAAGTTTTTGCTTGATAGGTGGACAATCTGGCTTAAGTGGTAACTTGTGAACAACAATATCTGTGTCCAGACCCGGCATATCTTGATACGACCACGCAAACACATCAATATATTCTTTTAACAACTCAATCAACCTCGACTTAACCTCTGTCCCAAGCATAGCACCAATCTTGACCTCTTTCTTGTTCTCATCTGTACTAAGATTAATTAAGTCCACCTGCTCTTTATACGGTTGAAGCTCTGTGTACTCGTACTCAATCAATCTTGTCAGTTCAGCGGGTACTTCAAAATCTTCTTCACCCTCGTCCTCAGCTTGATTGATGGGTGCATCCCAGTCAGGAGTGTCAGTAAAGTCATTGGATCCAACAAGGTTTACGATGTCTCTGCATGATGGAAGGCTTACTTAATTAAAATGCTCAAAGATATGCAAGATAAGAACTGAAATGCTGTTTTTTTTTGGAAAAAAGGGTTGCCAATTTCATTTTTTAAAGGTGAAAACGAAAAACGCAAATGAACCAAAGTGGAATTGAACAAAATGCCTTTATTAATATCCTTTTAGAAATGAAAGGTGGCCCAATAAAAGCGACCCTATAGCCTTGGGCAGAGCTATGGATTATTATTTGAAAATGTAAATGAAACTTTTTAAAAAAAAAAAAAATTACTTTGACAAGGGAAAAATAACAGGGATCTCTACGGCCTCCCAGTTGTTCAAAACTGCATCACCCTTAAACACCAGGTTGCTCAGCTCTTCATCTTCCTCACAGTCACTGATGGCATTGACTTGGAAACCTCCGCTGACAAATACCTCTTGGATAACCTTCGGACGCCCTTCGACAGTTGTGGCAACTCCATTCTGAGTTGGTTTGTAACCCAACCCAGAACGATCAGTCTTGGTCTTGACATCAATTACCTCTCCCCAACCTTCAGGAATGCCCCTGTCAATTGTTGATTTGGTACTCTTCAGAGATGCAAAAGATGGATTACCCTGACCCACTGTCTCTTCGACTTCTAGCAGAACAGCATTGGCGATCTCAAGTGCTTGAAATGAGATTTCCAAAGCATTCTCATCGGCCTCGATGTAACGGAAAGAAGACAGGTTACTGACCATCAGATCCTCCTCACCGTGTATAATAACCAACTTTCCATCGATCACGAACTTCATCTTTTGATGTAACGTTGAGGTTACTGCCCCAGCGGCATGAATCCACGGCCTTCCAAGTAAACAACTGTAATTGGGATTAATGTCCATGACCTGAAATGTGATATTAAAAACTTGCGGGCCAATCAGGATAGGAAGCTCAACCTCCCCCATTACCGACCGGCGAGAACCATCGAAAGCCTTGACTATCAAAGGAGTAGGTTTCAACACAGTCTCTTTGAAAACCAACTTATCAAGAACCCTCTTGGGTAGAACATTCAGAGAAGAGCCGGTGTCTACTAGTACTCTCGCTAAATTGTCCTCCTGACATTTCACCGATATATGTAAAGCACGATTATGATTCGGACCCTCCTTCGGTAACTCTTCATTGCTGAAACTAAGGGTGTTACATGCGGTCAAATTGGCAATCACACTATCAAACCGACTGGTGCTGATATCTTAATCCACATGTGCTTGAGTCAAAACTTTATGCAAGGCCATCCTATGAGCGGGCGAACTCATCAACAGAGATAAAATCGAAATCTTGGAAGGAGTCTGATGAAGTTGATCGATAACTTTATAGTCACTTTTCTTGATGATCCTCAAAAACTCAGCATCTTCATCGTTCGTAACGGCTCCCTTACCTTTGTCTTTGACGGCCACTGGGATATTAGTGGTTTCCTTAGGTGGAACCTCATTGGAACGGGGAGTATACACACGACCACTGCGAGTCATCCTGCTTGCCTCTGCGATATTGGTCACAGTGTCCTTAACCTCTTCATTTGGAATAACCTTCCCAGACTCCTTGTCAATCATCGTCACGTCGTATTTCCAAGGCACGACTTTAGGATCACTGAAAGGAAACGGACCTGGTCTCCGAATAACTATTGGCTTATGCTGATTCACCTCAGGGATAGACGACTTTGGTATATCGAACACGAGATTGGCAGAACCTGCCCCTGATAGATTAAACACTGGTACCTTTCCCTTTGATCCAGGCTGATGGAAAACTGGCTCAACCACAGCGACCTCATCCTTCTTGGGTTGGCTTGTCACTTGTAAAACACCCTCGTTAATCAACCTCTGAACATCATCCTGAACCAACACACAACCCTTAATACTGGCTTCACAACTTACGCATGCAACGTGGGAAGTATCTACCAGACCAACTTCAAACAGTTTCGAATGGAACATCTTGAGAGGAGTCTTAATCTGTTCAACGTCAAGGGCATAACCTTCCTCCGAATCGGCACTAATGGCATTGACACTCTCATGGTTAGGAAAAGGGTTCTTCTTAACATTCGGTTGAGGATCTTCAAATGACAAAATCTTCTTTTCCAATAAATCCCTGACAAGATTTTTGAGAGCATAACAATTCTCCAGATCATGACCAGGCGCACCCTCATGAAATAAACAATGAGCGGCAGCGTTGTAATTGGCGGGTAGAGGATTAGGAGGCGGACCCAAAGCCCGAGTAGTGATTAGGCCTTGCTTGACCAAAGAGGGATACAACTCGGTGAAAGTCATCGGAATCGGCGGACAAGGCTTATACGTTCTTCTGTTCGGAACATTCTGGCGAGGAGCCGGACTCTTTGGCTGTTGAGGAGCGGGAGCGTTGGGCGCCTGTAGGTAGTTGATAGGAGGCGGATAAACAGGAGGTTGTTGCATAGGTTGATACATAGGAACCTGTTGATTGAAAGAAGGTGTAACAGCTGCCACATAGGGTTGTTGAGCATATTGGATTGGGTACCCTTGAGGTTGAGCATAACCTTGCGGATATCGATAAAATGGGTCTCTTAGTTTACCAGAGGATATAGCATTAGTCTCTCCCTCTTTCTTCTTCTGGGAGCTATACGGAGGTTTCTTCGGCTGATCCTTAGAAGCACCATGATTATTTGTCATTTTACCACTTTTCATACCCAATTCAATCTTGACACCCACAGCAACGATGTCGGAGAAATTTGAAGTCACACTACCCACCATTCTCTCGTAAAATTCTGGACGAACCGTGTCGACAAACCAATCAGCTAACTCTTTCTTGGTCAAAGGAGGTTCTACCTGCGAAGCAATCTCTCTCCACCTTTGAGCGTACTCTTTGAATGACTCAGAATTCTTTTGTGACATACTCAACAACTGTCTTCTGTCAGGAGCCAGATCTATATTGTACTTGTAGTGTTTGATGAAAGCGTCAGATAAATCTTGAAAACTCTTAACGCGAGACTGGTCCAAAGTTAAATACCACTTGGAGGAAGCACCCTTCAAACTATCTTGGAAGCAATGAATCATCAGTTTATCATTCTCAACATGGGCAGCCATTTTGCGATAATACATGATCAGATGACTCTTAGGACAGGTGGCACCTTCATAACGATCGAAGTTCGGAGTTTTGAACTTTGGGGGAATAACCAAACCTGAGACCAAACAAACATCCCTTGCAGCAGTCCCAAAAATTTGATCACCCTCTACTTTTTTCAATCTCTGGACGATGGTGTTTACTTCCTCACGAAGCTTATCACGTTTCTCATAACCTTCAACATTCTCATCAAGATCATCAAAAACGGTCTCATTGAAGTACGGTTGCGCACGGGTGTGTACAACAGGTGGTGCAAAGATAGGAGCCCCCCTAGGAACTTCAGAAAATAAAGGCACGGCTTGCTGAATAGGCTGATTAATCGGAACAGTGGCTTGAGGAGGCACAAAACCGGGAGCAAGATCATAAGGTGGGTCCCTTGCTACGGTCACACTTGGTGGAGGGTCCACAGTAACGCCGGTAATCTCGGAAACAACAGTGGGCTGGGTATCCATCTTAGCATTCATGACATGTAACAATTCCATCATACGCCCCATACCCCCTCGAAGGTCTTCAAGTTCATTGCTAAGGCGATCAATCTCTTTTGCCTGATCCTCCATTCTTTTCCGAGTTTGAGCTCTGGTGTTGTACTGGTGCCGAGAACTCAGGGTGACGAAACTGGAAGGCGAGAGAACCGAACATGAGAAAACGGAAGACACATGCAATGCAAGAAAGTAAATGATGCTATGATGCAAATGAAGATTTCATGGAATTCAAACATTTATGAATGTCGTGGGGTACCAAGGAAATCTTTTTCTTGTTTTTCATTTTATTTTTTTTATTTATGGTGTCCCGCGGTATCCATAAATGATATTTGAACTCCATGAAATACAATGCAATGAGATGCTTTATGGATGCAATGCATGAAAACACACAAAGTCCTAGGTTAAAGAAACGTGAGCGGAGTCAAGGTCTACCCATCCCGAAAGGAGTGTACTATAGGTTAGTTGTACCTGCCGAACAAGGTTCTACAAAGTGCCCAAAATCATCAGCCCATCTTTCGGATATTATCAACCTTCCGACTGACTCGGGGGTGAATAATATTCTCAAAAGAACCTCTTTTGAGTGTAGTATCGCGTAGCAGCCGTTGTAGGATTACTCCCACATAGCTCCCGCACTACGTCCTAAATAAGGCCAAGGTGGTGTTAAGGTACTACGGTCCTCAATATCACAGACTCCAATCGACCATGGAAAAAGTTTTCGCGATTACTCATTCAACCGAACCATTTTCGAAAAGGTCTCAACTGAGCGGTGATTCTCGAATCAGCTTGGTCGGAATTCACTCCCTATAAGCCTCATCGAATATATCCCCATCCTATAATAATGTCACTAGTCCGGGCGTAGGACTTATCTCACAGCACAAGGAACCATCCCAAAATCAGAGTACAATATATACATGTAAATGAATAGTAAAGCAAATAGTAATAAACATGAACAAATTAGGGGTAACCCTCAAAAGTTTAGATTCCCCAGTGAAGTCGCCATTTTCTGTTGCGGTGGAAATAGGATCACAAACTATTAATGAGTTTGAATCGCAATTCAATTCACAACCGCTCTTTGATTTATCCGAAGGAAAAGGTCAAAAAGGGAAAACCTATTTTGCATCGTAAACACAATGCGGGGAAAGATCTAGGGTTCGGGGGTTGGTTAAATTTAGGGAAGGTATTAGCACCCTAAACTTCTGTAGTACTCTACAGGAACCTTTTGTTCAAATGTTTACTATTTGCTTTATTCATTTGCTTAAGGTATATGTACAAAGGGATTAAAAGTGAGAAAAGAGACCTAAGGGGTTAATTCTAAGTTTACTCGGCAAGACATCGCATTGTGTGCCTACGTATCCTTACGGGAGTGGAATCAGAGTAATCGTAGTTCCCCTCAAAAGGGAGGTTAGAAACGTCTTGACTGTGGTCAAGGTCTCAAGGGGAATAAACATGTCTTAAGGACACGCTTACGTGGAGTGTAGAAACTCCAAATCTCTACGTTGAATTGTTAAGTTGTAATTAGGGTTAAATTAGGGATTCCACGGCGGGAAACCCTAAAATGAGCGCGGCGGCTCTTTGACCTAATGCTAGGGGCAAAATTGTAATTTGGCCTGTGGCGAGGCATTTGTGAAAATTAGGGTTTGTGAGGTTGTAAGGGTTTGAAGTTGAGGACTATTGACACGGCGGTCAAAAGCTAGACCTAATTCCTTCGGCAGTGTGTGTGCAATGTGACAGAAATATTGATGAAGGTGTGAGACAATTGAATTGTAAACAGGGAATAAAACAAAAGTTAAAGTCATGCAAACAGAAATTTAAAGGCAGAAATTTAAAGCGCGATTATTAGATTCGCGGGGTTACATATGAGAAGCAGTTACAATATAGTAATGAAAATTAAATAAACCAAACAGGCAGGAAGAGCTGCAAATGATGAACACTGTCGATAAGCAAGATTAAACGGCAATTGGACAAGTCAGGAAAAAAAAATGTAATGTTGAAGACTTTTGTTATTTTGAAAGAAATGCTAAATGAGTCTATGAAAAGGGTAATGTTAATAGAAAATATTTTAAATTTAATCTTAAAAGAAAAAAAAAGATTTTTTTGTTATTTATTGAAAAAGTTTTTTTATTTATTATATGGAAAAGAAGTTTTTTATTCTATTTTCTTATAAAAAGGTTTTTTTAAAATTTTATTTATTTTTAATATTTTCACAAAAGGGGATTTTCTTTTTAAAACTGTTTTTTTTTAAATTATATAAAAAGTAAAATGTTAAAAACAATTTTAAAACATAAAACAATTTTAAAAACAAAACAAAAATAATGAATAAAGGGGTTGGGCCGGTCATCACACCCGGACCCAACCCGGTCCACCACAACATAAGGAGACGGGAAGGACTTAGGGTTTGAGAAACCCTCTTGTAGAAATCGCGGCGGCTCCTTCATCACCTTTCTCTCTTCTCCTTCGTATCCTTCCTCTTCTGAAAAACTTCATCCTCTCATATTCTTCTGCAAAAAAAACAAAACCAAAAACGCAATGAAAATCAATCTCAAATTGGCTCACCCTTCGTGGGTTTGATGTGGTTTCGAAGGAGGATTTCTGTAGGGCGTTTTATTGATGAAGCTTCGCGCTGAAACGGCCGATGATGTTTGAAGCTGAGGCTACGGAGTTGATTGCCCGCCGTTTGTAGTGAACGGCAAAGGCGATCTCCTCGTCGGTGCTTCGCTCGTGGTTTTATGATGTTTGTTCGTCGATGAACGGGGACGATGATGAGGGTTCCGGTCCCTCTGAGTCTCAGCCGCGCCGTTCTCTCGCCGCCTAGGGTTTTCGCGATCTCCTTCCTTCGTTAGGGTTTCGCTCGTGATCTTCGTTAGGGATCTTTTCTGAGGTGAAATCATCCCTTTTTATACATTCTTTTTCGATCTTTCTTTTGGGCCTTTGATCCGATTTGCTGCTCTTTTTGGCTGAGATTTGATTCCGTGTTGATTTTTGATGATTCGATTTGATTTGTTAGCATCTGTTTCTGATACAATCTGATACTGATTCGAAACTTTCCATTTTGTTGACAGATATGATTTAGATTTCATTTGGTATGATTCTGATATCTGATTGAACTTTGTTAGGATCTGATTGGATTTGTGATTGGATTTGCTTCGAAACGTTTTTTCCTCTGATTTGGAATTGATATCAAATCAAAATCTCTTTCTATTATTTTTCTGATATGGTTTGCCTTGCACCTTCAGGTTGGATTGATTGATATCTGATATTGGTTCATACCTTTCTTTTCCAGAACTCCTTGATGGATTCGCTTTTCTGTTTGATATCTGAACTGATTCATTTTCGATCTCGAACTGACTTGTTTGATTTTTTGACGCAGCTCAAATTCTTTTCCTCTTCTTCTTTCAGAGAGGGCTGATACCACGGCTTTGGTCGAGTCAAAATTGCCGGGAAAGGTATACGGCAATGATGACATCGTTCTGAGCCTTCGAGGGATGTTCTTCGATGATGTCGCGGTTGCCTTCTGCTGGTTGGTTTCGACGCTCGGTTGTGACTGTGAGCTGGGCCATGATGCTGATTAACTGAGTCGTGGTGACCGATACGAACTGTTATGGTTTTGTGCACTTGTTTATCTTATGAACTGATATGTTTATGTTAGCTTATTCTTGTTCATTCTGGTACAATTCATGCCATGATTTTGTGCTGTGGCGTATTTTGAACTGATATGGACTTCGACTCTTCTGTGCAGTTTTGGCAGGTTGATTGAATTGGTGATGATGATTTGGGCTATGATATTGATGTACTGAGCCATGTGTTTGGTAATTTGTTTTTCCAATGTGCTTGCACATTTGGTCTATCTTGCTTTCTGTCATGGCTTTGTGAACTGATCTGCTCTTTTGCCTTGTTTTTGTATGCTGTTGTGCAATGACGCTTGACATTAATCGATGCCTCTGAACTTTGATACAGCGTATGATGCTGTTGTGATTTGCACTTCGTTTTTCTGATACTTTGTTGAGGCCATTCAATGCAGTTTGGTTTCATTTCATTTCTGTTCTGTTTTAGGCTTGGTTTTCGTTCTGAACTATTTTGACGCAATTTGATGCAGTCTTGGCTTCATTTCATTTTTCTTGTTCTGTTTGAACTTGGTTTTCATGAACTTGCCTATGTGGTTCAGAATTGATGCAGTTTGAGGCAGTTTTGGCTTGCATTTCAGTTTGGATTTCCATTTACTTGTGGCATCTTATGAATTGTCTTGCTTTTGAGTTTCTGTCATCAATTTGTACTGATGCTGTCGTGGACTTTCAGGTATTGGAAACTTCGAAAACAAAATGACTCTGACCTGCCGGCATCCGGGTCTGAATTCAGATTGACTATGTTGCCTTACTCTCGTATCAGTTTGGAAATCCAATCGCAGCAAAACGAATCAGTCCCGTTTCTTTTATTACTTCCATCTCTCGGATGTCCCGTAACGATAAGAACAGGTGTTACCTGATCTGACGCCAACGGCGCGGATCGGTAACGGGGGTAGGACGCAGCTTCGGTTGTGCCACTCCCGGCACTCGATGATGACACTGTTCTGAGAGTGTCGAAAACAAACTCTAACATTTTTTATTCTGCTTTGCTATTTTTTTGATGTGCAGGTTGATCGGGGACTCGTGGAGAAACTCAAGGGCCAACATGAAGACACTTAGCAATTTTAGGACTTAGGATTTTTAGAGTTAATGTAATTCCTTGTACAGTAATTCAAAAATGTGAAACAATCCCCTCCTTCTTGTATAATGAGATCTTTATTTCCAAAACTTGAATCTATTTATATTTATTTCTAGTTAAAAAATTATAAACATTTGTGAATAAATCCACAAATATTTAAATTCATTAACATAGTCATAAAACATAAACATTCCCAAATGATATTCTTATTCGTAGCACTTGTCTCATTCGTAATCTCAAACTCATCATCTGATTAAAATCCAATTTAAATGCTAACCAACCATTTCATAACCAAAACACGGATGTGCACCGTAATCACAACAGTTTCGGTATCAATAATAACATTACTCGTAATTGAATTCCACTGACCAAAGACTGTGAGCAACCATCCAATAATACCCCAGTAAAACTGTGCCTTATTAACGGAGGTGTGCCGGAAATAAGCCACGAGCAATAAAATAAGTCTTAAATCCAGTTGTGCTCGACAAACTTTAATATCGGCCACGTCGAATTGGCACCTTGATATAATCAGACCTGGTGATAGGTAAATGCCTCAAAAATAGTGTATCAAACGCCTCAGAACTTAATAACAGCCCGTCTTCAAGGAATTAGTAGAATTTGCGTAAAATGACCAAAATACCCCTGGAACCAAATCTGCAAAACAAAACACCTCCATAACTTGTTAGTGGTTAGCAAATGTACCTATGGGATGCTATGCGAAATGACTGACTAAATATAAGGGTAAAATTTGGGGTATTACACATACCTTTGTCAGTTACTAGGACACCTACCTGTGAGAGGGTTCGGGGTTATGCAGGTAACTAGACCTTCAGATACCGGTTGTTTCTTGATCTGAGATCCGGGGTATTTATGGACAGTTGAGAGGTCTATCAGAGACCAGTCAGAGTTATGGTGGAGGTCTATCAGAGACCAGTTGGAGTTATGTTATGGGGTCTATCAGAGACCAGTGTTGGAGCTTTGTATTGGGTCTATCTGAGACCAGGGCTTGAGGAATTCTGGAGGGTCTATCTGAGACTTGTTGATATGGTTCAGGCTTCTCAGCTATGGCATTTGGTCCCTGTTGCATGTTATTTGCATTGCATTGTTTGCATAATCATTATCATTGCATCCCGTTAACGTGTGTCTGTGCTGCAGGTGCATTTGCATATTCCCTGGTTCTAGTGTTCGGACTTCTGAGTATTGATCATGGCTGGTTTGAGGATGACAGTTGCCTACAAGCTACCTATCCCTGATATTACTCCCCTCCTGGGTCTGATCTCTCTTGCTGATGAGGATGTCCGTAGAAGTTTCAGGCAGAGTTATGGACGGTTGTTGAGATTGGTTCGCAAACCAACTGATGATGAACTGAATGGGTTGTACACGCTGATGCAATTCTATGACCCGGCTTTGAGGTGTTTCACATTTGCTGACTTTATTTTGGGGCCTACCATGGAGGAGTATGTAGAGTTTACTAAGCTGCCAGTACAGAATAAGGTTCCCTTTATTCACTCTGCCGCTGAGCCCAAGTTGGAGGACTTGGCTAAGGCCTTGCACATGAATGCTTCTGAGTTGTTGATGACTTCTTGGCGAGGGGTTCCAGGTTTCTCTCTCCAGTTTCTGGTTGGTAAGGCTCAAGAATACGCCAAGAATGGATGTTGGGTGGTCTTTAACGCTGTTTTGGCTCTATGCATTTATGGGATAGTGCTGTTTCCCAATTTCCCGAACTTCGTGGACATGGATGCATTTCATTTGTTTGCTGCTGGCAACCCGGTACCCACATTGATCGGGGACTTCTACCATTCGATGCACTACAGAAATGAGAACAGGAGAGGCAAGAACGTCTCTTGTTGTGTGCCTTTGCTGTACATGTGGTTTAAGTGCCATCTTCCCCTGAAGGGACCTTTTGTGGATAGTGCAACTATAGCTGACTGGCCAGAGCGCATGATGAGGCTATCTTCTGAAGACATAGAGTGGTTTGACCGAGACTTGTTGGGGTCTGAGCTTATTTTCCGTTGTTCTGGGTACCCTAATGTTCCGTTGATAGGAAGAAAAGGGTGTATCAATTAAAACCCTTCTCTGTTCGTTCGCCAGTTTGGATACGCGTTGAAGAACCCACCTCAGGAGGAGGAAGTACAGGAATCTCTGTACTTCACCGGTGATTTGAATGGAGAGTTACTAGCCAAGCTTCAGCACACATGGATGCGTATTAACAGAAGAGGGAAGCCACTGTTAGGGAAGAATGATTGTCAGGCTTATGCACCCTACAAAGTCTGGATCCGAGAGAGAGCAAGACAGTTGCTGATGCCATTTCCAGCTGCACCAGTCCCTATTCATATTCCAATAGAAGAACTAACTACTGTTACTAGGGAGGCCTACGAGCAAGTTGTTAAAGAAAAGTAAGCCTTGATGAAGATCAATGAAGGGTTAGAAAAAGAGCTGGCTCAGATACGCAGCGAGAAAAACAAGGCTGTGCACTCCTTCCAACAGCAGATCGAACTAGTAAACAGGCTAAGTGCTGAGTTGACTGAAGAGAAAAAGAAGCGCGAACGTCTGGGTCAAGAGTTCAGAAGCTCCCATGACATGTTGGAGTCCAAAAAGAAAGCACTCGACGCCGCCCACCGGGAGATCTTTTCTTGTAATAAGACTTGGAATGCTACGCTAACCAACAACAAAAAGAGGGAAGACAAATTGAAGCAGCAAATCTCTGAACTCGAAGAGCAGTTGAAGGCTAGCATTAAGAAGTATGAAGAAGAGGTGATGACCAGATATAGTCTCCAGAATGCATTGAACAAGGCCATCGAAGGCAGGAACGAAGCTGTGTCTCAGAAGCGGAAGCTAGAGGATCTCTTCGGAGAAGGGGCATGGGAGGAAACCGCTGGTGACGTGCGACGTGTTCTCAAGCGAAGAAATCAACTTGTCGAGGGTCTGATTACCCGACCAAGTCATCCAGAGACCAAGAAGTTACTAGAAGAGTACCAGGCTTATGAGTGTACTTGACCATTTCATGTATTAATGCTTTATTTGCATAGTGCTGACCATCACCAGGATTGTTGGTTGAGGTCATGCCTTCTTATTGTACATTCAGTGATATTGTATTCTTGGCTTAATGGATTTCTCTGCAATATACGAGATTTTCTATGATTCGGCTCCGGTCTCCGTATTGCTAGCACTGTCACTGCACTGGCACATTCGCACTAGAATCGGGGAATGATATTCCCTAATGCACAGACACATATTGCATTGCATTCCCATTCATATTGCATTACAGGTGATTATTGCATGGTATCTCATTTCTTGCACTGTACCAGGTATTTTCAGGATTGAAGATCAGCGCCCGCACCGATACTCCACTCGTACCAACTGCCGAAGAATCATGGATCAAATGCAGAACGAGATGCAAGACATGCGGGAGAAGCTGGCACTCTTCATGCAGACAATGGAGACCATTGCGAAAGGACAGGAGAATTTTCAAGCTTTGGTGCAGCCTCTGTTAGTAAGGAATGCTGGGCACGGAAATGAGGATCATCAGTCTGTGCGAGTCGACACTATTCATGGGGATGGTACCCCCACACCAGTGGCTCCACCTGTAGTCAACATACCTGCTGGTAATGTCAACAGCGGCGCTGCTGCCGGGAATGGTAACGTTGGAATGGGAAACGAGACTATCGTTAACAATGTTGCGCTTGGAGATGTTAACCTGGGTGATAATATGGGAGGCAATGGCTTCGGTAATGCTGGATTCGGGTTCAATGACCAGGGATTCGATAATACTGGGAAGTACGGTTTCAATGCTCAAGGCTTCGGGCAGGACGAATTTGGTATGACTAATCAGGGTTACGGCGGATTCGGGAATGGAAATGGCGTTGGGTTAATGGCTTTTGGACCTGCTGGGGTCGCTCCGGGGTACGGCAACAGAGGGCGAGGTCCGGTAATGAATCAGACCAGAGTTGGCCGTAACAATGGATACGATGGATATGGAGCTGGGAATGGTAACTGGCAGGAAGACCAGCAAGAGGACGCTTTCTCCGGTGGAGGTTTCGAAGGGCCGATGGATGACTCTCAGAGAATCAGAATGCTAGAGGAGCAGATGAGGGGGGTCGTAAATCAAAGTGTTGTTGGCTTAGATATGTCAACAATGGGTCTGGTGCCTGGCCTGAGGGTGCCAATCAAATTCAAAGCTCCCACATTTGACAAGTATAAGGGGGACACCTGTCCAAAGGTGCATGTGCGGTCATATTACAGAAGGATGTCGGCGTATTCTAATGATGAGAGGATGCTAATGCATTTCTTTCAAGATAGCTTGTCGGGCCCTTCCCTCGAGTGGTATATGGGATTGGAGCCAACTCATATAAAGACATGGAAGCAGCTGGCGGAAGCATTTGTAGCTCACTATAAGTATAACAGCGACTTGGCACCCAACCGGGTCCAACTGCAGGGGTTGTCCCAGAAGAAGGGCGAGAGCTTCAAAGAGTATGCGCAGAGATGGCGCGACATGGCTGCTAGAGTCCATCCTCCCTTGGAGGACAAGGAAATGAATGACATGTTCATAGGAACATTCACCGGCATGTTTTATGACAAGTTGTTTCACACTTCTTTGGGCAGTTTCTCAGACTTAATTCTGATGGGAGAAAAGATTGAAAGCAACATTAAACAGGGAAGATTCCAAGCTGAGGAATCCACTTCGGCTGGTAGTAACAGAAGGGCTTTTGGTGGGCGCCGTCAGGGCGATGCAAGCGTAGTGTTTGGGGGCCGAGGCCGAGGCCGGGGCAGAGGTCGAAGCCAGTACAATCAGCCGCAGCAGGTGGCAAGCATTACTATTCCGTTTCAGCAACAACCGTTCCAGCAACAACCATTTCAACAACAACAACAGCAACAACAGCCACAACAGGGGGCACAGCCTGCCCAGCGCAGATTCCAGGGGGGCAAACCAAGGAGAGTGTTTGAAAAGCCTCCTTCAACGTATGCAGATTTGCTACAGACGTTACTGGGTTTGAACTTGGTAGAGAAGAGAACTCTGGCGCCAATAATAGACACTCCTCCGTATGGTTACGATGCAAGCAGGCACTGTGAATTCCATTCTGGGGCTCCTGGCCACGATGTAGAGGGTTGCCACGCATTCAAGCATGTAGTACAGGATTTATTGGATAGTAAGGCTATCAATTTTGGAACGGCGGGTCCGAACATAGTGCAAAAGCCCATGCCCAACCATGGGGAAAACGCCATTTTAACTGAGGAGGGTTTGAACTTGATTATGAACGTCGACGATTTAAAGACACCGTTGTGCGAGATAAAGAGCAGATTATTGCAAGGGGGTGTGTATCCCGGGTGTGACGAGTATTGTTTAGAGTGCTGGACCCTAGCTGGGGGTTGTGATGACTTAAAGAAGGGTATTCAGACTTTAATAGATGGCGGCACATTGCAATTTGACCGAGCAGCAATTGAAGAACCTGCAGGGGTATTGGCAGACAAGCAAAGTGATGTGGCTACTGTGACGATTCCTCAAAAAACGATCACTATAACGGCACCGGCCAAGCGACCACCGATCACCATCACCAAGGCCGGACCAATCCCGTACGAGAGCACTAAGGCAGTCCCCTGGTCATATGGGTTGGAAGTGTACTGTGACGGAGTAAAAATTGATGTTAATAAGCAGCCAACTGAGACTGTAGACAACGTTGTCGGTACCGGAGGTATGACAAGGAGTGGGAGAATCTTCATATTGCCTGAGGTAGAGGCTGAAAGACTGGCGAAGGGAAATGGAAAGATGAATGAAACTGTCCCGGTGTAGAGGAACGACAAAGAAGCGGCATCGAAAGATGTGGAAGAGTTCATGCGCTTGATTCGTAAAAGTGATTATAAGATTGTGGAGCATCTGCAACAGACGCCGTCAAAGATATCTATACTGTCGTTGCTATTGTGTTCTGAAGCTCACAGAAATGCACTGTTGAAAGTCCTGGATACTTCCTTCGTACCCCAAGATGTTTCCGTGAATCAGCTGGAGGGGGTGTTGGCGCATGTGAATGCAGGCCATAGCTTGGGATTTACAGATTTCGATTTGACCCCGAAGGGGAGAGAGCATAATATGGCGCTGCACGTCTCTGTCGAGTGTAGAGGATCAGTCATGTCTCATGTACTGGTAGACACCGGATCGTCCTTAAATGTGCTGCCCAAGAAAGTGATGATGAAGCTAGATGTCAGAGGAATCCTATGTACGCCCAGTGACTTGGTGGTCAGGGCGTTCGATGGTACGCGAAGAACAGTTTTTGGATCTATAACATTACCTCTACAGGTGGGGCCGGAGGTTTTCGCAACTGAATTTTATATCATGGACATCCAGCCTGCATACAGCTGCCTTCTCGGACGACCCTGGATCCATGGGGCTGGGGCAGTCACGTCTACCTTGCATCAGAAGTTGAAATATATGGTAGGGGACAGTGTGGTCACTGTATGTGGAGAAGAAGATATATTGGTCAGCCATCTGTCATCATTTAAGTATGTGGAGGTCGACGACGAGATTCATGAAACGCCTTGTCAGGCATTTGAAGGGTTGCGCATCAAAGACAAAGGTCCCGGGCCGAGCAAAGTGTCAGAGGTAGCCGTCTCGTCATATAAGGAAGCTCAAGCTCTAGTAGAGACTGGTGAGACAAAGGGTTGGGGCAAAGTGCTGGATATTCCCGTGAAGATGGACCGATTTGGGCTGGGATATCAACCGTCGTCATCAACACCTGCTGTGGGGGCACCCCGTTTCAGGGGACCAATAACCATCACTGCTAGTGGAGTATGTCACGAGACCATCAACGCTGCTTCAGAGTCCGACGAAGGAGACAGCGATTGCGACATGGGCGCCTGGATTCAGCCGAGCGTGCCAGGACAAGGATTATGCAATTGGTCTATTCAGGAGATTGTTCCTGTGACTCTTAAACAGTAATGCTTTCTTTTTTAATTGTTGAACAATCTGATGTCTTGCCCGGGGCATCATGATTTTGCTTAGGGCTGCGTTGTTATATACATTGCGTGTTTAATCATTAAATAAAAGGCGTTTTTTTTCATGTGCAAATATTGCGATCTCTGTTTTTCCTGTTTTGTGTTTTACAATAAAATGGCAACGTGGTTATTCGCTTTATACGCATTTTGAAGCATTTAACCATTCCTTTTGCAGGATAACATTTTCAAATGACATCATTGAACCACCTATGACTCGTCTCGACTTTGAGCACCCGGTATTTCAGGCCGAAGAAGAGATTGTCGAAGATGGTGACGTTCCCGAAGAATTGTATTGGTTGGTGAAGCAAGAAGAACGAGTCATTCTGCCTCACGAGGAGGTCATCGAAATTATTAACCTGGGGTCGGAAGGGGTTGAAAAGAACATCCGTATAGGAGCCGCGCTGCAGAGTGATGTCAAGCGAAGACTGGTTGAAATGCTCAGAGAGTATAGTGATGTGTTCGCTTGGTCGTATGAGGACATGCCCGGGCTTGATACAGATATGGTTGTGCACCGTCTGCCGTTGAAATAAGAATTCCCGCCGGTCAAGCAGAAACTTCGCAGAACTAGACCCGATATGGCAGTGAAAATTAAGGAGGAGGTTCAAAAACAGTGGGATGCTGGTTTCCTGGCTGTTACAAAATATCCTTCATGGGTCGCTAGCATCGTACCAGTGCCAAAGAAGGACGGTAAAGTGAGAATGTGCGTAGATTACCGTGATTTAAATAAAGCGAGCCCAAAAGATGATTTTCCGCTTCCTCACATCGATGTGCTAGTTGACAACACTGCCCAATTCTCTGTATTCTCCTTCATGGATGGCTTCTCGGGCTATAATCAGATTAAGATGGCACCAGAAGACATGGAGAAGACTACTTTCATTACGCCTTGGGGAACATTTTGTTACAAAGTGATGCCCTTCAGATTGAAGAATGCTGGGGCAACGTATCAGCGTGCAATGACGACTCTTTTCCATGATATGATGCATAAAGAGATCGAAGTTTATGTCGATGATATGATTTCCAAATCCCAGACGGAGGAAGAGCATTTGGTGAATCTGCTGAAGTTATTCATAAGGCTTAGGAAGTTCAGGCTGAGACTGAACCCTAACAAGTGCACCTTCGGGGTGAGATCGGGTAAACTGCTGGGGTTTATCGTGAGTGAAAAAGGAATAGAGGTCGATCCTGCTAAAATAAAAGCAATACAAGAGATGCCGACGCCTAGAATAGAGAAAGAGGTGCGCGGGTTTTTAGGGAGGTTGAACTACATCGCTCGGTTCATATCTCACCTAACAGCTACGTGTGAGCCATTATTCAAGCTGTTGAAAAAAGACCAAGCTGTAACGTGGAATGAAAATTGTCAAAAGGTGTTCGATAAAATAAAGCAGTATCTGCAGGAGCCTCCTATTTTGATACCCCCAGTGGTAGGGAGACCCTTGATTATGTATTTGACAGTTCTTGAGGGAAGTATGGGTTGTGTTCTCGGTCAACACGACGAGACAGGAAGAAAAGAGCATGCGATCTACTACTTGAGTAAGAAGTTTACTGAATGTGAATCTCGATATTCAATGCTTGAAAAAACTTGTTGCGCGCTGGCCTGGGCCGCCAAGCGTTTGAGGCAATACATGCTGAATCATACAACCATGCTCATCTCGAAGATGGATCCTATCAAATATGTATTCGAAAAGCAAGCATTATCGGGGAGAATTGCCCGTTGGCAGATGGTCTTGACTGAATATGACATTCAGTATGTCTCGCAGAAGGCTATAAAGGGGAGTGTACTGTCTGAGTACTTGGCAGAGCAGCCTATTGAGGATTACCAATCGATGAGGTTTGATTTTCCTGACGAGGATATCATGTACCTAAAGATGAAGGATCGTGAAGAGTCGTTGCCAGACGAAGGACCAGAATTGGGTTCCAAATGGAAGTTGATTTTTGACGGAGCTGTGAATGCCTACGGTAGCGGAATAGGGGCAATCATCACTACTCCACACGGGTCGCACATCCCGTTTACTCCTCGATTGACCTTTCCGGTTACCAATAATGAAGCCGAATACGAAGCTTGTATCATGGGGCTTGAAGAAGCCATTGATTTGCGAATCAAAAATCTAGACGTATACAGAGACTCAGCTCTGGTGGTGAATCAAATCAAAGGGGAATGGGAGACACGTCAGTCCAATTTGATACCTTACATGAACTACGCAAGGAGATTGTTGCCTTTCTTTGACAAGGTGGAATTGCATCATGTGCCGCGAGCGGAGAATCAGATGGCTGACGCCCTGGCCACTTTGTCTTCCATGTACAAAGTCAACTTCTGGAACGAGGCTCCCAGAATTGTTATCTCTCGGCTTGACAGACTAGCCTTCGTGTTTGCCATTGCCGAAGCATCCGATGATAAACCATGGTATTTTGATATCCTTAATTTCCTGAAGAACAAAGAGTATCCGGCTGGGGCATCCAGTCAAGATCAGAAGACTCTCAAGAGATTAGCGGGTAATTTCTATTTGAATCCGGACGGTGTCTTGTACAGAAGAAATCACGACTTGGTGCTACTACGTTGTGTGGACGAAAAAGAGGCGAAGCTGCTCATGGAGGAAATACATGAGGGTACATTTGGTACGCATGCTGGTGGGCATGCTATGACAAGGAAGCTGCTGCGGGCAGGTTATTTTTGGCTAACTATGGAAACTGACTGTTTCAAGTTTGCGAGGAAGTGCCACAAGTGCCAAATCTATGCTGATAAGATCCATGTGCCTCCGAGTCCTCTGAATGTGATGTCGTCACCATGGCCATTCTCGATGTGGGGAATCGATATGATTGGAAAGATCGAGCCGACGGCTTCTAACGGGCACCGGTTCATTCTGGTAGCAATCGATTATTTCACCAAGTGGGTGGAAGCGACGTCTTACGCAAATGTAACTAAGCAGGTGGTAGCCAGGTTCATCAAGAGAGATATCATTTGCAGATATGGAATCCCCGAGCGGATAATCACTGACAACGGTTCAAACCTGAACAACAAAATGATGAAGGAGCTCTGTCAGAATTTTAAGATCGAGCATCACAACTCCTCCCCTTACCGACCCAAGATGAATGGCGCTGTTGAAGCGGCCAATAAGAATATAAAGAAGATCGTTCAAAAGATGGTGGTGACCTATAAGGATTGGCATGAGATGCTACCCTTCGCTTTGCACGGTTATCGTACGACGGTACGCACATCAACCGGGGCAACCCCGTTCTCGTTGGTATATGGAATGGAGGCAGTGCTACCACTGGAAGTTGAGATTCCTTCTCTAAGAGTACTACGAGACGTCCAACTAGACGAGGCAGAATGGGTAAAGGACAGGTTGAACCAGCTGAGTTTAATGGATGATAAGAGGCTAGCTTCTCTAGCATACGGTCGTTTGTACCAGAGCCGAATGAAGAAAGCATATGATAAGAAGATATATCCTCGGAGCTTTCAGACGGGCGACCTTGTGCTGAAAAGGATTCTCCCGCCGCAGGCAGATCACAGGGGCAAGTGGACCCCTAACTACGAAGGGCCATACGTTGTCAGAAAAGTCTTTTCAGGAGGGGCTTTATTGTTGTCCACCATGGACGGTGAAGACTTTACGTCGCCTGTGAATTCGGACGCAGTTAAAAAATACTTTGCTTGAAATTGACCCGCTGGACAGAAAAAAGAGAGTCCAGGCAAAAATGGGGCATCCTGGCGAACCAAAAACAGAATGAAAGGTTCGGGCAAAAGTTAGGGATAAAAGTGAAAAAATGTACACCCGCGAAGTTGAAAACCTACACTGGGCGGCTTCGGCAAAAAAGGGTATCCCGGTGAACTGAAAACCCGTAAAGGGCGGTTCACGCAAAAGTTAGGGATTTGAAAAGCAAATGATTGCGGTCCGAATTTGATACTGCAGTGAGCATTGGTGCGGGAGAATATACCTGAGGGGTCGATTATCAGATACAATCTCTTCGGAAGTGTGAATGCCAGGAAAGCATTAGAGTCGGGCGAGTCATAGGAGGATCAGTTCGTGATGTTCGTCTGCATCCCGTTGCCGACATGTGTACAAATTTGATTTGTCATTGTATTTATGCTTCTTGTGCATAATTTTATATTTGTTGTGCGTAGCTTCCTCTTTTCAGGAGTTACATCCAGTGTACAAAACTCTGCCCATTTAGGGGCCCTATCAATAAAATATGTCATACAAAATTTGATGCTGGTTCTTTACTGTTTTGTGCATAATAAGCGCCTAGGTTTGATGAAACTAGCATGTGTATAACATCGCTGGCCCTTGCCAATAATTTCTAAAACTTTGAATTAACTGAAAATAATGTCACTAACGCTAACCTAAATAGATTGGTTGCATAGACTTGTCTTGTCTTGTTTGTGGTGTTTCAGGGTTCGTAGCCGTATGAAGTGAACGATCAAAAGAGTGCAGTATGGACCAGAGGCTCGTAACGGAAATACTTGATCCCCACACAGGTCGCGCTTCTGAGATAACAATGTTCCTTACTGAAGAAAGATCGAATTCCCCAGCTAGTCGTAGCTTATGCCGAAGGACATTCTCCAGCAGGGTCGTTTACCCTCAACAGAATTGACGATTCCAAGATCGAAGACTGTATTCAGACAGCATGGTATCCCCCAGAAGGATTCCCCCATCTCAAGCAGAGTCGTTTAGCCTCAGAAGATTAATGTTTCCAACTTATGAGCTGTACCCAGGCAGTCTATTCTTCCCAGCAGAGTTTCCCTTCCCAGTAGGGTCATTTACTCTCCCCTAGCGGAGTCAGTGGATTTTCCCCAAGAGAATCGTTTCGTCCCCAGCGGAGTTCTCTTTCCAGCAAGTGTTTTCTTTCCTCCCAGTGGAACTCGAAGATTAAAACTATCCCCAGCAGAGTTGGTTGGGCGTTCTGGCATTTATTTTGTCGGAATACCGTGTGATACCCGTTCACTCCCTAGCAGAAGTCCAATCCTGATTGGCGCATTCAATTATCCCTCAGCGAAGTTGGCTTCACTCTTCCAGCATTTATTTTGCTGGAATATTTCTGTAACACCTGGTTATCCCCAGCGGAGTTGGCATTGTCTTCAACATTTATTTTGCTGAAGCAGTCTCTGTCTGCATTTGCATCGGCATATAGTGTCATACTTGCATCCACCAAATAAAAGCGTAGCATTTCCAGGTCGAATGGAGCATTGCGTCATTGTCAAACATACGCATTTTTGAAACATAAGCCAGGTTGGTTAACCCGTTTGTTTTCAAGTGTTGTTTCCCTTGCAGGGGGAGAGAGCTCTTGCTCAAATGAATTACCAAACATTCAAGATCTCGACGTGAGACATTCAACGGAAATGTCAGCTTTGGCATTATTCCCCCACAGAGTTATCATGATGAATTGCTCTTTGTCCCCGAGCAGAGTTATTTGTGTAAATGTATCTTGTTTTCCCCACCAGGGTTGCTTGTTGAAGTGTCTCTAGTCCAGCCAGCAGATTACTTTCTTCAAATTTGTTGTTACATCAGCATCAAAAGGTTTCATGAATCAGGATTTCAGAGGCTGCCGCCGGTTATCAGAGCAGGCATCCGGTAGTTTGGTTTCCAGATATCCCCAGTAGAGCCCGCCTCAAAGTCGTTGTCACGTCAGTGCTAAGAAGTTTGTGGGTTGGGACCAATGGAGAAATGGGTCCTGACGTGGACAATCTATTCTTATATTGACGGGATTTCTTCGTGCTAGAGAAGTGGGTGTCCTAACATGGATAGATTTATTTCCCCAGGTTGATGAGATGTGCTAGTCCTAACGTGGACAGATTCGATTTCACCGTATTGATTGAATGTGAAGTCCTGACGTGGACAAAATTGATTACTCTTCGTGGACCATTTATTCCCAGCAGATATCTTCCTGCGTAATGGTGAAATGTGCATCCTGACGTGGACAAGTTTATGGTTCTTCATGATGACAAGATACGCGAGTCCTGACATGGACAGATTTATCTTCCTTCGTGTTGGCGAAGCGTGAGTCCTGACGTGGACAAGTTTTATTTCCTCAGCGGGTCGAAGATGTGAGTCCTGACGTGGACAAACCAAGACGATATGTGATTCCTTACGTGGAAAGATTGTATTCCTTACGTGGAAAGATTGTATTCCTTACGTGGAAAGATGTGATTCCTTACGTGGAAAGATGCATTCCTTACGTGGAAAGATGTATTCCTCACGTGGAAAGATTAGTCCTGACGTGGACAGATCCAGAAGAAGTCTTACTCCTAACGTGGAAAAGGTTATTCCTAACGTGGAAAGAAGTTTATTCATTACATGGAAAGAAGTTTATTCCTAACGTGGAAAGGTGGGTCCTAACGTGGACGAGGTATTCCTTACGTGGACGATGTATTCCTTACGTGGACGAGGTATTCCTTACGTGGACGATGTATTCCTTACGTGGACGATGTATTCCTGGCATGAAAAAGAAGTTATTCCTAACATGGAAAGTTTATTCCTAACGTGGACGTTTTATTCCTGACGTGGAAAATTCATTCTTATGTTGATAAGATCCCTTCGTGCTGATGAAATGCAGACGAGTCATCCCCAGCGAAGTCGCCGAGTTTTTTCCGGGTTGACGGCAGGTGGAGTCCTAACGTGGACAAGTTTAGTTGAGATTTCTTCGTGTTGACGACACAGGCGTCCTAACATGGACAAAATTCTATCCCTGCGATGATAGAATCTTTTTCAGGCTGATGAAAATAATCCCCAGCACGGTTGCTAATGGATCAGTTGGTTGCTGTAACAGTTAGATTCAGTTGATGAACGTCATTCCCCAAGCAGTGGTGCAGTTTATTTCTGCGGTTGGCAAATTTTCGGGTTCTTAGTATTCAACCGTCTCGTACCTCGAATGTTTGAAGGTCGTCCGCTCTTCACCCAATCGTGTCCAAGTCGCTTGAATAGGGGCAGCTGTTGCACCCTAAAATTTGCTCAACCTATTTCACTTGGTTTATGTTTCAGTTGCATTAGCATTTGCATATAGAGTCATGTACATAGTCTAATCATCTGCATAGCATAGCATAGCAAGTCATCCAACAAGGGACCAAGTACTATTCTCATCTCTATGAGCCTATCAAGAGGTTATTGTTCAGATTCAATCTTAGTCAAATCATCAGGAAGAAATTGAAGTCTAAAGAAGTCATTGGACCAAGCAGGGGATCTCTCTCCTATCTTGAGTGTATTTGAAGACCATCAAAGAAGTTGTGAGTTGTGTATTGAGCATAGAGGGTATATAGACATCATGGAGGACCTAGAGAGTCATTTTGCAAGGGAGACAAGTGTCGCTACTGCGAAAATCGGCGCCGGCTAAACAGAAGAGTCGCCACCGTGCGTTATTTATCCCACAGGAGGGAAAGGAAACGCTCAGAGTAAACCTCGCAAAAAACGGGAAAAGGTATGGTCGTCGCAACCAAAACCTGGATTCGGAAGTCGGTTACACAAGGGGAAGTATTAGCACCCCTCACGTCCGTCGTACTCGACGGGATCCACGCTTGTTTTCGGGTATGGATTGTTATTTCTATCTACTCTACTGGTCAGGGGTTAAAAAGAAAAGAAAATGACTCGGCAAAGTATCGCACTTTATGCCTACGTATTCCCGTCTGGAACGAGAAATCAGAGTCAACGTAGTTCGCCTACCTACGGGAAAGGAGGGGAAGGTTGCTCGCTAGGATATCGCATCCTATGCCTACGTACTTCCACACTGCATGGAAGATCAGAGCAAACGTAGTTCGGGCCACGTAAGACACAAGTCTGTCTTGATTGTTTTTTTATTCCTTCTGAAAAAGGTTTTCCTGATTACTGGTCCAAGCGGACAAAAATGACGTTTTGATGAGTTCACATTCTTTTACGGAAGAAGTGTCTTTTATTGTGTTTGAAATTTTATTGTGTTTTTCTGTTAGCTTTGAGAAAGAAGAGACAGAACTCTAACCTACGGTTGCGAAGGGAATCAGACTAACCTAATGTTATCATGCATGGGTTAAGACCTAATGTCTATCATGCTCCTCTCTGGCGCAGAGAGAAACAGAGATCCTAAGGGAATAGACAGAAACAGAAACAATATCAGATATATACAGTAAAGCAGTAAAGTGCATGAATGCAACAATACAAGCGAGGCAAGGGAGTCCCACTCAACCTCGAACCTAGAAAACAATAGGCAAAAGTGAACAGACTTCACTTTCCACCCAACAGGGTAAACAGCAAACAATACAGTCCAGAAAACCAATCAATACATCGGAAATGAAATACAGCAAAAATAAACAGCCACAACAGCTCTGCATCAACACCTATCTTCAAGTCATCTCCAATCAGCTACAAGCTTCAGCAAGCATCAATCTCTATCTCCACAGCCTTCAAGCAAGGTCTTTGTCACCAATCTTCAGTCTACAAGGGCTTTTCTTCAAGTCTCAATCTCCAGGATTAACATCAATCAACAAGATGAAGTGAATGAATGTTAGCCAGTTAATTACCTACCAAGGGTGGTTCATCAACTGTTAACATTATATAGACAATTTTCCCTCAAAAGTTCTATCTTTCAAATACATTCACTGATCCTTCCAAAGGAAGGAGGTGGATATTTGAAAGAGACTTTGAATCATAGGGAAAGGATGGATGCAGACAAGGCATTCCATGTTTGAGAAACAAGCTTTCTAATCTAGAGCTCTGCCTAGCTCCTAAACCCTAGTCTCCTCAACAGCTGCTAGCAAGAATCTCTTCTTCAACTCTGGAAGTTGGTCTTCAGTCTCTGGATCTCCACTGGCTTCATCATCACAAGTCTTCAACTCTCCCAATCCCCAAGCAATCCCAATACCCACACAGACAAACAATAATCCCCAGAGAGGGCACACCACACCAGTCACACAAATACAGATAGTGCCAATAGCAGTAGGGGAATCCTAATATTTTCTAAGGGATCTAATAACTACCCATAGTCCCTATAGTCCCATATCTAAAGTATTCAATCTCTAAGTCCTAAGGGAAATGAACTAATTCACCTAAGTCATCACTTAAACCCTAATTTTGTTCATGTTATTCACACCTAAACTAAACACCTAAAATTGAGTCCTAAAAATGTGAACTAAATTGTATGTACAAGTTGGATGTCTAAACTAAACAACCTAAAAAGAATGGATTAAAAATGTCAAAGAAACTATTAGAACAAAAATTAACAAATTTAAGCATCAAACTAAACTTAACAAAATGCTATTTACAAGAAAAATGCATGAAAAATATTAAACAAAAATAAAATGCCAATTTTATTTTTTCATATTTTTCTAGACAGAATTATTGACCTATAGAAAAAACAAGAATAAAAAAATATTAATTTTTCATTTTTATATGATTTATTGAAAATGCAAGCAATATAAAAGGAATAAAATCAAAAGAAATTGAATTAAAGGGATGGGGGGTGTCAAACTGAAAGGCGCCCAGTTCATTTTATGATGGGCCCATAAACCGGGGGTGCAGATATCATTGGTTAGGCCCAGGCGTTGTCAGAAAATCAAAAGGAAAATTCAAAAGAAAATAAAATGAGCGTGGTGCAGAAAGTAAGGGTTTTACGTGCAAACTTGGATTGGGCCCACGGTGGGGGTGCGAGTATCAAGACTGCATTCAGCCCAGGATTCACATTAATGAAACGCAGAGTTTAGATAACTCTGGTTTCCCTCCGTTTCTTACTTTCAATGTCAGCCCTTGGATGAGTCTTCAAAGTCAACAAAATAAAATAATCCGACGGATACTGGTCGTCTTCCCCAAGTGTCACCTAGGGTTTTCAGAAATCCATGTTCATGCGCGCGTTTTTCATCATCATCGTGCTCGCTCGATTCTCAATGAAAATAAAAAATTCCAAGACCAAAAATGATCTACCAATCACCAGGAACATGATCATACGTGTAGTTTTCTTTGAACCATCGTGCATCCTCCAAACAGAAAGCTTCAAGATCTTGGTACCACCATGTTACACCGAATTCGACCTTGCTAAAACCTAATCCTAATGGCACTAAGCTGTTCTACACGCTACACTGGTTTCAACAAGCCATTACACATGCATTGACACTCACTAACCAGCATTTTCTTGCTCATCAAAGAACCTAACACCTGTTATCAATCTTCATGAAACTCTCTGAAACTCTATGGAATCGATCACCTAATCAAGTCTAACAATCCTACACCAAAGATCTAACCTAACTATGCATAATTAAGGAGATATGGGAGAATCCACCAACCTGTCAAGTATCGATGGTGGAGGTAGTTGCAGGTGGATCCAAGGCTTGTAATTGCTTCCAGATGCTCCTCCAATGGTGTGCTTTCTACTGTTTGCAATTACTTGGATGGATCTTGCTTGCTTCTTGAGTTTTGATCCAATTTGCACTTTTGAGGATGAAGATCACAGCACACGAAAATGAACACAACTCAGCCAGATCTTGATGAATTTTGGTTCTAGGATGATTGTAGAGTAGATTAGGATCAAGAACTTTGTGAATTGATGGGATTTTGTGAGAGATTGAGAACAATTTGAAAAATTGGAAAGATGGAAGAAAGCTATGTATTCTTGCCAAAATGAATCACCAACCACCTTTTGGAGCCACTCTTGTGTTTATATAGATGATGATTAACTGATTGAGAAGCTTCTAGAATGATCTTGGAGGATTCTAGAAAGTTGTAGAAATTTCATGAACTTCCTCATGCCATGATACTTTGAATATCTCTTATCTCATGCTTGCACCTTTGTAAACTTGAGTTAAAATCTCCTTTCATGAGATATTGGGAGTGTATGTGAGCTTTCATGCCTTTATTTTTGCTTTATGTTGAACTTCTCATGTGTATCTTATTATGCAAGTAACAAAATAACAAAGCAAGTCCAAAAATCAACCCTTAACTCAAAAAAGTGGCTGAACCAATGTCTTTAAAATGATGTTTGTAATAAATTTGGTATATTGGATGACCCATATTGGATTTGTAGATCTCTCAAACCAATTTTTTATTTCAACTTTTTCAACTTATATGCCTTTTTAGGTCATTTTTCACCAACTTTGGTCAAGTCTCATTCTATGCATTTCCAATCTTCCATGACTTCTTTTCTTGACTTAAAATGGCATTTTGAGCAACTTTGATGTTGTGAAGTTTTTCATTTGAAGCTTCCTTGTATGAGTTTTAGGCATAAGCTAAGAATGACCTGTAATCACTAGATGACCAAAATACCCTTTGCTTGCCAAGACCATAAGTAGAGTTCCACAAATCATATGAAGGCATACCATACCATTCTAGAAAGCTAAGACAACGAGGAACAATTCTTATGTTGACCAGAAATTCATTTGAAATCTCCTTGATGGGTAAAAATTGCTTGGAAGTCAAGTCACTTTCACAGACAAAATTTCAGATACCTCAGATGACCTGTAACTTGCAAGGACCATAACTTGAGTTCTATAAATCTCCTTGATGTATTCCACCACTCAAATTAAAGGTCTTGAGATCCTCTACAAGTTTCATGTTGGCCAAGGATCCATTTGAAGCTTGCATTTTGACTTATCTTGCTTGGAAATTTGACCTAAATTAGGGGATTTTACACAGAAACCCTAATTTAGGAACTCCTCCTCTCCTTGATTTCTCTTGAATTCTTATTAGCATATCATCATATCTTCCTTTACATATCAAATTATGAACCCCACATCTCTCCAATAGCCCTTAATGTCTTTCAATCAGTCAATTGACCTAGAGTTGACCCAGGGTTGACCCTAGATGAAACCCTAGTTGACTGTCTTCAACTGCAATTCTTGTGATCACACCAAGGACTTGTCTCCTTCTCCAAATGACTTTCTAAGTCCTCCAAGATGTCTAGATACTCTCCCTGCCTTCAATTCACAGCTCACAACTCCCTTGTTGATCCTCAGATACCCTCAGTTAGGAGATGGACTCAATGCTTGATCCACTGGCTTCTCCAACTTTCAAATTCTTTTCTGATGACTTGAATGAGATTGAATCAGGATAATAAACTCTTGATAGGCCTCTAGAGATGAGAATAGTGATTGGTCCCCTGTTGTATGACTTGCTATGCAGATGATTAGACTATGTGCATGACTCTATATGCAAATGCTAATGATATTGAAACATAAATCAAGTGAATAAGGTTGGGCAAATTTTAGGGTGCAACAGCTGCCCCTATTCAAGCGACTTGGACCCGATTGGGTGAAGAGCCCGGAGCCTTCAGACATTCGCGGTACGAGACGGTTGAATACTAAGAACCCGGAAATTTGCCAACCGCAGAAATAAACTGCGCCACTGCTTGGGGAACGACATTCATCGGCTGAATTTGACTGTTACGGCAACCCACTGATCTCGTGCGACCGTGCTGGGGATGACTCGTCTTTTCCATCAAGAATAAATCGTCCACGTTAGGACTCAGCTTTCCACGTAAGGAATAACCGTTCCACGTTAGGAATAACATTGTCCACGTTAGGACTCACCTTTCCACGTAAGGAATAACCTTTCCACGTTAGGAATAACATTGTCCACGTTAGGACTCACCCTTCCACGTTAGGAATGAACTTCTACTTCGTCAAACTCTTCCACGTAAGGAATACGTCTTTCCACGTAAGGAATCACAATCTTTCCACGTAAGGAACACCTTTTCTCAAACTGTCCGCGTCAGGACTAAACTTTTCCACGTAAGGAAACAACTTCTCTTTCCACGTGAGGAATCAACTTGATATGTCCACGTCAGGACTCAATCTTTCCACGTAAGGAATCACAATCTTTCCACGTAAGGAATTAATCTTGATATGTCAACATAAGGACTCAATCTTTCCACGTAAGGAATCATAATCTTTCCACGTAAGGAATTAATCTTGATATGTCCACGTAAGGACTCAATCTTTCCACGTAAGGAATCATAATCTTTCCACGTAAGGAATTAATCTTGATATGTCCACGTAAGGACTCAATCTTTCCACGTAAGGAATCATAATCTTTCCACGTAAGGAATCACCATCTTTCCACGTTAGGAAACCATATTCTTTCCACGTAAGGAATCTCATTTTTCCACGTTAGGAATCACCATTTTTCCACGTAAGGAATCATTCTTCTTTCCACGTTAGGAATCACCATCTTTCCACGTTAGGATTAAACTCGTCTTTCCACGTAAGGAATCTCCATCTTTCCACGTAAGGAATCTCCATCTTTCCACGTAAGGAATCTCCAACTCTTTCCACGTAAGGAATACAATCTTGATCTGACCCTGTCCACGTAAGGACCCCAATCTTTCCACGTAAGGAATACAATCTCAATCTGTCTTTCCACGTTAGGAATGCCATCTTTCCACGTAAGGAACACCTCTTTTTCCGCGTTAGGAATACAACTTTCCACGTAAGGAATCAACTTCTTTTCCACGTAAGGAATAACTTTCTTTCCACGTAAGGAATGCAATTTGATATGTCCATGTAAGGACTCAATCTCTCCACGTTAGGAGTCAAACTTTCCATGTTAGGAATCAACTTTCTTTTCCACGTAAGGAAACACATTTTCTTTTGATTTGTCCACGTAAGGACTCACATGTCGACTTGCTGAGGAAATAAACTTTGTCCACGTCAGGACTCATGCACCTTCGACCCGCTGGGGAAATAACTTGTCCACGTCAGGACTCACATCTCAACCTGCTGAAGTAATAGAACCTGTCCACGTCAGGACTTGCGCGTCTTCGACTTGCTGGGGAAATAAAACTCGTCCACATCAGGACACATACTCTGCCAACAACACGAAGAAGGATAAATTTGTCCACGTCAGGACTCTCGTATCTTGTCATCACGAAGAACTATAAACTTGTCCACGTCAGGACGCACATTTCACCATTACGAATAAAGCTATCTGCTGGAAATAAATTGTCCACGTCAGGACACCAACACGAAGAGTAACCCACTTTTGTCCACGTCAGGACTCCACACTCAATCAATACCGAGAACTCGAATCTGTCCACGTTAGGACTAACACATATCGTCACCTGGAAGAAATGTCCACGTCAGGACTCCACATTCCAACAATTCTGAAAAAATCGAACCTGTCCATGTTAGGACTAGCACATATCGTCAACTGAGGAAATCAATCTGTCCACGTTAGGACCCCACTTTTCTAGCACGAAGAAAACCTGTCAGGAAATTTGTCCACGTTAGGACTCTCTCCTTCCATTGGCCCGCAAACTTCTTATCACTGACATTACAGCAACTTTGAGGCTGACTCTACTGGGGATATTTGGAAACCCTCTAATGACAAATAACTCTGCTTGAGAATGAGGAGAAAACTTGCCTACCCACTCTGGCGGGGAAAACACGAGAAATTCACAAATAACTCTGCTCGGAGACAAAGAGAACTTCATCATGATAATTCTGTGGGGTATAATGCCGAAGCTGACACTTCATGGGATGTCTCACGCCGAGACCTCGAATGTTTATTGATTTATTGGAGCAAGAACTCTCTCCACCTGCTGGGATACAGGAACCGCTTCAGCAAAATAAATGCTGAAGATAATGCCAACTCCGCTGGGGATAGCCATATGCTACAGAGTTACTCCAGTAAAATAAATGCTGGAAGAGTGAAGTCAACCCTGCTGAGAAATTGGGAACTTAACCAAGCACGTTGTTGAAGTAACATCCTGCTGGGGAATATAACTCTGCTGGGGAGTAGCAGATGTGCCAAATATGATTGGACTTCTGCTGGAGAGTGAACAGGTATCACGTAGTATTCCTGACAAAATAAATGCCGGCACACACCACCATCTCTGCCTGGGGAGAGTTTTAGTCTTCGAGCTCCACTGGGCGGACTGAAAATACTTGCTGAAAAGAGAGAACTCCGCTGGGGACGGAATGATTCTCTTGGGGAAAATCAACTGACTCTGCTGGGGGAAAGTAAATGACCCTGCGGGGAAAGGTGAACTGTCTGAATTCAGCTCACAAATGTTAATCTTCTGCGGCTGAACCACTCTGCTTGAAATAAGGAATCCGCCAAACTCTGCTGAGGATAAATGACTTGGCTAGAGAATGTCCTTTGGATAAGCTTTCGGTGAGGAACTTGGTTATCTCGGAAGCGCGACCTGCGCGGGGATCGAATCTTTCGCTACGAACTCCTGGTCCATACTGCAATCTTTTGATCGTCCACCTTCTCGGAACTCTGCTTCGGGGACACTAACATGCCCCAGTCTGTGTTCTCGCATTCTTCTTCTCGAAAGGAAATCCTAGTCAGGACTCTATCTTGAAATAGCTTACCCCTGAATCTGCAACAATTTTGAAATAGACCCTACAGTCTTTGTATCCTGACGGCCAGACATGGACCGCTTCTGCAATTTCGACCCTCGAAGAGGTGCTCTGTCAAAAGTAGCTCTCGTGCTCTTAGGGTGACCTTAGTCTGGTAATGCCTTTGCCCCTGATTGACTAATTCGTGGAACAATGCCCATAGCTATGAGAGATTTGCCAAATCTTGACCTGACTGCCCCAGATTTACTGATTCTAGGATGACTGACTCTGCCTGAATTAATCAGTATAGCTTGCCCCAGTTCACGAAACATTTGGGCATTCTGCATTTTATCCCGATCATACCTTCCACTGTAGGAATCTTTCCTGTCGGCATGCGCTTACTCGCAAGTAACACAAGTTGTTCTGCATAAAAGATATATTAAACGCAATGCATATGACAGTTTCAAAATCCAAGTTTGTTCACTGAAAAAATTTTGTGACATGTAATGAATCAATTATCAAAATGTCAATATGAAAGCTGGTAAGAGGAACCCTTTTAGGAGTCAGAATCGACGAGATCTTTATGACGTATGCCCTCGGACTAAACCTGTTTCAATTAGGACTTTTTCGGGTTGTAACGTGGTCAGGTTCACGGTTAACGAGGAAAGACATAGGCTCAAAGTTTATTTTAACCCACCCATTCTCCATGATGTTCTCCAATCCTATGTTCAGCTAATCTGACTTCAGCGTTCACTTATCGGAGGTAGAATGATAGGAGTGATGGTTCAGGATACCACACATTCTTCTTTTTGAGTGACAGTCATTTGCATTTCGTCTTTGGGGCCTAGAGTCACACGACTTTGTCCTTTTCGAGGATTTTTTTCTTTTCTTTGGCAATCCTTTTCGTCTTTCGTTTTTTCTCGTTTTTCATTCCCTAACTTTTGCCTGGACTGAGTATCTTTTGAGATTCTTTTGATTTTCCAGTCCAGCGGGATGCCCCTATTTTTGCCTAAGTCATTCGTTTTCAAGTTTTGACTTAGCGGGCTTTTTGATTTCTTCTCGCTTTTCGTTTTTTCTTTTTTTTGAACAAGTCGTGTGACGCTGGTTTGTCTGACTTTTTGTGGAACAATGTGACTGTTTCACTCTTTGTCGGCAAGGTTTAACCATTGCGGTTCTTTGGGCACGACCTATACAAGTGTGATTTATCCTCAACCGGACACTCTTTTCACGATTCGAACGCTTGGTCAAACTAACTGACACCTACCCTGCCCCGGGTTAAGATTTAGGGTTTTTTCATTTTCAAAAAGAAACTCCTACTACTGGCTCGAAAGGGGTTATCAAGGGATTATCTTCCTTATATCTCCGGTGTTTATGGATTGAAACAATGCCTGTATCTCATCAACAAGTTTTTTATCCAAAAGCATACAATCGGAATATTATTCGTCATCTGTTTTCGTCATCCTCCCCGGATTCCTGCTAAAACAAACATTAAGCATTAAAGAAACACAAAGAGTGAACACGACTGGATTAATTCAAAACATGCATATTCATTTCGTTTATCAATATCAATTGAAAAACAACAAGTTTTAGAAGCGAAATTTGCAATTACACAGAAAAGAAACTACAAATGCGAAGACATGAACAAGATAACATGAAAAATGTCGGTGTCTCAGAACTGGACTTCCTGCACTTCGACTTATTGGCGAGTCAACTATCCTCAGAAGCTATCATCAGGGGTAGTCTACTGCTGTCTCGATCTTCTCTCAACGGCCCGATCAAATCTGGGAAACTTTTTCATCATCCCGGCTTTCGCTTGTCTATGGCCTTGCACCACCTTGGGGACCATATCAGAGAAGTTAATAACCCTGCTGTCGATTAAATCTTGGACGTTATGCTTGAATGCGTGGCAACCTTCAATATCATGTCCGGGAGCCCCGGAGTGGAATTCACAGTGCCTGCTTGCATCATAGCCATCCGGAGGAGTGCTTATTATTGGCGCCAGAGTTCTCTTCTCCACCAAGTTCAAACCCAGTAGTGTTTGAAACAAATTTGCGTACATTGAGGGAGGCTTTTCAAACACCCTCCTTGACTTCTTTTCTCGAATTCTTTGTTGAGCCGGATACTGGCATCTTGTATGCTGCTGGCTTTGCTCGGACGATTCCTTAGGCTCAAGCGCTATCATCCTTAAATTCAACCCTGGCATCGGCAACTGTTGTGGACATGGGGACTTATCCTCCAGTGGCTCTGGGATATACCTCGATTCGTCTGCAACCTCTGGCGGAGGAATGGGAATATCAGTCCCTGAAACTTTTATACCCCCTGGTACAAACTCAACTATTTTCTCATCCAGCAAATCTTGAATCTTATGCTTAAAAGCTTTGCAGTTTGCAATGTTATGCCCCGGTGCGCCGGAGTGGAAGGCACAATGGGCGTTCAGGTCATAGTCTGGTGGCGGCTGCCCTGTCAGTGGAACCAAAATGCGGGGCTCGACCAGTTGCAGTTGGAACAAGAGTTGCACCAGCTGATCATAATCCACCGGGATCTCATCAAATACTCTGTTAGAAAACCACATCCTCTTGCCACCCCTCCTTGGGTTATCCTGCAAAATCAATTACGGCTGCTGACGAGGAGAACCCTGAGCTTCGAACCGTGGAGAGGGTCTCTTAAGCCTATCATGCGTGGGTAATGGTTCTTCAGACCCCTGAGGAGCAGATAAGCCAGCCGCGTCCTCAGACATTTGCCCTCCTTCTCTCCTGAGTACGTTCCTTAATATTTCAGCCATCAACCCTATCTGCGCCTTCAGTCGGCAGTTCTCTTCTTCTAGCGTCTCTTGATTCGAGCGCAACACTTGCATATCTTCCGTGAACTGCCCCAGCTGGCCTCGAACATCCATTAATTCTGCTTGAACCTGCTTGATGGCTATCCCCACTAGTTGGCGTATGCGGCTTGGGAGGAAACCTTGATTCTCTAGCTGAGCAAAATCGGCGGCCCTATCATTAGCCCGTGCAATCAGAGGCTGTACCATATTCTGCAACTGTTTCTGACTCTCGGCCATGGCTTCCATTACTTGTATGAGCCGCATTATGTTGTCGTGTACCTCTTGCATCTCAGTCTGATCCTGACTCATGACTTCCTTACTGCTGCTTCTGGTTGAATGCCAGGGAATTCTTCGGTCGTTAATCTGGGAGGACCTGTCAGATACAGGAGATGAGATACAGTTTAATAATTACCTGTAATGCAATATGAATATGAATGCAATGCAATGTGTGTGTCTGTGCATTAGGGAATGGCATTCCCCAATTCTAGTGTGAAGGTGCCAGTGCGGTGACAATGCTAGCAATACAAAGATCGGAGCTGAATCACAGAAAGCCTCATATATTGCAGAGAACCAATGAGCCAAGAATACAATATCACTGAGAATACAACGAGAAGGCATGACCTCAACCAACAATCCTGGTGATGGCCAGCACTATGCAAATAAAGCATACAAGTTACTACATGAAATGATCAAACACTCCCATAAGTCTGGTACTCTTCTAGCAACTTCTTGGTCTCCGGATGACTTGGTTGGGTAAGCAGCCCTTCAACAAGTTGGTTTCTTCTCTTGAGAACACGTCGCACGTCTCTTGCAGTTTCTTCCCATGCCCCCTCTCCGAAGCGATCCTCTAACTTTCGCTTCTGAGACATGGCTTCGTTCCTGCCTTCAATAGCTTTGTTCAACGCCTTCTGGAGACTATACCTGGACATCACTTCTTCTTCGCACTTATCGATCCTGGCCTTCAACTGCTCTTGGAGGTCGGAGATTTGCTGCTTCAACTTATCTTCCCTCTTCTTATTGTTGGTGAGTGTGGCATTCCAAGTCTTATTGCAAGAAGAGATCTCTCGGTGTGCTGCGTCGAGCGCCTTCTTTTTGGATTCCAGCATGTCATGGGAGCTTCTGAACTCTTGCCCCAGACGTTTGCGCTTCTTCCTTTCCTCAGTCAACTCAGCCCCTAGTCTGTTCATTAGCTCAACCTGCTGTTGGAAAGCATGCACGGCCTTGTTTTTCTCACTGCATATCTGGGCTAGCTCTTGCTCTAACCCTTCGTTGATCTTCATCAAGGCTTCTTTTTCTTTCACAACTTGCTCGTAGGCTTCCCTGGAAACAGTAGTTGGTTCTGCTACCGGAATAGGAACAAGGGCTGGTGCATCTGGAAACAGCATCCGCAACTGACTGGCTCTCTCCTGGATCCAAACCCTGTAAGGTGCATAGGCCTGACAATCATTCTTCCCTAACAACGGCTTCCCTCTTCGGTTAATAC
Organism: Lathyrus sativus; assembly: GCA_963859935.3. Taxonomy (NCBI): domain Eukaryota; kingdom Viridiplantae; phylum Streptophyta; class Magnoliopsida; order Fabales; family Fabaceae; genus Lathyrus; species Lathyrus sativus. Next base: position 350,815,390 of record OZ012739.1, on the reverse strand, counting down.
GCGTCCAGGCATGCTGCAGCTTGGCCAATAACTCCCCCTTCAAGTCTCCAGTGAAGTACAGAGATTCCTGTACTTCCTCCTCTGCGGGTGGGTTCTTCAGCGCATATCCGAACTGACGGACCAACAGCGATGGGTTGTAGTTGATACACCCTTTCCTTCCTATCAGCGGGACATTAGGGTACCCCGAACAACTGAATATAAGCTCAGCCCCTAGCAGGTCTCGATCAAACCACTCAACGTCTTCGGAAGATAGCCTCATCAGGCGCTCTGACCAGCTAGCGGTGGTTGCACTCTCCACAAAAGATCCCTTCATGGGAAGATGACTCTTGAACCACATATTCAACAAAGGAGCACAGCAGTAAACAACCTTTCCCCTTCTGTTTTCGTTCTTGTAGTGCAAGGAGTGGTAGAAGTCTCCGATCAACGTTGGCACTGGATTGCCGGCAGCAAATAGATGGAAAGCGTCCAAGTCTACGAAATTGGGCAAGTTAGGAAACAGCACAATCCCATAAATGCATAGAGCCAAAATAGAATTGAAAACCACCCAACATCCGCTCTTGGCATACTCCTGAGCTTTGCCGACCAGGAAATCAAGAGAGAAACCTGAAACCCCAAGCCAAGAAGTCACTAACAGTTCTGCAGCGTCCATATGCAAGGCCTTGGCTAAGTCCTCCAACTTGGGCTCAGCAGCAGAGTGAATAAACGGAACCTTGTTCTGCACTGGTAGCTCAGTAAACTCCACATACTCCTCAATGGTAGGCCCTAGAATGAAGTCAGCAAACGTAAAACATCTCAATGCGGGGTCGTAGAACTGCATCAAGGTGTACAGCCCGTTCATCTCATCAGCAGTGGGCTTGCAGACTAATCTCAGTAATCTCCCGTGACTCATTCTGAAGCTTCTCCTAACCTCCTCATCAGCGAGAGATATCAGACCAAGCAAAGGGGTAATGTCAGGTGTAGGCAGCTTATACGCAACTGTCTTCCTCAAACCAGCCATAATCAATACTCAGAAGTCTGGGCACTAGAACCGGGGGATATGCAAATGCACCTGCAGCACAGACACACGTTAATGGGATGCAATGATAATGGGTATGCAAACAATGCAATGCAAGTAACATGCAACATGGACCAAATGCCGTAGCTGAATAGCCTGAACCATATCAAGAGATCTCAAACAGACTCTTTAGAAGTCCTCAAACCCTGGTCTCAGGTAGACCTAGAACAAAGCTCCAATACTGGTCTCTGATAGACCCCATAATCATAACCTCGAATGGTCTCTGGCAGACCTCAAATCATATCTCCAACTGGTCTCTGGCAGACCTCAAATCACATCTCCAACTGGTCTCTGACAGACCTCAAATCACATCTCCAACTGGTCTCTGACAGACCTCAAATCACATCTCCAACTGGTCTCTGACAGTCCTCAGAACTCTCCATAAATACCCAGGATCTCAGATCAAGAAACAAACCGGTAGTCTGAAGGTCTAGTTACCTGCATAACCCCAAGCCCTCTCACAGGTGGATGTCCTAGTAACTGACAAAAGTATGGCATCCTATGTGGTCGTCGGCGTCACAGACTTTCAGGGTTGATGATACGATTCCCAGAAGGAGTGGTATCATCAAATCCTGAAGAGGCCTCACTTAGCCAACTTCCAAATGATCGGTTCCCGGAGTCGACAATTCAGCTGACCAACAACCCCTTCGACCCAAAGGGTAGAAAAAGAAGCCAACCAGAAGAACCTCGTCCGAGTGTAGATTTCATGAGACACTAATGCAAGCAAAGCCGGCACGCGCCCACTACTTTCTACTCTAATTCTAGGTGCACTCAAGCCCAGGTCCGGCTTATCTCTCAATCAAAGAACCACCCATCACACCCCAATACAGCAATAATAACAATATATATAATGCTGAAAATAAAGGTCAGAAATATAAATCCATACAAAATCCTCGACGGGAAAACAAGCGTTAGGATTGACTCTCTTAAGGGACGTTGGATCCCAAATGCATAAGAACTATCGCAGTCCTTAGCAGCCAGGGGAGTTTTATTTCCCCAGCAGAGTCGCCAGCTGTCGCTACTGCGAAAATCGGCGCCGGCTAAAAAGAAGAGTCGCCACCGTGCGTTATTTATCCCACAGGAGGGAAAGGAAACACTCAGAGTAAACCTCGCAAAAAACGGGAAAAGGTATGGTCGTCGTAACCAAAACCTGGATTCAGGAGTCGGTTACGCAAGGGGAAGGTATTAGCACCCCTCACGTCCGTCGTACTCGACGGGATCCACGCTTGTTTTCGGGTATGGATTGTTATTTCTATCTACTCTACTGGTCAGGGGTTAAAAAGAAAAGAAAATGACTCGGCAAAGTATCGCACTTTATGCCTACGTATTCCCGTCTGGAACGAGAAATCAGAGTCAACGTAGTTCGCCTACCTACGGGAAAGGAGGGGAAGGTTGCTCGCTAGGATATCGCATCCTATGCCTACGTACTTCCACACTGCATGGAAGATCAGAGCAAACGTAGTTCGGGCCACGTAAGACACAAGTCTGTCTTGATTGTTTTTTTATTCCTTCTGAAAAAGGTTTTCCTGATTACTGGTCCAAGCGGACAAAAATGACGTTTTGATGAGTTCACATTCTTTTACGGAAGAAGTGTCTTTTATTGTGTTTGAAATTTTATTGTGTTTTTCTGTTAGCTTTGAGAAAGAAGAGACAGAACTCTAACCTACGGTTGCGAAGGGAATCAGACTAACCTAATGTTATCATGCATGGGTTAAGACCTAATGTCTATCATGCTCCTCTCTGGCGCAGAGAGAAACAGAGATCCTAAGGGAATAGACAGAAACAGAAACAATATCAGATATATACAGTAAAGCAGTAAAGTGCATGAATGCAACAATACAAGCGAGGCAAGGGAGTCCCACTCAACCTCGAACCTAGAAAACAATAGGCAAAAGTGAACAGACTTCACTTTCCACCCAACAGGGTAAACAGCAAACAATACAGTCCAGAAAACCAATCAATACATCGGAAATGAAATACAGCAAAAATAAACAGCCACAACAGCTCTGCATCAACACCTATCTTCAAGTCATCTCCAATCAGCTACAAGCTTCAGCAAGCATCAATCTCTATCTCCACAGCCTTCAAGCAAGGTCTTTGTCACCAATCTTCAGTCTACAAGGGCTTTTCTTCAAGTCTCAATCTCCAGGATTAACATCAATCAACAAGATGAAGTGAATGAATGTTAGCCAGTTAATTACCTACCAAGGGTGGTTCATCAACTGTTAACATTATATAGACAATTTTCCCTCAAAAGTTCTATCTTTCAAATACATTCACTGATCCTTCCAAAGGAAGGAGGTGGATATTTGAAAGAGACTTTGAATCATAGGGAAAGGATGGATGCAGACAAGGCATTCCATGTTTGAGAAACAAGCTTTCTAATCTAGAGCTCTGCCTAGCTCCTAAACCCTAGTCTCCTCAACAGCTGCTAGCAAGAATCTCTTCTTCAACTCTGGAAGTTGGTCTTCAGTCTCTGGATCTCCACTGGCTTCATCATCACAAGTCTTCAACTCTCCCAATCCCCAAGCAATCCCAATACCCACACAGACAAACAATAATCCCCAGAGAGGGCACACCACACCAGTCACACAAATACAGATAGTGCCAATAGCAGTAGGGGAATCCTAATATTTTCTAAGGGATCTAATAACTACCCATAGTCCCTATAGTCCCATATCTAAAGTATTCAATCTCTAAGTCCTAAGGGAAATGAACTAATTCACCTAAGTCATCACTTAAACCCTAATTTTGTTCATGTTATTCACACCTAAACTAAACACCTAAAATTGAGTCCTAAAAATGTGAACTAAATTGTATGTACAAGTTGGATGTCTAAACTAAACAACCTAAAAAGAATGGATTAAAAATGTCAAAGAAACTATTAGAACAAAAATTAACAAATTTAAGCATCAAACTAAACTTAACAAAATGCTATTTACAAGAAAAATGCATGAAAAATATTAAACAAAAATAAAATGCCAATTTTATTTTTTCATATTTTTCTAGACAGAATTATTGACCTATAGAAAAAACAAGAATAAAAAAATATTAATTTTTCATTTTTATATGATTTATTGAAAATGCAAGCAATATAAAAGGAATAAAATCAAAAGAAATTGAATTAAAGGGATGGGGGGTGTCAAACTGAAAGGCGCCCAGTTCATTTTATGATGGGCCCATAAACCGGGGGTGCAGATATCATTGGTTAGGCCCAGGCGTTGTCAGAAAATCAAAAGGAAAATTCAAAAGAAAATAAAATGAGCGCGGTGCAGAAAGTAAGGGTTTTACGTGCAAACTTGGATTGGGCCCACGGTGGGGGTGCGAGTATCAAGACTGCATTCAGCCCAGGATTCACATTAATGAAACGCAGAGTTTAGATAACTCTGGTTTCCCTCCGTTTCTTACTTTCAATGTCAGCCCTTGGATGAGTCTTCAAAGTCAACAAAATAAAATAATCCGACGGATACTGGTCGTCTTCCCCAAGTGTCACCTAGGGTTTTCAGAAATCCATGTTCATGCGCGCGTTTTTCATCATCATCGTGCTCGCTCGATTCTCAATGAAAATAAAAAATTCCAAGACCAAAAATGATCTACCAATCACCAGGAACATGATCATACGTGTAGTTTTCTTTGAACCATCGTGCATCCTCCAAACAGAAAGCTTCAAGATCTTGGTACCACCATGTTACACCGAATTCGACCTTGCTAAAACCTAATCCTAATGGCACTAAGCTGTTCTACACGCTACACTGGTTTCAACAAGCCATTACACATGCATTGACACTCACTAACCAGCATTTTCTTGCTCATCAAAGAACCTAACACCTGTTATCAATCTTCATGAAACTCTCAGAAACTCTATGGAATCGATCACCTAATCAAGTCTAACAATCCTACACCAAAGATCTAACCTAACTATGCATAATTAAGGAGATATGGGAGAATCCACCAACCTGTCAAGTATCGATGGTGGAGGTAGTTGCAGGTGGATCCAAGGCTTGTAATTGCTTCCAGATGCTCCTCCAATGGTGTGCTTTCTACTGTTTGCAATTACTTGGATGGATCTTGCTTGCTTCTTGAGTTTTGATCCAATTTGCACTTTTGAGGATGAAGATCACAGCACACGAAAATGAACACAACTCAGCCAGATCTTGATGAATTTTGGTTCTAGGATGATTGTAGAGTAGATTAGGATCAAGAACTTTGTGAATTGATGGGATTTTGTGAGAGATTGAGAACAATTTGAAAAATTGGAAAGATGGAAGAAAGCTATGTATTCTTGCCAAAATGAATCACCAACCACCTTTTGGAGCCACTCTTGTGTTTATATAGATGATGATTAACTGATTGAGAAGCTTCTAGAATGATCTTGGAGGATTCTAGAAAGTTGTAGAAATTTCATGAACTTCCTCATGCCATGATACTTTGAATATCTCTTATCTCATGCTTGCACCTTTGTAAACTTGAGTTAAAATCTCCTTTCATGAGATATTGGGAGTGTATGTGAGCTTTCATGCCTTTATTTTTGCTTTATGTTGAACTTCTCATGTGTATCTTATTATGCAAGTAACAAAATAACAAAGCAAGTCCAAAAATCAACCCTTAACTCAAAAAAGTGGCTGAACCAATGTCTTTAAAATGATGTTTGTAATAAATTTGGTATATTGGATGACCCATATTGGATTTGTAGATCTCTCAAACCAATTTTTTATTTCAACTTTTTCAACTTATATGCCTTTTTAGGTCATTTTTCACCAACTTTGGTCAAGTCTCATTCTATGCATTTCCAAACTTCCATGACTTCTTTTCTTGACTTAAAATGGCATTTTGAGCAACTTTGATGTTGTGAAGTTTTTCATTTGAAGCTTCCTTGTATGAGTTTTAGGCATAAGCTAAGAATGACCTGTAATCACCAGATGACCAAAATACCCTTTGCTTGCCAAGACCATAAGTAGAGTTCCACAAATCATATGAAGGCATACCATACCATTATAGAAAGCTAAGACAACGAGGAACAATTCTTATGTTGACCAGAAATTCATTTGAAATCTCCTTGAGGGGTAAAAATTGCTTGGAAGTCAAGTCACTTTCACAGGCAAAATTTCAGATACCTCAGATGACCTGTAACTTGCAAGGACCATAACTTGAGTTCTATAAATCTCCTTGATGTCTTCCACCACTCAAATTAAAGGTCTTGATATCCTCTACAAGTTTCATGTTGGCCAAGGATCCATTTGAAGCTTTCATTTTGACTTATCTTGCTTGGAAATTTGACCTAAATTAGGGGATTTTACACAGAAACCCTAATTTAGGAACTCCTCCTCTCCTTGATTTCTCTTGAATTCTTCTTAGCATATCACCATATCTTCCTTTACATGTCAAATTATGAACCCCACATCTCTCCAATAGCCCTTAATGTCTTTCAATCAGTCAATTGACCTAGAGTTGACCCCAGATGAAACCCTAGTTGACTGTCTTCAACTGCAATTCTTGTGATCACACCAAGGACTTGTCTCCTTCTCCAAATGACTTTCTAAGTCCTCCAAGATGTCTAGATACTCTCCCTGCCTTCAATTTACAGCTCACAACTCCCTTGTTGATCCTCAGATACCCTCAGTTAGGAGATGGACTCAATGCTTGATCCACTGGCTTCTCCAACTTTCAAATTCTTTTCTGATGACTTGAATGAGATTGAATCAGGATAATAACCTCTTGATAGGCCTCTAGAGATGAGAATAGTGATTGGTCCCCTGTTGGATGACTTGCTATGCAGATGATTAGACTATGTGCATGACTCTATATGCAAATGCTAATGATATTGAAACATAAATCAAGTGAATAAGGTTGGGAAAATTTTAGGGTGCAACAACAAGTCATTGATGTGATCACAAGAGTTGTAGTTGAAGACAGTCAACTAGGGTTTCATCTGGGTCAACCCTAGGTCAACCCTAGGTCAAATGATTGATTGAAAGGCATCAAGGCCTATTTGAGAGATGTGGGGTTCATCATTTGACATGTAGATAAGGATATGGTGATGTGCCAAGAAGAAATCAAGAGAAATCAAGAAGAAGAGGAGTTTCTGAATTAGGGTTTCTGTGTAAAATCCCCTGATTTAGGTCAAACTTCCAAGCAAGATAAGTCAAAATGCAAGCTTCAAATGGATCATTTGTCAACATGAAACTTGTAGAGGATCTCAATACCTTTAATTTGAGTGGTGGAAGACATCAAGGAGATTTATAGAACTCAAGTTATGGTCCTTGCAAGTTACAGGTCATCTGAGGTATCTGAAATTTTTTCTGTGAAAGTTACTTGTCTTCCAAGCAACTTTTACCCCTCAAGGAGATTTCAAATGAATTTCTGGTCAACATAAAAGTTGTTCCTCATTGTCTTAGCGTTCTAGAAAGGTATGGTATGCCTTCATCTGATTTGTGGAACTCTACTTATGGCCTTGGCAAGCAAAGGGTATTTTGGTCATCTAAGAATTACAGGTCATTTCAAGCCTATGCCCAAAACTCATACAAGGAAGCTTCAAATGAAAAACTTCACAACATCAAACTTGCTCCAAATGACATTTTGAGTCTAGAAAAGTGAACATGAAAGTTTGTAAATGCTCATAGCTCAAGGTTTCGAGTTTGGTCAATTAAAAGGGAATTTAATGAATAAAAAGTGACCTAAAATTGAGATTTTTCATAACATGGCCAAATGGGATGAAATTATAGGTCATTTTGATTGGAAAAAATGTTTTAAGAACATTGGAAAAAGTAGATTTTTGAGTTTGGTTCAAAATTTGGAAGTTATGCTAGGTGGCTTACAATGGAAGTAACATATCCAAAATTCAAGGAAAGTGTGCACAAGAAGTTTCTACCAAGTTCTAGAGCTTTCTAATTTCATCTATATATTGGGTAGAGTAGCTTCATTCAAGGGTTGGTGATTCATTTTGTTCATAACACATAGTTATACCTCATTCTTCCATTTTGCAAATCCATTTCAAACTCTATCAAACCTTCATCAATTTCCAAAATCCTTGATCCTATCATCATCTACATTCTTCATAGATCCAATTTCCATCAAAATCTGTTTGAATTGAAGAGGAATCGTGTGCTACCAACTTCATCATCCAAAGTGCAAGAAGATTGTGATTGCAAGATTCAAGAGGTTTGAGCAAGATCTATGGCATACAGAATCAAGGATCAAGTGTGTTGATCAAATCCAGAGCATTGCAAGCTTTGGATCTGAAGAATTCTCCACCTGTTTTCATCATCAAACCAGGTTGGTTTTCCTTTCGAATTGGTTAGATTAGTTAGAATATTAGAGAATTTTAGGGTTAGAACTGTTAGGTTAAGTTAGATGATTGAATTCAGAGAGTTTGAGAGGATTCCATGAGGTTTGATAACATGATGTTGAATCTTTGATGATCAAGAAAAGGTTATATAGTGAGTTTTAATCAACATCCATTAGCATGCTGAGACCAGTGCAACATGAAGAATATCATAGTACCATTAGAATCTAGAATTGGCATGGTTGATCACAGTGAGAAGTCTTGGAACCAGAGATTTCTACCTATCGGGTTTGGAGTTCTAGGGAGTTTCAGGGAGAGATATTGATATGACTGGATTCCTGGGAGAAAGTAGAGCAATTTTGGTTCTTATAGTTTGGGATTTCATGGAGAATTGAGTGAGAACGACGAGGTATAAGATTCGTGCATGGGAGAGTGATTTTCTGGTTCTAGGGTTTCTAGAGGTAGGAGATGAAGGAGGATCGTTGGATCGCATGCTGGACTTTGACTCAGATTCTAATCCAAGGGATCACATTTAAACGAATTTGGAGGGAGATCTTATGCAGCAATACGCTGCGTTTCATTAAACCATTCTGACTAGGCTCAATTATCCATTGCTATTCGCACCCTGCTTTCAAGGCCCAAAACCAAATGAACTATTATTTTTACTCTTTGCACCGTTTTTTCTTTTTTTTATTTTTGTTGTGTTTTCTAGTTAACTGGGCCCAGACGCGCTTTGCTATGCGCGCCCCCCAGTCTGGGCCCATCATATTCTTTTAACTGAATTAAATGCTGATTGCACCCCATCCAAACATAATTCAATTTAATTTCATCCATTTCATTTTAATTCTTTAAAAAATCATAACAAAATGAAAATTGCATATTTTTTATTGGTTGTTTTTGCATCCTTTTCATATTTTTGTTAAGAAAATTATCATTTGAAAAAATTAGCATTTCATTTTATTTTTATATTTTTAGAATATTTTTCTTTTAAATAGCTTTTTAAGTGGTTTAATTTGATACATGATATTGTTGATTTTAGTTTAGTTAGATGCTTTTACATTTTTGATCCATTCTTTTTAGGTTGATTAGCTTAGAACTTTTATCTTGTATATAAAATTTAATTCTTGATTTTAGGATTAAAATTTGAGTACTTTGATTAGGTGACCATTAGTATGATTAAAACTAGGGTTTAGATATAACATAGGTGTGATAAATCCTTTCTTTTGGGAGTTGTAGTTTGAATCTTGGGGTATGGGACTATAGGGGTATTATGGGTAGATAATAGATCCCTTAGAAAATATTAGGCTTCCCTTATTCTACTATTAATATTAGTATATTGCTTGACTATGTGGTGTGCCCTCTCTAGGGTTATTATTTGACTGTGTGGGGTATTGGGCCTGCTTGGGGTTTGGTGTTTGAGCTGAAGACTGTGCTGAGGAAGCCCATTTGAAGATTATAGAATGAAGACCAACTTCCAGAGTTGAGGAGGAGTATCTCTTGCTGGAAGTTGTTGAAGGTTATAGGATCTAGGAGTTAGGCAGAGCTTTAGAGTAGAAAGCTTGATTCGCAAACATGGAGGATCTTGTTTGCCTCCATCCATCTCTATGATGCAGAGTCTCTCTAGGACACTCACCCCCTTCCTTTGGAAGGCTTGGTGATAGTGCCTAAGAGATAGAACTCTTGAGAGAAGACCTTCTATCTATTGTTAACAGTCTGTTTGCCACCTTTGGTGGTCAACTAACTGCTTAACATCCTGTTCATCTTGTTGAATGCTGCTCATCTTGGAGATTGGGACTTGAAGAAAAGCCATTGTAGGATTGAAGATGAAGACCGATGCTTGCTTAAAGCCTGTAGATGGTTGAAGATGGCTTAAGAACAGATGTTGAAGAAGATTGTTGTTGCTGTCTATTTTTGCTGTTTATAATTCTTGATGTATTGTTTGAATTTCCCTGACTGTATTGCTTGTTGTTTAACCTGTTAGGTTGAAAGTGGATTCTGTTCACTTTTGCATGTTGTTTTATAGGTTCGAGGTTGAGTGGGACTCCCTTGCCTAGCTTGTATTGCTGCATCCATGCATTTTACTGCTTTATTGTATATATGCTATTGTTTCTGTTTCCGTTTATCCCTTAGGATCTCTGTTTCTCTCTGCGCAAGAGAGGAGCATGATAGACATTAGGTCTTAACCCATGCATGATAACATTAGGTTAGTTTGATTCCCTTTGCAACCATAGATTAGAGTTCTGTCTCTTCTTTCTCAAAACAAACAGAAAAACACAATAATATTTCAAACCCAATAAAAGACACTTCTTCCGTAAAAGAATGTGAACTCATCAAAACGTCATTTTTGGACTGTTAATCAGAAGAACCCTTTTTCAGAAGGAATAAAAAAAATCAAGACAGACTTGTGTCGTGCGTGGCCCGAACTACGTTTGCTCTGATCTTTCATGCTGTATGAAAGTACGTAGGCATAGGATGCGATATCCTAGCGAGCAATCTTCCCCTCCTTTCCCGTAGGTAGGCGAACTACGTTGACTCTGATTTCTCGTTCCAGACGGGAATACGTAGGCATAAAGTGCGATACTTTGCCGAGTCATTTTCTTTTCTTTTAACCCTTAACCCTTAGTATAGATAAAAGTAACAATCTTTTCGACCGAAAACAAGCATGGATCCCGTCGAGTACGACGGACGTGAGGGGTGCTAATACCTTCCCCTTGCGTAACCGACTCCCGAATCCAGGATTTGGTTGCGATGACCATTCCTTTCCCGTCTTTGGGGTAGGTTTACCTCGAGCGTTTCCTTTCCCTCCGTTGGGATAAATAACACACGGTGGCGACTCTTCTGTTCAGCCGGCGCCGATTTTCGCAGTAGCGACAGATGGTTATTGACGCTAATCATAATTCTAAGGGCCAAACGTACGCTTTCGTGTCCCATTCGGGGTTAAAATTATTTTTTGGAAATCTCTAAGTTCTAATTCATTTTAAAGTGCTTTCGCTGTTATTAAAATGAATGACTAGTGTTTACTATCTGGTCTTGCCGCAGCTTTCGCTTGTTGGTTCGTACCTTAATTAATTTCCCACTTTCGTGGCAAAACTACTTTTAAATAAGTTCTCGCTTTCGCGACGAAGTTTATTTAGTAAATTAATTTTAAACACTCAGACCATAAACAACTTTTGAAAAAGACAGTTTTCAACCGGTTATTATCAAATCCCTTTCGAATTATTACTACATATCGATTACTTTAATTTAGCCAGACATGGATTTGGGAAAGGTAAAACATAAATGAAAACGATAAATAATAGCATGCATCATAATAAAAACTGGAATTACGATTAAAATGAGAAACCTATAAATATTCCAACTGACCTTTGGGCAGATCCTCCACAGATGTTGGCAGGATTCTGGTCTTTGTGCCAATTGATCGTACAAGGGAAATAAGAATTACAGAAGAAATGAAAGGAATGCAGAAAAAGAAAAGAGAAACAAATAAGAATATTAAAAACTGGAAAGGTTGCTCTGAAGATAAATTGGCAGCACTTCGTTGTATGAATGCGGCTCCCTTTCTCTGCTCCCCTTCTTCCCCTTTTATAGAAATGGAATTCTAACGGTTATAACTTGAAGAAGGTGGACTTTGAGGCAGAATTATTAGGGAGTAGTGGTCCACTATTTGGGACTTGGAACTGCTTCTTTCACGTGCATTTGAAGTGGGGCGTTTTTGCCTGCATGACGGTTGTCACAATGTGTGACGGTCGTCACCCGTGTGACGGTCGTCATGGAGCTGTGACGGTCGTCACAGCAGCAAAATCAGCATTCTGCGCTTTTCATGATGTTTTCATCCGGTTTTCGTCCATATTTCATCTAAGATTGCTTCTTTTCTTCATATTGCCTTGTTTAAACGTGATCATCAAATACCTGCAAAACATCAGACAAATAACACGGAAATAACCCAAAATCGGATCGAAAACAGTTAAACTTTAGTTGAATTATGCATCAAAATATATATACGATTTCGTGTTATCAATAATACTACCCCGTATTCTCTCATATTATTTCATGAAAGTATCCCATATTATCACCTGTTAATTCATCAAATTATTCTCGCAGTAATCCTCACACTTCCGCCTATCAATCACATTAACCTCACGGTTATACTCATATTAACTCATCACAGAAATCCCAGAATCAAACATCACGACATCGCTGCACACGATCACATTTCGCGAACTCTTCTACGTTCGTTGGCTTGCTCTCTAGGCGAGTTGGTGGCGAACCTTCGGTAGCATGCTCGCTAGGCGAGTCCATGGCGAATCTTCGCTGGCATGCTCGCTAGGCGAATAGTGCGATGACAGCAAAATATGCTACGCACCAGAACTGATTTTCACCCAAAAAGCTCTACGATTGGCTTACCCAATGCCCCCAAAACATCCATAATTCATCCCTAAGGTCATACGGCGATAACGACACAAAACCTACGATTTATTAAGCCAACCCCGTAATATATTCATGTCCTAAATCACAATTTTTACATCAATTACACCCTAAGGCATTAGAGTTACTCACTATTCAATATTCAATCCCTTCAGGGTCAGACATATAACAATTTCAAGGTTTTGGCCACGGAGGCCTAAAGTTTCCCTTTCTCATATTACACATCAAACAGTCAGAAATACTAACCACTAACGGCACCCTCACAGTTTCATTATCAATTTCCCTAATTTCCCATAACCAACCCAAAATACCTTAAATCTTAGATCAACCATAAACACACCGAAAGGCATACATAGAAAATCATGAAAAGCCATACTCCTCATACCTTAGTCGATTCAAAGCCTTCACGGTTATCTCCGAGCATCTTCTGAAGCTTTTGCCTCCATTCTCCCTCCTTAGAGCTCTGGCTTCCATTCTCTTCACGGTTAACAGAATGAATCCTAAACTTTCAGAATTGTATTTTGTCAAACTTAGACTTGCGCCACACAATTGGGCTTTTCCCATAACACCCTTTATAACTCCTTCAAATGCCTAAATTACCCTTATTTCTCTTATATTCATTTTAATTAATAATAATACTAATAAATTAATATTATTTACTATTAATCAAATAAATAGTCCAAAAATGCACATTTTCTCAATAATCCACAAAACCACCGAAAACCACCAAAATACGAATATTCTCAATTAAATAATTAATTAAAATATTCTGATTAAATTTGGGGTGTTACAACGCTGGCCGGAGTGGACCCCGCGATGGTCGCCCTCTTTGCGGCCATTAACCAGACGAATCAAATGATGTTCCGACAGAACGAGCGCATAGGCGCGCTGGAACATGACGCCCCATCCTGCTCCCCTCTGCGGGAAGGGCAGCACGGGAACTCAAGAAGTCCATCGCCCTGACCTTGGAGCCGCCGACCGTAGCTGGAAAGGCCCTAACCCGTAGTCTCCAAAAAGTAGGCAAGATCGTCGGCCAGGAATGAAAGGCGAACCCAAGAGTCGAGGACGACGAGGCCCGAGTCCCCGGTCAAGCAACCGAGGGTACGAACTCAAACCCCTCCTCGACGGGGACCTTCGCCACCTACATCCCCGATCCTCAGCGACGAAGATGACTACAAGACCCCCTTGTCCCGAGAGATCATGGTTGCCCCTATCCCCCACGGGATGGAGAAGCCTTCAGCACTCTCGACGTACGACGGCACCTCAGATCCAGACGACCACCTGGAGGATATCGAGGCTATGCTCAATTACCATAACATCCGAGGAGCCATCAAATGCAGGCTCTTCCCGAAGACCCTGAGGAAAGGTGCCATGACATGGTACAAGAGCTTGGAACCAAAGTCCGTCACGTCGTGGAGGGTCCTGAAGGACCTCTTTTCACGGCACTTCATGGCGTCTAGGCGCCACCCGAAGACAGAGGTCGCGCTGGGCGCGATAATCCAGGCCCCCGATGAACCCCTCAGGAACTACATCGAGAGATTCACCAGGGAGGCAGTGCAGGTAACAGCATCGGACGAGATGAAACGTTACCTGATGGAGCAAGGCCTGCACCGAGACTCCACATTCTACGAAGCCGTGGCCATGCACAGGCCCGACTCACTCTAGGATTTCCTTGACAGAGCCACGCACTACATCCGGTTCGAGGAGACTCAGGCAACCAACTCCGCCCGCGACACGAGGGACAGAGAGACCCACCGTGGGTCCCAAGAAGTTGAAGCCTCGAATAACCGACGCGGAGGAGACCGACGTCGGGAAGACCGTTCCCAGGAACCCCGAGAGCAGCAAGGACCAGCTAGCCGTTTTACAGAATACACAGCCCTAGTCGCTTCCCGCGAGCGCATACTGGCCGAATGCGCCAAAATAGAGTTTGTCCAGGGAGGTGTCCGCTTCCCCAGGCCGACACCCGCAAAACCCAACATGGACAAGTCAAAGTTTTGCTGCTTCCACAAAAGCCACATGCATATGACTGAAGATTGCATCCACCTGAAGGACGCAATCGAGATTCTGATCAAGGACGGACACCTAAAAAGGTACACCCAGGGAGGGGAGCCCCCTCGACAAGAGGCTCCTGAAGCTAAAAGAGTCGAGGACCCTCCTACCCCCAACAATGACTCCGGCCTGCAGGTCGCCCTCAGCTTCAGCCGACCCGAAGACTGGTTTGCCCTCAGAGAGTTTGGCCTCCCTACCAAACTTGAGCTACCCGAGGAGCCAGTACGCCCTACCAGCCGGTGGGAATACTTTCCGAGAGCAATGGTCATCTCTGGCGGGACCCCGAGCAAACTGTCCTAGGATCAATTAAGCGGAAGTTCGAGGAACTTATCAGCAACAGCTCCGGCAAGATGAGCACGCTTAACAAGTTCCTAGGTTGGTCTAATCTGATCACCTTCTACCTCGAAGAACTCTTTGGAGGGGCCCCCAACTCGAACATCCCTCTCCTGATACAGACATAGATGGCGAATTTCGACGTCAGACGCATCCTAGCCGATGAAGGGACCTCGGTGGACATCATGTACACCCACCTCTTCACGACGCTCCAACTCGATGAGTCTAACTTGTCCCCCTACCTGGGCTCCGACCTCCAAGGCTTCAACGGGACAACAATGAGACCATGGGGATACGTGGAGCTCAAGGTCACGTTTGGTGAAAAGGAAACAGCCAGGGAAATCAACATTAAGTTCCTGGTCGTGGAATGCCATTCCCTCTACAACTGCATTATGGGCAGGACAATGATAGCTGACCTTACTGCGGTACCCTCTATCGTTCATCTAAAGATGAAATACTACACCAGGTCGGGGGTCGTCGTAACCCTCAACAGCGACATCGAAGCTGCCCACCGATGTTTTGTAGCAGCAATGAAAGGACTCAGCATGATCGGCCCAACGACCCAAAAAACGACGCCGTCCCGAAGAGCGAGCCCAAGGACCACGTCGGCTTCATGGACCTCGACAGCCGGTTCACTGAAGAAACAGACCATGAGGACGAAGTCGGCGGCACTCCTCCACCCTCCAACGGGTAGCCTATCCACCTAACGCGCCCCATCCCAGACGGAGAACTCGAGATCGTGACTCTGGGGGACGACATTATGAAGACCATGAAGATAGGGGCAGGGCTTCCCAATCTAGTGAGGAGACAGTTGAAGGCCTGCCTCCGCGAGAACGCAAACCTCTTTACATGGAGCGTCGCGGAGATGCCCGAACTCGACCCTGAGGTCGCCTGTCACCAACTCTCCATCAACTCGGCCGCTAGGGCCATAGCACAATGTAGACGTAGGCAGTCCCCCGAAAAGTCGGCGGCTGTTAAAAAAGGTGTAAAAGACCTCCTAGAGGAAAATTTCATTTCAAAAGCCCGATATTCAACCTGGCTGTCCAACGTTGTACTTGTCAAGAAAAGTAATGGAAAATGGCGAATGTGTGTCGACTACACCGATCTTAATCGGGCATGTCCTAATGATGCCTACCCTCTCCCCAACATCGACCAGCTCGTCGGCAATTCGGCAGGCTTCAAATTGTTATCCTTCATGGACGCATATTCGGGATACAATCAGATCCCCATGGCTGAGTCCAACAAATAGAGCACAACCTTCATGACCGAGTCGGGAAATTATTACTACAACGTAATGCCCTTCGGCCTGAAAAACACCGGAGACACCTACTAAAGGATGATGAACAAGGTCTTCCGAGGAGAGATTGCCGATATGCTCAAGATCTACATGGACGACATGATCGTCAAATCCTGTACAGAAGTCGACCACACGACTCACCTCAAGAAAGTCTTCAAGACAACGAGGAAGTGCAGGATGCGCTTCAACCCGGAGAAGTGCACCTTCGGGGTACGGGCCGAAAAGTTCGTCAGTTTCTATCTAATCGAATGTGGGATTAAGGCAAACCCAGACAAATGTCGGACCTTCTCCGAACTCGAGACACCGAACTCGAAGAAATCAATTTAGTCCCTCAACGTGGTGCTCTAATGTAACACCCTTTTCTACCCACAATTAAAAGGCACATTATTCACATAAATCAGAGTAAAATACTTAACTCGATAAAATTCACCTCAAAGGGTGTACATTTCTCAATAGCTCAAAATAAGTCAATGCTCCGTGTACAACGGGTTTTCCCACAAAACATCAATTTTCACAAAGCAGCAGAACTCAAAAGGCATATCCAAAGTTTTCCTTATACGGAAAGATAATCAAAATAACTCAAGTAAAACATAAACCCCAACTCGAAGTTACACTATCAGAGCAAGACCCTCTAAGTTAACCAAAGGCTAACAACTCAAAACTTCAAAAGTCCTCAACGGCGTCCTTGGCTAAACCTGGTCATCTGCATGTTACCCACGTGGAGGTAACATTCAAACAGGCAGGGTGAGTAAAACAATTCATAATAATCAATGTATAACAATCAACATAAAAATGGACCATAATCGTATTCAACAATTCATATTTCTCAATATGCCTCAAAGGCCACAACGTCATAATTCATACAAAAAGACTCAGAGATGCAATGCGACAAGACTCAATGCATATAGTACCAATCATCACAGTGCGATGGACATTGGGCCATCAACCCTCCATAGATCCCCATCAATAGGATCGATTCTACTAGAGAATCGGAGCATATCAAAACACTTCAAATCCACACAATAGGATTGAAGCCAAAGTAATCAAGATCCTGAACCGAAGTCCGGATGTACATGAATGCATGATGCACACGTCAATAATAATCCTCATAATAACAACATATGGTGCATCATCATTCATCATATTCATCATGATCAAACGTCATGTCATCACAACCCATACGTCATGTCATCGTAATTCATCATAATAATCATCATACATCATGTCATCATAATTCGTCATAATAATCATCATACATCATGTCATCATAATTCATCATAATAATAATCTTCATACATCATAGAAATCATCATATAATCATATACAAATCATATAGAGCTCACATTCATACTCATTAATTCATCATATTATCACATATTATCACATATTAATTCATAATTATACTCGCGGTAATTCTCATACAATCTCCTATTAATCACATAAACTTCACAGTCCTACTCATGTTAATTCATCATATTATCATATATTATTACAGTTACCAGCATGGTAATTCATCAGGAAAATCGCAGCATCAAAACATCAAGACATCACTGAACCAGAACATGATTCATTAATAGAACATATACACAATTGACTTCTCAAACATAACCAGATATAAAAATATTGGGAACCCAATTCCCTTATCTATACTATTTTATAGCCCTATTCATTATCTTTCCAACACTTCAAACGGGGGCCAAAACGAACTTACGGATCAAAAGTTACGTCGAAAACGATTTCGACCGAAAACATGAACAGTCGTGACGGACTGCAAAATGTTGTTATGCTCCAGAACCTAAATCAACCCAAAATTCCACACGATTCACTTCCCCAATGCCCCCAAAACATCCCTAAATCATCCCTAAGGTCTTACGGCGATAAAGGCACAAAACATACGGTTTATTAGGCCAATCCCGTATCATATTCATATCCTAAATCACAATTTCCCTACAATTGCTCCGAAGGCATCATAATTCCTCATATCAAATATTCCTATCCCTTATGGTCAGACATGTAATAATCTAAGGTTTCGGCCACGAAGGCACAATTTCCCTACAATTGCTCCGAAGGCATCATACTTCCTCATATCAAATATTCATATCCCTTATGGTCAGACATATAATAATCTAAGGTTTTGGCCACGAAGGCCTACGGTTTCCTAATTCTCATATCAAATATTCAGTGATACTTACCACTAACCAAACCCTCAGGGTCTCACCATCCATTTCCCTATTTCCCACAATCAACCCAAAATCCCTTAAATCTCAAATCAACCATAAACACATCGAAAGGCATACATGGAAAATCATGAAAAGCTATACTCCCCATACCTTAGCCGATTCAAAGCTTTCACGGTTAACTCTGGGAATTTTCTGCCTCCAACCTTTCCTTCAGAGCTCTGGCCACAAACTTTTCACGGTTAACACAAATGAATTCTAAATCTCTTCAGAACTCTATTTTGTCAAACCTAGTCTTGGGCCTCACAATTTGGGTTTTTCTCTCATTAACCTTACTAACTCCTCCAAATGCCCAAATTACCCTTATTTCACTTATATTCATTTTAATTAATAATAATACTAATAAATTAATATCATATGCTATTAATTAAATAAATACCCAAAAATGCACACTTTTCCAATATTTGACAAAACCACCGAAAAATCACTGAAACATGAATATTCTCAATTAAATAAATAAATTAAAATATTCCGATTAAATTTGGAGTGTTACAACTCTCCCCCACTTAAAAGAATTTTTTCCCTCGAAAATTACCTCAATGAAACAGAGTCGGATACGACTCCCTCATCTGATCCTCATACCCCCAAGTCCAACTTTCTCCAGCTGATCCTCTCCAAACTACCTTCACCAAGGCAATCTCTTTACCTCGCAAATGCTTCACTTCTCGTTCATCAATCCGAACAGGAAATGCCTCAATAGTCAAATTATCACACACTTGTATATCGTCCATCTGAATCACATGCGACGGATCTGGAATGTACTTCCTCAACTGAGATACATGAAACACATCATGCAAATTCACAAGCGACAGCGGTAGAACCATCCAACATGCTACTTCTCCCAAGCTTCCGATGCGCCACTCTGATACAGACCAAGAAAACATAGTGTGAGCTTCTAAGACTTTAAAGCTCGATCAACACCAGTTACCAGTGTAACTCTCAAAACACATGATCTCCCTCTTGAAATTCAAGTGCTTTCCTCTTCTAATCATGGTAACTCTTTCGAAAACTCTGCGAAACTTTCATCTTTTCTTGGATCCTCTTGATCTTCTCAGTCGTTTCTTACCCAATCTCAGGTCCGAGTATAGAACTCTCGCCTGACTCATACCAACACAAAAGGAATCCAACACCTTTTATCATACAAAGCCTCATACGGTGCCCTTCTGATACTAGAATGGTAACTATTATTGTAGGTAAACTCAATCAACGGCAAATAACTATCCCGCGACCCACCTCGATCCAATACACAAGTTCTCAACAAATCCTATTAAGACCGAATAGTTCTTTTTGTCTGTCCATCCATCTGCGGATGATATGCAAAACTCAATCTCAACTTAGTACCCAAACCGTCCACAAACTCTCCCAAAACCTCGAAGAAGATCTCATATCTCTATCAGACGTAATAATCGACGGTATCCCATATAACTTCACAACTTCCTCAATGTACATCTCAGCTAGCTTTAACATAGAATGATTAATCTCCATTGGTATGAAATGAGCTGATCTAGTCAATATATCCATAATCACCCAAATCGAATCATATCCATCTCACAGTCTTCGGAAAACCCAACACAAAATCCATGGAAATATTATCCCATTTCCACTCGGGAATATTCAAAGGTTGCATCAGACTCAACGGCCTATGATTTTTAATTGTCGACTCCTGACAAGTCTAACCATCATATACAAACTCAACCATTTCTTTCTTTATCCCTGGCCACCAAAACAATTTCCTAAAATCCGAGTACCTCTTCATAGCACTGGGATGGATACTCAATCCACTTAAATGTCCTTCCTCAAGAAAAATCTTATTCAACTCAAAAATATTCGGAACACAAACTCTATCACGACATCTCATGATACCATTTCAATTAATCAGAAAATCAGTCCTTCGACTTTGATTCATCAAATTCAACTGATCTACCAACCCAAATCAGATTTCTGACCTCCTCGAATCTCATCAAGAATACCACTAGTAAGGTCCAACATACTAAGCTTAACTCCATAAGAAGTCTCTTCACAAACCAAGCTCATATCATGAAATTGCTCAATCAGTTCTAACTCTTTTACCATCATCATCGGTATATGCCAAGATTTCCAAATCAATGCATCAGCTACCACGTCTGTTTTACTCGAATGGTAATTCAACCCAAAACCATCATCCTTCAAAAGTCTCAATCATCTCTTCTTCCTCAGAGTCAACTCATTCTGATCAAAGAAGTACTTCGAACTCTTACAATTACTACACATCTCAATTCTCGAACCAAACAAATAAAGCTTCCAAAGCTTCGACACACCCACAACAACAACTAAATCTAAATCATGTGTCAACTAATTCCTCCTATGCCCTTTAAGTTACTTTTAAGGATAAGCTAAACTTGTTGATGTTGCATTAATACATTTCCCAATCCCATCCACGAAGCATCATAATATACAACAATTGTTCTGCCGGATTCGGAAAAATCTAAAACACGAGCTTAGCCTCTTCAAAAACTCTTGAAAATTTCGTCACACTTGCGACACATGACTAAGGAACTCACTTCCAAACTCACACTTTGACAGTTTTGCATACAACTGCTTCTCTTTCAACGCTGGTAACACAATTTTCAAATGCTCAGTACTGTCCTCTTTACTCTTCGAGTATATCAAAATATCATCCACGAACACAACCACAAACTTTCCCAAATAAGTATGGAACATCCCACTCATATACTCCACAATCACCCATGGTGTACTAGTCACACCAAATGGCACCACGAAATACTCATCATGTCCATACTTTGTTTTAAAAGCAATCTCCTGAATACCTTCAACCTTCACATGAATCTGATGATACCCAGGTCTCAAATCTATCTCACTAAACACACTTGCAACAACCAACAAATCCATCACATCATCAACCCTTGGAAGTGGACACTTATTCTTGATAGTCACCTTGTTCACTTATCTATAGTCCACCCAAAGCCTCACATGACCTTCTTTCTTCTTAACCAACAAAACTGGTGCACCCCATGGTGACACACTCAGACAAAAGAACCTCCCCTCAAGCAGTTCTTTAAGTTGACTCTTCAACTTTTTCAATCCCAACACAGACATACGATATGAAGCCATCAATATTGGACTAGTTCCAGGAACTAAGTCGATCGCAACTCCACTTCACGTTTCGGCAGTAAATCACTTATCTCATTAGAAACTTCCGAACAATCACAACTAATTGGCAACCCACCAACTTCTCCACTTTTATTAACATTCACAGTCTCTATCAAAATAAACCCCTCAGCTCCATCCTGCACCGGCTCGTCAAAACAATTCGTAAGCACTTAACTTAACTCAAAATAATTCACTGCACACGCCATCTAAGCTTGCAAGACGCGTCCATACCATCCAACATGACCCCGTCTACTATCAACAAGAGATTAAGGGTGATAAGTTCCTCAATTTGTCAATAGACAACCGCAAATCATGATACGATACAAACCATCTTTACAAAACTATGAGAGCATTCATCGATACAGTGATTCACCACTCCACACCCGAAGCATCCTGGAGAAGCACATAATTCTCCCTCACTTGTTCATTCCCACTTCTGCAGACAAAAGTTAGACAATAAACTGTACCGACAGTGTTTTCACATACGTGTCGCAGACAAGGAAACACATAACATTAGACAACTTGGCCGGACGGACGGACCTGCTCTGATACCACTAATGTAACACCCTTTTCTACCCATAATTAAAAGGTACATTATTCACATAAATCAGAGTAAAATATTTAACTCGATAAAATTCACCTCAGAGGGTGTATATTTCTCAATAGCTCAAAATAAGTCAATGCTCCGTGTACAACGGGTTTTCCCACAAAACATCAATTTTCAAAAAACAGCGAAACTCAAAAGGCATATCCAAAGTTTTCCTTATACGAAAAGATAATCAAAATAACTCAAGTAAAACATAAACCCCAACTCAATGTTACACTATCAGAGCAAGACCCTCTAAGTTAACCAAAGGCTAACAACTCGAATCTTCAAAAGTCCTCAACGGCGTCCATGGCTAAACCTGATCATCTGCAGGTTACCCACGTGGAGGTAACATTCAAACAGGCAGGGTGAGTAAAACAATTCATAATAATCAATGTATAACAATCAACATATAAATGGACCATAATCATATTCAACAATTCATATTTCTCAATATGCCTCAAAGGACACAACGTCATAATTCATACAAAAAGACTCAGAGATGCAATGCGACAAGACTCAATGCATGTGGTACCATTCATCACAGCGCGATGGACACTGGGCCATCAACCCCCCATAGATCCCCATCAATAGGATCGATTCTACTAGAGAACCGGAGCACATCAAAACACTTCACATCCACACACTGGGATTGAAGCCAAAGTAATCGAGGTCCTGAACCGAAGTCCGGATGCACATGAATGCATGATGCACACGTCAATAATAATCCTCATAATAACAACATATGGTGCATCATCATTCATCATATTCATCATCATCAAACGTCATGTTATCACAACTCATACGTCATGTCATCATGATTCATCATAATAATCATCATACATCATGTCATCATAATTCATCATAATAATCATCTTCATACATCATAAAAATCACCATATAATCATATACAAATCACATAGAGCTCACATTCATACTCATATTAATTCATCATATTATCACATATTATCACATATTAATTCATAATTATACTCGCGGTAATTCTCATACTATCGCCTATTAATCACATAAACTTCACAGTCCTACTCATGTTAATTCATCATATTATCATATATTATTACAGTTACCCGCATGGTAATTCATCAGGAAAATCGCAGCATCAAAACATCAAGACATCACTGAACCAAAACATGATTCATCAATAGAAGATATACACAATTGACTTCTCAAACATAACTAGATATAAAAATATTGGGAACCCAATTCCCTTATCTATACTATGTTATAGCCCTTTTCATTAGCTTTCCAACACTTCAAACGGGGGCCAAAACGGACTTACGGATCAAAAGTTACGTCTAAAACGATTTCGACCGAAAACATGAACAGTCGTGACGGACAGCAAAATGTTGTTATGCTCCAGAACCTAAATCAACCCAAAAGTCCATATAATTCACTTCCCAAATGCCCCTAAAACATCCCTAAGTCATACCTAAGGTCTTACGGCGATAAAGGCACAAAACATACAGTTTATTAGGCCAATCCCGTAACATATTCATATCCTAAATCACAATTTCCCTACAATTGCTCTGAAGGCATCATACTTCCTCATATCAAATATTCCTATCCCTTATGGTCAGACATATAATAATCTAAGGTTTTGGCCACGAAGGCCTAAGGTTTCCTAATTCTCATATCAAATATTCAGTGATACTTACCACTAACCAAACCCTAAGGGTCTCACCATCAATTTCCCTATTTTCCCACAATCAACCCAAAATCCCTTAAATCTTAAATCAACCATAAACACATCGAAAGGCATACATGAAAAATCATGAAAAAGTTATACTCCCCATACCTTAGCCGATTCAAAGCTTCCACGGTTAACTCTGTGAATTTTCTGCCTCCAACCTTTTCTTCAGAGCTCTGGCCACAAACTTTTCACGGTTAACACAAATGAATTCTAAATCTCTTCGGAACTCTATTTTGTCAGACCTAGTCTTGGGCCTCACAATTTGGGCTTTTCCCTCATTATACTTACTAACTCCTCCAAATACCCAAATTACCCTTATTTCACTTATATTCATTTTAATTAATAATAATACTAATAAATTAATATTATATGCTATTAATTAAATAAATACCCAAAAATGCACACTTTTCCAATATTTCACAAAACCACCGAAAAGTCACTGAAACATGAATATTCTCAATTAAATAAATAAATTAAAATATTCCGATTAAATTTGGAGTGTTACAACTCTCCCCCACTTAAAAGAATATTTGCCCTCGAAAATTACCTCAAGGAAACAGAGTCGGATACGACTCCCTCATCTGATCCTCATACCCCCAAGTCCAACTTTCTCCAGCTGATCCTCCCCAAACTACCTTCACCAAGGCAATGTCTTTACCTCTCAAATGCTTCACTTCTCGTTCATCAATCCGAACAGGCAACACCTCAACAGTCAAATTATCACACAATTGTATATCATCCATCTGAATCACATGTGACGGATCTGGAATGTACTTCCTCAACTGAGATACATAAAACACATCATGCAAATTCATAAGCGACAGCGGGAGAACTGTCCAACATGCTACTTCTCCCAAGCTTCTGCTGCGCCATTCTGATACAGACCAACAAAACGCGGTGTGAGCTTCCGAGACTTCAAAGCTCGATCAACACCAGTTATCGGCGTAACTCTCAAAACACATGATCTCCCTCTTGAAATTCAAGTGCTTTCCTCTTCTTATCAAGGTAACTCTTTCGACAACTCTACAAAACTTTCATCTTTTCTTGGATCCTCTTGATCTTCTAAGTCGTTTCTTGCCCAATCTCAGGTCCGAGTACAACACTCTCGCCTGACTCATACCAACACAAAAGGAGTCCTACACCTTCTATCATACAAAGCCTCATACGGTGCCCTTCTGATACTAGAATGGTAACTATTATTGTAGGTAAACTTAATCAACGGCAAATAACTATCCCGCGACCCACCTTGATCCAATACACAAGTTCTCAACAAATTCTCTAAAGACTGGATAGTTCTTTCTGTCTGTCCATCCATATGTGGATGATATGCAGAACTCAACCTCAACTTAGTACCCAAACCGTCCGCAAACTCTCCCAAAACCTCGATGAATATCTCGACGTAATACTCGACGGTATCCCATATAACTTCACAACTTCCTCAATGTACATCTCACCTAGCTTTAACATAGAATGATAAATCTCCATTGGTATGAAATGAGCTGATCTAGTCAATCTATCCACAATCACCCAAATCGAATCATATCCATCTCACAGTCTTCGGAAAACCCGACACAAAATCCATGGAAATATTATCCCATTTCCACTCTGGAATATTCAACGGTTGCATCAGACTCAACGACCTCCGATTTTCAATCATCGACTCCTGACAAGTCTAACCATCATATACAAACTCAACCACTTCTTTCTTCATCCCTGGCCACCAAAACAATTTTCTCAAATCCGAGTACCTCTTCATAGCACTGGGATGGATACTCAATCCACTTAAATGTCCTTCCTCAAGAAAAATCTTATTCAACTCAAAAATATACGGAACACAAACTCTATCAAGACATCTCATGATACCATTTCCATTAATCTGAAAATCAGTCCTTCGACTTTAATTCATCAATTTCAACTGATCTACCAACCCAAATCAGATTTCTGACCTCCTCGAATCTCATCAAGAATATCACTAGTAAGGTCCAACATACTAAGCTTAACTCCATAAGAAGTCTCTTCACAAACCAAGCTCATATCATGAAATTGCTCAATCAGTTCTAACTCTTTTACCATCATCATCGGTATATGCCAAGATTTCCAAATCAATGCATCAGCTACCATGTCTGTTTTACTCAAATGGTAATTCAACCCAAAACGATCATCCTTCAGAAGTTTCAATCATCTCTTTTTCCTCAGAGTCAACTCATTCTGATCAAAGAAGTACTTCGAACTCTTACGATTGCTACACATCTTAATTCTCGAACCAAACAAATAAAGCTTCCAAAGCTTCCGACACACCCACAACAACAACTAACTCTAAATCATGTGTCAACTAATTCCTCTTATGCCTTTTAAGTTACTTTTAAGGATAAGATAAACTTGCTGATGTTGCATTAATACACTTCCCAATCCCATCCGTGAAGCATCACAATATACAACAATTGTTCTGCCGGATTCGGCAAAATCTAAAACACAAGCTTAGCCTCTTCAAAAACTCTTGAAAATTTCGTCACACTTGCGACACATGACTAAGGAACTCACTTCCAAACTCACACTTTGACAGTTTTGCATACAACTGCTTCTCTTTCAATGCTGGTAACACAATTTTCAAATGCTCAGTACTGTCCTCTTTACTCTTCGAGTATATCAAAATATCATCCACGAACACAACCACAAACTTTCCCAAATAAGTATGGAACATCCAACTCATATACTCCACAATCACCCATGGTGTACTAGTCACACCAAATGACACCACGAAATACTCATCATGTTCATACTTTGTTTTAAAAGCAATCTCCTGAATACCTTCAACCTTCACACGAATCTGATGATACCCAGGTCTCAAATCTATCTCACTAAACACACTTGCAACAACCAACCGATCCATCACATCATCAACCCTTGGAAGTGGACACTTATTCTTGATAGTCACCTTGTTCACTTCTCTATAGTCCACCCAAAGCCTCACATGACCTTCTTTCCTCTTAACCAACAAAACTGGTGCACCCCATGGTGACACACTCAGACAAAAGAACCTCCCCTCAAGCAGTTCTTTAAGTTGACTCTTCAACTTTTTCAATCCTAACACAGACATACGATATGAAGCCATCAATATCGGACTAGTTCCAGGAACTAAGTCGATCGCAACTCCACTTCACGTTTCGGCAGTAAATCACTTATCTCATTAGAAACTTCCGAACAATCACAACTAATTGGCAACCCACCAACTTCTCCACTTTTATTAACATTCACAGTCTCTATCAAAATAAACCCCTCAGCTCCATCCTGCACCGGCTCGTCTAAACAATTCGTAAGCACTTAACTTAACTCAAAATAATTTACTGCACACGCCATCTAAGCTTGCAAGACGCGTCCATACCATCCAACATGACCCCGTCTACTATCAACAAGAGATTAAGGGTGATAAGTTCCTCAATTTGTCAATAGACAACTGCAAGTCATGATACGATACAAACCATCTTTACAAAACTATGAGAGCATTCATCGATACACTGATTCACCACTCCACACCCGAAGCATCCTGGAGAAGCACATACTTCTCCCTCACTTGTTCATTCCCACTTCTGCAGACAAAAGTTAGACAATAAACAGTACCGACAGTGTTTTCACATACGTGTCGCAGATAAGGAAACACATAACATTAGACAACTTGGCCGGACGGACGGACCTGCTCTGATACCACTAATGTAACACCCTTTTCTACCCATAATTAAAAGGTACATTATTCACATAAATCAGAGTAAAATATTTAACTCGATAAAATTCACCTCAGAGGGTGTATATTTCTCAATAGCTCAAAATAAGTCAATGCTCCGTGTACAACGGGTTTTGCCACAAAACATCAATTTTCAAAAAACAGCGAAACTCAAAAGGCATAACCAAAGTTTTCCTTATACGAAAAGATAATCAAAATAACTCAAGTAAAACATAAACCCCAACTCGATGTTACACTATCAGAGCAAGACCCTCTAAGTTAACCAAAGGCTAACAACTCGAATCTTCAAAAGTCCTCAACGGCGTCCATGGCTAAACCTGATCATCTGCACGTTACCCACGTGGAGGTAACATTCAAACAGGCAGGGTGAGTAAAACAATTCATAATAATCAATGTATAACAATCAACATATAAATGGACCATAATCATATTCAACAATTCATATTTCTCAATATGCCTCAAAGGACACAACGTCATAATTCATACAAAAAGACTCAGAGATGCAATGCGACAAGACTCAATGCATGTGGTACCATTCATCACAGCGCGATGGACACTGGGCCATCAACCCCCCATAGATCCCCATCAATAGGATTGTTTCTACTAGAGAACCGGAGCACATCAAAACACTTCACATCCACACACTGGGATTGAAGCCAAAGTAATCGAGGTCCTGAACCGAAGTCCGAATGCACATGAATGCATGATGCACACGTCAATAATAATCCTCATAATAACAACATATGGTGCATCATCATTCATCATATTCATCATCATCAAATGTCATGTTATCACAACTCATACGTCATGTCATCATGATTCATCATAATAATCATCATACATCATGTCATCATAATTCATCATAATAATCATCTTCATACATCATAAAAATCATCATATAATCATATACAAATCACATAGAGCTCACATTCATACTCATATTAATTCATCATATTATCACATATTATCATATATTAATTCATAATTATACTCGCGGTAATTCTCATACTATCGCCTATTAATCACATAAACTTCACAGTCCTACTCATGTTAATTCATCATATTATCATATATTATTACAGTTACCCGTATGGTAATTCATCAGGAAAATCGCAGCATCAAAACATCAAAACATCACTGAACCAAAACATGATTCATTAATAGAAGATATACACAATTGACTTCTCAAACATAACTAGATATAAAAATATTGGGAACCTAATTCCCTTATCTATACTATGTTATAGCCCTTTTCATTAGCTTTCCAACACTTCAAATGGGGGCCAAAACGGACTTACGGATCAAAAGTTATGTCTAAAACGATTTCAACCGAAAACATGAACAGTCGTGACGGACAGCAAAATATTGTTATGCTCCAGAACCTAAATCAACATAAAAGTCCACATAATTCACTTCCCCAATGCCCCTAAAACATCCCTAAATCATCCCTAAGGTCTTACGGCGATAAAGGCACAAAACATACGGTTTATTAGGCCAATCCCGTAACATATTCATATCCTAAATCACAATTTCCCTACAATTGCTCTGAAGGCATCATACTTCCTCATATCAAATATTCCTATCCCTTATGGTCAGACATATAATAATCTAAGGTTTTGGCCACGAAGGCCTAAGGTTTCCTAATTCTCATATCAAATATTCAATGATACTTACCACTAACCAAACCCTAAGGGTCTCACCATCAATTTCCCTATTTTCCCACAATCAACCCAAAATCCCTTAAATCTTAAATCAACCATAAACACATCGAAAGGCATACATGAAAAATCATGAAAAGTTATACTCCCCATGCCTTAGCCGATTCAAAGCTTTCACGGTTAACTCTGGGAATTTTCTGCCTCCAACCTTTTCTTCAGAGCTCTGGCCACAAACTTTTCACGGTTAACACAAATGAATTCTAAATCTCTTCGGAACTCTATTTTGTCAGACCTAGTCTTGGGCCTCACAATTTGGGCTTTTCCCTCATTATACTTACTAACTCCTCCAAATACCCAAATTACCCTTATTTCACTTATATTCATTTTAATTAATAATAATACTAATAAATTAATATTATATGCTATTAATTAAATAAATACCCAAAAATGCACACTTTTCCAATATTTCACAAAACCACCGAAAAGTCACTGAAACATGAATATTCTCAATTAAATAAATAAATTAAAATATTCCGATTAAATTTGGAGTGTTACAACTCTCCCCCACTTAAAAGAATATTTGCCCTCGAAAATTACCTCAAGGAAACAGAGTCGGATACGACTCCCTCATCTGATCCTCATACCCCCAAGTCCAACTTTCTCCAG
Organism: Lathyrus sativus; assembly: GCA_963859935.3. Taxonomy (NCBI): domain Eukaryota; kingdom Viridiplantae; phylum Streptophyta; class Magnoliopsida; order Fabales; family Fabaceae; genus Lathyrus; species Lathyrus sativus. Next base: position 350,785,203 of record OZ012739.1, on the reverse strand, counting down.
CTGATCCTCCCCAAACTACCTTCACCAAGGCAATATCTTTACCTCTCAAATGCTTCACTTCTCGTTCATCAATCCGAACAGGCAACGCCTCAACAGTCAAATTATCACACAATTGTATATCATCCATCTGAATCACATGTGACGGATCTGGAATGTACTTCCTCAACTGAGATACATAAAACACATCATGCAAATTCATAAGCGACAGCGGGAGAACTGTCCAACATGCTACTTCTCCCAAGCTTCTGCTGCGCCATTCTGATACAGACCAACAAAACGCGGTGTGAGCTTCCGAGACTTCAAAGCTCGATCAACACCAGTTATCGGCGTAACTCTCAAAACACATGATCTCCCTCTTGAAATTCAAGTGCTTTCCTCTTCTTATCAAGGTAACTCTTTCGACAACTCTACAAAACTTTCATCTTTTCTTGGATCCTCTTGATCTTCTGAGTCGTTTCTTGCCCAATCTCAGGTCCGAGTACAACACTCTCGCCTGACTCATACCAACACAAAAGGAGTCCTACACCTTCTATCATACAAATCCTCATACGGTGCCCTTCTGATACTAGAATGGTAACTATTATTGTAGGTAAACTTAATCAACGACAAATAACTATCCCGCGACCCACCTTGATCCAATACACAAGTTCTCAACAAATTCTCTAAAGACTGGATAGTTCTTTCTGTCTGTCCATCCATATGTGGATGATATGCAGAACTCAACCTCAACTTAGTACCCAAACCGTCCGCAAACTCTCCCAAAACCTCGATGAATATCTCGACGTAATACTCGACGATATCCCATATAACTTCACAACTTCCTCAATGTACATCTCACCTAGCTTTAACATAGAATGATAAATCTCCATTGGTATGAAATGAGCTGATCTAGTCAATCTATCCACAATCACCCAAATCGAATCATATCCATCTCATAGTCTTTGGAAAACCCGACACAAAATCCATGGAAATATTATCCCATTTCCACTCTGGAATATTCAACGGTTGCATCATACTCAACGACCTCTGATTTTCAATCATCGACTCCTGACAAGTCTAACCATCATATACAAACTCAACCACTTCTTTCTTCATCCCTGGCCACCAAAACAATTTTCTCAAATCCGAGTACCTCTTCATAGCACTGGGATGGATACTCAATCCACTTAAATGTCCTTCCTCAAGAAAAATATTATTCAACTCAAAAATATACGGAACAAAAACTCTATCAAGACATCTCATGATACCATTTCCATTAATCTGAAAATCAGTCCTTCAACTTTAATTAATCAATTTCAACCAATCTACCAACCCAAATCAGATTTCTGACCTCCTCGAATCTCATCAAGAATATCACTAGTAAGGTCCAACATACTAAGCTTAACTCCATAAGAAGTCTCTTCACAAACCAAGCTCATATCATGAAATTGCTCAATCAGTTCTAACTCTTTTACCATCATCATCGGTATATGCCAAGATTTCCAAATCAATGCATCAGCTACCATGTCTGTTTTACTCAAATGGTAATTCAACCCAAAACGATCATCCTTCAGAAGTTTCAATCATCTCTTTTTCCTCAGAGTCAACTCATTCTGATCAAAGAAGTACTTCGAACTCTTACGATTACTACACATCTCAATTCTCGAACCAAACAAATAAAGCTTCCAAAGCTTCCGACACACCCACAACAACAACTAACTCTAAATCATGTGTCAACTAATTCCTCTTATGCCTTTTAAGTTACTTTTAAGGATAAGATAAACTTGCTGATGTTGCATTAATACACTTCCCAATCCCATCCGTGAAGCATCACAATATACAACAATTGTTCTGCCGGATTCGGCAAAATCTAAAACACAAGCTTAGCCTCTTCAAAAACTCTTGAAAATTTCGTCACACTTGCGACACATGACTAAGGAACTCACTTCCAAACTCACACTTTGACAGTTTTGCATACAACTGCTTCTCTTTCAATGCTGGTAACACAATTTTCAAATGCTCAGTACTGTCCTCTTTACTCTTCGAGTATATCAAAATATCATCCACGAACACAACCACAAACTTTCCCAAATAAGTATGGAACATCCAACTCATATACTCCACAATCACCCATGGTGTACTAGTCACACCAAATGACACCACGAAATACTCATCATGTTCATACTTTGTTTTAAAAGCAATCTCCTGAATACCTTCAACCTTCACACGAATCTGATGATACCCAGGTCTCAAATCTATCTCACTAAACACACTTGCAACAACCAACTGATCCATCACATCATCAACCCTTGGAAGTGGACACTTATTCTTGATAGTCACCTTGTTCACTTATCTATAGTCCATCCAAAGCCTCACAGGACCTTCTTTCTTCTTAACCAACAAAACTGGTGCACCCCATGGTGACACACTCAGACAAAAGAACCTCCCCTCAAGCAGATCTTTAAGTTGGCTCTTCAACGTTTTCAATCCCAACACAGACATACGATATGAAGCCATCAGTATCGGACTACTTCCAGGAACTAAGTCGATCGCAACTCCCTTTCACGTTCCGGCAGTAAATCACTTATCTCATTAGAAACTTCCGAACAATCACAACTAATTGGAAATCCACCAACTTCTCCACTTTTATTAACACTCACCGTCTCTATCAAAATAAAACCCTCAGCTCCATCCTGCACCGGCGCGTCAAAACAATTCGTAAGCACTTAGCTTAACTCAAAACAATTCACTGCACACGCCATCCTAGCTTGCAAGACACGTCCATACCATCCAACATGACCCCGTCCACTATCAACAAGAGATTAAGGGTGATAAGTTCCTCAATTTGTCAATAGACAGCCGAAAATCATGATGCGATACAAACCATCTTTACCAAAATATGAGAGCATTCATCGATACATTGATTCACCACTCCACACCCGAAGCATCCTGGAGAAGCACACACTTCTCCCCCACTTGTTCATTCCCACTTCTGCAGACAAAGGTTAGAAAACAAACTGTACCGACAGTGTTTTCACACACATGTCGCATACAAGGAAACACATAACATTAGACAACATGGTCGGACGGACCGATCTGCTATGATACCACTAATGTAACACCTTTGTCTACCCACAATTAAAAGGCACATTATTCACATAAATCAGAGTAAAATATTTAACTCGATTCACCTCAAAGGGTGTACATTTCTCAATAGATCAAAATAAGTTAATGCTCCACGAACAACGGGTTTTCCCACAAAACATCAATTTTCACAAAGCAGCAGAACTCAAAAGGCATATCCAAAGTTTTCCTTATACGGAAAGATAATCAAAATAACTCAAGTAAAACATAAACCCCAACCCGATGTTACACTGTCAGAGCAAGACCCTCTAAGTTAACCAAAGGCTAACAACTCGAAACTTCAAAAGTCCTCAACGGCATCCACGGCTAAACCTGGTCATCTGCACGTTACCCACGTGGAGGTAACATTCAAACAGGCAGGGTGAGTAAAACAATTCATAATAATCAATGTATAACAATCAACATATAAATGGACTATAATCATATTCAACAATTCATATTTCTCAATATGCCTCAAAGGCCACAATGTCATAATTCATACAAAAAGACTCAGAGATGCAATGCGACAAGACTCAACGTATGTGGTACTGTTGCACCCCAAAATTTGCCTAACCTCTTCTTCACCTAGCTTATGATTCACAGCATTAGCATAGCATTCACATAGCATTAGCACCTTGCATTGCATTATCATTATACAGGCGATTGAGAGAGGTGTGCTCATCAAGAAGAGGTTATCAAAGGTCTAAGCCTATTCAAGAGGTTGTATTCAAGCTATTCAAGAGCTTATCATCATCAGAAAAAGTCAAAGAGCAGATGAATGTGTGTGGTTCACCTCCTATCTTGGAGGCCATGAAAAGCTCATCAGAGGATTTTAAAGCATTGTCAGAGCTCATGAGATGTCTTGAGGGTCATGGTGGAGCTCATTCATGGCATTATTCAAAGTGCAAGAGTCTTGACGAGATTAAGACTCAATTCCAAGCAACTATGATCATGGAATTTTGTGTTGAGACACCCAATAGATTGTTCCAAGATCAATTCATCAATATCCAAGAGTGTGAGAAGTTGCTAGGCTAGGGTTTCTAAGATTGACAATGTAAAATCCCCTAGTTTAGTGCCTAACTTCAAGACCACATAACTCAAGATACAAGTCCCATCTCATTATGACACCAACATGAGACTTGTAGAACATGTTCTTAGATTTCTTTTGAGTACTAGAAGTCATTCATTTGATTTCTATAACTCAAGTTATGAAGCAGACAAGTTACAGGTCATCAAATGAATATGATTTTGGTCCTTGAAAGTCAACCAACTTCCAAGACATTTTTGACTTAGAAGCATGTCTCTCTTTATCTTGACCTAAACATGAATGTTGTGCCTCCTGATCTTAGCTTTCCAAAAAGTCCTAGAAGTCCTCATTTGGATTTGTAGACCTCAAGATATGAAGCTTGCAAGACAAGGGTATTTTGGGAAAGTGAGATTATAGGTCATTTTGGATTATAGGTCAATTTCACAACTTTGCATACTCCAAATGAAAATCTTTCCAACTTGATAGTTGCTCAAAATGGGGTCAATTGCTCAAACAAACCTCAAGGAACCATTGATATGGCTTGGATTGAAGATTTGATGAAGAAATTTCCATGAAGGGATGCTTTAAAGGTCATTGAAAGTAAAAAAAATCAAATTAATTCATAATGGACCAAAGTTGTGCAAATTTGTGCATATTTTGAGTGCATTCCATATTTCAAACACATTGACATTTGTGGATTTGCAAATTGAACCAAAGAACCATGACATTTCACATGTTGCTTCATCTTTAAGTTACATACCAAAATCATGCCATTGATCACCAAACAAGGATGAATCCTCCACCATTAGATCATACACATTGCCAGCAACATGATCGAAGCAATTCCAAGGCTTTGCAGGCTCTGTTTCACAAATGACAAGTTCACCTTGAGCAAGGAAAATTGAAAATCCATTGGGCTGGTTTAGACCTTCATTGGGCTTTTGATCCATCAAAACACATTCTATATAAGATCCTGATCATGTTTAGCCAAAAAAGGAGAGGTTTTTGATCAAAATTCAGTTACAAAAAAGTTGGAGCAGTTGGAAGGAAAGTGAAATTCGTGTTCTCTCATTCTTGAAGATTCAAGGACAATTGTGGATTCTAACATCTTTAGGAAGGATCAGTGAGTGATTCTGGATCTAAATCATCAAGCTTCAGCAAGTTTTGAAGACTCAGTGGAAGTTCTCCACTAGGTATTTACTTTTCAACTTTCTTCACTATCCATGATGATTTAGCATTCAATTCTCATGTGGTTAGGTTCCTTAAGATGCCTAGATTGATTTTGGATAGGTTTTAGGATCGATTGTTGCAATTCTTGATGACACCTCCAAACTTCATGCTTACAGTTAAGGTTAATTATAGGGAATTAATGAAAATGAACATGGTATTCGTGATGTACATGACATAAGGATTACATTGGTATAATCATTAGTTAGTTTTGATGAGTTCCTGAAATTAGCACTGTGCGTAACAACCGGAGAAGATGATCGGCGTGGCTCCCGCCACCGTCTGGTCTTTCCCTCTCTTTTCCCTTTTAAAATCTCCAGCTTAAATCCCAGCCGTTAGATCATGGCTGGATTTTGACCTTCACCCAATCCCACGGCTATGATCCATTCTCATGTTATGTTTAATTTCCTAATTGCCTGCGTGTCAAGTCTCTAACCATAGGATCCATTGACCTTGTTGCAAACGGACGTCCATGATTCAATTTTGCTGGTTGACTGAAACCATTAATGAAACGATGCGTTTAGCACCTTGGACTGGGCGGAATCACTTTTTGCACCCCCTAGCATAGCAGGCCCATTGATTACACTGATCTGCATTGCTATTCTCACCTAGTCTTTTCCATTTTCATTTCTTTTCCTTATTTCTTTTCATTTAATTGTTGTTTCATATTAATTCATTAAAAAATGCTAACTAACTCTAAAAATCATGAAAAAATGCATCTAGATAGTTTAAAATGTGTATTGATTTTCCATATTTTTTATTTTGATTTTCCATTTCTTTTTCATTTAATTGTGCATTGTTCTTTTTAATATGTTTTGTGAACATGAAAATAACATGGCATGCCTTCTTGATTTTCTTTCTTGCTCAATATTCCAAATAAATGCATAATATTTGTTGTGCTTATTTTTAATAAATTAGGTGACATTGTAGTATTTTTCTTGTTAATTTTTAGAGGCCTTTAGCACAGGTTTTGGATAGTTCTTTAGACCCATTTTCCTTTGCCTTTTTCATAGAGCACCCTAGGGTTCTGCTCTCCATTAACCTACCTAGAATTAAAATTTCCTCCCCATCTTTGGACCCTTGGTCCCTAAGACCAGAGGGGTCCCTTAGGAATTTTCCTAGAATTTTTAGGTTCATTTCTCTATTTTTGGTGGATTTTACATTCTGACTCATCCTTGTGTGAGTCCAACCTTGTACTTTCACCTAGTTTGCACCTTGTGTGATTCTTTTGCAAAGCTTGTACATCCAACTCTCCCATATCCACACCTTATACATATTATAGCATCTGTAGGTTAATTTTCAAGTCATTATCATGTCCATAGTGTGATTAGGATAGATATCCTTTAGGGCATTACATTTAGGGTTCCTTAGAGGCTTTTAGTGAATGGTTTCTCTTCCTTATGCGATTCCTTTGCTTTGCCTTGCTTTGTCCCTTCTATCTACATATTCCTTTATCCTATGATTTAGGGTTCCCATTTGTGAGAGCCTAGTTCTTCCTTTGGAAGAACTAAAGGCATTCCATGAATGGTAGAACTCTTGAGGATATATCTTGAAGATTTTGGTTGAGTGTCATGGTGGATTCCTTTGGTCTTCACCATGCTTCCCATCATCATTCCCTCCTCTTTGTCCTACATTCTTAGGATCCCTCTTGTGAGAGCCTGATTCTTCCTTTGGAAGAACTAATGTGCATTCCATAAGAGGTTTGAGCCTTTGATGGACTCTTGTGTTGATACACATTGAACATAGTGGGTTCCCTTAGTTCACACTGTTCCTCTTTCCTTCCTATATGTCCTACAATCTTAGGATCCTGAGAGCCTAGTTCCTCCTTTGGAAGAACTAATGTGCATTCCATAAGAGGTTTGAGCCTTTGATGGACTCTTGTGTTGATACACATTGAACATAGTGGGTTCCTTTGGTTCACATTGTTCTCCTTTTCTCCTCTGTGTCCTACATTCTTAGGATCCCTCTTGTGAGAGCCTGGTTCCTCCTTTGGAAGAACTAATGTGCATTCCTTGAGAGGTTTGAGCCTTTGATGGACTCTTGTGTTGATACACATTGAACATAGTGGGTCTCTTTGGTTCACATTGTTCCTCTTTCCTGCCTATCTGTCCTACATTCTTAGGATCCCTCTTGTGAGAGCCTGGTTCTTACTTTGGAAGAACTAATGTGCATTCCATGAGAGGTTTGAGCCTTTGATGGACTCTTGTGTTGGTACACATTGAACTTAGTGAGGTTGTTTCTCACTTTGGTTCCCCTCATTTTGTTTATCATTTCATCTTCATGACTGTGTGATGTTGTGCATTAGAAGTAGGGTAGGCTTGATAGCTTTCTCTTTTCACTTCCATGTTTGCATTTAAAGGTTGAGCTTGTCTCCCTTTTCTTGTGTGCTTTCTCTGTGCATTTCTATGTTTGCATTTAAGGGTTGAGGTTGCCTCCCTTTGCTTGGATGTTTATCTGCCTTTCATACTTGACATGTTTACATTAAAGGTTGAGTTTGTCTCCATTTGCTTGTATTGTTGCATTGCATGTGCATCCATTCACATTTATCTCATCTGCTTAATTGATTTTAGCTTTGCTTTTGCTTTCCATTGACATGTTCCCTTAGGGCTTCCACTTCCTTGTTTAAGGATAGTGATGATAGACACTAGGTTCTAACCCTTTGCATGATAACATTAGGATATATTCCCTTTCTAAACTCGACCTTAGGACCATCTTGCATGATAACAGTAGGGTTTTGATTAGTCCCCCGCTAGAGTCCTTTCTCTCCTCTCATCTCCAAACAACAGTAAAACACCTAATAAAGGCTAATGAGTATTATATGTTACGAGCCTTAAGCTACTTAGGAAATGGTTGTTGAAGGGTTTCCTTTTAATGATCAGAATGTTTAGTGTGGCACCCTTTGGGTGACATGCGACGCATTCAATCCTAAGTCATAGTCGCTAGGCTTTTCCTGATCGTTTCCTTTCCCTCCTTTGGGATAAATAACGATAGGTGGCGACTCTTCTGTCTTTTCCGGCACCTTTTTTCACAGTAGCGACAGCTGGCGACTCTGCTGGGGATAGTAGTTGCTGGGGAATTTTCCTATCCCCTTTGCTAGGACCGCTTCCCATCCCTTATGCAAGTCAATCCTAGCACTTGTTTGTTTATCTTTTTGGGTTTGTACATACTTGTTGTACTTTATTTCTTTACTTTTTCCCGCACTTTATTTCCAGCATTATTATTATTATTGTGTTGTTGTGGGGGGAGTTGATTCTGATGAGTGATAAGCCAGACCCAGGCTTGAGTATACACCTAGCATTAGTTGTGGAGATTAATGGGAGCATGCATGCTTTGCATGTACTAGTTTCCCATGAAATTCGCACTCAGGCGAGATTCTCTTGGATGATTTCTTTTCCAGCCCTTTGGGCTTAAGGGGACTTTAGACTTGAGAGTCGTCGACCCTGGGAACCGGTCATTTGTGACTTAGCTAAGTGAGGCCTCTTCAGGAGGTGATGATGCCAAACCAGAAATGGTGAACGTATCATCATTTCTTGAAAGTCAGTGACGCTGAGGAACGCATAGGATGCCATACCTTTATCAGTGGATTAGGTCCATACCTGTGAGTGGGACTGGGGTTATGCAGGAAACCTTTGCCTTCAGATTACCCGGTTTTCTCTACAGTTTGAATCAGAATTATTGGTATCATTTGGTTCCTATCAGAGCTATGCTATGTTCTTGTCAAAGCAGAACCTTGGTCCTCCTCACTCAACAGCACAGCGATCTTGATCTCCTATTTGCATTTGTTGCATCTTTGCATTTTCATCTGCATCATCGTAACATATTTGCATTTTTACATACATGTTCTTGTATTCCCAAGGATCTTAACTTCGAGACTCGCTCTTGAGCTTTAAATCTTTTCCTTGTGGTTTGTCTGCGTAAAACATGAATCGGAGTAGACAGGTTCCTTGGAAATACTCGAACATGACATTCTCATTTCATTTGCACAGCAGCTGTTCAAGGCTGGGATTTATTGTCCTGATCCGGGTTTTCTTCAGAATTTCAGACACCAACTTGTGGGGAAGATAGAGGGTGGCTATGGAACAGATGAGAGCAGAGTTGAGGGAAGTTCAGGGCCAGATGAGGCAGTTCATGAAGGACATGCAAGCATTGCGCTTGGATCAGAATGCGCTCAGAGAGGAAAACCATCATTTAAAGACTCAGATGGGTTTGATTACGGAGGTGATAAGGAATATGCTCAGAAAAGAAGGTGATCAAGTGCCCGAAGCTGCAGCCAAAATGCTTGTTCCCCTTTTCCTGTGGAACCTATACCAGAGTGTAATGCGCGTCAGAGATCTTCTTCCCAACTCAGAGCTCAAGACTTTTCCCGTCAGCAGCTACCTCCTGTTCCTCAAGGCAGTTCCAAGATTGAAAGATATGCCCAAAAGACGAGACCATGCAACAGAATCTTCGATAAGATCCCTGTGGATTGTGCTCAGTTGGTGCAACTCTTGCTCCAACTTCAGTTGGTTGAACCTCAGACCTTGTCTCCATTGACTGGCGAACCACCACCGGACTTTGATGTCAATGCCCATTGCAATTTCCACTCTAGAGGACGGGGGCACAACATCGCGAACTGTAAAGCTTTTAAGCATAAGGTTCAAGACCTGATTAACTCGAAGGCCATTGAATTCATGCCGGGTGGCATGAATGTATCAGGAAAATTTGTTCCCATTCCCTCATCTAAAGCTGCAAAGAACCAAGAGTATATGATGTAATTTATGGTGTCAGAATCCCCATGCCCGCAGTTGTTGCCATTGCCAAGGACAAGCCTAAGGATGAAAATGCCTGAGCAAAAGGATTCCCTGATATCTCAGGCTCACCCTTCAGAAGTTTCAGTTGGTCAGGGTCAGCAGTCCCTAAGGTCCACACTTTAGAACCAGTAGTCATATCGCCATCAACAGGGACGGCATGCCAAGCAAAGGCCGAGGAAACCGGAAAGGCATTTTACCCAGTTACCGATTTCGTATGATCAGTTGTTGCCAAATCTAATCAAGGCCGGGTTGATAGTGCCACAGAAGATTTATCCAGTGATTCCTCCATATCCGCCAGGTTTTGACGCCAGCGCTCGCTGCGGATACCATGCTGGAGCGCAGGGGCATTCGACCGAGGATTGTAAAGAGTTCAGAAGCAAGATTCAAGCCCTGCTAGGATCCGGTATGATTTTTATTGCTCGTCGAGGAATCCAGATTAATGATCTTCCTTCGTCCAGTCGTGGGAGCTCAACAGTTCATTCTGAAGATGGTTGATTCACCACCAAGTCAAGATCGAGAAAGCCCAATTCCAAGAAGCTGGCAATTTTCATTTCATCCTGTTATTTCTTTGCATTTGTAGTTTCTTTCCTGTCTATATGCAAATTTCGTTTATAAAACTTGTTATTTTTCAATTGATATTGATAATGAAATAAATATGCATGTTTTGAATTAATCCATTCGTGTTCACTCTATTGCTTTCATTTATTTCAAATGCTTGTTTAAGTGGAATCCGGGGAGGATGACGAAATCGAAATACGTGTAAGCTTATGATTGGGTGCTTTTGAATAAAACCTGTTGATGATGTATAGGCATTGTTTCAAATCCATAAACACCGGAGATATAAGGAAGATAATCCCTTGTCAACACCTTTGAGCCTAGTTGTAGGAGTTCTTTCTAAAAAAACAAAAAACCCTCAATCTTAACCTGGGGCAGGGTAGGTGTCAGTTAATTTGACAGAGCGTTCAAATTGCAAAAGGAGTGCCCGTTTGAGGATAAATCACACTTGTATAGGTCGTACCTAAAAAACCACGATGGTTAAACCTTGCCGACAAGGAGTGAAACGGTCACGGTGTCTTTTAACAAGTCAGACAAACCGGTGTCACACGATTTGTTCAAAAAAAAATCAAAGGAAAAGCCCGCTAAGTCGAATCTTGCGAACAAGTAACTTGGGAAAAAATTAGGGCATCTCGCTGGACTTCAAAATTGAAGAAACTCAAAAGAGTTAGTCCAGGCAAAAATTAGGGAAGAACGAAAAAACAAAAAAACGAAAAGGATTACAAGAGAAAAATCCTCAAAGTACAAATCGTGTGACTCGAGGCACCAAAAGACGAAAATGCAAGTGACTGTCACTTCGAAAAAGTGTGATTTCCTGAACTATCATTTTTATCATACAACCTTTAAAAGGTGAACGATAAGGTCAAATTAGCTGAATGTAGGATTGGAGAATATCAAGGAGAATGGGTGGGTTAAAATGAATTTTGAGCCTTATATCCTTCCTTGTTAACCGTGAACCTGACCACGTTACAACTTTCAAAAGTCCTAATTGAAACAGATTTGTTTCGAAAGCATACTTCGGTAAAGATCGCATCGAAACTGACTCCTAAAAGGATTCCTCTTACAGCATTGTATTGATATTGACATGTTGATAAATGATTCGTTCATTATATGTCACAAAATTTTTCCAGTGAACAGACTTGTGTTTTGAAAACTGTCATATGCATTGCATTTAATATATCTTTTATGCAAAACAATTTGTTTTACGTGTGAGTAAGCGCTTGAAAGCAGAAAAGTTTCTACGATGGAAAGTTTGATCAGGATAAAATGCAGAATGCCTGAGCACTCCGTTGAACTGGGGTAAGCTATATCAAGCACAGCATGGGAGTCAGTCATCCAGAAGGCAGTTGATCTGAGGCAGTCAAGTCGAGATTTTGTGAATCTCTCGTAGCTAGAGGTACTGCTCCACAAATCATCCAATCATGGGCATAGTACTGCCGGTCAGAGGCAGGTGACCCCAAAGCAAGCAACTACTCTTGACCAAAGGGCATTTAATGTAGAGCACCTCCGTGAGGTCCAAAATTTGAGACTGTTCATGTCAAACCATCAAAGATTTTCAGAGTTCCTTCCGAGAAATATGTTACAAAAATCCCACAGACTGGGGCAAGTTGAGTCACACTGGGGCAGTTGCTAAAGCGAATATATTCTTCCTGACCAGAGTTTCCCCATCGAAGTCACCAAGGCAGGTGTGAGACTTACTCTTCAGCAAGTCAAGATTGAATTTCTTTCCACCAAGCAGAGGTAGATCCTCCAACAAGGTCCAATTTACTCCCCACAGAGTCTAGACGTGTGACTACGTCATTGGTTTCTTCCCCCAAGAAGAGAAAGGAACAGTTAAGTAGACGCCCTTCGACCATGACGGTTGATCATCACACATTCAATCCCCGCCGATTGCAGGTGTGAGGCCTACCTCCCAGTAAGTCAGGATAAGACTGTCTGTCCCACCAAGTAGCGGTGGAACCTATCCCAGCAGTGGTTTAGCATGAGGTTTTCTCCAACAGATCGTCCGTAGGTATTCAGATCTCAGCAGTTCAGACCAAGGTCTCTGGCAGAGTTGGTTCCTCCATAGATTTGTTTGACTCCCCGATAGATTCGTCTGTCTCCCCATGACAATTCGTACTCTGGAAAGCTGTTCATGGCATTTTCCCAGCCAAGCTAACCATCCGGGCTCGCACCCTCAATATAAGCCCAATCATTATTGGCGCGTGTAAACTATCCCCAGTAGGATTTGTCCCTCTCCCCAGCGGAGTTGGCATCGTTTCTCCAACATTTATGTCGCTGGAGCCATTTCTTTGCATTTGCATCGTGCATTACATCCATCCAAACGCGTAGCATTTCCATTTCGTATGGAGCATTACACCACCTTTAACATATGAATTCTGAAGCATTAGCTAGGTTGTTACCTTTCTGATTTCAGGTAATTGAGATCTCCCGCAGGTGATCTTCAAGCTCCAACTTTTCACGTTGAGCGTTCAGGCCCCGACTCCTCCGATGAATATCCAGATTCTAGTGAATTTTCAATTTGCGGCGTTGTGCTTTACCCGTGAAGTGTCCAGAATCCAATTGGGTATACTAATCCTGATGAATTCGGTGATAGTACTCCTGCTCCATTGAATGGCTGGGTTCCGGTGAATGTTCAGTTCATGACGTATTCCTCCTGACCGTTGAATTTCCAGACTCCGATAAATCCCCGACTCTGATTTGTTTCATTGAGTGTCCCGGCTCTGATTTGTTTCATTGAGTGTCCCGACTTTGATTTGTTCATTGAGCGTCTCGTCTCTGATTTACTTCGTTTATCGCGTGAGTGTCTTGGTTCCGGTTCGTTCGTTTATCGCGTGAGTGTCTTGACTCCGGTTCGTTCGTTTATCGCATGAGTGTCTTGGCTCCAGTTCGTTCGTTTATCGCGTGAGTGTCTTGGCTCCGGTTCATTCTTTTACCGCATGAGTTTCTTGGCTCCGGTTCGTTCGTTTATCGCGTGAGTGTCTTGGCTCCGGTTCTGTAATACCCCAAATTTTACCCTTATATTTAGTCAGTCATTTCGCATAGCATCTCATCTGTGCGTCTGCTAACCACTATCAAGTCATGGAGGTGTTTGTTTTGCAGGATTGGTTCCAGGGGTATTTTGGTCATTTTACGTGGATTCCGCTAATTCCTTGAAGACGGGCTGTTACTGAGCTTTGAGACACTCGAGACACTATTTCTGAGGCATTTATCTATCACCGGGTTTGATTATATTAAGGCGCCAATTCGATGTGTTCGGTATTGAAATTTGTCTAGCACAACTGGATTTAAGACCTAGTTTATCGCTCATGGTTTATTTCCAGAGCACTCCCGTTAATAAGGCACAGTTTAATTGGATTGTTGCTCTTAGCATTTGATCAGTGGAATTCAATTACGGTCAATGTTATCATTGATGCTGAATCTGTTGTGATTACGGCGCACATCCGTGTTTGGTTATGAAATTGCTGGCTAGAATTTAAGTTGGAATGCAAGTGAATTTAATCAATGGATGGGATTAGGATTACGGGCGAGACAAGTACACAGACAAGAATATCATTCGTGAATATTTATGGTTTATGACTAAGTTAATGAATTTAAATATTTGTGGATTTATTCGCAAACGTTTATAATTTATAACTAAGAAATAAATATAAATTCAAAGCTGAACAGTCATGGATATATAAATGAAGTTCTGACATTTTTATTTCATAAAAGATATCATTATACAAAAAGGAGTAAATTGTTTCACATTCTGAATTGCTGTAAAATTACAACTACAGATGTTACTTCTATCCTAAAAAGCCCTAAGTCCTAAAGAATTCTAAGTCTTCATGATGTCCCTCGATCTTCTCCGCAAATCTCCGATTAACCTGCACAAAGGGAAACAAAACAAAACAGAAGCAGGAAAGGGTTAGAAGTTTGTTTTCGACACTCTCAGAACAGCGTCATCATCGAGTGCCGGGAGTGGCACAACCGAAGCTGCGTCCTACCCCCGTTACCAATCCGCGCCGTTGGCGTCAGATCAAGTAACATCTGTTCTTATCATGCGGGACATCCGAGAGATAGAAGTGATAAAAGAAGCAGGACTGATTCGCTTTTGCCGCAATTGGATTTCCAAACTGATACAAAGGTAAATTTGGACTCAGACCCGGATGCCGGCAGGTCTGAATCGTTTTGCTTTCGAAAGTTTCCAACACCTGAAATTCCACAACAGCATCAGTACCAGGTTCAGAATTCAGAACTCAAAGCAAAACAGTTCGTAAGCTGCATAAACAAAACAGCCACAGGTAATTGGAAATTCAAGCCGAAAGCGTACAACCGAAGCAATCAGAGACAGCCAACATATGGGCTCAGTTGAAGAACAACATCATGGCCCTGTCGTCATACAACGTAATCGATTTGCGAACCCAAGCGTCACAGCGAGTCAGAGCCAACAGCAACAATGCAATAAACCAAAAGGGCAAGTTCAGTTCAAGAATAAACCAAAAGGGAAAGTTCGGTTCAAGAACAAGCCTGAATCAAACAGAGAATTCAACTCCATTGCACCAAAATTGGATTACAAAACAAGTCAATTGAAACTCACCTCGAGCAGAATCCCAACGGGTCAACATCTGAAAAATCAATAACCAAACGGAGCATCAGAATAAAATCATCAAAATCACACATGCGAGCAAATTTGCAAGACCATATCAGAAAACAAATCAGAATCAACAGCAACATCTGAAAAATCATGACAAATGCTATCAGCCAAAGCGATCCACAATCGGACAAATCGAATGAATATCCAAGCCAGGCACATAGAATTCGAATCAGGGTCCTAAACTGAAACCCGTATCCAAGCAATATCAGTCACAGTCCAGCCCAGAACTCATGTTCAGAAACCAAATTCACACAAGCAAAGAACCCAGCAGAGATTATCAAAGGCAACAGCAGTATCATAGGTTCCCTCATCAGGCTCAGAACATCATCATCATCACCGTATACCCTCCTCGGCAGCGTTTGACTCGACCCAAGCCATAGTACCAATCCTGAAAGAAGAAGAAGAGAAGTTAACGTGTTCGAAACAGTTAATCCAGAAGCACAAGTCGAATTGGATACCCAGATACATGACAAAACAAAATCTGTATCAGAAAGGAACCAAATCGTATCAGAAATAGATATCCAAACATATGGGTTCCCCAAATGCAATCAAGTCCACATCTGCAAAGATCCAGAAAATCCAAGTCAAATAGGGTTTTCAAATCAAATCCAGCCTTATCAAATAAAATCCATTCGGAATGAACCCCAAAAATGGAAAGCTTCGAATCAGATCAGAAAAAAATCATATCAGAAGCTGGTGCTAAAAACCCCAACAAAATCAAATCATATCAAAAATCCCAATCAAATAAATCAGAAATCAACCTCAGTAAAAGAATAACGCAAATCCAAGGCCCAAAAGAGAGTCAAATCAGAAATTATAAAAAGGGTGAAACCCTAGACGAAAGGGCCCGAAAAAAATCACGAACAAACCTAACGGCCACGAAATCATCAAAATAAGAACAAACTCACCCAAGCGATCGAAACCCTAACGAGTCACAAAACGGCGAACAACAATCATCACCAAACGGCCGCGTGTACAACAGAGAAGATCGCCTTCGCCATCGGCGGGCAATCAACTCTCTAGGCCTCAGCTCTCTTCATCATCGGCCGTTTTCACCGAAACACCGTCGTAAATGTAAGCCATGAAGCGTTTTCCTCAAATTTTCATGTTTGGTTTCAGGTTAATGAAGGATGAACAAAGCGAAAGAATGAAGAAGATGAGAGAATCGCAGCGAAACGAAGAGAATCGCAGCAAAATGAATACGAGCGATGGAAACAAGAGTGAGAGAAAGCACAAACGGCGCCGCGGAGAAGACATTAGGGTTATGAAACCCTAAAAATCATTTTTGTTACAATTAACGGGACCGGGTTGGGTCCGGAGGTGATTACCGGCCCAACCCTTTATTTTTGTTTTTTTAAAAGTTGTTTTAAAACCATTTCATTTTATAATTAAAAAACTGTTTTAAAAAACCTTTTTTCTTTTTGTATAAATATTGAAATTGTTTTTTTAAAAATAAATAAAAAACTTTAAAAAACCTTTTATAATAAAATTAGAAAACCTTTTTCCATATAATAAATAAAAAACCCTTTTTTTTTAATAAATAACTTAAAAATCCTTTTTTAAAATATCTAAGTTAAAACTTTTTTTTTAAAATATTTTTTCTAATTAACATTACTCTTTCCTTTTTTTATAAATTCGATTAACATCTTTTTAAAATCTCCAATATTGCATTCTTGCCTCATGAACTCGTCCAATTGTCGCCTGACTTTGCCCATTAACACGTGTGTTCATCTTTCGCAGCTCAGGCGTGGTATTTTATTTAAGTTTTGTTATTATTGTAACTGCTTCTCGGTTGTAACCTCGCGAACCCTAATTATCGCGTTTTAATTTCTGCCTTTAATTTTCTGCGTGTATGATTTTTAATTTTTGTCATTATTTCCCTGCTCGTATGATTAAGTTCTCACCTATTCCTCAATTATTCTGTCACACTACGCATATCCGAAGATTAGGTCTAGCCGTTTGACCGCCGTGTCAATAGTCCTCAACTTCAAACCCTTACAACTCTTGCAAACCCTAATTTTCACAAATGCCTCGCCGCAGGCTAAATTACAAAACTACCCCTAGCATTAGGTCAAAGAGCCGTCGCGCTCATTTTAGGGTTTCTCGCCGTGGAATCCCTAATTTAACCCTCATTACAACTTAACAATTCAACGTAGAGATTTAGAGTTCCTACACTCCATGTAATCGTGTCCTTAAGATGCGTTTATTCCCCTTGAGACCTTGACCACAGTCAAGAAGTCTCTAACCTCCCTTTTGAGGGGAACTACGATTACTCTGATTCCACTCCCGTAAGGATACGTAGGCACAAGATGCGATGTCTTGCCGAGTAAACTTAGAATTAACCCCTTAGGTCTCTTTTCTCACTTTTAATCCTTTGTACATATACCTTAAGAATAATAAAGCAAATAGTAAGCATTTGAACAAAAGGTTCCCGTAGAGTACTACGAAAGTTTAGGGTGCTCGTACCTTCCCTAATCTTAACCAACCCCCGAACCCTAGATCTTTCCCCGCATTGTGTTTACGATGCAAAATAGGTTTTCCCTTTTTGACCTTTTCCTTCGGATAAATCAAAGAGCGGTTGTGAATTGAATTGCGATTCAAACTCATTAATAGTTTGTAATCCTATTTCCACCGCAACAGAAGATGGCGACTTCACTGGGGACTGTTCTTAATTTTTGAGGGTTATCCCTAATTTGTTCATATTTATTGCTACTTGTTTTGTTATTTTGCATGTATATATCTGTGCTCTGGTTTGGGATTGTTCCTTGTGTTGTGAGATAAGTCCTACGCCCGGACTAGTGACATTATTATAGGATGGGGATATATTCGATGAGGCTTACCGGGAGTTGAATCCCGACTAAGTTGATTCGAGAACCACCGCTCAGTTGAGACCTTTTCGAAAATGGTTCGGTTGATCGAGTATAATCGTGAAAACTTTTTCCATGGTCGATTGGAGTCTGTGATATTGAGGACCGTAGTACCTTAACACCACCTTGGCCTTATTTAGGACGTAGTGCGGGAGCTATGTGGGAGTAATCCTACAATGGTTGCTACGCGATACTACACTCAAAAGAGGTTCTCTTGAGAATATTATTAACCCCCGAGTCAATCGGAAGGTCGATAATATCCGAAAGATGGGCTGATGACTTTGGGCACTTTGTAGAACCTTGTTCGGCAGGTACAACTAACCTATAGTACACTCCTTTTGGGGATGGGTAGACCTTAACTCCACTCATGACTTTTAACCTAGGGTTTTGTGTATTCATGTGCACCGCATCCATAAAGCATCCCATTGCATTGTATTTCATGGAATTCAAACATCATTTATATCGCGGCGTTACTGTGGACCCTCCACCAAATGTGACCGTAGCAAGAGACCCACCTTATGGTCTTGCTCCAGGTTTTGTGCCTCCTCAAGCCACTAGTCCGATTAATCAGCCTGTTCAGCAAGCCGTGCCTTTATTTTCCGAAGTTTCTAGGGGGGCTCCTATCTTTGCACCACCTGTTGTACACACCCGTGCGCAACCGTATTTCAATGAGACAGTCTTTGATAATCTTGATGAGAATGTTGAAGGTTATGAGAAACATGACAAGCTTCGTGAGGAAGTAGACACCATCGTCCAGAGATTGAAAAAAGTAGAGGGCGATCAAATTTTTGGGACTGCTGCAAGGGACGTCTGTTTGGTCTCAGGTTTGGTTATTCCCCCGAAGTTCAAAACTCCGAACTTCGATTGCTATGAAGGTGCCACTTGTCCTATGAGTCATCTGATCATGTACTATCGCAAAATGGCTGCCCATGTTGAAAATGATAAATTGATGATTCATTGCTTCCAAGACAGTTTGAAGGGTGCTTCTTCCAAGTGGTACTTAACTTTGGACCAGTCTCGCATTAAGAGTTTCCAAGATTTATCTGACGCTTTCATCAAGCATTACAAGTACAATATGGATCTGGCTCCTGACAGAAGACAGTTGTTGAGTATGTCACAAAAGAGTTCTGAGTCATTCAAAGAGTACGCTCAAAGGTGGAGAGAGGTTGCTTCGCAAGTAGAACCTCCTTTGACCGAGAAAGAGTTAGCTGATTGGTTTGTCGACACGGTTCGTCCAGAATTTTACGAGAGGATGGTGGGTAGTGTGACTTCAAATTTCTCTGACATCGTTGCTGTGGGTGTCAAGATTGAATTGGGTATGAAAAGCGGTAAAATGACAAATAATCATGGTGTTTCAAAGGATCAGCCGAAGAAACCTCCGTATAGCTCTCAGAAGAAGAAAGAAGGGGAGACTAATGCTATATCCTCTGGTAGACGAAGAGACCAATTTTATCAATATCCGCAAGGTTATGCTCAACCTCAAGGGTACCCGATCCAGTATGCTCAACAACCCTATGTGGCAGCTGTTGCGCCTTCTTTCAATCAACAGGTTCCTATGTATCAACCTATGCAACAATCTCCTGTTTATCCGCCTCCTATCAGCTATCAACAGGCGCCCAACGCTCCTGCCCATCAACAGCCAAAGAATCCGGCTCCTCGCCAGAATGTTCCGAACAAGAGACCGTATAAACCTTGTCCGCCGATTCCAATGACTTTCACCGAGTTGTATCCCTCATTAGTCAAGCAAGGTCTAATTACTACTCGAGCTTTGGGTCCGCCTCCTAATCCCCTACCCGCCAATTACAACGCTGCTGCTCATTGTTTATTTCATGAGGGTGCGCCTGGTCACGATCTGGAGAACTGTTATGCTCTCAAGAATCTTGTCAGGGATTTATTGGAAAAGAAGATTTTGTCATTTGAAGATCCTCAGCCGAATGTTAAGAAGAACCCTTTTCCCAACCATGAAAGTGTTAATGCCATTAGTGCCAATTCTGAGGAAGGTTATGTCCTTGATGTTGTTCAGATTAAGACTCCTCTTAAGACATTCCATTCAAAGCTGTTTGAAGCTGGTCTGGTAGATACTTCCCATGTTGCATGCGCAAGTTGTGAAGCCGGTATTAAGGGTTGTGTGTTGGTTCAGAATGATGTTCAGAGGTTGATTACCGAGGGTGTTTTACAAGTGACAAGCCAAGCCAAGAAGGATGAAGTCCCTGTGGTTGAGCCTGTCTTCCATCAGCCTGAATCAAAGGGTAAGGTACCAGTGTTTAATCTGTCAGGGGTAAGTTCTGCCAATCCCGTGTTCGATATACCAAAGTCGTCTATCCCTGAGGTGGATCAGCCTAAGCCTATAATCATTCGAAAACCAAGTCTGTTTCCTTTCAGTGATCCTAAAGCTGTGGCTTGGAAATATGACGTGACGATGATTGACAAGAAGTCTGGGAAGATTATTCCAAGTGAAGAGGTTAAGGACACTGTGACTAATATCGCAGAGGCAAGCAGGATGACTCGCAGTGGCCGTGTGTATACTCCCCGTTTCAATGAGGTTCCACCTAAGGAAACAACTAGTATCCCAGTGCCTGCCAAAGACAAAGGCAAGGGAGCCGTTACGAATGATGAAGATGCTGAGTTTTTGAGGATCATCAAGAAAAGTGACTATAAAGTTATCGATCAACTTCATCAGACCCCTTCCAAGATTTCGATTTTATCTCTGTTGATGAGTTCACCCGCTCATAGGATGGCCTTGCAGAAAGTGTTGACTCAAGCACATGTGGATCAAGATATCAGCACCAGTCGGTTTGATAGTGTGATTGCCAATTTGACCGCATGCAACACCCTTAGTTTCAGCAACGAAGAATTACCAAAAGAGGGTCCGAATCATAATCGTGCTTTACATATATCAGTGAAATGCCAGGAGGACAATTTAGCAAGAGTGCTAGTGGACACCGGTTCTTCTTTAAATGTTCTACCCAAGAGGGTTCTTGATAAGTTGGTTTTCAAAGAGACTGTGTTGAAACCTACTCCTTTGATCGTCAAGGCTTTCGATGGATCTCGTCGGTCGGTAATGGGGGAGGTTGAGCTTCCTATCCTGATTGGTCCACAAGTTTTTAATATCACGTTTCAAGTCATGGACATTAATCCCAATTACAGCTGTTTACTTGGAAGGCCGTGGATTCATGCCGCTGGGGCAGTAACCTCAACGTTACATCAAAAGATGAAGTTCGTGATCGATGAAAAGTTAGTTATTATACACGGTGAGGAGGATCTGATGGTCAGTAACCTGTCTTCTTTCCGTTACATCGAGGCCGATGAGAATGCTTTGGAAATCTCCTTTCAAGCACTCGAGATCGCCAATGCTGTTCTGTTAGAAGTCGAAGAGACAGTGGGCCAGGGTAATCCATCTTTTGCATCTCTGAAGAGTACCAAATCAACAATTGACAGGGGCATTCCGGAAGGTTGGGGAGAGGTAATTGATGTCAAGACCAAGACTGATCGCTTTGGGTTGGGTTACAAACCAACTCAGAATGGAGCTGCCACAACTGTCGAAGGGCGTCCGAAGGTTATCCAAGAGGTATTTGTCAGCGGAGGTTTCCAAGTCAATGCCGTCAGTGACTGTGGGGAAGATAAAGATCTGAGCAACCTGGTGTTTAAGGGTGATGCAGCTTTGAACAACTGGGAGGCCGTAGAGATCCCTGTTATTTTTCCATTGTCAAAGTAATTTTAACATTTTTCATTTATGTTTTCAAATAAAAATCCGTAGCTCTGCCCAAGGCTATAGGGTCGTTTTTGTTGGGCCACCTTTCACTTTTAAAAGGGTATTAATAAAGGCATTTTGTTCAATTCCACTTTGGTTCATTTGCGTTTTTCGTTTTCACCTTTAAAAAATGAAGTTGGCAACCTTTTCAAAAATAAAACAAAAAAATAGCATTTCATTTCTTGTCTTACATATCTTCGAGCATTTTAATTAAGTGAGCCTTCCATCATGCAGAGACATCGCAAACCTTGTTGGATCCAATGACTTTATTGACACTCCTAACTGGGATGCACCCATCAATCAAGCTGAAGACGAGGGTGAAGAACATTTTGAAGTACCCGCTGAACTGACAAGATTGATTGAGTACGAGTACACAGAGCTTCAACCGCATAAAGAGCAGGTGGACTTAATTAATCTTAGTACAGATGAGAACAAGAAAGAGGTCAAGATTGGTGCAATGCTTGGGACAGAGGTTAAGCAGAGGCCGATTGAGTTGTTAAAAGAATATATGGATGTGTTTGCGTGGTCGTATCAAGATATGCCTGGTTTAGACACAGATATTGTTGTTCACAAGTTGCCACTTAAGCCAGATTGTCCGCCTATCAAACAAAAGCTTCACAGAACGAGACCCGACATGGCTTTGAAAATTCGAGATGAGGTTAAAAAACAGTTAGATGCAGGTTTCTTGGCAGTTGCAAAATATCCAGATTGGGTTGCCAACACTGTGCCAGTGCCCAAGAAAGATGGTAAAGTTAGGATGTGTGTGGATTACAGGGATCTGAACAAAGCAAGTCCGAAAGATGACTTCCCTCTGCCACATATCGATACACTTGTAGACAATACAGCCAGTTTTGCGTTGTTCTCATTTAAGGATGGTTTCTCTGGCTATAATCAGATCAAAATGGACCCCGATGATCGAGAGAAGACTACTTTCATTACTCCTTGGGGGACCTTTTGCTACAAAGTCATGCCCTTCGGTTTGAAGAATGCAGGGGCAACTTACCAACGCGCTATGACAACTCTTTTTCACGATATGATGCACAAAGAGATCGAGGTGTATGTGGACGATATGATAGCCAAATCTCAGAGTGAAGAGGAACATCTAGACCATTTGGTGAAGTTGTTTGAACGACTCAGGAAATATCAGTTGAAATTGAATCCAGCTAAATGTACCTTCGGTGTCAGATCCGGAAAATTGCTTGGTTTTATTGTTAGCCAACGAGGGATTGAGGTAGATCCTGACAAAGTCCGAGCCATTCAAGATATGCCAGCTCCGCAAACCGAGACGCAAGTTAGAGGTTTTCTGGGGCGTTTGAATTATATTTCCAGGTTTATCTCTAACATGACCGCTACTTGTGAGCCGATATTCAAGTTGCTTTGTAAGGGGCAGACGGTTGAGTGGAACCCTGATTGTCAGAAAGCGTTTGAGAAAATTAAGAGTTATTTGCAAGACCCCCCTATTCTGATTCCTCCCGTACCCGGAAGACCGTTGTTTATGTACCTTACTGTTCTTGAGAAGTCTATGGGTTGTGTACTTGGGCAACATGATGAGACTGGAAGAAAGGAACATGCAATTTATTATCTGAGCAAGAAGTTTACCGATTGTGAAAACAGATACTCACCATTGGAGAAAACTTGTTGTGCGTTGGCGTAGGCCGCTAGGCGCCTCCGGCAATACATGGTCTGTCATACCACATTGTTGATTTCTAAAATGGATCCGATCAAGTATATCCTTGAAAAACATGCTCAAACCGGGAGGCTAGCCCGTTGGCACATGTTGTTATCCGAATATGACATCCAGTATGTACCCCAGAAGGCAATTGAGGGTAGTATTTTATCAGATTACCTTGCAGATCAGCCAGTTGAAGATTATGAACCTCTTAAGTTTGACTTTCCTGATGAAGATATTTTGTTGATCAAGAGAGATTGTGAAGAGCCAGATCCGAGCGAAGGTCCAGAACCAGGTCTTTGGTGGAGGATGATGTTTAATGGTTCCTCGAATTTCAATGGGCATGGTATAGGCGCCGTGTTGATGAACCCAAAGGGTGGTTTCACTCCATTTACAGCCAGGTTAGACTTTGAGTGTACTAATAACGTCGCAGAGTATGAAGCATGTATTCTTGGCCTCGAAGCAGCAATTCACCTCCGAATCAAACTTCTTAAAGTAAGTGGTGACTCAGCCTTAGTTATTTACCAGGTACAAGGCAAATGGGAAACGAAGAATGAGAAGTTAATCCCATATAAGGACTACATTGTCGAGCTGATTAAGTATTTCGACGAGGTAGAGTTCGAGCATGTTCCTAGATCTGAGAATCACGTTGCTGATGCTTTAGCCATGTTAGCATCCATGTGGAAAGTTAAATTCGTTAATGAAGCACCTCTTATCCATATTGAATGCAAAGTTGAGCCCGCTTATTGTCAATTAGTCGAAGAGGTTGAGGTGGATGAAAAGCCTTGGTTTCACGATATCAGGAACTATCTAGCCAAGCAAGAGTATCCCGATGGTGCTACCGGTCTGGACAAGAAAACATTGAGAAGGCTGGCTTCTAAATTCTTTATCAGTAATGGTGTGTTGTACAAGAGGAATCACGACATGGTTTTGCTCAGATGTGTTGATAAACGGGAAGCGGACATGTTACTGCAAGAGATTCACGAGGGGACCTTCGGAACTCATGCCAATGGTTATGCTATGTCCAAGAAGATGTTAAGGGCTGGGTATTATTGGTTAACCATGGAAGCTGACTGTATCCAATACGCCAGAAAATGCCATAAGTGCCAAATTTACGCTGATAAAATGCATGTACCTCCCTCGCCGTTGAATGTTTTGTCTTCGCCATGGCCGTTCTCAATGTGGGGCATTGACATGATTGGAGCAATCGAGCCGAAGGCTTCTAATGGTCATCGTTTTATCCTTGTTGCTATTGATTATTTCACCAAGTGGGTGGAGGCTGCCTCCTACACCAACGTGACTAAGCAAGTGGTTGCCCGCTTCATCAGGAAAGAAATTATCTGCCGTTATGGAATTCCAAGTCGGATAATAACTGACAATGGCACCAATCTGAATAACAAGACTATGAAGGAGTTGTGTGACAATTTCAAGATCACTCATCACAATTCTTCTCCGTACCGTCCTAAGATGAATGGGGCCGTTGAAGCTGCGAATAAGAATATCAAGAAAATCCTGCAAAAGATGGTCGTGACTTAGAAAGATTGGCATGAGATGTTACCGTTTGCTTTGCATGGATACAGAACCTCGGTGCGAACTTTGACAGGGGCAACACCTTTCTCGTTGGTGTATGGAATGGACGCCGTACTCCCCATCAAGGTAGAGATACCTTCTTTAAGGGTGTTGATGGAAGCTGAACTTGAAGAAGCTGAGTGGGTTCAAGACAGACTGGATCAGTTGAATCTCATTGACGAGAAACGCATGACAGCTATGTGCCATGGGCAATTGTATCAGAAACGGATGAAAAGAGCGTTTGATAAGAAGATTCGTATCCGTGAGTTCCGTCAAGGAGAGCTCGTACTCAAAAAAATCTTGCCAGTGCACAAAGATATGCGTGGAAAGTGGATGCCCAATTATGAAGGCCCCTTTGTTGTAAAGACCGTTTTCTCCGGAGGGTCTCTGATACTTACAACAATGGATGGAGAAGAGCTAGCACATCCCGTGAATTCTGATGCAGTCCGAAAATATTACGCCTAGAAACCCGCTAAGTCGAAAACCTGCAAAAGGCGACTTAGGCAAAAGTAAGGGTTGAAAAAAAGAAATAATAATAAAAAGCTCGCTAAGTTGAAAACCCGAAAGGGCAACTTAGGCAAAAAAGAGCGTTGTCGCTACTGCGAAAATCGGCGCCGGCTGAACAGAAGAGTCGCCACCGTGCGTTATTTATCCCACGGGAGGGAAAGGAAACGCTCAGAGTAAACCTCGCACAACACGGGAAAGGTATGGTCGTCGCAACCACAACCTGGGTTCGGGAGTCGGTTACGCAAGGGGAAGGTATTAGCACCCCTCACGTCCGTCGTACTCGACGGGATCCACGCTTGTTTTCGGGTATGGATTGTTATTCTATCTAAACTATAGGTTAAGGGTTAAAAAAGAAATAAAGTGACTCGGCAAAGTATCGCACTTTATGCCTACGTATTCCCGTCTGGGACGAGAAATCAGAGTCAACGTAGTTCGCCTACCTACGGGAAAGGAGGGGAAGGTTGCTCGATAGGACATCGCATCCTATGCCTACGTACTTTCATACAGCACGAAAGATCAGAGCAAACGTAGTTCGGCCCATGTACGACACAAGTCTGTCTTGGTTGATTTTATTCTTTCTGAAAAAGGTTTTCTTGATTAGCAGTCCCGGCGGACAAAATGACGTCTTGATGAATTCACATTCTTTTACGGAAGAAGTGTCTTTTATTGTGTTTGAAATCTTTATGGTATTTTTCTGTTTGTTTTGAGGAAGAAGAGATAGAACTCTAACCTATGGTTGCGAAGGGAAACAAACTATCCTAATGTTATCATGCATGGGTTAAGACCTAGTGTCTATCATGCTCCTCTCTTGCACAGAGAGAAACAGAGATCCTAAAGGAATAGACGGAAACAGAAACAATAGCAGATATATACAGTAAAACAGTAAAATGCATGAATGCAACAATACAAGCGAGGCAAGGGAGTCCCACTCAACCTCGAACCTAGAAAACAATAGGCAAAAGTGAACAGGCTTCACCTTCCACCCAACAGGGTAAACAGCAGACAATACAGTCAGGAAAACCAGTCAATACATCAGAAATGAAATACAGCAAAATAAACAGCCACATCAGCTCTGCATCAATACCCATCTTCAAGTCATCTCCAATCAACTCCAGGCTTCAACAAGCATCAGTCTCTATCTTCAAGGCCTTCAGGCAAGGGTTCTGGCTGACAACCTTCAATCTACAATGGCTTTTCTTCAAGTCCTATCCTCCAAGCTGAGGGATCAATCACCGGAGTGGATTGGGTGCTAAGCAATTAGTTGACTACCAATGGTGGTAAACCAACTGCTACTAACACATAAGACATTTTCTCTCAAGAGTTCTATCCCTCAGACAATAGCACCAAGCCTTCCAAAGGAAGGGGGTGAGTGTCTTAGAGAGACTCTGTATCACAGAGAAGAATGGATGCAGACAAGGCAATCCATGTTTGAGAAACAAACTTTCTAATCTAGAGCTCTGCCTAGCTCCTAAACCCTAGTCTCCACAACAGCTGCTAGCAAGAAACTCTTCTTCAATTCTAGAAAATGGACTTCAGTCTGGATCTCCAATGGCTCCATCATCATCAGTCTTCAGCTTCCCCAATCCCCAGACAAATCCCAACACCCAAACAAGCAAGCAATCATCCCCAAAGGGTACACCACACCAGTCAATTAGATATATACAGTAGATTAATAGCAGTAGGGGAATCCTGACTTTTCTAAGGGGATCTAATAACTACCCATAGCCCCTATAGTCCCATAGCTAACCTATTCAAACTCTAAGCCCTAAGGGAAATGAATTAATTCTCCTAAGTTGTCACTTAAAACCCTAATTTGTCCATGTTGTTCTCACCTAAACTAAACACCTAAAATTAATTTCTAAAAATATGAATTAAATTGCATTTACAAGTTGAATGTCTAAACTAAACAACCTAAAAATAATGGACAAAAACTATTAAAGCATCTAATAGAACAAAAATTAACAAAATCATGTATGAAATGAAACTCATTAAAATGTTATTTATTTGAAAAATATGGAAAAAAATATCAAATAAAAAATAAAATGCAATTTTTATTTTTTATAATTTTCTAGACACTTTAAAGAAAATGTTAAAAAAAGGATGAATTAAAAATATGCAATTTCTAATTTGTTATGAATTTTCAAAAATGAATGAAAATAAAAAGGAAATTGAAAAAAGAAAATAGAAAGAAATAAAGGGAGGGGGTGAGAATAGTAAGAAGATCACATTCAGCGCGTTGGGCCCATCAAATTGGGGGGTGTGTATAGCAAGCTGAGCCCAATTCCCTCTATTAAATGAAACGGTGCGTTTCAATATTTAAAATTTCCCACCAAATCTCAGGTTGAATATGGAGCGTCCGATTCTTGGTCAAGTCAAACATCCCCCTCAGATCCAAGGGTCTACGCATCGTCTTCTTCCTCTATCCATTTAGGGTTTCAGAAACATGCTTCATGCACGAAAATTCCACTCGATCTTTCTCCATGCTCCCTTGATGAAAATGAAAAATCCAAAGCCCTAAAATGATCTACTAAACACAAGGAATTCATGCCTGGTCCTAGTTTTTGCTAATTCTCCTTGTGGATCCCAAACAGAGGGCACGAAAGTTAGGGTTCACCATACTCGTCTAACATCAACTTTGCCAGAACTTCATCTTGATGATCTACAGTCACTCTATATGCTATCCTCTTCATTCTATGCCTTATCACATCAATTATAACCTAATACATAGCTTGTTCTTGAAGCCTGCAGAAATGGTGACCTGCCATGGAACTTCACAAAACTCTTCCTAGATCTCAAGAATTACTCCCCTATGGTCTCTAAACACTCCTATCCTAACCATATGATCTACAACAGCATAAATGAGGAGATTCGAAGAGTTTTGCATACCTTGCAAGTGATGATGGCAATGGTGGTTAGCCTCCAATTCAAGCCCTGGTACTTGCTGCAAGGGATCTTCAATGACTATGTATGCTTCTGTTTGCAATGGTTCTTGTTCAATCTTTATGAATCACTCTATTCCACTCTTCATGCAAGTTGGAGTGTAGACTTGGATCTCCTTCTCCAGCCACGAATTCCTTCCAATTTCTTTTGCCAATTACCCTATGATGATGGTGGATGATGATGATAACAGAAATTGGAATGCTAGATGAAGCTTTAATGGAGTTTGGATAGAAAATGCAAATTGGAGAAAGAAGATGAATGGTACAATTCTTGATCAATTCAGCCAATTCTTGATGTGAATCATGGTGTTTGCATGATGATGATGAAGATTCAATCAAAAGATATGAAGATTGATGGAGATTGGGAAGAGTTTGTGAAGCTTATGCCAAAAATGAGAAAGTGTGGAAAATTTGGGGTTTTGAACAAATGGAATCACCAACCATGGCATGAAGCTCTTCATATCAATATATACATGGGTTTAGAAAATCCTAGAACCTTGGAGAAGTTTCCCTTGCATTCTTTCCCTTGAATTTGGTTTATGTTTCTTTTATTACAAGCAACCATGGATAACTCACAAATTATGAACTAAACTAAAAATTCCACTTTATCCAATGTCTTTAAAATGACCTTTCCATTCAAAATTACCTATAATTTTGCTTCATTTGGCCAAGATATGAAAAATCTCATTTTTAAGGCCATTTTTATTCATTAAATCCAACAATTTTGGAACCTTGTGCTATGAATATTTCCAATCTCTCATGGTCACTTTTCTAGACTCAAAATGTCATTTGGAACAAGTTTGATGTTGTAAGTTTTTCCATTTGAAGCTTCCTTGTATGAGTTTTGGGCATAGGTTAAAATGACCTGTAATTCACAAATGACCAAAATACCCTTTGCTTGCCAAGACCATAAGTAGAGTTCCCCAAATCATATGAAGGCATACTATACCATTCTAGAAAGCTAAGACAATAATGAACAACTCTTATGTTGACAAGAAATTCATTTGAAATCTCCTTGAGGGGTAAAAATAGCTTGGAAGTCAAGTCACTTTCACAGACAAAATTTCAGATACCTCAGATGACCTGTAACTTGCAAGGACCATAACTTGAGTTCTATAAATCTCCTTGATGTCTTCCACCACTCAAATTAAAGGTCTTGAGATCCTCTACAAGTTTCATGTTGGCCAAGGATCCATTTGAAGCTTGCATTTTGACTTATCTTGCTTGGAAATTTGACCTAAACTAGGGGATTTTACATAGAAACCCTAATTTAGACCCTCCTCTTCTCCTTGATTTCTCTTGATTTCTTCTTAGAATAACAACATATCCTTATTCTCCATGTCAAATGATGAACCCCACACCTCTTCAATAGCCCTTAATGCCTCTCCAACAATCCTTTGACCTAGGGTTGACTCAGGGTTGACCCAGATGAAACCCTAGTTGACTGTCTTCAACTGCAATACTTGTGATCACACCAAGGACTTGTCTCCTTCTCCAAATGACTTTCTAAGTCTCCTATGATGTCCAGATACTCTCCATGCTCAACCCACAGCTCACCATTTCTTTGTTGATCCTTAGACACCCTTAGTTAGGAGATAGATGAACTGCTTGATCCATTGACTTGATAGCTTCCAAATTCTTTTCTGATGACTTGAATGGGGTTGAATCAGAATAATAACCTCTTGATAGGCCTCTAGATATGAGAATAATGATTGGTCCCCTGTTAGCTGACTTGCTATGCTTATGCTATGCAGATGAGTAACCTATGTACATGGCCCTATATGCAAATGCTAATGCAATTGAAACATAAACCAAGTGAATAAGGTTGGGCAAATTTTTAGGGTGCAACAGCTGCCCCTATTCAAGCGGCTTGGACTTGATTGGGTGAAGAGCCCGGAGCCTTCAGACATTCGCGGTACGAGACGGTTGAATACTAGGAACCCAGAAATTTGCCAACCGCAGAAATAAACTGCGCCACTGCTTGGGGAACGACATTCATCAGCTGAATTTAACTGTTACGGCAACCCACTGATCTCGTGCGACCGTGCTGGGGATTCTTCTCATCATCCTGAAAAAGATTGAATCATCGGAAACTTCGTCCTTTGCTTGTCCACGTCAGGACTCTATCTGCTGTCAACTCGGAAAAAACTTCAACAACTTTGCTGGGGACGACTCGTCTGCCTCCTCGTCAGAGATAAATCGTCCACGTTAGGAATAAACTCTTCCATGTTAGGAATACCACCGTCCACGTTAGGACTCGCCTTTCCACGTAAGGAATAACTGTTTCTTCTTTCCGTCCACGTCAGGACTAAACTTTCCACGTAAGGAATCAATCTCTTTTCCACGTAAGGAATCAACTTCTTTTCCATCTGTCCGCGTCAGGACTAAACTTTTCCACGTAAGGAAACACCTTCTCTTTTCCACGTAAGGAATAAATTCGTCTTTCCACGTAAGGAAACCATATTCTTTCCATGTAAGGAAACATTGTCTTTCCACGTAAGGAGAACATCGTCCACGTTAGGACCCACCTTTCCACGTTAGGAACAACTCTCTTCTTGATTTGTCCACGTAAGGAATCAATATTTCCACGTAAGGAAATGAATTTTGATTTGTCTACGCCAGGACTCACATCTTCATCTGATGAAATAATAGAACCTGTCCCCGTCAGGACTCGCGCGTCTTCGGCTTGCTGGGGAAATAAGACTTTGTCCATGCCAGGACTCATACTTCGCCAACAACACGAAGAAGGATGAATTTGTCCATGTCAGGACTCTCGTACCTTGCCATCACGAAGAACCACAAACTTGTCCCTGTCAGGACGCACATCTCACCATTACAAATAGAGATAACTGCTGGAAATACATTGTCCACGTTAGGACACCAACACGAAGAGTAACCAACTTTCGCCCACGTCAGGACTCCACACCCAATCAATACCGAGAACTCGAACGTGTCCATGTTAGGACTAACACACATCGTCAACTTGAGGAAATGTCCACGTTAGGACTCCACATTCCACCAATCGTCTCTAGCACAAAGGAATCCCGTCAATAAAATTGTCCACGTTAGGACTCATCCTTCCATTGGTCTGTGAACTTCTTATCACTGACGTTACAGCAACTCCGAGGCTGACTCTACTGGGGACATCGGGAAACCAGACTTCCGGATGCCTGCTCTGATAACCGGCGGTAGCCTCTACAATTCTGATTCATGAATCCTTTGATGACCACTAGCTCTGCTTAGGGATAAAGAGAAGCTTATCCTGCTGACTCTGTGGGGAGAACACGAGAAATTCACAAATAACTCTGTTCGGAGACAAAGAGAACTTCATTATGATAACTCTGTGGGGAGTAATGCCGAAGTTGACACTTCATGGGATGTCTCACGTCGAGATCTCGAATGTTTATTGATTTATTGGAGCAAGAACTCCTCCCACCCGCAAGAGAAATAACACTTGAACACAAACGGTTAACCAACCTGGTTTATGTTTCACAAATGCATATGTTTGGCAATGATGCAATGCTCCCTTCGACATGGGAATGCTACACGTTTCTTTGGTTAATGCAAGTATGACACTATATGCTGATGCGAATGCAGACTCGAACTGTTGGGCACAGGAGCTGCTTCAGCAAAATAAATGCTGAAAATAATGCCAACTCCGCTGGGGATAGCCAGGTGCTACAGAATCATTCCAGCAAAATAAATGCTGGGCAGATGAAGTCGATTCAGCTGGGAAATTGGGAACTTAACCCAGCACCTTGTTGAAGGACCACCCTGCTGGAGAATATAACTCTGCTGGGGAACAGCAGATGCGCCTGGTATGATTGAACTTCTGCGGGAAAGTGAACGGATATCATACGGTATTCTGACAAAATAAATGCCATGACCCACACCAACTATGCCGGGGAGAGCCTTAATCTTCGAATTCCACTGGGAGGAATACTTGCTGAGAAGAGAATTCCGCTGGGGATAGGATGATTCTCTTGGGAAAAATCAACTGACTCCACTGGGGGAGAGTAAATAACCCTGCAGGGAAAGGTAAACTGCCTGAACACAGCTCGCCAATTGGAAATATTAATCTTCTGAGGCTGAATACTCAGAAGCTGAGGATAAATGACTTTACTGGAGCATGTCCTCTTGGATAGGCTACGACTAGCTGGGGAATTCGATCCTTCTTCAGTAAGGAACATGCATGACCTGCGTGGAGATCAAGTCTTTCGTTAACGCAATCTTTTGATCGTCTTCCTCGTACGGCTATGAAACCTGCAACAACACAAACAAGACAAGACAAGCCTATGCAACCAAATCGATTCAGGTTAGCGACGTTATTTTCAGTTAATTCAAAGCTTTAACAATTGTTGGCAAGGGCCAGTGATGTTATACACATGCTAATTTCAATAAACTTAGGCGTTTTATCATGCACAAAACAGTAAAGAACCAGCATCAAGTACTGAATAACATATTTTATTGATCGGGCCCCTGAATGGGCGGAGTTTGTACATGGGATGTAACTCCTGAAATGAGGAAGCTACGCAAAGCAAATACACAAGTATGCACAAGAAGCCTAAATATTTTGACAAATTAAATTTTTGTACACATGTCGGCAACGGGATGCAGGTGAACACCACGAACTGATCCTCCTATGACTCGTCCGACTCTAATGCTTTTCCCGGTATTCATACTTTTGAAAAGGTTGTACCAGATAACCGATCCTCCCCGTTATATTCTCCCGCATTGATGCTCAGTGTAATATCAAATTCGGACCGCAGTCATTTGCTTTTCAAATCCCTAACTTTTGCGTGAACCGCCCTTTACGGGTTTTCAATTCACTGGGATACCCCTTTTTGCCGAAGCCGCCCAGTGTAGGTTTTCAACTTTGCGGGTGTACATTTTTCAATTTTATCCCTAACTTTTGCCCGAACCTTTCATTTTGTTTTTGGTTCGCCAGGATGCCCCATTTTTGCCTGGACTCTCTTTTTTCTGTCCAGCGGGTCTATTTTAAGCAAAGTATTTTTTAACTGCGTCCGAATTCACAGGTGACGCGAAGTCTTCTCCGTCCATGGTGGACAACAACAACGCTCCTCCTGAGAATACTTTCCTGACAACGTATGGCCCTTCGTAGTTGGGGGTCCACTTGCCCCTGTGATCTGCTTGCGGCGGGAGAATCCTTTTCAGCACAAGGTCGCCCGTCTGAAAGCTTCGCGGATGTATTTTCTTATCATACGCTTTCTTCATTCGGCTCTGGTATAAACGACCGTATGCTAGAGAAGCTAGCCTCTTCTCGTCCATCAAACTCAGTTGATTCAACCTGTCTTTTACCCATTCTGCCTCGTCCAGCTGAACGTCTCGCAATACCCTCAGAGAAGGGATCTCAACTTCCAATGGTAACACCGCTTCCATTCCGTACACTAACGAGAATGGGGTTGCCCCGGTTGATGTGCGTACCGTCGTACGATAACCGTGCAAAGAAAAAGGTAGCATCTCGTGCCAATCCTTATAGGTCACCACCATTTTCTGAACGATCTTCTTGATATTCTTATTGGCCGCCTCAACAGCGCCATTCATCTTGGGTCGGTAAGGGGAGGAGTTGTGATGTTCGATCTTGAAATTCTGACAGAGCTCCTTCATCATTTTGTTGTTCAGGTTTGAACCATTATCCGTGATTATCCGCTCGGGAATCCCATATCGGCAAATGATATCTCTCTTGATGAATCTGGTCACCACTTGCTTTGTTACATTTGCGTAAGACGCCGCTTCCACCCACTTGGTGAAATAATCGATTGCCACTAGAATGAACCGATGCCCGTTAGAAGCCGTCGGCTCGATCTTTCCAATCATATTGATTCCCCACATCGAGAATGGCCATGGTGATGACATCACATTTAGAGGACTCGGAGGCACATGGATCTTATCAGCATAGATCTGGCACTTGTGGCACTTCCTTGCGAACTTGAAACAATCAGTTTCCATAGTCAGCCAAAAATAGCCTGCCCGCAGCAGCTTTCTCGTCATAGCATGCCCCCCAGCATGCGTGCCAAAGGTACCCTCGTGTATTTCCTCCATGAGCAGCTTTGCCTCTCTTTCGTCTACACAATGCAACAGCACCAAATCGTGATTTCTTCTGTATAAGACGCCATCCGGGTTCAAATAGAAATTACCCGCTAATCTCCTGAGAGTCTTCTGATCTTGACTGGATGCCCCAGCCGGGTACTCTTTATTTTTCAGGAAATTAAGGATATCACAATACCACGGTTTGTCGTCGGATGCTTCGCCAATGGCAAATACATAGGCTGGCCTGTCAAGCCGAGAGATAATGATTCGGGGAGCCTCGTTCCAGAAGTTGACTTTGTACATGGAAGACAAGGTGGCAAGGGCGTCGGCCATTTGATTCTCTGCCCGCGGTACATGATGCAATTCAACCTTGTCGAAGAAAGGCAACAATCTTCTTGCATAATTCATGTAATGTATCAAGTTGGGCTAACGCGTCTCCCATTCCCCTTTGATTTGATTCACCACCAGAGCTGAGTCTCCGTATACGTCTAAATTCTTGATTCGCAAATCAATGGCTTCTTCAAGCCCCATTATACAAGCTTCGTATTCGGCTTCATTATTGGTAACGGCAAAGGTCAATCGGGCAGTAAACGGGATGTGCGACCCGTGTGGCGTAGTGATGATTGCCCCTATTCCGCTACCGTAAGCATTCACAGCTCCGTCGAATATCATCTTCCATTTAGAACCCAACTCTAGCCCCTCGTCTGGCAACGGCTCTTCACAATCTTTCATCTTTAGGTACATGATATCCTCGTCAGGAAAATCAAACCTCATCGATTGGTACTCTTCAATAGGCTGCTCCGCCAGATACTCAGACAACACACTCCCCTTTATAGCCTTTTGCGAGACGTATTGGATGTCATATTCAGTCAAGACCATCTGCCAACGGGCAATTCTTCCTGACAACGCCTGCTTTTCAAATACATATTTTATAGGATCCATCTTCGAGATGAGCATGGTTGTATGATTCAGCATGTATTGCCTCAAACGCTTGGCGGCCCAAGCTAGCGCGCAACAAGTTTTCTCAAGCATTGAGTATCGAGATTCACAGTCTGTAAATTTCTTACTCAAGTAATAGATTGCATGCTCTTTTCTCCCTGTCTCGTCGTGCTGACCGAGAACACAACCCATGCTTCCCTCAAGAACCGTCAAATACATGATCAAGGGTCTCCCTGCCACTGGGGGTATCAAAATGGGAGGCTCCTGCAAATACTGCTTTATTTTATCGAACGCCTTTTGACAATTTTCGTTCCATGTTACAGCTTGATCTTTCTTCAACAGCTTGAATAATGGTTCACACGTAGCAGTTAGGTGAGATATGAACCGAGCGATGTAGTTCAACCTCCCTAAAAACCCGCGCACCTCTTTCTCTGTTTTAGGCGTCGGCATTTCTTGAATCGCTTTTATTTTAGCAGGATCGACCTCTATTCCTCTTTCGCTTACGATAAACCCCAGCAGTTTACCCGATCTCACCCCGAAGGTGCATTTATTAGGGTTCAGCCTCAGCCTGAACTTCCTAAGCCTTTTAAATAACTTCAGCAGATTCACCAGATGCTCTTCCTCCGTCTGGGATTTGGCAATCATATCGTCAACATAAACTTCGATCTCTTTATGCATCATGTCATGGAAAAGAGTTTTCATCGCCCGCTGATATGTTGCCCCAGCATTTTTCAAACCAAAGGGCATTACTTTGTAGCAAAATGTTCCCCAAGGCGTTATGAAAGTAGTCTTCTCCATATCCTCTAGCGCCATTTTAATCTGATTATAGCCTGAAAAGCCATCCATGAAGGAGAATACGGAGTATTGAGCAGTATTATCAACTAACACGTCAATGTGAGGAAGTGGAAAATCGTCTTTTGGGCTTGCTTTATTCAAATCTCTATAGTCCACGCACATTCGAACCTTGCCATCTTTCTTTGGCACTGGTACGATGTTGGCAACCCATGAGGGATACTTTGTCACAGCCAGGAAACCAGCGTCCCACTGTTTTTGAACTTCCTCTTTGATCTTCACTGCCATATCTGGTCGAGTTCTGCGAAGTTTTTGTTTGACCGGCGGGCAATCTTCTTTCAGTGGCAGGCGGTGCACAACCATGTCTGTATCGAGCCCT
This sequence comes from Lathyrus sativus, assembly GCA_963859935.3. Taxonomy (NCBI): domain Eukaryota; kingdom Viridiplantae; phylum Streptophyta; class Magnoliopsida; order Fabales; family Fabaceae; genus Lathyrus; species Lathyrus sativus. The sequence goes on along the minus strand of OZ012739.1, from coordinate 350,748,400 downwards.
GGCATATCTTCATACGACCAAGCGAATACATCACTATACTCTCGGAGCATTTCAACCAGTCTTCGCTTGATATCACCCTGCAGCGCGGCTCCGATACGAATATTCTTCTCAACCCCTTCCGACCCCAAGTTGATAATTTCGATGACCTCGTCGTGAGGCAGAATGGCTCTTTCCTCTTGCTTCACCAACCAAGACAGTTCTTCAGGGACGTCGCTATCTTCGACAACCTCTTCTTCAGCCTGAAATACCGGGTGCTCAAAGTCGGGACGAGTCATAGGTGGTTCAAGGATGTCATCTGAAAATGTTATCCTGCAAAAGGAATGGTTAAGTGCTTCAAAATGCGTATAAAGCGAATAACCACGTTACCATTTTATTGAAAATTATAAAACAAGAAAGACAGAGATTACATTATTTGCACATGAAAAACGCCATTTATTCAATGATTAACACGCAATGTTCATAACAACACAGCCCTAAGCAAATCATGATGCCCCGGGCAAGACATCAGATTATTCAACAATTAATAAAGCAAAGCATTACTGTTTAAGAGTCACAGGAACAAGCTCCTGAATAGACCAGTTGCACAGTCCTTGTCCTGGCGTGCTTGGCTGAATCCAGGCATCCATATCACAGTCACTGTCTCCTTCGTCAGACTCCGAAGCAGCATTGATGGTTTCATGACATACTCCACTGGCAGAGATGGTAATTGGCCCTCTGAAACGGGGCGCCCCCACAGCAGGTACTGACGATGACGGTTGGTATCCCAGCCCGAACCGGTCCGTCTTCACAGGAATGTCCAGCACTTTGCCCCAGCCCTTTGCTTCTCCTGCTTCCACTAGAGCTTGAGCTTCTTTATACGATGAGACGACTATCTCTGGCACTTTGCTCGGCCCGGGACCTTTGTCCTTGATGCGCAACCCTTCAAATGCCTGGCAGGGTGTTTCGTGGATCTCTCCGTCGACTTCCACATATTTAAACGACGACAAATGGCTGACCAGGATGTCTTCTTCTCCGCATACAGTGACTACGCTGTCTCCGACCATATATTTCAACTTCTGATGTAGGGTGGACGTGACTGCCCCCGCCCCATGAATCCAAGGTCTTCCAAGCAAGCAGCTGTACGCAGGCTGAATATCCATGATATAAAACTCAGTTGCAAACACCTCCGGCCCCACCTGTAGAGGCAATGTGATCGATCCAAAGACTGTTCTCCGCGTGCCATCAAACGCTCTGACTACCAAGTCGCTGGGCGTGCACAAGATTCCTCTAACGTCCAGCTTCATCATCGCCTTCTTGGGCAGCACATTCAAAGACGATCCGGTGTCGACCAATACATGCGACATTACTGATCCTCTACATTCGACAGATATGTGCAGCGCCATATTATGATCTCTCCCTTTCGGGGTCAAATCAAAGTCGGTAAAGCCCAAGCTGTGGCCTGCATTCACATGTGCCAACACTCCTTCCAGCTGATTCACGGAGACGTCTTGAGGTACAAAAGAAGTATCCAGGACTTTCAGCAAAGCATTTCTGTGAGCTTCCGAACACAACAGCAATGACAGGATAGATATTTTGGACGGCGTCTGCTGCAGATGCTCCACAATCTTATAATCACTTTTTCGAATCAAGCGCATGAACTCTTCTACGTCTTTCGATGCCGATTCTTTGTCACTCGCTTGCACTGGGACATTCTCAACCGCTTTCCCTTTTCCTTTTGCTAGTCTTTCGGCCTCCACTTCAGGGGATATAAAGATCCTACCACTCCTTGTCATACCTCCCGAACCAACAACATTATCCACAGTCTCAGCTGGCTGCTTGTTAACATCAATCTTTATTCCGTCACAATATACCTCCAACCCATATGACCATGGGACTGCTTTCGTGTTCTCGTACGGGATCGGCCCGGCCTTAGTTATGGTGATCGGTGGTCGCTGAGCTGGTGCTGCAATAGTGATTGTCTTTCGAGGAATCGTTACAGTGGCCACATCATTCTGATCACATGCTACTGCCCCTGCGGGCTCTTCAGTTGCTGCTTGGTCAAACTGCAATATGCCTTCATTAATTAAAGCCTGAACGCCTTTCTTCAAATCATCACACCCCCCAGCTAGGGTCCAACATTCTAAGCAATACTCGTCACACCCCGGGTAAACAACCCCTTGTAACAGTCGGCTCTTTATCTCGCTCAGCGGCGTCTTTAAATCGTCGACATTCATAATCAGACTTAACCCTTCCTCAGTCAGAATGGCGTTTGCCCCGTGATTAGGCATGGGCTTCTGCACTATATTCGGACCTGTCGTTCCAAAATTGATAGTCTTATTGTCCAAAAGATCCTGCACAACGTGCTTAAAAGCATGGCAACCCTCTATATCGTGGCCCGGGGCCCCAGAATGAAACTCACAGTGCCTGCTTGCATCATAACCAAACGGGGGAGCTCCCGTTATCGGTGCCAGAGTTCTCTTCTCTACCAGGTTCAATCCCAACAATGTCTGCAATAAATCAGCATATGTCGAAGGAGGCTTCTCGAATACTCTTCTTGGTTTACCACCCTGGAATCTTCGTTGGGCCTGCTGTGCCCCCTGCTGAGGCTGCTGCTGCTGCATTGGCTGCTGCTGAGACGGTTGTTGTTGCTGAAGTGGTCGTTGCTGGTACGGGATAGTAACACTCGCCACCTGCTGCGGCTGATGATATTGGTTTCGTCCCCTGCCTCGGCCTCAGCCTCGGCCTCCAAATACTGCGCTTGCCTCACCCTGACGGCGCCCACCAAAAGTCCTCTTATTACTGCCAGATGCAGTTGATTCCTCAACCTGGAACTTTCCTTGCTTAATGTTACGTTCAATCTTTTCTCCCATCAGAATTAGGTCTGAAAAACTAGCCAGAGACGTGTGGAACAGCATATCATGAAACAGACCTGTGAATGTGCTGACGAACATGTCATTCATTTCCTTGTCTTCTACGGGAGGACGGACCCTGGCAGCCATATCGCGCCACCTTTGCGCGTACTCTTTAAAGCTCTCCCCCTTCTTCTGAGACAGCCCTGCCAACTGGACCCGATTGGGTGCCAAATCGCTGTTATACTTGTAGTGAGCTACAAATGCCTCTGCCAATTGCTTCCATGTCTTGATATTGGTTGGCTCCAACCCCATATACCACTCTAAGGAAGGGCCCGACAGACTATCTTGAAAGAAATGCATTAGCATTCTCTCATCAGTTGAGTACGCAGACATCTTTCTGTAATAAGCCCGCACGTGCACTTTTGGACATGTGTCCCCTTTATACTTATCAAACGCAGGAGCTTTGAATTTGATGGGCACCCTCAAGCCAGGTACCAGACCCATTGTTGCCATGTCCAAGCCTACAGCACTTTGGTTCAGGACCCCCCTCATTTGCTCTTCTAGCATTCTGATCTTCTGGGAGTCGTCCATCGGCCCTTCGAAACCTCCGCCGGAGAAAGCGTCCTCCTGCTGATCTTCTTGCCACATACCATTTCCAGCTCCATACCCATCATATCCATTATTACGTCCAACCCCGATCTGATTCATCCCCGAACCTCGGCCTCTGTTGCCGTATCCCTGAACTCCTCCAGCAGGCCCAAAAGCCATAAACCCAGCGCCGTTTCCATTTCCGAAACCTCCATAGCCCTGATTGGCCATACCATAACCGTCTTGCCCAAAGCCTTGAGCATTGAAACCATATTTCCCAGCATTATCGAATCCCTGATCATTGAACCCGAATCCAGCATTGACAAAGCCGTTGTCTCCCATATTATCACCCAAGTTGACATCACCAAGCCCAACGTTATGGACAGCAGCCTCGTTCCCAACTCCGACGTTACCATTCACAGCAGCGGTAGCATTGTTGACATTAGCAGCTGGTATGTTGACTACAGGTGGAGCTACTGGCGTGGGAGTACCATCTCCATGAGCAGTATCGACTCGTACAGACTGATGATCCTCGTTACCGTGACCAGCATTTCGGGCCAACAGAGGCTGGACCATGGCCTGCAAATTCTCCTGACCCTTTGCAATAGCTTCCATGGTCTGCATAAAGAGAGCGAGCTTCTCGCGCACATCTTGCATCTCGTTCTGCATCTGATCCATGATTCTTCGACAGTTGGTGCGGGTAGAATAGCGGTGCGGGTGTTGATCTGCAATCCTGGAAAGTACCATGCAGAGCAGGAAATAAGACACTATCCAAAGATTACCTGTAATGCAATATCAATATGAATGCAATGCAACGTGTGTGTCTGTGCATTAGGGAAATTCATTCCCCGATTCTAGTGTGAAGGTGCCGGTGCAGTGACAGTGCTAATAATATAAAGATCGGAGCTGAATCACAGAAAGCCTCATATATTGCTGAGAAACCAATAAACCCGGAATACAATGTCGCTGAGAGTACAACAAGAAGGCATGACCTCAACCAACAATCCTGGTGATGGTCAGCACAATGCAAATAAAGCATACAAGTTACTACATGAAATGATCAAATCCTCCCATAAGTCTGGTATTCTTCTAGCAGCTTCCTGGTCTCCGGATGACTTGGTCGATCAAGCAGCCCTTCAACAAGTTGGTTTCTTTTCTTAAGAACACGGCGTACGTCTTCAGCAGTTTCTTCCCATGCCCCCTCTCCGAAGCGATCCTCCAGTTTACGCTTCTGAGACACAGCTTCATCTCTGCCTTTGATGGCCTTGTTTAGTGCATTCTGGAGACTATACCGGGTCATCACTTCTTCCTCACACTTCTTGATGCTGGACTTCAACTGCTCTTCGAGGTCGGAAATTTGCTGTTTCAACTTATCCTCCCTCTTCTTGTTGTTAGTGAGCGTGGCATTCCAAGTCTTATTGCAAGAAGAGATCTCTCGGTGAGCGATGTCAAGCGCTTTCTTCATGGATTCAAGCATGTCATGGGAACTTCTGAACTCTTGCCCCAGACGTTCGCGCTTCTTCCTCTCCTCAGTCAGCTCAGCCCCTAATCTGTTCATTAGCTCAATCTGCTGTTGGAAAGCATGGACGACCTTGTTTTTCTTGCTGCGTATCTGGGCTAACTCCTGCTCTAACCCTTCGTTGATCTTCAATAAGGCTTCTTTTTCTCTCACAACCTGCTCATAGGCTTCCCTAGAAACAGTAGTTGGCTCCGCTACCGGAATAGGAACGAGAACTGGTGCGTCTGGAAATGGCATCTTCAACTGACTGGCTCTCTCCTGAATCCACACTCTATAAGGTGCATAGGCCTGACAGTCATTCTTTCCTAACAACGGCTTCCCTCTTCGGTTAATATGCGTCCAGGCATGCTGCAGCTTGGCTAGTAGCTCCCCCCTCACATCTCCAGTGAAGTACAGAGATTCCTGTACTTCTTCCTCTTTTGGCGGGTTCTTCAGGGCATATCCGAACTGACGGACGAACAGAGAAGGGTTGTGGTTGATACACCCTTTTCTCCCTATCAGCGGAACATTAGGGTAACCAGAACAACTGAAGATAAGCTCAGATCCCAGCAGATCTCTATCAAACCAATCAACGTCTTCAGAAGTTAACCTCATCATATGCTCTGGCCAGTCGGGCGTAATTGCATTATCCATGAAAGGTCCCCTCGAAGGAAAATGACTCTTGAACCACATATACAGCAAAGGTACGCAACAGGAGACATTCTTGCCTCTCCTGTTTTCATTCCTGTAGTGCATCGAATGGTAAAAGTCCCCGATCAGTGTTGGTACTGGGTTACCGGCAGCAAATAGATGAAATGCATCCATGTCCACGAAGTTCGGGAAATTAGGGAACAACACTATCCCATAAATGCAGAGGGCCAAAATAGCGTTAAAGACCACCCAACACCCATTCTTGGCGTGCTCTTGAGCCTTACCAACCAGAAACTGAAGAGAAAAACCCGGAACCCCTCGCCACGCAGTCATCAACAAGTCAGAAGCATTCATATGCAGGGCCTTGGCTAAATCCTCCAAATTGGGCTCAGCGACTGAGTGGATAAAAGGAACTGCATTCTGAACCGGTAGCTCAGTAAACTCTACATACTCCTCCATGGTGGGCCCCAAGATAAAATCCGCAAACGTGAAACATCTCAAAGCTGGGTCATAGAATTGCATCAAGGTGTACAGCCCATTCAATTCGTCCTCGGTAGACCTACGCACTAATCCCAACAACCGCCCGTAACTCTGCCTGAAGCTTCTACGGACATCCTCATTCGCAAGAGAAATCAGACCCAGGAGTGGAGTAATATCGGGGACAGGTAGCTTATACGCAACGGTCATCCTCAAACCAGCCATGATCAATACTCAGAAGTCCAGACACTAGAACCGGGGGAATGCAAATGCACCTGCAGCACAGACACACGTTAGTGGGATGCAATGATAATGGGAATGCAAACAATGCAATGCAAATAACACGCAACAGGGACCAACTGTCATAGCTGAAAAGCTTGAACCATATCAAGAAGTCTCAGATAGACCCTTTAGAAATCCCCAAAACCTGGTCTCGGATAGACCTATAATGAAGCTCCAACAACAGTCTCTGACAGACCTCACAACCCTGGTCTCAGACAGACCTATGATAAAGCTCCAACAACAGTCTCTGACAGACCTCAAACCATAACTTAGACTGGTCTCTGGTAGACCTCAAATCATATCTCCAAATGGTCTCTGGCAGACCTTAGAACTATCCAACTGGTCTCTGACAGACATCATACCACATCTCCAAATGGTCTCTGACAGACCTCATAACTCTCTATAAATACCCAGGATCTCTGATCAAGAAATAACCGGTAATCTGAAAGTCTAGTTACCTGCATAACCCCGAACCCTCTCACAGGTGGATGTCCTAGTAACTGACGAAGGTATGGCATCCTATGCGGTCGTCGGCGTCACAGACTTTCAGGTTTGATGATACGATTCCCAGAAGGAGTGGCATCACCAAATCCTGAAGAGGCCTCACTTAGCCAACTTCCAAATGATCGGTCCCCAGAGTCGACAATCCAACTAACCAGCAACCCAAGCCACCCAAAGGGCAGGACAGGAGGCCAACCAGAAGAACCTCGTCTGAGCGTAGATTTCGCGGGACACTAGGACATGCAAAGCACGTGCGCGCCCACTAATCTCTACTCTAAGTCTAAGGTGCACTCAAGCCCAGGTCCGGCTTCTCGCTCAATATCAGAACACCCGTCACACCCCAATATACAGCAATAATAATCAATATATATATATACTGCTGAAAAATAAAGGTCAGAAATATAAATCCATACAAAATCCTCGACGGGAAAACAAGCGTTAGGATTGACTCTCTTAAGGGACGTTGGATCCCGAATGCATAAGAACTATCGCAGTCCTTAGCAGCCAGGGGACGTTGGATCCCCAGCAGAGTCGCCAGCTGTCGCTACTGCGAAAATCGGCGCCGGCTGAACAGAAGAGTCGCCACCGTGCGTTATTTATCCCACGGGAGGGAAAGGAAACGCTCAGAGTAAACCTCGCACAACACGGGAAAGGTATGGTCGTCGCAACCACAACCTGGGTTCGGGAGTCGGTTACGCAAGGGGAAGGTATTAGCACCCCTCACGTCCGTCGTACTCGACGGGATCCACGCTTGTTTTCGGGTATGGATTGTTATTCTATCTAAACTATAGGTCAAGGGTTAAAAAAGAAATAAAGTGACTCGGCAAAGTATCGCACTTTATGCCTACGTATTCCCGTCTGGGACGAGAAATCAGAGTCAACGTAGTTCGCCTACCTACGGGAAAGGAGGGGAAGGTTGCTCGATAGGACATCGCATCCTATGCCTACGTACTTTCATACAGCACGAAAGATTAGAGCAAACGTAGTTCGGCCCATGTACGACACAAGTCTGTCTTGGTTGATTTTATTCTTTCTGAAAAAGGTTTTCTTGATTAGCAGTCCCGGCGGACAAAATGACGTCTTGATGAATTCACATTCTTTTACGGAAGAAGTGTCTTTTATTGTGTTTGAAATCTTTATGGTATTTTTCTGTTTGTTTTGAGGAAGAAGAGATAGAACTCTAACCTATGGTTGCGAAGGGAAACAAACTATCCTAATGTTATCATGCATGGGTTAAGACCTAGTGTCTATCATGCTCCTCTCTTGCGCAGAGAGAAATAGAGATCCTAAAGGAATAGACGGAAACAGAAACAATAGCAGATATATACAGTAAAACAGTAAAATGCATGAATGCAACAATACAAGCGAGGCAAGGGAGTCCCACTCAACCTCGAACCTAGAAAACAATAGGCAAAAGTGAACAGGCTTCACCTTCCACCCAACAGGGTAAATAGCAGACAATACAGTCAGGAAAACTAGTCAATACATCAGAAATGAAATACAGCAAAATAAACAACCACATCAGCTCTGCATCAATACCCATCTTCAAGTCATCTCCAATCAACTCCAGGCTTCAACAAGCATCAGTCTCTATCTTCAAGGCCTTCAGGCAAGGGCTCTGGCTGACAACCTTCAATCTACAATGGCTTTTCTTCAAGTCCTATCCTCCAAGCTGAGGGATCAATCACCAGAGTGGATTGGGTGCTAAGCAATTAGTTGACTACCAATGGTGGTAAACCAACTGCTACTAACACATAAGACATTTTCTCTCAAGAGTTCTATCCCTCAGACAATAGCACCAAGCCTTCCAAAGGAAGGGGGTGAGTGTCTTAGAGAGACTCTGTATCATAGAGAAGAATGGATGCAGACAAGGCAATCCATGTTTGAGAAACAAGCTTTCTAATCTAGAGCTCTGCCTAGCTCCTAAACCCTAGTCTCCACAACAGCTGCTAGCAAGAAACTCTTCTTCAATTCTAGAAAATGGACTTCAGTCTGGATCTCCAATGGCTCCATCATCATCAGTCTTCAGCTTCCCCAATCCCCAGACAAATCCCAACACCCAAACAAGCAAGCAATCATCCCCAAAGGGCACACCACACCAGTCAATCAGATATATACAGTAGATTAATAGCAGTAGGGGAATCCTGACTTTTCTAAGGGGATCTAATAACTACCCATAGCCCCTATAGTCCCATAGCTAACCTATTCAAACTCTAAGCCCTAAGGGAAATGAATTAATTCTCCTAAGTTGTCACTTAAAACCCTAATTTGTCCATGTTGTTCTCACCTAAACTAAACACCTAAAATTAATTTCTAAAAATATGAATTAAATTGCATTTACAAGTTGAATGTCTAAACTAAACAACCTAAAAATAATGGACAAAAAATATTAAAGCATCTAATAGAACAAAAATTAACAAAATCATGTATGAAATGAAACTCATTAAAATGTTATTTATTTGAAAAATATGGAAAAAATATCAAATAAAAATTAAAATGCAATTTTTATTTTTTATAATTTTCTAAACACTTTAAAGAAAATGTTAAAAAAAGGATGAATTAAAAATATGCAATTTCTAATTTGTTATGAATTTTCAAAAATGAATGAAAATAAAAAGGAAATTGAAAAAAGAAAATAGAAAGAAATAAAGGGAGGGGGTGAGAATAGTAAGAAGATCACATTCAGCGCGTTGGGCCCATCAAATTGGGGGGTGTGTATAGCAAGCTGAGCCCAATTCCCTCTATTAAATGAAACGGTGCGTTTCAATATTTAAAATTTCCCACCAAATCTCAGGTTGAATATGGAGCGTCCGATTCTTGGTCAAGTCAAACATCCCCCTCAGATCCAAGGGTCTACGCATCGTCTTCTTCCTCTATCCATTTAGGGTTTCAGAAACATGCTTCATGCACGAAAATTCCACTCGATCTTTCTCCATGCTCCCTTGATGAAAATGAAAAATCCAAAGCCCTAAAATGATCTACTAAACACAAGGAATTCATGCCTGGTCCTAGTTTTTGCTAATTCTCCTTGTGGATCCCAAACAGAGGGCACGAAAGTTAGGGTTCACCATACTCGTCTGACATCAACTTTGCCAGAACTCCATCTTGATGATCTACAGTCACTCTATATGCTATCCTCTTCATTCTATTCCTTATCACATCAATTATAACCTAATACATAGCTTGTTCTTGAAGCCTGCAGAAATGGTGACCTGCCATGGAACTTCACAAAACTCTTCCTAGATCTCAAGAATTACTCCCCTATGGTCTCTAAACACTCCTATCCTAACCATATGATCTACAACAGCATAAATGAGGAGATTCGAAGAGTTTTGCATACCTTGCAAGTGATGATGGCAATGGTGGTTAGCCTCCAATTCAAGCCCTGGTACTTGCTGCAAGGGATCTTCAATGACTATGTATGCTTCTGTTTGCAATGGTTCTTGTTCAATCTTTGTGAATCACTCTATTCCACTCTTCATGCAAGTTGGAGTGTAGACTTGGATCTCCTTCTCCAGCCACGAATTCCTTCCAATTTCTTTTGCCAATTACCCTATGATGATGGTGGATGATGATGATAACAGAAATTGGAATGGTAGATGAAGCTTTAATGGAGTTTGGATAGAAAATGAAAATTGGAGAAAGAAGATGAATGGTACAATTCTTGATCAATTCAGCCAATTCTTGATGTGAATCATGGTGTTTGCATGATGATGATGAAGATTCAATCAAAAGATATGAAGATTGATGGAGATTGGGAAGAGTTTGTGAAGCTTATGCCAAAAATGAGAAAGTGTGGAAAATTTGGGGTTTTGAACAAATGGAATCACCAACCATGGTATGAAGCTCTTCATATCAATATATACATGGGTTTAGAAAATCCTAGAACCTTGGAGAAGTTTCCCTTGCATTCTTTCCCTTGAATTTGGTTTATGTTTCTTTTATTACAAGCAACCATGGATAACTCACAAATTATGAACTAAACTCAAAATTACACTTTAGCCAATGTCTTTAAAATGACCTTTCCATTCAAAATGACCTATAATTTTGCTTCATTTGGCCAAGATATGAAAAATCTCATTTTTAAGGCCATTTTTATTCATTAAATCCAACAATTTTGGAACCTTGTGCTATGAATCTTTCCAATCTCTCATGGTAACTTTTCTAGACTCAAAATGTCATTTGGAACAAGTTTGATGTTGTAAGTTTTTCCATTTGAAGCTTCCTTGTATGAGTTTTGGGCATAGGTTAAAATGACCTGTAATTCACAAATGACCAAAATACCCTTTGCTTGCCAAGACCATAAGTAGAGTTCCCCAAATCATATGAAGGCATACTATACCATTATAGAAAGCTAAGACAATAAGGAACAACTCTTATGTTGACCAGAAATTCATTTGAAATCACCTTCAGGGGTAAAAATAGCTTGGAAGTCAAGTCACTTTCACAGACAAAATTTCAGATACCTCAGATGACCTGTAACTTGCAAGGACCATAACTTGAGTTCTATAAATCTCCTTGATGTCTTCCACCACTCAAATTAAAGGTCTTGAGATCCTATACAAGTTTCATGTTGGCCAAGGATCCATTTGAAGCTTGAATTTTGACTTATCTTGCTTGGAAATTTGACCTAAACTAGGGGATTTTACATAGAAACCCTAATTTAGACCCTCCTCTTCTCCTTGATTTCTCTTGATTTCTTCTTAGAATAACAACATATCCTTATTCTCCATGTCAAATGATGAACCCCACACCTCTTCAATAGCCCTTAATGCCTCTCCAACAATCCTTTGACCTAGGGTTGACTCAGGGTTGACCCAGATGAAACCCTAGTTGACTGTCTTCAACTGCAATACTTGTGATCACACCAAGGACTTGTCTCCTTCTCCAAATGACTTTATAAGTCTCCTATGATGTCCAGATACTCTCCATGCTCAGCCCACAGCTCACCATTTCTTTGTTGATCCTTAGACACCCTTAGTTAGGAGATAGATGAACTGCTTGATCCATTGACTTGATAGCTTCCAAATTCTTTTCTGATGACTTGAATGGGGTTGAATCAGAATAATAACCTCTTGATAGGCCTCTAGATATGAGAATAATGATTGGTCCCCTGTTAGCTGACTTGCTATGCTTATGCTATGCAGATGAGTAACCTATGTACATGGCCCTATATGCAAATGCTAATGCAATTGAAACATAAACCAAGTGAATAAGGTTGGGCAAATTTTTAGGGTGCAACAAGCGTCCCGGTGGATTGAAAACCCGAAAGGGCGGTCCAGGCAAAAGTTAGGGACAAAGGCATTTCATTGCATCAGAAAACACTGATCGTCGCAAACACACTTTCCACACGAAAGCCATTTTCCGGTTCTTTCATCCTCGTCCAAAGCAAGATTCTGGATTAGTCTGAGTTATTAGTGTCAGTAGGTGTCGTTGGATTCAATGTAACCTTTTCCCATGTTGCCAATTTCAAAGCATAATCATCTATGGAGCTATGCCCTCAGCAAGCTGCCATCCTTTAATAAAAGATACCATTTCGTTACTTAATTTCCTTGGTGCATTACTCTTGTTTCTATTGTTATGCAAAATGCCGTTTATTCTTAAAATTTTGAAAATGAAAGGTGCTTTGAAAATTTTTAAAACTGTTCTTCGAAAACGCAATCGAAAATATAAGAAATTACTTTGACTAGAGGAAATTTCGGAAGGATCTCTTCAATCCTCGTTAAATCTCATTGTTGCAGAAACACTTTTAAACCATTGCTCTGACACAGTCCCCAGAGAGACTATAAGCTGACAACCTTTTCTTGGGTAACTCGAAAGTGTCCCTCAGGTTTTCTTCTCCCCATGTGAAGACGTGATACTGCGCACCCAAGCAGATTACCTTCTCCCCCAGAGAATTCAGAACTTTAAAACCAGATTTGGTTCTACCATTGATCTTTCTTACCTATGATTGACGTATTGGTTGCAGAGAATGCAGGGTATCTCCGTCGAGATGTTTATTTCATCTCTCGTCCCGTCTCTAGTCTGTTTCGTCGGCACACGCAAGGGCATAAACATCACATGCCTATTTCATACATTCATTTCACATATTCATCACATACTCATTTCATAACATTTTGCATATTTAACTACATAGACATTAACATACATACACATTAACATACATTCACATTAACATATGCATTAGCATTCACAGGTTCATTGTGTTTCACCATCATTGGTTGTTACCGCCGAGTAACTGGGTTCGTCCATTCTCTCCAAATAGATTGTCAACCCTAAGCATAAAATACATAAGTGTTTCCAGTTTCCCCACAGAGCTCGATCCTCGTGGATGACGGTTACTTCAGCTATCTTTCCTCACTAGGATAAGATATCTACCCTTCGAGATCATTCCCTCGACGGAGTCTTGATTACCAGTCTTCTTTCTAGCTCGACCCTAGATTGAATCTCAGTATTGTCGGTCGTCGAGCCCAACCGGACGTGCATTTATTTTGCACCATCTGAAGATTTTCACCATATCATGACGGATACGCGACTGTTCTCGCCCGAGAAGTTTATCACTGTACACGGATGTGCATTTATTTTGCACTATCTTTCAAGAAAATCAACCACAAGCCTTTACAGATACACGCTAGTTCACGCCTGGAAAATCTATCGGTACAACACTTTACATCTTACAACATCGGTATGCGACATTTCTCACCTAAGAAGCCGATCCTATCTTCGTTATGACTCACAGCAAATGGCCATCTCCATTGAGAAGTTGGGCTTCCATTTACCTGTCGTCTTGAAGTATGGGGAGGTTTGAACCGAATCATATTCAGGAGAGCACGATCTTGAAGTATGAAGAAGTTCATTTACCCTTTAGTAAAAGAAGGAGCGGAATCATATTCAGGAGAGCACGATCTTGAAGTATGAAGAAGTTCATTTACCCTTTAGTAAAAGAAGGAGCGAAATCATATTCAGGAGAGCACGATCTTGAAGTATGAAGAAGTTCATTTACCCTTTAGTAAAAGAAGGAGCAGAATCATATTCAGGAGAGCACGATCTTGAAGTATGAAGAAGTTCATCATATTCAGGAGAGCACGATCTTGAAGTATGAAGAAGTTCATCATATTCAGGAGAGCACGATCTTGAAGTATGAAGAAGTTCATTTACCCTTTAGTAAAAGAAGGAGCGGAATCATATTCAGGAGAGCACGATCTTGAAGTATGAAGAAGTTCATTTACCCTTTAGTAAAAGAAGGAGCGGAATCATATTCAGGAGAGCGATCTTGAAGTATGAGGAAGTTCAGTTTACCCTTTAAGAAAAATCAGAATCGTATTCCAGGCGCCGACCTTAAATATGGGAAGATTTATATATCAGATAAGCAGCAGCCTCTTTATTTGAGTGCTTATCCATTTTGGCATGTAAGTCCCTTCCAACGATAAGTGACAGTTCTCCCTCGAGAAGCTTATCAGGGCATTATCCTTAAAGTCCATTTATTTTGGCATACAGCCGGTTTTTACCCTGTATATTTGATACGGATTGCCGAAAAGTCCGTCTGATCCCATCACGAAGGATAGTTTATAGAAGCTTGGATGTTATTCTTTGCTCAATGCTCTAGCATTCTGTAATCGATCTTGCAAGCCGTGTAGATCCAGTTTTATTTTTAGATTCCCTAGTGGAGGCCGTCTCATAGGTGCCATCTCCGTTTGAGAGTCTCGTTCCTTTTCTAAAAATGACAATTGGTCGTGTTCGCACCAGTTGACCATCATTTTAGAATTCCCCAGTGTTGTACTGTGTCCCAGCACGTCGTTTTCCCCAGTGAGTTTTTTCTCATAGCGTCTGTCCCTGTGTCGTCGCATTCGTCAGCATTGTCGCATTCATCATTCCAGCATTCGCATCATATCATATTCACGGCATCGTCTGCATTAGTCTGGTCCATAGCATTGCATATCGCCGCGTGTAAGGGCAAAATTTTCGGTTATCTATATTTAAATCCCTCCACCATGATTCCTCGAGTCTCCGTCACTCAAATCATCCGGTGTAGCTATTTAAATAGGGGCAACTGTAATACCCCAAATTTTACCCTTATATTTAGTCAGTCATTTCGCATAGCATCTCATCTGTGCGTCTGCTAACCACTATCAAGTCATGGAGGTGTTTGTTTTGCAGGATTGGTTCCAGGGGTATTTTGGTCATTTTACGTGGATTCCGCTAATTCCTTGAAGACGGGCTGTTACTGAGCTTTGAGACACTCGAGACACTATTTCTGAGGCATTTATCTATCACCGGGTTTGATTATATTAAGGCGCCAATTCGATGTGTTCGGTATTGAAATTTGTCGAGCACAACTGGATTTAAGACCTAGTTTATCGCTCATGGTTTATTTCCAGAGCACTCCCGTTAATAAGGCACAGTTTAATTGGATTGTTGCTCTTAGCATTTGATCAGTGGAATTCAATTACGGTCAATGTTATCATTGATACTGAATCTGTTGTGATTACGGCGCACATCCGTGTTTGGTTATGAAATTGCTGGCTAGAATTTAAGTTGGAATGCAAGTGAATTTAATCAATGGATGGGATTAGGATTACGGGCGAGACAAGTACACAGACAAGAATATCATTCGTGAATATTTATGGTTTATGACTAAGTTAATGAATTTAAATATTTGTGGATTTATTCGCAAACGTTTATAATTTATAACTAAGAAATAAATATAAATTCAAAGCTGAACAGTCATGGATATATAAATGAAGTTCTGACATTTTTATTTCATAAAAGATATCATTATACAAAAAGGAGTAAATTGTTTCACATTCTGAATTGCTGTAAAATTACAACTACAGATGTTACTTCTATCCTAAAAAGCCCTAAGTCCTAAAGAATTCTAAGTCTTCATGATGTCCCTCGATCTTCTCCGCAAATCTCCGATTAACCTGCACAAAGGGAAAAAAAACAAAACAGAAGCAGGAAAGGGTTAGAAGTTTGTTTTCGACACTCTCAGAACAGCGTCATCATCGAGTGCCGGGAGTGGCACAACCGAAGCTGCGTCCTACCCCCGTTACCAATCCGCGCCGTTGGCGTCAGATCAAGTAACATCTGTTCTTATCATGCGGGACATCCGAGAGATAAAAGTGATAAAAGAAGCGGGACTGATTCGCTTTTGCCGCAATTGGATTTCCAAACTGATACAAAGGTAAATTTGGACTCAGACCCGGATGCCGGTAGGTCTGAATCGTTTTGTTTTCGAAAGTTTCCAACACCTGAAATTCCACAACAGCATCAGTACTAGGTTCAGAATTCAGAACTCAAAGCAAAACAGTTCGTAAGCTGCATAAACAAAACAGCCACATGTAATTGGAAATTCAAACCGAAAGCGTACAACCGAAGCAATCAGAGACAGCCAACATATGGGCTCAGTTGAAGAACAACATCATGGCCCTGTCGTCATACAACGCAATCGATTTGCGAACCCAAGCGTCACAGCGAGTCAGAGCCAACAGCAACAATGCAATAAACCAAAAGGGCAAGTTCAGTTCAAGAATAAACCAAAAGGGCAAGTTCGGTTCAAGAACAAGCCTGAATCAAACAGAGAATTCAACTCCATTGCACCAAAATTGGATTACAAAACAAGTCAATTGAAACTCGCCTCGAGCACAATCCCAACGGGTCAACATCTGAAAAATCAATAACCAAACGGAGCATCAGAATAAAATCATCAAAATCACACATGCGAGCAAATTTGCAAGACCATATCAGAAAACAAATCAGAATCAACAGCAACATCTGAAAAATCATGACAAATGCTATCAGCCAAAGCGATCCACAATCGGACAAATCGAATGAATATCCAAGCCAGGCACATAGAATTCGAATCAGGGTCCTAAACTGAAACCCGTATCCAAGCAATATCAGTCACAGTCCAGCCCAGAACTCATGTTCAGAAACCAAATTCACACAAGCAAAGAACCCAGCAGAGATTATCAAAGGCAACAGCAGTATCATAGGTTCCCTCATCAGGCTCAGAACATCATCATCATCACCGTATACCCTCCTCAGCAGCGTTTGACTCGACCCAAGCCATAGTACCAATCCTGAAAGAAGAAGAAGAGAAGTTAACGTGTTCGAAACAGTTAATCCACAAGCACAAGTCGAATTGGATACCCAGATACATGACAAAACAAAATCTGTATCAGAAAGGAACCAAATCGTATCAGAAATAGATATCCAAACATATGGGTTCCCCAAATGCAATCAAGTCCACATCTGCAAAGATCCAGAAAATCCAAGTCAAATAGGGTTTTCAAATCAAATCCAGCCTTATCAAATAAAATCCATTCGGAATGAACCCCAAAAATGGAAAGCTTCGAATCAGATCAGAAAAAAATCATATCAGAAGCTGGTGCTAAAAACCCCAACAAAATCAAATCATATCAAAAATCCCAATCAAATAAATCAGAAATCAACCTCAGTAAAAGAATAACGCAAATCCAAGGCCCAAAAGAGAGTCAAATCAGAAATTATAAAAAGGGTGAAACCCTAGACGAAAGGGCCCGAAAAAAATCACGAACAAACCTAACGGCCACGAAATCATCAAAATAAGAACAAACTCACCCAAGCGATCGAAACCCTAACGAGTCACAAAACGGCGAACAACAATCATCACCAAACGGCCGCGTGTACAACAGAGAAGATCGCCTTCGCCATCGGCGGGCAATCAACTCCCTAGGCCTCAGCTCTCTTCATCATCGGCCGTTTTCACCGAAACACCGTCGTAAATGTAAGCCATGAAGCGTTTTCCTCAAATTTTCATGTTTGGTTTCAGGTTAATGAAGGATGAACAAAGCGAAAGAATGAAGAAGATGAGAGAATCGCAGCGAAACGAAGAGAATCGCAGCAAAATGAATACGAGCGATGGAAACAAGAGTGAGAGAAAGCACAAATGGCGCCGCGGAGAAGACATTAGGGTTATGAAACCCTAAAAATCATTTTTGTTACAATTAACGGGACCGGGTTGGGTCCGGAGGTGATTACCGGCCCAACCCTTTATTTTTGTTTTTTTAAAAGTTGTTTTAAAACCATTTCATTTTATAATTAAAAAACTGTTTTAAAAAACCTTTTTTCTTTTTGTATAAATATTGAAATTGTTTTTTTAAAAATAAATAAAAAACTTTAAAAAACCTTTTATAATAAAATTAGAAAACCTTTTTCCATATAATAAATAAAAAACCCTTTTTTTTAATAAATAACTTAAAAATCCTTTTTTAAAATATCTAAGTTAAAACTTTTTTTTAAAATATTTTTTCTAATTAACATTACTCTTTCCTTTTTTTATAAATTCGATTAACATCTTTTTAAAATCTCCAATATTGCATTCTTGCCTCATGAACTCGTCCAATTGTCGCCTGACTTTGCCCATTAACACGTGTGTTCATCTTTCGCAGCTCAGGCGTGGTATTTTATTTAAGTTTTGTTATTATTGTAACTGCTTCTCGGTTGTAACCTCGCGAACCCTAATTATCGCGTTTTAATTTCTGCCTTTAATTTTCTGCGTGTATGATTTTTAATTTCTGTCATTATTTTCCTGCTCGTATGATTAAGTTCTCACCTATTCCTCAATTATTCTGTCACACTACGCATATCCGAAGATTAGGTCTAGCCGTTTGACCGCCGTGTCAATAGTCCTCAACTTCAAACCCTTACAACTCTTGCAAACCCTAATTTTCACAAATGCCTCGCCGCAGGCTAAATTACAAAACTACCCCTAGCATTAGGTCAAAGAGCCGCCACGCTCATTTTAGGGTTTCTCGCCGTGGAATCCCTAATTTAACCCTCATTACAACTTAACAATTCAACGTAGAGATTTGGAGTTCCTACACTCCATGTAATCGTGTCCTTAAGATGCGTTTATTCCCCTTGAGACCTTGACCACAGTCAAGAAGTCTCTAACCTCCCTTTTGAGGGGAACTACGATTACTCTGATTCCACTCCCGTAAGGATACGTAGGCACAAGATGCGATGTCTTGCCGAGTAAACTTAGAATTAACCCCTTAGGTCTCTTTTCTCACTTTTAATCCTTTGTACATATACCTTAAGAATAATAAAGCAAATAGTAAGCATTTGAACAAAAGGTTCCCGTAGAGTACTACGGAAGTTTAGGGTGCTCGTACCTTCCCTAATCTTAACCAACCCCCGAACCCTAGATCTTTCCCCGCATTGTGTTTACGATGCAAAATAGGTTTTCCCTTTTTGACCTTTTCCTTCGGATAAATCAAAGAGCGGTTGTGAATTGAATTGCGATTCAAACTCATTAATAATTTGTAATCCTATTTCCACCGCAACAGGTTCGTTCATTTATCGCATGAGTGTTTTGGCTCTGGTTCGTTCATTTATCGTGTGAGTGTCTTGGCTCCGGTTCGTTCGTTTATCGCGTGAGTGTCTTGGCTCCGGTTCGTTCATTTATCGCGTGAGTGTCTTGGCTCCGGTTCGTTCGTTTATCCCGTTGAGTGTCTTGGCTCCGGTTCGTTCGTTTATCTCGTTGAGTGTCTTGGCTCCAGTTCGTTCGTTTATCGCGTAAGTGTCTTGGCTCTGGTTCGTTCGTTTATCGCGTGAGTGTCTTGGCTCTAGTTCGTTCGTTTATCGCATGAGTGTCTTGGCTCCGGTTCGTTCGTTTATCGCGTGAGTGTCTTGGCTCTGGTTCATTCGTTTATCGCGTGAGTGTCTTGGCTCTGGTTCGTTCGTTTATCTCGTTGAGTGTCTTGGCTCTGGTTCATTCATTTATCACGTGAGTGTCTTGACTCCGGTTCCTTCACTTATCTCGTTGAGTGTCTTGGCTCCGGTTCCTTCGTTTATCTCGTTGAATATCTAGGCTCCGGCAAATTTCGCTGATTCGTTGTTGTTGCACCCCAAAATTTTCCCAACCTTTTCTTTACCTAGCTTGTGTTTCATTGCATTCATATTAGCATTATCATCTGCATTTCATTGACATGTATGCAGGAGATCAAGAGGTATGATTACCCCCAGATGGCTACACAAGGTTATGAAGCTAACTAAGAGGGTTATTCAAGTGCTCAAGGGTTGATATCCTCACCAGAGAAGCCAAAGATCCTCAGAGGGAGTGGTTGAAACCAAGTGTGCATATCTCCTAACTTGAGAGTTGTGGGAGGTCATCAGATGATTCTGAAGCCATAGAGTTGGACCTAGAGCCTTGAGAGAGCTCATGAGAATTGTTGAAGATCATTTTGAAGCCTAGACAGGTCATTATACAAAAGATATGAAGATATACCCAAGATTGGTACAACTAGGGTTTCATCTGGTTAACCCTGGGTCAACTGATTATTTGAAGAAGATTGAGATCTAATTCAAGAGCCATGTGATCATGGATTGATGTGTTAAGATGCCCAAGGGAGGATTCCAAGGTCAACTCATCATGAATTAAGAGTGTGAGAAGTTGCTAGGCTAGGGTTGCTATGCTTGACAGTGTAAAATCCCCTGGTTTAGTGCCTAACTTCAAGACCACATAGCTCAAGATGTGATTTTCATCTCACCTTGACCCTAACATGATTGTTGTAGGGCATGAGAATAGCTTTAATTTTATTACTAGAAGTCCTTGATAGGGTTTATAGAACTCAAGTTATGAGCCAGACAAGTTACAGGTCATTTGAGGCATGTAAATTTGGAGCTTGAAAGTTACCCAACTTGCATGACACTTTTTCCCTATAAGGATGATTCCTGTAAACTTTTGGTCATCATGAATGTTGTTCCTTATCTTCTTAGATTTCTAGAAAGTACTAGAAGTCCATGATTGGATTTGTAGAACTCAAGTTACAAGCTTTGCAAGATAAAGGTATTTTGGGAATTTGGAATTACAGGTCATATTTGGTTATAGGTCAATTTCACCAACTTAGGCACCTCAAATGAAGATTTGTTCAACTTGAAATTTGTTCAAAATGGTGTTTTTAGTCCAACCATGACCTAAACATCCATTGATATGGATTGAACATGGAAGTGTATGAAGAAATTTGGAAGAAAGATCATTAAAGGCATTAAGAAAGGAAAAAATTCAAAATAAATCATAATGGTTCAAAAAATCACAAATTGGTACACATTTTGATTGGAAATGACATTTTGGAGAGATTGGCAATGTCACATTTTTTATTTGAGGCATAATTCATGGACTTTATGTGGATTACTTAGAATGGAAGTAACATAACCAATCAACACCATTGGATCAATTCAAGCCTTCAAACTGATCCATTCATATTCAAGGGATGTTAAGCAATGAATTTGAGTGAGATTTGAGCTGAAATTACACAGGATACACGACTGCCATGGTTGCACTTTGAAGGAAAATGGAAATTTTAGATTCATCAAATTGGGCCACGATTGGGCCATGTTAGGATCCAAATAGCTTCTATTTAAGTCTTGGATCATGTTCAGATCATTTTTTGGTGAGCATTTGGAAAGAAAACGGTTATTGCAGTTAGAACTTTGGAGCTTTCGAGCAAGAAGTGGTTTTGGAGTTTGAGGAAGATTCAAGAGTTTCTGAGCATCAAGAATCGTCCAGGATCATTCAGTGAAGTAATCTGCAGCATTTGAAGTCAAGATTTGCACGTGAGAACCTCCAATTTCAAGCTTCAGAACAGGTTTTTATCTTTCTCAATTCCTCTTGATTTAAGCATGTTTAGAAGGAATTTGGCATGTGGTTAGGTTGTAGATACAACATAGATCGTTTTAGGATCATAATTATGGAGATTAGTGATGATTCTTGATTGGATGCAGTTTCTGTTTGGATTCATACATGGCTGATTCTTGAGAGTTAAGATGAATTAGATAGTGATTCTTGATCCTTGAGAGGCAAGGAAGATTTCTATGTAGTCAATTTGGAGTTTCGTGACACTTTTGGAAATGAGGAGTTTTCTGTTCATCATCGTGTTTGGAGATTTACAAAGAATTAGTAAAAATGGAGAGTTCCTTAGTGATCTTGGTGAGGAGATGAGAAGAATGGTGTAGTTTTCATTAAGTTTGGTTGAGGATGAGTCCAGAGCATGATTGTTCTCGCTGGAGAAGACGGTGGAGCTCTTCTCCGGCCACCGTGAACCAGTTTCCCTCTTTGATCAGTTTGAATTAGGGACGATGAAGGAGAACCGTTGGATCCTTTTGAATCTATTGACCTGGTCTCAGCATCCAACGTGTGAGGTTTAGTTGGACTAGGGCTGGCTGAGATGGCAACGTGTGTGTCACAGGATTAGAATACTTTTATGTTGAATGGACCTGATTAGAATGTACCATAGGGCTTAGTCAACTGAAACACACATTGCCCCTGACCAAAACGCGTCGTTTCACTTAATGAGGTGGCACGCGCGTAGCTATTAGATCATTGGACTGGTAATCTAATCCTAGGGTCCTGATATTTTCTAATGCTTTTAAATTCTTTAATTGATTTTCTATTTTCTTTTAATTGATTTTTCATGTTTAATTCATTTTAAATAGTTTTAATGATCAAAAAATTATGGAAAAAATATGTGGTTGATCCTTGTTTAATTTCTGATTTTTCCATGCCTTTGGATTTTATTTTGGTATTGTTTTCAATTTAATGTCCATTTTTCTATTTTTAATAAATGATTAAAAATGCATAAAATGACTAGTTTGATTGCTGATTTTATTACTCATTCATGACTTGGAATTTGAGGCTGAAATTTTGCATGGCTGTTATAGACTCCTTGATAGGTTTGTGTGATTTTTGTTGTGATTTTTAGATGATTCTAAATAGGAGTTTGAGATAGATGTTTAGGAGCCTTCCATGATGGATTCCCTTTAGCACACTCTTTGGCTTTAGATTTCATTTGAACCTTTAGGATTAGGTTTGACCCCTGGTTTTTGTACCATAGATACTTAACCCATATAGGATAATGTAGGATTTTCCTTGAGATTTGTAGAATTAATTTTCTATTAGTTCCCCACTTTACAAGTTGCTTATAGTTTAGGTGACCCTAACTAGGATAACTTCATAGATTAACCTTTCAAGTGACCATTAGATGATTCTAAGTTTCACATCCTTTCTTGATAGAATAATAATTAGGTAGATACCTCATTAGAACCTTGTTAAATCCTTGATAGAGCTTTAGATTCCGCTAATCCTTTCTTGATAGAATAATAATTAGGTAGATACCTCATTAGAACCTTGTTGAAGCCTTGATAGAGCTTTAGATTCCGCTAGTCTAGGTGATCCTTGTGGCTAGTCTGTAGGTTTTCTTAGAAGTTGTTGTGTTGCCTTCTGTCCCCTATGTGATTTCTTCCTTGGGCTTTGCCCTACCCTCTTTCTCCAGGTCTTGAAGAGGAGCCCTCCTGGGAGAGCCTAATCCTTCCTTTGGTTGAATTCTGTGCATTCCTCAGGAGGTTGAGCCTTGAATTGACATTCCCTAGCATAGTACATTCCTTTGGTTTGTACTATCTTTCTCCTTCAAGTCTTGATGAGGATCCCTCTTGGGAGAGCCTAATCCTTCCCTTGGTTGGATTCGGTGTATACCTCAGGAGGTTGAGCCTTGGATTGACATTCTTGCCATGGTATATTCCTTTAATTTATATACTGTCATCCATCTCAAAGTCTTTTTCTTGGGATCCCTCTTGGGAGATCCTAATCCTTCCCTTGGTTGGATTCTGTGCATTCCTCAACAGGCTGAGCCCGAGGTGGACATTCTGTGTTGATACACTTTAAACCAGTTACCTTAGATTGATATCTAGGACTAATACCCAGTCTTTTTTGTCCTGTTGACATAGGATCCCTCTTGAGAGAGCCTAATCATTCGCTTGGTTGGATTCTGTGCATTCCTCAAGAGGTTGAGCCCATGATGGACTCTGGTGTTGAAACACCTCCAACCTGATGTAGCCTGGGATGGCTTCCATGTTGCTCATTTTGGTTTCTCTCTCTTGTTTGAATTGCTTGATGCATTAGAATAGGATCATATTTAGATTACTTTAGGCTATGAGCATGACTGCTTAGAGGTTGAGTGGGTCTCCCTCTGCTTGGTTGCATTAAGGGTTGAGGTGATCCTCCCCTTGCTTGTATGTTGTTTTTCTTTTTATCTGTGTGTTAGCACTAGAGGTTGAGTCTGTCTATCTCTGCTTGTCTGTTTGGATTGTTTTCTTTGCTTGACTGCACTAGAGGTTGAGTAAGTCTCCCTCTGCTTGTATTGCTGCATTACATGGGCATCTTTACTATTTTCTTCTGTTTATCTGATGTTTAGCTGATGCTTTGTCTGTTTCTGTATCCCATTGCCATGATCCCCTAGGAGTCTCACTTCCTTTGATAAGGAAGTGATGACAGAACTTTAGGTTGAAACCTATGCATGATAACGTCTAGGAGTTCCTTGTTTCAAACCTCAACCATAGGATGAATCGTTGGCATGAAAACATTAGGATTTGATAGTTTCCCCGTAGAGTTTGATCTCTTCTCTCTCTAAAAACAACAGTAAAAAACGTAATAAAGGCAAGTTAGTACAAGCGCGTTACGAGCCTTAAGTTACTTGGGTAATGATAATTGAGCGGCCTCCTCTCAATCGTCTAGAGTGTTTAGTATACGTCCTTTGGACGTTATGCGATGCATTCGTTCCCAGGTCATAGTCTCTAGAGTTGTACGGACTACAAACAACCCTAAAAAACACTTCTTCCGTAAAAGACAGAAAACAAACTTCAAACCTCTTTTGCCCCGTGGGCCCATAACTCGAGGAAAACTTTTCTGAAGAAAAGAGTGTCGTTAACTCTCAGTTCTACCGCAAACGGTAACGCACGAGTCTCTGACGAGCAAGCTGCATACACCAAAATGCTGGAACTATTTGTTAACCCTACTCGGAAAAACAGATGAATCAGAACCCCCGTACTCCGTATTATCCCGAACTACGTAAGCTCTGATCTCTCATATCTGTTGAGAGTACGTAGGAACAATACTGATGTATTGGCGAGCCACCTTCCCCCATCCGTTACCCGTAGTTAGTCGAACTATGTTGACTCTGATTTCTCGTTCTCTGACGAGAATACGTAGGCATAAAGTGCGACGCTTTGCCGAGTCATTTTCTTTTCTTTTCAGACCAGCCTTGATAGGTAGATAGTAAAACCAACCCGTCAGATAAACACAACAAGCATGGATCCCATCGAGTACGATGGACGTGAGGGGTGCTAATACCTTCCCCTTGCGTAACCGACTCCCGAACCAAGACTTGGTTGCGATGACCTTGTCTTATACCTTTTCGTCAGGTTTTTCCGATCGTTTCCTTTCCCTTTCTGTGGGATAAATAACGAAAGATGGCGACTCTTCTGCATTTATTTATCGCATTTTACCTTCTGCATTTTATTTTCAGTAGGATATGATTATTTGTGCTGTTGTGGGAGGGGGCTCTGATGAGTGAGAAGCCAGACCCAGGCTTGAGAGCATATACATAGTATTAGAGTGGATTAGTGGTGGGCGTGCTTGCTTTGCTTGCATCAGTTCCCATATAATCCACACTCAGACGAGGTTCTCTTTGATGACTTCCTATCGGTCCTTTGGACTCGAGGGGATTTTGGATCTGAGGATTGTCGTCTCTGGGGACCGATCATTTGTGACTCAGCTAAGTGAGGCCTCTTCAGGGAGTGATGATGCCAAACTAGAAATGGTGAACGTATCATCATTTCATGAAACTATGATGCTGGGGAACGCATAGGATGCCGAACCTTTTCCGTGATTAGTTCCATACCTGTGAGCAGGGTCGGGTTATTGCAGGAAACTTAACCTTCTGACAACCTGGTTTTCTTGACAGTGAATTAGTATTGTCGGTATCAGAGGGTTCTTATCATCAAATATATGATTGTTCTTGACAGAGCAGAGTTGTGCTCCTTCTCCTCAACAGCACAGTCATCTTGATCTCCTGCTGCATGATTGCATTTTGCATTGTTTGCATCCTCATTTGCATATCATTAACGTGTGTCTGTGTTGCAGGTGCATATTTCTCCCCTGGTTCTAGTGATCTTGATCCTCATGGTTGATATGGCATCTCTGAAGAAGACTATGGCTTACAAGCTACCAACACCTGACATCCGAGAGTTACGGGCTTTGATTTCTTTGGCTGATAAGACAGTGATGAAGGATTTCAGAAAGAGTGATAGGAGACTTTTGGGTATTGTGTGTAAGCTTTCTACGTACGAGTTGAACGGCCTCTACGCTCTTCTGCAGTTTTACGACCCACAGCTCAGATGCTTCATTTTTCCAGACTATGTCCTAGCTCCGACCTTGGAAGAGTATTCTGATTTGTTGGGGGTGCCTTTGTTGAATCAGATGCCTTATTACCGTGTTGATGGTGAACCTGACTTGGGTAAGTTGACTACTGCTCTTCATGTAGATGATTCAGATTTGAAAGGGATGGTGTTCAGAAAGATTGGAGTTTATGGTTTCTCTTTACCTTTCCTGATGGAAAAGGCCCAAAAGTTTGCCAAGAAGGGTCGCTGGGATGTATTCAATGCCATCTTAGCCCTTTGCATTCATGGGATCGTGCTATTCCCAAGTCATCCGGACTTCATAGGTATGGATGCCTGCCACATATTTGCTTCCGAGAATCCAGTGCCCACTCTCCTCAGAGACGTCTACCATTCAGTTCACAGCAAGAATGAAAACAGAAAGGGGAAGAACGTGGCATGTTGTGCTCCTTTGCTGTATAAGTGGTTTTCTAGCCATCTTCCTAAGACGGGTCCGTTCATTGATTATGCTGAGTCTTCACCCTGGTCTGCATGTTTGATAGGTTTGTCTGTTGACAATATTATCTGGTTTGATAGAGATCTACTGGGCAAAGATATTATGCATAGTTGCGGTGGCTTTCCTAACGTCCCCCTGGTCGAAAGGAACGGATGTATCAATTACAATCCCTCCCTGCTGGTACGACAATTTGGGTATGCAGTAAGGGGTCCTCCTGAAGAGGAAGAGATACAGGAATCTCTATATCTCACAGGGTTGCTTGAAGTTGACACTTTGGCTAAGGTACAAAATGCTTGGAGCAAAATTCACCGAAAGGGAAAAGTCTTGCTAGGAAAAAGCAACAACAAGGCCTTTGATCCATATGTGGCCTGGGTCCGAGAAAGAGCCGCTAAGTTTCTAATGTCGTTTCCTGCAGTGGAACCATTGTATCCTCCCGTGTACAAAGAGCCTACCACAATTGATATTCAGAAGTTCAACCAGGTACTCCGAGAGAAAGAAGAGCTGTGAAAAGCCAACGAAGAGTTGGAGAAAGAGATTGCTCAGCTTCGGAGTGAAAAAAACGAAGCTGTATACACCTGCAAGAAGCAGACAGAGTTGATCAACCACTTGGGCGCTAATTTGGCCAAAGAGACTGACTCCAGAAAACACCTTGGGTTAGACCTGAAGGCAGTACACAGCATGTTGACCACCAAGAAACAAGATCTAGATAGGGTGTACCAGAAGTTATCAAAGTACGAGACGTTGTGGAACAACACCCTAGCCAAGTACAAAGAACGAGAGAAAAAGTTGAAGCAGCAAGTAGCCGAGCTAGAAGTCCAGATTGAGATCAAGGACAAGAAAATAGAGGTTGAAGCCTCACTTCAACAAGACGTCCAGTATAAATTGGTTGAGACCAAGGCAAATTTACAGGATTGTCAACTCCGAGTTGACGCTAAGAGGAGTAGGGTGGAAAACCATTCTGAAGAAGGTGTTTATAGGGACGTTGCCGAAAACCTCCCAGATACCATCAGGCAGAGGGATTTGCTGATCCAGAGTCTGCTCACCCAGCCTGATCATCCCACTACGAAGAAGTTACTAGAAGATTTCCATGCCTGTGGCCGCACTTGATTTCTTTGTATTTCTTTGCACCTTTTATGCATTGATATGCTGATCACCACCAGGACTGTTGGTTGGGGTCATGCCTTGTTGCTTCAGTTGTATGTGATTACAGTTGTACGCTGCCCACGCGGGTTTTTCAGATAAATATATGAGGATTTCTTTCCATGATTGGATGTTAGACTATATTTGTCTTGGAAACTAGGATCGGGGGGGGGGGGGGGGGGGAATCTCCCCAAGGCACAGACACACGTTTGCATTTGCATTAATCATTTGCATAACAGGTACCTCGAGCTGTTTTTCTAACCCCTTGTCTTACAGGTTATTTCAGGATTGAACGAAGACAGATCCACCGATACTCTACCAGAGTGAATCAAGCCAGAGCAATGGAACAGGTTCAGACTGACATCCAAGAGCTCAGAGAGAGGATGGATCGCTTCATGAAACTCATGCAAGTGGTTGCTAACGGCCAGGATCAACTCAGAACTCTGGTGCAACCTCTGATTGCACGCGTCGACAGCAACGGCGTGCTACATGGTGGGAATGTGGTGAACCCCCCGCTCGTGGAAACCCCTTAGGCTGGCATCCCTATGACTGGAGGGAATGGAAGTGGCAATGGTAATGTCGTCACTAATATTGGAGCCAATGGGAACACGACTGGCGTTGGAAACGGTAACTTTGAGGCCAATGGCAATGCTGGTACAGGCCATGGTAATACTGGAGGAACTGGTAACGCGGGAAACGCTGGCGTTGGTAATCTATATGGCATTGATGCTACTGGGTTTGCTCAGGGTAATCAGACGTGGCACGAGGATCGTCAAGAGGACTTGTTCTCAATGAAGGGAGCTGAGGGCGAATTGAATTCTGAATCTCGTGTAAGGTTCAAAGCCCTCGAGGATAAAATGAAGAGTTTTGAGAACTTGAATACTATGGGAGTTGACAAGACCAAGCTGGGACTGATCTCAGACTTCAAGATGCCTCCCAAGTTTAAGGTAACCGACTTCGAGAAGTATAAGGGCACCACTTGCCCCCATGTCCATCTGAGGTCGTACTACCGAAAAATGTCTGCACATTCTGAAGATGAGAAGTTGCTGATGCACTTCTTCCAGGACAGCCTGTCCGGCCCCTTGTTGGAGTGGTATATGGGTTTGGAACCCACCAGTGTACGTACATGGAAAGACATTGCTGAAGCATTCGTACGCCATTATCAGTATAACAGTGATCTGGCTCCCAACCGGGTTCAGTTGTAGAATTTGTCTTAGAAGAATAACGAAGGATTTAAAGAGTACGCCCAGAGGTGGCGTGAACTGGCAGCGAGAGTTCAGCCGCCGGTGGTTGAGCGAGAACTTGTTGAGATGTTCGTGGCTACTCTTCTAGGAGTTTATTATGAGAAACTGGTCAGTGGTATGTCGAGAAGCTTCTCTGATCTCATCATCATTAGAAAGCATGTAGAGAATGGCATCAAACTCGGAAAGATTCAGGGTGTAGATGTATCCTCAGCTGGAAAGGGTAAGAAGCCTTACAGTGGCAAGAGACGTGAAGGTGAGGCGAGCTCAGTGTCTAATGCTCAGGGAAAAGGTAAAGGCCAGCGCCAGCAGGTCACTAGCATTACTATTCCTGCTGTCCAGCAACCCCAACCTCAGCAGCAGCAGAACCAGCAAGGGTACCGGAGGTACCAGAACAAAGCACCATTATCAAGTCGTCATCTTGAGACCCCACCTATGTCGTATGGTCAGCTTTTGCAGACATTGCTTCAGCTTCAGCTATTTCAGAAGAGAACTTTGGCTCCTTTGACAGGGACACCTCCACCGGGCTACGATGCGAATGCGAGATGTGAGTTTCATTCGGGGGCACCTGGCCACTCGATTGACAACTGTAAGGCATTCAAGCACAAAGTACAAGATATGGTTGACGCCAAGATAACCAACTTTTCTGATAATGTTCCGAATGTTACAAAGAACCCTATGCCTAACCATGGGGGAGATGGGGTTAGCGCCATCATTGAAGAAGAAGATTTGGACTTATTGACTGATGTCAAGGACCTGAAAACACCACTTGGTTTCGTTAAAGCCAAGTTGATGAAGAAAGGTATTTTCCCGGGCTGTGGAAAGTTATATATGGATTGTGCGAATCATTCGGATGGTTGTGATCAGCTGGTAGCAGGGATTTAGAGTTTGATTAGCGAAGGGATTCTGTAGTTTAGTTGGAGGGCTGAGAACAGATCAGGGGAAGTAATGCTGAACCAGAAAGATGAGATTGCCACTATCACCATCCCTCGTAAGACAATAACCATTTCTACATCGAGGCCACCTACGATCACCATAATGAAGGCGGGGCCTATACCATTCGAGAGCACTAATGTTGTTCCATGGAACTATAGAGCAGATGTCTATTGCAATGGACAGAAATTGGAGTTGGAGCCATTTGGGCAATCTGTTGACAACCTAGTTGGGATTGGGGGAATAACACGTAGCGGAAGAGTGTTCGCTCCACCAGAGATTGTGGTTGACAAAGCTGACAAGGCTGAGAAAGCTGATAAAGGAAAGGGTAAGGTCGTTGAGGAAACCTCCCGTGGGGTAGAGAAGGACCTGCTTGTGAAAGACGCTGAAGAGTTTATGAGACTGATCAAGAAAAGTGATTATAAGATTGTTGATCATCTTCATCAGACACCGTCTAAGATCTCCATTCTGAATTTGGTGTTGTGTTCTGAGGCACACCGCAACGCTCTGCTGAAGGTTCTGAATGCAGCGTATGTACCGCAAGAGATCTTTGTCAATCAGCTAGAGGGAGTAGTTGCTCATGTGAATGCTGGGAATGGATTAGGGTTTACTGACCTAGAGCTGACGCCGAAAGGAAGAAACCACAACAGCGCCTTGCATATCTCGATAGAATGTAGAGGAATGGTTATGTCCCATGTGCTGGTGGACACGAGATCATCTCTGAATGTTCTCCTTAAGAAAGCTCTGATGAGGTTGGATACGAGAGGGCTGATTTGTACACCCAGTGATCTGGTGGTAAAAGCTTTCGATGGAACTAAGCGTCACGACTTTGGAGAGGTAACTCTACCCATTCAAGTTGGGCCAGAAACCTTTGACGTTGTTTTCTATATCATGGATATCATGCATGCTTATAGCTGTCTGTTGGGCCGGCCTTGGATCCATTCTGCGGGCGCAGTGACTTCCACATTGCACCAGAAACTGAAGTATGTTGTGGGGGGCAGCATCGTGACTGTCTGTGGTAAAGAGGACATAATGGTGAGCCATGTGTCATCTTTTAAATATGTTGAGATGGATGGCGAAATCCACGAAACTTTGTGCCAGGCGTTTGAAACTGTTAAAGTCAAGGATGCGATTCCGGTGATGATTGAGAAACCTGAGATGACTCTCTCTTCCTTCAAGGAAGCTCAAGCTGTTGTTCAAGCTGGCTCTGTCCCAGGCTAGGGGCAAGTTCTGGAAATCCCTAACAAGCAGGATAAGTTTGGGTTAGGGTATTCTCCTTCTGCTGATGCTTCCTCCTCTCGCAGTGCGCCGTGCATCAAAGGGCCGATTCAGTTCACAAGAGGTGGGGTGATATTTGAGAACGTCAACGTCGTGTCTGAAGACGAAAAAGATAGTGATTGTGACCTGGAATCCTGGATTCAGCCGAGCAAACCAGGCAGAGCCTCAACAACTGGTCCGTCCAGGATGTCATCCAAGTGACGCGCAAAGAGTAATGCTTTGTCTTTTCCAATTATTGTACAACCTTATGCTATACCCGGGGCATAACGGTTTTATTGTCAGGGCCTTGATAGCTTATGCATGTACATATTATCAATAAATCAAAGGGCGTTTTATTTGCATTCAAATTTTGTGATCTCTGTTATTCCTGTTTTTACTTTTGTTTTGAAAAACAATAAAATGGCAATACGGTTTGTGCTAACCTGCATATCCTCTTTTAAGCTTAACCCTTGTTATTGCAGGATTCACATCATAGATGACATTGACTCTGAACCTTCTACGACTCACTTCGACTTTGATTTCCCGATATATCAAGCTGAAGAAGAGATTGATGAAGACGAAGACCTTCCAGAAGAGTTGGCTCGTTTGTTGAAACAAGAAGAGAAGGTCATTTTGCCTCACGAGGAAGAGATTGAGATTGTTAATCTGGGTTCTGAGGAACTTGTTAGGAATGTCAGGATAGGGGCTGCATTACAGAGTGATGTCAAGCAGAGATTGGTTGAGATGCTTCGAGAGTATAGTGACATCTTTGCTTGGTCGTATGAGGATATGCCCGGACTCGATACTGACATAGTGGTCCATCATCTGCCACTGCGAGAAGATTGTCCTCCCGTTAAGCATAAGCTTAGAAGGACGCGACCAGATATGGCCGCTAAGATCAAAGAAGAAGTGTAAAAGTAGCTAGACGCTGGCTTTTTAGCGGTCACTACTTACCCTCCGTGGGTCGCCAACATAGTACCTGTACCGAAGAAGGACGGTAAGGTGCGGATGTGCGTTGATTATCGGGATTTGAATAAGGCAAGCCCTAAGGATGATTTCCCACTCCCTCATATTGATGTGTTGGTCGACAATACAGCTTAATTTTCCGTGTTTTCGTTCATGGATGGCTTCTCCAGCTACAATCAGATCAAGATGGCGCCGGAAGACATGGAGAAAACCACGTTGATTACCCCTTGGGGAACGCTTTGCTACAAGGTAATGCCTTTCGGTCTGAAGAACGCAGGGGCCACTTACCAGCGAGCGATGGTCACTTTGTTTCATGACATGATTCACCATGAGATTGAAGTCTATGTTGATGACATGATTGCGAAGTCCCAAACAGAGGAGGGACATCTGGTCAATTTGCTGAAGCTTTTTGAGAGGCTTAGGAAGTTCAGGTTGAGGCTGAATCCTAACAAGTGTACTTTCGGAGTAAGGTCTGGAAAACTACTGGGGTTTATTGTGAGTGAAAAAGGCATTGAGGTTGATCCTGCTAAGATAAAAGCAATACAAGATATGCCAGCGCCAAAGAATGAAAAAGACGTTCGTGGTTTCCTGGGCAGAATAAACTACATTGCAAGGTTTATATCTCAGCTCACGGCCACGTGTGAACCGATGTTCAACCTACTGAAAAAAGATCAGGCAATTATCTGAAACGAGTATTTCCAGAAGGCATTTGATAAGATAAAATAGTATCTGCAAGAACCTCCAATCTTGATACCCCCAGTGGCCGGAAGACCCTTAATCATGTACTTGACAGCTCTTGAGAATAGCATGGGTTGCATTCTCGGTCAGCACGACGAGACTGGCAGAAAGGAGCATGCCATTTATTACTTGAGTAAAAAGTTCACAGATTGTGAGTCCCATTACTCAATGTTGGAAAAAATGTGTTGCACACTCGCGTGGGCTGCCAAATGTTTACGACAGTATATGCTCAATCACACAACCATGCTAATTTCGAAGATGGATCCGATCAAGTACGTCTTTGAGAAGCAAGCGCTTTCAGGCAGGATTGCCAGATGGCAAATGGTGTTGACGGAGTATGACATTCAGTATATTTCTCAGAAGGCCATCAAGGGAAGTGTATTGTCTAAGTACCTTGCCAAACAGCCTATCAAAGATTATCAGCCGATAAAATTTGAATTCCCTGATGAGGATATCATGTTTCTCAAAGTGAAAGATTGTGATGAATCGTTGCCCGACGAGGGGCCAGATAGGAAGTCTCAGTGGAAATTGATATTCGACGGTGCGGTTAACTCGTATGGAAGTGGTATTGGGGCAGTCATTACGACTCCCCGGGGATCCCACATCCCATTCACTACCAGATTGAATTTTCTAGTCACCAACAATGAGGCGGAATACGAGGCATGCATCATGGGTTTAGAAGAAGCTATTGATTTAAGAATCAAAAACCTGGATGTATACGGTGGCTCGGCACTTGTTGTTAACCAAATTAAAGGGGAGTGGGAGACTCGTCAGTCGAATTTGGTTCCGTACATGAATTATGCCAGAAGGATGCTTCCGTTCTTTGATCGAGTGGAACTCCATCATGTGCCCCAAGCTAAAAATCAGATGGCTGATGCCTTAGCCACGTTAGCTTCGATGTACAAAGTCAATTTTTGGAATGAAGCTCCAAGAATTGTCATTTCCCGTCTTTATAGACCTGCATTCGTTTTTGCAATTAAGGAAGCCTCCGACGGCAAGCCATGGTTCCATGATATCCAGACCTTCCTTATGACTAAGAAGTATCATGTGGGAGCGTCAACCCAGGATAAGAAGACTCTGAGGAGGCTGTCTGGAAATTTCTATCTCAATCCTGATGGAGTTCTGTATAAGAGAAATCACGATCTCGTGCTACTCAGATGTGTGGACGAGAAAGAAGCGAGTTTGCTTATGGAGGAGGTCCATGAAGGCACATTTGGTACGCACGCCGGCAGATATGCTATGACGAGAAAGATCCTACGAGCAGGATACTACTGGCTGACGATGAAGTTGGATTGCTTCAAATTTGCGAAGAGATGTCATAAATGTCAGATTTATGCTGATAAAATTCATGTGCCGCCGTGCCCGTTGAATGTCATGTCATCCCCGTGGCCGTTCTCCATGTGGGGCATTGATATGATAGGTAAGATCGAGCCCACTGCATCTAACGTTCATCGCTTCATTTTGGTAGCCATCGACTACTTCACCAAGTGGGTGGAGGCAGCCTCGTACGCTAACGTGACCAAGCAAGTGGTAGCCAGATTCATAAAGAAGGACATCATCTGTCGATACGGAGTTCCCGAGTGGATCATTACTAATAATGGTTCGAATCTGAATAATAAGATGATGAAGGAGTTATGCCAGAGCTTCAAGATTGAACATCACAACTCATCACCTTACCGACCAAAGATGAATGGTGCGGTTGAAGCGGCCAACAAGAACATTAAAAAGATTGTACAAAAGATGGTTGTGACCTACAAAGATTGGCATGAGATGTTGCCATTTTCATTACACGGTTATCGTACGACAGTACGCATATCAACCGGGGAAACTCCTTTCTCACTAGTGTACGGTATGGAAGTTGTCCTACCATTGGAAGTTGAGATTCCTTCTTTGCGAGTTTTGGTTGACGTGAAACTCGATGAGGCAGAATGGATTAAGAACCAATTAAATCAACTCAGTCTGATGGATGAGAAGATATTAGCATCGATTGCATATGGTCGTCTGTACCAGAGCCGAATGAAGAAAGCTTACGATAAGAAGGTGCGTCCTAGAAGCTTTCAGACGGGTGATCTCGTCCTGAAGAAGATTCTTCCACCATATTCCGATCACAGGGGCAAGTGGACTTCTAACTACGAAGGTCCGTATGTCGTCAGCAGGGTATTCTCGGGAGGAGCCTTGTTGTTATCCACGATGGATGGCGAATATTTTGCATCCCCTGTGAACGCGGACGCAGTTAAAAAATATTTTGCTTAAAAAACAACCCGCTGGAAAGAAAAAAGAATATCCAGGCAAAAATGGGGCATCCCGGCGAACCATAAAAAATAAAAAGGTTCGGGCAAAAATTAGGGATATAAATGAAAAAAAATGTACACTCGCAAAGTCGAAAACCTGAAAGGGCGGCTTTGGCAAAAAAGGGTATCCTGGTGAATCGAAAACCCGAAAGGGCGGTTCGGGCAAAAGTTACGAATTTGAAAAAGCAAACGACTGCGTTCCACATGTGGACTTTCATTGTTTAGTGGTTTGGGAAGACCTGAGGGCCGTTTATCCGAATCAATCTCTTCTGAAGCTGAAGCGTCGGAGAAATATCGATGTCGAGTGGGTCATAGAGGGATCAACTCATGGTGTTCGTCTACGCCGCATTGCCGACATTTGTATATACTGGTGTATATTTATGTTATTATGCTTGCGCAGCTTCCTCATTTCAGGAGCTTGCATCTGTTGTAAAACATTTTCCCCATTCAGGGGTTCGTTATCAATAAACATATACTATTCAACATTTCTGTTTGTTTGTTTAGCTATTATCTGTTTTGTTTGCGAAAAAGTACGCCCGATGTTTTTGATAAAATGCGCATACATAAACTTGCTGGCCTATGCCGATAATTGTTGAAACATTGAATTACCTGAACATTGTCACAGGATGATAACCTTGATAGGTCCCTTTGTGAAGGGTATCTTGTCTGTTTGTTCATGTTATTGCAGGGACGTAACCCTCCAGGAAGTACGCCAGATGTTTTCCAAGCAGGATGATTCCTTCTTCCCCAGCGGGTTCAACAGTGTTTCCCCACGGCGTCTGAGCATGCGACCGTGAGCATTGATATGTCTTCCCAAGCAGAGAAAGATTCTCCCCGACCAGATGCATCCTAGGTAGGATCATCGTTTCCCCAACTGAGTCATGCGCAGAAGTGTATACTCGTTCCCAGCGGTGGGTCGACAGGAAGTTTTCTCGTAGAAGACTATCCGCAAGTGTTCAGCTTCCGATAGTTCAGATTGAAGTCTCCAGCAGAATTGAAATTCCCCACAGAGTTGTATTTTCCCTGGTAGGTGGTGTCGCTACTGCGAAAATCGGCGCCGGCTGAACAGAAGAGTCGCCACCGCGCGTTATTTATCCCACGGGAGGGAAAGGAAACGCTCAGAGTAAACCTCGCACAACACGGGAAAGGTATGGTCATCGCAACCAAAACCTGGATTCGGGAGTCGGTTACGCAAGGGGAAGGTATTAGCACCCCTCACGTCCGTCGTACTCGACGGGATCCACGCTTGTTTTCGGGTATGGATTGTTATTCTATCTAAACTATAGGTCAAGGGTTAAAAAGAAAATAAAATGACTCGGCAAAGTATCGCACTTTATGCCTACGTATTCCCGTCTGGAACGAGAAATCAGAGTCAACGTAGTTCGCCTACCTACGGGAAAGGAGGGGAAGGTCGCTCGCTAGGATATCGCATCCTATGCCTACGTACTTCCACACAGCATGGAAGATCAGAGCAAACGTAGTTCGGGCCACGTACGACACAAGCTTGTCTTGGTTGATTTTATTCCTTCTGAAAAAGGTTTTTTCTGATTAACAGTCCAAGAGGACAAAAATGACGTCTTGATGAGTTCACATTCTTTTAGGAAAGAAATGTCTTTTATTGTGTTTGAAATCTTTATGTGTTTTTCTGTTTGTTTTGAGAAAGAAAGAGACAGAGCTCTAACCTACGGTTGCGAAGGGAAACAAGCTATCCTAATGTTATCATGCATGGGTTGAGACCTAGTGTCTATCATGCTCCTCTCTTGCACAGAGAGAAACAGAGATCCTACGGGATAGGCAGAAACAGAAACAATATCAGATATATATAGTAAAACAGTAAAATGCATGGATGCAACAGCACAAGCGAGGCAAGGGAGTCCCACTCAACCTCGAACCTAGAAAACAATAGGCAAAAGTGAACGGGCTTCACTTTCAACCCAGCAGGGTAAACAGCAAACAATACAGTTCAGAAAACCAATCAATACATCAACAAATGAAATACAGCAATAAAACAAACAGCTTCAGCAGCTCTGAATCAACAACTGGCTTCAAGCAACCTCCAATCAGCTACAGGCTTCAACAAGCATCAATATCCATCTTCATGGCCTTCAGACAAGGGCTTTGATCATCAGTCTTCTATCTGCAATGGCTTTTCTTCAAGCTCAAACCTCCAGGATGAGGGATTAGTCACAAGAGTGAATTGGGTGTTAAGCAATCAGCTGACTACCAAAGGTGGTGAACAGACTGCTTCTAACACAAGAGACATTTTCTCTCAAGAGTTCTATCTCATAGACACCATCACCAAGCCTTCCAAAGGAAGGGGGTGAGTGTCTTAGAGAGACTCTGAATCACAGAGAAGAATGGATGCAGACAAGGCAATCCATGTTTGAGAAATAATCATTCTAATCTAGAGCTCTGCCTAGCTCCTAAACCCTAGTCTCCTCAGCAACTGCTAGCAAGAAACTCCTCCTCAACTCTGACAGTTGATCTTCAGCATTTGACTCTTCAATGGCTTCATCTCCACAAATCTTCAGCTTCCCCAGGGCCCCAGACAAACCCAATACCCAAACAAACAATCAATAAACCCCAGAGGGCACACCACACCAAACAACAGATATACAGACAGTAATAATATCAGTAGGGGAATCCTAACTTTTCTCTAAGGGATCTAATAACTACCCATAGCCCCTATAGTCCCATAACTAATCTATTCAAACCCTAAGTCCTAAGGGAGAAAATTGAACTTCCTAAGTTGTCACCTAAAAACCCTAGTTTTGTTCATGATATTCAAGCATTTATTAATCACCTAAAATTAGCCTCTAAAAATGGGAACTAAAATATTTCTACAAGCTTAACATCTCATCTAAACAATATGAAAAGAATGATCAAAAAATATTAAAGCATGTGAGAGAACAAAAATCATAAAAATAATGCATGAAATGTAACTATTTATTATGACATTTATTTAGAAAATATGAAAAAAAATATGAAATAAAACTAAAAATGAAATTTTATTTTCCTATAATATTCTAGACATCTTAATGAAAACATGGTAAAAAGAATGGATTAAAAAGCATTTTTTATGAATTATTTATGATTTTATGAAATTGGTAAAATATTAAAATGAAATAAGAAAAAATAAAATGAATTAAATGAGCCAGAGGGGGTATGAAAAGAAATTCGCCCCAGTTGATATCTGGATGGGCCTTCATAATGGGGTGCGTTTAGCAGTTTTCCAAAGCCCAATATTTATTCAGAATTAAAAGAAATAATAGAAACGCGCTAGGGGGTAAGAATAGCAACAGATTCACGTTAGAAAATGGTTTGGGCCTAGTTCAGGGGGGTGGGATTAGCATGACACTCAGTAAGCCCAGATGCCAACATTAATGAAACGCCGCGTTTAGTTCACACTATCTCCCTCTCATTTTCAGTTCAAATCTGGACCGTAGGATATGAGTCTTGGTCAACCATTTTAGAATGATCCAACGCTTATGGCATTATCTTCTTCAAATGAACCTGCAACCTAGGGTTTCAAACCACCATGAGAGCTCATGCACGAGCAGGTTTACACCAAACCGTTCTCCTTCTACACGCGATGAAAAGCCACACCATAAACACGAAACTTGCTCAAAATCTTTCACTCTACAATCCTATGATCTCAATTCAATCTGAAACTCAATAAATCTCTCAATCCGATAGCATCAATCTCTGATTACCATGGAAGGACACTGATATGCAACATCACCATTCTCAATCAAACTTAACCTAAACTGAACTACAACTAATGGAGAGTAATTTGATCAATCACGCTACAATTATAATGCACTAATCTAAGAGATATTGATCTTAACAGTTTGTTACACCTGTTAACAAACCTCACCAAATCGTTCCAAACTCACCTAAACTAATCTCCTAACCACCTAGATTGCATCTAAACTAACAACATCATGCCAAATTAACTAGATCAAGCAGTTTGAATGAAAACTTACCTAGTGAGAAATCTTGAGAAACAGCTATGGAAGATGTGGATCTGAAGCTTCTAAGTGCTGGATCTTGATCAATCCTTGATGTATGTGATTCTGTATGCAAGCTTTGGATGAGATTTGGCCAGAATTATGCTATCCACTTGCAACTTCAATCTTGATGCTCTTGAAAAAAAGTGCTCGAAAATGGATGATTCACACCAAAACTTTGCTCCAATTATGATCTATGATGATGATGGAGTCAGATTGAGTTGATTTTGATGAAAGTTGATGAAGGTTTTGAGAGAATTACAATGAAACTCCAATGAAAAAGTGTGAGAAATTTTGTGGAATTCTTGGTGCAAATGAAGCCAACCCTTGATCAATGCACATTTCATGAATATATAGACCCCAAATGAACATTCTAGATCCATCTTGCACATTCCCTTGTTTTCAAACTTTGGCTCATTTTTGATTATGTTTCTTAAATGATAAGCAACCATGGATAACTTCATTTTTTCCTTCTAAACTCAAAAAAGTGTGTGAACCATTGTTCTTAGAATTGTTTTTCCATTCAAAATCATATATTGGAAGTCTCCATTTGGACTTGTAAATCTCCCAAACCACTTTTCAACTTGAAATTATTCACTTTATAAGCCTTTTTAGTTCATATTTTGACCTATCATGCAACTCCATGCTATGAGCTTCTCCAATAACTTGTGACCTTCTTTCTAGACTTAAAATCCCATTTGGAGCAAGTTTGATGTTGTAAGTTTTTCCATTTGAGGCCTCCTTGTATGAGTTTTGGGTATAGGTTAAAATGACCTGTAATTCACAAATGCCCAAAATACCCTTTGCTTGTCAAGACCATAAGTTGAGTTCTCCACATCATATGAAGGCATACCATACCATTCTAGAAAGCTAAGACAATGAGGAACAATTCTTATATTGACCAAGAATTCATTTGAAATCTCCTTGAGGGGCAAAACTAGCTTGGAAGTCAAGTCACTTTCACAGACAAAAATTCAGACACCCCAGATGACCTGTAACTTGTAAGGACCATAACTTGAGTTCTATAAATCTCCTTGAGGTCTTCCACCACTCAAATTAAAGGTCTTGAGATCCTCTACAAGTTTCATGTTGGACAAGAAGCCATTTGAAGCTAGCATTTTGACTTATCTTGCTTGGAAATTTGACCTAAACTAGGGGATTTTACAGAGAAACCCTAATTTAGTAACTCCTCTTCTCCTTGATTCCTCTTGAATTCTCCTTGGCATATCTCCATATCCTTCTTCATATGTTCAATATTGATCCCCACATCTCTCCAATAGCCTTGAATGCTCTTTTAAATCAGTCAATTGACCTAGGGTTGACCTAGGGTTGACCCAGATGAAACCCTAGTTGACTGTCTTCAACTGTAGCTCTTGTGCCTTCATCAATGACTTGTTTTCTTCTCCAAATGACTTTATAAGTCTCTCAAGATGTCTAGATGCTCTCCATGTCTTCATTTCATAGCTCATAACCCTCTTGTTGATCCTCAGATACCCTCAGCTAGGAGATAGACTCAAGGCTTGATCTGCTGAACTCTTTGCTTTCAAATTCTTTCCTGATGACTTGAATGAGATTGAATTAGGATAATAACCTCTTGATAGGCCTCTAGAGATGAAAGTAATGATTGGTCCCCTGTTGAATGACTTGCTATGCTTATGCTATGCAGATGGTTAGTCTATGTACATGACTCTACATGCAAATGCTAATGATATTGAAACATAAATCCAAGGAATAAGGTTGAGCAAATTTTAGGGTGCAACAGCTGCCCCTATTCAAGCGACTTGGACCCGATTGGATGAAAAGCACGGAGCCTTCAGACATTCGCGGTACGAGACGGTTGAATACTAGTGAAACCAGAAATTTGCCAACCGCAGAAATACACTGCGCTCCTGCTTGCGGAATGACATTCGTCAGCTGAATCTGACTGTTAGAGTAACCCGCTGATCTCGCGCGACCGTGCTGGGGATTGGCTTCATCGTTCTGAAGAGGATTCTGTCATAACAGATTGCTTGCTTGTCCACGTTAGGACTCTGTCTGTCATCGATACGAAGAAATCTCAACTAAAACCTGTCCACGTTAGGACTCCACTTACTGTCAACCCAGGAAAATCTCAGCAACTCCACTGGGGATAATCCGTCTGCATTTCCGTAAACTGAATTGTCCACGTTAGGAATAACACTCTTCCACGTTAGGAGTAACGCTCTTATCTTTCCACGTTAGGAAGCAATCTTCTTTCCGCGTAAGGAGAACTGCATCAATCTGTCCACGTAAGGACTCCAATGCCATTCGACATGTCCGCGTCAGGACTCCGATCTTTCCACGTAAGGAATTCCACTTTTCTTGAATCTGTCCACGTAAGGACTAATTCTTTCTTCCACGTTAGGAATATCTTCTTCGATCTGTCCGCGTCAGGACTAAACTCTCTTTCCACGTCAGGAATAATCCATTTCTTTCCACGTCAGGAATCAATCTTGATATGTCCGCGTGAGGACTCAATCTTTCCCCGTAAGGAATAAACTCGTCTTTCCACGTAAGGAAACCATTTTTCTTCTACGTAAGGAATGCTCTTGATATGTCCACGTTAGGACTCAAATCCTTCCACGTTAGGAATCAAACCTTGATCTGTCCACGTCAGGACTAAACTTTGCCACGTCAGGAATGCCATCTTAATCTGTCCACGTAAGGACTCAACTTTCCACGTAAGGAATCAATCTCTTTTCCACGTAAGGAATCACCATTTTTCCACGTAAGGAAACCATCTTCTTTCCACGTAAGGAAACATTGTCTTTCCACGTTAGGAATACTGTCATTTCCACTATCTTCTGATACGTCCGCGTATGGACTCCATCTTTTCCGCGTTAGGAATCTCCGTCTTTCCACGTTAGGAACCACTTCTGTTGATATGTCCGCGTAAGGACTACATCTTTCCACGTTAGGAATCTCCGTCTTCGACTCACTGAGGAAATAAGACTTGTCCACGTAAGGACTCACACCTTCGACTCACTGGGGAAATATCCGTGTTAGGACTTACACTTTGCCAACAACACGAAGAAGGATAAATTTGTCCGCGTCAGGACTCTTGTATCTTGTCATCACAACGAAATACAAACTTGCCCACGTCAGGACGCACATTTCACCATTACGAATGAAGATATCTGCTGGAAACAAATGATCCCCGTCCGGATACCAACACGAAGAGTAACCAATCTTTTTGTCAACGTCATGACCTCCCTTTCTCCAAATTTCGAGAGACCGAATCTATCCACGTCAGGATTAACACGCCTTACCAATCCAGTAAGACAAACCTGTCCACGTTAGGACGCCCACTTCTGAAGAAATCCCGTCATTCTAGGAGTAAATGGTCCACGTCAGGACTTAGTTCTTCAATGATCCTCACCCACAAACTGCTCAGCACTGACGTGACAGCGACTTCGAGATGAACTCTACTGGGGATGTCTGAAAACCAACTATCGGACGCCTGCTCTGATAACCGGCGGTGGTCTCTGAAATTCTGATTCATGCGACCCGTTGATGACAAACAAACTCTGCTTGGGGAATAAGGAGATTCTTATCCTGGCCACTCTGGCTGGGGAAGATAAGATGCATTTGCATAAATGACTTTGCTGGAGACAAAGAGAGTTTTATCATGACAACTCTGTGGGGGAATACCGCCGAAACTGACATTATTATTGAATATCTCCTGCCGAGATCTTGACCGTTTGGTGATTTATTTGAGCAAGAGCTCTCTCCACCTGAACTACTAGAATACAAAAGCTGCTTCAGCAAAATAAATGCTGGGAGGATAACGTCGACTCGCCGGGAATAGCCTGATGCTACAAAATTATTCCAGCAAAATAAATGCTGGAAGGGTAACGCCGACCCTGCTGGGAAGTTGGGAACTCAAACCACACGTCTTGTTGAAGTAACCCCCTGCTGGGGAATATAACTCAAACCAAATACCTTGCGGAGGTAACCCCCTGCTGGGGAATATAACTCTGCTGGGGAATAGCAGATGTGCGTAGTATGATTGGACTTCCTGCTGGAGAGTGAACTGATATCACACAGGTGTCTCTGATAAAAGAAATGACAGGAACCGCCATCAACTCTGCTTTGGAGAGTCTTGACCTTCGAATTCCACTGGAAGGAAAGAACATTTACTGAAAAGAGAACTCCGTTGGGGATGGCTGGATTCTCTTGGGGAAAATTAACTGACTCCGCTGGGGGAGAATGCCTGACCCTACAGGGGGAGATGAACCTGTCTGAATACAGCCTTACGATCTCGGAATCACCAAACTCTGCTGAGGACGAGTAACTTCTCTGGAGCACGTCCTTTGGATAAGCTACGGCTAGCTGGGGAATTCTATCCTTCTTCAGGAAGAACATGCATGACCTGCGTGGGGATCAAGCCTTTCACTATTGCAATCTTTTGATCACCTTCCTCGTACGGTTATGAAACCTGCAACAACACAAACAAGACACGGCAAGCCTATGCAATCCAAATCGATTCAGGTTAGTGACGTTACACTCAGTTAATTCAAAGCTTTAACAATTGTTGGCGAGGGCCAGTAATGTTATACTCATGCTAGCTTCAATAAACTTAGGCGTTTTATCATGCGCAAAACAGTAAAGAACAGGCATCAAGTACTGAATAACACATTTTCATTGATTGGGCCCTTGAATGGGCGGAGTTTTTGTACACGGGATGTAACTCCTGAAAAGAGGAAGCTACACAAAGCAAATATACAAGTATGCAAGTATTCACAAGAAGCATAAATATTGACAAATTAAATTTTGTACACATGTCGGCAACTGGATGGAGATGAACACCACGAACTGATCCTCCCATGACTCGTCCGACTCTAATACTTTCCCGGTATCCCCGCTTCTGAAGAGGTTGTATTCGATAACTGACTTCTCAAACATATTCTCCCGCATTGATGCTCATTGAATACCAAATTCGGACCGCAATCATTTGCTTTTCTCATCCCTAACTTTTGCGTGAACCGCCCTTTGCGGGTTTTCAGTTCACCGGGATACCCCTTTTTGCCGAAGCCGCCCAGTGTAGGTTTTCAACTTCGCGGGTGTACATTTTTTCAATTTTATCCCTAACTTTTGCCCGAACCTTTCATTCTGTTTTTGGTTCGCCAGGATGCCCCATTTTTGCCTGGACTCTCTTTTTTCTGTCCAGCGGGTCTATTTTAAGCAAAGTATTTTTTAACTGCGTCCGAATTCACAGGTGATGCAAAGTCTTCCCCGTCCATGGTGGACAACAATAAAGCTCCTCCTGAAAAGACCTTCTTGACAACGTATGGCCCTTCGTAATTGGGGGTCCACTTGCCCCTGTGATCTGCTTGCGGCGGGAGAATCCTTTTCAGCACAAGGTCGCCCGTCTGAAAGCTTCGCGGAAGTATCTTCTTGTCGTACGCTTTCTTCATTCGTCTTTGGTACAAACGACCGTATGCCAGAGAAGCTAGCCTCTTCTCATCCATCAAACTCAGTTGATTCAATCTATTCGTTACCCATTCTGCCTCGTCCAGCTGAACGTCTCGCAATACCCTCAGAGAAGGGATCTCAACTTCCAATGGTAACACCGCTTCCATTCCGTATACCAACGAGAACGGAGTTGCCCCGGTTGATGTGCGTACCGTCGTACGATAACCGTGCAAAGCGAAAGGTAGCATTTCATGCCAATCTTTATACGTCACCACCATTTTCTGGACGATCTTCTTGATATTCTTATTGGCCGCTTCGACAGCGCCATTCATCTTGGGTCGGTAAGGGGAGGAGTTGTGATGTTCGATCTTGAAATTCTGACAGAGCTCCTTCATCATTTTGTTGTTCAGATTAGAACCATTATCCGTGATTAT
The DNA here is from genome assembly GCA_963859935.3 of Lathyrus sativus. Taxonomy (NCBI): domain Eukaryota; kingdom Viridiplantae; phylum Streptophyta; class Magnoliopsida; order Fabales; family Fabaceae; genus Lathyrus; species Lathyrus sativus. The sequence continues at coordinate 350,703,418 of OZ012739.1, read as the reverse complement.
CCGCTCGGGAATCCCATATCGGCAAATGATATCTCTCTTGATGAATCTAGCCACCACTTGCTTCGTTACATTTGCGTAAGACGCTGCTTCCACCCACTTGGTGAAATAATCGATTGCTACTAGTATGAACCGATGCCCGTTAGAAGCCGTCGGCTCGATCTTTCCAATCATATCGATTCCCCACATCGAGAATGGCCATGGAGATGACATCACATTCAGAGGACTCGGAGGCACGTGTATTTTGTCAGCATATATTTGGCACTTGTGGCACTTCCTCGCGAACTTGAAACAATCAGTTTCCATCGTCAGCCAAAAGTAACCTGCCCTCAGCAGCTTTCTCGTCATAGCATGCCCACCAGCATGCGTACCAAAGGTACCTTCGTGTATTTCCTCCATGAGCAGCTTGGCCTCTTTTTCGTCTACACAACGCAACAACACCAAATCGTGGTTTCTTCTGTACAAGACGCCATCCGGATTCAAGTAGAAATTGCCCGCTAATCTCCTGAGAGTCTTCTGATCTTGACTGGATGCCCCAGCCGGATACTCTTTATTCTTCAGGAAATTAAGGATATCAAAATACCACGGTTTGCCATCAGACGCTTCGTCAATAGCAAATACATAAGCTGGCCTGTCCAACCGAGAGATAGTAATTTGGGGAGCTTCGTTCCAGAAATTGACCTTGTACATGGAAGACAACGTGGCAAGGGCGTCAGCCATTTGATTTTCTGCCCGTGGCACGTGATGCAATTCAACTTTGTCAAAGAAAGGCAACAATCTCCTTGCATAATTCATATAATGTATCAAATTGGGCTGCCGTGTCTCCCATTCCCCTTTGATCTGATTCACCACCAGAGCTGAGTCTCCGTATACGTCTAAATGTTTGATTCGCAAATCAATGGCTTCTTCAAGCCCCATTATACAAGCTTCGTATTCGGCCTCATTGTTGGTAACAGCAAAGGTCAATCGGGCAGTAAACGGGATGTGCGACCCGTGCGGCGTAGTGATAATTGCCCCTATTCCGCTACCGTAAGCATTCACAGCTCCGTCAAATATCATCTGCCATTTGGACCCCGGCTCTGGTCCTTCGTCTGGCAACGGCTCTTCGCAATCCTTCATCTTGAGATACATGATATCCTCGTCAGGAAAGTCAAATCTCATCGATTGATACTCTTCAACAGGCTGCTCCGCCAGATATTCAGACAACACACTCCCCTTTATTGCCTTTTGCGAGACGTATTGAATATCGTATTCAGTCAAGATCATCTGCCACCGGGCAATTCTACCTGACAACGCCTGCTTTTCAAATATATATTTGATTGGATCCATCTTCGAGATGAGCATGGTTGTATGATTCAGCATGTACTGCCTCAAACGCTTGGCGGCCCAGGCTAGCGCGCAACAAGTTTTCTCCAGCATTGAATATCGAGATTCACAGTCTGTAAATTTCTTACTCAAATAGTAAATTGCATGCTCTTTTCTCCCCGTCTCGTCGTGTTGACCGAGAACGCAACCCATGCTTCCCTCAAGAACCGTCAAATACATTATCAAGGGTCTCCCTGCCACTGGGGGTATCAAAATAGGAGGCTCCTGCAGATACTTCTTTATTTTGTCGAACGCCTTTTGACAATTATCGTTCCACGTTACAGCTTGATCTTTCTTCAACAGCTTGAATAATGGTTCGCACGTAGCAGTCAGGTGAGATATGAACCGAGCAATGTAGTTCAATCTCCCTAAAAACCCGCGCACCTCTTTCTCTGTTTTAGGCGTCGGCATTTCTTGAATCGCTTTTATTTTAGCAGGATCGACCTCTATTCCTCTTTCGCTTACTATGAACCCCAGGAGCTTACCCGATCTCACCCCGAAGGTGCATTTGTTAGGGTTCAGCCTCAGCCTGAACTTCCTAAGCCTTTTAAACAACTTCAACAGATTCACCAGATGCTCTTCCTCCGTCTGGGATTTGGCAATCATATCGTCAACATAAACTTCAATCTCTTTATGCATCATGTCATGAAAGAGAGTTGTCATCGCACGCTGATACGTTGCCCCAGCATTTTTCAAACCAAAGGGCATCACTTTATAGCAAAATGTTCCCCAAGGCGTTATGAAAGTAGTCTTCTCCATATCCTCTGGCGCCATTTTAATTTGATTATAGCCTGAAAAGCCATCCATGAAGGAGAATACAGAGTATTGAGCAGTATTATCAACTAACACGTCAATATGAGGAAGTGGAAAATCGTCTTTTGGGCTTGCTTTATTCAAATCTCTATAATCCACGCACATTCGAACCTTGCCATCTTTCTTTGGCACCGGTACGATGTTAGCAACCCATGAGGGATACTTCGTCACAGCCAGGAACCCAGCGTCCCACTGTTTCTGAACCTCCTCTTTGATCTTCATTGCCATATCTGGTCGAGTTCTGCGAAGTTTTTGTTTGACAGGCGGGCAGTCTTCTTTCAGTGGCAGACGATGCACAACCATATCAGTATCGAGCCCTGGCATATCTTGATACGACCAAGCGAATACATCATTATACTCTCGGAGCATTTCAACCAGTTTTCGCTTGATATCACTCTGCAGTGCGGCTCCAATACGAATATTCTTCTCAACCCCTTCCGACCCCAAATTGATAATCTCGATAACCTCGTCGTGAGGCAGAATGGCTCTTTCCTCTTGCTTCACTAACCAAGACAGTTCTTCAGGAACGTCGCTATCTTCGACAACCTCTTCTTCGGTCTGGAATACCGGGTGCTCGAAGTCGGGACGAGTCATAGGTGGCTCAAGGATGTCATCTGAAAATGTTATCCTGCAAAAGAAAGGGTTAAGTGCTTCAAAATGCGTATACAGCGGATAACCACATTGCCCTTTTATTGAAAAATACAAAACAAGAAAGACAGGGATTACAGTATTTACACATGAAAAACGCCATTTATTTAATGATTAACGAAGCAATGTTTATAACAACACAGCCCTAAGCAAATCCTGATGCCCCGGGCAAGACATCAGATTATTCAACAATTAATAAAGCAAAGCATTACTGTTTAAAAGTCACAGGAACAAGCTCCTGAATGGACCAGTTGCATAGTCCTTGTCCTGGCGTGCTTGGCTGAATCCAGGCATCCATATCACAGTCGCTGTCCCCTTCATCGGATTCTGAAGCAGCATTGACAGATTCATGGCATACTCCACTGGCAGAGATGGTGATTGACTTTCTGAAATGAGGGGTCCCCACAGAAGGAGTTGATGACGATGGTCGGTACCCCAGTCCGAACCGGTCCATTTTCACAGGAATGTCCAATACTTTGCCCCAGCCTTTGGCTTCTCCTGCCTTCACTAGCGCTTGAGCCTCTTTATACGAAGAAACAGCTATCTCTGGCGCTTTGCTTGGCCCGGGACTCTTGTCCTTTATGCGCAAACCTTCGAATGCCTGGCATGGCGTCTCGTGGATCTCCCCGTCGACTTCCACATATTTGAACGAAGAAAGATGGCTGACCAGGATGTCTTCTTCTCCGCACACGGTGACTACACTGTCTCCGACCATATACTTTAACTTCTGATGCAGGGTAGACGTAACTGCCCCTGCACCGTGAATCCAAGGTCTTCCCAGCAAGCAGCTGTACGCAGGCTGTATATCCATGATATAAAACTCCGTTGCAAACACTTCCGGCCCCACTTGCAGAGGCAATGTGATCGATCCGAAGACTGTTCTCCGCGTGCCGTCAAACGCTCTGACCACCAAATCACTTGGTGTACACAAAATCCCTCGAACATCCAGCTTCATCATAGCCTTCTTAGGCAGCACATTCAAAGACGACCCGGTGTCAACCAATACGTGCGACATTGTCGACCCTCTGCACTCAACAGATACATGTAATGCCATATTATGATCCCTTCCTTTCGGAGTCAAGTCGAAATCAGTAAAGCCCAGACTGTGGCCCGCATTTACATGTGCCAATACTCCTTCTAGCTGGTTTACGGAGACATCCTGTGGTACAAAAGAAGTGTCCAGGACTTTCAGCAAAGCATTTCGGTGAGCCTCCGAACATAACAGCAATGACAGAATAGATATTTTGGACGGCGTCTGCTGTAGATGCTCCACAATTTTATAATCGCTTTTCCGAATTAAGCGCATGAATTCTTCGACATCCTTAGATGCTGCTTCTTTTTCATTTGCTTGAACCGGAACATTTTCCACCGCTTTCCCTTTTCCTTTCGCTATCCTTTCGGCTTCTACTTCAGGAGATATAAAGATCCTGCCGCTCCTCGTCATGCCTCCTGAACCAACAACATTATCCACAATCTCCGCTGACTGCTTGTTAACATCGATTTTAATCCCGTCACAATACACCTCTAGCCCATATGACCATGGGACCGCTTTCGTGCTCTCATACGGGATCGGCCCGGCTTTAGTTATAGTAATCGGTGGTCGCTGAGCTGGCGCTGAAATAGTGATCGTCTTCCTAGGAATTGTCACTGTGGCAACATCACTCTGATTATCCATTACTGCCCCTGCCGGCTCCTCAGTTGCTGTTCTATCAAACTGCAATACACCTTCATCAATTAAGGCCTGAATGCCGTTCTTTAGATCCTCACACCCCCCAGACAGGGCCCAACAGTCCAAACAGTACTCATTACAACCCGGGTAAACACCTCCTTGCAACAGTCGGCTTTTTATTTCGCTCAGCGGCGTCTTTAAATCCTCAACATTCATAATCAGATTCAGACCTTCCTCAGTCAGCACGGCGTTCGCCCCATGATTAGGCATGGGTTTCTGGACTATATTCGCACCGGTCGTTCCGAAGTTGATAGACTTGTTGTCCAAGAGATCCTGCACAACATGCTTAAAAGCATGACAACCTTCTATATCATGGCCCGGGGCCCCAGAATGAAACTCGCAGCGCCTATTTGCATCATAGCCGAACGGGGGAGTTCCCGTTATCGGTGCCAAGGTTCTTTTCTCCACCAGATTCAATCCCAACAAGGTCTGCAATAAATCAGCATAGTTAGAGGGAGGCTTCTCGAACACCCTTCTCGGCTTACCACCCTGGAATTTTCTCTGAGCTTGCTGTGCCCCCTGCTGAGGCTGCTGCTGCCGTGGCATTGGTTGCTGCTGAACCTGTTGTTGTTGCTGAATTGGTTGTTGTTGATACGGGATGGTGACACTCGACACTTGCTGCTGCTGACGATATTGATTTCTTCCCCTGCCTCGGCCTCGGCCTCGGCCTCCAAATACCGCGCTAGCTTCGCCCTGACGGCGCCCACCGTAAGCTTTCCTATTACTGCCAGATGCAGTTGATTCATCGACTTGGAACTTTCCTTGCTTAATGTTCCGCTCAATCTTTTCACCCATCAAAATCAGATCTGAAAAACTAGCCAGAGACGTATGAAACAACATATCATGAAACAGCCCGGTGAATGTGCCAACAAACATGTCGTTCATTTCTTTATCTTCCACAGGAGGACGAACCCTGGCAGCCATATCGCGCCACCTTTGCGCGTATTCTTTAAAACTCTCCCCCTTCTTCTGCGAAAGCCCGGCCAACTGGACCCGATTGGGTGCCAGGTCACTGTTATATTTGTAATGGGCTACGAACGCCTCTGCTAATTGCTTCCAAGTTTTGATATCAGTGGGCTCCAACCCCATGTACCACTCTAAGGAAGGACCCGATAGACTGTCCTGAAAGAAATGCATGAGCATTCTTTCGTCAGTGGAGTATGCAGACATTTTTCTGTAATAAGCTCGTACATGCACCTTCGGACATGTATCTCCTTTGTACTTATCGAACGCAGGCGCTTTGAACTTGATTGGCACCCTCAAGCCAGGTACCAAGCCCATAGTTGCCATGTCCAGACCCACAGCGCTTTGATTTAAGACTCCTTTCATTTGCTCTTCCAGCATTCTAATCTTTTGAGAATCATCCATCGGCCCTTCAAAGCCCCCTCCAGAGAAGGCGTCTTCCTGTTGATCCTCTTGCCACATACCGTTTCCAGCCCCGTATCCATCATACGCATTATTACGTCCAGCTCTGACCTGATTCATCCCCGGAACTCGGCCTCTGTTGCCATACCCTTGAACACCTCCAGCAGGACCACCAGCCATAAAACCAGCACCGTTTCCGTTTCCAAAACCTCCGTAGCCCTGATTGACCATACCATAACCATCTTGCCCAAAGCCTTGAGCATTAAAGCCATACTTGCCAGTATTGTCGAATCCCTGATCGTTGAATCCGAACCCAGCGTTGACAAAGCCATTGCCTCCGAGATTATCTCCCACATTGACATCACCCAGCCCAGCGTTATGGACAGCAGTTTCATTTCCAACTCCGACGTTACCATTCACAGCAGCGGTAGCGTTGTTGACGTTAGCAGCATTCACATTGACGACCGGCGGAGCCACTGGCGTTGGAGTGCCATCTCCATGAGCAGTATCAACCCGGACAGACTGATGATCTTCGTTACCATGACCAGCGTTGCGAGCCAACAGAGGCTGGACCATGGCCTGCAAATTCTCTTGCCCTTTTGCTATAGCCTCCATGGTCTGCATGAAGAGGGCGAGCTTCTCGCGTACATCCTGCATCTCGTTCTGAATCTGGTCCATGACTTTCCGACAGTTGGATCGTGTAGAATAGCGGTGCGGATGTTGATCTGGAATCCTGTTAAGTACCTGAATCAAAGCAGGAGATAAGACACCATTCAAAGATTACCTGTTATGCAATATGAATATGAATGCAACGCAATGTGTCTGTGCATTAGGGAAGTTCATTCCCCCAGTTCTAGTGCGAAGGTGCCGGTGCGGTGACAGTATTGACAATAAGAATACCGGAGCTGAATCATAGAAAGCCTCATATATGACAGAGAGAATCAATAAGCCCAGGGTACAATATCACTGAGAGTACAAAGATGGCATGACCTCAACCAACAATCCTGGTGATGGTCAGCACTATGCAAATAAAGCATACAAATAATGGAATGATCAGATCCTCCCAAAAGTCTGGTACTCCTCTATCAACTTCTTGGTCTCCGGATGGCTTGGTCGATCAAGCAGCCCTTCAACAAGCTGGTTTCTCTTCTTAAGAACGCGGCGTACGTCTTCAGCAGTTTCTTCCCATGTTGCTTCTCCGAAGCAATCTTCTAACTTTCGCTTCTGGGACACTGCTTCATCTCTGGATTTGATTGCCTTGTTCAGTGCATGCTGGACACTATACCGGTTCATCACTTCTTCCTCACACTTCTTGATGCTAGACTTCAACTTCTCTTCGAGGTCGGAAATTTGCTGCTTTAGCTTATCTTCCCTCTGCTTGTTGTTAGTGAGTGTAGCATTCCAAGTCTTATTGCAAGAAGATATCTCTCGGTGTGCTGTGTCGAGCGCCTTCTTTTTGGCTTCCAGCATGTCGTGGGAGCTTCTGAACTCTTGCCCCAGACGTTCGCGCTTCTTCTTTTCCTCGGTCAACTCAGCTCCTAACCTGTTTACCAGCTCAATCCGTTGTTGGAAAGCATATACGGCCTTGTTCTTCTCACTGCGTGCTTGGGCTAACTCTTGCTCTAACCCTTCGTTAATCTTCATTAAGGCTTCTTTCTCCCTCACAACCTGTTCATATGCTTCTCTAGAAACAGTAGTCGGCTCTTCTACCGGAATAGGATCAAGAATTGGTGCATCTGGAAATGGCATCTTCAACTGACTAGCCCTCTCTTGAATCCAAACTCTATAAGGTGCATAGGCCTGACAGTCATTCTTTCCCAACAACGGCTTCCCTTTGCGGTTAATACGCGTCCAAGCATGCCGCAACTTGGCTAATAACTCCCCCTTCACGTCACCGGTGAAGTACAGAGATTCCTGTACTTCTTCCTCTTGAGGTGGATTCTTCAGCGCATATCCGAACTGGCGAATGAATAGAGAAGGGTTGTAATTGATACACCCTTTTCTTCCTATCAATGGCACATTAGGGTAACCAGAACAACTGAAGATGAGCTCCGATCCCAACAAATCTCTATCAAACCATTCCATATCTTCCGACGATAACCTCATCAAACGCTCCGGCCAACCAACTGGAACTGTAGTCTCTGCAGCAGATCCTCTCTTAGGAAGGTGACTCTCAAACCACATACTCAATAAGGGTACACACAGATGAACATTCTTCCCTCTTCCCTTCTCATTCTTGTAATGCAGCGAGTGGTAGAGATCTCCGAGTAAGGTAGGTACAGGATTACCAGCGGCGAACAAGTAGAAAGCATCGAAGTCCACAAAATCAGGTATATTGGGGAATAGTACTATGCCATAGATGCACAAAGCCAACACAGCATTGAAAGCAACCCAGCACCCATTCTTGGCGTACTCTTGGGCTTTACCAACTAAGAACTGAAATGAGAAGCCTGGAACTCCACGGGAAACAGTAGTCACAAGTTCAGAAGCATCAACATGCAAGGCTTTTGCCAATTCCTCCGGCTTAGGTTTGGTATCATAATGAATGAATGGAACCTGGTTCTGCACGGGCAGCTCAACATACTCAGCGTATTCCTCCAAGGTTGGTCCCATAATAAAATCAGAGAACGTAAAACACCTCAAAGCAGGGTCATAGAATTGCATCAAAGCATACAGCCCATCTAACTCTACCTCTGTAGGTTTGCACACCAATCTCAATAATCTACCATAGCTCATCCGGAAACTCCTACGAACACCCTCATCAGCAAGAGAGATCAACCCCAGTAAAGGAACAATATCAGGCGTAGGCAATTTGTAAGCAACTGTTCTCCGTAGGCTAGTCATGATCAAATACTCAGAAGTCTGGGCACTAGAACTAGGGAAATGCAAATGCACCTGCAGCACAGACACACGTTAGTGAAATGCAAATGATAATGTATATGCAGGGATGCAATGCAAGTAACATTCAACAGGGACCAAAGCTGCAGCTGAATAGCCTAAACCCAATCAAGAAAGGTCTCAGATAGACCATCCAGAAGTCACCAAACCCTGGTCTCAGATAGACCTAAAATAAAACTCCAACACTGGTCTCTGACAGACCTCAAACCATAACTCACTGGTCTCTGATAGACCTCAAATCCCATCTATAACTGGTCTCTGACAGACCTCAGAATACATCTCCAAATGGTCTCTGACAGACCTCAGAATAAATCTCCAAATGGTCTCTGACAGACCTCAGAATAAATCTCCAAATGGTCTCTGACAGACCTCATAACTCTCCATAAATAACCCGGATCTCGGATCAGGAAATAACCGGTAGTCTGGAGGTCTAGTTACCTGCATAACCCTGAATCCCCTCACAGGTGGGTGGCCCTATAACTGGCACAAGGTACGGCATCCTATGCGGTCGTCGGCGTCACAGACTTTCAGGGTTGATGATACGATTCCCAGAAGGAGTGGCATCATCAATTCCTGAAGAGGCCTCACTCAGCCAACTTCCAAATGATCGGTCCCCAGAGTCGACAATCCAACTAACCAGCAACCCACGCCAACCAAAGGAAGGGGCAGGAGGCCAACTAGAGGAACCTCGTCTGAGTGTAGATTTCATGGGACACCAAAGCAAGCAAAGCAAGCGGGCGCCCACTAATTTCTACTCTAATTCTAGGTGCACTCAAGCCCAGGTCCGGCTTATCTCTCAATATCAGAACACCCGTCACACCCCAGATACAGCAATAATAAACAGTATATATAAAGCTGAAAAATACAGGGTTAGAAATATACAATAACTCCATACAAAATCCTCGACGGGAAAACAAGCGTTAGGATTGACTCTCTCAAGGGACGTTGGATCCCAAATGCGTAAGAACCATCGCAGTCCTTAGCAGCCAGGGGACGTTGGATCCCCAGCAGAGTCGCCAGCTGTCGCTACTGCGAAAATCGGCGCCGGCTGAACAGAAGAGTCGCCACCGCGCGTTATTTATCCCACGGGAGGGAAAGGAAACGCTCAGAGTAAACCTCGCACAACACGGGAAAGGTATGGTCATCGCAACCAAAACCTGGATTCGGGAGTCGGTTACGCAAGGGGAAGGTATTAGCACCCCTCACGTCCGTCGTACTCGACGGGATCCACGCTTGTTTTCGGGTATGGATTGTTATTCTATCTAAACTATAGGTCAAGGGTTAAAAAGAAAATAAAATGACTCGGCAAAGTATCGCACTTTATGCCTACGTATTCCCGTCTGGAACGAGAAATCAGAGTCAACGTAGTTCGCCTACCTACGGGAAAGGAGGGGAAGGTTGCTCGCTAGGATATCGCATCCTATGCCTACGTACTTCCACACAGCATGGAAGATCAGAGCAAACGTAGTTCGGGCCACGTACGACACAAGCTTGTCTTGGTTGATTTTATTCCTTCTGAAAAAGGTTTTTTCTGATTAACAGTCCAAGAGGACAAAAATGACGTCTTGATGAGTTCACATTCTTTTAGGAAAGAAATGTCTTTTATTGTGTTTGAAATCTTTATGTGTTTTTCTGTTTGTTTTGAGAAAGAAAGAGACAGAGCTCTAACCTACGGTTGCGAAGGGAAACAAGCTATCCTAATGTTATCATGCATGGGTTGAGACCTAGTGTCTATCATGCTCCTCTCTTGCACAGAGAGAAACAGAGATCCTACGGGATAGGCAGAAACAGAAACAATATCAGATATATATAGTAAAACAGTAAAATGCATGGATGCAACAGCACAAGCGAGGCAAGGGAGTCCCACTCAACCTCGAACCTAGAAAACAATAGGCAAAAGTGAACGGGCTTCACTTTCAACCCAGCAGGGTAAACAGCAAACAATACAGTTCAGAAAACCAATCAATACATCAACAAATGAAATACAGCAATAAAACAAACAGCTTCAGCAGCTCTGAATCAACAACTGGCTTCAAGCAACCTCCAATCAGCTACAGGCTTCAACAAGCATCAATATCCATCTTCATGGCCTTCAGACAAGGGCTTTGATCATCAGTCTTCTATCTGCAATGGCTTTTCTTCAAGCTCAAACCTCCAGGATGAGGGATTAGTCACAAGAGTGAATTGGGTGTTAAGCAATCAGCTGACTACCAAAGGTGGTGAACAGACTGCTTCTAACACAAGAGACATTTTCTCTCAAGAGTTCTATCTCATAGACACCATCACCAAGCCTTCCAAAGGAAGGGGGTGAGTGTCTTAGAGAGACTCTGAATCACAGAGAAGAATGGATGCAGACAAGGCAATCCATGTTTGAGAAATAATCATTCTAATCTAGAGCTCTGCCTAGCTCCTAAACCCTAGTCTCCTCAGCAACTGCTAGCAAGAAACTCCTCCTCAACTCTGACAGTTGATCTTCAGCATTTGACTCTTCAATGGCTTCATCTCCACAAATCTTCAGCTTCCCCAGGGCCCCAGACAAACCCAATACCCAAACAAACAATCAATAAACCCCAGAGGGCACACCACACCAAACAACAGATATACAGACAGTAATAATATCAGTAGGGGAATCCTAACTTTTCTCTAAGGGATCTAATAACTACCCATAGCCCCTATAGTCCCATAACTAATCTATTCAAACCCTAAGTCCTAAGGGAGAAAATTGAACTTCCTAAGTTGTCACCTAAAAACCCTAGTTTTGTTCATGATATTCAAGCATTTATTAATCACCTAAAATTAGCCTCTAAAAATGGGAACTAAAATATTTCTACAAGCTTAACATCTCATCTAAACAATATGAAAAGAATGATCAAAAAATATTAAAGCATGTGAGAGAACAAAAATCATAAAAATAATGCATGAAATGTAACTATTTATTATGACATTTATTTAGAAAATATGAAAAAAAATATGAAATAAAACTAAAAATGAAATTTTATTTTCCTATAATATTCTAGACATCTTAATGAAAACATGGTAAAAAGAATGGATTAAAAAGCATTTTTTATGAATTATTTATGATTTTATGAAATTGGTAAAATATTAAAATGAAATAAGAAAAAATAAAATGAATTAAATGAGCCAGAGGGGGTATGAAAAGAAATTCGCCCCAGTTGATATCTGGATGGGCCTTCATAATGGGGTGCGTTTAGCAGTTTTCCAAAGCCCAATATTTATTCAGAATTAAAAGAAATAATAGAAACGCGCTAGGGGGTAAGAATAGCAACAGATTCACGTTAGAAAATGGTTTGGGCCTAGTTCAGGGGGGTGGGATTAGCATGACACTCAGTAAGCCCAGATGCCAACATTAATGAAACGCCGCGTTTAGTTCACACTATCTCCCTCTCATTTTCAGTTCAAATCTGGACCGTAGGATATGAGTCTTGGTCAACCATTTTAGAATGATCCAACGCTTATGGCATTATCTTCTTCAAATGAACCTGCAACCTAGGGTTTCAAACCACCATGAGAGCTCATGCACGAGCAGGTTTACACCAAACCGTTCTCCTTCTACACGCGATGAAAAGCCACACCATAAACACGAAACTTGCTCAAAATCTTTCACTCTACAATCCTATGATCTCAATTCAATCTGAAACTCAATAAATCTCTCAATCCGATAGCATCAATCTCTGATTACCATGGAAGGACACTGATATGCAACATCACCATTCTCAATCAAACTTAACCTAAACTGAACTACAACTAATGGAGAGTAATTTGATCAATCACGCTACAATTATAATGCACTAATCTAAGAGATATTGATCTTAACAGTTTGTTACACCTGTTAACAAACCTCACCAAATCGTTCCAAACTCACCTAAACTAATCTCCTAACCACCTAGATTGCATCTAAACTAACAACATCATGCCAAATTAACTAGATCAAGCAGTTTGAATGAAAACTTACCTAGTGAGAAATCTTGAGAAACAGCTATGGAAGATGTGGATCTGAAGCTTCTAAGTGCTGGATCTTGATCAATCCTTGATGTATGTGATTCTGTATGCAAGCTTTGGATGAGATTTGGCCAGAATTATGCTATCCACTTGCAACTTCAATCTTGATGCTCTTGAAAAAAAGTGCTCGAAAATGGATGATTCACACCAAAAATTTGCTCCAATTATGATCTATGATGATGATGGAGTCAGATTGAGTTGATTTTGATGAAAGTTGATGAAGGTTTTGAGAGAATTACAATGAAACTCCAATGAAAAAGTGTGAGAAATTTTGTGGAATTCTTGGTGCAAATGAAGCCAACCCTTGATCAATGCACATTTCATGAATATATAGACCCCAAATGAACATTCTAGATCCATCTTGCACATTCCCTTGTTTTCAAACTTTGGCTCATTTTTGATTATGTTTCTTAAATGATAAGCAACCATGGATAACTTCATTTTTTCCTTCTAAACTCAAAAAAGTGTGTGAACCATTGTTCTTAGAATTGTTTTTCCATTCAAAATCATATATTGGAAGTCTCCATTTGGACTTGTAAATCTCCCAAACCACTTTTCAACTTGAAATTATTCACTTTATAAGCCTTTTTAGTTCATATTTTGACCTATCATGCAACTCCATGCTATGAGCTTCTCCAATAACTTGTGACCTTCTTTCTAGACTTAAAATCCCATTTGGAGCAAGTTTGATGTTGTAAGTTTTTCCATTTGAGGCCTCCTTGTATGAGTTTTGGGTATAGGTTAAAATGACCTGTAATTCACAAATGCCCAAAATACCCTTTGCTTGTCAAGACCATAAGTTGAGTTCTCCACATCATATGAAGGCATACCATACCATTCTAGAAAGCTAAGACAATGAGGAACAATTCTTATATTGACCAAGAATTCATTTGAAATCTCCTTGAGGGGCAAAACTAGCTTGGAAGTCAAGTCACTTTCACAGACAAAAATTCAGACACCCCAGATGACCTGTAACTTGTAAGGACCATAACTTGAGTTCTATAAATCTCCTTGAGGTCTTCCACCACTCAAATTAAAGGTCTTGAGATCCTCTACAAGTTTCATGTTGGCCAAGAAGCCATTTGAAGCTAGCATTTTGACTTATCTTGCTTGGAAATTTGACCTAAACTAGGGGATTTTACAGAGAAACCCTAATTTAGTAACTCCTCTTCTCCTTGATTCCTCTTGAATTCTCCTTGGCATATCTCCATATCCTTCTTCATATGTTCAATATTGATCCCCACATCTCTCCAATAGCCTTGAATGCTCTTTTAAATCAGTCAATTGACCTAGGGTTGACCTAGGGTTGACCCAGATGAAACCCTAGTTGACTGTCTTCAACTGTAGCTCTTGTGCCTTCATCAATGACTTGTTTTCTTCTCCAAATGACTTTATAAGTCTCTCAAGATGTCTAGATGCTCTCCATGTCTTCATTTCATAGCTCATAACCCTCTTGTTGATCCTCAGATACCCTCAGCTAGGAGATAGACTCAAGGCTTGATCTGCTGAACTCTTTGCTTTCAAATTCTTTCCTGATGACTTGAATGAGATTGAATTAGGATAATAACCTCTTGATAGGCCTCTAGAGATGAAAGTAATGATTGGTCCCCTGTTGAATGACTTGCTATGCTTATGCTATGCAGATGGTTAGTCTATGTACATGACTCTACATGCAAATGCTAATGATATTGAAACATAAATCCAAGGAATAAGGTTGAGCAAATTTTAGGGTGCAACAGGTGGGAGTTATTCCAGCGTCCGGTTGCCCATCCTCAGTCGAGTTTGCAGTTCCCCGAGAGAGCCGAGTCTCTGAAAGCCGTCCAAACCATGATTGGTTTTCCCCAGCAGAGAATGTTGAATAGCTGATGTTGTATTTCCCCATCGGATTCGTTATCTCCAGGAAGATTCTATCTGCGAAGGCCATGCAGTTTATTTCTGCGATTGACATCATTTCCTTGACAGTTTGTGGTTTGTATACCTAGTTTAGCGAGTGCAGGTTCTCGTAGAACTTCGTCCCCTGCAGGAATTCGTCTGGAGTTCATTTCCCCAGGTTAAGTCCAATTGAGATTGGTGTGATTTTCTTCTCCTCGGAAGGATGACTCCTCCTCTCCGCCAGAGTGGCTCTTTCTCCTCGACAGGAGGATTTTTCCCTTCAGCATTTATTTTGTTGATGGGGTTCTAGCATGTTGCATGAGTGCATAGCATTTACCCTAAACGCGTAGCATTTCCACTGTGCGGAGCATTGCGTTATTGTCAAACATATGCATGTGTGACATGAGCTAGGTTCTTACCGTTCTTGTTTTGCAGGTGTTCCTCCATAGAATGGTTTGCTCAAGATGATTCTTGAATTCCTCAGAAGAGTTTTTTGCTTAAGATGATTCTTAAATCCCCAGTGAGGTTGCCAGAGTTGGTTGCTTAAGATGATTCTTGGAGTCCCCGGCGAAGTTGTTTGTTCAGGATGATTCTTGAATTCCTCGGCAGAGTTTATTGGTCCAGAATGATTTCTGAAATCCCCGAAGCAGAATTACTTGATAGTTCTCCAGAATCCCCAGCGGAGATGTGTCATCCCAGGCGGGTTCCGAACAGAGAAGTTGAAATTTCCCTTGGAGACTTACTGATGAAGTCTGACTGTAATGTCGAAGCAGTTCTCCTAGCTGACGCGGAGTGCCTGACGGCAAAAGATTAGATATCCCTATTTGGTTCATGATTGACTGAGGATTCTATTTTCGACTTACTGACGAAGTCCGGCTGATGCCCGAGAATTTCTTTGAATGCCCGACGGCCTAATTGACTTGATCGTCAAAAGTTCCTGATGACCTGATGAGTCCAGAGGAATTCTTCTGCTGTCATGCCGCAGATTGCCTGACGACAATACCAGCTATGTATCTCCAGTTACCGTGTAACCAGTGAGCCCTTGATGACTCGAGGAAGAAGCTGCAGTGAAATCTGATGATCATCCTGACGGAGATTTGGGCCAGTTGCCGTGCAACCGCCATTTCAGACTTCAAAGATTGTCCTACCAATCAGAGTATCGTTTACTTGTGCGGTTGGCAAATTTCCGGTTACCGTGTAACCGATTCCCTAGCAAAGTTGTCGTGCAACTGTCATTTTCAGTTTTGAAGATGTTCCTACCAATCATAGTATCATTTACCTGTGCGGTTGGCAAATCACCAGTTACCGTGTAACCGGCGATCCCTTGATGACTTGAGGGCATAAATGATCATCCTGGCGGAGATTTGAGGTTAAACCCTTCACCAGTTACCGTGTAACCGGTGATCCATTGATGATTTGAGGACGAAGTGCTACAGTGATATCAGATACGTCAGATCAGTATTTCTCCAACAAGTTGTCGTGCAACTATTATTTCAGTTTCCGAGAATTTATCCCCATCAGAGTACCGTGTGCTTGGGCAGTTGGCAAATTTCCAGGTTTATTGGTATTCAACCGTCTTTTACCTTGATTGTTTGAGAGTCGTTCGCTTCTCACCCAGTCAGGTCCAAGCCGTTTGAATAGGGGCAGCTGTTGCACCCCAAAATTTGCCCAACCTTTTCTTTACCTAGCTTGTGTTTCATTGCATTCATATTAGCATTATCATCTGCATTTCATTGACATGTATGCAGGAGATCAAGAGGTATGATTACCCATAGAGGGCTACACAAGACTATGAAGCTAACTAAGAGGGTTATTCAAGTGCTCAAGGGTTGATATCCTCACCAGAGAAGCCAAAGATCCTCAGAGGGAGTGTTTGAAACCAAGTGTGCATATCTCCTAACTTGAGAGTTGTGGGAGGTCATCAGATGATTCTGAAGCCATAGAGTTGGACCTAGAGCCTTGAGAGAGCTCATGAGAAGTGTTGAAGATCATTTTGAAGCCTAGACAGGTCATTATACATAAGATATGAAGATATACCCAAGATTGGTACAACTAGGGTTTCATCTAGTTAACCCTGGGTCAACTGATGATTTGAAGAAGGTTGAGACCTAATTCAAGAGACATGTGATAATGGATTGATGTGTTAAGATGCCCAAGGGATGATTCCAAGGTCAACTCATCATGAATTAAGAGTGTGAGAAGTTGCTAGGCTAGGGTTGCTATGCTTGACAGTGTAAAATCCCCTGGTTTAGTGCCTAACTTCAAGACCACATAGCTCAAGATGTGATTTTCATCTCACCTTGACCCCAACATGATTGTTGTAGGGCATGGTCATAGATTTAATTTGAGTACTAGAAGTCCTTGATAGGGTTTATAGAACTCAAGTTATGAGCCAGACAAGTTACAGGTCATCTGAGGCATGTGAATTTGGAGCTTGAAAGTTACCCAACTTGCATGACACTTTTGCCCTAGAAGGATGATTCCTGTGAACTTTTGGTCAACATGAATGTTGTTCCTTATCTTCTTAGCTTTCTAGAAAGTACTAGAAGTCTATGATTGGATTTGTAGAACTCAAGTTACAAGCTTTGCAAGATAAGGGTATTTTGGGAATTTGGAATTACAGGTCATATTTGGTTATAGGTCAATTTCACCAACTTAGGCACCTCAAATGAAGATTTGTTCAACTTGAAATTTGTTCAAAATGGTGTTTCTAGTCCAACCATGACCTAAACATCCATTGATATGGATTCAACACGGAAGTGTATGAAGAAATTTGGAAGAAAGATCATTAAAGGCATTAAGAAAGGAAAAAATTCAAAATAAATCATAATGGTTCAAAAAATCACAAATTGGTACACATTTTGATGGGAAATGACATTTTGAAGAGATTGGCAATGTCACATTTTTGATTTGAGGCATAATTCATGGACTTTATGTGGATTACTTAGAATGGAAGTAACATAACCAATCAACACAATTGGATCAATTCAAGCCTTCAAACTGATCCATTCACATTCAAGGGATGTTAAGCAATGAATTTGAGTGAGATTTGAGCTGAAATTACACAGGATACACGACTGCCATGGTTGCACTTTGAAGGAAAATGGAAATTTTGAATTCATCAAATTGGGCCATGATTGGGCCATGTTAGGATCCAAATAGCTTCTATTTAAGTCTTGGATCATGTTCAGATCATTTTTTGGTGAGCATTTGGAGAGAAAACGGTTATTGCAGTTAGAACTTTGGAGCTTTCGAGCAAGAAGTGGTTTTGGAGTTTGAGGAAGATTCAAGAGTTTCTGAGCATCAAGAATCGTCCAGGATCATTCAGTGAAGCAATCTGCAGCATTTGAAGTCAAGATTTGCACGTGAGAACCTCTAATTTCAAGCTTCAGAACAGGTTTTTATCTTTCTCAATTCCTCTTGATTTAAGCATGTTTAGAAGGAATTTGGCATGTGGTTAGGTTATAGATACAACATAGATCGTTTTAGGATCATAATTATGGAGATCAGTGATGATTCTTAATTGGATGCAATTTCTGTTTGGATTCATACATGGCTGATTCTTGAGAGTGAAAATGAATTAGATAGTGATTCTTGATCCTTGAGAGGCGAGGAAGATTTCTATGTAGTCAATTTGGAGTTTCGTGACACTTTTGGAAATGAGGAGTTTTCTGTTCATCATCGTGTTTGGAGATTTACGAAGAATTAGTAAAAATGGAGAGTGCCTTAGTGATCCTGGTGAGGAGACGAGAAGAACGGTGTAGTTTTAATTAAGTTTGGTTAAGGATGAGTCCAGAGCATGATTGCTCTCGCCGGTGAAGACGGTGGAGCTCTTCTCCGGCCACCGTGAACCAGTTTCCCTCTTTGATCAATTTGAATTAGGGATGATGAAGGAGAACCGTTGGATCCTTTTGAATCTATTGACCTGGTCTCAGCATCCAACGCGTGAGATTTAGTTGGACTAGGGCTGGTTGAGGTGGCAACGTGTTTGTCACGGGATTAGAATACTTTTATGTTGAATGGACCTGATTAAAACGTACCATAGGGCTTAGTCAACTGAAACACACATTGCCCCTGACCAAAACGCGTTGTTTCACTTAATGGGGTGGCACGCGCGTAGCTGATAGATCATTGGACTGGTAATCTAATCCTAGGGTCCTGATATTTTCTAATGCTTTTAAGTTCTTTAATTGATTTTCTATTTTCTTTTAATTGATTTTTCATGTTTAATTAGTTTTAAATAGTTTTAATGATTAGAAAATTATGGAAAAAATATGTGGTTGATTATTGTTTAATTTCTGATTTTTCCATGCCTTTGGATTTTATTTTGGTGTTGTTTTCAATTTAATGTCCATTTTTCTATTTTTAATAAATGATTAAAAATGCATAAAATGACTAGTTTGATTGCTGATTTTATTACTCATTCATGACTTGGAATTTGAGGCTGAAATTTTGCATGGCAGTTATAGACTCCTTGATAGGTTTGTGTGATTTTTGTTGTGATTTTTAGATGATTCTAAATAGGAGTTTGAGATAGATGTTTAGGAGCCTTCTATGATGGATTCCCTTTAGCACACTCTTTGGCTTTATATTTTATTTGAACCTTTAGGATTAGGTTTGACCCCTGGTTTTTGTACCATAGATACTTAACCCATGTAGGATAATGTAGGATTTTCCTTGAGATTTGTAGAATTGATTTCTATTAGTTCCCCACTTTACAAGTTGCTTATAGTTTAGGTGACCCTAACTAGGATAACTTCATAGATTAACCTTTCAAGTGACCATTAGGTGATTCTAAGTTTCACATCCTTTCTTGATAGAATAGTAATTAGGTAGATACCTCATTAGAACCTTGTTGAAGCCTTGATAGAGCTTTAGATTCCGCTAGTCTAGGTGATCCTTGTGGCTAGTCTGTAGGTTTTCTTAGAAGTTGTTGTGTTGCCTTTTGTCCCCTATGTGGTTTCTTCCTTGGGCTTTGCCCTACCCTCTTTCACCAGGTCTTGAAGAGGAGCCCTCCTGGGAGAGCCTAATCCTTCCTTTGGTTGAATTTTGTGCATTCCTCAGGAGGTTGAGCCTTGAATTGACATTCCCTAGTATAGTACATTCCTTTGGTTTGTACTATCTTTCTCCTTCAAGTCTTGACGAGGAGCCCTCTTGGGAGAGCCTAATCCTTCCCTTGGTTGGATTCTGTGCATTCCTCAGCAGGTTGAGCCTTGGATTGACATTCTTGGCATGGTATATTCCTTTGCTTTATATACTGTCATCCATCTCAAAGTCTTTTTCTTGGGATCCCTCTTAGGAGAGCCTAATCCTTCCCTTGGTTGGATTCTGTGCATTCCTCAACAGGTTGAGCCCGAGGTGGACATTCTGTGTTGATACACTTTAAACCGGTTACCTTAGATTGATATCTAGGACTAATACCCAGTCTTTTATGTCCTATTGACATAGGATCCCTCTTGGGATAGCCTAATCCTTCCCTTGGTTGGATTATGTGCATTCCTCAAGAGGTTGAGCCCATGATGGACTATGGTGTTGAAACACCTCCAACCTGATGTAGCCTGGGATGACTTCCCTGTTGCTCATTTTGGTTTCTCTCTCTTGTTTGAATTGCTTGATGCATTAGAATATGATCATATTTAGATTACTTTAGGCTAGGAGCATGACTGCTTAGAGGTTGAGTGGGTCTCCCTCTGCTTGGTTGCCTTAAGGGTTGAGGTGATCCTCCCCTTGCTTGTATGTTGTTTTTCTTTTTATCTGTGTGTTAGCACTAGAGGTTGAGTCTGTCTATCTCTGCTTGTCTGTTTGGATTGTTTTCTTTGCTTGACTGCACTAGAGGTTGAGTAAGTCTCCCTCTGCTTGTATTGCTGCATTGCATGGGCATCTTTACTGTTTTCTTCTGTTTATCTGATGTTTAGCTGATGCTTTGTCTGTTTCTGTATCCCATTGCCATGATCCCTTAGGAGTCTCACTTCCTTTGATAAGGAAGTGATGACATAACTTTAGGTTGAAACATATGCATGATAACGTCTAGGAGTTCCCTGTTTCAAATCTCAACCATAGGATGAATCCTTGGCATGACAACATTAGGACTTGATAGTTTCCCCGTAGAGTTCGTTCTCTTCTTTCTCTAAAAACAACAGTAAAAAACGTAATAAAGGCAAGTTAGTACAAGCGCGTTACGAGCCTTAAGCTACTTGGGTAATGATAATTGAGGGGCCTCCTCTCAATCGACTAGAGTGTTTAGTATGCGTCCTTTGGACGATATGCGACGCATTCGTTCCCAAGTCATAGTCTCTAGAGCTGTACGGACTACAAACAACCCTAAAAAACACTTCTTCCGTAAAAGACAGAAAACAAACTTCAAACCTCTTTTGCCCCGTGGGCTCGTAACTCGAGGAAAACTTTTCTGAAGAAAAGAGTGTCGTTAACTCTCAGTTTTACCGCAAACGGTAACGCACGAGTCTCTGACGAGCAAGCTGCATACACCGAAATGCTGGAACTATTTGTTAACCCTACTCGGAAAAACAGATGAATCTGAACCCCCATAATCCGTATTATCCCGAACTACGTAAGCTCTAATCTCTCATATATGTTGAGAGTACGTAGGCACAATACTGACGTATAGGCGAGCCACCTTCCCCCATTCGTTACCCGTAGTTAGTCGAACTACGTTGACTCTGATTTCTCGTTCTCTGACGAGAATACATAGGCATAAAGCGCAACGCTTTGCCGAGTCATTTTACTTTCTTTTCAGACCAGCCTTGATAGGTAGATAGTAAAACCAACCCGTCAGATAAACACAACAAGCGTGGATCCCATCGAGTACGATGGACGTGAGGGGTGCTAATACCTTCCCCTTGCGTAACCGACTCCCGAACCCAGACTTGGTTACGATGAACTTGTCTTATGCCTTTTCGTCAGGTTTTTCTGATCGTTTCCTTTCCCTTTCTGTGGGATAAATAACGAAAGGTGGTAACTCTTCTGTTTTGCTGGCACCTTATTTTCGCAATAGCGACAGTTGTATTCATTGAATATCCAGGTTCTGACAATTTGAGATATTAGCCTTCCGCCCGTATGGTATTCAGACCACGACACCAGTTTCATTATACATTTCCCCAGCGGAGTTACTTGATTAAGCCTCTCTTCCAGCGGAGTGCTCAAAATGTTCATCACGTACTAAACTCTTCTTCATAGACTGTTATCCTCTTTTTAGTTGGTGCAGTTTATTTCTATGATTAGAAAATTTCCAGGTTTGTTGGTATTCAACCATCTTTTACATTGAAATTCTGAGAGACGTTCGCTTCTCACCCAGTCAGGTCCAAGCCGTTTGAATAGGGGAAGCTGTTGCACCCCAAAATTTTCCCAACCTCTTCTTCACCTAGCCTATGATTCACAGCATTAGCATAGCATTCACATAACATTAGCATCTTGCATTGCATTATCATTATACAGGGGATTGAGAGAGGTGTGCTCATTAAGAAGAGGTTATCAAAGCTTTAAGCCTAATCAAGAGGTTGTATTCAAGCTATTCAAGAGCTTATCATTATCAGAAAAAGTCAAAGAGCAGATGAATGTGTATGGTTCACCTCCTATCTTAGAGGCCATGAAAACCTCATCAGAGGATTGCAAGTCCATGGTTGTGGATGGTAAAGCATTGTGAGAGTTCATGATATGTCTTAAGGGTCATGGTGGAGCTCATTCATGTCATTATTCAAAGTGCAAGAGGCCACAGCCAAAGGTGGTGCAGTTAGGGTTTTCACCTAGTCAACCCTAAGTCAATTGTGACTCTTGAGGAGATTAAGACTCAATTCCAAGCAACTATGATAATGGAATTTTGTGTTGAGACACCCAATAGATTGTTCCAAGATCAATTCATCAATATCCAAGAGTGTGAGAAGTTGTTAGGCTAGGGTTTCTAAGCTTGACAGTATAAAATCCCCTGGTTTAGTGCCTAACTTCAAGACCACATAACTCAAGATACAAGCCTCATCTCATCGTGACACCAACATGAGACTTATAGATAATGTTCTTAGCTTTCTTTTGAGTACTAGAAGTCATTCATCTGATTTCTAGAACTCAAGTTATGAAGCAGACAAGTTACAAGTTATTAGATGAATGTGATTTTGGTCCTTGAAAGTCAACCAACTTCCAAGACATGTTTGACCTATAAGGATGTCTCTCCTAATCTTGACCTAAACATGAATGTTGTGCCTCATGATCTTAGCTTTCCAAAAAGTCCTAGAAGTCCTCATTTGGATTTGTAGAGCTCAAGATATGAAGCTTGCAAGACAATGGTATTTTGGGAAAGTGAGATTATAGATCATTTTGGATTATAGGTCAATATCACCACTTTGCGTACTCCAAATGAAAATATTTCCAACTTGAGAGTTGCTCAAAATGGGGTCAATTGTTCAAAAAAACCTTAAGGAACCATTGATATGGCTTGGATTGAAGATTTGATGAAGAAATTTCCATGAAGGGAAGCTTTAAAGGTCATTAAAAGTAAAAAAAAAATCAAATTAATTCATAATGGACCAAAGTTGTGCAAATTTGTGCATATTTTGAGTGAATTCCATATTTCAAACACATTTACATTTGTGGATTTGCAAATCGAACCAAAGAACCATGACATTTCACATGTTGCTTCATCTTTAAGTTACATACCAAAATCATGCCATTGATCACCAAACAAGGATGAATCCTCCACCATTAGATCATACACATTGCCAGCAACATGATTGAAGCAATTCCAAGGCTTTGCAGGCTCTGTTTCGCAAATTACAAGTTCACCATAAGCAAGGAAAATTGAAAATCCATTAGGCTGGTTTAGACCTTCATTGGGCTTTTGATCCATCAAAACACATTCTATATAAGATCCTGATCATGTTCAGCCAAAAAAGGAGAGGTTTTTGATTAAAATTCAGTTACAAAACAGTTGGAGCAGTTGGAAGGAAAGTGAAATTCGTATTCTCTCATTCTTGAAGATTCAATCACAATTGTGGATTCTAACATCTCTAGGAAGGATTAGTGAGTGATTCTGGATCAAAATCATCAAGCTTCAGCAAGTTTTGAAGACTTAGTGGAAGTTCTCCACTAGGTATTTACTTTTCAACTTTCCTCACTATCCATGATGATTTAGCATTCAATTCTCATGTGGTTAGTTTCCTTAAGATGCCTAGATTGATTCTGGATAGGTTTTAGGATCGAATGTTGCAATTCTTGATGACACCTCCAAACTTCATGCTTACAGTTAGGGTTAATTATAGGGAACTAATGAAAATGAACATGGTATTCGTTATGTACATGACATAAGGATCACATTGGTATAATCATTTGTTAGTTTTGATGAGTTCCTATAATTAGCATTGTGCGTAACAACCGGAGAAGATGATCGGCGTGGCTCCGGCCAACGTCTGGTTTTTCCCTCTCTCCAGCTTAAATCCCATCCGTTAGATCATGGCTGGATCTTTGACCTTCATCCAATCCCACGGCTATGATCCATTCTCATGTTATGTTTAATTTCCTGATTGCCTGCGTGTCAAGTCTCTAACCATAGGATCCATTGACCTTGTTGCAAACGGACGTCCATGATTCAATTTCACTGGTTGACTGAAACCATTAATGAAACGGTGCCTTTAGTACCTTGGACTGGGCTGAATCACTTTTTGCACCCCCTAGCGTAGCAGGCCCATTGATTACACTGATCTGCATTGCTATTCTCACCCAGTCTTTTCCATTTTCATTTCTTTTTCTTATTTCTTTTCATTTAATTGTTGTTTCATATTAATTCATTAAAAAATGCTAACTAGTCTAAAAATCATGAAAAAATGCATCTAGATAGTTTAACATGTGTATTGATTTTTCATATTTTTTATTTTGATTTTCCATTTCTTTTTCATTTAATTGTGCATTGTTCTTTTTAATATGTTTTGTGAACATGAAAATAACATGGCATGCCTTCTTGATTTTCTTTCTTGCTCAATATTCCAAATAAATGCATAATATTTTTTGTGCTTATTGTTGATACATTAGGTGACATTGTAGTATTTTTCTTGTTAATTTTTGGAGGCCTTTAGCACAGGTTTTGGATAGTTCTTTAGACCCCTTTTCCTTTGCCTTTTCCAAAGAGCACCCTAGGGTTCTGCTCTCCATTAACCTACCTAGATTTAGAATTTTTCCCCATCTTTGGACCCCTGGTCCCTAAGACCAGAGGGGCCCCTTAGGAATTTTCCTAGAATTTTTAGGTTCATTTCTCTATTTTTGGTGGATTTTACATTCTGACTCATCCTTGTGTGAGTCCAACCTTGTACTTTCACCTAGTTTGCACCTTGTGTGATTCTTTTGCAAATCTTGTACATCCAACTCTCCCATATCCACACCCTAGACATATTATAGCATATGTAGGTTAATTTTCAAGTCATTATCATGCCCATAGCTTGATTAGGATAGATATCCTTTAGGGCATTACATTTAGGGTTCCTTAGAGGCTTTTAGTGAATGGTTTCTCTTCCTTATGTGATTCCTTTGCTTTGCTTTGCCTTGCTTTGTCCCTTCTATCTCCATATTCCTTTATCCTATGATTTAGGGTTCCCATTTGTGAGAGCCTAGTTCTTCCTTTGGAAGAACTAAAGGCATTCCATGAATGGTAGAACTCTTGAGGATATATCTTGAAGATTTTGGTTGAGTGTCATGGTGGATTCCTTTGGTCTTCACCATGCTTCCCATCATCATTCCCTCCTCTTTGTCCTACATTCTTAGGATCCCTCTTGTGAGAGCCTGGTTCTTCCTTTGGAAGAACTAATCTGCATTCCATAAGAGGTTTGAGCCTTTGATGGACTCTTATGTTGATACACATTGAACATAGTGGGTTCCCTTGGTTCACACTATTCTCCTTTTCTCCTGTGTTCTACATTCTTAGGATCCCTCTTGTGAGAGCCTGGTTCTTCCTTTGGAGGAACTAATGTGCATTCCATAAGAGGTTTGAGCCTTTGATAGACTCTTGTGTTGATACACATTGAACATAGTGGGTTCCTTTGGTTCACACTGTTCTCCTTTTCTCCTCTGTGTCCTACATTCTTAGGATCCCTCTTGTGAGAGCCTGGTTCCTCCTTTGGAATAACTAATGTGCATTCCATAAGAGGTTCGAGCCTTTAATGGACTCTTGTGTTGATACACATTGAACATAGTGGTTCTCTTTGGTTCACACTGTTCCTCTTTCCTTCCTATATGTCCTATAATCTTAGGATCCTTCTTGTGAGAGTCTGGTTCCTCCTTTGGAAGAACTAAAGGCATTCCATGAATGGTAGAACTCTTGAGGATATATCTTGAAGATTTTGGTTGAGTGTCATGGTGGATTCCTTTGGTCTTCACCATGCTTCCCATCATCATTCCCTCCTCTTTGTCCTACATTCTTAGGATCCCTCTTGTGAGAGCCTGGTTCTTCCTTTGGAAGAAATAATCTGCATTCCATAAGAGGTTTGAGCCTTTGATGGACTCTTATGTTGATACACATTGAACATAGTGGGTTCCCTTGGTTCACACTATTCTCCTTTTCTCCTGTGTTCTACATTCTTAGGATCCCTCTTGTGAGAGCCTGGTTCTTCCTTTGGAGGAACTAATGTGCATTCCATAAGAGGTTTGAGCCTTTGATGGACTCTTGTGTTGATACACATTGAACATAGTGGGTTTCTTTGGTTCACACTGTTCTCCTTTTCTCCTCTGTGTCCTACATTCTTAGAATCCCTCTTGTGAGAGTCTGGTTCCTCCTTTGGAAGAACTAATGTGCATTCCATGAGAGGTTTGAGCCTTTGATGGACTCTTGTGTTGATACACATTGAACATAGTGGGTCTCTTTGGTTCAAATTGTTCCTCTTTCCTGCCTATCTGTCCTACATTCTTAGGATCCCTCTTGTGAGATCCTGGTTCTTCCTTTGGAAGAAATAATGTGCATTCCATGAGAGGTTTGAGCCTTTGATGGACTCTTGTGTTGGTACACATTAAACTTAGTGAGGTTGTTTCTCACTTTGGTTCCCCTCATTTTGTTTATCCTTTCATCTTCATGATTGTGTGATGTTGTGCATTAGAAGCAGGGTAGGCTTGATAGCTTTCTCTTTTCACTTCCATGTTTGCATTTAAAGGTTGAGCTTGTCTCCCTTTGCTTGTGTGCTTTCTCTGTGCATTTCTATGTTTGCATTTAAGGGTTGAGGTTGCCTCCCTTTTCTTGGATATTTATTTTCCTTTCATACTTGACATGTTTGCATTAAAGGTTGAGTTTGTCTCCCTTTGATTGTATTGTTGCATTACATGTGCATCCAGTCACATTTATCTCATCTGCTTAATTGATTTTAGCTTTGCTTTTGCTTTCCATTGACATATTCCCTTAGGGCTCCCACTTCCTTGTTTAAGGATAGTGATGATAGATACTAGGTTCTAACCCTTTGCATGATAACAGTAGGATAGATTCCCTTTCTAAACTCAACCTTAGGACCATCTTGCATGATAACAGTAGGGTTTTGATTAGTTCCCCGCTAGAGTCCTTTTTCTCTTCTCATCTCCAAACAACAGTAAAACACCTAATAAAGGCTAATGAGTATTGTACGTTATGAGCCTTAAGCTACTTAGGAAATGGTTGTTGAAGGGTTTCCTTTCAATGATCAGGATGTTTAGTGTGGCACCCTTTGGGTGATATGCGACGCATTCACTCCTAAGTCATAGTCTCTAGTGCTGTATGAATTACAAACATTCATCCAAAAAACACTTCCTCTCCCTAAAAGACAAAAACAAATATCAAACAAAAACACTTCCTCTCCCTAAAAGCGATGTCGAGTCCTTTTTCCTTTTTCTCTCTTTTAACCCAGACCTCTTAGTTAGATAGATAAACAACGCAAGCATGGATCCCGTTGAGTACAACGGACATGAGGGGTGCTAATACCTTTCCCTTGCGTAATCGACTCCCGAACCCGAGATTTGGTTGCGATGACCGATCTTATCCCTTTTCGCTAGGTTTT
Source organism: Lathyrus sativus (assembly GCA_963859935.3). Classification (NCBI taxonomy): domain Eukaryota; kingdom Viridiplantae; phylum Streptophyta; class Magnoliopsida; order Fabales; family Fabaceae; genus Lathyrus; species Lathyrus sativus. The sequence continues at coordinate 350,675,704 of OZ012739.1, read as the reverse complement.
TCCTGATCGTTTCCTTTCCCTCCTTTGGGATAAATAACATTAGGTGGCGACTCTTTTGTCTTTGCTGACACCTTTTTTTTGCAGTAGCGACAGGTACCAATCATCACAGTGCAATGGACACTGGGTCGTCAACCCTCCATAGATCCTCATCAATATGATCGATTCTACTAGAGAACCGGAGCACATCAAAACACTTCACATCCACACAATGGGATTGAAGCCAAAGTAATTGAGGTTCTGAACCAAAGTCCAAATGCACATGAATGCATGATGCACACGTCAATAATAATCCTCATAATAACAACATATGGTGCATCATCATTTATCATATTCATCATCATCAAACGTCATGTCATCACAACTCATACGTCATGTCATCGTAATTCATCATAATAATCATCATACATCATGTCATCATAATTCATCAAAATAGTCATCATACATCATGTCATCATAATTCATCATAATAATCATCTTCATACATCATAGAAATCATCATATAATCATATACAAATCACATAGAGCTCACATTCATACTCATATTAATTCATCATATTATAACATATTAATTCATAATTATACTCGCGGTAATTCTCATACTATCGCCTATTAATCACATAAACTTCACAGTCCTACTCATGTTAATTCATCATATTATCACATATTATCACAGTTATCCTCATGGTAATTCATCAGAAAAATCGCAGCAACAAAACATCACTGAACCAGAACATGATTCATTAATAGAACATATACACAATTGACTTCTCAAACATAATTAGATATGAAAATATTGGTAACCAAATTCCCTTATCTATACTATGTTATAGCCCTATTCATTAGCTTTCCAACACTTCGAACGGGGGTCAAAACGGACTTACGGATCAAAAGTTACGTCCAAAACGATTTCGACCGAAAACATGAATAGTTGTGACGGACAGCAAAACGCTGTTACGCTCCGGAACCTAAATCAACCCAAAAGTCCACACGATTCACTTCTGAAGGTGAGAAAATACTTAGAAGGGGGTTGAATAAGTATGAAGATAAAAACTTAGAAGTAAAAACTCAAGTATTTTTATCCTGGTTCGTTGAACTCAACTACTCCAGTCCACCCTTTCTAGAGTGATTTGCCTTTCTCAATCAAGGACTTAATCCACTATTTAATCAACTGATTACGATAGTAAGCACTAAGAACAACTGTTCAAAGTCTTCTCAAGAACTACTGATCCTAACTGGATCTTCTTAAGGTTTTCTTACAATCAAATGTAATAACAAATACAAGTGTTAAAATGCTTCAAATAAAGCTTTATCACAACTGTGATTTTTCACTTAAGATTAAGAACAAAGAAATAATTCTAGAAAGAATATATGAGTTGTATGAGAGCTTTGATAATGAATTCTTTTCAAGTAAAACGTCAACTGAAGAAGATGAATGGAGACTTGCTTTTATAGGCACAGTGATCCAAGAGTTTTTCACGTTGAGAAGAGTGTCCCAAAAGGTCTGAGCCTTTTTATCTTCACATCAAGTGACCTTTCCTAGAATAAGAAAGCACAGAGAAATCCTTTTTATCTGTGTTCTTGTGTCTAGCATAAATAAGGAAAGAGTCGTTTAGATATTCCAACGGACATAATCTTTGAATTCTTCTTCAATAATTTTCAGCAAGAATCATCAGAGTCTAATTTGGTCAGAGCCTTCTGATGTTCATCAGAGTTTTGCTGAATCAGAGTCTTTGCAGCAAGTGTGCTTTTAGCGTGTATAAGTTCAGAGCAGAGTTTTGGGTCAGATCCTTAGTACTGGTAGTGTTAGTACTATCAGAGTCTTCTGAAGTAACTATGCTTGAAAACTCTTCATACAAAATTCTTCATTGGTTCAGATGCTTCTGACTTGCTTCAGATTCTTCTGGAGCTTCTGTTTCAGATCCTTCTGGAGCTTCTGCTTCAGATCCTTCTAGAGGCAACGCTTAGAATCTTCTGATGGCAGCGTTCAGAATCTTCTAATGACAGTGTTCATAATCTTCTAAGGAATGCTTCTGATGCTTCAGAGCCTTGCATATTTCTTATGTTCAGATCTGATTTGCTTATGGAGTGATATTTACTTTAATATTTGTAGCAAATATTCTTAAGCAAATTTTAGAGTCTATAATTCTTAATTACAAAATTTCATATTAGTTATCATCAAAACATAGAGATATTATTAAGAACCAATATGTATTCTAACAATCTCCCCCTTTTTTATGATGACAAAAACATCAGAAATTTTGTTTAATTGAAAAGAGAATAATTATAACTCCCCCTGAGATGATGAATCTCCCCCTGAATTAAATATAAATAAAGAATAGAAACTTCCCTTTTTGTCTTGAGTATTTTTCAGAGTTAGAGCTTGATTGTTCTAAACATTTGAGAGTTAGAGTGTCTTGCATATTTCAGAGTCAGAGTCTGATAATTATCATATGATCTTGAGAGTCTTAAAGTTTCTTTTACAGAGTATACTTATCAAATGTTCTGAAATACTCAGATATTATGTTAGATAAAATTGATATGTCTGAAGTTTTATTTTGGTAGAGTTTAATTAAACAGTTCAGATCTATTTTCTGCCCCTTTTTTGTCATAAGCAAAAAGTAAGAACTTTTAAGAGACAAATAAAAAGAGAAACAAACGAGATAAATCATGTAGAGAAAACATTGAGACATTCATTCATTCAGAGCAAAAAGTACAAACATCAGAGAATATTCAAGTACATGTGCAAACAATAGATGCAAACATCAGAAAAAAATAAACTAAGATTGTTTTGACAAAATCATCTTCAACAGATCCGTGATCTCAGAAGAGGACTGTTCTTGTTTTGACATCCACTTAGCCATGGTTTCATTCTTCTGATCTTGTTTGGACATCCACTGAGCCATGTCTTCAGACTTCTTATCTTGCTTAGCCATCCATGACTTAATCTCTGATTGACCAGCTTCCAGAACTGCAATCTTATCTTCAAGATCTAGATACTCTTTCTTGATCTCAGATGAAGAAGGTGGGACAGATTCTGAAGCATGAAGAGATTCAATTTCCATAGGGGCTTTGGAGTTAGGAGCAGTAGATCTAGAGGGATGTTCTACCAGAGTCATAGCCAAAGAGTTGTCTACAGATGCATATTCAGCGTTTACTTCTGTATCACAGCCTTCAGATGATGAAGGAGCATCCTTAAGAAGCAATGGTGTAGATCTTTTAGCTGTCCAGAACAAACTTCTAGCAGTTTCAGCAAATCTGAGCTTCGCATCATCAGAACATACGTTCTTCAGATTTGATGCTACAATATTGAATCTATTTATGAAGCCATTCCAAATGGCATCAGATTCATTTGCATCCATTGTTGATGAACACTTCCTCTGAACAGAGCCTAAATACATCTCTATTTCTTTCAAAAAAACTTGTAAATAAATGATCAACATTCAACCTAGGTTTTGGTTTTAGAAAAGTTTTCAATGTGATTGGCTTGGGTTGGGGAGAAGGTGGAAAGATGTATTTGTGAATGGTGATCATAGGACTAGAGTAGAATGGTATGAATGGAGGATCAGATGAATTGTCAGGTTTTGATCTGGTCAAAGCATTCAACAGACATGGTTTTGCAGTTAATGCATAGAAAACAACATCAAATGGTTTATCAGAGTAAGGTTTGAATGCAGATTTAGCAGATCTAGCAAAGTATGGTTTTGCATCTAATGAATTACTGCTGGTAGTGTTTTAATATACGTTTGAAGAACAGATGGTAGAATGATGGTAAGTTTGGGTTTAAGAGGAGTGATAGTGTCAAATGGTTCAATTCTGGTGTAGAAATTTTTTAAGGTGAAACCAGAGGGAAGTTTGTTAGAGGAAAACAGTTTACACGAAGCAGAGGGTACACACTCAGATGTCCTTGGCTTGGGTGTAGGGGTAGGATTTGGAATGAGAATTTCAGAAGATGGCTTAGGTGTTGGGGTAGGATTGGGAATGAGAATTTCAGAAGAAACAGGTGGTTCTGGTTTGTTAACTTCAGAATTTCTGTGAGAGGGAGATATCAGAAAATCTGGGTGTATATCAGATTCTGATGAATTTGAGGATGAGGTTGGAGTGTAAGACGTGGAGGACACTTCAAAAACAGTTTTGAGAGGTGTAACATTTAGAACCTCTGTCTCAGGGATATTGGTTTCAGATGGGTTGGTTGATTCTGATGGATTCTCAAAAAGTTTTGATGGGGGTTCAGATGTAGGTGGATCAGATGTAGGTGGTTCATATGTAATAGGATCAGATGTAACTTGTATAGGTTCAGAAGTAACTTGTGCAGATCCAATAGGTTCAGATGTGTTTGATGGTGGTTTTTCTGTTTGTGGTTGTTTTTCTGGTTGTTGTTGTTGGTGTTCAGATTGTTTTTCTGGTTGTTGTTGTTGTTGTTCAGATTGTTTTGTTGGTTGTTGTTGTTGTTCAGATTGTTTTGTAGGTTTTGTTATAGGTGGTATAGGTGGATCAGATGTTGGTGTTGGTGCAGATGATTGATTAGTAGAAGGTTTTACAGGAGTGATGGAAACAGGATCAGATGATTTTTATGGGGAAGGAACAGAGATATGAGATGGAGCAGGAACAAATTGTTTTTGAGTAGGAGGTGGTTTTGGAATAGACTTGAATGTTGATTCATTTAAAACAGTATTATTGAAAGAGGATACAGAAGATTTGGTACCTTTAATCTTGATACGCTTTGTGGGAACAGAGGGAGCGTCTCCAGATGCTTTCCTCTTGATCAGCTTCTGAGGCTTGTCAGCAACTTTGGGCTTCTTCTGAACAGTCACATCTTCTGCTTCTGATTGACCTCTTTTCCTTGTGTTCTCATTTCCTCCATCAGGTATTGGTTCCCTTGCTCTTTTCAGAATATTTGCAGGAACTGGGGTTCCATCTGCCTTGCAAGAATGAATATACCTTAAAATTATTTCCCTTGATTCTTCAGCACAGAACAGTGGGTAGTCTTCAACTGGGATTCGCTTCTGACTAAGTTCAGAGATATTCAGCTTCTTGGGTGCTGATGTGAGTTCCTCTACAATTTTTAGTCTCTGAAGACTCTTAGCATTCAGAGGTTTCCCAACAATAGATTCAAGTTCCTCCTTGACTCCAGCAGCATACAGAGCAGTTACTAGTCCATTTTCTGTCAGAATATCTGAAATTAACCTTCCAAGGGGAATCCATGTCCTGATCTTCTGACCCTTATCTTTTACAGATTCTCTTGAAGCATTAATATGACTCCATAAGTGCATGAACAGAATGTAAGGAAGATCTACCTTGGTGCTCTGACTTAAACAGTACATGAAGTAGAGTTGTTCATTGTTCACGTAATCTAGAGAGTTTGTAGATTTTCTGTGATGAATGCATCCCATGAAAATCTTTGCCCAGATCTTGTAGTCAGGCTTCAGATCTTTAAACTTGTTAGAGGCCTGTCCAGCAGTCATGACTTCCTCATAAAATTCTTCCATATCTACACGCCCAGCTGGCAGATGAGATACTCCATCAGTCTCCTCATATCCAATGAGTTTCCTGATCAGATCTTCTGTAACAATAATCTGCTTACCCAGAATAGAAGACAAGATGAATTTGGGGTATACAGAAGCATGTATCCAGAATTCTTTCACCAGATGAGGGTAAACTGGTCCAAATAATTTGTCAAAGTATTTTACCCAGCCTTGAGCATCAACTATTGAACGAAATTCAAATCCATTTTCAGCTAATGAATCAAATTCCACCATTGATTCACAGAGAACTTCAAGTTTGTCAACAGGTGTTAACAAAGTCCTTTTAGGTGTCGTGTATGGAGCCACACCCATATTTGCAAAAGTAACTGCAACCATGGTTGATTGAAACTGTGCTGCTGTAGAAGATGAGGTTGCCATTGAAGATGATTTTGACAAGGGTTTAGGGTTTTTGTGAAGAGAGAAAAGAAGACAGAAATGCATAAACTTGCTTGAGTTGTGAAAAGTGTGAAAGTGGTGAGAGATATGGTATTTATAGAAAATAATTAGGCATACAAACAGACAATCAAAGCACGTTCACACATAGCAATTAATGTCAATTGATGAAAGAGAATAAAAAACATTTCAAGCATTAATTGATTCTGACAAATTGGGGGGAAAATCAAGATTTTCACTATTCAAACCATACCTCAAACGTCTCTTCAGTAGTATACACGCCATCTTTGCAGATTTAGAGTGACACGTGTTTGCTTGCATGTGCTTCTGAATTCTCTTGAGAAATGAAACGTTAACCAACGTTCAGATCCTCTAAGATTGGTTAGTTCAAATACACACAAATAAACATAAATCTAATAAGCAACAGAATGAAATACTTCAGAGTGATAAACATTTATCATCTGTAAAATTTGCTTCTGACAAATATTATTCTGGACACAACTCCATACCAATATTTTTCAGAATAAATTTGAATCTATCTTCAACAAGGGGTTTTGTGTAAATATCTTCCCATTGATGATCTGTATCAACAAAGGCTAAGTTTATAATTCCCTTCTGAACATAGTCTCTGATGAAATGATGCTTAATTTCTATATGTTTTGCCTTAGAGTGTAAAATGGGGTTTTTTGACAAACATATAGAAGAAGTATTATCACAGAATATAGAAATGTTACTTTCAAATATCTGATAGTCTTCTAGCTGACTTTTCATCCAGAGCATTTGCGTGCTACATCCAGCAGCAGCAATATATCCTGCCTCTGTAGTTGATAATGCAATTGTGGGTTGCTTCTTGCTGTACCAAGAGATTAGATTTCTTCCTATAAATTGACAACTTCTAGAAGTACTTTTTCTTTCCACTCTGTCTCCAGCGTAATCAGCATCACAGAATCCAACTAATTTGAAATCATCAGATCTTCTGTAACACAAACCCACATTAGAAGTACCTTTCAGATACCTTAGAATCCTCTTAACAATTGTTAAGTGTGATTCTCTAGGATCTGATTGGAATCTAGCACACAAGCATACACTGAACAAAATGCCTGGTCTAGAAGCAGTTAAGTAGATAAGAGATCCTATCATACCTCTGTAGAGTTTCTGATCTACTTTCTTACTTACCTCTTCCTTGCCTAGTGAACTAGTTGGATGCATGGGAGTCTTTGCCATCTTACTATCAGTCATGTTAAATTTCTTCAGAAGTTCTTTAACATATTTGGTCTGATGAATGTAAGTGCACTCTGGAGTTTGGTTGACTTGAATTCCCAGAAAGAATCTCAATTCTCCCATCATGCTCATTTCAAATTCTGCCTGCATACATTGAGCAAACTCCTTACCACTGGAGCATAAGTTTCAGTGTAATCAATACCTTCTTGTTGATTGTACCCTTGAGCAACAAGCCTTGCCTTATTTATTTCAACTTCTCCTTTCTCATTGAGCTTATTTCTGAAGACCCATTTAGTTCCAATTATGTTGAAACCTTTTGGTCTTGGAACTAAATCCCACACATCATTTTTGGTGAACTGATTTAGCTCTTCTTGCATGGCAATAATCCAATCATTGTCTTGCAGAGCTTCATCTATAGAAGTTGGTTCAATTACTGACACCAATCCAAATAATGATGCTTCAGATGATCTGAGAAATGATCTTGTTCTGATAGGGTCATCCTTCTTTCCAATGATAACATTCTCTGGATGAGAAGCTTTGATTCTGGAAGATGATCCTCTAACAGTTGATTCTTCATAAATGTTTAAGTTGTTCATCTGAGAAGTCAAAGGAATTGCATCTGGCGTTGCTTCTGGTTCCTTCACTTGAGCTTTGTCTGTCTCTGAGCCTTCAGAGTCTGTGAAGACTACTTCTCTATCTGCAGAGTTTTCAAACTGCTTTGGCTTTTTAATGCCAAGCTTATCATCAAATCTAACATGAATAGATTCTTCCACAATCTGTGTTTCAGTATTGTATACTCTGTAGCCTTTAGAGCGTTCAGAATACCCAAGCATGAAACACTTCTGTGCTTTAGAATCAAACTTGTTCAGATTTTCTTTAGTATTCAACAACTTTGGACATTCATTTTTGTAATGCCCAGGTTCTTTACATTCATAGCAGACAACCTCCTTTTTGCCAGATCTTCTGTGTCCAGAAGATTATTTTCTTTAGTCAAGCTTCCTGAAGTTTCTGAACTTCTTTCCTTTATGCTTCCAAAGTTTGTTTATTCTTCTGGACAACATGGATAGCTCATCTTCATCTTCAGATGAGGATTCTTCAGAGCTTTCCTCTATTACCTGCAAAGTTTTAGCAGATTTATTAGATTTTAAGGAAATTGATTTACCTTTCTTTTGAGGTTCATCTTCCTCAAGTTCAATTTCATGACTCCTCAGTGAGCTGATTAGTTCCGCCAAGGAGATCTTGTTTAGATCTCTAGCCATTTTCAGCGCAGTCACCATAGGTCTCCATCTGGTAGGTAAGCTTCTGATGATCTTTTTCACATGATCAGTAGTAGAGTATCCTTTATCCAGAACCTTTAGTCCAACTGTAAGTATTTTAAATCTGGAGAACATAGCTTCAACAGATTCAGCTTCTTCCATCTTGAAGGCTTCATACTTCTGAGTTAGAGCCAGAGCCTTTGTTTCCTTGACTTGAGAGTTTCCCTCATGAGTCATCTTCAAGGACTCAAACATGTCAAATGCAGTTTCTCTATTTGTGATCTTTTCATACTCAGTGTGAGATATTGCATTTAACAATATTGTTCTAGCCTTGTGGTGATTTCTAAATTCCTTCTTATGGGCTTCTGTCATAGATTTTCTATGTACTTTCTTGCCATTCCCATCAGTGGGATGAACATATCCATCTATGACCAAATCCCATAAATCAGCATCATAACCAAGGAAAAAACTTTCAATTCTGTCTTTCCAATAATCAAATTTCTCCCCATCAAACATTGGGGATTTAGTGCTGATTCTGTCCCTTTCTTCATATTTGTTGTTAATGTTAGATATTGAAGTATCAGCCATAGTAACAATCAAATATATATCAAAGTTTTTCTCACTGGATCTTTTCTGTCACTGTGAAGTGGTAGCACACATAGAACCGGAGCTCTAAGGCCAACTGAAGGTGAGAAAATACTTAGAAGGGGGTTGAATAAGTATGAAGATAAAAACTTAGAAGTAAAAACTCAAGTATTTTTATCCTGGTTCGTTGAACTCAACTACTCCAGTCCACCCTTTCTAGAGTGATTTTCCTTTCTCAATCAAGGACTTAATCCACTATTTAATCAACTGATTACAATAGTAAGCACTAAGAACAACTGTTCAAAGTCTTCTCAAGAACTACTGATCCTAACTGGATCTTCTTAAGGTTTTCTTACAATCAAATGTAATAACAAATACAAGTGTTAAAATGCTTCTAATAAAGCTTTATCACAACTGTGATTTTTCACTTAAGATTAAGAACAAAGAAATAATTCTAGAAAGAATATATGAGTTGTATGAGAGCTTTGATAATGAATTCTTTTCAAGTAATGCGTCAACTGAAGAAGATGAATGGAGACTTGCTTTTATAGGCACAGTGATCCAAGAGTTTTTCACATTGAGAAGAGTGTCCCAAAAGGTCTGAGCCTTTTTGTCTTCACATCAAGTGACCTTTCCTAGAATAAGAAAGCACAGAGAAATCCTTTTTGTCTGTGTTCTTGTGTCTAGCATAAATAAGGAAAGAGTCGTTTGGATATTCCAACGGACATAATCTTTGAATTCTTCTTCAATAATTTTCAGCAAGAATCATCAGAGTCTAATTTGGTCAGAGCCTTCTGATGTTCATCAGAGTTTTGCTGAATCAGAGTCTTTGCAGCAAGTGTGCTTTTAGCGTGTATAAGTTCAGAGCAGAGTTTTGGGTCAGATCCTCAGTACTGGCAGTGTTAGTACTATCAGAGTCTTCTGAAGTAACTATGCTTGAAAACTCTTCATACAAAATTCTTCATTGGTTCAGATGCTTCTGACTTGCTTCAGATTCTTCTGGAGCTTCTGCTTCAGATCCTTCTGGAGCTTCTGCTTCAGATCCTTCTGGAGCTTCTGCTTCAGATCCTTCTGGAGGCAACGCTCAAAATCTTCTGATGGCAACGTTCAGAATCTTCTAATGACAGCATTCATAATCTTCTAAGGAATGCTTCTGATGCTTCAGAGCCTTGCATATTTCTTATGTTCAGATCTGATTTGCTTCTGGAGTGATATTTACTTTAATATCTGCAGCAAATATTCTTAAGCAAATTTTAGAGTCTATAATTCTTAATTACAAAATTTCATAATAGTTATCATCAAAACATAGAGATATTATTAAGAACCAATCTGTGTTCTAACAACTTCTCCAATGCCCCCAAAATATCCCTAAATCATCCATAAGGTCTTACGGCGATAAAGGCACAAAACATACAGTTTATTAGGCTAATCCTGTAACATATTCATGTCCTAAATCACAATTTCCCTACAATTACTCCGAAGGCATCATAATTCCTCATATCAAATATTCCTATCCCTTATGGTCAGACATATAATAATCTAAGGTTTCGGCCACAAAGGCACAATTTCCCTACAATTACTCCGAAGGCATCATAATTACTCATATCAAATATTCCTATCCCTTATGGTCAGACATATAATAATCTAAGGTTTCGGCCACGAAGACCTAAGGTTTCCTAATTCTCATATCAAATATTCAATGATACTTACCACTAACCAAACCCTCAGGGTCTCACCATCAATTTCCCTATTTTCCCACAATCAACCCAAAATCCCTTAAATCTTAAATCAACCATAAACACATCGGAAGGCATACATGGAAAATCATGAAAAGCTATACTCCTCATACCTTAGCCGATTCGAAGCTTTCACGGTTAACTCTGGAAATCTTCTGCCTCCAACATTTCCTTCAGAGCTCTGCCCACAAACTTTTCACGGTTAACACAAATAAATTCTAAATCTCTTCAGAACTCTATTTTGTCAGACCTAGTCTTGGGCCTCACAATTTGGGATTTTTCCTCATTACCCTTACTAACTCCTCCAAATGCCCAAATTACCCTTATTTCACTTATATTCATTTTAATTAATAATAATACTAATAAATTAATATTATATGCTATTAATCAAATAAATACTCAAAAATGCACACTTTTCCAATATTTCACAAAACCACCGAAAAATCACCAAAACATGAATATTCTCAATTAAATAAATAAATTAAAATATTCTGATTAAATTTAGTGTGTTACACTCGCGTCCTTATCCCGGTTCATCGCCAAATCCGCACAGCACACCCTCACTTTCTTCAAATTACTAAGGAAAGAGGCAGTCTTCGAATGGACAGAAGAGTGCGAGCAGGCCCTTCAACACCTCAAGCGCGTTCTATTCGAGCCGCGCCGTGTTGACAAGGCCCAAACTCGGAGAAACCTTATACCTGTACTTGGCCGTTTCCAGCGAGGCCGCCAGCGCCGTTCTAATCTGCGAACTCCCTGAGGGACAGAAACCCATCTACTTCACGAGCAAGGCGCTCCACGGCCCGGAAGTAAGATACCAGCAAATCGAGAAGGTCGCCCTGGCCCTCATCATCGCGGCCAGACGAGTCCGACACTATTTCCTGGCCCATACCATCGTGGTCATAACCGAGCAACCCATCAAGCAGTTGCTCGGCTGTCCCGACATGGCTGGCCGTATGTTTAAATGGTCGTTGGAACTTTCCGAATTCGACATCATCTACGAAGGAAGGAAAGCCCTCAAAGCCCAAGTCGATGGCGCCTCCAGCTCCTCGGGTAGCGGCGCAGGCATCATCCTCGAAAATGAAGAGGGTATCATCGTTGAAGTTTCACTAACACTAGCCTTCCCGATGACAAACAATCAGGCCGAATACGAAGCCTTCCTAGCCGGGCTCTGCCTGGCTGAAGACCTTGGAGCCAGGGAAATCAAAATCTTCACGGACTCCCAGCTGGTCGCCTCACAAGTGCGGGGCGAATACCAGGAAAAGAACGACAATCTGGCTGAATACTTAGTCCTCATAAAGGAACGTATGAAGAATTTATTCTCCGCAGAAGTCCAACATGTGTTGCGCGAGCAGAATGCGCGAGCGGACATCCTGTCAAAACTGGCGAGCATAAAGAAGAAAGGCGGGCACAAATCCTTCGTTCAGGAGATCCTCGCACGACCAAGCACGGAAAGCGCTGATCGACGTCAACGCCATCAGGGACGCTAATTGTTGGATAACCCCCAAACATGCCTACCTCGACAGAGGAAGTCTTCCCAACGACTCCAAGGAGGCCAGTACAGTCAGATGTCGCTCCTGCTCGTACGTCCTGCTCGACAACAAGCTCTACCGCAGGGGCTTCGCGATCCCCCTCCTCAAATGCATCGACCAGACTCAAGCCATGATTGTCTTGCAAGAGGTCCACGAGGGCATCAACACGCAATACCTCGGCGGGCGACCGTTAGCAAAGAAAGCACTCTGGGCAGGCTAGTATTGGCCGACAATACAGGAGGACGTAAAAGAACACGTGAAGAAAGGCGTCAGGTGCCAGCGGCACGGGGACATGCACCTCGTCCCATCGAGCAAACTCAAATCCCTCTCCTCGCCTTGGCCATTCGCCTGGTGGGGGATGGATTTCCTCGGCCCGTTCACCCTAGGCTCGTATCAGAATAAATACCTGATAATGGACGTCGACTACTTCACCAAATGGATCGAAGTCGAAGCCCTCGCCAAAATTACGGCGCACAACATACTCCGGTTCTACAAAAGGAACATCCTCGCAAAGTTCGGTGTCCTGCTCGCCATAGTCACAAACAACGGGACACAATTCACAGACAGGAACTTCCGAGACTTTGTCACCAAACTCGGGACCAGGCACCACTTCACCTCGATTGAACATCCACAAACGAACGGCCAAGCCGAAGCCGCGAACATGGTAATCCTCTGAGGATTAAAGAGAAGGCTTGGCGGCGCCAAGAGAGGTTGGGTCGAGGAGCTCCACAGCGTACTGTGGGCTTATCGAACGACACCTCAATCGACCACCGGGGAGACCTCGTTCCGGCTCACATACGGGACCGAGGCGGTAATCCCCATGGAGATCAGAGAGCCGTCCAGAAGAACCGAGGTGCCTCTCGAGGAGGAAGAAAACGACGAGGCTCTCAGAGAGGAGTTTTACCTAGTCGAGGAGATCCACTCAGGCGAAGCTCTCCGTGAGGCCCGCCTAAAACAAAAGATCACCCTCCATTACGACAACAGAGTCATAAAGCGTGAGTTCCAGGTCGGTGACTTGGTCCTACACAGAAACCAAAAAGACTCACACGAGGGCAAGCTCTCCGCATACTGGGAAGGCCCCTATCGTGTCCGGGACAAAACAGCGCACGGGGCCTACTATTTAGAAAACCTCCACGGGGATCAGATAGCTCGACCATGGAACGCTAAAAAGCTAAAAAAATACTATAGTTAAGACACTGCCTGCGATAACCGTCCTCCCAAAATGGGAGGGCGACACGGTACGTTTGCGCCTCCTAGGAATCAACAAGATAGCAAACGCTTCCCCTTGGATGTGTGCGGGTAAAGCGTTCTGCTCGACGGAAACCCCCTCGACCGAGAGTCGCTACCGCAGTACCATGATCGGCAGAACGCCCAGCTCACAATGGGACGTTCACGCCAGGGAGACGAGGCCACGACCATGGTCCGACCCCCTTTACCGACTCGGTATCTACACCGGTCAACTGGTCGGTTCCCTACACTACCGGACAACACTGTCGAGCTACACTCCCTACTTAGCGAAAATTAAGCAAAAGTTTAACGAAACATGCAACCGAGCATACAAGCAAACAAGTATTTATCAAGCATAAATATACGAGCACAAACAAAAAGAAAACGTAAACATTCAAAGTCAAAACGGGCACAAGCCCGGAAGTCAAAGTATTACAATAACGAGCCTCAACCCAAAATCAAATCCAAAACTTGGCACGTAAGCCGAAATAACATGGCACGCAGGCCGAAATAAAAGATAAAACAGGCACGCTGGCCACCATCACTCCTCCCTGAGCTCTTCATCCTCGGGCGCCTCGTTCTCCCCATTATCACTCTCCGAACCCTCGGGAACCACTATCCGTCCGTCCTGAATCGAGTAAAAAAGGCCAGTCTCGTCGGTCACCAGGTTAGTGTTCACAAGACGGAGCTGCTCGACCGCGTGGTTGAACCCCACCTCGACAGCACCGAGACAATCCTCCTCGAGCTGTCGAATCTTCCCTACGAGCACCCCCATCGACTTCAGCTGACGTTCCTCCTCGGACTCTTCCTCAACAGGGGCAACCAGCGGCTCGAGCTCCACGACATGACCCCGAACACTCTTCAGTTCGTCATCTCGATCCTTTAGAGATTTCTCCAGCTCCACGATCCGGTCTTGCTGGGTCTTGACCCGCTCCAAGAACTCCCGCTGATCGGCCTCCATCTTAGCCCGAACCTCCTCAGACATGGCGAGCTCGGACTTCACGGCAGCCAGATCCTCAGAAGAACATCCCGCCTCATTAAGCACGAGAGCCCTCTCAAAGACCCTCACCATGGCCGCCAAATCTGCGGACAGCATCTTCCTGCGACTTTCTTTGGTCATCGACAATATGCTTCTCTCCTCGTTAGGGGTCACCCCGGGTTCATTCCTTCCCGAAAATAAATTCGGCCGGAGACAGCAAGGAGGCAGAGAAAACCCACGCTCTGGAGAAGATTCAGTGAGATCTATCCGAGACACTTCATTCTCCCTTCGCCGCTTGGGAGCTGGAACCTGCGCCGGGGACCCTGCAGCCTGCGGTGATGATATCGACCCTGGGGAAGCAATGGCCAGATTCCGAGGAGCGGGAGGTGCCCGACCTTGAGCACGACGAGTTCCTCTGTTCATCAGCTTGGTAACTCTTTCCTCCACTGAACCCATCGCGCCTGCAAATCGAACACGAGAATAGGAGTTAGCAACAAAAAAATATAATAAGTAAAAGGATGTGCTCGGGTAAACCCAAACTACCTAATAACCGATGAGCCTCGTCCTCCATCCGACATTCGAGCAGAGCCCTGACACTAATGTATCGAGTCTCCGTCTATACGTTCCCCTCGACATCGCGAACATATGCCCCATCGAGGGTCACACAATTCCAGGGAGGGAGGCGCCCGAAAAAATCCATCAATCTTCTGAACGCCAGGCTATCCTCCTTGTTCAGTCGACTAGGCCTGAAGATATAACTATCCGTGCCGATGCAGAAGTGTTGGTCCCCCCAATCCAAAGGAAAATAAGATTCGTAGTTTTCCTAGGACTCCCCGTCCACAACCACGATTTCCTTCTGGAAAATAGTCTCATACGCCTCATCAGTGGCCGGCATAACCATGAACCAACATTTCTTAAAGCCCTGGACTGAATTAGTGTACGGCCGGAAAAGCCCGGTCGCCTGCTTTAGCGAGACCCAGCTGTGACGTCTGGTCGTTGACTGGCGTTGCAGATGAAAAACACAGAAGAATAGAGGGATGGTCGCCCCGATCTTCAAGTAATTACACATTATTTCGAAAGCCTGGAGGAAGGGCAGCGAATTCGAATGTAGCTGGGACGGCGCCAACATCAAATGGTCGAAGACTCTATGCTCAAAACCAGTGAAAGGAAGCCGCATCCCCACCTCCTTGAACGTGAACTCATACATGGGGAATCGACCGCCATCAAACTTTGAGCAAATATGGTCGTTCAGCCGTGGACGACAAGCACGAAACCGTCGAGGAACGCCAGGCACCCTGTCCTCTATGACCGTGAACGCGTCTGAGTCGTCCTGAACAAACCTCGACGCATAGTTTAAAGGTTCCTCCCCGACCCACTCTTCTGCGGGCCTCTCATCAGGCTCCAGGGCGACATCTAAGCGATCAACCTCGTCGTCAGATAAATACCACCCAACTTCCTCCTCGACAGGACCGACCATATTGTACCTGAAAAGCAGAGGAACTCGGTGAATTCGACAGTTAAATCAAATCCACCCTTTCACCACAATTCAAGTGAAAGGGCGTGGTTGCGTATGCCGCCCACAAGGTCAGCCGGGGACAAATCACCTATCAGGAAAACTTAAAGAATTGCGTCATCCATCCCCGACACACTCATCCACTTGTGCCCGGGGCATTCATCCCACTATCCTCGGGGTATTCAAAACCCCTACAATCCTCCCTGGCGTACTCATCGCAAGCGTTGGGGCCGGTTGTTCTCTGCCCTAAGTTTGAAGGGTCCTCCAGCATACTCTCCAGAGAAACCCACGGTATCCCCGACGTCGCCAACGGAGCCACCGGAAACACCGCCACAAACAGCCAAATAACAGGAAGAGCGCAGGAACTTATATGATAATGATGCAGAAAAGGGGGTGTCGAGCAGAAGCGATCCAGAAAATCCTCTGTAGCCGAGCAGAAGCGATCAAGTCGTCGAGCAAAAGTTTGGAAACGTTGAGAGCTGCAAGATACGAATGAACGAAATGGCGAGGCAGGTCAACGAATATATACCCCTAGCATGGGAAATGAAGCGTCACTAGGCATTCAAGTTCCTAGAACCTAGCTGCCATGAGGAGATATGTGGCGACCTTTCATCTCCCGTGCGTCTCCTCAGATTCTCCCCGACCGCGCGACTGTTCAACAGTCCACCCGTTTGGCCGACAAGTCGCACATCCTGCTCGACGGATCTGCTTCACTCGACTCCATCCTCACATCCTGCTCGACGGGTCGGCTTCGCCCGACTCCATTCTCACATCCTACCCGACAGATCAACGCGCCTGGCACCGTTCTTTACTTAAGTCACAGTCCGTCTGACCGTGAACTACGACTTGGGGGGCTACTGTTCTGGTCTGGGCCGAGGTTTAGCCTACAATCAAACAGACCCAAACCCCATTGAGATTAGGCTCAATAAGACCATGTTGACGAACGGGAACCGAGGACACAACACCCTTCCGAGCAGGTTGAAGGCCCTTAGCTGACAGGCAGGACCCTCACTCCCGATCAGCCCATCTCTATTCTCCTCACCGTCGGGCAGGATCCTCGCGTCCGACCATATGGCCGCCCCTGCCCGGGGAACTCCTCAAGGCTCCCCCACGTTCTCCACGTGCCCCTCGTGCAGGGACACGTCATAAGGTAACCACCCGCTTCCGGAAGATCTGGTCTTCCTCCTCCCGGATAGCACGGAACAGTTACACTAGGGCATAGACCACGTGCTGGTCTTCACGATGCCACATCAGCCCTAGCAGTTGCCAACATTGGGCTTGGCAACCCAACTCAGTGCTTGGCAACCGTTATCCCTGCTCTGAGGGCTCACTATAAATACCCTCTTCACTAGAGGGTCAGGTAACTTAACTCTTACACTCTCTCTCTCTCTCTCTCTCTCTCTCTCTCTCTCTCTCTCTCTCTCTCTCTATATATATATATATATATATATATATATATATATATATATATATATATATATATATATATATATATATATATATATATATATATATATATATATATATATATATATATATATATATATATATATATATATATATATATATATATATATATATATATATATATATATATATATATATATATATATATATATATATATATATATATATATATATATATATATATATATATATATATATATATATATATATATATATATATATATATATATATATATATATATATATATATATATATATATATATATATATATATATATATATATATATATATATATATATATATATATATATATATATATATATATATATATATATATATATATATATATATATATATATATATATATATATATATATATATATATATATATATATATATATATATATATATATATATATATATATATATATATATATATATATATATATATATATATATATATATATATATATATATATATATATATATATATATATATATACTTGCTTTCACTCTTCCAGTCTCTTACTTTAGCATCAGAGTGTGTTTCAAGTACACCCCCTTCCCCTCAACATATTGGCGAGCAGCGTTCAAGTCTCCGACGTGTGGAAATTATTTGGCTCAAACCTTACAAGCCGAGTTATCTGGAGATTGAGTACAAGTATTTAGTTTCCCTTTTCTTTATCAACCTTTAATCTGCCAGGGAAATTCACTATTGATCGCTTTCATTTGTTTGGTGACTTTTTCTTTTTCTTTTTCATGATGGCACTAGTAAGTTAGCAAATTAAAAATTGAAATAAAAACATAAACAAGCAAGTTTATTGATTTCAAACAAGGAAAAATACAAGGGGAAAAGTTTCAAAAGATCTAGGTAGTACTCTTATTTGGATCATAGTAAAAAAAGGGAAATAAAAATAAAAACTGAAATTGTTGATTCTGTCTAGCCCATAGAGTCCTAATTTCAAATCTTTTCTTGTGCTGGATGAGATGGGATTCTTCTCACGATGCTTTTGTTGATTGGCATCATTGGACTGATCTTCACATCATCAAGTTGGGCCCACACTCCACCTGACATGCATAGTTCATTACCAACACACAAATGTCCACAAGTTATTTGTGAAGCGTCATCCATATATTTGATGTTGTCTGCAACCAACAATCCAACATCAATTGGTTTATTGTTTAATATATCCATTAGAGCATGACACCTCTTCATAATGAACTCAATTTGGTTGGAAACGGCCTCTAAGGTTTGGTCAATAGAGGATGCCCAAGCTCTTGGAATATAGTGTATATCTTTACTGCGCGCTCTCAACATCATCCTTTGAACAATTACCCATCTAGACTTAGGATGACAAAATTCAGCCAACATTCTCTCCCCTATACTCTTGCTCAAAGTATTTCTTCTCATATTTTAAACATAACACCTATGAGGATTTTAAAGATAAAGCAAATAATTAATTATAGCAGGGTTATAGTTAATGCACTTACCTCTCACATATGATGTATAACCTTTGAATTAACGGTGAACGACATAGGCATAAAACTTGAGCCCTATAGATTGGTTGAACTTTTTTTATTAAGCTATTGAATCAGGACAATCTTCTTGATTCTAACAGAGTAGCCAACTCCTCATAACATTCCAAATTGTCAACCTCAGAAGCTCTTACATTGACTACATTGTAGTTTTGGACCGTATTCCCTTTTTCTTGGTGCTTTTCAAAGGCAAATAGATAAGTAGAAAAGGATGGGGCGTTAAGTGCAAGTGGGTTGGAGGATGAAGCGGCTTGAGTATGGTCGATTCTCTTTGGTTCCATATGGATAATATTAATAATAAGAAATAATAACACGAGAAATTCAAAGAAAGTTAGTAGAAGAGAAGAGAGTATAGGATTGTACATATGAAATTTCCAAAAGTGGCAATTTAAAGGTTTTGGAAATGTTGTATCACGCACGATGCATGCTATTGCATCGTGATGGCCAACGGTATGCCCCAACAACTCTCTGGCAACGTATCTTTAACGGCTATATCACGCACACATTAGGTTGCATTGTGTCGCAATGAAGATTATCGTGGCCATAATGCACGTACGTTGATTCGAGTAGCCATTTTTCCTTCTCTTCAATTTTCTTATTTTTTTCTCTTTTCCACTTATTTCTTATATTTTTCTTTGGCATCATTTTCTCCTTCTTCAACAACAAACTACACAGGAAACACACTTTAATGAATAAATGAAAATTAATTGCATAAAAATGTAAATTGCGAGAAAATTAAAATGATGGGTTGCCTCCTGTTGCAGTGAGAAGGATATCAAGTTATTTCTTAAATTGAATCACAAATAATGAAGTTCACCACCGAGCTTTGATTTATCCAAAGAAAAAGGTAAAGATCGAAAGAAAACCCTAAGTACACTACGTAACAACGAAGCTAAGAGATCTAAGGTTAGGGGGTTGATTATACTTAGGGAAGGTGTTAGCATCCTAAGCATTTGTAGTACTCTACAAGAACCTCTTATAAATATTTGTGTTATGTTATTGTTTTCTTGCTAAGGGAATTGGTGCTAAGGTAAAGACCTAGGGTATATGCACTAAGTATGCTCGCCAAGACGTCGCATCTCGTGCCTACGTATCCTAACTAGTATGGAATCAAAGCAATCGTAGTTCACCTAACTATGGATGAAGAACACTTGACTATGGTCAAGTTTCAAAGGGGAATAAATATTCATAACTATGATACTTGCATAGAGTTAAAAAACTCTCTAAGTCTAAGTTGAAGGTCCTAACTAGGGTTAACTTTAACAAAAGTCAAAGAGGGGAAGTGAGTACACATCATAATGGTACCGACATAGAGTTTACAAACTCTAACTTAAATCTAAGTTATAAAAAAATGGCTCTTATAAGGCCAAGAATGAAAAGTAAGTGTCTATAATAATAACACTTACATAGGGTTAAAAAACCCTAACCTAAAGTTAGGTCAAAGAGGGAAGAAAGGTTCTAACTAGGCCAAAGGAAAAAATGAGACAAACCAAACTTGTAACAACAAGTGTTGGAATGATAAACTTTAAGATAAAGATGATAACAATCAAGGTATAAAAGCCAAAAGATTCAAATGTGATAACAAATCAATAGGGGAAGCAACTACATCATATCATGCTCAACATGCCAAAATGATCAAGAACAAAGTCAAACACACACCAAAACAACAAGCATACTTGCTACACAAAGACAAGTGAAAAGGATGGTTCAACATAGAAGTTACAACTCAAACAAACCAAATGGGCAGTAGCATACACATCCCATAAAGCTCATATTCAACATTAAGATGTCAATAAAAACACCAAAAAGAACCACATTTAAGCATGAACAAAGCCATATACAAGAGGCTAACCAAAACAACATGAAATGACTCAAACAAAACAAAACATGCATAGATAAACAAATGAGCAAGAAATAACACTTTTGAATCATGAAGTCAAAAGTTAAACATGCTTTTCAAACCACACATAAACACATATTCAACCAAGACTAACACCCCAAAGAAACATGCCTAAAACTAGGTCAAAGTAAGCATAATATCATGGACAAAAGATCATCAACTTGGCATAGCATTCAAAATAGAAAAATGATCAAAAAAATTCTAAATCAAGGCTCAAACACAAATTTATACACTCAAGTGTGTGTGTGTGTGTGTGTGTGTGCGCGCGCGCAAAATATTGTTACAAGGAAGGCACAAGAACAAAACAAAACCAATCAATAAGATAGGATATCACAAGAGTCGAGCATCAATCGAGGACCACAAACAAACAAATGAAAACCATGTCAAATAATATCAACCAAGGTCAGCAAGCACATTCAAATCACCCTTATCCATAATCAGTTTCATAGAGCATAAGTCCCCTCTCATAAATAATATGATATCATCAGCAAAGCAAATATTGATAATTTTTAATCTCTCGCATTTAGGGTGGAAATTAAAATTCGGGATCTTACTTAGGATTTGCAGGCTTCTATGAAGGTATTCCATGATAAGAAAAAACAAGAGAGGGGAGATGGAATCTCCTTGTCTTAACCCTCTTTTAGCTTTAAGGATTTTAAAAGGGACACCGTTGATAAAAAAAACCTATAAGAGACGGTCACTACACATGCTAAGATCCATTAGATGAATTTTTGAGGGAAACCTAGCTCTGAAGTGATGTGATTGAGGGAAGTCCACTCCACCGTATCATATGCTTTTTGAATATCCATTTGAACCATGCACCTGGGAGAGATGTTTTTCCTGTCATACCCTCTGACCAACTCCTGCGCCATCATGATGTTATCATGAATAATTCTACCTTGGATAAAAGCATATTGGTTATCATCCATGATAGTACCAATCACTTCACCTAGTCTTGCTGTAAGTATTCTAGATATGATCTTATAAATAATGCAACAATAGGATATCAGTATCATATCTTTAATAGTTTTTGCTTCAGGGGTCTTTGGTATTAAAGTAACGAGAGAGCAGTTGACTTTCATATGCATATTACACGTCTCAAAGAATTCCATGATTGCCTTAGTTACATCTTTCTTAATAATTTTCTAGGATGATTTGAAAAAGTAAGCATTCAAGCCATCAATACTTGGAGCCTTAGTGTCTCATATAATAGACAAACCTATCCAAATTTCCTTCTCCTCAATTGGTCAAACGAGCATCTGGGCTAAATTTACTGTCAATGTTTTTCCATTTCTAATTGCTGGAATATCAATACCTTTTAATTCAGCGGCATTTGTGCCCACTAGCTCCGTATAGAAGTTCAATACCTCTAATTTTATAGCCTTTGGATTACTAAGAATCTCTCATTCCAACGAGGTTAGCGTGTAAATCCCCTTCTAATAATTCCTATCTTTCACAGATGCATGAAAGAAAGAGTTCTTACCATCTCTTAATTTGAGCCAGTTGATTTTGGATTTCTGCATAAGGATACCTTCCTCAACTTGATTAAGGTGAACTATATGATCAATGTAATATTTAACTTTGTAAATGGCAAGAGGGTCAAATAAATTTTTTGAAGGTTTTTTTGAGCTTGAATGAGATCCTGCCCGACCTGCTTGATTTGCACCTGGTGTAATACCCTAATTTTTACCCCTAAGATCCCACATTGCATTTTCATTTTTGCATACACAAACAAGACCATACTTTTTGATTTTTCTTAGGTCCCTTGTTGTTTCATACTTGCTTTATGTTTGTTTCTGTTTACTAACATCTAACCAAAATATCAAAAATATTTTCCAATTTGTTTGTTTCTTCTTCTTCTCTGTGTGTTTAGGGTTTTGCAAGGAGATTAATGGCAAAGAAATTCATTCAAGTTTAAATCAGATGGACGTTTGACCTCATCTTGGTCAAACTATCAAGAGTTTGCTTCAACCATAAGTTACCCGTGGTGGTGGGCTATTTTCTCAGGAAATGTGATTTTTCAAGATCAAATTGTCTTGTGTTGAAATTCATTGATTTATCAAGCAATGTTCTATGAGAAGTTTGATCCAGATATTCAGAGAATTATGTCAAAAATCAAAATTGATGGCCGATGATTCAGTTGCAGGTTGGATCAGAATGTGTTCTTCAGTGTGCTTTTCTATACACAATTGTGCTTTGATCTTCTGCACAGCCTTCTCACAAACCATGCATTGAGTGACTCACTTGAAATCTACCTTGTGGAGAAGATCCTTATTGTTGAAAATGGTGCTTTTAATTAAAATGATAGGACTCTCACCTTGCTTGCTCACACATTGTTTAGTAGGGTTGGTTCTGTTGGCAGTCAGTTGAGGACCAAGTTTTTTTTAGAGGATATGTTGCCGTTGTCGTTGAGAAGGCAAATTCTGTTATGTACATTGTCCAAGTATCAATGAACTCATTTGGTTCATAGTGAGGTAGTTCTTATGGCCTTCCATTTGTCATGTGAAGGAGAAAAAGGAGTGAAAAGAGGAGTTTTCTACACTGCTCAACAGATTGAACTTGTAAGACACATGGAATGGAATGCAGTTTCTCGCCTAGAATTTATTACAACAAATCCTGCAATTTCTGCCACTGCTAGGAAGTCTCCAAGTCATGCAGGATTTCATTCCAAGAACAATTTGAATGAGCCATTTGCTGTTAATCATGATGGCCTACCTGATCTTGATTACTCTCAGAGAAAAAAGTTCAAAAGGATGAAACTCCTAGAGTAAAGCCCTACTACAATGATGTCGTCCCAACAAATTCTTCAATGCATCAAAAGCCCGATGCCGCTTCTACGACAGAGAGAATCCGATCTGGTTTGGATAATTCTGAACAAGATTTGCAGATAGGAGACGTAATTTATCGGCCTCTTGTTGATGGGGATAAAGTGTTGATAAATAGACCTCCTTTCATACATCAACATTCTATGATTGGTCTCACGGTTACGTTCTGCTGCCCATGGAACTCTAAATGTTCCGGGGTTGAGATTAGGAGTTGGCCCAAAAGGTGGACTAGGTGATCACGGTGATGCGGTATCTCGTCAGCTCATACTTACAAAGGTTTCACTTGTGGAAAGGCGTCCTGAGAACTATGAAGCTGTTAGTGTTCGTCCTTTATCTTCGGTGTGTGCTCTTGTTCGGTTTGCTGAAGAATCCCAGATGTTTGCAATTGAATTCAGTGATGGATGCCCCATCCATGTTTACGCAAGCACATCTCGTGATAGTTTACTTGCAGCAGTTCGTGATGCGTTGCAAACTGAAGGTCAATGTGCCATACCTGTCTTGCCAAGACTAACAATGCCTGGTCACCGTATTGATCCTCCCTGTGGGAGAGTTTATTTGCAATATGGTCAACAAAAGCCTGTTGCTGATGCAGAAAGTGCATCCATGCATTTGAAACACTTAGCAGCTGCTGCCAAAGATGATATTGCCAGAAGAGGGTATGAATATGCGTCTGCTTCAACGGTGAAAGATTGGGAAGATTGGAAGTATCAAACTCAACAAGAGATGATTCTAAGCTCGTTAATTCTCATGCATGTCCATCTATCTCAAGTTGTTATTAAGGTGAATGATTCTCTGAGAAGCCAATGTGGATAAATTCTCCAGTCTCACAATCATCGGTATTTTTAGAATGTGATTCTGTAGAAATTCTTATTAGTTGGATACATCTGAGAGTATCGAAAGCTCAATCAAGAGTGAGCTTCCTGGACAATGGCATCAATTCAAACTGAAGGTTCAAAGGTCTGAGTTGCTATCTGTTAGTAATACAGGTGGTGTTAAGGCTGCGATTTTCTTCCGACTAACCCATGGCGAAGGCAAGTTGTATGGGTCTGTTACTGGAGTTCCTGATCATGAGTTTTTTCTGATTACTTGCAACAACTCCTCTGTGAAGCAAGGTTTTGGGGGTCACTTATACCACTAGCTGCCACTGTACGCGAGCTTTTGCATCATAAGACCGCAGGTAATGAAGCATATCAGGCTGGACGACACGCAAAAGCTGTTGAACACTATACATTTGTTTTATCTTTTAATTTGGAGTCTCGTCCATTTGCAGCTGTCTGTTATTGTAATCGCGTCGCGGCATATAAAGTGTTAGGTCAAATAACCGATGCTATTGCAGATCGCAGTCTGGCTATAGCTCTTGATGGAAACTATTTGAAGGCACTTTCTAGATGTGCAGGTCTGTACGAGATGATCAGAGATTATTCCCAAGCAGCCAAGAAGATGCACAAAGTTGTATTACCGTTTCTAGTGTCCAAAGAAAGAAAAGGCAAACTCTTGTTTTCTCTGCAACTGTCGCACTATCTGCTGATTTTCGCAAGAAGCTAAAGCGCAGTTCAATTCAGAAAAAGCAACCATCGGCAATTGCTTTGGATTCTATTGAAACTCTTTCTGAGCGAGCGGGAATGAGACCCAATGCAGCAATTATTGATCTTACCAATCCATCAATATTAGCAGCCAGGATTGAAGAGTCATTTATTGAAAGCACATGAAGCTTTAATAAATTTGATAACATTGTGGCAAGGAAAATGGATGGTTATAAACTCCTTGAACATGTTGGGTTGGAATTGATCTTCTTGTTATTATGATGTCTGCTGATGATAGGATAAGTACTGTCATGAAGGAATATACGACAGCATGTCGTAAGGAAATTTTTGAATGAAAAGAAGAGGAACTTATAGATAAACTGGGTACGACTTCCTCAATCAATGATAAGTCATGTTCTATGATAGTTGAACCTGAAGGGTCTTTGGCTGACAGATCAAGCAACTCTAGTGTTGAAGAAACTGTAATAAATACTGATGATTTAGAAAATTTTGAATCAGAGAAGAATGTAGTAGAGACTTCTGTTTATTCAGAACTTATTCCTAGTAGTATGGCTAATGGAGTCCATTCTATTACTTTGGAAGATGGCAGTAATCACATTCAGCAAGTCAATAAGTCAGACACAAATTTACATACCAATGATAAACTAGTAGAAGTTGAAGGACTCCTAGGAGTTGTTTTCACTGTTGCAACTTTAACAGATGAGGCCATAGATGTTGGAGAGCTTGAATCACCTAGATTTGATAATGATCCACCTGTTAAATGGACTGGTAAAACTACAGTTCTCTGCCTCTCAATGGTTGACTCGCTCTGGCTGACAATACTTGATGCATTATCCCTTATTCTATCAAGGTCACAGGGAGAGGCTATTGTATTGGAAATATTGAAGGGATATCAAGCATTCACTCAGGCTTGTGGGATTCTTCGGACTGTAGAACCTTTAAACTCATTTCTTGCATCCCTTTGCAAATTCACCATCAACTTTCCTGTTGAAACTGAAAAAAGGAGTGCTTTGCCGTCTCCTGTATCAAAACGGTCAGAAATAGCAGTTGACCAGAGGGAAAGCATTGTGCTTACGCCCAAGAATGTACAGGCCCTGAGAACTCTTTTCAACATTGCTCATCGATTGCATAATGTTTTGGGTCCATCCTGGGTTTTGGTTTTGGAAACTTTAGCAGCTTTAAATGTTGATAGCTTGCAAAATGTACTAGGTGCTTTTAAGCTTATCGAGACACTGCAAACTGTGATAAGAAGATATGTTGGCAAGCTACTGTATGGTTCAACCGATAATGCAAGTCTAACTGGAGAAGTCGTTGTCACCTGTTTAAAGAAAGCCATATCATATTTCCATGATCATTCTGATTACTTGAAAAAAACATTGCCGCCATGATTTTTCCATTACTCCTTGCTATGCCACAGACACAGAACTTGAATTTAAAAGCTCTTGTACTAGTCAACAAATTTACCTGGCCATTTTATCATAATGTTGTTGTGTCTAGCTCTGAAGTTAATCCTCCGTTTTTGGTTGCATATTCGGGAAACTTGATTCTCCTTTGTAAATTAATGAATTCAGGAGCCGATATGAATGTGAGATTTTTCCGTGGCTATGCTTCACAGCTTGCATGTGAAGATGTTTTACTTGAATCAAGTTATGTCGGACGGGCTAAATTTGTTGAGGTTGTTGATGTACTCATCAAGCGAGCGAGTGGATCTATCACAATGAGCCATAGCATCTTTCACCAAACTTTGCTTTGTCAAACGCAATCGGTTGCTGAGTATCAAAGTAAGCTTAATTCTTGTGGAATTGTTTCCGGTACTTTATTCCAATCGCAGAGTGTTGATAAAGAAAAGAAGCTTTTGCTGTCTACAAATTTCCGCGGGAGCAGATTGTGTGTTAGGAAACGCAGAGTAGCCATGGCGAAGAACCATTCTATTTCACGCGCTGTGTTAACTTCAAATGCGGCTTCTGAGCTTTCAGAGAAGTTCAACCTGGAAGGAAATATTGAAATGCAGGTCAATCTTAGTTTTTCAGGATCAGGAGAATGCAACATTACAAACTGAGAAGGATTCTTCAGCGAGCCATAGCTTCAACGAATCGTCATCCCCCAAAATGGCAAAGTCACTCCTCGCCGATGCTCTCTATCTTGACGTTACCGATAAACACCGCGTCGCCAAAGTTCTTGAAGGTTCTTCGGTTGTTTTTTATATGGATGTTGATGGCATCAATTATGACAATGATTTCTACAGCTGCTATAAGCTGATAGTTCAAGGTGCGAAGAATGTGATCACTGCTTGCAGAGAGTGTAAAGTGAAACGCTTAATATACAACAGTTCTACAGATGTTGTATGATTTGCGTAATAGAGTTAAATCGTCGGCATATCAGTGGAAAGTTGATAACATGTTGATTGACCTTAAGGCTCATGCAGAAGCTTTGATCTTGGATGCTAATGATATTAATGGAGTCTTAACATGCTCACTTCGTCCTAGTAATGTCTTTGGTCCTGGTGACACAGAAATTGTGCCGTATTTTCTAAAGCTAGCAAGATATGGTTTCACAAAGTTTATTATAGGGACTGGTGATAATCGATCAGACTTCACCTTTTATGAGAATGTTGCTCATGCTCATATCTGTGCAGAAGAAGCCTTAAATTTCCAAACAGTTTCTGTGGCTGGAAAGGCATTTTTCATCACGAATCTTGAGCCTATGAAGTTCTGAGAATTTCTCTCACTTTTATTGGAAGATCTTGGATATCAAAGGCCATTCATCAGACTTCCTGCCAATTTGGTGCAATACATTGTCCCGGGTTCAACTGCTGCAAAAGATGATGACGGTGTCGATGATGAAAAACGCTGTTACTGCTCCATGTGAAAAAGTAGTTAGCCAGGATGATTGTCCTCTAATTATGATTTTCAAAGAGATAGAGATATGCGGTGTCATAATTCTGGCAGCAATATTGACCATCCGTTTCCTCTTCCATGCAATCAAGTTGAAACTATTAGCATCCTCAACGGTACGTAGGTGACAGCTTCTGTTATCATTTGCTTTACTTCATCTAGAAGGGCTGCAAGATTGATAGCAAAGTACAGGCCAACGATGCCGGTTCTCTCCGTTGTGATACCCAGGCTTAAGACAAATCAGCTAAAATGGAGCTTTAGTGGAGCTTTTGAGGCAAGGCAATCACTCATTGTAAGAGGTCTCTTTCCCATGCTTGCTGATCCTCGACATCCTGCTGAATCAACAAGTACCAGTAATGAGTCTATTCTGAAGGTAGCACTTGATCATGGAAAAACATCAGGTGATCACTTCCAGTTCAAGTAGAAAACGAGACTCTCATGAGAGGAGCTTGAACACGGATATTCTGATCGGGATGCTCTCGCGCGTAATTCAGGAACTCGCCTTTCAGTTTCTGCATACAAATGCAGTCTCCAAATCATTTGAAAAAAACAGAGTAATATTATAACTGGAGATACTTATTCAAGCCAGTCAAAACGTACCCATGAGAAGCTTCATATTAAGCCATATTTCCAAGCCATGTTAATATAATTCCAGCTGTGACACTCCAAGCTGACCCCACAAGCTTTTAAAGCTGTTTCTAAGCCATGAGCCAATTGCAAAAAGTGAATACCACGTGAGCTACAAAGAGAAATAGCAAAACGAAATTAAAAAAGGGAGTAACAGCAAGTCACGCAAAAAAAACCAAAACGCAGCAAGTATCAATGAAACGCAAGCTTCACGCAGCCCTCACCAATTCTCACTCAAATTTCATCTTCATTCATCTATAAATACAACTCATACCTCACTCTATTTTTTCAAGCTTGAACAGCCGAGAAAATTCTGCAGAAATATCACCCCAACCTTCAATCACCTTCAAGCTTCACTATCCTTGAAAATTCATCAACATTGCCCTTCAATTTTTCTTTAACCATTACCATCAAAACCACATCTCATTTTCGCATCTCACAAATCGCAGAAAATCTTCATCAATACAACAAATCTTCAGAAACGTGAAGGAGAAGAGAAATCCAACTGTTACTCACGAAAATTCGAAGGTAGTTACCGGTTTCGTCGAGATATTGTGTTCTAAATTTGATTCTGAAGTTGAGCTTCGTTCGAAATTGTTGGCGTATTTAGAATCTGCTGTTGATTTCGAATCTAACCGTGTTGGTTTCGCATCTCGTCGCTCCAATTTCTGGAAAGCTCTGAAACATCCATGGCCGTGAATAGTGGCACGTTGCAAATGAAGAAGATGATATTCTGATTTGTTTTTTTCTTTCTCTTTTTTTTTCCTTTTCAATTATTTCATTTTTTTTTTATTTCTTTTTTTTAAGAATTTGGGCCGTGTGGCCTTTTACTATGGTCATCCTCTTATTTTTTTTTAAACCTCCTTTTTTCTTTAGTTTTTTTCAAATTTTCTTTTTCTCTAATTTTTTTTTTAATAGTTTCTTAAAATAGATTTGGACCTTGAAATTTGATAAGATTTCATCAATATCAATGGACTTTGGGTGTTGATTTTATCCACCAAGAGAGGTGATTGATATTGACGATAATTTAATCGATTAGAGATTCAAATTGTGATTTCATTTTTCTTTCTTCTTCTTTTTATTTTTGATCGATGAAATCTATGGATCATAGATTGTTGATTATCAAGGTTGTTTAATCTTCATTATTTCAAATCTATGGACGAATAATCATTGAGATAATTCTCCTTACTTTGGAATAGTGATAGATTACCTTTGATTAATTAATTAAAAATCTTGATTATGATGAGATCACTACCTCTTTTCTTTTTGTGTGGCATGTTTTAGGAGAGTGATTTACATATCACTTCTCTAACATGTATTAACACTAACATTTTATTGACCGGCCTCAGATAGTCGTGGTTTCTACATAAACCCGATTACGATTGCTTAACATAGCGCTAAAGTGTCCCTTAATCGGAAAATGATCATTCGTGGCTCAAACTTACGTTTAAAAGTCCAAGTATGTTTAGTTGCTTGTCTTAACTCCAATACCTATGAAAATCATTGTTAGGAGGCTTTGATTCTATCAATCCTCTAATGAATTTTCATTAATCTTGGTCTAAGTGCAAGAATTAATCATCATTGATCATATGTTCTAACCACTAACCACTAATTCACTAACAATATCCTTGTTTAATTTTGTTTATATTCTCTTCTTACTCCTTATTTCTTACTTTTATGCTTCCATTTTATCATTTCATATCATATCTTTGTTTATGTTTATTCTCTTTTGTCCACTTGGACCATACTTTGTTCAAAACACTAATAAAGGATAAAACATCTAAAAAATTTGGTGCTATTAACTTTGTGGTTATACTCTTGGACTACTCTTAGACCTTGGACTTCATGGACCTTTGGACTTAGAATTAGGGCTCTTATTCCTATGCTTAGAGTATTGTGGATCTTAGCCTTTATTTGGCTCGCTCATTAGCTTATACTTTAAATCGGATGAAATTCTTTTTTGCTTGCTATGGAGTGTGCTACAAGTCGGTTAGATCTTTCTTACCTCTAGCTCTTATTTTGGTTTCTAGGATAGTCACTTCATCTCCTCCCCTTCTTAAATTTTCAAAACTTTCTCCCTCTTTCAAAACCTTCTTGGTTTCAAACTCCAAAACCGTTTTCGCAATAAAACCTTGACTTTCGTCAAGTGATTTTTAAATTTTGTTTTTTTTTCTTAATAAAAGTCAATCAATGTTAATCATGCTTTGACCAATTTCAAAAGACATAAAAAATACAAAAACTCATCAACTCTTTTTGTGCCTTTATGCACTTTTTTCACTTTAAAACTTTTCATAAAGTTTAGACATGATTCATTTCTATAGTTGAGATGTAAATCTCCTATTCCCCATATTATTAAGACTTTGACATTTTCCACATTGATGTTGAGTGATAGTCTTGTTGATAATCCAAGCAAATCCTCCATCTTTATGTGACGCAAATGTTGTTTTAATACTCGTGGGTGGATAGTCGCAGTTTTCTCCTTGAAATGACGACTTGTCTTTACATCTAAAATCAATCAAAACCAACAAATTTTTGTCATTTGTACCACGAACTACAGGGTTTTGATTCCATATTGCACTTTATGGGTACGTAGGCATGAGACGATAAGTCTCTCCAAACACAAAAATCTAAAAAAATATTCTCTTCTCATCTCCCCAATCTCTTTTCAAACAAACCACTTTCAAACCAAAAAGCGTAAATATTTCAAAGGGCTCCTATAGAGTACTATAGACGTTTTGGGTGCTAACACCTTCCCATTGCGTAACCAACCCCCTTACCCCGATCTCTGTCTCGTGTTCTTATTTTAGAACTCTTTGGTTTTGTTCGCTCTTTTTTCCTTTCCTTTATTTGGATAAAATAAAAGTGCGGTGGCGACTCTTGTTTTCTTTGAGTTAAGTTAGTCAATAACTTACACTCACAATTTTTATCGCTACAGAAAAGTGGCGACTCTGCTGGGGACTCCAACGGTTCCTAGTGGGTTTCGCCTACTTTGATTTATTTATCGCTTTCTGTTTGACTTGTTTGTTATTGTTTGTTCTGTTTTGGTGCCTGGTAATTTGTGTGGTGAGATAAGTCCTAACCCGGACTTGAGTGCACTTATGATAGGAGGGTGGTATAGTCTTGTTGGCTTACGTGGAGTAGTCCTTACTAAGCTGACTTGAGATCCCCCGCTCGGTGGAGGCCTCTTTGGAATTACTGATGTCTTACGAGTAGTCGTAATTGATATTACTTTTTCCGATTGGGAGCCTGAGAAGCCGAGGACCTTAGAACCCTTTAACCCATCTTGGCCTTATTAGGACGTGGTGCGGTGGCTGTTCAGGTGTAGACTTGAATTAGTCGTTACGCGATACCACACTCAGATGAGTTTCTCTTGAGAATATTGTTGGCCGACGAGTAGTCGTTTAAGCCGATAATATCCAAAAGATGGAATTATGACTCTGGGAACTTTTTAGAACCTTGTTCTACAGGTGATGATATAACCATAGTACATACCATTGTGGGTTGGTTGGTTCTTACCTTTGGCTCCATATTCGTGCCGAACCTTTGAACCTGTGTGCTTTGTATGTCTTGTTTGTGGGTGTTGCATCTTGCATCTATTCATTCATGAGCATTTTTTCTCAGTTTTCAAGGAACTCAGAGATTTCTTTTTGCAAATATCACAATTTTTTTTAGAATCATGGATATTGAAAGAAGTAACACTAAGAAGTACACTTTCACGAGTGTTGACTTACAAGAGTTGAGAAAGCTTGGATCTTTGGTATTTAGTCCTGTGGATTTCAAATGCTGTTTAGGAAACTGTTGGTTATTCTGAGGACTGATGATGAAGAGGGGATTCTTAATACCTTGGTCCAGTTCTATGATCTGTTGCATCTTTGATTTATCTTCCCAGATTATCAACTATTGCCAACTTTAGAGGAGTATGCCTATCTTATGGGTGTGTAAGTCTTCATTGAGTTTCTTGAGCGACGTGTCATGAAGAGATCAAAGGATCCAGAGGATTTATTTTCCTCTAGCATATCATCATCTGCTCATCTTCCTACCTCCGGTTCTTGGAAGGGTATTGTGAATCGACTCGTGAAAGAGAAAGACACCATGAAGATCAGCTATGTAAGATAAATCAAGAGGCTTCACAAGAAGTATCAGCTCAGAGTTGGGTCATTTTCAGACACGATTCCTTAGAACTAGATTTCATTCTCTCTTGTGTTGTAAGATTGATGAAACTGTACTTCAAAGCTGTAATTCTTTCAATATTAATGAAATGAGATTTTTGGTATATCCAGTGTGTTATCTTAATGTAATGTTTGCAAACTGCTTTATAGTTCCTTGAAAACTTGCATTTGCATTTGCACATCAAGCATCATTCTGCATTGTACCTTTCCTTTCCCAGGTGTCTTATTTGCTTCCTGTTCTTAGTCTTTGTTCAGACAAGTTGTCGCATCACTACAATACTCGAGCTAAAGATGGATCAGTTGCAACAAGAGAACTGCGAGCTTCGCGAGGAATTGGCTACTTTGAGGGATGGTATGGAAAGGATCTCTACTTTGGTTGAAACTCTGGTTGTTGCTCAGAATCAACATTCTCCTCATATTTCTCAGACTCCACTACAAAAGACTGTGATTTCTGAAATCATTTCAACACTCAATTCTATGGCTCTCATTAGCGCTTCCAGTCATGTTACCGAGACGTGTCTCGAAGAAGATGTCCGGAAAGGATGGTTGACCAAAGAAAGTGGTCCTTCTAACAGTTCTAAGAAGTATGGAAATGGTTTTTCCAAGAAGAAAGAACAAGCTGCTAACGCTATTTCGTAAGAAAAGCGTAGAAGATCTCGTAACCAAAGTAAGCAGCAACAGACACAACAAAAGATTGATCAGCAAAGTTGTGTTCAAAAGCAAATGCAATTTAATCCAATTCCGATGTCGTATGCAGAATTATTTCCTGTCTTGATACAGAAGAATCTTGTGAAGATCAGGTCTCCTCCTGCTGTTCCAAAAGATATTCCATGGTGGTATAAACCAGAGGCTCGTTGTGCTTTCCATCAGGGTGCACCAGGGCATAGTCTTGAAGATTGTTTTCCTTTGAAACATGAAGTGCAAAGACTAGTGCAAAAAGGAATTTTGTTTCTCAAAGGCACAAACGTCCAAGTCAATCTGCTACCCGAACATGGTAATGTCGTTGTAGTTGAGATGCATACTGCAACTCCGAATCATTTCAAAGAAACTCAAGTTCGTCCGCCACTTTTTGAGAAAGAATTTTTCAAAATCCAAGATGGTTCGAATGGCCAAACTAGTGGAGAAAATTTTGTTAGTGATTCTCAAGTGGGAGAAAATGTTGAGGTTGATGCAATTCAGAATTCTCCTCAGATTCTGCAAAATCCAGTCCTGAATAAGCCAAAAGGAGAGACTCGCCAATTTGATTCGATCCCAATGACTTACAGTCAATTATGGTCTTATTTTTCTCGAAACTCGGTAGTGACGCCCAGAAAAACCAGAGTCATGAAGTCTCGCCCTCATTGGTACAATCCAAATATCAGTTGTGAGTTTCATGATGGGGTAATGTGGCATCCGATTGAGGAGTGCAAGGTTTTCCAAGAAATGGTTCAAGAGATGATTGACGATGGGGTGTTGACTTTCGAAGGAGGAAGCCCATTTTTGAATAGAACGCCTTTATGTTGATAAAATATAAAACTCGAGGAAATTCATATTGCCAGTGTTAGTGGAGTGACCTGTAGCGGTCGTGCATTTACTTCTGTTTCTCCAAAGAAAGTTGAGGATATTCTTTCAAGCTCGGATTGAGATAGTCTCCTCAGATCATTAGTTCATTTACTGCAATTTTATTTGTAATCTCTCATGGTTGTTAATGCTTTGTTTGCTTGAAGAAACTTGTTTGATTTTGAATATTAATCATAATGCAATGAGTATGTTTGTCCTGAAGAAATCCATTCGCATTCGCTCATAAATTGTTTTTCTGCATTTGCAATACCAACTTCTTGTTTGAACTCTTGGAGGGAGGATGATGAGGTGAAAACGCAAAATTTCTGGTTATATGCTTTTGAATAAGACCCTGCTGATGATGTAAGGCATTGTTTCAAATTCCCAAACACCGGAGATATAAGGAAGATAATCCCTTGTTAACCCTTTTGAGCCTCGAAGTAGGAGTTTCCTTTCTAAATGGAAAAAACCTCACATTTTAACCTGGGGCAGGGTAGTCTTCAGTTAAATTGACCAAGTGTTCAAATTTCCAAAAGGAGTGTGTATTTAAGGACCAACCATGATGGTTATCCAAGGAAAGAGACAATCACAACCCTTTTAACAAGTCAGATAAGCCAATGTCACGTGATTTGTTCAAAAGAAAAATAAAAAGCCCGCTAAGTCGTACAACTTGAAAACAAGTGACTTAGGCAAAAGTTAGGGCATCCCGCTGGACATCAAAAAATTCAAAAGAATTGGTCCAGGTAAAAATTAGGAAAAAAAATGCGAAAAGCGAAAAGAAGGGATTACAATGAAAAATCCTGAACAAATCTATGTGACTACAAAATACAAAAAGGGGGTGATTGTTATTCCCTAAAAAAGCCTTATTGGTTCATAAACCATCAGTTTCATTGGATCCTCAGAGGAATGAACATTTGTGTCAAATTAGCTGAATATAGGACTGAAGAACCTCACGGAGAATGGGTGGGTACAAATAAACTTTGAGCCTAAATATCCTTTTTTTTCTGAAAACCGTGAACCAGACCACATTATAACCCTTGAAAGACCTAATTGAAGCAGGGTTTATTTTGAAAGCATACTTTAACGAGATAGCGTTCCTGACTCCCATGAGTTATGCTAAAAGACCTTTGTTGGTATTGCATGTGTATTCAAAAATCAATGTCACATCTTAACTAGTGATTCGTTCACAAGTTTTTTGCGACATGTTTTCAGTAAAAAAAAAAAACTTCAAGATAAACATATGTAATTGCATTAGAATTATCATTCTCAGAATTAAGCATTTTTCTGCTTACATACATTATTTGACATCATGGAAGCTTACATATGCGTATCAGTGATGAACATAATTTTTTTTTTTTTTTTTTTTGAAGCCTGAAAATCTGATGAGTAATTGGCAAATCGTTTCAAGGAATGATCACATCCGGGGGCATGTTTCTTGAAGACTTCGTTGAGCTTGAGCAAGTCCATTTTCCCAGTTGATGCTTTCACAGGGGCAAAGCTTGAATACTCCATTAGTAAAAGAATATGCCGATTACAGTTAATCTGGGGAAGTTACGTCGAGATTCGACGAATCTCTCAGAGTTTGAAGATATTGGGGCAGATTATTTCAAGGTATTATGAACTCGATATTCTCCCAATTAGAGTTTGTCCTTGTTGATGTTCTCCTCGATACAGTCTGTTGACAATCTCTCAAGCAAAGTTTGGTCTTATTGATGCATTTCTCAGTTGCGCACTAGTTCAAGCATTTTTAACTTGGATTCCCCCTGTGAAGTCTTGATTCAGATTTCCTCAGCCGAGCATAGTTCTTCTTCCCTAACCTGTTTATGATCAAGCATATTTAAGTGCGAATGTGATTGTTGGATCCCATCATGTTCTGTGATAAAACATGATGAGGAATCCCTGGCAGATTTCTACCTCCTCCGTTATGGTTTGTTTCTCTTATGGCCAATCTGAATCACATTTCCTTTCTAAGATGGGTTGATGTAGCAGTCAACCGTTGGGTTTTCTCTCACCCTGTGTTGAGTTTTAAAATCCCCTGCAGGTTGACTTTTTGCTATGATGTTAATTTTTTAATTCCTAGTTATTTCTCTCGAGGATGTTAGTACCCAGAGAATTATCCTTGCCAATCTCGTGAAGAGGATGTGCATTTATTACAAATGGTTGTGAAAGATAGGATATGACCCTCATCAGGTTCTTATTCTCCTCAGTAGAGTTTGTTGATGTTTTCCTCAGTAGAGTTATTTCTTGCTCCTCTGGTAGAATTTATTGGCAGTTCCCCAGTAGAGTTGTATCGAGTTTTCTCCAGTAAGGTTTGCTGATATTCCCTTAGCAGAGTTTTGTTCCTACAGATGACCAGACAAGTATTGATCAGTTTTCCACAGGGAAGTCGTGATTCAAATCTTCTCCAGATGAGTATGTTTCCTTCATCCAGCCAGGTTATGATCATACAGTTGAGTAGTTTGAGGACCACCTCTCCTTGATGTTATTGCCCATGCGGAGACTTGTATTTAATAATTCCTAGCAGAGGTTATGCATATTTACTTTGGATTATTCCACAAGTAGAGAACAATGTTGCTTACTTTTAAGAAGTGTTGACATAGTAGTCACCTGTCGGGTTTTCTCTCACCTTGTGATTGGGTGTTGATTTAAAATCCCCCACAGTTTGACTTTTTGCTATGATGTTAACTTCTTATTCCCCGGGCAGAGTTGGAAAATTTGTGTTGCTTTGTTTTCTCCAACAGTTTTTTTTCTCGAAGCGGAATTCATATTGTTGAATTATTGTTGGTTGAAGATTGATCTTTAGGGTTTCCTCCCCAAGCGGTATCTCCATTTCCTCAGCGAGGTTTGAGCCTTGTAGTAGGATTTATTTTCCTTTGATGGCTCTTGTGTATCTCTTGCAGATTTTCTGTTGCTGATCCCCAGCACGATCTCCAATGATATCTCTAATTTGCTGAGATAAGCCGAGTATTTCAGTGGTGTTGTGATGTTTTGTTCACCCTCTGTTTGCCCTTTTTGTCTGTTTTGTCAGCATATTCATACTCATATGCATTGCATGCGCATTCATTTTGGTTGAGCATAGCATGTTTTTGTTGCATTGTGCATCCTGCATTTTTTTGTTGGTGTTTCCCTTTTCCCGGTGTTGTTATCCCTGCGGAGTGCGTGTGTCCTCTCTCCATTAGAGTGTCGACCCTTAAGCAGAAAATACCTATCCTTTCTAATTCCCCACTGAGTTTATACCTCGTGGAAGATGTTTGTTTAGCTTTCCGCCCCAGCTTTTATATGGACGAAATTGTTCCCCAGTTGAGTTATTTCCTCATTGGGTCGAGTCTTGTTTGACCGTTTCTCTCCAGTTTGTTCCTGGATTGAACTTTGGTCTCTTGCAGCGGTTATTTTGGATTTCCCTGGGCTGTGAAACCTGGATGATAAGAAGGTATTTTTGAGGATTTACTTTCCTCGGAAGGAATCTGTTATTGATTCCCATCAGAAGATGAAGATTTGATTTTCCCAACGGTGTTTTGATAGCACTCTCTTGGTGATTGCTTGTGCGACTTCATGTGACAGTCTCTTTATTTGAGCAACTTATATGTCTCCAACAAGATAAACCTCACCCCAACAAATGGTTGTCTCTTTATTTGAGAAGTTTGTTGTGTGATTTGAGCTGCCCATTGACTGGTAGCAGGTATTTCTTGTGAGTTCATTACCTAAATTTTTCTACCTAGTACTGGGTATCCGGTAATGTTTCTTCACCTTTCAAGTATGTTACCTCTATTGACTGGTAATATTTCTCACCCGTTGTGGTTGGTTATGCTTTACCCATTTGACCGGTAAAAGATAATCCTTCCTCCCGAGCTTGTTACCTTTATTTTCTGCCTAGTGATAGGTAGTAAGTAGCATTTTGCTCATCCTTTTTGGTCAGTTATCGACATATATTTCTACCCAGTAATCGGTAGTCGGTAATCTTTCCTTGTGAGTTCATTACCCAAATTTTCTACCTAGTACTGGGTATCCGGTAATGTTTCTTCACCCTTTTGAGTATTTTGCTCATCCTTTTTGGTCAGTTATCGACATATATTTCTACCCAGTAATCGGTAGTCGGTAATCTTTCCTTGTGAGTTCATTACCCAAATTTTCTACCTAGTACTGGGTATCCGGTAATGTTTCTTCACCCTTTTGAGTATTTTGCTCATCCTTTTCTACCCAGTAATCAGTAGTTGGTAATCTTTCCTTGTGAGTTCGTTACCCAAATTTTTCTACCTAGTACTGGGTATCCGGTAATGTTTCTTCACCTTTTGAGTATATTGCCTTTATTGTGTTATCTATTGATTGGTAGTCGGTAATATTCTCACCCCCTTTGGTTTATTACGCTTATTTTCTACTCAGTAACCAGTAGAAGCATTTTACCTGTTCTCTTTGGATCAACTATATTCGCCCAGTAACTGGCAGTTGGTATCTCTTTCCCTGTTGATTCGTTTCCTTTCCTTTATCGGAATAGGATCTTGCTCTTTTGTTCTCCCTTGTGGAGTCTCTTTTCTTCTTTTGATCCTGAACTTTTGTTTGTCTCCTGTGGCATTTTCTCCCCACAGAGGTCTTGTGTTTGCATACCATTAGCATAGCCATATCATTTTGTGGTCTCTTAGGGCAAAAAATTGGGTTTATTGTTATATTTAAGTCTCTTCTATCTGGTCGAGACAAAGATGTCAATCTTCATATCTCCCTATAGAAGAATCTTAAATAGGGGCAGCTGTAATACCCTAATTTTTACCCCTAAGATCCCACATTGCATTTTCATTTTTGCATACACAAACAAGACCATACTTTTTGATTTTTCTTAGGTCCCTTGTTGTTTCATACTTGCTTTATGTTTGTTTCTGTTTACTAACATCTAACCAAAATATCAAAAATATTTTCCAATTTGTTTGTTTCTTCTTCTTCTCTGTGTGTTTAGGGTTTTGCAAGGAGATTAATGGCAAAGAAATTCATTCAAGTTTAAATCAGATGGACGTTTGACCTCATCTTGGTCAAACTATCAAGAGTTTGCTTCAACCATAAGTTACCCGTGGTGGTGGGCTATTTTCTCAGGAAATGTGATTTTTCAAGATCAAATTGTCTTGTGTTGAAATTCATTGATTTATCAAGCAATGTTCTATGAGAAGTTTGATCCAGATATTCAGAGAATTATGTCAAAAATCAAAATTGATGGCCGATGATTCAGTTGCAGGTTGGATCAGAATGTGTTCTTCAGTGTGCTTTTCTATACACAATTGTGCTTTGATCTTCTGCACAGCCTTCTCACAAACCATGCATTGAGTGACTCACTTGAAATCTACCTTGTGGAGAAGATCCTTATTGTTGAAAATGGTGCTTTTAATTAAAATGATAGGACTCTCACCTTGCTTGCTCACACATTGTTTAGTAGGGTTGGTTCTGTTGGCAGTCAGTTGAGGACCAAGTTTTTTTTAGGGGATATGTTGCCGTTGTCGTTGAGAAGGCAAATTCTGTTATGTACATTGTCCAAGTATCAATGAACTCATTTGGTTCATAGTGAGGTAGTTCTTATGGCCTTCCATTTGTCATGTGAAGGAGAAAAAGGAGTGAAAAGAGGAGTTTTCTACACTGCTCAACAGATTGAACTTGTAAGACACATGGAATGGAATGCAGTTTCTCGCCTAGAATTTATTACAAAAAATCCTGCAATTTCTGCCACTGCTAGGAAGTCTCCAAGTCATGCAGGATTTCATTCCAAGAACAATTTGAATGAGCCATTTGCTGTTAATCATGATGGCCTACCTGATCTTGATTACTCTCAGAGAAAAAAGTTCAAAAGGATGAAACTCCTAGAGTAAAGCCCTACTACAATGATGTCGTCCCAACAAATTCTTCAATGCATCAAAAGCCCGATGCCGCTTCTACGACAGAGAGAATTCGATCTGGTTTGGATAATTCTGAACAAGATTTGCAGATAGGAGACGTAATTTATCGGCCTCTTGTTGATGGGGATAAAGTGTTGATAAATAGACCTCCTTTCATACATCAACATTCTATGATTGGTCTCACGGTTACGTTCTGCTGCCCATGGAACTCTAAATGTTCCGGGGTTGAGATTAGGAGTTGGCCCAAAAGGTGGACTAGGTGATCACGGTGATGCGGTATCTCGTCAGCTCATACTTACAAAGGTTTCACTTGTGGAAAGGCGTCCTGAGAACTATGAAGCTGTTAGTGTTCGTCCTTTATCTTCGGTGTGTGCTCTTGTTCGGTTTGCTGAAGAATCCCAGATGTTTGCAATTGAATTCAGTGATGGATGCCCCATCCATGTTTACGCAAGCACATCTCGTGATAGTTTACTTGCAGCAGTTCGTGATGCGTTGCAAACTGAAGGTCAATGTGCCATACCTGTCTTGCCAAGACTAACAATGCCTGGTCACCGTATTGATCCTCCCTGTGGGAGAGTTTATTTGCAATATGGTCAACAAAAGCCTGTTGCTGATGCAGAAAGTGCATCCATGCATTTGAAACACTTAGCAGCTGCTGCCAAAGATGATATTGCCAGAAGAGGGTATGAATATGCGTCTGCTTCAACGGTGAAAGATTGGGAAGATTGGAAGTATCAAACTCAACAAGAGATGATTCTAAGCTCGTTAATTCTCATGCATGTCCATCTATCTCAAGTTGTTATTAAGGTGAATGATTCTCTGAGAAGCCAATGTGGATAAATTCTCCAGTCTCACAATCATCGGTATTTTTAGAATGTGATTCTGTAGAAATTCTTATTAGTTGGATACATCTGAGAGTATCGAAAGCTCAATCAAGAGTGAGCTTCCTGGACAATGGCATCAATTCAAACTGAAGGTTCAAAGGTCTGAGTTGCTATCTGTTAGTAATACAGGTGGTGTTAAGGCTGCGATTTTCTTCCGACTAACCCATGGCGAAGGCAAGTTGTATGGGTCTGTTACTGGAGTTCCTGATCATGAGTTTTTTCTGATTACTTGCAACAACTCCTCTGTGAAGCAAGGTTTTGGGGGTCACTTATACCACTAGCTGCCACTGTACGCGAGCTTTTGCATCATAAGACCGCAGGTAATGAAGCATATCAGGCTGGACGACACGCAAAAGCTGTTGAACACTATACATTTGTTTTATCTTTTAATTTGGAGTCTCGTCCATTTGCAGCTGTCTGTTATTGTAATCGCGTCGCGGCATATAAAGTGTTAGGTCAAATAACCGATGCTATTGCAGATCGCAGTCTGGCTATAGCTCTTGATGGAAACTATTTGAAGGCACTTTCTAGATGTGCAGGTCTGTACGAGATGATCAGAGATTATTCCCAAGCAGCCAAGAAGATGCACAAAGTTGTATTACCGTTTCTAGTGTCCAAAGAAAGAAAAGGCAAACTCTTGTTTTCTCTGCAACTGTCGCACTATCTGCTGATTTTCGCAAGAAGCTAAAGCGCAGTTCAATTCAGAAAAAGCAACCATCGGCAATTGCTTTGGATTCTATTGAAACTCTTTCTGAGCGAGCGGGAATGAGACCCAATGCAGCAATTATTGATCTTACCAATCCATCAATATTAGCAGCCAGGATTGAAGAGTCATTTATTGAAAGCACATGAAGCTTTAATAAATTTGATAACATTGTGGCAAGGAAAATGGATGGTTATAAACTCCTTGAACATGTTGGGTTGGAATTGATCTTCTTGTTATTATGATGTCTGCTGATGATAGGATAAGTACTGTCATGAAGGAATATACGGCAGCATGTCGTAAGGAAATTTTTGAATGAAAAGAAGAGGAACTTATAGATAAACTGGGTACGACTTCCTCAATCAATGATAAGTCATGTTCTATGATAGTTGAACCTGAAGGGTCTTTGGCTGACAGATCAAGCAACTCTAGTGTTGAAGAAACTGTAATAAATACTGATGATTTAGAAAATTTTGAATCAGAGAAGAATGTAGTAGAGACTTCTGTTTATTCAGAACTTATTCCTAGTAGTATGGCTAATGGAGTCCATTCTATTACTTTGGAAGATGGCAGTAATCACATTCAGCAAGTCAATAAGTCAGACACAAATTTACATACCAATGATAAACTAGTAGAAGTTGAAGGACTCCTAGGAGTTGTTTTCACTGTTGCAACTTTAACAGATGAGGCCATAGATGTTGGAGAGCTTGAATCACCTAGATTTGATAATGATCCACCTGTTAAATGGACTGGTAAAACTACAGTTCTCTGCCTCTCAATGGTTGACTCGCTCTGGCTGACAATACTTGATGCATTATCCCTTATTCTATCAAGGTCACAGGGAGAGGCTATTGTATTGGAAATATTGAAGGGATATCAAGCATTCACTCAGGCTTGTGGGATTCTTCGGACTGTAGAACCTTTAAACTCATTTCTTGCATCCCTTTGCAAATTCACCATCAACTTTCCTGTTGAAACTGAAAAAAGGAGTGCTTTGCCGTCTCCTG
The DNA here is from genome assembly GCA_963859935.3 of Lathyrus sativus. Taxonomy (NCBI): domain Eukaryota; kingdom Viridiplantae; phylum Streptophyta; class Magnoliopsida; order Fabales; family Fabaceae; genus Lathyrus; species Lathyrus sativus. Next base: position 350,632,777 of record OZ012739.1, on the reverse strand, counting down.
TATCAAAACGGTCAGAAATAGCAGTTGACCAGAGGGAAAGCATTGTGCTTACGCCCAAGAATGTACAGGCCCTGAGAACTCTTTTCAACATTGCTCATCGATTGCATAATGTTTTGGGTCCATCCTGGGTTTTGGTTTTGGAAACTTTAGCAGCTTTAAATGTTGATAGCTTGCAAAATGTACTAGGTGCTTTTAAGCTTATCGAGACACTGCAAACTGTGATAAGAAGATATGTTGGCAAGCTACTGTATGGTTCAACCGATAATGCAAGTCTAACTGGAGAAGTCGTTGTCACCTGTTTAAAGAAAGCCATATCATATTTCCATGATCATTCTGATTACTTGAAAAAAACATTGCCGCCATGATTTTTCCATTACTCCTTGCTATGCCACAGACACAGAACTTGAATTTAAAAGCTCTTGTACTAGTCAACAAATTTACCTGGCCATTTTATCATAATGTTGTTGTGTCTAGCTCTGAAGTTAATCCTCCGTTTTTGGTTGCATATTCGGGAAACTTGATTCTCCTTTGTAAATTAATGAATTCAGGAGCCGATATGAATGTGAGATTTTTCCGTGGCTATGCTTCACAGCTTGCATGTGAAGATGTTTTACTTGAATCAAGTTATGTCGGACGGGCTAAATTTGTTGAGGTTGTTGATGTACTCATCAAGCGAGCGAGTGGATCTATCACAATGAGCCATAGCATCTTTCACCAAACTTTGCTTTGTCAAACGCAATCGGTTGCTGAGTATCAAAGTAAGCTTAATTCTTGTGGAATTGTTTCCGGTACTTTATTCCAATCGCAGAGTGTTGATAAAGAAAAGAAGCTTTTGCTGTCTACAAATTTCCGCGGGAGCAGATTGTGTGTTAGGAAACGCAGAGTAGCCATGGCGAAGAACCATTCTATTTCACGCGCTGTGTTAACTTCAAATGCGGCTTCTGAGCTTTCAGAGAAGTTCAACCTGGAAGGAAATATTGAAATGCAGGTCAATCTTAGTTTTTCAGGATCAGGAGAATGCAACATTACAAACTGAGAAGGATTCTTCAGCGAGCCATAGCTTCAACGAATCGTCATCCCCCAAAATGGCAAAGTCACTCCTCGCCGATGCTCTCTATCTTGACGTTACCGATAAACACCGCGTCGCCAAAGTTCTTGAAGGTTCTTCGGTTGTTTTTTATATGGATGTTGATGGCATCAATTATGACAATGATTTCTACAGCTGCTATAAGCTGATAGTTCAAGGTGCGAAGAATGTGATCACTGCTTGCAGAGAGTGTAAAGTGAAACGCTTAATATACAACAGTTCTACAGATGTTGTATGATTTGCGTAATAGAGTTAAATCGTCGGCATATCAGTGGAAAGTTGATAACATGTTGATTGACCTTAAGGCTCATGCAGAAGCTTTGATCTTGGATGCTAATGATATTAATGGAGTCTTAACATGCTCACTTCGTCCTAGTAATGTCTTTGGTCCTGGTGACACAGAAATTGTGCCGTATTTTCTAAAGCTAGCAAGATATGGTTTCACAAAGTTTATTATAGGGACTGGTGATAATCGATCAGACTTCACCTTTTATGAGAATGTTGCTCATGCTCATATCTGTGCAGAAGAAGCCTTAAATTTCCAAACAGTTTCTGTGGCTGGAAAGGCATTTTTCATCACGAATCTTGAGCCTATGAAGTTCTGAGAATTTCTCTCACTTTTATTGGAAGATCTTGGATATCAAAGGCCATTCATCAGACTTCCTGCCAATTTGGTGCAATACATTGTCCCGGGTTCAACTGCTGCAAAAGATGATGACGGTGTCGATGATGAAAAACGCTGTTACTGCTCCATGTGAAAAAGTAGTTAGCCAGGATGATTGTCCTCTAATTATGATTTTCAAAGAGATAGAGATATGCGGTGTCATAATTCTGGCAGCAATATTGACCATCCGTTTCCTCTTCCATGCAATCAAGTTGAAACTATTAGCATCCTCAACGGTACGTAGGTGACAGCTTCTGTTATCATTTGCTTTACTTCATCTGGAAGGGCTGCAAGATTGATAGCAAAGTACAGGCCAACGATGCCGGTTCTCTCCGTTGTGATACCCAGGCTTAAGACAAATCAGCTAAAATGGAGCTTTAGTGGAGCTTTTGAGGCAAGGCAATCACTCATTGTAAGAGGTCTCTTTCCCATGCTTGCTGATCCTCGACATCCTGCTGAATCAACAAGTACCAGTAATGAGTCTATTCTGAAGGTAGCACTTGATCATGGAAAAACATCAGGTGATCACTTCCAGTTCAAGTAGAAAACGAGACTCTCATGAGAGGAGCTTGAACACGGATATTCTGATCGGGATGCTCTCGCGCGTAATTCAGGAACTCGCCTTTCAGTTTCTGCATACAAATGCAGTCTCCAAATCATTTGAAAAAAACAGAGTAATATTATAACTGGAGATACTTATTCAAGCCAGTCAAAACGTACCCATGAGAAGCTTCATATTAAGCCATATTTCCAAGCCATGTTAATATAATTCCAGCTGTGACACTCCAAGCTGACCCCACAAGCTTTTAAAGCTGTCTCTAAGCCATGAGCCAATTGCAAAAAGTGAATACCACGTGAGCTACAAAGAGAAATAGCAAAACGAAATTAAAAAAGGGAGTAACAGCAAGTCACGCAAAAAAAACCAAAACGCAGCAAGTATCAATGAAATGCAAGCTTCACGCAGCCCTCACCAATTCTCACTCAAATTTCATCTTCATTCATCTATAAATACAACTCATACCTCACTCTATTTTTTCAAGCTTGAACAGCCGAGAAAATTCTGCAGAAATATCACCCCAACCTTCAATCACCTTCAAGCTTCACTATCCTTGAAAATTCATCAACATTGCCCTTCAATTTTTCTTTAACCATTACCATCAAAACCACATCTCATTTTCGCATCTCACAAATCGCAGAAAATCTTCATCAATACAACAAATCTTCAGAAACGTGAAGGAGAAGAGAAATCCAACTGTTACTCACGAAAATTCGAAGGTAGTTACCGGTTTCGTCGAGATCTTGTGTTCTAAATTTGATTCTGAAGTTGAGCTTCGTTCGAAATTGTTGGCGTATTTAGAATCTGCTGTTGATTTCGAATCTAACCGTGTTGGTTTCGCATCTCGTCGCTCCAATTTCTGGAAAGCTCTGAAACATCCATGGCCGTGAATAGTGGCACGTTGCAAATGAAGAAGATGATATTCTGATTTGTTTTTTTCTTTCTCTTTTTTTTTCCTTTTCAATTATTTCATTTTTTTTTATTTCTTTTTTTTAAGAATTTGGGCCGTGTGGCCTTTTACTATGGTCATCCTCTTATTTTTTTTTTAAACCTCCTTTTTTCTTTAGTTTTTTTCAAATTTTCTTTTTCTCTAATTTTTTTTAATAGTTTCTTAAAATAGATTTGGACCTTGAAATTTGATAAGATTTCATCAATATCAATGGACTTTGGGTGTTGATTTTATCCACCAAGAGAGGTGATTGATATTGACGATAATTTAATCGATTAGAGATTCAAATTGTGATTTCATTTTTCTTTCTTCTTCTTTTTATTTTTGATCGATGAAATCTATGGATCATAGATTGTTGATTATCAAGGTTGTTTAATCTTCATTATTTCAAATCTATGGACGAATAATCATTGAGATAATTCTCCTTACTTTGGAATAGTGATAGATTACCTTTGATTAATTAATTAAAAATCTTGATTATGATGAGATCACTACCTCTTTTCTTTTTGTGTGGCATGTTTTAGGAGAGTGATTTACATATCACTTCTCTAACATGTATTAACACTAACATTTTATTGACCGGCCTCAGATAGTCGTGGTTTCTACATAAACCCGATTACGATTGCTTAACATAGCGCTAAAGTGTCCCTTAATCGGAAAATGATCATTCGTGGCTCAAACTTACGTTTAAAAGTCCAAGTATGTTTAGTTGCTTGTCTTAACTCCAATACCTATGAAAATCATTGTTAGGAGGCTTTGATTCTATCAATCCTCTAATGAATTTTCATTAATCTTGGTCTAAGTGCAAGAATTAATCATCATTGATCATATGTTCTAACCACTAACCACTAATTCACTAACAATATCCTTGTTTAATTTTGTTTATATTCTCTTCTTACTCCTTATTTCTTACTTTTATGCTTCCATTTTATCATTTCATATCATATCTTTGTTTATGTTTATTCTCTTTTGTCCACTTGGACCATACTTTGTTCAAAACACTAATAAAGGATAAAACATCTAAAAAATTTGGTGCTATTAACTTTGTGGTTATACTCTTGGACTACTCTTAGACCTTGGACTTCATGGACCTTTGGACTTAGAATTAGGGCTCTTATTCCTATGCTTAGAGTATTGTGGATCTTAGCCTTTATTTGGCTCGCTCATTAGCTTATACTTTAAATCGGATGAAATTCTTTTTTGCTTGCTATGGAGTGTGCTACAAGTCGGTTAGATCTTTCTTACCTCTAGCTCTTATTTTGGTTTCTAGGATAGTCACTTCATCTCCTCCCCTTCTTAAATTTTCAAAACTTTCTCCCTCTTTCAAAACCTTCTTGGTTTCAAACTCCAAAACCGTTTTCGCAATAAAACCTTGACTTTCGTCAAGTGATTTTTAAATTTTGTTTTTTTTTCTTAATAAAAGTCAATCAATGTTAATCATGCTTTGACCAATTTCAAAAGACATAAAAAATACAAAAACTCATCAACTCTTTTTGTGCCTTTATGCACTTTTTTCACTTTAAAACTTTTCATAAAGTTTAGACATGATTCATTTCTATAGTTGAGATGTAAATCTCCTATTCCCCATATTATTAAGACTTTGACATTTTCCACATTGATGTTGAGTGATAGTCTTGTTGATAATCCAAGCAAATCCTCCATCTTTATGTGACGCAAATGTTGTTTTAATACTCGTGGGTGGATAGTCGCTGTTTTCTCCTTGAAATGACGACTTGTCTTTACATCTAAAATCAATCAAAACCAACAAATTTTTGTCATTTGTACCACGAACTACGGGGTTTTGATTCCATATTGCACTTTATGGGTACGTAGGCATGAGACGATAAGTCTCTCCAAACACAAAAATCTAAAAAAATATTCTCTTCTCATCTCCCCAATCTCTTTTCAAACAAACCACTTTCAAACCAAAAAGCGTAAATATTTCAAAGGGCTCCTATAGAGTACTATAGACGTTTTGGGTGCTAACACCTTCCCATTGCGTAACCAACCCCCTTACCCCGATCTCTGTCTCGTGTTCTTATTTTAGAACTCTTTGGTTTTGTTCGCTCTTTTTTCCTTTCCTTTATTTGGATAAAATAAAAGTGCGGTGGCGACTCTTGTTTTCTTTGAGTTAAGTTAGTCAATAACTTACACTCACAATTTTTATCGCTACACCTGGATATTTGTAACTTTTTTTATTGAGAGGTCTCAATATAAGTTTAAGTCTACTCAACTTTGTCCACAACTTGTGCATCGCATTACCTGCTATATTCTGCTGCCAGCCACTCTCAAGTAACTGAGCATATGAAGCATTTTGAGTAGTAACATTAATGAACTTGAAAAGTGTTTTCCTCATGGCATGTTGTTGCTGATTCAATTTTACTATTAACGGTGCATGGTCGAATATATTTGGCGCCAGAACTTCGACAATCGCATCTTGAAATTTTTGGAACCAATCCACATTCCCAATCACTCTGTCTATTTTTGAATATCATGTCCAAAGTTTGTTTATTCAACCATGTGAAATGACACCCTCGAGTGTTGGCTTCGTAAATACCCGTAGTTTACATCATGTCAACAAGATCATTGTATTCTGCCTCTGTCACACTGTTCCCTCCAATTTGATCCTGGCCATTTAGAACGTTATTAAAGTCACCCATAGCTATCCCATGGAGTGTTCATACCTCTCCCCAAGGTTTCAAGTTCTTTCCACAATAATTTATATTTCTCGATTTGATTGAAAGTGTAAATTACCGTAACAATATACATAAGAGAATGATCTAAACTATATATTGCAGCATGAATAAATTGTTCTGCAATATTCAAACTTTCGACAATCATTTCACTCGGTTTCCACATGAGCTATATTCTTCCGTTTTCATGATGGTTGTAGTTATCTTCATAATTCCATGTTAGGCCAAATTTCTTTCATATCCTATCCGCATTCTTTTTCTTGACTTGTGTTTCCAACAATGCAATGACAGGAACATGAAATTCCGAGAGATAGGAGCCAATCTCTCGATGTCGTGATTCCTTGTTAAGGCCCCTAACATTCCATGTGATGATCATGAGACCTTTTCATTCTCCCCTGTTGGACATTCTCCAATCGTAAGGGGAGTAAATCTATTTTGATAACACTTGGGTGATGTATTCTTTGGTGTACCAACATTTGTTGTTTCGCTCTGTCCACTCTACTTGAGTTAATCATTATCCATATCCCATTGTTTATGCTCTCTATATTTTCGTATTGGATATTCTCCTCCACTGTGCTCGATGTACTTTCAGTTGTGATAGTCTTCTCCACCACCGAGTTTACTATTTTCCTTGCATGTTCAATAGCTCCATATGGACTATGCGCTGTCTTGTTCAGTTCCACATTAGGTTTTAAGCCACAGGTTTCCACATCTTCAAGGGTGCAAGTTTTATCTTCTGTTGTTTAGAGCACTCATGCTCTTTCTCAACATAAAAACATATTAACTATTAACAAAATTAATACCACTAGAACCACCAAAAGTATTTTATTATTGTAACTAGAGTTAATACTAAATAGTATTTTATAATTATCCGTACATTTTTGTTTGTATTTGGCATTTATTTTGTTGAGTAGGATTGTAAAATCTTTAGAAACTTTTTAACTTGACACCCATAATTAGTGTTTTTACCATAATACCATTTGTGATTTTTTTACGTTTTTAATGAATAGTCTGTTTTTTGGATTTGTGGATATTTTTTGAGTTTTTACCAGAGTTTTGGAGAATTTCATGAATTTTTATCGGATTTTGTAAGGGAACTATAAGTTTGTATAGGATGTATGGAGAATCTCTTAGGTTTTTATTGAATTTTTTTAGGAATCTATGAGTTTTTATTGAATTTTTGGAGAACCTCTTAGATTTTTATCGATTTTTTAAAAATTTACCAATTTAAACTATCAAATTTGCATCAATCGAAATTTTAAAAAATGTATGGGTTTTTATCAAATTTTTGACAAAGTTTATGAGATTTAATGTGATTTAAAAAAAATTATAGATTTTTTCTGGATTTTTTAAAGATACTTTGAAATTAAATTTTTCTATATAAGTTAGTTGAATATCATTTTACCATTAATGTGATTTTGCATTCTATTTTTAATAATATTCATAATAGATTTAACAATTTAAAATTGTCAAAAAGATACGTTAAATAGTTCAAAAATATAAATTTAAAATTGAAAAGAACTACATAAAACTTTATTATTTTAGTCCCATATCGATTATTACTAACATTGAAGAGCGGAGGATTTGACTATAAATATTAAGTGTAATATGTCTTAAGAGTAAGCGCATTGCGAAATGGAACAAACACGGCGGCTACGACTCCGGTTACGCAGTGAAAGGAAAGAGGACAGGATTAAAGAGATTAAAGAGGACAGGATTAGTGACCTGCCGGACCCACTTCTGGAACATATCGTCTCATTCCTTCCGACAAAAGATGCGATTGCCACCAGCGTCCTTTCAAAACGTTGGAAACTAATCTGGCGGTCACAAATCATCATCTATTTCGATGACAGACCCTTTACAGACACCTTCTCCTTTCACCAATTCTTCAATTCCTTCATCACCATGAGAGATAACACTCTACCCATCCTCTCACTCCCCCTTAAATCTCGCCGCCACCGCTTACACTGCAACCACGATTTTGTTTATGCTGCAATTAGAAAAGGGATTGAAACCCTAATCGTCGATCTCCTCCAGCCAACCACACTCCCCTCTATAGTTCTAAGCACAAAAACCTTGTCGGTTCTCAAATTGAAGATGATAAAGCTGAACGACGACTTTCAATCTGTTGATCTTCCCTCGCTCAAAGTCCTTCACTTGGAATATGTCACTTTCAAAGCTATTCGGTATATCCATAAAATTCTATCTGGCTGTCCCATTCTACAGGAGTTGGAATGTCAGGATTTAAGAACGGAGATACCTACTATGATGCCTCCTTTAGGTATTGCAATATCTAATTTGGTCAGAGCCAGTGTTACCCGTACAACTTTTATTGGGCTAGAGTGGCTTCATAATGTGGAGCATCTCCACATGTATGTGGTATGTATCAATTTGTGCAGCACACGACACCCTCTTCATAAAATACATAAGTTTAATTGCTATGATCTTTTTTCAAATGATTAATGTCGGGGTGTTTGTACTTGATATTTCACTAGTCCAAATTTATCTGTTTAATTGTTCCATACCAACATCTTTGTAACTTAACGCAGGACAGGATGCCACCTACTATACGCGGCGTGTTTCACAATTTAACTCACCTTGAGCTTATATTCGGCGATGCGCTATATGGGTCTTACAAGTGGAAATGGCTCAAAAATCTGCTTCAAAATACCCCTAACCTTCAAACTCTTATCATTCATGACCTCTATATGGTAAGACTTTTTTTTTTAGTTCTATTTCTGTATGTTTTAAAAAACTTATATTTTATATCATTTAGGTCTATGGAGGTGAACAATGTCTCTCTAGTAAAAAAGAATGGAACTACCCAGAAATTGTTCCAGAATGCCTTTTATCTCATCTTACAACATGCTCACTTAGAGATTCGAGACTCATCAATTCTGAACTTCGATTTGCAAAATATATAATGCAGAATTCAAGACTACTAAACACCATCACAATTCAGACTGCCAAATTCCTAGACACAAATACAAAACTTCAAGTGTTAATAGAATTATCTTCATGCCCAAGGATTTCACCCACGTCTAAACTTCTTTTTATTTGAATGATTTCATTTCAGCCACATGTAAACATTTTACTTATTCGAATGATTTCATTTCAGCCACGTGTAATCCTTTTACTTATTTTAAAGAATTTATTTGTATATTTTTGTATATGGATTCAGTACTGTTTCTATTATTCTCAATGTCTCTGCTCTGCTTGTGTGCTTTTTATAGGCATTGCTTGCTTTGTGTTTTGATGAGTCCGTCTCCTTGATTTATTCATTAATCAAATTAATAGTGCCTCGAGTTCTCAGCAGAAGCCAATCATGCCACAAAAACATTTTTTTCCAGATATATAATGGAAATAGAGTAACTTATTGATTATGGTTTATGCACAATCAAGTGGACAACATCACTCTCAATTTGCATAACCGAATTTTTTGCTTGTAATGAAAATTAGAGTTTACGTTATGATAAGACCTTCTTGAGAAAGCTGACAGGTGGTAATTGGAAGAGAAATAGAGATTCTGATGACACATAATCTGATGCCAATAGCTCTAGCGTGGGCAGGCAATCCACAGACAAGTCATCTGAAATCTTGTTACAGGAAAATATTGGGTTGGAGCGTGCGAAGCTGCTCCGAAGCCTTTGAAGCTTGAATTATATTTTTTAGTGATAAATTGACAGGCATAAACACAAACTGTGAGATCAATTTTTTGGCTTCTATTAACCATCCCAATATTATTCACCACTCTTTACATGTCTTGTTTTATCTTGTGAGATACAGCTATAACTTCATGTCTTGTTTTATTTTGTGAGATACAGCTATGGAATTGGAACCCCTAGTTTGTTGATAGTGTAATACAATTGCTATTCATTTCACCCTATTGTAAATGTTTATAGTTGGTGTCTACTTTTCTGTGCACATAATGTCTATCGGTGCATATCAAGAGTAAATCACTGCATTTCATTAATAATTATAACTCATTAAGAGATTTTTAAAAAATAAAAACAAATTGTTACACTTCTGAATCAAAGCATCAATGTCATCGCAATCCACCACCAGACTTTCTGCTACCAGGTTAAAATTCAACTTAAAAATAACATCTTCAAAACGGAGATCATCTTCAGTGGGTTAATGTAAGCAATAATTTAAGTTAGGGGTGTACGTGGGATGGCTAAATCTAATAAATTCGATAAATTTCACCCAAATTAATTTAAAAAATGGATTAGATCAGGTCATTGAGTGAATATAGTTTTAAAAAATAAAAAATTATTCAAAATAATTGAATTATGGATAAATCTACACCTAACCTACAAAATCTATGAATAAACCTACACTTAGCCCATAAAATCTATGGATTATTGCATGACTATTTTTTGATTTTTTTTTTTAATTTTGGTTGTTTCAATTACAATTTTTTAAACTTCTTTTATTTATTTTGTAACTAATGATTTTAACTTATTTAAGATACTACACTTTAATGTTTTTATATGCTAATTCTTATATGTTACAAGTATATTATGTAATTCTAAATATTACTCTTAATGTAACTTTCGTTTTCGCAAATGTTCATGATGGTTTTTTTTGCACATTTAGACATTTGATGTTTAAAAAAGATAGTATTAGGTTAAACTATTTATTAAGGAAAAAAATGAGACATCATTATACTTATACAAGGAAGAAAAAAAAAGAGAAAAAATGGGTAATTTACTATTCAACTTAATCCAATTCACAAATTTGTAGTTTTATTCCAACTTACTAAATGATTTTGCGGGTGGTTATTTTACCCACCAAAACCAGTATATTTGTATTCTGTATGTATTGGGTCATGGTTTTGACTAAATTTAACGCAACCAAAATATGTACACTAGAGTTTCTCTGTTATTATTGATTTCTGTTTTAGACTGTTTTGTTCTTTATGTCAGAACCTCTTTAATAAATACTCTTTCAATCTCATACAAAGTGTGTGATTTGTAGTTTTTCTTTGTTTTAAAATAATTGTCTATTTATAGTACTCATAAAGGTTTTATTATTATTATTTTTCTATTATATTCATATTTATTAATTTTTATTTTATTCAACTATTTAATTACCTATGATTAATAAGAATATCCTAATATGCTCTTATTTTACACCAAAAGTCAAAGAAGAAGGTTTGTCATTCTTTAATTTTGTATGTTGTGCATTTTTATTTTTGTATTTCTTTTTTATGATCTAATACACATAAAATCTTCATATCCATGTAGGAAAGTATCCTCTTTCGATTTGTAACACTTACAATGTTATAAAACTGTACATCAACGATAATTTTGGTCCAATCAATGACTTCATTAAAATGTCCACTTCTTAACAACAACATTTTGTATTACTTTTAATACATACATTTCACCAAATTCTATAAAAATTTTATGTTTTCTTATTTCTGTTAGCATCCTTAAGGACACATTGGTGAATCGATCCAACCAGTTAAGTTCATAATCTCAAGTGTGGTCACAAAACTCTTCCAGTTCTTAACTAACTCCTTACTAGAAATTTAAGTCAAAAGTTGTGGTCCTTCCTATTAGTGAAATTAAGCAACTTAGTGAAGTATATCTTTTTATTCATGACTCCTTCCCGTCGTCCCCACACACTTTTTTATGTCTGAAAACATCTATTTTTATGTTTAACTTTCACCCAATGACTTTCCTGTAAATAGAGCTCATCACATCACAATATAAATGGTATTACCAAGCATGTCATCAATGTTCTAAAGTAGCTAAGGGAGACAAACCTCCGTTTAAATGTGAAGCTGAACATTTAACAACAGCTGAAATATTTAGGTTACATCCTTTGCCAAATGTTAATAAGAGCATATTTTATTCTCCGTTATATACATGACACTCATTACTACTTTCACATTAATGCATTACTAGGTACAAAATTCAAATATAAGTTGTTCTTTGCATAATTTGTTGTAAGTTTGTTTTTATAGGACCAAGAAAGTGAATAACTATTGGGACTCTCTGCTGCTCAAATGCGTCACACAATGATTGAGGTGAAGTCCTGTTGTTAAGAAGTATGAGAAATCAGAGCGTCCGTAGTTCGGACTACGGTTGGGAAAAGGTCTCGATCGCACTGAGGCAAGAGAAAAGGTTAGGTTAGTTGGTCTCGATCGCACAAGGGTGAGAGAAAAGGAGAGTTAGTTGTTAGTGTGCTCGCCAAGGATAAGGATCCTTGTGCCTATATATCCTCATTAGGGAATGAAGAATCAGAGCATCTGTAGTTCACGAAACTACAATTTGTTGGTGTTTTTCATGGATGATGCTAACATTCGTGTTCTAGTAGTTAGGTGTATTTTCGCTCGCTCGTGGAGTCTTATGTGTTACCTGTATTGTGGTAAAACGGAAATAACATGCCCGTTTCTGGAAAAAAAGGTTTAAATTTTCGCCATCAAGGCAAGATGCCACATTTGATTTGTTGAAGGTTGATTTTAAGGGTGAGATAAGTCCTCGGATAGGAACCCCTATGGGTAGTACCCAATTCTTTATCTCAAAAGATTTATTTTGAAAATGGTATGGCGAATATAGTCACGTCTTCATATTGAAAGATGAGTATCGAGACCACGCACTCTAAAGTGAGTATCCTAATACTCAGAGAGGAAGAAATCTTCACTCAATCCTCTCCTTTTAATCCAATACAAAGAGAACATTATTCTCTTATTTAATGTGTTTTAATTTAGATGGTAAGTACTTTATGACAGCGAACCCTAAAGGTAACTTCAAGCACTCAGGATAGGACTGTAAGAGCAAGATTTGTCTCTACAAGATTATCTCTATGTTTTGATGATAACAAATAAGTATTTGTGAAAGAACTATTTTATGTTCTAATGTTTGTTTTATGCAGATCATGTTAATTAAAGATATAAGATCAAACAAACAAATTTCAACGTGTGCAGTTATTACAATGTGAGAGTTACTTTGTGTGACGTATCACAAAGCGCTTATTGGAGAAGCAAGATTGCATCTGCGTCTGATCTGAAAGCAAACAACGCTTAATGAAGAAGCAAATATGCATTTGTATCTGATCACGTTCAGTAAGATCCAAGGATGCTGGATATTGCAGTTGCAATGCTCCTGTGGATTCTGTTCTGAGAAGTGCATCTGATCTGGAAGCTAACAAGTTTCTGAAGAGTGAGTCCTCTGAAGAACTAAGTGCTGAAGACTCTGATGACCTGAAGTTCTGAAGGCAGAAGGCTCTGAAGACCAAATGCAGAAAGACTCTGAAGACGTGTTCTGAAGATCAAGACTCTGAAGATTCTGAAGACATGATTTTTGAAGAATTAGTCATGAAGATTCTCAAGACTATTTCAGAGGAAACTTAGATCTTGGAATGCTGAAGACTGGATTCTGAAGTTGAAGATTATGTCAGAAGAAGCTTCACCCAGACAGAGGCGTGTTACTCATCAAATAAGCTCCTGCTGTTCAATCTGATAAACAAGTGCTTAAGTATAACAACTCTGATGCTGAAACTTTCATACCAAAGTAGTTGCTAAACTACTCATCAGATGAATCATCAGAAGAACCAAGTTAAGAAGAATCAGTACAACGTATGCAATTATTCAAATATGACAAAGACGTTGGTACTATTCATAAGCATGGTTTCCAAGGCTGAGATATTAACGCTACAAGTTATGGTCACTGTTCCTTCAAACACATGTGCTTATTTTATCCGTTGGGATATGACCGTTGGAATTAGAAATTCATATCTACCCTCACAAAGATGCATTATAAAAGAAGAACATTTGATTATTTCAAAAGCTAGCTGGCTGACCCAATAAAAACAGAAAAGCAACGTGAGCTTACAAAAGCCAGTATATTTATCAAAAGAAATGCTTTATGCTAGAAGCTGCAATGCTCACCTAAGAAAAGCTTTTAAGAAATATGGAAACTGTGTTCTTATAATCTCATAGAGATTTATCTTTACATTAGTTTCTGTATTAGGAGGCAAGGAGCTGTTGCTCAATACTTGCCATGTACTTAATTAGGAGTAATCTGCTTGTTAAGAAGCACTCATGTAATCTCCGACAACACAATTCTTTTCTTTGAATTAGTGGTTCCTCAAGTGATCGAGTGAAGATCAGGATACTTGAGATGACAAGTGACAGTAGTCATTTGTGGAATCCTAATAGGAAATCTTTAGTGATCGGATTCTATTAGGTGTCAATGAACGTTATATCCTTAGGGATCCCTGAAATGTCATTGTCTATTTGTTAGTCACTTGCAGTTAGCTTGTGCATGTCTATAATCAGTTTGAGAGTTGCTCAAGTGAACCAGGATATATGATGTGTTCTTTACTTGTATTATGCTTTATTATTTATGCTTCCGCAATGCATTTGATAAGATCGTATAAAGCAACAAGTGAAGAGGCGATAAGAAGGGAAAAAGTTTTTAATGAGGTGAAAAACCAATTCAAACCCCCCTCCTTTCTTGGGTATTTTCCACTCCTTCAGTTGGTATCAGAGCTCTGGTTCTGTTATTGATGGATATCAAACACCTAACAGTGTCAGATAAAGATCCATAAGCTGTGTGAAGAAATACTCTTGGGGATTTTTCACTTCTCTTACAATTTCAGTCTCTCATCAGGTTTTGAGGATGACGAGTACTAAAATTGTAATCTATTGGGTTACCTTGAGCAAGTCACTGATTCAGTTTGAAGTTTAAAGTTTTCAACAACAAAATCTTCTCCATTAGTTCCAAGAAGAAGATTGAAGAATCAAAACACAAGACAGACTCATACGATTGGATTTACAATGAATTTGCTAAAAGTTCAAATCTTCAGTAAGCAAGAAATCTTGATTGCTAAAGATTAATTTCTGTGAGTATGAGATGTTTTCAAGAAACAGATTAGTCCACTCTTGAATTTCTCATGAAAAGCTCATTGGGATTTATCTTAAGTAAGAAAAGAAATATTGTTGGCTGATGAATTGGATTCATCAGAATTTCAGAATAAAGTCTGCAGAAAAGGGCATAAACAGAAAAGTTCTAAGCTTGTAGAAATGATCTTTCTGATTTAAGGTATTTGAAAGCTATGTTCCGTGAAGAGTTTCAAAGAATTCTGCAGAGGTTTCAAGAAAGGCAGTTTATTAACGCATCTGGATTATGATGATAGATGAATTATGAAGATCTTAATAGAAGTAGCATGGACAATTAAGTTCTGTTAACTTGAGATTTTATCTCAGTTGAAGAAACTGTAATTGGTTAAATGTTATCAGGCATTATTCTCAAAAATTCATGATGAATGTTTTGAGAAATAAAGTTGTTTGGAAAGACTGGATTTGTATTTGTTTCAAGCAAACAAATTCAGAAGATGAAGCCTGATGGAAGCTAGATGCTCTCTACTCAAGAATATCAAAATATCTGTGCTCTGAAGATGTCTCTCAGATATCAGATGGATGATGTGTTGATGAAGATTCGGTAAAACGCAACCAAAGGATATGAGATCAGCTCAGAAGAGAAATTCAGAAGATCCTACTTTAGATGTTGTTACTGGCTCCTCCCACAAAACTCTGAAGAATCAGGGGCAGAATATGCCACTTCTGGACGCCGGAGCGCAACGGGGCACAGTTGAAATCAAACCTGACATTAAAGAAATATTCATTAAATCAATGAACCGTAAACCTTTTCAAAGTGATCAAACCATCCAAACCTGCATTTACCAATTTAACTTCCAACATCGTTTTGAAGTTTGTTGTTGACTCCTTCAACCCACGTCTTGCAAGCACTTGAGTGGGATAAGAACACGATAAGAAGAGTCATGGCAGTAAAACAGCCACAATGACAGCAGACCCTGTCTAGTTTTCCAATCCACCTGAAGGATGTTTTAGTCTCTCGTTCATCCGACGTCATCCCTCGTGCCCCACTGCTGCCATTGATTTATTTGGAATCCTAAAGTTAGCACTTTGACATTGTCGAAGAAGGAATCATACAATCCAACATTCATCACCCGAAATCTGAGTTTAAGTCACAAAGAGAAATATTATAAATTATTCATTATCAGTAATACAAGAAAATTGAGCAGCATTGATGAATAAAATTGGATATGCCCCATTTATTAATCATACAATTATGAGGAGGATAGCAAAGTAATTTGTGTCAAGACACGATAATTCAAAATGGAAACAGATGACCATATTTACAAGGCAGTATCCAACACAATCCTACACATTTAATCAGAAATATTTTCATTAAGCCTAGAAGAGAATCACAATATCATGTAAAATCAGGGCATTGAATCAGTTATTCCTAGGATGGTATGTTTTGAATGGCCATCAAGTCTTGAATCACAAATACACGCTAGAATCTGCAGGATTAAACCACAAACTTAATGCAAATCAACAAACACATTTGTCTATAAAAGGGACGCATCAATCACAGAGAGAGGGAGAAACCTTCGATAGCCATAAAAACCCCATTAAAGAAAAAACCCCAAAATTGGTAAAGAGAAGAGGATAAGAAACTTATCTGTGTTCGTTCGAATCCACCTCTGTCCACCGCAGATCCATCATCCGTCACTCGCGACCACCCTCAAAGTCGTCGCTGCCGCGAATCCATCCTCAAAGAAGACTGCAGAAGCAAACCCTTTTTAAACCAGGTTGTGTGTTGTTAACATCATTTTATCGTTGTTTATTTTATTGCTGTTGTAGGAAAGTGTGGACGAACGGACGAAGAAGATACGATGGAAGGAAGAAATTGAGAAGAAAGAGGGAGAAGAGATGAGTCGATGGAGAGAAGAGAGGAAGATGACAGAAGATTTATGGATTTGGGGGGGGGATTATGGTTCTTTGTTTTTATTTATTTATTAGTTATCTGTACATTGTAATCGCCTGCGCGCACGCTCACGGTAGTGATCGTGAGCCATCACCATGCAACCACTTGATCTCCTCTAATCACACACCTGTGTACCATACGCCGCAGCCCCACGATAGATCCTCATGGCCTGGATACACCAAATCATTTTTGCCCCATTAACCCACTAACCTCCTAATTAACCTTTTTAATTTACACTTTATTTAATTTAATCATTAACCTAATTTTATTTTAATTAGTTAACCAAGGAATTAATCATTAATTTGAATTATTAAACAATTTAACTACACATGTTCATTTAATAAATCTTTAATTTCCCCTTTAATTTAATACTCAACTTTGTATTTTATTTAATTAACTATTAATCTAATCTTTTTAATTACCTTTTTATTTAAGTTAAACAACTAATAACCTATTTAAATTAATTATCTTTTTAAAAAATAAACTATTTATTTAATTGATGTCCTTATTAGTAAACTTTTATTTTAAATTAACATGTTTCTAAACTAATTAGCCTATTTATTTAATTTAATCAACTTTTTTTAATCAATTAACTTATTAATTATTAAAATCAACTTATTTCTATTCACTTATTTATCTCATCTTTTTTAAAATTAGACCCTTTTTTTTATATATAATTGCTCCAAAAAAAACATTTTTTGTCTAAATAACTTGAACTTTAATAATAACTTTTTTATATAATAATGACTAATAAAACTATTTCATACTTAGAGAACCTATTTCATAATTTTAATTAATTTGTATTATTCGATAAGTTAGTAATTATTTAATTAAAATCATTCTACCCGAATCTAACTAGTTTTATAATCTATTCTAAAATAAAAACTAATAGAACATAATAAAAAACTTTTCTCAAAATCTTTATTTGTTTAAAATCTATTTCTATCAAAAATCTAATTAATTTATAACTCATTTAATTTCATTAAAATATAATTCAATCCAATTCATTTGTAATTTAATCTAACAAATTAAAAAATCAATTCGCCTAAAATCAATCTCCCGTAAAACTTAATCGGTCATGCGCGCTTCCATCTCGCAGCACCGACTCGAATATTCACGACTCTCACACTTATCTTTTAACACTTTTGTCTGTTGCATGGATTTATTTATCTGCCTTTATTTTTACCGTATTTATTTTATCGCATCACACGTTTAAAGGAAAAATCTGCGCATGACTTAATACTTGTGTGTATGCATCTCATATTGCATCATAATCCCCTATTCGATCCTTGACCTTTTTCAAGTTGACCGCTTAAGTCTAGTTCCTACCCCTTAAGGAGGACCTTTTTTTATATAATCTTTTATAACATAGATAAAACTTAATCAACTCAATTCAAACTATTATTCAAACCGTTAGAGAATTAGACGTAAGTCATCTTGACAGTCGAGATAAATCTCCTGCCCCATAACAATACAATCGAGATATAAGATCTTTTCCGCTTGAGGGAGATAGTGGCATACTCATCGACAATTCCGTGTGTTTGAGCTCTTCTCTCAAGACGATGCAAAGACCATCTCCTACAAGCTGTGGTGGTTAAGTCGAGTGTTCTCCCTCGAGATGACAACTCGTCTTTTCTCCTAGAATTAATCAATCAACAAACCTTATCCCTTAGGAACTTTGACCAACCGTCAAAAAGTTCCTCAAACCTTAAGGGGAGCTACAAACACTCTGATTCCATTCTGTCGCTACTACGAAAATCGGCGCCGGCTGAACAGAAGAGTCACCACCGTGCGTTATTTATCCCAAAGGAGGGAAAGGAAATGCTCAGAGTAAACCTAACGCAAAGACGGGAAAGGAATGGTCATCGCAACCAAATCCTGGATTCGGGAGTCGGTTACACAAGGGGAAGGTATTAGCACCCCTCACGTCCGTCGTACTCAACGGGATCCACGCTTGTTTTCTAGTACGGATTGTGATTCTATCTACTCTAAAGGTCAAGGGTTAAAAGAAAAGAAAATGACTCGGCAAAGTATCGCACTTTATGCCTACGTATTCCCGTCTAGAACGAGAAATCAGAGTCAACGTAGTTCGCCTACCTACGGGAAAGGAGGGGAAGGTTGCTCGCTAGGATATCGCATCCTATGCCTACGTACTTTCATACAGCATGAAAGATCAGAGCAAACGTAGTTCGGGCCACAGAAGACACAAGCTTGTCTGAGTGTTTTTTATCTCCTTATGAAAGGGTTTTTCCTGATTAAGAGTCCAAGCGGACAAAAAATGACACTTTGATGTTTGTTATCAGTCTTTTACGCAAGAACTGTCTTTTATGATGTTTGCAATCTCTGACGCACTAGAGACTATGATTTGAGGATGACTACGTCGTATGTCACCCTAAGGGTAACACACTAAGCAATCAGGTTACTGAAGAGTGACCCTCCAGCAACCTTTCTCAAATAGCTTAAGGCTCGTAGCGTACGGCATCGACTATCCTTATTACTGTGTTTTGAATTGTTCTGAGATAGAAGAGAAGTCTAAAAACCTAGGGTTTGAAAGGGATCAAAACTACCCTAATGTTATCATGCATGGATTACAACCTAATGTCTGTCATAATTCCCTCCTGCACAGAGGAAATCAGAGATCCTAGGGGATAAACGGAAAAGAAACAACAAAAATACAATAAACAGTAAAATGCATGAGATGCAGCAATACACAATAGGCAAAGGAGAAAGCAATAGGCAAGAGGAGACAAGCTCCACCTCAAACCTAAGGGAAAATCAACAAACCATACAGCAAAGAAATCCACACTCAACACCAGCTCAGGAAGCCACACTAGCTCCTACAGCAAACAGTCCAAACAGCACCAGCTCTGACAGCTACAGTTGATAAACAGCAAAAGGTTGACAGTAACAACTTTAGGCAAGATCCTATCTTCATTCTCCAATGATGTCCAAACTTCAGGTAAGCTCTTATATCCAATAATCTTCAGCTTTAGCAAGCACTGAATCCAATAAGCAGACAACATCAAACAACAATACAACCCTAACCTTCAACAGATATCCAGCTTTGACAGGCACAAGCTTCATTTCTCCAGTCTTTAATGCATTTCTGAGCTTCAATACGTCTTCAACTTCAAGGCAAACACTCACAAGAGAGGGTTAACTAATAGAGGAAGTTGAAAGGTTAAAAGGCTTAATGATAACCCAGGGAAATCACCAAGATCTTAACACAGCAAGTGACAGGTATCCTCAAGGTTCTACCCAATCAAAGCATGCTCTACATCCCTCCTAAGGAGAGATGGAGCTCTTTTTAGGGGACCTTGTATCATGGGATGGAATAGAGGCACCAGAAGCTCTCTATGTTTGACAGAAGAAGTCAGTCTACTCTAGAGCTCTCCCTATGTCTCCTATCTCCTAAGCCTTCCTCAAGCAATCTTCAAGCACAGGCTCCAAACATCAATACTTGTTTCCAACCACCCTCAAAGTCTTCACATACTCCTCAAGTCAAGCACAAGCTTAATCACCCAATGGCAATGCCCATAACCCAACAAACAAACAACTTCCCAAGAGGGAAACCCACCAATATCAATCAACTTGCAAAAATCAAATAAAATGGAAAGATTCATTACAAAATCCTAAATTAATTTCTAAGGGACCCTAAATTCATACCCCATATCCCATGTATTCCCCATATCCTAAGTCAAATACTAAATTCCCCAACTACACTATAAACTACAATTAATGTTTTGAATTGAATTCTATCCTAAAATTTATGTACAATGTATGTTAAGTCCTAAAAAAAAATATACTAAGCTTATCCTAAAATATATTCTAAGTATGTTAATCCAACTAAATTTCCTAAAGAAAAAATAACACCTAAAAAATATCCTAATATTTTCATTACATTTTATCCTAAGATTTTTTTATCACATTATCCTAAAAACAATTAAGCTACTAAATCTATTATCCTCCTAAAATATCCAAACTAAAATCCTAGTATTTTTTTTTTACTACAACTTACTATATAAAAAAAAACTATTGTTGATCCTATCAATATCCTAAACTATACTATATCTAAAGCATAAGAAAACTAGCATCAAAAATACTAAACAAAAATTACACAAAATGAAGTACAGGGGGGTAGCATAATATTCAGTAGCAAAAAACCAACAAGCCCAGCCCAGTAAGCCACTCAGCACACACAGACAGGGGGTGAAATAAGTAAACTGGGGGGATGCCTAGTAAAACTAAGATTATCAGCGCTGGGCCCAGCCCACCCACAACGTACACACACGGACAGGGGAGTGTAACGAGCCATGAAGGGATAACATTAGCAACTACGTGTTGGGCCTAGCCCGATTCTACAACCAAACCCACTCCTCAGTAAACAAAGCTTGTGCCCTTTCAACTCTCCCTCACACTGTTCATCAATTCACTCCCAAACCCTGGCGCAGCCCCCAAGCTCTCTCTGATAAATTCTCTGAAACGAAACTCTCTCTGAAACAAATCTATCGCCCTAAACCTTCAACAACCTTCACTCAAAATTTCTCACCATGAACACGTTCATCAATCTAACACGAATCTTTACCCCTCAAACTCTCGATTCAACTCACTCTTCCTAGCCTCACCAAGATTTTAACATCAACTCTCAAAAGATTCGTAACCTAAATCTAACTTAAAACCTAACACTCAGAAAACCTGAATCCAGCTAACTAACCAGCTAATGAAATGCAACGAGTTAGAGGAGAAGAAGTAAAAACCTGGATGATGATGCTGAGAAGGTCTACGGATGATGAAAATATTGAGCGTCTGACGAAAGTCTGGAAAAAAGCTCGCTGAAGAAAACACGCGATGACGTTCTTGGATCGAGGATACGCTTCTGAAGATCTTTGATCGAGTATAAAGAAATTGATGAAGGCGTTGTGTTTCTGGCAATTTTGGCGTAATCGGGCAAGCGATGATTGGAGATCTTCTGGGAATCTTGTTGATGATTGAAAGATCTGGAAAAACTCTTGAACACTGATGAAGATTGGAAGACGTTCTGGCGAATCTGGAAAGAAAACGGATGAGTATCGATGAAGTTCTTGGCGAAAACTTGAAGGTTGATGGATGATGACCGAGAATGGATGAAAATCTGTGTGAATCGCTGGCGGAAATGAAGATTCCGGCGAAAGGATATTTTCCGGCGAGAGGATGGATGAAGGATGAAGAAGGTTGAGAGGTGAAGATTTCTGGAAAAAAAATGTATTTCCGGCGGTTGTTACGGTGGTCGGAAGACTGTTACGGCGGCCGACGGTGACGGTTAGGGTGGTCACCGGAATTGCATGCCGGTCAGGGGAGATCTCCGGCGAGGGATGACGGGTGGACAAGTGGCGAGCATGCAAACAGAGGGAGAGGGAGAGGGACACGTGTGGGTAGTGAGCCACGCATGGAGGCCAAGTGTGGGAGAGAGACGGTGGAGAGTGCCAAGTGGCGAAACTCTGAATAAGGTGAAAATGAGGTGGCCAAACTCTAGAACACACGCGTGGCAGCTTATATATGACATGTGGCACTGGACCTTTTGACTGGGCTTTTTGACATTCTCTGGATAAACGGCCCAATTATGAGACTAAGTGAATACTGATGAATGATTACATGGACTAATAACATGCAAAATGGATTAACGTGATAAAAAACAAAAAAGATTAATCCTAATTAATGAACTGTACTAATTAATGACCTAATTAATCTAATAAACCAATTAAATTCCTAAAAAAGATTATAATATTCTAACCTATTAAAAACTCTATTTAATATCTAAAAACAAATAAATCTAAAAAAATCTATTAAATGCATTAAAAATCTAAAAAATAAAAGAAAAAAAAACAAAAAAAAAAACAGGAAGCCGATTAAATCGATTAGAGAACAATTGCGCAACCATAGCGAACCCGGGCATCGAGATGGCCTACAAACACAGGGAACGAGCACCAAATCTCAAAAGACACTTATTCAAACCGGCCTGAACTTCCTGAAACGCCAGGGGCTGCAATCCTGGTACAATCAATCTGACTGAGAAAATTGCAATGCATGCAGGATGCGAATGCGAATGCAAAATGCGTCGAAACATAAACCAGATATGGGAACCGGTTGGTCAAATTTTGGGGTGCAACAGCTGCCCCTATTTAAACGGCTTGGACCCGACTGGGTGAAGAGCGAACGGCCTTCAAACATTCGAGGTACGAGACAGTTGAATACCAAGAACCCGGAAATTTGCCAACCGTAGAGATAAGCTGCACCACTGCTTGGGGAACAACACTCGTCGATTGAACCTGATTGTTACGGTAACCACTGATCAACCACCTGATACATATCTGATTAACTGCCTGCACAACACCAAACTTGTCAATATAGGAATAACCTGGACGAATTCACTGGGGACGTACTTTTGTCAACAAACATAACTCTGCCAACGATACAGGAAAAGAGCTCCGCCATCACTACGGGAAATACCACCGCCACCACTGCGGGAAATACTCTGGGAAAATAACACCGCCATCGCTACGGGAAATACTCCGCCATCACTAAGGGAAGATAACACCGCCATCACTACGGGTAATAACTCCGCCACCACTACGGGAAATACTCTGCCATCACTACAGGGAAAATACCACCGCCACCACTGCGGGAAATACTCTGTCACCACTACGAGAAATAACTCCGCCATCACTACGGGAAATAACTCCGCCATCACTACGGGAAATACTCTGCCACCACTACGGGAAATAACTCCGCCATCACTATAGGAAATACTCTGGGAAAATAACACCGCCATCGCTACAGGAAATACTCCGCCATCACTACGGGACATAACTCCGCCATCACTACGGGCAATACTCTGTCATCACTACATGACATAACTCCGCCATCACTACGGGCAATACTCTGTCATCACTACAGGACATAACTCCGCCATCACTACGGGCAATACTCTGTCATCACTACAGGACATAACTCCGCCATCACTACGGGAAATACTCTGTCATCACTACATTCATAACTCCGCCATCACTACGGGACATAACTCCGCCATCACTACGGGAAATAACTCTGCCATCACTACGGGAAATAACTCCGCCATCACTACAGGAAATAACTCTTGAATACAGCTTCTCTGCCTATCTTTGCAGTAGCTAACTCCATCAGTCAAATGGGTAACACATAAGGGTCCAATCTTTTAATCTTTAATGCTGACATGGCAATAAATCTGAAAAGGACTCTACTGGGGATTTTCTGAACTCAAACTGCCAGACACCTACTTCGACATAGGCGGCAGTTTCTACAACTTGATTCGCGAAACCTTTTGATAACGTCATAACAACAATCTTGAAGAAATACTCCGCTGGAAGGGTAAGAGAAACTTGAACAAGCAACTTTGTGGGGAATAATGACAAGACTAGCATTATCATCGCCCGTCTCATGCTGAGACTTTTAATATTTGGTAATTGATCTGAGCAAGAGCTCTTCTCCACCTGCAAGGGAAACAACACTTGAAAACCAAAGGTTAACCAACCTGGCTTATGTTTCAAAATGTGCATGTTTGACAATGGCGTAATGCTATGTACAGCACGGATATACTACGCGTTTTTGGGTAGATGCAAATATGACACTATATGCAAATGCAAATGCAGGCTCAAGCTGCTGGGGAAACTTTGACAAGCTTGCTTCAACACAGCTGTTGAGAGCAAATATCACCATGTTGGGGATGAACAGGTATCATACAGTCCTCCGGCAAAATAAATGCCGGTAATATTACCAACTCTGCCGAGGAGATTAAACCTTGATTTCCACTGGGCGGAAAGAACACCTGCTGGGGAGAGTAACTCCACTGGGGAAGAATCGACTCTCTTGGGGAAAGTAAACTGACCGAGCAAGAACGACTCAGCTGGGGAACGAGGGAATCCTTCTAGAGGAAACGATGTTGTCCGGGCACAACTTACCAACTCGGAGTTACCACTCCGCTGGGGATAATCATCTTGACGAAGGCATGACGACCTGCGGGGAGAAAACCATCTTGTATGGGAATAATCCTTCTGAACCAACTATGACTTGGTTAAACCCTGCGGGAATCCTCCAAGCTGGGGATTGATCCTTCACATACTCGACTCTCTAGAGAGTGCAACCTCTGCAGGGGATACTGATTTTGACTTGCTGGGGATATCCTTTGGACAACTTCCATGAGGATACTCTTCTGGGGAAAATAATCCCTCCTTTGGTAAGGGATAACATCATCTCCACCTCTAGGGGTGAGGCACGATCTGATGGAGAATAGCGTCAAATAAAGTCAGGTCCTTTATCCCGAGACTCAGGTTGGGGAATACGAATTCCATCCACCTTCTTGGAAATTTGCCCCCAGGATACCAACATGCCCCAGTCTGAATTCTAGGACACCTCGTTTTGAAAGGAAAAAGTTTGTCATGAGACCACCTCGCAACGGCTTGCCCCTGAATCGGCAACAATTTTGAAAAAGACCCTATAATTTTTGTACCCTGACGGCCAGACATGAACCACTTCTGCCTCTCGAACCTCGAAGAGGTGTGCCAACAAAATAGCTTTCATGCCCTTGGGGTGACCTGTCCCAGTCTTGCAATAATCTTTTGCCCCTGATCGACTGATTCGTGGAGCAGTGCCCATAGCCGCGAGAGATTTGCCAAATCTCGACCTAATTGCCCCAGATTAACTGATTTTTGGATGGCTGACCTTACTGGGGGTAACCGAACGTGCCAAGTATGATTGGACTTCTGTTGGGGATTGCTTACCCGTGCCAATGAAGATTGGACTTTGCTGGGGAAAGCAGACGGAGTCTTCCTGCGTACCGACGAGGGTTGGATTTCGAAATGATGCGCCAACACGGATTGGGCCTTATAGAGATTGCCAATATGGATTGGGCTTTTAGGCCATCCGGGGTGGGTCATACACGTCTGACGCTGGACAACATCCTGTCTGAATTCACGGTTTCTAGTTGAAGGGTCAATAGACGGTAACACGATTTCCCGACAATTCGTCTCAAACTTGAAGATCAGCTGAATCTGCTCAAGTAGCTATGAGTAACTCTGATAACACGGAGAAGAACAAATCCTTCGCTTCTGATATGCCCCAGCCTGTGGGACATTTTTGGGATAGTCCTTAAAAGGAAATCTGAAAATCTGTACCCTGATGGTTTGATATGAACTGCCCCAGCATTCTGAACTTCAGAGAGATACTTCAAATCAAGTGCCTCTCGAATAAGGAATAACTTTTGCGCCCTTAGGATGGCGTGCCCCTGCATCCGTACTCCGAAAGGATTCACCCTCAATCAAAACAACTCTCAACATGGTTGGCTTCACCATCTCTGAAGTGATTTGCCCCTTGAATGAGCGTAGAAGCGACTTAACCTGATCTGATCTCACACTGGAAGGATCTGTCCTCAAATCACAGCATTCTGGATGATTGCCCCTGATTGGGTCTCGAGAAGATTCGCTTCTGATCAACTGCTTCTCAAACAAACTGTCCCATAATCAACTGATGCTTCGGGACTTGTACTCAGACCAACTGATTCCGAACTCATTGGAAATCAATTCCCCGGATTCACAGGGTTTCTCAACATTCACCATTCTGATCCAGACCGCTGAATTATTTAGTCCTATTTGATTATTCCATGTTGTAATTTCCTTCATGTCAACTACTGACCTGCAAGTAAAATTGTTTATTCACGAATGGTAATTTTAATGCAGTGTTCATGCTGATTTTGAAAAAAGTTGTGCTGTCACTCATTTACATGTCATGATTGTGAGTGACGAATGAACCAGAGTTCAAACGTAGTGCTGATGTGATCAGTGAAAAGTACAACAAGGATATGATTAGCAAATCAAGAAGGAGTCAGGTTACTCAACCTTATCGTAATGCGCTTTCAGAATAAACCCTACCTCAATTAGGTCTTTTAAGGGTTGTATCGTGGTCGGGTTCACGGTTCGTGAAACAAAGGATAGTTGGCTCAAATTACGATTTGTACCCACCCCTTCTACGTGATGATCTCCGATCCTAATGTTCAGTTAACTTGGCACAAGCGCTCGCCTCTTCGAGAGGTATGTTGAATGGTAAGAACCATAGTTAAGGAACTCACAAGGTTTTTCGGAGTGACAGTTACTCCTTTTTCATTTTCGGTGTCTATATCTACACAACTTTGTTCCTTGTTCGAGGATTTTTCTATTGAAATCCTTTCTTTTTTCATTCTTTTGATTCCCTAATTTTTGCCTGGACTGACTCCTTTTGAGTTCTTTTCGATTTTTTTTTTGAAGTCCAACGGGATGCCCTGATTTTTGCCTAAGTATTAGCTTTCCAGCTATTCATTTCTTTTACTTAGCAGGCTTTCTTTTTCTTTTCTTGGAACAAGTCGTGTGACACTGGTTGTCTTGATTGCTCCGAAAGGACTGCAACTGTCTTACTCCTGATTGGTGAGATTTAACCATTGTGGTTGACGAGGTACGACCTCTTGAGAGGACTAAACTGCGATTGGTTCTCGAAAGGCAACACTCCTCTATAAGACTTGAACACTTGGTCAAGCTAACTGACAACTACTCTGCCCCGGGTTAAGATGTGAGGGTTTAAAATTCCGAAAGGAACTCCTACTTCTTAGCTCGAAGTGGTTAACAAGGGACTAACTCCTTATATCTCCAGTGTTTGGGGGATTTGAAACAATGCCTTGTACGTCATCGGCAAGGTTTTATCCGAAAGCATACGATCATCGGTTATGAGTATTCAGTTTCGTCATCCTCCCTACAATCTTTGCTAATCACAGTGACAACGTGGAGTGAATAAAATGCAAGTGTCAGTGCAATGCAATAAATGAGCGACAGCGACATGATTAATTCAGAAAAATGCATAGTCACTTTATCAATATTACCATTCGAAACAATGTTTAACAGCAAGTAGTAACTAACAGAAAAGAAACTACAAATGCAAATGATAGTGAAGTCTGAGGACTGTCAATGCTAAGGGCGCCCGCCTATCTGGACCACTGGCTTCTTGAAAAGGACCCTCTGAATCTACGAGCTTAGACAGTTGAGAGGTTGGCATGAACAAACAAAACTCCTTCTGGAAAGGAAATGCACTCTTGGTCGATCAACTGTTGTACTTTTTCCTGAAAAGCTTTACAATCTTCAGTTGAATGTCCCGGGGATCCGCCATGGTAACCACACTGAGCGTGGGGATTGTACCCAGGAGGGTAAGGCTCTGGAACAGGCTTAAGAGCTTTAGGTCCCACCAAAGAATTCTGGATCAAAGATGGTAGAATTTGGCTATACGGCATATGCACTGGGTGGGAAGGAGAATTCCTTCGTTCCAAGTTGTTACAAGGTCTGTTCTGATTCGGCCGCTGATTCTGATAAACTCGGCCACGAGCTCGATGATTTGCAAGAGAAGCGACATAAAGCTCCCGATATGGTGCCCTAGGCACAATTGTCTATCCAAAATAGCGAGACACAGAAGATACCGACCGCTGAGAAGATGAAGAACCAACAGATTTCACCGATTCATCTCGAGAATACCCAACATCTGTCATGATTGCATTGAGCACAATTCCTTCTTCAGTTTGGAAGCTACAGAGGGATTCAGTTTCACTAGCCTGACTGCTTAAAACATTCTGAATTCTTCCAATTTTCACGCCATGCTCAATGCGTTCTCCTGCCCTTACCAATTCAGAGAAATTTGGTGCATTTCCAAGCATTCTTTTGAAGCACGAACCCTGTAGGGAGTCTACAAACATGCCCATTAACTCTCGGTCTAGGAGCGGCGGCTTCACTCTGGCAGCAAATTCTCTCCATCTCTGAACATACCTCCTGAAAGGTTCATTGTTCCCTTGAGACAATTCTTGCAACTGCATGCGACTAGGAGCCATGTCTAGGTTATAATCGTACTGCTTCAGAAAAGCTCTGGCTAAATCCACGCATGATCGGGTATGATTACTCTCTAACTGCATATACCAACTCAGAGATGCCCCACACAGACTATCCTGGAAGCAGTGAATCATCAACTTGTCATTTTGCACAAACGAATTCATTCTTTGGCAGAACATCACCAAATGTTGCTTCGGACAACAATCCCCTCTGTACTTCTCAAACCTCGGCGCTCTGAACTTCGGAGGTAACACTAGGCCAGGAACCAAACACATGTCTGCCGCGTAGAGGTTAACAACATCTTTACCTTTCGAGGCTTTAACTTTTCCTTCCATTGCTCGGAATCTTCTAGCATACTCAAGAGCTCTCGGGTCTTCGGTCTTGGCTATCGGGACCTCTCTTTGGGGATTCAGCGCACGCAAGACAACACCCTGATGATCTGAGGTATCAACAGAAGGAGAACGCTCACTTCGGACAACAAACGACTCATGTAGACCTTGGTCCTTAACAGAAGGCTGTACAAGTTGAGTTGCAGTAAAGTTGTTTACTTGCGGGACGTCTTCGTCATGCATAGAACCATACAAAGGATTGGATGTCACAGTGAAACCCGACAAGGCATCAACAAACTGGAAGCTGCTCTCTGACATAGCTACCAACAACCTTCAACTGACTGATTCTGCTCAAATCTACCTCGACCTACTTCAACCCCCTGGTCGTCTTCTAATAATCAGCACTTGCTCAAACCAAACACCGGAGAATCACCTTCAGAATCAAAACAACGGCTGGATAAGAGCTCCGACTAGCTGGAGAATGATATGCAATATGATGCAAAATGTTTATGCAAATGTAATGCAAGATGCAGCAAACGCGGGATCACAGCCCCCACAATCTCTGAATACTGCTGCGCTGCTGACTGAGTAAGTTCGCTCTGAAGAAAAGACCCAAAATAACGGGTAGGCTGGAAGTCAAGTTTCCTGCAAAAACCCTCCCACTCACGGGTATGGACCTAATCTGACAAGGTACGGCATCCTATGCGGGTTCAACGTCACAAACTTTCAAGAGCGATGATACGATACCCAGGAGGTGTGGCATCATCATCCCTTGAAGCGGTCTCACTTAGTGGAATCCCAATTGATAGGTTCCTAGAGTTGACAATCCTCGGGTCAGACAACTTGTCGAGCCCTAAGGGTCAGGCAAGAAGCATCAAAGAGAATCTCGTCCGAGCGTAAATTTCGTGGCTAGCTGGTGCGAGCTAAGCAAGCAGGCTAACCACTACTCTCTACTTCTAAGTCTATGTGTAACCTCAAGCCTAGGCCCGGCTTATCTCTCAACAGATTACCCCCGTCCCACAGCAGCAATAATAATATAAGGCTGATAATAAAAGGCAGAAAGTAAAGACAGAAACGTAAATCTATACAACACCCATGACGGGAAAACAAGCGCTAGGATTGACTCGCATAGGGGATATTCCAGTCCCTAGCAGAGTCGCCAGCTGTCGCTACTGTGAAAATCGGCGCCGGCTGAACAGAAGAGTCGCCACCGTGCGTTATTTATCCCAAAGGAGGAAAAGGAAACGCTCAGAGTAAACCTAACGCAAAGACGGGAAAGGAATGGTCATCGTAACCAAATCCTGGATTCGGGAGTCGGTTACGCAAGGGGAAGGTATTAGCACCCCTCACGTCCGTCGTACTCGACGGGATCCATGCTTGTTTTCTAGTACAGACTGTGATTCTATCTACTCTAAAGGTCAAGGGTTAAAAGAAAAGAAAATGACTCGGCTACGTATTCCCGTCTAGAACGAGAAATCAGAGTCAACGTAGTTCGCCTACCTACGGGAAAGGAGGGGAAGGTTGCTCGCTAGGATATCACATCCTATGCCTACGTACTTTCATATAGCATGAAAGATCAGAGCAAACGTAGTTCGGGCCACGGAAGACACAAGCTTGTCTGAGTGTTTTTTATCTCCTTATGAAAGGGTTTTTCCTGATTAAGAGTCCAAGCGGACAAAAAATGACATTTTGATGTTTGTTATCAGTCTTTTACGCAAGAACTGTCTTTTATGATGTTTGCAATCTCTAACGCACTAGAGACTATGATTTGAGGGTGACTACGTCGTATGTCACACTAAGGGTAACACACTAAGCAATCAGGTTACTAAAGAGTGACCCTCCAGCAACCTTTCTCAAATAGCTTAAGGCTCGTAGCGTACGACATCGACTATCCTTATTACTGTGATTTGAATTGTTCTGAGATAGAAGAGAAGTCTAAAAACCTAGGGTTTGAAAGGGATCAAAACTACCCTAATGTTATCATGCATGGATTACAACCTAATGTCTGTCATAATTCCCTCCTGCACAGAGGAAATCAGAGATCCTAGGGGATAAACGGAAAAGAAACAACAAAAATACAATAAACAGTAAAATGCATGAGATGCAGCAATACACAATGGGCAAAGGAGAAAGCAATAGGCAAGAGGAGACAAGCTCCACCTCAAACCTAAGGGAAAATCAACAAACCATACAACAAAGAAATCCACACTCAACACCAGCTCAGAAAGCCACACTAGCTCCTACAGCAAACGGTCCAAACAACACCAGCTCTGACAGCTACAGTTGATAAACAGCAAAAGGTTGACAGTAACAACTTTAGGCAAGATCCTATCTTCATTCTCCAATGATGTCCAAACTTCAGGTAAGCTCTTATATCCAATAATCTTCAGCTTTAGCAAGCACTGAATCTAATAAGCAGACAACATCAAACAACAATACAACCCTAACCTTCAACAGATATCCAACTTTGACAGGCACAAGCTTCATTTCTCCAGTCTTTAATGCATTTCTGAGCTTCAATACGTCTTCAACTTCAAGGCAAACACTCACAAGAGAGGATTAACTAATAGAGGAAGTTGAAAGGTTAAGAGGCTTAATGATAACCCAGGGAAATCACCAAGATCTTAACACAGCAAGTGACAGGTATCCTCAAGGTTCTACCCAATCAAAGCATGCTCTACATCCCTCCTAAGGAGAGATGGAGCTCTTTTTAGGGGACCTTGTATCATGGGATGGAATAGAGGCACCAGAAGCTCTCTATGTTTGACAGAAGAAATCAGTCTACTCTAGAGCTCTCCCTATGTCTCCTATCTCCTAAGCCTTCCTCAAGCAATCTTCAAGCACAGGCTCCAAACATCAATACTTGTTTCCAATCACCCTCAAAGTCTTCACATACTCCTCAAGCCAAGCACAAGCTTAATCACCCAATGGCAATGCCCAAAACCCAACAAACAAACAACTTCCCAAGAGGGAAACCCACCAATATCAATCAACTTGCAAAAATCAAATAAAATGGAAAGATTCATTACAAAATCCTAAATTAATTTCTAAGGGACCCTAAATTCATACCCCATATCCCATCTATTCCCCATATCCTAAGTCAAATACTAAATTCCCCAACTACACTATAAACTACAATTAATGTTTTGAATTAAATTCTATCCTAAAATTTATGTACAATGTATGTTAAGTCCTAAAAAAATATATACTAAGCTTATCCTAAAATATATTCTAAGTATGTTAATCCAACTAAATTTCCTAAAGAAAAAATAACACCTAAAAAATATCCTAATATTTTCATTACATTTTATCCTAAGATTTTTTTATCACATTATCCTAAAAACAATTAAGCTACTAAATCTATTATCCTCCTAAAATATCCAAACTAAAATCCTAGTATTTTTATATTTTTTTTACTACAACTTACTATATAAAAAAAACTATTGTTGATCCTATCAATATCCTAAACTATACTATATCTAAAGCATAAGAAAACTAGCATCAAAAATACTAAACAAAAATTACACAAAATGAAGTACAGGGGGTAGCATAATATTCAGTAGCAAAAAACCAACAAGCCCAGCCCAGTAAGCCACTCAGCTCACACAGACAGGGGGTGAAACAAGTAAACTGGGGGGATGCCTAGTAAAACTAAGATTATCAGCGCTGGGCCCAGCCCACCCACAACGTACACACACAGACAGGGGAGTGTAACGAGTCATGAAGGGATAGCATTAGCAACTACGTGTTGGGCCTAGCCCGATTCTACAACCAAACCCACTCCTCAGTAAACAAAGCCTGTGCCCTCTCAACTCTCCCTCACACTGTTCATCAATTCACTCCCTAAACCCTAGCGCAACCCCCAAGCTCTCTCTCTGAGAAATTCTCTGAAACAAAACTCTCTCTGAAACAAATCTATCGCCTTAAACCTTCAACAACCTTTGCTCAAAATTTCTCACCATGAACAGATTCATCAATCTAACACGAATCTTTACCCCTCAAACTCTCGATTCAACTCACTCTTCCTAGCCTCACCAAGATTTTAACATCAACTCTCAAAAGATTCGTAACCTAAATCTAACTCAAAACCTAACACTCAGAAAACCTGAATCCAGCTAACTAACCAGCTAATGAAATGCAACGAGTTAGAGGAGAAGAAGTAAAAAACTAGATGATGATGCTGAGAAGATCTACGGATGATGAAAATCTTGAGCGTCTGACGAAAGTCTGGAAAAAAAGCTTGCTGAAGAAAACACGCGATGACGTTCTTGGATAGAGGATACGCTTCTGAAGATCTTTGATCGAGTATGAAGAAATTGATGAAGGCGTTGTGTTTCTGGCAATTTTGGCGTAATCGGGCAAGCGATGATTGGAGATCTTCTGGAAATATTGTTGATGATTGAAAGATCTGGAAAAACTCTTGAACACTGATGAAGATTGGAAGACGTTCTGGCGAATCTGGAAAGAAAACGGATGAGTATCGATGAAGTTCTTGGCGAAAACTTGAAGGTTGATGGATGACGACCGAGAATGGATGAAAATCTGTGTGAATCGCTGGCGGAAATGAAGGTTCCGGCGAGAGGATGTTTTCCGGCGAGAGGATGGATGAAGGATGAAGAAGGTTGAGAGGTGAAGATTTCTGGAAAAAAATGTATTTCCGGCGGTTGTTACGGTGGTCGGAAGACTGTTACGGCGGCCGGCGGTGACGGTTAGGGTGGTCACCGGAATTACATACCGGTCAGGGGAGATCTCCGGCGAGGGATGACGGGTGGACAAGTGGCGAGCATGCAAACAGAGGGAGAGGGAGAGGGACACGTGTGGGTAGTGAGCCACGCATGGAGGCCAAGTGTGGGAGAGAGACGGTGGAGAGTGCCAAGTGGCGAAACTCTGAATAAGGTGAAAATGAGGTGGCCAAACTCTAGAACACACGCGTGGCAGCTTATATATGACATGTGGCACTGGACCTTTTGACTGGGCTTTTTGACATTCTCTGGATAAACGGCCCAATTATGAGACTAAGTGAATACTGATGAATGATTACATGGACTAATAACATGCAAAATGGATTAACGTGATAAAAAACAAAAAAGATTAATCCTAATTAATGAACTGTACTAATTAATGACCTAATTAATCTAATAAACCAATTAAATTCCTAAAAAAGATTATAATATTCTAACCTATTAAAAACTCTATTTAATATCTAAAAACAAATAAATCTAAAAAAATTCTATTAAATGCATTAAAAATCTAAAAAATAAAATAAAATAAAAACTAAAAAAAACCAAGAAGCCGATTAAATCGATTAGAGAACAATTGCGCAACCATAGCGAACCCGGGCATCGAGATGGCCTACAAACACAGGGAACGAGCACCAAATCTCAAAAGACACTTATTCAAACCGGCTTGAACTGCCGGAAACGCCAGGGGCTGCAATCCCGGTACAATCAATCTGACTGAGAAAATTGCAATGCATGTAGGATGCGAATGCGAATGCAAAATGCGTCGAAACATAAACCAGATATGGGAACCGGTTGGTCAAATTTTGGGGTGCAACACATTCCCGTCAGTATATGTAGGTGTTGTACCCCAAATTTTGACCCCTTAGATTCTCATTATCATTTTAAAAGCATGATCATGAATTATCTAACCCTAAATCAGTGCAAATTCATTATTGTCAAGTTATAGATGAATCAGGGTTTTTGCACCGACAAATTCAAAACAACCAAGAAATGATCAATCAATGTTTTGGGTTAGGTCAATCATGAAATGAAATCAAATATAATATCAAAGTCAAATGAGAAGTCAATTTGAAGAAATCAGTTCAGAATCAAGACAGTGCGGTCGGGAGGCCCCGATTAGGGTTTTTAACTAGTGAAAAGTCAACTGTGGTTTGACTTTGATGTTGGAAGTTGTTGTAATGGTGGGATTGAGGTCCATGAAGTTCATATAGATTATTAAAG
Organism: Lathyrus sativus; assembly: GCA_963859935.3. Classification (NCBI taxonomy): domain Eukaryota; kingdom Viridiplantae; phylum Streptophyta; class Magnoliopsida; order Fabales; family Fabaceae; genus Lathyrus; species Lathyrus sativus. The sequence goes on along the minus strand of OZ012739.1, from coordinate 350,597,822 downwards.
ACTATTCAAGAAGTATCAAAGTCTCAGGATGTCCAGAATGTCAACAGGCGACTCAATCGGCACCGATCGATCGTACGGTTGACTGAAAAGTCAACTCCTCAAATTTTGAGAATTGGAATCCAAGTTGTGAATCAAAGTTTTTCCTTATGTCATAATGGACTTGCATATCAATTTTCATGATCATTGGATCAAGGATGAGAGAGTAATCGAAAAATCGGGAAATTAGGGTTTCAAAAGGGGCTAAACCCTAACTCCTTAACCACACACTCAATTGAGTTGGTTCCAAGCTCATTAGAAATCTCTTGACAAGTTCTACAAAAGTCCCATACTAGTCCACAACCAGAAAATGCATACTTTTTGAGATAGAAGCAAAAACATTCCTAAAAGGGAAAATAACTTAGAAAATTTCTAAGTTATTTTCACTTTAAAAGCTTGTGTGCAACCAACTTTGAGAGGATTTTTCACCTAGTTCCAATTGGAGTTTGATTCCTTGACAAACATGAATGTTTTAGATCTATGTAAGGGCTTTCTAAAATGTACTAGAACATCTCAAGAGGAGTTATGAACAGGAAGTTACATAGGTGCAAAGTTGGAGGTTTCACATGTTAAGTCCCACATTGGCTGAATTTTCAAAATGACTTACTTCACTAAATCTGCCAAAATTTCTTGATTCAACTTGTTGTATGTGATATATCAGATGTGTGTAGCATGAAACAAGAGCAAGTTGTGGATAAATATCACAAAATCAAAGGATTGAGTTCATTGCCATGCAAGTGGGCAAGTGGACAATTTGAATTCTCCAAGCATGAGGTGGAAAGGTAAAGGCTGTACCAGCCCCTTCCCTATGGTTTCTAGGCTGCAAATCATCTCAGAAATTCAGTAGAAATGTTGACAAAAGGGGTCTTGCATCAGAACAAGTGGAAAACCCTCCAAGGGAGGTTTGCTCCAAAATATCCAAAGCTTGCTTCATAGTGAAGAAAGGTCCCTAGCAAGCACCTCAATCTCTTTTCTTATAAAAAGGAGGTCTCATTCACCTCATTCCAAGCCAATCCATCTGAAAAAACCTACAAAGAAGCTCTGTCATTACAATTCCTTGACCTTGCTTCAAAATCTCAAAAACACCAAAGTTCATGAAAACTCCAAAATTGGTCATGAAGTGAAAATAGCTCAAATTCATTTCTATCATTTCCTACACTTCAACCACCCTCCACACAATTTCTAAATAACATATAGAAGGTGTGTAGTCCACTAAACCACCTAGAAACCTCAAAAATCAAAAAGTCAAACTTCTACCTTTCATACTTTGACCAAAGCTACAAAAATCTCCAAATCTTGCTCCGATCCTTTTCTTGAGGTTTTGATCACTCATACACCTCCTAAATAACATATCTCATCTGTCCAAACACTTATCAACCATTAGAAACTCACATCTCTTCATTTGGCATTGAAAGTGCATTGTTGCTTAAAGTTGAAGAAAAGTTCAAAAGGCCAAAGAGTGAAAGAAGGAATCTCTGGTTTTCTCAGCTATCTTAACTCATTCAAAGGTTCATCAAGAGGTATGTGACTGGTTTCTATTGATTTTTACACTAGTTTTCATGAATTGGCATATTTGAGTATTATGTGTAAGTTTGAAATTTGAACATTATGTGGTTTCATGACATTTTGCTATTGTTGCTACATATGGACATCATGTGTGTTTAGACATGATTTGTACTATATATCTGTGGTGTTCTTGTGTTTGTTTGCTTGGAAATTGCTGTTTGTGATGAAAGCATCTTGCTGTGGCATTTTAAATCAAAGTTGGGCAGTCACATGGCCATTAGGTTATAAGCTAGTTTGTCAACTAGTTTGGTAAGTTAAAGTTGTTTACTATCATGTGCTAAGTGTGTATATGTATCTAGATTAGTCAGCTTGTGCCCATGGAGGTTTTGATTGTTGATTATGCTTGATTAAAACACTAGCAGCCAGCTCCAAAACCAGAATTCTGGTACAGTCCAATTTAAGCCTTGCTACTTGCTTGAACCTCATCAAATAGGTGTATGTGTGATGTATGGATAATTACCTTGCTTGTTTTTTGCTCACTCTTGGATTCAACATGACCATTGCACTTGCATTCTTCACATATTTTCAAGTATAACACCAGTTCTGGTTTTTGATACACTTTAATCTCATTTAGTTGTTAAAACATCTCATATACATCATTTTAAACATGCCTAAAACCTGGTTTAAGTGTTATAACAATTAATGTAGATTTTGAATTTCAAGTGTATGTGTTCAAGCACTTCCTTGCATATCACATGACAGATTTTGTTCCAATGCATTTCTACTTAAACCACTTGTCTAGACACCTCAAATATATCATTTTAAATATGTTCAAGCATTCACTTAAGTGTTAGATCAAGTATTCTAAGTTTTCACTTTCAAAATGCAAGTTTCACATACATTTTTGCAAATCACTTGCCATCTTCTCATGCTGTCAATTTTAATGATGTTCAAGGGTCTAGACTCATTTCATATGATATATTAGAGGTGTAGGACATATCAATCTGAAGTAGAAAGCCATGAAACCAAACTGTCAAAACTCATCTTGAAAATGTCACATTTTGTACTTAACTTCCAATGGTGGAAGTTATGTGTTATTTTTGACTTTTTTTTCTTCAAAAATGTCACTTTTTGCTCAAATTTGCAATTGTTATGCTAACTGCTATGCTAGTTGATTTTTCTCACATGTAAAGATTGGAACATCTCATATTGGTCATTTGTAACATGTTTGCATAATCATTTCATTAAAAATCACTCTGTCATGAAAAATCACTTTCAAAATGCAAATGGTCACATACACCTTCACATACCAAGTCACTTTTTGCCACAAACTTGTTTCTACAAAAAACACATTACACACACTTTATATTGATCACATATGAGATGTTGGGATGTTCATCTTGCTGTAAAACACTGCACTGAATTCTCACTCATGAAATGCTCTCTTTTTCACAAAATGACACTCCACACACCAATTTTTGCATCAGTTGGTTTTTCACTAAAATACTTAATCTAACACCTCATACTCATCAATTATAATGTGCTTGCATGATCATATGAGGCTTAAACTGTCTGGAACAAAAAACACCCACCAAAATGCATGATCACACACAAAGAATGCACTTTGAATACCAAAACTTTACATTGTCAGTACAGCCTCTAACTTTTAATCAAAACTCATTCCTTAACATATATTAGAGGGTTACAAAAGGTTTTTGTGATCAATACTTGTCTAAGACTGAAATGCTTAATGTTCATGCATAATCAATGTCATTATTGCATATCACATGTGAACTTCCATAACAGTTCTGTTTCAGCCCCAAGAAGGATTTAGACTCATTCATTTCCACTTACCTATGATGTGTGTACATTTTTTATGGTTTGAGTATGAGTGTATGAGGCTTTTCACTTGAAGATGCAATTTTGAGCCTAAAAGAGAGGCACTATCGGGTTTTGCAGAGGGATAAGAATTTGGGAAAACTGAGACCACTATCATGTTCCTTGTTCAATTCTACCCCAAATCTATATAAATTTTGTTCCATTCCGATAAACGGTTAGGGAGATACGATACAAAACGTAAATGCTCGGTTTATGCTTTCTTGCCCAACCTGTCATGAAACTTACCCTTATAATTAATTAGGGGTGGCTTCATCAATGGATGTATAACCATCCCAGTGGTTAGACCATGCGCCTTTCATGCAAAGTACCTGAGTTCAACCCCTGAGGAGGGCAACTCTTTTATCCATTTTTGTGATTTTTCATGTAAATTTCAAAAATTCGTATCTCACTCGTTTTTCATCATTTTTCATCCGTTCTTTTTTCGTTGTGCTCGTATTAATGTGTAATTTCATGCCATGCCTTTATTTTTCATGTTTGAATTTTTTATCACCCAGTTTGTTTATGTACAAGTGTGCGCGTTTTCGCGATCGTTTATGTAATTGCAGATAAATTTTTAATTGTTTCCTTTCAATATTTTTCTTGAAACTTGTTTGAATCCATGCCTATATATGTTAGTTAACATGCTAGGATTTATTTCTTGGTTGTTACCATTTTTATCTGTTGATTTTCATTAAATGTGAACTGTTGTCACAATGTCGATTACTTCATCCGTTAAAGGTTATCATCATATTTCATCCTCACCATCTCTTATTATTTAATTGGTTGTAACCATGATTATGCTTCACCTTGATTATCATCTTGTCTAGCATTTTATTTTCTTTTATCCCCAAGCGACGAAACTCGTTAGTTCTCGTCCAAGTCGTTTCCCCAGTCTCCCCCCAAAGGAAGGTCTGTCCACTTGACCCTCGATGTCATGGATAACGATTCAATCACACTCTCTTGACTTTGTTAAGTCATTTTCACCTTAGATTAGAAACCTTAGACTTTGCTTAAGTCTAAAAGACCCACCCGTACTAGGAGCGTTCTTCAACTAGAACCCTAGGAAAGAGTTCGTCAACTCTGCGTAAGAGTCATCGTCATGATTTCTTACTTCCCCTTTTACTTCAATTTAGAGTAGGGAGTTTTGTCAAACTCCACACAAACATTGTCATGTTTGTTCCCCATTGAACCTTGATCGTCATCAAGTGTTCTTTTCCCTTGTGAGGCGAACTACGATTGCTCTGATTCTATCCTAGTCAGGATACGTAGGCAGAAGATGCGACGTCTTTGCGAGCAAACTTAGAAAACCACTTAGGCCTTTGTTTATTTTACCTTATCCTAAACCATAGCACAATTCACAAACTTAGCAATCAATCAAACAAAAGGTTCCTGTAGAGTACTACAGATATTTAGGGTGCTAATACCTTCCCTAGATATAACTAACCCCCGATCCCCGAATCTCTTAAGCGTTGTCGTTACATCGCGAAAAAGGTTTTTCTTTCTTGAGACCTTTCCTTTGGATAAATTAAAGATCGATTGTAAAATAAATAAGATTCAAGTTAATTAATAACTTGATATCCAATTTTCACCGCAACAGAAATGGCGACTTCACTGGGGATGATCCTTTTGTTTTGAGGGTTTAGCCTATCTTGTTTGAATACTTGCTTATTTGTAAATACTTGTAAATATGTGCATATATGCTCTGTTGGTTCTTGGGGACTTTGAATAGTGAGACAACACTATACCCGTGTTTAAGCGTACTTATGATAGGACGGTGGTATATTCAAGGAGACTTATAGGGAGTTGATTCCCAACCAAGTTGACTTGAGAAAACCCCCACTCAGTAGAGGCCCTTCTGAGAGTTAGTATTGTTGATCGAGTATTCGTGAAAACAATGCTACTTTCTACGTAGGAGCCCGTGATACTGAGGACCTTTAGATTACCTTTTCCCCCACTATGGCTTTATTAATATGTAGTGTGATGACTATAAGGAAGTAATTCCAAAGTAGTTGATACGCGATACTACACTTGGACGAGACTCTCTTGAGAATATTGTCGACCACCAAGTATTTGGGAAATTGATAGTATCCGAAAGATGGGTCAAGGACTCCAGGAACTCTTTTAGAACCTTGTTCTGCAGTTGTGGGAACCTTAGTACATACCTTTGGGGAGGGTAGACCTTGACTCCTTGCTCATATTCTCCAAACCAAAAACCTTGTCTGTTTACTTGTGTAAATCTGTGAATATGTGATTACCTGTGTTTGTGCATTCATGCATCCATAAACATCATGTCATAAAAGTTTTATGGAACTCAGAGTCTCTTATTTATAAAATATCAGGGAACATCATGGACAATGGAAAAAAGAAAACTATAAAGTACACTTACAAAAGCCCTAATGTGGATGAGATTGAAAGGTTGAGCACTCTGATCACAAATGTAGAAGGGTTCAAAAGCAGGTATGGGAATTTGTTGTCTCTACCGAAAACGAGGAAGAGAATGGATTTGGGACTCCTTTCCACATTACTCCAGTTCTATGACCCACTTTATCACTGCTTTACATTTCCTGACTATCAGTTAGTGCCGACACTTGAAGAGTATTCCTGCCTGATTGGGTTGCCCATCCTGGATGCATCTCCTTTTCCCGTCATGGAAAAGGACCCTAAAGAGGAAGAAATTGCTAAAGCCACACGTATCGGGTTGGTAGACATTCAGAAGAACATGGTTACTAAAGGAGGGATCTTTGGGCTGACTGCAAAATTCTTGATTGGGAAGGCTCAGTATTATGCCGATCACTTGAGTATGGATGCTTTTGAGGCTATTCTAGCCTTGCTTATTTATGGGATCTTTCTGTTTCCGAGATTTGACAACTTTGTAGATCTCAATGCCATCAAAATATTCTTGAAGAAGAATCCAGTACCTACTCTACTAGCTGATGCTTACCACTCTGTTCATCTAAGAAATCTTCACAAAGGAGGGATGATCGTCTGTTGTGTTCCGTTGTTGTATAAATGGTTTGTTTCTCATCTACCCAAAGCCCATACTTTCTTGAGAAAACGATGGTGGTCTGAAAAAATCATGGCTCTTACTCACTCCGATATTGACTGGTACAGCCGTAGTTACGATGGAATCAAAATCATTGATAGTTGTGGAAGCTTTGAGAATATACCTCTCCTTGGTACAAATGGGGGAGTCAGCTATAACCCTGTGCTTGCTCGTCGACAACTTGGTTATTCGCTGAAAGACAAGCCCTGCAGTGCTCACGTAGAAGGTATTTTCTTCATAGGAGTTTCAGAATTAAAAGATGAAATTCTCAAAGCATGGGGGCATATACACAGGAAAGGAAAAGAGGATTTGGGACGACCTGACTGCATCTCTTTTGAACCTTATCTCCAATGGGTCCGAAAGAGGGCCATTCAGTTGAAAATGCCTTATCCTCCACAAAAGCCTATGGTCTTAATAGAAGAACAGCCGTTGATTTTCATGTCTGAGGAAGAGAAGCTGAAGATTGCTCTGAGGAAGTCACAGCAGACTAAGGTATCCTAGAAGTACAAATATCAGGTGGCTATGGAAGAGAACGAGGAACTCCGCAAACAACTTCAGTTGAAAGAAGAGGAAGCAGTTGCAAGCAAGAAGAGGAAGGCACAGGAAGATGCATTTTATTCCAACCATCAATCAACTCCTTGGAAGGCTATGGTAGACAAACTCATCCTTGAGAAAGCACAGGTGGAAGAAGAGCTCAGAAGAATCAAGAAGAGAGAGGACTTTCTTTTAGAGCATATTGAGTTGTAATGTTAGGGCTTTTGTAAGATGTACTAAGATATTTTGTAATACCCTTTTGAAAAATCAATGAAATGAAAGGATAGTTTGGTAAATTTGAGTTCCATAAAACTTTTGCATTTACATTTGCATTCTTGTTATTTAAATATTTGCAAATAAAGCTTTTATTCCCTTGAATGTTTAAAATCTGCATTTTGCATGTCTGCATTTCATAAGCATTGCATATGCATGTTCCTGAGTCGTGTCTCATTCCTCTGTCTTGTCTAGAGAATCACACTGAGACCTCGCCATCGGTACAACACCCGAGCCCAAGCTCGCTTAAGGATGGAATAACAGAACTTAGATGTGGATAGAATCGACAATGAACTCGGAGAGCTCCGAGGAGGCATAGGACAGATCAGGGAAGCCTTACAAGTCATCCGTGCAATGTTGGACACTCAAGCCACCGTTGTCTCTGAAATCACTGCAGAACCAATCCCGACAGCTGTAACCATTGCAAATGTACCGCCTTATGGTTTGTCTCCAGGCTTTGTACCTCCACCAAGAGTCATTCAACAGACAATTCCCTTGGAAGGAGAGATTCCACAAGTTGTTCCCACCTACACTCAAGCTACAGTTCAGGTTCAAGCGCGCCCCATCTTTCATAATCCACCACCAGTATACGAAGGACCCAAAGGGTATGAAGAGGAGAATGAATCACATGAAAAGTTAAGGGAAAGTTTTGAAACTATAGGGAGAAAGATTCGAGCAATGGAAGGAAATGATACCTTTGGCACTGACGCCAGAGAAATGTGTTTGGTATCTGGACTAGTAATACCGCCAAAGTTCAAAATCCCAAATTTCGATCAGTACTCAGGAGCTACTTGTCCACGAACTCACATAATCATGTACTATAGAAGAATGGCAGCACACGTCGAAGACGATAAACTGATGATCCATTGCTTCCAAGACAGTCTGAAAGGAGCTCCAGCAAAATGGTATCTAAGTCTAGATCAGTCAAGAATCCACAGTTTTCAAGATTTGGCTGATGCATTCATGAAACATTACAAATATAATATGGATATGGTGCCTGACCGAAGGCAGTTGTTGAGCATGTCCCAGAAAAGCACAGACTCATTCAAAGAGTACGCTCAGCGGTGGAGAGAAACAGCGTCCCAGGTAGAACCACCTCTAAGCGAGAAAGAACTGACAGACTGGTTTGTTGACACAGTGAGACCAGAATTCTACGAGAAAATGATCAGCAGCGTGTCTGCAAGTTTTTCAGACATTATGGCCGTGGGAGTGAGGGTAGAATTGGGAATGAAAAGTGGAAAGGTAGCCAGCAGCTCCAGCAGTTCTAACAACAACAGTATTAAGAAAGTCAGCAGTGGGTTTCACAAAAAGAAATAAGGTGAAACAAATGCTGTAATGGGAAGAAGAAATCGTACCGTGAGACCTCCGTATCAGCAATATCAGCCTCCTCAACAAAGTTTCATCCAGCCAATCCAACCTAACTATGTTCAACAGTTTCATCAACAAAGACCCGTGTACCCGGTACAGTATGCCCCGCAGCAATATGTGGCAGCTGTGACCCCAACATTCAACCATAATATTTCAAATTATCAACCAGGGCGACCAGCGCCCATGTATCAGCAAAACCAGCAAGGGCATCAACGAGTGCCCAATGCTCCGCCCTTTCAACAAAATCAGCAGCAGAGGGTACCACAGCCCAGACAACAATATCAGAAACGGAGGTTGTCGCTACTCCGAAAATCGGCGCCGGCTGACAGAAGATTCGCCACCGTGCGTTATTTATCCCAACGGAGGGAAAGGAAACGCTCGAAGTAAACCTCGCAAGAACACGGGAAAGGTATGGTCATCGCAACCAAAACCTGGATTCGGGAGTCGGTTACGCAAGGGGAAGGTATTAGCACCCCTCACGTCCGTCGTACTCGACGGGATCCGCGCTTGGTGTTTATAAGGAAAAGGGTGTGTTTATCTATCTACGCTAGTGGTCAGTCTGAAAAGAAAAGAAAAGGACAGGACTTGACAGAACACACGGTGTTCTGGGCCTACGTACTCCCTCGTGCAATGGGAAAGTCAGAGTCAACGTAGTTCGACTACCTACGTCTAGACGGGGGGAAAGGTTGCTCGCCAGGACATCGCGTCCTGTGCCTACGTACTTCCACACGGCATGGAAGATCAGAGCAAACGTAGTTCGACTACGCACGACACAAGCTGTTCAAGTGTTTTTTATGGGAAAATGCACCTTAACCAAGGGTTTTCACAGTCCAGGAGGACAAAATGTTTTGATGTTTGTTCAAATCTTTTAACGGAAGAAATGAATTCCCTTTTTGTTTTACCCTTTATTAAGTGTTTTTCTGTTGTTTTGAGAAAGGAAAGAGACACCCTAAAACTATGGTTGAAAAGGGGAATCTACCTACTGTTATCATGCCTGGTTAACCAACCTAATGTCTATCATAACTCCTTTACAGCAGAGAAGTTAGAGCCCCTAAAGGATCATGGCAACAACACTAAACAGCAAACAGGAATCACTGCAAAGTAAAGAAATACTGGAAACATGCATGAATGCAACAACCAACAAGCAAGGCACAAAGGCCACAAACCACAGAGGCAAGGGAGCTCAGCTCTACTAAATACCAGCAAGCAAAGCCACTCAATAACAAACAAGCAGAAGGAGGACCACCTCAACTTCTCAGGCACACAAAGCCTATTTCTAAGATGCACCTATCTAAGAAATATCTAGATGAAGCCCCTAAGTCTAATGCAGCACAGCACCACACAAGTCAAACAACATAAAGAGAAGGCTAACCAGCCTGGCAAACTCCTATCCAAAAGCAAGAAACTACCCCTGAGCAAGACCCCTCAACAAAACCCTAAAACTAACCCCTAAATAAAGCCCCTATGCAAAACCCTAATCAAAACTCAAAGCAAAGCCCTAAAACACAACCCTAATCAAATCTCTAAGCAAAGCCCTAAAGCACAACCCTAATCAAATCTCTTAAGCAAAGCCCTAAAGCAAAACCCTACACAAGAGAAATCAATCCCAGTCTCCAAGCTTCAAGACAAGCTTACCAAAGAAAGGGAGCTAAGTAGGCAGACTCATAGTGCCTTCCTCAGGAAAGTACTAGGAGGCTTATACTCAGGAAACATATCCCACGTGGCTCAACAACTGTGATCGGTTTACATTCTTCCTCAGGAGAAACTAAACTCACATGAAGGCTCCAACATCAACGGATACTTGAGAAATCCTATATGAACTAAGGGAACTAAGTGAACAGACCCATAGTGCCTTCCTCGAGAAAGTACTAGGGGGCTTCCACTTAGGAATCACATCCCATGTGGCTCAACAACTGTGATCGGTTTACATTCCTCCTCAGGAGAAACTAAACTCACATGAAGGCTCCAACATCATTGGATACTTGAGAAATCCTATACGAACTAAGGGAACTAAGTGAACAGACCCATAGTGCCTTCCTCAGGAAAATACTAGGGGGCTTCCACTTAGGAATCATATCCCATGTGGCTCGACAACTGTGATCGGTTTACATTCCTCCTCAGGAGAAACTAAACTCACATGAAGGCTCCAACATCATTGGATACTTGAGAAAGAGGTGAGAAGAAAGAATGAAAGACATCCATAGTGCCTTCCTCAGGAAAGCACCATAAATTTCCCTCAAACTTCAGGATCTCAAACCTCACAAACAGAGAGCAAGCTCCTAGACTAGGCCCTCAATCCAAAAGAAACTATCTCTAAAGTTCAACCACAGTTGAGCTTCAAAGTCAGAAGCCATCAAGACTTCTCCTATTCTCAGGCTCAAGCAAAAATAATAGAACACTCTATAAAAATCTACCAAAAATCTAGGGGGAAACATACATAGCACTATGATCCCAAGATCAAATCTCAAAGCCTAAGTCAACTTCTAAGGCTACTAACAATCCCTAACATATGAATGGTCAAGGGTTAACCAACAAGTTATGAGGTCTCTATTCTCTAACCCTAAAACAATATCAATCAATCTCTAAAAAATCCACAAAGATTCTATGGGGAGCATGCATCAGTCTAGTATAACATACTAAAAAACTAGAGCAAAATTCAATACCAAATGAGAGAAATAAAATCAGCAAGGCAGACACATCACAAACCAATTATTCAATATCAATTAAAATACAAAAATGCAGATAAAAATGAAAATGCATGATCAAATTAATGTTTTTGCATCCTAAAATCCTAAATTGAAATATAAACCTACAGAAAAAAGAAGGGAATTAATTGAGCAATCCTACTATTTTCTATGAATTTATTTCTAACATGAACAAACAAAGAAAGTTAAAAAGAAAAAGAAAACAGGGGGGGTGCAGCAACAGCAAACCCTTAGTTATTTACAGACTGGGCCTAAACTGAGGGGGGCGCAGATATCAAGCGCAGGGCCCATGATCCATCAGAAAATTGAATGAAAAAAAAACAGAAAGAAAAAGACAAATAGGGGTGCAAATAGAAACAACAAACAACTCAATCCTCCTTGGGCCTGCACTTGGGGGGTGCGCATAGCAATCAGGCCAAGGGCCCAATCCACAATCACTCAGCATTCTCACCCAAAGGGGGGGGGGGACGAGCAAATGAGGGAGTGCTTCAGCAATTCCAACTTGGGCCTACCACAACCCAAACCCTAATCCAATCAGTCTACCAACAAAACCTCTCTTCTTCCCTAAACGCCGTCCACTATTCACTACCAAAACCCTAGCTGCGCTCTGAGATTCTCTCACACCACTCAAACTCTCAAACACACCAACGAACAAACAATCAAACTCAACCATACGCTCTTGATCCATGCCTAAACCCTTACCAAACTCAAATCTCAGCGAAACAAAATACAAGCTAAATCAATGCCGTTTACTCATAATCAAGCAAAGAGTCTCGTGAATGGATACCTGGAGATGAAGCAAGAAGAATTGGCCGATTTGGAGTCTTTTCTGGAGATTCTATGAAGGTCGTTGAAGAACTGTAAACACGGATAATGAGGGTTAAAAACAGTCACGATACTTGGTGAAGATCTTGAGCGGGATGAAGATCCATGAAGGTCAGGAAACACATGATGAAGATCTTCAACGATCTCTGGAAAATAGTCACGAACTCGGAGCGATCTTGGAGGAAGGCGTGATGAAATCTTGAAACGGTTGTGTAATCCACTTAAAGATTTTCCAGAAAGCAGGACGAAGAAGACGGATGTTCATGGAGAATTTGGAACCGTGATGAACGCATGATGAGATTCATGAAAACTTCTGGAGACGCTATGAATATTCCGGCGAGGGTTTGAGGTTTCCGGTGAAGTTACGGTGGGATTCCGGTGAGTAGTGGATGAAGGTAGAAGATGAAGAGCGGAGTAGATCGGAGGGATTTCTGGAGAAGATTGAAAATTTGCAGTTTCCGGCGTCTGGCGGTGGTCCGGTGACGGTTAGGGCTGCCGGCAGTGGGGCGGTCACCGGATTTGCATGGCCGGCGATGAGGGATTCCGGTGAGGGCTAGGTGAAGACAAGTGTCACGGTGGTAGGGTGCATGGAGGACGCGTGTGGGCGTGCTGGCAGAGGGAGAGAGAGGAGTCTGGAATACGTGGCAGAATGTGGTGAGTTCTGAGAATTGAGGTGGGTCCTCTGCAGTTACACGCGTGTCACGCTTTATACCTGACACTTGGCACATTTCTGGAAAAAAACAAAATGGACTGCAGAAAAATGGGCCTCCAAAAACACAATTGGGCCCACGAAAATTAGCCAATAAACTCCAAAAAACTGAATTAAAAAAAGATTAAATCTAATTAAACTAATTAAAAACTAAACCTAATTAACTAATTATTAAAACTACAATTAAATCTAAGTGACAATTAAACTAATCTAATCCTAATTAAATCTAACAACTCTAATTAAAAGGTTAAAATCCTAATTAAATCTAAAAGAAGAATTAACATCTAATTAAATTCTATATTAAAAGATTTAAAAACCTAATTAATCTCTATTAAGCCTAAAAACTATTAACTGATAAAAGATAAACTCTAATCCTCTCTATTAAATAAAAATCTATAAAAATTCTACTAATTCTAATAACATCTACATTATTTGTTTAAAAGAAAATCCTATTATTCTATTAAAACTATTAAAGCTATTAAAACCTATTAAAACTCTATAAATCCTAAAAAAAGATTTAAAGCTATTAAAACCTATTAAAAAGTCCATTTAAATTCTGAAAAATCTAAAAACCTATTTAAAATCCACAAAAGGCTATTAAATTCTAAAAATGCAGACAAATGCAAATAACCAATATAAAGGAGAGCGTGAGCCCAGATCGAAGCAAACAATAAACCCCCGGGCATCAGAATATCCCAAAAACCACCATGCAAGCTGAAAACACCGAGAAGCGCCCAATTTCCCAAAAATAAAACCCTGATGATCTAGACTGGATCTGAAATATCCGGTAGATGAAAATCAAGCTGTAGCCCTGACATCCTTTGTTTGTACACAAGTGTCATGCGTCTGATATGCGAATACGAATTTAAACCACGAACCAGATAGAAGAATTGGTTGGTCAAATTTCAGGGTGCAACAGCTGCCCCTATTCAAACGGCTTGGACCTGAATGGGTGAAAAGCGCTCAGCCTTCACACATTCAAAGGTAAATGACGGTTGAATACCAATGAAACCCTGAAATTTGCCAACCGCAAAAATAAATAGCGCACACCACTGCTTGGGGAGAATTAACCAGGGAACTGATTCCCGTTGCCACTGCGACAACTAAACACTATTCATCAACCTACTTATGAAATACTCTGATATTGTCTATAGACCATCCCATTCCTAAGAAGGGAGCATACACTGATCAGTGAGTAAAATTGTTGATCTCTCTTATCAACCTTCCGTATCCGAAGAAACGAGCAAACGTTTAACCAAACGAGACAATGCTGATTTCACTTATCAACCTTTCGTTCGTACCTGAACGAGCATCCACTAAACCGCGGGGACACGAGAAACTTAACCAAGCAACTCTGAGAGGACAATTCTGACGACAGCCGTCAAACACCTGCCGAGGAAATTGGGAACTTAACCAAGTACCCTGACGAGAATAACCTTGTTGAAAAATAAGAGGAATTCAACCAAACAACTCCGTGGAGAATATCCTGCTGGGGATTATAAGGGACTTAACCAAGTAACTCATTGAAGTAACACCCTGCTGGAGAACATAATTCTGCTGGGGGAACTACGGGTAACCACCCAAAAATCTGCATTACCATCTTCCAACGCTGACACCACAACATCCTGAGAAAGACTCAGCTGGGGGGAAAAAGTGCTTGACCAAGCAAGCTCTGCTAGGGGAATATGACATGACGAACACGATCACTGCGTGTCTGACGCAACAACCCTCTTGACAGGAGGAAACACGATCATTGCGCGTTCTGTGCCGCAAATAAAACGCACGGGACGAATACGATCACTGCGTACTCTACCACAAATATCCACAACATAACGATGGCCACGATCACTGCGTGCCTTGCGTCACAACTCTCTTAACAGGAGAAAACACGATCATTGCGCGTCTGTGCCGCAAACAAATCATATGGGATGAATACGATCACTACGTACTTTACACCACAATCCTCTTGACAGGAGGAAACACGATCACTGCGCGCTCTGCACCACAACCCTCTTGACAGGAGGAATACGATCACTGCGTACTTTGCATTGCAGACAAAACCATATGTAGGATAAATACGATCACTGCGTACCTCTTCCGTGAAAACCCCATACCATAACGATGACCACGATCACTGCGTGCCTTGCGCCACAACTCTCTTGACAGGAGAAAACACGATCACTGCGCGTTCTGTGCCGCAAACAAAACGCACGGGACGAATACGATCACTGCGTACTCTACCACAAATACCCACAACATAACGATGACCACGATCACTGCGTTCCCTGCGCCATAACTCTCTCGACAGGAGAAAACACGATCACTGCGCGTTCTGTGCCGCAAACAAAACGCACGGGACGAATACGATCACTGCGTACTCTACCACAAATACCCACAACATAACGATGACCACGATCACTGCGTGCCCTGCGCCACAACTCTCTCGACAGGAGAAAACACGATCACTGCGCGTTTTGTGCCGCAAACAAAACATACCTATCTCGGCAAACCACGATCTCACTTATCGACAGAGAAAATACCTGAGGCTGGACGGGTAATCAATCCTGCTTATACTTCCAAATGCACATGTTTGATGATGCTGTAATGCTTCCATACTGTATGGAAATGCTACGTATTTGTGTAAAATGCAAATGCTTACGATGCATGCTTATGCAAAGGAATTACTTCAGCAAAATAAATGCTGAAGACAAACTGGATCCGCCGGGGATGACCGGAATACCACCGATACGCTCCCAACAAAATAAATGTCGGAAAGATGAACTAACTCCACTGGGGATGACCATCCTGCGGGGAAAGTAGCCCACAAACTCAAAACTTCGCACTCCGCTGAAAACGATCGTCCTGACGAGGAAGGATCAACCTGTCGGGGAAAGAGAAAAGCAATCCCGGAAACTGCTTTCAAAGGTATCAACACTCTGATTACGCCCTGTGGGGATACTTCATCCTGCTATCACTGAGCTAGGGATTAACCGGTGTGCTCTGATTCGCACTCCACAGGAAACTCTTTGGGGAAATTAATCATATCCGTCTCGACCTGCGCTGAGGAGGACTTTGCTCTGCTTGATAAGCCAACTCTGATCTACTGAAGATGCATTGATCTTTTCCTTTGACGCAATCTCCATTCTCCTGGGGAGACAACATTCAAATTTTGCCTGGGGCGACTTCATTGGGGAAAGACACAACATTCATCCCCTGGAGAGGGTACTAGCCTGCCATGGACTCTGGCGGGGAACTTTGCGAGCTTTTGAATACCTGCAAAAGTCAACAAGCAAACACAAGACAATCTATGCACAAAGAAACATCTTGGTAATCACCCATGACAACCATTCAGGTAATTTCCGGTTTTAACAATCATCGGCCGAGGCCCGCCTGTTTACACACATGTAAGTTTATCAAAAACATCAGCGTTTTTTACAAACAAAACAGTAAAAATTAAAACCAACGTCACACACTACACTGAATAACACACTTTATTGATAACGGCCTGAGAATAGGCAAGATTTGTACATCAGATGCAACTCCTGAGGTAGTCACGCATAAACAAAATGCAGAAGTATACAAATATACAGAATAAAATTTGTACACATGTCGGCAACGTGTTACAGACGAACACCATGAACCGATCCTCCTATGACTCGTCGGACTCTGACGCTTTCCCGATCTCTGTCTTCGGAAGAAATTGCTTTGGATAGTTGACCCCCAGATGCTCCCAAACCGCTAACAATCAAACTTGGACCGCAGTCATTTGCTTCTCAAATCCCTAACTTTTGCGTGAATCGCCCTTTGCGGGTTTTCGATTCACCGAGATACCCTTTTTTGCCGAAGCCGCCCAGTGTAGGTTTTCGGCTTCGCGGGTGTAAATTTTTTCCTTTTATCCCTAACTTTTTCCCGAACCTTTTTATTCTGTTTCTTGGTTCGCCAGGATGCCCCATTTTTGCCTGGACTCTCTTTTTACTGTCCAGCGGGTCAATTTTAAGCAAAGTATTTTTTAACTGCGTCCGAGTTCACAGGGGACGAAAAGTCTTCACCATCCATGGTGGATAACAATAAGGCTCCTCCGGAGAAGACCTTTCTCACGACATATGGACCTTCATAATTGGGAGTCCATTGGCCCCTGTGATTCGATAGCGGTGGGAGGATCTTCTTCAGCACAAGATCACCCGTCTGAAAGCTTCGAGGTCGAATCTTCTTGTCGAATGCTTTCTTCATCCGGCTCTGATACAGCCTACCCTGTGCAATGGATGCCAGTCTCTTCTCGTCTATCAAGCTCAGCTGATTCACTCTACTTCTCACCCATTCTGCCTCATCAAGCTGAACATCAAGCAAAACCCTCAAAGATGGTATCTCAACCTCCAATGGCAGGACTGCCTCCATGCCATACACTAATGAGAATGGTGTTGCTCCGGTTGATGTACGCACCATCGTGCGATAACCGTGCAAAGCAAACGACAACATCTCATGCCAATCCTTATACGTTACCACCATCTTCTGAACAATCCTCTTTATGTTCTTGTTGGCCGCTTCAACGGCGCCATTCATCTTGGGTCTGTACGGAGATGAATTATGATGCTCGATCTTAAACTCCCGACAAAGATCCCTCATCATCTTATTGTTCAGATTCAAACCATTATCAGTAATGATCCGTTCAGGAATACCGTATCTGCAAATTATATCCCTCTTGATAAATCTGGCCACCACTTGTTTCGTCACACTGGCGTAAGATGCTGCTTCCACCCACTTGGTGAAGTAATCGATCGCGACCAGGATGAAGCAATGCCCATTAGAAGCAGTAGGCTCAATCTTGCCAATCATATCGATTCCCCACATGGAGAAAGGCCACGGAGAAGCCATAACATTCAGTGGACTGGGTGGCACATGGATCTTATCGGCATAGATCTGGCACTTGTGACACCGCTTGGCAAACTTGAAACAGTCCATTTCCATCGTTAACCAATAATACCCTGCTCGCAACAACTTTCGGGTCATAGCATGCCCACCAGCATGTGTACCAAAAGTTCCTTCATGGACCTCTTCCATGAGTAAATTGGCTTTCTTCTCGTCTACACACTGGAGGAGTACCAAATCGTGGTTCCTTCTATACAGAACGCCGTCGGGATTCAGATAGAAGTTGCCTGCTAATCTCCTTAGAGTCTTCTGATCTCGACCGGATGCCCCAACCGGATATTCCTTGTTCTTCAGGAAATTCTGTATATCGAAATACCAGGGTTTATCGTCAGATGCTTCATCGATTGCAAACACAAAGGCCGGCCTATCAAGGCGAGAGATGACAATCCTGGGAGCCTCATTCCAGTAGTTGACCTTATACATCGAGGATAACGTTGCAAGAGCATCTGCCATTTGGTTCTCCGCCCGGGGTACATGATGAAACTCTACTTTATCAAAGAAAGGTAACAACCTTCTCGCATAATTCATGTAAGGCACCAAATTAGGTTGGCGGGTCTCCCATTCTCCTTTAATCTGGTTCACCACTAGCGCTGAATCCCCATATACGTCCAGATTCTTGATCCTTAGATCAATCGCCTCTTCTAACCCCATAATGCAAGCTTCATACTCTGCTTCGTTATTCGTCACTGGAAAAGTCAATCTGGCTGTGAACGGAATGTGCGACCCGTGGGGAGTTGTAATGATTGCCCCAATCCCGCTACCGTACGAATTGACAGCCCCATCAAAAGTTAATTGCCACTGGGAACTCCGCTCAGGACCTTCACCAGGCAACGGCTCATCACAATCTTTAGCTTTCAAGTACATTATGTCCTCATCAGGAAACTCAAACTTCATAGGCTGATAATCCTCAATTGGCTGTTCGGCAAGATATTCGGACAGAACACTTCCCTTAATGGCCTTCTGGGAAACATACTGGATATCGTATTCTGTCAATACCATTTGCCATCTGGCAATCCTTCCAGAGAGCGCTTGCTTTTCAAACACATATTTGATCGGATCCATCTTCGATATCAGCATGGTTGTATGATTCAGCATGTACTGTCTTAGACGTTTGGCAGCCCACGCCAATGCACAACACGTCTTTTTGAGCATAGAGTATCGAGATTCACAATCTGTGAACTTTTTACTCAAGTAGTAAATTGCATGCTCTTTCCGCCCTGTCTCGTCATGTTCACCGAGAACACAACCCATACTGTTCTCAAGAACCGTCAGATACATAATCAGTGGTCGTCCCGCTACTGGGGGTATCAACACCGGAGGTTCCTGCAAGTATTCTTTTATCTTTTCAAATGCCCTTTGGCAATTGTCATTCCAGACCACCGCTTGATCTTTCTTTAACAGTTTGAACAAAGGTTCACACGTAGTCGTTAGGTGAGAGATGAACCTAGCAATGTAGTTCAACCTCCCTAAGAATCCACGGACTTCTTTTTCTGTTCTCGGTGCTGGCATCTCTTGTATCGCTTTTATTTTTGCAGGATCGACCTCGATTCCTTTCTTGCTCACAATGAACCCCAGTAGCTTCCCGGATCTCACTCCGAAGGTACATTTGTTAGGATTCAGCCTCAGCCTGAACTTCCTCAGCCTCTTGAACAACTTCAGCAGATTAACCAGATGTTCTTCCTCCGTTTGAGACTTGGCAATCATGTCATCGACATACACCTCAATCTCTTTGTGCATCATGTCGTGAAAAAGCGTTGTCATAGCCCGCTGGTACGTTGCCCCAGCATTTTTCAAACCAAAGGGCATCACCTTATAACAGAAGGTTCCCCACGGGGTGATAAAGGTTGTCTTTTCCATATCCTCCGGAGCCATTTTGATCTGGTTGTACCCCGAAAATCCATCCATGAAAGAGAATACCGAAAACTGAGCCGTGTTGTCAACTAACACGTCAATATGTGGGAGCGGGAAATCATCTTTCGGGCTCGCTTTGTTTAGATCCCTATAATCAACACACATTCGAACCTTGCCATCTTTCTTTGGCACAGGCACGATATTAGCGACCCAAGTAGGATAGGTGGTGACAGCCAGGAATCCAGCATCCCATTGCTTCTGTACTTCTTCCTTTATCTTTACGGCCATGTCAAGACGAGTCCTTCTGAGTTTCTGCTTCACGGGTGGGCAATCTTCCCTCAACGGCAGACGATGAACAACCATATCAGTATCCAAACCCGGCATGTCCTCGTAGGACCAAGCAAATACATCACTGTATTCACGCAGCATCTCAATGAGCTCTTGCTTGACGTCAACCTGCAACGCGGCCCCTATACGGATATTCCTGACGCATTCTTCAGACCCCAAGTTGACAATATCAATCTCTTCCTGGTGAGGCAGAATGACTCTCTCCTCTTGCTTCAATAACCGACTAAGCTCTTCTGGTAAGTCACTATCCTCCACAATCTCCTCTTCAGCTTGGAAGATCGGATGCCCGAAGTCTAAACGAGTCATAGGAAGTTTTTGGTCGATGTCATCTGAAAATTCATGAATCCTGCGAGGGAAACGGTTAAGTGCTTTAAAAATGATGTACAAGCAAAATGCATAACCACGCTGCCATGTTATTGAAAAATAAAAACAGAAAGAAAAGGATCTCAACATTTGAATGTAAAAACACCGTCATTTATTGATCATGCAAACATACAGGTAAACAGTTAGGCCCTAAGACAAGATCAACGATACCCCGGGCCAGGCATGTGATCATACAATGATTGAAAAAACAACGCATTACTGTTTGGTGACTTGGATGACGTCCTGGATGGACCAGTTGCATAGGCTTTGCCCCGGCGTGCTGGGTCGAATCCATGCGTCCATGTCGCAGTCGCTATCCACTTCCTCCGTATCAGACACGTCATTAATCCTTTCGAAGCTAACTCCTCCGGGTGTGAACACGACAGGTCCCTTGTACTTAGGCGCACTCTGTGAGGGAGATGGGCGGTACCCCAAGCCATACCTATCCTGCTTCACTGGGATGTCCAGAACCTGCCCCCACTTCTGAGTCTCTCCTGCTTGTACCAACGCCTTGGCTTCTTTATATGAGGAGACGACCACCTCTTGCCCTTCACTCGTTAACGGAGCCTCTTCTTTAACCTTCACCCCTTCGAACACTTGACACAGCGTTTCATGAATCTCTCCATCTACCTCCACGTACTTGAAGGAAGACAAATGACTGACTAAGATATCCTCTTCGCCACACACTGTCACAATACTCCCCTCAACCATGTATTTCAGCTTCTGATGGAGTGTAGAAGTCACTGCCCCAACGGCATGAATCCAAGGTCTCCCGATCAAACAGCTATATGCAGGCTGGATGTCCATGATGTAAAACACTGTATCAAACACCTCCGGTCCTACCTGGATGGGTAACGTTACTGATCCGAATACCGACCTCCTCGTTTCGTCAAAGGCCCTCACCACCAAATCACTAGGTGTGCACAACAACCCACGGGTATCCAATTTCAACAGGGCTTTCTTTGGTAACACATTCAACGAAGACCCAGTGTCTACCAGCACATGGGATAAAATAGTGCCCCGACACTCGATAGAGATATGCAAGGCATTATTGTGATCACGCCCTCTAGGCGTTAGGTCAAAATCCGTGAATCCCAGACCATGCCCAGCATTAACATGTGCCATAACTCCCTCCAGCTGATTAATTGAAATCTCTTGCGGCACGAAGGATGTCTCAAGTACCTTCAACAGGGCATTTCTATGTGCCTCAGAACACAACAACATCGATAATATGGAGATCTTTGACGGGGTCTGCTGCAGGTGCTCTACAATCTTGTAATCACTTTTGCGGATCAACCTCATGAATTCTTCCACATCTTTGGTTAACGGTTCTTTCTCCTTACTCCCCGAAGATTCCCCCTCAACAACTTTGTTCTTACCCCTGGCAAGCCTCTCTGCTTCAACCTCAGGTGAAGTGAAAATTCTCCCGCTCCGGGTTATACCACCCGCTCCCACTATGTTGTCTACGGATCCCGCTGGCGGATCATTCAAGTCAATCTTTTCCCCATTACAATACACCTCAACACCATAGCACCACGGGACTGCCTTTGTGCTCTCATAAGGGACTGGCTTAGCCTTGGTAATAGTAATGGTCGGCCTTTTCGATGATGCCGAAATCGTCACTGATTTGAACGGAATGGTGATCGTAGCAACCTCTCTGCGCTCTTCTTCAGATTCTGTCTCAACAGACTTCTCTCGCCCCACAGACCTGTCAAACTGCAAAATTCCTTCATCAATCAAACTTTGAACTCCCCTCTTCAACTTCTCACAGCCCCCAGGTTGAATCAAACAGTCATCACACTCTTCACTGCAACCGGGATAAACACCTCCTTTCAATAAATGCTGCTTTACGTAACTCAAAGGGGTTTTCAGCTCGCTCACTTCCGAAACCAAGTCCAACTCATCATCTATCAGGATTGCATTGGCCCCAGCCCCACCATGCTTGGGCATTGGATGTTGCGTGATATTAGGACCGTCTTTCCCGAAGTTAATAGCCGTACTATCAAGCAAATCCTGTACTTTATGCTTGAAAGCTAGGCAATTTTCAATATTGTGCCCTGGTGCACCCGAATGGAAGTCGCAGTGCTCATTAACATCATACCCGACTGGTGGCTGGCCAGTTGGTGGTGCTAAGGTCCTCTTCTCGACCAGCTGCAATTTCAACAAAGTTTGAAGGAGTTCTGCATATGATACCGGCGGTACCTCGAATACTCTCCTCGGTCGTGGATTCTGAAGTCTGCGCTGGTTATTATTAGGCTGCTGCTGAGCCTGCTGCTGTGGTTGTTGTCTCTGCTGCTGAGCCTGCTGCTGTGGTTGTTGTCTCTGCTGCTGAGAAGGCCCTGGAATGGTTACACTTGCAACTTGTGACTGCTGATGCCAGTTCTGACTTCTATTTCTCCGTCGAGCATTGTATACAACGTTGGTGTCACCCTGCCTTTTACCACCAAACTTCTTATTACCTCCTGCGGAACTGGACTCACCCGCTTGAATCTTACCAATCTTTACCCCGTTTTCAATGCGCTCCCCCATCAAGATCAACTCAGAGAAAGTACTCATCGAAAAATTGAGCAACCGGCATAGTACATTCCAGAGAAAGTTCCTATGAACATATCCATCATTTCGCGCTCCACCATCAGAGGGTGTACCCTAGCAGCCAGATCTCGCCATCTCTGGGCGTATTCCTTAAAGCTCTCGCTAGACTTTTGAGACATGCTTTGCAGCTGGACTCGGTTAGGGGCGATATCACTATTATATTGATAATGTCGAACAAAAGCCTCTGCCAGCTCCTTCCAACTCCTGATCTGAGTAGGCTCCAAGCTCATGTACCACTCCAGCGATGGCCCTGACAGGCTATCCTGGAAGAAGTGCATTAGCATCTTTTCATCCTCAGAATACGCAGACATACGCCTGTAAAACGCGCGTACATGCACCCTAGGGCATGTATCCCCTTTGTACTTATCAAATGACGGCGCTTTGAATTTCAGCGGGACCCTCAACCCTGGGACTAACCCCATATTTGACATATCCAGCCCAAGAGCATTCTGGCTGGCCAATCCGTTCACTTTCTTTTCTAGCAATCTCATCCGATGGTTGTCATCCCTAGCTCTTTCATAACCCTCGTTCTGACCAGAGAACACATCCTCCTGGCGATCCTCCCAGCGAGGTACTGCATCGTATCCAACATAATCTGCATCACGGCTCGGACCCGTTTGGAAATACCTGGGGTCATACCTCAAATTACCCCTCTCTTGAGCGTTGTATGCACCAGTTCCATAGCCAAGATTACCATAACCATAGTCACCAAACCCAGCCTTGATGCCAGCAATGTTACCATACCTCATGTTCACACCATTGAAGCCCTGGTTACCATTAATACCATTCATTCCGACATTCTCAACGCCTCCATTGAAACCCTGATTGACATTACCCACAAATACCCCAGCAGTATCTGTGTTGGCATGCATATTACCGACGTTCCCACCTCCACCTACAGGACCAGTTTCTCCAGCATTCAAACCGGTTACGGGAATAGCATTAGCACTTTGACGATTCTCAACTCGGGGAGAAGCAGCAATATTTTCACCATGCGGTGTCCCGTTGTTTTCAGCCCGTGCGACTATCGGTTGAACCAGATTCTGCAGCTGCTCTTGTCCCTTGGCGATGGTCTCCATGGTTTGCATGAGCAGGGCCATCCTGTCACGCATCTCTTGCATTTCACTCTGCACGTTGTCCATGATCTTCTTGTGATTAGTTCTGGTAGAGTAACGGTGGACCCGCCTTTCTGCAATCCTGAAAATACCTGGATGATGGATGAAGAATGATAAGGAACATGGATCACAAACCTGTAATGCAATGCGGTTTATGCAAACAATAATGCAAAAATGCTAACGTGTATGTGTGCATTGGGGATATTTCCCCTCCAATTCCAGTGTCAAGGTGGCAAGACAAGAGAAACCATAAAGACAATATTTAGAAAAACCCTCATATATTGGAAAAAACAGTCTCATCAAGGCGTTACACAACTATGTTCCATACAACTGATATGATAAAGGAGGATCCCAACCAACATGCCTGGTGGTGATCTCAACACATAGAATACAAGAGGGAAATCAAGTGCGGGTGCGGTCGCAGAAATCCTCGAACAGCTTCTTCATCTCTGGATGGTCCGGTCGATAAATCAAGCCTTCTATCAACTGATCCCTTTTCCTGATCGTTCCATGGATATCTATGACGAAATCTTCCCAAGCCTTATCTTGGGCACCATCCTCGGGTTTGGGTCTCTTGATGTCTGCTCTGCGCTGACAATCTTCCAGATTCTTCATGGCATCAATCAGTTTGCGTTCGGCTTCGTATCGACGACACGCTTCTTCTTCAAGTTCTTCAGTCTTCACTTAACCTGTTCTCCCAACTGAGCAACCTGTGTCTTTAGCTCTTCTTCCCGTTCTTTGCGTTTGGCCATAGTAAGGTCCCAATGCTCTCTGAACTTAGCTAACTTCGTGTAAGCCCTTTCCAGCTCTTGTTTCTTGGTAGCCAATACACTGCTAACTGAGTCTACATCTAACTCCAGACGCTTCTTGGTTTCATTCAACTCCAATAAAGTAGTCTTCAGATGTTTCAAAGTTTCGGCCTGTTGCTTGGAAAAATATCCTGTTTCAATCTTTTCATGACGAAGCTGGGCATTATCTTTCTCTAAAGCCTCTTTAGCCTTTGCTAGCTCTTCTTTCTCCGCCATCAGCTGCTTGTATACCTGCATGTCTATAGTGGTGGGATCCTCCACCGGAGAAGGATACAATGGCTGAACTGCAGGATAAGGCATAAGGAATTTCGTAGCTCGCTCACGAATCCATTCCACATACGGACCAAGAACTAGAGTACCCCCTTTGCTACATGAAGGCTTCTCTCTCTTATGCAGGTTCTTCCATGCTTTCTCAAGCTTGATCAACATCTCTTCCTCTATTGCCCCAGTGAGATACAGAGATTCCTGTATCTCCTCGGGCTTCGGCGCTTCCTGAGGTACATACCCAAACTGCCTGATTAATAAGGAAGGGTTGTAATTGACACACCCTTTCCTTCCTATCAAAGGAACATTAGGGAATCCTTCGCATCTGTATATGACCTCTACTCCGAACACCTCCTCATTAACCCACACCACATTCTCAGAAGTCAACCCCATCAAGCGCTCAGGCCATCCTAAAGAATCAATAGAAGTGATAAAAGGCCCTGACTTCGACATATGACTAGTAAACCACCGGCACAGTAGAGGTACACAGCAAGAGACATTCCTTCCTCGCCGCTTTTCATTTTGGTAGTGAGTGGAATGGTGGATATCTCCCAGCAAGGTAGGAACTGGGTTCTTTGCAGCCAGAATATTGAAAGCATCTGCATCAACGAAATCAGGAAAGTTTGGGAACAATACAATGCCATAAACACACACAGCAAGGATGGCGTCAAAAACAACCCAGCCACCCTTCTTGGCATACTCCTGAGCCTTCTCCACCAAAACATCCAACGGAAATCCCCACACATCTCCTCTTCTGATCATTTTTCCTGTCAGCTCAAACTCTCTTAAGTGCAGAATATCAGAAAGCTCAGCCAGATTAGGCTTAGCGTCCGTGTGATAGAAAGGCATCTGCTCGCGAATCGGTATATCCAAGAGTGCAGAATACTCCTCCAGGGTAGGAGCCAAGACAAAATCAGGAAATACGAAACACCTGAGCTCAGCATCATAAAACTGCAATAGGGTATAAATGCCGCTGATCTCATAAGCCGAGGGCTGGTAAACATAAGTCAGGATCCTCCCATAGGTCTTCCTGAAATCTCCCATCACCTTCTTCCTCGCAATAGTAATTAACTCTGACAACAGACTGATATCTGGAGAAGGGAATCTGTAGGGTAACACTCTCTTCATGGCTTCCATGTCTTGCTAGGGAACAAACACCGGAACTGGGAGGGAAAATATGTACCTGCAATACACGCACGTTATTTGGATGCAAATGGTAATGCAATAATGCAATATGATAAATGATGCAATCAGTGAACACATGGGCCATGCTGTAGCCCGAAGAGGAACATCTCTGTGACATCAAGAACAGAAAACCACCACAGTCACCAGAACCTCCTGGCGCTAACTATCATCTGACACCCAAAATACCAATATCCTGGTAAGAAATCCATCTGAACCTCTGTAACTGACGAGAAAACCATCTGATAATAGTATCAACCTCAAACAAGAAACCCATCTGATCCAAACAACACACCTGTTAATCGAGCCAAGAAAACCATCTGATAAGTACTGAATCATGGTTTCTGAAGGCCAGTTTTCCTGCAATAACCCAATCCCCCTCACAGGTATGATGGACCTAATCCACGAACAGAGGTACGACATCCTATGCGGTCATCAGCGTCACAGAATTTCATGAGTGACAATACGATTCCCAGAAGGAGTGGCATCATCAAGTCATGAAGAGGCCTCACTTAGCTGACTTCCAAATGATCGGTCCCCAGAGTCGACAATCCTCACGTCTGGACTCCCCTCAGATCCTCAGGACCGGAAAGGAGCACCTCGGCGAGAACCTCGTCTGAGCGCAAATTTCGTAGGGAACTGTGCCTGCTCAGCAGACAGGTCCGTCTACTACTCTCCGCAACTATGTCTAGGTGCATACTCAAGCCCAGGTCCGGCTTCTCACTCATAGTAACCTCCCTTTCCCACAGCAATAATCATAATAATATAGTGCTGAAAGTAAATGCGGAAAGGTAAAGGTGCGGGAAAGTAAAGTACGGAAAGGTAAAACACATATGCACAACACCCAACAGATAAACACCCAAGCGCTAGGATTGACTCGCGTAGGGGATGGGAAACGGTCCCAGCATAAGGGATGGGAAAAGTCCTTAGATGCTACACTTCCCCAGCAGAGTCGCCAGCTGTCGCTACTGCGAAAATCGGCACCGGCTGACAGAAGAGTCGCCACCGTGCGTTATTTATCCCAACGGAGGGAAAGGAAACGCTCGAAGTAAACCTCGCAAGAACACGGGAAAGGTATGGTCATCGCAACCAAAACCTGGATTCGGGAGTCGGTTACGCAAGGGGAAGGTATTAGCACCCCTCACGTCCGTCGTACTCGATGGGATCCACGCTTGGTGTTTATAAGGAAAAGGGTGTGTTTATCTATCTACGCTAGTGGTCAGTCTGAAAAGAAAAGAAAAGGACAGGACTCGACAGAACACACGGTGTTCTGGGCCTACGTACTCCCTCGTGCAATGGGAAAGTCAGAGTCAACGTAGTTCGACTACCTACGTCTAGACGGGGGGAAAGGTTGCTCACCAGGACATCGCGTCCTGTGCCTACGTACTTCCACACGGCATGGAAGATCAGAGCAAACGTAGTTCGACTACGCACGACACAAGCTGTTCAAGTGTTTTTTATGGGAAAATGCACCTTAACCAAGGGTTTTCACAGTCCAGGAGGACAAAATGTTTTGATGTTTGTTCAAATCTTTTAACGGAAGAAATGAATTCACTTTTTGTTTTACCCTTTATTAAGTGTTTTTCTGTTGTTTTGAGAAAGGAAAGAGACACCCTAAAACTATGGTTGAAAAGGGGAATCTACCTACTGTTATCATGCCTGGTTAACCAACCTAATGTCTATCATAACTCCTCTACAGCAGAGAAGTTAGAGCCCCTAAGGGATCATGGCAACAACACTAAACAGCAAACAGGAATCACTGCAAAGTAAAGAAATACTGGAAACATGCATGAATGCAACAACCAACAAGCAAGGCACAAAGGCCACAAACCACAGAGGCAAGGGAGCTCAGCTATACCAAATACCAGCAAGCAAAGCCACTCAATAACAAACAAGCAGAAGGAGGACCACCTCAACTTCTCATGCACACAAAGCCTATTTCTAAGATGCACCTATCTCAGAAATATCTAGATGAAGCCCCTAAGTCTAATGCAGCACAGCACCACACAAGTCAAACAACACAAAGAGAAGGCTAACTAGCCTGACAAACTCCTATCCAAAAGCAAGAAACTACCCCTGAGCAAGACCCCTCAACAAAACCCTAAAACTAACCCCTAAATAAAGCCCCTATGCAAAACCCTAATCAAAACTCAAAGCAAAGCCCTAAAACATAACCCTAATCAAATCTCTAAGCAAAGCCCTAAAGCACAAAATACAAGCTAAATCAATGCCGTTTACTCATAATCAAGCAAAGAGTCTCGTGAATGGATACCTGGAGATGAAGCAAGAAGAATTGGCCGATTTGGAGTCTTTTCTGGAGATTCTATGGAGGTCGTTGAAGAACTGTAAACACGGATAATGAGGGTTAAAAACAGTCACGATACTTGGTGAAGATCTTGAGCGGGATGA
The DNA here is from genome assembly GCA_963859935.3 of Lathyrus sativus. Lineage (NCBI taxonomy): Eukaryota > Viridiplantae > Streptophyta > Magnoliopsida > Fabales > Fabaceae > Lathyrus > Lathyrus sativus. Next base: position 350,569,086 of record OZ012739.1, on the reverse strand, counting down.
AGATCCATGAAGGTCAGGAAACACATGATGAAGATCTTCAACGATCTCTGGAAAATAGTCACGAACTCGGAGCGATCTTGGAGGAAGGCGTGATGAAATCTTGAAACGGTTGTGTAATCCACTTAAAGATTTTCCAGAAAGCAGGACGAAGAAGACGGATGTTCATGGAGAATTTGGAACCGTGATGAACGCATGATGAGATTCATGAAAACTTCTGGAGACGCTATGAATATTCCGGCGAGGGTTTGAGGTTTCCGGTGAAGTTACGGTGGGATTCCGGTGAGTAGTGGATGAAGGTAGAAGATGAAGAGCGGAGTAGATCAGAGGGATTTCTGGAGAAGATTGAAAATTTGCAGTTTCCGGCGTCTGGCGGTGGTCCGGTGACGGTTAGGGCTGCCGGCGGTGGGGCGGTCACCGGATTTGCATGGCCGGCGATGAGGGATTCCGGTGAGGGCTAGGTGAAGACAAGTGTCACGGTGGTAGGGTGCATGGAGGACGCGTGTGGGCGTGCTGGCAGAGGGAGAGAAAGGAGTCTGGAATACGTGGCAGAATGTGGTGAGTTCTGAGAATTGAGGTGGGTCCTCTGCAGTTACACGCGTGTCACGCTTTATACCTGACACTTGGCACATTTCTGGAAAAAAACAAAATGGACTGCAGAAAAATGGGCCTCCAAAAACACAATTGGGCCCACGAAAATTAGCCAATAAACTCCAAAAAACTGAATTAAAAAAAGATTAAATCTAATTAAACTAATTAAAAACTAAACCTAATTAACTAATTATTAAAACTACAATTAAATCTAAGTGACAATTAAACTAATCTAATCCTAATTAAATCTAACAACTCTAATTAAAAGGTTAAAATCCTAATTAAATCTAAAAGAAGAATTAACATCTAATTAAATTCTATATTAAAAGATTTAAAAACCTAATTAATCTCTATTAAGCCTAAAAACTATTAACTGATAAAAGATAAACTCTAATCCTCTCTATTAAAAAAAAATCTATAAAAATTCTACTAATTCTAATAACATCTACATTATTTGTTTAAAAGAAAATCCTATTATTCTATTAAAACTATTAAAGCTATTAAAACCTATTAAAACTCTATAAATCCTAAAAAAAGATTTAAAGCTATTAAAACCTATTAAAAAGTCCATTTAAATTCTGAAAAATCTAAAAACCTATTTAAAATCCACAAAAGGCTATTAAATCCTAAAAATGCAGACAAATGCAAATAACCAATATAAAGGAGAGCGTGAGCCTAGATCGAAGCAAACAATAAACCCCCGGGCATCAGAATATCCCCAAAACCACCATGAAAGCTGAAAACACCGAGAAGCGCCCAATTTCCCGAAAATAAAACCCTGATGATCTAGACTGGATCTGAAATATCCGGTAGATGAAAATCAAGCTGTAGCCCTGACATCCTTTGTCTGTACACAAGTGTCATGCGTCTGATATGCGAATACGAATTTAAACCACGAACCAGATAGAAGAATTGGTTGGTCAAATTTCAGGGTGCAACAGAGGCCGACCACAAAATCTCCGCTCCCACAAATACCAATGACGTATACTGAGTTATATCCATCTTTGGTCCATCAGGGTTTGATCACGACAAGACCGCTTAATCCGGATACCTCATCTCCACATTATAACCCAAATGCCCATTGTGCTTTCCATGAAGGTGCTGCCGGCCACGACTTAGAAGGTTGCTTGGCCTTAAAACATATGGTAAGAGAGTTGATGGAGAAGAAAATCCTGTCCTTTGATGATGTACCACCTAACGTCAAAAGTAACCCACTGCCAAACCATGGAGGGGTCAATGCCATTGAAAAATCAGATGAAGAGATAATTAATGATGTGTCGAAGATCAGAACACCATTAAAGGCTTTACATGATAAGTTGACAGGAGCAGGATTGTTGGGAAGTGTTCATAACAATTGTGAAAAATGTACTGTTAGTTCCAGTGGATGTGATGTGATGCAGGAAGATATACAAAAATTGATAAATGAGGGGATGTTACAAGTATGTGGTAAGGTAAGGAAAGAAGAGGTTTCTGTAATAGAGCCAATTTTCGACCTGTCCAGGAAAAGAGAGAAAGTTCCAGTGTTTAACAGGGGTGCAAGGCCAGTTTTCAACAGAGCTGCTATTGGTCAACCGCGACCAATCGTAGTTCAAAAACCAAGACCATTCCATTATGACAATACAAAAGTTGTTCCATGGAAGTACGATGTGACCGTGGTGGACAAAGAAACGAGAAAGGTTGTTCAGACAGATAATCAGAAAGATGTGACCAACATTGCCGGCACTAGCAAGATGACCCACAACGGTCGGATCTATCAACTGAAAGAATCAGTAGCTATTCCAAAAGAAGTTATTCCTGCTGTGGCAATCAAAGAAAAAGAAGCCCCGAGCACAGAAGAAGAAAATGATGAATTTTTGAGGATTATCCGAAGAAGTGATTACAAAGTGATAGATCAGCTTCATCAGACGCCATCAAAAATATCAATCTTGTCACTCTTGATAAATTCTCCAGCTCACATGGAGGCATTACAGAAAGTATTGAGACAAGCACACGTAACCAAGGATATTTCACTCGGGCAGTTTGATTCAGTAGTGGCTAACATCACGGTGTGCAATACTTTAAGTTTCAGCGATGCTGAGTTACCGAAGGAAAAACGTGATCACAATTGTGCACTACACATATCCATCAAATGCCAAGATGATACTTTGGCACGAGTACTGGTCGACACAGGATCCTCGTTAAACGTGTTACCCGCAAGATCACTGTCCAGATTAGCCTATGCCAGGGCAGAGATGAAACCAACCTCATTAATTGTAAAAGCTTTTGATGGTTCGAGAAGAACGGTCATCAGAGAAGTAGAATTGCCGATTTTGGTGGGACCCCATGAATTTAACATTGTGTTTCAGGTGATGGACATAAATCCAGCTTACAGTTGCCTACTGGGACGCCCGTGGATCCATGAAGCAGGGGCGGTAACTTCTACCCTGCACCAAAGAATGAAGTTTGTGGTAAATGATAAGCTAGTAATTGTTCATGGTGAGGAGGAATTAATGGTCAGTAATCTTTCGTCGTTCCGGTACATTGAAGCAGAAGAGGACGCGCTAGAGACATCATTCCAAGCACTAGAAATATCAAACGCAGTGATGATAGAGGAGACCGTGGCAAAAAGTGGTCCAACTTTCGCATCTGCTCAAAGCACCAAAGCTACGCTGGAAGAAGGCACTCCCTCGGGATGGGGAGAAGTCATTGAGGTAAAACCGAAGATGAATCGCCAAGGGTTGGGTTACAAACCAACTCATGAAGAAGGATCAATACATGACAACAGCCGGCCAAAGGCTATTCAAGAAATATTTATCAGTGGCGGTTTTCAAATCAACGCCGTGGAAGGAAATCTTGAAAGTAAAGACATAGGACAACTAGTGTATCATGACGAAGCTACTCTAAACAACTGGGAGGCTATCGAAGTTCCTGTAGTTTTTCCCGAGTTAAAGTAATTGGTTGTTTTCTTTCTTTGTTGTTTTAAAATCTCCATAGCCGTGCCCAAGGCTATAGGAATGTTTTGTAAGGGCCCCATGCTTTCAAAGAAATATCAATGAAAATGAACTATTTTGTTAAAATTCCTCGTGTTGTTTTTACCGTCTTTTTGCTTTTACTTTGAAAGAAAATGGCAATATAAAAAACCAAAACAAAAACAATTTTTCTCTTTCTCTGTATGTGTTGCATTTGTTGTTGTGTGTTTTGATAAAGTAAACCCTTCAAACATGCAGTGATGACCATAACCCCATTGAATCCTGTAACCTCGCATTCCCTCCAGACGTGGGTTCCCCAATATACCAAGCCGAAGATGAGGATGAAGATTTTGAAGTCCCTGAGGAACTGGTAAGATGGGCACAGTCTGAGTACACCGAGTTTCAGCCGCACAAGGAACATTTGGAAGTTATTAATCTAGGCACTGAAGAAGATATGAAGGAAGTCAAAATTGGGGCAGTCCTAGGGGCAGAAGTAAAACAGCAGTTAAAGGAACTCTTAAGAGAATACGTAGATGTGTTTGCTTGGTCTTATCAGGATATGCCAGGTTTGGATACAGACATAGTGGTTCACAAGTTACCACTCCGACCTGAATGCCCGCCGGTTAAACAGAAACTTAGAAGGACCAGACCCGACATGGCTCTCAAAATCAGAGATGAGGTAAAAAAGCAGATTGATGCAGGCTTCCTTGCAGTCTCCAAATATCCAGAGTGGGTAGCCAACATTGTTCCTGTACCAAAGAAAGATGGAAAGGTAAGGATGTGTGTGGATTATCGAGATTTAAACAAAGCCTGTCTGAAAGACGACTTCCCTTTACCACATATTGATACTTTGGTAGATAATACAGCTCGGTTTGCAGTGTTTTCCTTTATGGACGGGTTCTCTGGTTACAATCAAATCAAAATGGATCCTGACGACATGGAAAAAACAACCTTCATCACTCCATGGGGCACCTATTGTTATAAGGTTATGCCATTCGGTCTAAAGAATGCAGGCGCAACTTATCAAAGAGCTATGGTGGCTTTGTTCCACGACATGATGCACAAAGAAACAGAAGTATATGTGGATGACATGATTGCTAAGTTTCAAAACGAAGAAGACCATATAGAACATTTGTTGAAGTTATTCAAAAGACTCTGGAAATATCAGTTGAGATTGAATCCCACAAAATGTACCTTTGGAGTCAGATCAGGAAAGTTACTTGGTTTCATTGTTAGTCACAAGGGAATTGAAGTGGATCCAGACAAGGTCCGTGCCATTCAAGACATGCCATCTCCACAGACCGAAAATCAGGTTAGAAGTTTTCTTGGCAGGTTAAATTACATATCCAGGTTCATTTCCAATCTGACCCCTACCTGTGAACCGATCTTCAAGTTGTTACGAAAGGATCAGACAGTTATATGGAATTCTGATTGTCAGACAGCGTTCGATAAAATCAAAGGTTATCTCCAAGAACCTCCAATTTTGATACCACCTGTTCCGGGAAAGCCTCTCTTTATGTATTTGACAGTACTTGAAAATTCAATGGGTTGTGTTCTGGGCCAGCAAGACGAATCCGGACGGAAGGAGCATGCCATTTATTATCTGAGCAAGAAATTTACTGATTGTGAAAGCAGATACTCACTCCTAGAAAAGACTTGTTGTGCTTTAGCATGGGCCGCTAAGCGTTTGAGGCAGTATATGATTTGTCACACCACTTTGTTGATCTCGAAAATGGATCCAATAAAGTACATCTTTGAGAAACCTGCACAAACCGGAAGACTCGCCCGGTGGCATATGCAACTATCAGAATATGATATTCAATATGTGGCTCAGAAATCTATCAAGGGCAGTGTGTTATCAGAATATCTCGCAGATCAACCTGTCGAAGATTATGAACCTCTGAAGTTTGATTTTCCGGATGAAGATATCATGTTAGTGAAAGATTGTGAAGAAACAAGTTCTGACAAAGGTCAACAGACAGGTATTTGGTGGAAGATGATATTTGACGGTTCCTCCAATTATAGTGGGCATGGCGTAGGTGCAGTCTTAATGAATCCTGAAGGTGGTTACACTCCGTTTACAGCCAGACTAGACTTTGATTGTACAAACAACATTGCTGAATACGAAGCGTGTATCCTTGGTCTCGAAGCAGCCATTGATCTCCAAATCAAAAATCTCGAAGTCAGTGGAGACTCAGCTTTGGTTATCTACCAAGTCACGGGTGAATGGGAGATAAAACATGAAAATCTGATCCCTTACAGAGCTTACATCATTGAAACAATCAAGTATTTTGATGAAATCACCTTTAAACATGTTCCAAGAGCAGAGAACCACATCACCGACGCCTTAGCCATGCTGGCCTAGATGTGGAAAACTAGAGATGTCAATGATGGCACACTTATCAAAATTGAACACAAGACAGAGCCTGCTTACTGTCAAATGATTGAAGAAGAAACCGATGGCAAACCCTGGTATCATGATATAAAGAATTATCTGTTGAAACAAGAATATCCCGCAGATGCTACAACACTTGACAAGAAAACACTGAGACGATTAGCATCCAAATTCTTCCTCAGCAATGGCGTACTTTACAAAAGAAATCATAATATGGTCTTACTCAGATGTGTTGACAAAAGAGAAGCGGACTTGTGAATGAAAGATGTTCATGAAGGAATGTTTGGTACTCACGCCAACGGATATGCCATGTCCAAAAAGATCTTGAGAGCTGGTTATTATTGGTTAACTTTAGAAACCAACTGCATTCAGTACGCCAGAAAATGTCACAAATGTCAGATCTACGCGGACAAAATGCATGTGCCTCCAACACTGTTGAATGTACTGTCGTCACCATGGCCTTTTTCTATGTGGGGGATTGACATGATTGGGGCAATTGAGCCAAAAGCTTCAAATAGACACCGTTTCATTCTGGTTGCCATCGACTATTTCACAAAATGGGTTAAAGTTGTATCTTACACCAATGTCACACGTCAAGTGGTGGCTCGTTTCATTAAAAAGGAGATCATCTGTCGTTACGGGATCCCAAGCAGAATTATAACAGACAACGGTACCAATCTGAACAACAAAGTCATGAAAGAATTATGTGATGATTTCAAAATCGAACACCACAACTCTTCCCCTTACCGTCCAAAAATGAATGGAGTTGTGGAAGCTGCAAATAAAAACATCAAGAAAATCTTGCAGAAAATGGTTAAAACCTACAAGGATTGGCATGAAATGCTACCATTCGCCCTGCACGGATACAGAACCTCCGTCCGCACTTCCACAGGGGTAACTCCCTTTTCTCTGGTATATGGAATGGACGCAGTTCTTCCCATAGAGGTCGAGATACCATCCCTCATAGTCATCATGAAAACCAAGTTAGAAGAGGCAGAATGGATTAAAGAAAGATTTGATCAGCTGAATCTCATCGATGAAAAGCGCATGTCTGCGATGTGTCACGGCCAGTTGTATCAAAAAAGAATCAAGAGAGCGTTCGATAAAAAGGTCCGTATGAGAGAGTTCCGCGAAGGAGAACTTGTGCTCAAGAAGATCTTACCAGTTCACAAAGACGCAAGAGGGAAGTGGATGCCTAATTACGATGGCCCCTTTATTGTGAAGACAGTATTCTCCGGAGGTTCACTGATCCTTACTACCATGGACGGAGAACAACTCACACACCCGATAAACTCTGACGCAGTTCAGAAATATTACGCCTAAAAAGTACCCGATAAACCGGAAAATCCAAAAGAACGGTTTATGCAAAAGTTAGGGTAAAAAAAGAAAAAAGATAAGAAAATAAAAAAGAGAAAAGAAATCAAAAAGCTCGCTAAGTTGAAAACCCGAAAGGGCGGCTTAGGCAAAAATGAGCATCCCAGTGGATTGAAAACCCGAAAGGGCGATCCAGGCAAAAATTAGGGACAAAGGCGTTTCGCTGCATCAGACGAAGTCATCAACACTGCAGACTCAACAAAGATTCATCTCAACAGCTCTCGTCAGAAGCAAGGATCTTGGAGAATTCTAGTCTTTAGGGATAGTTAGGTCACAGGATTCAATGTAACCTTATCCACTTTTGCCATTTTACTTGTAAAATTTCCATGGAATATTGTCATTGGCAAGATTTCATCCTTTAAATAAAATCCGCCATTTGAGCCTTTCTTTCTTGTGCAAATTATCAGTTCCTTATTTTCTTTGTTATGCAAAATACCGTTTGTTAGTCAACGATTGTTTTTGAAAGCATTAAAGTCCAAATTTTTGAAAAATAACTGGGAAAGATTTAACAAAATGTTTTAAGTAGTGGAAAGACTCGAGGAAAATCATACTTCCCCGAAACTTCAGGGTAGCAGGAGTCTTGGTACACAGTCAGAATTTACATTCCCCAATGAAATGCTAGCAAGTTGAGCGATGAAGAGTCCTTTGGCCATGTACGGTTACCAAGATTGAAGATTATCCCTCAGGATTTCTTGTGATGATATGAAGGTTCTTTCCCCAGCGAAGTATTTCTGGACATCTGTTTGAATTCACCTCAGCAAAATCTACCTACATGCTTTATTCCCCAGTAGGTCTTAGGGTTTATTTCCCAAGTCTATGTACACCCCTCATCATGGGATCAGTGTGATTCGTCTGTTCCCCGAGTCGGTGACACTTATCAATCCCCGTGAAGTCTAAGTTATTACTTGCTTCATTTCCAAGTATAAGTCCAGTTGTAACTGGCATGTTGTTCAAACCAATTATCATTGGTATTCATTTGGTCGTCACCTTTTGTTTTCTTTTGAAATCTAGTCGTAACTGGAATTGTTTTAAAGTCCAATTGTCATTGGCACCTCTTGGATTGGTCGTTACCAACCTTCCCCGTAAAATCCAGTCGTCACTGGTATTGTTCAAATCCAATTGTTATTGGTATTTTGTTAGTTGTCACTAACTTTCCCCATGAAGTCCAGTCGTCACTGGCATTACTTAAATCCAATCGTCATTGGTATCTTATCTGGCTGTCACCAATTTTTCCCCTTGAAGTCCAGTCATAACTGGTATTATCTGAAATCCAATCGTTATTGGAATCTGTTTCGGTTTGGTCGTCACCAACCCCCAGCTAAAGCTAAAGTAATCACTAGCTCTCTCTTAACCAATTGTCATTGGTATTCTCCAGCATAGTCGTCACCATCTTCTTTTTTAAAGACCAGTCGTAACTGGCATTGTTTAAAACCAATCGTCACTGATACCCTGATTTGGTCGTCACCAATCACCATTAAAAAACCAGTCGTCACTGGCATTACTTGGAATTTTGGTCGATACCAATTTACCCAGGACATTTCCTGATTACCAGTACTGTGTGAACTAGTTGCAGAAGCTGGGGATATATCCCCAGTTGTCCATGTTCCCAATCAAGTCTCGGAAATCTAGTCGTCACTAGTATCCCCCGTGTGCGTTTAGTCTTGTTTCTAGTCCATTCCTGAAGATCCCGTTTGAACTCTTCACTATAGGAAGTTCCTCATCTGATCACCCAGTGAGGTTGTATCTCTAGTCTTTCACTTCCCCAGTGAAGCATGTTTCTCTTTTCCCCAGTGGAATTAGTTTTCTGTTTCCTCAGTAAAATATCTCCCTTTCCCCAGTAAAAGTCTATTCTTCTCCCCGGTGGAGTACTTCTGTTCCAAAAAGATTGTCATCTTTATTGGATTTGTCTCTTCCCCATGTGAAGTTTCCTTGCTTACGCTATCAGTCATGTCTGAACTGTTAATTTAGTTTTTCAGTACAAGTCCCCAATGTCGAGTCCTTGTATTTGTCATTTGTTTTGTTTTACTGTTTCTTTTATTATTATCTTTGCGTCTGTATTGTTTGCATTCAAGCATCATAAAGCATCATTTAGAGTGCATGGCATATCATAACTTGTCCTTTAGCATGGCATCGGATCTAAGGGACAAAATTTTCGGTTATCTATATTTAAATACCTTTCACTACGATTTAACGAAGATTGTCATCTCTCGTTCCCCATCTAGTGAAGATATTTAAATAGGGTCAACTGTTGTACCCCAAATTTTGACCCCTTAGATTCTTATTATCATTTTAAAAGCATGATCATGAATTATCTAACCCTAAATCAGTGCAAGTTCATTATTGTCAAGTTACAGATGAATCAGGGTTTTCGCACCGACAAATTCAAAACAACCAAGGAATGATCAATCAATTTTTTGGGTTAGGTCAATCATGAAATGAAATCAAAGATAATATCAAATTCAAATGAGAAGTCAATTTGAATAAATCAGTTCAGAATCAAAGACAGTGCGGTCGGGAGGCCCCGATTAGGGTTTTTAACTAGTGAAAAGTCAACTGTGGTTTGACTTTGATGTTGGAAGTTGTTGTAATGGTGGGATTGAGGTCCATGAAGTTCATATAGATTATTAAAGACTATTCAAGAAGTTTCAAAGTCTCAGGATGTCCAGAATGTCAACAGGCGACTCAATCGACACCGATCGATCGTACGGTTGACCGAAAAGTCAACTCCTCAAATTTTGAGAATTGGAATCCAAGTTGTGAATCAAAGTTGTTCCTTATGTCATAATGGACTTGCATATCAATTTTCATTATCATTGGATCAAGGATGAGAGATTAATCGAAAAATCGGGAAATTAGGGTTTCAAAAGGGGCTAAACCCTAACTCCTTAACCACACACTCAATTGAGTTGGTTCCAAGCTCATTGGAAAGCTATTGACAAGTTCTACAAAAGTCCCATACTAGTCCACAACCAGAAAATGCATACTTTTTGAGATAGAAGCAAAAACATTCCTAGAAGGGAGAATAACTTAGAAAATTTATGTTATTTTCACTTTAAAAGCTTGTGTGCAGCCAACTTTGAGAGGATTTTTCACCTAGTTCCAATTGGAGTTTGATTCCTTGACAAACATGAATGTTTTAGAGCTATTTAAGGGCTTTCTAAAATGTACTAGAACATCTCAAGAGGAGTTATGAAGAGGAAGTTACATAGGTGCAAAGTTGGAGGTTTCACATGTTAAGTCCCACATTGGCTGGATTTTCAAAATGACTTACTTCACTAAATCTGCCAAAATTTCTTGATTCAACTTGTTGTATGTGATATATCAGATGTGTGTCGCATGAAGCAAGAGCCAGTTGTGGAGAAATATCACAAAATCAAAGGATTGAGTTCATTGCCATGCAAGTGGGCAAGTGGACAATTTGAATTCTCCAAGCATGAGGTGGAAAGGTAAAGGCTGTACCAGCCCCTTCCCTATGGTTTCTAGGCTGCAAACCATCTCAGAAATTCAGTAGAAATGTTGACAAAAGGGGTCTTGCATCAGAACAAGTGGAAAACCCTCCAAGGGAGGTTTGCTCCAAAATATCCAAAGCTTGCTTCATAGTGAAGAAAGGTCCCTAGCAAGCACCTCAATCTCTTTTCCTATAAAAAGGAGGTCTCATTCACCTCATTCCACGCCAATCCATCTATAAAAACCTACAAAGAAGCTCTGTCATTACAATTCCTTGACCTTGCTTCAAAATCTCAAAAACACCAAAGTTCATGAAAACTCCAAAATTGGTCATGAAGTGAAAATAGCTCAAATTCATTTCTATCATTTCCTACACTTCAACCACCCTCCACACAATTTCTAAATAACATATAGAAGGTGTATAGTCCATTAAACCACCTAGAAACCTCAAAAATCAAAAAGTCAAACTTCTACCTTTCATACTTTGACAAAAGCTACAAAAATCTCCAAATCTTGCTCTAATCCTTTTCTTGAGGTTTTGATCACTCATACACCTCCTAAATAACATATCTCAACTGTCCAAACACTTATCAACCATTAGAAACTCACATCTCTTCATTTGGCATTGAAAGTGCATTGTTGCTTAAAGTTGAAGAAAAGTTCAAAAGGCCAAAGAGTGAAAGAAGGAATCTCTGGTTTTCTCAGCTATCTTAACACATTCAAAGGTTCATCAAGAGGTATGTGACTGGTTTCTATTGATTTTTACACTAGTTTTCATGAATTGGCATATTTGAGTATTATGTGTAAGTTTGAAATTTGAACATTATGTGGTTTCATGACATTTTGCTGTTGTTGCTACATATGGACATCATGTGTGTTTAGACATGATTTATACTATATATCTATGTGTTTGCTTGGAAATTGCTATTTGTGATGAAAGCATCTTGCTGTGGCATTTTAAATCAAAGTTGGGCAGTCACATGGCCATTAGGTTATAAGCTAGTTTGTCAACTAGTTTGGTAAGTTAAAGTTGTTTACTATCATGTGCTAAGTGTGTATGTGTATCTAGATTAGTCAGCTTGTGCCCATGGAGGTTTTGATTGTTGATTATGCTTGATTAAAACACTAGCAGCCAGCTCCAAAACCAGAATTCTGGTACAGTCTAATTTAAGCCTTGCTACTTGCTTGAACCTCATCAAATAGGTGTATGTGTGATGTATGGATAATTACCTTGCTTGTTTTTTGCTCACTCTTGGATTCAACATGACCATTGCACTTGCATTCTTCACATATTTTCAAGTATAACACCAGTTCTAGTTTTTGATACACTTTAATCTCATTTAGTTGTTAAAACATCTCATATACATCATTTTAAACATGCCTAAAACCTGGTTTAAGTGTTATAACAATTAATGTAGATTTTGAATTTCAAGTGTATGTTTTCAAGCACTTCCTTGCATATCACATGACAGATTTTGTTCCAATGCATTTCTACTTAAACCACTCGTCTAGACACCTCAAATATATCATTTTAAATATGTTCAAGCATTCACTTAAGTGTTAGAGCAAGTATTCTAAGTTTTCACTTTCAAAATGCAAGTTTCACATACATTTTTGCAAATCACTTGCCATCTTCTCATGCTGTCAATTTTAATGATGTTCAAGGGTCTAGACTCATTTCATATGATATATTAGAGGTGTAGGACATATCAATCTGAAGTAGAAAGCCATGAAACCAAACTGTCAAAACTCATCTTGAAAATGTCACATTTTATACTTAACTTCCAATGGTGGAAGTTATGTGTTATTTTTGACTTTTTTTTTCTTCAAAAATGTCACTTTTTGCTCAAATTTGCAATTGTTATGCTAACTGCTATGCTAGTTTATTTTTATCACATGTAAAGATTGGAACATCTCATATTGGTCATTTGTAACATGTTTGCATAATCATTTCATTAAAAATCACTCTGTCATGAAAAATCACTTTCAAAATGCAAATGGTCACATACACCTTCACATACCAAATCACTTTTTGCCACAAACTTGTTTCTACAAAAAACACATTACACACACTTTATATTGATCACATATGAGATGTTGGGATGTTCATCTTGCTGTAAAACACTGCACTGAATTCTCACTCATGAAATGCTCTCTTTTTCACAAAATGACACTCCACACACCAATTTTTGCATCAGTTGGTTTTTCACTAAAATACTTAATCTAACACCTCATTCTCATCAATTATAATGTGCTTGCATGATCATATGAGGCTTAAACTGTCTGGAACACAAATCACCCACCAAAATGCATGATCACACACAAAGAATGCACTTTGAATACCAAAACCTTACACTGTCAGTTCAGCCTCTAACTTTTAATCAAAACTCATTCCTTAACATATATTAGAGGTGTACAAAAGGTTTTTGTGATCAATACTTGTCTAAGACTAAAATGCTTAATGTTCATGCATAATCTATGTCATTATTGCATATCACATGTGAACTTCCATAACAGTTCTGTTTCAGTCCCAAGAAAGATTTAGACTCATTCATTTCCACTTACCTATGATGTGTGTACATTTTTTATGGTTTGAGTATGAGTGTATGAGGCTTTTCACTTGAAGATGCAATTTTGAGCCTAAAAGAGAGGCACTATCGGGTTTTGCAGAGGGATAAGAATTTGGGAAAACTGAGACCACTATCATGTTCCTTGTTCAATTCTACCCCAAATCCATATAAATTTTGTTCCATTCCGATAAACGGTTAGGGAGATACGATACAAAACGTAAATGCTCGGTTTATGCTTTCTTGCCCAACCTGTCATGAAACTTACCCTTATAATTAATTAGGGGTGGCTTCATCAATGGATGTATAACCATCCCAGTGGTAAGACCATGCGCCTTTCATGCCAAGTACCTGAGTTCAACCCCTGAGGAGGGCAACTCTTTTATCCATTTTTGTGATTTTTCATGTAAATTTCAAAAATTCGTATCTCACTCGTTTTTCATCATTTTTCGTCCGTTCTTTTTTCGTTGTGCTCGTATTAATGTGTACTTTCATGCCATGCCTTTATTTTTCATGTTTGAATTTTTTATCACCCAGTTTGTTTATGTACAAGTGTGCGCGTTTTCGCGATCGTTTATGTAATTGCAGATAAATTTTTAATTGTTTCCTTTCAATATTTTTCTTGAAACTTGTTTGAATCCATGCCTATATATGTTAGTTAACATGCTAGGATTTATTTCTTGGTTGTTACCATTTTTATCTGTTGATTTTCATTAAATGCGAACTGTTGTCACAGTGTCGATTACTTCATCCGTTAAAGGTTATTATCATATTTCATCCTCACCATCTCTTATTATTTAATTGGTTGTAACCATGATTATGCTTCACCTTGATTATCATCTTGTCTAGCATTTTATTTTCTTTTATCCCCAAGCGACGAAACTCGTTAGTTCTCGTCCAAGTCGTTTCCCCAGTCTCCCCCCAAAGGAAGGTCTGTCCACTTGACCCTCGATGTCATGGATAACGATTCAATCACACTCTCTTGACTTTGTTAAGTCATTTTTCACCTTAGATTAGAAACCTTAGACTTGTCTTAAGTCTAAAAGACCCGCCCGTACTAGGAGCGTTCTTCAACTAGAACCCTAGGAAAGAGTTCGTCAACTCTGCGTAAGAGTCATCGTCATGATTTCTTACTTCCCCTTTTACTTCAATTTAGAGTAGGGAGTTTTATCAAACTCCACACAAACATTGTCATGTTTGTTCCCCATTGAACCTTGATCGTCATCAAGTGTTCTTTTCCCTTGTGAGGCGAACTACGATTGCTCTGATTCTATCCTAGTCAGGATACGTAGGCAGAAGATGCGACGTCTTTGCGAGCAAACTTAGAAAACCACTTAGGCCTTTGTTTATTTTACCTTATCCCAAACCATAGCATAATTCACAAACTTAGCAATCAATCAAACAAAAGGTTCCTGTAGAGTACTACAGATATTTAGGGTGCTAATACCTTCCCTAGATATAACTAACCCCCGATCCCCGAATATCTTAAGCGTTGTCGTTACATCGCGAAAAAGGTTTTTCTTTCTTGAGACCTTTCCTTTGGATAAATTAAAGATCGGTTGTAAAAGAAATAAGATTCAAGTTAATTAATAGCTTGATATCCAATTTTCACCACAACAGTAGGCAAAAGATGCAACGTCTTGACGAGTATACTTAGAAATAAACCACTAGGTATTTCATCCTTAAGCAGATAACCCTTAGCAATAAACGCATTAAAACGAGAGGTTCTTGTAGAGTACTACAGAAACTTAGGATGCTAGCACCTTCCCTAAGTTTAACTAACCCCCGAACCTAAACTCTCTAGCTTTTGCATTTGCATTGCATTGTGGGTAATTCGATCTTTTTCCCTTCCTTTGGACAAATAAAAGACCGATGGTGAACTAAATGAATTAAGATTCAAATTAATTTATAATTTGACATCCAATTCTCACCGCGACAGAAATGGCGACTTCACTGGGGATATCCTTTTGGGTTTCCCTATCTTGTTTATTTGTTTTATATATATATCTGTTTATTTGTATAATTGTCTATTTATGCTTCTGGGTTGATATCATTGAGTGGTAAGACAAATCCTACACCCGGACTTGAGTGAACTTATTATAGGAAGGTGATATTTTCGACGAGGCTTATAGGGAGTGAGTCCCGACCAAGCTGACTTGAGAATCACCGCTCAGTTGAGGCCCTCTCGAAATGGTACTATTGGACGAGTAAGTCGTGAAAACATTCACTATTTTCGACCTTGGATCCTGTGATACTAAGGACCGTAGTTACCTTTAACCCCACTTTGGCCTTTATTAGGACATAGTGCGATGACTATGAGGGAGTAGTCCCGAAGTAGTTGCTATGCGATGCTACACTCAAAAGAGGTTTTCTTGAGAATATTATTAACCACAGAGTTAGTCGGGAAATTGATAATATCCGAAAGATGGACTAATGATTTTGGGAACCTCTTTAAAACCTTGTTCTGCAGGTACAATCCACCTCTAGTCCACATCCTTCGGGAATGAGTATACCCTTTGCTTCATGCTCGTTGCAAACCTAGGGCTCTCTTATTCGTTTATCTTTGTGTCCCTATGTGCTTACCTGTGTTTGTTGCATCCATATAACATCATACTGCATTGGACTTCATGGAATTTACCTTTTGTTTATGAACATTGCAGGACTTCATGGATTACAACAGGAGAAATACTTTGAAATATTCTTTTAATAGTTTTAAATTGGATGACCTAAGGAAGTTAGGAGCTTTGATTGAAGACCAAGAGGGATTCAAGAACAATTATGGAAAGTTGTTACCTTTGTTGAGTCGTCAAGTGGACGAGAAACTCCTTTCTGCCTTGCTACAGTTCTATGATCCGGTTTATCACTGTTTTACCTTCCCGGACTATCAGCTATTGCCTACCCTAGAAGAATACTCTTATCTGGTTGGTTTACCTATTCTGGATGAGCCGCCTTTCCCTTTCTTGGATGTGAACCCTAAAGAACAAGACATTGCTAGAGCTGTATATTTGAAGGTATCCGATATCAAGGACAATATGACTATCAAAGGTGGGACTTTTGGTTTACCTACAGACTTCTTAATTAAGAAAGCTCAGTATTATAATGATCATATGAGCATAGTTACATTTTAGGCAATTCTCGCCTTATTTATTTATGGAGTGTTACTTTTCCCGAGTTTTGAAGGGTTTTTCGACCTTAACACCATCAAAATCTTCATGAAGAATAACCCAATTCCAACTTTATTGGCTAACACCTACCATTCTGTACATCTCCGAAACTCTCATGGTGGAGGGATGATCACCTGCTATGTGCCCTTATTATACAAGTGGTTTATTTCGCACTTGCCTAAGTCTGCTTCTTTTTGGGATCTTGATAACGAACGCTGGTCACAAAGGATTATGGATCTGACTCACTCGGACATTGATTGGTATAGCCGTGTGTATGATGGGACTTTAATCATTGATAATTACGGAGACTTTGCTAATGTACCTTTGTTCGGCTTTGATAGGGGAATTAGTTACGATCCTGTTCTGGCACGCCGATAGTTAGGATACCCGTTGGAGGGACCACCCAAAAGTGTTCATGTGGAGAGTATTTTCTTCAAAAACGACAAAGAACTTCAAGATAAGATTATGGCTGCCTGGCGTCATCTGCATAAGAAAGGTAGGGAAAGTTTGGGAAATCCTAATTGTGTGTCTTTGGAACCATACCTTCAGTGGGTCAGAAACAGAGCAATCAGGCTGAAGATGCCCTATCCTCGTCAAGATCCCATACCTCCAAGAAGAGAACCTGCTCTGGTTTTTATGTCTGAAGCTGAAAAGTTGGAGATCGCTTTGAGAAATGCGCATCATGAGTCAGAAGCATGGAAGAACAAGTATCAAGTGGTTGTCGTAGAGAACGTCGAACTTCAGAAACAACTATAGTCGAAGAATTAAGAGTTACTTCCTTACAAGAAAAGAAAAACTCATGAGGATTTATTTTCCTCCAACCCTCAATCTACCCCTTGGAAGTTGATTGTGGACAAGCTCATCCTCGAGAAGACCCAGCTGGAAGAGCAGATCAAGCAGCAGAATTTGAAACTTCCTTAGGGCTTTCTTAACTTTTATTTAGCTATTTATTTGAGACTCTTTAAAGAATATTTATTTGTAATCCGTTTTAAACTAATAAACATTTTCTTTTCACCACGGTGTTCATAAATATTGAAATTCCATGAAGTCCTTCTCATCTCTGCATTACATTCTTTTTTTCTTTGATCACTTCAAGAAACTCAATTTTGTTTTGCAGGTATTGTAACAATGGATTTCAAAAGAGAAACATTGAAGTACACCTTCCAGAGTCCCAACGTTGAAAGCTTAAGAGAATTAGCAGATCTCATTGACAACCGTCTCACTTTCTCATCAGAATACAGAGGAGTCTTCTATTTTCTCAAACTCAAGATGATAGATGGGCTGTTGGAGACACTTGTTCAGTTCTATGATCCCCTCTACCATTGTTTTACTTTTTCGGATTACCAGTTGATACCAACCTTGGAGGAATACTCTGAATTTTTAAGGATACATGTAACTACCCGACCTGTGTTTTCTAGATTGGAAGACATATCTAGTGACCAGGAGATTGTAAGTGCTACCCGCCTCAGTCTAGCTGACGTTCAAGCTCACCTAACCACCAAGGAAGGGGTCTTTGGATGTCTAGCCAATTTCTTGATAGAGAAGATCCGTTACCATGCTGAAAGGAAAGAGGTCCCAATACTGGAAGCTACCTTTGCCTTGTTAGTCTATGGGATTTTCTAGTTCCCAAAGATTGATGATTTTGTCGACATGGATGCGATTAAGCTATTCATTCTCAAGAACCCTGTTCCTACCTTGCTAGCTGACACTTATCATTCAATCCACTCACGGAATGCTGAAGGAGGAGGGCATATAGTCTGCTGTACCGCTCTCATTTATTCATGGTTTATTTCTCGCCTGACTTCCCATCTATCCAGGAGCTGACAAAGGCACCCTGCAGGCCGAAAATAGTTATGGCTCTTACCTATTCTGATATTGTATGGTATGATCCTGCATATGGAGGTGTTAGAATGATCAACAGTTGTGGAGACTTCCCAAATATACCTCTTATTGGGACTAAGGGGTGTATCGGTTATAACCCTGCCTTGGCTCGCAGACAATTAGGGCACCCCATGAACGAAGTACCAGACCAAACTCTGCTTGAAGGAATCTTTCTCAGAGAAGGAGAAAATCCAGATCTAAAGGTTAGAATATTACAGGCGTGGAATCATATCAACATAGGAGGAATGACTGCATTAGGATACCCTAACTGTACTGTTTCCGAGGATTATCTACATTGGGTGCGAGAAAGGGCCCTCGAACTCAAGATGCCTTTCCCTTTTCATGAACCCATGGTGTTGACCTTTCGAGATCCTGATTGGCTCGATATGAGTAAAATAGATCAATTGAAGACTGTTTTGGACGAAGCTCAGAAGTTGAAGAATGCTTGGAGGAACAAATACTTCATCCTCAAGTTGAAAAAGGAGAAATCTCAAAAGCTGCAAGAAGGAGAATCTGCAAGGAAAAGAAAGGCGCGAGAGGATTTATTTCCCCTCACACCTCCTCAAGGACTATTACCAGTGTTGATCTTCCTCCGACTACTGTAGCCTGGAAACAGTACGTGAACCGACTCATCAGTGAGAAAGCAAAATTACAGGAGCGCGTCAATCAGCTTACAGAAGAGCTTCGTGTGAAGAAGGAATTTGTGGAGTAGACTTCTAAGTTTCTTTTGCTTTTGTTTCAATGTAATAAAACTCTTAAAGGAGTACTTTGATTTGTAATGTTTCTCAAAATTTCAATAATAAAATGAGCTTTTTTTCCAGTTATCTTATGTTATAATACTGGTAAAAACACTTTGAGTTTCTTGAAGTTTCATCTTGCATCTGCATCTTTGCATCAACATAGCATCCTTTGAATTCTAGGGTCTCACTCTTGCTTCATCTTCACAGACAAGCTGAATCACCAGTACAACACTCGCGCCAGTCGACGTCAAAAGATGGATCAACTGGAACAAGATAGCTGTATGCTCCGTGATGAGGTTAAAATTATGAAAGAAAGCTTGGAGAGATTGAATGGGTTAGTTAAAGCTCTGTCCAATCAGTCTGCACTCAACAATCAAGACGTCCAGAGGACTGTTGTCTCCGAAGTCGTATCAGCACCTATCCCAGTGGTGCCTACTACCGTTGAACTTACCTACAACATGCCAATAGGTTTCCCGTGGGGGATGCCTCCTTACTTCACTCTAGCTGTTTATCGCCCACCTGTTCCTGAGGTTCCTGCTATGACCACTGTTCAAGTTGTTCTCGCAACTACTGTTGTGATGACTGCGGCACCTCCGCATGTGAATCCCACTCCGTATGTTCTGGATGAGCCAGTATTTCATGATTCACCAAGTGAAACTGTTGGATTCGAGGAAATAATGGATGGATTTCAAGACAAGTTCTCTAAGATTCAGAAGGAATTGAGAGCCCTATGTGGAAAGGAATTGTTTGGGAAAAGTGCTTCTGACTTGTGCTTGGTTCCAAATGTTAAGGTTCCGCCTAAGTTTAAGGTCCTTAATTTTGAGAAGTACAAGGGGAGTACTTGTCCATAAAGTCATCACATTATGTATGCTCGAAAGATGTCTGCGTAAACCAGCAATGATCAATTGCTTATTCATTACTTCCAAGACAGCCTGACAGGTGCAAGACTTAAGTGGTATATGGGGTTGGATAGTGCAAAGATCCGAACTTTCAATGATCTGGTTGAAGCCTTCGTCAAACAATACAAGTATAATGTGGATATGACTCCTGACCGTGATCAGTTAAGGGCTATGACTCAGAAGGATAAAGAGAATTTTAAGGAATATGCTTAACATTGGCGCGAGTTAGCCGCCCAAGTCACGCCGCCGCTAGAAGAAAAGGAAGTGACTAAGATCTTTTTGAAGACTCTTGGTTTATTCTTTTATGAGAAGATGGTAGCAAGTGCGCCCAGCGATTTCACCGAAATGGTAAACATGTGTATGTGTTTAGAAGAAGGGGTCAGTGAGGGAAGGTTAGCCAAAGAAGGAAATACCCCTAACAAAGCTAAGAAGTATGGAAGTAGTTTCGTCAAGAAGAAAGATCAGGATGTAAATGTTATACAACAAGGAAGACTCAGAAGAAGATATTCTCCATCGCAACAGGTTGCTGCGACAACACCACTTCTTAACACACCAGCATATCAACCACAGTTTTCTCAGCCATATCAGCAATCTCACAGGGCTCCGCAGCGGCAACATCAGCAAAATCAGCAACTGCATCAGCAGAACATGCCACAATTCAACAATCAGGGTTGTGTACATCGAAGGATAAGTTTTGACCCCATCCCAATGTCATACACATAGCTATTCCCAGTTTTGATTCACAAAGGACATATTCAGACGAAGGCACCACCTGAGGTTCCCAAGAATCCCCATCCTTCGTATAGAGCTGACAAGTTTTGCCCTTATCATCAAGGGGCTCCAGGTCATGATATTGAAAGTTGTTTTAGTTTGAAGGCCGACGTACAGAGGCTAGTTAAGTGCGAAATCTTGTCCTTTAAAGATTACAATCCTAACGTCCAGAATAATTTGTTACCCCAACACGGCTCGTTCTCCATGAAAATGATCCAAGATTATTTGGAAGGAAATGATCAGAAGATTTCAGGTGGAAAAGTGTAGCACTCCAAAATTTGGCTTTTCGTTTTGGTAGCGTCTGGCTTTTATTTCTTTGCATTTTCGCATTTCTGCATTTGCATAATATTCGTTCTTGAGACAAGGGATCAAGGTCTTCCCGTGACTCAATTTTCATCTTAGTGCATGAACCTGAACAACAAGCATCAGAATCCCTGGCATTTATTTTGCCCAGCGGTCGGGCGACCGATTTTATTTTATTTTGCAGGGGTATTTTTAGCTCAGGAAGCAGCATTCAGGTTATCGCAAGCATTCTCATGGTTATAATATTCAAGAGCAAGTTTCAGAAGCGGAACAGGGCTCAAAACTGACAGATTTCCCTCCAAAAGGCGCCAAAATTCAAATTTTAAAGGTGTTAACCGATTAACCAAGTCAAAATCAGGTCAAATCTGAATTTTTGAAGGTGTTAACCGATTAACCTATATGGTTAATCGATTAACCAGTGCAGATTTTTCCTCTGCACGTGAATTTTCAATGCAAGCCACTTTGGGGTCCAATTTTGGTCATGTGCAAATCTGATTTTCACATTGGGAAGGATCTAGAACATATTTGCATTGTGGTTAATTTCATTTTCCCTCCAAATGCCAATTCCTCATTCCAAACCAAATTTCACAAACCATATTCCAAACCTTACATTTGGATCCAAGCCTAAGTGATATTTAAGTGATCCACTCCAAACCAAAGGAAGCTAATCTCTCATAATTTCATTCTCATTTCAGAATTCATCTCAATTCTCTCAAGTTTTCTCTCAACCTCCAAAACCCCCACCAAAGCTCTTTTCATTGAAATCCTTGATTTCTAAGAGCTAAACCTTCATCCATTCTCTCCATTGAATCAATTTCTACATCCAATTTTCGTGCAAAATTGGATCTGAACTTGGAAGTGATTTTAGAAGTGATTATTTGGCTTATTTTGGCTTGATCTTGGTGAATCCTCACTCCTATTATAAGAATTGGCTTGGATCTTGAAGTATTCCATTTTCTTGCTTAGATCTATTCAATCGGAGTTGAATCAACAATTACCGAAGCAAATCTCCGCTTCGTAGGTTGGAATCCTAGATTTCTTGTTGTTTCAAACTTATTTTGCATAATCATGTGGATTTTCATCTTTGATTGACTTTTGGTTAATTTGATCCGTTTGATTCATGATTTGGTTGTGATAATCTGTTTGCATGCTGTTTGAATCATGGTTTGCTGGTTTAATTTTGTGTAAGTGATTATGCGATCATCCGGTTGATCGGATAAGTGCTTATTTGCTGAAAATGCGGCTCTGTTGCTGTTTTTCTTCTATTGGCACAGTGTTAATCGGTTAACACATTTGGTTAACCGATTAACCATCTCAAATATTCAAAATGTTCAAAGTTTTCAAGGTGTTAATTGGTTAACGCCTGGTGTTAATCTATTAACATGTACAAATTTCCAGATTTTCAAACATTTTTAAGTGGTTAATTGGTTAACCTCTGGTGTTAATCGATTAACACTGTGCCAGTAGGTCTACTTTGCTGTTTTGCTTGCTTGTTTGAGTACTGTTTCACATCGAATCATCATAGTTCAATATGATGCATTAGAAGTGAAATGCTTTGGGATATACGTTGCTGTTTTAGTTGTTTAATCGAGACTTCGTCGACTTGTGTTTGTTTTCCACTTAGATGCACACTCATGTGTTGTTGTTCGTAGTGATGATGTTCTTGCATATTCATGTTTGCTTACTATCTTGCATTTGCATTTCCTCTGGTGTTTTGCATCTTTATTTCTTGCATTAATAAAGGTCGAGATGTGCTTGTGGTGGTGTTTACCCCACACTTTGTTCCTCCCTTTGCTTGTGTGTTGCATTCCATGTTTGCATCCCTATTTTCACTCTCATTTGTGTTTGATCTTTCTTCTTCTCTTCTTTTTCTTTGCCATGCTCTCCCCATAGGATCTCTAATCTCTTTTGAGGTTATGAGAGACTTTAGGTTGGAAGCCATGCATGCTAACATTAGGTAGTATCCCCCTAACCTCAATCATAGGACCATTTTGCATGACAACTACTAGGTTTGAGTTAGTCTCCCTTTAGTTTGTCCTCTTTCCTTCTCATCTTCAAATCATATCAAAAAACTTAATAAAGGTTAACGAATGTTGTGCGTTACGAGCCTTAAGTACTTGGGAAATGATGATTGGGTGGTTGCCTCTCAATTGTCTAGAATGTTAGCGTATGTCCTTTGGACGATATGCGACGCATTCGCTCCTAGGTCATAGTCTTTAGTGCAATATGAGTTACAAATTAAACTCAAAACACTTCTTCACTAAAAGACACAAAAACAACTTCAAACTTCTTTTTGTCCTTTGGGACCCTTAATAATGGAAAACCTTTTTCATAAAAAAGAGTGTTGTTAAGCTTTGGTTCTACCGCAAATAGGCATTGTCCCTAACTGCTAGAACGAAGGTTTAACCCTACTTGGGTAAAACAGATTGAACCAACCAGTGTTCTAGTTAACCTGAACTATGTTTGCTATGATTTCTCGTACTAGACGAGAATACGTAGGCACGAGACGCGATGTCTCGGCGAGCAACCTTCCCCACCCTTTCACCCCTAGTTAGCTGAACTACGTTGACTCTGACTTTCCCATTGCACGAGGGAATACGTAGGCACAAAACGGCGATGCTCTGCCGAGGATCTTTTATTTTCTTTTTGTTCTGTGAGCAGGTAGCGTAGATAGTTTAAACACACCTTTTAGATAGACAACAAGCATGGATCCCGTCGAGTACGACGGACGTGAGGGATGCTCATACCTTCCCCTTTCGTAACCGACTCCCGAATCCAGGACTTGGTTGCGATGACCTTGTCTTTCCCTTTTTCGTTAGGTTTTTCTGATCGCTTCCTTTCCCTCTCTTTGGGATAAATAACGAAAGGTGACGACTCTTCTGTTTTCCGCCGGGTGTTTTCGCAGTTGCGACAGCTGGCGACTCTGCTGGGGACAACAATGGTTCCCTATGCGAGTCAATCCTAGCGCTTGGTTGTTTATATTTTGGGTGTATGTATATACGTGTTGTACTTTATTTATCTTTCTGTATTTACTTTCAGCATTGTATATATCATTATTGTTATGCTGTGGAAAGGGAATGTTCCATTGAGAGATAAGTCGGACCTGGGCTTGAGTACACAGATAGTATTAGAAGTTAAAAGTAGTAGTGAACCTGTATGTTAGGCATGCACTAGTTCCCACGAAATTTGCGCTCAGACGAGATTCTCTTTGATGACTTTCTTTCCAGCCCAGTGGGCCGTTGAGAGGATTTCAGATCTAAGGGTTGTCGACTCTGGGTACCGATCATTTGTGATTCAGCTAAGTGAGGCCTCTTCGGGGAATTATGATGCCAGACCAGAAATGGTGAACGTATCATCGTTTCTTGAAAGTCTGTGACGCTGATTAACGCATAGGATGCTGATTCTTATCAGTGGATAGGTCCATACCTGTGAGAGGGATTGGGTTGTGCAGGAAACCTGGACTTTCAGACTACCTGGTTTTCTTTGCAGTGTGAATCTGTGTTCCCGATATCAGAGGTTCCTATTATCAGAGTTATGCTATGTTCTTACCAAAGTAAAGCGCTGGTTCTTCTCGATCAACAGCACAACAAGCTTAATCCCCTGTTGCATTTGCATTTGCATAATCATCCTGCATGTAACATTGCATGTCTATGTGTTCGAAAGGTTCTCGTCTTTCCCTTGATCCTAGTACTGATTTGCTGTAAAGAGGGAAGTAGACAGAAAGATGCTTGTTGTATCCAAGATCCCGATGCCTGAGTTAGGACCTTTATTTGGTCTGCTTTCCATGGCTGAGCCTGGCGTCTTTGGACCCTTCAGGAAGAATCTTACCTGATATAGGAAAAGGTTATTATGGTGTTCGTATCCATCCCTTCTGGTCTTGTTTATTGAAACTGGAATCAAGGGGGAGATCTCCCTGTGAATACATAGACATGTTTACATTTTTCATCTCTCATTTGCATTTGCATCGTAGGGAATGAGGAGTTCAGTTTCCATGGATATTCAACTCGAGGGAATCAACGAAGAGTAATAGATCAAATTCGGGCAGAGTTGAGGGAAGTCCGAAGCCAGATGGGACAATTCATGATGGACATGCAAGTCTTATGTCTGAATTAGAAGGTGCTTAAGGAGGAGGTTCACCAACTGAAGACTCAAATGGGCCTGATCATAGAAGTGATAAGGAATGGGCTAACAAAGGAGGGTGATCAGGTACCTGAAGTTGCAGCAGAGATGGTTGTCCCACCTTTATCTGTGGAACCTCTCTTAAGGCGTGATGTGCCTCGAAGACCTGCTGCACAACCTGAGATCCCAAATTTGACACGTCAGCAACTACCTCCTGTTTCCCAAGACAATCTTAAGAATAGGAGGTCTGCTCAGAGGCCGAAGCAGCCCGACAGAATCTTTAACTAGATCCCTATGACTTATGCTCAGTTGCTGCAACTCTGGCTCCATTTACTGGCAAGCCACCACCAGGCTATGATGCAAGTGCCCACTGTGATTTCCATTCTGGGGCACCAGGGCATAACGTCGAGAACTGCAAAGCTTTTAAGCACAAAGTTCAGGACTTAATTGATTCAAAGGCAGTTGAGTTCACGTCGGGCGGCGTAAGTGTACCAGGTGATCCTATCCCATTCGTTGCAAAAAATGTGGATGTACCTATTCGCTCCCTTGAAGCTGTATCAGGTCAAGAGGATGCCATGCAATTTATGACTTCTGAATCTCCGTGCCCGCAGCTATTGCTGCTTCCTAGGCTAAGTCTGACGGCGAAAGTGCCTGAACGCGAGGAGATCCTTAATCAGCGCCAACAACCTCATGCTCTTCGACATCAAAATTATCGGCGCCAGAATCAGAATAGGCCTCGTAACAATTTGGAAAGAAGGATTTCTCCTCTTCATCCAGTGCCGATGCCGTATGTTGCACCCCAAATTTGTCCTACCTTTACATAGTTTCTAGTGCCACTTTATATCGAATGAATAAAATGGCACAATTGGCAAGAGACCGTGTGTAAGGAGTTGTGAGTGTGAGAGGTCGAGAGTTCGAATCCCACCTTCTTCACTTTTTGTTTTGTTTCTTTTATTTTTATTCTTTGTTACCTATATAAACATGAGTTGCATTTGAGAAAGGGGGGGGGGGGGGGGGAGAAGGAGACAAAAGAAAAAACGGCGGCCGTTCTCACAACTTATCAGAAGGAGAAGAAAGGGACGGTTCTTCGAAGAAGAAGACGGAGCTTCCTTCGTTAATCATCATCATCGCGACTCAGAGAAGCTCAAGCTCTCATCATTGTCCTCCTTCCGGAACTGCTTCAAATCCCATCTCAAGAATCCGTCGCCGTTACCGTAAGCTTTTCCTAACTTTTTAGATTTAGTTAATATTAAAATGAATTTTCTTAATTAAAACTCCTCTTGAACCAAAATTCTTTTTTTAGAGGTTAGTGCATTATCTTTAATTAAACCATTTTAAAAAAAAAGAAATACAACAAAAGAAACATAAAGCTAACATTAAGACCTTTTATTCAACATTAAAGCTTTTTTTTGAACAAGATTTAAAACTCTTTTATTAAAGTTAAAATCTCTTTTAAATTTTTTTTCTTCCAAAATTAAAATCTTTTCTTAAAACTAAAACTTTTTTTCCAAATTTAAACCACCTTTTTAAAATTTAAATCTAAGTTTGTAAATTAAAACCATTATTTAGTTAAAGTTACTACAAACCTTTTTTAAAATCTATATATATCTATATAAAACTTATAATTAAAAACCATTTTTTATAACTTATAATTAGTTTATTTTTTTAATAACTTGAAATTATATTTTTTCTGATGACTAATAATTAAAAACATTTTAATAGCTTATAGTTAGTATTTCCTTTTTTTTTATAATTTATAGTTAGTAACAATTTTTTATGATTTATAGTTAATTTAGTTTTTAATAAATTGTAATTAAAAAAAAACATTTAGATTTCTAATTTATGACGTTCGTAACATTTTTTTTCTCAGTTGTATAGTTTATTGATCCTTTATTTTTTGCACTCCAATTTATAGTTGTAATTTACGCGAGGCAATCGTCGCTCTTATTTCATTATTATTCTTGCATTTTCCATGGATGTAATTTACGCGAGGCCATGGTCGCGGTTTATTTTTTATTTCGTATTTTTGGGGATTTGTAATTTACCCGAGTGATCGTCGCGACGCTTTTTCCGCTTTCTTTACTTTTCGCACTTTAATCTTGTCGTATAATAATTTGCCGTATTTTGCACGTTTAGCCGTTAGAATCCTTCCGAAGGAATTAGGTTTAGCCGTTTGACCGCCGAGTCAATAACCCTAATTTCAGCCGTTTCAAAACCCTAATAGCCTAGGTGTCCCGCCGTGGACGAAAATGCCCTTTACCCTAGCATTAGGTCAAAGAGTCGCCGTACTCTGTTTAGGGTTTCCCGCCGTGGAATCCCTAATTTCAACCCTAAATTTTCAATTAACAAATTCAACATAGAAATAGGAGTTTCAAAGACTCCACGCAAGCGTGTCCTTAAGATACGTTTATTCCCCCATTGAAACCTTGACCATAGCCAAGACGTTTCTAACCTCCCTTTTAAGGGGAACTACAATTACTCTGATTCCATTCCCGTCAGGATATGTAGGCACAAGATGCGACGTCTTGCCGAGTAAACTTAGGACTAACCCTTAGGCCTTTAGGTCACTCTATCTCTTAGCTCAATATATATTAAAGCAGATAATAAAAAAAAAGCATACAATAAACAAAAGGTTCCTGTAGAGTACTATAGAAGTTTAGGGTGCTAGTATCTTCCCTAAGCTTAACCAACCCCTTACCTAGATCTCTCCCCGCATCGTCTTTATGATGCAAAATTAGGTTTTCCTCTTTTGACCTTTTCCTTCGGATAAATCAAAGAGCGGTTGTGAACTAAAGATGCGACTCAAATTAATTAATAATTTGATATCATATTCTAACCGCAACACCGTACAATCAACTTCTGCCATATTTGATTCAGAACTCATTGGTGGAACCCCAGACTCTCAAGCCGGTGCCAGAGCCGTACCCTCCTGGATATGATCCCAGTGTTCAATGCGGATATCATGGAGGATCCATGGGACACTCAATTGATGACTGCAAAGCCTTTCAAGCCAGGGTGTAACAGTTGATCGACAAGAGGTACATTTCCTTTCCGAGAGGAAGATTGAGGATACATGTCGACCTCTCATCTGATTAAGTTTGAAGATGGCTGACTCAGCAGCAAGTCATGATTTGAAAGCTCGGTTCCCCAAAAGCTGGCAATCTCTGTTTTATCATGCCATTTCTTTGCATTTGTAGTTTCTTTTCTGTTGAAGCGCAAACTCATTTGTAAAACTTGATTGTTTTCGATTGATATTGATAATGAAACGAATATGCATGTTTTTGATTAAATCCATTTGTGTTCACTTATGTTTTTAATTGATGTCTAACGCTTGTTTAAGCGGAATCCGGGGAGGATGACAAAAGTGAAAGACACGCAAGCTTCCGATTGTATGCTTTTGAATGAAACCTGATGATGATGTACATGCATTGTTTCAAATTCCTAAACACCGGAGATATAAGGATGATAATCCCTTGTCAACCCCTTTGAGCCTAGAAGTAGGAGTTTCTTTCTAAAAAAACGAAAAAACCCTCAATCTTAACCCGGGGTAGGGTAGGTGTCAATTAATTTGACCGAGCGTCCAAATTGCAAAAGGAGCGTTCCCATTCGAGGACTAATCACACCTCTAGAGGTCGTGCCTAAAAAAACCTCAGTGGTTATCCCTTGACGACCAAGGAGTGAAACAGTCACAATCCCTTTAACAAGTCAGACAAGCCGGTGTCACACGATTTGTTCGAAAAAGAAAAAAGAATCAAAAGAAGAAGCACGCTAAGTCAATAACTTGAGAACAAGTGGCTTAGGAAAAAATTAGGTCATCTCGCTAGACTTTGAAATCAAAAGAAGCTCAAAAGAGCCAGTCCAGAAAAAAGTTAGGGAGAAAAGCAGAAAAGTGAAAAGGATTGCAAAAGAAAAATCCTCAAACAAATAAGTCGTGTAACTCCAGGCACAAAAGACGAAAAGCGAGTGACTGTCACTCCTGAAAAACTTGTGGTTTCCCGAACCATCACTCCTGTCACTCAACCTTTGAAAGGTGAGCGCTAGTGTCAAATTAGATGAACTTAAGATTGGAGAACATCAAGGAGAATGGGTGGGTTAGAATAAACTTTGAGCCTTATATCCTTTTTTCTAAAAACCGTGAACCTGACCAAGTTACAACCTTCAAAAGTCCTAATTGAAGCATGGTGGTTTCGAAAGCATACTTCGGTAAAGATCGCGTCGAAATTGACTCCTAAAAAGGATTCTTCTTATCAGGTTGCTACTAAGGTTGACATTTTGATAGGTGATTTGTTCATTATATGTCACAAATTTTTTCAAGTGAGCAGGCTTGGATTTCAAAACTGTCGTATGTATTGCATTAGTATATCTTTTGTGCAGAACAATTTATTTTACTGGCGAGTAAGCATTTGACATTAGGAAAGTTTCCACAGTAGGAAGTTTGATCAGGATAGAATACAGAATGCCCACTCCGTTGAGTCGGGGCAACCTATATCTGTAGCACCCCAAAATTTTCCTTTCCATTTTGGCAGCATCTGGCTTTTGTTTCTTTGCATTTTCGCATTTCTGCATTTTGCATAGCATTCGTTCTTGAGACAGGGGATCAAGGTTTTCCCGTGGCTCAGTTTTCATCTCAATGCATGAACCTGAACAGCGAGCATCAGAGGCTCTGGCATTTATTTTGCCCAGCGGTAGGGTGACCAATTTTATTTTATTTTGCAGGGTATTTTCGGCTTAGAAAGCAGCATTTAGGCTATCGCAAGCATTTTCATGGTTATGATACTCAAAAGCAAGTTTCAGGAGTTGAACAAAGCTCAAAACAGTTGGAAACGGACAAACGGGCAGATTTCCCTCCAAAAGGCGCCAAAATTCAAATTTTGAAGGTGTTAATCGGTTAACCTATATGGTTAATCGATTAACCAAGGCAAAATTAGGGAAAATTAGGATTTTTGGAAGGTGTTAACCGATTAACCTATATGGTTAATCGATTAACCAGTGTAAATTTTGTCTCTACACGTGAATTTTCAATCGAAACCACTTTGGGGTCCAATTTTGGTCATGTGCAAGTATGTTTTTCACTTTGGGAAGGATCTAGAACCTATTTGAAATTTGGTTAATTTCATTTTCCCTCCAAATGTCCATTCCTCATTCCAAACCAAATTTTCCAAGCCTTTCATTTGGATCCAAGCCTAAGTGATACTTAAGTGATCCACTCCAAACCTCACACAACTAATCACTCATAATTCACTCATTTTCAGAATTGATCTCATTCTCTCTCAATTCTCTCTCAATTCTCCAATCTCCAAAACCCTCACAAAAGCTCTTCTCATTGAGATCATTGATTCTTCATTGGAATCCTTGAATCCTAAGAGCTAAACCTTCATCCATCCTCTCCATTGAATCAATTTCTTAATCCAATTTTCGTGCAAAATTGGATCTGAACTTGGAAGTGATTTTGGAAGTGATTATTTGGCTTATTTTGGATTGATCTTGAAGGATCTTCATTGCTACCACAAGAATTGGTGTGGATCTTGAAGTATTCCGGACTTCTAGCATCGGATCTATTCAATTACAGTTGAATCAACATTAACCGGAGCAAATCTCCGCTCTGAAAGTTGGATCAAAATCTGTTATTAGCTTATTTGCATAATCATGTAGATTTTCATATTTGATTAACTTTTGGTTAATTTGATCCTATTGATTCATGATTTGGTTGTGTTAATCTGTTTACATGCTGTTTGAATCATGATATGCTGGTTTAATTTTGTGATTAAGTGATTATGAGATGATCTGGTTGATCAGATAAGTGCTTATTTGCTGAAAATGTTGTTCTGTTGCTGTTTTGCTGCTGTTGGCACAGTGTTAATCGGTTAACACATATGGTTAACCGATTAACCATTTCAAATATTCAAAATTTTTAACGTTTTCAAAGTGTTAATCGGTTAACACATATGGTTAACCGATTAACATGTGCAAATTTCCAGATTTTCAGCCATTTTTAAGTGGTTAATCGGTTAACGCATATACTGTGCCAATGGGTCTGTTTTGCTGATTTTCTTGCATGTTTGAGTACCGTTTCACATAGAATAACTGTAGTTCAATACGATGCATTAGAAGTGAAATGTTCTAGACATTTTGTCGCTGTTTTGGTTGTTTAATCGAGACTTTGTCGACTTGTGTTTGTTTTCCACTTAGATGCACACTTGTGTGTTGTTATTAATAGTGATGATGTGCTTGCATTTGCATTTTCTCTTGTGTTTTGCATCTTTGTTTCTTGCATTAATAAAGGTCGAGATGAGCTTGTGATGGTATTTACCCCAGACTTTTTCCTCCCTTTGCTTGTGTGTTGCATTGCATGTTTGCATCTCATTTGTGTTTAATTTTTCTTCTTCCTTTGTCTTTCTTGGCCATGCTCCCCATAGGATCTCTAATCTCTTTTGAGGTTATGATAGACATTATCACACAAACCATGCATGATAACATTAGGGTAGATGCTTTCCCTTTCAATCCTAATCTTAGGACCATTTTGCATGACAACTGTTAGGTTTGAGTTAGTCTCCCTTTAGTTTGTCCTCTCTCCTTCTCATCTTCAAATCATGTCAAAACACTTAATAAAGGCTAATGAATGTTGTGCATTACGAGCCTTAAGCTACTTGGGAAATGATGATTGGGTGGTTGCCTCTCAATTGTCTAGAATGTTAGCGTATGTCCTTTGGACGATATGCGACGCATTCGCTCCTAGGTCATAGTCTTTAGTGCAACATGAGTTACAAATCAAACTCAAAACACTTCTCCTCTAAAAAGCACAAAAAAAGTTCAAACCTTTTTTGTCCTTTGGGACCCTTAATAATGGAAAACCTTTTTCATAAAAAAAGAGTGTTGTTAAGCTTCGGTTCTACCGCAAATAGGCTTTGTCCCTAACTGCTGGAACAGAGGTTTAACCATACTCGGTTAAAACACTTAATCAACCTGTGGTTTCATGTCAGCCCGAACTACGTTTGTTCTGATTTCTCATACCAGATGAGAATACATAGGCACGAGATGGCGATGTCTCAGTGAGAAACCTTTCCCCTTTTTCCGTAGTTAGCCGAACTGCGTTGACTCTGACCTTCCCATTGCACAATGGAATACGTAGGCACAGAGCGGCGATGCTCTGCTGAGTCACTTTTCTTTTCTTTTTATCCTGTGAGCCTGTAGCGTAGATAGATTAAACACACCCTTAGATATACAACAAGCGTGGATCTCGTCGAGTACGACAGACGTGAGGGGTGCTAATACCTTCCCCTTGCGTAACCGACTCCCGAATCCAGGACTTGGTTGCGATGACCTCCTCTTTTCCCTTTTTCGTTAGGTTTTTCCGATCGTTTCCTTTCACTCTCTTTGGGATAAATAACGAAAGGTGGCGACTCTTCTGTTTTCCGCCGGGTGTTTTTCGCAGTTGCGACAGCTGGCGACTCTGCTGGGGACCCCGGTTCCCTATGCGAGTCAATCCTAGCGCTTGGTTGTTTATATTTTGGGTGAATGTATATACGTGTTGTACTTTATTTATCATTCTGCATTTACTTTCAGCATTGTATACATCATTATTGTTGTGCTGTGGGAAGGGAATGTTCCTTTGAGAGATAAGCCGGACCTAGGCTTGAGGAAAAACATAGTATTAGAAGTGGAAAGTAGTGGTGAACCTGTATGTTAGGCATGCACTAGTTCCCACGAAATTCGCGCTCAGACGAGATTCTCTTTGATGAATTTCTTTCCAGCCCAGTGGGCCGTTGAGAGGATTTCAGATCTGAGGGTTGTCGACTCTGGGGGCCGATCATTTATGATTCAGCTAAGTGAGGCCTCTTCGGGAGATAATGATGCCAAACCAGAAATGGTGAACGTATCATCGTTTCTTGAAAGTCTGTGACGCTGGTGAACGCATAGGATGCCGAACCTTATCAATGGATAGGTCCATACAAGTGAGAGGGATTGGGTTGTGCAGGAAACCTTGACTTTCAGACTACCCGGTTTTCTCTGCAGTGTGAATTTGTGTTCCCGATATCAGAGGTTCCTTTTACCAGAGCTATGTTATGTTCTTGCTAAAGCGGAATACTAGTTCTTCTCGATCAATAACACAACAATCTTGATCCCCTGTTTGCATTTGCATGTGCATTTTGATCTGCATTTTCATTAACATGTATTTATGTTGCAGGTGCATATTTCCCTCTGATTCTAGTGTTTTTTTATCTGACATGAAGCCCTTAAGGAGGACATTGGCCTACAAATTTCCAACACCCGATATATGAGCTTTGCGAAGTTTGATTTCGTTAGTCGACAAGAAGTAATGGAAGGCTTCAGAAAATCCTATGGGAAGCTTATGAGCATTGTATGTAAGCCTTCTTTGAATGAGTTGAATGGTCTTCATACTCTGTTACAGTTCTATGATCCTCAGTTGAGAGGCTTTACTTTTCAGAGTTATATGTTGGTGCCAACATTAGAGGAATTCTCTGCACTTCTAGGAGTGCCTATTCTTAACCAGATACCATTCTATCATACTGAGGATGAGTCAAATCTGGCTAAGCTTATTGCAACTTTACATTTAGACGCATCTAAGTTGACAGGGAAATTAGCTAAGAGAAATGGAATCTCTGGGTTTCCGTTACCTTTTCTGGTGGATAAAGCTCGACATTTTGCCAAGGAGGGTTGTTGGTTGTTGTTCCCTAATATTCCAGACTTCATAGATGTGGATGCATTCCGTATCTTTGCTTCGAGGAATCCTATACCTATGCTGTTAGGTGATGTTTATCATTCCGTACACTATAAGAATGAGAACAGAAGAGGGAAGAGTGTATCTTGTTGCGCACCCTTGTTTTATCTATGGTTTGTAAGCAATCTTCCCAAGACTGGTCCGTTCTCCGATATTGCAGGTACATCGGAATGGTATGAACATTTGATTAGATTGTCTGCTGAGGATATTGTCTGGTTTGATAGGGATATGCTAGGTATCGAGATCATTTATAGTTGTGGAAGCTTTCCTAATGTCCCGCTAGTCAGAAGGAAGGGTTGCATAAACTATAACCCGTCTATTGCGATCAGGAAATTTGGGTACGCATTGAGAAGTCCTCTGAAGGATGAAGAGATACAGGAATCTCTGTATCTCACCGGGTTATTGGAGGGGGATACCTTAGCCAGAGTTGAGCATGCTTGAAGCAATGTCCACAAAAGAGGGAAGGTTTCCTTAGGGAAGAGAAATAATCGAGCCTATGACCCCTACTTGGTTTGGATTCAGAGCAGAGCCGAGAAGTTGATGATGCCTTACCCATTTGCTAAGCCTGCGTGTCCTCTTGTGATTGAAGAACCCACTACGGTTGACATCCAGAAGTACAATCGGTTGTGGGCTAAAAAATAAGAGTTGAAGAAGGTTAATGAGAAGCTGGAAGAAGAGATTACTCAGCTTCGGGGCGAGAAGAATGAAGCAACTTATTCTTTGAAGAGGCAGACGGAGCTGGTGAACAGTTTGGGTATGGATTTGACCAAGCAAACTAGTTCTCGAGAGCGTCTGGGTTTGGATCTCAAAGCTGTTAGTGATGTTCTTGCTTCCAAGAAGAAAGAATTAGACAAAGCTTATCTGGAGATTTCGAAGTTCAATGAGCAGTGGAATGCAACTCTCACCAACAACAAAGCACGTGAAGACGGGTTGAAGCAACAGATTGCCAAGCTGAGAACTCAGATCAGAGCGAAAGATGAGAGGATATCAGATGAAGCCTCGCTCAGACGACACAGTGATTGTAAGCTGCACGAAGCGCTTGCAACCTTGGAGGATTTTAGAGCTAGGGCTGATTCAAAGAGATGCAAGCTTGAAGAAGTATTTGGTGAAGGTGCTTGGGAAGACTACGCTAAGGATCTATAACACACTATTAGCCAGCGAGAGCTACTCATCCAGGGGTTGCTCACTAGACCGGACCATCCTGAGATACAGGAGTTGTTAGAGGAGTTTCGGGCCTGGCGTCATACTTGATGTTTTTGTTTCCTTGTAGCTTGTTGTTACTATTGTATTGACCATCACCAAGCTTGTTGGTCGAGGTCATTTTCTGTGTACTCAGTGTTATGCCTGTATGCTGCCTGTTCGGGCTGTTCATCTTTATATATGAGGTTTTTCTCTATGCTTGTGGGTTCTCCATTGTCGACCTGTTATTCTTGGAACTAGAATCGGGGGGAAATTTCCTGTTGCATATATACATGTTTGCATTTTTCATCTTGCATTTTCATTTGCATCACAGGTGTTCTTAGTGGCTTCTGTTCCTAACTCTGCTTGATTTTCTTTAGTTCAGGGTTGAGGAAGTTGAGGAGTTCAGTTTCTACAGGTATCCAACTTGAGGGAATCAGCGAAAAGTGATAGATCAAGTTCAAGCCAAGTTGCAGGAAGTCAGGGCTCGAATAGCTCAATTCATGGAGTTGATGCAGACGGTTGCTAGTGGGCAGGAACAGTTAAGAACTTTGGTCCAGCCGTTGATAGCACGGGTTGACGAAGAGGGCATTTTGCATGGAGGAGCTAGTGTTA
The DNA here is from genome assembly GCA_963859935.3 of Lathyrus sativus. NCBI lineage: Eukaryota > Viridiplantae > Streptophyta > Magnoliopsida > Fabales > Fabaceae > Lathyrus > Lathyrus sativus. The sequence goes on along the minus strand of OZ012739.1, from coordinate 350,533,356 downwards.
TTCCTCCACCGATCGGTGGATCTATTCCACAGGGTATCCCTACTGTCGTCATACCTCCGGGCGGAGGAGCTGCGAATGAGAATGGTAATATTGCTGGTAATGGAAGTGTGTGCGTTGTGCACAGGGCTGCTGGCATTGGGAAGATTACCAGGATGATGTGTTTTCCATGAGAGATATGGAGGGTGGGTTACCGACTGAATCTGACTGAAGGTTTAAACTGATCGAGGAGAAGATGAAATCATTTGAAAATCAGAACTCTTTGGGCTTTGATATGTCCGATCTTGGTCTAGTTCCTGGGGTCAGGATTCCTCCCAAATTCTAGGTGCCCGATTTTGATAAATATAAAGGGACGACTTGTCCAAGAGTGCATATTCGGGCATATTTCAGGAAGATGTATGCTTACTTCAACGATGAAAAGCTGCTAATGCATTTTTTCCAAGACAGTCTGGCAGGGGCGTCTTTGGAATGGTATATGGGACTCGAGAGAACTCATATCCGCAGCTGGAGAGAATTGGCCAAAGCTTTTGTGCGTCACTATCAGTATAATAGTGATCTAGCACCCAACAAGGTACAATTACAAAGCTTGTCGCAGAAGAGTACTGAGAGCTTCAAGGAATACGCCCAAAGGTGGCGGGATTTAACTCCAAGAGTACAACCCCCTATGGTTGAAAGGGAGTTGATCGACCTGTTCATGGCGTCATTGCCTGATGTGTACTTTGAGAAGTTGATAGGCTGCATGTCTGCAGGGTTTTCGGATCTGGTAATTGCTGGTGAGAGAATCGAAAGTGGGATTAAGTCTGGAAAGATTCCAAATGGTGGTGGATCCTCTTTGGGAGGAACGAAGAAACCATATTCAGCAAACCCTAAGAAAAGGGAGGGGATGCAAACACTATTTCTCACAAGGGTAAAGGTAGAGCTCAGTCCCGTTATGATCAACAAGTTGCTACAATGAATATTCCGGCCGCAGCTCCGCGACCTTATGCTGCTAGACGCATAATGCCTGATAGACAGTTCGCGAATCCTCCGATGCCGTATTCTCAGCTGTTACAACATTTGTTGCAGTTACAGTTGGTTCAGAAGACGACTCTGGCTCCTCTCACTGGTACAACACCTCCTAGCTACGATGCGAATGCTCATTGCGATTTTCACTCAAGCGCCCAGGCCATGATATTGACCATTGCAAAGCTTTCAAGCACAAAGTCCAAGATTTGCTTGATTCCAAAGCTATCAATTTCACCAACGATGGGCCCAATGTGACTCAAAACCCGATGCCGAATCATGGGGCGGTCGGAGCCAATGCCATTATTGATGCGGAGAAGCTAAATCTGGTAACTGATGTTGGGGATTTGAAGACTCCGCTGGGGTTTGTGAAGTCTAGCTTGTTGAAGAAGGGGGTGTTTCCAGGTTGTTCTCTTGACTGCTCAGAGTGTGAAATGCATCCAGAGGGTTGAAATCTTTTGAGAAAGGGTATTCAGAGAACGATGGATGAGGGATGTTTGCAATTTGATAGAGTTGTGAAAGAAGATGACGATAAAGTGACTAATGATGGAAGTGAAGTTGCTACGATCTCCATTCCATACCGGACAATCAATATTTCAGCGCCTGCTAGGCCAGCTCAAGTTATCATTACTGTACCTGGACCTGTGCCATACGAGAGCACTAGAGCTATTCCATGGAATTATGAGGGAGAGGTGTTCTGTAATGGGCAAAATCAGGAATGGACAGCGTCTACAGATGGAAGTTCGTCGGTTGAGAATATCGTTGGGGCTGGAGGTATCACTAGAAGTGGTAGAGTCTTTTCACCATCATAGGTTAATGGTGATAAGAATGGCAAAGGTAAATGAAAGGCCGTGATTGAAGAGACTGTCCAACCACAGGTCGGTGCTGATGATATTTCGAAGGATGTAGAGGAATTTATGAGGCTTATTCAAAAAAGTGACTACAAGATTGTGGATCACTTAAATCAGACTCCTTCGAAGATTTCTATCCTGTCGTTATTGTTGTGTTCGGAGGCACACCACAATGCATTATTGAAGATCTTGAATGAAGCGTACGTACCCCAGGAGATCTCTGTTAACCAGTTAGAGGGGTAGTAGCTCATGTAAACGTCGGTAATGGTCTTGGTTTTACTGATTTGGATCTAACTCCTGCCCGGAGAAACCATAACCGTGCTTTGCATATATCTTTGGAATGTAGAGGTTCTCTGATGCCGCATGTCCTGGTTGATACATAATCATCTCTCAATGTGCTTCCGAAGAAGGCATTGATGAAGTTGGATATTCAAGGTTTGATATGCACACCAAGTGATTTGGTCGTGAGGGCTTTTGATGGATCTAAGAGATCAGTGTTTGGGGAGATCACGTTGCCTATTCAGATAGGACCAAAGATCTTTGATGCAACTTTCTACATTATGGATATCCAGCCAGTATACAGCTGTTTGCTTGGCCGATCTTGGATACACGCTGTAGGAGCAGTCACCTCAACTTTGCATCAAAAGTTGAATTATATGGTGGAAGGGAAGATAGTCACGGTATGCGGTGAGGAGGATATTATGGTTAGCCATTTGTCATTTCCAAGTACGTGGAAGTGGATGGGGAGATCCACGAAACACTCTTCTAGGCGTTCGAAACAGTCCAGATTCAGGGGAAGTCACCTATAGAAGCCAAGGTGTCATACCCCAAATTTGTCCTACTTCGATATTTAATGGATGTTTGACTGCTTCACGACTTCTGGCCATGATTCTCTAAGACTTCGTTTATAAAGACTTTATATGTACTCATTGTGGTTATAATCTCTAGCAATTTATGCTGAACTCTTATGGGAGGAGTGTGCCTCCAGCCCCTTGTACCCAAACTCATATGTGTCCTCGTTATCATGATCAGACAGATGTGATATGGTCAAACGACATCAAATGCATGATTGGATACATCTCGCAGCATACCTGATGGATTTCAAGAAATTTATACCCTATTTCCACTTGACTACAAGTTTCTCTAAAGGCGTCAAGCTGTGTTTGAATCCTAAATCAGTTTGTGACAAACTTAGATTTAATTTGCAAGTTTTGAGTCATGCTTGAATTTAGATGCAATTAGTCCATAAGATATTCCAATTTGTTTCAAGATGTAATAAATTAGTTTCAAGTAGCACTGAACCATATTTCATGGTTGGTACTAAGGATGTGTTATCAGGTTCTGCTTGATTACTTGGTAAAGATGAAGAGAACACAGACTTCTTTTCATATGGCATTTGATTTGGTGGAATTGGGTGAATCGTTGTGTTGTGATGAGATGAAAATGTAGAGGATTTTATGGTTTTACTTTGCATTGACGGGAAGATTTCAAGAAGCGAGAAGCTTGATTCGGAAGGTGTTGCGTTTGGAAGATTATGAGGTTAGTGGCTTGGTTTTTGATGAAATTGCATTCGGGTATTGTGAGAAGAAGGACTTTAAAGATTTGATTAGTTTCTTTGTTGAAGTAAATTGTGTTCCTAGTATAATAGCGGGTAATAGAGTTATGAATTCTATGTGCGAAAGCTATGATGTAGAGAGAGCGAGTTTGCTTTTGAATGAACTCGAAAGTGTAGGTTTTCATCCTAATGAAGTAACCTATAAGATATTAATTGGTTGGAGTTGTTATGAAGGAATGTGTCGCTACTGCGAAAATCGGCGCCGGCTGAACAGAAGAGTCGCCACCGTGCGTTATTTATCCCACGGGAGGGAAAGGAAACGCTCAGAGTAAACCTCGCACAACACGGGAAAGGTATGGTCGTCGCAACCAAAACCTGGGTTCGGGAGTCGGTTACGCAAGGGGAAGGTATTAGCACCCCTCACGTCCGTCGTACTCGACGGGATCCACGCTTGTTTTCGGGTATGGATTGTTATTCTATCTAAACTATAGGTCAAGGGTTAAAAAGAAAATAAAATGAAAATAAAAATGACTCGGCAAAGTATCGCACTTTATGCCTACGTATTCCCGCCTGGAACGAGAAATCAGAGTCAACGTAGTTCGCCTACCTACGGGAAAGGAGGGGAAGGTTGCTCGCTAGGATATCGCATCCTATGCCTACGTACTTTCACACGGCATGAAAGATCAGAGCAAACGTAGTTCGGGCCACGTACGACACAAGTCTGTCTTGGTTGGTTTTATTCCTTTTGAAAAAGGTTTTTCTGATTAACAGTCCCAGCGGACAAAAAATGACGTCTTGATGAGTTCACCTTCTTTTACGGAAGAAGTGTCTTTTATTGTGTTTGAAATCTTTATGTGTTTTTCTGTTTGTTTTGAGAAAGAAAGAGACAGAACTCTAACCTATGGTTGCGAAGGGAATCAAACTAACCTAATGTTATCATGCATGGGTTAAGACCTAATGTCTATCATGCTCCTCTCCTGCACAGAGAGAAACAGAGATCCTAAGGGAATAGACGGAAACAGAAACAATAGCAGATATATACAGTAAAGCAGTAAAATGCATGGATGCAACAGTACAAGCGAGGCAAGGGAGTCCCACTCAACCTCGAACCTAGAAAACAATAGGCGAAAGTGAACCGGCTTCACTTTCAACCCAACAGGGTAAACAGCAAACAATACAACCAGGAAATCCAAACAATACATCAGCAATGAAATACAACAGCTAAAGAAACAGCATCAGCAGCTCTGACTCAACATCTAGCTTCAAGTAATCTCCAATCAGCTACAGGCTTCAACAAGCATCAATCTCCATCTTCATGGCCTTCAGGCAAGGGCTTTGATCATCAGTCTTCTATAAGCAATGGCTTTTCTTCAAGTCTCCAATCTTCAGGGATGAACATCAGTCAACAAGAGGAGAGGAATGTAAACAGTAAATTACCTACCAAGGGTGGCTCATTAACTGTTAACATTATACAGACAGGTTTCTCTCAAAAGTTCTATCTTCCCAATACGTTCACTGATCCTTCCAAAGGAAGGAGGTGGATATCTGAAAGAGACTTTGAATCACAGAGAAAGGATGGATGCAGACAAGGCATTCCATGTTTGAGAAACAAGCTTTCTAATCTAGAGCTCTGCCTAGCTCCTAAACCCTAGTCTCCTCAGCAGCTGCTAGCAAGAACCTCCTTTCCAATTCTGGAAGTTGAACTTCAATCTCTGGATCTCCAATGGTCTTTATCTCCTCAAGTCTTCAGCTCTCCCAAGTCCCCAGACAATCCCAATACCCAAGCAAGCAAGCAATAATCCCCAGAGGGCACACCACACCAGTCAATCAGATATATACAATACAGTAATAGCAGTAGGGGAAGCCTGACTTTTTCTAAGGGGATCTAATAACTACCCATAGCCCCTATAGTCCCATAGCTAACCTATTCAATCTCTAAGACCTAAGGGGAAAGAATCAAATCTCCTAAGTTATCACCTAAAAACCCTAGTTTTATCCATGCTATTCACACTTACACTAAGCACCTAAATTTAACTTCTAAAAATAGAAACTAAATTATTTCTACAAGTTCAATGTCTAAACTAAACAACCTAAAAAGAATGGATGAAAAATATGAAAGCATTTAATAGAACAAAAATTAACAAAATCATGTATGAAATGAAACCATTTAAAATGTTATTTATTTAGAAAATATGGGAAAAATATCAAATAAAAAATAAAATGCAATTTTTATTTTTTATAATTTTCTAGACATCCTAAAGAAAAATATGCAAAAAGAATGAATTAAAAATGATGATTTTGCTATTTATTATGAATTTTAGAAGATGCATGAAAAAATTAAAGAAAATAAAAGGAAATATGAAGAAATAAAATGGAGGGGGTGAAAATAGCAAATAATCCAGTTCAGCGCATTGGGCTTATTAAATTGGGGGGTGCGAATAGCTCTCTGAGCCCAATCCCCCCAATTAGTGAAACGGTGCGTTTGGGATTTCAAATTTTCCCACCAGATTGAAGCATTAATCACAGCCGTTGGATACTCTCCCCAGGTCAAAAGTCCAATCCTCCATCGTACGGCCCTCCACCCTTCTTCAACCTCCAGCGCCTAGGGTTTCAGTCATGCACTCCATGCACGAAGGTTCCATTCAATCGTTCTCCATGCTTTCTTGATGAAAATTAAAAATTCCAAGCCCTAAAATACTCTACAAAACCCAAGGAATCCATGTCTAATCCTAGTTTTCCCTAACTCTCATTGTAAACTCCAAACAGAGAGCACGAAATTCAGGGTACACCATGCTTGCCTGATGTCAAAGTTGCCAGAACTCAAACCTGATGATCCACAGATATTCTACATACTTGCCTCATTACTCTATGCCTCATTACATTGATTATAATCCAACACACAGCTTATTCTTGAAGCTAACAGAAATGGCAACCTGTCATGGATCTCCACGAATCTATCCCTAAGCTTCAAGAATTGATCCTCTAGGGTTTCTAAACAATATTATCCTAACCACATGATCTCTACTAGCCAGAATAGTGAGATTCGAAGAAGTTCACATACCTTGCACTTGATGATGGTGATGGTAGCTAGACCTCAATTCAACCTTTGATACTTGCTGAAAATGATCTCCAATGAATGAGTATGCTTCTGTTTGCAATGATTTGTGCTTAATCCTTGTGAATTATGCTATTCCATCCTTCATGCAAGTTGGAGTTTCAAATTGAATCTCTTCACACAGCCACAAATTCTCTCCAATCTCTTGTGCCACTTACTCCATGATGATAGTGGATGATGATAGTGATAGAAATCAGAATGATGGAGGAAGTTTCAATGGATTTTGAATGAAAATGCAACTTGGAGTGAAGAAGATAATGGATATATCCTTGATCAATTCAACCACTTCTTGATGTGAATCCTAGGGTTTGAATGATGATGGTGATGATTCAATCCAAAGATGTGAGAATTTTGAGAGATTTGTAAGAGTTTGAGTAGTTTATGCAAGAGTGAAAAAATGGATGAAAATGGAGATTTTTGACAAATGGGAGCACCAACCCTTGCATGAATCAGCTTGCATGAATATATAGGTTGCATTAGAACCTCCTAGAACATTGGAGAAATTTCCCTTACACTTTCCCTTTTCAATTTGGATTATGTTACTTTCAATTCAAGCAACCATGGATACCTCACAAATTATGACCTAAGCTCAAAATTCCACTTTAGCCAATGTTTTTAAAATGCCTTTTCCATTCAAAATGACCTATAATTTTGCATCATTTGGCCAAGATATGAAAAATACCATTTTTTAAGCCATTTTCCTTCATTAAATTCACCAATTTTGAAACCTTGTGCTATGGACATTTCCAATCTCTCATGGTCACTTTTCTAGACTCAAAATGTCATTTGGAGCAAGTTTGATGTTGTAAGTTTTTCCATTTGAGGCCTCCTTGTATGGGTTTTGGACATAGGTTAAAATGACCTGTAATTCACAAATGACCAAAATACCCTTTGCTTGCCTAGATCATAAGTTGAGTTCCACACATCATATGAAGGCATACTATACCATTCTAGAAAGCTAAGACAATGCGGAACAATTCTTATGTTGACCAGAAATTCATTTGAAATCTCCTTGAGGGGTAAAAATTGCTTGGAAGTCAAGTCACTTTCACAGACAAAACTTCAGATACCTCAGATGACCTGTAACTTGCAAGGACCATAACTTGAGTTCTATAAATCTCCTTGATGTCTTCCACCACTCAAATTAAAGGTCTTGAGATCCTCTACAAGTTTCATGTTGGCCAAGGATCCATTTTAAGCTTGCATTTTGACTTATCTTGTTTGGAAATTTGACCTAAACTAGGGGATTTTACACAGAAACCCTAATTTAGAAACTCCTCTTCTCCTTGATTTCTCTTGAATTCTTCTTAGCATAACAACATATCCTTATTCTTCATGTCAAATGATGAACCCCACATCTCTCCAATAGCCCTTAATGCCTTTTAATCAGTCAATTGACCTAGAGTTGACCCAGGGTTGACCCAGATGAAACCCTAGTTGACTGTCTTCAACTGCAATTCTTGTGATCACCTCAACAACTTGCTTTCTTCTCCAAATGACTTTCTAGGTCCTCCAAAATGTCTAGATACTCCCCATGCTCAGCCCACAGTTCACACTTTCCTTTGTTGATCCTCAGACACCCTCAGTTAGGAGATAGATGAACTGCTTGCTCCATTGACTTGATAACTTTTAAGTTCTTTCTGATGACTTGAATGGGATTGAATCAGGATAATAACCTCTTGATAGGCCTCTAGAGATGAGAATAATGATTGGTCCCCTGTTGAATGACTTACTATGCTTATGCCATGCAGATGATTAGTCTATGTACCTGACTCTATATGCAAATGCTAATGATATTGAAACATAAACCAAGTGAATAAGGTTGAGCAAATTTTAGGGTGCAACAACTGCCCCTATTCCAGCGACTTGGACCCGATTGGGTGAAGATCCCAGAGCCTTCAGACATTCGCGGTACGAGACGGTTGAATACCAGTGAAACCGGAAATTTGCCAACCGCAGAAATAAACTGCACCCCTGTTTGGGTAACGACATCCACTGCCTGGATCTGACTGTTTGCAGTCGCTCACTAATCTCGTAACGACCACACTGAGGATAACAGATTGCGTGCTTGTCCACATTAGGACTCTGTCTGTCATCAATACGAAGAAATCTCAACTAGAACCTGTCCACGTTAGGACTCCACTTGCTGTTAACCCAGAAAAATCTCGGCAACTCCGCTGGGGGATATTCCAATAAATCGTCCACGTTAGGAATAGACTCTTCCACGTTAGGAATAACGCCATCCATGTAAGGAATCATATCTTCCGCATCTGTCCACGTCAGAACTCAACTTTCTATCTTTCCACGTCAGGATGCAATCTTCTTTCCACATAAGGAGAACTATATCAATCTGTCCACGTAAGGACCCCAATACCACTCAACATGTCCGCGTCAGGACTCCAATCTTTCCGCGTAAGGAATACAACTTTGGTTCTGAACCTGTCCCCGTTAGGACTCACCTTTCCACGTAAGGAGTACATCATTCTTCCGCGTCAGGAATCAACTTTTCTTGAATCCGTCCACGTAAGGACCCCAATCTCTCCACGTAAGGAAACCAACTCTTTCCGATTTGTCCGCGTCATGACTACATTTTTCCATGTAAGGAATGCCATCTTAATCTGTCCACGTAAGGACTCCGCTCTTTCCACGTAAGGAATCCTCCTCCTATGTGCCCGCGTAAGGACTCAATCTTTTCCACGTAAGGAAACCCATTTTTTTCCACGTAAGGAATCTCATATTTCCACGTTAGGAATAAACTCGTCTTTCCACGTAAGGAATCTCCATCTTTTTCCACGTAAGGAATTTCATCTTTCTTGATCTGTCCACGTAAGGACTACATCTTTGACCCGCTAGGGAAATAACACTTGTCCACGTCAGGACTCACACTTTCGTCTGATCTGTCCACGTCAGGACCCACGCTTCACCAGCACGAAGAGAGATAACTGCTGAGAGTAAATGGTCCACGTCGGGACACCAACACAAAGAGTAATCAGTTTTTTTTCAACGCCATGACTTCACATTCCACCAATTCCGAGAAACCGAATCTATCCATGTTAGGACTAACACAACTCATCAACCCGGGGAAATAAATCTGTCCACGTTAGGACGCCCACTTCTGAAGAAATCCTGTCAATATAGGAATAAATTGTCCACGTCAGGACTCCGTTCTCCATTGATCTCAACCCACAAACTCCTTAGCACCGACATGACAGCGACTTCGAGGCGGACTCCACTGGGGATATCTGGGAACCAAACTACAGGATGCCTGTTCTGATGACCGGAGGCAACTTCTGAAATTCTGATTCATGAAACCCTTTTGATGACCAATAACTCTGCTTGGAAATAAAGAGAACCTTATCCTGGTAACTCTGTGGGGAATACGGCCGAAACTGACATTATCATTGGATGTCCCATGCCGAGATCTTGAATATTTGGTAGTTCATTTGAGCAAGAGTTCTCTCCACCTGAACTGCTAGAGTACAGAAACTGCTTCAGCAAAATAAATGCTGAAGATAATGCCGACTCCGCCGGGGATAGCCAGATGCTACAGAATTATTCCAGCAAAATAAATGCTGGAAGGGTGAAGTCAACCCTGCTGGGAAATTGGGAACTCAAACCAAACACCCTGTTGAGGTAACCCCCTGCTGGGGAATATAACTTTGCTGGGGAATAGCAAATGTGCACAGTATGATCGGACTTTCTGCTGGAGAGTGAACTGATGTTACACAGTATCCCTGACAAAATAAATGACAGGACCCACCACCAACTCTGCTGGGGAGAGTCTTGATCTTCGAGTTCCACTGGGAGGAAAGAACACTTGCTGAAAAGAGAATTCTACTGGGAATGGGATAATTCTCTTGGGGAAAACTAACTGACTCCACTGGGGAAGAATAAATGACCTTGCGGGGAAGGGGAACCACCTGAATACAGCTCACCAATTTGGAAATATTAATCTTCTAAGGCTGAACCCCTCTACTTGAAATAAGGAATCCTTCTGGGGGACACCACACTGCCTGCATACAGCCTACAATCTTTGAATCGTCAATTCTTTTGCACAAGCTACGACTAGCTGGAGAGTTCGATCCTTCTTCAGGAGGAGCCTACTTGACCTGTGTGAAGGCTGAGTCTTTCGTCATTGCAATCTTTCGATCATCTTCCTCGTACGGTTATGAAACCTGTAACAACACAAACAAGACAAGACAAGCCTATGCAACCAAATCAACTCAGGTTAGTGATGTTATTTTCAGTTAATTCAAAGCTTTAGCAACTGTTGGCAAGGGCCAGCGACGTTATACTCATGCTAGTTTCATCAAACTTAGGCGTTAATCATGCACAAAACAGTAAAGAACAGTGTCAAGTACTGAATAACGTATTTATTGATTGGGCCCCTGAATGGGCGGAGTTTTGTACACGGGATGTAACTCCTGAAATGAGGAAGCTACACAAAGCAAATATACAAGTATGCACAAGAAGCATAAATATTGACAACTTAAATTTGTACACATGTCGGCAACGGGATGCAGATGAACACCACGAACTGATCCTCCCATGACTCGCCCGACTCTAATGCTTTCCCGGTATCCCCACTTCTGAAGAGATTGTATCGGATAACTGACTCCTCAAATGTATTCTCCCGCATTGATGCCTATTGCAATTATCAAATTCGGACCGCAGTCATTTGCTTTTCAAATCCCTAACTTTTGCGTGAACCGCCCTTTACGGGTTTTCAGTTCACCGGGATACCCTTTTTTGCCGAAGCCGCCCAGTGTAGGTTTTCAACTTCGCGGGTGTACATTTTTTTCAATTTTATCCCTAACTTTTGCCCGAACCTTTCATTCTGTTTTTGGTTCGCCAGGATGCCCCATTTTTGCCTGGACTCTCTTTTTTCTGTCCAGCGGGTCTATTTTAAGCAAAGTATTTTTTAACTGCGTCCGAATTCACAGGCGACGTGAAGTCTTCTCCGTCCATGGTGGACAACAACAACGCTCCTCCCGAAAATACTTTCCTGACAACGTATGGCCCTTCGTAGTTGGGGGTCCACTTGCCCCTGTGATCTGCTTGCGGCGGGAGAATCCTTTTCAGCACAAGGTCGCCCGTCTGAAAGCTTCGCGGATGTATCTTCTTGTCGTACGCTTTCTTCATTCGGCTCTGGTACAAACGACCGTATGCTAGAGAAGCTAGCCTCTTCTCATCCATTAAGCTCAGTTGGTTCAATCTGTTGGTTACCCATTCTGCCTCGTCTAGCTGAACGTCTCGCAATACCCTCAGAGAGGGGATCTCAACTTCCAATGGTAATACCGCTTCCATTCCGTATACCAACGAGAACGGAGTTGCCCCGGTTGATGTGCGTACCGTCGTACGATAACCGTGCAAAGCAAAAGGTAGCATTTCATGCCAATCCTTATAGGTCACCACCATTTTCTGAACGATCTTCTTGATATTCTTATTGGCCGCCTCGACAGCGCCATTCATCTTGGGCCGGTAAGGGGAGGAGTTGTGATGTTCGATCTTGAAATTCTGACAGAGCTCCTTCATCATTTTGTTGTTCAGATTTGAACCATTATCCGTGATTATCCGCTCGGGGATTCCATATCGGCAAATGATATCTCTCTTGATGAATCTGGCCACCACCTGCTTAGTTACGTTTGCGTAAGACGCCGCTTCTACCCACTTGGTGAAATAATCGATTGCTACTAGGATGAACCGATGCCCGTTAGAAGCTGTCGGCTCGATTTTTCCAATCATATCGATCCCCCACATAGAGAATGGCCATGGCGATGACATTACATTCAGAGGACTTGGAGGCACATGGATCTTATCAGCATAAATTTGGCACTTGTGGCACTTCCTCGCGAACTTGAAACAATCAGTTTCCATGGTCAGCCAAAAATAACCTGCTCGCAGCAGCTTTCTCGTCATAGCATGTCCACCAGCATGCGTACCAAATGTACCCTCATGTATTTCCTCCATGAGAAGCTTTGCCTCTTTTTCGTCTACACAACGCAACAGCACCAAATCGTGGTTTCTTCTGTACAAGACGCCATCCGGATTTAAGTAGAAATTACCCGCTAATCTCCTGAGAGTCTTCTGGTCCTGACTGGATGCCCCAGCCGGATACTCTTTATTCTTCAGGAAATTAAGGATATCAAAATACCACGGTTTGTCGTCGGATGCTTCATCAATAGCAAATACATAAGCTGGCCTGTCCAGCCGGGAGATAATGATTCTGGGAGCCTCGTTCCAGAAGTTGACTTTGTACATGGAAGACAAAGTGGCCAGGGCGTCAGCCATTTGATTCTCTGCTCGCGGTACATGATGCAATTCAACCTTGTCGAAGAAAGGCAACAATCTCCTTGCATAGTTCACGTAGTGTATCAAATTGGGCTTCCGTGTCTCCCATTCCCCTTTGATCTGATTCACCACCAGAGCTGAGTCTCCGTATACGTCCAGATGTTTGATTCGCAAATCAATGGCTTCTTCAAGCCCCATTATACAAGCTTCGTATTCGGCCTCATTATTGGTAACAGCAAAGGTCAATCGGGCAGTAAACGGGATGTGCGACCCGTGTGGCGTAGTGATGATTGCCCCTATTCCGCTACCGTAAGCATTCACAGCTCCGTCAAATATCATTTTCCATTTGGAACCCAACTCTGGTCCTTCGTCTGGCAACGGCTCTTCACAATCTTTCATCTTTAGGTACATGATATCCTCGTCAGGAAAATCAAACCTCATCGATTGGTAATCTTCAATAGGCTGCTCCGCCAGATACTCAGACAGCACACTCCCCTTTATAGCCTTCTGCGAGACGTATTGAATATCATATTCAGTCAAGACCATCTGCCAACGGGCAATTCTACCTGACAACGCCTGCTTTTCAAACACATATTTGATAGGATCCATCTTCGAGATGAGCATGGTTGTATGATTCAGCATGTACTGCCTCAAACGCTTGGCAGCCCAGGCTAGCGCGCAACAAGTTTTCTCCAGCATTGAATACCGAGATTCACAATCTGTAAATTTCTTACTCAGGTAATAGATCGCGTGCTCTTTTCTCCCCGTCTCGTCGTGTTGACCGAGAACACAACCCATGCTTCCCTCAAGAACCGTCAAATACATTATCAAGGGTCTCCCCGCCACCGGGGGTATCAAAATAGGAGGCTCCTGCAAATACTGCTTTATTTTATCGAACGCCTTTTGACAATTTCCGTTCCACGTTACAGCTTGATCTTTCTTCAACAGCTTGAATAATGGTTCACACGTGGCCGTTAGGTGAGATATGAACCGAGCAATGTAGTTCAACCTCCCCAAAAACCCGCGCACCTCTTTCTCTGTTTTAGGCGTCGGCATTTCTTGAATTGCTTTTATTTTAGCAGGATCGACCTCTATTCCTCTTTCGCTTACGATAAACCCCAGCAGTTTACCCGATCTTACCCCGAAGGTGCATTTGTTAGGGTTCAGCCTCAGCCTGAACTTCCTAAGCCTTTTAAATAACTTCAGCAGATTCACCAGATGCTCTTCCTCCGTCTGGGATTTGGCAATCATATCGTCAACATAAACTTCGATCTCTTTATGCATCATATCATGGAAAAGAGTTGTCATCGCAAGCTGATATGTTGCCCCAGCATTTTTCAAACCAAAGGGCATCACTTTGTAGAAAAATGTTCCCCAAGGCGTTATGAAAGTGGTTTTCTCCATATCCTCTGGCGCCATTTTAATCTGGTTATAGCCTGAAAAGCCATCCATGAAGGAGAATACGGAGTATTGAGCAGTATTATCAACTAACACGTCAATGTGAGGAAGTGGAAAATCGTCTTTTGGGCTTGCTTTATTCAAATCTCTATAATCCACACACATTTGAACCTTGCCATCTTTCTTCGGCACTGGTACGATGTTGGCAACCCACGAGGGATATTTCGTCACAGCCAGGAAACCAGCGTCCCACTGTTTCTGAACTTCCTCTTTGATCTTCACTGCCATATCTGGTCGAGTTCTGCGAAGTTTTTGTTTGACGGGCGGGCAATCTTCTTTCAGTGGCAGGCGATGCACAACCATATCTGTATCGAGCCCAGGCATATCTTCATATGACCAAGCGAATACATCATTATACTCTCGGAGCATTTCAACCAGTCTTCGCTTGATATCACTCTGGAGTGCGGCTCCGATACGAATATTTTTCTCAATCCCTTCCGACCCGAAGTTGATAATTTCTATGACCTCGTCGTGTGGCAGAATGACTCTTTCCTCTTGCTTCACCAACCAAGACAGTTCTTCAGGAACGTCGCTATCTTCGACAACCTCTTCTTCGGCCTGGAATACCGGGTGCTCGAAGTCGGGACGAGTCATAGGTGGTTCAAGGATGTCATCTGAACATGTTATCCTGCAAAAGGAACGGTTAAGTGCTTCAAAATGCGTATAAAGCGAACAACCCCGTTGCCATTTTATTGAAAAAATATAAAACAAGAAAGACAGGGATTGCACATGAAAAACGCCATTTATTTAATGATTAACACGCGATGTTCATAACAACACAGCCCTAAGCAAATCCTGATGCCCCGGGCAAGACATCAGATTATTCAACAATTAATAAAGCAAAGCATTACTGTTTAAAAGTCACAGGAACAAGCTCCTGAATAGACCAGTTGCACAGTCCTTGTCCTGGCGTGCTTGGCTGAATTCAGGCATCCATATCACAGTCGCTGTCTCCTTCATCAGTCTCCGAAGCAGCATTGACAGTTTCATGACACACTCCACTGGCAGAGATGGTGATGGGCTTTCTGAAGCGGGGCGCCCCCACGGATGGTTGGTATCCCAGCCCGAACCGGTCCATCTTCACAGGAATGTCCAGCACTTTGCCCCAGCCCTTTGCTTCTCCTGCTTCTACTAGAGCTTGAGCTTCTTTATACGATGAGACGGCTATCTCTGGCACTTTGCTCGGCCCGGGACCTTTGTCCTTGATGCGCAAACCTTCGAATGCTTGGCAGGGTGTTTCGTGGATTTCTCCGTCGACTTCCACATATTTAAATGACGACAGATGGCTGACCAGGATGTCCTCTTCTCCGCATACAGTGACTACGCTGTCTCCGACCATATATTTCAACTTCTGATGCAGGGTGGACGTGACTGCCCCCGCCCCATGAATCCAGGGTCTTCCAAGCAAGCAGCTGTACGCAGGCTGTATATCCATGATATAAAACTCAGTTGCAAACACCTCCGGCCCCACCTGTAGGGGCAATGTAATCGATCCAAAGACTGTTCTCCGCGTGTCGTCAAACACTCTGACTACCAAGTCACTGGGCGTACACAAGATTCCTCTAACATCCAGCTTCATCATCGCCTTCTTGGGCAGCACATTCAAAGATGATCCGATGTCAACCAATACGTGCGACATTACTGATCCCCTACACTCGACAGATACGTGCAGCGCCATATTATGATCTCTCCCTTTCGGGGTCAAGTCAAAATCAGTAAAGCCCAAGCTGTGGCCTGCATTCACATGTGCCAACACTCCTTCCAGCTGATTCACGGAGACGTCTTGGGGTACAAACGAAGTATCCAGGACTTTCAGCAAAGCATTTCTGTGAGCTTCCGAACACAACAGCAATGACAGGATATATATTTTGGACGGCGTCTGCTGCAGATGCTCCACAATCTTATAATCACTTTTCCGAATCAAGCGCATGAACTCTTCTACGTCTTTCGATGCCGATTCTTGGTCACTTGCTTGCACTGGGACATTCTCAACCGCCTTCCCTTTTCCTTTCGCTAGTCGTTCGGCCTCCACTTCAGGGGATATAAAGATCCTACCACTTCTCGTCATGCCTCCTGAACCAACAACATTATCCACAGTCTCCGCTGGCTGCTTTTTAACATCAATTTTTATCCCGTCACAATATACTTCCAACCCATATGACCATGGGACTGCTTTCGTGCTCTCATACGGGATCGGCCCGGCCTTAGTTATGGTGATCGGTGGTCGCTGAGCTGGTGCTGCAATAGTGATCGTCTTCCGAGGAATTGTTACCGTGGCCACATCACTCCGATTATCCACTACTGCCCCTGCAGGCTCTTCAGTTGCCGCTCGGTCAAACTGCAATGTGCCCTCATCAATTAAAGCCTGAATGCCTTTCTTCAAATCCTCACACCCTCCAGCTAGGGTCCAACAGTCTAAGCAATACTCGTTACATCCTGGGTAAACACCTCCTTGTAACAGTCGGCTCTTTACCTCGCTCAGCGGCGTCTTTAAATCTTCAACATTCATAATCAGATTCAACCCTTCCTCAGTTAGAACGGCGTTAGCCCCGTGATGAGGCATGGGTTTCTGCACTATATTCGGACCTGCCGTTCCGAAATTGATAGTCTTATTGTCCAAAAGATCCTGCACAACGTGCTTAAAAGCATGGCAACCTTCTATATCGTGACCCGGGGCTCCAGAATGAAACTCACAGTGTCGGCTTGCATCGTAACCAAACGGGGGAGCTCCTGTTATTGGTGCCAGAGTTCTTTTCTCTACCAGGTTTAATCCCAGCAATGTCTGCAACAAATCTGCATAGGTCGAGGGAGGCTTCTCAAACACTCTTCTCGGTTTACTACCCTGGAATCTTCGCTGAGCCTGCTGTGCACCCTGCTGAGGCTGCTGCTGCTGTGGCATTGGCTGTTGCTGAACTGGTTGTTGTTGCTGGAGTGGTTGTTGTTGATACGGGATAGTAACACTCGCCACCTGCTGCGGCTGACGATATTGACCTCGTCCCCTGCCTCGGCCTCGGCCTCGGCCTCCAAATACTGCGCTTGCCTCGCCCTGCCGGCGCCCACCGTAAGCTTTCCTATTACTGCCAGATGCAGTTGATTCCTCGGCTTGGAACTTTCCTTGCTTAATGTTACGTTCAATCTTTTCTCCCATTAGAATCAGGTCTGAAAAACTGGCCAGAGACGTATGAAACAGCATATCATGAAACAGACCTGTGAATGTGCCGACAAACATGTCATTCATTTCCTTATCTTCTACAGGAGGACGGACCCTGGCAGCCATATCGCGCCACCTTTGCGCGTACTCTTTAAAACTCTCCCCCTTCTTCTGCGACAGCCCTGCCAATTGGACCCGATTGGGCGCCAAATCGCTATTATACTTTGTTGCACCCCAAAATTTGACCAACCGGGGCTCGTTTTTGGCTCGACGTTTCGACGCATAATCGCATTCGCATCTGCATATCGCATACATTGCATTGTTCATTTGTTTTGATTTTATCAGGGATCACAGCTCCCGTCTCGTGTTTCAGGTGTTTTTGATCAGTAGAATCGTATTTTTGGGATATTTCGGTGCCCGTTTATTTTTACCGATTATTTTTGTGTCGTTCGGTGCTTATTTTTGTTCCTCCGGGAATTATGGTGATTTTTCTGGATTTTATGGCATTTTTTAGAATTTAAATAGCTTTTATCATTTTTAGAATATTAGTAAGATTTTTTTTAATAGTTTTAAATAGATTTTAATATTTTTAAATAATATAGAATAGTTTTGTTAATAGAAATTAATTGTTTTTAATTTTAGATATAGAATAATATAGATTTCTCATTTTAAAATAGAGTTTTCTTTTATAGAAATAATAAATGAATAGATTTTTCATAAATAGATTTTTCATATATTAGATATTAAATAGGTTTAATAGGGAATATAGATTTTTCTTTTATTAATAGTGGAATTTAATTAGAGATTTATTAGAGTTTATTAGTTTAGAGTTTAATCAGAATTAATAGAGTTTTTCTTGTAGATTTAATTCAGAATTCATTTAGTCAATTAGGTTGGATAATTAGTGGTTAATCATTGTCATTAGTCCAGTTTTAATGCATTAATCCATTTCAGTTTTTGGTTTTTTTAATCATTTTCGTGTGGGCTTCTCGGAGGCCCAATGCAGCATTTTTGTCCAAGCATTAGGTCCAATAATTGCCAGAAATATTCAGCACGGTCCAAAATATTCCAGCACTTCCCAGCAACTCCCAGAACTTTCCAGAAGCTTCCGAAGATTTCAGCATTTAAGTACCCCTCGCCACGTGTGGCGCAGAGGCTGGCCCCACGCGTTTCATCGCACGCATGCCACACCTCACGCATGCATTCCCTCTCTCAGCCACACCGCCCAACACGTGGTGCACATGCGTGCAGCCACTCCACCATCCCTCACCACGTGTCCCCACACAAGGCCACCACAACCCCTCGCCTGAGACGCCCACCGGCCGGCATGCATGGCCGGCGGCCGCCGCGCCTGAACCTCACCGGCGAACACCAAAACCCAGATTCATCCCATCTTCATCCCTTCTTCTACCAGTTTTTCCAGTTTCTGATCAAACCCATCCTCTTCCGATCAACATCACCCAGATTCCGATCACTATCTTCATCTCCCACCTCCTCCGATCAACAAACCCTAAAACGCCCAGAATCCCCAGAACTCCAACATTTATCATCCTCCATTAACTTTCAAGAACCACTCCGATTAACCTTCAAGAACCTCAATCCTCCTCTTTCTGGTCACGATCGCCAACGACAAATCTCCAATCTTCGTCACCAGAATAATTTCTTCAAGAAATCATCATCGGAAATTCCAGAAAGTTCCTCCGATCTTCATCCTCAGAGGAGCAACAAGAACATCACGCTCCAACCACCGTTCAACTTCTCCAACGAACCTCAACAAACTCCAGATTCAACCACGCACTCACGAACATTCATCAGTTCGTTGAAACGTTTCCAGAAACTCTCTTCAACCACCAAGATCTTCATCAAGATCGCGAGGTGCATCGTTTCCAGAAATTGGTTCATCTTCGTCCAAAGATCTCCAAACATCAATCATCAACAAGAGATCAACACCAAATGTCCAGAAATCCTCAAAACCCACACAGATCTTCGATAATAATCAGTACCATAGCTTGTTTTCAAGGAGTAAATGAAAGAAGAAAATGGAAGAAGGGCTGTTTTGGTTCAGGGATGTTGAACAGAGTAAGCTCAGAGAGAAGGGTGAGGCGGCGAAGATGAGTGTTTCAGGGAGGATGAAAGAAGAAGACGGCGGCGCCGTGAGAGAGGGAAGATAGGAATTAGGGTTTTTTTTCAGACCCTGAGAGTGAAGAGAGGGAGGAGAAGTTTGGGGATTGGGCCAGGCCCAATTACAATTTTTGTGACACCACACTCCCTCACGTTTTTGGCTGAGGGTGGGCCTGGGCCCTATTTCTTCATACACCCCCCAGATTACTCACACACCCCCTGTTGTTTTTTTCTGAAACCTTTATTGGGTTGGGCCCTCAGTTTTTTATTTTCTGTAATCCCCCAGCTGGGCTGGGTACCCCCTCCCCTCATTTTTCTTTTCTTTTATGTTTTTTTGTATATGGTAATTCATATGAAAAAGAAAAAGAAGGAGCATTTGAAAATATAGAAAAAAAATGAAAAGAAAATATATTTGAAAATATAGAAAAAAAAATGAAAAGAAAATATATTTGAAAAATAGAAAAAAGAAATGAAAAGAAATATATTTGGAAAAATAGAAGAAAATGTGAGAAAGAAAATATGAAGAAAAAATATGTTGAAAAGAAAGGAAGAAAAAAAGAAAAAATATTAAAGTGTCGATTTAATATTTTTAAGTGCATTTTCTTTTAGGTTTTCATAGAGCTTATTTTACGCTTTTAGGACAGTTTAGAAGCCCATTTGTTAGGGGGCTCTTTCCCATTCGATTTTTCAGGATAGAATAGGATAGCGTTTCCTAGGAGATTTATTTTCAGTATCCACCCATTGTAATCATTTTTCCAGATATTAATAAAACGAGATTTGAGCTGTGGTCCCGTAGTAGCCGAACTACAGCTGCTCTGATTCTTCGTACCAGACGAAGATATGTAGGCATAGGATGCGATATCCTAGCGAGCACACTAACGACTAACCTGTTGTTCTCTCGCGGCTGTGCGATCGAGACTTTCCCGCTGACGTTTAATTGTAACCCATTTTTCTCTCTTGCCCGAGTGCATTTGAGACCAAACCATAGTTTTGCCCATAGGTTCCCGACCCTGTGAAACCAGTTGTTTTTTCTCACTGCTGTGTGAGAATGTTTGTTTAGCCGTAGTTAGTCTGAACTACGTAAAGCTCTGATCTTCCATCCAGTGGAAGTACGTAGGCACAAGACGCGAGGTCTTGGCGAGCCATTTTTCCCCGTAGTCCCGAACTACGTTGACTCTGACTTTCTCTCTTGAGAATACGTAGGCATAGAGTGCGACGCTCTATCGAGTCAATTCCTTTCCGTTTAGATTTAGCAGCCGTAGATAGATTGTTTTGCATCCAGTAGACAACCCAAGCAAGCGTGGATCCCGTCGAGTACGACGGACGTGAGGGGTGCTAATACCTTCCCCTTGCGTAACCGACTCCCGAACCCAGGCTATGGTTGCGATGACCATACCTTTTCCCCGTTTTTTGCGAGGTTTACTTCAAGCGTTTCCTTTCCCGCTCTGAGGGATAAATAACGCACGGTGGCGACTCTTCTGTCAGCCGGCGCCGATTTTCGCAGTAGCGACAGCTGGCGACTCTGCTGGGGACCCAACGTCCCCTGGCTGCTAAGGACTGCGATAGTCCTTATGCATGTGGGATCCAACGTCCCCTAAAGAGAGAGTCAATCCTAGCGCTCGTTTGCTTGTCTATTTGGGGCTTATTTATCGATATTATCTGTTGCTGTTGGGGTGTTACGGGTGTTCTATGATGAGAAATAAGCCGAACCTGGGCTTGGAGTGCACCTTAGACTTAGAGTGGAAATTAATGGGCGCGTGCTTGCTTTGTAGGCACTAGTGTCTCATGAAATCCACGCTCAGACGAGGTTCATCCGGTTGGCTTCACTTTCAACCCTTTGGGTTGAGACGGTTGCTGGTTTGGTGAATTGTCGACTCTGGGGACCGATCATTTGGAAGTTAGCTAAGTGAGGCCTCTTCAGGACTCGATGATGCCACTCCTTCTGGGAATCGTATCGTCAGTTCTGAAAGTCTGTGACGCTGACGACCGCATAGGATGCCGTATCTTGTCAGATATAGGTCCGCACCTGTGAGTGGGGGGTTTTTTTTGCGCAGGAAACTTGACTTCCAACCTACCCTCTTTTCTGATCTTCTCTTCAGAGCAACCGTAATCCGTCAGCAGTGCAACAGTATTTAGTTTGTGTGGGGGCTGTGATCCCGTGTTTGTTGCATTGCATTGCATTTGCATAGGCATCTTCGCATCATATTGCATACCATTCGCCAGCTAGTCATAGCTCTTATCCAGCCGTTATTTTGATTCTGAAGGTGAGTATTGAAGACGACCAAGAGGTTGAAGCAGATTTGATCAGAATCAAGCATCGAAGTCAGCTGAAGACCATTGGTAGCTATGTCAAAGAGCAGCTTCCAGTTCATTGATACCTTGTCAGGTTTCACCGTGGCGTCCAATCCTCTGTATGGATCTCCGCCCGACGAAGACTTTCCGCAAGTGAACAACCTTACTGCAGCTCGGCCTGTGCAGCCATCTGTTGGAGACCAAGGTCTGCGTGAGCAGTTTGTTGTCCGAGGTGAACGTTTTCCTTCTGTTGATGTCTCAGACTACTAGGGTTTTGCCTTCCCTGTACCAAAGCTCCGAAGGGAGGTCCCGACAGCCAAGAATGAAGACCCATTAGCTCCCGTGTATGCTGCAAGGTTTCGTGCATTAGAGGAGAGATTCAAAGCCTTGAAAGGTAAGGACGCTGTTACTCCTAGTGCTGCAGATATGTGTCTGGTTCCTGGCCTAGTGTTACCTCCGAAGTTCAGAATGCCGAGGTTTGAAAGGTACAAAGGAGATAGTTGCCCGAAGCAACATTTGGTGATGTTCTGCCGAAGAATGACTTCGTTTGTGCACAACGATAAGCTGATGATTCATTGCTTTCAAGATAGTCTGACTGGGGCTCCTCTGAGTTGGTATATGCAGTTAGAGCGTGATCAGATCCGATCATGGATGGATTTAGCCAATGCCTTTCTGAAGCAGTACGACTATAATCTTGATGAAGCTCCTATTCGCATGCAACTGCAAGAATTGTCTCAAGGGAACAATGAATCTTTCAGAGAGTATGTTCAGAGATGGAGAGAATTTGCAGGTAGAGTGCAACCACCGCTCCTAGACCAAGAGCTGAAAGGCATGTTCGTAAACTCCTTGCAAAGCCCGTACTTCGAAAGAATGCTTGGAACCGCACCAAATTTCACTGAGTTGGTAAGGACAGGAGAGCACATCGAGTATGGTGTGAAGACTGGAAGAATCCCGTATGTTTCAAAAGGTCAGGCTAGTGAAACTGAATCTCTTTGTAGCTCTCAATCTGAAGATGAAGCTATGATCAATGCGGTCCTGACAGATGTTGGATATCCTCAAGTCGAATCGGTGAAATCTGTTGGTTCTCCGTCTTCTCAGCGGTCAGTATCTTCTGTGTCTCGTTATTCTGGACAGACAACTGTGCCTGGGGCACCATATCAGGAACCTTATGTCGCTTCCATTGCAAATCAGCGAACTCGTGGCCGAGGTTATCAGAATCAGCGTCAGAATCAGAACAGACCTCGTAATAACTTGGAACGAAAGAATGGTCCTTCTCATCCAGTGCCGATGCCGTATAGCCAGTTGCTACCACCTTTGATCCAGAAGTCTTTGGTGGAGCCGAAAGCTCTTAAGCCAGTTCCAGAACCTTACCCTCCTGGGTATAATCCCCACGTTCAGTGTGGTTATCATGGTGGCTCTCCGGGGCATTCGACAGAAGATTGTAAAGCATTTCAGGCGAAGGTACAGCAATTGATTGATCAGGATCGCATTTCCTTTCGAGAAGGGTTTCTGTTTGTTCATCCCAACCGCTCAGCTGTTTGAGCTCGGAGACTCAGAAAGTATCCCCCAGCAAAAGCCAGTGATTCAGACAGGCAGGCGCCTCAGCATTGGCAGTCCTCGGACTTTTTACCATTTTGCATTTGTAATTTCTTTTTTTGTTAGTTACTACCTGCTTTAAACATTGTATGTTTTGAATGGTGATAATAATAAAGTGATTATGCATTTTTCTGAATTAGTTATGTCGTTGTCACTCATTTACTGCATTGCACTGACACTTGCATTTTATTCACTCCATTTTTTCGCTGTGACTAGCAGAGTTAAGAGGGAGGATGATGAAACTGAAACTCATAACCGATGATCGTATGCTTTCAGATAAGACCTTACCGATGACGTACAAGGCATTGTTTCAAATTCCCCAAACACTGGAGATATAAGGAGTTAGTCCCTTGTTAACCACTTCGAGCCAGGAAGCAGAAGTTTTTTCGGACTTATAAACCCTCACATCTTAACCCGGGGCAGGGTAGTTGTCAGTTAGCTTGACCGAGCGTTCAAGTCTTACAGAGGAGTGTTATCTGTCAAGGACCAATCAGTTTACACCTTTCAGGAGGTCAAACCTCACCAATCAGGAGTGAGACAGTTACAATCCTTTCGGAGCAATCAAGACAACCAGTGTCACACGACTTTGTTCCAAAAGAAAGAAAGAAAGAAAGAAAGCCCGCTAAGTAAGAAGAAAGAAAAGCTAGAAAGCTAATACTTAGGCAAAAATCAGGGCATCCCGCTGGACTTCAAAAAAAAATCGAAAAATCGAAAAGAACTCAAAAGGAGTCAGTCCAGGCAAAAATTAGGGAATCAAAAGAACGAAAAGAGGGATTAAAAAGAAAATTTTCCCCAGCAAATCACAAAGTCGTGTACACAGACACCAAAAGCGAAGAAGGAGTAACTATCACTCTAGAAGAAAAGCTTGTGAATTCCTTAATTGCGGTTCTTACCATTCAACATACCTCTCGAAGAGGCGAGTGCTCGTGCCAGGTTAACTGAACCTTAGGATCGGAGAACATCACGTAGAAGGGGTGGGTACAAATCAAAATTTGAGCCAAATATCCTTTGTTCCACGAACCGTGAACCCGACCACGATACAACCCTCAAAAGACCTAATTGAGGTAGGGTTAGTCTGAGGTGCATTACGATAAGGTTGAGTAACCTGACTCCTTTTTGACTTGCTAGTCACATCCTTGTTGTATTTTTTCACTGACCACGTATGCACTACGTTTGAACTTTGGTTCACTCGTCACTCACAATCATATGCATGTAAATGAGTGACAGCTCAAATTTTTTCAAAATCTGCATAACCATTGCATTAAGATTACCATTCGTGGACAGACAATTTTAACTGCAGGTTAGTAGTTGGCATGAAAGAAATTCCAGCAGGAATAGTCGAGCAGGACTGAGTAATTCAGCAGTCTGAACCAGAATGGTGTACGCTGTAAAGACCTGTGAATCAGGGGCATTGACTTCCCGTAAGTTCAGTATCAGTCAGTCTGAGGACCAGTCCCGAAGCTTCAGTTGAGCAGGGGCAGTTTGTTTGAGAAGCAGTTGATCAGAAGTGAGTCTTCTCGAGAGCCAATCAGGGGCAGCTATTCAGAGCATTGAGATTTGAAAGCAGATGCTTCCAGTGGATAATCAGATCGGGTTGAGTCGCTCATCGCTCATTCAGGGGCAAGTCAGTTCAGAAATGATGAAACCTTTCAGGGTAATAGGCGTCTAATGGAGGTTGAATTCTGTTATCATACAGATACCGGGGCAAATATTCTCGAAGTCGTCTCGTAGCAAGCTGTTCAGAGCAAGTATTCCCAAGAGATAGATTGGGACGAGTTGATTGTACTGGGGCAAGTTATGCACGCCAGTCTATCTATCCCCAGCTGAGTGTATTGGGGCAAGTTGTTCAAACCAGCCTGTTTATCCCCAGCCGGAGTTGAGTATCGGGAATCATGACATTACCCTTCCCAAAAACCGGAACCTTTCAAATTCGAAGGTCTTGTTGTCGTTGGATCATTATCCTACAGTTTAAACCTGTTGCGTGTCAGTAACCAGTTATTCCAAAGTCCAGTTCTCGCCTGGCAAACCGGTAACCAGTTCTCGTCTGGCCCACCTTCCGTAAGCAGCAGTTCCCGTCCTGGTGCAGTTTATTGTAAGCAGCAGTTCCCGTCCTGGTGCAGTTTATTGTAAGCAGCAGTTCCCGTCCTGGTGCAGTTTATTGGTAACCAATTCTCGTTTGGTCACTGTTTCTTCAAGAGTTGTATCAGTTCTCGCCTGGTACATGTCGTTGCGTAACCAGTTCTCGCCTGGTCATCGTGTGTTTTAACTCAAGTGTTATACCAGTTCTCGCCTGGTGTACGTCAGCTTTCAGCCAGTTCTCGCCTGGTTGTCTTGTTCTTAGTCTGTTATCCAGTCAACCTCGTCTGATGTTCAAAACACAAAAATCAATGTTTGTTCAATTTTCCTTCCCTATCAGTTCTCGCCTGATAGTCTACCTTTGAATGCTAGTTCTCGTCTAGTATTTTCCATTCCACTGTGTACATAGTCCATGTTTATTCTAAACCAGAAAAAAAAGCAAAAAACCTAAAGGTATCTGACACAGTATTCCCCAATGACCCACATGTTGTCGTGTTCCCCGATACGAAGCTCGACGGATACCAGTGCTCCGAGTAATGTGTGAATTCCTTGTGGACTTTGTTGAATCAGAATTGCTACTCTTCAGTAGATGAAAGTTGCTTATTATCCCCGGAAGAGTCGAGATTGTATTGCTACCCCGTATCAGAGTAGGATCAGGAGTACTCTCTGCAGATTAAGAGTGATATCCGTGATAGTAGGGGCATTTCCAGCAGTGCGCCGCGCGCAATCAACCTCAGTTTTGGGTCAGTCCCCGCAGAGTACAATCAGTTGTCAATGGTTTGAAGAGAGCATCCCCGAGCAGAGTTGTTTTCTTTCCCCAGTGAAGTCGCCAAGCAGAGTTGCCTTTTCAGTTCTCCAGCAGGGCAGTTATCCTCAGCGGATTTGATTTCCTGTTTCCAGCATTTATTTTGCTGAGATGGTTCTGTGACTTCAGTTCATCCCCAGTAGAGTTGGCATCGCCGTCGGCATTTATTTTGCCAAGTGGTTTTCAGACCTGGCGTTCTCTGGCAGCTAGAGCTTGCATTAGCATTTGCATATATCGTCATTGCATCTATCAAACATATAACATTTCCATGTCGTCTGGGCATCGCATTTTCAAACAGAACGCATAGCATTTACATGTCATCGCATCATTATCAAGCATACGCATGTCGAAACATGGACCAGGATGGTTACCTATTGGATTTCGAATTTGTTCACCTGCAGAGTTGTTTGGTTAAGCTTCTCGTCTCCCCCAGCGGAGTGATTCTTCATTTGGTTGTTACACCAGCATCGGAAAAAACAACAACAACAACGGAGATTGACATATATCAAGCTTTTCTGAAGCTGCCACCTTCGTCAGAATAGGTGCCCAGCAGTCGATTCAGAATTCCCCCAGGAGAATTGTCCTCAAGTTCGCAGTGAACTGTGACTTGACCAGATTTGATCCCATGAGAGAAATGGGAATCAAGTCGTTTGCTTTCCTGAAGCATTATTTCAATACTTGTGGCGTTACACAGGTGTTGAAAAGGAGAAGAAAATTTATCAGAAAATTGACCAGATGTTGCCGTGACAACCAAACTTCAGTTATTGGAAGCTATTCCTCAGGAAGCTTTGCAGTATATTCTTGCGGTTGGCAAATTTCAGGGTTTCATTTGTATTCAACCGTCATCTACCTTGAATGTTTGAAGGCTGAGCGCTCTTCACCCATTCAGGTCGAAGTCGCTTGAATAGGGGCAGCTGTTGCACCCCAAAATTTGACCAACCGGGGCTCGTTTTTGGCTCGACGTTTCGACGCATAATCGCATTCGCATCTGCATATCGCATACATTGCATTGTTCATTTGTTTTGATTTTATCAGGGATCACAGCTCCCGTCTCGTGTTTCAGGTGTTTTTGATCAGTAGAATCGTATTTTTGGGATATTTCGGTGCCCGTTTATTTTTACCGATTATTTTTGTGTCGTTCGGTGCTTATTTTTGTTCCTCCGGGAATTATGGTGATTTTTCTGGATTTTATGGCATTTTTTAGAATTTAAATAGCTTTTATCATTTTTAGAATATTAGTAAGATTTTTTTTAATAGTTTTAAATAGATTTTAATATTTTTAAATAATATAGAATAGTTTTGTTAATAGAAATTAATTGTTTTTAATTTTAGATATAGAATAATATAGATTTCTCATTTTAAAATAGAGTTTTCTTTTATAGAAATAATAAATGAATAGATTTTTCATAAATAGATTTTTCATATATTAGATATTAAATAGGATTAATAGGGAATATAGATTTTTCTTTTATTAATAGTGGAATTTAATTAGAGATTTATTAGAGTTTATTAGTTTAGAGTTTAATCAGAATTAATAGAGTTTTTCTTGTAGATTTAATTCAGAATTCATTTAGTCAATTAGGTTGGATAATTAGTGGTTAATCATTGTCATTAGTCCAGTTTTAATGCATTAATCCATTTCAGTTTTTGGTTTTTTTAATCATTTTCGTGTGGGCTTCTCGGAGGCCCAATGCAGCATTTTTGTCCAAGCATTAGGTCCAATAATTGCCAGAAATATTCAGCATGGTCCAAAATATTCCAGCACTTCCCAGCAACTCCCAGAACTTTCCAGAAGCTTCCGAAGATTTCAGCATTTAAGTACCCCTCGCCACGTGTGGCGCAGAGGCTGGCCCCACGCGTTTCATCGCACGCATGCCACACCTCACGCATGCATTCCCTCTCTCAGCCACACCGCCCAACACGTGGTGCACATGCGTGCAGCCACTCCACCATCCCTCACCACGTGTCCCCACACAAGGCCACCACAACCCCTCGCCTGAGACGCCCACCGGCCGGCATGCATGGCCGGCGGCCGCCGCGCCTGAACCTCACCGGCGAACACCAAAACCCAGATTCATCCCATCTTCATCCCTTCTTCTACCAGTTTTTCCAGTTTCTGATCAAACCCATCCTCTTCCGATCAACATCACCCAGATTCCGATCACTATCTTCATCTCCCACCTCCTCCGATCAACAAACCCTAAAACGCCCAGAATCCCCAGAACTCCAACATTTATCATCCTCCATTAACCTTCAAGAACCACTCCGATTAACCTTCAAGAACCTCAATCCTCCTCTTTCTGGTCACGATCGCCAACGACAAATCTCCAATCTTCGTCACCAGAATAATTTCTTCAAGAAATCATCATCGGAAATTCCAGAAAGTTCCTCCGATCTTCATCCTTAGAGGAGCAACAAGAACATCACGCTCCAACCACCGTTCACCTTCTCCAACGAACCTCAACAAACTCCAGATTCAACCACGCACTCACGAACATTCATCAGTTCGTTGAAACGTTTCCAGAAACTCTCTTCAACCACCAAGATCTTCATCAAGATCGCGAGGTGCATCGTTTCCAGAAATTGGTTCATCTTCGTCCAAAGATCTCCAAACATCAATCATCAACAAGAGATCAACACCAAATGTCCAGAAATCCTCAAAACCCACACAGATCTTCGATAATAATCAGTACCATAGCTTGTTTTCAAGGAGTAAATGAAAGAAGAAAATGGAAGAAGGGCTGTTTTGGTTCAGGGATGTTGAACAGAGTAAGCTCAGAGAGAAGGGTGAGGCGGCGAAGATGAGTGTTTCAGGGAGGATGAAAGAAGAAGACGGCGGCGCCGTGAGAGAGGGAAGATAGGAATTAGGGTTTTTTTTCAGACCCTGAGAGTGAAGAGAGGGAGGAGAAGTTTGGGGATTGGGCCAGGCCCAATTACAATTTTTGTGACACCACACTCCCTCACGTTTTTGGCTGAGGGTGGGCCTGGGCCCTATTTCTTCATACACCCCCCAGATTACTCACACACCCCCTGTTGTTTTTTTCTGAAACCTTTATTGGGCTGGGCCCTCAGTTTTTTATTTTCTGTAATCCCCCAGCTGGGCTGGGTACCCCCTCCCCTCATTTTTCTTTTCTTTTATGTTTTTTTGTATATGGTAATTCATATGAAAAAGAAAAAGAAGGAGCATTTGAAAATATAGAAAAAAAATGAAAAGAAAATATATTTGAAAATATAGAAAAAAAAATGAAAAGAAAATATATTTGAAAAATAGAAAAAAGAAATGAAAAGAAATATATTTGGAAAAATAGAAGAAAATGTGAGAAAGAAAATATGAAGAAAAAATATGTTGAAAAGAAAGGAAGAAAAAAAGAAAAAATATTAAAGTGTCGATTTAATATTTTTAAGTGCATTTTCTTTTAGGTTTTCATAGAGCTTATTTTACGCTTTTAGGACAGTTTAGAAGCCCATTTGTTAGGGGGCTCTTTCCCATTCGATTTTTCAGGATAGAATAGGATAGCGTTTCCTAGGAGATTTATTTTCAGTATCCACCCATTGTAATCATTTTTCCAGATATTAATAAAACGAGATTTGAGCTGTGGTCCCGTAGTAGCCGAACTACAGCTGCTCTGATTCTTCGTACCAGACGAAGATATGTAGGCATAGGATGCGATATCCTAGCGAGCACACTAACGACTAACCTGTTGTTCTCTCGCGGCTGTGCGATCGAGACTTTCCCGCTGACGTTTAATTGTAACCCATTTTTCTCTCTTGCCCGAGTGCATTTGAGACCAAACCATAGTTTTGCCCATAGGTTCCCGACCCTGTGAAACCAGTTGTTTTTTCTCACTGCTGTGTGAGAATGTTTGTTTAGCCGTAGTTAGTCTGAACTACGTAAAGCTCTGATCTTCCATCCAGTGGAAGTACGTAGGCACAAGACGCGAGGTCTTGGCGAGCCATTTTTCCCCGTAGTCCCGAACTACGTTGACTCTGACTTTCTCTCTTGAGAATACGTAGGCATAGAGTGCGACGCTCTATCGAGTCAATTCCTTTCCGTTTAGATTTAGCAGCCGTAGATAGATTGTTTTGCATCCAGTAGACAACCCAAGCAAGCGTGGATCCCGTCGAGTACGACGGACGTGAGGGGTGCTAATACCTTCCCCTTGCGTAACCGACTCCCGAACCCAGGCTATGGTTGCGATGACCATACCTTTTCCCCGTTTTTTGCGAGGTTTACTTCGAGCGTTTCCTTTCCCGCTCTGAGGGATAAATAACGCACGGTGGCGACTCTTCTGTCAGCCGGCGCCGATTTTCGCAGTAGCGACATACTTGTAGTGAGCTACAAATGCCTCTGCTAATTGCTTCCACGTCTTGACATCAGTTGGCTCCAACCCCATGTACCACTCTAGGGAAGGGCCTGACAAACTATCTTGAAAGAAATGCATTAGCATTCTTTCATCAGTTGAGTATGCCGACATCTTTCTGTAATAAGCTCGTACATGCACTTTTGGACATGTGTCGCCTTTATACTTATCAAACACAGGAGCTTTGAATTTGATTGGCACCCTTAAGCCAGGTACCAAGCCCATTGTTGCCATGTCCAAACCCACAGCACTTTGGTTTAGGACTCCCCTCATCTGCTCTTCCAGCATTCTAATCTTCTGGGAGTCATCCATCGGCCCTTCGAAACCTCCTCCGGAGAAGGCGTCCTCCTGCTGATCTTCTTGCCACATACCATTTCCAGCCCCATACCCATAATATCCATTATTACGTCCAGCTCTGATCTGATTCATCCCCGGACCTCGGCCTCTGTTGCCATACCCTTGAACACCTCCAGCAGGACCAAAAGCCATAAACCCCGCGCCGTTTCCGTTTCCAAAGCCTCCGTAACCCTGATTGGTCACACCATAACCATCCTGCCCAAAGCCTTGAGCATTAAAGCCATACTTCCCCGCATTATCGAATCCCTGATCATTGAATCCGAATCCAGTATTGACAAAGCCGTTGCCGCCTAGATTATCTCCCAAATTGACATCACCCAGCCCAACATTATGGACAGCAGTCTCATTTCCAACTCCGACGTTACCATTTGCAGCAGCGGTAGCGTTGTTGACATTAGCAGCAGGTGTATTGACTACAGGTGGAGCCACTGGCGTGGGAGTGCCGTCTCCATGAGCAGTATCGACCCGTACAGACTGATGATCCTCGTTACCATGACCAGCGTTTCGAGCCAACAGGGGTTGGACCATGGCCTGCAAATTCTCTTGTCCTTTCGCAATAGCTTCCATGGTCTGCATAAAGAGAGCGAGCTTCTCGCGCACATCTTGCATCTCGTTCTGCATTTGATCCATGATTCTTCGACAGTTGGTGCGGGTAGAATAGCGGTGCGGGTGCTGATCTGCAATCCTGAAAAGTACCTGTTACAGAGCAGGACATAAGACACTTATTCAAAGATTACTTGTAATGCAATATGAGTATGAATGCAATGCAATGTGTCTGTGCATTAGGGAAATTCATTCTCCCGGTTCTAGTGTGAAGGTGCCAGTGCAGTGACAGTGTTGACAATAGGAATACCGGAGCTGAATCATAGAAAGCCTCATATATTGCAGGGAAAACCAGAATACAATGTCGCTGAAAGTACGATAAGAAGGCATGACCTCAACCAACAATCCTGGTGATGGTCAGCACTTATGCAAATAAAGCATACAAGTTACTACAAGTTACTACATGGAATGATCAAATCCTCCCAAAAGTATGGTACTCTTCTATCAACTTCTTGGTCTCTGGATGACTTGGTCGATCAAGCAGCCCTTCAACAAGTTGGTTCCTTTTCTTAAGAACACGGCGCACGTCTTCAGCAGTTTCTTCCCATGTTGCTTCTCCGAAGCAATCTTCTAGCTTTCGCTTCTGAGACACCGCTTCATCTCTGGATTTGATTGCTTTGTTCAGTGCATGCTGGAAACTGTACCGGGTCATCACTTCTTCCTCGCACTTCTTGATGCTAGACTTCAACTTCTCTTCGAGGTCGGAGATTTGCTGCTTCAGCTTATCTTCTCTCATCTTATTGTTGGTGAGCGTAGCATTCCAAGTCTTATTGCAAGAGGAGATTTCTCGGTGTGCTGCGTCGAGCGCCTTCTTTTTGGCTTCCAGTATGTCATGGGAGCTTCTGAACTCTTGCCCCAGACGTTCACGCCTTTTCTTTTCCTCAGTCAACTCAGCCCCTAATCTGTTCATTAGCTCAATCTGCTGTTGGAAAGCATGCATGGCCTTGTTTTTCTCACTGTGTATCTGGGCTAGCTCTTGCTCTAACCCTTCGTTGATCTTCATCAAGGCTTCTTTTTCTTTCACAACTTGCTCGTAGGCTTCCCGAGAAACAGTAGTTGGATCTGCTACCGGAATAGGAACAAGAATTGGTGCATCTGGAAACGGCATCCTCAACTGACTGGCCCTCTCCTGAATCCAAACTCTATAAGGTGCATAGGCCTGACAGTCATTCTTTCCTAACAACGGCTTCCCTCTGCGGTTAATACGCGTCCAGGCATGTTGCAACTTGGCTAATAACTCCCCCTTCACGTCACCTGTGAAGTACAGAGATTCCTGTACTTCTTCCTCCTGAGGTGGATTCTTCAGCGCATATCCGAACTGACGAATGAATAGAGAAGGGTTGTAATTGATACACCCTTTTCTTCCTATCAGCGGCACATTAGGGTACCCAGAACAACTGAAGATGAGCTCAGATCCCAACAGGTCTCGATCAAACCACACAACGTCTTCGGAATATAGCCTCATCAGGCACTCTGACCAACTGGCTGAGGTTGCACTGTCTACAAATGGTCCCTTCATGGGGAGATGACTTTTGAACCACATATTCAATAGAGGAGCACAGCAGTAAACGACTTTTCCCCTTCGGTTTTCGTTCTTATAGTGCAATGAATGATAGAAGTCTCCGATCAACGTTGGCACTGGGTTGCCTGCAGCAAACAGATAGAAAGCATCCAGATCTACAAAGTTGGGCAAGTTAGGAAACAGCACAATTCCGTAAATGCATAAAGCCAAAATAGCATTGAAAACCACCCAACAACCGTTCTTGGCGTACTCTTGAGCCTTGCCAACCAGAAAATCCAGAGAGAAACCGGGAACCCCGAGCCAAGAAGTCACTAACAACTCAGCAGCATTCATATGCAAGGCTTTGGCTAAGTCCTCCAGCTTGGGCTCAGCAGGAGAGTGAATAAAGGGAACCTTGTTCTGCACGGGAAGCTCAGTAAACTCCACATACTCCTCAATGGTGGGCCCTAGAATGAAGTCAGCAAGAGTAAAGCATCTCAATGCAGGGTCATA
This sequence comes from Lathyrus sativus, assembly GCA_963859935.3. Lineage (NCBI taxonomy): Eukaryota > Viridiplantae > Streptophyta > Magnoliopsida > Fabales > Fabaceae > Lathyrus > Lathyrus sativus. Next base: position 350,499,711 of record OZ012739.1, on the reverse strand, counting down.
GAACTGCATAAAGGTGTATAGCCCGTTCATCTCATCAGCCGTGGGCTTGCAGACTAATCTCAGTAATCTCCCATGACTCATTCTAAAGCTTCTCCTAACCTCCTCATCGGCAAGAGATATCAGACCAAGCAAAGAAGCAATATCAGGTGAAGGCAGCTTATACGCAACCGTCTTCCTCAAAACAGCCATAATCAATACTCAGAAGTCTGGGCACTAGAACCGGGGAATATGCAAATGCACCTGCAGCACAGACACACGTTAGTGAAATGCAAGTGGTAATGGATATGCAGACAATGCAATGCAAGTAACATGCAACAGGGACCAAAGATGTAGCTGCATAGCCTGAACCCAATCAAGAAAGGTCTCAGATAGACCATCCAGAAGTCATCAAACCCTGGTCTCAGATTGACCTAAAACAAAGCTCCAACACTGGTCTCTGACAGACCTCAAGCCATAACTCCAACTGGTCTCTGACAGACCTCAGATCACATCTCCAATTGGTCTCTGACAGACCTCAGGACACTCCAACTGGTCTCTGACAGACCTCAGAACACATCTCCAAATGGTCTCTGACAGACCTCAGAACACATCTCCAAATGGTCTCTGACAGACCTCTTAACTCTCCATAAATACCCAGGATCTCTGATCAAGAAATAACCGGTAGTCTGAAGGTCTGGTTACCTGCATAACCCCAAACCCTCTCACAGGTGGGTGTCCTAGTAACTGACAAAGGTATGGCATCCTATGCGGTCGTTGGCGTCACAGACTTTCAGGGTTGATGATACGATTCCCAGAAGGAGTGGCATCATCAAATCCTGAAGAGGCCTCACTTAGCCAACTTCCAAATGATCGGTTCCCGGAGTCGACAATTCAGCTGACCAACAACCCCTTCGACCCAAAGGGTAGAAAAAGAAGCCAACCAGAAGAACCTCGTCCGAGTGTAGATTTCAAGAGACACTAATGCAAGCAAAGCCGGCACGCGCCCACTACTTTCTACTCTAATTATAGGTGCACTCAAGCCCAGGTCCGGCTTCTCACTCAATATCAGAACACCCGTCACACCCCAATACAGCAATAATAAACAATATATAAAGCTGAAAATAAAGGTCAGAAATATAAATCCATACAAAATCCTCGACGGGAAAACAAGCGCTAGGATTGACTCTCTTAAAGGGACGTTGGATCCCAAATGCACAAGAACTATCGCAGTCCTTAGCAGCCAGGGGACGTTGGGTCCCCAGCAGAGTCGCCAGTTGTCGCTACTGCGAAAATCGGCGCCGGCTGAACAGAAGAGTCGCCACCGTGCGTTATTTATCCCACGGGAGGGAAAGGAAACGCTCAGAGTAAACCTCGCACAACACGGGAAAGGTATGGTCGTCGCAACCAAAACCTGGGTTCGGGAGTCGGTTACGCAAGGGGAAGGTATTAGCACCCCTCACGTCCGTCGTACTCGACGGGATCCACGCTTGTTTTCGGGTATGGATTGTTATTCTATCTAAACTATAGGTCAAGGGTTAAAAAGAAAATAAAATGAAAATAAAAATGACTCGGCAAAGTATCGCACTTTATGCCTACGTATTCCCGCCTGGAACGAGAAATCAGAGTCAACGTAGTTCGCCTACCTACGGGAAAGGAGGGGAAGGTTGCTCGCTAGGATATCGCATCCTATGCCTACGTACTTTCACACGGCATGAAAGATCAGAGCAAACGTAGTTCGGGCCACGTACGACACAAGTCTGTCTTGGTTGGTTTTATTCCTTTTGAAAAAGGTTTTCTGATTAACAGTCCCAGCGGACAAAAAATGACGTCTTGATGAGTTCACCTTCTTTTACGGAAGAAGTGTCTTTTATTGTGTTTGAAATCTTTATGTGTTTTTCTGTTTGTTTTGAGAAAGAAAGAGACAGAACTCTAACCTATGGTTGCGAAGGGAATCAAACTAACCTAATGTTATCATGCATGGGTTAAGACCTAATGTCTATCATGCTCCTCTCCTGCACAGAGAGAAACAGAGATCCTAAGGGAATAGACGGAAACAGAAACAATAGCAGATATATACAGTAAAGCAGTAAAATGCATGGATGCAACAGTACAAGCGAGGCAAGGGAGTCCCACTCAACCTCGAACCTAGAAAACAATAGGCGAAAGTGAACCGGCTTCACTTTCAACCCAACAGGGTAAACAGCAAACAATACAACCAGGAAATCCAAACAATACATCAGCAATGAAATACAACAGCTAAAGAAACAGCATCAGCAGCTCTGACTCAACATCTAGCTTCAAGTAATCTCCAATCAGCTACAGGCTTCAACAAGCATCAATCTCCATCTTCATGGCCTTCAGGCAAGGGCTTTGATCATCAGTCTTCTATAAGCAATGGCTTTTCTTCAAGTCTCCAATCTTCAGGGATGAACATCAGTCAACAAGAGGAGAGGAATGTAAACAGTAAATTACCTACCAAGGGTGGCTCATTAACTGTTAACATTATACAGACAGGTTTCTCTCAAAAGTTCTATCTTCCCAATACGTTCACTGATCCTTCCAAAGGAAGGAGGTGGATATCTGAAAGAGACTTTGAATCACAGAGAAAGGATGGATGCAGACAAGGCATTCCATGTTTGAGAAACAAGCTTTCTAATCTAGAGCTCTGCCTAGCTCCTAAACCCTAGTCTCCTCAGCAGCTGCTAGCAAGAACCTCCTTTCCAATTCTGGAAGTTGAACTTCAATCTCTGGATCTCCAATGGTCTTCATCTCCTCAAGTCTTCAGCTCTCCCAAGTCCCCAGACAATCCCAATACCCAAGCAAGCAAGCAATAATCCCCAGAGGGCACACCACACTAGTCAATCAGATATATACAATACAGTAATAGCAGTAGGGGAAGCCTGACTTTTTCTAAGGGGATCTAATAACTACCCATAGCCCCTATAGTCCCATAGCTAACCTATTCAATCTCTAAGACCTAAGGGGAAAGAATCAAATCTCCTAAGTTATCACCTAAAAACCCTAGTTTTATCCATGCTATTCACACTTACACTAAGCACCTAAATTTAACTTCTAAAAATAGAAACTAAATTATTTCTACAAGTTCAATGTCTAAACTAAACAACCTAAAAAGAATGGATGAAAAATATGAAAGCATTTAATAGAACAAAAATTAACAAAATCATGTATGAAATGAAACCATTTAAAATGTTATTTATTTAGAAAATATGGGAAAAATATCAAATAAAAAATAAAATGCAATTTTTATTTTTTATAATTTTCTAGACATCCTAAAGAAAAATATGCAAAAAGAATGAATTAAAAATGATGATTTTGCTATTTATTATGAATTTTAGAAGATGCATGAAAAAATTAAAGAAAATAAAAGGAAATATGAAGAAATAAAATGGAGGGGGTGAAAATAGCAAATAATCCAGTTCAGCGCATTGGGCTTATTAAATTGGGGGGTGCGAATAGCTCTCTGAGCCCAATCCCCCCAATTAGTGAAACGGTGCGTTTGGGATTTCAAATTTTCCCACCAGATTGAAGCATTAATCACAGCCGTTGGATACTCTCCCCAGGTCAAAAGTCCAATCCTCCATCGTACGGCCCTCCACCCTTCTTCAACCTCCAGTGCCTAGGGTTTCAGTCATGCACTCCATGCACGAAGGTTCCATTCAATCGTTCTCCATGCTTTCTTGATGAAAATTAAAAATTCCAAGCCCTAAAATACTTTACAAAACCCAAGGAATCCATGTCTAATCCTAGTTTTCCCTAACTCTCATTGTAAACTCCAAACAGAGAGCACGAAACTCAGGGTACACCATGCTTGCCTGATGTCAAAGTTGCCAGAACTCAAACCTGATGATCCACAGATATTCTACATACTTGCCTCATTACTCTATGCCTCATTACATTGATTATAATCCAACACACAACTTATTCTTGAAGCTAACAGAAATGGCAACCTGTCATGGATCTCCACGAATCTATCCCTAAGCTTCAAGAATTGATCCTCTAGGGTTTCTAAACAATATTATCCTAACCACATGATCTCTACTAGCCAGAATAGTGAGATTCGAAGAAGTTCACATACCTTGCACTTGATGATGGTGATGGTAGCTAGACCTCAATTCAACCTTTGATACTTGCTGAAAATGATCTCCAATGAATGAGTATGCTTCTGTTTGCAATGATTTGTGCTTAATCCTTGTGAATCATGCTATTCCATCCTTCATGCAAGTTGGAGTTTCAAATTGAATCTCTTCACACAACCACGAATTCTCTCCAATCTCTTGTGCCACTTACTCCATGATGATAGTGGATGATGATAGTGATAGAAATCAGAATGATGGAGGAAGTTTCAATGGATTTTGAATGAAAATGCAACTTGGAGTGAAGAAGATAATGGATATATCCTTGATCAATTCAACCACTTCTTGATGTGAATCCTAGGGTTTGAATGATGATGGTGATGATTCAATCCAAAGATGTGAGAATTTTGAGAGATTTGTAAGAGTTTGAGTAGTTTATGCAAGAGTGAAAAAATGGATGAAAATGGAGATTTTTGACAAATGGGAGCACCAACCCTTGCATGAATCAGCTTGCATGAATATATAGGTTGCATTAGAACCTCCTAGAACATTGGAGAAATTTCCCTTACACTTTCCCTTTTCAATTTGGATTATGTTACTTTCAATTCAAGCAACCATGGATAACTCACAAATTATGACCTAAGCTCAAAATTCCACTTTAGCCAATGTTTTTAAAATGCCTTTTCCATTCAAAATGACCTATAATTTTGCATCATTTGGCCAAGATATGAAAAATACCATTTTTTAAGCCATTTTCCTTCATTAAATTCACCAATTTTGAAACCTTGTGCTATGGACATTTCCAATCTCTCATGGTCACTTTTCTAGACTCAAAATGTCATTTGGAGCAAGTTTGATGTTGTAAGTTTTTCCATTTGAGGCCTCCTTGTATGAGTTTTGGACATAGGTTAAAATGACCTGTAATTCACAAATGACCAAAATACCCTTTGCTTGCCTAGATCATAAGTTGAGTTCCACACATCATATGAAGGCATACTATACCATTCTAGAAAGCTAAGACAATGAGGAACAATTCTTATGTTGACCAGAAATTCATTTGAAATCTCCTTGAGGGGTAAAAATTGCTTGGAAGTCAAGTCACTTTCACAGACAAAACTTCAGATACCTCAGATGACCTGTAACTTGCAAGGACCATAACTTGAGTTCTATAAATCTCCTTGATGTCTTCAACCACTCAAATTAAAGGTCTTGAGATCCTCTACAAGTTTCATGTTGGCCAAGGATCCATTTTAAGCTTGCATTTTGACTTATCTTGTTTGGAAATTTGACCTAAACTAGGGGATTTTACACAGAAACCCTAATTTAGAAACTCCTCTTCTCCTTGATTTCTCTTGAATTCTTCTTAGCATAACAACATATCCTTATTCTTCATGTCAAATGATGAACCCCACATCTCTCCAATAGCCCTTAATGCCTTTTAATCAGTCAATTGACCTAGAGTTGACCCAGGGTTGACCCAGATGAAACCCTAGTTGACTGTCTTCAACTGCAATTCTTGTGATCACCTCAACAACTTGCTTTCTTCTCCAAATGACTTTCTAGGTCCTCCAAAATGTCTAGATACTCCCCATGCTCAGCCCACAGTTCACACTTTCCTTTGTTGATCCTCAGACACCCTCAGTTAGGAGATAGATGAACTGCTTGCTCCATTGACTTGATAACTTTTAAGTTCTTTCTGATGACTTGAATGGGATTGAATCAGGATAATAACCTCTTGATAGGCCTCTAGAGATGAGAATAATGATTGGTCCCCTGTTGAATGACTTACTATGCTTATGCCATGCAGATGATTAGTCTATGTACCTGACTCTATATGCAAATGCTAATGATATTGAAACATAAACCAAGTGAATAAGGTTGAGCAAATTTTAGGGTGCAACAGAATGCAACATCAATAATCTAAAAAATGCATTGGATTTGGTCGAAGAGATGCTTTATTGGGGCCAAGAATTGCTTTTTCCTGAATACTCAAAATTAATGAGACAACTGTGTTCATCTTGCTCAGAAAGCACGTAAGTAATCAAACTTTTGGAAAAATGCCACAGTCGCCCACAAACTCGATCACGAAACCCTCAACATGGTTGTACAGGCATACAGCAAGAAGGGTTTACTCGTACCTTTATGTAAAAAAAGGAAACATGAAGGACTTCAATTATTATTTGAACATTGCTTGTAGAAATAAATGGTTACTGAAGTTTACAGGGAAGCAGTTTCACGTGTTGGCTCAAAATCTACCATTTAAATGCCTAAGCCTCATAAATAACAAAAAAACTACATGTACAAGAGACTTGCGAACTCAATTGGATTCCGAATAAAGCAGCTTGTGCCGGTGATAGCTAACGTGTTAGGATTCAAATCCGTCAAGGAATGAAGATGACTAGCTCGTAACTTAGGAGCTGTATATGTATTCTATTCGTCACCGGCTTTCCATGAACAGAAGAGAAGATATTGCCATTGTCTTTCCCTCAAAACCAACAGCATCTTCTTCATTCGCTGCTCCAGCCGTCATCTATTCTTCAATAAAAAACTCCTCACGTTTTCATTCTTCTGTCTGAAAACTTCACAAATCTTCTTTTATTTTTCAGAAACCAGCTTCATTTCTCCGTTCTTGTGGAACTTCAACCTTCTAAATTTGAATCTCCCATCACAACCTGCAACCATTCACAACGATATCATCAGTGTACCTCACAATGATCTCCCATATATAGAACCACGTCAACACCAGATTCACACTAGAAATCATAATACTGCAACGACGATGTAAGAAAGTAACAGAGAAAATATTCGAGAACGGCAACACACACATAGAAGAAGATGAAGGTGCAAATATGAGAACATAGTTTATTCGAAGAAGATAGTGGAGTACCTGAAACTTACACTTCCTAGTTGTTGTATTCATTGTGCATCTTTCAAATTGATTGATAATCTTCGGCTTCACACCGCCAAGCTTTCCAGCTTTCCACTTCATCTTCGAGTCACCATCATAACTTACGAAAATCAAGAACAAACAAAATACAACAGCTTATGAGTTCCACCAGTTCTTCGTCCCTCCTCAGCGAAACCTATGTTACCTCACGTTTCCACCACCTGCAAAACTAGTGAATTCACGCCAGGCGCAGAACAATTGCAGCAGATAAGAAGCATTTATCAAGCATGGGTTTTTGTTGGCTTAATTTTGGAAAACTATGAATTTCCATGTACAGATCATGTTCATGTCATACTGGGAGATCCTTCACCGGTTTTGCTCTATCCTGTAAGCAGCACAGAAATTCGCTGCCTGATTGATATTCTTGGTCAGAAGGTTCCATATATTTCCAATGGTGAACTGGTAAAGTATTTCAAGACAGTGGTAGCTCCACAGGTACCCCCTGAGCTTCACGACACTTTCATAGCTGCAGTAGACAAAGGCAACATAAGGATAATGCCAAACGGAATAAACATGCCAGAATGAAGTTGTTGAATAAAAGACAAGTTTCACGATTTCATTTGATTTGTGTTAAAAGAAGCTATGGTTGGTCCAGGATTCATGGTAATATCATTTGAGCTTCAAAGTTATAAGTTACACGATCAAGAAGAATAACATGGATTCAAAGCCCAGTAACTACATACTTCTGTTAGCAAGCCTGTACCTAATAGAGTGGACTTCAGTCCCGCCAAGATCTTGTTCCAAGGTCATCATCATCCTTCAATTGCCTTCATCTCCATAATGTCTGTAATGTCATCACATGATCTACAAGAGTGAACCAAGAATAATGGATGAGTGTACTCAAAATGGCAAGTGATTCAAATGACTTAAAAGGATTCTTTACCTTCAAACTGAGGTCATAACATCTTCTCGCGTATCAGCCAAGCTGCATCATCCGTTTTACCACCACCCTCATGAGCCATTCGTATCCTTGTATCTTGCTAAAGAAGTGTAGAAGAACAAAACAAATCACATGCCAAGATACCAAGTTCCAAATTGTTCATTTAAAAAGTTTAACTCTACAAAGGTATTGTTGATTGCTAATATTACAAATTGCATCAAGTTTTTGTTTTCACCTAATTCTCATCAATCTGTGCACACCTTCAAACCACCAAATACTTCTTGTGGTCTGACGTGGGAACAACATCTTGAATCTTTGATATTGCCTCGGATGGTCCAAACTGAGGCAACAAATGAAGGGAGATACACCAAGTTCTCAGCGGGAAACCTAATGGAAGGACTTTCTGTTATGAAAAAATAAGAAAGAGTCAGCAGAGGACAACTTAATTCAACCATCACATTAGAAATAATTCCAGCACAGTAAAAACGCAGAAATCACAAGTTACACACATTAAAAAATCCGATATTTTTCAAAACACTACAGACAAACCAGCGAGTCACTATCAACCTTGGTTCCCCCACAAAATCCTTTTGCAAAACCTCCTAACGGAATTGCAGGTCCGCAGCTCACTACCTCACACACTTGAGAGCATATTCCTATAAAAATCCTTAAGTTCACACGCACCAGAAAACCCTAAAAGCCTCCTATAAATAGAACCAATCGTTAGCTAAAAAACGGAGGAGAAAAACCCTAATGTAACCCTGCCGAAATCTATACTCAAACCAATACCCAAAGCTCTCACCATTGAGTATTTGAAGCTTTACCTTGAAACTCCAAATTACTCAGAGCTGAGCCATTCATAGTACGAAGAAAGCAGAAATATAGCAGATAGAGAAGAAGTGAAGCAGAAGATTGATAGAGTGCTTACCATAAGCTCGTTTCAACACTGACGAAAGATACGTCACCAGAGTCATTCAGCCAGGTACTTGTTTCATTTTTGTTGTTGTTAGCCTCGTTAAACTCTCCATGATGGTTTTGTTGAGTTGAATATCAATAGCGTATTATGTGCACGCATCGTTCTGGGTTCAATTTTCGCTCTAGGATTTAGGTTTGATTTTAATTGGTGAAAGGCTTAGAGTTTACTGTGTCTATCTGAGACATTATTATCCTGAATTTAGAGTAGATACGAGCATCGATTGAGTGAGTAAGGTTGATTTAGGAAGAAGAAGTAGGAAGAGGGAAGACGCGAAGACGTTAGGGATTTAGGGGAGAGAAACGAAGGGCACACCGGGTTTGAAGAGAGAAAGGAATGTCTGAGTTTTGTTTTAGTTTCTCGTGTACCACAACGGCTAGTGTGAGGAGTAGTTCTATAACGTGTTTGCCTTTTTATTATTATTCGTATGGAAATACTTGTTGGCTGTGACTGTTTAACTTCATCAATATTAATGATGCGCCTAATCTTGTGATTCCCCGTGACTGTTGCTATTCCATGCGTACATGTGAAGCAACGAGTAGGAACTGAGAGACTCTAAGTCTCTATTCCATATGGGCTATATGGGGAAACGGGTTACCAATAACCCAGCCTAATATTTGTTTTTTGTGGGGTCTGTATTTATAATATTAACATCTTTAGATTTTTGCTTAGAATAACTTAGAAGTCTATTAATTAATTTGATCATTAATTACGATATTATCTTTAAGCTTTGTTAACAGATACTTTTCTTGTATTAATTAAGTAACTAAAATAAATATGTGATTTTATTATAATATATTAATCTGATTAATTTTATTTCATAGTACAACTCACTTTAAGCATTTAAATCTTATACTTGATTTTCTAAACGTAAAGTATTAAGTTCTTTCATAAATTAATTCATCGAAAGTGGTGAACTCTTGGGGTCTAACACTCCTTGGGTCCTTGAGCGACCGCTCTCGAGGTGTACGCCTTGAGTTTTGGTCGTTTCGCCTTTCATCTTTAAAACTACTTAACTTTGTTTAAACCTTTCAAAGTAGGTAAACCCTAATTCAAACAATAGGCCTATCCTATTTTAACCCACCTACGTCAAATCCAAATTATTTTCTTAAATTAAATTATGAAAGTATCAAGTTCTTGGAGTCACGCATTCCTTGAACTCGAGAATGACCACTATTGAGGCGTACACCTTGAGTAGCGTGTCGTTCAAACTTTCGTTCCTAAAAAAACTCCTCTAATTATTTGGACAAGTATTCACTGTCCAACAAACATATTTCATAATTAATGGAATGAAAAAGATGTCGTTGGGATCTAGCATTCCAACGATGTCCCTACTATTTGGTTACGAGGCTGACGTCTCGTTTATCGAATAGTCGTCATTCCTCCCAAATTTTCAACCCGTCTAACCTCGTTCTTCACCTTCGTTCGATCGAGTCTAAACCCTAGTAGGTTTCTAAATCGTATGCTAAATTCAAACTATTTTCTTAACTAAATTGCGAAAGAATTGAGTTCTTGGAGCCTCGCATTCCCTGAATTCTTGAGTGACCACTCTTGGGGTGTACGCTTTAGGTTGTGGATTACTCGACCTTTCGTCTATAAAACACGTGCCCTAATTATTTGGACAAATATCGTCATTGTCCATTCAAATACAATTTCATAATTAATGGAATGAAAAAGATGTCATTGGGATCTAGCATTCCAATGATATCCCGACTAATTGGTTACGAGGTCGACGTCTCGCTTATCGAATAGTTGTCATTCCTCCTAAACATACAACCCGTCTAACCTCGTGTGATCGAATCTAAATCTCCTTCAGTTCAAACTCTTTCGCGTCTAAACCGTCCATCAATATATTTCGAATGAAAAAGGTATCGTTGAGATCTAGCGTTCCAATGATATCCCGACTAATTGATTGCGAGGCTGACGTCTCGTTTATCGAGTAGTCGTCATTCTCCCTTAAAATGTTCAACCATTCCAACTCATTTCTCGCCCCCGTGCGATTGAATCTTTCTTAAAAATTAATTCTTCGCCCTCGTGCGATTTCCAACTCAAACATACCTTTTACCAAAGAACATTGTTTAGTCCCTTCTTCCGCGCATAACAAACTCGTGTTTCAGCCTCCCCTAACGAGCAGACAAGCCAACGTTTAGCAGTTAGAACGCGACCTAAACACTCGTTCGTTTCCAAACCCTTTTACCGTAGTTAGCCGAACTACGACTGCTCTGATTTCTCACATCCGTTGAGAATATGTAGGCACAAGATTGCGATGATCTTGGCGAGCACAATCCCCTCTTTTCCCGTAGTCCCACGAACTACGAATGCTCTAATTTTTCCACTTCTTACAAGTGAAGATACGTAGGCACAAGGGCCCCAATCCTTGGAGAGCACCCTATCCTAAAACCACCCACTTCCCCCTATAGGAGAATCTTTAGAAGAAAACAAACAAGCGTAGTTAACTTTACTCTCGAATCGAATCAAGAGGTTCCCGTTGAGTACAATGTACATGAGGGGTGCTAATACCTTCCCCTCATGTAATCGACTCTCGAACCTAGAATATTGGTTGCGATGACCATGTTCTTATCTCTTTAAAGGTTTTATCTATATTTTCCTATTCCTGCCTTGGAATAAATAAAGTTCGGTGGCGACTCTGTTCGAACGTATTTTCCGCATCCATCGCGAGGATCGTATTTTTCGAGGTACGACAGATGGCGACTCTACTGGGGACTCACATTGCCTTATGCAAGAGAGAGTCAAGCCTCACTTGACTCGATTCGAGAGTACTAACCTTTTGCTTAACTGTTTTTCTTTATGTTTATTTTCTCCTATTGTTTATTTCTTGTTTTCTCTTTCTATCGTATGTTGTTTATTATATCTGCCTACATCTGTCTGCTGGATTCGGGGATAGCATTGCAAGTAAAGATCTACACCCGAGCTTTGGAAAAGAAGAGAGAAAACATAGTTTAGAATTGGTAGTGATTAGTGTTAGTCCCCAAGGACTCGCTCCTTGTGTGCCTAGCATGAAAGCTCCTCCAGAATAGACCTTTTCGTAGATCCTATCATAACACAGCTAGCCTATTGCACGATTTGATTCATGAAGGGTCCATGACTCTGGGAACCACTCTTAGAACCAGTTTCTATATTGGTAGTCGTGTAGTGTTAGTCTCCGAGGACCCGCTCCTCGTGTGCCTAGCATGAGGACTCCGCTCAGGAGAGATTCTATCGTACTCTCGTTATAATACAGCTAACCTGTTGCGTGATGTTGATGCGATCGGTGTCTGTGATCCCGGGAACCTTATCCATCAACATAGAAGCTATCCCGTGAGTGGGTATGTGGGTAAAGAAAATAGAACTTGCCTAGTGTAACCTACCGGTTGGGGAGATTTGACCTGCTTATGTTATCCTGGATCCTGCCTGCATTGCGTTTGCATGTCATTGCATATGCATTTCATTTGCATTTCATATCGTCTTCCAAAACCAAAAAGCTCATCCATCCTTTGTCTTAATCCATAGTTGATTTCCTGACACACATGTTGGACTTAAAGTAGTGCTAGAAGACCATGGAACACTTGAGGCAGAACCAAGTTGAGCTGAGAAAAGACGAGAATAGAAGGGAAGACAAGATCAAGCAGATGCCAGAAGTGGGAAGAAGAAAGGAAAAGCTTCAAGAAGGTACCACAACTAGGAGTTTTACTCCCATATTTCATCCCACTCCACAACCTTTTGGTTTTTATCCCCAACCATTTCTTCCAAAGCCTCGGAATCAACGGTCATCACCTGTTCTGTCCCAGGAACAGGGGAATTTAAACCAGAGAGGCGTCAAGAAGTCTCAGTCACGCCCTATTCGTGACCCTATTCCTATACCGTGTGGACAACTGCTCTCGTACCTGATTCAGAGTTCATTAGTGGTACCCGTATCCCTCGGGCCAGCTCGTACTCGTCTTCCACCTGGATATGATCCTGATGCGCAGTGTAAATACCATAAGGGGGCAAGAGGGCACTCTATTGAAGGTTGTTGGTCATTCAAGAATAAAGTTCGAGAGCTAATTAACAACAAGCGCATAGTCTTTGAGGAAGACAACCCAGGGGCAGTGTGTGGGTATCATACTGGAACCGTAGGGCATGCTGTCGAAGAATGTAAAAGCTTTCGAAACAAGTTGCAAAGATTGACCAGAAAGGAAGACCCTGTCCCAAATGGTTCAACTCAAAGATCTGGCAAAGAGGAAGTACAAGAGTTTTGTGGACCAATCAGACTACGGTACCACAAGGAAAAGGTTGAGTTTTTGGCAGATGAGTTGTCTTTATCTTCTGATAATCATGTTGAGACCGTGATCTCAAGAGAAGAGCTGAAAGAGGAGTCCAAAAGGGTTGTATCTACTAAAGAGACTTCGAAAAGTCACTTGGGAGAGCATCCTACTGATACTGAGGAAGATGACGACATCCACCTATGGAACCCAAAAGGACACCCAACAATACCTAAGGAACCATGTCAAAAACCATGGATTGCTCCCTATGCAAATCAACAAACTTATGGCCTAGGAAATCAGAATCCATGCCAAAATCAACATAGGCCTCACAAAAATTTGGGAAGAAGGAACGCTCCTATTCACCCAGTTCCTGTATCGCACACTCAGCTTCTGCCACATTTGATTCGAAATTCACTAGTGGAGCCTAAGTCTCTCAAGCCAGTGCCAGAACCACATCCTCCTGGGTACGATCCCAAGGCACATTGTGGATACCATGCTGGATCAATGGGGCATTCAACAGAAGATTGCAAAGCGTTCCAGGCTAGGGTGCAACAATTGATTGACCAGGAGGCATATCCTTTCAAGAAGGGAGTTTGGTTGTGCGTATCCGCCTTGCACCTGAATGAGTTTGGGGACTTCAAGACGCATCTTCTCAAGACAACTAATCAAAGAAAGAAAAGCCCAGTTCCTCTATGCTGGCATTTTTAGATCATGTTTCTTTAAGCATTTGTAGTTTCTTTTCTGTTAATTGCTACTTGCTTTTAGACATTGACGTTTATTAATGGTATTGTTAATGTGATAATTATGCATGTTTTGATCAAATCCAGTCGTATTCACTCATATTTTTTTCATTTATCACAAAAATCATAAAAAAATTTCACTCCACTTCCTTTATCACACTGCTGTTTAGCAAAGATTTGAGGGAGGATGACAAAAACTATAGTACCCATAATTGCTGATAGTATGCTTTCGGATAAAATCTCGCTAATAATGTATAGGCATTGTTTCGAACCCCCAAACACTGGAGAAATAAGGAGTTAGTCCCTAGATAACCACTTCGAGCCTAGAAGTAGGAGTTTCCTTTGGATTTCTAAACCCTTACACTTAACCTGGGGCATGGGTAGTGTTCAGTTAATCCAATCCCGCACTCGAGACAAAATCCAAAAGATATGACGGTTGTTCTTCAAAGACCATTGACATGGCAGTCACAAGTCTTCAAAAATAATCATAAGCCTGCTAAGTCAAATACCTTAAAAGGAGACTTAGGCAAAAATCAAGGCAATCCCGATGGATCTGACAAGCAAAGTCAGTCCGTGCAAAAGTTAGGGATAAAAAACAAAACCAAAAAGAGGTCATTAAACCCTCAACAAAAACAAAATAAGATTCAGTGGCCACCCAAATCAAGGGGTTATTGACATCCATCAAAATAAGGTGGCTGCCATTTCAAGCAAACTTTGAACCATCAAGTTTACACCGTCTAGCAGGTGCAAAATTAACTGAACGTAGGTATGGAGATCATTACGAAGAAGGGGTGGGTACAAATAATACTTTGAGCCTAATATCCTTTGTTTCTATAACCATGAACCAGACCACGATACAACCCTCAAAAGACCTAATTGAGGCGGATTTTTATTCTGAAAGCATACTATTGCGAGGTTGCGTAAACTGACTCCTACATATTTGCTAATCTTATGTATTGGTGTCATATTCTTGCTATATCTTTCACACCAATTAAATCAGCATTGTGTTTGGATTAACAGTCCACTCATCACACATTTTCACATCATTCCCAATAAATGATATTTTCATAATTTGCATGAATGTCGCATTAAAATTACCATTTTTGAATGAACAGTTTTAATTGCAAATTAGTAATTGGCATAATGGAAATTCCCACAAAGTGCAATCAAAGAGGAACTTGATCACTCATTGGTGTTGACCTGAATCAAGACTTTCTCATAACCCTGTGAATCTACGACAAAGTCCTTCTGAGGTTTAAACTGGGGCAGACCACTACAAGGTTCATACACTGGGGCAAATGGGTTCAAGCCGTATCCTAGTGTAATCACCACCAAAGTTCTCATCCCAGAAGAAGTCCTTCAAATACCCGGCAGACTGGGGCAAACTGGTTGAACTTGGAGCAAACTAGCTGATCGTTGAGGTCAACAAGCGTCAAAGGCCTTGGGGCAGAGCAAAAGCACGACTAATACGCATTGGTTAAGTCGCTACGCTCGCGCAGTCAACATGCTTTGGATAAGTCGCTACGCTCAATGTTTGTAAGTCATCATGACATATCAGCTAGAAGCAAGGTTCTTACAAGAACAAGTATACCACTTCTGCAAAGGATCCAACTTGGGACACCAAGAGTATCCACATTTTTCTTCTGATTGTAGCACTGCCAGAAATTGTGTGTCAAATCCTTTTATCAATAAAAGTCGAATCTCGCTTGGCACACCCCACATAAAGTCCAATCTTTTATTGGAAACCACAAAAAGCCACTCCAATTGGAACCTTCAATTCACCCTAAAAGTCCAGTCTTCATTGGCAACCAATAAAAGTCCACCCTCGATGGTATCCTCAAAAAACCAAAGTCCAAATCCAGTCCCTGGTGGTATCCCCGGCAGGATTTTATCCCTAGCATACCTGATCATTTGCATTATCATAAGCACAACATACAACATCATATCATAGTCATATCAAGCATTAGCACATCATTTGCATATGCATCTTGCACTCCCTAGCAGTTGCATCTTAGTTGCATGTTTGTGCATCATAACGCATAGCATCGTTGTCCTTAGCAACATGACATAACAACATAGCAGGATCCAGGATCGGTTCACAAACATCTTGGCCAGTCCTCCAGGGAAGTTGGCAGTATGGCTCTGAAAAGAGTTAATACCCCGCGAGTTCAAGGAATTCTACTCCCTAGCAAGTCATTCTTCAACCATGCAGTTGATGATCATAATCCCCAGCAACTATTGCTCTTATGGCTCCCCAAGCAGAGGTTATCTTAAAAGTTTCTTAAAAGCTTTCCCCCTGCAGAGTTTGCACAATGTTCCTCCAATAGGAATTTTGGCTCAACTATTCCCCAACAAACTTATCATCCGAGATGCTGCTTTGGTATCGCGAAGGACCTTAACGAATGAGGGACTGCTTCGACCACCCAAAGAGGATCGTTTATACCACTTTGGTATCGCGAAGGACCTTAACAAATGAGGGACTGCTTCGACCACCCAAAGAGGTTTGTTTATACCACTTTGGTATCACGAAGGACCTTAACGAATGAGGGACTACTTCGACCACCCAAAGAGGATCGTTTATACCACTTTGGTATCGCGAAGGACCTTAACGAATGAGGGACTGCTTCGACCACCCAAAGAGGTTCGTTTATACCACTTTGGTATCGCGAAGGACCTTAACGAATGAGTGACTGCTTCGACCACCCAAAGGGGATCGTTTATACTACTTTGGTATCGCGAAGGACCTTAACGAATGAGGGACTGCTTCGACCACCCAAAGAGGTTTGTTTAATACACTTTGGTATCGCGAAGGACCTTAACGAATGAGGGACTGCTTCGACCACCCAAAGAGGATCGTTTATACCACTTTGGTATCGCGAAGGACCTTAACGAATGAGGGACTGCTTCGACCACCCAAAGAGGATCGTTTATACCACTTTGGTATCGCGAAGGACCTTAACGAATGAGGGACTGCTTCGACCACCCAAAGAGGATCGTTTATACCACTTTGGTATCACGAAGGACCTTAATGAATGAGGGACTGCTTCGACCACCCAAAGTGGATTGTTTATACTACTCTGGTATCGCGAAGGACCTTATTAGATAAGGGACTGCTTCGACCACCCAGAGAATATCAGGCTATCTTGTTCATCCTATTAACCCATTCATGGTACTTTTCACTCCTCTACCGGACAAATTTCGGGGTCTTCTTGTATCTAATTGACTTCCACCTTAAAATGAACGCCATGCGGCAGTTCATTCGCTCAGGTTTAAGGCAATTAGATAGGGGCATCTGTCATACCCCAAATTTGTCCTACTTCGGTATTTAATGGATGTTTGACTGCTTCACGACTTCTGGCCATGATTCTCTAAGACTTCGTTTATAAAGACTTTATATGTACTCATTCTGGTTATAATCTCTAGCAATTTATGCTGAATTCTTGTGGGAGGAGTGCGCCTCCAGCCCCTTGTACCCAAACTCATATGTGTCCTCGTTATCACGATCAGACAGATGTGATATGGTCAAATGAAATCAAATGCATGATTGGATACATCTCGTAGCATACCTGATGGATTTCAAAAAACTTATACCCTATTTCCACTTGACTACAAGTTTCTCTAAAGGCGTCAAGCTGTGTTTAAATCCTAAATCAGTTTGTGACAAACTTAGATTTAATTTGCAAGTTTCGAGTCATGCTTGAATTTAGATGCAATTAGTCCATAAGATATTCCAATTCGTTTCAAGATGTAATCAATTAGTTTCAAGTAGCACTGAACCATATTTCATGGTTGGTACTAAGGATGTGTTATCGGGTTCTGCTTGATTACTTGGTAAAGATGAAGAGAACACAGACTGTTTTTCATATGGTGTTTGATTTGATGGAATTGGGTGAATTGTTGTTTTGTGATGAGATGAAAATGTAGAGGATGTTATGGTTTTACTTTGCATTGACGGGAAGATTTCAAGAAGCGAGAAGCTTGATTCGGAAGGTGTTGCGTTTGGAAGATTATGAGGTTAGTGGCTTGGTTTTTGATGAAATTGCATTCGGGTATAGTGAGAAGAAGGACTTTAAAGATTTGATTAGTTTCTTTGTTGAAGTAAATTGTGTTCCTAGTATAATAGCGGGTAATAGAGTTATGAATTCTATGTGTGAAAGCTATGATGTAGAGAGAGCGAGTTTGCTTTTGAATGAACTCGAAAGTGTAGGTTTTCATCCTAATGAAGTAACCTATAAGATATTAATTGGTTGGAGTTGTTATGAAGGAATGCAACATCAATAATCTAAAAAATGCATTGGATTTGGTCGAAGAGATGCTTTATTGGGGCCAAGAATTGCTTTTTCCTGAATACTCAAAATTAATGAGACAACTGTGTTCATCTTGCTCAGAAAGCACGTAAGTAATCAAACTTTTGGAAAAATGCCACAGTCGCCCACAAACTCGATCACGAAACCCTCAACATGGTTGTACAAGCATACAGCAAGAAGGGTTTACTCGTACCTTTATGTAAAAAAAGGAAACATGAAGGACTTCAATTATTATTTGAACATTGCTTGTAGAAATAAATGGTTACTGAAGTTTACAGGGAAGTAGTTTCACGTGTTGGCTCAAAATCTACCATTTAAATGCCTAAGCCTCATAAATAACAAAAAAACTACATGTATAAGAGACTTGCAAACTCAATTGGATTCCAAATAAAGTAGCTTGTGCCGGTGATAGCTAACGTGTTAGGATTCAAATCCGTCAAGGAATGAAGACGACTAGCTCGTAACTTAGGAGCTACATATGTATTCTATTCGTCACCGGCTTTCCATGAACAGAAGAGAAGATATTGCCATTGTCTTTCCCTCAAAACCAACAGCATCTTCTTCATTCGCTGCTCCAGCCGTCATCTATTCTTCAATAAAAAACTCCTCACGTTTTCATTCTTCTGTCTAAAAACTTCACAAATCTACTTCTTTTATTTTTCAGAAACCAGCTTCATTTCTCCGTTCTTGTGGAACTTCAACCTTCTAAATTTGAATCTCCCGTTACAACCTGCAACCATTCACAACGATATCATCAGTGTACCTCACAATGATCTCCCATATATAGAACCGCGTCAACACCAGATTCACACTAGAAATCATAATACTGCAACGACGATGTAAGAAAGTAACAGAGAAAATACTCGAGAACGGAAACACACACATAGAAGAAGATGAAGGTGCAAATATGAGAACATAGTTTATTCGAAGAAGATAGTGGAGTACCTGAAACCTACACTTCCTGGTTGTTGTCTTAATTGTGCATCTTTCAAATTGATTGATAATCTTCGGCTTCACATCGCCAAGCTTTCCAGCTTTCCACTTCATCTTCGAGTCACCATCATAACTTACGAAAATCAAGAACAAACAAAATACAACAGCTTATGAGTTCCACCAGTTCTTCGTCCCTCCTCAGCGAAACCTATGTTACCTCACGTTTCCACCACCTGCAAAACTAGTGAATTCACGCCAGGCGCAGAACAATTGCAGCAGATAAGAAGCATTTATCAAGCATGGGTTTTTGTTGGCTTAATTTAGGAAAACTATGAATTTCCATGTACAGATCATGTTCATGTCATACTGGGAGATCCTTCACCGGTTTTGCTCTATCCCGTAAGCAGCACAAAAATTCGCTGCCTGATTGATATTCTTGGTCAGAAGGTTCCATATATTTCCAATGGTGAACTGGTAAAGTATTTCAAGACAATGGTAGCTCCACAGGTACCCCCTGAGCTTCACGACGCTTTCATAGCTGCAGTATACAAAGGCAACATAAGGATAATGCCAAACGGAATAAACATGCCAGAATGAAGTTGTAGAATAAAAGACAAGTTTCATGATTTCATTTGATTTGTGTTAAAAGAAGCTATGGTTGGTCCAGGATTCATGGTAATATCATTTGAGCTTCAAAGTTATAAGTTACATGATCAAGAAGAATAACATGGATTCAAAGCCCAGTAACTACATACTTCTGTTAGCAAGCCTGTACCTAATAGAGTGGACTTCAATCCCGCCAAGATCTTGTTCCAAGGTCATCATCATCCTTCAATTGCCTTCATCTCCATAATGTTTGTACTGTCATCACATGATCTACAAGAGTGAACCAAGAATAATGGATGAGTGTACTCAAAATGGCAAGTGATTCAAATGACTTAAAAGGATTCTTTACCTTCAAACTGAGGTCATAACATCTTCTCGCGTATCAGCCAAGCTGCATCATCCGTTTTACCACCACCCTCATGAGCCATTTGTATCCTTGTATCTTGCTAAAGAAGAGTAGAAGAACAAAACAAATCACATGCCAAGATACCAAGTTCCAAATTGTTCATTTAAAAAGTTTTACTCTACAAAGGTATTGTTGATTGCTAATATTACAAATTGCATCAAGTTTTTGTTTTCACCTAATTCTCATCAATCTGTGCACACCTTCAAACCACAAAATACTTCTTGTGGTCTGACGTGGGAACAACATCTTGAATCTTTGATATTGCCTCGGATGGTCCAAACTGAGGCAACAAATGAAGGGAGATACACCAAGTTCTCAGCGGGAAACCTAATGGAAGGACTTTCTGTTATGAAAAAATAAGAAAGAGTTAGCAGAGGACAACTTAATTCAACTGTCACATTAGAAATAATTCCAGCACAGTAAAAACGCAGAAATCACAAGTTACACATAGTAAAAAATCAGATATTTTTCAAAACACTACAGACAAACCAGCGAGTCACTATCAACCTTGGTCCCCCCACAAAATCCTTTTGCAAAACCTCCTAATGGAATTGCAGGTCTGCAGCTCACTACCTCACACACATGAGAGCATATTCCTCTAAAAATCCTTAAGTTCACACGCACCAGAAAACCCTAAAAGCCTCCTATAAATAGAACCAATCGTTAGCTCAAAAACGGAGGAGAAAAACCCTAATGGAACCCTGCCGAAATCTATACTCAAACCGGTACCCAAAGCTCTCACCATTGAGTATTTGAAGCTTTACCTTGAAACTCCAAATTACTCAGAGCTGAGCCATTCATAGTACGAAGAAAGCAGAAATATAGCAGATAGAGAAGAAGTGAAGCAGAAGATTGATAGAGTGCTTACCATAAGCTCGTTTCAACACTGACGAAAGATACGTCACCAGAGTCATTCGGCCTGGTACTTGTTTCATTGTTGTTGTTGTTAGCCTCGTTAAACTCTCTATGATGGTTTTGTTGAGTTGAATATCAATAGCGTATTATGTGCACGCATCGTTCTGGGTTCAATTTTCGCTCTAGGATTTAGGTTTGATTTCAATTGGTGAAAGGCTTAGAGTTTACTGTATCTATCTGAGACATTATTATCCTGAATTTAGAGTAGATACGAGCATCGATTGAGTGAGTAAGGATGATTTAGGAAGAAGAAGTAGGAAGAGGGAAGACGCGAAGACGTTAGGGATTTAGGCGAGAGAAACGAAGGGCACGCCGGGTTTGAAGAGAGAAAGGAATATCTGAGTTTTGTTTTAGTTTCTCGTGTACCACAACGGCTAGTGTGGGGAGTAGTTCTATAACGTGTTTGCCTTTTTATTATTATTCGTATGGCAATACTTGTTGGCTGTGACTGTTTAACTTCATCAATATTAATGATGCGCCTAATCTTGTGATTCCCCGTGATTGTTGTTATTCCACGCATACACGTGAAGCAACGAGCAGGAACTGAGAGACTCTAAGTCTCTATTTCATATGGGCCATATGGGGAAACGGGTTACCAATAACCCAACCCAATATTTGTTTTTTGTGGGGTCTGTATTTATAATATTAACATCTTTAGATTTTTGTTTAGAATAACTTAGAAGTCTATTAATTAATTTGATCATTAATTACGATATTATCTTTAAGCTTTGTTAACAGATACTTTTCTTGTATTAATTAAGTAACTAAAATAAATATGTGATTTTATTATAATATATTAATCTGATTAATTTTATTTCATAGTACAACTCACTTTAAGCATTTAAATCTTATACTTGATTTTCTAAACGTAAAGTATTAAGTTCTTTCATAAATTAATTCATCGAAAGTGGTCAACTCTTGGGGTCTAGCACTTCTTGGATCCTTGAGCGACCGCTCTCGAGTTGTACGCCTTGAGTTGTGGTCGTTTCGCCTTTCATCTTTAAAACTACTTAACTTTGTTTAAACCTTTCAAAGTAGGTAAACCCTAATTCAAACAATAGGCCTATCCTATTTTAACCCACCTACGTCAAATCCAAATTATTTTCTTAAATTAAATTATGAAAGTATCAAGTTCTTGGAGTCGCGCATTCCTTGAACTCGAGAATGACCACTATTGAGGCGTACGCCTTGAGTAGCGTGTCATTCAAACTTTTGTTCCTAAAAAAACTCCTCTAATTATTTGGACAAGTATTCACTGTCCAACAAACATATTTCATAATTAATGGAATGAAAAAGATGTCGTTGGGATCTAGCATTCCAACGATGTCCCTACTATTTGGTTACGAGGCTGACGTCTCGTTTATCGAATAGTCGTCATTCCTCCCAAATTTTCAACCCGTCTAACCTCGTTCTTCACCTTCGTTCGATCGAGTATAAACCCTAGTAGGTTTCTAAATCGTATGTTAAATTCAAATTATTTTCTTAATTAAATTGCGAAAGAATTGAGTTCTTGGAGCCTCGCATTCCCTGAATTCTTGAGTGACCACTCTTGGGGCGTACGCTTTAGGTTGTGGATTACTCGACCTTTCGTCTATAAAACACGTGCCCTAATTATTTGGACAAATATCGTCATTGTCCATTCAAATACAATTTCATAATTAATGGAATGAAAAAGATGTCGTTGGGATGTAGCATTCCAACGATATCTCGACTAATTGGTTACGAGGTCGACGTCTCGCTTATCGAATAATCGTCATTCCTCCTAAACATACAACCCGTCTAACCTCGTGTGATCGAATCTAAATCTCCTTCAGTTCAAACTCTTTTGCGTCTAAACCGTCCATCAATATATTTCGAATGAAAAAGGTATCGTTGAGATCTAGCGTTCCAATGATATCCCGACTAATTGATTGCGAGGCTGACGTCTCGTTTATCGAGTAGTCGTCATTCTCCCTTAAAATGTTCAACCATTCCAACTCTTTTCTCGCCCCCGTGCGATTGAATCTTTCTTAAACATTAATTCTTCGCCCTCGTGCGATTTCCAACTCAAACATACCTTTTACCAAAGAACATTGTTTAGTGCCTTCTTCCGCGCATGACAAACTCGTGCTTCAGCCTCCCCTAGCGAGCAGACAAGCCAACGTTTAGCAGTTAGAACGCGGCCTAAACACTCGTTCATTTCCAAACCTTTTACCGTAGTTAGCCGAACTACGACTGCTCTGATTTCTCACATCCGTTGAGAATACGTAGGCACAAGATTGCGATGATCTTGGCGAGCACAATCCCCTCTTTTCCCGTAGTCCCACGAACTACGAATGCTCTGATTTTTCCACTTCTTACAAGTGAAGATACGTAGGCACAAGGGCCCCAATCCTTGGCGAGCACCCTATCCTAAAACCACCCACTTCCCCCTATAGGAGAATCTTTAGAAGAAAACAAACAAGCGTAGTTAACTTTACTCTCGAATCGAATCAAGAGGTTCCCGTTGAGTACAACGGACATGAGGGGTGCTAATACCTTCCCCTCATGTAATCGACTCCCGAACCTAGAATATTGGTTGCGATGACCATGTTCTTACCTCTTTAAAGGTTTTATCGATATTTTCCTATTCCTGCCTTGGAATAAATAAAGTTCGGTGGCGACTCTGTTCGAACGTATTTTTCGCGTCCATCGCGAGGATCGTATTTTTCGAGGTACGACACAAGGGCCCAGAGGTTTCGATGTCATCGCTCAACGAAGTTCGTGCTATCGTAGAATCGTATTTTTCTAGGTACAACACAAGGGCCCAGAGGTTTCGATGTCATCGCACAATGAAGCTCGTGCTATCGTAGAATCCGGTTCATTGCAGAAGTGGGGCCAAGTTCTTAATGTTCCAGTCAAGCAGGATAAGATTGGCCTGAGATACAAACCATCTGATTCTTCTCAAAGCGCTCTGAAGTACAGGGGACCTGTGCAATTCACCAGCAGTGGTGTGATATTTGACAGGATTGATGCCGTTAGAGATGATGAAGGAGACAGTGACTGCGATATGGATGCTTGGATTCGTCCATGTACTCCTGGCCAGAAGCTGTGCAACTGGACTGCTGAAGAAGTCATTCATGTCACTATTGTAGAGTAATGTTCATTGTTTTGATTATGTTCAGTCCTACGTTCTGCCCAAGACGTAGTTGTCGCATCGCTGCGAAGAGGGGCCGACAATGACAGAAGAGTCGCCACCATTCGTTATTTATCCCAACAAGAGGGAAAGGAAACGATCAGAGAAAACCTAACGAAAAGGGAATAAGACAGGTCATCGCAACCAAATCTTGGGTTTGGGAGTCGGTTACGCAAGGGGAAGGTATTAGCACCCATCACGTTCGTCGTACTCGATGGGATCCACGCTTGTTATCTAGTCTATGGGTGAAAAACAATCTATCTACGGCTGCTAGTGCTAAACGGAAAGAACTGACTCGATAGGACATCGCCGCCCTATGCCTACGTATTCCCTCGTGCAATGGGAAAGTCAGAGTCAACGTAGTTCGGGAAACTACGGGGGGGGGGGGGGGGGGGGGGGGGGATTGCTCACCAAGATGTCGCGTCTTGTGCCCACGTATTCTCATATGGTATGAGAAATCAGAGCAAAACGTAGTTCGGGATAACTACGGGTAAACAGGGTGTTCTCAATCGTACGCGGACGAGACGAGAGAAAAGGTGGACGATACTAGCATACGCATTCTAGTAGTTAGGTGTATTGTTGCTCGACCATTGGAGACTTAGGCGTTACCTGTTTGCGGTAGAACGGACGTAGTATGTCATTGGTTAAAGGTACGGGTTACTTAAAGGGGGAAAAGGAAAAGTGCTTGCTAGGATTATCGCAATCCTATGCCTACGTACTCTCAATAGATATGAGAGATCAGAGCAGCCGTAGTTCGGCCAACTACGAAAAACGGTCTCAATCGCACGGAAGCGAGAGAAAAGAGAGTCTCGATTGCACGAGGGAAAGAAAGAAGGGAAGGTCTCAATCGTCAAGATGCGAGAGAAAAGAAATTCGATCGTACGGGGGCGAGAACAAAGAGGAAACAGGCCTAACACGCCCAAACGGGAAGGAACTCGGGACACACACGCTAAAACCTAAAGCGTAGGAGCGAATGTGTCGCATATTGTCCAAAGGACATACGCTAAACACCCTAGACGAATGAGAGGAGGCCCCCCACTCATCATTTCCCACGTATCTATTGCTTAGAACTCACAACGCTCGGCGGTTGATTAAAAGACTTGAATTAGAAAGATGTTCCGAATGGAGTGGTTTCGTTGACCCTTGACATTGTGCGCAAGCTCCATTCCAATCTTCTCCTCTTTTGGTCCTTGATGATGCTTTAAATCGGGACCAATGTGACGCTAAACTGTCATAGCTCGACTTATAAGGGAAGTCAAACTTTAAGAGGTCGCGTATTAATTTTCGTGCTATGGACAAGATAGAGAGACGATATTAAGGATCGTTCTCCAATTGAATCATGTCGCACGGACCAAAAACAGTGGGATCTCGTCCTACAAGACTTCATCGATCACCAAAAGTCAAAATAAAATCAAAAGATGAAAAGAAATGAGGAGAGAAAGAAGTGGTCTCGGATCCAACATTATTCATCAATAATTTGACTGGTAATGAATTACGAAAATGTCGTCATCGACCAAAACGGATGAAATGAAATAAATTTGAAAATGAGAAAGGGGAGAAAAAGTTTGTCTCATATCCTTTGTTTCACGTCAATAATTTGACGGCTAAACGGTGGAAACTTCTTCATCGACAAAAAAAAAAGCGGGTAAAAGTGGAGTAAAAAGTCCAATAACAAATGAGAAATGATTCAACTTCTAAAATAAAAAGTATAAACTTCTAATAGAAAACTATATACTATTTACATAATAAAAAGTTTACTAAAATAAAAAATAAAAAGGCTATAAACTTTAATGTTAATAAGCTTCTAACTAGAAAAGAAAATATAAAATTTTAAAAGTAATAAACTAAAAGAAAATATATATAAACGGTTTTAAAAAATACTAACTAAATAATAATATTATACATTTAAAATTAATTAGAAGAAAAAAATGGAAGGGGGTTAAACATAAACAGGGGGTTTGCGGCAAAGACCAAACGGTGGGCTTACAAAGCCCAACAACAACCAGCAGCAACACAAAAAAAGATATAAAACAAAAAGTAAAATAAAATAAATAGAAATAAATAAATAAATAAATAAATAAAGTAAAGTCACGGGGACTCTTGATCCCGTCATCCCACAACGACCCATTTCTTCTTGGTCGTGAATGTTCTTCGTCTAGACTCTTCTCTCTCCATTCTTGAAATCTCAAACAAAACTTTCTCTCTGTCTAACCGCAATCTCTCCGCTCAGTTTTGATTCTCCTTCTGTGTCACTTCATTTCCGTTCATCATCTCACGTGGGTTTTCATGGTGATGGGTTAACGGGTTTTGACTAGATGGGGGTGGTTAAAGGTTGAAGAAGATGTACGGTTGGAGATTATTGATGTTGATGAATAGGTTTTGGGTTGAGTTTATTTTGGGTTACGGTGGTGATTTCCCGACTGAAGGAGTTTATGGTGAAAGTCGAAAGTGGTGGTTGCGGAGGAAGTTGAGCTGGATTTGAAGATTAGGAAGTTTTGTTGTTCTAGGTTTTGAAGGAGGCTGGTTTAGGTTTGAACTGGTGATTGAAGCGGGGTTTTGGAAAGTGATTTGTGGAGAAAATGGAGTTGGATTTGTAGCGTGTTTGAAGTTTCTGAGGTTGAGGTTGATGATTTTGTTGTTTCGCCGGAAGGAATCTGGTGGTGGTTTGTGTTTGGTTTCTGAGTGTTTCGCTGAGTGATTTCGCGAGTGAGTTTGAAGTTGGTGAAACAGTTTCGCGAAAAGGGGCTTCATTTGTGTTGAATGGTGGTATGTGAATCTGAGTTTGGAGAAAGAGGATGGAAGGTTGGAGAAGAAACAGGGTAGAGCCGTGGTGTTTCAAAAATGTGGGGTACAGCGGGAAAAAAATGGTGGAGGTTTTGGGATTTTGTTGAAAAGTGTTTATGGGTAAGCTTTTTCTGGGTTTAATGGTTGTTTGTTGGTGTTGAAGGTTTTTCTGCAAAAAAATGGAAGATGGGTCGTGAAGAAGAAGATTGTTGGCTGTTCCGATTTTTTAGCAACTGGTTTGAAGTTTGGAAGTTGGAAAACGGGTAGTGGCTTGGCAGATTTGTGGCGCCGGAAGTGATGAAGGTGAGCTGGGCTTGTTTCTGTTGAGTTATTGGAAGATTTTTGAGTGGGTGTGTTGAGTGGGGAAGATGACACTGTAGCGGCGAATGAACAGTGCCTTCTAGGGTTCTAAGGTTAGAGATGGTGAATAGTGCTTATATAGCAGGATGAGTGACATGTGGCGCTGCTAATGACATATTTGACTGGTTAATGGACTAATCGCTGATTAATGATTAATGTTTGATTAATAAAATGTTGATGCTGATGATTGACTTAATGAAAATGATGATGTTAACTTAAATAATAAAAGGGATAAATTCTAAACTTACAACGAATAAATAAAAGCTGGCTTAATTGAAAGTTAAAAACCTAACTAATCTTAATTTAAATTAAACTAAAATTAAATTAATAATAATTTTAATTAAAAGAAAATAAAAATCTATATCTAAAAATAAAAATGAAACTCTATTTCTATTTTCTATTTAAAAATGAAACTAATTAAAATTCTAAATAAAAATCAATTAATAATCTATTTTAAAAAACATTTTCTAAAAGACTTAATCCTAGAAATTATTTTTAAAAAAAGCCTAATAATAAAAAAACAAATTACAAACTATATTCTAAAATAAATAAAAATCTATATATAAAAAATATCTATCCACTTAAAAAAACAAATTATATTAAAATTCTATTTAAACTATTTTCTACTTAATCAAAAATATAAAACAAAAACTATTCTACATAATTAAATAAGACGAAAATAGAAATAAAAATGCAAAAATGCCATGTAAAACAGGCGGGCACCAAAATGTGCTGATATTATCAACACATATTGAATTATCAAAAAGAGAGCGACTTTCGCTCGATATTTAACATTGAACTTCTCGTTTGAATAGATTTAAATCGCCTGAAATGCGAGCAAAGCGGCTAAAATTCTGATAAATTCAATTCGTTCGATAATACGGGCAAAATGCGACCTAAATGATACACAGACGAAAACAAAACAAAAGTTAGTCAAAGTCGGAAAACCGGTGGGAAAATTTTAGGGTGCAACAGCTGCCCCTATTCAATCAACATGGACTAGAAGGGATGAAAAGCAACCACTTTCAAACATTCATGGTAGAAGGTGATTGAATACCAAAAGAACACGGAAATTTGCAGTCTGTCGGGGTGTACGCAATTGAAGCCCAGTCGTACGTCATCGAAAAGAAACCGTATCCAAAGATTACATCGTCTAATGATAGACGGGGAGCAAACCAAAAATCACATCGTCTAAGAGTAGACGGAGAGGAACCATATCCAAAATCACATCGTCTAAGAGTAGACGGAGAGAAACATCCCAAGATCACATTAGTGAACTTCCGAATCCATTCGCCAATAGGAATCGACAGAAAGAGAATAAACCAAATATCACCTTGTCGAACTTCGGAATCCTTTCGTCAATAGGAATTGACAGAAAGAAACCAAACCAAATATCACCTTGTCGAACTTCAGAATCCTTTCGTCAATAGGAATCGACAGAAAGAAACCAAACCAAATATCACCTCGTCGAACTTCGGAATCCTTTCGTCAATAGGAATCGACAGAAAGAAACCAAACCAAATATCACCTCGTTGAACTTCAGAATCCTTTCGTCAATAGGAATCGACAGAAAGAAACCAAACCAAATATCACTTCGTCGAACTTCGGAATCCTTTCGTCAATAGGAATCGACAGAAAGAAACCAAACCAAATATCACCTCGTCTAAGGATAGACAGGAAGAAAACCAATCCAAAGATCACATCAGCAAACTTCAGAATCCTTTCGTCAATAGGAATCGACAAAAAAGAAATACAAAATCCGGAGAGTCACATCGTCAATGGGAACTTGTTGTACCCCAAAAGTTTCCCAACCTTTTCTTTACTTGGTTTATGTTTCTAGCATATTGCATTGCATAGCATTTTGCATTTACAGGGGATCAAAAGATGTGTGTTTGACAAGAGAAGTTTGACAAGGGTTCTAAGCCTAATCAAGAGGTCTTATTCAAATTATCAAGTGGTTATCATCATCAGAAGAGGGATAAATCCCTTTGAGAACAGATAAGTGTATGTGGTTCATCTCCTGTTTAGGAGACCATTTAAGGGTCATCCGGGGACCACAAGTCCATGGTTATGGAGAGAGGTTGTCATTGAAGCTCATTAGAGGCCTTGAGGGTTACTATGGAGCTCATCTAAGTGTTTATGCCAAGTGCTAATGGCCACAGTCGAAGCTGGTGCAGTTAGGGTTTTCATCTGGTCAACCTTAAGTCAACTATGAAATTGAAGGAGATCAAGACTCAATTCCAAGTCTTTATGGTAAAGGAATGTTGTGTTAAGGTACATGGGATGTCATTTCAAGATCAATTCATCAAGAATCAAGAGTATGAGAAGTGACTGAATTAGGGTTCTCAAGGTAAAATCCCATGTTCAGTGCCTAACTTCAAGACCACCTATCTTAATACACAAGTCTCATCTCAACCTTTGGCCAACATGGAACTTGTAGAGCATGTTCTTAGCTTTAATTTGAGTACTAGAAGTCCTTGATTGGATTTATAGAACTCAAGTTATGATCTAGACAAGCTACAGGTCATCAGAGGGATGTGATTTTGGTCAACAAAAGTCAACCAACTTCCAAGCCATTTTTGACCTAGAAGGATGTTTCTCCTCAACTTTTTTCCAACATGAAAGTTGTAGGGCATGGTCTTATCTTTCCAAAAAGTACTAGAAGTCTTTCATATGATTTGTATAACTCAAGTTATGAGGCTTGCAAGGCAGGGGTATTTTGGGAAAGTAGGATTACAGGTCATTTTCATTATAGGTCCGTTTCACCACTTTGCACACTTCAAATGAAAATCTTTCCAACATGAAACTTGCTCCAAATGGTGTTATTTGATTAACCAAACCTTAAGAATTCATGGAATTAACTTGGAATGAAGAATTGGTATGAGGAAATTCATGGAAAAAGCCTTAAAAGATCAAAATTGCATTTAATTCAATTTTAAACATTTTTGTGCAAAATAAGTGCATATTTTGAGTGACAAATATGTTTTAAGAACATTGGAAATTTCAGAATTTGGATTTGAGTTGTTTTGACATGCCATTTTCAAGGTTTCTTCAAGAATAAGCAACACACCAAAAAGCACACCACAAAGCCAAACCAAGGAGCAATTCTCTCCTTTTTGATCAACATTGACATTGTACAAGTCCACCATGCCTCTTTACAGCCTGGAAAAGTACAAATTAATGTACCTTTGAAGTGGAAAAAGTGTGAAAATTTTCAAAATTGTTTTGGGCTTAGGAAGCTTTCATTGGGTTTTCTTTTGATCAAAATCCAACATATATAAACTCCAAAACATTTCCAAAGCTTCATAACTCAGGTTTGGAGAGAAATTGAGCAAGAACACTTTGAAAAAAAAGAGCAAAAAGTGAAATTCGTTTTTTCATTTTCTTTGAGTTTCAAACACTTTTAGGTATCCAAACACATTCCTTGAGTGATTTAGAAACTTTATGGGCAATTTATTTTAAGCTTTGGTTGCACATTGAACCATTGTTGAAGCTTTTTTGAGGTTACTAACTTTTCAAAATATCTCATGGTTTAAGCTTCTATTTCATGCCATTTTTGCATATTATTACTCCTTGCACATCATAGATCATTGTTGGTATCATTTGGTTTCCATTTGTGAACTTTTTTTTATTTTGCACGTTTTCTTTTTGCCTTCATTTCTCTTTATTTAAGTCATGTTTTGACAAACTAATGGCATATTATTGATCCTCATGATGAGTAGATCGATTTCCATATAAAGTTTGTCGAAAACAGACGATTTTTTGCAAAGCCATGTTGTTGTTCATACTACCCGCGGTGGCCGGCGCGAGGTAGGGGATGACCGGAAAAATGGTCGGCCAGCCGCCCGCCCCCCCCCCCCCCCCCCATTTTCTGATTTTCTGTTTTTTTATTTTTTATTTCTGGGCTTAAGTGAAACGTTTTCTGCACCCCCGTTTGACCCATTCACGTTTTTACTCTCACTTTTCTTGCTATTCGTACCATGTTTTTTTCATTTAAATTTCAGTTTTTTATTTAAAGTTGTTGGGCTTAAGTGACGCGTCATCCGCACCCCACCCTGGGAGGCCCACGCGTTTTTGCTTGCATTTGTTGCTATTTGTCACACTCATTTTATCATTTGTTTACTATTTTCGTTTTAAATTTTGCTTTGGTTGCTGTTACAAATTAATTCAAATAAAATAGTTCCAATATCCTAAAAATTCCCCAAAAATATTTTTCATGAACTTTGAGATGTCTAGTTTTTTCTAGATATTTTTATTTTATTTTTTTATTTTGTTTTCGATTTTAAAATGAATTAAATATTGGAGCTGTTTTTATTTGAGTTAAATTGTGGCATGTTGTGTTCTTTAATTTATTTCTCCCATTTCCTTTGGCTCCAATGAATTAAATTCAATCCTCATATCAATGATGAGTAGAGGAATTTTTGAGGACCATTTTGCCCTTGACTTGTTGACTTTTGAGTTGACTTTGAGCTCTTTTTCTTTTCACCCTCGATTATCCCATTTCAAAGTGGTATATCTCAAAGAACTTTTTCTTGTGATGGTACTTTGAGGGAATATGGACTTGTTCCTTTGGCTACTATTTTCTAACACATTTATGAGTCTTATGTATTTTATTTATTAATTTTTGAATCATTTTCCTATTTTTAGAGTAACTTGCAAGTCAAGTTACCCAAAGGGAGGTTCACACATACATCTTGACCTAGTTTGACTTAGATATGACAATTTTGGATCCTTTGAGCTCTCAATGCCTATTGTTTCATGTTGCTAACATGTTAAGGATGATGCTTGCTCATTTTTAGGTCATCATATTGTGTTTAGCTTGTTCTTTTGTGGGTTTACTTTTGAGTTGCCAATTAGGGTTTCATATTGAAACATGCTTGCAATCCTTTGAGAACTTGCTTGCATTTCCTTGTGGTTTACTTGCCTTTTTCTTTTGAGAACTTGTATTTCATGTCCCTTACTGTCCAATGATATAGGAGTGTCATTTAAGATGGCTTAGTCCCTCCTTTGGAGGAACTTGAAGCATACCTAAAGTGATGGAATCCTTGAGGACATTTCTTGGTGTTCTCTTTGCAATTCCTTGTGATTCATTTTCTTTTGTTTTTGATACATTTTAGTTCATGTCCCTTGCTGTCCAATGACATAGGAGTGTCATATAAGGTGGTTTGGTTCCTCCTTTGGAGGAACTTGAAGCATACCTAGAATGATTGAACTCTTGAGGACAATTCTTGTTGTTTTCTTTATGTTTCTTTGTTTTGGTTAGTGATGCTCATGGTTGAGTGAATTTTATGAGGTCCTTGATGCCCTCATATTAGCCTTCCATTCTCACTTTGTCTTAAGACTTATTTACCTTTCATTTGTGCTTGATTTTGTGCTTTATGGTTGACGTTGTTTGGTTTAGGCCATTTCATCCCATTTTAGCGCACTTGTTTGTTTTCATTTGCGCATTTCCTTATCCATTTATTTTCTTGCATATATCGTATTGTTGTTTGAGGTTGAGATGAGCATGTGGAGGCTACTGCCCCACACCAA
Source organism: Lathyrus sativus (assembly GCA_963859935.3). NCBI lineage: Eukaryota > Viridiplantae > Streptophyta > Magnoliopsida > Fabales > Fabaceae > Lathyrus > Lathyrus sativus. Next base: position 350,466,857 of record OZ012739.1, on the reverse strand, counting down.
TTTCCTCCCTCATCCCATGTTCGCTTTCTTACAATGTTTATGTTGTTTTTGTTTCCTCTTTTGTCTCTTTTCCCTTAGGACCTCTAATCTTTCTTGTTCAAGATTGATTATGATAGACATTAGGATCTTAACCATGTATGATAACATTAGGATAGTTTCATCCCTTTTATCCCAACTTTAGGAGCATTGTGCATGACAACTTTAGGGTCCAGTTTCCCCTTAGTTTGTGTCTTTCTATTCTCATCTCCTAAACAATCCAAAACACCTAATAAAGGTTAATTAGTATCTATTTGGGAAATGGTTGTTGAAGGGTCTCCCTTCAATGGCTTGAGTGTTTAGTGTAGCACCCTTTGGGTGATATGTGACGCATTCACTCCTAAGTCATAGTCTCTAGTGCAATATGAATTGCAAACAAATTCAAAAACACTTATTCTCTAAAAAACACAAAAACAATCATTCAAACTTTTCTTTGCCATTGGGGCCTATAATCCTTGAGAAATCATTTTCATAACAAGAGTGTTGTTAACCCTTAGTTCTACTGCAAACGGTAACGCCTAAGTCTCCAAAGGTCGAGCTGCATACACCAAACTGCTAGAACTGACTGTTAACCTTACTCGCTTAAAACTGTTGAACAAACTTGTGTTCCCCGTTACCCCGAACTACGTTCGCTCTGATCTCTCATACCTGTTGAGAGTACGTAGGCACAAGAAGTGATGTCTTGGCGAGCAACCTTCCCCCCTTTTACCCGTAGTTAGGCGAACTACGTTGACTCTAACTTCTCATTTCAGATGAGATACGTAGGCACGAAGCGTCGTTGCATTGCCGAGTCACTTCTTTTCCTTTTGTCCTTAAGCCTGTAGTTAGATAGTTTAAGCACCCTTTTAGATAGATAACAAGTGTGGATCTCGTCGAGTACGACGGACGTGAGGGGTGCTAACACCTTCCCCTTGCGTAACCGACTCCCGAACCTAGAGATTTGGTTGCGATGACCATTCTTATCCCTCTTTTCATTAGGTTTTCTCTGAGCGTTTCCTTTCCCTCTCTTGGGATAAATAATGCACGGTGGAAACTCTTCTGTCATTGCCGGCCTTATATTTTCGTAGTAGCGACAACTGGCGACTCTGCTGGGGACAGGAACAACCCCTATGCGAGTCAATCCTAGCGCTTTTTTGTTTTTCTTTTGTGGGTGTTGTACATATGTGATTTATCTTTCTGCATTTACTTTCCCGCATTTATTCCCTGCATGATATCATTTATTGTTGTGCTATGGGGAGGGATTTGATTCATTGAGAGATAAGCCAGACCTAGGCTTGACTATAGAATTAGAATTAGAAGTGGAGATTAGTGGTAAGCCTGTATGCTTTGCATGCACCAGCTAGCCATGAAATTCGCGCTCAGACGAGATTCTCTCTGACGATTTTCTTTCTGGCCCTTTGGGCTCGAAGGAATTTTGAACCTGAGGATTGTCGACTCTGGGAACCGATCATTTGGGATTCAGCTAAGTGAGGCTGCTTCAAGAGATGATAATGCCACACCTTCCCTGGTAACCCGTATCATCATTTCTTGAAAGTCTGTGACGTTGATAAACGCATAGGATGCCAAACCTTGTCAGTGGATAGGTCCTTACCTGTGAGAGGGATGGGGGTGCATGAAAACTCTAGCTTTCAGACTACCCAGTTCTTTACAGTTTGGATTTGTGTTCTTGATATCGAGGGGGTCCCAAGGACAGTGTTCGGTTATGTCTAAAGCGAAGCTCCGTTCGTCTCAAACTACAGCACAACAATCTTGATCTCCTGTTGCATATGCATTTTGCATCTTCATTTTCATTTCATTAACGTGTATCTATGTTGCAGGTGTATTTTTTCCTCCCCGGTTCTAGTGATCTTATTCCTTCCTTGACATGGAACATCTAAAGAAGATAGTTGCATATAAATTCCCTTCTTCTGATATCAGTTCCCTGTTGAGATTGGTTGCGTCAACAAATCAGAAAGTGAGAGAAGAATTCAAAGAATCTTATGGGAAGTTACTCAGTGTGGTATGCAGACCTTCAGTGTTCGAGTTGAATGGTTTATACGCTTTTCTACAGTTTTATGACCCTCAGTTGAGATGTTTTGTTTTCCCGGATTATGTTCTAGCGCCAACTTTGGAAGAGTATTCTGTATTGCTAGGAGTTCCCATATTGGACCAGATGCCCTTTTACCATGACGATGATGAGCCTGATCTAGCTAGACTTGCTGCAGTTCTAAATCTTGACATCTCAGAGTTATCAGGAAGATTGACTAAGCTATATGGAGTATATGGGTTTCCTCTACCATTTCTAGTTGACAAAGCTCTGCAGTTTGCAAAAGACGGTTGTTGGATTGTGTTCAACGCCATTCTGGCCCTATGCATTTATGGTATTATCTTGTTTCCAAATTTTCCAGACTTTGTGGATTCAGATGCTTTCTTTATCCTTGCTTCGGAGAATCCAGTGCCTACTTTATTGGGAGATGTTTATCACTCTATCCATTACAAGAATGAGAAGCGAAGGGGTAAGAACATGTCTTGCTGTGTACCCCTGTTGTATATGTGGTTCCTCGGTCACCTTCCGAAAACAGGTCCTTTTGTTGCTACTGCAAGCACCTCAGAACGGTCTGTGAGGTTGATGGGTTTATCTGCGAAGAATATTGTGTGGTTTGATCATGACATACTTGGCACTGAGATCATCTATAGCTGCAGAGGTTTTCCGAACGTCCCGTTGGTTGGAAGGAAGGGCTGTATTAACTATAACCCTTCTTTGTTGATTAGACAGCTTGGATACGCCTTGAAGAGTCCTCCTGAAGAAGAAGAGATACAGGAATCTCTGTATCTCACAGGCTTGCTGGAAGCTGACATGTTGGTTAGGTTGGAGTATGCATGGTGTAACGTTCACAGGCGAGGTAAGATATTGTTAGGAAAGAACAACAATCAAGCTTATGACCCTTACATGGTATGGATCAAAGATAGAGCTGCTAATTTTCTAATGCCATTTCCTTCAGTATCACCTTTGCATCCTATTGAAGAGCCCGCTACTGTGGATATTCGGAAGTACAACCAACTGCTGCGTGAGAAAGAAGAGTTGAAGAGAGTCAACGAAGAATTAGAGAAAGAAATCATTCAAGTCTGAAGCGAGAGGATTGAGGTTGTTCATTCTTTCAAAAGGCAAACTACACTTGTCAACAAACTAGGTACAGACTTGACGAAGCAGACCAAGGATCGGGAACGCGCAGACCAGGATTTGAACTCCGTCTATAAGGTGCTTGCTACCAAGAAGGAGAATTTGGAAAAAGCTTACTTAGAGCTCTCTAGGGCTGACTCATTGTGGAATGCTACGCTCACTAACAACAAAGAGCGCGAGGACAAGCTTAAACAACAGATCGGTCAGTTGAAGAAATAACTCAATAGCAAGGATAAGAAGATTGCAATGGAGGGATCCCTCAGGCGTGATGTGCAAAACAGGTTGAACGAAGTCATTTCAGAATTAAAGCAGTACAAGTTGAAAGCTGATTCCAAGAGGTGCAAGTTTGATGCATGCTTTGGAAGAGGATCTTGCGAGGAGCATGCTGAGGGTTTACAGTCCTTCATCAGTTAGAGGGAGCAACTCATACATGGCTTACTTGCCAGGCTTGGTCATCCTGAGACAGTGAAATTGCTTGTGGATTTCCGGACTTGTCGTCCAGCTTGACTGTCTTTCTTTATATCTTGTTTGTTTCGTATATGTATTGACTATCGCCAGGCTTGTTGGCTAAGGTCATCCCTACTTCGTACTCAGTTGATGTGTATGCACACTGCCTGTTGGCTTGTTACTATATGAAGAGTTATCATTCTGTTCGCTTGTCTAGAGGGCTTTTTCTTTATCATTGATGTTTCTTTTGGAAACTAGAATCGAGGGGGAAAATCTCCCTGCCGCATATTTACATGTCTGCATTTTAGCATTTTTCGCATTGCAGGTGCATCAGAACTGTTTTCTTATCTCCTGTTTATTTTTAGTGTGCTCCAGGATTGTTGATAGAACAACTCACTGGTACGCGACTAGAGCAAATCAGAGGAGGATCATGGAACAAATGCAAGAGCAAATGCAGATTGAGATGCAAGAGATGAAGGACAGGATGACTCAATTTATGGAAGTCATGCAAAACGTCGCCAAGGGGCAGGATCAGCTTCAGACTTTGGTGCAACCCTTGATTGCGCGAGTTGACAATGATGGAGTTTTACATGGTGGGGTAGCTACCAATCCACCTTATGTTGAGAATTTGAATGCTAATAATGGTATACCAGTGGTCATCCCCAATGCTGGCGGGAATGACACTGGTAATGGTACTGGGAACGGGAACGTGACGGGAAACGGTAATGGAAACGTCGAAACCAACGAAAATGTTGGTGGAGGCAATGGAAATACAGGGATTGGAAATACTGGCTTCGGCAATGTTGCCGCGAACGTTGGATTGGGTAACAATGGTTTCGGTAACGCTAGCAATAATGGCGTTGGTGTTGGTGCCTACAACGTGGGATTTGGTCTAGGTAATATCAACAAGGGTCTTGGAAACAATGGGTATGGCCCTACAATTAATCAGAATGCTTATGTTCCAACTTTTGCTGATTGTAACAATGGAGACCATCGCTGGAATGAAGATCATCAAGACGATGTATTCTCTATGCAGGGTATGGGTGTTGCGCAGAAGCTGATCGAAGGTTTAAATTGTTGGAGGAACAAATGAAGAACTTTACCAATCAAAACTCTATGGGGTTAGATATGGCTAATCTAGGGTTGGTGCCTGACTTGAGAGTGCCACACAAATTCAAGGCTCCCACTTTTGACAAATATAAAGGGGACACCTGCCCAAGGGTTCACATGCGGTCATACTATTGGAGAATGTCGGTGTACTCAAGTGCTAAGAAGATGTTAATGCATTTCTTTCAGGACAGTTTGTGTGGACCGTCACTCGAATGGTACATGGGGTTGGAACCTGCTCAGGTCAATAGTTGGAAAAGCTTGGCAGAGGCTTTCATGAAGCACTACCAATATAATAGTGACCTTGCTCCCAACAGGGTCCAGCTTCAAAATCTTTCCCAGAAAAGTAGTGAGTGCTTTAAAGAGTATGCTCAAAGGTGGCGGGAGCTTGCAGCTAGGGTGCGGCCACCGATGGTGGAACGTGAGCTGATGGATATTTTTGTGGGCACTTTCTCTGGTATGTATTACGAGAAGTTGCTCAATTGTATGACCGGCAGTTTCTCCGACATGATACTTATGGGAGAACGCAATGAGAACGACATTAATATTGGGAAGATTCAGGCGGGCGAAGGATCCTCAGCTGGAGGAGGAGGAAAGAAGGTCTTTGGCAATAGAAGGCGTGAAAGAGAAACCAATTCAGTGTCGGGCTTCCAAGGAAGATGGAGGAATCAGCCTCACAACCAATATCAACAATAGGTCGCAAGTGTTACGATCCCCATACCGCAACAACAACAACAACAACAACAACTACCACAACAACAACAACAACGACAACAGCAACCACCTCAACAAAATCAACAAGGGTATAGAAGGTACCCAGCACGGCCCAGGATGACAGAGAGAGTGTTTGACCCACCGCCAATGCCATATTCTCAAGTACTTCAAGCATTGTTGAAATTACATTTGGTTCAAAAAAGGACTATGGCCCCTTTAACAGGCACGCCACCGCCCGACTTTGATATAAATGCACGATGTGAGTTCCACTCTGGCGCACCCGACCATACCATTGACAACTGCAAAGCTTTCAAAAATAAGCTGCAAGATTTGATTGATAGTAAAGCATTAGACTTTTCACATTGTTGCACCCCAAAATTTGCCCAACATTTCTTTACCTAGCTTATGTTTCATTTCATTCACATTAGCATTATCATTTGCATTTCATTGACATGTATGCAGGAGATCAAGAGGTATGATTTCCAATCAAGAACTACACAAGAGTTTGAAGCTAGCTAAGAAGCTTATTCAAGTGTTCAAGGGTTGATATCCTTGTCAGAGAAGTTGAAAGATCCTCAGAGAGAGTGGTTGAAACCAAGAGTGTGTGTCTCATAACTTGAGAGTTATGGAGAAGACCATAAGATGATTCTGAGGCCATGAACATGGAATGGAGGTCTTGAGAGAGCTCATGAGAAGGTTTGAAGATCACTTTGATGCCTAGACAGGTCATTGTGCAAGATTAAGAAGGCTCAACCATGATTGGTGCAATTAGGGTTTGACTGGGTCAACCCTAAGTCAACTGTGTATTTGGAGAAGGTTGAGACCTAATTCAAGATCCATGTGATCATGGATTGATACATTGAGATGTTATAAGTATGATTCCAAGGTTAACTCATCATGATTGAAGAGTTTGAGAAGTTTCAAGCTAGGGTTTCTAAGGCTTGACAGTGTAAAATCCCCTAGTTTGACCCCTATCTTCAAGGCAATTTAACTCAAGATGTGATTGTCATCTCATCTTTCCCCTAACATGAATGTTGTAGAGAATGATCTTAGCTTTAATTTGAGTGCTATAAGTCCTTGATAGGATTTGTAGAACTCAAGTTATGACTTTGACAAGTTACAGGTCATCTGAGGTATGTGAATTTGGAGCTTGAAAGTTGTCCAACTTGCATGAAACCTTTTCCCTAGAAGGATGATTCCTATGAAATTTTGGTCAACATTAATGTTGTTCCTTATTCTCTTAGATTTCTAGAGAGTACTATAAGTCCTTGATAGGATTTGTAGAACTCAAGTTATGGCTTTGACAAGTCAAGGGTATTTTGGTCATTTGGAGATTATAGGTCATTTCAATCATAAGGCCATAACTCCTATTTGCCAGCTTCAAATGGGAAAATGTTCAACATCAAACTTGTTCAAAATTATGTTTTGAGGCTAGCTAAGAGGTCATGAGAGCTTGGAATAGATTGCTTCACAAAATCACAAAAATGGCCTAAAATAAAGGTGAATTCCAAATGAACCAAAGATGGAAATTGGGATTTTTGATCTACATGTTCAAACCAAGCCATATGACATGTCATTTTGATTGTAAAACACATTTTAAGAACATTGACATTGCCACAATTTTGAATTGAGGGTTAATTTGAGGACTTGCTTTGAAAAGTGGTTACTTACATCATAAGTAACAATTGCCAAACCAATATGCAAGGCATAACCAAGGCTCCTTTCAATCCAAACACTTTGATAATCTCATTTGGAGAGAATTTGGATGAAAAGAATAATGAATACAAGCTGATGCATGGACTGTTTTGAATATACCATGAGATTGGATTTTCAAGTGAAGTGAGATATTGAATTTCTCATTAGAGTGATCTAGCACTTTCTATATCATTCATCCTTGTTCTATATATGATTTAGAAGTGGTTCAGAGTGAAGGTTGGTGAGGATTGAGAGAGGAGAGTGAGATTGCACTTTGAAATTTCTCATTGCAAATCAAAATCTGTTACAAGGTTAGAGGCCATTTCAGTCCAAGAAATTGATCTCAATAGCTTGCTCTGAGGTTGGTGATTGATCCCAGATCAAATTCAAGGCCAAGTTGTGGAGAAATCGTGAAGTAGCCATTGGAGTTGGAAGCTTGCAACTCAGAATCGGTTTCAGGAATCCAGAGCATTTCAATCCATTTAGTTGCATACAGAAGATTGATTAGAGGCTAGTGAAGGATTTTGCAAGTTCTTGAGGGTTGAGTTGAAGATTCAACCACTCTGTTTGCTCAATTTTACCAGGTATACAGTTCTTGTTCTATGGCTTAAATTAAGTAGAATTAAGAGGAATTGTTATGGTAGATGCATAGTAGAATGGTGTAGGAAGGTTTTTGGATCATCAATTTGGAGATTAGTGACCAATTAGGGTTGTTGCAATTTTCGGTTAAGATTGTGTTCTTGCGAATCTTGAGGTTTTAGAATGAATTAATGGCATGAATGGATTCCTGAGGAAATTTTGGACAAGATTCATCAAGGAATCGTGGCCAATGGTGGACTCTAGAGAGAGTTAGGGTTGTGGAAGGTCGACCGGAGAATGTCACCGGCGGTGACTCTAGCGCGCGCAGGTGATTGGAGTTTCAGAGATTCAAAAGGTTGAAGATGATCCCAGAGCCATTGGATTAACGGAGGACCTTAGACCAGATGAAGATCCAACGACCACGCGTGAAGGAGATTTTGTGAAGGATCTCTGAGTAATTGGAACACAGCGTTTCATTAATGCAATCTGGGTGGGCTTAGGCAATAGTTGATACTTGCACCCCCTTTTTGGGCCCAATCCTAAAATGAACTGATTTTTCATGCTATTCACACCACGCGTTTGTCATTTTATTTTGATTTTCATTTTATGTTTCATTTTATTCGTGGTTATTAGAAAATTCATAAATAATTGAAAAATAATGAAATTAATCCCATTCTTTTTGCCATGGATTCATGATTGAATCTAGCATTTTTTAGATAAAAAATATTAATATTCCATGCATTTTTTGATTTTATGTGCATTTTTACATTTTAATTGATGTTAAAATAATCATGGTTGATGCTTGATTTTGTTGAATTTGGTTTGATCATGTGATGATGATTTTGGCCTTGATTTTTTTGTGAGTAGCTAGCATAGATATGCATGTTCGCCCTAGATTTTTCTCACATTTTTGTGATGAATGTAAGTGGTAGGTTTAGGTTGAAACTTTAAGAGCTCCAGTTTTAGGGTTTATGGTTGATACCTTGTGGTTTAGATTTTATTTTTAGAACTTGGTGGATGATTTAACCTCTGATTTTTGTATGGTAGATTCATGATTGAATTAGGATCCCTTAGGAATTTTTGTAGAAATTTACAATGTAGTTTACTATTTTTGTTTGATTTTAGTTTAGGTGCTAACTTTAGATGATTCTAATGCACTAATTCAACTAGAATGACTTCTTTAGTTCCCTTAGATTGGGGTTTTGTCTCTTTTGCTCTTGGATGATGTTGAAGACAAGCTTGGGCTACCATGGATTGAATGAAGAAGCTTGGATGTGAAGATCTCCCCTTCTTTTGGTGTAGTGTTGATTAGGTGTTAAGATTAGGGTTTGTAGGTAGAGCTTCTAGATAGATTCTCTTCCTTCATAAACATGGAAGATGTTGATCACTTCCATTCTTCCCTATGATATAAGGTCCCCTTGTAAAGGCCTCATCCCTCCTTTGGTAGGATGTGTGGCTCTTTACAAGTTGGTAGAACCTTTGAGGGTCCCTTTCTCTGATGATAGGATGCTTAGTGGTGACCTTTGGTCTTCACTCTGCTACCAATCATCCAAACTTTGCTCTTGCCAGATGAATCTTTCTCTCTTGATAGAGGATGGAGTTCTTTGCTTGAAGAAGATTGAAGATGCTAGAGGTTGATACTTCTTTGTGTATAAATATTGCCCCTAGGAGCTGAAGCTTGTAGATCAGGAAGATCAAGTTGATACTTGTAAAGAGGAGAGAGCTGAAGCTTGAAGGTCCAGGAGAAAAAGTTGACACTTGTGAAGAAGATCAAATTGAAAGTGAGTGAAGAGCTGAGGCTTGAAGAAGAAAGCATAAGTTGATACTTATGTGGATACATTGGGAGCCTGCAAGGGCCAAGTTGATGCTTGATACTAGGAGTGAGGCCTGAAGGTAGAGTTTACTTTGGAGCTGAGGCTTGAAGAAGAAGGATAAGTTGATACTTATGTGTTAGAAGCTTGAAGAAGTAAGTTGATACTTGCTATTGAAGAGGATAGTCTTAAAGAACAGTTGAAGACTGTAGACTGAACTGCTGTCAGAAGATTGCTTTGCTGTGAAGCTGTGGAAGCTGTTGATCTGTTTCCTTGTCTGTTTTCTTTCTGTGCAACTGTATTGGTGTGACTTGTTTGATTTGCTTGATGCATTAGAATAAGTCCATATCTAGACTAATTTAAGCTAGGAGCATGATTGCACTAGAGGTTGAGTTGCTCCCTCTACTTGTATTTTTACTGTATGGCTTTGCTTGCGGGTATTCGCTAGAGCCCAGCTCCTTTGCCTATGTGGTTTGTGTGTGCTTGATAGCATGTTAATTCTTCTGTATGATTGCAGTTATTTTGTTTGCTTGATAGCATGTTATTTCTTCCTGTATGATTGCAGTTACTCATATCTGGCTTGAGGTTGAGATGAGCTTGTGGAGGCTGATGCCCCACACACATTTCCTCCCTCACTTGCATTGCATGCATTTTACAGTCGTTTACTGTTTACTGTTTAAGCTGATGCTTTATCTGTTTCTGTTTATCATTGACATGATCCCCTAGGAATCTCACTTCCTCTGATAAGGAAGTGATGATTAGAACTTTAGGTTGAAACCTATGCATAATAACTTCTAGGAGTTCCCTGTTTCAAAACTCAACCATAGGATGAATCCCTGGCATGACAACATTAGGACTTGATAGTCTCCCCTTAGTTATCCATCTCTCTTCTCATCTCAAAACAAATCAAAATACAGTAATAAAGGCTAACTGATGTCGTACATTACGAGCCTTAATTTACTTGGGAAATGGTTGTTGAAGGGTCACTCTTCAATAGTCAGGATGTTTAGTATGGTACCCTTAGGGTGACATGCGACACATTCACTCTTAGGTCCTAGTCTCTAGTGCGATATTGGTTGCAAACATCCATAAAAAATAGTTCTTCTGTAAAAGACAAAAAACAAACTTCAAACCTTTTTGCCCCGGGGGCCCATAATTCAAAGGAAGATTTTCTGAAGAAAAGAGTGTTGTTAACTCCAAGTTCTACCGCAAACGGTAACGCCTAAGTCTCCAAGGGTCGAGCTGCGTACACCAAACTGCTGGAACTGTTTGTTAAGCCTGCTCGATAAAACAGATGAATCTGAATCCCCGTAATCCGTATTATCCCGAACTACGTAAGCTCTAATCTCTCATACCTGTTGAGAGTACGTAGGCACAATACTGACGTATTGACGAGCCACCTTCCCCGTAACCCGTAGTTAGCCGAACTACGTTGACTCTGATTTCTCATTCTCTGATGAGAATACGTAGGCATAAAGTGCGACGCTTTGCCGAGTCATTTTCTTTTCTTTTTAAGCCAGCCTTGATAGGTAGATAGTAAACAAACCCATCAGATAAACACAACAAGCGTGGATCCCATCGAGTACGATGGACGTGAGGGGTTCTAATATCTTCCCCTTGCGTAACCGACTCCCGAACCCAGACAACGGTTGCGATGACCTTGTCTTATACCTTTTTCGTCAGGTTTTTCCCATCGTTTCCTTTCCCGCTCTGAGGGATAAATAACGAAAGGTGGCGACTCTTCTGTTTTGCCGGCACCTTATTTTCGTGGTAGCGACAGCTGGCGACTCTGCTGGGGACTTGATAGTTTCCTGGGATCCAACGTCCCTTATGCGAGTCAGTTTGGGGATCCAACGTCCCTACGAGAGTCAATCCTAGCACTTGTATGATTACTTGTTGGGTTGTGTTTATTTATCGCATTTTATTTCCCACATTTTATTTTCAGTATGATATGATTATCTGTGTTGTTGTGGGAGGGGAATTCTGATGAGTGAGAAGCCAGACCCAGGCTTGAGTGTACTTAGCATTAGTTGTGGAAATTAGTGGGCGCGTGCTTGCTTTGCAGGCACTAGTGTCTCATGAAATCCACGCTCAGACGAGGTTCTCCCGATTGACTTCTTTTTCAACCCTTTGGGTTGAGGGGGTTGTTGGTTTGGAGGATTGTCGACTCTGGGGACCGATCATTTGGAATTCAGCTGAGTGAGGCCGCTTCAACAGATGGTGATGCCACACCTTCTGGGTATCATATCACCCCTCTTGAATGTCTGTGACGCTGATGACCGCATAGGATGCCGAACTTGTGTCAGTATAGGTCCATGCCTGTGAGCAGGGTTGGGTTTGTTGTAGGAAGTCTTAACCTTCAGACTACCTGGTTTTCTTGATAGTGAATCAGTTCTGTTGGTATCAGAGGTTCTCATCATCAGATGTATATGTGTGTTCTTGATAGAGCAGATTTATGGTCCTGTATCAGAGGTCCTTATTATCAGATGTGTGTTCTTGATAGAGCAGATTTATGGTCCTGTATCAGAGGTCCTTATTATCAGATGTGTGTTTGTTCTTGACAGAGCAGATTTATGGTCCGATATCAGGGTTTTCTTCTTATCAGAGATAAGGTTGTTCTTGACAGAGCAGTATTGTGGTTTCGTTGATACATAACCTTCATCTCTTCAACAGCACAGTCGTCTTGATCTCCTGCTGCATGATTGCATTTTGCATTGTTTTGCATATTCATTTGCATTCTCATTAACGTGTGTCTGTGTTGCAGGTACCGTTTCCCCCGGTTCAGGTTTTCTTGCCTTCTGTTGTGCCATTATGGGTTCTCTGAGGAAGACTGTGGCCTACAAACTCCCCGCTCCTAATGTTGTTCAGCTGACTGGTTTGATTGCTTTGGCAGATGATTCTGTGAGAGATGAATTCAGAAAGTCTTACGGTAAACTGCTCAGTTTGGTTCGTAAACCCTCTGTGTTTGAGTTGAATGGGTTGCATGCCCTGCTGCAGTTCTATGATCCTCCGTTGAGATGCTTTACTCTCCAGGACTTTATTCTCGCACCTACACTAGAGGAGTATGCTGATTTGTTAGGTGTCCCTATCAAGAGGCAGATGCCTTTTGTTCATATGGATGCTGAGCCTGACCTGGCTAGTCTAGCTCCCTCACTCCATCTGGAGGCCTCCGAGTTGGTCTTGTCTAGTTGGAACAAGGTCCCTGGCTTCTCCTTGCAGTTCTTAGTGGGAAAAGCTCAGCAGTGCGCCAAAGACGGATGTTGGGTCGTGTTCAACGCCATCCTTGCTCTATGCATATATGGCATCATTCTGTTCCCCAATATGCCCGACTTTGTGGACTTCAACGCCTTTTACATCTTTGCATCAGGGAATCCAGTCCCTACCTTGATAAGAGATGTCTACCATTCCGTCCACTACAAAAACGAGAACAGAAGGGGTAAGAATGTCTCGTGCTGTGTGCCCCTACTCTATAGATGGCTTGATAGTCACCTACCCAAGAAGGGTCCATTTGCTTCGTCTGCAGCCACAGCTGAGTGGTCTGAGCGCTTGATGAGTCTATCAACGGAGGATATTTCCTGGTTTGATAGAGATAGGTTGGGTACTGAGATTATCTTTAGCTGCAGTGGGTTTCCGAATGTGCCTTTGGTAGGCAGGAAGGGTTGTATCAATTATAATCCATCTCTGTTGGTCCGACAGTTTGCTTATGCTTTGAGAGCTCCGCCGAAGGATGAAGAGGTGCAGGAATCTCTGTACCTCACTGGTCTTCTAGAGGGGTATATGTTATCTAAGCTTCAGCACGCTTGGAATGGTATCAGTAAGCGGGGAAAACCCTTGGTGGGAAAAAGAAATAGCCAAGCCTACGCTCCATATGTGACTTGGATCAGAGCCAGAGCAGATGCTATAGGGATGTCGTTTCCTCCTGCCAAGCCAGAAAGCCCTCCAGTGATTGAAGAGCCTACCACCGTGCTTATTCAGCAGCATAATCAGGTGTTAGCTGAGAGAGATAAGCTGAAGAAGGCGAATGAAGAACTGGAGAAAGAATTGGCTCAACTCAGAAACGAGAGAAGCGAAGCCGTTCATTCCTTCAGGAGGCAGACAGAGCTGGTGAACCAGTTGGGGACAGATTTGACTAAGCAGATAGCTGAGCGCGAGCGCATGGGCCGAGACTTCAAAGCTGTCAACAATGTACTGGCCACTAAGAAGCAGCATTTGGATGAAGCGTATCGGAGAATATCCAAGTTTAACCAGCATTGGAAGGCCACCTTAGCCAACGGCAAGGAACATGAGGATAAACTGAAACAGCAGATCTCCAAGTTGAAAGCCCAGGTGAAGGCTAGTGAGAAGAGGTTTGATGAAGAAACCGCTCGCAGATCTGCCGCTGAAGGCCAGCTCAACAAGGCTCTTGCTAACCTGAAGGAGCGCAAGCTGATGTTTGAATCCAAGAAGCGGAAGCTAGAAGATTGTTTCGGCGAAGGAGCATGGGAAGATTCGGTTGAAGGTCATCAATAAACCATTATGCAAAGAGAGTTACTCGTCGAAGGGTTGCTCACTCGGCCTGATCATCCAGAAACGAAGGGGTTGTTAGAAGAGTTTCGCGCCCGTGGCCGTGCTTGACTATTTGTAATCCTTTTGTTTTGATCATTGTTGTATGCTGACCATCACCAGGCTTGTTGGTTGAGGTCATGCTATTGATCCATCTTGTATTCAGTGATGTTGTGTACCGCCTTGATGGGCTTTCTTTATATATGAGATGTTATTTCCATGACTGGACTCGGACTTCTTATTATCAGCACTGGCACTCAGGCACTAGGATCGGGGGAAATCTCCCTAACGCATAGACACACGTTTGCATTTGCATGAAGCATTTGCATAACGAGCAATTTGTCGTTTTTCTAACCCTTTGTGTATACAGGTTGTTCCAGGATTGATCAGAGACCTATCCACCGCTATCCGACCAGAGCAAATCAAGCCAGAGTTATGGAGCAAGTGCAAACTGACGTTCAAGAACTCCGAGAAAGGATGGACCGCTTCATGGAGCTCATGCAAGTGGTCGCCAATGGCCAGGATCAGCTCAGAACCTTGGTTCAGCCTCTGATCTCAAGGGTTGACAGCAATGGCGTACTCCATGGTGGGACTGTGCCAACCCCTCCACCTGTTGAAACTCCTCAAAATGGCATCCCCGTGACTGGGGGGAACGGTAGTGCCAACGGTAATGTGATCGCTAACATGGGGCTAAATGGTAATACGACTGGCGTCGGCAATGGAAATCTTGAAGCTAATGTCAATGTTGGGCTGGGCAACGACAATGCGGGTGTTGGAAATCTGTATGGGCCTCAGCCATGGTTAGAAGACCGTCAAGACGATGTGTTCTCACAAAGAGGTGCTGAAGGGGAGCTGACTGCTGAAGCGCGGCTAAGGTTTAAGGCACTCGAGGACAAGATGAGGAATTTCGAGAATCAAAACACCATGGGTGTTGACATGTCCAAGTTGGGACTAATTGCTGATTTCAAGGTGCCTCTCAAATTCAAGGTACCCGACTTTGAAAAGTACAAGGGCACCAATTTCCCCCGCGTCCATCTGAGATCATACTACCGGAAAATGTCAGCTCACTCTGAGGACGAGAAGTTGTTGATGCACTTCTTTCAGGACAGTCTGTCCGGGCCCTCCTTGGAATGGTACATGAGTTTGGAGCCTACCAGTGTGCGCACGTGGAAGGAACTTGCTGAGGCATTCGTGCACCATTACCAATATAACAGTGACTTGGCTCCGAACCGGGTTCAGCTGCAAAATTTGTCACAGAGGAACAACGAAGGGTTCAAAGAGTACGCCCAGCGGTTGCGTGAATTGGCAGCTAGAGTTCAGCCACCGATGGTTGAACGGGAGCTTGTTGAAATGTTTGTAGCCACCCTCCCAGGGGTTTACTATGAGAAATTGGTCAGCAGTATGTCTGGAAGCTTCTCAGATCTCAATATCACGGGTGAGCACGTCGAAAATGGGATCAAGTTGGGGAAAATTCAGGGTGATCTATCCTCAGCTGGAGGAGGAAAGAAACCTTATGGTGGCAAAAGGCGGGAAGGAGAGACGAGCGTCGTGTCCAACACTCGGAGGAAAGGCAAAGGCCCTCACCAGCAGGTGGCCAGTATAACCATCCCCGCGGTCCAACAGCCACAGCAGTAGCCGAATCAGCAAGGGTACAAAAAGTATCAGAACAGGGCACCTCTATCCAGCCGTCACCTCGAGACACCGCCCATGTCGTATGCCTAACTGTTACAGACTCTGCTTCAGTTGCAGCTAATCCAGAAGAGAACCCTGGCTCCCTTGACAGGGGCACCTCCGCCAGGTTATGATGCGAATGCAACATGTGAGTTTCACTCAGGGGCACCAGGCCACACGATAGAAAACTGCAAAGCCTTCAAGCACAAGGTGCAGGATATGGTGGACGCTAAGATCATCAATTTCTCAGATAATGTGCCAAACGTCACGAAGAACCCTATGCCGAATCATAGGGGAGGTGGGGTAAATGCCATTATTGAAGACGAGAGCTTGGATTTGGTGACTGATGTCAAAGATCTGAAGACACCGCTTAGCTTCGTTAAAGCCAAGCTGATGAAAAGATGTTACTTCCCGGGCTGTGGAGAACTATGTATGGGCTGTGCGACTAGTCCTGATGGATGTGAACAGTTGATAGAAGGGATTCAGAGTCTGATGACCGAAGGAATCTTGCAGTTTAGCCGAAGGGTCGACTATGGATTTGGAGAGGTAATGCTGAAGCAAGATGATGAGGTTGCCACCATCACCATCCCTCGTCGGACGATAAATATTTCTGCACCCAGGCCGCCCATAATTACCATCACCAAAGTTGGGCCGATACCTTTCGAAAGCACCAATGCTGTCCCATGGCATTATGGGGCAGACGTCTACTGCAACGGGCAGAAGTTGGAATTGGAACCATCAGGGTCGTGTGTGGATAACCTAGCGGGGATAAGCGGAATCACGCGAAGCGGGAGAGTATTTGCTCCACCCGAGATTGTGACGGACAAAGCGGACAAGGCTGACGCAACCGATAAGGGAAAGAGTAAAGTCATTGAAGAAACCCCTCGTGGGGAAGAGAAGGACTTACATGTTAAAGACGTCGAAAAGTTTATGAGGTTGATTAAGAAGAGTGACTACAAGATCGTGGATCATCTCCATCAAACACCCTCGAAAATTTCCATCCTCAATTTGTTGCTGTGTTCTGAGGCACATCGCAACGCGCTGCTGAAGGTGTTGAATGCCACGTATGTACCGCAGGAGATCTTGGTCAACCAGTTGGAAGGGGTAGTAGCCCACGTGAATGCTGGAAACGGGTTAGGGTTCACCGACCTGGAGATGACGCCGAAGGGAAGGAACTACAACAGTGCCCTGCACATCTCGATAGAGTGTAGGGGAACGATTATGTCTCATGTGTTGGTGGACACAGGGTCGTCGCTCAATGTTCTTCC
This sequence comes from Lathyrus sativus, assembly GCA_963859935.3. Taxonomy (NCBI): domain Eukaryota; kingdom Viridiplantae; phylum Streptophyta; class Magnoliopsida; order Fabales; family Fabaceae; genus Lathyrus; species Lathyrus sativus. The sequence continues at coordinate 350,449,827 of OZ012739.1, read as the reverse complement.
GAAGAAAGCATTGATGAAGTTAGATACTCGCTGATTGATTTGCACGCCCAGTGACCTGGTTGTGAAAGCGTTCGACGGAACCAAACGTCATGTTTTCGGGGAGGTGACGTTGCCAATCCAAGTTGGGCCGGAAACATTCGATGCAGTCTTCTACATTATGGACATCATGCCCGCCTACAGCTGTCTCCTAGGCCGAACATGGATCCATTCTGCTGGCGCCGTGACCTCCACGTTGCACCAGAAGCTCAAGCATGCCGTCGGAGGTAGCATCGTGACCGTATGTGGCGAGGAAGATATAATGGTGAGCTATTTGTCGTCCTTCAAGTATGTTGAGATGGATGGGGAAATCCACGAAACCCTATGTCAGGCGTTCGAAGCTGTTCAAGTCAAGAATGTAGCTCCTGTAATCACTGAGAAACCAGAGATGACTCTCTCTTCCTTCAAGGAAGCCCGAGCCGTTGTTCAGGTCGGATCTACCCCAGGCTGGGGGCAAATTCTAGAGATACCTAACAAGCAAGACAAATTTGGGTTAGGGTATTCTCCTGCGGCTGAAGCCTCCTCTTCTAGCAGTGCGTCGCGAGGTAAAGGACCGATCCAGTTTACAAGCGGCGGAGTAATATTTGAAAGTGTCAACGCAGTGTCTGAAGACGGCGAAGACAGCGACTGCGACCTGGACTCTTGGATCAAGCCAAGCAAATCAGGCGAGAGCCTCAACAACTGGTCCATCAGGGATATCATCCAAGTGACAGGCAAAGAGTAATGATTTACTTTTTCCAATCATTGTACAACCCTATGTCCTACCCGGGGCATAGTGGTTTTATTGACAGGGCATTGTTTGGTTATGTACATGCATTTTATCAATAAATCAAAAGGCATTTTTCTTCGTATTCAAATGTTGTGATCCCTGTTATTCCTGTTTTATATTTGTTTTGAAAAACAATAAAATGGCAATGGGGTTTGTGCTAACCTACATATCCTTGTTTTAAGCTTAACCCTCGTTATTGTAGGATCCACATAGCAGATGACATCGACTCTGGACCTTCTACGACTCACTTCGACTTCGATTGCCCGATCTATCAAGCTGAAGAAGAGATTGATGAAGACGAAGACCTTCCCGAAGAGTTGCCCCGCTTGTTGAAACAAGAAGAGAAAGTTATTCTGCCTCATGAGGAAGAGATTGAGATCGTGAATCTGGGTTCTGAAGAACTGGTCAGGAACGTCAGGATAGGGGCTGCATTGCAGAGTGATGTCAAGCAGAGGTTGGCCGAGATGCTAAGAGAGTATAGTGACGTCTTTGCTTGGTCATACGAAGATATGCCCGAACTTGATACTGACATCGTAGTCCACCACTTGCCACTGCGAGAAGATTGTCCTCCTGTCAAGCAGAAGCTTAGGAGGACACGACCAGATATGGCCGTTAAGATCAAAGAAAAAGTGCAGAAACAGCTTGATGTTGGCTTCTTAGCGGTCACTACTTACCCTCCGTGGGTCGCCAACATAGTGCCTGTACCGAAGAAGGACGGTAAGGTACGAATGTGCGTCGATTATCGGGATTTGAATAGGGCGAGTCCTAAAGATGATTTCCCACTTCCTCATATTGATGTGTTGGTCGACAATACAGCTCAATTCTCCGTATTTTCGTTCATGGATGGCTTCTCCGGCTACAATCAGATCAAGATGGCGCCGGAGGACATGGAGAAAATTATGTTTATTACACCTTGGGGAACCTTCTGCTACAAGGTAATGCCTTTCGGTCTGAAGAACGCAAGGGCCTCTTACCAACGAGCAATGGTTACTTTGTTTCATGATATGATTCATCATGAGATTGAAGTCTATGTTGATGACATGATTGCGAAGTCCCAAACGGAGGAGGGACATCTGGTCAATTTGCTGAAGCTTTTTGAGAGGCTTAGGAAGTTCAGGTTGAGGCTGAATCCTAACAAGTGTACTTTCGGAGTACGGTCTGGAAAACTACTGGGGTTTATCGTGAGTGAAAGAGGCATCGAGGTTGATCCTGCGAAGATAAAAGCAATACAAGAGATGCCAGCGCCAAGAACAGAAAAAGAAGTTCGTGGTTTCCTGGGCAGAATAAACTACATTGCAAGGTTTATTTCTCAGCTCACGGCCACGTATGAACTGATGTTCAAACTGTTAAAGAAAGATCAGGCGATTATCTGGAACGAGGATTGCCAGAAGGCATTTGATAAGATAAAACAGTATCTGTAGGAACCTCCGATCTTGATACCCCCAGTGGCTGGACGGCCCTTAATCATGTACTTGACAGTTCTTGAGAATAGTATGGGGTGTGTTCTCGGTCAGCACGACGAGACGGGCAGAAAGAAGCATGCCATTTACTACTTGAGTAAAAAGTTCACAGATTGTGAATCTCGTTACTCGATGCTGGAGAAGACGTGTTGTGCACTAGCCTGGGCTGCCAAACGTTTACGACAGTACATGCTCAATCACACAACAATGCTAATTTCGAAGATGGATCCGATCAAGTACGTCTTCGAGAAGCAAGCGCTTTCGGGCAGGATTGCCAGATGGCAAATGGTGTTGACAGAATATGACATTCAGTACGTTTCCCAGAAGGCTATCAAGGGAAGCGTATTGTCTGAATACCTTACCGAACAGCCAATCGAAGATTATCAGCCGATGAAATTTGAATTCCCTGATGAGGATATCATGTTTCTCAAAGTGAAAGATTGCGATGAACCGTTGCCCGACGAGGGGCCAGATAGGAAATCCCAATGGAAATTGATATTTGACGGGGCGGTTAACTCTTACGGAAGTGGCATAGGGGCAATCATCACGACTCCCCGTGGATCCCACATCCCGTTCACCGCTAGACTGACGTTTCCGGTCACCAATAACGAGGCGAAGTACGAAGCATGCATCATGGGTCTAGAAGAAGCGATTTATTTGAGAATCAAGAACCTAGATGTATATGGTGACTCGGCACTTGTGATTAACCAGATTAAAGGGGAGTGGGAGACTCGTCAATCAAATTTGGTGCCGTACATGAATTATGCCAGAAGGCTGCTTCCGTTCTTTGATCGAGTGGAACTCCATCATATGCTCAGAGCAGAAAACCAGATGGCTGATGCCCTAGCCACGTTGGCTTCGATGTATAAAGTCAATTTTTGGAATGAAGCTCCAAGAATTGTCCTTTCTCGTCTTGATAGACCTGCATTCGTCTTTGCGATCGAGGAAGCCTCCGATGGCAAGCCATGGTTCCATGACATCCAGACCTTCCTTATGACTAAGGAGTATCCTGCGGGAGCGTCAACCCAGGATAAGAAGACTCTGAGGAGTCTGTCTGGAAATTTTTATCTCAATCCTGATGGAGTTTTGTATAAGATAAACCACGATCTCATGCTACTCAGATGTGTAGATGAGAAGGAAGCGAGTATGCTCATGGAAGAAGTCCATGAAGGCACATTTGGTACGCACGCCGGCGGGCATGCTATGACCAGAAAGATCCTGAGAGCAGGATATTACTGGCTGACGATGGAATCGGATTGCTTTAAATTCGCGAGGAGATGTCATGAATGCCAGATTTATGCTGATAAGATTCATGTACCGCCGTGCCCGTTAAATGTCATGTCCTCCCCGTGGCCGTTCTCCATGTGGGGCATCGACATGATAGGCAAGATCGATCCCACTGCATCTAACGGTCATCGCTTCATTCTAATAGCTATCGACTACTTCACCAAGTGGGTGGAGGCAGCCTCATATGCTAATGTGACCAAGCAGGTGGTGGCTAAATTCATAAAGAGGGACATCATCTGTCGTTACGGAATTCCCGAGCGGATCATTACTGATAATGGTTCGAATCTGAATAACAAGATTTTGAAGAAGCTGTGCCAGAGTTTCAAGATTGAACACCACAACTCATCTCCATACCGGCCGAAGATGAATGGCGCCGTTGAAGCGGCCAATAAAAACATTAAGAAGATTATGCAGAAGATGGTTGTGACCTATAAGGATTGGCACGAGATGTTGCCATTTGCACTGCACGGTTATCGTACAACAGTACGTACGTCAACCGGGGCAACTCCTTTCTCATTGGTGTACGGTATGGAAGCTGTCCTACCGCTGGAAGTTGAGATTCCCTCTTTGCGAGTTTTGGTTGACGTGAAACTCGATGAGGTAGAATGGATTAAAAACCGACTAAACCAACTAAGCCTGATGGACGAGAAGAGGTTAGCATCGATTGCATATGGTCGTCTGTACCAAAGTCGAATGAAGAAAGCTTATGATAAGAAGGTGCGTCCTAGAAGCTTTCAGACGGGTGATCTCGTCCTGAAGAAGATTCTTCCTCCACACTCCAATCACCGGGGCAAGTGGACTCCCAATTACGAAGGTCCGTACGTCGTTAGCAAGGTCTTTTCGGGAGGAGCCTTGTTGTTATCCACGATGGATGGGGAAGATTTTGCATCTCCGGTGAACACGGACGCAGTAAAAAAATACTTTGCTTAAAAAATGACCCGCTGGAAAGAAAAAGAATATCCAGGCAAAAATGGGGCATCCCGGCGAACCATAAAAAAGAAAAAGGTTCGGGCAAAAATTAGGGATATAAAAGAAAAGAATGTACACCCGCAAAGTCGAAAACCTGGAAGGGCGACTTTGGCAAAAAAGGGTATCTCGGTGAATCGAAAACCCGAAAGGGCGATTCAGGCAAAAGTTAGGGATTTGAAAAAGCAAATGACTGCGTTCCGCGTGTGGACTTTCATTGTTTAGTGGTTTGGAAGACCCGAGGGCCGTTTATCTGAATCAATCTCTTCTGAAGCTGAAGCGTCGAAGAGGTATCGAAGTCGAGTGGGTCATAGAGGGATCAACTCATGGTGTTCGTCTACGCCTCATTGCCGACATTTGTGTATATACTGATGTATATTTATGTTTTTATTGTTGCGCAGCTTCCTCATTCCAGGAGCTTGCATCTGTTGTAAAACAGTTTTACCCATTCAGGGGTTCGTTATCAATAAAATGTATACTATTCAGCAATTCTGTTTGTTTGTTTAGCATCTATCTATTTTGTTTGCGAAAAAGAACGCCGATGTTTTTGATAAAATGCACATACATAAACTTACTGGCCTAGGCCACTGATTGTTGAAACAATAAATTACTTGAACATTGTCACAAGATGATAACCTTGATAGGTCCCCTTTGAGAAGGGTATCTTGTCGGTTTGTTTGTGTTGTTGCAGGTGTAGCATATACCAGGCAGTGCGCCGTATGCGTCCCCAAGCAGGATGATTCCTCCTCCAGCAAGTTCAGCATCCCCTCCCCATGGAGTCTGAACATGAGATCGAAAGCATTGTTGTGTTTCCCCAAGCAGAGAAGATTCTCTCCCCAATCAGATGTATCCTGAAGGATCATCGTCTCCCCAGCTGAGTCACATACTGAGTTATGCAGTTATCGATAGTTCAGACTGAAGTCTCCAGCAGAATTGAAACTCCCCACAGAGTCATGCTCTCCCCTGTGAGCAGGATGATTCCTACATCCCCAGCCGAGTCTGCAGTTCTCCAAGAGAGCCGAGTCCTTGGAAGCCGCTGGGCCATGATTGGTTTTCCCCAGTAGCGTGTTGAATAGCTGATGCTGTATTTCCCCATCAGAGTCGTTATCTCCAGGAAAGTTTAGTCGTGAAGGTTGTGCAGTTTATTTCTGCGATTGCCATCGTTTTCCTCAGCAGTTTGTAGGTTTGAATACCCAGCTGAGCAGGTCCAAGTTCTCGGAGAACTTTGTTCCCCTGCAGCAGTCAACTGAAGATCATTTCCCCAGGCAGAATCCAATTGAGATTGGTGTGACTTCTTCTCCTCGGCGGGATGATTCCTTCCTCCACCAGAGTGGTTCTTTCTCCTTGACAGGAGGATGCTCCCTTCAGTATTTATTTTGCTGATGGGGTCATAGCATTTTGCATGATTGCATAGCATTTACCCTAAATGCGTAGCATTTCCACCGTGTGGAGCATTACGCCATTGTCAAAGCATATGCATATGAAACATGAGCTAGGTCGTTACCACTCTTGTTTTGCAGGTGTTCCCCGGCAGGGTGTCTGCTCAGGATGATTCTTGAAGTATCGGAAGAGTTATGTGGCTCGAGATGATTCTTGAATTCCCCCAGCAATGTCGCTTGCCCATGATGATTCTTGAATTCTCCAGCGAAGTGGTTTGCTTAAGGTGATTCTTAAAATCCCCGGTGAGGTCGCCAGAGTGGGTTACTCAGGTTGATGCTTAGAATTCCCGGCAGAGTATTTGACCAGGATGATCCCTGAAATATCCAGCAGAGTTATTGGTTCAGGACTATTCTTGAAGTCCCCGACGGAGTTATTTTTCCAAGATGATTCTTGAAGTCCTCAGCCGAGTTGATTCACCCAGAATGATTTCTGGAGCCCCGAAGCAGAGTTACTTGATAGTTCTCCAGAATCCCCAGCGGAGATGCGGCATTCCCAGCAGGTTTCTGAACAGCGAAGTTGAAACTTCCCTTGAAGACTTGATGATTGAAGTCTGGCAGTAGTGCCAAAACCCCTGACTTACTGATAAAGTCTAACTACAAGGTCAAAGCAATCCTCCCCGCCGACGCGGAATGCCTGAGGGAAATGGCTTAGATACCCCTAGTTGGTTCATGATTGACCGCAAATTCTATTCCCGACTTACTGACGAAGTTCGGCTGACGCCCAAGAACTTCAATTTGCATGATTAACCTGATTGTTGATCTGATGAGTCCCGAGGAACTCTGATGCCCGACGACATGGTCGACCGTGTATCACCGGTTACCGTGTGACCAATTCCCCAGCAAGTTGTCGTGCAACTGGCATGCTCAGTTTTGAAGACCTTCCTACCAATCAAAGTATCGCTTACCTTGGCGGTGGCAGATCGCCTGTTACCGTGTAACCAGTGATCCCTTGATGACTTGAGGACGAATATCTACAGCAAAATCAGATGATCATCCTGACAGAGATTTGAGATTAGACCTTTCACCGGTTACCGTGTGACCAATTCTCCAGCTAGTTGTCGTGCAGCTATTATTCAGTTTCCGAAGATTTGTCCCCATCAGAGTACCGTGTACTTGTGCAGTTGGAAAATTTCCGGGTTTGTTGGTATTCAACCGTCTTTTACCTTGATTGTTTGAGATTCGTTCGCTTCTCACCCAGTCAGGTCCAAGCCGTTTGAATAGGGGCAGCTGTTGCACCCCAAAATTTTCCCAACATTTCTTTACCTAGCTTGTGTTTCATTTCATTCACATTAGCATTATCATTTGCATTTCATTGACATGTATGCAGGAGATCAAGAGGTATGATTTCCAATCAAGAGCTACACAACAGTTTGAAGCTAGCTAAGAAGCTTATTCAAGTGTTCAAGGGTTGATATCCTTGTCAGAGAAGTTGAAAGATCCTCAGAGAGAGTGGTTGAAACCAAGAGTGTGTGTCTCCTAACTTGAGAGTTATGGAGAAGACCATCAGATGATTCTGAGGCCATGAATATGGACTAGAGATATTGAGAGAGCTCATGAGAAGGTTTGAAGATCACTTTGATGCCTAGACAGGTCATTGTGCAAGATTAAGAAGGCTTAGCCATGATTGGTGCAATTAGGGTTTGACTGGGTCAACCTTAAGTCAACTGTGGATTTGGAGAAGGTTGAGACCTAATTCAAGAGCCATGTGATCATGGATTGATGCATTGAGATGTTATAAGGATGATTCCAAGGTTAACTCATCATGATTGAAGAGTTTGAGAAGTTTCAAGCTAGGGTTTCTAAGGCTTGACAGTGTAAAATCCCCTAGTTTGACCCCTATCTTCAAGGCAATTTAACTCAAGATTTGATTGTCATCTCATCTTACCCCCAACATGAATATTGTAGAGAATGATCTTAGCTTTAATTCGAGTGCTATAAGTCCTTGATAGGATTTGTAGAACTCAAGTTATGACTTTGACAAGTTACAGGTCATCTGAGGTATGTGAATTTGGAGCTTGAAAGTTGTCCAACTTGCATGAAACGTTTTCCCTAGAAGGATGATTCCTATGAACTTTTGGTCAACATGAATGTTGTTCCTTATTCTCTTAGCTTTCTATATAGTACTAGAAGTCCTTGATAGGATTTGACAGCTTTCTCTTAGCTTTCTATATAGTACTACAAGTCAAGGGTATTTTGGTCATTTGGAGATTATAGGTCATTTCAATCATAAGGCCATAACTCCTATTTGCCAGCTTCAAATGGGAAAATGTTCAACATAAAACTTGTTCAAAATGATGTTTTGAGGCTAGCTAAGAGGTCATTAGAGCTTGGAATAGCTTGCTTCACAAAATCACAAAAATGGCCTAAAATAAAGGTGAATTTCAAATGAACCAAAGATGGAAATTGGGATTTTTGATCTACATGTCCAAACCAAGCCATATGACATGTCATTTTGATTGTAAAACACATTTTAAGAACATTGACATTGCCACAATTTTGTATTGAGGGTTAATTTAAGGACTTGCTTTGAAAAGTGGTTACTTACATCATAAGTAACAATTGCCAAACCAATATGCAAGGCATAACCAAGGCTCCTTTCAATCCAAACACTTTGATAATCTCATTTGGAGAGAATTTGGATGAAAATCATAATGAATACAAGCTGATGCATGGACTATTTTGAATATACCATGAGATTGGATTTTCAAGTGAAGTGATATATTGAATTTCTCATTAGAGTGATCTAGAACTTTCTAGATCATTCATCCTTGTTCTATATATGATTTAGAAGTGGTTCAGAGTGAAGGTTGGTGAGGATTCGGAGAGGAGAGTGAGATTGCACTTTGAAATTTCTCATTGCAAATCAAAATCTGTTACAAGGTTAGAGGCCATTTCAGTCCAAGAAATTGATCTCAATAGCTTGCTCTGAGGTTGGTGATTGATCCCAGATCAAATTCAAGGCCAAGTTGTGGAGGAATCATGAAGTAGCCATTGGAGTTGGAAGCTTGCAACTCAGAATCGGTTTCAAGAATCCAGAGCATTTCAATCCATTTAGTTGCATACAGAAGATTGATTAGAGGCTAGTGAAGGATTCTGCAAGTTCTTGAGGGTTGAGTTGAAGATTCAACCACTCTGTTTGCTCAATTTTACCAGGTATACAGTTCTTGTTCTATGGCTTAAATTAAGTAGAATTAAGAGGAATTGTTATGGTAGATGCATAGTAGGATGGTGTAAGAAGGTTTTTGGATCATCAATTTGGAGATTAGTGACCAATTAGGGTTGTTGCAATTTTCGGTTAAGATTGTGTTCTTGCGAATCTTGAGGTTTTAGAATGAATTAATGGCATGAATGGATTCCTGAGGAAATTTTGGACAAGATTCATCAAGGAATCGTGGCCAATGGTGGACTCTAGAGAGAGTTAGGGTTGTGGAAGGTCGACCGGAGAATGTCACCGGCGGTGACTCTAGCGCGCGCAGGTGATTGAAGTTTTAGAGATTCAAAAGGTTGAAGATGATCCCAGAGCCATTGGATTAAGGGAGGACCTTTGACCAGATGAAGAACCAACGGCCACGCGTGAAGGAAATTTTGTGAAGGATCTCTGAGTAATTGGAACGCAGCGTTTCATTAATGCAATCTGGGTGGGCTTAGGCAATAGTTGATACTTGCACCCCCTTTTTGGGCCCAATCCTAAAATGAACTGATTTTTCATGCTATTCACACCACGCGTTTGTCATTTTATTTTGATTTTCATTTTATTTTTCATTTTATTCATGGTTATTAGAAAATTCATAAATAATTGAAAAATAATGCAATTAATCCCATTATTTTTGCCATGGATTCATGATTGAATCTAGCATATTTTTAGATAAAAATATTAATATTCCATGCATTTTTTGATTTTATATGCATTTTTACATTTTAATTGATGTTAAAATAATCATGGTTGATGCTTGATTTTGTTGAATTTGGTTTGATCATGTGATGATGATTTTGGCCTTGATTTTTTGTGAGTAGCTACCATAGATATGCATGTTCCCCCTAGATGTTTCTCACATTTTTGTGATGAATGTAAGTGGTAGTTTTAGGTTAAAACTTTAAGAGATCCATTTTTAGGGTTTATGGTTGATACCTTGTGGTTTAGATTTTATTTTTAGAACTTGGTGGATGATTCAACCTCTGATTTTTGTATGGTAGATTCATGATTGAATTAGGATCCCTTAGGAATTTTTGTAGAAATTTACAATGTAGTTTACTATTTTTTTTTTATTTTAGTTTAGGTGCTAACTTTAGATGATTCTAATGCACTAATACAACTAGAATGACTTCTTTAGTTCCCTTAGATTAGGGTTTTGTCTCTTTTGCTCTTGGATGATGTTGAAGAAAAGCTTGGGCTACCATGGATTTAATGAAGAAGCTTGGATGTGAAGATCTCCCCTTCTTTTGGTGTAGTGTTGATTAGGTGTTAAGATTAGGGTTTGTAGGTAGAGCTTCTAGATAGATTCTCTTCCTTCATAAACATGGAAGATGTTGATCACTTCCATTCTTCCCTATGATGTAAGGTCCCCTTGTAAAGGCCTCATCCCTCCTTTGGTAGGATGTGTGGCTCTTTACAAGTTGGTATAACCTTTGAGGGTCCCTTTCTCTGATGATAGGATGCTTAGTGGTGACCTTTGGTCTTTACTCTGCTACCAATCATCCAAACTTTGCTCTTGCCAGATGAATCTTTCTCTCTTGCTAGAGGATGGAGTTCTTTGCTTGAAGAAGATTGAAGATGCTAGAGGTTGATACTTCTTTGTGTATAAAGATTGCCCCTAGGAGCTGAAGCTTGTAGATCAGGAAGATCAAGTTGATACTTGTAAAGAGGAGAGAGCTGAAGCTTGAAGGTCCAGGAGAACAAGTTGACACTTGTGAAGAAGATCAAATTGAAAGTGAGTGAAGAGCTGAGGCTTGAAGAAGAAAGCATAAGTTGATACTTATGTGGATACATTGGGAGCCTGCAGGGGCCAAGTTGATGCTTGATACTAGGAGTGAGGCCTGAAGGTAGAGTTTACTTTGGAGCTGAGGCTTGAAGAAGAAGGATAAGTTGATACTTATGTGTTAGAAGCTTGAAGAAGTAAGTTGATACTTGCTATTGAAGAGGATAGTCTTAAAGAACAGTTGAAGACTGTAGACTGAACTGCTGTCAGAAGATTGCTTTGCTGTGAAGCTGTGGAAGCTGTTGATCTGTTTCCTTGTCTGTTTTCTTTCTGTGCAACTGTATTGGTGTGACTTGTTTGATTTGCTTGATGCATTAGAATAAGTCCATATCTAGACTAATTTAAGCTAGGAGCATGATTGCACTAGAGGTTGAGTTGCTCCCTCTGCTTGTATTTTTACTGTATGGCTTTGCTTGCAGGTATTCGGTAGAGCCCAGCTACTTTACCAATGTGGTTTGTGTGTGCTTGATAGCATGTTACTTCTTCTGTATGATTGCAGTTATTGTGTTTGCTTAATAGCATGTTATTTCTTCCTGTATGATTGTAGTTACTCATATCTGGCTTGAGGTTGAGATGAGCTTGTGGAGGCTGATGCCCCACACACATTTCCTCCCTCACTTGCATTGCATGCATTTTACAGTCGTTTACTGTTTACTGTTTAAGCTGATGCTTTATCTGTTTCTGTTTATCATTGACATGATCCCCTAGGAATCTAACTTCCTTTGATAAGGAAGTGATGATTAGAACTTAAGGTTGAAACCTATGCATGATAACTTCTAGGAGTTCCTTGTTTCAAAACTCAACCATAGGATGAATCCTTGGCATGACAACATTAGGACTTGATAATCTCCCCTTAGTTGTCCCTCTCTCTTCTCATCTCAAAACAAATCAAAATACAGTAATAAAGACTAACTGATGTTGTACGTTACGAGCCTTAAGTTACTTGGGAAATGGTTGTTGAAAGGTCACTCTTCAATAGTCAGGATGTTTAGTATGGTACCCTTAGGGTGACATGCGACGCATTCACTCTCAGGTCCTAGTCTCTAGTGCGATATTGGTTGCAAACATCCATAAAAAACAGTTCTTCCATAAAAGACAGAAAACAAACTTCAAACCTTTTTGCCCCGGGGGCCCATAATTCAAAGGAAGCTTTTCAGAAGAAAAGAGTGTCGTTAACTCCCAGTTCTACCGCAAACGGTAACGCCTAAGTCTCCAAGGGTCGAGCTGCATACACCAAACTGCTGGAACTGTTTGTTAACCCTGCTCGATAAAACAGTTGAATCTGAATCCCCGTAATCCGTATTATCCCGAACTACGTAAGCTCTGATCTCTCATACCTGTTGAGAGTACGTAGGCACAATACTGATGTATTGGCGAGCCACCTTCCCCGTAACCCGTAGTTAGCCGAACTACGTTGACTCTGATTTCTCATTCTCTGATGAGAATACGTAGGCATAAAGTGCGACGCTTTGCCGAGTCATTTTCTTTTCTTTTTAAGCCAGCCTTGATAGGTAAATAGTAAACAAACCCGTCAGATAAACACAACAAGCATGGATCCCATCGAGTACGATGGACGTGAGGGGTGCTAATACCTTCCCCTTGCGTAACCGACTCCCGAACCCAGACAACGGTTGCGATGACCTTGTCTTATACCTTTTTCGTCAGGTTTTTCCGATCGTTTTCTTTCCCGCTCTGAGGGATAAATAACGAAAGGTGGCAACTCTTCTGTTTTGCCGGCACCTTATTTTCGCGGTAGCGACACACATGATGCGCCAAATGTGGAGAAAAACCCTATGCCAAATCATGGGCCGGATGGGGTTGGTGTTGTTCTGATTGAGGAAGGGTTGGATCTGGTAGCTGACGTGAACAAGCTAAAAACGCCTTTAAGCTTCGTGAAGGAGAAGTTGTTGAAGGGGGAGTGTTCCCAGGATGCAATGAAGGGTGTGACAATTCTTTAAGCCATCCCAAGGGGTGTGAAGATTTGAGAAGATATATCCAAAGCATGATGGATGAAGGAACCTTGCAATTTGACCGAACTGCAGAGAAGAAGCCTATTGAGGTAACTATTGAAGAGCAAGATGAAGTCGCAACAATTTCAATCCCATACAAAATGATTATTATTCCAGTGCCTCCAAGGCCACCTACCATCACCATCACTAAGGCAGGCCCTGTGCCATATGAAAGTACTAAGGCTATTCCATGGAATTATGGAGTCGAGGTATACTGTAACGGGCAGAAGGTAGAACTGGAAAGCCTACCTGTTGATTCAGTTGATAATCTTGTTGGATCTGGAGGGATTACGAGAAGTGGTAGAATCTTTGCACCGCCCAAGGTGGTGGCGGAGAAAGCTGATAAAGGAAAAGGCAAGTTGGTAGAAGAAACTCCTCAGGTGGTGGGGAAGGAATCTCTAGCAAAGGATATGGAAGAGTTCATGAAGTTGATTAGGAAAAGCGACTACAAGATAGTCGATCATCTACAACAAACTCCTTCTAAGATCTCCATACTATCATTGCTAATGTGTTCAGAAGCGCATCGAAATGCGTTATTGAAGGTTTTAAGCACTGCTTACATGCCACATGAAATATCGGTTAATCAACTCGAAAGAGTTGTGGCACATGTAAACGCAGGAAACGGTCTGGGATTTACCGATTTGGACTTAACGCCAAAGGGCAGGAAGCACAACCTGGTGTTACATATTTCATTGCAGTGCCGAGGAACTGTAATGTCGCATGTCCTTGTTGACACAGGTTCGTCCTTGAATGTGCTTCCCAAGAAAACTTTAATGAAGATAGATCATCAGGGTCTTTACTGTACACCAAGTGACTTGGTTGTGCGAGCCTTTGATGGAACCCGAAGATATGTTTTTGGAGAAATAACGCTGCCTATCCAAGTGGGCCCAGAGGTGTTTGAGGCGGTATTTTACATCATGGACATTCAGCCTGCTTACAGCTGTCTGCTAGGTCATCCATGGATACATTCTGCTGGCGCTGTTACTTCCACATTGCATCAAAAGTTGAAGTATATGGTTGGGGGCAGTATTGTGACCGTCTGTGGGGAGGAGGACATAATGATCAGTCACCTGTCATCTTTCAAGTATGTTGAAGTGGATGGCGAGATTCATGAGACTTTGTGTCAGGCTTTCGAAGGGGTTCAGATTAAAGATAAGTCTCCCACCATAATCAAAGAACCAGTAGTGGCCATGTCTTCATTCAAAGGGGCTCAAGCGGAAGTTCAGGCAGGGGCAACCCAAGGTTGGGGTCAAGTTCTGGATATTCCTAACAAGCAAGACAAGTTCGGCTTATGATATTGTCCGTCTTCTTCGTTCTCGCAAAGCGCGCCAAGGTTCAAGGGGCCAGTTGTGTTTACTCCGGGAGGAGTTAATTTCGATAGGTTCAATGTTGTATCTGACAACAAAGACGGAGATAGTGATTGTGACATGGACGCATGGATCAAGCCGAGCATTCAGGGACAGAAGCTATGCAATTGGTCCATCGACGAATTTGTCCAAGTGACACGTGAACAGTAATGATTTTGTTTATCAGTTTTTTGTGTAACCCCATGTTCTACCCGGAGCATGGTGGTATTCTATTCAGGGCCTGTTTGCTTATGTTTGAATAATATTTTCATCATTAATCCAAAGGGCGTTTTTCTCATTCAAATTTTGTGATCCTTGTTTTTCTTCTTTTTGTTTTCTAACAATAAAATGGCAATGTGGTCTGTGTTTATTTTGTTTGCATATCATTTAAGCATAAAATCATCATCATTGCAGGTTACACATTTCAGATGCCATCGACTCAGACTCGTCTATGACTTGCTGTGACTTTGACAATCCGATATTTCAAGCAGAGGGAGAGATTGACGAAGACGAAGACCTACCCGAGGAGCTTGCTAGGTTATTGAGACAAGAAGAGAAGGTCATTCTGCCTCATCAGGAGGAAGTTGAGGTCATCAATCTAGGAACTGAGGAGGATAAGAAGGAAGTCATAATAGGGGTTGCGCTACAAAATGATGTCAAGCAGAGGCTAATTGAGTTACTCCAAGAGTATAAAGATGTTTTTGCTTGGTCATATGAAGATATGTCTGGACTCGACACAGATATTGTGGTCCATCACCTACCTCTTCGAGAAGGTTGTCATCCTGTTAAACAAAAATTGAGAATAACCAGGCCTGATATGGCAGTGAAGATCAAGGAGGAAGTTCAGAAGCAATTAGACGCCGAATTTCTTTCCGTGACAAACTACCCCCCGTGGGTCGCCAACATCGTACCTTTGCCTAAGAAGGACGGCAAGGTCAGGATGTGTGTTGATTATAGGGACTTGAATAGAGCAAGCCCAAAAGATGATTTTCCGCTCCCACATATTGACGTGCTCGTTGATAACACTGCGCAATACTCAGTGTTTTCTTTTATGGATGGTTTTTCTGGGTACAATCAAATTAAGATGGCGCCAGAGGATATGGAGAAAACAACTTTTATCACACCTTGGGGGACGTTTTGCTATAAGGTAATGCCTTTTGGTTTGAAGAACGCAGGGGCAACTTATCAACGAGCAATGGTGACCCTCTTTCACGACATGATTCATCATGAGATTGAGGTTTATGTCGACGATATGATTGCAAAGTCCCAGACAGAAGAGGAGCATCTGGTGAATCTTCTAAAGTTGTTTGAGAGATTGAGAAAGTTCAAACTGAGGCTGAATCCAAACAAGTGTACGTTCGGCGTAAGATCAAGAAAGTTATTGGGGTTTATTGTCAGTGAGAAAGGTATTGAGGTTGATCCCTTGAAGATCAAGGCAATTCAAGAAATGCCAGCACCGAAGACCGAGAAACAAGTTCGTGGTTTCTTAGGTAGATTGAACTAAATTGCTCGGTTCATATCTCACCTCATAGCCACTTGTGAACCATTGTTTAAATTATTAAAGAAAGATCAGGCGGTCGTTTGGAATGAGAATTGTCAGAACGCGTTTGAGAAAATAAAAGAGTATTTGCAAGAACCTCTAATACTGATACCTCCAGTGGCTGGAAGACCTTTGATTATGTACTTAACGGTTCTTGAGAATAGTATGGGTTGTGTCCCCGGTCAACACGACGAGACTGGAAGAAAAGAGCATGCTATCTATTATCTGAGTAAAAAGTTCACAGATTGTGGGTCCCGTTACTCAATGCTCGAGAAAACATGTTGTGCACTCTCTTGGGCCGCCAAACGTTTAAGACAGTACATGCTTAACCATACAACCATGCTGATTTCGAAGATGGATCCGATCAAGTATGTCTTTGAAAAGCAAGCGTTCTCAGGAAGAATTTCCAGATGGCAAATGGTACTGACAGAGTATGACATTCAATATGTTTCTTAGAAGGCCGTCAAAGGAAGTGTTCTATCAGAGTACCTTGTCGAACAACCTATCGAAGACTATCGGCCGATGAAGTTTGATTTTCCTAACAAAGACATTATGTTCCTCAAGATGAAAGATTGTGATGAACCGTTACCAGACGAAGGTCCTGAACTCGGCTCCCAATGGAAGTTGATATTTGACGGTGCAGTCAATTCATATGGAAGTGGAATTAGGGAAATCATTACAACACCCCATGGGTCTTACATCCCATTCACTGCCAGATTGACGTTTCCGGTCACCAATAATGAAGCTGAGTATAAAGCGTGTATCATGGGTCTCGAAGAAGCTATTGATTTGAGGATCAAGAATCTCGATGTATATGGCAATTCAGCGCTAGTTGTGAATCAAATCGAAGGAGAATGGGAAACTCGTCAACCTAATTTGATTCCTTACATGAATTATGGAAGGAGGTTGTTACCTTTCTTCGATAAGGTGAAGTTTCATCATGTGCTGCGAGCAGAAAATCAGATGGCAAACGCTCTGGAAATGCTGTCTTCGATGTACAAAGTTAATTTTTGGAATGAAGCTCCCAGAATAGTTATCTTCCGACTTGATAGACCCGCTTTCATATTCACCATTGAGGAAGCCTCCGATGGCAAGCTGTGGTATTTCGACATCCAGAATTTCCTTAAGAACTAAGAATATCCGATTGGGGCATCTAGTCGCGATAAGAAGACTCTAAAGAGATTGTCTGGCAATTTTTATCTAAATCAGGATGGTGTGCTTTATAGAAGAAATCATGATTTAGTGCTGATGAGGTGTGTGGATGAAAAAGAAGCAAACTTGCTTATGGAGGAAGTCCACGAGGGTACTTTTGGTACGCATGCAGGCGGACATGCCATGTCTCGAAAGATATTGCGAGGTGGGTATTATTGGCTCACGATGGAGTCAGACTGTTTCAAATTCGCGAAGAAATGCCATAAGTGTCAAATTTATGCCGACAAGATTCATGTGCCACCCTGTCCTCTGAATGTCATGTCTTCTCCATGGCCCTTTTCCATGTGGGGAATTGATATGATTGGAAAGATTGAGCCTACTGCGTCCAATGGACATTGTTTCATCCTAGTGGCCATCGACTATTTAACCAAATGGGTCGAAGCAGCTTCTTATGCCAATGTCACCAAGCAAGTTGTAGCCCGATTCATCAAGTAGGACATCATCTGCCGATATGGAATACCTGAAAGGATCATTACTGATAATGGATCTAACCTGAATAACAAGATGATGAAAGAGCTATGCCAGAATTTCAAGATTGAGCAACATAACTCTTCTCCCTATCGTCCGAAGATGAATGGCGCGGTTGAGGCGGCCAACAAAAACATCAAGAAGATAGTACAGAAGATGGTTGTAACCTATAAATATTGGCATGAGATGTTGCCCTTTGCTTTACATGGATATTGCACCTCAGTGCGTACTTCAACTGGGGAAACTCCCTTCTCATTGGTATACGGTATGGAAGTTGTCCTGCCACTGGAAGTCGAGATACCTTCCTTGAGAGTTCTGGCTGATGTCAAACTGGATGAAGCAGAATGGGTGAAGAACAGGTTGAATCAACTCAGTTTGATGGATGAGAAAAGGTTGGCGTCCATCGCATACGGTCGTCTATACCAAAGCAGAATGAAGAAAGCCTTCGATAAGAAGATACGTCCTCGAAGCTTTCAGGCAGGTGATTTAGTGTTGAAGAGGATCCTCCCGCCACAAAATGATCGCAGGGGCAAATGGACTCCCAATTACGAAGGTCCGTACGTTGTAAGAAAAGTTTTCTCTGGAGGGGCTTTATTACTTTCAACTATGGACGGTGAAGATTTCACGTCCCCTGTGAATGCGGACGCAGTTAAAAAATACTTTGCTTAAAGAGACCCGCTGGAAAGAAAAAGAAAGTCCAGGCAAAAATGGGGCATCCCGGCGAACCATAAAAGGATAGGTTCGGGCAAAATTTAGGGATAAAAAGAAAAAAGATGTAAACCCGCAAAGTTGAAAACCTGAAAAGGCGACTTTGGCAAAAATGGGTATCGCGGTGAATCGAAAACCCGCAAGGGCGATTCAGGCAAAGTTAGGGATTTGGAAAGCAAACAACTGCGATTTGTGTCGCTTCCGCGAAAATAAGGTGCCGGCAAAACAGAAGAGTCGCCACCTTTCGTTATTTATCCCTCAGAGCGGGAAAGGGAACGATCGGAAAAACCTGACGAAAAGGTATAAGACAAGGTCATCGCAACCATTGTCTGGGTTCGGGAGTCGGTTACGCAGGGGGAAGGTATTAGCACCCCTCACGTCCATCGTACTCGATGGGATCCACGCTTGCAGTGTTTATCTGACGGGTTGGTTTACTACCTACCTATCAAGGCTGGTCTGAAAAGAAAAGAAAATGACTCGGCAAAGCGTCGCGCTTTATGCCTACGTATTCTCATCAGAGAATGAGAAATTAGAGTCAACGTAGTTCGGCTAACTACGGGTGATGGGGAAGGTGGCTCGCCAATACGTCAGTATTGTGCCTACGTACTCTCAACGGATATGAGAGATCAGAGCTTACGTAGTTCGGGATAATACGGATTACGGGTTTAGATTCATCTATTTTATCGAGTAGGGTTAACAAACAGTTCCAGCAGTTTGGTGCATGCAGCTCGACCCTTGGAGACTTAGGCGTTACCGTTTGCGGTAGAACTGGAAGTTAACGACACTCTTTTCTTCAGAAAAGCTTCCTTTGAATTATGGGCCCACGGGGCAAAAAGGTTTGAAGTTTGTTTTCTGTCTTTTACGGAAGAACGGTTTTTTATGGATGTTTGTAACTAATATCGCACTAGATACTATGACCTGAGAGTGAATATGTCGCATGTCACCCAAAGGGTACCATACTAAACATCCAAGCTGTTGAAAAGAACTCTCCAACAACTCTTTCTCATGTAGCTTAAGGCTCGTAACGTACGACGTCAGTTAACCTTTATTACTGTATTTTAAATTATTTTGAGATGAGAAGAGAGAAGAGGCTCAACTAAGGGGAGACTATCAAGTCCTAATGTTGTCATTCCAAGGATTCATCCTATGGTTGAGGTTTGAAACAGGGAACTCCTAGAAGTTATCATGCATAGGTTTCAACCTAAAGTTCTAATCATCACTTCCTTATCAAAGGAAGTGAGATTCCTAGGGGATCATGTCAATGATAAACAGAAACAGATAAAGTATCATCTTAAACAGTAAACAGTAAAAGAATGTAAAATGCATGCAGTGCAAGTGAGGGAGGAAATGTGTGTGGGGCATCAGCCTCCGCAAGCTCATCTCAACCTCAAGCCAGATATGAATAATTGTAATCATACAGGAAATAACATGCTATCAAGCAAGATATAAGTGATTGTAATCATACAGAAGAAACAACGTGCTATCAAGCAAAATACAAACCACATAGGCAAGGGAGTTGGGCTCTACCGAATACCCGTAAGCAAAGCCCTACAGTAAAAATACAAGCAGATGGAGCAACTCAACCTCTAATGCAATCATGCTCTTAGTTCAAGTCAGTCTAGATATGAACTTATTCTAATGCATCAAGCAAATCACACAATTCACATCAATACAGTTGCACAGAAAGCAAACAGGCAGGAAAAGAAAGCAGATCAACCACTCCCACAGCTTCACAGCAAAGCTCCTCTGACATCAGTTCAGTCCTCAGTCTTCAACTGCTCCTCAAGTCTTTTATCTTCAATAGAAAGTGTCAACTTGCTTCTTCAAGCTTCCCACACATCAACATAAGTATCAACTTATTCTCTCTTCTTTAGGCCTCAGCTCCAAAGTGAACTCCACCTTCAGGCCTCAATCCTAATATCAAGTATCAACTTGTTCCTTCAGGGACTCAGTGCATTAAACTCACAAGTACCAACTTGCTTTCCAACCTCAAGCTTCAGCTTCTTCATTCAATCTCCAATGGATTCCCCTCACAAGTTTCAACTTGTTCTTCATCTTCTTCAAGCTTCAGCTCTTTCCTCAATCTCAGCTTGATCTCCTTCATTCAAGTATCAACTTGCTCTTCCTGATCTTCAAGCTTCAGCTGCAAAGGTAGTCTTCAAACAAAGGGAAGTGTCAACTTCTAGCCTTCAATCTTCTTCAAGCAAGGAACTCCATCCTCTAGCAAGGGAGAAAGATTCATCTAACAAGAGCAAAGTTTGGATGACTGGTAGCAGAGTGAAGACCAAAGGTCACCACTAAGCATCCTATCATCAGAGAAAGGGACCCTCAAAGGTTCTACCAACTTGTAAAGAGCCACACATCCTACCAAAGGAGGGATGAGGCCTTTACAAGGGGACCTTACATCATAGGGAAGAATGGAAGTGATCAACATCTTCCATGTTTATGAGAGAAAAGAATCTATCTAGAAGCTCTGCCTACAAACCCTAATCTTAACACCTAATCAACACTACACCAAAAGAAGGGAAGATCTTCACATCAAACTTTTTCATTCAATCCATGGTAGCCCAAGCCTGTCTTCAACATCATCCAAGAGCAAGAGAGGCAAAACCCTAGTCTAAGGGAACTAAAGAAATCAATCTAGTCAAATTAGTGCATTAGAATCATCTAAAGTTAGCACCTAAACTAAAATCAAACTAAAATAGTAAACTACATTATAAATTCCTACAAAAATTCCTAAGGGACCCTAATTCAATCATGAATCTACCATACAAAATTCAGAGGTTGAATCATCCACCAAGTTCTAGATATAAAACCTAAATCATAAGGTACTAACCATAAACCCTAAAAATGGAGCTCCTAAAGTTTCAACTCAAAACTACCACCTACATTCATCACAAAAATGTGAGAAAAATCTCAGGGGAACATGCATATCTATGATAGCCACACACAAAAAATCAAGGCAAGAATCATCACCAAGTGCTCAAACAAAATTCATCAAAACAAGGTATCAACCATGGTCATTTTAATATCAATTAAAATTCAACAAATGCAAATAAAATCAAAAATGCATGAATTATTAATATTTTTTTATCTAAAAAAAATAGATTCAATCATGAATCAATGGAAAATGAATGGAATTAATTGAGTTAGTTTTCAATTTTTTACGAATTATTTACTAAGTCAATGAAATGAAGAAAATAAAGGAAAATAAGAGAAATTGATAAACAAGCGTGGCAAATAGCAAGAATACTCAGTTCATTTCTGGATTGGGCCAAGGGGGGGGGGTGTTGATATCAACCAATGCTAAGGCCCAGGCGCTTGGATCCATTGCTCACTTCAGTTCACAAATTAATCAAAAAGAAAAAGAGTACATACAACGACTCGAACCCACGCACCCTTGGTATACGTAGCGAGGAAGCCAAGCCTGGGATTTTCACTTATCAAAACGGAGCGTTTAAGGGGAGGGGTATGTGGTGCAACAAGGAGCCTTGGATCCAGGTCTGAGTCAAAGTCTTCTTCATGAATGAACGCTCCAGATTATGTCTTCCCCAATTCAAATTCCTGAAACCTTCCAACCTGCGCGCGCGAAGGTCACCGCCGATGGCTTTTCCGGTCACCATCAAGCAACCCTAACTCCCTCTACAGACCACCATTGGCCATGATTTCTACATGAATCTTGCTACAAATTTCACCAGGAATCCACCTATACTAACCAATCGTGCTAAAAATGCCAGGATCAAAAAATATCCATCTCAACCGAAAATGGCATCATCCCTAAATTGTCACTAATCTTCAAATTAATGATCCAGAAAGCTTCTAGCAACGTTCTACAATGATTTTAACCTATCAAAACCTAGCCAAACTACATGAATCATGCTACACAATGAGAATTACATACCTGCAAAACTTGAATGCACAGAGCACTGAAACCTTCAAATCAACCTCCAAGAATCTCCAGATACCTTCACTAACACCAAAGGAAGCTTCTGTATGCAACAAATTGGGTTGAAACTCTCTGAATCCTTGAATTCGATCTTGACTTGCAGGCTATGAACTCAAGGTGCTATCTCACGATTTTGCTATGATCTTGGCTTGAATTCTATCTGGAATCACTCACACACTCAAGAGGAAGATGTTGAAAGCAAAGAAATGGATTGAAATGGATCAAAACCGTGTAACTGAATTTGATTTGCAAGAAGAAAATTCAGTTTGCAATCTCTCTATTCTCTCTCAATTTCCACCAACCTTGGCCTTGATCAAGTTCTAAAGCTTATATAGAACCAGTAGGAATAATCTAGAAGTTCCTAGAACCATCTATATGAGATATCCAATATCTCTTGCTCATGAATTTCTCATCTCATGCTCATCCATGACATCCCTGCTTGCAGCTTGTTTATCACCTTGATCATGATCCAATTTCTCCTCAAATGAGATTCTGAATGCATTTGGATGGTTTGGTACCTTGGTTTTGATCTTGTGCATAGTTTGGTTTATGTAACTTACATCATAAGCAATCAAATGCAAATATTTGAATTGGGCCTCAAATGAAAAAACCAACATTGCCATTGTCTTTAAAATGTATTTTACAATCAAAATGACCTATAAGTTTGTCTCATTTGGTCACCAAATGAATTATTTGAATTTTTGACCATTAAATCCTTTTAATTCTTCCTTTTTCAAAATTTCTTGAACCAAGTCTCTCCTTGAGCCATTTCTTGAACCAAGTCTCTCCTTGGCGAAATCATCCAAACTTTTCTTACAAAAGCGAAAATGCATTGCAAATGCCTACTGCTCCGCAAGGATATCAAAAACTAGCTGCTCAGAATGCACCTAGGAAATCAAACCTCGAAATGATGATGGAAAAGTTCATAGCTACTCAAGCTCAAACGAACAAAGAGTTCCTGAATCAAAACATACACACTAGCGAGCAAATTAAACAGTTGACAGGAAAAGTAGACACTTTAGCCACCCACAACAAAATGTTAGAAACTCAGATATCACAAGTGGCTCAACAGCAAGCCTCTGCTGCCGCACCTGCTGGCACATTTCCTGGACAACCCGAACAGAATCCCAAAGGCCAAGCAAATGCTGTGATACTAAGAAGTGGAAAAGAATTGGACGAACCGATCAATCCGAGGACCGAAAACTCAGCCATGCAACAGAAACCAACTGAACAAGCAGAAAAGGAATCTGAGTTAGAGAAGAAGGAGGACAACAAGAAGGAGGATACCGCAAGTGAAAAAACTCGAGCACCTCCAGCGCCATATAAACCACCTATCCCTTATCCGCAAAGACTAATAAACTCTAAAACTTCAGGACAGTTTAAGAAATTTGTAGAGCTCCTTAAACAGCTGAATATTACTATTCCTTTTACAGAAGCGATAACTCAAATGCCGTCATATGCCAAATTTCTCAAAGAGATCCTGTCAAATAAGAGAAAGATCGAGGATAACGAAACAGTTACACTTACTGCAGAGTGTAGCGCTATTATTCAGAACCGCATGCCTCCTAAATTAAAAGACCCAGGTAGTTTCTCCATACCCTGCGTCATAGGAAAGTTCGTAATAGACAAAGCTCTATGCGATTTAGGAGCCAGTATCAGTGTTATGCCCTTATCTATATGCAAAAAGATGAATATAGGAGACCTCAGGCCGACCAAAATGTCCGTACAATTAGCTGACAGATCAGTAAAATACCCCGTCGGAATACTGGAAAACGTTCCAGTACGCATAGGACAATTCTACATTCCAACCGACTTCATAATCATGGACATCAAGGAGGACACTGTAACCCCAATTATCCTAGGAAGACCGTTCCTAGCTACAGCCGGAGCGATTATAGACGTGAAGAAAGGAAGGCTAACATTCGAAGTAGGAGAAGAAAAGATAGAGTTCATTCTCACCAAGTTCCTACAAGCACCAGCAATAGACGATACCTGCTATTTAGTAGACGAAATTGACGAATGCATAAGAGAACTTGAAAATGAGGAGACCACGTATTCAGAAATAATAAAGATTCAAATACCCGACATTTCTGAAGACGACAATTGGCGTAAACCGTATAAAGACGACAGCCTAAGCGAAAGCTTAGCACTGACCCCAAACCATATGCCAGGTCCGAAGAACCCATCTTTAGAACTCAAAACTCTACCCAAAAACCTCAGATATGAATTTCTAGACGATGAACTAAAAAGACCAGTGATAGTCAACGCCGACTTAGGACAACCAGAAACCGAAAAGTTATTAGAAGTCCTAAAGAAGTACCCCACCGCGTTAGGCTATAACATAAGCGATTTAAAAGGTATAAGCCCTTCGATCTGTATGCATCGAATTACAATAGAGGAAGACTCTAAAACTTCTCGAGAGCATCAGAGAAGACTAAACCCCATCCTGAGCACTGTAGTCAGAGATGAAGTAAAGAAATTACTAGATGCAGGAATCATCTATCCGATCTCCGATAGTGAATGGGTTAGCCCAGTTCATGTCGTACCAAAGAAAGGAGGAGTCACAATAGTTAAAAACGAAAAAGGCGAATCGATAACAAAAAGAGTCGTGACTGGAAGTAGGATGTGTATTGATTATAGGAAGCTTAACAAGGCTACGCGCAAAGATCACTTCCCGTTACCCTTCATAGACCAAATGTTGGAAAGATTAGCCAAACATTCATATTTCTGCTATCTAGATGGTTACTCAGGATTCTTCCAAATTCCCATCCATCCTGATGACTAAGAAAAGACTACATTCACTTGTCCTTACGGTACTTTTGCTTACCGCCGAATGCCGTTCGGACTCTGTAACGCTCCAGCAACCTTCCAAAGATGCATGATGGCAATCTTCGCATATTTCATAGACGACATTATGGAAGTGTTTATGGACGATTTCTCGGTATGTGGACAATGTTTCGAAGGATGCTTACAAAACTTAGAAATGGTACTAGAACGTTGCATAAAAGTAAACCTTGTCCTAAATTGGGAGAAATGCCATTTTATGGTCCGACAAGGATTAGTTCTAGGACATGTCATATCAGATAGAGGGATTGAGGTAGACAAAGCTAAAATAGAGATTATAAAAGATCTCCAACCTCCAAAATCCGTACGAGAAATACGGAGTTTTCTAGGACACGCCGGTTTCTATAGAAGATTTATAAAAGATTTCTCGAAAATCACAAAACCTTTGACCGGCCTGTTAATGAAAGATGCTGAGTTCGTCTTCGACGACGACTGTTTAAAAGCATTCGAAACATTGAAATCAGCCCTTATCACCGCACCAATCATGTAACCACCAGATTGGAGACTACCGTTTGAAATCATGTGCGACGCGAGTGATTACGCTGTAGGCGCAGTTCTAGGACAAAGGAAGGACAAGAAGCTCCATGCCATCTACTAGGCCAGTAGAACCTTAGATGCTACCCAAATGAACTAAGCTACCACAGAAAAGGAACTTCTAGCAGTTATATCTGCGCTTGACAAATTCCGTTCTTACTTAGTAGGAGCAAAAATTATCATATACACAGACCACGCTGCCATAAGGTACCTAATAAGCAAAAAGGATGCCAAACCAAGACTATTGAGATGGATCCTGTTATTACAAGAGTTTGACTTAGAAATCAAAGATAAGAAAGGAACCGAGAACGTTGTTGCGGATCACTTATCCCGAATAGAAGGCATCAGACACGAACCAGTACCGATAAATGACGATTTCCCGTACGAACGTCTGATAGCCAAATTAGAAAGTGACATACCCAATTCAATCTCGGAAGATCCAGAATTCGAAAAAGCCGTAGAAGCCGTCTATGCCCAAGTCACATTACCTTGGTATGCTGACATCGTTAATTACCTCGCTGCGGGCGTGCTTCCACCAGATCTTACTTATCAGCAAAAGAAGAAATTCTTCCACGATCTGAAACACTATTATTGGGACGAACCCCTACTCTTCAAGAGAGGGGCCGACAACATATACCGTCGCTGTGTCCCAGAGGAAGAAATAGAAAATATTATTTCCCAATGCCACTCAGCACCATATGGTGGTCATGCTAGTACATCCAAGACGTGCACTAAGATTCTCCAAGCCGGCTTATTCTGGCCTAATCTCTGGAAAGACGTTCACATCGCTGTGCAAAAGTGCGATAGATGCCAACGAACTGGCAACATCTCACGACGCGATGAAATGCCTCAGAAAGGAATCTTAGAGGTAGAAATCTTCGACGTCTAGGGAATAGACTTCATGGGACCTTTCCCTCCTTCTTTTGGTAATAACTACATACTCGTCGCTGTCGATTACGTGTCTAAATGGATAAAAGCCATAGCTGCTCCAACAAATGATGCACGAGTAGTAATCAAACTCTTCAAGAACACAATCTTTCCTAGATTCGGTGTACCCAGACTCGTCATTAGTGACGGAGGATCTCACTTCATATCACGAATATGTGATAAACTTCTTTCTAGATATGGAGTCAGACACCGAGTAGCTACACCTTATCATCCGCAAACTAGCGGACAACTAGAGGTCTCGAACAGAGAAATAAAACAGATCTTGGAAAAGACTGTCGCTACCTCGAGAAAAGATTGGTCATCAAAGCTACAAGAAGCTTTATGGGCTTATAGGACCGCATTTAAGACACCAATAGGTACTACCCCCTATAAATTAGTTTACGGTAAATCCTGCCATCTCCCTGTAGAGTTAGAGCATAAGGCCTTCTGGGCCATTAAGACACTCAACTTCAACTACACCGAGGCAGGAGAAAAGCGAATCTTGAACTTACACGAGTTGGAAGAACTTCGATTAGACGCTTACGAAAATGCCCGTATCTACAAAGAACGAACTAGAAAGTGGCATGATAAACGTTCAATCAGGAAACAATTCAGTGTGGGAGACATCGTTTTGCTTTTTAATTCACGATTAAAACTCTTCCCAGGAAAACTAAAATCTAGGTGGTCTGGACCCTATGAAGTGACTAAAGTACTTCAGAGTGGAGCTGTCGAAATTACTGACAAGACAAATGCACCGTTTATCGTAAACGGGCAACGTCTAAAACATTACAATAAGAACGACAACAGTCCTCAAATTAGCAATATAACATTGCTTGAGCTTCCGGCTCAAACACCATAATAGCTTCTCACCAAGCTATCGTCAGGCTTTAGACGTTAAAAACAGCGCTTATTGGGAGGCAACCCAAATTCCCCTCGTTATTGCATTTCATTTTTCCTTAAAAATTCTACCTTGAAAAATCCAACAAAAATCCTAAAATTACTACTACTTTCTACTTTCGTTCATTTTCGTACTTTTATTCTTATTTTATTTTTTTCCCTTTTGTCTTTTGTTTCTACCACTTTTCGTTTCTAAAAATCCTGACTTCAATTTCTTGTTTTAAATTTTTCAGGATTTTTAAAGCCTTCAAAACATTTCTTCTGTTTTCTCCGAATTACCTGCGAATATGGCCGAGTACGACTTCACAAAGGTTCACTTCAGAGGACTCACTCAGAAGGCAAGATTTGCAGCACTGACCGAAAGAGAATTCGCCTTAACGCTGTATTATGATAAGGCTACTATGGATAAATTAGGGATCACGGATAGCATTCAATACCTGTTCAATCAACTGGGTTGGGAGAACACTGCTCTGAAAACACGTTTCGCTACCTACAAGGATCTTACCTATGAATTCCTTAGCTCTTTCAGATATACACCCAACTATGGTTTTGGATCCAGCACAGAGTTGATTACTTTCCGATTGTTTGGAATGGACCAAACCCATAGTCGGATGTCACTAGCCAACCTCCTAGGATTCCCTAGCGGACCGCATGTGTTCATCAGTGCAGAAGATGACGATATTGATTTGCAACTCGAGCACTTCTGGGGTAGAATCACAAGCGACTATCACCCTGAACCAGACAGAATGTACAATAATGACATTCATAACCCAGCCTTCAGATACTTCCATAAGATACTAGCTCACACCTTGTTTGGAAAAGAAGAAAATATTACCACAGTGTCTAAGGAAGAGTTATTCATCATGTTCTGTGCTTCTCAGGGACGGACAGTAAATGCAGTGCCTTTCATGATGAGATCCTTCAAACGCCTCACGCTGGAACCTCAGACACCTATTCTTATAGGAGGACTAGTAACAATGATTGCCCACGAGCTTGGCCTTAGATTCCATCTAAATGCCAGCACTCGTTTCGGTACCATCAGACCCATGAACATACAATTCTTCTTTAACAGGCGCATCTTAGGGAATATGGGACCTGGATCGTATGAGTACCTTATTAACGAAAAACCAGTACAGCTATTCACACTGCCTGATCATCTGATGACAAGCATCCACAACAAGGATAACTGGCTCTACGAATTGGATGAGCCTATGGGACCTCCTTCACCACAGTCAACACCCCGGGACTAGATTTTTTTTTTCTTCCTTCATTGTTTACTATATTTTAGTTCTTTGTATTTTCATTTTCAGTTGTATCTCCCTTTCGCATGCTTCAAGAATCAGTGAGGACACTGATCGAGATAGTGTGGGAGCGGAGCCTTATTTCCACTGTATTTTGAACTTCCCTTATTTCCTGTATTTCCATTTCACTGCACTTTGAATTTTAGTAAGTTCTATTTTTACACTTTCTATTTCTAGCAAATAAAGCTCGTCTATATAATTTTCACGTTACGCAAACAATCCCCACATTATTCAACGTAAACAAAAACTTTCATTTGTTCCTCAAAAGCAAAAGCATCACGAGAATGCACCTGAATTCAAACCGAGTTTTGAAACTCCGAGGAAACGACAGTTCTAACAAAACCAGTATCGTCCAGACACCTTAAATCTCTAGTTTATGCGAGTCGGTTTCACCACCTACATGTACCAAAGTCTCAAGTGTCTACGCAAACTCAACCCCAAGTAGTTTATACTAGCAGTCAGCACCATCCTAAAAACACCTCTAAGCGAGCGACCGATGCAAATAAGTGTATGATCTCCAAAAAGATGAAAAATCATGAAAAGAAAGCTAAAAAGGCCCAAGAATATAAGATACGTTTCCTTCTAAGTTAGGTGCTCCTCACCCGAGCATTTAGCCCAACGGCACGAAAAACCCATTGAAAAATCAATGACCCCAAATTATGATCAATGAAGAAGATCAAAAACAAAAACGAGATCATATTCACTAACAGGTCGACTTGCCATGAGAGTGTACGGACAACGGGCTTAATGTGATTGCGCTAGAACAAACAGGGTGAACTTGCCACGAGAACCTTGACACCAAGATACGGTAGCATGACTGAGACCGATTTGCAATAAAAGGGAGACCTCCGGAGACTTGTAGTCCAGTGTCGTCGTGATACTCGTCTTGTTCCTACCAAGAATCCCGGTTTTTCCAAACTCTGCGAACGAAGAAGCAGCCTCGTGCTTGCCAACTTTTTCACGTTTTACTTGAGGACAAGCAAAGATTCAAGCTTAGGGGAGTTTGATAACACGAAATCATATAGATATTTTCATGCATAATTCGACTAAAAGCTAACCGTTTTCGATCCGATTTCGGGTTATTTCCATGTATTTGTCTGATGTTTTTGCAGGTATTCAACGATCACGTCTAAACAAGGCAACATGAAGAAAAGAAGCAATCCCAGATGAAATATGGACGAAAAAGGAGTGAAAACACAATGAAAACCGCAGCAGACAGTTTTTGCTGATGTGACGACCGTCACAGATGCATGACGACCGTCACACGGGTGACGACCGTCACACCTTGTGACGACCGTCATGCAGGCAAAAACGCCCCACTCAGATTACACGTCAAAAGAGCAGTTCCAATTCCCATTAAATGGTCCACTACTCCCTAAATTATCTGCCTCAAGGTCCATCATCCTCAGAGGTAACCGTTGGAATTCCACTTCTATAAAAAGGGAAGCAGGGGACTTCAAAAAGGGAGCTGCATTCATACCATGAAGTGCTGCCAAATTTAATTTCCAGAGCAAATTTACTTTCAGGTATTATTTGTATCCATTTCTCCAGTTTTATTTGTATCCCTTTCCTTTATTTCCCTGCCATTTTCCTCATTCCCATTTCCGCTCTTCTGTAATTGTTACTGCACTGTACGATCGAATTGGAACTAAAGACAGAATCCTGCCAACATCTGTGGAGGATCTGCCCAAAGGCCAATTGGCATTATTTACAGGTTTTCATTTTGATCGACTTCTATTTTATCATAATGCAATTTATTATTTATTATTATTATTTATGTTTTGCTTTTCCAAATTCCATGTCTAGCTAAACTTAGGTAATCGATATGTAGTAATAATTCGAATGGGATTTGATAACTCTTGTTTGAAAACTTTCTTTTCACAAAAATAACTTATGGTCTAAGTGTTTAAAATTGATTTACGAAATAAATTTCGTCGCGAAAGCGGAAACTTATTTTAAAGTAGTTTTGCCACGAAAGTGGGAAATTAATTAAGATACGAACCAACAAGCGAAAGCTGCGGTAAGGTCAGATAGTAAACACTAGGCATTTGTTTTAATAACAGCGAAAGCACTTTAAAACGAATTAGAACTTAGAGATTTCCAAAAAGTAATTTTAACCCCGAACGGAATACGAAAGTGTACGTTAGGCCCTTAGGATTATGATTAGCGTCAATAACCATTGTGAGACGAGAGTCTTCAAATCTCCATTTTCTGCTTAAATGAACTGTGAAAACTATTTCATACACCAGTAACTTATCAAATCCCTGAAGAACACAATTACTACGTATCGATTCAATTAATTAAAATCTAAATAGTAATCTTAGTTTCCCCCTTTAGTGACAATCTTATTCCCTTAAAACATATTCTACCTAGCTAAACATAGTAACTCCCGAGAACACTAGTTTGATTACGAGTCCCTGTGGGATCGATATCTTTTATTACTACGCGATAGACTGTGCACTTGCAGTCAGTTGTATTAGACATAGAAAGTCGCGATCAGTGATCTCTCACCCAACAAAAACACAACACAGAGCATTAAGATCTGATACTCAAGTAAATGCTAAGCCTAAATCTATCTCTAGCGTTTAGGACCTAACCGGTAATCATCCTAGATCCAGATCCGAAAAGTATATCTCTATCACGATTCAAATCAAAGATTAACAGGTAAACAAGAATGAAGCCCATATCAGATAAACAATTGTTTTTCATAAAACACAATGATCAAAATACGTACACATGCTTAACCCTTTTTACATGTATTCATTTAATCCGCCAAATGTCGGGGAACATCGTTCTTCATCACTATTATCACATACCCACACAATATCATATTGATCCTACCCATGCTACCCATGCTACTTAATCAACACAACACCATAGAAGATATAATGAATATCAACTTCATAACCATGTCAAAAGTTTGTTCATTGATAGAAGAAGATCTAAGATCAAAGATGTGAAAAGGTTTTGTCAAGACCCACATATACATAATCAAAGATATTCAATCAATAGAGAATCCAAAATAAGTTCACAAACATATAATAGATGAAATACATAAGGTATCAAAAGATTACAATCCAAACCCCAACAAGAGATCGAAGATCTTACCTCCTCCCCCTTAGGGTTTTGTGTTTCTCTCTCTAGAAGAAATGAAGAAAAATAAGTTCTGATGTCTATAATGGAAAAAATACAAGTTATGAAAGTTCTGACCTAAAAAACACTAAAAACACTTAAATACCCCACTCAGTCTGGGAGCGTTCGCTACCTGCTCGCCTAGCGAACAGCTAGTGAGCGTTCGCTTCTTTATTCGCTCCAGCGAAGTTTGGCACTTTTGGCTCTGTCCCATTCTGAGCGTGTTCGCTGGCCTGCTCGCCTAGCAAACAGCTAGCGAGCGTTCGCTACCTTGCTCGCTATCAGCTCGCCTAGCGAGCATGACAACATTTTGGTGGTTTTTCATGTTGTCTTGGTTTCCTTGCCCATTTCTTGTGTCTTACTTTTCACTTGTTTTGTGCCTAATTCCTGCACAATAACACACAAATCAAAGGTACCAAGAGATTTTCTCATAATGTTGCAAACCAACCAAAACAAGAGTGGTTTTCAACACTTTCATGAAAAAAATGAGTGAAAAATGCCACATTTGATAGATCAAATAAGTGAAATTTGGCATCTAACATTATTCCAACTTTTGGTTGGTATTCCCCAGCATAGTCGAAATCGTTGTGTTTGGTTTTCCAACTTTTGGTTGGTAATTTGGGGTGTTATCCCAACTTTTGGTTGGTAGTCTTTTGGGTTCCCCGCAAAGTCCTTATTCCAACTTTGGGTTGGTAATCGTTTTTTCATTCCAACTTTTGGTTGGTGACCTGTTGGCGTTTGGATGTTATTCCAACTTTTGGTTGATAATTCTCATTTTCTTCAGGAGAGTCGGATATTCTAACTTTTGGTTAGTAGCCTTCTATTCCAACTTTTGGTTGGTAATCTTGGATGATCGTCCCAACTTTTGGTTGGTGGCCAGCTTTGTTCAGCGCCCCCCATGATCCTAACTCTTGGCTACTAGCTTTTATTTCGACTTTTGGTCGATGAGGATTTTTCCTGGCAATCCTAACTCTTGGTTAGTAGCTTTTGTTCCGACTTTTGGTCGACGTTGATCTTTTCCCCAGCGATCCTAACTCTTGGTTAGTAGCTTGTGTTCCAACTTTTGGTCGATGATGATCTGTCCTGGTGATCCTAACTTTTGGTTAGTAGCGTTGTTTCCCAACTTTTGGTTGGATGTTATCCCCTGCAGTCGTTATTCTGACTTTTGGTTGGCAGCCTGTCGTTTGCAGTCGTTTTTCCAGCTTTTGGTTGGTAGCCTGTTGTTTGTTGGTAATTTTATCCCAACTCTTGGTTGGTATCCAGGATCGTTGTTTCCTAACATTTAGTTGGTATTCGTAGTTTTTATCCCAACTCTTGGTTGGTATGCATGGTTGTTTCCAACTCTTGGTTGGTAGTTCTCCCTTGTTGGACGTTATCCCAACTCCTGGTTGGTAGTTTGTCGCTTGATTGGATGTTTATTCCGACTTTTGGTTGGTGGTCTTCTCGTGGAGTGTTATCTCAACTTTTGGTTGGTAATTGGGGACTTGGCAGGTGTTTGTTTCTAACTTTTGGTTGGTAATCTTCGGTGTGTGGGAGTTATCCCAACTTTTGGTTTGTATTCCTTTGGTATTGTTTTTCCGGCAGATTTGATTCCAACTTTTGGTTGTTAGCTTTGGTCGATTCCAACTCTTGGTTGGTAGTCCTTGGTCGCTCCCGTGGAGTGTTATCCCGACTTTTGGTTGGTAATTTGTGACTTGTCAGGGTTGTTGTTGCACCCCAAAATTTGCCCAACCTTTTCTTTATCATAGCTTGTGTTTCATTGCATTCATATTAGCATTATCACCTGCATTTCATTGACATGTATGCAGGAGATCAAGGGGTATGACTACCAATCAAAGGCTATGAAGCTAGCTAAGAGGCTTATCCAAGTGTTCAAGGGTTGATATCCTCACCATAGAAGTCAAAGATCCTCGGAAAAATGGTTGAAACCAAGTATGTAGGTTTCCTAACTTGAGGGTTGTGGGAAGATCATCTGATGATGTTGAAGCCATGAAGTTGGACTTGAGGCCTGGAGAGAGCTCATGAGAAGTATGGAAGTTCATTTTGAGGCCTAGACAGGTCATTGTGCAAAGGATATGAAGATATACCCAAGATTGATGCAACTAGGGTTTCATTTGGATGACCCTGGGATAACTGATGATTTGAAGAAGGTTGAGACCTAATTCAAGAGTGTGAGGAGTTCTTAAGCTAGGGTTGTTATGCTTGATAGTGTAAAATCCCCTGATTTAGTGCCTAACTTCAAGACCACATAACTCAGGAGGGGATTTTCATCTCACCTTGACCCCAACATGATTGTTGTAGGGCATGTTCATAGCTTTAATTTGAGTACTATAAGTCCTTGATAGGGTTTATAGAACTCAAGTTATGAGCCAGACAAGTTACAGGTCATCTGAGGCATGTGAAATTGGAGCTTGAAAGTTACCCAACTTGCATGACAATTTTGCCCTAGAAGGATGATTCCTATGAACTTTTGGTCAACATGAATGTTGTTCCTTATCTTCTTAGCTTTCTAGAAAGTACTAGAAGTCCATGATTGGATTTGTAGCACTCAAGATATGGCTTTGACAAGTCAAGGGTATTTTGGGTATTTGGAATTACAGGTCATTTTTGGTTATGGATCCATTTCATCAACTTAGACACCTCAAATGAAGATTTGTTCAAATTCAAAGTTGATCAAAATGGTGTTCTTAGTCCAACAATGACCCTAGCATCCATTGATATGGATTGAATATGGAAAATATATGCAGAAAACTTCATGAAAAGAAGTTTGAAAAGGCCTAGTTTGGATTTAATGCCAATTAAATCAATTTATGTCATGTTGGTGCATTTTTGAGTCCAAATAATATTTTAAGAACAATGCAAAACCAGAAATCAGAAATGGATTCATTTACATGGGGATATCCATGGTTTCTTGAACTTTAAGTCACAAATTCAAAATCCACCATCCATTCATTTCAAAGAGATCAATCTCAGCCCTACATGATCCTTGCATCATAAGGAACTGATATGAACAGAATTGGAAGCTTCCACGCACCATGTTCATGGAGAATCCAAAGGAAAAAGTGAGGAAAATCAAAATTTTGGATTGAGGGAATTGGGCCACAATTGGGCCAGGAAATTATCCATAACATTTCTATATAACACCATTGATGAATTCATAGCAAGGTTGGTGATTGGGTTGAGCAAGAGAAGGTAAGAAGTGTTGCACCCCAAAATTTGACCAACCGGTGCCACTCTCGGTTTATGCTTCGACGCATTTTCGCATTCGCATTTGCATACTGCATATAGCGCATTTCTTCAATCATGGTGATTTTATCGGGATTACAGCCCTGCTGTCGCTTTTCAGGTGTTTCAGACCGGTTCGGATAATCGGAGGTTATTTTGTGAAGTCGCGCGCTTCCTGGGTGTTTTCAGTTTGCAGTGATTTTTGAGATTCTTGGTGTCGGGATTTACTGTTTTGCTTCGATCTGGTCTCGTGTTTTTTTTTATATTGGTTATTTGCATTTGTCTGCATTTTTTTAGGATTTAATAGCCTTTTGTGGATTTTAAATAGGCTTTTTAGATTTTTCAGAATTTAAATAGATTTTTTAATATTTTAATAAGCTTTAAATCATTTTTTAGAATTTTATAGAGTTTTTAATAGGTTAACAGCTTTTTTTAATAGTTTTAAATAAATAATATAGATTTTATTAGAATTAGTAGAATTTTAATAGATTTTTTAAATAGAAGTGATTAGAGTTTTTTCATTTTTATTATTTTTAGTTTAATATAGAATTTAATTAGATGTTAATTCTTTTTTGGTTTAATAGAGTTTAACTAGATTTTAATCATTTTTTAGATTTAATTAGGATTTAATTAGTTTAGTTAGGGTTTAATACTAGTTAGGTTTTAATTGAGTTTGTTAGAATTAACTAGGATAGTTTAATTTTCATTTAGGTTTAATTGTAGTTTTAGTTGTTAGTTAATTGAAGTTTAAATCTATAATCAGTTTTTAATTGTAGTTTAGTTTTAATTAGTTCTTAATTGAGTTTAATCAGTTTAATGCAGTTTTTCAGGGTTTATTGGCCATTTTTCGTGGGCCCAGTTGTGGTTTTTTGGAGGCCCAACCATTGCAGTCCGTTTTTTGTTCATTTTTTCAGTCCAGAAAACGCCACTTGTCGATTATATAAGCTGCCACGCGCGTTCAGATGCAAAGGCCCCACCTCAATTTCCACTACACTCAGCATCCACACACGCGTCCTCCCTCTCTCCTCTTCCCCCCCATGTGGCAAGCATGTAGCGCTCACCGTGACACTTGTCATCACGCCAGCCTCGCCGGTTGCATGGCCGGCGGCCATGCAACCACCGCCTCCAACAATCGCCGGCCACCCTAACCTCCCACCTCCGACCACTCTAACTCCTTCCGGCCACCACAACTACCTCGCCGGAAACTGAAAAATCCAGAAATTCATCTTCTTCAACCTTGTTCATCTTTCTCCGATCATCAACATCTTCATCATCTCACCAAGAACAATTTTCCAGAATCCTTCAACCTTCATCAACCTGCATCAGTACTTTTTCCAGAAATTGATCATCGCTTCATCAAGGATCTTCATCCACGAACATGCATTCTGGATCTTCAGCAATCAACCACCAATATTCATCAAGATTCTTATGAATCTTCATCCTCACGTTCTTCGTAATCCTCCAGATCCACATGCATCTATGATCAGATCTTCAACGAACTTTCTTCAAGAACGTCCTCACAACAACCTTCGTCATCGATCTCCAGATTTGGTCCAGATTCAATTATTCATCATCAAGATCCTTGCGGAAGTTTCAGATCTTCATCATGTTCTTCATCTGGAATATCCAGAAAATCCAAGATCTTCATCTGATCATCATCAATCCTCAACAAATCTCCAGAAAAATGCTAAGACTCATCAATAATCGTCAGTTCTTCGGTCAGTCTTCCAGATCCGTATTCTACCAGATCTTCATCGTACTCATCGCATTTCCAGATTCATCACAAGCTTTCCAATTTCATCTATCCATGAACCTTCGTCACCGAGCACAGATATTCACCTCCATGAAGATCTTATAGACCTCCACATGCAATGAACTTCACAGTTCTTCAGAGCTCCAACGCAAGCCACAGATTAAAGTGTCTCCGGATTAGCAATAATTTTGTTGTTATAAGCTTGTTCATGTTTCTTGTAGGTGGTAGAACAAAGTTGAGTTAAGGGATATCATGAGAGATATGGAAGAATTTCTGAACAGAGGTTGAGGAAGAAGGTGGGAGACGGAGGTTTAAGCGAGAGAGAGCGTCTGGGGAAGTTGGACGGCACTGTGAACAGTACTCCGCCAGAGGATCTAGGGTTTTTCTGAAGTTGGAGCAAGGAGAGGGGAAGATTGTGTTGGATTGGGCCCTGGGCCCATTGATACCTTCATCCGTACACCCCCGTCCTCACCAGCATCCCCGTTTCTATTCTTTTTTCTTTTTCTTTGTTTGGATGAACGTGGGCTGGGCCCAACTCACGAATTCCAATCCACACCCCTCCGTTTTGCCCTTTCCCTCCCAGTTTTTTTATTTTTCTAAAGAGGTGTATTGGGCTGGGCCCAGTTTAGAATTGTTTTTACTGCTTGTAATCCCCCTTCTACTGGTGTACCCCCCCCCCCCTTTTGTATTTTTTCATTTTTTTTCTTATTTTCTTTGTTTAGAGATTTCAAAAAAGGAGAGAAAAGATATGAAAAAGAATATATTTGAAAAAAATATTTGAAGAGAATATTGGAGTTGAAAAAGAATATGTGGGAAAAATACTTGAAAAATAATATTGAAAAAAATAGAAAAAGAAAGAGATGAAAAAAGAAGAAAATAGTTGAAAAAGAATAGAGGGAAAAATAGTAAAAAATATTAGTTTGTACATTCAATATTTTTTTGAGTATATTTTCTTCATGGAGTTTATTTTAGGGATAGTTTTAGAAGTCCATTTGTTAGGGGACTTTTTACATTTTTAGAGATAGTTTTTCAAAGGTCCACTTGTTAGGGGACTATTTTCCATTATAGATGGATAGGATAGGATAGTATTTCCTAGGAGTTTATTTTTCGGTTCTCCATCATTGTAACCATTTTTCATAATGTTAATAAAACGAGATTTGAGCTGTGGTCCCGAAAGTAGCCGAACTACAGCTGCTCTGATTTCTCGTACCAGACGAGAATATGTAGGCATAGGATGCGATATCCTAGCGAGCACACTAACAACTAACCCTTTTGTTCTCTCGTTGCTGTGCGATCGAAACTTTCCCGCTGACGACTGATTGTTATCCCTTTCTCTTGCCCGAGTGCATTTGAGACCAGACCGTAGTTTTTCCCATAGGTTCCCGTACCCCTAAAACCAGTTTAACTTCTCACTGCTGTGTGAGAACATCCAGATTAGCCGTAGTTAGCCTGAGCTACGTAAGCTCTAATCTTCCATGCAGTGTGGAAGTACGTAGGCACAAGACGCGAGGTCTTGGCGAGCCAATTTCCCCGTAGTCCCGAACTACGTTGACTCTGACTTTCTCTCTTGAGAATACGTAGGCATAGAGTGCGACGCTCTATCGAGTCAATTCCCCTCCGTTTAGATTTAGCAGCCATAGATAGATTGTTTTGCATCCTTTAGACAACCCAAGCAAGCGTGGATCCCGTCGAGTACGACGGACGTGAGGGGTGCTAATACCTTCCCCTTGCGTAACCGACTCCCGAATCCAGGTTTTGGTTGCGATGACCATACCTTTCCCGTTTTTTGCGAGGTTTACTTCGAGCGTTTCCTTTCCCTCCGTTGGGATAAATAACGCACGGTGGCGACTCTTCTGTCAGCTGGCGCCGATTTTCGCAGTAGCGACAGCTGGCGACTCTGCTGGGGACCCAACGTCCCCTGGCTGCTAAGGACTGCGATAGTCCCTATGCATGTGGGATCCAACGTCCCCTAAGAGAGTCAATCCTAGCGCTTGTTTGTTTGTCTTTTGGGTGTTTATTTCTATATTCGCTTT
The DNA here is from genome assembly GCA_963859935.3 of Lathyrus sativus. NCBI lineage: Eukaryota > Viridiplantae > Streptophyta > Magnoliopsida > Fabales > Fabaceae > Lathyrus > Lathyrus sativus. The sequence continues at coordinate 350,411,019 of OZ012739.1, read as the reverse complement.
TATCTGTTGCCATTGTGCGGGGAAGGGTGATGTTTTGAGTGATAGCCGGACCTGGGCTGCTTGAGTATGCATTTAGACGTAGTTGTGGAGATTTGTGGGCGAACCTGTCTGCTGAGCAGGCAAAGGGTCCCCACGAAATCCGCGCTCAGACGAGGTTCTCTCCGAGGTGCTTCTTTCCGGTCCTGAGGATCTGAGAGGAGTCCAGACGTGAGGATTGTCGACTCTGGGGACCGATCAATTGGAAGTCAGCTAAGTGAGGCCTCTTCATGAGATGACGATGCCACTCCTTCTGGGAATCGTATCATTCCTCATGAAAGTCTGTGACGCTGACGACCGCATAGGATGCCGTATCTTAGGTCCATACCCGTGAGTGGGGGGGGGGGGGGGGTTTCTTTTGCGAGAACCTTGACTTCCAGACTACCAGCTATCTTGGCATTCTCTTTTAGAGAGAACGTACTCCTTCGGCTGTGCAGCAGCATTTAGCGCTTGTTGTGGGGGCTGTGATCCCGTGTTTGTTGCATTGCATTGCATTTGCATAAGCATCTTTGCATCATATTGCATAGTATTTCTCTAGTTAGCCAGAGTTCTGATCCAGCCTTTGTTTCCTGAAGGTGAGTACCCGGAGTTTGGATTAAGCAACTGTTGATTGTCAGAAGACGACCAGGGGGTTGGAGCAGACTTGAGCAGATTTGAGAATCAAGCAGTGTAGTCAGTTACAGGTAATTGATAGCCATGTCTGAAGGCAATTTCCAGTCTCCTAACACCTTGGCAGGGTTTACTATGACGTCTAACCATCGGTACGATTCTATGGAAGACTTCCCGCAAGCGAACAACGTTACTGCAGACCAAGTGGTACAGCCTACTGTTGAGAACCGAGATCGACATGAGCAGTTTGTTGCCCGAAATGAATGTCCTCCTCCTGTTAACAATCAAGGAGCTGTTTTCCCTGAGAGGAATCCACGCAGAGATATCCCGGTAGCCAGGACTGTAAACTCAAGAGCTCTTGAAGGTGATAGAAGGCTCCGAGTATTGGAAGAAAGAGTTGAAGCTTTGAAGGTCAAAGATGCTGTTAACCTGAATGCTGCAGACATGTGTTTGGTCCTTGACCTGGTGTTGCCTTATAAGTTCAAAGTGCCGAAATTTGAAAAGTACACGGGAGATAGCTGTCCGAAGCAACATTTGATGATGTTCTGTCAAAGAATGACTTCGTTTGTGCGAGATGACAAATTGATGATCCATTGCTTTCAATTTAGTCTGACTGGGGCATCTTTGAGGTGGTATGTGCAGTTAGGGAGTAATCAGATTCGATCATGGGTGGATTTAGCCAGAGCTTTCCTGAAGCAGTACGATTACAACCTGGATATGGCTCCTAGTCTCGTACATCTGCAAGAATTATCTCGGGCAGAGAATGAATCGTTCAGAGGGTATGTGCAAAGATGGAAAGAATTGGCTGCTAGTGTTCAACCACCGCTTCAGGAAAGGGAAATGGTTGACCTCTTCTTGGGTACTCTGAAAGGCCATTATTATGACAAATTGTTCGGTTGTACAAGCTTCGTAGGCCTGATGAGAATGGGGGAGCTTGTTGAGAGAGGACTCAAGAGTGGAAAGCTTCGAGATGCTCCTTATATCCCAGTTGATAAGAATGAGTCAGTTGTCAATTCTCAAGAAGAGTGGGAAGAAGGAAATGACGTCGTCTCAAAATCTCTAGCATCTCAGGATCGGTTTTCAGACACTTCAAGTCAACGGTCATCCTGTCGTCGATCGCGTCAGCACGCCCAACGAAGACCAAGGAAACCTGAAAGGCAGTTTACTCAGCTACCGGTGTCGTACAGTCAGTTGTTGCCAGATCTGGTCAGAAGTGGATTGATCGTGCCGAAAGAGACTAATCCAATGATTCCACCATATCCTCCAGGTTTTGATGCCAGCGCCCACTGTGAGTACCATGTTGGTGCACAGGGGCATTCAACAAATGATTGTAAGGTGCTTAGAAGCCAGGTTCAGGATCTGTTAGACTCTAACCGGATTTTCATCACGCCCCAGGGTTTTGTTCAGATTAACGATTCTCCGTCATCCAGTTGTGTGGGTTCGTCAGTTAATGTCATGGAAGACTCCACGGGAAGTGTGTGTTCTGAAGAATGTCAAACGGAAAGTTCAGTTGGATATGGGAGAAGTTTCTAGAGGTTTCTGTGCCGGGTGTCGCATCTGTTTTCTCTGCCTAACCCGTTTAGCTTTTGTGCACTAGTGTTTGCCGACCACCACCAGGATTGTTGGCTGGGGTCATTGTACTTGTACTCATTCGTGATTACGTGCTGCTTTTGTTGGTTGTACATGTGTGGGAGTTGTTCGTCTGGGTGCTTATAGCTTGAGTTTCTCTTTGTCTTATCGTGAATATGTGTTTGCTTTCTGCATTGCATTATCATTTAACAGGTACATCAGAACCGTGGGTCTTATTTCCTCATCGTCCAGTTTGTTGCAGGAATTCCTTCAGAGATATGGAACAGAATCAGGTTGAATTGATTGAAGTCCGAAGCCAGCTGGGGAAGATGATGAGAGACATGCAAGAGATGCGTCTGGAGCAGAAGATCCTCAAAGAGGAAAATAGTCAGCTGAAGACCCAAGTGAGCTTGATCATGGAAGTAGTCAAGAAAGTGCTTAGGAAAGGGGATGATCAACTATTTGAAGCCGCAGTGAAGGAGCTCGTGCCACCTGTGCCTGGGGAACCTGAGCTTAACGAACGTGTTGACAGACATCAGCAACCTCTAGTTGTTGCTAAGATGATGGATGTTTCTGAAGCTGCAGTAGGTCAGAAACGTATCCTGGACTCCATGGTGTCAGAATCTCCATGCCCACAACTGTTGCCTATTCCTGGGGAAGATCTGAGAAAGAAAATGGCTAAGCATAAGGAGTGCCTTAATCAGTGCGGTGGAAGTCAAGAAACCGATGTTGTATTTGCTACGAAGGTTGTTCAACAGTCAACCCGATACCAGCGACGACATCAACGATCTCAACAGTGGCAAAGGCAACAACATCCCAATCAGCGAAGAGCTCCAAATCAGAGGCCGGTGAGGGTATTTAGTGTGCCTCCGATGCCATATGCCGAACTTCTTCAGGTGTTGCTACGATTACAGTTGGTTAAGAAGAGGAAGTTAGCCCCGCTGACAGGGACGCCTCCAGCAGGTTACGATATCAATGAGCACTGTGATTTCCATTCAGGAGCACCGGGGCACAACATTGAAGATTGTCTGGCCTTCAAGAACAAGGTGCAGGACCTACTTGATAGTGCAGCAATCAACTTCGGGCAGGAAGGGCCCAAAATCATCTGAATGAGGAGGAGGGGCTCTATAGTTTGGTTGGGTCGCTGCAAGCAGATCAGGACAACATCGAGTTGCCTCTAATAACTGATTGTGAAGATGGATGGTTCATCAGCAGGACAGATATGAAAGCCCGGTTCTCGGAAGCTGGCATTTTTCTTTGTTTCATCTTGTCATTTCTTTACGTTTGTAGTTTCTTTCCTGTTTAAATTGCAATCTTGTTCGTAAAACTTGTTGTTTTCATTCGATTGATGATAATGAAATAAATATGCATGTTTTGATTAAATCCATTCGTGTTCACTAATTGTTTTTGCAAGTGTACAATGCTAGGTTAAGAAGGATCTGAGGAGGATGACGAAAATGAACGACATGCAACTTCTGATATCGTATGCTTTTGAGATAAAACCTGCTGATGATGTACAGGCCTTGTTTCAAATCCCTAAACACCGGTGATATAAGGAAGATAATCCCTTGTCAACCCCTTTGAGCCTAGTAGTAGGAGTTCTTTCTGAAAACGAAAAACCCTCCATCTTTAACCTGGGGCAGGGTAGGTGTTAGCTAATTTGGCCGAGCGTTCAAGTTGCAAAAGGAGTGTCCGTTCAAGGATCAATCACACCTCTAGAGGTCGTGCCTAAAAAAAAACCACAATGGTTAAATCAAGGGTGAGACAGTCACATTATTCTCCATTGAGTCAGACAACCAGTGTCACACGACTTGTTCGGAAAAAGAAAGCAAAAAGGAGATCCAAAGCCCGCTAAGTCAAAACTTCAAAGCAAATGACTTAGGCAAAAATAAGGGCATCCCGCTGGACTTAAAAAATCAAAAGAAACTCAAAAAGGGTCAGTCCAGGCAAAAGTTAGGGATAAGGAAAAGATGAAAGGATGACAAAAGAAAAAATCCGCAAATGAAATACGAGTCGTGTGACCTTAAGTGTCAAAGACGAAGAGTGAGTGGCTGTCACTCCCAAACTCATGGTTTCTCGAACTATCACTCCTATCTTTCAACCTCTGAGAGGTGAGCGCTAAGGTCGAATTAGCTGAACGTAGGATGGGAGAACATCAAGGAGAATGGGTGGGTTAAAGTAAACTTTGAGCCTTTATCCTTTCCTTCAAAACCGTGAATCTGACCACGTTATAACCTTCAAAAGTCCTAATTGAAGCAGGTTTGTTTCGAAAGCATACTTCGGTAAAGATTACGTCGAAACTGACTCCTAAAAGGGTTCCTCTTACCATGTTGGTACTGATGTTGATATTCTTGATAAATGTTTTGTGCATTATATGCCATAAACTGTTTTTTCCTTTTCCCAGTGAACAGATTGGATGTCAAAGCTGTCATATGTGTTGCATTAATATGTCTTTTATGCAGAACAACTTGTTTTACTTGCGAGCAAGCGCTTGACAGCAGGAGAGTTCTCTACAATGGAAGGTATGGTCAGGATAGAATACAGAGCGCCCGAATGTTCCGAGAGCAGGGGCAAGCTATCATCCAGTGATCCCCAGTCAGGTCAGCCTTTCGAAGTCAGTTATCCTGGGGCAATCAGGTTGAAATTCGGTAAATATCTCGTAGTCAAGGGCACTACTCTGAATCAGATAATCAGGGGCAAAGTCATTGCAGTCAGGGGCAGGCCATCTTAAGAGCGCAGAAGTTTCTTTATTCGAGAAGCATTTGTGAAGTATCTCTCCGAAGTTCAGGATGCTGGGGCATTTCATATCAGGCCATCAGGGTACAAATTTTCAGATTTCCTTTTGAGGAGCATCACCAGAGAGGTCCCGCAGGCTGGGGCATATCAGAAGCAAAGGGGTTGTTCTTCTCGGTATCATCAGAGTTATTCAGAGCTATTCGAGCAGATTCAGCCAATTTTGGAGTGTGAGACGAATGTCGAGAAGTTGTGTTACTATCCTTTGACCTTTCAACCAGAAAACTGTGTATTCAGACAGAATGTTTTCCAGTGTCAGTTGTACCTGACCCATCATAGGTAGCCTAAGAGCCCAAATCAATGTTGGCGATCACTGTGAGGCCCCTTGGTGTTGGCGCATCAGTTTCCAAATCCAATCTTCATCAGTACGCAGGAAGACTCCGTCTATTTTCTCCAGCAAAAGTCCAATTTTTCATTGGCACGGGTAAGCTATCCCCAGAGGAGTCCAATCACACTTGGCACATCTGCTATTCCCCAACAGAGTTATATTCCCCAGCAGGGTGTTACTTCGTCGAGGTGCTTGGTTAAGTTCCCAATTTCCCCAGCGGAGTTGATTTCACTCTTCCAGCATTTATTTTGCGGGAATGATTCTGTGATATCCGGTTTATCCCCAGCGGAGTTGGCTTCGTCTTCAGCATTTATTTTGCTGAAGTGGTTTTCTGTACCCGACTTTCTCCAGCAGCCCGAGCCTGCATTAGCATATTGTATACATCATCATATTTGCATCGTAATTGCATTTCATTTTCAAAATGCGTAGCATTTCCATCCTGAATGGAGCATTACGCCCTAGAAAGATTCAAGCATATGCAGCGTAGCATTTCCATCCTGAATGGAGCATTACGCCTAGGAAAATTCAAACATATGCATATGCATACGAAGCATAAGCCAGGTTTTCTATCAGCCTCATATGGCACGGGCATTACTTTGTGATCAGTTCAGGGGCATTAATCCAGCAGCGGTGTTCAGACAATTCAGCAGTTTATTCGTGTTTCAGATCATACAACAGTTATGCTTTGATCAATCAGTCATCTGGTATCGACAGACTTTTCTTCCCGTCAATTCATATTGACGATGGGTTCCTCCAATAAGTGGATTTCTCCGTCTATCATTAGATGTCTTGAGTTTGAGTGGTTTTCTTTCCGTCTATCAGTAGACGATGTGAAGTTTCGGTTGATTTTTTCCAGTGGGGTCTCAAGATGGGGTTTCTCTAGCAAGTGCTTTTCTTCCCGTCTATCAGTAGACGATGTGAAGTTTCGGTTGATTTTTTCCAGTGGGGTCTCAAGATGGGGTTTCTCTAGCAAGTGCTTTTCTTCCCGTCTATCAGTAGACGATGTGAAGTTTCGGTTAATTTTCCAGTGGGGTTTCAAGATGGGGTTTCTCTAGCAAGTGGTTTTTCTTCCCGTCTATCAGTAGACGATGTGAAGTTTCGGGTGATTTTCCAGCGGGGTTTCAAGATGGGGTTTCTCTAGCAAGTGGTGTTCTTCCCGTATATCAGTAGACGATGCGAAGTTTCAGGTGATTTTTCAGCGGGTTTCTTATTGTCAGATCATATGAATGGTGTGTTTCCCCAGCGAGCCTTCTCCGGCTATCTTTAGATGTTGAGGGGTTTCAAAGCGATCTTTCCGATAGTGGTTTTCTTTCTGTTTATTGGATAAGATGACATTTCAAGAGGGATTTTCTGACCGTCAATCCTTATTGACGTTGAGGCTCTTTGAAGAATGTTCGGTTTTCCTGATTGTCGATTCTTATTGACGACATAGATCTTTGAAGGTGGTTTTCTTCCCGTCGGTCCTTACTGATGATGTGGTCCCTTTAAGGATATTGCTCTTTCCATCAAATCCCGTAGACGAAAGGATTCTGAAATTTGAGGGATGGTGTTAAAATGGATTTAGGGTGTCTTTCCGTCTATCCTTAGACGATGTGAGTATGGAGATTTTGGGTGTCTTTCCGTCTATCCTTAGACGATGTAAGTATGGATTTAGGGTGTCTTCCCGTCTATCCTTAGACGATGTGAGTATGGTTTTTGGGTGTCTTTCCGTCTATCCTTAGACGATGTGAGTATTGATGGTGTTCCTTCGGGATGGGTGTCTTTCCGTCTATCCTTAGACGATGTGAGTATGGGTTTTTGGGTGTCTTTCCGTCTATCCTTAGACGATGTGAGTATTGAAATTTTCCTTGCGTATGGGCGTCTTTCCGTCTATCCTTAGACGATGTGAGTATGGATTTTGGGTGTCTTTCCGTCTATCTTTAGACGATGTGAGTATGGATTTTGGGTGTCTTTCCGTCTATCCTTGGACGATGTGAGTATTGAATTTGTCCTTCGATTTGGGTGTCTTTCCGTCTATCCTTAGACGATGTGAGTATTGAATTTTTCCTTCGTTTTGGGTGTCTTTCCGTCTATCCTTAGACGATGTGAGTATTGAATTTTTCCTTCGTTTTGGGTGTCTTTCCGTCTATCTTTGGACGATGTGAGTATATTTCTCTTCCTGTCTATCAGTGGGCGATGTGAGAAGATCAGATGTTTTGTTGTAATCCTCGGGTTTGTTATCTTTGGTATCACACAGGTAACAGGCGTTAAAATCAGGAGCTCTTTATCAGATGATTGGTCATTTTGTTGCCGTGACGACTGGGTTCGGTTCTGGATTTTATTCCCTAAGCAGTTTTACAGTATATTCTCACGGTTGGCAAATTTTCGGGTTTATTGGTATTCAACCGTCTCGTACCTCTGAATGTTTGAAGGCTGCGCGCTCTTCAACCCTTCAGGTCCAAGCCGCTTGAATAGGGGCAGCTGTTGCACCCCAAAACCACTCTCGGTTTATGCTTCGACGCATTTTCGCATTCGCATTTGCATACTGCATATAGCGCATTTCTTCAATCATGGTGATTTTATCGGGATTACAGCCCTGCTGTCGCTTTTCAGGTGTTTCAGACCGGTTCGGATAATCGGAGGTTACTTTGTGAAGTCGCGCGCTTCCTGGGTGTTTTCAGTTTGCAGTGATTTTTGAGATTCTTGGTGTCGGGATTTACTGTTTTGCTTCGATCTGGTCTCGTGTTTTTTTTTATATTGGTTATTTGCATTTGTCTGCATTTTTTTAGGATTTAATAGCCTTTTGTGGATTTTAAATAGACTTTTTAGATTTTTCAGAATTTAAATAGATTTTTTAATATTTTAATAAGCTTTAAATCATTTTTTAGAATTTTATAGAGTTTTTAATAGGTTAACAGCTTTTTTTAATAGTTTTAAATAAATAATATAGATTTTATTAGAATTAGTAGAATTTTAATAGATTTTTTAAATAGAAGTGATTAGAGTTTTTTCATTTTTATTATTTTTAGTTTAATATAGAATTTAATTAGATGTTAATTCTTTTTTGGTTTAATAGAGTTTAACTAGATTTTAATCATTTTTTAGATTTAATTAGGATTTAATTAGTTTAGTTAGGGTTTAATACTAGTTAGGTTTTAATTGAGTTTGTTAGAATTAACTAGGATAGTTTAATTTTCATTTAGATTTAATTGTAGTTTTAGTTGTTAGTTAATTGAAGTTTAAATCTATAATCAGTTTTTAATTGTAGTTTAGTTTTAATTAGTTCTTAATTGAGTTTAATCAGTTTTATGCAGTTTTTCAGGGTTTATTGGCCATTTTTCGTGGGCCCAGTTGTGGTTTTTTGGAGGCCCAACCATTGCAGTCCGTTTTTTGTTCATTTTTTCAGTCCAGAAAACGCCACTTGTCGATTATATAAGCTGCCACGCGCGTTCAGATGCAAAGGCCCCACCTCAATTTCCACTACACTCAGCATCCACACACACGTCCTCCCTCTCTCCTCTTCCCCCCCACGTGGCAAGCATGCAGCGCTCACCGTGACACTTGTCATCACGCCAGCCTCGCCGGTTGCATGGCCGGCGGCCATGCAACCACCGCCTCCAACAATCGCCGGCCACCCTAACCTCCCACCTCCGACCACTCTAACTCCTTCCGGCCACCACAACTACCTCGCCGGAAACTGAAAAATCCAAAAATTCATCTTCTTCAACCTTGTTCATCTTTCTCCGATCATCAGCATCTTCATCATCTCACCAAGAACAATTTTCCAGAATCCTTCAACCTTCATCAACCTGCATCAGTACTTTTTCCAGAAATTGATCATCGCTTCATCAAGGATCTTCATCCACGAACATGCATTCTGGATCTTCAGCAATCAACCACCAATATTCATCAAGATTCTTACGAATCTTCATCCTCACGTTCTTCGTAATCCTCCAGATCCACATGCATCTATGATCAGATCTTCAACGAACTTTCTTCAAGAACGTCCTCACAACAACCTTCGTCATCGATCTCCAGATTTGGTCCAGATTCAATTATTCATCATCAAGATCCTTGCGGAAGTTTCAGATCTTCATCATGTTCTTCATCTGGAATATCCAGAAAATCCAAGATCTTCATCTGATCATCATCAATCCTCAACAAATCTCCAGAAAAATGCTAAGACTCATCAATAATCGTCAGTTCTTCGGTCAGTCTTCCAGATCCGTGTTCTACCAGATCTTCATCGTACTCATCGCATTTCCAGATTCATCACAAGCTTTCCAATTTCATCTATCCACGAACCTTCGTCACCGAGCACAGATATTCACCTCCATGAAGATCTTATAGACCTCCACATGCAATGAACTTCACAGTTCTTCAGAGCTCCAACGCAAGCCACAGATTAAAGTGTCTCCGGATTAGCAATAATTTTGTTGTTATAAGCTTGTTCATGTTTCTTGTAGGTGGTAGAACAAAGTTGAGTTAAGGGATATCATGAGAGATATGGAAGAATTTCTGAACAGAGGTTGAGGAAGAAGGTGGGAGACGGAGGTTTAAGCGAGAGAGAGCGTCTGGGGAAGTTGGACGGCACCGTGAACAGTACTCCGCCAGAGGATCTAGGGTTTTTCTGAAGTTGGAGCAAGGAGAGGGGAAGATTGTGTTGGATTGGGCCCTGGGCCCATTGATACCTTCATCCGTACACCCCCGTCCTCACCAGCATCCCCGTTTCTATTCTTTTTTCTTTTTCTTTGTTTGGATGAACGTGGGCTGGGCCCAACTCACGAATTCCAATCCACACCCCTCCGTTTTGGCCTTTCCCTCCCAGTTTTTTTATTTTTCTGAAGAGGTGTATTGGGCTGGGCCCAGTTTAGAATTGTTTTTACTGCTTGTAATCCCCCTTCTACTGGTGTACCCCCCCCCCCCCCCCCTTTGTATTTTTTCATTTTTTTTCTTATTTTCTTTGTTTAGAGATTTCAAAAAAGGAGAGAAAAGATATGAAAAAGAATATATTTGAAAAAAATATTTGAAGAGAATATTGGAGTTGAAAAAGAATATGTGGGAAAAATACTTGAAAAATAATGTTGAAAAAAATAGAAAAAGAAAGAGATGAAAAAAGAAGAAAATAGTTGAAAAAGAATAGAGGGAAAAATAGTAAAAAATATTAGTTTGTAGATTCAATATTTTTTTGAGTATATTTTCTTCATGGAGTTTATTTGAGGAATAGTTTTAGAAGTCCATTTGTTAGGGGACTTTTTACATTTTTAGAGATAGTTTTTCAAAGGTCCACTTGTTAGGGGACTATTTTCCATTATAGATGGATAGGATAGGATAATATTTCCTAGGAGTTTATTTTTCGGTTCTCCATCATTGTAACCATTTTTCAGAATGTTAATAAAACGAGATTTGAGCTGTGGTCCCGAAAGTAGCCGAACTACAGCTGCTCTGATTTCTCGTACCAGACGAGAATATGTAGGCATAGGATGAGATATCCTAGCGAGCACACTAACAACTAACCCTTTTGTTCTCTCGCTGCTGTGCGATCAAGACTTTCCCGCTGACGACTGATTGTTATCCCTTTCTCTTGCCCGAGTGCATTTGAGACCAGACCGTAGTTTTTCCCATAGGTTCCCGTACCCCTAAAACCAGTTTAACTTCTCACTGCTGTGTGAGAACACCCAGATTAGCCGTAGTTAGCCTGAACTACGTAAGCTCTGATCTTCCATGCAGTGTGGAAGTACGTAGGCACAAGACGCGAGGTCTTGGCGAGCCAATTTCCCCGTAGTCCCGAACTACGTTGACTCTGACTTTCTCTCTTGAGAATACGTAGGCATAGAGTGCGACGCTCTATCGAGTCAATTCCCCTCCGTTTAGTTTTAGCAGCCATAGATAGATTGTTTTGCATCCTTTAGACAACCCAAGCAAGCGTGGATCCCGTCGAGTACGACGGACGTGAGGGGTGCTAATACCTTCCCCTTGCGTAACCGACTCCCGAATCCAGGTTTTGGTTGCGATGACCATACCTTTCCCGTTTTTTGCGAGGTTTACTTCGAGCGTTTCCTTTCCCTCCATTGGGATAAATAACGCACGGTGGCGACTCTTCTGTCAGCCGGCGCCGATTTTCGCAGTAGCGACAGCTGGCGACTCTGCTGGGGACCCAACGTCCCCTGGCTGCTAAGGACTGCGATAGTCCCTATGCATGTGGGATCCAACGTCCTCTAAGAGAGTCAATCCTAGCGCTTGTTTGCTTGTCTTTTGGGTGTTTATTTCTGTATTCGCTTTTATTTGTTGCCATTGTGCGGGGAAGGGTGATGTTTTGAGTGATAGCCGGACCTGGGCTGCTGGAGTATGCATTTAGACGTAGTTGTGGAGATTTGTGGGCGAACCTGTCTGCTGAGCAGGCAAAGGGTCCCCACGAAATCCGCGCTCAGACGAGGTTCTCTCCGAGGTGCTTCTTTCCGGTCCTGAGGATCTGAGAGGAGTTCAGACGTGAGGATTGTCGACTCTGGGGACCGATTAATTGGAAGTCAGCTAAGTGAGGCCTCTTCATGAGATGACGATGCCACTCCTTCTGGGAATCGTATCATTCCTCATGAAAGTCTTTGACGTTGACGACCGCATAGGATGCCGTATCTTAGGTCCATACCCGTGAGTGGGGGGGGGGGGGGTTTCTTTTGCGAGAACCTTGACTTCCAGACTACCAGCTATCTTGGCGTTCTCTTTTAGAGAGAACGTACTCCGTCGGCTGTGCAGCAGCATTTAGCGCTTGTTGTGGGGGCTGTGATCCCGTGTTTGTTGCATTGCATTGCATTTGCATAAGCATCTTTGCATCATATTGCATAGCATTTATCCAGTTAGCCAGAGTTCTGATCCAGCCTTTGTTTCCTGAAGGTGAGTACCCGGAGTTTGGATTAAGCAACTGTTGATTGTCAGAAGACGACCAGGAGGTTGGAGCAGACTTGAGCAGATTTGAGAATCAAGCAGTGTAGTCAGTTACAGGTAATTGATAGCCATGTCTGAAGGCAATTTCCAGTATCCTAACACCTTGGCATGGTTTACTATGACGTCTAACCATCGGTACGATTCTATGGAAGACTTCCCGCAAGCGAACAACGTTACTGCAGACCAAGTGGTACAACCTACTGTTGAGAACCGAGATCGACATGAGCAGTTTGTTGCCCGAAATGAACGTCCTCCTCCTGTTAACAATCAAGGAGCTGTTTTCCCTGAGAGGAATCCACGCAGAGATATCCCGGTAGCCAGGACTGTAAACTCAAGAGCTCTTGAAGGTGATAGAAGGCTCCGAGTATTGGAAGAAAGAGTTGAAGCTTTGAAGGTCAAAGATGCTGTTAACCTGAATGCTGCAGACATGTGTTTGGTCCTTGACCTGGTGTTGCCTTATAAGTTCAAAGTGCCGAAATTTGAAAAGTACACGGGAGATAGTTGTCCGAAGCAACATTTGATGATGTTCTGTCAAAGAATGACTTCGTTTGTGCGAGATGACAAATTGATGATCCATTGCTTTCAATTTAGTCTGACTGGGGCATCTTTGAGGTGGTATGTGCAGTTAGGGAGTAATCAGATTCGATCATGGGTGGATTTAGCCAGAGCTTTCCTGAAGCAGTACGATTACAACCTGGATATGGCTCCTAGTCTCGTACATCTGCAAGAATTATCTCGGGCAGAGAATGAATCGTTCAGAGGGTATGTGCAAAGATGGAAAGAATTGGCTGCTAGTGTTCAACCACCGCTTCAGGAAAGGGAAATGGTTGACCTCTTCTTGGGTACTCTGAAAGGCCATTATTATGACAAATTGTTCGGTTGTACAAGCTTCGTAGGCCTGATGAGAATGGGGGAGCTTGTTGAGATAGGACTCAAGAGTGGAAAGCTTCGAGATGCTCCTTATATCCCAGTTGATAAGAATGAGTCAGTTGTCAGTTCTCAAGAAGAGTGGGAAGAAGGAAATGACGTCGTCTCAAAATCTCTAGCATCTCAGGATCGGTTTTCAGACACTTCAAGTCAACGGTCATCCTGTCGTCGATCGCGTCAGCACGCCCAACGAAGACCAAGGAAACCTGAAAGGCAGTTTACTCAGCTACCGGTGTCGTACAGTCATTTGTTGCCAGATCTGGTCAGAAGTGGATTGATCGTGCCGAAAGAGACTAATCCAATGATTCCACCATATCCTCCAGGTTTTGATGCCAGCGCCCGCTGTGAGTACCATGTTGGGGCACAGGGGCATTCAACAAATGATTGTAAGGTGCTTAGAAGCCAGGTTCAGGATCTGTTAGACTCTAACCGGATTTTCATCACGCCCCAGGGTTTTGTTCAGATTAACGATTCTCCGTCATCCAGTTGTGTGGGTTCGTCAGTTAATGTCATGGAAGACTCCACGGGAAGTGTGTGTTCTGAAGAATGTCAAACGGAAAGTTAAGTTGGATATGGGAGAAGTTTCTAGAGGTTTCTGTGCCGGGTGTCGCATCTGTTTTCTCTGCCTAACCCGTTTAGCTTTTGTGCACTAGTGTTTGCCGACCACCACCAGGATTGTTGGCTGGGGTCATTGTACTTGTACTCATTCGTGATTACGTGATGCTTTTGTTGGTTGTACATGTGTGGGAGATGTTCGTCTGGGTGCTTATAGCTTGAGTTTCTCTTTGTCTTTTCGTGAATATGTGTTTGCTTTCTGCATTGCATTATCATTTAACAGGTACATCAGAACCGTGGGTCTTATTTCCTCATCGTCCAGTTTGTTGCAGGAATTCCTTCAGAGATATGGAACAGAATCAGGTTGAATTGATTGAAGTCCGAAGCCAGCTGGGGAAGATGATGAGAGACATGCAAGAGATGCGTCTGGAGCAGAAGATCCTCAAAGAGGAAAATAGTCAGCTGAAGACCCAAGTGAGCTTGATCATGGAAGTAGTCAAGAAAGTGCTTAGGAAAGGGGATGATCAGCTATTTGAAGCCGCAGTGAAGGAGCTCGTGCCACCTGTGCCTGGGGAACCTGAGCTTAACGAACATGTTGACAGACATCAGCAACCTCTAGTTGTTGCTAAGATGATGGATGTTTCTGAAGCTGCAGTAGGTCAGAAACGTATCCTGGACTCCATGGTGTCAGAATCTCCATGCCCACAACTGTTGCCTATTCCTGGGGCAGATCTGAGAAAGAAAATGGCTAAGCATAAGGAGTGCCTTAATCAGTGCGGTGGAAGTCAAGAAACCGATGTTGTATTTGCTACGAAGGTTGTTCAACAGTCAACCCGATACCAGCGACGACAACAACGATCTCAACAGTGGCAAAGGCAACAGCATCCCAATCAGCGAAGAGCTCCAAATCAGAGGCCGGTGAGGGTATTTAGTGTGCCTCCGATGCCATATGCCGAACTTCTTCAGGTGTTGCTACGATTACAGTTGGTTGAGAAGAGGAAGTTAGCCCCGCTGACAGGGACGCCTCCAGCAGGTTACGATATCAATGAGCACTGTGATTTCCATTCAGGAGCACCGGGGCACAACATTGAAGATTGTCTGGCCTTCAAGCACAAGGTGCAGGACCTACTTGATAGTGCAGCAATCAACTTCGGGCAGGAAGGGCCCAAAATCATCTGAATGAGGAGGAGGGGCTCTATAATTTGGTTGGGTCGCTGCAAGCAGATCAGGACAACATCGAGTTGCCTCTAATAACTGATTGTGAAGATGGCTGGTTCATCAGCAGGACAGATATGAAAGCCCGGTTCTCGAAAGCTGGCATTTTTCTTTGTTTCATCTTGTCATTTCTTTACGTTTGTAGTTTCTTTCCTGTTTAAATTGCAATCTTGTTCGTAAAACTTGTTGTTTTCATTCGATTGATGATAATGAAATAAATATGCATGTTTTGATTAAATCCATTCGTGTTCACTAATTTTTTTTGCAAGTGTCCAATGCTTGGTTAAGAAGGATCTGAGGAGGATGACGAAAATGAACGACATGCAACTTCCGATATCGTATGCTTTTGAGATAAAACCTGCTGATGATGTACAGGCCTTCTTTCAAATCCCTAAACACCGGTGATATAAGGAAGATAATCCCTTGTCAACCCCTTTGAGCCTAGTAGTAGGAGTTCTTTCTGAAAACGAAAAACCATCCATCTTTAACCTGGGGCAGGGTAGGTGTTAGCTAATTTGGCCGAGTGTTCAAGTTGCAAAAGGAGTGTCTCTTCAAGGATCAATCACACCTCTAGAGGTCGTGCCTAAAAAAAACCACAATGGTTAAATCAAGGGTGAGACAGTCACATTATTCTCCATTGAGTCAGACAACCAGTGTCACACGACTTGTTCGGAAAAAGAAAGCAAAAAGGAGATCCAAAGCCCGCTAAGTCAAAACTTCAAAGCAAATGACTTAGGCAAAAATAAGGGCATCCCGCTGGACTTAGAAAATCAAAAGAAACTCAAAAAGGGTCAGTCCAGGCAAAAGTTAGGGATAAGGAAAAGATGAAAGGATGACAAAAGAAAAAATCTGCAAATGAAATACGAGTCCTGTGACCCTAAGTGTCAAAGACGAAGAGTGAGTGGCTGTCACTCCCAAACTCATGGTTTCTCAAACTATCACTCCTATCTTTCAACCTCTGAGAGGTGAGCGCTAAGGTCGAATTAGCTGAACGTAGGATGGGAGAACATCAAGGAGAATGGGTGGGTTAAAGTAAACTTTGAGCCTTTATCCTTTCCTTCAAAACCGTGAACCTGACCACGTTATAACCTTCAAAAGTCCTAATTGAAGCAGGTTTGTTTCGAAAGCATACTTCGGTAAAGATTACGTCGAAACTGACTCCTAAAAGGGTTCCTCTTACCATGTTGGTACTGATGTTGATATTCTTGATAAATGTTTTGTGCATTATATGCCATAAACTGTTTTTTCCTTTTCCCAGTGAACAGATTGGATGTCAAAGTTGTCATATGTGTGGCATTAATATGCCTTTTACGCAGAATAACTTGTTTTACTTGCGAGCAAGCGCTTGACAGCAGGAGAGTTCTCTACAATGGAAGGTATGGTCAGGATAGAATACAGAGCGCCCGAATGTTCCGAGAGCAGGGGCAAGCTATCATCCAGTGATCCCCAGTCAGGTCAGCCTTTCGAAGTCAGTTATCCTGGGGCAATCAGGTTGAGATTCGGTAAATATCTCGTAGTCAAGGGCACTACTCTGAATCAGATAATCAGGGGCAAAGTCATTGCAGTCAGGGGCAGGCCATCTTAAGAGCGCAGAAGTTTCTTTATTCGAGAAGCATTTGTGAAGTATCTCTCCGAAGTTCAGGATGCTGGGGCATTTCATATCAGGCCATCAGGGTACAAATTTTCAGATTTCCTTTTGAGGAGCATCACCACAGAGGTCCCGCAGGCTGCGGCATATCAGAAGCGAAGGGGTTGTTCTTCTCGGTATCATCAGAGTTATTCAGAGCTATTCGAGCAGATTCGGCCAATTTTGGAGTGTGAGACGAATGTCGGGAAGTTGTGTTACTATCCTTTGACCTTTCAACTAGAAAACTGTGTATTCAGACAGAATGTTTTCCAGTGTCAGTTGTACCTGACCCATCATAGGTAGCCTAAGAGCCCAAATCAATGTTGGCGATCACTGTGAGGCCCCTTGGTGTTGGCGCATCAGTTTCCAAATCCAATCTTCATCAGTACGCAGGAAGACTCCGTCTATTTTCTCCAGCAAAAGTCCAATTTTTCATTGGCACGGGTAAGCTATCCCTAGAGGAGTCCAATCATACTTGGCACATCTGCTATTCCCCAGCAGAGTTATATTCCCCAGCAGGGTGTTACTTCGTCGAGGTGCTTGGTTAAGTTCCCAATTTCGATTTTTACATAATTATGATCCTTGGAGTATGTAGAAGTTTTTAGGATTAATTTGGTTAGGTTCCATGAAACTTCAAGAATTGACATCCTAGGTTGTAGTTTGATTTTCTCTCTTGCTAGTGGATGAAAATGGAAAAGAATTTGATATTCACGATGTAGGAAGTGAGAGGAAGAGATTAGTATCTTAAATTTTGAGTTTTGACAAAGTTGAAATTCTTGAGTAGATTCTTGGATGATCATGATTTTGAGTTTTAATGGAGCAAAGTGAAAATAGATTGCATATTTGGATTCTACACGAAAAAACACGCGATTTTGGTTAAAGAAACCTGGAAAACGGTGAAAAAACATGGAAGCCAGTTGTTGTTGGGTCCGCGCGGCCGCCGGCGGTAGAGGGGCGGTGGTCGGAATTTTTTTTTTCCGACGAAGGAGAGTGAGATAGGTTGAAGACGACTCCACATCCGTCCGATCGGACTACTTCGCGGTTAACGGCTGTGATTAAAACATTTCCATGGTCCATATTTGACTAATTCCACCATATTACTACAATTTCATTAATGTGTTGGCAAGCTTCTACCCCTTGAATAGCTTGACTTGGTCACTTGATCCTGTGGCTGTAGATTTTTCTGGCTTTTATTAATTTCTTTAATTCCTTTCATTATTTGTTTTAATTGTTTCATACATTTTAATTCATAAAAAATAGTAAAAAATTCTTAGAAAATTATAAAACATTTCGTGTATGATCCTTATCATTTCTATGATTTTTGTGTGCAATTAGATTTATTTTTGTTCAGTTGTCAATTTAATTTTGTTTTTCTCCTTTAATTGGATAATAAAAATGCCAAAAACTGCATAGTTTCTTGCTAATTTTTTTTTCTGGAGTTTGGTATAGAATTAATACTTGATCTTTTGCTGGCTGGTAGTAGACACTTTGATATCGTTGCGGGAATTTTATTGTGATTTTTAGATAACTCTAAGTTCTATTTTGGACTAGGTTTTTAGAGCCTTCCCCACTTGAGCCTTCCTTTGACACCTTGTGGTTTATAATTTCTTTAGGGCCCTTAAACCTTGATTTAAGCTCTGGAATTCTTGCCATAGGTCTTTAATACATTTAGGATGCCTTAGGAAAATTTGTAGATTTTTATTAATTGATTTACTATTTTAGATAGATTTTACATTTAGGCTGTGTTTAGGATGATTCTAGAATAGCACTTCCCATAGATGAACTTCAAAAGTGACATTTAGTTCATGATAAGTTTCCAAACCTTTTCTGATGGTTTAGTAGACTTGTTGATGCCTTTGTAGATTGAATCTCAAGGTTTGATTTGGTGTTTTAGTTCCCTTTAGAAAGTTTCTTTTAGGGCTTGTAGGATTAGGGTTTTTAGAGCTTTAGGAGTTGCTTCCTTTTGCATAAATGTGGTTTGCTTTGATTTGCATTCCATTTCCTATCCAATGATGCAAGGTTCCTTGTGGGAGCCTAGTCTCTCCTTTGGAAGGACTAAAGGCCTACCACAAAAGGTAAAACCTTTGAGGATACCAATCTCAGATGAGTGGTTGAGTGCCTTGAGAGATTCCATTGGTTTTCCTCTTGCTTCCCCTCATCATGCAATGATCTTTGTGTTGATTCACATCATCTCTTGGTGGAGCATGCTTGAAGATGGAGTTCTCATTCCCTTTTCTCCTGATGGATGACTTGGACTAGAAGACAGACTGTTGGGCTGCTTTGTTGTTGTGCTGCTCTGTTGTTGTTGTTGTTTAGCTGTATTTGTATGACTGTTTCTCTGGTGTGCTGCATTAGAATAAGCTTTCATATAGTTGATACTAGGCGTAAGTGCATTGAAAGGTAGAGCTTGCCTCCCTTTGCTTGTTTGCATAAGAGGTTGAGTCTGTCTCCCTCTGTTTGTCTATTACTATTTGGCTTTGCTTGTTGGCTGAAGGTTGAGTTTTCCTCCCTTGCCTGTTGTGTGTTGTTTTGCTTGATTGCTCTAGAGGTTGAGTGAGTCTCCCTCTGCTTGTATTGTTGCATAGTATGTGCATTTTTACTGTTTATCTGTTTAGCTGATGCTTTATCTGTTGTCTATTTCTCATTGACATGATCCCCTAGGAGTCTCACTTCCTTTGATAAGGAAGTGATGATTAAAACTTTAGGTTGAAACCTATGCATGATAACATCTAGGAGTTCCCTGTTTCAAACCTCAACCATAGGATGAATCCTTGGCATGACAACATTAGGACTTGATAGTTTCCCCTTAGTTGTGTCTGTTCTCTCTTCTCTCTTCAAACAAATCAAAATACAGTAATAAAGGTTTATTGACGTCGTACGTTACGATCCTTAAGCTACCTAGGAAATGATTGTTGGAGGGTTTCCTTCCAATAATCAGGATGTTTAGTATGGTACCCTTTGGGTAACATGCGACACATTCACTCCTAGGTTATAGTCTCTAGTGTGATACTAGTTGCGAACATCCATAAAAGACAGTTCTTCCGTAAAAGACAGAAAACAAACTGCAAACCTTTTTGCCCCGTGGGCCCATAATTCAAAGGAAAACTTTTCTGAAGAAAAGAGTGTCGTTAACCCTCAGTTCTACCGCAAATGGTAATGTACGAGTCTCTGACGAGCAAGTTGCATACACCAAACTGCTGGAACTGTTTGTTAACCCTACTCGGAAAGACAGATGAATCTGAACCCCCGTAATCCATATTATCCCGAACTACGTAAGCTCTGATCTCTCATATCCATTGAGAGTATGTAGGCACACTACTGACGTATTGGCGAGCCATCTTCCCCGTTACCCGTAGTTAGGTCGAACTACGTTGACTCTGATTTCTCATTCTCTGATGAGAATACGTAGGCATAAAGCGTGATGCTTTGCCGAGTCATTTTCTTTTCTTTTCAGACCAGCCTTGATAGGTAGATAGTAAAACAAACCCGTCAGATAAACACAACAAGCGTGGATCCCATCGAGTATGATGGACGTGAGGGGTACTAATACCTTCCCCTTGTGTAACCGACTCCCGAATCCAGACATGGTTGCGATGACCTTGTCTTATACCTTTTCGTCAGGTTTTTACGATCGTTTCCTTTCCCGTTCTGAGAAATAAATAACGAAAGGTGGCAACTCTTCTGTTTTCCGGCACCTTATTTTCGCGTAGCGACAGCTGGGGACTCTGGTTCCCTATGCGCGTCAATCCTAGCGCTTGCGTGTTTACCTTGTTGGATTGTGTTTATTTATCGTACTTTTACCTTCCGCATTTTATTTTCAGTATGATATGATTATCTGTGCTGTTTTGGGAAGGGGCTCTGATGAGTGATAAGCCAGACCCAGGCTTGAGTGTACCTAGCATTAGTTGTGAAAAGTAGTGGGCGCGTGCATGCTTTGCATGTACTAGTGTCTCACAAAATCCATGCTCGGACGAGATTCTCCCGGTTGACTTCTTTTCCGGCCCTTTGGGCCTGAGAGGTTGTTGGTTTGGCGGATTGTCAACTCTGGGGACCGATCATTTGGGATTCAGCTAAGTGAGGTCGCTTCAAGAGATGATGATGCCACACCTTCCTGTGTATCATATCATTGTTTCTTGAAAGTCTGTGATGCTGATGACCGCATAGGATGCCATACTTGTGTCAGTGGATTAGGTTCATACCTGTGAACGGGGTCGGGTTATTGCAGGAAACCTTAACCTTCAGACAACCTGGTTTTCTTGATAGTGAATCAATATTGTTGGTATCAGAGGGTTCTTATCATCAGAGATATGTTTGTTCTTGACAGAGCAGAATTATTGGTCCTCTTCAGGGTTTTGTGGTCAGAGCAGTGTTGTGGTTATGTTGAAACAGAGCCTTGGTCTCCTCGACAACACTCTTGATCTCCTGTCGCATGATTGCATCTTGCATTTTTGCATACTCATTTGCATGTCATTAACGTGTGTCTGTGTTGCAGGTGCATATACTATCCCCTGATTCTGGTGATCTTGCCCTCCATTTGTCAGTATGGAATATCTGAAGAAGAATGTGGCTTATAAGCTCCCTACCTCAGATGTTACTTTGTTGTTCAGTTTGATTACCTTGGAAGATGATACAGTTAAAGGAGAGTTCAGGAAATCGTATGGAAAGTTGCTCAGTCTAATTCACAAACCTTCGGTCTATGAGTTGAATGGGTTGTATGCGTTGCTACAGTTCTATGACCCTCCATTGAGGTGCTTCACTTTTCCAGACTTCATTCTTGCACCTACCTTAGAAGAGTATGCTGAGTTGTTGGGTGTACCGGTTAAGAATCAGATGTTGTTTATTCACATGGATGCTAAGCCTAATCTGGCTAGCCTAGCTGTTGCTCTTCATCTGGATGCCTCAGAGTTGCTTCTAACCTCATGGAATGGAGTTCCTGGTTTTTCTATGCAGTTTCTGGTTGGGAAAGCCCAACAGTGTGCTAAAGATGGTTGTTGGATCGTATTCAACGCTATTCTCGCCCTCTGCATCTACGGGATCATCCTGTTTCCCAACATGCCTGACTTTATAGATTTGGATGCCTTCCATATCTTTGCATCGGGAAATCTAGTTCCCACCCTGCTTGGAGATCTATATCATTCTGTTCATTACAAGAATGAAAATAGAAGGGGTAAGAATGTATCGTGTTGTGTGCCCTTACTCTACAGATGGTTTGATAGCCACTTGCCCAAGAAGGGTCTCTTTGTTTCCTCTGCAGCCACAACTGAGTGGTCGGAACGCCTGATGGGTTTGTCAGCAGAGAACATTGTTTGGTTTGATTGGGATATGCTGGGTACTGAAGTCATCCACAGCTACAACGGTTTTCCTAATGTGCCCTTGCTCGGAAGAAGAGGTTGTATTAACTATAATCCTTCATTACTTGTCAGACAGTTTGCGTACGCCTTGAGAGGCCCGCCAAAGGACGAGGAGGTGCAGGAATCTCTGTACCTCACAGGTCTCCTAGAGGGGAATATGTTAGCCAAGCTCAGGCATGCTTGGAATGATATCAGCAGACGAGGGAAATCGTTGTTAGGTAAGAGCAACAGCCAAGCCTATGCTCCTTACATGACTTGGATTCGAAGCCGAGCAGAAACAGTGGGGATGCCGTTTCCACCAGCTAAGCAAGACTGCCCTCCAGTGGTTGAAGAACCTACCACAGTGTCCATTCAGAAATACAATCAGGTATTAGCTAAGAAGGAAGAACTGAAGAAGACCAACGAGGAGTTGGAGAAAGAGTTGGTACAGCTTAGAAGGGAGAGAAACAAAGTCGTCTACTCCTTCAAAAAGCAGACAGAGCTGGTGAACCGGTTAGGCACAGACTTGACCAAACAGATGGCTGAACGTGAACGTTTAGGTTTGGATTTCAAGGCTGTCAACGATGTGCTCACCACCAAGAAGCAGAACTTGGATGATGCATACCGAAGAATTTCCAAATTCAACCAGCAGTGGAACGCCACTATAGCTAGCAACAAAGAGCGGGAGGACAAGCTGAAGCAACAGATCTCCATGTTGAAGACCAGCGAGAAGAATTTTGATGATGAAACTGCTTGTAGGTACGCCACTGAAGGCAGGCTGAACAAGGCTATGGCGAACCTGAAGGATCGCAAGCAGACTTTTGAATCCAAGAAGCGAAGGTTGGAAGACTGTTTTGGCCAAGGAGCGTGGGAAGACTCTGTCGAAGGTCTTCAGTACACTATCATACAGGGGGAGTCACTCGTCGAAGGGTTACTCACTCACCCTGATCATCCCAAGACGAAGGGGTTGTTAGAAGAGTTTCGCGCCCGTGGCCGTACTTGACTACTTTGTAGTCCCTTGTATTTTTCTGATCGTTGTTGTATGCTGACCATCACCAGGCTTGTTGGTCGAGGTCATGCTATTGATTCTACCTGTACTTAGTGACATTATATGTTGCCTTGATGGGCTTTATATATATATATATATATATATATATATATATATACGAGATGTTATTTCCATGACTGGATCTGGACTTCTTATTATCAACACTGGCACTTTGGCACTAGAATCGGGGGAGAAATCTCCCTAAGGCACATACACCCGTTTGCATTTGCATGAATCATTTGCATAACAGGTACCTCGAGCTGTTTTTCTAACCCTCTGTTGATACAGGTTGTTTCAGGATTGTCTCAGGTTGATCCGAGCAATGGAACAGGTTCAAGCGGAGCTGAGGGAGGTCCAAGGCCAGATGGGGCAACTCATGAGAGACATGCAGATGCTCAGAGAGGAGAACAGCCAGCTGAAGAATCAGGTGGGCTTGATGGCGGAGGTGCTAAAAGACATACTCAGAAGAGAATGTGAGCAAAGGCCCGAGGCTGCAGCCGGTATACTTGCTCCGCGGGTATCTGAAGAACCTGCACCAAGGCATGATAGGCCTAAAAGAACCTCTGCTCAGCTCGAAGCTCAAAACGTTTCCCGTCAGCGGCCACGTCCGGTTCTGCAGGACAACCCCAGAAGACAGGGTCAAAAGAGGAGACTATCTGACAGAATCCTCGATCCCATCCCGATGGATTATGACCAGTTGTTGCAACTCCTGCTCCAACTTCAGTTGGTTAAACTTCGAACGTTGGCTCCATTGACTGGACAGCCACCACCCGACTGGGACGTAAACGCCCATTGTGAGTTCCACTTTGGAGCACCAGGGCACGATGTAACGAACTTTAGAGCTCTTAAGCATAAGGTTCAAGACATGATTGACGCAAGAGCAATTGAATTCGTGCCAGGCGGCATGAAAACATCAGGCATATTCATCCCTTATCATGCAAAAGAGATGGATGTTCCCATGATCTCATCTAAAGATGAGAAAGATCAAGAGTATATCCCGCGGTCTTTAAGGTCTGAATCGCCTTGCCCGCAACTTTTTCATGTTCCTGGATCGAGCTTAAGGATGAAAACCCCTGAACAAAGAGGATCCTCACTAGGTCAAACCTCATCTCCGGATTGTTTCTGCCATGCGGAATCGGCAACCTCTCGCTCCGTGGCAGCAAAACTATCAGAGCCCGAATCAGAGTCAACCTCACAGCAGTCGTTCTTCTGATTGAGTCTGAAGACTTCCAAGGGGTCGCTCCCCTCAGCAACAAATAAGTGTGAAAGCCCAGTTCCCCGAAAGCTGGCGATCTGCATGTTATCATGTCATTTCTTTACATTTGTAGTCTCTTTCCTATTAGAATTGCAAATTTCGTTTCTAAAGCACGTTGTTTTTCAATTGATATTGATAATGAAATAAATATGCATGTTTTGAACTAATCCATCCGTGTTTACTCTATTGCTTTCTTTTATTTCAAACGCTTGTGTGAGTGGAATCCGGGGAGGATGACGAAGTCCAATGATGCGTAAGCTTCCGATGCTATGCTTTTGAATAAAAAACCTGTTGATGATGTACATGCATTGTTTTAAATCCCAAACACCGGAGATATAAGGAAGATAATCCCTTGTTAACCCCTTTGAGCCTAGTTGTAGGAGTTTCTTTCTGAAGATAGACGAACCCTCAATATTAACCCGGGGCAGGGTAGGTGTCAGTTAATTTGACCAGGCATTCAAATTACAAAAGGAGTGTTCGTTCGAGGATCAATCACACCGCTATAGGTCGTACCTAAAAAACCATGATGGTTAAACCTGGCCGATCAGGAGTGAAACAGTCACAATCTCTTTAACAAGTCATACGAGCCGATGCCATACGATTTGTTCAAAAAAAAAAGAAAGAAAAGAATAAAAAAGAAAAGCCCGCTAAGTCGAATCTTGAAAGCAAGCGACTTAGGCAAAAATTAGGGTACCCCGCTGGACTTCAAAATTTAAGATACTCTAAAGAGTTAGTCCAGGCAAAAGTTAGGGGGAAATAAAAAACGAAAAACGAGAAAAAACGAAAAAATGAAAAACGAAAAAAGATTACGAAAGAAAATCCTCAAGCAAGAGCGAAATCGTGTGGCTAACGGCGCCCAAAGAAAGACAAAAAGCGAGTGACTGTCACTTCGAAAAAGGATGATTTCTTGAACTATCACTCAACCTTTGAAAGGTGAACGCTAAGGTCGAATTAGCTAAACGTAGGTTGGAGAACATCAAGGAGAATGGGTGGGTTAAAATGACTTTTGAGCCTTTATCTTTTCTTTTTTTAAACCGTGAACCTGACCACGTTACAACCTTTAAAAGACCTAATTGAAATAAGTTTGTTTCGAAAGCATACTTCGGTAAAGATCGCATCGGAACTGACTCCTAGATAGGATTCCCATTACTGCGTTGTATTGATGTTGATAATATTGATGAATGATTCCATATATTATGTCATAAATTTTTTCTTTTTTTCTTTTTTCCAGTGAACAGGAATGGATTTCGAAAACTGCCATATGCATTACATTTGATATGTCTTTTATGCAGAACAGTTTGTTTTACTAGCGAGTAAGCGCTTCACGGCAGGAAAGTTTCCACGATGGAAAGACGTGATCAGAACAGAATTCAGAATGCCTGAATATTCCGGTGAACCGGAGCAAGCTATGTCAAACGATCACAGCATGGGAGTCAGCCATCCAGAAGTCAGTTAATCTGAAGCAGTCAGATCAAGATTCCGTGAATCTCTCGAGGACAATCAGAGGTATTTCCTCACAGATTAGCCAATCCGAGGCAAAGTCGTTGCAAGACAGGGGCAGGCCACCCTAAGAACGCAGAAGTTATTCCTTGCCCGTGGGGCAATTAATATAAAGCACCTCTTCCAGGTTCGATATGCTGAGGCAGATCAAGGTGCAGAGATTGTAGATTTCCTTTCAAGGAACATCCCCACAGAGATCCCATAGGTTGGGACAAAAACTGAAAGCAAAGGAGTCGTTCCTTCCCGTGTTGGCATAGATTGTCAGATTTTATCAGAAGATTCTGGGGCAAGCCATCTCGAGTTCGTTTTATGGCATGTTTTTCCAAGCAGGATGATTCCTTCTTCCCCAACGAGTTCAGCGGTGGTCCCCCACGGAGTCTGAGCATGGGACCGTGAGCATTGATATGTCTTCCCAAGAAAAGATGGATTCTCCCCGACCAGATGCATCCTATGCACACTACAAGAAAAAAGGAGATTTACGACACTTGAGTTGCGACAGTTATCTCAAAACCGTCCTTATTCCTGGATTGCAACGATTTTCACGACAGTTAGGGTCAACTGTCGTAGATTTTTTGTGACAGTTATCAAAAAACCGTCCTTATTCCTGGACTACGACAGTTTTCATGACGGTTTGAGCCAACTGTCGCAAATTATTTAGGCATGTTGTATAAAATAATGCGACAGTTACCAAAGAACCGCCATCTTTCCGCAATCGCGACAATTAAGGCGGACTGTCGCAATTACTTTAGTCAATCATAATCACTATTTTTTTATTTCTTTAATTTTCCACTTTTTTCTTCATTTTTATTTTCTAACCTTTTCAATTTTATTAATTAATTTAATAAATAATTATTATAATTATTATAATTATTATAATTATTATAATTTTCATGACAACGTAGCTTAATAGTAATAAATTAAATTTAAAATACATAAAAATTAAAATTTTATATATACTTAAAATAAAAATTCAATTTTAAAAACAATTTTTATAGTAAAAATTAAATTCAAAATATTATATCCAAAATTAAATTATTAAAATTAAACTATATATCAAAATTTTATAAACTCAAAATTTTAAAAACAATTTTTATAGTAAAAATTAAACATAAAATTAGACTATATATAATCATAATAATATAAAATATCAAATAAACAATACATTTCAATCAACATTAAAGAGAAATATAAAAAATTAATTAAAATAAAATTGTACTATTTCTTCCAAAATTTCGTCTTTTTTCCCCTAAAATTGAAAACTGATTCTCCGTGTATTTTTCTCATCTTTTTTTAGAAATCTCCATTCATCCCCTTGGAGAAAGAAAGACACAAACTTTTTTCTCAGCCACTCACGCCGTCATTGCGAATCATCACCGTCAAAGCAATCATCATCAATTCGAATCTTAATAGGTTTGTTTTCTCAAACCCTAAATTACTTTTCAAACCTTAAATCGGATCCTGGTTTGAAACCTTGTATGTTGTTAATTCAATAGTTTTGTCCTGAGTTCGTATCAGACTCGATTTTGTTTCCGGTGACAATACAAATTCTACAGCAACAATACAAAGTTGTATGTTAACCTATTAGGCCTTTGAAATTCGAGTTTAAAAATTCTGATGATAGTAATACAATTTTTAGGTCCAGTCCTTAGATATAGAGGTCAATGATGACACATTTAAAGGATTAACATTTGTCGTTCTATCAGACGAAAAGTGGTTCAAGAACAGTGGGTCATATTTTTGTATTGAATTTGGTGGGAAGAAGTAGATACAGAAGGTTACACTTTATGAAATTGTTATTATTGGTTCCCTAAAATCGACGTATATTTGGTTGATTTTCACATTGTTATTTTGATTAATGAGATTTTTTTTCCATAGAAGGATTTTGGTGATGGGAAAGGTACAACTAAGTTCTTGCTGGATAAAATAGCAGATATTGAAAGTGAGGCACAAAAGTCCTTTATGCATAGGTACGTTAACCCTAAAAAAGTTTTACTGTTCTTTTGAATTGTTGTTAGATGTCATTGTCATTATGTATAAGTGAGACACGACTTTGGAAGGAGTCATTTCATTGCTTGTGTGACAAGAGGTATTATTGCCAAAATTCTGCTCAAGTAACTACTCTTACCATGCCTTCGGTTTACCGCCAGTAAGACAACACACACACAACACTAAGCGTTTATTGAAAACCTCTGATTATCCACCAGTTTGTGGGTGATAGGAGGAGCTCATAGCTAAGGACATGCTGCTTAATTTAAACAAGTGTTGCCAAATTTACCAGTGAAGATTTTGGCTCTATCAGAGACAATACTCTTGGGAGAACCATGCAACCTAACTATCAAATTCATGAAAACTTCAGCAACCTTCAAACTTGAATAATTGGATTTGAGAGGAGCAAAGTGACAGTTCTTAGGAAGGGGATCATTTACCATCAAAATGGCTGTGTAGTTAACTGATGAATGAGACAAAGATTGAGCTGAATGTCCCTACTCAGAAATTCTTATATGCTCCAGCCTAGAAAACTTAAAATCCCCTCCTTTAGAATCATTTGACAGAAAACACAATTCCTGAGAGCGCCCTGTGACTTTCAACAGCCAGGCGACCATAATTGTTTTGAGGAGCCACTAAACATAAAATGCAAACTCTTTTCAGGTACTCTTAAAGGAGGCACATTAAGATGGTTTATTTACTTACCTCGACATTCAGTGGCAGGCTTCAAATTCTCGGCATGAAACCAGGATCCATGTTGTTAGCCTATTGAAGGAGTTACTCAAGTAAAATTGTAGGATTTATAATTGTTCCTTTACCGATGCTTTGCACAGGCCTCCCTAGATAAGGGGATTTAGAAAGAACCATAGATATACTGTCCAGTAGCCGATCTTGAATTGTTGGCATCATAGATGGAATGCTGAATAACCATATATATATATATATATATATATATATAAAGTATTTTTTAGACAATGACATAAAATAGACATGTGGTGTGATAAGAAATGATCAAAACAAATTGAACTTAGAGATAAATTGAAATCACCGCTATCGTCTTCATTTCGACGTTAGGTGCAAGTTGCTTCAACGAAACATCGGTTTTTTTGTTCAGAAGTTTGCAGAGCAGAGAAACCATTTTATAATTCCAATGGACAGCGCGTGGCATAAACCGTTAAACGAAGAAGCTTTAGATAATCAAAGTCATCTGTTACATGGTGTGATTCATTGCAATGGTTATGGCCATTTAATATGTCTTAATGGAATTGAAGGTGGTTCCAAATTTCTCAGTGGGAGAGAGATCATGGATTTATGGGACAAAATCATGGACTTATGAGGACTTCATCATCCGTGACAGAAGTTCACACATAAAAGACAGTTCTTCAATGAAAATCCACCTGTGGCTGCTTCAACTTCTTCATAAGTAAATTCCTTTTCCCATTCAATATTAGGTCTTTTAGTTTTGCAAACTGAGCGTATAGAACACGTTGAGGCATTTTTTCTTTGATCTTGTCTCATACAAAGTTCGTTTGTTTGATCATCGTTGCTCACAAGCATTGTGTCCATATCATCCTCATAAGGCATATTTTCAATATGTTCTTCACCATGGCATTGCTTATCTCCTATTTTGTCTATGATTTTGTTACTGCTTATATCAGTTTTATCCATGCTAAGAATGAATGTTGAGGAGATTTAGAATGAACCATAGATAATTGCCTAGGTCATTGAGGAGATTTCATTACTGCTTATATCAGTTTCATCCATGCTAAGAATGAATGTTGAGGAGATTTAGAATGAACCATAGATTGGCAAAGAGTCAGAATGCAGGAGACTTCCAAAGAGATACCCGCGGGCTCTTTGCCTAGGTCATTGGATGTTATTCTTCGTCATGAGATTGTGGAACATGCAAGTGCCGGTGACACGTAAGTCTTTTCTAGCCACTTATTTGCTTGAAATATTCAAATTTTACTGAAATTTTAACTTTTCTTACTTTATCAACTCAATAGTCCAACCATAAACTATCTCTTCGCAGAGTGATTTTTACTGGCACTGTAATTGTCATACCGGATATATTGGCATTGGCATCCCCTGGTGAGAGATCAGAATTCCGCAGGGAAGCTTCTCAACGCAAGGGTTCTTCATCTGGAAATGAAGGTGTGAGGGGCCTTAGGGCTTTCGGAGTCAGAGACCTCACCTATCGTCTGGCTTTTATTGCCAACTCTGTTCAGGTTGGCTATTTGTGTTTTATTATTGGTTTGTTAAATTTTTATGATGTAACCTTAGCTGTGATTGATGTGTTTTCTGAATGGTTTGTCCCAGATTTGTGATGGTAGAAGAGAAATAGACATCAGTAATAGGAAGAAGGATTCAGAGGAAGATGACCTGCAATTTTCTGTAAGTTGAATATTACCTCTGCATTATTATGTCACCATCTGGTAAATCATCATCTGTTGCTGGTTTGACTGCAACTGTTTCCAAGGAACCAGAAACTGGAGAGTTTTGTATTGAGGTCAATATTTTGTCTTGTACTTACTGGAAGTTTTGAAATATCTTCACTCTTATTATTAGCAGCTGGATAGAATAGCCTAAGAAAAAGATTGAAAATTTATACCATTCACAAACATCTGTTACTGGAGTTGTGTCTTCGATTTGGCAAATTTAAATTGGCACATACCATATCCTAGTTTAAATTAGATTAAACTAATGCTACTGTTTGTCCCAATTACTTGACAAAGTACAATAATATGATTATAGCTGGTTTAGGTTGAAAGTACTTGCTGGAAATTAGTTATTTGATAAATGAATATTATGAAATATTTTCATGTTGTAATTAGAATTTTTCATCTAGAAACCCCTATAAGCGTAGCATTAAAACTATTTATGAAACATGACTTGAGGAGTTTTCTGAGTTATAAACTATTTCCAAAGGAGTGGGTATTAAGAAATATGTCTTGTTTTCTAATGTAAGACCTATTTTTCAGGCTGGTGCGTTGATGCTTGTTGACAATGGTATTTGCTGCATTGATGAGTTTGACAAGATGGACATAGGAGATCAGGTATGAGGCATACAATTTTGACTGGCTTTAAACGTTCATAGATTGGGTTGTATCTCATATTTGATTCCATTAAAGGTTGCAATTCAAGAGGGTATGGAACAACAAACTATTAGTATCACTAAAGCAGGAATACAAGCAACACTCAATACTCGTACTTCCATTCTTGCTGCTGCCAACCCTGCTGGAGGACGGTACGATAAGTCTAAGCCGCTGAAGGTAACATGCTCTGCTAGCCTGGCTATTAATCACTTTTTGAGTACAACACAGCCTAATTTAATTTTTTCCCCTGTTTTATTGTTTCAGTATAATGTGGCTCTTCCACCAGCTATACTTTCAAGGTTTGATCTTGTATACATTATGATTGATGACCCTTAAGAGTTTTCAAGGACTTGAACAACTTTGATAGTGATCCTGAAGAGTTTGCAAGGACCTTCTATAGAGACATGGGCATTGAGGATCCTGAGGTTGGAGTAAGTATATTTAACTATTTCTAGTAATGAATTAATTTGTAATACGTAAACAGACAAAATCTTCTTTAGTAATTGTGAAGCATACTAAACACCAAAACACTACTGTTTTGCAGCCAGCTGTTGCCTTTGCCATCAGAGAACAACTTTATGAGGTCATTCATTCTGTTGATCAGTTAGTTTATCATGTTTGTGCATTATTTTGTATATACATGGCTCATTTACCATCATTTTAATACATTTTCATATTCAGATTGCAATTCAAAGTGTGGTTTCAGCAAGAGAAAGCAGACTAAGCAAGAAGGGTCGTTGAGGGACTGATTTTACTCCAGTCAGGTTTTTCATACTCTTCTACCCTAGTTCAGTCGACGTAAATAATGCATTTTTATTATAAATTCAGAGTATATATATGTATCCCTAATCTATTATTTAGTCATTGTCTCATCAATGATCTCTTGACAGTAAAGGAGGCGCCGTAGCAGTGGACTTGGTCAAATTATTTGGTATTAAATCAAGTGTTGTTCAGTAAGTGACATAAATTTATGCACTATTGTTTTCTGAAATTCAATCATTTTCGTTTGAACATTTATATCATCATGTAAATAATTATGCCGACATTCAAGAACAAGGCTATTTGTATGTTTAATTCAAACTTATGTGCAATTTTTGGTTCAAAATGAGAACTTCATATGCTTTGGTTGTTTTGGTTGAATGCATCAGGAAAAGAAAGGAGTGGGGCGTATATGAACCCATTGTGGATCTTCTATCCAACGAAGAAGTTCAAAAGAGTATATATTTTTAATGTTTTAGTTTGAAGTTATTTAGATGTATACTAGATGGTTTTATAAGACCAAAAATCATTGATTCAGCATATTGTTATCATTTGCTTTTTGCAGTGTTTCTTCTCTTATATCTTTCTGTACAAAGAAAAAACTTTAGGCATAAGATCAAGGTTTTCATCAAACTGAATGGATCTATTAGAGTTTTATTAGTAAGCTCTTTATTCGGTAAGTTCTATTAGAGTTTTATTCAATAAGCTCTCTATAGTTACCTATAAGACTGACATGAAGTCTTTATGGTTTACTTTTTGTTCTGTTTTCTAATGACACTGTTATGGTTTTGACTCTATTCACTACAATCTTTGCTTAACCTTTACAGATGTGCCCCTCAATGGTTGGTTCATGCTTAACTTTCAAGCATTGCATAGATGCTTTCCCTTGGTCATCAGTTTACAACACTTTTATATTATAATGTGTTTGGAAGAGCGTGTTGGTGAAGCCAAAAGATTAGCAGCAACTAGAAGACTACAAAACTGATTATGAAGGGCTCATGATGATATTAGAAGACCACAAGTGATTTTCTTTATTGGTGCTAACTGGAAGTAATTTTTAAGCTTTTCTAGATGTTCATGTCTATCCTCTAAGGCAAAATCATACCAAAGAATTCGTCAGCCATCGGTAGAAAATCTTAGATCATCACTTGGTGTGGAAAATTGGGCAGAATATCTTGGATCATCATAGGTTGTACACTTATATTGATTATATTGTATATATGAAGTTATAGATTAAGACATTTGATCATTTAGATATTCATAAGTATATATTTAGTAGAAAATATAATAACTTATTTAGAAAAGTGATATAATGAAATATCAATTGTTTTTTAAGTTATATAAATTTATATATTTGTTATATGTGAGTCTTTATATATTTGATATACGTGAGTCTTTATATATTTGATATATTACCAAAAAACAATAATAGTTTAAATTAAAAAAACTATTATAAAAATAAATGAGATGAAAGCAATTTAAATAAAAATAGAATATTATAAAAAAAATTCTATAGATAAAATTACGATGGTTTAAACCGTCGCAACTAGCATAAATAATATTTAGAATTAGTAAATATAATTACGACGGTTGAAAACCGTCACAATATGGAGATTACGACAGTTAGCTACCCATCGTGAAAACAAATAATATTTAGAATTTGTAAATATAATTATGACGGTTGAAAACCGTCACAATATGGAGATTACGACATTTAGCTACCCTTCATGAAAATAACGACGGTTTGTACGACAGTTTTCACAACCGTCGCAATACGGTCTCGCGACGCACGTTTCTGCGACGGGGTTGAAACCGTCGTAACTTACAAATTGCGACGGTTAAAACCTTCGTAATATGTCAAAATGAACCGTCGCAATTCGCCAATTTTCTTGTAGTGGCAGGATCATCATCTCCCCAGCTGAGTCGTACGCCAACTCCCCAGCACTGGGTCAATGTGCAGTTTTCTTGTAGAAGCCTATTCGCAAGTGTTCAGTTTCCGATAGCTCAGACTGAAGTCTCTAGCGGAATTGAAATCCCCCGGCAGAGTTGTATTCTCCCCGGCAGGTAGGAGTGATTCCAGCGTCTGGTTGCCTATCCTCAGCCGAGTTTGCAGTTTCCCAAGAGATTCGAGTCCTTGGAAAGCGTTCAGGCCATGATTGGTTTTCCCCAGTAGAGATTTGAATAGCTGGTGCTACACTTCCCTATGGGAGTCCGCATCTTCAGGAAGATTTTCTCTGCGAAGGCCGTGCAGTTTATTCCTGCGATTGACATCATTTTCCTCAGCAGTTTGTGGTTCGTGTACCTAGTTGAGCAAGTGCAGGTTCTCATAGAACTTTGTTCCCCTACAGCAGTCGTCTAGAGTTCGTTTCCCCAGGTTAAGTCCAGTTGAGATTTGTGTGACTTCTTCTCCCCGGCAGGATGACTCCTCCTCCCTACCAGAGTGGTTCTTTCTCCTTGACGGGAGGATTTTCTCTTCAGCATTTATTTTGCTGATGGGGCCGTAGCATTTTGCATGATTGCATAACATCTACCCTAAATGCGTAGCATTTCCACCGTGTGGAGCATTGCGACATTGTCAGACATATGCATATGAAACATGAGCTAGGTCGTTACTGTTCTTGTTTTGTAGGTGTTCCTCCGCAGAATGGTTTGCTCAAGATGATTCTTGAATTCCTCAGCAAAGTTGTTTGTTTAAGATGATTCTTAAAATCCCCAGGGAAGTCGCCAAAGTTGTTTGCTCAGGACGATTCTTGAGTCCCTGAGAAGAGTTGGTTGCTCAAGATGATTCTTAGAGTTCCCGGCGAAGTTGTTTGTTCATGATGATTCTTGAATTCCTCAGCAGAGTTTATTTTTCCAGAATGATTTCTGAATCACCCGAAGCAGAGTTACTTGATAGTTATCCAGAATCCCCAGCGGAGATGTGTCATCCCCAGCAGGTTTGGAACAAAGAAGTTGAAAGTTCCCTTGAAGACTTGGTGATTGAAGTCTGGCAGTAGTGCCAAATCTCCTGACTTACTGATGAAGTCCAACTACAATGTCGAAGTAGTTCTCCTAGCTGACGCAAAGTGCTTGACGATAAAAGATTGTATATCCTTATTGATCCGTGATTGATTAAGGATCCCATCTCAAGACTTACTGATGAAATCCAACTGTGATGTCGAAGCAGTTCTCCTAGCTGACGCGGAGTGCCTGAGGGCAAAAGTTTAGATATCCCTATTGGTTCATGATTGACTGAGGATTCTATTTCCGACTTACTGACGTAGTCCGGTTGACGCCCGAGAATTTCTTTGAATTCCCGACGGCATAATTAACTGGATTGTCAAAATTTCCTGATAACCTTATGAGTCCTGAGGAATCCTTCTTCCGCAGTGCTGAAGAATGCCTGACGGCAATATCAGCTATGTATCACCAGTTACCGTGTAACCAGTGATCCCTTGATGATTTGAGGAAGAAGCTGCAGCGAAAACTGATGATCATCATGACGAAGATTTGAGACTAGTCGCCGAGTAACCAGTGATCCCTTATTGACTTACTGATGAAGCCCGACAAAGATATTGTCGACGTTCCTAGTGACATGATGAGTCCATAGGCGACGATAAGGAATTCTTCTGCAGTGGCGCAGAATGCCCGATGGCAAAATCAGCCATCCTTCACCAGTTATCGAGTAACCGGTGTTCCCTTATTGACTTACTGATGAAGTTCGACAAAGTTATTGTCGATGTTCCTAGTGACATGGTGAGTCCATAGGCGACGATAAGGAATTCTTCTGCAGTGGCGCAGAATTCCTGACGGCAAAATCAGCCATCCTTCACCAGTTACCGAGTAACTGGTGATCCCTTATTGACTTACTGATGAAGTCCGACAAAGATATTGTCGACGTTCCTAGTGACATGATGAGTCCATAAGCGACGATAAGGAATCCAACTATCCTTCACCAGTTACCGTGTAACCGGTGATCCCTTGATGATTTGAGGGAGAAGATCTACATTAAAATCAGAGAATCATCCCAACGGAGGTTCAGATCAGTAATTCTCCAGCTAGTTGTCGCGCAATTATCATTTCCGCTTCCGAAGATTTGTCCCCATCAAAGTACCGTGTGCTTGTGTGGTTGGAAATTTTCCGGGTTTGTTGGTATTCAACCGTCTTTTACCTTAATTGTTTTAGAGTCGTTCGCTTCTCACCCAGTCAGGTCCAAGCCATTTAAATAGGGGCAATTGTTGCACCCCAAAATTTTCCCTTTATCATAGCTTGTGTTTCATTGCATTCATATTAGCATTATCACCTGCATTTCATTGACATGTATGCAGGAGATCAAGGGGGATGACTACAAATCAAAGGCTATGAAGCTATCTAAGAGGCTTATCCAAGTCTTCAAGGGTTGATATCCTCACTAGAGAAGCCAAACATCCTCAGAAAAAGTGGTTGAAACCAAGTATGTAGGTCTCCTAACTTGAGGGTTGTGGGAAGATCATCTGATGATGTTGAAGCCATGAAGTTGGACTTGAGGCCTGGAGAGAGCTCATGAGAAGTATGGAAGTTCATTTTGAGGCCTAGACAGGTCATTGTGCAAAGGATATGAAGATATACCCAAGATTGATGCAACTAGGGTTTCATTTGGATGACCCTAGGATAACTGATGATTTCAAGAAGGTTGAGACCTAATTCAAGAGCCATGTGATCATGGATTGATGTGTTGAGATGTCCAAGGGATGATTCCAAGATCAACTTATCATGAATCAAGAGTGTGAGGAGTTCTTAAGCTAGGGTTGTTATGCTTGACAGTGTAAAATCCCCTAGTTTAATGCCTAACTTCAAGACCATATAACTCAGGAGGGGATTTTCATCTCACCTTGACCCTAACATGATTATCGTAGGGCATGTTCATAGCTTTAATTTGAGTACTAGAAGTCCTTGATAGGGTTCATAGAACTCAATTTATGAGCCAGACAAGTTATAGGTCATCTGAGGCATGTGAAATTGGAGCTTGAAAGTTACCCAACTTGCATGACATTTTTGCCCTAGAAGGTTGATTCCTATGAACTTTTGGTCAACATGAATGTTGTTCCTTATCTTCTTAGATTTCTAGAAAGTACTAGAAGACCATGATTGGATTTGTAGAACTCAAGATATGGCTTTGACAAGTCAAGGGTATTTTGGGTATTTGGAATTACAGGTCATTT
Organism: Lathyrus sativus; assembly: GCA_963859935.3. Lineage (NCBI taxonomy): Eukaryota > Viridiplantae > Streptophyta > Magnoliopsida > Fabales > Fabaceae > Lathyrus > Lathyrus sativus. Next base: position 350,374,286 of record OZ012739.1, on the reverse strand, counting down.
TTGGTTATGGGTCCATTTCATCAACTTAGACACCTCAAATGAAGATTTGTTCAACTTGAAAGTTGTTCAAAATGGTGTTTTTAGTCCAACCGTGACCCTAGCATCCATTGATATGGATTGAATATGGAAAATGTATGGAGAAAATTTCATGAAAAGAAGTTTGAAAAGGCCTAGTTTGGATTTAATGCCAATTAAATCAATTTATGTCATGTTGGTGTATTTTTTGAGTCCAAATAATATTTTAAGAACAATGGCAAAACCAGAAATCAGAAATGGATTCATTTACATGTGGATATTCATGGTTTCTTGAACTTTAAGTCACAAATTCAAAATCCACCATCCATTCATTTCCAAGGGATCAATCTCAGCCCTGCATGATCCTTGCATCATAAGGAACTGATATGAAAAGAATTGGAAGCTTCCACACACCATGTTCATGGAGAATCCAAAGGAAAAAGTGAGGAAAATCAAAATTTTGGATTGAGGGAATTGGGCTAGGAAATGATCCATAACATTTCTATATAACACCATTGATGAATTCATAGCAAGGTTGGTGATTGGATTGAGCAAGAGAAGGTAAAAATCACTTGAAAAAATCTTGTTGGAGGTGAAAATTGATTTTCTACTTTGAAGCAATTTCAGAGGGAATTAACCATTCAAGAAGCTTCTCCAAGCATCATTGAAGGATTTTGAACAACTTTGATCAAGAATTCGTGCAAGAACACTCCACCATTGAAGCTCCGAACAAGGTTCTTACTTCTTATCCATATGCTTTGTTCTTGATGAGTTATTGCGCCATTTTTACATAATTATGACCCTTGGAGTATGTAGAAGCTTTTAGGATTAGTTTGGTTATGTTCCATGAAACTTCAAGAATTGACACCCTAGGTTGTAGTTTGATTTTCTCTCTTGTTAGTGGATGAAATTGGAAAAGAATTTGATATTCATGATGTAGAAAGTGAGAGGAAGAGATTAGTATCTTAAATTTTGAGTTTTGAGAAAGTTGAAATTCTTGAGTAGATTCTTGGATGATCATGATTTTGAGTTTTAATGGATGAAAGTGGAAATAGATTGCATATTTGGATTCTACACGAAAAAACACGCGATTTTGGTTAAAGAAACGTGGAAAACGGTGAAAAAATGTGGAAGCCATGTTGTTGTTGGGTCCGCGCGGCCGCCGACTGTAGAGGGGCGGTGGTCGGAATTTTTTTTTCCGGGGAAGGAGAGTGAGAGAGGTTGAAGACGACTTCACGTCCGTCCGATCAGACTACTTCGCGGTGAACGGCTGTGATTAAAATGTTTCCATGGTCCATCTTTGACTAATTCCACCATATTACTACAATTTCGTTAATGTGTTGGGAAGCTTCTACCCCTTGGATAGCTTGACTTGGTCACTTGATCCTGTGGCTGTAGATTTTTCTGGCTTTTAATAATTTCTTTAATTCCTTTCATTATTTGTTTTAATTATTTCATTCATTTTAAATCATAAAAAATAGTAAAAATACTATAAAAAATTCCGTGTATGATCCTTATCATGTCTATGATTTTTGTGTGCAATTAGATTTTATTTTTGTTCAGTTGTCAATTTAATTTCGTTTTTCTCCTTTAATTGGATAATAAAAATGACAAAAACTGCATAGTTTCTTGCTAATTTTTGTGCTGGAGTTTCGTATAAAATTAAGACTTAATCTTTTGCTGGCTGGTAGTAGACACTTTGATATAGTTGCAGGAATTTTATTCTGATTTTTAGATAACTCTAAGTTCTGTTTTGGACTAGGTTCTTAGAGCCTTCCCCACTTGAACCTTCCCTTGACACCTTGTGGTTTATAATTTCTTTAGGGCTCTTAAACCTTGATTTAAGCTCTGGATTTTTTACCATAGGTCCTTAATACATTTAGGATCCCTTAGGAAAATTTGTAGATTTTTAGTAATTGATTTACTATTTTAGATAGATTTTACATTTAGGCTGTGTTTAGGATGATTCTAGAATAGCACTTCCCATAGATGAACTTCAAAAGTGACATTTAGTTCATGATAAGTTTCCAAACCTTTTCTGATGGTTTAGTAGACTTTTTGGTGCCTTTGTAGATTGAATCTCAAGGTTTGATTTGGTGTTTTAGTTCCCTTTAGAAAGTTTCTTTTAGGGCTTGTAGGATTAGGGTTTTTAGAGCTTTAGGAGTTGCTTCCTTTTGCATAAATGTGGTTTGCTTTGATTTGCATTCCATTTACTATCCAATGATGCAAGGTTCCTTGTGGGAGCCTAGTCCCTCCTTTGGAAGGACTAAAGGCCTACCACAAAAGGTAAAACCTTTGAGGATACCAATCTCAGATGAGTGGTTGAGTGCCTTGAGGGATTCCATTGGTTTTCCTCTTGCTTCCCCTCATCATGCAATGATCTTTGTGCTGATTCACATCATCTCTTGGTGGAGCATGCTTGAAGATGGAGTTCTCATTCCCTTTTCTCCTGATGGATGACTTGGACTAGAAGACAGACTGTTGGGCTGCTTTGCTGTTGTGTTGCTCTGCTGTTGTTGCTGTTTAGCTATATTTGTATGACTGTTTCTCTGGTGTGCTGCATTAGAATAAGCTTTCATGTAGTTGATACTAGGCCTAAGTGCATTGAAAGGTAGAGCTTGCCTCCCTTTGCTTGTTTGCATAAGAGGTTGAGTCTGTCTCCCTTTGCTTGTTTGTTACTGTTTAGCTTTGCTTCTTGGCTGAAGGTTGAGTTTGCCTCCCTTGCCTGTTGTGTGCTGTTTTGCTTGATTGCTCTAGAGGTTGAGTGAGTCTCCCTCTACTTGTATTGCTGCATAGTATGTGCTTTTTTACTGTTTATCTGTTTAGCTGATGCTTTATCTGTTGTCTGTTTCCCATTGACATGATCCCCTAGGAGTCTCACTTCCTTTGATAAGGAAGTGATGATTAGAACTTTAGGTTGAAACCTATGCATGATAACATCTAGGAGTTCCCTGTTTCAAACCTTAACCATAGGATGAATACTTGGCATGGCAACATTAGGACTTGATATTTTCCCCTTAGTTGTGTCTGTTCTCTCTTCTCTCTTCAAACAAATCAAAATACAGTAATAAAGGTTAACTGACGTCGTACGTTACGAGCCTTAAGCTACCTAGGAAATGATTGTTGAAGTGTTTCTTTCCAATAAACAGGATGTTTAGTATGGTACCCTTTGGGTGACATGCAACGCATTCACTCCTAGGTCATAGTCTCTAGTGCGATACTAGTTGCGAACATCCATAAAAGACAGTTCTTCCGTGAAAGACAGAAAACAAACTGCAAACCTTTTTGCCCCGTGGGCCCATAATTCAAAGGAAAACTTTTCTGAAGAAAAGAGTGTCATTAACCCTCAGTTCTACCGCAAACGGTAACGCACGAGTCTCTGACGAGCAAGCTGCATACTCCAAACTGCTGGAACTGTTTGTTAACCCTACTCGGAAAGACAGATGAATCTGAACCCCCGTAATCCGTATTATCCCGAACTACGTAAGCTCTGATCTCTCATATCCGTTGAGAGTACGTAGGCACAATACTGACGTATTTGCGAGCCACCTTCCCCGTTACCCGTAGTTAGGTCGAACTACGTTGACTCTGATTTCTCATTCTCTGATGAGAATACATAGGCATAAAGCGCGATGCTTTGCCAAGTCATTTTCTTTTCTTTTCAGACCAGCCTTATAGGTAGATAGTAAAACAAACCCGTCAGATAAACACAACAAGCATGGATCCCATCGAGTACGATGGACGTGAGGGGTGCTAATACCTTTCCCTTGCGTAACCGACTCCCGAATCCAGACATGGTTGCGATGACCTTGTCTTATACCTTTTCGGCAGGTTTTTCCGATCGTTTCCTTTCCCGTTCTGAGGGATAAATAACGAAAGGTGGCGACTCTTCTATTTTTCCGGCACCTTATTTTCGCGGTAGCGACAGTTGTTATTTTGACTTTTGGTTGGTGAGGTTTTGTTGATGTTTATTCCGACTTTTGGTTGGTGATCATCGGTTTGAGGGGGTCATTCCAACTCTTGGTTGGTAACTTTTGCTGCAATTCCAAATTTTGGTTGGTGGTCTTTGATTCCCCAGTAAGGTCGTAATATTCGGTGGTTGTCTTGTTGACGTTATTCCGACTCTTGGTTGGTAACCTTGGTTTCTTGGTTGATGATTCTGACTTTTGGTCAGTATACCTCCCCAACGAAGTCATCTCGCCATTTCAACTTCGGTTGGTGTTGTGGTGATTCTAACTTTTGGTTAGTAGTATTGGTTGTTTATTCCCCAAAGAGAAACCCTTATCTCATCTTTTGGATGGTATCCTTTGATTGTTATCTTTTAGTAGATGCTTGTTCCCCACAGAGTTGTCTGGTTAGTCTACTCTTTCCCCAGTGAAGTCGCCACAAGGCTGCTTGGTTAATTTTCTCTTTTGTTCCCCAGTAGAGTTTGTTATCCCAAATTTTGATTGGTATCTTATGGGAGAGTTATTCCAACTCTTGGTTGGTATCCTTGGTTGTTTCCAACTCTTGGTTGGTACCCTTGGGTTGTTTTCCAACTCTTGGTTGGTATCCTTCAGTTGTTTCCCAACTCTTAGTTGGTATCTGTTGGTTGTTTCATCCCAACTCTTGGTTGGTATCCAGGGTTTGTTATCCCAACTCTTGGTTGGTATTTCTTGGTTCGTTTTTCCAACTCTTGGTTGGTATCTTTCAGTTGTTTCCCAACTCTTGGTTGGTATCTATTGGTTGTTTCATCCCAACTCTTGGTTGGTATCCAGGGTTTGTTATCCCAACTCTTGGTTGGTATTCATTGGTTCGTTTTCCAACTCTTGGTTGGTATCCTTTGGTGGTATTCCAACTCTTTGTTGGTATCCTTTGGGTGTCTATCCCAACTCTTGGTTGGTATCTTTTAGGCGTTATCTCCAACTTTTGGTTGGTATCTGATGTTCGTTATCCCAACTCTTGGTTGGTATCCTTTGATTGTTATCCCAAATCTTGGTTGGTATCTTTTGAATGAAGTTCAAATCGTATTGGATCATTATCCCCAGCGTGTCGTATTCCGACTCTTGGTTGGTATTCACTGTTTGGCATCCCCGCAGGGTGTAAATTTCTGGGTTCTTTTGTATTCAATCACCTTATACCTTGAATGGTTGAAAGCAGATTGCTTTTCCTCCCTTCAGGTCCAAGTTGTTTGAATAGGGGCAGCTGTAGCACCCCAAAATTTTCCTTTTCATTTTGGCAGCGTCTGGCTTTTGTTTCTTTGCATTCTCGCATTTCTGCATTTTCATAGCATTCGTTCTTGAGACAGGGGATCAAGGTCTTCCTGTGGCTCAGTTTCCATCTCAGTGCATGAACCTGAACAGCAAGCATCAGAATCCCTGACATTTATTTTGCCCAGCGGTCGGACGACCGATTTTAATTTATTTTGCAGGGTATTTTTAGCTCAGGAAGCAACATTCAAGTTATCGCAAGCATTCTCATGGTTATAATATTCAAGAGCAAGTTTCAGAAGTGGAACAGGGCTCAAAACGGCAAGAAACGGGCAAACGGGCAGATTTCCCTCCAAAAGGCGCCAAAATTCAAATTTTGAAGGTGTTAACCGATTATCCAATATGGTTAATCAATTAACCAAGTCAAAATCAGGTCAAATCTGAAGTTTTGAGGGTGTTAACCGATTAACCTATATGGCTAATCGATTAACTAGTGCAGATTTTGCCTCTGCACGTGAATTTTCAATGCAAGCCACTTTGGGGTCCAATTTTGGTCATGTGCAAATCTGATTTTCACTTTGGGAAGGATCTAGAACATATTTGCATTGTGGTTAATTTTATTTTCCCTCCAAATGCCCATTCCTCATTCCAAACCAAATTTCACAAACCATATTCTAAACCTTACATTTGAATTCAAGCCTAAGTGATATTTAAGTGATCCACTCCAAACCAAAGGAAGCTAATCTCTCATAATTTCATTCTCATTTCAGAATTCATCTCAATTATCTCAAATTTTCTCTCAACCTCCAAAACACCCACCAAAGCTCTTTTCATTGAAATCATTGGTTCTTCATTGTAATCCTTGATTTCTAAGAGCTAAACCTTCACCCACTCTCTCCATTGAATCAATTTCTTCATCCAATTTTCGTGCAAAATTGGATCTGAACTTGGAAGTGATTTTAGTAGTGATTGTTTGGCTTATTTTGACTTGATCTTGGTGAATCCTCACTCCTATTACAAGAATTGGCTTGGATCTTGAAGTATTCTAATTTTCTCGCTTGGATCTATTCAATCGGAGTTGAATCAACAATTACCAAAGCAAATCTCCGCTTCGTAGGTTGGAATCCTAGATCTCTTGTTGTTTCGAACTTATTTTGCATAATCATGTGGATTTTCATCTTTGATTTACTTTTGGTTAATTTGATCCGTTTGATTCATGATTTAGTTGTGATAATCTGTTTGCATGCTGTTTGAATCATGGTTTGCTGGTTTAATTTGGTGATTAAGTGATTGTGCGATCATCCGGTTGATTGGATAAGTGCTTATTTGCTGAAAATGTTGCTCTGTTGCTGTTTTTCTGCTGTTGGCACAGTGTTAATCGGTTAACACATTTGGTTAACTGATTAACCATCTCAGATAGTCAAAATTTTCAAAGTTTTCAAGGTGTTAATCGGTTAACGTCTGGTGTTAATCGATTAACATGTACAAGTTTCCAGATTTTCAAATATTTTTAAGTGGTTAATCGGTTAACCTCAGGCGTTAACCGATTAACACTGTGCCAGTAGGTATGCTTTGCGGTTTTTCTTGCTTGTTTGAGTATCGTTTCACATCGAATCATTAAAGTTCAATATGATGCATTAGAAGTGAAATGCTTTGGGATATACGTCGCTGTTTTTGGTTGTTTAATTGAGACTTCGTCGACTTGTGTTTGTTTTCCACTTGGATGCACACTCATGTGTTGTTGTTCGTAGTGATGATGTTCTTACATATTCATGTTTGCTTACCATCCTGCATTTACATTTCCTTTTGTGTTTTGCATCTTTATTTCTTGCATTAATAAAGGTCAAGATGTGCTTGTGGTGGTGTTTACCCCACACTTTGTTCCTCCCTTTGCTTGTGTGTTGCATTCCATGTTTGCATCCCTATTTTCAATCTCATTTGTGTTTGATCTTTCTTCTTCTCTTCTTTTTCTTTTCCATGCTCTCCCCATAGGATCTCTAATCTCTTTTGAGGTTATGATAGACGTTAGGTTGGAAGCCATGCATGCTAACATTAGGTAGTATCCCTCTAACTTCAATCATAGGACCATTTTGCATGACAACTGTAACGCCCATTTTAATTATTTTTATTTTCAATGTTATTTTTATTTTCGGCGTGCTTGCGTGGATTTTGGTTAAGGAGTAAGTTCCATAATACTAGAAAATATGATTAGTGATGATAATAATATGATAATTAGTAAGGTGTTACTATTATTAATATTATTGTTATTATTATCATATTAAATAATATTATTGGAATAATAATATAATTATTGGATTTTTGGAATTAAAAGAAAATGAGATTATTATTTATTTATTTGGAATAAAAGTGGATTAATTGGGATGGGGGGCATGTTTGGCATTTGGCATTAGAGTTGGAAAGAGAAGAACACGGTTTGTGAATGAAAGAGCACTGTTGATAGAACAAGAGCGATCAAGAGCAGAAGCTTGAGCAGGAAGGATTTTCGTGTGGATTGTGAAGCTTCATCATCATCAGAAGCGCATTCGAGGTAAGAGGGGGGATTGATCGGTTGAATTGGTATTTGCATGAGTAATTGGTAGAAAGGGGAAATTCCTTAATCCCCGTAGTTCGATGATGAATGATGTTGATCACATGTTTATATCGCTGTTATTATTGTGTTGTAATGTGTTAAATTCGTTGCATGTGGCTGTGAGCAATTGTGTGAGTGTTTGGGGTTTCCGAGTAGTTTGAATTTATGCCGGAACTGAGGAATTGTGTAGAGCTAACAATTAATCGGGAAAAATCAAGGATAGATGTTGCAGTTAGGTTGTGGAACATTTGTTTGAGCTGTGGTTTTATTTTTCTAGAAACACAGGTATTCGGTGGGCAAATGAGGGGGCGAGCCTTCGCCAGGCTTCGCCAGGGGTTTCACCGGGAGAATGTGTCGCTACTGCGAAAATCGGCGCCGGCTAAGACAGAAGAGTTGCCACCGTGCATTATTTATCCCACAAAAGGGAAAGGAAACGCTCAGAGTAAACCTAACGCAAAGAGGGAAAGGAATGGTCATCGCAACCAAATCCTGGATTCGGGAGTCGGTTACGCAAGGGGAAGGTATTAGCACCCCTCACGTCCGTCGTACTCGACGGAATCCACACTTGTTTTCTATCTAAGGGTGTGTTATTCTATCTACTCTATAGGTCTAGGTTAAAAAGAAAATAAAATGACTCGGCAAAGTATCACACTTTATGCCTACGTATTCCCATCTGAAACGAGAAATCAGAGCCAACGTAGTTCGCCTACCTACTGGAAAGGAGGGGAAGGTTGCTCGCTAGGATACGACATCCTATGCCTACGTACTTTCATACAGCATGAAAGATCAGAGCAAACGTAGTTCGGGCTACGGAAGACACAAGCTTGTCTGACTGTTTTTTATTACCTTATAAAAGGGTTTTCCTGATTAAAGGTCCAAGAGGACAAAACAGAGTTTGAATGTTTGTTTGAGTTTTTTTTTTACGAAAGAACTGTTTTTTAGTCTGTTTGCAACTTGTGTTGCACTAAAGACTCGTGATCTGAGAGGGACTACGTCGCGTGTCACCCTAAGGGTACCATACTAAGCAGTCAGATTACTGAAGAGTGACCCTCCAGCAACCTTTTCTCAAATAGCTTAAGGCTCGTAGCGTACAGCGTGCGTTATCCTTATTTCAGTGTTTTTGAATTGTTTTGAGATGAGAAAAGAGAAAGAAGCTCTAAAAAGCCTAGGGTTGAAAGGGAATAAAACTAACCTAATGTTGTCATGCATGGATAAGAATCCTAATGTCTGTCATAATTCCCTCCTGCACAGAGGAAATCAGAGATCCTAGGGGATAAACAGAAAAGAAAGCAAGCAAATACAGTAAAATGCATGCAATGCAGCAATACAAGCGAGGCAAGGGAGTCCCACTCAACCTCGAACCTGGGAAAACAATAGGCAAAGTGAATCAACATTCACCTCAAACCTAGGGGGCAAGCTACACAAGCCAACAAACAATACAGAAAACAAAAGCCACAATAGAGAAGGCAGCCTAAGCAGCTGCACCAATCAATTACAGCAAACAGCAGCTCTAACAGCAACAGTTGATTAAACAGCAGAAGGTTGACAGCAACAATCTTCATCTTCATGAATAACTCCTATCTTCAAGCTTCAATAAACTTTCAATCTTCAATAGACACCAAACTTCAACAAGCTACCAGCTTAAACAAGCTCAAACCCCAGCCAGTAACCAGCTTCAACAAGCTTCTGACTTCAACTTCAACAAGCAGTAAGACCCTAGCTTCAACAAGCTACTGACTCCATCCTCACCAAGCTTCAACAAGCACAAAACCTTCTCTTTACCAAGCTTCAACAAGCACCTCCAAGGGAGAATCAAACCAACAAGTTCAATGTGAAATGTTAAGAAGCTCAATGACAACCAAGGGAAGTCACTAAGAACTCAACATTATGCGAGACAGACATCCTCAAAGTTCTACTCTTAAAGCATGCCATTAATCCCTCCAAGGGAGAGATGTGGCTTCTTTAAGAGGACTTTATGTCATTGGATTGAATGGAGATGAGAAATATACTCCATGTTTGAAGAAACAAGCAAAACTACTCTAATGCTCTTCCTGAAACCCTAGTTTTCCTAAGCTCCTGACAAGCACTCCAACAGATGAGAAATCTTCAACTCCAAGCTCCCCTAAGCTCTCCAAAGCACCTTCAACTGGTCTTCATGATCATCCAAGCTCAAAAACAACACCACCCTAATCTAAGGGGAACTATTGAAACAAACTAGCCAAATTAGTTCATCAGAAACACCTAGAAGTTAGTCCCAAAACTAATTCTACTTAAAATACCAAAAGGGATTGTAAAATCCTACCAAAATTACTAAGGGTCCCTAAACCTCTTAAGAATCACTCCATACAAAAATCAGGGGCTTAACCATTCATTTAAACTTAAAACTATGCCCTAAACCTAAGGGTATCATCCTAAAACCCTAATTCTACAACACCTAAAGTTCAATGTTAAAACTAGCCTAAATTTATCTCACAAAAATATGAGAAACTTACTATGGGTACATGCATATCTAAGCTATCTAGACCAAAAAGAATCAACTCAAAATTCATCACCAATCATCCACAATAAAATCAGCAAGAACACATGTCAAACATATTGAAAATAAAACCAATTAAAAATACAAAAATGCAAATAACATATAAAATGCATGAATTAAAGAAATTTTAATCCTATTAAATTCTACACATTCTAAGGAGTTAGGGAAAAAAATCTAGCTTAAAAAGATTAATTTTTATATTTATTAGGGATTTATTTCTATACTATATGAAAAATATAAAATAAAAGAAAACAAAGAAAATTAATAAAGTTGCGTGACGAATAGCAATAATATCAGGTTATAAACCAAACCTGGGCCCAGACTGGGGTGTGCATATTAAGTTCTCATTAGGCCCAAACGAAATTAAAATAAAATCAGAAAATGAAATGGAAATGGAAAAATGTGTGTGCTGAATAGCAAAAAATTCACGTTGTAATTCTCAATTGGGCCTAGACTGGGGTGTGAATAGCAAGTGTTGACTAAGCCCATCCAACCTGAATAAATGAAACGGTGAGTTTTGATCACTTAAACTCTCTTCATACTTTGAAACACAATCCTGGCCATGGGTTTACTACTTTGGTCAAAGTCAAAACATGATCCTAGGGTTATGGCATCATCTTCCCCAAATGATTTGAAAATGGAGGGAGAAACTCAGACGGTGGCCTGAGCTTTGCGCCACCGTCTTCTCCGGCGTGGCAATCCCAAAAACTTATCAATCAAGCCAACTAAACACCCTATCCCACTCGAAATTCTCCCCTGATCATGAATATCAATTCCACATTCATTGATTTTCACCGAATTTTGAAACCCGATAGAAGTTGCAGACAAATCACCAAATCTTGATCATTGCAATTCTTAAAATTAAAGATCCTAGCATGAACTACATTCTTCAGGCTTCAATTCTAACTATTCAAACACTATTAAAACTTCAAGAACAAGGAGATATAAGCTTCATCAGAAAATGGCATCACACTAATTTGGTCTCTAATTGCCCAATTCTTGGACTGAAATCCAACCTAGCCTCATCCCTGATCTAACCATGTAACAATTTCTATGCATCTCCCTATGAATTAAGCTAAAAGAAGAAAGTTGCAGACTTGGTTTGAAATTATGAACAGATGAAGATTTTGCTTGAATCAACCTCCAATCGTTTGCAGAATCACTCAAGAACCACTTCCCAAGCTACTCCAATGATCAATTTGCACTGAGTTCCCCTTAATCCTCAAAACCGATTCTTGATGCAATGGTGAAATTTTCAAATGCTCTCTCTCGATTCTCTCCAATGCTGGCCCAAAAATTGATCTGGATCAGTTGCATACAATATATAGAAGTGATTAGAAACCTCCAGAACCTTCTGTAACTAACTGAATGAGAAATTCAATTTCTCATATCCCTTGAAAACCTCACATGCCAAAGTCATGCATTGCTCTGTTTCAGCTTCCAATTTCACCTGAAATTCCCACCTTATGACATTTAGAAATGAATTGAAATGGTATCTCCCTTGTTTTTGATCCAAAGGCAATGGATTGATATGTTGCTTCAACCATAAGTAACAAAGGGGAACCATGTGAAATTGGCCTCAAATCCAAAAAGTAATATTGCCAACCTTTCCAAAAACATATTTTCTGATCAACTTGGTATATAACATTGCTTGGTTTGGCCATAAATCAAGAATTTCACAATTTTGGCCTTTTAATCACTTTAATTCCTTCATTTCAAAACCATTTCAAACCAACTTCTCCTATGAGCCAATTAAAAACCTCCTTGATGCATGGACAAGGTTAAAACCCTATTTTGAGCAACTTTCTAGTTGAACAATTTTCCATTTGAGGCCTCTAAGTTGGAGATTTTGCCCCATGCTTGAGAATGACCTATAATCACCAATACCCAAAATACCCCTGGATTGCCAAGATCATAACTTGAGTTCTACAAATCCTATCAAGGACTTATAGAACTCTATGGAAATCTAAGATCAAGATCCACAAACCTCATGTTGGCCAAGAATCCATTTGAAAACTCCTTGAAGGGCAAAAGTTGCTTGGAAGTCAAGTGACTTTCACAGATAAATTTCAGTGTCCTCTGATGACCTGTAATTTGCAAGAACCATAACTTGAACTCTATAAATCCCCTTGAGGACTTCTAGTACTCAAATTAAAGGTATTGAGATTCTCTACAAGTTTCATGTTGGCCAAAGATCCATTTGAAACTTGTATTTTGACTTATGTGGCTTTGAAGTTAGGCACTAAACAGAGGATTTTACACTAAAACCCTAATTTAGCAACTTCCCACATTCTTGATCTTTCTTTGCTTAAACTTGGCACAACACCAAACATGTATCAACATACCAATTCATGAATCCCATGACCTCAAGGTAGGCTTTGGTGCTCTCCAACTACTCAATTGAATTAGGGTTGACCCAGATGAAACCCTAGTTGACTGCACCTCAACTGTGGCTCTCATACTTGAATCAATGACTTGCCTCAGCTTCAATAGGGACCTCTAGGCATCCCATGAGATACATACACACCTCAAATCCACATTCCATGCTTCACATCCCACTGATGATTCTCAATATTCCTCAAGATAGGAGCAAAACCCACATGTAGGCACTCAAACTTCTCAAGACTTCAAATCACTTCTTGATGGCTTGGATGATTTCGCAAACTTGGATAAGACCTCCTGCTAGGCTCTTCTCTTGATAGACACCCTTGATCCCTTGTTGGAGGCATGCTATGCTATGACATGCAAATGATTACACCATGTACATGATGTAACTATGCTAATGAAATGCAATGAAACATAAATCAGGCAAGAAAAGGTTGAGCAAATTTTGGGGTGCAACAGAATGGTCAGCGAGTGTTTGCTGCGGGGCTTCGCCAGGCGAATGCGCCAGCGAGCGACATCAGATTGTGTTTTGCTGCTGTTCTATGTTGATTTCTTTGTGGTTTTGGACCCATGTTGGTCATGTTTAGTGGTGAGCTTATTAGTGAGCTATGGTGAGTGTATGTATGGTGTCGGAACGTGATTCCGTGATATCCGTGTGATTATGATATTTGCATTGGTGTATGTTATGATGGATGACTGTGATGATGGGTGAGATATATTTGAGATATGATAAATTGTGATCAGTAGGATCGTGTGCACCTCGTGTGCTTAGGTTCGTGTGTTGTGTGATGAGTGGATCAGTGGGATCGATACGCTTTATATGCGTTGTGTTTGTATGCTGTTGTGATGATTGGATCAGTAGGATCGGATGCACTTCGTGTGCTTGGTGTGTATGCATTATATGATGCAATAGATCAGTAGGATCGTGTGCACTGCGTGTGCTGTGTTGTTGTGCATGGTGTCTGCATAGTATATGGACGTGGTGAATCATTGCTCGGTGGAGTGTATGTGATTCACTCACGTGCTCCGAGTGGGGAGCATGGACGTGGTGTGTAATTCACTCACGTGCTCCAAGTAGGGAGCGTGGACAGGACTTGAATCGTTGCTCGGATGGAGTGTAAGCGATCACCCGTGTTCCAAGTGGGGAATGTTTGTAGGGATAGATCGTTGCTCGGATGAAGTGTATGCGATCTATCCTGAGATTTGATTATATGGGCTCAGGAGGAGCGTGGTAGGGATAGATCGTTGCTCGGATGGAGTGTATGCGATCTATCTTGAGTTGAGTCGATACCGCATGTTGTTGAGTCAAGTGCATGGGTTGCATTGTTGTATGTGTGTCGTGTTGGCATGCGACAGTAGGTCCGAATATGTTATATGTATGAAATGATGTGTATATGTTTCTGCCTTTTATTTCATGTGCATTTATACCGTTAATATTTGATCGTGATTTCTCACCCGTCTGCTGTTGTTTTGGTCTGTGCTTTAATCGGAAGTACAGATAATCCAGGTGTTTAGCTAGCTTGGATGTGGCAGTGTCATAGGATTGCTCTGATACGTAACACCGGGGCTTTTGGGGAATTTTCATGTTTGTTAATGATTATGTGTGCCCCCGTGGCGTATCTTATTTTTTGGATTGGCGATGATGTTGGATGATTATCTTGTATATTTTGGGCAGTGGTCGTACATGTTGCACATGATGATATTGATGATGTATATATGATATGTGGTTTATGACAGACTAGCTCTTTTTCCGCTGCAATATTACAAAGAAATTAGTTTGAGAAATGATTTGTGGAATTTTGTTGAAAATTGTGACATCCCGTTGTGGGAAAACTCTGATATGTGCTTATTTTAATTGCTTTATTCTATTTTGGGGAAACGGGGTGTTACAAGATGGTATCAGAGCTGGTCCGTCCGTCCGGCCAGTGTAGTGTGTTTTGAGTCTGTCTATAGGATAGAGTTAGTTGTTTTCCGTTAACCTGTTGTTGTGGTTGTTGAGCAGTATGGCGGGGAGGAACGATGTTGCATTGGCTGCAGCTATGCAAGCAATGGCACAGGTGGTGGCCAATCAAAATCTGGCTGCGGGTGCTTAGTTCAGAGACTTGACGCAGTTCCAAAGCAACAAGCCACCAAAGTTTGAAGGTGGGATTTTGGATCCGGTAGCTGCACAGAAGTGGCTGAAGGCGATAGAGAAGATCTTCAGGACCATGGGGTGCAGTGACGAGCAGAAAGTGAGGTTTGGTACTCACATGTTAGAGGGAGAAGCCGAGGCTTGGTGGGACAATTGTCGTCAGAGGATGGAGGCTTCGGGGACTCCGATTACTTGGGAGGTGGTTCGATCTGGATTTCTGGAGAAGTATTTTCCAGAAGATATCAGAAGTGCTAAGGAGGTGGAATTTTTAGAGCTGAAGCAGGGAAGTATGTCGGTAGTCGAGTATGCGGCTAAGTTTGAGGAGTTGGCTCAGTATTGTCCCCATTACAATACTGAGGAGGCTATAACTTCTAAGTGCTTGAAATTTGAGAATGGGCTGAGGGCGGAGATCAAGATGGGGATCACGTGTTAGAAGATCAGGAGTTATCCTGAGTTGGTGAGTAGAAGCTGGATTTATGACAATGATAATCGTGCGAGGATCGCACACTACAAGGCAGTGAATGACCGCAAGGGTAAATAGAGGTTCGGTGGTACACCTTACAGTGTGCCGACCGATAAAGGAAAGCAGAAGGTTGTGGCTGATAAGTGGTTCAGAGAAAGGAAAGCGTCGGTGGATTTGAAATGTTATCGGTGTGGTGTCGTGGGGAATCGTGCTAGTGATTGTCCTCATGAAGCGAAGAAGTGCTTCAAGTGTGGGAAGGCGGACCATGTGATGGCGGATTGTAAGACTAATATGCCTACTTGCTATAACTATGGTGAGAATGGTCATATTAGTACTTATTGTGAGAAGCCAAGGAGGGCTCAAGCGCCTCAGGTCACCGATAAAGTGTTTGCGGTGGTGGGAACTCAAGCGGTGGACGAGGAGCGTTCGATCAAAGGTACTTGTTTTATCAATAACATTCCTTTGACTGCTATGATTGATACAAGTGTGACCCACTCGTTTATCTCTGTTGATTGTGTGAAGAGGTTAGGTTTGGTGCCGACTACTCTTGAGCGGCAGATGACTATTGAAACTCCCTCGATTGGTTCAGTGACTACTTTGTTAGTGTGTTTGAGGTGTCCACTGACTATATTTGGTCGAGACTTCAGTATGGATTTGATTTTTTTACCACTTGGCGGTTTGGATGTTATACTGGGTATGAACTGGTTGGAGGTCAACCGAGTATACATCGATTATTTTCGGAAAGTGTTATTGTTTTTTACTCTAGAAGAGGAAGCGTTGGCAGATTCCTTGTCTGGTAAGGAATTGAGGACTTTGTTGGAAGATGAAGCTCAGGTGTTTGCTTTATTTGCATCGTTGTCGGTTGACAACAAGGCATTGTTGGATGAGTTAGCCATGGTGAACGAGTCTCCGGAGGTGTTCCCTGGTGATATTACAGAGTTGCCTCCAAAGAGAGAAATTGAGTTTAGCATTGACCTTGTTCCTGGTACGAGGCCTATTTCTATGGCGCCGTACAGGATGTCGGCAACAGAATTGGCCGAGTTGAAGTCTCAGATTGGAGATTTGTTGGATAGAAAGTTTATCAGACCAAGTGTGTTGCCGTGGGGAGCTCCAGTGTTGTTAGTGAAGAATAAAGATGGTAGCATGCGGTTGTGCATTGATTACCGTCAGTTGAATAAAGTGACCATTAAGAATAAATATCCTCTTCCAAGGATTGATGATTTGATGGATCAGTTGGTGGGAGCTCGTGTGTTTAGTAAGATTGACTTGAGGTCGGGTTATCATCAGATCATAGTGAGAGAAGGTGATATTCAGAAGACGGTGTTTAGGACTCGATATAGACATTATGAGTATGCAGTAATGTCTTTCAGAGTGTCTAATGCGCCAGGAGTGTTCATGGAGTATATGAATTGTATCTTCCATTCTTATTTGGATCAGTTTATTGTCGTGTTCATTGATGATATACTGATTTATTCTAAGTCTGAGGAAGAGCATGCGGAACATTTGAGGATTGCTTTGCAAGTGTTGAAGGATAACAAGTTGTTTGCTAAGTTATCAAAGTGTGAGTTCTGGTTGAAGACGGTGAGTTTCTTGGGACATGTTATTTCTGGTGATGGTGTTTCAGTAGACCCTTCGAAAGTTAGTGTGGTTTTGCAGTGGGAACCGCCGAAGACGGTAACGGAGGTTCGAAGCTTTTTGGGTTTGGCAGGTTATTACCGAAGATTTATTGAAGGATTTTCTAGATTGGCGTTACCATTGACTCAGTTGACGAGGAAAGACCAAGTGTTTGTGTGGGATGCTGCTTGTGAAGAGAGCTTTGAAGAGCTGAAAAAGAAATTGACTTCAACGCCGGTGTTGGTGTTACCGAATCCGAGTGAGCCTTTTGTGGTGTATTGTGATGCGTCCAAGATGGGATTGGGCGGAGTTCTTATGCAGAATGGAAAAGTCGTAGCTTATGCTTCGCGACAATTGAGGGTGCATGAACGGAATTATCCTACTCATGACCTTGAATTGGCTGCGGTGGTTTTTGTGTTGAAGATCTGGAGACACTATTTGTATGGCTCGAGGTTTGAGGTGTTCAGTGATCACAAGAGTTTGAAGTATCTGTTTGATCAGAAAGAGTTGAATATAGGGCAGAGAAGATGGTTGGAATTCTTGAAAGATTATGATTTCAGTTTGAGTTATCACCCAGGAAAAGCGAATGTTGTTGCGGATGCCTTGAGCAGGAATGTGATTCATATGTCGGCCTTGATGGTGAAAGAGATGGAGCTTATTAAGCAATTTAGAGATTTGAGCATGGTTTGTGAGTTCACGGCAGATGGTGTGATGTTGGGTAAATTGCAAGTGAAGAATGGTTTCTTGGATATGATTAGAGAACATCAGAAGTTGGATGTGAAACTTGTGGATTTGATGCAAGGAGCCGAGGGTGACTCCGGTAGTGATTTCAAGTTGGATAATGCTGGTGTGTTGAGGTTTCGGGGCAGAATTTGTGTGTCGGATAATGATGAGCTGAAGAGGTCAATTTTGGATGAAGGACATCGTAGTAGCCTGAGTGTTCATCTAGGAGCTACGAAGATGTATCAGGACTTGAAAAAGTTGTTTTGGTGGTCGGGCATCAAGAGGGATGTTGCTCGTTATGTTTATGCTTGTTTGATATGTCAGAAATCGAAAGTGGAGCACCAGAGACCTTCTGGGATGATGAAACCGTTAGAGATTCCGGTTTGGAAATGGGATTGTATCGCCATGGAATTTGTTACAGGTTTGCCGAATACGGCGAGAGGATTTGATGCGATTGGGGTGATTGTGGATCGGCTTACGAAGTCTGCACATTTTGTGCCGATTAGTATCAGTTTTTCGTTGGAGAAGCTGGCAGAGATCTATATTCGGGAGATTGTGAAGCTGCATGGTGTGCCATTGAGTATTGTGTCGAATAGAGATCTGAGGTTCACTTCTGTATTTTGGAAGAGTTTGTAGGAAGCTTTGGGTACCGAGTTGAAGCTCAGTTCAGCCTATCATCCGCAGACGGATGGACAGTCGGAGAGGACTATTCAGGCGTTAGAGGATTTGTTACGGGCTTGTGTTTTGGAGAAAGGTGGTGCGTGGGATACTCATTTGCCATTGGTAGAGTTCACGTACAACAACAGTTACCATTCTAGTATCAGGATGGCACCATTTGAGGCTCTTTATGGTAGAAGGTGTAGAACTCCTCTGTGTTGGTATGAGTCGGGTGAGAATGTTGTGTTGGGACCAGAGTTGGTGCAGCAGACTACTGAGATAGTTCAGATGATCTGCGAGAAGATGAGAGCATCTCAGGATCGACAAAAGAGTTATTATGATAACCGAAGGAAAGAGTTGGAATTCAGTAAGGGTGACCATGTATTTTTGAGGGTTAACCCAGAGACTGGTGTTGGACGTGCATTGAAGTCCAAGAAGTTGGATCCAAAGTTTATCGGGTTATATCAGATTTTGCAGAGGATTAGTGTTGTGGCTTATAGGGTGGCGTTGCCACCGGAGCTTTCGAACTTGCATGACGTGTTTCATGTGTTGCAACTTCGAAAGTATGTACCCGATCCGTCACATGTGATTCAGCGAGATGAAGTCCAAGTTAGAGAGAATCTAACTATGGAGACGTTGTCGTTGAGGATCGAGGATCGCAAGATAAAGTGACTCAGAGGAAAAGAGATACCTTTGATGAGAGTGGTTTGGGGAGGTGCTGCAGGAGGCAGTGTGACCTGGGAATTGGAGAGCAGGATGCAGGAAGCGTATCCAGAGTTGTTCCAATCAGGTATTTTCGGGGACGAAAATAATTAAAGTGGGGGAGAGTTGTAACGCCCATTTTAATTATTTTTATTTTCGGTGTAATTTTTATTTTTGGCGTGCTTGCGTGGATTTTGGTTAAGGAGTAAGTTCCATAATACTAGAAAATATGATTAATGATGATAATAATATCATAATTAGTAAGGTGTTACTATTATTAATATTATTGTTATTATTATCATATTAATAATATTATTGGAATAATAATATAATTATTGGATTTTTGGAATTAAAAGAAAATGAGATTATTATTTATTTATTTGGAATAAAAATGGATTAATTGGGATGGGGGCATGTTTGGCATTTGGCATTAGAGTTGGAAAAAGAACACGGTTTGTGAAGGAAAGAGCACGGTTGATAGAACAAGAGCGATCAAGAGCAGAAGCTTGAGCAGGAAGGATTTTCGTGTGGATTGTGAAGCTTCATCATCATTAGAAGCGCATTCGAGGTAAGGGGGGGATTGATCCGTTGAATTGGTATTTGCATGAGTAATTGGTAGAAAGGGGAAATTCCCTAATCCCTATAGTTTGATGATGAATGATGTTGATCGCATGTTTATATCGATGTTATTATTGTGTTGTAATGTGTTAAATTCGTTGCATGTGGGTGTGAGCAATTGTGTGAGTGTTTGGGGTTTCCGAGTAGTTCAAATTTATGCCGGAACTGAGGAATTGTGTAGAGCTAACAATTAATCGGGCTAAATCGAGGATAGATGTTGCAGTTAGGATGTGGAACATTTGTCTGGTATGATGGGGTTTGGCTTGGAGTAGAATCGGCTGAGTTCGGAGTGTGTTTCCGACTCTGAGCTGTGGTTTTATTTTTCTAGAAACCCAGGTATTCACTGGGCGAATGAGGGGGCGAGCCTTCGCCAGGCTTCGCTAGGCGAACTGGGCAGCGAATGCTGCCAGTAGCCTCTGTTTGGTTTCACCAGGGGTTTCGTCGGGCGAATTTTCAGCGAGTGTTCGTTGCGGGGCTTCGCCAGGCGAATGCGCCAGCGAGCCTGACATCAGATTGTGTTTTGCTGCTATTCTGTGTTGATTTCTTTGTGGTTTTGGACCCTTGTTGGTCATGTTTAGTGGTGAGCTTATTAGTGAGCTGTGGTGAGTGTATGTATGGTGTCGGAACGTGATTCCATGATATCCGTGTGATTATGATATTTGCATTGGTGTATGTTATGATGGATGACTGTGATGATGGGCGAGATATATTTGAGATATGATAAATTGTGATCAGTAGGATCGTGTGCACCTCGTGTGTTTAGGTTCGTGTGTTGTGTGATGAGTGGATCAGTGGGATCGATACGCTTTATATGCGTTGTGTTTGTATGCTGTTGTGATGATTGGATCAGTAGGATCGGATGCACTATGTGTGCTTGGTGTCTATGCATTATATGATGCAATGGATCAGTAGGATTGTGTGCACTGCGTGTGATGTGTTGTTGTGCATGGTGTCTGCATAGCATATGGACGTGGTGAATCATTGCTCGGTGGAGTGTATGTGATTCACTCACGTACTCCAAGTGGGGAGCGTGGACGTGGTGTGTAATTCACTCACGTGCTCCAAGTAGGGAGCATGGATGGGACTTGAATCGTTGCTCGGATGGAGTGTAGGCGATCACCCGTGTTCCAAGTGGGGAACGTTGGTAGGGATAGATCGTTGCTCGGATGGAGTGAATGCGATCTATCCTGAGATTTGATTATATGGGCTCAGGAGGAGCGTGGTAGGGATAGATCGTTGCTCTGATGGAGTGTATGCGATCTATCCTGAGTTGAGTCGGTATCGTATGTTGTTGAGTCAAGTGCATGGGTTGCATTGTTGTATGTGTGTCGTGTTGGCATGGGACAGTAGGTCCGGATATGTTATATGTATGAAATGATGTGTATATGTTTCTGCCTTTTATTTCATGTGCATTTATACCGTTAATATTTGATCGTGATTTCTCACCCCTCTGCTGTTGTTTTGGTCTGTGCTTCTTCGGAAGTACAGACAATCCAGGTGTTTAGTTAGCTTGGATGTGGCAGTGTCATAGGATTGCTCTGATACGTAACACTGGGGATTTTGGGGAGTTTTCATGTTTGTTAACGATCTTGTGTGCCCCCGTGGCGTATCTTATTTTGTGGATTGGCGATGATGTTGGATGATTCTTGTATATTTTGGGCAATGGCCGTACATGTTGCACATGATGATATTGATGATGTATATATGATATGTGTTTTATGACAAACTAGTTCTTTTTCCGCTGCAATATTACAAAGAAATTAGTTTGAGAAATGATTTGTGGAATTTTGTTGAAAATTGTGACATCCCGTTGTGGGAAAACTCTGATATGTGCTTATTTTAATTGCTTTATTCTATTTTGGGGAAACGGGGTGTTACAACAACTACTAGGTTTGAGTTAGTCTCCCTTTAGTTTGTCCTCTCTCCTTCTCATCTTCAAATCATGTCAAAAAACTTAATAAAGGTTAATGAATGTTGTGCGTTACGAGCCTTAAGTACTTAGGAAATGATGATTGGGTGGTTGCCTCTCAATTGTCTAGAATGTTAGTGTATGTCCTTTGGACGATATGCGATGCATTCACTCCTAGGTCATAGTCTTTAGTGCAACATGAGTTACAAATTAAACTCAAAACACTTCTTCACTAAAAGACACAAAAACAACTTCAAACTTCTTTTTGTCATTTGGGACCCTTAATAATGGAAAACCTTTTTCATAAAAAAAAGTGTTGTTAAGCTTTGGTTCTGCCGTAAACAGGCATTGTCCCTAACTGCTAGCACGAAGGTTTAACCCTACTCGGGTAAAACAGTTTGAATCAACCGGTGTTCTAGTTAGCCCGAACTACATTTGCTCTGATTTCTCGTACCAGACGAGAATACGTAGGCACGAGACGCGATGTCTCGGCGAGCAACCTTCCCCACCCTTTCACCTGTAGTTAGCCGACTACGTTGACTCTGACTTTCCCATTGCACGAGGGAATACGTAGGCACAGAGCGACGATGCTCTGCCGAGTCTCTTTTCTTTTCTTTTTTTCATGTGAGCCAGTAGCGTAGATAGTTTAAACGCACCTTTTAGATAGACAACAAGTGTAGATCCCGTCGAGTACGACAAACGTGAGGGGTGTTCATACCTTCCCCTTGTGTAACCGACTCCTGAATCCAGAACTTAGTTGCGATGACCTTGTCTTTCCCTTTTTCGTTAGGTTTTTTCGTTCATTTCCTTTCCCTCTCTTTGGGATAAATAACGAAAGGTGGCGACTCTTCTGTTTTCTGCTGGGTGTTTTCACAGTTAAGACAAAAAGTTGAGGAAGTGTTTGTTATAGTTCCTCACTTTAAAGAAGTGGAACGTATTAAGATTATTTATGATAGTAGAAAACCAGTTGTTACTCCTTTGGTGATCAATGTTCCTGGACCCACCCCTTACACTTCTAGTAAGGCGATCCCTTACAGATATAATGCCACGATGATGGAAAATAGAAAGGAGGTACCTTTGCCCTACTTTGCCTTCAGTTGTTAATATCGCGGATGTTAGTAATGTAACGAGAAGTGGTCGAGTTTATCCTTCGGTACCTTCAAAAGATAAAGGGATCTCATCGGAGCAACCAATTTCAAAGGTTCCGATTATGGAACAATCTGGTTAAGAGAAGTGAATACAAACGTCCGCTGTTACAAACGAATTTCTGAAGTTGATTAAGAGAAGTGAATACAAAGTTGCAGATCAGCTGTTACAAACTCCATCTAAGATTTTTGTGTTACAGTTACTCATGAGTTCTGAAGCCCATAGAGAAGCTCTCCAGAAGGTATTAGAGCAAGCATATGTCGAACAGGATGTAACTATGGAGCAATTTGATAACATCATCGGTAATATCACTTCATGCGACAATCTCAGGTTTAATGAGGAAGACCTTCCGGAGGAGGGAAGGAAACATAATATGGCCTTGCATATTTCTGTGAACTGTGGGAATGATTCCTTGTCTAGTGTGCTGGTTGACACTGGATCTTCTTTGAATGTGATGCCCAAAACTACTTTGTCCAAATTATCTTATCAGGGACCGCATATGAGGCCAAGTCATGTCATCGTCAAAGCTTTTGATGGATCTAGAAAAATGGTAATTGGTAAGGTGGACCTACCAATGGCCATTGACTTGTAAACCTTTATGATCACGTTTCAGGTCATGGACGTTGGCGCCGCCTATAGCTGTTTGTTAAAAAGGTCGTGGATACATGAAGCTGGGGAAGTTACTTCCACTCTACATCAGAAGTTGAAATACACTTTTGAAGGTAAAACAGTTACAGTTTGTGGGAAACGAGCTGTAGTGGTGAGTCACTTATCATCGTTTTCATATGTCAAAACTGAAGAAGAAGTTGGTATGCAGTTTCAGGCTTTATCTATTATGGACAATGGTGCTCAAAAATCCAGAGTACCTATGTCATCCTTTAAAGACGCACAGCAGGCTGTGAACAGTGGTTCTCAGGCAGGTTGGGGCAAGTTGTTGTTTTTTCCAGAAAACAAGAATAAAGAAGGTATCGGCTTCTCCAACAGTCCTTCCCAGCAAGTTATCAGAAATCAAGAGTTTCCGCCGATCAAAGAAGTGTTCCGCAGCGGAGGGATCATCTATCCTCCTCACATTAATGTCGTGTCAGAAGATGAGCCTGAAGGCTACATATCAGATGGTTCTGCAAGCCTCTCCATTCCATTTGAAGATTATGAACCCTATATGGAAGATCCGGGTTACGTCTCAGACAACTTTGATTACAGTTTTGGAGTCTATGTTGTTACTGAAGAGGATTCCAATGAAGACGTTCCCGATTTTGTGACTCTGGGAGTGTCGATCAAGAACTGGAATGAGTCTGAAGTCCATGTTATCGTTCATATATCAAAGTAAAACATTTTTTTTAAAGTTTCCGCTCTGCCCAAGACGGAAAATTTATTGTGTGGGTTTACTTTTTAATAATTCCCTTTGCTCTGCCCAAGGTAAAGGTGATCTTGTTGGGCATTTTGTTCAGACTTTGCTATCATTAATAAAATGTCATTTTTTTATTTCGTTTTTGTGTTCTTTTATCTTTCATTTATTATTCTGTTGGAAAATAATAATAAGTAGCATCTTGCGTACACGTACTTTCCACTTTATAAAACTGAGTCAAACCATATCACATGCGCAGATTGCTGCACAAATCACATCTCGGGAATAATGACCCACTTCATTCGTCGAACTTCTAATTTCCTGTGTTCGAGGCTGAAGATGATATTCCAGAAGAGATCTATAGACTGCTTAAGAATGAAGAGAAAGCTATTCAACCTCACCAAGATCCAATAGAAGTGATCAATCTGGGTACAGAAGAAATCCGTAAGGAAGTGAAAATTGGAGCTTTGCTCAAGTCTGATGTGAAAGAACAGTTGATTGAGTTTCTTAGAGAGTTTTTCGATGTATTTGCTTGGTCATATCAAGACATGCCTGGTCTCAACACTACTATAGTCGAACATCACATGTTGTTGAAGCCCGAATGCCCGCCAGTTAAGCAGAAACTCAGAAAAACTCGATCTGATATGGCTCTGAAGATCAAGGAAGAGGTACAGAAACAGATTGATGCAGGCTTTCTTGTCACTGTTGAGTATCCGCTTTGGTTAGCCAACATTGTGCCCGTTCTGAAGAAGGATGGAAAGGTTCGTATGTGTGTGGATTACAGAGATTTGAACAAGGCCAGTCCTAAGGATTATTTCCCACTTCCTCACATCGACATATTGGTGGACAACACCGCAAAGTATGAAATCTTCTCTTTTATGGATAGGTTTTCAGGATACAATCAGATCAGGATGGCTCCCGAGGACGGAGAGAAGACGTCATTCATTACACCATGGGGCACTTTTTGTTATAGAGTTATGCCGTTTGGATTAAAGAATGTCGGGTCAACATATCAAAGGGCTATGACTACTTTGTTCCATTATATGATGCATAAAGAGATTGAAGTGTACGTGGACGATATGATAGCCAAGTCTAAAACCGAGGATGATCATGTTAAGCATTTGTTGAAATTGCTTGGTCGACTGTGAGAATACAAGCTCCGTTTGAATCCCCACAAATGTACGTTTGGTGTACGATTAGGGAAACTATTGGGTTTTGTAACACCCTTCTAAACCCCGCAGAAATATATATAAATAAATCAGAGTAATTATCATGCATTTCACAAAAGAGTGTCACATAATTTTTCAAAACATCACATAAACCTGTCATGCTCAATAACACTTAAATAACTTCATGCTTTTCATGCACTTTCACATTAGCATGTAACAACAAATTTACTTTAATCATAATAGACATAATGAAAGTCTCATGCTCATCTCATTCATAATCAATACTTAGGCTTAAAAGCCAATACTTCATATAATTCAAAATAACAATAACAAAATAAAGTAGAGTACATAAAGTATCTCTCAAATATGAAATCGAAATATTCCCTAGTGTTACATAATCAGAGCATGACTCGACTCAAAATAAATAAAGACACAACTCAAGTTACTCCAACGACTACCTTGCGCTAGAAGCAATTATACTCCTCGGTACCTGAGCGATGTCGTATAAAACATCATTCCAACAGAAGGGTGAGAATTCACATAATTATTGAAATTATAAGATAATAATTAATTTAAGGCATACAAGCATAATTCAATTATTCTCACACTTTAAAATTTCATCAACAAAGTATCACTCAAGTAACGATACCATCCACAAGTATATACACACAATCCACAATTTCACTAATTTCAACAATTCACATAGATACACATAATCTCATAGCACAAACATATACACAATGAGACTCAATGCAAAAGTCAATGCAACTCATGCCATGTGGTACCAATACTTGTTATTATTCTTCGGTTTTTACATTAAACCGAGTCCATTCCCTAGACCAATAACACAGAAAAAGCTCATTCCCTAAGCTTTCAAACTCCGCTCTAGGTTTGTGACAAGTCACTAGCTCCCACGGAACTAACAAGCATTGCCTCTTGACACAAATGATGCATATGCAAATTCAACAATCATATGCAATTAAGATCATTCCCTAATCTTAATATTCAAGCATATCTTCAATAATTCACCACACTTGAATTACTACACATTTGTGCATACACAAGTATCAACTCAATCCAACTTCAATTCACAAACCACATCACCAATTAAATATAAAATAATTAATCATCATCAATAGTTAAATTCAATATTCGTAAATAGTCAATTTCCGATAAATAATTCAATATTCAATAAATAATTCAATACTTTAATAAGCAACCAATATTTTAATAAATAGTTAATATTTAATAATGTACAAGAAGTATTCAATATTTAATAAATTTTTAATATTTTAAATAAATATTTCAATATTTTAATATAGATTCCATATTTGAATAAAATTCTATATTTAATAAAGTTTCTATATTTTAATAATAATCAATATTTTAATAAGTTCTAATATTTATTGAAGTCCCAATAATTTATATAAAGTTTCAATGTCTAATAAACATTCAATATTTTATAATTATCTAGTAGTTTAATAAACATCTCAGTTCCTAATTAATACATATATGCTACAGTATATGAGAGAAAAAGAAGGATCACACTCATTTCATATTATTTTTCACACTACAGTTTAATGAAGACAAGGATCACAATGTTCATGTACTAATTTCCTGCGATACTATTCATATATATAGTATCATTTTTTTTATAATTATTTTTCAACTAACAATAAACATAACTTAAATTAATAATCAATACAATCACCACATTAGTTATGGTCATGACCTCACCATGCTTACATTTAATATTATTGAATTTAATGAAAAGGTGCTACAGGTGAAAAAAATTGATGAATTACATTTCCATTTCCTCTTGGGCATCGCTACAGTAAGTGTAGGTGTAACTATCCATTGTTTATGGCTTTTCACTACAACATAAAGAGAAAATAAAAATTCATTTCATCTATATTCAGGTTTAATGCTACAAGACAATTATGGAAAGGTTCCCATTATAATGGTTTTTCTTACGCATCAGTAAGGAGAAATAAAAGAAGTCATATTATTTTCTACTGGTTCAGCAAATATACATATTCTAATTTCAATGGGTTTACTCTAAATATTGAATGAGTTTCTATAATATACCAACATATTAATTCTAAAACACATCTAAAAGATTATCTCTAATAATTTCATGGAAAGTTTAGGGTTTCCACCTAAACATATTTCTACCCACTAATCATTATCAAATCATCCCAATAAATGAGTAAAAACTCACCCTTACCTGAATTTTTGATATTCTTGAGCCTTCTCTTGATTCCTCCTCTTCTTCTCCACTCTATTCTTGCCTCATTTTCCCCCTTTTTCTTACTAACTTTCTATTCTTATCAACCCTAACAATTGTCTTTAAATAATTGGACTTATCACAATTTCTATTCACACCCTCCATTAAGCCCAATTACCAATTCTAACAATTCTATATTATTCTACCAAATAGAATATATCATATAATTTAAATAATAAAATTAAATCAATTATTTCAAATATGTCCAATAAATCAATTAATCCAACCAACTTAAATAATTTAAATAATTTACATAAATCTAATAAATCAATTAATTCATATAAATCAAATATTTCATATAAATTCAATAAATCAACTAATTCAAATATATCAAGCAAATTAATTAATTCAAATAAATCACATAAATTAGTTTATTCAATTAGGCACAAAATCACACAATTAATCAATTAATTTAATTAAATAAATAATTACTAAAAATTGGGGTGTTACAAGTTTCATTGTCAGCCAGAAGGGTATTGAAGTGGATCCTGATAAGGTGAAGGCTATTCAGGAAATGTCAGCTCCCACCACTGAAAAACAAGTCAGAGGATTTTTGGGACGTTTGAATTATATCTCCAGATTCATATCTAATATGATTGCTACATGTAAACCTATTTTCAAGCTTTTGAGGAAGGAACAAGGTTATGTATGGACTGAAGATTTTCAAAAGGCTTTTGATAGTATTAAGGAGTATTTGCTTGAACCTCCTATTCTGATTCCGCCGGTTGAAGGACGACCTCTGATCATGTATTTGACCGTGTTGGAAGACTCGATGGGTTGTGTACTCGGTCAGTGAGATGAAACAGGAAAGCAAGATCATGTCACTTATTATTTAAGCAAGAAGTTTACCGACTGTGAGTCCAGATACACTATGCTTGAGAAGACTTGTTGTGCTTTGGCATGGGCCGCCAAACGTCTGTGACAGTATATGTTGAGTCACACTTCTTGGTTAGTTTCAAAGATGGATCCTATCAAGTATATCTTTGAGAAGTCTGCCTTAACTGGAAGAATTGCTAGATGGCAGATGTTGTTATCAGAATATGACATCGAATACCATACTCAGAAGGCTATTAAAGGAAGTGTTTTGGCTGACCATTTGGCACATCAGCCTATTTTGGACCATCAACCCTCAAATGATGATTTCCCTGACGAGGATGTTATGTTTTTGAAAATGAAAGATTGTGAAGCACCTTTGCCGGATGAAGGACTCAAACCAGGTTCTCAATGGGGTCTGATTTTTGATGGAGTTGTCAACGCTCATAGGATAGGGATAGGTGCAGTTATTGTGACTCCTCATGGGTCTCATATCCCGTTTACTTCCAGATTGACATTCAAATGTACCAATAATGAAGCTGAATATGAAGCATGCATCATGGGTCTTGAGGAGGCAGTGGATTTAAGGACCAAGAACTTGGATGTGTTCGGTGATTCCGCTATAGTAATCTACCAAATCACAGGAGAGTGGGTAACTAGACAAGATAATTTGATTCCATATAGGGATTATGCAAGAAGACTGTTACCTTTCTTTGATAGAGTCGATTTTCACCATATCCCTCGGGATGAGAATAGGATGGCAGATGCGTTGGCAACTTTGGCCTCCATGATTGTGGTAAACTTTTGGAATGATTGTCCTCGGATTGATGTAAGACGTCTTGACAGACCAGCTTATGTTTTCGCCATCGAGGATGTTGAAGACGGTAAACCCTGGTATCATGATATTGAAGTGTTTCTCAGAAAGCAAGAGTATCCTCTGAGAGCCTCCAACAAAGATAAGAAGACATTGAGAAGGTTGGATGGTAATTTTCTCTTGAGCAATGATGTACTGTACAAGCGGAAGTTTGACATGAAACGCTCTCGTTTTCTCTACACGGATATCGTACTTCGGTACGCACGTCGACTGGGGCAAGTCCATTTTCACTTGTTTACCGTATGGAAGTTGTACTCCCGATAGAGGTTGAGATTTCCTCTATGAGGATTTTGATGGAAGCAAAGTTATTAGAAGCTGAATGGTGCCAAAACAAATATGATCAGCTGAACCTAATCGAAGAGAAAAGAATGACGGCACTGTGCCATGGGCAATTGTATCAGCAGAGGATGAAGAAGGCATTCGACAAGAAGGTTCAACCCCACAAATTCAAGGAAGGCGACCTTGTACTCAAGAAAATTCAATCTTTCCTCACCAATAACAGAGGAAAATGGGCCCTGAACTATGATGGTCCATACGTGGTGAGAAAGGTTTTCTCAGGAGGTACCCTGATGTTAGCGACCATGGACGGAGAAGAAATTACTCGCCCAGTGAATGTGGATGTCGTCAAGAGGTATTTCACTTAGAACCTAGGAAGTCCAAGTCAACTTAGGGAGAAACGAGCTATTATTCCCTAGATGTAATCGCTATTATTATTT
Organism: Lathyrus sativus; assembly: GCA_963859935.3. Taxonomy (NCBI): domain Eukaryota; kingdom Viridiplantae; phylum Streptophyta; class Magnoliopsida; order Fabales; family Fabaceae; genus Lathyrus; species Lathyrus sativus. Next base: position 350,344,404 of record OZ012739.1, on the reverse strand, counting down.
TCCAACATTGTAATATTGGAGTTGTGCCGTTTTGCTGACTACCATTCAGTAAATGAAAGTTTTTCTTTTCACTTTTGTGCGTTAAATGTTTTATTTTTGATAGCAAAACTCTAGAACAAGTTTAAAACCTTTTTCAAATTATTATTTTTTGTTTTACTTGATATATGAATAATGTTTGGACGTTCGTGGTCGTTTATTTCATTCATGAAATTACCATACCGTGTTCCTGTACAAGACGGATGAGGACCTACCCGAGATACCAGATATTTATCATGTAACAGAGCTTGATAGTTTGATCCCCGGGGTATTTCTACAGCAAGCTTCCTCTCTCCAGGTGATAGTTGATCTGTGAAGATGTGGCTCGAGTACCTCTTTGCTCGAGATGTTTATTTCATCTCTGTTGGTTTTGATATCATACGCATAACATATAAGTAGATAGCATAGCATGTGCATTTTTCATCCTTGCATTTGTTGAGCTGTCACTTTGGTCGTGTTTATCCCCCAAGTGACTGGGTGTGTCTTCTCCTTCCAAGTAGAGTTGTCGACCCTAGGCAGAAAGACCTCATATTTCTATTTCCCCACAAAGTTCGATCCTCTTGGAAGACGGTTGTTTTAGTACATTCCCAATTGAGTTCATACCTCAATGGTCGAGTCTGTGAGGGCAAGCTGTCTCACAATACAGGCCTCCGAGTTTTTCGATGATGACAAAACAAATTAGAAGCATCATGCTATATCTCTGTTTTCATTGCTATACCTCGTGTTTCGGTGTTAAATCGTTATACCCTAATATGTGTCATTACTGAATGTAGCAGGATATGCAAAATGGAAAAAGTTGTTAATTTTGCAGGTTTCTAAGCAGTGAGTCGACCATACAGTCGGCGCATGAAGCCTGGCATTTCTCACGGCTCAGCGCATGGAAGCTATGCGTCGACCGTACAGTCGGCGCATGAGTGTTTTGATTTTCCACGGTTCAGCGCATAAAGACATGCGTCGACCATGCCACTCAGCGCATGGTGCTGAGGATTTCCCACGGGTCAGCGCACGCCGACCCTATGGTCGACCGTTCGCGCGCTGTGCTGTTTTTCTTGCTGTGTTTAAAAATATGTTTTGTTGGCTGTTTTGGTTATTACTATAAATAGAGTTTTGTTCATTTTTTAACAACTAACAATTGAAAATCTTGAGTAAATTGTCAGGGCAAGAAACGTGAAATAGGTGCAACAAATTTCTTCATCTTCATCCCTCACACAACACACAAATCCACAAATATACACAATCATTTTTGCTGAGATTAGTGTCTTGTTCAAAGGGTGATAAGGTTCGAACGCGTTGATTGAAGATCCGGTTCGAGTGGAAATTGGGGCAGGTGTTTCTTGCAGAAAACCTTGAGGGTTTTACCCATCAAGACTAGAAGGTTTTGAAGGGCTTTTTTCACGGAATAGTTCATTCAACATTCAAGCAGGTGCGAAGGTAATTGATCAACGGAAGGTTCATCAATTTAGTAGCGAGGGCGTTGAAGTGTTGAAGACTTTCCGGGTTTGATTTGTTGGTGTCTAAGATCAGCCGAATCGAAGGTTTGAACAATGGAAGGTTTTTCATTAAGGTGGCTGGAATCGGAGGTCATTCACAACAAATTGAAGGGCTTGATTCATCTTGAATCAAGGTGCAAGAAGTGATAGCAAGCATCAACAACATTTGAGATTGTTTGTATCATTGTCTATCAACTCTTGTGTAAACTGTTCATTCCAACAGGTGATATATATTCAATATATCTCAATTCTAATTTTAGAATTGAGGGCAGACGTACCCCGAAGCGAGGACGACGGGGGAACTGCCTCATCAAATCGTGTGTTCTTCATTTTCTGTCATTTTCAATTCAGCTTATAAAATAAGTGATTCTAGCTTAAGTGATTATTGTCAAACTGTGAAACAAATTGAGTAAGGTGTTGAAACTCTGTTTTTAACTACTAAGTACAATAAAAATATTGTACTAGGGCATTTCCAATCCCTCACTCAACATAAATATCCTTTGAGATATTTGTGCACACAAACTGTTCGACAAAAGTCCTGAACTAAAATTGTCTTATTTTGCTTCTAGTTTTTGTGTGTCTAGTTAATCATTGGAACTAGGCCACCTTGCAAATTGAAGTAAACAATTGATAAGCATAGTTTGTGTTGTGATTTTATTTTTCCGAATTGTCATAAATCCATAAGCTTACGTATATCCGGTTTTCCAATAACCGTTCGTTTTTAGACTACATTTTTCCTCGGCCGCTTCCGCACTTAAAACATTTTCAAAACCAATTTTAAATTGGTAGCGCCGACTCAAATTTTAATCAGGGATCTATTCAACCCCCCCTTTAGATCCGTGCCATAGTCTAACAAGTGGTATCCAGAGCTCCGGTTATTCGGTGCTTCAAATACAACGAGATAGAAAATGGCAAACGAACCTAAAGGGGCGTACAATAGGGCTCCTGTTTTCAACGGTGAAAATTACAGTTATTGGAAAGACTGTATGCGTGTGCATATCAACTCCATAGATAGAAAAATATGGAACGTTATCCTTAATGGTCCAATAGAAATTACTATGACCAATGCAGATAATGTAGTTGTGCCAAAGCCTGAAGCGCAATGGACCGATGACGATGAGAAAAAATACAATTATGATTGGAAAGCTAAAAACATCCTAATCTCCTCATTAGGTGTAGATGAGTATTACCGTGTATCCCATTGTCCTACTGCTAAGGCCATGTGGGATTCACTACAAATAGCCCATGAGGGGACAACCGATGTTAAGTTAGCTAGGATCAACACTCTTATACAAGAGTTCGATCTCTTTTTCATGGAGCAAGGGGAAACCATTGCTGACATGCAAAAGAGATTCACTCATCTTATCAATCGCTTACATTCACTAGGTAGGCCTATTTCCAATGATGTTGCTACTAATAAAGTGTTGAGATGTCTTAGCAGGGAGTGGCAGCCAAAAGTAACCGCTATCAAAGAGGCAAATGATCTTACCATATTAGACTTGACAACATTGTTTGGCAAATTGCAAGAGCATGAACAGGTACTCTTGAGCCTAGATCAACGTGAGAAAATGGAAAAGAAAGACAAAGCGAAGGTGAGTGAAAAGAAATCGATAGCTCTCAAGACATCCTCTTCGAAGTCTCAAGTAAAAGAGCAAAATGATTATTCCTCGAGCGACGAAGAAGAAGAAGACACAAGCGAAGATATGGGGTTGTTTGTTAAAAGGTATAACAGTTACGTAAGAAAGAACGGCATACAACATTCCGAGAAGAATTTGGTAAACTTTCGGAAACAATCAAGACACTCCAAGGATGATGACTCGAAAGGTAAAAAGACCAGAGGGACGTGCTATAAGTGTGGAAAGCCCGGTCACTATAAACCGGACTGTCCAATGAATAAAAAGGGAAAGGATAAGGAATCCTCAAAATCACACAAGAAATCATCGAAGCCTAGGAGAGCATAAATAGCATGGGAAAGTGACAGTAACTCTTCCTCCTCTGATGAAAGTTCTAGTGATGAAGAAGAGTCCGTAAATCTATGCCTCTCTGCAAATCAGAAAAATAAGAAAAAACAGGTACGTAACTCTAAATATGATGAGTCATCCAATATGTCGCATTCGGAATTACTAGCCGCATTTCATGCCTTACATAATGAAGCAGTTGAAGCCTTTAAGAAACTTGCTTCTAATAAGAAAATCTTTACGCATTTAGAGCATAAGGTTAAAGAGTCCGAAAAGAAACTAGAGGACCTAAAGGCTTCCATTGTGAAAGACAATGAATCGGATAGTAAGGACGATAGAAACCCTTTCAACTTCGGGTGTAGCACTTGTCATATTTGGCAAGGTGAGGTAAGACACCTCAAGACCAAATTAAACAAGGCACTCGAGCCTAAAATTACATATGCTATTGATCAAAAGGATTTTAGAAAAAGTATGATTAACCCATACCAAAAATATGCATATGTAATTAGGGATCAAGCAAGTGAAAGTGTCTCTAAAGTTGATTTTGCTTGCTTATACTGTTGCAGGAAAGGCCACTCCATTGGTAAATGCCGTTTTAGAAGGTTTCTTGTTCCTAAAGGCATCTACCAATGGTTGCCCAAACGCAACCATTTTGTCGCTAACCTATTAGGACCCAATATGCCATTGGGTACCTCCTTGTGCTAATTATGTTTTGACAGGTGAAATGTGTCGAGACCACCGAGAGAAGATGGGTTCTCGATAGTGGGTGCTCAAGACACATGTCTGGAGACATATCCTTATTCATAGACTTTGTGGCTAAGAAGAAAGGGTTTGTAACTTATGGTGATAACAACCGCGGAGCAATACTAGGCAAAGGTAGTGTAGGTAATTCCGCCTCTGCTATGATTTCCGATGTATTGCTTGTCGAAAACCTTAAACATAATCTGCTTAGCATTAGCCAATTGTGCGACAAAGGATACAATGTATCCTTTTCAAAAGATTGTTGCAAAATTGTGCATGAAAATGATAAGACGAATATGTTCAATGGTTTTAGAGTAAACAATGTATATATGCTTGACTTAAATGAAGTATCATTAACAAGCGATAAATGCCTCGTAACTATGAGTGAAGACTCATGGCTATGGCATAGGCGTTTAGCGCATGTTAATTTTGATTTACTCAATAAGGTAGTCTCAAAAGACCTAGTCTTAGGACTTCCCAAAATTAAGTTCACCAAGGATCACCTTTGTGATGCTTGTCAAAAAGGGAAGCAAACGAGGATCTCATTTAAATCTAAAAAGATAATTTCAATAACGAGACCTCTTGAACTTCTACACATGGACTTGTTTGGGCCGTCTAGGATCAAAAGTCTCGGAGGAAACTATTACGGGTTCGTAATAGTGGACGACTTTTCTAGGTTTTGTTGGACCATCTTCTTAGTAAGTAAAAGTGATACATTCGCCGCTTTTGAAAAATTTACTAAGCTTTCCCAAAACAAGTTAAATACAAACATAGTGTCCATAAGGAGTGACCATGGAGGTGAGTTTGAAAATCATTTGTTTGAAGAATATTGTGGTAACCATGGTATTGATCATAACTTCTCCGCTCCACGCACTCCTCAACAAAACGGGGTTGTGGAGCGTAAAAACCGTATTTTAGAAGAATTGGGAAGAACAATGATTAATGAGAGTGGTTTACCTAAATATTTTTGGGCCGACGCCATTAGTACAACATGCTATGTTTTGAATAGGGTACTTATTCGCCCCATTCTAAACAAAACATCGTACGAACTCTTAAAAGGGCGGAAGCCAAATGTCTCTCACTTGCACGTGTTTGGATGTAAATGTTTTGTATTAAACAATGGTAAGGAAAACTTGGGCAAATTTGATTCCAAAGCCGATGAAGGTATCTTTCTTGGATACTCTCACTCGAGTAAAGCATATAGAATATATAATAAATGATTACTTGCTGTAGAAGAGTCTGTGCATGTTACTTTTGATGAGTCCTATCCGAGAAATGTCGGAAAGGATAGGTTTGTTCATGGTGCAGGTACATCCACAGAAGACATACTCAAAGATGGCGAAACAGGGACTGATCAACCTGACAAAGTCAAAGTTGAGGAGGATAAGGATGTATATCATGAAGCAAACGAGGAAGCTCATCCGCCTACAAACGATGATCTCCCTCAAGCCTGGAAATCTTCTAAAGATCATCCAATTAACAACATTCTCGGAGACATCACAAAGGGAGTCACTACTCGATCGAAGCTAAGTAACTTCTGTTATCACTTCGCTTTCGTGTCACAAATGGAACCTAAAAATCCTAAGGAAGCCCTACTCGATGAACATTGGTTTCTGTCAATGCAGTAGGAACTAAATCAGTTTACTAGAAATGAGGTTTGGGACCTTGTCCCTCCTCCGCGAGGTCATCGAGTAATCGGCACCCGATGGGTGTTTAGGAACAAGCTGGACGAAAACGGGGTAATAACTCGTAATAAGGCGCGTTTGGTAGCGCATGGGTATAACCAAGAGGAGGGCATCGACTATGAGGAAACTTACGCTCCGGTTGCCCGACTCGAGGCTATACGTCTTCTTCTTGCTTTCGCATGTGCGAAAGATTTTAAGTTATTCCAAATGGATGTCAAAAGTGCGTTTCTTAACGGATACATAAATGAAAAGGTTTACGTGGCACAACCTCCGGGTTTTGAATCTCATGAGTACCCCGATCATGTTTATAAACTAAAACGGGCGTTGTATGGTCTCAAACAAGCTCCTAGAGCTTGGTATGAACGCCTAAGTAAATTTCTACTTGATCAAGGTTACTCAAGAGGAAAGGTTGACACGACCCTCTTTATTAAACGTCAAGGAAAGCACTTGTATTAGTTCAAATCTACGTTGATGATATAATCTTTGGATCGACTAACATGAATCTCGTGAGAGAGTTTTCTGTTCTTATGCAGGGTGAATTCGAGATGAGTATGATGGGAGAGCTCACATACTTTCTCGGCTTGCAGATTAAACAATTCAAGGAAGGAACTTTCGTGAGTCAAACAAAGTATTGTTTGGACCTTCTCAAGAGATTTGACATGGCAAAATCCAAGGCCATAGACACCCCCATGCCTACATGTGCAAATTTGAATAAGGATGAAAGCGGTAAGGACGTAAAGGTAAAAAGGTATAGAGGTATGATTGGATCACTTCTTTATCTCACTGCGTCGCGTCCTGATATTATGTTTAGCGTGTGTATGTGCGCAAGATACCAATCATGTCCTAAGGAATCCCACCTAAAAGCTGTTAAAAGAATACTTCGGTACCTATCTGGTACTCCAAAGTATGGTCTGTGGTATTCCAAAGGTAGTGATTGTTCGTTGGTAGGTTATTCCGACTCCGACTTTGCGGGTTGCAAATTGGATAGGAAAAGCACTAGTGGTACGTGTCATTTGTTTTCAAATTCTTTGGTTAGTTGGCATAGCAAAAAGCAAGTTTCAGTTGCTTTATCAACTGCCGAAGCTGAATACGTTGCCGCCGGCAGTTGCTATGCTCAAATCCTGTGGATTAAGCAACAATTATTGGACTTTAATCTCAAACTTGAACGTATTCCAATTCTATGTGACAATACCAGTGCTATTAATCTTACCAAGAATCCGGTATTGCACTCTCGCACTAAACATATCGAAATTCGACACCATTTTCTTCGTGATCATGTTGAGAAAGGCGACGTTGTATTTGAACATGTTGATACTAAGAATCAACTAGCGGATATTTTTACTAAGCCGCTAGCCACCGAACCTTTCTTTCATATTCGCCGAGAACTCGGTATTCTCGACATTTCGGAACGGGAGTCATCATTTACTCATTTCAGCTTATTTCATTCGCATCTATATTTTGTACTTCTAACAAGTTTGATGTTTTTGCAAGTACAAGTATGGTGTTTATCAAGCTTATCCGGCATTGAGGTGATATTGTTCCTCTTCCCTCTCTTTCTATACATACAAGTGTTATTTGTGATCTCAAAGTAAAATATATTAACTATGGTGCATATGTGAATCATCTGTTGTGTATCTAAAATTGCTTGATTGAACATTTTTGTTGTGGCACTATTGTCTGCATTCATTAATCATCATGTAATATGAAACCAGGCAAAATTCTGCATTTTCAGGTCTTGAGTCGACCATACCAGAACATAGGTCGACGCACGCTGTTAAACTTTTAAAATTATTGAAATTTTTAAATCATGCGTCGACGCATGCAGAGCTATGGTCGACGGCTCGCTGAAAAATTCAGTTTTTCTGGCTGTTCGTTTCTGTCTCCTCATAAATGGTAGTTACATGCATCCATTCATCTTCCTAGGGAGTTGCATCTATTCTCTCCACTATTTTTTTCTGTCTCTTCCACTTTCCAACAAACCCTAGGTTTTCTCTTAAAAAGGGTGAAATTCTTGGTCTAAACCCACAACAAAAACCTCTCAGTTTAGAATTCTCCAACCTCTCACTATCCACCAAAAATCTCTACCCATGGCTTCATCTTCTCACAGACCCACTAAAAAGAGGTCAAGAGGGTCAACTTCTGCTTCAATACCCATTACCCCCGAATCTCTTGTTCATCCATCTCTCCGAGAGAACTTCAACAAGGACATTGGTCGAAGAAAGGTTGTACGACAACATGCATTCTATGAACTTGTTGCCGAACGAATGCATCTTGGAGAAATCATGACCTTTCTCTCATATCACGGCATTTGAGAGATTTCTTGAATGCAATGCCAAGTACAGTGAAGACCTGGTACGTATTTTCTATACTGGTCTCAATGATAAATTTCATGGTGAAAACTTCCACTCTGTTATAGGACCCACTCAGGTATCTCTAAATTCTGAAATTTGGACCAAATATTTTGATATGACTGTTGAGGAAAATGAACCTCCTTTGGCTGAAGTAACTGATTCACGCACTATTGAAGGTTATGAGTTCAAAACTGCTCTGAATGGTATGCTTAAGCGACCCTATCCTGACCATATTGTGAACAATGCGGCTTTCCCACGATCTGTCACTTCAGGTAAACTCAAAACTTCAGCAAGAATTCTTCAATGGATTGTGGCGCGCATTCTGCGGCCCAAACAGGGTGGATTATCGAGGGTGGAACAGGCTGAAGTTCATCTCTTACATATTCTGGGTCACGGCATCAAAATCAACTGGCCGTATGTATGAATTACGTGACTCCAAACGAAGTACGGCACTCGCCTATGGATCCTTCATCCAAGAAGTCCTAAATTCTGCAAATGTGAACTACCCCTCCTTTGCATACACTTCCATTTCCGCTGAAAAAGAATTCAGTCCAAAAGTTTTCTCAATGATGGGATACGTCTGGATACGTAAATACCAGAAATACAAGTTCTATCGCCGCGCAAATATGCCTCAGTCAGAATCATCAAGTGAAGAGAGTGCAGATGAGTCCGAAAGTGAAGAAAATGAAGCAAGTGCAGATGGTTCAGATGAAAGTGAAGAAGACCAAGAACAGGATACACAGGCTGTTGACACAATGCAACCCGACCAAGCTGATCATACAGAGCGCCAAACCTATGAGCCTCCAGACAACTCTCAAGAGCCGCCACCAAGTTTCAACCTCAACTATCAAGAGCCGCCACCAAGTTTCAACCTCAACTATCAAGAGCCGCCACCAAATTCCAATCTCAATAATGACTGGACTGCTTACACGGGTCAACAAGAAACTGACAGTGAGGAAAACAACCAAGGCTGGGGTGAATGTTGTTGCACCCTAAAATTTGCCCAACCTTATTCACTTGGTTTATGTTTCAATATCATTAGCATTTGCATATGGAGTCATGTACATAGTCTAATCATCTGCGTAGCATAAGCATAACAAGTCATTCAACAGGGGACCAATCATTATTCTCATCTCTAGAGGCCTATCAAGAGGTTGTTATTCAAATTCAATCTCATTCAAGTCATCAGAAAGAATTGGGAAGCCATCAAGTCAATGGATCAAGCAGTTAATCTATCTCCTATCTGAGGGTATCTGAGGATCAACAAGTAAGTGGTGAGTTGTGGATGAAAGCATGGGGAGTATCTAGACATCTTGGAGGACTTAGAAGGTCATATAGAGAAGGAAACAAGTCATTGGTGTAGTCACAAGAATTGCAGTTGAAGACAGTCAACTAGGGTTTCATCTGGGTCAACCCTGGGTCAACTCTAGGTCAATTGACTGATTGAAAGGCATTGAGGGCTATTGAGGAGATGTGGGGTTTATAATTTGACATGAAGAATAAGGATGTGTTGTTATGCTAAGAAGAAATCAAGAGAAATTAAGGAGAAGAGGAGTTTCTGTGTAAAATCCCCTAGTTTAGGTCAAATTTCCAAGCAAGATAAGTCAAAATACAAGCTTCAAATGGATCCTTGGCCAAAATGGAACTTGTAGAGGATCTCAAGACCTTTAATTTGAGTGGTGGAAGACATCAAGGAGATTTATAGAACTCAAGTTATGGTCCTTGCAAGTTACAGGTCATCTGAGGTATCTGAACTTTTGTCTGTGAAAGTGACTTGACTTCCAAGCAATGTTTACCCCTCAAGGAGATTTCAAATGAATTTCTGATCAACATAAGAGTTGTTCCTTATTGTCTTATCTTTCTATAATGGTATAGTATGCCTTCATATGATTTGTGGAACTCTACTTATGGTCTTGGCAAGCAAAGGGTATTTTGGTCATCTGAGGATTACAGGTCATTCCTAGCCTATGCCCAAAACTCATACAAGGGAGCTTCAAATGAAAAACTTCCCAACATCAAAGTTGCTCAAAATTCCATTTTAAGTCAAGAAAATAAGTCATGGAAGTTTGTAAATGCATGGAACAAGACTTGATAAAAGTTGGTGAAAAATGACTTAAAAAAGGCATATAACTTGAAAAAGTTCAAGTTGGAAAATGGTTTGAGAGATCTACAAATCCAATATGGGTCATCCAATATACCAAATTGATTCCCAACATCATTTTAAAGACATTGGTTCAACCACATTTTTGATTTTAGGCTTAAAAATTGGACTTCCTTTGTAAAGTTGTTTCTTGCATCATAAGGCAACATGGTAAATCTTCACACAAGGCAAGGAAAAGATTGGTTTTTCATACATAAACTCCTAACATCTCATGAGAGGAGATTTTAACACAAATTTACCCAAGGTGCAAGCATGATATGAGATGATTTAAGATACCATCAAATGATAAATTCATGAAAGTTCCACAAGCTTCTAGATCCCTCTAGGACCAATCTAGAAACTTCTCATTCTGTTAATCCTCACCTACATAAGGAAATGAAGCCATTTGTGCATTGGTTGGTGATTCTTTGAGCTTGCAAACACTACTTTGATTCCTTCACTCCCATTTTCATTTTCTATTCAAACTCCATTGAATCTTCATCAATCATCTCAATTTCTGTTATTATCATCATCCACCATTATCATAGAGTAATTGGCAAAGGAAATTGAAGGGAATTCGTGGCTGGTTAGGGTGATCCAAGTTTACACTCCAACTTGCATGAAGAGGGGGATAGAGTGATTCAAGAAGATTGAGCCACAACTATTGCAAACAGAAGCATCAACATCCATAGAAGATCAGTTAGAGCAAGTGGCAAGAGCTGGAAGGAGATACAACCACCATTACCATCATCATTTGGTAAGCTTGCATGATCATTCGAATCCCAATGTTTATGTATAATTAGGGTTTGTTGTTAGGATAAACTTGATAGAGACCAATTAGGGATGCTTTGTGAGTAGTTTGAAGACCTTTCATGGAGGTTCAGAATGTGTGCACATTTTTTCCAAGATCAAGATCATGTTGATTATTGAGTTTGAATGCATGTGAATTAGTTTAGAGAACTCAGTGTAGCCTAAGGAGTAAGAAGATATTATTAGAAGTTCGAATTGTTAAGGTTGCAGAGGATGTAAACATGTTGTACCCAAGCTTTGTTGCTTTCGGTTTGAAGGTTAGAGAAGGTTTCAGTGGACACTAGCACCATGGCTGCATAGAGGGCAACGGATGGAGTAATTTTGATCTTGGACTCGTGTGATTTCATGGTTAAATGAAAGAGAATGAGGGCGTGGAAATCCTGTGCATGAGAGTGGTCTGCATGAAACCCTAATGGCTAGAGGAAGACGATGGCCAAGGGCCCTTGGATCTGATGGGAAACCTTGACTTGACCAAGGATCTAACGATCCACATTCAATCTGAGTTTGGAGGCAAATTTCAAAAAAATGAAACGCTGCGTTTCATTAAAGTGTACTGGTGGGCCGTTTCTGTTATCTGCACCCCCACTCTTGCTGGGCCCAACGTGTATCCAAGTGTTTTCTTACTTTTCATACCCCCCTTGTCTTTAATTCATTTTAATTTCTTTTCATTTTGCATTCATTTTAAAAAAATCATATCAAATTGAAAAAACATTATTTTTTAATAATTCTTTTTGCATAATTTTATTTAAAGAGTCAAGAAAATTATAAAAAATAAAAATTGCATTTTATTTTTTATTTGGTATTTTTCCCATATTTTCTAAATAAATGCCTATTTTAGGTGTTTCATTTCATACATGATTTTGTTAATTTTTGTTCTAATGGTTGTTTTAATATTTTTCACCCATTCTTTTTAGGTTGATTAGTAGACATTGTTAGCTTGTACATGCAATTTAGTTCATATTTTTAGGAATTAATTTTAGGTGATTAGTTTAGGTGAAAATAACATGAATAAAATTAGGGTTTTAAATCAACTTAGGTGAGATAGTTTAATTCTTTTAGGAAATTTTCATTTAATTTTTGGGGTATGGACTATAGGGGTTATGGGTATAGGATAGATCCCCTTAGAAATCACTAGGATTCCCCTACTGCTATTAGTATATACTGCTATATTTGGTTGATTGGTGTGGTATGCCCTCTGGGGATTATTGATTTGTCTGTGTGGGTATTGGGATTGTCTGGGGATTGGGGGAGCTGAATACTGGTGATGAAGAAGCCATTGGAGATCCAGAGCTTGAAGACCAACTTCCAGAGATTGATGAGGAGATTCCTGCTGGCAGCTGTTGAAGAGATTAGGGTTTAGGAGCTAGGCAGAGCTCTAGATTAGAAAGCTTGGTTCTCAAACATGGAAGGTTTTGACTGCCTCCATTCCTCTCTGTGATACAGAGTCTCTCTAAGACACTCACCCCCTTCCTTTGGAAGGCTTGGTGCTACTGTTTAAGGGATAGAACTCTTGAGAGAAATTGTCTTATGTGTTAGTAGCAGTTGGTTTGCCACCCTTGGTAGTCAACTAGTTGCTCAACACCCAATTCACTCTTGTGATTGATCCCTCAGCTTGGAGGATGAGACTTGAAGAAAAGCCATTGTAGACTGAAGATTGACAACCAGAGCCCTTGCTTGAAGACTGTGGAGATAAAGATTGATGCTTGCTGAAGCTTGAAGTCAGAGCTGCTGATGCTGTTTATTTTTTTTCTCTGCTGTATTTCATTTCTTGATGTATTGATTGGTTTTCATGACTGTATTGTTTGCTGTTTACCCTGTTGGGGTTGAAAGTGAATCCTGTTCACTTTTGCCTATTGTTTTCTAGGTTCGAGGTTGAGTGGGACTCCCTTGCCTCGCTTGTATTGCTGCATGCATGCATTTTACTGCTTTACTGCATATATCTGATATTGTTTCTGTTTTCATCTATTCCCTTAGGATCTCTGTTTATCTCTGTGCAAGAGAGGAGCATGATAGACACTAGGTCTTAACCCATGCATGATAACATTAGGGTAGTTTGATTCCCTTCGCAACTGTAGGATAGAGTTCTGTCTCTTCTTCCTCAAAAACAAACAGAAAAACACAATAAAATTTCAAACACAATAAAAGACACTTCTTCCGTAAAAGAATGTGAACTCATCAAGACGTCATTTTTGTCCGCTTGGACTGCTAATCAGAAAAACCTTTTCAGAAGGAATAAAATCAATCAAGACAGACTTGTGTCGTACGTGGCCTGAACTACGTTTGCTCTGATCTTCCATGCTGTGTGGAAGTACGTAGGCATAGGATGCGATATCATAGCGAGCAACCTTCCCTTCCTTTCCCGTAGGTAGGCGAACTACGTTGACTCTGATTTCTCGTTCCAGACGGGAATACGTAGGCATAAAGAGCGATACTTTGCCGAGTCATTTTATTTTCATTTCATTTTTCTTTTAACCCTTAACCCTTAGTTTAGATAGAATAACAATCCATACCCGAAAACAAACGTGGATCCCGTCGAGTACGACGGACGTGAGGGGTGCTAATACCTTCCCCTTGCGTAACCGACTCCCGAATCCAGGTCTTGGTTGCGACGACCATACCCTTCCCGTGTTGTGCAAGGTTTACTCTGAGCGTTTCCTCTCCCTACCGTGGGATAAATAACGCACGGTGGCGACTCTTCTGTTCAGTCGGCGCCGATTTTCGCAGTAGCGACAGCTGGCGACTCTGCTGGGGATCCAACGTCCCCTAGCTGCTAAGGACTGCGACAGTTCTTATGCATTTGGGATCCAACGTCCCTTAAGAGAGTCAATCCTAACGCTTGTTTTCCCGTCAAGGATTTTGTATGGATTTATATTGCTGACCTTTATTTTTAGCATTATATATATTGATTATTATTGCTGTATTTTGGGGTGTGACGGGTGTTCTGATATTGAGTGAGAAGCCGGACCTGGGCTTGAGTGCACCTAGAATTAGAGTAGAGATTAGTTGGCGCCCGCTTGCTTTGCTTGCTTTGGTGTCCCGCGAAATCTACACTCAGACGAGGTTCCTCTGGTTGGCCTCCTGCCCCTTCCTTTGGTTGGCGTGGGTTGCTGGTTAGTTGAATTGTCGACTCTGGGGACCGATCATTTGGAAGTTGGCTAAGTGAGGCCTCTTCAGGATTTGATGATGCCACTCCTTCTGGGAATCGTATCATCACCCTGAAAGTCTGTGACGCCGACGACCGCATAGGATGCCGTACCTTGTCAGTTACTAGGACATCCACCTGTGAGAGGGTTTGGGGATATGCAGGTAACTAGACCTTCAGATACCGGTTATTTCTTGATCAGAGATCCTGGGTATTTATGAGTTATGAGGTCTGTCAGAGACCATTTTTGAGATGTGTTACGAGGTCTGTCAGAGACCAGTTGAGGAGTTCTGAGGTCTGTCAGAGACCTATTGAAGTTATGATTTGAGGTCTATTAGAGACCAGCCAGAGTTATGGGTCTGTCAGAGACCATTGTTGGAGCTTTGTTGTAGGTCTATCTGAGACCAGGGTTTTATGATTTCCAGAGAATCTATCTGAGACTTTTTTATATGGTTCAGGCTATTCAGCTGCGGCATTTGGTCCCCGTTGCATGTTACTTGCATTGCATTTGTTTGCATACTCATCATTGCATCCCACTAACGTGTGTCTGTGCTGCAGGTGCATTTGCATTTCCCTAGTTCTAGTGTCCGGATTTCTGAGTGATCGGTCATGGCCAGCTTAAGAAGGACAGTTGCTTACAAATTGCCTACTCCTGATGTTGTTCCCCTGCTTGGGTTGATCTCTCTGGATGATGAGGATGTTCGTAGGAGCTTCAGAATGAGCTATGGAAGACTATTGAGATTGGTGCGCAAACCCACGGAGATAGAGCTAGATGGGCTGTACGCTTTGATGCAATTCTATGATCCCGCATTGAGATGTTTTACGTTTGCTGATTTCATTATGGGGCCTACCATTGAGGAGTATGTGGAGTTTACTGAGTTACCCGTGCAGAACCAGGTTCCATTCATTCATTCTGGCATTAAGCCCAAGCCGGAAGACTTGGCAAAAGCTTTGCATGTGGACGCTTCTGAACTGTTGACTACTGTTTCCCGTGGAGTTCCAGGCTTCTCACTCCAGTTCTTGATCGGTAAAGCTCAGGAGTACGCTAAGAGCGGGTGTTGGATTGCCTTCAATGCTGTGCTGGCTCTGTGTATTTACGGCATAATATTATTTCCCAACGTACCGGATTTTGTGGACTTCGATGCCTTCTACTTGTTTGCCGCTGGTAATCCTGTACCGACCTTGCTCGGAGACTTCTATCACTCACTGCATTACAAGAATGAGAAGGGAAGAGGAAAGAATGTTCATTTCTGTGTACCCTTGTTGAATATGTGGTTCAAGAGTCACCTTCCCATGAAGGGATCTTTTGTGAAGAGTGCAACCACAGCTAGCTGGTCAGAGCGCCTGATGGGGCTATCTTCCGAAGACGTCGAATGGTTTGATAGAGATCTGCTGGGATCCGAGCTTATCTTCAGTTGTTCTGGTTACCCTAATGTGCCGCTGATTGGAAGAAAAGGGTGTATTAACTACAACCCATCGCTGTTGGTCCGTCAGTTCGGATATGCGCTGAAGAACCCGCCAAAGGAGGAAGAAGTACAGGAATCTCTGTACTTCACCGGAGACTTGAAGGGGGAGTTGTTAGCCAAGCTGCAGCATGCCTGGACGCGTATTAACCGAAGAGGGAAGCCGTTGTTAGGGAAGAATGACTGTCAGGCCTATGCACCTTACAGGGTTTGGATCCAGGAGAGAGCAAGTCAGTTGCGGATGCCATTTCCAGATGCACCAGTTCTTGTTCCCATTCCGGTAGCAGAGCCAACCACTAATTCTCGGGAAGCCTACGAGCAAGTGGTGAAAGAAAAAGAAGCCTTGATGAAGATCAACGAAGGGTTAGAGCAGGAGCTAGCCCAGATACGCAGCGAGAAAAACAAGGCCGTGTATGCTTTCCAACAGCAGATTGAGCTAATGAACAGATTAGGGGCTGAGTTGACTGAGGAGAGGAAGAAGCGCGAACGTCTGGGGCAAGAGTTCAGAAGCTCCCATGACATGCTTGAATCCAAGAAGAAAGCGCTTGACATCGCTCACCGAGAGATCTCTTCTTGCAATAAGACCTGGAATGCCATGCTCACCAATAATAAGAAGAGGGAAGATAAGTTGAAGCAGCAAATTTCCGACCTCGAAGAGCAGTTGAAGTCCAGCATCAAGAAGTGCGAAGAAGAAGTGATGTCCAGGTATAGTCTCCAGAATGCACTAAACAAGGCCATCAAAGGTAGAGATGAAGCTGTGTCTCAGAAGCGTAAACTTGAGGATCGTTTTGGAGAGGGGGCATGGGAAGAAACTGCTGAAGACGTGCGGCGTGTTCTTAAGAAAAGAAACCAACTTGTTGAAGGGCTGCTTGCTCGACCAAGTCATCCGGAGACCAAGAAGTTGCTAGAAGAGTACCAGACCTATGGGGATGTTTGATCATTTCATATAGTAACTTGTATGCTTTATTTGCATAGTGCTGACCATCACCAGGATTGTTGGTCGAGGTCATGCCTTCTTTTGTTGTACTCTCAATGATATTGTATTCTTGGCTTATTGGTTTCTCAGCAATATATGAGGCTTTCTGTGATTCAGCTCCGATCTTTATATCGATAGCACTGTCACCGCACTGGCACCTTCACACTAGAATCGGGGAATGAATTTCCCTAATGCACAGACACACACGTTGCATTGCATTCATATTCATATTGCATTACAGGTAATCTTTTGATGGTGTCTTATTTCCTGCTCTGTAACAGGTATTTTTCAGGATTGCAGATCAGCACCCGCACCGCTATTCCACTCGCACCAACTGTCGAAGAATCATGGATCAAATGCAGAACGAGATGCAAGATGTGCGCGAGAAGCTAGCTCTCTTTATGCAGACCATGGAAGCTATTGCAAAAGGCCAGGAGAATTTGCAAGCCATGGTGCAGCCTCTGTTGGCCCGAAATGCTGGTCACGGTAACGAGGAGCATCAGTCTGTGCGAGTCGATACTGTTCATGGAGATGGCACTCCCACGCCAGTGGCTCCACCTGTAGTCAATATACCTGCTGCTAATGTCAACAACGCTACCGCTGCTGTGAACGGTAACGTCGGAGCTGGGAACGAGACTGCTGTCCATAACGTTGGGCTTGGTGATGTCAACTTGGGTGATAATATGGGAGGCAACGGCTTTGTCAATGCTGGATTCGGGTTCAATGATCAGGGATTCGATAATGCTGGGAAATATGGTTTCAATACTCAAGGCTTTGGGCAAGATGGTTATGGTGTGGCCAATCAGGGTTACGGAGGTTTCGGAAATGGAAACGGCGCTGGGTTAATGGCTTTCGGGCCTGCTGGAGGTGTTCAGGGATACGGCAACAGAGGCCGAGGCCCGGGGATGAATCAGATTAGAGCTGGCCGCAATAATGGATATGATGGGTATGGAGCTGGGAATGGTATGTGGCAAGAAGATCAGCAGGAGGACGCTTTCTCCGGCGGAGGTTTCGAAGGGCCGATGGATGACTCCCAGAAGATCAGAATGCTGGAAGAGCAGATGAGGGGGGTCCTGAACCAAAGTGCTGTGGGCTTAGACATGGAAACAATGGGTCTGGTACCTGGCTTGAGGGTGCCAATCAAATTCAAAGCTCCTGCGTTTGATAAGTATAAAGGGGACACATGTCCGAAAGTGCACGTGCGGGCCTATTACAGAAAGATGTCTGCATATTCAACTGATGAGAGAATGCTAATGCATTTCTTTCAAGATAGTTTGTCAGGCCCTTCCCTAGAGTGGTACATGGGGTTGGAGCCAACTAATATCAAGACATGGAAGCAATTGGCGGAGGCATTCGTAGCTCACTACAAGTATAACAGCGACTTGGCGCCCAATCGGGTCCAATTGACAGGGCTGTCTCAGAAGAAGGGGGAGAGCTTTAAAGAGTACGCGCAAAGGTGGCGCGATATGGTTGCCAGGGTCCGTCCTCCTTTAGAAGACAAGGAAATGAATGACATGTTCGTCGGCACATTCACAGGCTTGTTTCATGACATGTTGTTTCATACATCTCTGGCCAGTTTTTCAGACTTAATTCTGATGGGAGAAAAGATTGAACGTAACATTAAGCAAGGAAAGTTCCAGGCTGAGGAATCAACTGCATCTGGCAGTAATAGGAAGGCTTTTGGTGGGCGCCGTCAGGGCGAGGCAAGCGCAGTGTTTGGAGGCAGAGGCCGAGGCCGAGGCAGGGGACGAAACCAATATCATCAGCCGCAGCAGGTAGAGAGTGTTACTATTCCATATCAACAACAACCACTTCAACAACAACAACCGTCCCAGCAGCAGCCAATGCAGCAACAGCAGCAGCCTCAGCAGGGGGCACAACAGGCTCAACGAAGATTCCAGGGCGGTAAACCAAGAAGAGTATTTGAGAAGCCTCCCTCAACCTATGCAGATTTGTTGCAGACATTGTTGGGTTTGAACCTGGTAGAGAAGAGAACTCTGGCACCGATAACGGGAACTCCCCCGTATGGTTATGATGCAAGAAGGCACTGTGAGTTTCATTCTGGGGCTCCGGGCCACGATATAGAGGGTTGCCATGCTTTTAAGCATGTTGTGCAGGATCTTCTGGACAATAAGACTATCAATTTCGGAACGGCAGGCCCGAATATAGTGCAGAAACCCATGCCTAATCATGGGGCGAACGCCATTCTGACTGAGGAAGGGTTGAATCTGATTATGAATGTCGACGATTTAAAGACGCCGCTAAGCGAGATAAAAAGCAGACTGTTGCAAGGGGGTGTTTATCCAGGGTGTGACGAGTATTGCTTAGAATGCTGGACCCTAGCTGGGGGGTGCGATGAGTTGAAGAAAGGCGTTCAGGCTTTAATTGATGGAGACACATTGCAGTTTGACCGAGCAGCAACTGAGGAGCCTGCAGGGGCAGTAGCAGATGATCAGAGTGATGTGGCCACTGTAACGATTCCTCGAAAGACAATCACTATTGCAGCACCGGGCCAGCGACCACCGATCACCATAACTAAGGCCGGACCAATCCCGTACGAGAACACTAAAGCAGTCCCATGGTCATATGGGTTGGAGGTGTATTGTGACGGGATAAAGATCGATGTTAATAAGCAGCCAGCCGAGACTGTAGATAACGTTGTTGGTTCAGGAGGTATGACAAGGAGTGGTAGGATCTTTATATCGCCTGAAGTGGAGGCCGAAAGACTAGCAAAAGGAAAAGGGAAGATGGTCGAGAATGTCCCAGTGCAGGCAAGCGACAAAGAAGCGGCATCGAAGGATGTAGAAGAGTTCATGCGCTTAATTCGAAAAAGTGATTATAAAATTGTGGAGCATATGCAACAGACGCCGTCCAAAATATCCATCTTGTCATTGCTCTTGTGTTCGGAAGCTCACAGAAATGCTTTGTTGAAAGTCCTGGATACTTCCTTCGTACCCCAAGACGTCTCCGTGAATCAGCTGGAAGGAGTGTTGGCACATGTAAATGCAGGCCACAGCTTGGGCTTTACCGACTTCGATTTGACCCCGAAAGGGAGAGATCATAATATGGCGCTGCACATATCCGTCGAGTGTAGAGGATCAGTAATGTCGCATGTATTGGTCGACACCGGATCATCTCTGAATGTGATGCCCAAGAAAGCGATGATGAAGCTGGATGTCAGAGGAATCCTGTGCACACCAAGTGACTTGGTAGTTAGAGCCTTTGACGGCACGCGAATAACGGTCTTTGGATCGATAACATTGCCCCTGCAAGTAGGGCCGGAGGTGTTTGCAACTGAGTTTTATATCATGGATATACAGCCTGCGTATAGCTGCCTGCTCGGAAGACCCTGGATTCATGGGGCTGGGGCAGTCACGTCTACCCTGCATCAGAAATTAAAATATATGGTCGGAGACAGCGTAGTCACCGTATGCGGAGACGAAGACATCCTGGTCAGCCATCTATCGTCGTTTAAATATGTGGAGGTCGACGGAGAGATCCACAAAACACCCTGCCAGGCATTTGAAGGGTTGCGTGTCAAGGACAAAGGTCCCGGGCCGAGCAAGGTGTCAGAGATAGCCGTCTCGTCGTATAAAGAAGCTCAAGCTCTGGTGGAGGCAGGAGAAGCAAAGGGCTGGGGCCAAGTGCTGGATATCCCTGTGAAGATGGACCGGTTCGGGCTGGGGTACCAACCGTCGTCATCAACTCCTGCTGTGGGGGCACCCCGTTTCAGAGGGCCAATAACCATCTCTTCCAGTGGAGTATGTCATGAAACCATCAACGCTGCTTTGGAGTCTGACGAAGGAGACAGCGACTGTGATAGGGATGCCTGGATTCAGCCAAGCACGCCAGGACAAGGACTGTGCAACTGGTCTATTCAGGAGCTTGTTCCTGTGACTCTTAAACAGTAATGCTTTGCTTTATTAATTGTTGAATAATCTGATGTCTTGCCCGGGGCATCAGGATTTGCTTAGGGCTGTGTTGTTATGAACATTGCGTGTTAATCATTAAATAAATGGCGTTTTCTCATGTGCAAATACTGTAATCTCTGTCTTTCTTATTTTATATTTTTCAATAAAATGGCAATGTGGTTATTCGTTTTATACGCATTTTGAAGCACTTAACCATTCCTTTTGCAGGATAACATTTTCAGATGACATCCTTGAACCACCCATGACTCGTCCCGACTTTGAGCTTCCGGTATTTCAGGCCGAAGAAGAGGTTGTCGAAGATAGCGACGTTCCTGAAGAATTGTCTTGGTTGGTGAAGCAAGAAGAAAGAGCCATTCTGCCTCACGACGAGGTCATCGAGATTATCAATTTGGGGTCGGAAGGGGTTGAGAAGAATATTTGTATCGGAGTCGCACTGCAGGATAATATCAAGCGAAGACTGGTTGAAATGCTCAGGGAGTATAATGATGTATTCGCTTGGTCATATGAAGATATGCCAGGGCTCGATACAGATATGGTCGTGCACCGTCTGCCACTAAAAGAAGAATGTCCGCCGGTCAAACAAAAACTTCGCAGAACTCGACCAGACATGGCAGTGAAGATCAAAGAGGAAGTTCAAAAACAGTGGGACGCCGGTTTCCTGGCTGTGACAAAATATCCCTCATGGGTTGCTAACATCGTACCAGTGCCGAAGAAAGATGGCAAGGTTCGGATGTGCGTGGATTATAGAGATTTGAATAAAGCAAGCCCAAAAGACGATTTTCCGCTTCCTCATATTGACGTGCTAGTTGATAATACTGCTCAATACTCCGTATTCTCCTTCATGGATGGCTTTTCAGGCTATAATCAGATTAAAATGGCGCCAGAGGATATGGAGAAAACTACTTTCATAACGCCTTGGGGAACATTTTGCTACAAAGTGATGCCCTTTGGCTTGAAAAATGCTGGGGCAACATATCAGCGTGCGATGACGACTCTTTTCCATGATATGATGCATAAAGAGATCGAAGTTTATGTTGACGATATGATTGCCAAATCTCAGACGGAGGAAGAGCATCTGGTGAATCTGTTGAAGTTATTTAAAAGGCTTAGGAAGTTCAGGCTGAGACTGAACCCTAACAAATGCACCTTCGGGGTGAGATCGGGTAAACTGCTGGGGTTTATCGTCAGTGAAAGAGGAATAGAGGTCGATCCTGCTAAAATAAAAGCGATTCAAGAAATGCCGACGCCTAAAACAGAGAAAGAGTTGCGCGGGTTTTTAGGGAGGTTGAACTATATCGCTCGGTTCATATCTCACCTAACTGCTACGTGTGAACCATTATTCAAGCTGTTGAAGAAAGACCAAGCCGTAACGTGGAATGAAAATTGTCAAAAGGCGTTCGATAAAATAAAGAAGTATTTGCAGGAACCTCCTATTTTGATACCCCCAGTGGCAGGGATACCCTTGATCATGTATTTGACGGTTCTTGAGGGAAGCATGGGTTGTGTTCTCGGTCAGCACGACGAGACAGGGAGAAAAGAGCATGCGATCTATTACTTGAGTAAGAAATTTACAGATTGTGAATCTCGATACTCGATGCTGGAGAAAACTTGTTGCGCGCTAGCCTGGGCCGCCAAACGTTTGAGGCAATACATGCTGAATCATACAACCATGCTCATCTCGAAGATGGATCCTATCAAATATGTATTCGAAAAGCAGGCGTTGTCAGGGAGAATTGCCCGTTGGCAGATGGTATTGACTGAATATGACATCCAATACGTCTCGCAAAAGGCTATAAAGGGGAGTGTGCTATCTGAGTATCTGGCGGAGCAGCCTATTGAAGATTACCAATCTATGAGGTTTGATTTTCCTGACGAGGATATCATGTACCTAAAGATGAAAGATTGTGAAGAGTCGTTGCCAGATGAGGGGCCAGAGTTGGGTTCCAAATGGAAGATGATATTTGACGGAGCTGTGAATGCTTACGGTAGCGGAATAGGGGCAATCATCACTACGCCGCACGGGTCGCACATCCCGTTTACTGCCCGATTGACCTTTGCTGTTACCAATAATGAGGCCGAATACGAAGCTTGTATAATGGGGCTTGAAGAAGCCATTGATTTACGAATCAAAAATCTAGACGTATACGGAGACTCAGCTCTGGTGGTGAATCAGATCAAAGGGGAATGGGAGACACGTCAGCCCAACTTGATACATTACATGAATTATGCGAGGAGATTGTTGCCTTTCTTTGACAAGGTTAAGTTGCATCACGTACCGCGGGCAGAGAATCAAATGGCTGACGCCCTCGCCACTTTGTCTTCCATGTACAAGGTCAACTTCTGGAACGAGGCTCCCAGAATCATTATCTCTCGGCTTGACAGACCAGCTTACGTATTTGCTATTGATGAAGCATCCGACGAAAAACCGTGGTATTTTGATATCCTTAATTTTCTGAAGAATAAAGAGTATCCGGCTGGGGCATCCAGTCAAGATCAAAAGACTCTCAGAAGATTAGCGGGTAATTTCTATTTGAATCCAGATGGCGTCTTATACAGAAGAAACCACGACTTAGTGCTGTTACGTTGCGTAGATGAAAAAGAGGCAAAGTTGCTCATGGAGGAAATACACGAAGGTACCTTTGGTACGCATGCTGGTGGGCATGCTATGACGAGAAAGCTGCTGCGGGCGGGGTATTTTTGGCTGACTATGGAAACTGACTGTTTCAAGTTTGCGAGGAAATGCCACAAGTGCCAAATCTATGCTGATAAGATCCATGTGCCTCCGAGCCCTCTAAATGTGATGTCATCGCCTTGGCCATTCTCGATGTGGGGAATCGACATGATTGGAAAGATCGAGCCGACAGCTTCTAACGGGCATCGGTTCATCCTAGTAGCAATCGATTATTTCACCAAGTGGGTAGAAGCGGCGTCTTACGCAAACGTAACGAAGCAAGTGGTGGCTAGATTCATCAAGAGAGATATCATTTGCCGATATGGGATTCCCGAGCGGATAATCACGGACAACGGTTCAAATCTGAACAACAAAATGATGAAGGAGCTCTGTCAGAATTTCAAGATCGAACATCACAACTCCTCCCCTTACCAACCTAAGATGAATGGCGCTGTTGAAGCGGCCAATAAGAATATCAAGAAGATCGTCCAGAAAATGGTGGTGACCTATAAGGATTGGCACGAGATGCTACCTTTCGCTTTGCACGGTTATCGTACGACGGTACGCACATCAACCGGGGCAACCCCGTTCTCGTTGGTATACGGAATGGAAGCGGTACTACCGTTGGAAGTGGAGATCCCTTCTCTGAGGGTATTGCGAGACGTTCAGCTGGACGAGGCAGAATGGGTGAAAGACAGGTTGAACCAATTGAGTTTGATGGATGAGAAGAGGCTGGCTTCTCTAGCATACGGGCGCTTGTACCAAAGCCGAATGAAGAAAGCATACGACAAAAAGATACATCCGCGAAGCTTTCAGATGGGCGACCTTGTGCTGAAAAGGATTCTCCCGCCGCAAGCAGATCACAGGGGCAAGTGGACCCCCAACTACGAAGGACCATACGTTGTCAGGAAAGTCTTCTCAGGAGGAGCGTTGTTGTTGTCCACTATGGACGGTGAAGACTTCACGTCACCTGTGAATTCGGACGCAGTTAAAAAATACTTTGCTTAAAATTGACCCGCTGGACAGAAAAAAGAGAGTCCAGGCAAAAATGGGGCATCCTGGCGAACCAAAAACAGAATGAAAGGTTCGGGCAAAAGTTAGGGATAAAATTGAAAAAAAATGTACACCCGCGAAGTTGAAAACCTACACTGGGCGGCTTCGGCAAAAAAAGGGTATCCCGGTGAACTGAAAACCTGTAAAGGGCGGTTCACGCAAAAGTTAGGGATGTGAAAAGCAAATGACTGCGGTCCGAATTTGATATTGCAATGAGCAGCAGTGCGGGAGAATACCTAAGGAGTCGATTATCAGATACAACCTCTTCGGAAGAGTGGATACCGGGAAAGCATTAGAGTCGGATGAGTCATAGGAGGGTCAGTACGTGGTGTTCGTCTGCATCCCATTGCCGACATGTGTACAAATTTAATTTGTCAAATATTTATGCTTCTTGTGCATACTTGTGTATTTGCTTTGCGTAGCTTCCTTATTTCAGGAGTTACATCCCGTGTACAAAAATTCCGCCCATTCAGGAGCCCAATCAATAGAATATGTTATTCAGTATTTGATGCTGGTTCTTTACTGTTTTGTGCATGATAAAACGCCTAAGTTTATTGAAACTAGCATGTGTATAACATCACCGGCCCTTGCCAATGATTGCTAAAGCTTTGAATTCACTGAAAATAACGTCACTAACCTGAATCGATTTGATTGCATAGGCTTGTCTTGTCTTGTTTGTGTTGTTGCAGGTTTCATAACCGTACGAGGAAGGTGAACAAAAAGGTTGCAATAACGAAAGACTCGACCCCCCCACGCAGGTCATGCATGTTCTTCCTGAAGAAGGATCGAATCCCCCAGATAGTTGCAGCGTGGCCAAAGGACATTCTCCAGCAAAGTCGTTTATCCTCGCCAAGTTTGGCGATTCCTAGATTGAAGGCTGTATTCAGACAGTGCATCTCGAGTAGAGCGGTTTTAATATTTGTGAATTGTATTCAGACAGTTCACCTTTCCCCGCAGGGTCATTTACTCTCCCCCAGTGGAGTCAGTTAATTCTTCCCAAGAGAATCATCCCATCCCCAGTGGAAATCGAAGAGTAAAACTCTCCCCGACAGAGTTGGTGTGGCGCATTGGCATTTATTTTGCACAATACCGTGTGATATCCGTTCACTTTCCAGCAGAAGTACAATCATACCAAGCGCATCTGCTATTCTCCAGCAGAGTTGTATTCCCCAGCAGGGCGTTACTTCAATGAGGTGACTGGTATTGAGTTCCCAATTTCCCAGCTGAGTCGACTTCGCTCCCCCAGCATTTATTTTGCTGGGATAATTCCGTAGCGTCTGGCTATCCCCAGCGGAGTTGGCATTATCTTCAGCATTTATTTTGCTGAAGCGAGTTCCTGTATCTCAGCAGTTCGAGTCTGCATTTGCATTGGCATATAGTGTCGTACTTGCATCCGCCAAATAAAAATGTGTAGCATTTCCATGTCGAATGGATCATTGCATCATTGTCAAACGCATGCGTTATGAAACATAAACCAGGTTGGCTAACCTTTTGCTTCAAGTATTGTTTCCCTTGCAGGTAGAGAGAGTTCTTGCTCCAATAAATCAATAAACAGTTGAGGTCTCGGCGTGAGACAATCAACGAAACGTCAGCTGTGGCACTATTCCCCACAGAGTCAGCAGGATAAGTTTCTCTTTGTCCCCAAGCAGAGTTGCTCATTTCCCCGCCAGGGTTTCTTGTTGAAGTTCCTCCAGTCCGACCAGCGGATTGTTTCTTTCAAAGTTGTTGTTACGTCAGCATTAAAAGGTTTCATGAACCAGAATTTCAGAGGCTACCGCCGGTTACCAGAGCAGGCATCCGGTAGTTTGGTTTCCAAATATCCCCAGTAGAGTCAGCCTCAAAGTTGTTGTAATGTCAGTGATAAGAAGTTTGCGGACCGAGGGAGGGATGAGTCCTAACGTGGACAGTTTTATTGCGGGGATTTCTTCGTGCTAAAGAAATGAATGTCCTAACGTGGACAAATTTATTTCCCCGGGCGAAGAGGAGGTGCTAGTCCTAACGGGGACAGGTTCGATTTCTCAGAATTGATGGAATGTGGAGTCCTAACATGGACATTTTGACGGTATGTGTTAGTCCTAACGTGGACAGCTTCGAGTTCTCGGTATTGATTGAGTGTAGGGTCCTGACGTGGACAAATTTATCCTTCTTCGTGTTGTTGGCAGAGTGTGTGTTCTGACGTGGACACAGTCTTATTTCCCCAGCAAGTCCTGACGCGGGCAAGTTTATTTCTTCAGCAGGTTGAGATATGGGTCCTAACGTGGACAGGTTTTATTTTCTCGGTAAGTCAAGAGGCGAGTCCTGACGTGGACAAATCAAGACGAAACGAGAGTCCTGACGTGGACAGGTCTATTCCTTACGTGGAAAAAGAAGTTGATTCCTTACGTGGAAAGAGAAATTGTTTCCTTACGTGAAGAAGTTTAGTCCTTACGTGGACAAATCAGAAAGAGTTTCCTTACGTGGAAAGATTGAGGTTTCCTTACGTGGAAAGAAGACGAATTCCTTACGTGGAAGGATGGGAGTCCTTACGTGGACAAATCAGAAAGGATTTCCTTACGTGGAAAGATTATGGTTTCCTTACGTGGAAAGGTTGTGGTTTCCTTACGTGGAAAGATGTGAGTCCTTACGTGGAAAGATTGAGTCCTTACGTGGGCACTTCAAATTTAGTCCTGACGTGGACAGATCAACGTTTGATTCCTAACGTGGAAAGACTGAGTTCTTACGTGGACATATCAAAAGCATTCCTTACGTGGAAGAAAAATGGTTTCCTTACGTGGAAAGGCGAGTTCATTCCTTACGCGGAAAGATTGAGTCCTTACGTGGACGTATCAAGTCGGAGTCCTTACGTGGACAGATTGAGATTGTATTCCTTACGTGGAAAGATTGGGGTCCTCACGTGGACAGATTCAAATCAAGATTGATTCCTTACATGGAAAGATTATGATTCATTACGTGGAAAAAGGCTTGTATTCCTGACGTGGAAAGAAAGAGTGTATTCATGACGTGGAAGGGTTTAGTCCTGACGTGGACAGATTCAAAAGAAGACGTGTTCCTTACGTGGAAGAGTTTGACGAAGTAGAGGTTCATTCCTTACGTGGAAAGGCGAGTCCTAATATGGACGGTGTTATTCCTAACGTGGAAAGGTTATTCCTTACGTGGAAAGACGAGTAATCCCCAGCACTGTCGCTAATGGATCAGTGGATTGCCGTAATAGTCAGATTCAGCTGACGAATGTCGTTACCCAAGCAGTGGTGCCATTTATTTCTGCGGTTGGCAAATTTCTGGGTTCTTAGTATTCAACCGTCTCGTACCGCGAATGTCTGAAGGCTCCGGGCTCTTCACCCAATCGGGTCCAAGTCGCTTGAATAGGGGCAGCTGTTGCACCCTAAAATTTGCCCAACCTTATTCACTTGGTTTATGTTTCAATATCATTAGCATTTGCATATGGAGTCATGTACATAGTCTAATCATCTGCATAGCATAAGCATAGCAAGTCATTCAACAGGGGACCAATCATTATTCTCATCTCTAGAGGCCTATCAAGAGGTTGTTATTCAAATTCAATCTCATTCAAGTCATCAGAAAGAATTGGGAAGCCATCAAGTCAATGGATCAAGCAGTTAATCTATCTCCTATCTGAGGGTATCTGAGGATCAACAAGTAAGTGGTGAGTTGTGGATGAAAGCATGGGGAGTATCTAGACATCTTGGAGGACTTATAAGGTCATATAGAGAAGGAAACAAGTCATTGGTGTAGTCACAAGAATTGCAGTTGAAGACAGTCAACTAGGGTTTCATCTGGGTCAACCCTGGGTCAACTCTAGGTCAATTGACTGATTGAAAGGCATTGAGGGCTATTGAGGAGATGTGGGGTTTATCATTTGACATGAAGAATAAGGATATGTTGTTATGCTAAGAAGAAATCAAGAGAAATCAAGGAGAAGAGGAGTTTCTAAATTAGGGTTTCTGTGTAAAATCCCCTAGTTTAGGTCAAATTTCCAAGCAAGATAAGTCAAAATACAAGCTTCAAATGGATCCTTGGCCAACATAGAACTTGTAGAGGATCTCAAGACCTTTAATTTGAGTGGTGGA
Source organism: Lathyrus sativus (assembly GCA_963859935.3). Taxonomy (NCBI): domain Eukaryota; kingdom Viridiplantae; phylum Streptophyta; class Magnoliopsida; order Fabales; family Fabaceae; genus Lathyrus; species Lathyrus sativus. The sequence goes on along the minus strand of OZ012739.1, from coordinate 350,315,868 downwards.
AGACATCAAGGAGATTTATATAACTCAAGTTATGGTCCTTGCAAGTTACAGGTCATCTGAGGTATCTGAACTTTTGTCTGTGAAAGTGACTTGACTTCCAAGCAATTTTTACCCCTCAAGGCAATTTCAAATGAATTTCTGGTCAACATAAGAGTTGTTCCTTATTGTCTTAGATTTCTATAATGGTATAGTATGCCTTCATATGATTTGTGGAACTCTAGTTATGGTCTTGGAAAGAAAAGGGTATTTTGGTCATCTGAGGATTACAGGTCATTCCTAGCCTATGCCCAAAACTCATACAAGGGAGCTTCAAATGAAAAACTTCCCAACATCAAAGTTGCTCAAAATTCCATTTTAAGTCAAGAAAAGAAGTCATGGAAGTTTGGAAATGCATGGAACAAGACTTGATAAAAGTTGGTGAAAAATGACTTAAAAAAGGCATATAACTTGAAAAAGTTCAAGTTGGAAAATGGTTTGAGAGATCTACAAATCCAATATGGGTCATCCAATATACCAAATTGATTCCCAACATCATTTTAAAGACATTGGTTCATCCACATATTTGAGTTTAGGCTTAAAAATTGGACTTCCTTTGTAAAGTTGTTTCTTGCATCATAAGGCAACATGGTAAATCTTCACACAAGGCAAGGAAAAGATTGGTTTTTCATACATACACTCCTAACATCTCATGAGAGGAGATTTTAACACAAATTTACCCAAGGTGCAAGCATGATATGAGATGATTTAAGATACCATCAAATGATAAATTCATGAACGTTCCACAAGCTTCTAGATCCCTCTAGGACCAATCTAGAAACTTCTCATTCTGTTAATCCTCACCTACATAAGGAAATGAAGCCATTTGTGCATTGGTTGGTGATTCTTTGAGCTTGCAAACACTACTTTGATTCCTTCACTCCCATTTTCATTTTCTATTCAAACTCCATTGAATCTTCATCAATCATCTCAATTTCTGTTATTATCATCATCCACCATTATCATAGAGTAATTGGCAAAGGAAATTGAAGGGAATTCGTGGCTGGTTAGGGTGATCCAAGTTTACACTCCAACTTGCATGAAGAGGGGGATAGAGTGATTCAAGAAGATTGAGCCACAACTATTGCAAACAGAAGCATCAACATCCATAGAAGATCAGTTAGAGCAAGTGGCAAGAGCTGGAAGGAGATACAACCACCATTACCATCATCATTTGGTAAGCTTGCATGATCATTCGAATCCCAATGTTTATGTATAATTAGGGTTTGTTGTTAGGATAAACTTGATAGAGACCAATTAGGGATGCTTTGTGAGTAGTTTGAAGACCTTTCATGGAGGTTCAGAATGTGTGCACATTTTTTCCAAGATCAAGATCATGTTGATTATTGAGTTTGAATGCATGTGAATTAGTTTAGAGAACTCAGTGTAGCCTAAGGAGTAAGAAGATATTATTAGAAGTTCGAATTGTTAAGGTTGCAGAGGATGTAAACATGTTGTACCCAAGCTTTGTTGCTTTCGGTTTGAAGGTTAGAGAAGGTTTCAGTGGACACTAGCACCATGGCTGCATAGAGGGCAACGGATGGAGTAATTTTGATCTTGGACTCGTGTGATTTCATGGTGAAATGAAAGAGAATGAGGGCGTGGAAATCCTGTGCATGAGAGTGGTCTGCATGAAACCCTAATGGCTAGAGGAAGACGATGGCCAAGGGCCCTTGGATCTGATGGGAAACCTTGACTTGACCAAGGATCTAACGATCCACATTCAATCTGAGTTTGGAGGCAAATTTCAAAAAAATGAAACGCTGTGTTTCATTAAAGTGTACTGGTGGGCCGTTTATGTTATCTGCACCCCCACTCTTGCTGGGCCCAACGTGTATCCAAGTGTTTTCTTACTTTTCATACCCCCCTTGTCTTTAATTCATTTTAATTTCTTTTCATTTTGCATTCATTTTAAAAAAATCATATCAAATTGAAAAAACATTATTTTTTAATAATTCTTTTTGCATAATTTTCTTTAAAGAGTCAAGAAAATTATAAAAAATAAAAATTGCATTTTATTTTTTATTTGGTATTTTTCCCATATTTTCTAAATAAATGCCTATTTTAGGTGTTTCATTTCATACATGATTTTGTTAATTTTTGTTCTAATGGTTGTTTTAATATTTTTCACCCATTCTTTTTAGGTTGATTAGTAGACATTGTTAGCTTGTACATGCAATTTAGTTCATATTTTTAGGAATTAATTTTAGGTGATTAGTTTAGGTGAAAATAACATGAATAAAATTAGGGTTTTAAATCAACTTAGGTGAGATAGTTTAATTCTTTTAGGAAATTTTCATTTAATTTTTGGGGTATGGACTATAGGGGTTATGGGTATAGGATAGATCCCCTTAGAAATCACTAGGATTCCCCTACTACTATTAGTATATACTGCTATATTTGGTTGATTGGTGTGGTATGCCCTCTTGGGATTATTGATTTGTCTGTGTGGGTATTGGGATTGTCTGGGGATTGGGGGAGCTGAAGACTGGTGATGATGAAGCCATTGGAGATCCAGAGCTTGAAGACCAACTTCCAGAGATTGATGAGGAGATTCCTGCTGGCAGCTGTTGAGGAGATTAGGGTTTAGGAGCTAGGCAGAGCTCTAGATTAGAAAGCTTGGTTCTCAAACATGGAAGGTTTTGACTGCCTCCATTCCTCTCTATGATACAGAGTCTCTCTAAGACACTCACCCCCTTCCTTTGGAAGGCTTGGTGCTACTGTCTAAGGGATAGAACTCTTGAGAGAAATTGTCTTATGTGTTAGTAGCAATTGGTTTGCCACCCTTGGTAGTCAACTAGTTGCTCAACACCCAATTCACTCTTGTGATTGATCCCTCAGCTTGGAGGATGAGACTTGAAGAAAAGCCATTGTAGACTGAAGATTGACAACCAGAGCCCTTGCTTGAAGACTGTGGAGATAAAGATTGATGCTTGCTGAAGCTTGAAGTCAGAGCTGCGGATGCTGTTTATTTTTTTTCTCTGCTGTATTTCATTTCTTGATGTATTGATTGGTTTTCATGACTGTATTGTTTGCTGTTTACCCTGTTGGGGTTGAAAGTGAATCCTGTTCACTTTTGCCTATTGTTTTCTAGGTTCGAGGTTGAGTGGGACTCCCTTGCCTCGCTTGTATTGTTGCATGCATGCATTTTACTGCTTTACTGCATATATCTGATATTGTTTCTGTTTTCATCTATTCCCTTAGGATCTCTGTTTATCTCTGTGCAAGAGAGGAGCATGATAGACACTAGGTCTTAACCCATGCATGATAACATTAGGGTAGTTTGATTCCCTTCACAACTGTAGGATAGAGTTCTGTCTCTTCTTCCTCAAAAACAAATAGAAAAACACAATAAAATTTCAAACACAATAAAAGACACTTCTTCCGTAAAAGAATGTGAACTCATCAAGACGTCATTTTTGTCCGCTTGGACTGCTAATCAGAAAAACCTTTTCAGAAGGAATAAAATCAATCAAGACAGACTTGTGTCGTACGTGGCCCGAACTACGTTTGCTCTGATCTTCCATGCTGTGTGGAAGTACGTAGGCATAGGATGCGATATCCTAGCGAGCAACCTTCCCTTCCTTTCCCGTAGGTAGGCGAACTACGTTGACTCTGATTTCTCGTTCCAGACGGGAATACGTAGGCATAAAGAGCGATACTTTGCCGAGTCATTTTATTTTCATTTTATTTTTCTTTTAACCCTTAACCCTTAGTTTAGATAGAATAACAATCCATACCCGAAAACAAGCGTGGATCCCGTCGAGTACGACGGACGTGAGGGGTGCTAATACCTTCCCCTTGCGTAACCGACTCCCGAATCCAGGTCTTGGTTACGACGACCATACCCTTCCCGTGTTGTGCGAGGTTTACTCTGAGCGTTTCCTCTCCCTACCGTGGGATAAATAACGCACGGTGGCGACTCTTCTGTTCAGCCGGCGCCGATTTTCGCAGTAGCGACAAATGGCAATACACTGGGTGGACCACACTTGGGAGATTCTATCAGCCCTATCAATACAGCTTTGAGGCACCTCCTTCTCCTCAACAGCCATCCAACAACTCCGACATTCTGGAAATGATGCAGTCCATGCAATTAGACCAACGTAATTTCATGACCATTATGCAGGAACAACAACAGAACTTTATGAGAAGTCAGGATGAACGGATGGCACAAGTTCGCTCTGAGCTGCAAACTCAAAATGAACGGATCAGTGGAATCTCCACACAGCTGGATGCTCGCTTTGAGATTCTCGTTCACTCCCATCAAGCTGAAGAACGGGCAATTACTGAGAGTCTGGATTTCCTGAACAACATCACTGAAGAATTCACTGACTTAGCTCATCCTCAACGTCACCCCTATTTCTATGAGAGGCGTGGCCGTGGTCGTGGACGTGGACGGGGTTATTAGCTTGTGTTCGCCGTATTATGCTTTCATTTGCTGTTTTGAAGTTCATGCATCATAGTCTCTTTCGTTGTTTTGTTTTGCAAACTTTGTTATGGTGTTTGGTTTAATTCCTAATTTCTGTCCAGACTTTATGTGCTACTACTTTATGTTTCGTATCAATCTTATGTATTACTCTTGGTGTATGCTTAATTATCATCTGTTGGCTATATTGTATTGGTTTTTCTCTTGATTTTATGTTTGTTATATTGTTAATCCGTCAAGACTTTATAGCTCTCGTTTTCTTTTTGATGTTGTCAAAGGGGGAGGAAAGCGTCAACCATCACAACTGCTTCGACTGAAAAAGAAAGGGGGAGAGCGTAGACATCGCATGTTGTGTTCAACAGGTTGTCATCATCAAAAAGGGGGAGAATGTGAGGGCAAGCTGTCTCACAATACAGGCCTCCGAGTTTTTCGATGATGACAAAACAAATTAGAAGCATCATGCTATATCTCTGTTTTCATTGCTATACCTCGTGTTTCGGTGTTAAATCGTTATACCCTAATATGTGTCATTACTGAATGTAGCAGGATATGCAAAATGGAAAAAGTTGTTAATTTTGCAGGTTTCTAAGCAGTGAGTCGACCATACAGTCGGCGCATGAAGCCTGGCATTTCTCACGGCTCAGCGCATGGAAGCTATGCGTCGACCGTACAGTCGGCGCATGAGTGTTTTGATTTTCCACGGTTCAGCGCATAAAGACATGCGTCGACCATGCCACTCAGTGCATGGTGCTGAGGATTTCCCACGGGTCAGCGCACGCCGACCCTATGGTCGACCGTTCGCGCGCTGTGCTGTTTTTCTTGCTGTGTTTAAAAATCTGTTTTGTTGGCTGTTTTGGTTATTACTATAAATAGAGTTTTGTTCATTTTTTAACAACTAACAATTGAAAATCTTGAGTAAATTGTCAGGGCAAGAAACGTGAAATAGGTGCAACAAATTTCTTCATCTTCATCCCTCACACAACACACAAATCCATAAATATACACAATCATTTTTGCTGAGATTAGTGTCTTGTTCAAAGGGTGATAAGGTTCGAACGCGTTGATTGAAGATCCGGTTCGAGTGGAAATTGGGGCAGGTGTTTCTTGCAGAAAACCTTGAGGGTTTTACCCATCAAGACTAGAAGGTTTTGAAGGGCTTTTGTCACGGAATAGTTCTTTCAACATTCAAGCAGGTGCGAAGGTAATTGATCAACGGAAGGTTCATCAATTTAGTAGCGAGGGCGTTGAAGTGTTGAAGACTTTCCGGGTTTGATTTGTTGGTGTCTAAGATCAGCCGAGCCGAAGGTTTGAACAACGGAAGGTTTTTCATTAAGGTGGCTGGAATCGGAGGTCATTCACAACAAATTGAAGGGCTTGATTCATCTTGAATCAAGGTGCAAGAAGTGATAGCAAGCATCAACAACATTTGAGATTATTTGTATCATTGTCTATCAACTCTTGTGTAAACTGTTCATTCCAACAGGTGATATATATTCAATATATCTCAATTCTAATTTTAGAATTGAGGGAAGACGTACCCCGAAGCGAGGACGACGGGGGAACTGCCTCATCAAATCGTGTGTTCTTCATTTTCTGTCATTTTCAATTCAGCTTATAAAATAAGTGATTCTAGCTTAAGTGATTATTGTCAAACTGTGAAACAAATTGAGTAAGGTGTTGAAACTCTGTTTTTAACTACTAAGTACAATAAAAATATTGTACTAGGGCATTTCCAATCCCTCACTCAACATAAATATCCTTTGAGATATTTGTGCACACAAACTGTTCGACAAAAGTCCTGAACTAAAATTGTCTTATTTTGCTTCTAGTTTTTGTGTGTCTAGTTAATCATTGGAACTAGGCCACCTTGCAAATTGAAGTAAACAATTGATAAGCATAGTTTGTGTTGTGATTTTATTTTTCCGAATTGTCATAAATCCATAGGCTTACGTATATCCGGTTTTCCAATAACCGTTTGTTTTTAGACTACATTTTTCCTCGGCCGCTTCCGCACTTAAAACATTTTCAAAACCAATTTTAAATTGGTAGCGCCGACTCAAATTTTAACCGGGGATCTATTCAACCCCCCCTTCTAGATCCGTGCCATAGTCTAACAGAGTCTTTGTTTGGCAGTTTCTCTTTAGTTATTTCCTGAATTGAAATTCGATCTCTGACCATCACATTTTGAATCTGGATTAAGCATGCATTTATTTTGCATTTTGCTCCCCAAGAGGATCTTTATGAAAATCATCATCGAAAACAAATATTTCTCCAGCAATGGTACAAAGATCTTCTCAGCAATGTATACATAGACCACAAGCGGCCTCTTTATTTGAGCAACTTGTTTCCATCAGGTTTTCTATCAAGATGACAAATGGAAGTCTCCTCAAGACAATTTGTCCGTCCCCAATGGGTTTATCAAGTTTATCAACTCGTCAAATGGCATCTCTTCGGAAATCCGTCAGAGAACTACAACAAAGACACTCCTCAGGAATGTATTTCCTAGTGAGTCTGTTACACAAGTTTAATTCCATCAAATGACATCTCTCTCGAGAAGTTTGGTGAAGATTATATTTGATATCCCTCTTTATTTGAGATGACATATTTCCAAATCAACCAGCTTGCGTATCTTCTGAAGATCCCCGATGAAGTTTTACAACCTCCAATACATTAGGGACTACCGCTGAAGTCCTTAATCTCCATTTATTTTACAAATCCCTGTGAAGATGCTCTTGAGTATTCATCATTCCGGGAAGAAACTGAGACCCGCTCATGGCATTCAAACCATGAAGCTTGGGGAGGTTTATTTCAAGAAACTGAGACCCGTTCATGGCACCCAAACCATGAAGCGTGGGGAGGTTTATTTCAAAAAACTGAGACCCGTTCATGGTATACAAACCGTGAAGCGTGGGGAGGTTTATTTCAAGAAACTGAGACCCGTTCGTGGCATACAAACCATGAAGTGTGGGGAGGTTTATTTCAAGAAACTGAGACTTGTTCATGGAATACAAACCATAAAGCGTGGGGAGGTTTATTTCAAGAAACTGAGACCCGTTCATGGCACACAAACCATGAAGCATGGGGAGGTTTATTTCAAAAAACTGAGACCCGTTCATGGCATACAAACCATGAAGCATTGGGAGGTTTATTTCAAGAAACTGAGACCCGTTCGTGGCATACAAACCATGAAACGTGGGGAGGTTTATTTCAAGAAATTGAGACCCGTTCATGGCATACAAACCTTGAAGCGTGGGGAGGTTACGTGTACTTTTTCAAATGAAATGCTCACTGAAGAAAGCTAATTTATTTGAATCGATCAGGAAAGTTCAGTTTTTGGTTATCACTGTTGTTTAGGCTACTGTATCCTCGGTAGCATGAACTTTATGTCTTTATTGTGTTGGAGATTCGCCGGTAGTGGATGTTTGTCTCTTCCCTAGTGAAGTTAGGTCTTTCCCCGTGAAGTATCTTTGTTGGGTCTATTCTTTGTCGACCTTTTGCTTACCATGTGTCGTGTGCTGTTATTCCCCTGTGGCATCACTTTCCTAACGGGATCATTGCCTTGCATCCCATATCATTGCATATAATATGCATTTGGTGGCTTCTTAAGGGTCAAAAATTTGTGCAATGTTTGTATTTAAGTCCCTTCTATCACGTCGAGATGAAGATTTCAATCTCCATATATCCGGATAGAAGAAACTTAAATAGGGGCATCTGTCACACCCCAATTTTCAACCTTAAGATCTCACCTCCTTGTTTTTCTTGCATATTATCTTGATACTTTGGTGTGCACCATTTTCATATATCTTTTGTGCTTTACTGCTAATGGCTCATGCAGGAGTTTGGACTTCGTGTAGGGGTAATATTTGATTTTTCCGATCAGGAGACTGTTGACGATGTGACATGATTATGGACTATTACTCTTTAAGGGAATGTCTATTGTTAAGGTTTTATCTCAATATTAGCAACGTGGTTTAAATACCGGATCACGGTACGACTCGTCCAAGCATTCCTATCCGAAGGTGTGGTTGTCACGTTAATTTTGTTGTTGGAACATGTTAATGTTTCTTTGAATTATTCAAGCTCGGAACACTCGCGGTTTCCATTGTTACTTTAGTTTTTAAATCGTGCACTACCTATTCAAATACATGCAATGAAGAAGCTAAGCATCAACACTATATCGTGGCACTCAGGTGTCAGTTCTTTCAAAGTTTTTTCATCATTACTATGTTCATCAAAATGTACAAGAGGACATGAATTTAAGTTTGAAGTTCAAATTCTCACTGTTGGATGTACAGACTATTGAGCATTGATAACTAGACATAACTACAGAATGTGACCATATAAGATCCTTGATACAAAGCTACAGTCCGTTGTTTTTTTAAAACAAGAAAAAAAATCAAAGCTGAGTGAAGTTTATTTGATTTTCCTCACAACATTGGTCAAAGCTGGGATGAGTTTTGAATTACAAGAGTAAATGAAGCTAATTACAATTTGTTTGGCGCATTAAGTTGCATTTTTTACAAAATAATAAAATTAAAAGAAGTTTCTAATGAGCAGCAGTTGCTCTTTATGGACCTGAGGATCCCTATGTTGCTCTCCATCTTGCTCCTGGCACCAGTTTTCTTTGCACCTCAGTTCCCATAAGCAAATCGCACACGGCATTACTCCACCACCCAAAGTTCAACCGCTACAAAAGACAAGAAGTTCATCAGTAGAATCCATTACCCTTATGCTACTACGAATAAACTCATATGACAGAAATAGATGAATAAATTCATGGATGATAAGGCCTCATACCAATGCGACCAAATACTGTCGGCCGGGATAAAGTTTGAGACAAGTGGAATTTAAGACTAGCTCTCAGTAACCCAGTATGCATAGGTCCTGCTTTTCTTCAGATCATGTCACCTGCAAAACGCAACCGAATGCCGTTATAGAAATAAAGCGAGGATTAAAGAATTAAGATGAATAGATTTAAGTTCAGCCCTCAGCTTTAAGCTCATCATCGGGCAGAAATTCGAGCAGCCGGAAGGGCAACAACCGGGGTTGTCACCAGCTCCCTACAAAGCATCGAAAGAACATAACGTCGGACAAAAAACAACTAGTTTTAGACAACTTTCAACACAATTCAGAAGCAATGTATTCCACCAAACAAATCGAAGGCAACAACAACGAGTTCAAGCCCTTATGGTTCAGACTGATAAGTCATCATCACCGCACCAAACCCTTCTCTCGAAGGCATAAAACTGACAACATCTGAACTCAGAGAGGTTTTCCTGAAGGAAGAAGAAGAAATGTTAAAATTGTTCCCAAAACAATTCGCGAAACACTTCTGAAGCAAATGGAAGTAGCAGATATCACGGTTCGTAAAACAACACAAACTCATCTACACAAAACTTCAAAAGTAAATGGACCAAAGAGTAACAGATGACAGAACAAGGTCTGAGAGGAAAGCGTGAGGAGTTAACCAAGCTCTGGTTTACCAACAAAGCATCGACCATAGTTGAAAAACTTAAAGGCACATAGTATCAGTGCACAAAGACCAAAGGCAAGCCCTACACGTGAAATTAAGAACATCATTAAGTTATTAATCTTGCGAGTCAAAGGATGAGGACAGTAGAGATAAGCATTGATCCATCATTCAATACTAGCCGGGAGTAACTCATATCACCGAGCCTTCAGTCACGACCAATAAAACCTCACAACCGTAACTCACATTATGAGGTTCTGGCATTACAAGTAGTTGAACCTAAAAGATTTTGTTTAACCCAAAGCCTTCATGATCAAGTTCTGTCAAAAGTCACGGCTGCCACTTCTGGATGCCGGAGCGCAACAGGGCACAATTGAAATCAAACATGACATTAAAGAAACGTTCATTAAATCAATGAACCGTAAACCTTTTCAAAGTGATCAAACCATCCAAACCTGCACTTACCAATTTAACTTCCAACATCATTTTGAAGTTTGTTGTCGGCTCCTTCAACTGACGTCTTGCAAGCACCTGTGGGGGCTAAGAACACGATAACAAGAGTCATGGCAGTAAAACGACCACGATGACAACAGACCCTGTCTAGTTTTCCAATCCACTTGAAGGATGTTTTAGTCTCTCGTTCATCCGCCATCATCCCTCGTGTCCCACTGCTGCCATTGATTTATTTGGAATCCTAAAGTTAGCACTTTGACATTGTCGAAGAAGGAATCACACAATCCAGCATTCATCACCCGAAATATGAGTTTAAGTCACAAAGAGAAAAATTATCAAGCATTCATTATCCGTAATACAAGTAAATTGAGCAGTATTGATGAATAAAATCGGATATGCCCCATTTATTAATCATACAGTCATGAGGAGGATAGCAAAGTCATTTGTGTCAAGACACGATAATCTAAAATTGAAACAGATAACCATATTTACAAGGCAGTATCCAATACAATCCTATACATTTAATCATAAATATTTTCATTAAGCCTAGAAGAGAATCACAGTATCATGTAAAATCAGGGCATTGAATCAGTTATTCCTAGGATGGTAAGTTTTGAATGGCCATCAAGTCTTGAATCACGAATACACGCCAAAATCTGCAGGATTAAACCTCAAACTTAATGCAAATCAACAACCTTTAAGTACACGCATTTGTCTATAAAAGGGACACATCAATCACAGAGAAGGGGAGAAACCTTCGATAGCCCTAAAAATCCCATCGAAGAAAAAACCCCAAAATTGGTAAAGAGAAGAGGATAAGAAACTTATTTGTGTTTGTTCGAATCCACCGCTGTCTACCGTGGATCCATCATCTGTTGCTCGCAAACACCCTCAAAACCATCGCTGCCGTGAATCCATCCTCGAAGAACACTGCAGAAGCAAACCCTTTTTTAACCAGGTTGTGTGTTGTTAACATCATTTTATCGTTGTTTGTTTTATTGCTGTTGTAGGAAAGCATGGACGAACGCACTAAGAAGATACGATGGAAGGAAGAAATTGAGAAGAAAGAGGGAGAAAAGATGAGTCGATGGAGAGAAGAAAGGAAGATGACGGAAGATTTAGGGATTTGGGGGGATTAGGGTTTTTTTATTTTTTTTATTTATTAGTTATTTGTACATTGTAATCGCCTGCGCGCATGCTCACGGTAGTGACCGTGAGCCATCACCATGCAGCCACTTGATCTCCACTAATCACACACCCGTGGGATCTCGCATAAAATTTAATCACGCGCTCCTCGTCTATCTCTCAGCACCAATTTAATTTGCACAATCCCACACTTGTCTTAATTTTAAACATTTTTATCTGTTTTTATAGATTTATTTACTCGTCTTTATTTTATCGCCTCGCATATGTCCAAAGGAAGAATCTGCACATGACTTAATACTTGTGCGTATGCATCTCATATGCATCATTACTCCCCACTCGATCCTTGATCCTTTTCAAGTTGATCGCTTAAGTTTAGATCCTACCCCATAGGGAGGACCTTTTTCTTTTACAACTTAGATGAACAATGTTTGAACAACTTAATCAAACTTTTCTCCCATTAGAGAATAAGATGTTAGTCATCTTGACAGTCAAGAAATAAATCTCCTGCCCCATAAAACATTTGAGTGATGTAGATCTTTTCCACTTGAGAGAGATAGTGGCATACTCGTCGACAATCCGAGTGTTTTAACCCTTCTCTCAAGACGATGCAAAGACCATCTCCTACAAGTTGTGGTGGTTAAGTCGAGTGTTCTCCCTCGAGACGACGATTCACCTTTTCTCCTAGAATCAATCAATCATCAAACCCTATCCCTCAGGAACTTTGAACAACAATCAAGGAGTTCCTCAAACCCTTTAGGGGAACTACAAATACTCTGATTCCATTCCAGTCAGGATATGTAGGCACAAGATGCAACATCTTGGCGAGTATATTTAGAATTAAACCATTAGGTCTTTCATCCTTAAGAAGATAACCCTTAGCAATAGACGCATTAAAACAAGAGGTTCCTGTAGAGTACTATAGAAACTTAGGATGCTAACACCTTCCCTAAGTTTAACCAACCCCCGAACCTAAACTCTCTAGCTTTTGCATTTGCATTGCATTGTGGGTAATTCGATATTTTTCCTTTCCTTTGGAATAAATGAATTAAGATTCAAATTAATTAATAATTTGGCATCCAATTCTCACCGCGACACCTACCCTAACTGAGAGTATTCCAATCCCCTTGCTTCACAAGATACTTTCACTATAATCAAAACATAATTACAATTGCTTATGCATTCTGCATAAGTCTTTTACACTTGCTTAAACCCAAGGTCCAAGACTTCTGCTAAAGCTCCTCACTCGAGACTTCCTGCTTAGGTTCTACAAACCCAAGACTTTCTTGCTCAGGCCCTCAGGCCCAAGACTTATGCTCCAAGTCTCATGAAACAAGCCTCTGCTTGCACCACCCTTGGCAAATACTTACTGCTACACTTCTATGTACTGAGCATTCCTTCTCAAGCCCCTCAAGCTCAAGACTTCTGCTCAAGGTTCCATGAAACGAGCCTCCGCTTGCACCACCTCTAGCCAAGACTTACTGCTACGCTTTCATCAACTGAGCTATCATTCTCAAGCCACATTGGCTCAATACTTTCATGCTCAATCAATCTACTTGATTAATACTTTCACTGCTCAAACACATAGCAAGTGACTTACGTGGCTCAAGCATCTTGGATCTAGAATTCCTTGCTTGTATCCCAATGATACAAGATTTATGCTCAATAAACCCACTTGATTAAGACTTTCACATTTCAAGCACATAACAAGAGACTTACGTGGTTCAAGCATTTTGGCTCGACACTTCCTTTCTTGTATCCCAATGATACAAGAGTTTTATCTAAACTACTGAACAAGCTTAGCAGAATAGAGAACAAGGTGTACATGATACAAGTATCAGAGGTACGGGTAATTACCATAACAAAGACCTAAAGCTCTTAATATTTATAATATATATAATGTGTAAGAAATCTTAAGGCTTTTACAATTACAACCTACATTAGAAAAATATGATATACATTGAGTTGATAATTGCGGATCTTGTTACTCCTTCTGGTTGATCCTTGTTAAAGATTCAGTTTGAACCTTCGGCAATATTTATAGCCTTTTCAGAAACTAGCCATTGAGGAGGTAACTTGATCAAGAGTCTTGGTTGTTACTCTATAGTACAAGAGTCGTTGAAGATAGATACACCAGAAGATCTTAATCTAATGTGTAACATGTTTAACATTTGAGTCTTCAAGAGATTTTTTACTATTAGAGTTGTTGAGAGTAGATATCCATAAAGCATCTCAGCCTTTCTTGAGCCTTGCAATATATAAACTCTAGCTGAAAAACGGATTTGACAATACAACTTGCTTTCTGCAGTACAGAAAACTTCAACTTTATCACCAACTCTGAATGGTACCAGAAGCCAATTTTCATTCACTAAGTGTAGAGACAATAATGTTGCTTCTTCTAATGCTGAGACCTTCAGCTTCAGAGTTTTCACCAGACATCACTTAGCAAGTGTTCTTCAGATTCTGCCATCAGAAGATAGCAATGTAGCAACTCTCAAACTGTGCTTAATGTAGAACATATTCTTATAATAATATTTACAAGTATAAGAACCTGCACACATGTAACACACATAAAATAAACCATTGTTCTTTCAATACTTTGTTATCATCAAAACCTAAATAAAATATGTCATGAAAAAATCATGTTCTAACAATCTCCCCCTTTTTGATGATGACAAACACAAGTATTTAAACGAAAATGTTGGACAATTATAATTTTCTTTACAACACCAGGGTATGAGGTTTGTTATCTCTCCTTGAGTCTAATAGTCCAAAGTAGAATTCTGTAGACATCATACTAGGTACTACTCTCAAGAAAAAGTAATTCAGGTTTCTTAGTAAAATCAGAGTCTGAGGTTTGTAAGCTCCCTCTGAGTCTAACAGTTCCAAGGTTGAGGCTTGTAAGCTCCCCCTTAGTTCCATATTTAAGAAAACCAAAAATAATATTTTAACTTCCTTTGGCAACATTAGAATACAAGGTTTTTAAGTTCCTTCTGAGTCTGGTAGGCTAAGGCTGATGTTTGTAAGCTCCTCCTTAGTTCTATGTACAAGAAAGTTAAAATATGTTGCCCGAGCAAGATAACCATAAAAACATAAATATAAATGACAAAATTATAAATGACCGATATGAATAGGTACTCAATGGGTTCAGTTTCTATTTAAATACTTACCATTATTTCTCCCCCTTTTGTCATATAAAAAAGAAAAAAAGAAAAAGAGAAGAAGAAAAGAATTACAGTCATAAATGCATCATACATCATCATTACAGGATCAGTTTCCGAGGAATTGAAAAATGATCAAGTAACATGGGGTCATTAAGGATTGTATAGTTCATGCCTTAAATTTTTAGTGGTCTTTACTGTTCCAAGAATCAAGCGGGATTAAATCAGACATTTGAGTTGCTCAGAAGTCATTATAAAAGCATTCCAAACTAAGTTCATTTTCATCAACATCCATCAGAATCATGGAAGCATTAGTTGAGAGTCGTAATACTTATGTGGTAATAGAAATCTCCAAGAGCTCTACGAGACAAGATGTCTAAGACGTTCAGAAACGAGCTATTTCTGAAACATCTACCACTGGGCCTTTGCCCTCTACAAGACTCACTTTTGAAGAAGCAATGTCAGTAGCTCTAACATAACTCACAGGAGTAGGCTCGTCAAGAGCTGTGATGAGGCCCAAAAGAAAGACATCGAAGAGATTAAAGAAGAGAAGATGGTCCAAGAAGTTATTCTACCGTCTAATCCCAGAGGCAGAAGATGAAGACATTGATGGAGATGAGCTAGACATAGGCTATGATGACTGTTTTCATCATAAGGCTCAAGATGACTTAGATAAGCACCTATATTAAGCATTAATAGTTCCTTATGGTTCAATGTTTTGTAATCATTTGCTTCAATTAATGAAAAAATATCTTTTTGACCAAATTCTGTTTATTGAATGCATACACTTTCAATAACTTCCTTTAGATTTACTAAAATACATTAATGAAATAAAACTGACATCAGAAACAACAATTAAACAAGTCAAGTATAAAATTTATAGTTGTTCTTTAATAGGTTAGACTGTTAGATAAAATTTCCAAGATATATCATTTAATATATTGAAAAGACTTAATCAATATTAAAACAACAAACACTTAGAACAATGTATGTAACACGTCTATATAAGAACTCTTAGCAAGTTTACTTTCATAATCAATTTATCTTCAAAGCACCAAGATGTACAAACAGAAGTAAATCTAAGTTCCAAAGAGAGATTTTAGAAAGACAACCATACTAAATGCAGCAACTCAAGCAAGTGAAAGCAAAGCAGCAGCTGAAGGATCTACTAACAAGAAGATGACTTCAGAAGCTCTCACCTCTTCAGGATCCTTTGTGAAGACATATAGAAGAAGAAAATATTTTGGGTCCATACATAGAAATCAGCTGAGAAAGGAGGCTTTGGAGTTTGCCAAGGAAGAGTGGCAAGATTACTTATATAATCTGGACATGTCATATGATCCTAGGGTATACCTTAGGACCAATTTAACAGACTAGAATGTCTAAGTAATTTGTAATCCCATCCTTCTTATTAATGAAAAAGTTGCAAGCATTAAGTTCTTACTCTCATTACTTTTGATTCTCTTGAACAACTATAAATAAATATAATCAATAGTTAACTGAACAACAACATGAACAAACTTTGAATTATTAATAAGATAACTTAACACAAAGGTTCTAACAATTATTAGATAAAACTATGCAGAAATCTACCATCAGAATCTTTCATAGATAACTTCAAGCTTGTCTCTCTAGATTTTAGACAAATAAATCTTTGAACTTATGATAACTCCCTGTTGAATAAGTAAATTTGAAAGAACTCGTCCACAAGGAATGAAGAAAATATTTCCCTTGTGAAAGGAAGAAAGAGTCTTCTTCAAATAGTAAAATATAACTTGAGGAAGATCAATCTGCAGGTCTGAATTGAGAAGTAGAAGCGGATCTTTGTCAATAGGGTCTAAAATTCTAGTAACAGTCGGGCGATGTTATAACGGATGTTATGACATCCACTACTGAGCAGCCTATGGAACTTAATGATAAACAGGAAATGAAGGCAGTAAATAACATAGGGAATTGTTGACCCAATTCGATGCAAACCACACCTACTCTGGGGGCTACCAAGCTAGGGAGGAAATCCACTATTAGTAGAATTAATTTTGAGTCAAACAACCAGTTTGCACTCTTCAGTTAAGACCTACCTAATGCAACTTCAGCCTAACACTAGACTTGAGTTCCTACTCACTCCCCCTCAATCACAACAGTGATATCAACCCTTTAAGTTACAAAAGGAAAATGAAGACACACTTCAAACAAACCTTGATCTTGCTTCACAGATTTGATCAAGAGACACAACACTCTTGCTTAAAAGCTTAGAGTGACACAATTAACAACAATTCATAACACACTAGGCCAATGCACTCATACAACAGATAATTTCTTGGCACACAAGAAACCTAAAACACAAAACACACGTGAAGAAATGCTTCTTCACTCAAAAATAAAACACACAGTCCAGAATTTCTCAAAGTCTAAAAATCTTGAAGTCTGCGCAAGATTTGGTGCAATTAGGATTGCTTGATTTGTTATTTATATGCAGCAAGTTATCTTTGGGCTTTAATGCAGAACCTAGGTTTAACCAAGTTAAACCTCTTCTCATGAAGTTGCGCATAAATAATTAGGTTAGGGGCATTTTATGTTATCTTAAACATTGCCTGGCATTTTGCCTAAGAGCCTAAAATGTTTCCTAAAATCTAGCCAAGGTTAACTCATGTAATATACCAGAAAACTAACACGCGCGCCCTGCTGTTAACTGCTTGATGTCATAACATCCAATGTCATAACATCCAGCATGACATCCAACATACTTTGCTCTAGCTATCCAAAACTTACCCTGCAGTACACTTATACACGTATGTCATAACATCAGTCATGACATCCACACACAACATATGTTTTGCCACAAAATGCAGCCAATCAAAAACATCTACAAACTCCCCTTTGGAAAATATTTGGCTAAAACACTCTGTTGTCATATCAGAGATCACAAGCAGCGGGAAAGTTTTTATATCTAATCATGCAGGAAGGCTACTAGCTAATGCTACCAAATAGCACACACAGTATCAGAGTGGATGCTACCAAACTGCACACACAACATCAAAGTTATATACACACACTCACACTATCATCTTCCAGCCACTCAGGATCAACCTGTTCACACATACTAAACCAGTCTGTTGTGGATTATGGATGTCAAAACATCTAAGATGACATCCTGAACAACACTTGTTCCACAACACAAAACTATCACCTGTTAGTCAAAACTACAGATGTCATAACACTTGGTGAAGCACTATGTGGCACTCCCCCTCAACTGATGCACAGCCAAACACAATCTGCAAGCAACCTGCAGATACACACAGTTCTAACACACACTACTTCTAAGTCATATTACTAACAACACATACACTCCTAACACCATTAGGATCATACAACTACTCAAAAGTATCAGCAAACACTATACACACACAGGGTAAACATCCTACTCACAGTCAACATGTAATCATCTTCATCACATCTGCACACAGCAGCATAACTCAAAGCTGCAACATATCATCAGCACATAACACATAACATCAACACATATCTTCATCACATCTGCAACCCTGTAGCACAACTCAAAACAGCACCACACCTGCAAATATGCACAACATATACTACTACTACCACAACATATCTAGCAGCACTACTATCACTTCTCCCCCATTTTAGCCACAAATTTTGATTATAACTAAACAAGTAGCATAGATCAATCAAAGTTGGAAACACAGGGTTAAAGGGCTAATACAACATAAAATCTATACACAACCATAATTGGTTTTTGGAAACACACAACCTAACATCATACTCAGAGCCAGCAGCAGCATCCTGAGCCAATCAGCATATCATCAAAACAGATAAACTAGTCTTCCTCCTCAGCAGAACTGGAACTACCCTCTTCAGCATCTGTGGAGCCATCTTCGTCACTGTCTTCCTCAGATTCTTCTCCTGACACAACCTCACTATCAATATTAGCAACATCTCTTTCAAGACTTTGAATGAAAGACTCTAGCTTGATCTTTCTTGCAGTGGCAGTATTGATAGTTTCCCTCAATTCCCTACAAGTTTCTTTTAATTCAGCAATGATCATTGCTTTAGAGATATTGGCCTTCTCATTATAAGTCAAAACAATATCTGGGACATGTCTCCCAACAAAGAGTTTGAAGTGAAGAGACAGTGCAGACTCTCTTGCTCATAGCGTCAGTAGAGTTCAGAATCCTAGGGTATTGATTGAAGATAATCTCACAAATAAGGAAGGGAAAAGCAATGGGCAACTTGATAGCGCTGGACGTAGAGTGCTTAATAATCTGATAAAAAATGTACAGGCCAAAATCAAAATTAACCTTGGTACCTACATCATGAATGAACTTGCCAAGCCCGACAACAATGGTGAATGTACGGTTGGTAGGCACCCAATTTGCAGCTCCAATTCTATGAAGAATGACATATTTTATACTGAGTTGTCCTGCAGATAGCTTCCCTTTGGATGGCCATGTCTTGACTTGATTTGCAGTGATGATCTTGCAAACCTGGTTGTCTGAAGCAGAAAATTCTTTCTCACCACTATTTGCACATCCCAAACATCTGTTGATCCCAGCAGGAGAGAACTTCACACACTTCCCTCTGACAAGCACCTTCATGTACTCTTTTTTGTTCCTATTTGTGATGACCTCAGGTATGTTTACAATGAACTCTTTTACCAGTCCTTCATAGCATTTGGAGAACCCAATGACTGTCTTGAGTAATCCAGCCTTGTTGATTAGGTCCATTACCTCCTTGATTTCCAAGGCATCCTTTCCCAATTCTCTTTCAAGAGCAATTCTTCTTTGATAGACATATCTCCATTTGGTCACACTGTTAATAGAATGAAAAGAGATGTTGTCCAGAGGGGCAGCTGGCACAGCTTTAAGAGATTTCTTAGCAGAGGATTTCTTTACATGGGATATGTCAGGAACATCTTTCACAACATCATTATCAGACTCAGATTTTTCACTGGTAAATTTTCTTTTCTTGGATGCAACAGACACCTTGCTCCATGTCTTGGGGGGCCAACATGAGTTCTCTTCTTTGACTTTTGGGAGGAGATTCTTCAAGCACAACTTTCCCTTTCTTGGTCACAAGTCTCTTGGCAATTTCAGGGGCAACATTCTTGATGAGCTCATCATCTGATGGCACATCTTCAACATCTATACCATTGCTACGAACATCATTCATGTCATCCTCATTATCAGTATTCTTGGCTTCATCATCATTTTAGCCAGCATCATAACCTTCCTCATGCACCACAGAGCTGGCAAGATTCTCCAGGTTCTCAGTGTTAGGGTTAGTATCAGTAGTGGGAAACTCATGATTATCTTCAGTTTTCTCACTAGGGATTAGGGATGGATCAAACCAAGATATAGGGGTGGTGATCCCATGCATATTGTGACCTTCATAGAGGATCTTGGTGACCAGGTCCTTGATAGTCATGTCCACATAGGCAGAGCCTTCCATCTTATTAATGTTGTATGTGTTGCACCCCAAAATTTGACCAACATGTATTTAACCATCAAGAGTTGTGTGAGGCTATGAAGCTAGCCAAGAAAGGTATTTCAATGTTCAAAGGTTGATACCTTTATCAGAAAGCTCAAGAGATCCTCAGAGGAATTGGTTGAAACCAAGGTTGTATGCCTCATAACTTGAGAGTCGTGGGTGCTCCTCAGATGATTCTGAGACTATGAGAATGGACTTGGAGCTTTGAGGAAGCTTATTAGATGTCTTGAAAGCCATCATGAAGCCTAGAGAGGTCATTGTACAAGAATTCAGAAGATTCAACCATGAATGGTAGAATTAGGGTTTGACTGGGTCAACCCTAAGTCAACTGATGATTTGGAGAGGGTTGAGACCTAATCCAGGAGCCATGTGATCATGGAATGATGTATTGAGATACTATAAGGATGATTCCTAGACCAACTCATCATGATTGAGGAGTTTGAGAAGTTTCAAGCTAGGGTTTCTAAGGATTGACAGTGTAAAATCCCCTAGTTTGATCCCTATCTTCCAGGCAGTTTTATCTCAAGATGTGATTGTCATCTCATCTTCCCCACAACATGAATGTTTTAGAGCTTTTTCTTAGCTTTAATTTGAGTGGTAGAAGTCCTTGATAGGATTTGCAGAGCTCAAGTTATGGTTTTGACAAATTACAGGTCATCTGAGGTATGTGAATCTGGGTCCTTGAAAGTCACCCAACTTGCAGACAACTTTTTCCCTAGTAGGATGATTCCTATGGATTCTTGGTCAACATGAATGTTGAAGATAATCTTCTTAGCTTTCTAGAGAGTACTATAAGTCCTTGATAGGATTTGTAGAACTCAAGTTATGGCTTTGACAAGCCAAGGGCATTTTGGTCATTTGGAAGTTATAGGTCATTTCAAGCATAGGGCCATATCTCCTACTTTCAAGCTTCAAATGGAAAAATCTTCAACATAAAACTTGCTTAGAATGATGTTTTAAGGCTAGTAGGGAGGTCATGAGATGTTGAAAAGGCTCATATCAAAAAGTGATAAAAATGGCCTAAAAATGAGGCATAAGTTAATTCAAGTGAAGTTGAAAATCATAAATCATAAGTTCTAAATCCAAACCATGTCATATGATAGGTCATTTTGACTCCAAATGACATTATAAGAACAATGGTTCAGCCACAATTTTGATATGAGGCTTGCATCATAGGGTTGCTTTGTAATTGGATTGCTTGCATAATGGGGTACCAAACCAAAACAAGGAAAAATTCAATAAACAAGGTGTTTAAGCATTGTATCTCATCCAAGATCTCATGTAAGGAGATATTCAAGTTAGTTACCAAAGATTACAAGCATTTTGCATGAGATACCATGATATGAGAAGTGAAAATGCAAATTACCATATCATGGAAAATTCAAGTTCTTACTAGATGGTTCTATGAGGTTCTAGACTTTTCTAAACCTCTCTATATATTGAATACAACTTCCATTGGTGAAAGGTTGGTGATAGTTGGTGTTAATTGTGGTAGAGAATAGTGATTGAAATCCAAATTCCCTCATTGCAAATTACATTGAATCTCTTGATTCTTCTTCATTACCTTTCCATTTTTCTTCACAAATCATCTCCATAAACATTTCTGAGTGTGTTCATATTGATTTGCAACTCCATTGATGAAGATTTGAAGGCTTTCATATTGAATTTGCAAGGAAGCAAATTGCATTGGATCTTGAAGTTCAAGTCCTCTACATCAAATCTTGTGCAAGCAGAAGAAAATTCACCATTCAAGGAGTGTTCTTGAGGAGCTACAAGGCTTGGATTGAAGACTTTCATCACTTACCATTTCAAGAAGCAAGGTATGCAAAACCACTTCTACACCCTATTCTAGGCATGGCTAGGATTAATTATTAGTGTGAAACTGTTAGAGACAATTAGGTGGTTCATTTTGATGAGTTTAAGATCAATTGGTGAGGTTTCATTAATGGTGGTCAATTCTTGGATGAGCTGAAACGTGTGATTTAATGATGGATAATGCAAGATATATGGCTGATTTTAATGAGTGCAACATGAGGATCATTTTTGTATAAAGAAAGATGAATTTGGTTGAGGTCGAAAACTGAGGATATTTTGAATTCATGGGGTTATACCATTCGGGTTGCTTGATAGAGGTTATTTCTATTCAAACCAATGCCACAGTTGTATTCTACGTGAAATTCTAGTCAAGTTTGGTTCTTATATCGTGTAATTTGGTGGAGGAACGAAGGCACACGATGAGCTGGAAGTTTCGTGCATGGAAGTGTGTTTCAATGGTTTCTGCAAACCCTAGTTAGTCCAAGGAAGAAGACGACTTCGCCACCGTCAGATGCACGCAGGACTCATTGACTGGAAAAGCCATCGGACGGTTGGGATTTAAACGCGAAGTGTGGAGGGAATCAGCGCAGCAAAACACTGCGTTCCATTAAAAGGCAAGAATCTGGGCTTAAGTGGAATTTCTATCCAAACCCCCCATTCAGGCCCAATCGTGTTTTACACTGTTTTTTCTTTCTATTTGCACCGAGTCTTTCCTTTTTTTTCTTTTGTTTTTATCAATTGATTTCTGAACTAATAACTAGGCCCTAGCGTATTTCTCATTGCACTCCCAGTATGGGCCCAAAGCTGTTTATAACTGCATATTGTTGCTTAATGCACCGCTAATTTTCCTTTTTTTCTTTTCATTTAAATTGATTTTCCTGAATACAATGGGCCAGGCGCGCTTTGCTATTCGCCACCCCCAATCTGGGCCCATCATCATATTGAACTGAATATTAGTACTTCTTGCACCCATCTCATCATTTCCATATTAATTTTTTCTCCAAATTTTATTTTACTTTAAAAATTCATAATAAATAGAAAAAATAATATTTTCTCATGGGATTTTTTCCCCCACTTTCCATCTTCTGTCTAGAAAAATATGAAATCATAAAATTGCCATTTTATTTCATTTTTATATTTTTTGCATATTTTTCATTTGATTGCTTTTTTTAATTCTTTTAGTTGATGTGTGAATTTGTAGGATTTAGTTAGGGTAGTTCCCTTTAGATTTTTAGGTCAATCTTTTTAGGGTAGTTAGATGAATGTTTTAGGTTCCCCCTGAATTAATTCCATATTTTTGTGATGATTTTTAGGGTAGTTTTGATTAGGTAATTCTAGGTAGTATAGAATTAGGTTAACACTTCAACATAGGTCTATAACAATTTTAGATTTTGGGTTTTTAGGACTATTTAGACTATGGGGAATATATGGGAATTAAGGGTAGGTATGTAGGATCCCTTAGAAATTATATTAGGATTTAATATAATAGTATGATATTTTTGGTTGATTTTTGAATTGAATGATTGTTTGTGTTGCCTTTAGGGCATGTTTGTTTAGTTTGCTTTGCTTTGTTGGCTTGAGAAGCTTGGTGTCTCATTGTGGAGCATTGTGGAGCATGCTAGATGACTTGAAGATGCATGGAGGAACTTGGGAGCTTGTTCTTCTTTTCTTTTTGTTGTTTTAGGGTTAGGATTAGGAAGAGCTTAGATGTAGACAATTTCTTTCTCAAACATGGATGGTATCATTCACCTCCATTCCTCCCTATGATTCAAAGTCCTTCCATGGTATACACCTCTCTCCTTTGGAGGGATAAGTGCTATACCTAGGAGGTAGAACTTTTGAGGGAACCACTCCCTTGATGTTGAACCCTTATAGGTCACCTTTGGTGATCAAATAAGCAGTTCAATATCCCCCAGCTTATCCAGTAAGTGATTTTCTCTGGTTTTGATTGTCTTGAGAGTGAAGAGCCTGAGCATGAGGATGAAGACTTCATTGAAGAGTATTGAAGAAGATGAATCCTTGAAGATTGCCATTCCAGCTGAAGCATGAAGAGCATGAAGATCAAGTTGATACTTGAAGATCCCTGAAGATTAGGTGAAGCCTGAAGGTGGAGCTGATCAAGAAGCTGAAGCTTAAGGGAGAAGATGAGTTGAAACTCATATTGTAGGGTTGGAACCTGGAAAGCAATTGATATCTGAAGTCCGAAGACTGAGTTGCTGCTGGAGGAGCTGAGGCTTTCTTCTGTTTTTCTTTTCTGTATTGTGTGTTTTGCTTGATTTGTCTGTTGCATTAGACTAAGTCCATATGTAGAATAGATAAAATCTAGGAGCATGATTGCACTAGAGGTTGAGTCGCTCCCTCTGCTTGTATCGTTACTGCGTGGCTTTGCTTGCGGGTATTCGGTAGAGCCCAACTCCCTTGCTCATGTGGTTTGTTTGCCTGATGGCATTTCAATTCATTTTATATGTATGATTGCAATTTACCGTTTATTGCTTGATAGCATGTTGTTTATATTTCAGTATGATTACTGTTATTTCATGACTGGCTTGAGGTTGAGATGAGCTTGTGGAGGCTGAAGCCCCACACACAATTCCTCCCTCACTTGCATTGCATGCATTTTACTGTTAAGCTGATGCTTTGTCTGTTTTGGTGTATCATTGACATGATCCCTTAGGACTCTCATTTCCTTGGATAAGGAATTGATGATAGACTTTTAGGTTGAAACCTATGCATGACAACTTCTAGGAGTTCCCTGTTCAAACCTCAACCATAGGATGAATCCATGGCATGATAACAGTAGGACTTGATAGTCTCCCTCCTAGTTGGGCATGTTCTCTTCTCATCTCGAAACAGTTTAAGATACAGTAATCATGAATGATTTCTTTCGTACGTTATGAGCCTTAAGCTATCTGAGAAAGGATTGTGGGATAGTTTCTTTTCCACAGTCTGGATGTTTAGTATGGTACCCTTTGGGTGACATGCGACGCATTCACTCTCAGGTCATAGTCTCTAGTGCGATTGAAATCGCAAACACAATAAAAAACACTTCTTTCGTAAAGACAGGAAATAAACCGTAGTTTCCCGAACTACGTGAGCTCTGATCTCTCATGCCTGTTGAGAGTACGTAGGCACAAGATGGCGATGTCTTGGCGAGCTACCTTCCCCCATAACCCTTCGTAGGCCGAACTACGTTGACTCTGATTTCTCATTCTCTGATGAGAATACGTAGGCATAAAGTGCGACGCTTTGCCGAGTCATTTTTCTTTTCTCTTTCAGCCAGCCTTGATAGGTAGATAGAATAAAACCAACCCGTCCAAGTAAACACAACAAGCGTGGATCCCGTTGAGTACGACGGACGTGAGGGGTGCTAATACCTTCCCCTTGCGTAACCGACTCCCGAACCCAGACAATGGTTGCGATGACCTTGTCTTACCTTTATTCGTTAGGTTTTTCCGATCGTTTCCTTTCCCGCTCTGAGGGATAAATAACGAAAGGTGGCGACTCTTCTGTCATGCCGGCACCTTATTTTCGCGCGAGCGACAGCTGGAGACTCTGCTGGGGACAACCAATCATCAGCGGTTCCATGCGAGTCAATCCTAACGCTTGTATGTTTACTTGTTGGGTTGCGTTTATTTATCGCATTTTACTTCTCGCACTTTATTTCCCGCATTTTATTTTCAGTATAATATGATTATTTGTGCTGTTGTGGGATGGGAGTTCTGATGAGTGAGAAGCCAGACCCAGGCTTGAGTGCACCATAGACTTAGAGTGGAAATTAATGGGCGCGTGCTTGCTTTGCAGGCACTAGTGTCTCATGAAATCCACGCTCAGACGAGGTTCATCCAGTTGGCTTCACTTTCAACCCTTTGGGTTGAGACGGTTGTTGGTTTGGTGGATTGTCAACTCTGGGGACCGATCATTTGTGATTCAGCTAAGTGAGGCCGCTTCATGAGCTGGTGATGCCACACCTTCTGGGTATCGTATCACCCCTCTTGAAAGTCTGTGATGCTGATGAACGCATAGGATGTCGTACCTTGAGTCAGTTTAGGTCCATACCTGTGAGTGGGATTGGGTTTATTGCAGGAAACTTCAACCTTCAGACTACCTGGTTTTCTCGATAGTGAATCAGTTGTGTTGGTACCAGGGTTTCTCAGTTGCAGATTTGTCTGTTCTTGATAGAGCAGGTTTTGATCAGAGGATCTTATCATCAGGTGTATGTCTGTTCTTGATAGAGCAGGTTTTGATCAGAGTATTGTCATTAGTTGTTTGTTCTTGATAGAGCAGCTTTGGGGTCTGAAGATCTCATCAGCAGATGTTGTTTGTTCTTGATATAGCAGATGTTGAGTGGGGTCTGAAGATCTCATCAGCAGCTGTATGTTTGTTCTTGATAGGACATATTTTTGATTTGGGGTCTGAAGACTTCATCAGCAGATATTTCTTGATCATACATCAGAGGTCCTTATTATCAGACATTTGTTCTCGACAGAGCAGAATTTTGATCCTATGTATACGGTCCTATCAGATGATTGTTCTTGGCAGATCAGATCTGTGGTCTCACACCGGGGTTTTCTTCTCATCAGTGATTATTGATACAGAATCTCCGCAGCACCAGTTACCTGGATATATTGTTGCATGACTGCATTTTGCATTAGTTTGCATACTCATTTGCATTTCATTAACGTGTGTCTGTGTTGCAGGTACCGTTTCCCCGATCCAGGATTTCTTGCCTCCTATTGTATTGTTATGGCCTCTCTCAGGAAGACCATTGCGTACAAGTTCCCGACCCCTGATGTGTCGAAGTTGACTGGTTTGATAGCTCTAGCAGGTGATTCTGTGAAGGATGAGTTCAGAAAATCTTATGGCCGGTTGCTCAGTTTGGTTTGCAAGCCTTCTACGTTCGAGTTGAATGGGTTGCATGCTTAGTTGCAGTTCTATGACCCTCCATTGAGATGTTTCACTTTTCAGGACTTCATTCTTGCGCCGACGCTGGAAGAGTATGCTGATTTGCTAGGTGCGCCTATCAAAAGGCAGATGCCTTTTGTCCATATGGATGCTGAGCCTGATCTGGCTGGTTTAGCTTCTTCACTTTATTTGGACGCCTCTGAGTTAGTGTTGACTAGTTGGAACAAGGTTCCTGGGTTTTCCTTGCAGTTTCTGGTGGGTAAGGCACAACAGTGTGCCAAGGACGGGTGTTGGGACGCATTCAATGCCATCCTCGCTTTATGCATATATGGCATTATCTTGTTCCCCAACATGCCTGATTTCGTAGACTTTGATGCGTTTCACATCTTCGCTTCAGGGAATCCAGTCCCTACTTTGATCGGAGATGTCTATCACTCAATCCATTACAAGAATGAAAACCGGAGAGGGAAGAATGTCTCATGCTGCGTACCTTTGCTGTATAAATGGCTTGATAGTCGTCTGCCTAAGAGGGGTCCTTTCGTCTTATCTGCAGCCACAGCTGAGTGGCCTGAGCGTCTGATGAGTTTATCTGCAGAAGATATTGATTGGTTCGACAGGGACAGGTTGGGTACTGAGGTAATCTTCAGTTGCAGCGGGTTTCCTAATGTACCTCTGATAGGTAGGAAAGGTTGCATAAACTACAATCCGTCGTTGCTGGTTCGACAGTTCGCGTATGCTTTGAGGAGTCCGCCGAAGGATGAAGAGGTACAGGAATCTCTGTACCTCACGGGTATTCTAGAAGGGGATTTGTTGTCCAAGCTTCAGTGTGCATGGAACAATATCAGTAAGAGAGGAAAGTCGTTGTTGGGAAAGAGCAACAGTCAAGCCTACCCTCCGTATACAGCATGGATCAGAGCCAGGGCCAATGCTATCGGGATGCCGTTTCCTCAGACCAGGCCAGAAAGCTCTCTAGCAGTTGAAGAGCTTACTACTGTGTCCATTCATCAGCATAACCAGGTATTAGCTGAGCAGGATGAATTGAAGCGGGCGAACGCAGAACTGGAGAAGGAGTTAGCTCAGCTTCGAAGTGAGAGGAACGAGGCCGTTCATTCTTTCAAAAAGCAGACGGAGTTGGTGAACCAACTGGGTACAGACCTGGCGAAGCAGATCGCCGATCGTGAGCGCATGGGTCAAGACTTCAGGGCTGTTAACGACGTATTGGCTACGAAGAAGCAGCATTTGGACGAGGCATATCGGAGGATATCTAAGTTCAACCAGCACTGGAAAGCTTCCCTGGCCACCAGGAAAGAGAGGGAGGACAAGCTGATGCTGCAGATCTCCAAGCTGGAAGCCGAGGTGAAGGACAGTGAGCAAAGGGTTGATGAAGAAACCGCCCGCCGAAGGCCAACTCAACAAAGCTCTTGCTAACTTGAAGGAGCATAAGCTGATGTTTGAGTCTAAGAAGCGGAAACTGGAAGATTGCTTCGACGAAGGAGCATGGGAAAGTTCAGTTCAGGGACTTCAGTATACCATTGTGCAGAGGGAACGGCTCGTCGAGGGGTTGCTCACTTTGCCAGATCATCCAGAGACGAAGGAGTTATTAGCAGAGTATCGCGCCCGTGGCCGTACTTGACTAGTTGTATTCCTTTTGTTTTGATCTTTGTTGTATGCTGACCATCACCAGACTTGTTGGCTGAGGTCACGCTGTTGATTTGTCTTGTACTCGCTGATGCTATGTACTGCCTTGATAGGCTTTCCTTTATATATATGAGATTGATGTTTCCATGATTGGGCTCGGACTTCTTCTTCTTATTATTATCAGCACTGACACTAAGGCACTAGGATCGGGGGAAATCTCCCAAATACACAGACACACGCATGCATCTGCATGAAGCATTTTCATGACGTACATTTTGTTGTTTTTCCTAACCTTTAGTGTTTGAAGGTTTTTTTCAGGTTTTCCAGGTTCACAGGATTGATCAGAGACTCATTCACTGTTATCCAACTCGAGCTAATCAGACAAGGATCATGGATCAAGTGCAGTCAGATGTCCAGGAGCTCCGTGAAAGGATGGATCGTTTTATGGAACTGATGCAGGTGGTCGCTAATGGCCAGGACCAGCTCCGAACTTTGGTTCAACCTTTGATCTTCAGGGTTGATAGTAACGGCATACTTCATGGCGGGGCTAAGCCTACTCCTCCACCAGTGGATACTCCGCAGAATGGTGTTCCTGTTGCCAGGGGCAACGAAAGTGCTAATGGCAATGTGATGGCCAATATCGGACTCAATGCGACAGGCGTCGAAAATGGTAGTCTGGGAGCTAATGTCAACATCGGGCCGGTCAACGGCAATGCTGGCGTCGGAAATCTGTTGGTGCCTCAACCGTGGCTTGAGGATCATCAGGATGATGTCTTTTCTCAAAGAGGTGCAGAAGCGGAGCTGAATGCTGAAGCGCAGCTTAGATTCAAAGCACTTGAAGATAAAATGAGAGACATCGAGAATCAGAATACTTTGGGCGTTGATATGTCCAAGCTGGGGTTAATTACTGATTTCAAGGTACCTCCTAAGTTCAAGGTGCCTGTCTTTGAGAAGTATAAGGGTACTACTTGCCCTCGTGTCCACCTGCGATCGTACTATAGAAAGATGTCTGCCTATTCCGAAGATGAGAAGTTGCTGATGCACTTCTTCCAAGATAGTCTTTCTGGGCCATCCCTCGAGTGGTATATGGGCTTGGAGCCCACTAGCGTGCGCACCTGGAAGGATCTCGCTGAAGCGTTTGTCCTCCACTATCAGTACAATAGCGACTTGGCCCCGAACCGAGTCCAGCTCCAGAACCTCTCGCAGAGAAATAATGAAGGATTTAAGGAGTACGCCCAGCGGTGGCGTGAGTTGGCTGCTCGGGTTCAACCGCCGATGGTTGAGCGCGAGCTCGTGCAGATGTTTGTTGCTACACTCCCGGGGATCTACTATGAAAATTTAGTCAGTGGTATGTCTGGTACGTTCTCAGCTCTCATTACCATGGGCGAGCACGTCGAGAATGGTATCAAGATCGGAAAAATCCAAGGTGAATCATCCTCAGCTGGAGGAGGTGGAAAGAAACCTTATGCTGGTAAACGTCGAGAAGGAGATGCGAGCGCTGTCACAAACGCTCGGAGAAAGGGCAAGGGCCCTCAGCAGCAGATAGCCAGTATAAATATCCCAGCAGCTCCACAGCAGCAGCAGCAGCAACAACCGAATCAGCAGGGATATAGAAAATACCAGAATCGGGCTCCTTTGACAAACCGCCATTTCGAAGCACCGCCTATGTCGTATGCGCAACTCCTACAGACTTTGCTTTAGCTTCAGTTGGTTCAGAAGAGGACGATGACTCCCTTGACATGGGCATCGCCACCAGGGTACGACGCAAATGCCACTTGCGATTTCCATACAGGGGCACCAGGCCATACAATCGAGAACTGCAAAGCCTTTAAGCATAAGGTGCAGGACCTGGTGGATGCCAAGATTATTAATTTCTCCGATAATGTGCCCAATGTCACGAAAAACCCTATGCCGAATCATAGGGGAGGCGGCGTGGACGTCATTATCGAAGAAGAGCGTGCAGATCTGTTGACTGATGTCAAAGACCTAAAGACTCCGCTTAGTTTCGTCAAAGCTAAGTTGTTGAAGAAAGGGTTCTTTCCAGGATGCGGAGAGTTATGCATGGATTGTGCTACACATTCTGATGGATGTGAGCAGCTGGTAGAAGGTATCCAAAGTCTGATGACTGAGGGTATTTTGCAGTTCAGCCGGAGGGCTGAAAGTGTATCAGGGGAGGTAGTGTTGCAGCAGGCCGATGAAGTCGCCACCATCACCATTCCTCGCCAACCAATAACCATTTCTGCGCCCAGACCGCCTACAATCACTATTACCAAAGCTGGGCCGATCCCATTCGAGAGCACTAATGCCGTTCCGTGGCATTATGGCGCTGAAGTCTATTGCAACGGTCAGAGGTTAGAGCTGGAGCCGTATGGGTCGACTGTAGAGAATCTCGCAGGAGTCAGTGGTATTACCCGTAGCGGAAGAGTGTTTGCACCGCCAGAGGTTGTGGCAGAGAAAGCGGTCAGAGTTGATGCGGCTGATAAGGGTAAAAGCAAAGTCGTCGAAGAGGTCCCGTGTGGGGCAGAGAAAGATTTGCTTGTCAAGGATGCCGAAGAGTTTATGCGGTTAATCAAGAAGAGTGACTACAAGATTGTAGACCATCTTCATCAAACGCCTTCGAAGATTTCTATTCTCAACTTGTTGCTGTGTTCTGAAGCGCACCGCAACGCGCTACTGAAGGTATTGAACGCTGCCTACGTACCGCAAGAGATATCCGTGAATCAGCTAGAAGAGGTGGTAGCCCATGTTAATGCTGGCAACGGGCTAGGTTTCACAGATTTAGAGCTGACTCCTAAAGGGAGGAATCACAACAGCGCCTTGCACATCTCGATAGAGTGCAGGGGCACAATCATGTCGCATGTCCTGGTGGACACGGGTTCGTCGCTTAATGTGCTTCCGAAGAAGGCATTAATGAATTTGGACACTCGTGGATTGCTTTGCACACCCAGTGATCTGGTGGTGAAAGCATTTGACGGGACTAAGCGCCACGTTTTCGGAGAGTTGACCCTGCTGATCCGAGTTGGTCCGGAAACGTTCGACACGGTCTTTTATATCATGGACATCATGCCTGCCTACAGTTTCCTCTTGGACCGGCCATGGATCCATGTTGTTGGTGCCGTGACGTCCACGTTGCATCAAAAGCTCAAATACGCTGTCGGGGGAAGCATAGTAACCGTGTGTGGTGAGGAGGACATATTGGTAAGCCATTTGTCATCCTTTAAGTATGTTGAAATGGATGGCGAAGTCCATGAAACTCTCTGCCAAGCATTTGAAGCCGTCAAAGTGAAAGAGGTAGCTCCTGTCGTCACAGAGAAGCAAGAGATGAATCTCTCCTCATTCAAAGAAGCTCGGGCCGTCGTCGAAGCCGATTCTACCCCAGGCTGGGGGCATATTTTGGAGATACCGATCAAGCAGGATAAGTTTGGATTGGGGTATTCTCCTGAAGCTGAAGCTTCTTCTTCCTCGTCTAGCAGCACGTCTCGTGGTAAGGGGCCGATCCTATTTACCAGTGGTGGAGTGATCTTCGATAGCATCAACGCGGCGTCTGAGGACAGCGGGGATAGCGATTGTGATCTCGACTCTTGGATTCAGCCAAGCAAGCCGGGCGAGCGCCTCAACAATTGGACCATCAAGGACATTATCCAGCTGACAAGTGAAGAGTAATGATTTGCTTTTTACAATCATTGTACAACCCTATGTCCTACCCGGGGCATAGCGGTTTTATTGTCAGGGCCTTGTTGGATTATGTACATGCATTTTGTTAATAAATCAAAGGCGTTTTCTTCGTATTCAAATATTGTGTTCTCTGTTATTCCTGTTTTATATTTGTTTTGAAAAACAGTAAAATGGCAACGGGGTTTGTGCTAACCTGCATATTCTTGTTTTAAACTTAACCCTTGTTATTGCAGGATCCACATAACAGACGACATCGACTCTGGACCTTCTACGGCTCACTTCGACTTCGATTGCCCGATCTATCAAGCCGAGGAAGAGATTGATGAAGACGAAGACCTTCCGAAAGAGTTGGCCCGCTTGTTGAAACAAGAGGAAAAGGTTATTCTGCCTCACGAGGAGGAAATTGAGATCGTAAATCTGGGTTCTGAAGAGCTCGTCAGAAATGTCAAAGTAGGGGCTGCGCTGCAGAAGAATGTCAAGCAGAGATTGTTCGAGATGCTTCGAGAGTATAGTGACGTCTTTGCTTGGTCATACGAAGATATGCCCGGACTTGACACGGACATCGTGGTCCACCGCTTGCCGTTGCAAGAAGATTGCCCTCCCGTTAAGCAGAAGCTTAGGAGGACGAGACCAGACATGGCTGTAAAAATCAAAGAAGAAGTCCAGAAGCAGTTGGACGCAGGATTTCTAGCCGTCACCACTTACCCTCCGTGGGTCGCCAACATAGTGCCTGTACCGAAGAAGGACGGTAAGGTACGTATGTGCGTCGATTATCAGGATTTGAATAGGGCGAGCCCTAAAGATGATTTCCCGTTGCCTCATATCGATGTGTTGGTCGACAACACAACCCAGTTCTCTGTGTTTTCGTTCATGGATGGCTTCTCCGGTTACAATCAGATTAAGATGGCACCGGAGGACATGGAGAAAACAACGTTTATCACCCCCTGGGGAACATTTTGCTATAAGGTAATGCCCTTCGGTCTGAAGAACGCAGGGGCCACTTACCAGCGAGCAATGGTAACTTTGTTTCATGATATGATTCATCATGAGATCGAGGTCTATGTTGATCACATGATTGCAAAGTCCCAAACAGAGGAAGAGCATCTGGTCAACTTATTGAAGCTTTTTGAGAGGCTTAGGAAACTCAGGCTGAGGCTAAATCCTAACAAGTGCACTTTCGGAGTGCGGTCCGGAAAGTTGCTGGGGTTTATCGTTAGTGAACGAGGTATCGAGGTTGATCCTGCGAAAATAAAAGCCATTCAAGAAATGCCAGCGCCGAAAACAGAAAAAGAAGTTCGTGGTTTCTTGGGCCGAATAAACTACATTGCAAGGTTTATCTCTCAGCTCACGGCCACTTGTGAACCGATGTTCAAGCTTTTAAAGAAAGATCAGGCGATTACTTGGAATGAGGATTGCCAGAAGGCATTCGATAAGATAAAGCAGTATCTTCAAGAACCTCCAATCTTGATACCCCCAGTGGCTAGACGGCCATTAATCATGTACCTGACGGTTCTGGAGAATAGTATGGGGTGTGTTCTCGGTCAGCACGACGAGACGGGCAGAAAAGAGCATGCCATTTACTATTTGAGTAAAAAGTTCACTGAGTGTGAATCTCGATACTCGATGCTGGAGAAGACGTGTTGTGCACTAGCTTGGGCTGCCAAACGTCTACGACAGTACATGCTCAATCACACCACTATGCTAATTTCGAAGATGGATCCGATCAAGTACGTCTTCGAGAAGCAGGTTCTTTCGGGCAGGATTGCCAGATGGCAAATGGTGTTAACGGAATATGATATTCAATACGTGTCCCAGAAGGCCATTAAGGGAAGCGTATTGTCTGATTACCTTGCCGAACAGCCGATCAAGGACTACTAGCCGATGAAGTTCGAATTCCCTGACGAGGATATTATGTTTCTCAAAGCAAAGGACTGCGATGAGCCATTGCCCGGCGAGGGGCCAGATAGGAAATCCCAGTGGAAGTTGATATTCGACAGGGCGGTTAATTCCTATGGAAGTGGCATCAGAGCTATCATCACGACTCCCCACGGATCCCATATCCCGTTTACTACGAGACTGACGTTTCCAGTTACCAACAATGAGGCGGAGTACGAAGCATGCATCATGGGTCTAGAAGAGGCAATTGATTTGAGAATCAAGAATCTAGATGTCTATGGTGACTCAGCGCTTGTGATCAACCAAATTAAAGGGGATTGGGAGACTCGTCAAGCGAATTTGGTGCCATACATGAATTATGCCAGGAGGCTACTTCCATTCTTCGATCGAGTGGAACTTCATCATGTACCCCGGGCTGAAAATCAGATGGCTGATGCCTTAGCCACGTTGGCTTCAATGTATAAAGTCAATTATTGGAATGAGGCTCCAAGAATTGTACTTTCATGTCTTGATAGACCGACATTTGTCTTTGCAATCGAGGATGCCGCCGACGGCAAGCCATGGTTCCACGACATCCAGACTTTCCTTATGACTAAGGAATATCCTGCGGGTGCGTCAACCCAGGATAAGAAGACTCTGCGGAGGCTGTCTGGCAACTTTTATCTCAATCCTGATGGAGTGTTGTATAAGAGAAACCACGATCTCGTGCTGCTCAGATGTGTAGATGAGAAAGAGGCGAGTATGCTCATGGAAGAAGTCCATGAAGGAAAATTTGGTACGCACGCCGGCGGGCATGCTATGACGAGGAAGATCCTGAGAGCAGGATATTACTGGCTGACGATGGAGTCGGATTGCTTCAGATTCACGAAGAGATGTCATAAATGCCAGATTTATGCTGATAAAGTTCAAGTGCCGCCGTGCGCGTTGAATGTCATGTCCTCCCCGTGGCCGTTATCCATGTGGGGCATCGACATGATAGGCAAGATCGAGCCCACTGCATCCAATGGTCATCGTTTCATTCTGGTAGCTATCGACTACTTCACCAAGTGGGTGGAGGCAGCCTCGTACACTAATGTGACCAAGCAGGTGGTAGCTAAATTCATAAAGAGGGACATCATCTGTCGTTACGGAGTTCCCGAGCGGATCATTACTGATAATAGTTCGAATTTGAATAACAAGATGATGAAGGAGCTGTGCCAGAGCTTCAAGATCGAACACCACAACTCATCACCTTACCGGCCGAAGATGAATGGCGCCGTCGAAGCCGCTAATAAGAACATAAAGAAGATTGTTCAGAAGATGGTGGTGACGTACAAAGATTGGCACGAGATGCTGCCATTTGCACTGCACGGTTATCGTACGACGGTACGTACTTCAACCGGGGCAACTCCTTTCTCCTTAGTGTACGGTATGGAAGTTGTCCTACCGTTAGAAGTGGAGATCCCTTCTTTGCGAGTTTTGGTTGATGTGAAACTCGACGAGGCAGAATGGATTACGAATCGTTTGAACCAACTCAGCCTGATGGACGAGAAAAGGTTAGCATCGATTGCATTTGGTCGTCTGTACCAAAGCCGAATGAAGAAAGCTTACGATAAGAAGGTGCGTCCTAGAAGCTTTCAGACGGGTGATCTCGTCCTGAAGAAGATTCTTCCGCCACACTCCGATCACCGGGGCAAGTGGACTCCGAATTACGAAGGTCCGTACGTCGTCAGCAAGGTCTTCTCGGGAGGAGCTTTGTTGTTATCCACGATGGATGGTGAAGATTTTGCATCCCCGGTGAACGCGGACGCAGTTAAAAAATACTTTGCTTGAAAGCGGCCCGCTGGACAAAAAAGAAAGAGTCCAGGCAAAAAAGGGGCATCCCGGCAAACCAAAAACAGAATAAAAGGTTCGGGAAAAAATTAGGGATATATCGAAAAAATGTACACCCGCGAAGTCGAAAGCCTACACTGGGCGGCTTCGGCAAAAAGGGTATCCCGGTGAACTGAAAACCCGTAAAGGGCGGTTCACACAAAAGTTAGGGATTTGAATAAGCAAATGACTGCGTTCCGCGTGTGGACTTTCATTGTTTAGTGGTTTGGAGGACCTGAGGGCCATTTATCTGAATCAATCTCTTCCGAAGCTGAAGCGTCGGAGAAGTATCGAAGTCGAGCGGGTCTTAGAGGGATCAACTCATGGTGTTCGTCTACGCCTCGTTGCTGACATTTGTATATACTGATGTATATTTATGTCTTATTTTTGCGCGGCTTCCTCATTCCAGGAGCTTGCCTCTGATGTAAAACATTTTTACCTATTCAGGGGTTCATTATCAATAAAATGCACACTATTCGGCAATGCTGTTTGCCTGTTTAGCATTTATCTGTTTTGTTTGCGAATGAGAACGCCGATGTTTTTAATAAAATGCGCATACATAAACTTACCGGCCTAGGCCGCTGATTGTTGAAACAATTAATTGCTTGAATATTGTCACGAGATAATAACCTTGATAGGCCCCTTTGAGAAGGGTATCTTGTCTGTTTGTTTGTGTTGTTACAGGTGTAGCATATTCCAGACAGTGCGCCTTGCGCATCCCTGAAGTAGGACGATTCCTCCTTCTCCAGCAGAGTTCAGTAGCCTCTCCTCGCAGAGTCTGCACGCAAGATCGTGAGCATTGATATGTCTCCCCAGGCAGAGATGATTCTCTTCCCCAAGCAGACGCATCATGAAGGAACGTCACCTCCTCAGCTGAGTCACGCGCCGAAGCATGATCTCTCCCCCCCCCCTCCCGCACCGGGTCACAAGTGCAGGTTCCGTAGGAAACTGTTCGTACACCGAAGTATGCAGCAACTGATGGCGCCAGACTGAAGTCTCCAGCGGAATCGAGATTCCCCACCAGAATTGTATCCTCTCCCGAAGTCGGATGATTCCCTTTTCCCCAGTAGCGTGTTGGAACAACTGATGCTGTATTCCCCTGCAGAGTTGTACTCTCCCCCTGAAGACGGTCGATTCCTTCTTCCCCAGCGGAATTGAAATTCCTCATCAAAGCTGTACTCTCCAGTGAAGTAGAATGATTTCTTTCTCCCCGGCTGAGTTCGCAAACCCCAAGAGAGCCGAATCCTTGGAAGCAGTAGGAACCATGAGTGGTATTCCCTAGCAGAGCGTTGAACAGCTGATGCTGTACTTTCCCCAGAGTCGTACTCTCTCTAGTGAAGCAGAATGATTTCCCCTTCCTCAGCCGAGTTTGCAGATATCCGAGAGAGCCGAATCCTTGGAAGTTGTTCAGACCATGATTGGTTTTCCCCAGTGGAGTGTGGAGCAGCTGAAGTTGTTTCCCCACAGAGTTTATCCCCAGAAGAGTAGCCATGGTGGCTCCGCAGTTTATTCTCGCGATTGACATCGCTTTCCTTCAGCAGGTCCAGGTTCTCGTAGAGCTTCGGCCCCTGCAGCAGTCAACTAAAGACCATTTCCCCAGGCGGAGTCCAATTGATATTGGCGTGTCCATGTTCTCCTCAGCAGGATGATTCCTCTATCCGAGTAGTTCTTCCCCCTTGACAGGAGGATTTCCCCCTCGGCATTTATTTTGCTGACGGGATCGCATCATTGTGCATGATTGCATAGCATTTATCATAAACGCATAGCATTTCCACCGTGTGGAGCATGGCGCCGAAACATATGCATAATAAACATGATCTAGGTTGTTACCATCCTTGTTTTGCAGGTGTTCCGCCGAAGGATCAGTTGCTCAGGATGATTCCTGACATTCTCCCCAGAGTCGCTTGCCCAAGATGATTCTTGAGATCCCCAGCGAAGTCTTCAGTTCAAGATGATTCTTGAATCCCTCAGCAGGGTCGTTTGCTTAAGATGATTCTTAAGCTCCCCAGTGCAGTCTCCAGAGTTGGTTGCTCAAGTTAATACTTAGAGTCCCCAGCTAAGATCGCCCAGGATGATTCCTAAAGCCCAAAGAGAGCCGAATCCTTGGAAGCTGCTCAAGCCATGATTGGTTTGTCCCCAGGAAGAGTTGTCCAGGATGATTCCTGGAATTCCCAACAGAATGTTTCTCCAGAATGGTTATCGGTTCAAGATGATTCTTGAAGGTCCCCGACGGAGTTATTTGTTCAAGATGATTCTTGAAGTCCTCAGTAGACTTGATTTATCCAGAATGATTTCTGGACCCCCGGAGCGGAGTTACTTGATAGTTCTCCAAATTCCCCAGCGGCGAAGCGTCCTCCTCAGCAGGGTTTCCGACGGCGAAGTTGAAATCTCCCTTTGAAGACTCCATGGTTGAAGTCTGATCGACCTGATGGTTGAAGTCCGGCTGATGCCCGACAGTATTCTTTGAGTGCCTGATGGCATGATCGACTATGTACTACCGGTTACTGTGCGACCAATTCCCCAATGAAGTTTCTTCACTCTGACGGCGAGGTCAGATTATGGTTATTTCCAGCGGCGATGTTGGATGTTTGTTTCTGACGGCGATGTCAGATGATTTAGTCTTCCAGTGGCGATGTTGGGTATTGTGGTTTTCCGACGGCGATGTCAGATTATTCCTCAGTTTTCCAGCGGCGTTGTTGGATTTTTTTGTCAGATTGATTTAGTTCTCCAGCGGCGAGGTTGGGTATCTTGTTTGTTTCCAACGGCGATGTTGGATGTTTTGACGGCGAGGTCAGATTATGTTCGTTTCTGGCGGCGATGTCAGATGATTTAGTTTTCCAGCGGCGATGTTGGGTATTTTGGATTCGACGGCGATGTCAGA
Source organism: Lathyrus sativus (assembly GCA_963859935.3). Taxonomy (NCBI): domain Eukaryota; kingdom Viridiplantae; phylum Streptophyta; class Magnoliopsida; order Fabales; family Fabaceae; genus Lathyrus; species Lathyrus sativus. Next base: position 350,277,013 of record OZ012739.1, on the reverse strand, counting down.
CTCCAGTTTTCCAGCGGCGAGGTTGTATGTTTTTGACGGCGATGTCAGACTCTTTAGCTCCCCAGCGGAGATTATGTTGGTTCGACGGCGATGTTGGGTGTCTCTCAGAGTTATGTTTGTTTATGGCGGCGATGTCATATTCTCTATTTCTCCAACGGCGATGTGAGATGTTTGTTTCTGGCGGCGATGTCAGAGGATTCAGTTTTCCAGCGGCGATGTTGGGCGTTTTGTTTGTTTCTGGCGGCGATGTCAGGTGGTTTCTTTCTCCAGCGGCGATGTTGGGTGTTTTAGTGGTCTGACGAAGATGTCAGGTAATCTAGTGTTCCAGCGGCGATGTTGGGTGTTTCTCAGATTCTTTAATTCTCCAGCAGCGATGTTGGGTGTTTGGGTTGTTTGACGGCGATGTCAGATTCTCTAGTCTTCCAGCGGCGATGTTGGGTGTTTTGGTTGTCTGATGGCAATATCAGAAGAATTTAATGTGGATAACTGACGGCGATGTCAGATCAGTATTTCTCCAGCTAGTTGCCGTGCAGCTACTATTCCAGGGTTCGAAGAGTTGAGCAGTTGGCAAATTTCCGGGTTTACCGGTATTCAACCGTCTCACACCTTGATTGAATGAGAGTCGTTCGCTCTACACCCAGTCAGGTTCAAGCCGTTTGAATAGGGGCAGCTGTTGCACCCCAAAATTTGACCAACATGTATTTAACCATCAAGAGTTGTGTAGGGTTATGAAGCTAGCCAAGAAAGGTATTTCAATGTTCAAAGGTTGATACCTTTATCAGAAAGCTCAAGAGATCCTCAGAGGAATTGGTTGAAACCAAGGTTGTGTGCCTCATAACTTGAGAGTCGTGGGTGCTCCTCAGATGATTCTGAGACTATGAGAATGGACTTGGAGCTTTGAGGAAGCTTATGAGATGTCTTGAAAGCCATCATGAATCCTAGAGAGGTCATTGTACAAGAATTCAGAAGATTCAACCATGAATGGTAGAATTAGGGTTTGACTGGGTCAACCCTAAGTCAACTGATGATTTGGAGAGGGTTGAGACCTAATCCAGGAGCCATGTGATCATGGAATGATGTATTGAGATACTATAAGGATGATTCCTAGACCAACTCATCATGATTGAGGAGTTTGAGAAGTTTCAAGCTAGGGTTTCTAAGGATTGACAGTGTAAAATCCCCTAGTTTGATCCCTATCTTCCAGGCAGTTTTAGCTCAAGATGTGATTGTCATATCATCTTCCCTACAACATGAATGTTGAAGAGCTTGTTCTTAGCTTTAATTTGAGTGGTAGAAGTCCTTGATAGGATTTGCAGAGCTCAAGTTATGGTTTTGACAAATTACAGGTCATCTGAGGTATGTGAATCTGGGTCCTTGAAAGTCACCCAACTTGCAGACAACTTTTGCCCTAGTAGGATGATTCCTATGGATTCTTCGTCAACATGAATGTTGAATAGCATCTTCTTATCTTTCTAGAGAGTACTAGAAGTCCTTGATAGGATTTGTAGAACTCAAGTTATGGCTTTGACAAGCCAAGGGCATTTTGGTCATTTGGAAGTTATAGGTCATTTTAAGCATAGGGCCATATCTCCTACTTCCAAGCTTCAAATGGAAAAATCTTCAACATCAAACTTGCTTATAGTGATGTTTTAAGGCTAGTAGGGAGGTCATGAGATGTTGAAAAGGCTCATATCAAAAAGTGATAAAAATGGCCTAAAAATGAGGCATAAGTTAATTCAAGTGAAGTTGAAAATCATAAATCATAAGTTCTAAATCCAAACCATGTCATATGATAGGTCATTTTGACTCCAAATGACATTCTAAGAACAATGGTTCAGCCACAATTTTGATATGAGGCTTGCATCATAGGGTTGCTTTGTAATTGGATTGCTTGCATAATGGGGTACCAAACCAAAACAAGGAAAAATTCAATAAACAAGGTGTTTAAGCATTGTATCTCATCCAAGATCTCATGTAAGGAGATATTCAAGTTAGTTACCAAAGATTACAAGCATTTTGCATGAGATACCATGATATGAGAAGTGAAAATGCAAATTACCATATCATGGAAAATTCAAGTTCTTACTAGATGGTTCTATGAGGTTCTAGACTTTTCTAAACCTCTCTATATATTGAATACAACTTCCATTGGTGAAAGGTTGGTGATAGTTGGTGTTAATTGTGGTAGAGAATAGTGATTGAAATCCAAATTCCCTCATTGCAAATTACATTGAATCTCTTGATTCTTCTTCATTACCTTTCCATTTTTCTTCACAAATCATCTCCATAAACATTTCTGAGTGTGTTCATATTGATTTGCAACTCCATTGATGAAGATTTGAAGGCTTTCATATTGAATTTGCAAGGAAGCAAATTGCATTGGATCTTGAAGTTCAAGTCCTCTACATCAAATCTTGTGCAAGCAGAAGAAAATTCACCATTCAAGGAGTGTTCTTGAGGAGCTACAAGGCTTGGATTGAAGACTTTCATCACTTACCATTTCAAGAAGCAAGGTATGCAAAACCACTTCTACACCCTATTCTAGGCATGGCTAGGATTAATTATTAGTGTGAAACTGTTAGAGACAATTAGGTGGTTCATTTTGATGAGTTTAAGATCAATTGGTGAGGTTTCATTAGTGGTGGTCAATTCTTGGATGAGCTGAAACGTGTGATTTAGTGATGGATAATGCAAGATATATGGCTGATTTTAATGAGTGCAACATGAGGATCATTTTTGTATAAAGAAAGATGAATTTGGTTGAGGTCGAAAACTGAGGATATTTTGAATTCATGGGGTTATACCATTCGGGTTTCTTGATAGAGGTTATTTCTATTCAAACCAATGCCACAGTTGTATTCTACGTGAAATTCTAGTCAAGTTTGGTTCTTATATCGTGTAATTTGGTGGAGGAGCGAAGGCACACGATGAGCTGGAAGTTTCGTGCATGGAAGTGTGTTTCAATGGTTTCTGCAAACCCTAGTTAGTCCAAGGAAGAAGACGACTTCGCGACCGTCAGATGCGCGCAGGACTCGTTGACTGGAAAAGCCATCGGACGACTGGGATTTAAACGCGAAGTGTGGAGGGAATCAGCGGAGCAAAACGCTGCGTTCCATTAAAAGGCAAGAATCTGGGCTTAAGTGGAATTTCTATCCAAACCCCCCATTCAGGCCCAATCGTGTTTTACACTGTTTTTTCTTTCTATTCGCACCGAGTCTTTCCTTTTTTTCTTTTGTCTTTATCAATTGATTTCTGAACTAATAACTGGGCCCTAGCGTATTTCTCATTGCACCCCCAGTATGGGCCCAAAGCTGTTTATAACTGCATATTGTTGCTTAATGCACCGCTAATTTTCCTTTTTTTCTTTTCATTTAAATTGATTTTCCTGAATACAATGGGCCAGGCGCGCTTTGCTATTCGCCACCCCCAATCTGGGCCCATCATCATATTGAACTGAATATTAGTACTTCTTGCACCCATCTCATCATTTCCATATTAATTTTTTCTCCAAATTTTATTTTACTTTAAAAATTCATAATAAATAGAAAAAAGAATATTTTCTCATGGGATTTTTTTCCCCACTTTCCATCTTCTGTCTAGAAAAATATGAAATCATAAAATTGACATTTTATTTTATTTTTATATTTTTTGCATATTTTTCATTTGATTGCTTTTTTTAATTCTTTTAGTTGATGTGTGAATTTGTAGGATTTAGTTAGGGTAGTTCCCTTTAGATTTTTAGGTCAATCTTTTTAGGGTAGTTAGATGAATGTTTTAGGTTCCCCCTGAATTAATTCCATATTTTTGTGATGATTTTTAGGATAGTTTTGATTAGGTAATTCTAGGTAGTATAGAATTAGGTTAAAACTTCAACACAGGTCTATAACAATTTTAGATTTTGGGTTTTTAGGACTATATAGACTATGGGGCATATATGGGACTTAAGGGTAGGTATGTAGGATCCCTTAGAAATTATATTAGGATTTAATATAATAGTATGATATTTTTGGTTGATTTTTGAATTGAAAGATTGTTTGTGTTGCCTTTAGGGCATGTTTGTTTAGTTTGCTTTGCTTTGTTGGCTTGAGAAGCTTGGTGTCTCATTGTGGAGCATAGTGGAGCATGCTAGAAGACTTGAATATGCATGGAGGAGCTTGGGAGCTTGTTATTCTTTTCTTTTTGTTGTTTTAGGGTTAGGATTAGGAAGAGCTTAGATGTAGACAATTTCTTTCTCAAACATGGATGGTATCATTCACCTCCATTCCTCCCTATGATTCAAAGTCCTTCCATGGTATACACCTCTCTCCTTTGGAGGGATAAGTGCTATACCTAGGAGGTAGAACTTTTGAGGGAACCACTCCCTTGATGTTGAACCCTTATAGGTCACCTTTGGTGATCAAATAAGCCGTTCAATATCCCCCAGCTTATCCAGTAAGTGATTTTCTCTGGTTTTGATTGTCTTGAGAGTGCAGAGCCTGAGCATGAGGATGAAGACTTCATTGAAGAGTATTGAAGAAGATGAATCCTTGAAGATTGCCATTCCAGCTGAAGCTTGAAGAGCATGAAGATCAAGTTGATACTTGAAGATCCCTGAAGATTAGGTGAAGCCTGAAGGTGGAGTTGATCAAGAAGCTGAAGCTTAAGGGAGAAGATGAGTTGAAACTCATATTGTAGGGTTGGAACCTGGAAAGCAATTGATATCTGAAGTCCGAAGACTGAGTTGCTGCTGGAGGAGCTGAGGCTTTCTTCTGTTTTTCTTTTTTGTATTGTGTGTTTTGCTTGATTTGTCTGTTGCATTAGACTAAGTCCATATGTAGAATAAATAAAATCTAGGAGCATGATTGCACTAGAGGTTGAGTCGCTCCCTCTGCTTGTATCGTTACTGCGTGGCTTTGCTTGCGGGTATTCGGTAGAGCCCAGCTCCCTTGCCCATGTGGTTTGTTTGCCTGATGGCATTTCATTTCATTTTATATGTATGATTGCAATTTACCGTTTATTGCTTGATAGCATGTTGTTTATATTTCAGTATGATTACTGTTATTTCATGACTGGCTTGAGGTTGAGATGAGCTTGTGGAGGCTGAAGCCCCACACACAATTCCTCCCTCACTTGCATTGCATGCATTTTACTGTTAAGCTGATGCTTTGTCTGTTTTGGTGTATCATTGACATGATCCCTTAGGACTCTCATTTCCTTGGATAAGGACTTGATGATAGACTTTTAGGTTGAAACCTATGCATGACAACTTCTAGGAGTTCCCTGTTCAAACCTCAACCATAAGATGAATCCATGGCATGATAACAGTAGGACTTGATAGTCTCCCTCCTAGTTGGGCCTGTTCTCTTCTCATCTCGAAACAGTTTAAGATACAGTAATCATGAATGATTTCTTTCGTACGTTACGAGCCTTAAGCTATCTGAGAAAGGATTGTGGGAGAGTTTCTTTTCCACAGTCTGGATGTTTAGTATGGTACCCTTTGGGTGACATGCGACGCATTCACTCTCAGGTCATAGTCTCTAGTGCGATTGAAATCGCAAACACAATAAAAAACACTTCTTTCGTAAAGATAGGAAATAAACCGTAGTTTCTCGAACTACGTGAGCTCTGATCTCTCATGCCTGTTGAGAGTACGTAGGCACAAGATGGCGATGTCTTGGCGAGCTACCTTCCCCCATAACCCTTCGTAGGCCGAACTACGTTGACTCTGATTTCTCATTCTCTGATGAGAATACATAGGCATAAAGTGCGACGCTTTGCCGAGTCATTTTTCTTTTCTCTTTCAGCCAGCCTTGATAGGTAGATAGAATAAAACCAACCCGTCCAAGTAAACACAACAAGCGTGGATCCCGTCGAGTACGACGGACGTGAGGGGTGCTAATACCTTCCCCTTGCGTAACCGACTCCCGAACCCAGACAATGGTTGCGATGACCTTGTCTTACCTTTATTCGTTAGGTTTTTCCGATCGTTTCCTTTCCCGCTCTGAGGGATAAATAACGAAAGGTGGCGACTCTTCTGTCATGCTGGTACCTTATTTTCGCGCGAGCGACAGTATGTAGAAGATTCAAGGGTTTTACATTTAAAAGCTTGTTTTGCATGTGGAGGAGCATAATTTGGGGCTTCACTAGCCTTTCCAGAAACCATATTGAGAGGAGCGATATCTAGGACATCATCCAGAGAGATGCTCATGTGGTGAGCATTAGAGTGGGAAGTCTTAGCAGTATCATGCTTGGTAGGGATAGACTTTTGTTGTTGAGACATTGTAGGTGACTTTGGCCGTGAGAAAGAGGGTTTTTTGTGGTTGTAGAAAGAGGTATGAAATGTGAAGAATTGGTATGGGCACAAATAAAAACAATCAGATAGTGTATAGGGGCTAGAGGGGTATGATTGCAAAAAAGGAGGGAACCCAATATTTTGACCAATTAGCAAACGATCAATTTTCAAAATACAATTCCCAATTATCATTAATTGCTATAATTCCTTATAAATACACCTTCCCCACTTGCTTCTTAGAATTTCAATTTGAGTAGTCTTGAGATATTTTATAAAGATGTCAGCACTTTGTAGGTCAGAGTCCTTAAGCTCCACACTATCTTCTCTAGAGTGATGTCTTTTATCACTATACAAGGCTCTATTGAGCTGAATTGGGTTCATAGTGTGTAAACCCATAATTTCGACAAGATTAAAATTCAGGCTTTAAGGTCATCTTTGTCGAAGGATAGCATCAGGAGGAGAATCCAAGAATTGCTGACAAGGTTTTAAAGTTTCATTGTTTCGACAGAAATAGATATAATGTTCTGGCAGAATAGTTTGGAGAGTTTGTGACTGAGGGCTTCGACAGAAGAAGTTTGTTAAAAAAAGATAAGGTTTGGCAAGTGCTGAAGAGTTTTTCTCCTTTAAAAGGGTTTCGACAGTTTTGAAGAGTTACAAGGTTTCGTCACCAAGGAAGAGATTCAAATTCAAAGGTTGTAACCTTTGGCAGTTGGACACATGGAGGTTTCAGAGAAGAAATTTACATGCAGGCTGACACTTGTCGTTTAGTTATAGTTTTTCCGTTCTAAGCAGTTATTTTGTTTGTGTATAAATAGGATAGTTTGTGGTTAGAATGGGTGTGTGAAAATTTGTACAAAATTCCTGTAAAAGCTCTAAGTACCCAGTGTGAGAGAAAATGAGTCTAGTATTTGGAACAATGTACGTTTAAACACCAGTTATATTTCAAAGTCATTTTAAATTACTTGTTTATTCTTCAAGTCCATGTCATTTTAAATTTCATTTACTTTTTTGCAAGTTTTTAGCCTTTCGACATTTCTTTGTTCTTGTTTAAACTTTTAACCTTATTTCATCTTTAAGTTCAAACTTTCGTTACTTGCAAAATCAAAGTCCTTAATACTTTGACAATATTGATAAAACAAACCGCAAATTAGTCACTAAAAGTCTAAGAGTATTTCGACAGAACCAAATGCACATGTATCCCAGGACTTGTATGGTTGGTCCTGCAAGTAACCCAACTTTCTGAAGAAATTGGTTAACCAGAGGTTGTTCGCCAGAAAACACAGCGAACAAATTGGCACACCCGGTGGGACCAGTGCATTTGATAAAATCTAATAGAAATTTTTAGACAAATTGTTCCTTGCTACGTTGTATGATTCTTAGAAGCGGTAAATTAGCCGTAACCGACGTAGAGAGACCAAAGAGAACAAGAAGAAGAAACATGGCTAACTTGCCAAATGCTTCAAATATTTCTGACGAAACCATTCCAGTTTCCAATCCTATCCCTTCGTCAGGAACAATACCAGTGTCTGGCCCTGTTTTAGAACAGAATAGGCCTCCTTTGGGGGATTCCATACCAACGGGTTCAGGATCCCAGAATGCGCCTAGTTCTTCCACCATGGGACACGCCAGACCCTTGGGAACCCCTCCCCCTGGAGGAAATGCATTCTGGCCATATCTGAATTATTCTCAGCCTTTGGCTGGGAGAGAACAACCGTACGGAATGCCAACTTCAATGATGGCAAGCCTACATAATTCGTCACCATTATTCTCTGATGCCATGGTTCAAGTGTCATCACCATTGCAAGGATCAGGATATGGTGGAAATGGAAATAGAATGAATCAAATTCCACCAGGTTTCCATATGCCCGCTATGACAAACCATTCTGCACAAGTAATCCGTCAACAGATGGATGAAAGCAATCATGATATGGTGCAGGCTTTGACACAACAAATGGGAGACGTGTTCAATCCCTTAATACAAAACACTACCCAAACAAACCAAATATTGGCAGAACAGATGGCACGCATTGCTGATTTTTTTGGAGTCCCACAAGCACAACAAAGAATGCAATTAAACCAGAATCCTGCCAATAGGGCTGTCGAAGAGGAACTCACTATAAACCAAAGGCCCTTAGGGAACCCTCAGGAAAATCCCAGGGGGCAAGAGGTGATGGTCGAACAGCCTAATGTAGAAGAGCCTATTCGACAGGAACCAAGAAGGATAATAGTCCAGAGAAACCAAAATGCTGACGAAGTGTTACAGCAGAGAATGCGTTACAATAACATGCCTGTCGAAAATAATATTGCCACCATGGTGGAGAGAATAATGGCACAAAACGGAGTAAACGTAGGATTACAAAGGCCTAGTTATACTTCCCCCTTGTCTGAATTTATCTTACAACAAGAGTTACCACCAAGGTGGAAAGTCCCCAAATTCACAAAATTTTCAGGGGATACTAGTGAATCCACCATAGAACACGTGGCACGTTACTTGATAGAAGCGGGAGAGATTGCTAATAACGAGAACTTAAGGATGAAATATTTCCCAAGTTCTTTGACAAAAAACGCTTTCACTTGGTTTACGTCACTTCCTCCAACTTCAATTTTTACTTGGACCCAATTAGAGAGATTGTTCCATGAACAATTTTATATGGGACAAACCAAGATAAGTTTGAAAGAGTTGGCAAGTGTCAAAAGAAAATTTTCTGAACCCATAGATGACTATTTGAATAGGTTTAGATTATTAAAAGCCAGATGCTTTACGCAAGTGCCGGAACAAGAACTAGTCGAAATGGCTGCAGGGGGTCTTGATTATTCCATAAGGAAAAAACTGGATACCCAATATCTGAGAGACATGGCACAGTTGGCAGACAGAGTAAGGCAGATAGAAAGACTAAAAAATGAGAAATTTAGATCAAATAAAAACAAGAAGGAAAGAGTGGCCTATGTAGGAATAGTTCAAGATGATTACGACGAAAACGAACCAGTCATTTTCGACCAGCAAGAAATTGATCTTGCAGAATTAAAGCAAGGCCCTCCATATTCTTGTAAAGTTTTAGCCCCGTCGAATGGAAAAAGTCCAGTCGAAATGGAAAAGAATGACAGGTTCCCTAAAAGAACCTATACATTCGACATCACCAAGTGTGATGAGATATTTGATTTACTAGTCAAAGATGGTCAGTTAATAAAACCAGCAGGCACTAAAGAGCCTCCTATAGACCAACAGAAAAAGAGAGGTTTTTGCAAATACCATAATTTCTTGGGTCATAAAACTTCTCAATGTTACCTTTTCAGGGATCTTGTCCAAAATGCAATCCAAAATGGAAGGTTGAAGTTTGGAGACAAAGGCAAGCAGCAGATGAAGATTGACTCCAATCCCATGCAGATTGTGGAGGCAAATTATGCTGAGCCAGAAATGGTAAACGTGGTCGAAATGGAGATCATGGCAGAAGAAAATTCTGAAATGGTAGGAGTTACTGAAAGCTTCGACACCAACTTCACCATGATAGAAGCTGCTGAAGGTTTCGACACCCATGTCAATGTGGTGGAAGAAGGTGATAATTCTGCTGGCCAGGCTGAGGCAAAAGAAGTCAAAATTTCTGAAGACTTCGACAGTGAGAATGTCACTAAGACCACTGAAGGTTTCAACGGAAGAAATGCAGTCAAAGTGGGAAGAAGCTTCAACAAGAAAAACTGTGAAAGAGATGCTGACCAAGAGGAGATTAAAACACCAGGGACTGATGACAATTCCCTCACTGTCAAACAAATGAACAGTGATACCACCAAAAATGAAGAACATCCTGTCGAAAGGGTTGCACATTGCTGCAAATACATCTATAAGGGCTTACACCCAAAAGGCAATGTTAGTCAGTCAAAGGAGGACATCCCAGAGGAAATCATGCTAGTCGAAAAAATGAACAAATTGAAAATTACAACTGAACAGAGTGCTGGGATTCATATGGTGGAAATCACTCAAAAGGGAGGACCAGACATCGACAAGGGAAAGAAGCGTCAAGAGGAGCATCAGAAGCTGGTTTACCCAGAAGAGAACGAGAGTCTGGTTGAATTCATCCAGAGGTGTCAAAGGAAGAATGCAGAAGTCATGCTTTGCCCAAGATGCAGTGCTGTGTTCGACAAGAAAGCAGCTGATGACTTAGAAGCAGCAGTAAAGACCCAGAGGAAAAGAAATTGGGGAACAGTCCCACCAACCAGAAACGAAAGATTCGACCCAAGAAGAGGGGAGCATCACAGTCAAGGGGTCGGAGAAAGACGTTTCAACACTTACAAACCATCCAACAGGCCAAATGATGACAAATGGGTTCAGCCTATAAGGGATGTCCAAGGTCAGAAGAGATGGAAGAGTTTTGAAGTGAACAGGGGTCCTTCCATGGAAGTTAAAAAGGAGGCAAAGCCAAAATACGTCTCTGAAAACTACAAAGGGAAGAATCCTATGTCCAGATCCCAATGGAGAAGATTCCAAAGGCAGAAGAAAATTGAAAAGAAAACTGTAGAATACCAAAAGGTTGGGCAGAAGGAAGCTGAATCAAGCAAATGTGTGCAGATTACGAACAAGGGAATGCCCCTGGCAGAAAAAGAAATCATTCAGAAGAATAGATCTGGTGACACCACAGAGGTGCAGAAAACAAACAATAGAATGCCAGTGGACGAAGAAGTCACAGATGAATTTGGTTCAGAATCAGATGCTTCTTTCGACGTAACTTGCAATGTGGTTTCTGTACTGCCCAGAGACTTCGACAGGATAATGGAAGTCGAAGACGAAGAGGATGACATGATGGATGATAGCATAAGCTTGAAGCCTGTATGCTACTACATAATGAACAATGGCTGTGTCGAAGAGCAAAATGCCTTCTTCGAAAAGCCAGATGATGCAATGAAGGCTCACTTAAAGCCTCTCTTCATAAAAGGAAAGGTAGAGGGTGTAGGTGTCAACAAAATTCTGATAGATGGCGGAGCAGCTGTAAATTTAATTCCTCATTACATGATAAGGAGAATTGGAAAAGATGACTCCGACACTAAGCCTCACAATATGGTGTTGTCCAACTATGAAGGTAAAGTGGGAACAACACTGGGAGTAATACAATTGAACTTGACTGTAGGATCCATCACCAGGCCTACAATGTTTGTGGTGATAGCATCAAAAGCAAATTACAACTTGCTGTTGGGAAGAGAATGGATCCATGGGATTGGGGCTGTGCCATCCTCCATGCATCAAAGAATAGCAATCTGGAGGCCAGATGGGATTGTCGAAAACATTGAAGCAGATCAGAGTTACTTCACAGCTGATGTGAACAATATCACTAGTCGTAACTTCGACAAGAACCTAGCCCATATAGCACCATGCAATCCTGCGGCTTTCGACCTGACAGCTTCCGACAACGCTTACTGTTCCATGTACCTCCATCCTACACATGGTTTCCAGTGGGATAAAGAAATAATTGGGGAAACAAATTACACTTGGGGAACTGCCCATGTCAACCCAACTGGATGGGGAAGTGAATTCAGTGAAAATGACTGAAGTTTCAGCAATGGAAAGGATTTCGGCTTATATAGCCGAAAAACAACACAAAGCGGCCCTTGAGGCTGAAGTAAGAAATATGGCTGTCGAAGCCAGCACTCAGGTTGTCGAAGGACAACACCCTCAAGAAAATATTGAGGAGCAACATGCAAATCAGAGTTTTGAAGAAGACTCAAATGGTGAATGGCAGAACCAAAGACTTGATGCCATTTATGATGACGAACCTTTGGGGTTCGAAAAGGATCCAACCTCCACCAATATGAAAATGGTGGCACAGGATCCCTTAGAGGAGATTAATCTAGGACTGGGGGCAGAGAAAAGGCCCACTTACATCAGTGCCAAGTTGAATCCTCAACTCAGAATCGAAATAATCCAGCTGCTGAATGAGTTTAAAGACTGCTTCGCATGGGATTATGACGAAATGCCTGGTTTAGACAGAAGTTTGGTGGAATTGAAGTTGCCAATTCTGGAAGGGAAGAAGCCAATAAAACAGACCCCCAGACGCTTTGCACCTGAAATTCTGTCGAAGATCAAAGAAGAGGTCGAAAGACTTCTAAAATGCAAATTCATCCGTACAACAAGGTATGTCGAATGGATTGCTAATATTGTTCCTGTGATTAAGAAAAATGGCACACTAAGGGTGTGTATTGATTTTAGAGATCTAAACTCAGCCACCCCTAAGGATGAGTATCCTATGCCAGTAGCAGAAATGCTAGTAGATTCTGCAGCAGGCCATGAGTATTTAAGTATGCTTGATGGCTATTCTGGTTATAACCAGATTTTTATTGCTGAAGAAGACGTTCCAAAAACAGCTTTTCGTTGTCCAGGAGCAATAGGAACATATGAATGGGTAGTAATGCCCTTTGGTTTGAAAAATGCTGGAGCTACTTACCAAAGGGCTATGAATTCTATTTTTCACGATTTCATTGAAACGTTTATGCAAATTTATATAGATGACATTGTGATTAAATCTGCTTCAGGCTTCGACCATATTAACCATCTTCGACAGTCCTTTGAAAGGATGAGGAAGTTTGGTTTGAAAATGAATCCTCTTAAATGTGCTTTTGGTGTGCAGGCTGGGGATTTCTTAGGCTTCGTGGTCCACAAAAAGGGGATTGAAATCAATGAAAACAAAGCTAAATGCAACTGGAAGTCAAAGATCACTTCGACAGCAAAAGACATTTCTCCTTTGATAGTCGAAAATATCTTTTGCTGGGGGGCAATTTGTAAACCCATAATTTCGACAAGATTAAAATTCAGGCTTTAAGGTCATCTTTGTCGAAGGATAGCATCAGGAGGAGAATCCAAGAATTGCTGACAAGGTTTTAAAGTTTCATTGTTTCGACAGAAATAGATATAATGTTCTGGCAGAATAGTTTGGAGAGTTTGTGACTGAGGGCTTCGACAGAAGAAGTTTGTTAAAAAAAGATAAGGTTTGGCAAGTGCTGAAGAGTTTTTCTCCTTTAAAAGGGTTTCGACAGTTTTGAAGAGTTACAAGGTTTCGTCACCAAGGAAGAGATTCAAATTCAAAGGTTGTAACCTTTGGCAGTTGGACACATGGAGGTTTCAGAGAAGAAATTTACATGCAGGCTGACACTTGTCGTTTAGTTATAGTTTTTCCGTTCTAAGCAGTTATTTTGTTTGTGTATAAATAGGATAGTTTGTGGTTAGAATGGGTGTGTGAAAATTTGTACAAAATTCCTGTAAAAGCTCTAAGTACCCAGTGTGAGAGAAAATGAGTCTAGTATTTGGAACAATGTACGTTTAAACACCAGTTATATTTCAAAGTCATTTTAAATTACTTGTTTATTCTTCAAGTCCATGTCATTTTAAATTTCATTTACTTTTTTGCAAGTTTTTAGCCTTTCGACATTTCTTTGTTCTTGTTTAAACTTTTAACCTTATTTCATCTTTAAGTTCAAACTTTCGTTACTTGCAAAATCAAAGTCCTTAATACTTTGACAATATTGATAAAACAAACCGCAAATTAGTCACCAAAAGTCTAAGAGTATTTCGACAGAACCAAATGCACATGTATCCCAGGACTTGTATGGTTGGTCCTGCAAGTAACCCAACTTTCTGAAGAAATTGGTTAACCAGAGGTTGTTCGCCAGAAAACACAGCGAACATAGTGATGACACTAAAATTGTCACAATATAATGTCATGACATTCTGAGTGACATTGCTCCCATTATGCTGGTCATTTTTCATGGACTCCATCAAATTCCAATATAACAGATCTAGATTTCTATGATGTCCACCCTTTGGATGTGCTATCTGGGCTTGCCTCCCTACCTGATATTCTCCCCAACCTCTTCTTTCATCTGGGATTAACTTTGGAGTTTCCCTTACAGCTTCCTTGGATATGGTCTTTTTTATTTTAAAGATGTCCACCTTTTTTTTAAGCCACAGTTGATCCTTTTCTTCTTTGGTCATGGGACAAACATTGAAGTTACTTTTAGGCTCCCATAAGTAACAATTATTCTAAGCTCTAGATCCCTCACGACTTCCTCATGTTCTTCATTGGTGAAAACACACTCACCCTTAGTGAATTTGATATTGAGTCCTTGGTCACAGAGCTGACTGATACTAATAAGATTTACAGTTAGTCCTTTAACCAACATAACATTGTCCAGTTTTAGAACACCAAGATGGTCTAGGTGTCCAATACCTTTGATTTCTCCTCTAGCTCCATCACCAAAGGTTACATGACTTGAGGAATGAGGTTTAATGTTCACCAAGAGATTCTTTATCCCAGTCATGTGTTTAGAACATCCACTATCAAAATACCAATCTTCTTTGGTTGACACCTTTATAGAGGTATATGCTACTAGAGCAACCTCCTTGGCAACCTATTGTTGGTTTTTGATAGGTGCATCCTTTTTGGGGTTACCTTGATACAGGTGGCTAAGAAATCCATGTAACCTGAAGTAGAAAGGTTTTATGTGGCCAAATCTTCCACAGTAGTGACACCTCTACCTTTGAAACTTTCTCTTGGTCTGGTTCATACTTTTGTTCCCCTGATGTTGAGACATTGGTCGTGACATCCGATTTGACCTCTGATTTTCAGGCTTTGTCCTCTTGCCACCCAAGATAGGTCCTTATTTATCAATAAATCCTAGTCCAGACATGTTTCCTGCTTTCTGACCACTCTGTAGAATTTCTTCTAGAGTGTCAGTCCCATTGTTGAGCATGAAGGTGAGATAATACTTAGAAGGGGGGGGGGGGGTAGGGTTGAATAAGTATGAAGATTAAAAACTTAGAAATAAAAACTCAAGTATTTTTATCCTGGTTCGTTGAACTCAACTACTCCAGTCCACCCTTCCTAGAGTGATTTGCCTTTCTCAATCAAGGACTTAATCCACTATTTAATCAACTGATTACAATAGTAAGCACTAAGAACAACTGTTCAAAGTATTCTCAAGAACTACTGATCCTAACTGGATCTTCTTAACGTTTACAATCAAATGTAATATAAATACATGTGTTTAAGATTGCTTCTATAAAGCTTTATCACAACTGTGATTTTTCACTTAACTATTAAGAACAAAGAAATAAATTCTTAGAAAGAATATGAAATAGTATGAGAGCTTGAATGTTAATTTCTTTTCAATAAAACGTCAACTGAAGAAATTGGTGAAGTCTTGCTTTTATAGGCAGCTGATCCAAGGTGAGCTTCACGTTGAGAAGAGTGTCCAAAAGGTCTGAGCCTTTTTGTCTTCACATCAAGTGACCTTTCCTAGAAGAAGAAAGCACAGATAAATCCTTTTTGTCTATGTTCTTGTGTCTAGCATAAATAAGGAAAGAGAAGTTTGGTTCATTCCAACGGATATAAACTTTGAATAATTCTTCTTCAGTTTTCAGCAAATGCATCAGAGTCTAATTAGGTCAGAGCCTTCTGATGATGATCAAAGTTTTGCTGAATCAGAGTCTTCTGCAGCAGGTGTGCTTTTAGCGTGTTTAAGATCAGAGCATATTTGAGACAGATCTTCAGTACTGGCAGCTTTAGTACTTTCAGAATCTTCTGTAGAAACTATGCTTTGAAAAAATCTTCATACAGAATTCTTCTTTGGTTCAGATGCTTCTGACTTGCTTCAGATTCTTCTGGAGCTTCTGCTTCAGATCCTTCTGGAGCTTCTGCTTCAGATCCTTGTGGAGCTTCTGCTTTAGAATCTTCTGGAGGCTACGCTCATGATCTTCTGTTGGCAGCAATCAGAATCTTCTAATGAATGCATCTGGCGCTTCAGAGTCTAGCTAATTTCTTGTGTTCAATTATGATTTGCTTCTGGAGTGTTAATTCCTTTACTATCTGCAGTGAAAACTCTCAAGCAAATTTTAGAGTATATAATTCTTAATTACAAAATTTCATAATAGTTATCATCAAAACATAGAGATATTATTAAGAACCAATCTGTGTTCTAACAATCTCCCCCTTTTTGATGATGACAAAAACATCATAAATTTTGTTTAATTGAAAATATAATAACTATAACTCCCCCTGAGATGATGAATCTCCCCCTGAATTAAATACAAATAAGGAATAGAAACTTCCCTTTTGTCTTGAGTAATTTTCAGAGTTAGATCTTGATTGTTCTTTTAACATTTGAGAGTCAGAGTGTCTTGCAAATTTCAGAGTCAGAGTTTGATAATTGTCAAATGATCTGAAAGTCTCAGATTTTCTTTTACAGAGTGTACTTATCAAATGTTCTGAAATACTCAGATTTAATGTTAGATAGAATAGATATGTCTGAAGTTTCATTCTGGTGAAGTTTAATTAAACAGTTCAGATCTATATTTTCTCCCCCTTTTTTGTCATAAGCAAAAAGTAAAAACTTTTAAAAAGACAAATAAAAGGAACAGTAAAGAAGATAAATCATGTGGAGAAAACTTTGAGATTGCATTCAATTCAGTTTAGAACAAGAGTACATGCATCAAAATATATTCAAAAAATACATAAGCAAACATCAGATGCAAAAACATCAGAATGAAAAAAATGAAAAACTAAGAGTGTTTTGACAAAAGCATCTTCAACAGATCCGTGATCTCAGAGGATTGTTCTTGCTTTGACATCCACTTAGCCATTGTTTCATTCTTCTGATCCTGTTTTGACATCCACTCAGTCATGTCTTCAGACTTTTTATCCTGTTTCGCCATCCAAGACTTGATTTCTGACTGACCAGCTTCCAGAGCAGCAATTTTATCCTCAAAATCTGGATGTTCTTTCTTAATCTCAGAGGAAGAAGGTTGATCATTTTCTGGAGCTTGAACAAAGTCAATTTCCATAGGGTCTGTAGAGCTTGGAGCATTGGATCCAGAAGGAAGTTCTACCAGAGTCATGGCCAAGGGATTGTCTTCAGATGCAGGTTCAGTATTTTCTTCTGATGGAGGAACATCTGTAAGAAGTAAAGGTCCAGATCTCTTGATAGTCCAGAACAGATTTCTTGCAGCTTCAGCAAATTTGAGCTTCGCATCATCAGAACATATGTTCTTCAGATTTGATGCTACAATGTTGAATCTGTTTATGAATCCATTCCAGATGACATCAGATTCTTGGGCATCCATTGTTGCTAAACACTTCTTCTGTACAGTACCTAAATACAACTGTATTTCTTGCAAAAAGATTGAAATAAATGATTAACATTAAGTCTAGGTTTGGGATGTAACTGAGTCTCCAAAGTTATTGGTTTTGGTTGGGGAGTAGGTGGAAAAATGGATTTCTGAATGGAGATCAGAGGAGGAGGGTAGTATGGAATGAAATGAATTTCAGGGGTTTTTTCTGGTTTGGATCTGTTTAAAGCATTTAACATATTTGGTTTTGCTTTGGTGTGATAGGAAATCACATCAAAGGGTTTATTTGAGTAAGGTTGGAAGGCAAATTTTGCAGGTTCATCAGAAGCAGCAGGTTTATCAGATGAAACAGGTATAACTGAAGTAACAGCTTTTGCAGATTTAGCAGAATATGATATTGTTGCTAATGAACCTACATCTGACATGGATTGAATATAGGTGAGAAGCACAGATGGTAGGGTGATTGTAAGTTTGGGTTTCAAGGGAGTGATTGGGTCAGATGGTTCAACTCTGTCATAAAAATCTTTGAGTTTGAAACCATAGGTAAGATTGTGAAAAAGAGATGAGAATTGTGCACATGAGATAGATGTTCTTGGGTTAGATGTTGGGTTAGAATTTGGAATGAGAATTTCAGATGAAGGTGCAGGTGTGGGAGTAGGATCTGGAATAGGAACTTTGGATGATACAGGGGGTTCTGGTTGGTTTACCTCAGAGTCTCTGTGAGAAGGAGAGATTATAAAATCTGGGTGAATGTCAGATTCTAAGGAGTTTGATGAAGTGGTTGGTGTGCAAGAAGTAGAAGACACTTGAAAAACAGTTTTCAGAGGTGTAACATCAAGAACTTCTGTGTCAGGGATGTTAGTTCCAGATGGATTGGTTGATTCTGAAGGAATTTCAGAGGGATTTGATGAGGGTGGATCAGATGAAATTTTTATTGGTTCAGAAGAAACTGGTACAGATTTAGTGGGTTCAGATGTTTTGGATGGTGGATAATCTGATTGTGGTTATTTCTCTTGTTGTTGTGTTTGAGGTTCAGATGATTTTTGTGGTTGATGTTCAGAGTCTTTTTCTGGTAGAGGTTCAGGTTGTTTTTCTGGTTGTTTTTCTTGTGGTTGTTTTTGTTGTTCAAATGGCTTTTCTGTAAGTTGTTCAGATGGTTTTTGTTGTGCATATGGTTTTGTTGTTTGTTGTTGTTCTGTGGATTGTTTTTCTGATGGTTGTTTTTGTGGTACAGATTGTTTGGTTGGAATTTTTGGTTGTTGAGTTTGAATTGTTTTTGTTGTTGTTGTTGTTGGAACAGATGATTGTTTTTGTGGTGAGATGGAAATTGGATTAGAAGATTTTTATGGAGATGGAGTTGAAACATGAGGTGGAGCAGTAACAGATTTATTTTGTGTAGAGGGTGGTTTTGGAATAGACTTAACATTTGAATCATTTATAACAATAGGATTTGCAGAAGATACAGAAGATTTAGTACCTTTAATCTTGATTCTTTTAGCTGGTACAGAAGGAGTGGCTCCAGATTCTTTTCTCTTTAGCAGCTTCTGAGGATTTTCAGCAATCTTGGACTTCTTCTGAACAGGTGCAGCTTCTGAGGATTTTCAGCAATCTTGGACTTCTTCTGAACAGGTGCAGCTTCTACTTCTGGTTGAGTCCTCTTTCTTGGTGGTTCTTCTTCTTCTGCAACAGGCAATGGTTGTCTTGCTCTTTTGATAATATCTGCAGGGATAGGCTTTCCTTCTGCCTTGCAGTCATCAATATATCTTTCAACAATTTCCCTTGGTTCTTCAGCATAGAACAGAGGGTAATCATCTACAGGAGTTCTCTTCTGACTCAGTTCAGAAATGTTCAGCTTCTTGGGTGTTGTTGTGAGTTCATCCACTATTTTAAGTCTCTGAAGACTTTTGGCATTCAGAGGCTTTCCCAAAATAAATTCCAATTCCTCTGTGACTCCAGCAGCGTACAGAGCAGTTACAAGTCCATTCTCAGTTAGAAGATCTGAGATTAACCTTCCAAAAGGAATCCAGGTTCTGATCTTCTGACCTTTTTCTTTCACATATTCTCTAGAGGCATTTATATGATTCCAAAGATGCATAAAGAGAATATATGGAAGATCTACCTTGGTGCTCTAACTGAGGCAATACATAAAGTAAAGTTGTTCATTATTGACATAGTCTGGAGAGTTTGTTGACTTCCTGTGATGAATGCATCCCATGAAGATCTTAGCCCAGATCTTGTAGTCAGGCTTCAGATCCTTGAACTTATTAGAAGCTTGTCCAGCAGTTATCACTTCTTCATACACTTCATCCATATCAACACGCCCAGCTGGCAAGTGTGATACTCCATCTGTTTCCTCATAGCCAATGAGTTTCCTAATCAGATCTTCTGTTATGATAATTTCTTTGCCCAGAATAGAAGATAAAATAAACTTGGGGTAAACAGAAGCATGGATCCAGAACTCTTTCACAAGAAGGGGGTAAACTGGTCCAAACAGTCTATCAAAATACTTCACCCATCCTTGAGCACCTATAATGGAACGAAACTCAAATCCATTCTCAACAAGTGAATCAAATTCCACCATTGATTCACATAGAACTTCCAGCTTTTCAACAGGTGTGAGCAATGTTCTTTTTGGTGGAGAATAAGGAGTTACGCCCATATTAGCAGAGGTAACTGCAGCCATTGTAGATTGAAATTATGCAGCAGTTGATGATGAAGTTGCCATTGAAGATGGTTTTGTCACACGCTTAGGGTTTTTATGAAGAGAGAAGAGAAGATTGAAATGCATAAAATGTTTGAGATGTGGAAAGTGTGAATGTGAAGAGAAGAGATGTATTTATACTAAAACACATAGGCATACAAACAGTCAGAATTTGGCATGTTTGAACAAAGCATTTAATGAAAAAAATAAAAATCATTTCAAGCATCTATTGCTTCTGACAAATTGGGGGGAAAATCAAGATTTTCACTATTCAAACTTCACCTCAAACGTCTCTTCAGTAGTGTACACGCCACCTTTGCAGATTTGGAGTGACATGTGTTTTCTTGCATGTGTTCTGAATTCTCTTGAGAAATGAAACATTAACCAACGTTCAGATCCTTTAAGGATTGTTAGTTCAGAGTTTCACAAAAATAATTAGAATAAATAAGCAATCAGAAGAAATACTTCAGAGCATTAGGCATTTTTGCATCTGTAAAAATTTGCTTCTGACAAATATCATTCTGGACAAAAATCCATACCAATACTTTTCAGAATAAATTTGAATCTATCTTCAACAAGGGATTTCGTGAAAATATCTGCCTATTGATGATCTGTATCAACAAAGGCCAAATTTATGATTCCCTTCTGAACATAGTCTCTGATGAAATGATGCTTAATTTCTATATGTTTTGCCTTAGAGTGTAAAATGGGGTTCTTAGACAAACATATAGCAGAAGTATTATCATAAAAGATAGAAATGTTACTTTCAAATATTTGATAATCTTCTAGCTGACTTTTCATCCAGCGCATCTGCGTGCTACATCCAACAGCAGTAATATATTCTGCCTCTGTGGTTAAAAGTGCAATTGTGGTTGCTTCTTGCTGTACCAAGAGATTAGATTTCTTCCTAGAAATTGACAACTTCCAGAAGTACTTTTCCTTTCCACTCTGTCTCCAGCGTAGTCAGCATAACTGAACCCAACTAATTTGAAATCATCAAATTTTCTGTAACACAAACCCACATTAGAAGTACCTTTCAGATACCTTAGAATCCTCTTGACAGCTGTCAAGTGTGATTCTCTAGGATCTGATTGGAATCTAGCACACAAGCATACACTGAACAATATGTCAGGTCTAGAAGCAGTTAAGTAAAGAAGAGATCCTATCATACCTCTGTAGAGCTTCTGATCTACTTTCTTACTTACCTCTTCCTTGCCAAGTGAGCTAGTTGGATGCATTGGAGTCTTTGCCAGCTTACTATCAGTCATGTTAAATTTCTTCAGAAGTTCTTTAACATATTTGGTCTGATGTATGTAAGTGCACTCTGGAGTTTGATTAACTTGGATTCCTAGAAAGAATCTCAGTTCTCCCATCATGCTCATTTCAAATTCTGCCTGCATACATTTAGCAAACTCCTTTCCCAGCATAGTATTGGTAGATCCAAATATTATATCATCCACATAAATTTGACAAATTAGAAGATCTTTCTTAATTGATTTACAAAAGAGTGTTGTGTCCACTTTGCCTCTGATGAAATTTTTCTCCAGAAGAAAATTGCTCAATCTCTCATACCAAGCTCTGGGAGCTTGTTTTAAACCATACAGAGATTTCTTTAATTTGAAAACATGATCTGGAAATTTTTCATTCTCAAAACCAGGAGGTTGGTGGACATAAACTTCTTCTTCTATAATACCATTTAGAAAGGCACTTTTAACATCCATCTGATACAGAGTGATGTTATTTTGTGCAGCAAATGAAATAAGAAGGCGTATAGATTCTAACCTTGCCACTGGAGCATAAGTTTCAGTGTAATCAATACCTTCTTGTTGACTGTACCCTTGAGCAACAAGCCTTGCCTTATTTCTTTCAACTTCTCCTTTCTCATTTAGCTTATTTCTGAAGACCCATTTTGTTCCAATTATATTGAATCCTTAGGGTCTTTGAACTAAATCCCACACTTCATTTCTGGTGAATTGATTTAACTCTTCTTGCATGGCAATAATCCAATCATTGTCTTGCAGAGCTTCGTCTACAGAAGATGGTTCAATTTCTGACACCAGTCCAAATAATGATGCTTCAGATGATCTTAGAAAGGATCTTGTTCTGATGGGATCATCCTTCTTTCCAATAATGACATTCTCTGGATGAGAAGCTTTAATTCTGGATGATGATCCTCTAACAGTTGATTCTTCATAAATGTTTAGATTGTTCATCTGAGAAGTTAAAGGAATAGCATCTGGCATTGCTTCTGGTTCCTTCACTTGAGCTTTGTCTGCCTCTTGGACTTCAGAGTCAGTGAAGACTACTTCTCTATCTGCAGAGTTTTCAGACTGCTTTGGCTTTTTATTACCAAGTTTATCATCAAATCTAACATGAATAGATTCTTCCACAATCTGTGTCTCAGTGTTGTATACTCTGTAGCCTTTAGAGCGTTCAGAATATCCAAGCATGAAACACTTCTGTGCTTTGGAATCAAACTTGTTCAGATTTTCTTTAGTATTTAACATATAGAAAATACATCCAAAAGGATGAAAATATGAAATGTTGGGCTTTCTGTTCTTCCACAGTTCATATGGAGTCTTCTCCAGAAGAGGTCTTACAGACACTCTGTTCTGAATGTAACAGGCTGTGTTGATTGCTTCTGCCCAAAAGTGTTTTGCCAGATTTGTCTCATTGATCATGGTTCTGGCCATTTCTTGCAGAGTTCTGTTTTTCCTCTCTACAACCCCATTTTGTTGTGGAGTTCTAGGACAAGAAAAATCATGAGCAATGCCATTTTCATTAAAATGTTTTTCAAAATATTTATTTTCAAATTCACCACCATGATCACTTCTGACTTTTATAATTTTGAAATCTTTTTTCATTCTGGACTTGCTTGCAGAAATCAAAGAACACAAAATGTGACTCATCCTTGTGTTTTAAGAACTTTACCCATGTCCATCTACTATAGTCATCAACAATGACTAATCCATACTTCTTGCCTCTGATGGATGCAGTTTTCACTGGTCCAAACAGATCAATATGAAGTAATTCTAGTGGTCTGGAAGTAGAAACAACATTTTTTGATTTAAAAGATGATTTTGAAAACTTCCCTTTTTGGCATGCTTCACAAAGAGCATCTGAGGTGAACTTCAGATTAGGAAATCCTCTGACAAGATTAAGTTTATTAATCTGAGATATACGTCTCATATTAATATGCCCCAATCTTCTGTGCCAGACCCATTGCTCTTCATTAACAGACAAGAGGCGTTTAACATTCTGAACTTTAAGTTCTGAAAGATTTATTTTATAAATTTTGTTTTTCCTCTTACCACTAAATAGGATAGAGCCATCCTTTTGACTAATAGCTTTACAACATTTTTGATTAAAGGTAATATCATAACCATTTTCACTTAATTGACTTATGGACAATAAGTTATGCTTTAACCCTTCAACAAGTAAAACATTAGTAATAGAGGGAAGTTTACCATTTCCAATGGTGCCAGATCCAATGATCTTGCCCTTCTGGTTCCCTCCAAATTTCACATCACCTCCAGATCTAAGCTCCAGGCTTTGGAACATAGACCTTTCTCCTGTCATGTGTCGTGAGCATCCAGAGTCCAGGTACCATGATTGGCGTCCTGACCTTGCTGCTAAGAACATCTGCAACAGGAATTATTTTACTTTTAGGTACCCAGATCTTCTTGGGTCCTTTAGGGTTAGTTGTTCTGAAGGTTTGTCTAAACTTCTGTTTTTCAACATAAGGTTTATTCTGACTAGCCTTAGATTTAAACACATGAATATTCTTTTCAGAGCGTGTTTGTTCAATATCATTCAAGTGACCAAATTTAAAGTGTGAATATAAAGGAGTTTTCTTGATGATAATTTTATCAACAGGTTTTGGATTTAAATCCTTTCCAGATGGGGATTCATATCCAATACCTTTTCTGTTATTTCTGCTAACTCCATAGATCATAGAAGCCATTTTGCTTCTGTCTATGCTTTTAGCAAGAAACTTCTGAAAGCTATAATCATATTTTTCCAAAATATTTTTGCATTCAGATTCAGTTTCAGAATTAGAGTTTTGTTGAGCTAATTCAGAATCATTTTTCAATTTTAAGTTCTTTTCATTTAGCTCAGCTACTTCTAATTTGAGAATATTATTCTCAGATACAAGATTGCTTTGGCGCTTCTTGTATTTGAGCTTAATATTGTTATAGCTTTTCAGAACTTCTGATAACACTTTGATAAGTTCTTCTTTAGTAAGTTTAGCCATTACCTCTTCAGCGTCAGAGTCAGATTCAGATCCTGAAGTTCCTTCCTCCTGATCTTCTATGTCTGCCATCAAAGCTACATTGGCACATTCTTCTTCTGACTCAGATTCAGATTCAGATGTATCTGAATCATCCCAGGTGCCCATCAGAACCTTTTTCTTCTTATCAAATTTTCTTTTAGGCTTTTCTTTCAGCACCTTTGGACATTCATTTTTGTAATGTCCAGGTTCTTTACATTCATAACAGACAACCTCCTTTTTTCCAGATCTTCTGTGTCCAGAAGATTCTTTTCTTTGGTCAGGCTTTCTGAAGTTTCTGAACTTCTTTCTTTTATGCTTCTAGAGTTTGTTTATTCTTCTAGACAACATGGACAGTTCATCTTCATCTTCAGATGAGGATTCTTCAGAGCTTTCCTCTATTACCTGCAATGCTTTAGCAGATTTATTATATTTTAAAGCAACAGATTTACCTTTCTTTTGAGGTTCATCTTCCTCAAGTTCAATTTCATGACTTCTTAGTGAACTGATCAGTTCCTCCAAGGAGATCTTGTTCAGATCTTTAGCCATCTTCAGCGCTGTCACCATAGGTCTCCATATGGTGGGTAAGCTTCTGATGATCTTTTTCACATGATCAGCAGTAGAGTATCCTTTATCCAGAACCTTTAGTCCAGCTGTAAGTATTTGAAATCTGGAGAACATACCTTCAACAGATTCAGAGTCTTCCATCTTGAAGGCTTCATACTTCTGGATCAGAGCCAGAGCCTTTGTTTCCTTGACTTGAGAGTTTCCCTCATGAGTCATCTTTAAGGATTCAAACATGTCAAATGCATTTTCCCTGTTTGTAATTTTTTTATACTCAGTGTGAGATATTGCATTCAACAATATTGTTCTCGCCTTGTGGTGATTTCTAAATTCTTTCTTCTGAGCATTTGTCATAGATTTTCTGTCTATTTTCTTGCCATTCCCATCAGTGGGATGAACATATCCATCTATGACCAGATCCCATAAATCAGCATCATATCTAAGGAAAAAACTTTCAATTCTGTCTTTTCAATAATCAAATTTCTCCCCATCAAACATAGGGGGTTTGGTGTTGATTCTGTCCCTTTCTTCATATTTGTTGTTAATGTTAGACATTGTATTATCAACCATAGTAACAACCAAATATATATCAAAGTATTTCTCTCTGGATCTTTACTGTCACTGTTAAGTGGTAGCACACACAGAACCGGAGCTCTGATACCAACTGAAGGTGAGATAATACTTAGAAGGGGGGGTTGAATAAGTATGAAGATTAACAACTTAGAAATAAAAACTCAAGTATTTTTATCCTGGTTCGTTGAACTCAACTACTCCAGTCCACCCTTCCTAGAGTGATTTGCCTTTCTCAATCAAGGACTTAATCCACTATTTAATCAACTGATTACAATAGTAAGCACTAAGAACAACTGTTCAAAGTCTTCTCAAGAACTACTGATCCTAACTGGATCTTCTTAAGGTTTACAATCAAATGTAATACAAATACAAGTGTTTAAATTGCTTCTAAAAAGCTTTATCACAACTGTGATTTTTCACTTAAATAATAAGAACAAAGAAATTAATTCTTAGAAAGAATATGAATAGTATGAGAGCTTTGAATGTTGATTTATTTCAGATAAAACGTCTAGTGAAGAAGATGGGTGAAGACTTGCTTTTATAGGCAGCTGATCCAAGAGAGCTTCACGTTAAGAAGAGTGTCCAAAAGGTCTGAGCCTTTTTGTCTTCACATCAAGTGACCTTTCCTAGAAGAAGAAAGCACAGATAAATCCTTTTTTTTCTGTGTTCTTGTGTCTAGCATAAATAAGGAAAGAGACGTTTGGTTCATTCCAACGGATATAAACTTTGAATAATTCTTCTTCAGTTTTCAGCAAATGCATCAGAGTCTAATTAGGTCAGAGCCTTCTGATGATGATCAGAGTTTTGCTGAATCAGAGTCTTCTGCAGCAGGTGTGCTTTTAGCGTGTTTAAGATCAGAGCATATTTGAGACAGATCTTCAGTACTGGCAGCTTTAGTACTTTCAGAATCTTCTGTAGAAACTATGCTTTGAAAAACTCTTCATACAGAATTCTTCTTTGGTTCAGATGCTTCTGACTTGCTTCAGATTCTTCTGGAGCTTCTACATCAGATCCTTGTGGAGCTTCTGCTTCAGATCCTTGTGGAGCTTCTGCTTCAGAATCTTCTGGAGGCTACGCTCAAGATCTTCTGTTGGCAGCAATCAGAATCTTCTAATGAATGCATCTGGCGCTTCAGAGTCTAGCTAATTTCTTGTGCTCAATTCTGATTTGCTTCTGGAGTGTTAATTCCTTTACTATCTGCAGTGAAAACTCTCAAGCAAATTTTAGAGTATATAATTCTTAATTACAAAATTTCATAATAGTTATCATCAAAACATAGAGATATTATTAAGAACCAATCTGTGTTCTAACAGAGCATCCTGACAGATTTGGACATCTGATCCAATTTAAATTTCAACAAGCTGACCTCACTGTTGAGTGAGTCTATTGTTGCAAGATTCTATATCTTTTCAGCCTCCAACTTTCTTACAAGTTTCTTCTGCTGCTCCCCTTGTTGATATACTTATGCACTTCTGATGCATAGCTTTTTGTATGAAGCTGCAAGTTCATCAAACGTCAGCTCATCTTCACTTGAATCCTCATCAGATACACATACACTAGTTAGGACAATGACATGTTTTGCAGATTCTTCTTCTGATCCACTCTCAGAATCTCCATCAGACTAGGTAGCAGTTAGGCCTTTCCTCTGCTTCTTGAGATAGGTGGGACATTCAGCTCTAATGTGGCCATAGCCTTCACATTCATGGCACTGAACTCCTTTACCTTGGTTGGGCTTTTCTTCATATTTACCTCTTCTGCTGCTGTCAGAGGAGATGTTATTGATATTGGGTTTGTTCTTCTAATCTAATCTCTTAATCAGTTTGTTGAATTGTATCCCAAGCAAAGCTATATCTTCTGACATATTTTCATCATTTCTACCACCTCCTTTATCTGAGTCTTCTTCAACTTTTGACACAAGAGCTATGCTTTGTTTCTTCTTTTCCACAGTTTCACACATTCCCATCTTAAAGGTTTGTAGAGAGCCAATGAGTTCATCAACCTTCATGTTGCTGATGTCTTGAGCCTCTTCGATAGCAGTGACCTTCATGGTAAATCTTTTAGGAAATGATATGAGAATCTTCCTCATAAGCTTTTCTTCAGACATCTTTTCTCCCAAAGCTCCTGAGGTATTGGCAATCTCAAGAATATTCATGTAGAATTCATGAATAGTCTCCTCCTCCTTCATTCTTAGATTTTCAAACTTGGTGGTCAGCATTTGTAATCTTGACATCTTGACCTTAGAGGTTCCTTCATGAGTTATTTTGAGAGTATCTGAAACCTCTTTAGCCAGTTCACAATGATGCACCAGTCTAAAAATATTCTTGTTTATTCTATTGAATAAGGCATTCAAAGACTTAGAATTCCCAAGAGCCAAAGCTTCTTGCTCTTTGCTCCATTCCTCTTCAGGTATTAACATAGATGATCCATATTTATCAGTCTTTACAGGATGTTCCCATCCTGAGTTAGCAGCTCTCCATGCCTTGCTATCAAGAGACTTCAAGAAAGCTATCATACAAGGTTTCCAGTAGTCATAATTAGACCCATCCAAAATTCGTGGTCTATTTGTGAATCCTATATCCTTGTCCATAGTACTATAATTTATCCCCCCTAGATCTCACCCAGAAAATAACAGGCAAGGTGCCTGCTCTGATGCCAATTGAAATTCTAGTGACAGTCGGGCGATTTTATAACGGATGTTATGACATCCACTACTAAGCAGCCTATGGAACTTAATGATAAACGGGAAATGAAGGAAGTAAATAACACAGGGAATTGTTGACCCAGTTCGGTGTAAACCACACCTACTCTGGGGGATACCAAGCCAGGGAGGAAATCTACTATTAGTAGAATTAATTCCGAGTCAAATAACCAGTTTGCACTCTTCAGTTAAGACCTACCCAATGCAACTTCAGCCTAACACTAGACTTGAGTTCCTACTCACTCCCCCTCAATCACAACAGTAATATCAACCCTTTAAGTTACAAAAGGAAAATGAAGACACACTTCAAACAAACCTTGATCTTGCTTCACAACTTTGATCAAGAGACACAACACTCTTGCTTAAAAGCTTAGAGTGACAAAATTAATAACAATTCAGAACACACTAGGCCAATGCACTCATACAACAGATAATTGCTTGGCACACAAGAAACCTAAAACACAAAACACACGTGAAGAACTGCTTCTTCACTCACAAATAAAACACACAATCCATAATTTCTCAAAGTCTAAAAATCTTGAAGTCTGCGCAAGATCTGGTGCAATTAGGATTGCTTGCTTTGTTATTTATATGCAGCAAGTTATCTTTGGGCTTTAATGCAAAACCTAGGTTTAACCATGTTACACCTCTTCTGATAAAGTTGCACACAAATAATTAGGTCAGGGGCATTTTATGTTATCTTTAACATTGCATGGCATTTTTCCTAAGAGCCTAAAATGTTTCCTGAAATCTAGCCAAGGTTAACTCATGTAATATACCATAAAACTAACACGCGTGCCCTGCTGTTAACTGCTTGATTTCATAACATCAAATGTCATAACATCCAACATGACATCCAACATACTTTGCTCTAGCTAGCCAAAACTTACCCTGCAGTACACTTATACACGTATGTCATAACATCAGTCATGACATCCACACACAACATATATTTTGCCACAAAATGCAGCCAATCAAAAACACCTACAGGGTCCATAAGGTCTAAATCCTTATCTTCAGAAAGTAAGTTTGAATTCAAAATCTGACTCGAAACAACAACATCAGGACGAAGATTTGAGACCACTAATGTATTAGATGGATCTACAAAGATACGCCAAGTAGGAATATAGTGTTCCCAAACAAGATTTACTAGGATTTCTCTGATTTCCTCACAATTGAGCATATTAAAAATCACTTTAGAGATTATTTTTATAGAAACACCAGTTACTTTAGAAAGAATAGCACACTCAAAATTTAGCTCAACAATGAAAACATTAATCCAAAACTCTTAGACAAGATCTAGATAAGTGAAACCACAAATCATCTCAAAGTATCCATTCCATCCTTGTTCACACACAATCTTCCAAAAGTTAAACCTAACTTAAGAAACTCATCAAAATCTACAAACGTTTCATTGATGACTACCAGTTGGTTCAAAGAAGAATTGATTAGGAAACTCATATCAAGTTTGGCTCAATCAACACACAACCACAGAGAAAATAAAAGAAAGAGAACTGGACAAGATTCCTAAAAGAATAAGAATCTTGTCAGAAGAAGGGAAAAATGATATTTCACAAGATAGGGGATAATGATAATAAGTATCCAAAAGAAAACATCATTACCCAAAGGTTCTTAACCAATTGATTTCTTGAATCCACTAGATGAATTTCACCTGTATGAAAATTTAAGTATTATAAAAGTCTTTGAAAAACCTTTTACTTAAACTGCTTTATCATAATCCTCTTGTGAATCTCAGAATATGACAACTTTCAAAAGCTATCATCCATCAGAGTCTAGTGGAACTAGACTGAGAAAGATAGATATCTTCTGTTAGTCATAAGTCTCTAAGATTCTATTCAGAGCCAACACTTCCTCTTGAAACAAGAGTCATGAGTGATAAATGAATATTGAATTGTTTCCTTTGACAACTAACAAACACCAACAACGTCACAAAAAGTGAGGAAACTGATTTCTAAATATGGTCATCATCTAGCTTAATGATATATTCAATATAGGTAAATACAACAGAGTTTCTTCTTAAATATTTCTCAAGATCCTTTCAAATGAGCTTCTCTAGAAATCTAACAGAAAATTTGTATTAACACCTACATACATATCTCATTGAATCAAAAGATAAGCCAGAAAAGAAAATGCATACCCTTTTTTTTGTTATTTTCTCGGTCAGAAATGTATCAGTATTCAGAATTGACCATAGAGTCTGAACACCACTTTGAGTGGATTCTAATTCAATGGTTGTTAAACCAATTACTCTACTACTCTCACAAAACTCAGTACCTTTATCACTTAACTCTGGGTTGTGGGCGTTTCTTCTATAAAATGTTGTAAATAACCTTTGGTAAATACCATGGAAGATTCATCTGCTCCTTTCTTTGATATCTGCAGCAAATACATTTAAATCATCACACTCATATTTCTATGAGATAATTCATAAATGTCCATACAGGCTTTCCTTCGCCTTATGCCACATTCTAATAGCAGTACATGTTAGAACACAAATTGGTTCTTAATTATATCTCTATGTTTTGATGATAACTCTTATGAAATTTTGTATTAAGAATTTATATACTCTAAAATTTGTTTAAGTATGTTTGCTGCAGATATTAAAGTGTATATTATTCTGAAAGCAAATTAGATCTGATCATGAAATTATGCAAGGCTCTGAAGCGTCAGAAGCATCTCTTAGAAGAATCTGAACGCTGCCTACAGAAGATTCTGAGCGCTGCCTACAGAAGGATCTGGAGCAAAAGCTACTGAAGCATCTGAAGCATTGAAGACTTTGTATGAAGAGTTTCAAGCTTAGTTTTCAGAAAACTCTGATAGTACTGTACGCAGCAAGTACTGAGGATCTAATCCCAAACTATGCTCTGAATTATTACATGCTGAAAGCACACTTGCTGCAATGCTCTGATTCAACAAACTCTGATGAACATCAAAGACTCTGATCATTCAAGGCTCTGATGTTATTTTCTGAGTATTAGAAACTTGTTGAAGAAGAATTCAAAGCTATGTCCGTTGGATAGACCAAACGAATCTTTCCTCATTTATGTTAGACACTAGAACACAGGCAAAAAGGATTTATCTGAACGTTCTACTTCTAGGAAAGGTCAAGTGATGTGAAGACAAAAAGGTTCCAACTACTTTGCAGACACGGTCTTCAAAGCATGCAACGTCTTGGATCTTCAGCTTATAAAAGCAAGTCTCCATCTCTCTTCTTCAGTTAACGAAATATTGAAAGAATTCAAAGAAAAGCTCTCATACAATTTATACTCATTGCTGAATTTATTTCATAGTTCTTAAAACTTAAGTGTAAAATCACATTTATGATATAGCTTATTTAGAAGCATTCAAACACTTGTTTAGTTTTACATATTGATTGTATAATTCCTTGAGAAGATCCAGTTGGGATCAGTAATTCTTGAGAAGACTAAGAACAGTTGCTCTTAGTGCTTGCTATTGTAATCAGTTTGATTAATAGTGGATTAAGTCCTTGTTGAGAAAGGCAAATCACTCTTGAAAGGGTGGACTGGAGTAGTTGAGTTCAACGAACCAGGATAAAAATATTCGAGTTTTTATTGCCATAATATTTTCTACATACTTATTCAACCCCCCTTCTAAGTATTTTCTCACCTTCAGTTGGCATCAGAGCTCTGATTCTGTGTGTGCTACCACTTCACCGTGATAGAAAATATCTAGTGAGGAAACTTTGATATATATTCTTGATTGTTATTATGGCTGAAACTTCAACATCTAACAGTAACAACAAATATGAAGAAAGGGAAAGAACCAGCACAAAACCCCCTATGTTTGATGGGGAGAAATTTGATTATTGGAAGGACAGAATAGAAAGTTTCTTCCTTGGATATGATGCTGATTTATGGGACTTAGTCATTGATGGGTATGTTCATCCCACTGATGGGGATGGAAAGAAAATTGATAGAAAATCCATGACTGAAGCCCAAAAGAAGGAGTTCATAAATCATCACAAAGCTAGAACAATCTTGTTAAATGCAATATCTCATACTGAGTATGAGAAGATCGCAAACAGAGAAACTGCATTTGACTTGTTTGAGTCTTTGAAGATGACACATGAAGGAAACTTACAAGTCAAAGAGACCAAGGCTCTGGCGCTAATACAGAAGTATGAAGCGTTCAAAATGGAAGAATCTGAATCTATAGAAACTATGTTCTCTAGATTCCAGATCCTCACAGCTGGTCTAAAAGTGCTGGACAAAGGCTACTCAACTGCTGATCATGTGAAGAAGATCATCAGAAGCTTGCCTATCAGATGGAGACCTATGGTCACTGCTCTGAAGCTAGCTAAGGATCTGAACAAGATCACCTTGGAGGAACTAATCAGCTCACTGAGGAGCCATGAAATTGAACTTGAGGAAGATGAGCCTCAAAAGAAAGGTAAGTCAATTGCCTTAAAATCTAACAAATCTGTGAAAGCTTTGCAGGTGTTAGAAGAGAGTTCTGAAGAGTCTTCTTCTGAAGAAGAAGATGAACTGTCCTTGCTGTCCAGAAGAATCAACAGACTCTGGAAGCACAAACAGAGGAAGTTCAAGAACTTCAAGAAGCCAGATCAGCGCAAGGAGTCCTCTGGACCAAAAAGATCTGGAAAGAAGGAAGTTGTTTTTTTGAATGCAAACAACCTGGCCATTACAAGAATGAGTGTCCAAAGCTTCAGAAAGAAAAGCCTAGAAGAAAGCCTGAGAATAAGAAGAAGGTTTTAATGGCAACCTGGGATGATTCAGATGAATCTGGATCTTCATCAGAATCTGAAGATGAATGCGCCAACATGGCTCTGATGGCAGGTGTGGAAGATCAGAATGAAAGATCATCTGGATCTGAATCTGATTCTGAATCTGACTCAAAAGAGGTACTTTCTGACCTTACTAGGGAAGAGCTTATTAAAGTTTTATCAGAAGTCCTGAAAAACTATAACCAGATTAAGCTCAAATGCAAGAAGCTTAAGTGCAATCTTGAATCTGAGAATAATCTGTTAATGTCAGAAGTTGTTGAGCTAAAAGAAAACAATTTAAAAATGAAAACTAATTTTGAAAAAGCTCAACAAGACTCTGATTCTGAAACTAAGTCTAAATGAAAAAACATTTTAGAAGAATATGACTTCAACTTTCAGAAGTTTTTGGCTAAAAGCATAGATAGAAGCAAGATGGCTTCAATGATCTATGGATTAGCAGAAACAACAGGAAAGGAATTGGATATGAATCTTCCTCTAGAAAGGATTTAAATCCAATGCCTGTTGACAAACTTATTATTAAGAAAACTCCCTTATACTCTCACTTCAAGTTTGGTCATCTGAATGATATTAAACACACACGTTCTGATCAGAATGTTTATGTGTTTAAGCCAAAAGTCAGTCAAAACAAAATTGTTGTAAAAAGACAGAAGTTCAGACAAACTTTCAAGGCAACTAACCCAAAAGGACCCAAAAAGATCTGGGTACCTAAGGATAAGATAATCCCTGTTGCAGATGTATTTAGCAGAGAAGTCAAGACGCCAGTCATGGTACCTGGACTTTGGGATGGCAAAAAAGCTCGTGCCCGCGGGTATCCGCGGATATAACCCGTCACGGATACAATGTGGATAGCTTAATGGATATCCATGGATAAAATAAATGGATATTTAAATATCCGTTATTTAATGGATGTGGATGCGGGTTTAATGATACCCGTACCCGCGGATATCCATAGCCGTTAATAAATTATAAAAAGTATTTAAATATTTTTAATTTATTATAGACGTCATTACATCTTCCAAGAAATTTAGTCTTTTCATATTTCTTTTTTTTAACGTTTTCTTGGAAGAAAAAGAAAACCTTTCACATTCCAAGAAAACCTTTCTTGCATAATATGGAATTTTGTAATGATTGATGAAAACTATTTGCATTATTACTTTTTGTTTTATTTAAACAATTATTATATGGTATGATGAATTTTATTTTGTTAAAAATGAAATGTATGGATATTATGTTTGAATGTTATTATGTTTTAGTGAAAAAAGAATGAAAATAATATGATGAAGTTTAGTTGTTAAATTGAGAGCGAAAAAATATATTTTTAAAAAATAATTTTAGACAAAATAAGTTATTCATGGATATATGTAAATATATGCTAATACCTTAAAATCCGTGGATTACCCGCTTAACTGATATCCACATGGATATGGGGCAGATACGGATATCATATTTATCCAACAGGGCAGACACGGATATCATACTATCCGCCCCCATGGATATCCATTTACATCCCTACCTGGACTCTGGCTGCTCACGTCACATGACGGGAGAAAGGTTTATGTTCCAAAGCCTGGAGCTTAAATCTGGAGGAGAAGTGAAGTTTGGAGGGAATCAGAAGGGCAAGATTATTGGCTCTGGTACTATTGGCAATGGTAACCTTCCCACTATATCTAATGTTTTACTTGTAGAAGGATTAAAGCATAATCTATTGTCCATAAGTCAATTAAGTGACAATGGTTATGACATAATCTTTAATCAACAATGTTGCAAAGCTGTTAGTCAGAAGGATGGCTCAATCCTATTTAATGGAAAGAGGAAGAACAACATTTACAAAATAAATCTTTCAGAACTTAAGGTTCAAAATGTTAAATGCCTTATGTCTGTTAATGATGAGCAATGAGTCTGGCACAGAAGATTGGGGCATATTAATATGAGACGTATATCTCAGATTAATAAACTCAATCTTATCAGAGGACTTCCTAAGTTGAAGTTCAACTCAGATGCTCTTTGTGAAGCATGTCAAAAAGGAAAATTTTCAAAATCTTCTTTTAAAACTAAAAATGTTGTTTCAACTTCAAGACCATTAGAATTACTTCATATTGATCTGTTTGGACCAGTGAAAACTGCATCCATCAGAGGCAAGAAGTATGGATTAGTCATTGTTGATGACTATAGCAGATGGACATTGTTGCGGTGAAATTTGGATGTCAAGCTATTGATTAACTTGAATCTTAATTCATTTATAACCGGTCTTTGATTTATCCGAAGGAAAGGTTAAAGAAAGGAAAAACCTAAAAGGGAGAGATCTAAGGTTCGGGGGTTGGTTAAATTTAGGGAAGTTATTAGCACCCTAAACTTCCGTAGTACTCTACGGGAACCTTTTGTTTATTTTTTTTTATTTATTTCATTAATTATTTTGCTTTAGGGTATATACAAAGGATTGAAAATTAAAAAAGACCTAGGGGTTAATTCTAAGTTTACTCGACAAGACATCGCATCTTGTGCCTACATATCCTTACGGGAATGGAATCAGAGTAACTGTAGTTCCCCTCAAAAGGGAGGTTAGAGACTTCTTGACAGTGGTCAAGGTCTCAAGGGGAATAAACGCATCTTAAGGACACGCTTACATGGAGTCTTAAACTCCGATCTCTATGTTATAAATTGTTAAGTGCATTAGGGTTAGGTTAGGGATTCCGCGGCGGGAAACCTTAAAACAGAGTACGGCGACTCTTTTGGCCTAACACTAGGATAAAAGCAATTTTGCCCACGGCGGGATACCTAGGCTAAACAGGGTTTGATCCATTAAAGGGGTAAGGCTATTGACTCGGCGGCCAAAAGGCTGGACCTAATCCTTCGGAAGGATAAAACTGTAAAAAAATGTGAAAATATGACAAATCATTATATGGAGGAATAATTAAGGTACAGAAATAAGAAAAGTAATAAAGGCAGAGGGTATAAAGAAACAAAGAAACATTTCTGAAAACATGAAGAATATGAAAATATGTAATGACACTTAGAATGAAGTGAGGGAGAAAAATAGTGTGGGGTTGTGGCCACCACAAGCACATCTCAACCTCGAGCATGCACATGAAATGCCAAAAGAAAGAAAAGTAATAAAAGGGTACATAAAATGACACGACAAACATCAAACATCAGAAGTTCCTTACGAAAAGGTTTTAATTTTTTAATATTTTAATTATAAAAAAAAGTTTTAATTTTTTTAATAAAAAATATTTAAGTTAAAATTATAAAAAAAAATTAAGTTTAAATTATAAAAAAAAGTTTTTGGGGGAAAAGTCTTTTCAGTTTTTTTAGAACAAAAAAGGTTTTTCATCCCAAAAAAAAAGGCTTTTCAGTTTTTTGGGAAAAGGCTTTTCAGTTTTTTTTGGGAACAAAAAGGTTTTTTTTTTCTTCGGAACAAAAAGGCTTTTCAGTTTTTAAAAAAAAGTCTTACTAAAAAAAAAGGTTTTAATAATAAATAAAAAAAAGGTTTTGATTTTAAAAAAAGGTTTTGTTAAAAAAGGGTTTTGATATTAAAATCTAGGGACCTAAACACACATGGAGATTAACATGGCAAAATATGCACACAAACATGAAAAAGCAAAAGGTTTAATAATTTAACGGACCTAAACACATTAACATGGCAAAATATGCACATAAACATGAAAAGGCAAAAGATTTAGTAATTTAACCTACGAAGCGGAGGTTTGCTTCGATAAATGTGAAAAATGTTTGAATAAGGGAACACTGGAGAGCTCCAATCCTTCTGACGAGTTGTGGGAACGACCGCCTTTCTTCTCTGGGGATCTCCTTTGTTTCTCCCTTTCTCTCTCCTCTTTTCTGAAGAAAACC
Source organism: Lathyrus sativus (assembly GCA_963859935.3). Classification (NCBI taxonomy): domain Eukaryota; kingdom Viridiplantae; phylum Streptophyta; class Magnoliopsida; order Fabales; family Fabaceae; genus Lathyrus; species Lathyrus sativus. The sequence goes on along the minus strand of OZ012739.1, from coordinate 350,240,200 downwards.
TTCTGACCCCTTTTCAACAAGGCAACACATGTATATATAGGGAACAAATTAGGGTTAACACCAAATAGTCAATAATGTCCATAAAGCCCATTTTAAAGCCCAAACTAACTAATTAGTTAAGAAAAAAAATAAAATTTAAATAATTAAAATAAACTTAAAATAAAAACTAATAATCCTATTGATTCCTAAAATCAAAAATATTATAAAAAGAAAAAAAAATTCAATATTTTTTATTTTATGATTTTTTGGATATTTTTATGAATAATTTAGAAAAAAGTGAAAAAAATAATATTTTAAAAAATGATTTAATTAAAATACGAAAATAATAATTAAATAATAATAAAAAACTATTTTTTTTATTTTTTAATGAAAGATAGAAAAATTTAGAGTAAAAATAATAAAAAACAAAAAAGTGACAAAAGTGAGATTCAAACTCTCAACCTCTCACACTCACAACTCCTTACACATGTCCTCTTGCCAATTGTGCCATTTTTACTTTTTAGAAAAAAAAATGCATGCCATATGATATTTACCTGCAAAAAGTCAAACGACTATACAAATTTGTTAATAATTGATTAAATGCAATAAAAATGCAATGAAATGCGACGACAAATCTTAGGGCAAAATTTGGGGTATTACAGTTGCCCCTATTTAAATAACTTCACCGGGTGATTTGAGCAGCGGAGACTCGAGAAATCATGGTGGAGGGATTTAAATACAGATAACCGAAAATTTTGCCTTTAGACGCAGTGCTATGCAATGATATGGACAAAACAAAACGAACTATAATGCTAAATATGATATGAATCTGATATGATGCGTATGATGAAAATGACAAATGCACGGATACAGACGAAACAACGTCACAGGGGAAGACCCATCGAGGAATTGCACTAGGGAAGAAGACATGTCATATCTGGAAGAACGTCGGGTAGACACGACACCGAATTGTTGATAGGTGCCAAGTAAATTAGAAATTGTCCGCAAGGTAAGACGCGGGTAAAACACGAGCTCAGGAGAAAAACGCAAATGGGGATAAAACACCCATGATGCCAAGTAAATAAATTTTGCCCACAAGGTAAGACGCGAGTAAAACACGACCTCAGGGAGAAAAAAAAGTAAATGGGGGTAAAACACCATGATGTTAGGTAAACCCAGGAATATCTGGTAAACAGGGAATAAAACACCCGGGATAAAGGTACATGGGGGATAAAACACCCAAGGATAGAAGGTAAATGGGGAGTAAAGCACCCAAGATAAAAATGTAAATGGGGAGTAAAGCACCCAAGATAAAAATGTAAATGGGGAGTAAAGCACCCAAGATAAAAATGTAAATGGGGAGTAAAGCACCCAAGATAGAAATGTAAATGGGGAGTAAAGCACCCAAGATATAGAGGTAAATGGGGAATAAAGCACCCAAGATAGAAATGTAAATGGGGAGTAAAGCACCCAAGATAGAAATGTAAATGGGGAATAAAGCACCCAAGATATGCACATGTATAGGAATTATGCTATGACATATGATCAAATGCAAATGCAGACGTCGACGACAAGGCTCGACTCTTTCGGTGAGATGACAAAACTGGAGGACTGATTCATCAACACGGAGATCACTGTCATTCTGTTAAACTGTATCAAGTTGATAGTCACTGTAGGAATGATGAATAACTGCTTAGGGATTATGCATGTAAACTGCCCCAGGTCAAATGAACTGATAATTGCTTCAGCTGTCTGATTTGTGGAATCGACTGTTTTGCTGTATCCTCGGAGGGCTTGCCCCAGTCTGGGTCTTGAACAATTCTCTGGATAAACCAAATCTGAGAAGATATTGCCTTGAACAAATCTTGAACTAATTCTTTGACAGGATGTAAAAGGAACTTGCCCCTGATAAGATCACTTGACCAAGTTTCTCATTGTTTGAAAATTCCTTAGAGGAAAGCCAGTTTGCAAACAAAAATATTCATACAAACATGGTAATGCAAAGTTCATGGGACTTTTGAAATCAAAATTATTTTTGAAAGATGGAAAATACATGAGTCGTTAGTCAGAACAAGGCGGTTCAAGACACTCAAAGTTTAAAATAAAAGTGTATTGCCAAAATAAATGATTCGCAAGGATCTTTTGGAGTCAGGTTACACAACCTTGTTGTAGTATACTTTCTAAATAGCCCTGTTTCAGTTAGGTCTTTTGAGGGTTGTAATGTGGCCTGGTTCACGGTTTATGAAACAAAAGATAAAGGCTTAAAATTTATTTGTACCCACCCAATCTACGTGATGATCTTCAGTCCTATGCTCAGTTAACTCATACTATGCATTCAGGTTCCCATAAGTTAGGGATTTCATTGATCGTAGCAATGATGACTCAGAAGTCAAAGGGACCTATGAAAAGGCTGCCACTACTCCCCTATAACATTTGATTGTTTTGATATTGAGGATTTTCAAGATAAGGATTTAAAAATCTCTTTGTATTATCCCTAAATTTTGCCTGAATTGTTTATTTTAGAGTTTACAGTCAGCGGGATGCCCCAGTTTTGCCTAAGTCTCCTTCATAGGTTTTGACTTAGCGGCTTCTTTTGATTTTTTTATATTATTTTTTTGTGTGAAGGAAAGTGACTGTTTGATTTTAGTGATTACGGTGAACCATCATCGACCTTTTGATTAGAAAACATCTTCGACACTTATTTGACGTGTGCGAAGGAAAATTTGTTAATGAAAGGTGTATCATATGAACACACAACCAAGTTAACTGAGAACTACCCATCCCAAGGTTAAAATTGTGGTTTTTTTGTAACGAAAGAAACTCCAACTTCTAGGCTCGAAGGGGGTAACGAGGGATTAACTTCCTTATTTCTCCAGTTTTTGGGAATTGAAACAATGCCTTACATCGTCAACAAGGTTTAATTGAAAGCATACTGACAGCAATTATGGGTATAACGTTTTCATCATCCTCCCTCCAATCTTAGCATATCAAAATTTTGGACAAGAAGTAAACATTTGAAAAATAAAGCATAAAGATGCAAATAAATGGACGGAAATGAATTGAATCAAAAGTCGCAATGCTTATTTCATTAATGAAAGTACAAACATAATTAAAAGCAAACAACTTAAACAAAATAACGAAAGTGCAAACAACGAGAAACAAAAGGCCTAGTGACAAAACTTCATTTCTGATGTACTGGCAAGGGATTTTTCTGAACATCCGGATGACTGTCTGTAAAATCAAGTATTCCAGTTCTAACCAATTCACATACTCTAGCCTTCAATGCAAAACAATGCTCCAAGTCATGGCCTGGGGAACCCTCATGGGAAGCACAATGGAGATCAGCCCTAAATCCAGCCGGAGGATTAAGAGGAGGTGGTAAAGCCTTTGTAGTAATCAGTCCTTGCCGGACTAAGTCAGGATATAGCTCTGTGTAAGTCATGAGAATAGGATCAAAGTGACTCCTATTCCGTTTCTGGTCTGATATCTGTGTCGAGGAATCAGCTTGACGACTCAAAGGTACACTAGAAGACGATAGGACCAAGAAGGAGAAACTGGGGGATAAATGCAATGCAAAAATGTGATGCTAATGCCATGCAATGGTCTCAAGAATTTCAACGGTCGATTGCAAACATTCCCTTTTAGGAAAGCGAGAAAAGCTGTTAGACTTTAAAATGTAGGACTTCTTGAATTTGCAAAGGACTTTTGAATTCCTTGAAACTAGAAATGATATGATGCTTTATAGATGCAAAGCACAAACGCACATAAGCAAACAAAGGTCCTAATTTTAGAGGAACAATGAATGGAGTCAAGGTCTACCCTTCCCAAAGTGGTGTGTACTATAGATTAATTGTACCTGCAGAACAAGGGTTCTAAAAAGTGCCCAAAGTCATCAGCCCATCTTTTGGATATTATCAACTTCTCGACTGACTCAAGGGTCGATAATATTCTCAAGAGAACCTCGTTCGAGTGTAGTATCGCGTAGCAACCATTGTAGGACTACTCCCACATAGTTCCCGCACTACGTCCTAGATAGGGCCAAGATGGTGTAAAGGTACTACGGTTCCCAGTATCACAGACTCCAATCGATAACGGTAAAAGTTTTCACGACTACACTCGATCAACCGAACCATTTTCGAAAGTGTCTCAACTGAGCGGTGATTCTCGATTTAGCTTAGTCGGGACTCACTCCCTATAAGCCTCGTCGAATATATCAGTCATCCTATCATAAGGTCGCTCAAGTCCGGGTGTAGGACTTATCTCACAACACAGTAACTCCAAGTAAGGTACCCCAATATATACATACAAGTGAGCAAAATATATAATAAAACAAATATATAAAGAAAAATAAACAAAATAGGGATAACCCTCAATAGTTAGGAGTCCCCAGTGAAGTCGCCATTTTCTGTTGCGGTGAAATTTGGATGTCAAGCTATTGATTAACTTGAATCTTAATTCATTTACAACCGGTCTTTGATTTATCCGAAGGAAAGGATAAAGAAAGGAAAAACCTAAAAGGGAGAGATCTAAGGTTCGGGGGTTGGTTAAATTTAGGGAAGGTATTAGCACCCTAAACTTCCGTAGTACTCTACGGGAACCTTTTGTTTATTTTTTTTTATTTATTTCATTAATTATTTTGCTTTAGGGTATATACAAAGGATTGAAAATTAAAAAAGACCTAGGGGTTAATTCTAAGTTTACTCGGCAAGACATCGCATCTTGTGCCTACATATCCTTACGGGAATGGAATCAGAGTAACTGTAGTTCCCCTCAAAAGGGAGGTTAGAGACTTCTTGACTGTGGTCAAGGTCTCAAGGGGAATAAACGCATCTTAAGGACACGCTTACATGGAGTCTTAAACTCCGATCTCTATGTTATAAATTGTTAAGTGCATTAGGGTTAGGTTAGGGATTCCGCGGCGGGAAACCTTAAAACAGAGTACGACGACTCTTTTGGCCTAACACTAGGATAAAAGCAATTTTGCCCACGGCGGGACACCTAGGCTAAACAGGGTTTGATCCATTAAAGGGGTAAGGCTATTGACTCGGCGGCCAAAAGGGCTGGACCTAATCCTTCGGAAGGATAAAACTGTAAAAAAATGTGAAAATATGACAAATCATTATATGGAGGAATAATTAAGGTACAGAAATAAGAAAAGTAATAAAGGCAGAGGGTATAAAGAAACAAAGAAACATTTCTGAAAACATGAAGAATATGAAAATATGTAATGACACTTAGAATGAAGTGAGGGAGAAAAATAGTGTGGGGCTGTGGCCACCACAAGCACATCTCAACCTCGAGCATGCACATGAAATGCCAAAAGAAAGAAAAGTAATAAAAGGGTACATAAAATGACACGACAAACATCAAACATCAGAAGTTCCTTACGAAAAGGTTTTAATTTTTTAATATTTTAATTATAAAAAAAGGTTTTAATTTTTTTAATAAAAAATATTTAAGTTAAAATTATAAAAAAAAATTAAGTTTAAATTATAAAAAAAAAGTTTTTGGGGGAAAAGTCTTTTCAGTTTTTTTAGAACAAAAAAGGCTTTTCATCCCAAAAAAAAAAAGGCTTTTCAGTTTTTTGGGAAAAGGCTTTTCAGTTTTTTTTGGGAACAAAAAGGTTTTTTTTTTTCTTCGGAACAAAAAGGCTTTTCAGTTTTTAAAAAAAAGTCTTACTAAAAAAAAGGTTTTAATAATAAAAAAAAAAGGTTTTGATTTTAAAAAAAGGTTTTGTTAAAAAAGGGTTTTGATATTAAAATCTAGGGACCTAAACACACATGGAGATTAACATGGCAAAATATGCACACAAACATGAAAAAGCAAAAGGTTTAATAATTTAACGGACCTAAACACATTAACATGGCAAAATATGCACATAAACATGAAAAGGCAAAAGATTTAGTAATTTAATCTACGAAGCGGAGGTTTGCTTCGATAAATGTGAAAAATGTTTGAATAAGGGAACACTGGAGAGCTCCAATCCTTCTGACGAGTTGTGGGAACGACCGCCTTTCTTCTCTGGGGATCTCCTTTGTTTCTCCCTTTCTCTCTCCTCTTTTCTGAAGAAAACCTTCTGACCCTTTTTCAACAAGGCAACACATGTATATATAGGGAACAAATTAGGGTTAACACCAAATTGTCAATAATGTCCCTAAAGCCCATTTTAAAGCCCAAACTAACTAATTAGTTAAGAAAAAAAAATAAAATTTAAATAATTAAAATAAACTTAAAATAAAAACTAATAATCCTATTGATTCCTAAAATCAAAAATATTATAAAAAGAAAAAAAAAATTTCAATATTTTTTATTTTATGATTTTTTGGATATTTTTATGAATAATTTAGAAAAAAGTGAAAAAAATAATATTTTAAAAAATGATTTAATTAAAATACGAAAATAATAATTAAATAATAAAAAAAACTATTTTTGTTATTTTTTAATGAAAGATAGAAAAATTTAGAGTAAAAATAATAAAAAACAAAAAAGTGACAAAGGTGAGATTCGAACTCTCAACCTCTCACACTCACAACTCCTTACACATGTCCTCTTGCCAATTGTGCCATTTTTACTTTTTAGAAAAAAAATGCATGCCATATGATATTTACCTGCAAAAAGTCAAACGACTACACAAATTTGTTAGTAATTGATTAAATGCAATAAAAAATGCAATGAAATGCGACGACAAATCTTAGGGCAAAATTTGGGGTATTACAGACATGGGTGAAATTCCTAAAACACAAGGATGAGTCACATTATGTGTTCTTTGACTTCTGCAAACAAGTCCAGAATGAAAAAGATTTCAAAATTGTTAAAGTCAGTAGTGATCATGGTGGCGAATTTGAGAACAAATATTTTGAAAAATATTTTAATGAAAATGGCATTGCTCATGATTTCTCCTGTCCTAAAACTCCACAACAGAATGAAGTTGTAGAGAGGAAAAATAGAACTCTGCAAGAAATGGCCAGAACCATGATCAACGAGACTAATCTGGAAAAACATTTTTGGGCAGAAGCAATAAACACAGCTTGTTACATTCAGAACAGAGTGTCAGTTAGACCTCTTCTGGAAAAGACTCCTTATGAATTGTGGAGGAACATGAAACCCAACATTGCTTATTTTCATCCTTTTGGGTGTATATGTTATATGTTGAACACTAAAGAGAATCTTAACAAGTTTGATTCTAAAGCACATAAGTGTTTCATGTTTGGCTATTCTGAACGCTCTAAAGGCTACAGAGTATACAATACTGAAACACAGATTATGGAGGAATCTATACATGTTAGATTTGATGATAAGCTTGGCATTGAAAAGCCAAACCAGTTTGAAAGTTCTGCAGATAAAGAAGTAGTTCTCACAGACTCTGAAGGTTCAGAGGTAGAAAAATCTCAAGTGAAGGAACTAGAAGCAACGCCAGATGCAATTCCTTTAGCTTCTCAAATGAACAACTTGAATATTTCTGAAGAATCAACTGCTAGAGGATCATCTTTCAGAATCAAGGCCTCTCATCCAGAGGATGTGATCATTGGAACGAAAGATGACCTCATAAGAACAAGATCCTTCCTCAGATCATCTGAAGCATCATTATTTGGGTTGGTGTCAGTTATTGAACCAACTTCTGTGGATGAAGCTCTGCAAGACAATGACTGGATAATTGCCATGCAAGAAGAGTTCAATCAGTTCACAAGAAATGATGTTTGGGATTTGGTTCTAAGACCAAAGGGATTCAACATAATTGGAACTAAATGGGTCTTCAGAAATAAGTTGAATGAAAAAGGAGAAGTTGAGAGAAACAAAGGAAGGCTTGTTGCTCAAGGTTATAGTCAGCAAGAAGGAATTGTTTATACAGAGACTTATGCTCCTGTAGCCAGGTTAGAGTCTATTCGTTTACTCATTTCTTTTGCTGCACAAAATAACATCACTTTATATCAGATGGATGTTAAGAGTGCCTTTCTAAATGGTATTATAGAAGAAGAAGTTTATGTTCACCAACCTCCTGGTTTTGAAAGTGAAAAATTTCCAGAACATGTTTTTAAACTAAAGAAATCTCTTTATGGTTTAAAACAAGCTCCCAGAGCTTGGTATGAGAGATTAAGCAATTTTCTTCTGGAGAAAATTTTTATCAGAGGCAAAGTGGACACAACACTTTTTTGTAAAACATTTAAGAAAGATCTATTAATTTGTCAAATATATGTGGATGATATTATATTTGGATCTACCAATGTTAGGCTGGGAAAGGAGTTTGCTCAATGTATGCAGGCTGAATTTGAGATAAGCATGATGGGAGAATTGAGATTCTTTCTGGGAATTCAAGTCAACCAGACTCCAGATTGCACTTACATTCATCAGACCAAGTATGTTAAAGAGCTTCTGAAGAAGTTTAACATGACTGATAGTAAGATGGCAAAGACCCTTATGCATCCAACAAGTACTCTTGGTAAGGAAGAGGTAAGTAAGAAAGTAGATCAGAAACTCTACAGAGCTCTTAAGAGGATTCTAAGGTATCTGAAAGGTACTTCTAATGTGGGTTTGTGTTACAGAAGATCTAATGAATTTAAACTAGTTGGATTCAGTGATGCTGATTACGCTGGAGACAGAGTGGAAAGAAAAAGTACTTCTGGAAGTTGTCAATTTCTGGGAAGAAATTTAATCTCCTGGTACAACAAGAAACAACCTACAATTGCGCTATCAACTACAGAGGCAGAATATATTGCTGCTGCTGGATGTAGCACACAGATGCTCTGGATGAAAAGTCAGCTAGAAGACTATCATATTTTTTAGAGTAATATTTCCATATTCTGTGATAATACTTCTGCTATATGTTTGTCTAAAAACCCCATTTTACATTCTAAGGAAAAACATATAGAAATTAAACATCACTTCATCAGAGACTATGTTCAGAAGAGTATTATAAACTTAGCCTTTGTTGATACAGTTCATCAGTGGGCAGATATTTTCACAAAACCCCTTGCTGAAGATAGGTTCAAGTTTATTCTGAAAAATATTGGTATGGATTTTTGTCCAGAATGATATTTATCAAAAGCAAACTTCTCAGATGAAAAATGCTTAAAACTTTGAAGTATTTCATCTGTCATTTATTTGATTTATTATTATTATTATTATTTGTGTGTATTTGAACTAACAAGTCTCAGAGGATCTGAACATTGGCTAACGTTTCATTTCTCAAAGAGAATTCAGAAGCGCATGCAAGCAAACACATGTCACTCTGAATATGAAAAGATGGTGTGCACAACACTGAAGAGACGTTTGAGGTATTGTTTGAATAGTTAAAATCTTGGTTTCCCCCCCCCCCCCCCCAAATTGTCAGAATCAATTAATGTTTTGAAATGATTATTATTCTTTTCATTAAATGCCATTAATTGCTAATTGAGAACGTGCTGAATGTGTCTGTTTGTGTGCCCTAACTCTTCTCTATATATACCACAAGTCTCACCATTTCACACTTTTCACTCATCACAAACACGTATATGCATTTCGGTTTTCTATTTGCTCTTCTTCAAAACCCTAAACCTTCATCAAATCTTCTTCATCTTCAACAATGGCAACATCATCTTCAACATCAGCTCAGTTTCAATCATCAATGGCTGCAGTTGCATCATCAAACATGGGTGTTACTCCATTTAAGGAACCTGAAAGAACTTTATTAACTCCTGTTGATAAGCTTGAAGTTCTTTGTGAGTGTATGGTGGAATTTGATTCGTTGGCTGACAATGGATTTGATTTGCATTCTATTGTTGATACACAAGGCTGGGTTAAGTATTTTGACAGATTATTTGGACCAGTGTATCCACACTTAGTGAAGGAATTTTGGATCCATGCATTTGTTTACCCAAAATTTATCGTCTCTTCTGTTCTGGGAAAAGAGATCATAATCACTGCAGATCTCATCAGAAAACTCATTGGGTATGAGGAGACTGATGGAGTTTGTCATCTGCCAGCTGGTCGTGTTGACATGGAGGAAGTTTATGAGGAAGTTATTGCATCTGGACAAGCTTCAAATAAATTCAAGGATCTGAAACCAGACTACAAAATTCGGGCAAAGATTTTTCTAGGCTGCATCAACCACAGAAAATCCACAAACTCTCCAGATTATGTGAACAATGAACATCTTTACTTTATGTACTGCTTAAGTCAGAGTACTAAAGTGGATCTGCCACACATTCTCTTCATGCATATGTGGAATCACATTAATGCATCAAGAGAATCCATCAAGACTAAGGGACAGAAGATCAGGACGTGGATTCCTTTTGGAAGATTGATCTCAGACATTCTGACAAAGAATGGTCTGGTAACTGCTCTTTATGAAGCTAGAGTTAAAGAAGAACTTGAGACAATAGTTGGAAAACCCTTGAATGGAAAGAGTCTTCAGAGGCTAAAAGTTGTGGATGAACTCACAACTGCTCCTAAGAAGCTAAATGTTACTGAAGTAAGTCAGAGAAGGATTCCAGTTCAAGACTTTCCAATCTTTGGTGCTGAAGAACCTAGGGATATTATTCTTAGGTATATTGAAATGTGCAAAGTAGATGGAACACCTGCTCCTGCTGACATTCTGATTCGTGCTAGAGAACCTATTCCAGATGTTTATGAGGAGAACATGAGAAAAAGAAGACAGTTAGAGGCAGAAGAAGCTGTTGTTCAGAAGAAACAAAAAGTAGCAGAAAAATCACAGAAGCACATTAAAAGAAAAGCTTCTAGAGAAGTTCCCTCTGTTCCTACCAAGCGCATCAAGACAAAAGGTACTAAATCATCTTTACCTTCTCCTTCTAAAATTGCAGTAGATGTATAAAAAATTAGTTCTATACCTGAACCCCCTCCCACTCTATATCAAACAATTTCTGCTCCATCTCAAACCTCTGAACCATCCACTATTCCTACTTCACAAATTCCATCTGATTCTGTTTCCACAACACCATTAAAATCATCTGACATTCCTCAATCAGAACCACAAACAAAACCAACAAAACAACCTACAACACAACAACAACCTGAAATTCAACAACCAGTTGCATATGAACCCATACAATCTGAAACTGTTGCATATGAAACTGTTGCATCTGAACAAGTTGCATCTGAATCAGTTGTATCTGAACCACCAACATCCAAACCTTCTGATCCTCAACCAGAACAATCCATACCTGTTGAATCATACATACCTGATTTTGAGATTCTGGATGTTCAACCTCTCAAGACTATGTTTGTTGTATCCTCTACATCTTGTACCCCAACCACCTCATCTGATTCATCTGAATCTGATATGCATCCATATGTTAGATCACCCCCCTCTCTCAGAGGACTCGAACCAACCCAACCTGATACATCTATTCCATCTGATGCTTTCATTCCTGAACCTACTCCAGAACCTACACCAAGAACATCTGAATTTGTTTCATTTGCATTTTCTAAACCTTTTCCATCGATCCCCTTCCATCTGGACTCGAAATAGAACACTTCTTTGATCAACCAACTCAATCAGCTTCTGTTCCATGCCTTGATAAGCCAAGACAATCTGCTTTTGTCCCATACTTTTTTGATAAAACATGTATTGTTCCATGCTTTCGCAAACTTAAACCATTCTTTCATCTCATTCCTGCTCAGATGGCACCACCTTATACTAGCCTTCTGATCATCATCCCAGAATTCACCATACCACCACCAGAACAACCTAAACCATTAACTCTGGAAGACTTTCTTAAACCAAAACCCAGGCTAAACGTTGATAATCTATTTGCTAGTTTTATGAAAGAAATAAAGATGCATTTAGGCTCTGTGAAGAAAAGATGTTTGTCAACCATGAACTCAAATGAATCTGATGCTATCTGGAATAGCTTCATTACCAGATTCAATACTGTTGCCTCAAATCTGAAGAATGTTTGTTCTGATGATGCGAAGCTCAAATTTGCTGAGACTTCCAGAAGCATGGTATGGAATATGAAAAGATCTGCACCTTTGCTTCTTGAGGATGTACCTTCATCTTCTGGAGTATCTGCTACAGAAGCCATTGAAGAATCTGCTTCTGAAGAAAATCCATTGGCTATGACAATTGTGGAACATCCCTCTGCATCTGTTGCTCAAGACTCTGCAATTCCCATGATTATTGACTCTGCTCCTGCATCAGAATCTGCTCCATCTACTTCTACTGAAATCAAGAAAGAGAATCCAGATTTGGAGGATAAGATTGCAGTTTTTGAAGATGGGAAATCTGAGATCAAGTCATGGATGGCCAAACAAGATCAGAAGAATGAGAACATGGAAAAATGGATGACAAAGCAAGAAGAATCCTCATCTGAGATCATTTAACTTCTGAAGATGATTCTTTCCAAGCAAACCTAGTTTTATGTTTTCTGTATCTAATGTTTGTGCACATGTACTTGAATTTCTTATCTGATGATTTGTCTATTTTTATCTGAATGAATGATTGACTATGATGTTTTCTCTACATGACTGTATCTTTTCTGTATTTCCTTTTATTTGTCTTTAAAAGTTTTACTTCTTGATTATGACAAAAAGGGGGAGAAAATGGATCTGACTGTTCAAATAAACTCTACCTAAATGAAATTCAGATTTAACTAATTATAACTAACATGAACTTTTGGTATTTCAGAACCTTTGAAAAATCTGTCAAATTCTTTATAAGTAACTCTGAGATCCCCAGATCAAGTTTAACCAATCAGGCTCTGATTCTGAAACGTTCATTCAAGTGAAGCTCCAATTTATTTTTTGGAACAATCAGGCTCTGATTCTGAAAAGAATACTCATGCAAAAAGGAAAGTTTCTATTCCTTCTAAGTATTCAATTCAGGGGGAGATTCATTATCTCAGGGGGAGTTATAATTATATTTTATTGAACAAAATTTCTTATGTTTTTGTCATCATAAAAAAGGGGGAGATTGTTAGAACACAGATTGGTTCTTAATTATATCTCTATGTTTTGATGATAACTCTTACGAAATTTTGTATTAAGAATTTATATACTCTAAAATTTGTTTAAGTATGTTTGTCGCAGATATTAAAGTGTATATTATTCTGAAAGCAAATTAGATCTGAACATGAAATTATGCAAGGCTCTGAAGCGTCAGAAGCATCTCTTAGAAGAATCTGAACGCTGCCTACAGAAGATTCTGAGCGCTGCCTACAGAAGGATCTGGAGCAGAAGCTACAGAAGCATCTGAAGCATTAAAGACTTTGTATGAAGAGTTTCAAGCTTAGTTTTCAGAAGACTCTAATAGTACTGTACACTGCAAGTACTGAGGATCTGATCCCAAACTATGCTCTGAATTATTACACGCTGAAAGCACACTTGCTGCAATGCTCTGATTCAACAAACTCTGATGAACATCAAAGACTCTGATCATTCAAGGCTCTGATGTTATTTGTTGAGTATTAGAAACTTGTTGAAGAAGAATTCAATGTTATGTCCGTTGGATAGACCAAACGACTCTTTCCTCATTTATGTTAGACACTAGAACACAGGCAAAAAGGATTTATCTGAACGTTCTACTTCTAGGAAAGGTCAAGTGATGTAAAGACAAAAAGGTTCCAGCTACTTTGCAGACACGGTCTTCAAAGCATGCAACGTCTTGGATCTTCAGCTTATAAAAGCAAGTCTCCATCTCTCTTCTTCAGTTGACGAAATATTGAAAGAATTCAAAGAAAAGCTCTCATACAATTTATACTCATTGCTGAATTTATTTCATAGTTCTTAAAACTTAAGTGTAAAATCACAGTTGTGATATAGCTTATTTAGAAGCATTCAAACACTTGCTTAGTTTTACATATTAATTGTAAAAGTCCTTGAGAAGATCCAGTTGGGATCAGTAGTTCTTGAGAAGACTAAGAACAGTTGCTCTTAGTGCTTGCTATTGTAATCAATTTGATTAATAGTGGATTAAGTCATTGTTGAGAAAGGCAAATCACTCTTGAAAGGGTGGACTGGAGTAGTTGAGTTCAACGAACCAGGATAAAAATCTTTTAGTTTTTATTTCCATAATATTTTCTACATACTTATTCAAACCCCCCCCCCCCCCTTCTAAGTATTTTCTCACCTTCAGTACCATGATTCATTCAAGAGTTTTAGTCTAGAATAAACAATAATATGAACAAGATTTTGTTCTCAGCAGAATCATTAATTTTATTGTCTTGACTCAAGATAATGATATCTTTGATAAGCAAAGAACCAAATGATGTTAGCTATCATAGAATGTCATAAAACAAATTAAAGCACCATAATCTGATTGCCTGCAAACACAAAGAAAAATGGAAGGTTTCTCATAGACTTGTCTTTTAATACAAATTCCATGACGACCCTCAATCAAGGAGCAATGAAGTCTCTTAAGATATCACCTTAAACAAAAGACTCCTTATTATCGAATATTGAAGTAGGATAGATTTGGCATAATCTCTTTCTCATTAATAATTTATTTTTATTTCAGGACTCAGATACTTCTTCAGAGTACAAAGGAAGGAGGGTTGAATTATGTTTTCCTTTTTCTTAGTTTGCATCTAATCAGAGTTCAGAATCTAAACTGGTGTTCAGATTATGGTTAATTCTTAGCAGCGGAATGTTAACAGAAGCAAATAAATAATAGCAGAAGACATAAAAGATTTATACTAGTTCCTCCCCTAACTGAGAGTAGTCCAGTCCCCTTGCTTCACAAGAGATTTTTAATATAATCCAAAAATGAGTCTTTTACATTTTCTTAGACCCAATTTCCAAGACTTATGCTCAAGCTCCTCACTCGAGACTTCCTGTCCAGGTTCGATGAATCCAAGACTTCCTTCCTCAGGCCCTCAGACCCAAGACTTCTGCTCCAAGTCTCATGAAATGAGCCTCCGCTTGCACCACCCCTGGCTAAGACTTAGTGTTACACTTCCATGTACTGAGCATTCCTGCTCAAGCCCCTCAGGCCCAAGAGACTTACACAACTCATCAAATTAGCAAGCAACTTACGTGACTCAAGCATCTTGGCTCGAGACTTCGTTACTTGTATCCCAATGATTCAAGTATTTTATCTAAATTGATGAACAAGCTCAGTTGAATAGAGAACAAGGTGTGCATGATACAAGTATCAGAGGTATGGGAAATTGCCATAAAAAAGAACTTAAGCTCTTAAGATTTCTAAGATATACAATGTGTAAGAAAGTTTAAGGCTTTTACATTTACAACCTACATCAGAAAAATCTACATATACATTGAGTCGATAATTGATGATCTTGTTACTTATTTTTCTGGTTGATGCTTGCTAAAGATTCAGTTTGAACCTTCAGCCATATTTATATCCTTTTCAGAAACTAGTTGTTGAGGAGGTAATTTGATCAATAAACTTTGTTGTTACTCTATAGTAAAAGAGATGTTGAAGATAAATACACCAGAAGATCTTAATCAAATGTGTAACATGTTTAACCTTTGAGTCTTCAAGAGATTATGTACTATTATAGCCATTGAGATTAGATATCCATAAAGCATAACAACCTTTCTTGAGCCTTATAAATCTATAGACTCTAGCAGACAAAGTGATTTGACAATACAACTTGCTTTCTGTAGTACGAACGACTTCAACTTTATCACTAACTCTGAATGGTACCAGAAGCCAATTAGAATTCACTAAGTGTAGAGACAATAACGTTGCCTCTTCTGATGTTGAGGCCTTCAGTTTCAGAGTCTTTGTCAGACATCACTTAGCAAGTGTTCTTCAGATTCTGCCACCATAAGCTAGCAATGCAACAACTCTCAAAATGTGCTTAATGTAGTACAGATTCTGATGACAATATTTACAAATATAAGAACCTGCAGACATGTAACACACATCAAATAAACCATTGTTCTTTTAATATGTTTATCATCAAAACCCAAAGAAAATATGTCATGAACAAATCTTGTTCTAACGTGGTCTCATGAAGTAGACCAAGATCACTTTTGGCAAGCAAAATATCATTACATATAACACAATAAATATGAATTTTCTCCCACTAACCTTAAGATAAATGCACTGATCGACTTAATTTTGTTCAAAACTCAATGAAGTCACCACCTCATCAAATTTCAAGTACCATTGTTTGGAAGTCTGTTTCAAACCATAAATATATTTTCTTAATTTACAAACCAAATGCTCATTACCACTTGTCATAAAACCCTCAGGATGCTGCATGTACACCTCCTCATTAACATCATCATTCAAAAACCCACTTTTAACATCCAACTGATGCCATTCCAAGTTAAAATATGCTATAAGGGCCAAAAAAGTCTTTAGTGGAAACAAAAGAAAACTTTTAATTAAAATCAATCCCCTCATTTTATGTGAATCCATTAGCCACAAGTCTTGCCTTAAACCTCTCATATTTACCTTTTGAGTCCTTCTTTGTTTTGAATGTCCACTTGCAACAAATCGCCTTACAATTTATTGGTTACCCCAATAGTTCCCAAACATCATTATTTACCATGGATTACATTTCATCATGGGTTTCATCTATCCACATGCTAGATTGAGAACAAGTAATATCTTCTAGATAATTTTTAGGATATATAACAATACCAACATTATAAGCATCCTCACTAAGATAAACTACAAAATCATGGTAATAATTTAAAATTGGATTAAAATCCTCCACTTATAATTACGTATTAACGATAAATAATTGAATCATAATTCATATAATTTAAGCTCTGATATTATATGTAAGCAGAAGAAAAAAAATTCACCGATCAATTATATGAAATTAGAACATGAAGACTTACTTGTTATAGACATGATTTGGAAATAAGTCACTTGATTCGGAATCTTGAAAAGATAAATGATCGGATCTTCCTCTGTATCTCACATTTCTGTTCATAATTTTCAATGGAACAATTTGGAGTTGACATGTAAGGTCTTACATGTAGATTTTTCACTGTTGATATGTTGAGATGCTTCAAGTTTGGAGAAGTTTAGTAGATTCAGAAGATATGTATAGTCTTCTTTATTGGTGGATTGTGTGTTATATGTGAATGTGATCTGTTGATCTATTTATTGTTTTCATCATTCTCATCACGAACAATTTGATTCTTATCCCTTTACCTCAGAGGAAATTTATGTTTGAAGTAGATTTTTAAATTGTTTGATTGATTTTGCTTTAGTGGCGGTTTATCACATGGTTTTTTTGGTTGCCATTTGTGTTTTTTTTCCTTGGCTTTATGATTGAAATGTATATCTTTATTGGGATTAAAACTATAGACATAAAGAATAGTGGAGTCAATATAGAAAGTACGAAGATAGTTGAATAATCATATATGATTCCTTGTTGAGAAAATAAAAAGGAACCATAATAAGAATACAAGTACAAAAATTGTTGTAGTTGTCATTAAGATCTCTGAAGAAAAAGTGATTTACTCTAAATTTATGAATTTATGCACAGTTAAACTAAGAGAGCAAGAGAACTTTGGTGAACATGTGCAAGGAGCTAGAAAGACAATTTGGAGTTCATGCTAGATGGTCTTCAGATCAACCAAATATATGGAAACATTAAGATCGTCTTGCTTGATAAGAACATGCGCAATTCTTTGAGTAATTTAAATAATCGAGAGTTTCAGTGTAACAATATTACAAATCTTTCCATAACTCCACCACACTGTCAAAATAAATCGTGCTTTGAGCAATTTGGAGATTTAGAGTTCGTGTAATTCAAGATAAGATTATATTGTTACATCTATCCCACAATTCAAAATATGCATATGTTAAATAAGGTTGTGGGAGAGTGCTATTGATAAATGAGTTTGTTCTAGGACAATTGTTAAGATTAGCCTTTTAGGATTAGAAATTAATTGAGTTTAATATGCTAATATGTCCTTTAATCACAACTATATTTTCCCACCTTTTTTGTTTTTCAAAACTTGTATATATGGCATGAATCTCCTACTGTGTATTCAAGCTTTTCACTCTAATACAAGCTTCATTTTAATCTTTCTTCAATTTTCTGTTATTTGTTTTCTTGATATTGAATAAACAAAGATGTTTTGATATTTCTGATTATGGTATCATTCGCATTTCTGATCCAACTTCCGCTATCCAATCTCTGAATTCTCTGTTTTTCCGATCATGGTGCCATCATGGGTTCAGCCACCTGATCCACTCTCCAATCCAAATTCACCGTACTTTGTTCATCCCAGCGATGGTCCTAGCTCAACCGCCGTCTCTCCGAAGCTTACCGGATCAAACTACCATTCTTGGGAACGATCCATGAAGAGAACTCTTGGTGGTAAGTTAAAACTAGACTTCATTGATGGTAGTCTTCCTCCACCACTAGATTCTTTTGATCCTTCGTTTCGAGCTTGGAATTCCTGCAATATGTTGGTGCATTCTTGGATCATGAATTGTGTTTCTGAATCCATTGCACAATCAATATTTTTCATGAAAAATGTAATAGATGTTTGGAATGACCTCAAAGAACGTTTTTTGCAAGGTGACCTCATTCGTATTTTTGAGCTGCAGCAAGAAATCTACAACCTCAAGCAAGAAAACAAATCGGTAGCTGAATTTTTCTCATCGGCTGTCTATTGACAAATTGAGGAACTGATCACCCTTTATCTCTTGTTTATAGTAGACGGGATCATGTTGGATGGAATAGACGTGTCTTGCGAGCTTCGATGGTGTGTGTAGTGAATTGTTTGGAGTTAAGCCAAGTGCTTACAAATTGTTTTGATGAGTCGATGAAGGATGGTGCTGAGATTTTTATGTTGATGGCAACTTTGAGTGTTAATGAAGGTGGGGAAGTTAGTGGTTGCCAATTATTTGTGATTTTCTGGAAGTTTTCCTGATGAGATAAGTGATTTACCTCCGGAACATGAAGTGGAGTTTTCGATTGACTTAGTTCCTGGAACTAGCCCGGTATCAATGGCTCCATATCGTATGTCCGCATCAGAATTGAAAGAGTTGAAGAGTCAACTTAAAGATATGCTTGAGAAGAGGTTTATTCGTATGAGTGTGTCGTTGTAGGGTGCACTGATTTTGTTGGTTAAGAGGAAAGAAGGTTCTATGAGGCTTTGTATGGATTACAGACAATTAAACAATATCAAGAATAAGTATTCACTTACAAGGATTGATGATTTGATGGATCAGTTGGTTGGTGCGAGTGTGTTAAGTAAGATAGATTTGAGATCTGGGTATCATCAGATTCGTGTGAAGGCTGAAGATATTCAGAAGACTGCTTTTAGAACAAGGTATGGACATTATGAGTATTCTATGATGCAATTTCGTGTGACAAATGCACCAAGTGTATGTATGGAGTACATGAATAGGATTTTCCATCCTTATTTGGATAAGCTTGTGGTTGTGTTCATTGATGATATTTTGATCAATTCGAAGAATGCAGAGGATCATGTTGAGCATTTGAGGATTGCGTTATTCGTGTTGAAAGAGAAGCAGTTGTTTATAAGTACGAGTTTTGGTTGAAGTAAGTGAGTTTCCTTGGCCATGTGATTTGGAGTAGAGGTATTGCAGTTGATCCAGCGAAGGTTGAAACTGTATCACAATGGGAAGCTCTGAAATCAGTTTTTGAGATTAGAAGTTTTCTTGGTTTAGCAGGTTATTATCGGAAATTCATTGAAGGATTTGCCAAGTTATGCTTACCATTGACGCAGTTGACTAGAAAGGGTCAAGCTTTTTTTTTGGGATGCAAAGTGTGAAGAATGTTTTCAAGAGCTTAAGATAAGATTGACGACAACTCCTATTTTTATTTTTCCAAAGCCGTAAGAACCATTTGTTGTGTATTGTGATGCTTCTTTGATGGGTTTGGGAGGTGTCTTAATGCAACATCAGCAAGTTGTAGCTTATGCTTCAAGGAAACTTAAAGTGCATGAGAGGAATTATCTGACGCATGACTTAGAGTTGGCCGCTGTTGTATTTGTGTTGAAGCTTTTGAGGCATTATTTGTTTGGTTCGAGATTTGAGGTATTTAGTGATCATAAGAGTTTGAAGTATCTCTTTGGTTAGAAAGAATTGAATGCAAGGCAAAGGAGATGGTTAGAACTTCTGAAGGATTATGATTTTGGTTTGAATTACCATCCAGGTAAAGCAAACATGGTGGCCGATGCATTGATCGACCTAAAATATATTGTTTATTTGGCTCGATTTACACACGTTATTTAGGATTTTTACTTCCGTTTTCTTGTATTATGCCTTCGTTTTGTTCCTTTTGCAGGTTTTTATATTTTTAAGCTATTTGAGAAGAAATGAAGATAAACGAGCTAAAAAACCTACTTTTTGAGGAATTGTAAACATGGCTTCCACCATGGCGGGCGCCATAGGAGATGCCACACATTGGATAGAAGACAACTGCTGACAACTACCACGTCTCTCACTCCTTTCCGCCCTAGTACATGTGGCGGGCGCCACAAGGGGGTGGCGGGCGCCACCTTCACACAACCATTTCCCTCCCAAAAGGAGTTGGGGGAATTCCTGTCTTTACATGTACTTTTCTACCTCTATAAATAGAAGAGTTCTGTTTTCATTTCAAACCATCCAAGCTTAGTTTACAGAACTCAAGCCATAAATCCATCTTTTGTAAAGTAATAAACTTCTCACATCGAGGGGTTATTACATTGTCTAATCGAGTCTATATTCGAGTTTGGAGCACTTTGGTAGAAGTTAATCCTGCCGCCATTTTATCTTCGCTTTTTACTTCCAGTTGTACAAGATTTTAAAAGCCTCTTGTTTGAGCAGGTTCTGTTATTTATTGCTTTTTATTTATCCGCTTTTATTTCCCGCACTATTTATTTATCACACCTTTATTTATCGCACCCTTTATCGCACTTTATTTATTTACCGCACTTTATTTACTCGCATTATTTACCATGTCCGGCTAAATCTTAAAGGCTAGGATGCGAGGATTATAGTTATAATAGTATTCCATACGGCTGTCGATAGAATTACTTAGGGGTTATTTTAACTTTTAACACTTATTTTCTGTACTTAAAATTTGTTGGGTAAGATCAAAATTCGTCCAACCTTTAGATAAATTTGGTTAGTTTTTACTGTTCCATGGAAGCGAAAGCGCTTGGCTCAGTTAATTAGGAATCTTTAATATTTAAGAAAACTGATTTTAAAACTCTTTTTGGATGCGTTTATAGATTTAAATTCTGGTTCATAAGAACCTCTTTTTGTTAGAAATTCCAGGTCAAAATACTTTTCAACTAAGTCAAGAAACTATATTTCTTAAAAATAGGTTTATTTGTCCTAACGCAATGCGCACCTTTTTATATGTGACAATAAGAGGGATCAATTAGGGATAAACTCGGTTCTGAATATGCGAAAGCGACAATTCCCGTTAAATTAGTTCTTTTCATGAGTAGAAAACATTACCCCATAACGAATCCTATTTGTACACATTTGGAATACTACGTAGCTATATGAATTGCATCTATGCCTGTTGTTTTATTATTGAATTTTATTTCCGCACTTTACTTTTATTTCGCACAACTAAACCCCTTAATTGACTTGCCTTAGATAAACATCGTAACAATAGTATACGATAGATTGACGTTTGGTCTTTGTGGGATCGATAATCTTTTATATTACTTTGACGCTATTCGTGCACTTGTGAATCACCCATAATGCATTGAGTAGGAAGTATTTGCATATGTCGAAGATGATGGTAAAAGAGTTGGAAATGATTGAGCAATTTCGAGATATGAGTTTGGTTTGTGAAGAGACATCTTATGGAGTTAAGCTGGGTATGTTGAAACTTACTAATGGCATTCTTGATGAGATAAGAGAAGGTCAAAAATCTGATTTGAGTCTAGTTGATCGGTTGGCTTTGACCAATCAAGGTCAAGGTGGTGATTTTCGGATTGATGAGAATGGTGTTATGAGATGTTGTGATAGAGTTTGTGTTCCATATATTGTTGAGTTGAAGAAGAGTATTCTTGAGGAAAGGCATCGTAGTGGATTGAATATTAATCCCGGTGCTACTAAGATGTATCATGATTTGAGGAATGTATTTTGATGGCCAAGTATGAAGAAAGACATTGTCGAGTTTATGTATTCTTGTTTGACTTGTCAGAAGTCGAAGATTGAACATCAGAAACTGTCGGGTTTGATACAACCGTTATCTATTTCTGAGTGGAAATGGGATAACATATCGATGGATTTTGTATCTGGTATACCTGGAACATAATTATGAGACTATTTGGGTTATTGTGTATAGATTGACGAAATCTGCTCACTTAATTCTAATACGAATGGATTACCCATTGGAGAAGTTAGCGAAGGTGTACATTGAGATAATTATTGGGATTGTATGATAGTGTATGATGGGTAGGATCATATTTAGGATAAAAATCCCTAATTTCCATGGTTTTGAAATTTATGATTACATGATATATGATGATAGAATCATTAGATATGTGTTGCGGGCTGTTATAATTGTCATATAATGGTAGTATTTCGAATTCTGAAACTGGGGCTTTTTACGGAATTGAAATCGGAGGTTCGAAAGGCCTCCAACGGTGGAAAACGCATAAAATTCTGCATTCTGTGCTGTTTGCATCGACGCATACTGAATGCGTTTTTCTGGATTTTGTTTCGGCCTTCCATGCGTCAACTGATCTGTTGCTAGCGGTCGACGCAAGGCTATGTATTGGTAAAATGTTTGTTTCGACGATTTTGGCCATAACTTTTGATCCGTAAGTCGGTTTTGATCCCTGTTCGAAGTGTTGGAAAGCTAATGAATAGAGCTATAACATTGTATAGATAATATAAATTTTTTCCAATATTTTTATATCTAATATGTTTGGGAAATCAATTGTGTATATGTTCTATTAATGAATTGTTGCATTGTTGCTGTCGGTTGTGAAATTATTTGTGGATAATTTATTGAATACTTGTGTGTATGCTTGTATAAGTATATTTTGGTGTGTGACAACATGAAATTCATGATAGTTATTGCTTTTTGTAATGATAATACTATTTTGGTTGTATTGTAAAATATGTTGTATGCCATTTAAAATGAATTGTGTGTGAATGATTGATAAAAATGTGCAAGTATGTGTGATTGTATGGTAATTCAAGTGTGATGAATTATTGAAGATATGCATTAATGTTAAGATTAGGGAATGATCTTAATTGCATATGGTTGTGAACTTTCACGTGCATCATTTGTGTCAAGAGGAAATGCTTGTTAGTTTCGTGGGAGCTAGTGACTTGTCCCAAACCTAGAGCGGGGTTTGAAAGCTTAGGGAATGGGATTTTTGTGTGTTATTGGTCTAGGGAACGGACCCGATTTAAATGTAAAAATCAAAAAATAATAACAAGTGCTGGTACCACATGGGATGAGTTGCATTGAGTCTTGCATTGATTTTTGCATTGAGTCTCATTGTGTATATGTTGGTGATATGGAATTATGTGTATTTATGTGAATTGTTGAATTGGTGAAATTATGGTTTGTGTGTATATACTTGTGAATAGTATGGTTACTTGAGTGATACTTTGTTGATGAAACTTTTGAAGTGTGAGAAAAATTGTGATTATGATTGCATGCCCTAAATTATATATTATCTTATAATGCCAATAACTATGTGAATTCACACCCTTCTGTTGGAATGATGTTTTATACGACATCGCTCAGGTATCGAGGAGTAGAGTTGCTTCTAGTGCGAGGTAGCCATAGGAGTAGCTTGTTTGTGTTTTATTTTTATTTTGGGTCGAGCCATGCTCTGATTATGTAACACTGGGGAATGTTTCGATTTCATATTTGGAGAGATACTTTATGTACTCTACTTCATTCTGTTATTTTTATTTTAAATGATATGAAACATTGGCTTTTATTCCTAAGTATTGATTATGAATGAGATGAGCATGATACTTTCATTATGTCTATTATGATTAAAGTAAATCCGCTGGTACATGCTAATGTGAACGTGTATGAAAAATATGAAGTTATTTAAGTGTTATTGAGCATGACAGGTGTTTGTGTGATGTTTTGAATTTATATGTGACACCCTTTTGTAAGATGCATGACAATTACTCTGATTATTTATATGTATTTCACGGGGTTTAAAAGGGTGTTACAAGTCGAGCTTGTTCCGAATAGTGTGATGTTCGTTGTTCTGTTCATCTTGATTGGGCGTCGGTTTCGTTTGTGATTTAGTTTATATTAAGTACTTGTTGAAACCATGTTTATTTGTTTTGGATATGATTTGCTGATGTGGTATATAGTTGTAAATAATAAGCTACTGCAATTTATAGCTTGATGCATTTGTGTTCACTCTTCTTTTCAATTCGGTTTTTATTGCATATGTTAAGTTTGATTATTTTGGTTATGTGATTGAGTTGAACATAGGGTTATAGACATGCCAGATTAACAAAATGAATCATAAGCAGATTTGAATGAGATTGATGACATGGTGGATTTCTCATTAGCATGTGTAATTCTTCGCTTATGAAAATTTTGTTTATGTAGTGAAAGTTATGATTAAATCTTGGTTGTTTGAGTTGTTTATCGTTTCGTTTACAATAAGTGAGTTGTATGTTTAAGCTTGATGAAATGTTGAAGTTGCTATTGTCTTATGTTAATAGATAACGGTCCATTACATTTGCATTAGCATTATGCTCTTATTTTAGATCCATTTCGGTTTGAGTCTCGCGAGTTCAGTTTCGTAACACTTTGGCCAGTGATATATTATGATTTATGTTGTTGCTGTCTTAAATTCTGCTTTTTTTAGTTTTTCTGTCATCACAACTTCAGCCTTCTTAACAGAAGTGTTGTTAAAACTTTTATCCTGTTGTGCACCTTTTACAGCTGTCCTAAAACAGGCATTATTAAAAACCAGTTTTTTTATATATTATTTTATTCTTTTTTCTTTATAATATTTATTTAGTTTCTTTTTTTATCTTTTCTTTTCTTATTTTTGCTATAATTTATTTATAAAAATTATGTAAATATATAGGAAAGTGACTTATTATTTTATTAGATATAGTTATTTAGTATTAATTAATTTAATTAGTTTTATTAAATATTGATATTTTGTTTAATTAATAACTTTGTATGATTTAATGATTTTTGCTTGATTATTTCGGTTGTATAATTTTCTCAACTGTCTCATGCTATAATAACATGTGTTGACCTTTTCTCACTTGCACACTCGAACTATCTTTAAGTTAAATCTCAACTCGATACCGAGTCCATGTTCACGTACGTAAATTCAAACCTCGATTCACATCGAGTATTTTCTTCAAATCAAAATCAAAATTCTTAACCCTTACAAATATCTTCTAAACTAAATTAAAATCATGATTCATCTTGTTTAACACTTCTAAAACTTTTCCTTAACTAATAATAAAGGTAGTGGGTTCTTGGGGTCTAGCACTCCTTGGATCCTTGAACGAACGCTCTTGAGGCGCACGCCTTGAGTTGTATTTGTTTAGTCTTTTATTCCTAAAAAATACTTAATTCTTTTCAAAACCTTTTATCCCTCTTTTCAAACCCTAATTTGATTAAAACGTTTAACCTAATCATTTCTCAAATATGACTAAGCAAACTATTTTCTTAATTAACAATGGGGATATTGAATTTTTGAGGTCTAGCACTTCTTGGGTTCTTGAATGGTCGCTCTTGAGGCGCACGCCTTGGGTTATGATCATTTCGATCTTTCATTTCTAAAACACTCAATCCGTTTAATATACCTAACGCATCTAATCAAAATACGCTAATCAAATCAAAATATTTTCTTTATTAAATCAGGAAAGAACTGAGTTCTTGGAATCTCGCGCTCCTTGGATTCTTGAGTGACCGTTCTTAAGGCGCACACCTTGGGTTGTGGGTTGCTTGACCTTTCGTCCCTAAAATACTTTCCCTAATTATTTGGAAGGCGTTCATTATCCTACAAACACAATTTCGTAACTAATTGAATGAAAAAGGTGTCGTTGAAATCTAGCATTCCAATAATACCCCGATTAATTGGTTATGAGGTTGGCGTCTTGTTTATCAAATAATCGGCATTCTCCCTCAAAATACTTAACATATTCAACTTTTTTCTTCTTATTCTCGTGCGATCGAAACCCTAAAACCTACTCAAATCAAAGTCTTTTCTCAATCAAATCCATAATACACTTAATCCAATTCAAACAACTTTTCCAAGAGAACATTGTTTAGTCCCTTCTCCCGTGCATATAAACTAGTGCTTTAGCCTCCCTTAGCGAGCAGACAAGCCAATGTTTAGCAGTTAGAATGCGACCTAAACACTTGTTCATAAAATAAACCAACCTTCAACCATAGTACCAATAACTACGATGCTCTGAATTTCCCATTGCACGAGGGAATACGTAGGAACAAAGACCCCAGTTATCGGCGATCACCGTAATAAAAAACCACTCATTTCCCTTAGAAGATAAAAAAAAACCTAGCTAACTTTTCTCTCGAATCGAATCCAGAGGTTCTCGTTGAGTACAACAAACATAGAGGGTGCTAATACCTTCCCTTTGCGTAATGGACTCCTGAACCTAGAATTTGGTTGCGATTACCATGTTCTTATCTCTTTAAAGGTTTTATCGATATTTTCCTATTCCTTCCTTGGAATGAATAGAGTTCGGTGGCGACTTTGTTCGAATGTTTTTCCGCGTCCATCGCGAGGCTCATATTTTTCGAGGTACGACGCTTGATCAGAACACAACCAAAGAAAAATAAAAAGAAAAGAAAAGAACTGAACAAGATTCTAAAGGAATAAGAGTCTTGTCAGAAAAAGGATACAAAATGATGTTTCACAAAATAAGGGATAAAGATAATAACATTATATAAAAAGAAATACATCATTACCCAAAGGTTCTTATCCAGCAGATTTCCTGAATCCACTAGATGATTTTTCACCTTTATGAATATTTAAGTAATATAAAAGTTTTTTTTCAAAACCTTCTACTTAAACTGCTTTATCAACAGTAAAGAATCTTCTTCTGAATCTCAGAGTCTGATAATTTTAAGAAGCTATCATCCATCAAAGTCTAGTAGGTCTAGACTTAGAGAGGGATATCTTCTGTCAGTCATCAATTTTCAAGATTATATTCAGAATCAAACATTTCCTCTTGAAACAAGAGTCATGAGTGATTAAAGAATATTGAATTGATTTCTTTAACAGCTAACAAACAACAATCTTGTCACAGTAAGTGAGGAGACAATTTCCATAAATATCAATGTTTAAAAAACAGAACCATAGATCGAAACCGGTGAAACGTGCAGTTTAAGGTTTAATTGGTTAAATCGGTTAAACCTAGAGTCGAACCATTTATTAAATAAACTAATAATATGAAACTAAATTTCATATATGTAACACATAATTATATGTTCATAACTTAATAAAATAAATGTTTCAAAAATCCATTAAAATTTAATACAACAATATCGACAATACATAACATAATATAGTTCTACACTTTATTTCAACCATCATTTAAGAATATTTTGATCAAACTAAAGAATTACAATAAAATAAATTAAACTAATTCAAACCAAAATTAAAATAATAGAATATAACAACTAAAATAAAGTTCAAATTAAGAATGCCTAATTAAATAAGATAGAATACCAAAATATAAATAATACAATATATTTCATTAAACAACTTAAAATTAAATTTGAGTTAAACTACGATAAACAAGTCTTAACTGACAACAACAAACAATATTGACTTGAACGATAATCAATATTGAGTTGGACATCATGACTATGTTTCAAAGAGACGGCATGATAATGATGGAGTGTGGTTAAAAGAAAAGTTATAATGGGGTGACAAAACTTAGAAGTTTGTATGGTTGTAAAAAACACATAGAATTATTTTGTGATTGGGGAATGTATGCTAAGTTTTGATATTAACATATTAAATTTTAAAAAATGGTCAATTTGATGAATTTTTTTGAACTAGGCGGTTTTACAAAACCGGCTCTGGTTCTTTGGTTTGAATGGTTTTGGACGGTTCAATCTGGTTTTACTTTGATTTTAATACACTAGCGATAATGAAAGGTTGACCAAATCAGATTCGTCTCCAGTTCCCGGTCCAATCGGCTGAACTGGATGGTTCGGTTCGGTTTTTAAAATATTGATAAACATGACCATCATCTAGCTAATGAAATACTTAGTATAGATAGATACAACATAGTTTCTTCTTAAAGCTTTCTAAAGGTTCTTTTATCAAAGAGAGCTTCTCTAGAAATCTAACAGAGATTTTGTATTTACATATACATAAATATTTCATTGAATCAAGAGATAAGCCAAAAAGGAACATGCATACCTTTTTTTTTCGGTCAGACTCGTATCAGTTTTTAGACTTGACCATAGAGTCAGAATACTGCTTTGAGTGGATTCTGATTCAATGGATGTTTAACCATTAACTTCACTTCTTTCACCAAACTTAATACCCCTAGTACTTGAGTCTGGGATATAGGATCTTCTACCATCAAATATTGTAAACAACCTTTGATAAGTACCATGAAAGATGCATATGCTCCTTTCTTTGATATCTACAGTAAATACATTTGAATAATGATACAATTTTTTTTACAAGATGATAAATCAAATTTTGCTAACATTGCACAAATATATATATATATATATATATATATATATATATATATATATATATATATATATATATATATATATATATATATATATATATATATATATATATATATATATATATATATATATATATATATATATATATATATATATATATATATATATATATATATATATATATATATATATATATATATATATATATATATATATATATATATATATATATATATATATATATATATATATATATATATATATATATATATATATATATATATATATATATAACCTAGTTTATTTAATGTCATAGAGTTTGCTTTAGCATATGCTAAATATAACGTCTGTCTTAGGCACTACATTTTAACGTGTACATGCATATCGTCAACTATATAATTCTATTAGAATATTCATATATGTTTTCAAAATCTACATAAAAAGAAAGAGCACCGAAAACATAAATTCATTAAAATAAATAAAATATTAATTAAAATATTTACGACCATTAAAATAACACATCATAGCCAAATATAATAACATATATCACCCATCAAAATCAAGTATAATCAAACATTTAATATTTACAATCAAATATATCACCCATCCCTTTTGAGTGATGGTGATTGGGGAAATTTATGGGCTTTCAAGAAAATTTTGAAGGGTTAGAATTAAAAGTTAATATTGGCAAGAGTTGTTTATATGAGATTTGCATTGAGGATTATTACTTGAAGGGGGCTGAACAGTTTTTGGCTTGTCGAATTGGTCAAATACCATTCAATTTTCTTGGTTTAAAGGTTGGTGATAAGAATCGTAGGGTATCTTTTTGGACACTAGTTGTAAAGCGCTTTAGGAACAAATTGTCGTCTTGGAAAGGGAAGATTTTGTCTATTGGTGGGAGGATGTCATTGATTAATTATGTGTTGACAAGCTTGCCAATACATTTTTTTTTATCCTTTTTGAGGACGCCAAAGAAAGTATTGGACAAGCTTATTTCAATACAAATGAGCTTTCTGTGGCAAGGGTTGGAGTAAAGGAAGAAAATGACATGGGTTTCTTGGAAAACTATTTGTAAGTCAAATGAGGAGGGGGGTTTAGGTGTGAAGGACTTGAGATTGTTCAATTTGGCACTTGTGGCGAAATGGTTATGGCGTCTTCTCAAAGAACCGAATGCTATTTGGCAAGTGTTGTTACACGAGAAGTATGGTGACTACTCAAAATTTATTCTATCTAGGTAGGTTTATGAATCAAATACTCTTCATTCTCAATGGTGGAGGGATTTATGAGAATCAATTCTTGCATTCAACCGGTATCTTTTGGTGATTGTATTTCAATTAGGTTGGGAGATGGCAATGTAGTCCCGTTTTGGACGACAAAATGGGTGTGGAACGATACTTGAAAAATTTGTTTCCGGGGCTGTTTTTGTATACATCTAACAGGCAGTGCACGATTGCGGAAATAAGAGCATGTAATGATGCAGTCTGGTCGTGGAATTGGAATGGGAACTTCCAGCAAACTTTTTATGCTGAAACTCTGTATGAGGAGTTTCACATGTTGGTGGAGGTGTTGTATGAGGTCACTCCAGTCATGAATGCTTCAGATACAACCATTTGGCTTTTTGGAGAGTTTAATACTTTTTCTGTCAAGTCATTTTACGCAAAGTTACAGGCTGTTGCAAGTGAAGTTTCATGTCAGGATGCAGATTTGGTGGCAGCACTTAAATATGTATGGAAAGCTCCCATTCCGTCAAAGGTGGAAATGTTTGGTTGACGAATGTTACGGGATAAATTGGTTACAAGGGGGAATTTGTTTCATCGTGGCATTGTTACTAACTCTCACGATATGGTATGTATTTTTTGTTTTCATCGTGTAGAGGATCTTAGTCATTTATTTATAACTTGTCCTAAGGTTTTGGCGATATGGCATAAAGTTTATGATTGGTTGGAAATTGAGGAAAATTATGAAATGGGGGTCCCTAAACATCTTTTGTATTTGATTTTAAGTTTTAATGGGAGAATTTCAAATTTTATAGCTTGTAGTTTGTGGTTGGTAGTTTGTTGGAATGTTTGGAGGGTAAGAAACAATATTATGTTCAATGATGAAATAGCAGATCCGGATATCATTTTCTTGCGGATTAAGTTTTATTTTTGGTGGTGAATTTTAGTGTTATCTAAACGACATATGCATTGTAATTTCTACGAGAGACATATGTATCTGCTTATTTTTTGTAAACGAGTAGGTAGTGTTCGGTTTCGTTGATTGTATTATTGGTTGTATTGTTAGGTTAAGGTACCCCTACTACCTTTTATAACTATACTTCTGCTTATATAAAAAAAATATAACACCCATATTCATCCATCAGCACACCCTTGGTCATTATCAATTAACTTGGACACCTCTAAATCTATTGATATTACTTTCGTGTAATTGATTGGAGTTCCAACATTGACTCAACAAATTCATCGACAGATTTTAGCGATTTAGACAGAGAAATTTTCTCAGCATTGAATACCTAAATGATTGAATTAAATCACATTAGAAACTATTGTGCTTATATCATGCTAGTAGTAAATTCCAACATAATAATATTAAGAGACCTTGTGAACCACATGCTATCAAATATTTTTCAGCTAATCCTTAAAGAGCGGTTTAATTTTAAGAACTAGTGGTTTTTTACTACTAATTTTAAGAAGATTGACCTACACATTACTTGGATGTCCAAATCAAAATCTTACCACAATACATTTCATCATTGTGTTTAGGAAATGAGTGTTGGAAGCCACTACATGGACCATAAATTGCAAGTATAGTGGTTAGAAAATAAAGAACAATCATAAGACATCCCTAATACAGGCTCAGTTGTTATGAATACTTAGTGATATAGGCTCAGTTACTCTATGGAGGCTTTACGGTAGCTATTGCACAATTCTCAATCTATTGCAGTTTAAAACTAAATATTTCTATTATTTCTATAACCTCACCACATGTGAAAACCAATGTCTTACATCCTTCGGTTCTCCAACTCACTAATCAAACTAGAGTATGATGATTAAGAACAAAAGGGTTGGCATGTAAAATAAATAAAATTTCATTAATTGCCCTAAGATTAAAATATTATTATTGCCACATAATAATATTAAAGTTGATAATGGTAAATTATAGAATCCCCACAACCAGAAGATAGAGCATGCAGAATCAACCTTAGCATAACATATGTAAATAAATTTGTGGTGTTGCTCTGAAAACAAATAAAACTGTTATAGCGATTTATTGAATGATCAAATTAACAACTTTACAAAAGTAAAAAAAATCGATAGTTATAATAATATATCTTTATTCCATATATTCCAATTTAATTTATTCCATTCCAATCCATTTTATTGGCCATTTACTATGTGTAAGATGACAACTAACAAATTTCCAAGACACTTATGGAGACTTGATAACAGAGAAAACCACATTTTACTCTTAGCACAACATTGCCCCATACTAAAGGATGATAAATAAGTTAGGTAATATGGAGATGAAAAAGCCACATAACTAAGGAAATAAAACAAATATAGCATACTTCTCTGTGAACTTCTTTGCTAATTTGAAAATCAAAACGACTTTACAATTATAACTTAATTGTTCGTGGGAGTGGGAACTCCTAGAAGAGAAGTAGGGTGAGACAAGTTCTTTTGTCTAGTAAGGTTGATCTTTGTTTCTTACAAGAATTTAAATGTCAAAGTATGAATCAAAAATTTATGTTTAACTTATGGGGGAGTGAAGATTGCGAATGGTCAACAATGAATTCGGTTGGGCAATCTGGAGGGATTTTAACAATTTGGAAAAGGGGGGTTATTAATATGATTCATAGCTTTCGTGGTAATGAATTTTTGGGAATATTTACTTCTTGGAAAGGTACTTTATGCTATTTTGTTAACGTTTATGCAAAGTGCAGCTTGGAGTAAAAACATATTATGTGGCTGTAACTTATTAACTTGAAACATAATTCTCAACCGGGTGAATGGATAATTTTTGAAGTTCATTGAAGATGGTTTAAAGCAAATAGAAGCTATTGTAGTAGGCTTGATAGAATGTTGTTATCAGATAATCTTATCAACATTTGGAATGTGGTGGCTCAAAAGGTGGGTAGTCGAGACATTTCGGATCATAGTTCGGTTTAGATTTGTGCAAATCGTGTTAATTGGGGACCCTAAGTCATTCAATGTTTTTAATTGTTGGTTCGAGCATTCCTACTTTTTGGAATTTGTAAAAAAGGAATGGGATTCTTTTCAGTTTAGTGGCAGTGCTACTCTTGTTTTATGTAAGAAATTTCAAGCTCTTTGGACTAGGTTGAGATGGTGGAGCAAGGAGGTTTTTGGGGTGTTGGAATTAAAGCTTGAGTAAAGGATTCTTGTGCCAAATAAGATTGAAGTTGGGATGTTTAATATGGATAATACTGTTATAAAGGAGCAATTAATTTTGAGGAGCAAAGCCAATGAGTCTATATGGAATAACTTGTTAATCAAGGAAAGTATTTTAAAACAGAAGGCGAGATCGAAATGGCTCAAGGATGGTGATTTGGATACAAAGTTCTACCACTCGGTGTTAAAATCCAGAACAAGGAGGAATTTGATTTCTACTTTGAGGTTAGGCGCTGATTTACTGGAGGAGGTGGATTCAATCAAGATTGCTGCTACAGACCATTTCACAGACAAATTTGTGAAGGATTGCAGACGAAAACCTTGCTGTGACTGGAATGGGTTATCAAAACTTATTATGGATGAAAGTAGGAAGCTTGAGGAAATGTTCGCCCTGGATGAACTTATTGAGGCGGTGTTTGAATGCAATATGGATAAAAGCCTGGGCCCAAATCGCTTCAATCTGCAATTCCTTAAGCGTTGCTGGAATATTCTAGGCTTGGATGTTTATAATTATATTTGTGAATTTCATCATTCTGTAATGCTTCCAAAGGCTATGGTGTCCTCTTTTGTAGCCTTAATACCAAAATTGGAGAGCCCTCAAGGAATTGAAGATTATTGTCCTATCTGTCTCATTGGGTGTATCTATAAAATTATTGCTAAGATTTTGGCGGCACTTCTTAGAAAGGTGATTGGTAAACTTATCTCGGCATCCCAAACTGCTTTTATTCCTGGTGGATAGCTTCTAGATGGGGTACTAGTGGAAAACGAGTTCTGCGACTTTGCTAAAAGAAATAAGAGAAGATGTATCATGCTAAAAGAGAAATTTGCTAAGGCATACAACTGTGTTGATTGGGATTTTCTTGTCAAGATTATGTTGGCAATGGGTTTTGGTGGTAAATGGCTAGATTCGATCAAAGGTAGATTATTCCAAAGTTTCATGTCACTTCTTGTTAATGGGAGTACTTCGCATGATTTCAAGGCTTCAAGAGGTCTCAGAAAGGGAGACCCATTGTCTCCTTTCTTATTTGCCATTATGGTAGAAGGTCTGGCATTCATGGTTAGTAAAGGCTCATAGTTGGGTATTATGAGTGGTTTCAAAGTTAACGGTGTTGTTGAGCACAAGTTATTGCAGTTTGCTGATGACACAATTCTTATTTATGAAGCAACATGGTCAAATATTTGGGGTCTAAAGGTGATCCTTCATGGTTTTGGACTTGTTTCAGGCTTGAAATTGAATGTTGCTAAAAATTTCCTTTATTGGATTAGAGTTGAGGATTCTTTCTTAGTGGTGGCTTCTCGATTTTTAGCTTGTTTTAGAAAATCTGTACCTTTCATATTCCTTGGGCTAACAATAAGTGGCAATCATAGGCGTATTTCCTTCTGGATCCTGGATATCAATAGGATTAAATCTCGTTTGCTAGCTTGGAAGGGTAGGTTGTTATCTATTGGTGGAAGAGTTACTCTGTTAAAATCTATGTTTTCTAGCCTCCCAATCGATTACTTATCGTTCTACAAAGCGCCTGTAAAGATTATTCATCAAATAACTAGCATTTAGAGAAGTTTTCTTTGGTTTGGTTTGATGGAAAAACACGGTTTGTCATTGATCATCTAGAAAACGATTTGTAAACCTAAGGATCTAGGTGGTTTAGGTATTAGAGAAGTAGGTACTTTCAAAATTTATCTTTTATCTAAATGGTGTTGGAGATTACTTACAGACAACAATGCTTTATGGAGGGGTTTGTTGTCTACAAGGTATGGTAATTTTACTCAGAAATTTTTGGCTCGTGAGGTTAGATTGAACCGCACTAATACTTCCCTTTGGTGGGGGGACCTGCTAAGTATTTTCAATTTGGTGGACGAGGGCTGGTTTTCGAAGATGATTACTTGTAAGGTTGGTGATGGGTGGACGATTTTGTTTTGGACTGCATGTTGGTGTGGAAATTTACCGCTGTCCATTATTTTTCCTGCATTATTTTCGGCAGCAGCTAATAAACATGTCCTAGTTTGTGAATTTGGTTTTTGGGTGGATTCTTTATGGCATTGGAATATTTGTTTCAATTCGGTAGAGGGTGATGATGTTGTAGTCCGCAAGCTTGCTGATGTAATGATGATTCTGCAGGATATTCAACTTCAGTGCGACATTCTTGACCGGTTTGTTTGGCCTTTAGGAACTTGTGGTTCTTTTTTGGTCAAGTCTTGCAATCAAGGAATTTTCAGATCTTTATACGAGCCTCTCATGGTGAATGAAGTCAATTAATCCCTAGACCTCATACGGGCTTCAAAAACTCCATTGAAGATAAACAAATTTGTGTGGCGGATGTATTGGACGGTTTGCCTACACGAGGGAACTTGAGTTATAGGGGGATTATCTCTAACTCCCACGACAAGGTTTGTGTGTTTTGTTTTAATAGTGATGAAACAAATAATCACCTATTCTTCTCTTGCCATAAAGTTGCTTTAGTTTGAAGTAATTTAATTACTTGGTTGGAAATTTCTATTTTGAGGAAATGTGTTAGTCACCTTCATCTATTTGAATGGATGAATTTGTTTAATGGAATTTGTAACAAGTAGTATGCATGATTCGTTTGGTTGGTAGCTTGTTGGTGTATTTGGAAGTCTAGAAACCAAATTATTTTCAAAGATGAAGTTTGTAATATGAATTCTATATTTGATAGAATTGTTTTGTACTCTTGGTTGTGGCTGCCTCTTAGGAATAAACAATTTTCGAGGTGCTCCTTTTATGAATGGCTCAAACACCCTATTGATTTTTTGTAATTGTTTCTTTAGGGGTTGAGTTTTATGCACTGGATTATGTTTATCGAGTTAGAGTATCCCTAGTACTCCCTATCAATATATTTGTGCTTGATTATAAAAAAAAACTTAATTGTTCTTTTCATATTCATAATTGAATTAAGTGCAATGCGGAATTTCAATAAGAAATTATGGAATATCAACTTGTGTGTCATATTTATCAACAATTTAGAAAAATTCCTGAAAGCTTTCATAGTTAACATTAAAGTTTGCATCTTTTTTCAAGCTGAATTGTATGAAAACATGTTTGTTATATATTATACTAATATGAGTAATTGGAAATTTTTTGACTTGAAACTGACTTATGCTGATCATTCATACATTTCCTAATGTAAATATTGTCCTTTTTGTAACATTTCACATAATACTATCTAAAATTGTATTGCAAAAAACATTAAAATTTTAGTACTGAAACAACATCATCTAAATGACATCCAAAATTGTGTTACATCAAGGTACATAATACATAAGATTTAATACGTCAGATGTTCTAAATGAAATAAATAGAAAGACACAGAAAAACATATCCATTAGACATCAAAGACTCTGATCTTCATCCTTCTTGCCAATTCTCCAGTTCCTACGACTTACCTAAAAACAACAAAATGATTGGGGTGAGATTACTAAATCTCAGTGGAGTTTCCTATCTTATGGGTCCACTAGGCTCTATACAATTTCTATACGACATAGTAATTATAAATAATTTACTTCTGCTTTACGTGTACACACTCACATGGCAGATCAGGCAATTGAGAACCAACATGTTGCATTGTATGAAAACATAACGATATCGGGTCCAAATAACCCCAAAAGTTTATATTACTCAGGAAATCAACAACGAAACATCTTTTCTTGGTCGATTCCATCATTAGGACTATGGACACAGATCACATATGTATTCGCCTACAATGAAACATCTTTCCCTAGTCGATCCCATCTCTAGGAATATGGACACGAGTCACATTTGTTTATGCTAACATCAGAGTATCTTCCCTGCCTGATCCCATGTCTGGGCCAATGGACACGGGTCACAAATATCTCCAATAAGTGAGGAATGTATTTCCCCAACAAACACCTCTTACATGGATCGAGACAGGGGTCACGAACATCCATCTCATATGGATCATCTTTCCTCAACAAACACCACTTACATGGGTCGAGACACGAGTCACTGACTCCTACAATAAATATAATTCTTTTCTCGACAAACACATTTTACATGGGTTATTCACATCCATTTTCAAAACCAATTAAGGTTTCTCCATCAGTTCCAAATCAATTAAGATTCTAGTATGATCATCACCTAATTAAGGTTTTCACGATGATTCAACCAAATAGAGATTGATCTATGTTCATTTTGTTTTATTACAACCTTGTGTTATATCCAAGTCAACCAGAACACTCAAGTCAACCATTGCATAAGCATGAGTAAAAGGGTGAAAATATGAAGAAAACAAGGCATAAATCGGTTTACATTGAAGACAAATCAATTTACTACCTTTCTTCCATGAGAAATTAAAGATTCTGGATAGGTAAATTGATTTACCAATGAGTGTAAATCAATTTATTCCCTTTATGCCACGGAAAATTGAAGTTTTAAGCAGGTAAATCTATTTACCTATGAGGGTAAACTGATTTACTTAAGGAAATTCCAGAATTTCTTTAAACCTTCATGAGGTAAATCGATTTACACCTGTATGTTTTCTAGAAATCAGGATCCTAACCCTATTTTTCCAGGAATCGAAGCATGTCAAATCTTCCTAAACATACTCTAACATAATATGACAACAAAAAAAGATATATAACAACGGTTAAAAAAGATATATTATCATGCAGGACCGGCCGTTGTTACTTAGTGTGTGGTTGTATATACGTTACTTACAATCATGGTTGTATTACCGTTGTAGAAAACTGAAAAGCGGCTACTAATAATCACAGTTGTTTTAAATATTCGTTGTGAAAGGTCTGTCAGCATTATTTTTTTGCCACATGTTTTTCCTGACTATATTTATAACTTTTATCACAATATACAATATTAAATATTTTAACACAATGACATCAAGAACAACAAGATTAACAAGAATAATAAGAACAATAACAAGAAAAAGCAAGAACAATAACAATAACAATAACAACAAGAACACCAAGAACAACAAAAATAATAACAAGAACGACAAGAACAACGAGAACAATAATAAGAACAATAAGAACAATAACGACAACAATAACATCAACAAAAACAAAAATAAGAATAATAACAAGAACAATAAGAACAAAAAGAACAATAACAAGAACAACAATAACAAGAACTACAAGAACAACAAGAACAATAACAAGAACAACAAGAACAACAATAAGAATAGCAACAAGAACAACAAGAATAATAACAAGAACAACAAGAACAGTAACAACAACAATAACAACAACAAGAACAAAAATAAAAATAGCAACAAGAAAAACAAGAGCAACAACACGAACAACAATAAAAAAATAAAAAAGATAGAATCTTAAACAATAACATTTTACCTGTAGAATTGTTAAACATGAACAAACTGTAACACGTTAATGGAAGTAATGTTTCTGAGTTTTGCTTGTGGAAGAAATGATGTTTTCAAGTTTGATTTAGTGGATGAATAATGTTTCGTAAATGGAAGAAGTTTGGAAGCAGAATATGAAGTTTGTCTGAGTACGTATAGGGAAAAAGTGAATGAACTAAGAGCGTTATATATATCTTTAAAAAATAAGGCGCCGCCTATAACCACAGTTGATTTAAATACCTGATGATGACATAATGAACTTGATGATGAAATTGATGAAGAATACTTGATGCAATCTTAATCAAGCTCCCAATCTAAGGAAACAATCTTGAATTCTCCTTCCAATCCACTCCAAATCTTCACATGAAATGGAAGCTTGCCATTAAGAGTAGAGAATTGCTCTTACATGCATGAATCGAAAAGA
Source organism: Lathyrus sativus (assembly GCA_963859935.3). NCBI lineage: Eukaryota > Viridiplantae > Streptophyta > Magnoliopsida > Fabales > Fabaceae > Lathyrus > Lathyrus sativus. The sequence continues at coordinate 350,201,490 of OZ012739.1, read as the reverse complement.
CTAAAGCACCCTTAGAACTTAACCTTATTTACCAACATACCACTCTAAAAAAAACTAAGAAATTAGTGTCTTAATCTTACCAATTAATCACTAAACAAGTTATTACTATTAATTTGCCAGTTTAAAGAGTGATGACATACTTAGGTGAAATTTAAGATATTACACTTTTATTTATATCTTTTAATTAAACGGAAGGATAATTTACACACTATACATATGTTCCTTTTAATTATGACACTTGGTTGAATTCATTTTTTATTTATATTTTTGAATGTTTTTATTTTAGGAATAGGTGGGACATGTACAACTATCATTATTGTTTGATGAATTAGATTTTATGTACCATTCATTTTTTTATTCAATAATTTACCTATATTAAAAACAACAAATTTACAATTAAAGTGTGAATTTTTTAAATTAATAACTATTAAATTTTGAACACAAAGTCAAAAAATAAAAATGACAACAAAACATAATATTTTTATATAACAATTTCAAAATAAATGATTAAAGTGAAAGTTGCTAGAGGATCCAATATGAATTTATGTGTATTTTATGATCTCAAAAGTTAGTGGCATGTTTATTTTTATTTCCTATTTAATTTTTAAATATATCATTTAATAAAAATCATAAATACAATTAATATTTAATTTTGTTATTCTTTATAATACAAAAATTGAAATTTTATAAAAAAAAATCTGATCTTATCTATCTAATTTTCATGGATTAAAAGGCTTAGTAAATCTAAAAGTTAGTTCTTGAATAAGTAAAATATATCAAACTTCATTAAAAGTATAGACCAAATTAAATATATATGATCAATTATTTTATTTAAAACCTAATCTTAAATTCAAAATTTATATTTATAAGTTTAAGTCTTACGGATATTAATAATGGAAAATGACAAAAATATACCATTAATTCCTTCTTATTCTCATAAGTTAAACATGATTATTCTATTTATTGTTATGTGTAAGAAGTTTTACTCTACGTTACATTCATGCATTTGTATTATTTTTCAAATGATTAAAATGAAAGTCAAATCTTTCGAATAAATTAATAGTTACAATTAACTAATAATATAAATTTTTTTTGCACGGTACATATCAATTAAAATTTTCTTCCATTCATATATATTTTAGTTACAAATAAAAATACAAATTATATGTACGATATCAAAAATACTAATTACATGTACTATATCTTCCATATATCTTTCATATATTTAACATGACTATTAGGTAATGCATATCACACATAATATCACAGGTAAAAATGAATATTCTATGTGTTAGAAATATAAAATGGCTGCAAATTCTAAGCTCTATTACAGTTCTATATTATGTATTTATAATATATCAAATAACTTGTATTTTTAAATAATTGAATAAAATATTATAAAATTCATATTTTATTTTTATTTCCAATTATATTTTTAAATATATCATCAATTTATAAAAATTATAAATATAACTAATAGTTAATTTTATTATTTTCTGACATATTATAATTCTGTTAATGTATAATTTGAAAGTCTCATTAAAAACATTAAAAAATTTTTATCTATCTAATTCTCGTATAAAGAAAACTTTGAAAATCTAAATTTTGGTAAGAGAATAAGTAAAATATATTAAATTTTGTTCAAATTATTTGAAACCTAATTAAATATTTAGAATTTAAATTTATAAATTTAATTATTTGAATATTAATTAAAAATAACAAAAACACATATCCTTAATTTTATTTGTTATTTAATTTAAAATTGAGAATTTAAATTTAGAAAATTTAAAATTTACAAATATTAATTAAAAGTGACAAAAAATTTTTCAATTTTAAATATTATATAAATCCTTTACCATTGATATTCTTTTTCATTCTTATAAATTAAATTTGATTTTTCAATTCATATATTTCGGTCACAAATAAAAATATTAACTATCTATATCATCTTTGAAAAAATTTCAGTCTCCTTTTTATCTTTTAGAGTCATATAAATAATGTTCAACTATGTTATATAAAACAAAATAATAATAAATGTACTTGAGAATTAATATTATATATGTTAGAAATATAAATTAACTCGAAAATTCTATAACTTAAACAGAAAGATATATTAAAGAACACAATGATATCTAATCCAGAAAATACAAAGAAACAATATTGAGAAGGAAAACATCACTACCCAACTAAAGAGTAGGAAGAGTTGGTTTGCCAAATTGATTGAGTCACTCCAATTGGATCAAAATCTTTAGTTAAAAACTATTTAATAAAAGAGATTTAATTTGTCTCATAATATTCCTCTGATTCCATTAAAAAAAATAATTTAGGAAGGTCTACAAAACCCAACAAATAAGTAACAAGAGGTAATCTTAAAAACATTTGGACTTATAATTATATATAAATGGTAAAAAAAACAAAAACATGGGTTGGACCGGGTGGGCTGTGCGAATAGCAATCAGAAAATAAGTTCATCAGAATTTATTAAATGAGGTGGCGTTGATATGGCGCGCTGTAGTCCGTTAGATTGATGGAATTAGTCTTCACGCGATCCAAAGGTGATTGTTTTATCTTCTCTATTTGGAATTCACTTTGGGAAAAAGTGCAGCAAACCGCCGAAAACATGGTGTTGGTCGGAATGTTCATAAGCATGTACCTCTCTCATTTCTGAAAAGGTTTTGAGTTTTTCTGGGATGAAAGTTGTATGAAATTTTATTGCACTATTTTCCTATGTTTTGAGTATCTTCTTTGCCATATTCTATTTTGCCTTCTTTTGGGGATGCATTGGATACAGATTGTTTTGTCTTCTTTTTGGGATGCATTGGATACTTTCAATCTGTTTGGGTAGTTCCTCGGTTTTGGTTTGTGACATGTTATAGGGGCTTGGAGATTTTATTTGGATTTTTTTAATGCAATTTACTATTTTTTCTCTATTTTCGAATTGTACTCTTAATTTGGACTTTCAAGTGGACATTGGTTTTATTTTGGCTCCAAAGCCATGCATGGTTTGTATGATGGACACTATAGCGTTTGCTTCTTGTTGTAGACATATTAGAGGTCATGTAGACCATAGGATGGTTGTTTATATTATGCATAACTTCCCATTAGATGTTATATTTTCATGCTAGTGCATTGTGATTTCATAGAGTGGTTTATGTGCTTCATCCATAGGTTTCTCTTGATTCCTTACCCTTTATCTCTTGATATTCATTGGTGGCATAGGTTGTATGATTAGAATACTCTATCCTCTGTCCCATGACTTTGGTGTGCTACTTAAGGAAATTTTAGGTATCTCCTTTGGAGATCGCTAAGGCATGCCTAAAGTGGTGAATCCTCGAGGACTTCCTTTGTATTGTTTTGTATGATTTGCCCCGAGGACTTCCTTTGTATTGTTTTGTATGATTTGCCCTTGTTGCATCTCCTTTTCCTATTCTCTTGCATAATTCCATGATTGGCTTGAGGTTGAGATAGGCGTGTGGAGGCTCTGCCCCACACTATTTTCCTCCCTCACTTGCATTGCATATTTGCATTCTATATTTTGCATTTCATGTATGGTGTTGACAATGAGATTCTACTCGGAAGACCCGTTATTCAGAACAATGTTTACATAAATTTTTAAGTTTGTTAAGTTTATTATTTTGTGAAACATATTAAATGTTTGTTATTAAATCTGTGAATATATATTAAATGTATCTTTTGTTATTTTTTTATACAAATCTAAATTAATTAATAAAAAAATAAATTTGAGAACTGAATTAAATAACTAGAGATATATTTCTATACAAAAGAAAATTAAAAAATACATTAAAATTTATTTTTGTAAATTTGATAACTTTTAATAAACCAAATATCCTTTACACATAATTATATAAGCTAATCTATAAAACCGATGAAAGATCACCATAAATTTGAAAGCTCCTTCAAAAAAACAAAGATAACAACTTCTATTAGGAATAATTCATATTTAGTTACATTGTTTTTCTTAGCCCATAAGTTTGTTAGAGGGCATTTTAGTATTTTATCAATATTTTGAGTAACCTTAGTTTTGCTTATAAAATAGGATTGCTATCATTGTAACTTTTAATCCTGTTTTTCTGCCGTCATTCTTAATAGAATATTTCTACCTTTCATCATTTATTCTACCTTTGCACCAACAATTGGTATCAGAGCCTGGTTCAGATTCATTGTGAAACACAGGAAACACGAGTGAACGTGAGGTCTTGTGTGTTTGATTTTGATTCTTAGATTCGTGTTGAATCTTGAACAAAATCTGATCAGAATTTTAATTCTGTGGGTTGGGAAACACTGTGTGAGAAACATTGAGTGTATTGTGCAAGGTGAAGATGAACGTAAACGGCAACATGAACACCAAGCTTCCAGTATTTGACGGTAAAAACTGGAATCGTTGGATGATCCAAATGCGTGTACTGTTTGGTGCTCAAGATGTTTTAGATCTTGTCACTGATGGTTATGTTCCGGTAGCAGCAGATGCAACAGATGAACAGAAAAACGCGCAGAAGGAAGTAAGGAAGAAGGATCAGAAAGCATTATTCTTTATTCATCAATGTGTTGATGTAAATGTGTTTGAGAAGATTGCAGATTCAACGACAGCAAAGGCTGCGTGGGACACACTGGTTAGATGTTATGGTGGTGACGCATCAGTGAAGAAGGTGAAGCTTCAGTCTTTGAGAAAGCAATATGAGAATCTCAACATGAAGAATAATGAGAAAGTTTCTGAATACATCTCCAGAGTGATTCTGATCACTAATGAGATGAAGGCGTGTGGAGAAACTCTTTCTGAAGAAACAATCATGGAGAAGGTATTGAGATCCCTTACCTCTCAATTTGATTACATTGTGGTAGCAATAGAACATTCCAAAGATCTGAGTACCATGAGAATTGAAGAGCTGCAGAGCAGTTTAGAAGCGCAAGAGTTGCGTTTGACTGAGAGAACTTCTGAAAGGGAAGTAGAGCAGCAGGCTCTGAAAGCAACTTCTGATAGGAGGTATCAGAAGCAGTCAGAAGCCAAGAGAAGATCTGATGGTGGTCAGAAGTCAGAAAGCTCAACCTCTGATAGACAAAAGAATGCTCAGAAGGGAAAAGAGAAGTATGACAAGAAGAAGATCCAATGTTACTGTTGTAAGAAGTTTGGTCACTTTGCTAGAGATTGTTGGTCAAACAAGGAGAAGAAATCAGAAGAAGCAAATATAGCCAGAAGTTCTGATGACGAATCTGTGCTATTGATGGCCTTTGAATCTGATGATCTGACAGACTGGTGGTATATGGACACTGACTGTTCAAATCATCTTACTGGAAACAAGAAATGGCTGGTTGACTTTGACTCTGAAAAGAGAACAAAGATCAGATGTGCTGATGACAAATATCTTAATGCAGAAGGTATGGGAAATGTCAGAGTGATTCTGAACAATGGGAAAACAGCATTGATTCAGAACGTGTGGTATGTACCTGGCATCAGAAGCAATCTGATGAGTGTGGGACAATTAATTGAGAAAGGTTTTTCAGTTACCATGAAGGACAATCTTCTGAAGTTGTATGACTGCAATCAGAAGTTGATTATGGAGTCAGAACAGGGAAGGAATAGAACATTCAAGGTGAATGTTAGAACTGCAGACTCAGAATGTCTTAGTGCAACATGTGCTGAGAAGGAGAGTGAGCTGTGGCACAGAAGATTTGGTCATTTGAATTTCATAAGCCTAAAACATCTGAATTCAAAGAAGCTGGTACATGGAATTCCTGCAATTAAGAAGCCTGAGAAGTCATGCAAAGTTTGCATGGAAGGAAAACAACCACGTTTTCCATTTGCGTCAGAAGTTGCTCCAAGAGCAAAACATGCCTTGGGAGTTGTACATTCTGATGTGTGTGGTCCATTTCCAGTAGCATCAATTGGAGGGAATAAATACTTTGTGTTATTTGTTGATGAATTCACAAGAATGACATGGGTATCCCTTATTAAGTTCAAACACGAGGTGTTTGATGAATTCAAGAAGTTCAGAATGAAGGCTGAGAATCAGAGTGGTCAGAAGTTGAAGATTCTTAGAACTGATGGTGGAGGTGAGTATAACTCCAAAGAGTTCCAGAAGTTCTATGAGGAGAATGGAATTGAGCATGAGGTTACTGCTCCTTATACCCCTCAACACAATGGTCTTGCTGAAAGAAGAAACCGTATTTTGCTTGATATGGTGAGAAGCATGCTAAAGGAGAAGAAGCTTCCTCAGAAGCTCTGGGGAGAAGCTGTTGCCACTGCAACGTATGTACTCAACAGATGTCCTACGAAGAAATTGAAGGAAATAGTTCATATGCAGAAGTGGACTGGAGACAAGCAATGTGTTAGTCATCTGAAGGTGTTTGGTTCTGTTTGCTATAAACATGTTCCAGAAGCCAGAAGACAGAAGCTGGATGATAGAAGCAAAGTGATGATTCTGATAGGGTACCACAGTACAGGTGCATACAAGCTCTATTGTCCAGAAACCAATAAAATTGAATTCAGCAGAGATGTGATTGTGAAGGAATCAGAAGTTTGGAATTGGGATAAGTCTCAATCTGATTCTGATGTTAGAACTTCTGAAGAAAGGTCAGAGTTAAGAATTTCTGAAGTTGAAGTAAACTCTGATGTTGATTCTGACTCTGATAGTGATTCTGACTCTGGAGAAGACTCAGAAGATGAAGGTGACTCTGATGATCCAGACTCTGATGGTAATCCAGATTCTGGTGGAAATTCAGACTCTGAAGATGGCCAAGACTCTGAAAATATGCCAGATCTTGAAAATGGTCAAAGCTCTAGAGGAAGTCAACCATCTGAAGCTGGAAACTCTGAAGCTCAAGACTCTGAACAAGTTTAGAGACCACAAAGAATCAGAAGCGTTCCCAGAAGATTTGCAGAATTTGACATGCTGCAAGACACTGAAGTAGACTCTGAAGGAGAAGTTATTCAGTGTGCCATGTTAGTAGACTCTGAACCTATAAGTACAGAGGAGGCTCTTAAGCAGAAGCTCTGGCTGAAGGCCATGAAAGAAGAACTTGATGCTATAGAGAGAAACAAGACTTGGAAGCTGACAGAACTTCCAAAAGACAAGAAAGCCATCAGCGTCAGATGGGTTTTCAAGCAGAAGTTAAAGCCAGATGGTTCAATTGACAAACATAAAGCAAGGTTGGTAGCCAGAGGATTTCTACAGAAACCTGGGCTGGATTATTCTGAAGTGTTTGCACCTGTAGCAAGACATGAAACAATCAGAATGGTGATTGCAATAGCTGCTAACAGGAATTGGCCTCTGATGCATTTAGATGTAAAATCTGCATTTCTGAACGGTCCATTAGAAGAAGAAGTTTACGTGTCACAACCTCCTGGATTTGTGAAAAAGAATCAGGAAGGGATGGTGTACAGATTATACAAAGCTCTATATGGATTGAAACAAGCTCCCAGAGCTTGTTTCAATCCATATAGAGCTTTGTATAATCTGTACACCATTTTGCATCAACTCAAGTATGAATTAGAACTTCTGAAGAGATTTGATCTGAAGAATTGTAAGATGGCTGTCACAAGAAAACTGAAATTTACATCACAATATAGGTAATAATATATGATGTGTCTTTGTTGTTTTAAAAAGGAAAGTCTCATAATATTCAATACTCTTTAATGAGAATCTTCTCTAACAGTGATATCATGCGCCTTTGGTTCGAGTGAAGAACCAACTCACTTGTATCAAAAGTATCTCCACAAACAGTGGGTTGAGTCTTTCGTTGAAGAGTGTCAACAGCGATAGGATGAAAAGAGTTCCACTTAAGGGAAAGTATTGTGGGAGTATTGTAATAGACTCATACTTGAGGGGAAATGTTAACTAAAAATGTGGAAACTTAAGCATTTATAAGTGGGAGAACGGATACATCTATCATTTTAAGATTTTTGGTAAATATATGATATATCTCTCAAAAAAATATTACTCTTAAAAAAATCTCATAATGCTCAATACTCTCTAATAAAAATCTCTCATAATTGTATTAAAGGAAGAATGATTCATAAATGTGTTTCCAATTATTAGATATATTAAAATAAATGTACTTAATTTTGCATGAAAAAATATTATAAAAAATTTACTAAAATATGATATTGGTTTGTTAAAAAAAAATCAAAATAACATATATTAATAATAGTAAAGAGTATGATTAAAAAAATAAACATTATCGCATTATTGAAAATATAAATATTTTATAATTTAAAACAACTTTTAAATTTATTTATTTTTTAATTTTTAAACCAAGTTAATATTTACTATATATGTCAAAGTAAAAAATATTAAATTGTCCTAAGATTAAAATATTATTATTGGTACATAACGATAGTAAAGTTGATAATGATAAATTATAGGACCCCCACAGACAGAAGATATAACATGCTGAATCAACCTTAGCATAGCCTATGTAATTTACAGTGTTGTTCTGAAAACAAATAAAACTCAAGGTTATAGTGATTTTATGAATGATCAAATTAACAACTTTATAATAATACATTATAATATATATTCCAATCTATTTTATTACATTCCAATCTATTTTATTGGCCATTTACTATGTGTAAGATGACAACTAACAAATTTTTAAGACACTTATGAGAACTTGATAACAGAGAAAACCACATTTTAGTCTTAGCATACCATTGCCCCATACTAAAGGATGATAAATAAGTTAGGTAATATGGAGATGAAAAAGCCACATAACTAAGAAAATAAAACAAAAAAATGTGACAAATAAAGCACATTTCCCCGTGAACTCCTTTGCTAATTTGAAAATCAAAACAACTTTACAAAAATATATAAATTGAAAATCAAAACGATATTATAATTATAATTTAATTGTTGTTTTTTTTTTAATTGAATTGAGTGCAATGTGAAATTTCAATAAGAAATTATGGAATATCAACTTGTGTGTTATATTTATGAATAATTTAAAAACATTTCTGAAAGCTTTCTCAATTAACATTGAAGTTTGTATCTTCTTTCAAATTGAATTGTATGAAATCATGCTTATTATCTATTATACTAATATGAAGAATTGGAATTTTTTTGGACTTGAAACCGACTCATACTGACCATTCCTTCTTTTTCTAATGTGAATATTATCCTTTTTGTAACACCCCACATAATACTATCTAGAATCGTATTTAAAGTGTTAAAATTTTGGTACCGAAACTACATCATGTAAATGACATCCAAAATTGTATTACATCAAGGTACATAATACATAAGATTTAATACATTAGATGTCCTAAATGAAATGAATAGAAAGACATAGCAGAACATATCCATCAGACATAAAAAACTTTGATCGTTAGCCTTCTTGCCAAATCTCTAACTCCTATAATTTACCTGAAAACAACAACATGATTGGGGTGAGATTACTAAATCTCAGTGGAGTTCCCTATCTTATGGTTCCACTCAGCTCTACAAAAATTTTATCGACATGGTAATTGCAGATCATTCGCTTCCGCTTTACGTGTATACACTCACACGGCAGATCAAGCAATCGAGAATCAACATCTCTCATCGTATGAGAACATAACGATATTGGGTCCAAATAACCTCAATAGTTTACTTAACTTAGAAAATAACAACTGAACATCTTTTCCTGGCCGATCCCATCACTAGGACTATGGACACAGATCACATATGTCTTTGCCTACAACGATGCATTTTCCTTGGTTGATCCCATCTTTAGGAATATGGGCATATGTCACATATGTTTCCGTTGACATCAGACCATCTTCCCCGACTGATCCCACATATGAGACTACGGACACGAGTCATAAATATCTCCAATAAGTGAGCAATATATTTTTCCCCGACAAACACCTCTTACATGGGTCACGGGCATCCATTCCGGATGGATCATCTTTCCCCAAAAAAGTACCGCTTACATGGGTTGAGACATGGGTCAGACATAATTATTTTCCCGGCAAGCACCTCTTACATGGGTTACTCATATTCCATTTTTGAAACCAACTAAGGTTTCTCCATTGGAGCCGAATCAATTAAGAGTTTGGTATCATCATCACCTAATTAAGGTTTTCACGATGATTCAACAATTTAGGGATTGATCTATGTTCATTCCATTTCATTACTATCTCTTGCTATTATCATTTAAATAATAAGAATATAACATATTACATGATATAGATCATGTACATGAACACACAAGTTAACCATTGCATAAGCATGAGCAAAAAGGTGAAAATATGAAGAAATTAAGGCATCAATCGACTTACTATGAGGGTAAATCAATCTACTCCCTTTCTTCCATGAGAAATTGAAGATTCTGGGCAGGTAAATTGATTTACCTATTGTTGAAACAGTATTAGTGTGGGTTTTTGTTATCGTATCCGCAGGGGTTGGTTGATATTATCGTCGTTCTACAGTTGAAGTTTATTTTAAACATAGAACATAAAATATGTTTGTTTTGGTTTCGTAACACAACAATCGCATAAAAAGTTATAAGTGACGGTAAAAGAGTTTCGGTTTTAAAATGATTGTTAAAAACATGTCAATATTAAGGCTCGATAATCAATTTCATACATATTTTCTTAATAAAGCCTGTGAACTCATTAACGATAAATATACTCACATATCCTCTCAAGACGTTTCATCTTTAAAACAAATTGTGAGTTTTATCATATTGATTCTTAGATGATCTCTCAACCTAACTATCAATATTATAACATTTAAAGGTTTGATATTAGTGAAAATAAACTCACAAAAGTATTTCTAAACTTTGTTTGTTGAAAGATGAAAAAGTTAGGTCAATAGTTGAAACATATCTCTCAATGATGATCCAACACAAATATTACATATAAACAAGGTTTTTCACCATATATTCATCATCAACTTGTTCACATACATAATATGAAGAGAAATACATACAAAAGTGAGGATTATTTACCTTAATCTTGACACAAGGAGAGATTTAGCTACCCATAACCATGGTAGCTTGAGGAACAAGTAACAAACAAAGCTTTTGGAGCATCAAACTTGAAAGGATCAAAGATTTAAACTTAAAAGCTTTGATTTCTAAGTGATAATGAAGAATATGACTTTTTTCTCCCCATACAAGTGTTTCTAGGTCACAAAGGATTCTAAAAAGTAAGTTATGTTACAAAAAATATCACAAAGTGCTAAAATACACATGTTCTGCCCAGGAAAATTCGTCGGGTAAGCTACATAATCGCTAGGAGAAACCTTTAAGTAAAGCCACATGACAACAACAATGCCAGTGGGCTGGAGAAAATATATGCATTCTCTAGGTGAAATAAAGCTCGTCGGGTGAATCTCTTTCGCTCCTCATTCACCTGGTGAATCTGCCAGCAAACCAATTCCAGTAGCTACTGGAATTTGAAACTTCTTTCGCTTCAAGCTTCGCATGGCCTTCGTCGGGCGAATCTTCTCTTTCGCTCCACCTTCGCCAGACGAAGGTGTTTTTTACTTCGACACGTGAATTTCTTCGATTCTTTACTTTCTCTTCCGATTTTTGCTGCACCCTTGCTGAAAAATTAACAAATATATTAAAACTACCAACTATATACATTGATGCAAGAATCACTTAATAAATAAGTTGTTTTGCAATCAGAAGCATGGAAAAGAGCTTAAAAGTGTCGCAAATTGATACAAAAATTATTCTATACTTGACACCTTTCAAACTCTCCCTAACTTGCATCTTTGTTTGCTCTCAATCAAAGGTAAATTTCAAAATTCACAAGAACTCTATCAAAACACCAAATCAACCGAAAAGCATGCATGATTCTAACTCGACAATCACACGCACAAGACATTCTCAATCACTTGCATAGAATCAGAATATGATTATGAATTAAGTTTTAAATACAAACATCACATAATGAAAAATCAAGTACCCATAAATTCAAGTTGAATCACCTAATTGGCTCATTATCAAACACATGAAAATTATGTACACGTATTTACCAGGGAAAAAAAACTCTCCCAAGTAATCATGCCACATCCAGAATAATTCATGCATTCATCTCAACAAGATATTACGAAATCATGGAAACAAAGATCACTAAGGAATTTTATGGTTGTAACTTGGCTTGGGTCAACAACAAGGGATAATATATACAATGTTATTGAACAAAAACGATAAAATTCATGAAGAGCATTTCAATTTTTTCAAAACTCCATTCTTGCTCATTCTTCAAATTCTTTTCTATCCTTTGATTTCTTTTCTTACAATGCATCCTTTCTTTTCTTTTTTATTGATTCTTTCTTTCTTTTTTTGTTCTATTCAAAGAATTCATTGTACCCCCTATTCTTTTTCCTCTTTTTTCCAATGAAACAACTCTCCCTAACTTTCAATATTTCTTTCTCTGTAGACAAATATGCTCTTCACACAAGGTTAATAATTTTGTTGGGATCTTGATTGATTCATTTAAAAAAAAAATCATTGTAAGGCTCAAGAGGGGTTACGAATTCGTGCACACTAACAAGGTGAATTGAAGTCTTTTTAGAATGGTGGTTATTCTCATAGTACACAAAAATTGCCTTGATCCTTTCTAAGTTTTCAAATTTTAAAAACAAGCTTACAATATTAAACATGAACTAAACAAGTTAAACAACAATTAATTGAATTCTATTTTTGGTGAACAATGGAAAGTACCTTACTTTTGTGGTTTTGTCCTAATTGATTCAAACATGAACAAGTGTTTATAAAACAATGCATTATCACAATTTTGCATAAAGCACTAACTTCAAAATCATGCTATAATTCTACAATTTAATTATTCAACACCTTAATTATGCATATCAATAAGATTTTTATCATCACCATCACATGTTAGAGTTGACAAAGCACTCTATTAAGATTTCTTTTACCAACACAATTTTTTTTTCAAAATCAAGGACAAACACAAAACTAACCAAGATAATTTCTTTGCATAAACATAAGCTTAAACACACTAAAAAAACTGAAATTTAACATAAACCAAAAAGAAATTTCATAACCATAGTCTTGGTATAAACACACTCAAAAAGTAGTCGCCGAAGCGCCAAAGTTCTAACAACAACAAGTATTTGCCGAAGCGACACAAAAGTACTTAATTACTACTAAATAAACTTAAATAAAATACTAAAAATAAATGACAAAAATAAAGATATTCTTCACTTTGTAGTCAAGCCCCTAATCTAGAAAATCCTGCATCTCCTCATCACCATTACCATCCGCTCCAAACGCTTCAACTACTGCCCCCTCCGAAAAGAAAGGTCGCCTACCCACATACCAATTTGCATAGTTATCATAATCCTCACGAGTAGGAAACAGAGTGACTTCCTGTGGAGTCGTCTGATACTGGTATAATTGTTGCATACAATTAAAATTAAACTCGGATTACCCTTGGTAAGCTTCATCCATATCCCACGAATAGTTGAAAGTTGCTCTCATCCTCGGGTCCCAAGTAGAGAAATCAAGTGGTGGTGAGCACGAGACGACTCACCACCACTTGCACCTTTCTTTTCCTGACTTAATTTTCCTTTAAAATACCTCTCATTGTAATCATCATTAACCACTCCCTTCACTTTCTCATTTATGACATCTGGCATGAGAACCCATTTTTTTAGACACAAAGAGGTAACCAGACAAGGAAAAATAATGGGAGCACTAGAATGTACCTCAGGTTGCCTGGTGTTTTCAATGAACATCTTCATCTCATTAGCAATTACCCGAGCCACATCCACCTCTTTGTACTTGATGATGTAATTCAAAAGAAAAGCAACATCAAGCGGTACCGTTGATCTATACATCTTAGGTCTGACATTGTATAGGATCAGAAGAAGAACAACTTGAACTTTCGGTGGCATGTCTTCCCTTCGATACCGGATCGCCTCACCCACACTGTTTCGCTCCACACTCTTTCCTTAAAAAAGAATTGACTTTGCGATTTTCATGTGATCCAGGTGTGTACCAAGTTCCTTTGTGTAATCATCTTTTTCAAGAACGCCCAAAGAACTTGGTTTCCAAAAAAGGTCATTGATGGCGTCACGGTCGAATCACACTTCTTTGCCTCAGACGAAAGTTTTGTACCTAAAAAATTCCCCATCGGGCTGCAAAGCATTTGCATAAAATTTCCTAAACAACTCATAGCTGATCCTATCAACCGGGTTAATCAGGTGTCCCCATTTTTTTCTTTGAAATTTTTTTACAAGTTTGCGATACGTGCCTTCTGGATGGATAGTAAACCTCCGCTCTAAAATAATCTTCCGACCTTCCAGCATACTGTACTTGGCAGCATGCTCTTCGCTAATGAAACAAGTCAGATCAAATTCTTTCAAAAGGTCGAAGCTACTTTCGATTGCTGTCTTTTGCTTCTTGGAACTGGTAACCTTGGTCTTGCGAGCCATCTGCACAAAAAGGTCATAACACACAAAAGAAGAATATCCCTAATTGTCAGCACCACAAACCCTAGAAAATCACAACAAAAATAAAACAATAAAAAAAACAGACAAAAAAAAATTAAAACTGCAGAAACTGCAAGAATTTTTGACCCTCGCCCCTAGCTCGCCCGGCGAAGCAGGAGCGAAGCTTTGCCTCAGGCTCGCTGGGCGAAATTTACGCAACCCATAAATTTTCAAAAAGTGCAGGGTCCTTGCTCAACCCAACAATTCAACGTAAACAACAACAGTCCTAAATGAAGAGCAGTCATAATTGCTATTGTTCAGAAATTACAATCCTAACTACATGCATCTTACCCTAATCTAAAAAAAAATTCAAAGATGAAGTTAAAGAGAGTAAGAAGACAAACCTTGGATTGAGAGTGATGAATTTGAATTGAGTAAGAGTAAGGGTGAGAAAGAGACTAGGGTTTGTGTGGTTGTGAGAGTGAAAATGAGACAAAGATGGAAAAGATAATAAGAAGGGTGGGTTAAAATTACAGGTGGGCCTATGTGGACCAAAAAATAAACCTTTTTTATTTTTTTTTCTTCAACCAAACATCAGCCAATTTTGTTACCCACGTACGCTTCACCTAGCGAAGTAGAAGCGAAGGGCAGGAGAACCAAATTTTTCCCGTCGAAGCAGCCTTTCGCCCGACGAATTACACCAGAAACAACCTTTTTGCTGCTGCAAGGCTCATATGCTTTTCAACCTAATTCAACGATTTTTTTCACACTATTAAACACTAAAAATAATAGAAACAAAATACTTACAACATCGGGGTGCCTCCCAATAAGCGCTTTGTTTAACATCCTTTGAGCTCGACGGTCCATGGTGACTTCACGGATCACCAAGAGAAACAGTGCAAATTTTGCGATCAACTTCACCTCCAAGGTATATTTTTAACCTTTGTCCATTAACAATCCAACTTTCTTTTGTCTTTGGATCCTTAAACACAACTGCACCATAATGTTTTACTTCCTTAATCAAGAATGGTCCCGACCATTTAGACTTCAACTTTCCTGGAAAAAGCTTTAACCGAGAATTGAAAAGAAGCACCATTTGAACAACTTGAAATTCTTTTTGATGGACCTTCTTGTCATGATAAACTTGGACATTTTCTTTGTAAAACTTGCTTGAATGATATGTGTTGTGCCCCATTTCCCCCAATTTATGAATTTGGACTTTTCTTTTCTCACCGGCCAAGTTAGGATCAAAATTCAACAATTTTAACACCCAAAGAGCTTTATGCTCCATTTCAACTGGTAAATGACAAGTTTTACCGTAAACCATTTGAAATAGAGTTAAACCAATGGGAACTTTGTAGTCGGTCTGATATGCCCACAAAGATTCATCAAGCTTTTGAGACCAATCCTTTCTCGAACTTGACAAGGTTTTTTCAAGAATTCTCTTCACTTCTCTATTCGACACCTCGACTTGACCATTCATTTGTGGGTGGTATGTGGTTGTCATTTTATGCTTTACACCATAATGTTCCAAAACTTTTTCAGGTGGTGCATTTCAAAAGTGCGAATCGCCATCACTTATTAACACCCGAGGCGTGCCAAAATGGGAAAATATGTTTTTCTTTAAAAATTTAATTACCATCAGTCTTTTGCGAAGCTATATCTTCCACCCACTTCAAGATATAATCAACCGCGACCAGAATGTACTCATTGGAAAAGGATGGAGGAAACGGTCCAGCAAAATCTATACCCTAACAATCAATAACTTCAACTTCCAATATACTTTGTACGGGCATCTCATTTTGTTTCCCAATTCCGCCACTTCTTTGGCAAACATCATAATTCTTCGCATGTAGGTTTGCATCTTTAAACAGAGACGGCCAATAAAAGCCCGATTGGAGAACTTTCGTTGCTGTCCTCAAACCATTATAATAACCTCCATACGGCAAATTGAGACAGTGCCAAAGGATACTTTTAGCTTCTTCACAAGTAACACACCTTCTCAAGAGATTATCACTACCAAGTTTAAAAGGTTAAGGTTTATCCCACACATAAAAATTTGCATCCGATAAGAATTTCCTCTTTTGGTTCCAAGTTAGATATTCCGGTATTAACTTGAATCTTAGTTCTTATATTCACAACCGGACTTTAATTTATCCAAAGGAAAGGTCCAAAGAAAAAAAGAACCTTTTGCGCGATGTAACAACAACGCTAAGAGATTCGGGGATCGGGGGTTGGTTATGTATAGGGTAGGTATTTCATATCCTAAACATCTGTAGTACTCTACAGGAACCTTTTGTTTGTTTTCATGCTAAGTTGGTAAATGTTTGCTAAGGTTTGGGGTTGGGTAAAAGGTGTAGGTAAATACCTAAAGATAGTTTCTAAGTTTTCTCGCAAAGACATCACGTCCTCTGCCTATGTATCCTTACTAGGATAGAATCAGAGCAATCGTAGTTCACCTTACTAGGGTCGAAGAACACTTGATTATGATCTAGGTTCAAGGGGAACAAACATAATAATGTTTGTATAGAGTTTAACAAAACTCTCTAGATCTATGTTGTAACACTCAAGAGGGGAGTAAGTAATCATTACTATGATTCTCACATAGAGTTTACAAACTCTATCCTAGGGTTCTAGTTGAAGAAACACTCTTAACAAAGGTGGGTCTTTTATACTTAAAGCAAAGTCTAATGGCTTGTACTAAGGTTTTAGATGACTTCACAAAGTCAAGGGAGCGGGTAATGAACTATCCAATGACACAAGGGTCAATGGAGAGACTTTTCCTTTGGAAGGAGAGAGAGAGAGAGAGAGAGGCAACTTGGATGAGAACTAAAGAGTTCCATCACTTGGGGAAGAAACACTTAACAAAACAATCAACATTTAAGCAAGAAGAATAAGGAATATGGTTACAACCAAGTAAGCATGCATAATAAGCGAGGGTTAAATTGAAATAAATAGTCACAACCGAGAATCACATATCTTAACAAAGATGAAAGCATATCTTGACAAAGACAAAATTAACAACCATGTAAACAAGTCACAACTTGAAGATAAGCATGTCATAAGTTCAAGGTGTATCAAATGTAACAACATTTAGGCATTGATGACAATCAAATACGCAAGGAATGTTCACAACGGTTAAATTCAAGACTTTAGGAAGAGAACAATAAATTTATGGTAACCACCAACAAGAAATAAAGTCTCAACATGTTAACAAACATAAAGAAATCAAATACCAATAAATCTCACAAGATAAGGCAAGCATGATATAAGGGAAATTTAATTAAGACGTAAAGTAACGACCTTAGAACGAACAAAATAACAAGAAGGCCAAAAGGCATTGTAAAAACAAACAAGTTGAGATTTTAATCCATCAAAAGAAAGTAGACATTACAATGAGCAATTTGCAAAAAGAACGGGTCAAAAACGATAAAGCATGAGAAAGTTATGACATTTGAAGTTCCAATGATTTTATGAAAATAAAATAAACAAATTAGTAAAAAGAAGTGGCATGGGATTGAACCCACGCCCTTGTGTTCACAAACACAACACTCTAACCACTAAGCCACTAAACGCGCGCTGGTAAGGGAATGGAAAGAAAGAAGAAAGTAAAACAAAGATAAATGAAAATAAAATGCCAAAAAGAGTTGATCACCAAGGATCGAACTCAGGTCAGGCATGTGAAAGGTTACAAAGCGCGCAAGTTGTCTACCACTAGGGTGGCTATACATCAGTGTATTTAGCCACCCCCATAAATACAAAAGGCATGCTTCAAAGGTTTTCTGGGCAAGGCAAAGGTTCAAACAAGAAAAAGTTGAAATGTGTTTTGATTCGTAACTCTATCAATACATCACCAAATCAGGTAAAATTTGAGTCTAATATGCTTGAAATTTTATAAGGATCACGATGGTCACAACAAAAATTTGAAATGATGCCTCAAATGAAAAACACGATAGCATATGCATATTGGCATTTTGAGATGCATTTAGGAAAACCACACCAGTTCTGAGTACATACACATCAAATAGGCATTGCACACAAGTCATACACATCATAACAGATGGATTAAACACTTAGGGCTTAGCTACAAATCAATAAAAGTGAAACTGGTTCATGAATTGCAAACAAGGTATGAAAATTAAAGCAAGCTGTCAAGGGCAGATGGAAATGTTCAATCATGTATACATGGCCTAACAGTTCTAAACATATCAATGATGCTCTCCATGCTTACAAGTCAAACAAGAGTGCTCAGGCAAAAGAAAGTAGTGAGATGCAGTATTGACAGCATATTGGTTATGAGACTTGTTTTCAAACAACAATGAATAAAATGACTTCCAAATCAAAACCAAGTTGTTAAAAATTAGCACAGACAAACAGTTATATCATACATAAGTGTGGCTAAACCCAAATGTGATATGAGGGGAATCAAGGATGATGAACACAGTAGGCAAGCTGCAGGCCACGACCAAAGTGGCCCCGCTGCCCAGAATTTCAAACAAAGATCAAAACATAGATGAAAATCCAACATCGATCAAAACAGAACAAGAAAGTCTCATGGTATCTCAACCAAACCAGATAAAATGCAAAGAGGAACATGAGGATAACAATCCAATACTAAAACATATGCACCAACACAGAATTGTCAAGTCATGTCAAGTGAAAATGAGAGAATGCAATTTGAAAGCCAAATCATGAAACAAATATAACCAGGTTGAACAGGCCTATCACACAAACCATAAACATCATCTTGAGTGTTTCCACACTTCAAGACTTGCCTCAAACCCAACAGAAATGAAAGTCACATATCAGCTGCTCATTTAAACATAAAAAATGAAAAATTGGAGACATAACATGATTGAACAAGATTAGACCAAACAAACATCATATGCAAAAATCAAACATGTCTATGAATGATGTTACAACTCAGTTTGTTCATTAAATGCACATAACACAAAAGTTAGTTACAAACTACAAGTGTGGCAGCTGTGGTTTTTCAAGACAGTTTGGCAGCAAAATGAGGTACAAGCTGGTCTAGCTATAAGGAAGTGGTCTCATGTTAAAAAAATAGCACATACACATCATAAATATGAAGGTAAATGAGTTCAAACTCAGAAATCAAGCATTTTGCAATTGGAACAAGATTTGGTATAGTCATGGCATACTTTGGTTTTGAAAAAGCAATTTGAAAGTGAAAAGATGAAACAGGTGGACATAGGTCATATAATCAATATACACACATTATAAACATGGAAATGAAAGAGATCATATTTGAATTTCAAGCATATTTCCAACAAAAAAGAATTTGGCAGGTTGATGGTTATGAAGAAAAAGCTGTCTTGAGACAAACTTGGTACAGCAGGGCATCTTTTCAAAACAAAGAGGATCATGTCATGACAATGATACACACATACCACAAATATGCAAAGGGATAAGCTCATGCCTCAAAATCAATTCAAATCAACATCAAACAGAATATGGCATATAGATACTCATGAAATGCAACAAAAACAACTTATTCAGGCAGCAGGCAAGTTTATGGCAGTTGGGATAATTTGGCACCTCATACAAACTCAAAATATGTAGAATGAAGATTCTATGCACATAATTCAAGCAAAAACAGGTTGGAACAGAAAATGGTATGTTGTTGGTATTATGGATTTTGAAAATGCAAGTGGAGAATGAAAAACAGTTTTGAACAAGTAAGGCCAATTTGATCATACAAGTACAACATACATCCTTTAATCATGCTAACAAGTGATTCTACAACTTAAAATCAAACACCAACTACTCCAAACCAGAACTGAGATGCTGATTCAAACCTTTGACAGCAAAACCAACCAAATCTCACAGCAGGCCTCAATGAACAAAATCTCATGTTTTCAATATTTTCAACAAGTCTCAAATGATATAACATAACCAAAACATAACATTTTAAACACTTTGAGATGAAACATGGTAAGCACAAGCAGTCCAACACCAAGACTCATGACCATAGTATAACAAAATAAGGCAAATATCACAACTGTGAACAAAAGTTAAACTAGATTCATACATGGCCTAGGGGGTAGGGGAACCTCATGAAACAACTAACAAGTTATCCAATAAAATCACCAATAAACTAAGGCTGACAGATCTAGGGCAAACACACCAACATTATCATGTTTGGATCCTTAAGGCTAATCTTGGGTAAAAACTTCAAAACAAGTTGTACACAACATCCAAGTTCAATATTAGCAACATACCATCAATACATTACTCATGAATCAATACTTTAACAAAAGCAATAACATAACCACAAAACACAAGTTCTTGACAAAGAACCAATATGGGACAACATAACTATATTTTCACCACAAGCACCTCAAAATTGTAAAACATGACAATGTATGAATATTAAAGAGGTTGAGTAATACATACCTCTTTTAGACTTTCTTGAATAAGCTAAAAAGCTAAGAAACCCAGAGATCTTCTTCTTTGGCAAAGATTTGGAGCTTTCTTCCTCTTGAAGCAATACACTACCTTTCAAGACAATTTGAGTTATGAACTTCCTAGCTGGTTTTTGAGACTTTGGACAGTTGAAATATGATATGCATGAGGTGTTGGGAGTGTTGACGTGGTAGGAAAAGCCTTAAGTAGAGACTTGGCCTCCAAAGTGCATGAAAGTCAACATACAAAGGTATGAAGGTTGACTCTTAGGAAAATGATGTTTTTGGGTGGTTTGAATGTATGGACACCTTCTACACAATGTTTATAGATTGTGCAAATGGTTTTGAGTGGCTTGGAAGTGGTGGAAATGAGTTTGGGCAGAATTTTGCTTGGGACAGATTTTGGTGAAAACTTGGGAGTTTTTTAAGAATGAGGTTTTTGAGAAAATGAATGAGAGTTGAGAGCTTTGATTTCTCTTGGTTTTTAAGAGTGCTTTGGTGTGTCTAACATCATAGAGAATGCCTCTATTTATAGGGAAAATGGAGGTGAGGGCAGCCTTGGCTTTTCCACATTTTTGGAGGGAGATTGTAAAATTTTGAATGAATCTTGCCAAGATCTTTGTGGCAGCTCTACATATCAGCTCCATAGGCAAATGCTGAGCAAAAATCAAGTGAGATGGGAGGGATGGGATGGCTGAAGTGAGGCTAGGAAGGTAGGGGACTGCAGCTGCCCAATCTCTTTGAAAAGTTTCTCTTTCCTAGCCTTTAAATGATTATTATAATGGCCACTTGCTCCAAGTTGCACAAGCCTTCCAATTCTTCATTTCTTCTGGTTTTTGCATCATCCAAGCTTCATAATATCAGAATAGAACAAGATCCAATGGATGAGGGTAGCCCAAGTTGGTGAATTTTGAATTTTGGAAAATGTTGAAGTTGTGATTTCAAGTGTGGCAGCCCTATCTTCCATGATCCATAACTTTCTGCTCACAAATGCTATTGAGGAGTTCTACCACAATTTAGAAAGCCCTCAAGTAGCTCTATAACTTTCATGTTTTTGAGATTTCCAAATTCTAGATGGAACTAGGTTGAAAAACCCTTCCAAGTTGCTGAAAAAATCAAACTTAAAGCCAAATAACTTAGAATTTTTCTAAGTTATTTCCCTTCTTGAAATGAATTTTTTCATAACTCCAAACCTATGCATATTTTGATCATGTTCCACTTTGGGACTTTGTAGGACTTGCCAAGAGCTTTCCAATGAGCTTTGAACCACTTCATTTGGATGTATGGTTGAGGAGTTATGGCCTTGCCCCTTTCAAAACCCTAATTCCCGACTTTTGCAATTACTTCCTAACCCTTGATCCAATGGTCATGAAATTTTATGGGAAGGTGTAATATGATATAAGGAACATTTTTTATTCACATCTTGAAGTCAAATTCCTTATTGTTGAAGAGTTGACTTTTCGGTCAACCGTTCGCTCAATCGGTGACTACCGAGTCGACTGTTGGGGTTCCAGGTATTCTGAGGACTTGAAATTCTCTGGATAGACTTTACTAAGCCATAGGAAATTAATGTACCATGATCCCACCATTGAAAAACTTTTTAAATCAAAAGTCAAACTACAGTTACTTTTCCTGATCGAAAACCCTAATCGGGTATCTTGAACTGCACTGTTCTCAATTCTTGGGTGACCACCTCAAATTGAATTCATACTTGACCCAATATAGTACTCTTGATCTTATTTATAGTTGAATCAATCCAAAACATTGATTGATCAAACCATCGAAGCCTCGATTTTGACGGTACGGAACCCTGATTCATCTACATCTTGACAAAGATAAACTTGAAATGGGTTAAGGTTAGTTAATCAAATGAATATGATCCTAAAACAATGATGATGAGGATCTAAGGGGTCAAAATTTGGGGTGCAACAGTTGCCCCTGTTTAAATATCTTCACTAGATCGCAATGAGAGATGACAATCCTCATAGAATCGTAGTGAAAGGTATTTAAATATAGCAAACCAGAAATTTTGTCCCTTAGATACGATGGTATGCAAAAGGACAAATGCGAATATGCCATGAATCTAAATGGTGCTTTATGATGCTTGAATGCAAGACAGATGCATACACACGAGAAAATATAAAAGAACGGCAATACGACGAGTAACCACTCACGAGGGACCCAACACACAGGGGAAAGATTCTAGGAAAAGTAAGCAAGATGGTTCAAACATGACTAAAGATGTTGTTCAAAGGAATCTTTCACATAGGGGACGCAAATTACACCAGGGAAGACACATCTTTACTGGGGAGAGGAGGCACAAATCTCACTGGGGATAACCAGATGAGGAAGCCCACTGGGGAAGAAGGCAATTCTTCACTGGGGAAACGAAAGAAAAGAAACGCAAACTTCTCTGGGGAAGAAATCCACTGGGGAAAACTTTGTTGGGGAACAAAATCACTGGGGAAGCAAATCTTCACCGGGGAAAGACGGAACGGAGACACGAATCTCACTGGGGATAACCAGGTGAGAAATTTCCTACAACGAAGAGTTCAAACGAGATCTTCAGGAAAAGGTTAGAAACAAGACCGAACGCGTCGGGGAAGCTAGTATCCACTAGTTCTCCGAGACTCGACTGGGAAAGCAAGAGCTTCAGTGGGGAAACCGGTGACGACCAGAACAACAAACAACTTCAAGTGGTGTTAGTTTCCAATAGACTTACTGGGGATGATGGTGATGACCAATCTAACAATGGTTTCCAAAAAGTGCTAAATACCACTAGACTTCTGGGGATATGGTGACGACCAAATCAAAGTTCCAATTACAATTGGGAATTCCAAACAATATTGATAAAACACAGAACTTCGGCTGGAGGAATTGGTAACAACCGACTAATAACAATTAGTTTTCAAGCAATGCTAGTAACTACTAGACTTAGAAAGAACTGGATTTTCAAAGAGTTTGGTGACGATCCGGTCTGCAAGTAGGAAGCATAAATATATCCCTCAATACTTTAGGAACAAAAGCTAATATCCTCAAAGCGTTAGGATACAACATAGACACAACCCTCAACATGTTAGGATTGTACGAAGACCCTCAAAACCTTAGGATCAAAAACTAATACCCTCAAAACATTAGGAATGAAAGCTAAACATCCTCAATACATTAGGATATAGAAGAGACACAACCCTCAACACATTAGGATTGGACGAAGACCCTCAAAACCTTAGGATCAAAAACTAATACCCTCAAAACATTAGGATATATAACACTTCATGCAAACGCAGCCTCTTTAGTCTTTGGGAATTTCTGAACTCGGGATCCAAAGTATACATCTCCAAAGGTACACGACCTGTGCTCGAGATGGCAACAAACATCTTTCAAAGGTACAAAACCTGTGCTTGGAATCAAATAATACATCTCCAAAGGTACGAAACCTGAGCTTGGGATGGCAACAAACATCTATCTCCAAAGGTACACAACCTGTGCTCGGATTAGAAATAAACTTTCTTCCAAAGGTACGAAACCTGTGCTTGGAATCAAACAATACATCTTCCAAAGGTACGAAACCTGAGCTTGGTATGGAAACCATCGTGACTTAGTTTGGACTGATACACAACCAAATTGTCAGTATTCGTTGTCCATGGATTTTCATAATGTCAATTACCAACGGGACTTACTTGAAATATGATTGGTCACCACCAAATTACGTATACCAGTATCCATTGGATTTTCAAACAATGCTGGTCACAACCGTACGTCGACGTCCTTAAGATAAACTTCTCAAATGAGACTGCCATTTATCGTCGAAGAATGATAAGCTTCTCTCAAGAGGCTTCCACTTCTTGCTGATGAAGGATAAGCTTCTCCGAAGAGACTACCACTTATCGTTGAAGACGATTAAACTTCTCCAAAGAGACTGCCATTTATCGCTGAGGACGATTAAACTTCTCCGAAGAGACTGCCATTTATCGTTGATGAAGGTTAAGCTTCTCCCAAGAGATTGCCACTCACCGCTGAAGACGATTAAACTTCTCCAAAGAGACTGCCATTTATCGTTGATAAAGGTTAAGCTTCTCCCAAGAGATTGTCACTCACCGATGAAGACGATTAAACTTCTCCTAAGAGAGTGCCATTTATCGTTGATGAAGGTTAAGCTTCTCCTAAGAGATTGCCACTCACCGCTGAAGACGATTAAACTTCTCCGGAGAGACTGCCTTTTATCGTTGATGAAGGTTAAGCTTCTCCCAAGATATTGCCACTCACCACTGAAGACGATTAAACTTCTCCGAAGAGACTGCCATTTATCGTTGATGAAGGTTAAGCTTCTCCCAAGAGATTGCCACTCACCGCTGAAGACGATTAAACTTCTCCGAAGAGACTGCCATTTATCGCTGAAGACGATTAAACTTCTTCGAAGAGACTGCCATTTATCGTTGATGAAGGTTAAGCTTCTCCCAAGAGATTTCCACTCACCACTGAAGACGATTAAACTTCTCCGAAGAGACTGCCATTTATCGTTGATGAAGGTTAAGCTTCTCCCAAGAGATTGCCACTCACCGCTGAAGACGATTAAACTTCTCCGAAGAGATTTCCACTCACCACTGAAGACGATTAAACTTCTCTGAAGAGACTGCCATTTATCATTGATGAAGGTTAAGCTTCTCCCAAGAGATTGCCGCTCACCGCTGAAGACGATTAAACTTCTCCGAAGAGACTGCCATTTATCGCTGAAGACGATTAAACTTCTCCGAAGAGACTGCCATTTATCGTTGATGAAGGTTAAGCTTCTCCCAAGAGATTTCCACTCACCGCTGAAGACGATTAAACTTCTCCAAAGAGACTGCCATTTATCGCTGAAGACGATTAAACTTCTCCGAAGAGACTGCCATTTATCGTTGATGACGGAATAAGCTTATCTACAGAGACTGTCACTTATTTGATAAGCTTCTCTATAGAGACTACCACTTATCGTTGAAGACGATTAAACTTCTCCGAAGAGACTGCCATTTATCGCCGAGGATGATTAAACTTCTCCGAAGAGACTGCCATTTATCATTGATGAAGGAATAAGCTTCTCTACAGAGACTGCCACTTATTTGATAAGCTTCTCTATAGAGATTGCCACTTATCTATATTGCTATGTAAGATGTTCTTCTTGATAGAATCGTAAATGGCCCATTGGATTCTTTTGATATCTCTAAATGCACGTCCAGGTAAGTTCGGCGACCGACAGGGACCAAAGTTCAATCTAGAATATAGCCAGAAAGAAACTGTCAAACAAGACTCCAACCATTGAGAAATGAACTCGAATGGTGACTTACCTTATCCGATCATGGAAAAAGATAACTGAAGCAACCATCATCCATGAGGATTAAACTCTGTGGGGAATTGATAAAGGATGGACGTTTTATGCTTAAGGGCTGACAACTCTATTAGATAAAGACAACACACCCAATCACTGAGGGGGGAACCAAAGTGAAACAGGAACAAGTAAAAACCAGAGATAGCAAAAATGCATAGATATATGCATATGCTTATGCCATGTTTATGTTTATGCTGACGAAATAGACCAACCAAAATAGGAGATGAAATAAACATCTCGACACGGAGACCCAGCCAACTTCACCAAAAAATGAACATCAAGTAGGATGATCATAAATATCAACAGCTTCACCTCAAAGTTACAACCTTCTCTGGGAGAGAGTAACCTACTTAGGACACAACATCATGACTTCACTTGGATTGCCATCATGAGTTTGAATTCTTTGTTGAAGGAAAATCACCAAGGGGAGTTCCAAGATCAACCGAAGTAACAACTTAATCGGAGAGCTGACAAAGGGTATCATGAGACCAAAATCTTTCTGCCCCATTGATAGTATAACAATCGACTCTTGCGACAAAAAGTCTTTAAACTTTTCTGCCCCAGATTACATGGTCTGTGGGAAAAAACCATCAAGAGAACTAGCATAAAGATGCTTCAATGTCTTCAAACTCTTATAGAGAGAGATTTACAAATCTCGACGTGATTGCCCCAGTTTAACGGTGCTTGCACAATAAAGTCTCGGACTGTGGAAGTAACGATTGGGTAACAAACTTTCCCCTGCTTACTGGTAACTGCAACAACTTTGCCCCAGACTAAACTGTTCATTGAGAGCTTCATCTGTTCTTGACCTGGTCGGCTCTGATTAGCTGAACGTTATGAAAAATGATTAACAAATCCTTCAAATTGGTTGCCCCAGGCTGAGCTTCCTTTATCAAGTCAAATTCCCTAGCTGACAGCGCTTGTTGGGGATTCTTTTGATATTGGATTGTTTTGCACGCAATGTTGTTCATTAAAAATTAGCAATTTTCAATGTAAAATTCATGCAATCTTTTGAAAACATTTTTTTGATGAAACACACACGGCGGAGTGATCAAGTGATCAAAGTGAAAGCGGTCCAATTATTTACAAATGATGGATAAAGTGATTAACACACACAATTAGCAAAGATCATTAGGAGTCAGGTTATCTAACCTTGTTGTAATATGCTTTCAACACAACCTTACCTCAATTAGGTCTTTTAAGGGTTGTAACGTGGTCTGGTTCCCGGTTCATGAAATAAAGGATAAAGGCTCAAAGTTATTTGTCCCACCCACTCTCCATGATGAACTCCAATCCTACGCTCAGTTAACTCAAACTACACATTCATGTTCTTACTGACTTAAGAATTGAACTAATGATAGTTGGTGATGTCTTACAAACCTAGGGTAGTCACGACTCCCTTACAGTATTTGATAGCTTTTTTTTTTACTATTTGAGGATTTTTAAGAGTGATAACTCTTACAGCATTCCTCTTTTATTATCCCTGACTTTTGTTTGAACTGTTTTGTTCGAACATACAGTCGACGGGATGCCCCATTTTTGCCTAAGTTTCCTTCATAGGTTTTGACTTAGTGGGATCTTTTCTTTTTTTTCACTTTTCTTCTTCTCTATTTTTTTTTTTTGAGAAAGGAGGTGACTACCTAGTTTAATGATTACGGTGAACCATCATCGCCTTTTATGCTGAAAAGCATCTTCGACACTTGCTTGTTGTGTACGAAGGAAAACCTGAGTGCACCACCTTTATATGAAAAGTGTCATGTATGCACATATCTCTAAGTTTAACTGAGAACTACCCATCCCGGGTTTGAGATTTAAGGTTTTGTTTTTGTAAAGAAAGAAAACTCCTACTTCTAGGCTCGAAGGGGTTAACGAGGGATTATCTTCCTTATTTCTCCAGTGTTTAGGGATTGAAACAATGCCTTACATCATCGGCAAAGTTAAATTGAAAGCATATCAACAACAATTATGGATATAATTTTCTTCATCCTCCCCAATCTTTGCTTTAAACAACATTTTAGTAAAGAAAAGAAATTTTTACATTTTTGGTATTTCATAACAATGAAAGGAAAAAGAAAGAGTGAAACGAATGGACTTAATCAAAAGATGCACAAACATTTCATTAATCTTGTCAATTCAAAATGAACAACAACTTACAAGCAAATCAAATGCAAAGAAAACACAACAAAATGCTGAAACAGTCTACAGCTGCCAGCCTTAGGGAATTAAAATTGTTTAACAAAACAAGAAAAGAGCACTATCACGGGCCTTCCTCTTTAGTCCACCCTATACAGGGATGGGGTTGCTTCTTCGTCAAACAGAAGGTTGACTTGCACTCGAGGTTCGCATATCTTGAAAGATATGACTCCTGCTTCAATCATCTCTTTCACCTTATTCTTGAGGATGTAGCACTCCTCAATATCATGACCGGGCGCTCCATGGTGGAAGGCACATAAAGCATCAACGGTGAAATAACTCCGGTGTCCTGGAGGGAGAATGGGTGGCATTTCCTTTTGAATCAAACCGTTTTGCAAGAGTATAGGGAACAACCGTGTATAAGGTATAGGAATACCCAGAGACCCACCATATGGCTGATTGGTAGACGAAGTCGATCCTTCTTGTCGTTGGGATAAGATCAAATCTCTGACAAAGTTGGTCAAACTTCTTTTGGCACGCTTCACCCTTTTTAGCTCGTCACTAAGCTTTTGATTTTCCTGTTTTTGAGTATCCATCATATCCCCGACGGCAACAGCGAAAGCTTCGGTGTTACTCTTTAAACGAGAAACTTCTTCTCGGAGGGCTTGATTTTCCTGCTCAAGATGGTCCATCTTTTGAGTGTTTAGTCCTTGTACTATATTCTCTCTCTCTCTCTCTTTCTTCTTTCTGATATCAATGAAACACAAAGTGAACCAAAGGACCAACGCAGTGAAGAATGATATGCAAAATGCTGATGCAAGTGCAAAAATGCAACTGGTTTTACAAAACTCAAAAGTTTGATTAGGTTAAAACCCTCATTTCATTAATCGTTGGAAAAGTTACAACTTTTAAAAATACCAGAGATCGACTGAGTTTTATAAAACTAGTTGCGACATGATATACTTATGGTGATATGATGGGATGATGCACACATAACATAAAGGCAAGTATTCACAAATACAATGCATATACAAAGACCTCCTAGGCTCAAGGTCAAAGCAAGGAGTCAAAGGTCTAACCATCCCCAAGGATTTGTACTATGAGCTGTTTGTACCTGCCAAACGGGTTCTAACAAAGTTCCAAGGGTCAACAACCCGTCTTTCGGATATTATCAATTTCCTGAATTACTCGGTAATCGATAATATTCTTAAGAGAGTCTCGTCCGAGTGTAGTATTACGTATCAGCTACTTCGGAAATACTTCCTTATAGCCATCGCACTACGTCCTAATAAGGCCACAATGGGGTAGAATGTAATCTAAAAGTCCACAGTGTCATGGGCTCCTTCGTCAAAAGTAGCATTGTTTTCACAAATACTCGATCAACAATACTAAACTTTCAAGAAGGCCTACACTAGGCGGTGGTTTCTCAAGTTAGCTTGGTCGGGAATCAACTCCCTATAGGCCTTCTTGAATATACCACCATCCTATCATAATTGCACTCAAGTCTGGGTATAGGACCGTCTCACCACTCAAAGCACCCAATACCCAACAATCAAACAAATATATTGACAAATATACATGTTAAGCAAATATTCACAAATATAGCATGCAATCAAACAAAATAGGCTAAACCCTCAAGTTAATATTCCCAGTGAAGTCGCCATTTCTGTTGCGGTGAGAATCGTGATACCAAGCTATTGATTAACTTGAATCTTAATTCTTATATTCACAACCAAACTTTAATTTATCCAAAGGAAAGGTCCAAAGAAAGAAGAACCTTTTGCGCGATGTAACAACAACGCTAAGAGATTCGGGGATCGGGGGTTGGTTATGCATATGGTAGGTATTTCACATCCTAAACATCTGTCGTACTCTACAGGAACCTTTTGTTTGTTTGCATGCTAAGTTAGTAAATGTTTGCTAAGGTTTGGGGTTGGGTAAAAGGTATAGGTAAAGACCTAAAGATAGTTTCTAAGTTTGCTCGCAAAGACATCGTGTCCTTTACCTATGCATCCTTACTAGGATAGAATCAGAGCAATCGTAGTTCACCTTACTAGGATCGAAGAAAATTTGATTATGATCAAGGTTCAAGGGGAACAAACATAATAATGTTTGTATAGAGTTTAACAAAACTCTCTAGATCTATGTTGTAACACTCAAGAGGGGAGTAAGTAATCATTACTATGATTCTCACATAGAGTTTACAAACTCTATCCTAGGGTTCTAGTTGAAGAAACACTCTTAACAAAGGTGGGTCTTTTAGACTTAAAGCAAAGTCTAATGGCTTATACTAAGGTTTAAGATGACTTCACAAAGTCAAGGGAGCGGGTAATGAACTATCCAATGACACAAGGGTCAATGGTGAGACTTTTCCTTTGGAAGGAGAGAGAGAGAGAGAGAGGAAACTTGGATGAGAACTAAAGAGTTCCATCACTTGGGGAAGAAACACTTAACAAAACAATCGACATTTAAGCAAGAAGAATAAGGAATATGGTTACAACCAAGCAAGCATGCATAATAAGCGAGGGTTAAATTGAAATAAATAGTCACAACCGAGAATCACATATCTTAACAAAGATGAAAGCATATCTTGACAAAGAGAAAAGTAGAAACCATGTAAACAAGTCACAACTTGAAGATAAGCATGTCATAATTTCAAGGTGTATCAAATGTAACAACATTTAGGCATTGATGACAATCAAATACGCAAGGAATGTTCACAACGGTTAAATTCAAGACTTTAGGAAGAGAACAATAAATTTATGGTAACCACCAATAAGAAATGAAGTCTCAACATGTTAACAAACATAAAGAAATCAAATACCAATAAATCTCACAAGATAAGGCAAGCATGATATAAGGGAAATTTAATCAAGACGTAAGGTAACGACCTAAGAATGAACCAACTAACAAGCAGGCCAAAAGGCATTGTAAAAACAAACAAGTTGAGATTTTAATCCATCAAAATAAAGTAGACATTACAATGAGAAATTTGCAAAAAGAACGGGTCAAAAACGATAAAGCATGAGAAAGTTATGACATTTGAAGTTCTAATGATTTTATGAAAATAAAATAAACAAATTAGTAAAAAGAAGTGGCATGGGAGGGGATTGAACCCACGCCCTTGTGTTCACAAACACAACACTCTAACCACTAAGCCACTAAATGCGTGCTGGTAAGGGAATGGAAAGAAAGAAGAAAGTAAAACAAAGATAAATGAAAATAAAATGCCAAAAAGAGTTGATCACCAAGGATCGAACTCAGGTCAGGCATGTGAAAGGTTACAAAGCGCGCAAGTTGTCTCCCACTAGGGTGGCTATACATCCGTGTATTTAGCCACCCCCATAAATACAAAAGGC
Source organism: Lathyrus sativus (assembly GCA_963859935.3). NCBI lineage: Eukaryota > Viridiplantae > Streptophyta > Magnoliopsida > Fabales > Fabaceae > Lathyrus > Lathyrus sativus. The sequence continues at coordinate 350,169,803 of OZ012739.1, read as the reverse complement.
ATGCTTCAAAGGTTTTCTGGGTAACGCAAAGGTTCAAACAAGAAAAAGTTGAAATGCGTTTTGATTTGTAACTTTATCAATACTCCACCAAATCAGGTAAAATTTGAGTCTAACATGCTTGAAATTTTATAAGGATCACGATGGTCATAACAAAATTTTGAAATGATGCCTCAAATGAAAAACACGATAGCATATGCATATTGGCATTTTGAGATGCATTTAGGAAAACCACACCAGTTCTGAGTTCATACACATCAAATAGACATTGCACACAAGTCATACACATCATAACTGATGGATTAAACACTTAGGGCTCAGCCACAAATCAATAAAAGTGAAACTGGTTCATGAATTGCAAACAAGGTATGAAAATTAAAGCAAGTTGTCAAGGGCAGATGGAAATGTTCAATCATGTATACATGGCCTAACAGTTCTAAACATATCAATGATGCTCTCCATGCTTACAAGTCAAACAAGAGTGCTCAGGCAAAAGAAAGTAGTGAGATGCAGTATTGACAACATATTGGTTATGAGACTTGTTTTCAAACAACAATGAATAAAATGAGTTCCAAATCAAAACCAAGTTGTTAAAAATTAGCACAGATAAACATTTATATCATACATAAGTGTGGCTAAACCCAAATGTGATATGAGGGGAATCAAGGATGATGAACACAGTAGGCAAGCTGCAGGCCAGGGCCAAAGTGGCCCTACTGCCCAAAATTTCAAACAAAGATCAAAACATAGATGGAAATCCAACATTGATCAAAATAGAACAAGAAAGTCTCATGGTGTCGCTTGCGCGAAAATAAGGTGCCGGCAAAACAGAAGAGTCGCCACCTTTCGTTATTTATCCCTCAGAGCGGGAAAGGAAACGATCGGAGAAACCTGACGAAAAAGGGTAAGACAAGGTCATCGCAACCATTGTCTGGGTTCGGGAGTCGGTTACGCAAGGGGAAGGTATTAGCACCCCTCACGTCCGTCGTACTCGACGGGATCCTCGCTTATGTGTTTACTTGGACGGGTTGGTTATAATCTATCTACCTATCAAGGCTGGCTGAAAAAAGAAAAGAAAAATGACTCGGCAAAGCGTCGCGCTTTATGCCTACGTATTCTCATCAGAGAATGAGAAATCAGAGTCAACGTAGTTCGGCTAACTACGGGGGAAGAGGGAAAGGTTGCTCGCTAGGATATCGCATCCTATGCCTACGTACTTTCATCTGGTATGAAAGATCAGAGCAAACGTAGTTCGGGAAACTACGGGAAAAATGGCTCGACTAGGAGGGAGACTATCAAGTCCTACTGTTATCATGCCATGGATTCATCCTATGGTTGAGGTTTGAACAGGGAACTCCTAGATGTTGTCATGCATAGGTTTCAACCTAAAAGTCTATCATCAAATCCTCGTCAGAAGAAATGAGAGTCCTAAGGGATCATGTCAATGATACATCAAAACAGACAAAAACATCAGCTTTAACAGTAAAATGCATGCAATGCAAGTGAGGGAGGAAATGTGTGTGGGGTTTCAGCCTCCACAAGCTCATCTCGACCTCAAGCCAGTCATGAAATAACAGTAATCACACTGAAGATAAACAACATGCTATCAAGCAGAAGCAGATAAAAGAAATGAAATACCATCAGGCAAACAAAACACACATGCTTGAGAAAGAATCATCTACTCTCTAATCCTAACCCTGATCACAGAATCTGAACAAATCTAAGCAAAGCTCTCAAGCAGAACCCTAAACAGGAGAAAGACAATCCCAGTCTTTAAGCTTCAGAACAAGCTTACCAAAGAAAGGGAGCTAAGCAATCAGACTCATAGTGTCTTCCTCAGGAAAGCACTAGGAGGTGTATACTCAGGAGTCATACCCTAAGTGGCTCAACCACTGTGATTAGTTTACATTCCTCCTCAGGAGAAATTAAACTCACAAGCAGGCTCCAACATCACTGGATATTTAGGAAATCCTATCTGAACTAGTGGAACTAAATGAACAGACTCATAGGACCTTCCTCAGGAAAGTACTAGGAGGCTTCCACTTAGGAGTTGTATCCCATGTGGCTCAACAACATGTGATCAGTTTACATTCCTCCTCAGGAGAAATTAAACTCACAAGTTGGCTCCAACATCATTGGATACTTGAGAAATCCTAGACAAACTAAGGGGACTAAGTGAATAGACCCATAGGACCTTCCTCAGGAAAGTACTAGGAGGCTTCCACTTAGGAATTGTATCCCATGTGGCTCAACAACATGTGATCAGTTTACATTCCTCCTCAGGAGAAATTAAACTCACAAGTTGGCTCCAACATCATTGGATACTTAAGAAAGAGGTGAGAAGAAAGAATGAAAGTCATTCATAGTGCCTTCCTCAGGAAAGTACCATGAACTTCCTTCAAACTTCAGGATCTCAAACCTCACAGGCAGGGAACAAGACAAGCCCTAGGTCTCTGAATCTTGATCTACAATCTTCTCTCCATGATGCTCTCCATCAATATCTTCAAGGCAACACAAGCCCCTCAACAAATTCTCCAAAATGAACCCCAAAGATGAACAGATAACCCACAGGGGAGACAAAATCAATAGGCAACTTCAGAAAATACCTAAAAAATACTAAACTAATGGGGAAAAATCCAACAATTATTCATAAGGGTCCTCAACACCTACTCATAACATCCACAAAGGTCTCTACCTAAAAATCAAGATAAAACTCAATCAAAGAAAGGGATTCTTCACCTATGCACAATCTAAACCCTAATTAGGATACCCTACATCTACCCTAATTAAACTAATCAAGATTTAATTCTAAAATCCTAGAAAAAATCCTATGGGGAACTATGATTCATCATCTAATTGCACAAAAAAGAATGGATTAAAAACCCTAAAGGAAGGTTCTAAAATAATTCCTACAAAATCAAATACCAAATTAAGACTATTAAAAAGCTATTTATTTGGAAAATCTATTAAAAATATTAAACCTAAAAATAAAATCTCATTTTTATTTTTATAATTTTCTACACATTTTCATCTAGTAATAGAAAAAAGAAGAATTAAAAAAGAATTATTTATCATTTTTTAATGCATTAAACAAAACAGAAAACATTAAAAGAAAAAATAAAAGACTTAAAATGAATTAAAGGAGGGGGGGTGCAACAAGAAATACGCGCCAGTTAAATTCATTGGGCCAGCAATAAAGGGGGGTGGGAATAGCGCTGAGCCCAGAACGCCCTGATTAATGAAACGACCGTGTTTCATTTAGTTTGAAATTTCCCTCCAATCTTCAGACACGCGCACAGCCGTTGGATTGGACGAATTTGTCAAACGCTGGGAATGATCCAATGGCTATTGTTCATCGTCCCAAATGGGACCTAGGGTTTTCAGAAACCCTTCTCTCGCGCCCTAAACTTCTAGCTCTTCTATCTCTCTCCACACGCCACGGTTTGACACGATTCAAACACAAAAAATGCTCTACTAAATGAGCTCTACACAACCATACGTACACTTTTCCATAACTCGTCCTAGATTGTTCTAACAGAAAGCAACAAGATCGTGGTACCACCATGCTCACCTGAGATCCATCTTCACCAAACTTCAGTCTAATGATCTACAGATGTTCTATGAGTTACCCTTGCTATTCTAAACCAATTCATGCTGATTAAAATGCCCTAAACAACTAATTCTTGAAGATTCAAGAATCACACACCTGCCATGGAACCTCATGGAACAGGCTGTAACTCTCAGGGATGGATCCTCTAGCCTAGTACATCAACTCTATGACTACGAAACTAACTAAACTGCAATAATTTAAGAGATATAAGGTGAAGAAGAAACCTGTCAAGTAATGATGGAGGAGGCTCGTGGGGATGCTTGCAGGCCTTGGAATTGGTTCAAGATGATCCTACAATGGTCCTCAATCTTCTGTTTGCACTTGTGATGGTGGAGATGGCTTGTAGTGGAAGATATCTTGGATTGCTTCCACTTGAAGAAATTGCTTCAATGGCTATGTATCTCTCTCTCTCCTCTGACTTGGCTCAAGTTTCACCAACCTTTTATCACTCTTTGATGCACTCTTTATATATTGATGGTTGGATGCTTCTAGATTCATCTAGAAAAGTGTGGAAAGTTCTTGAAACTTCCATGATATGCCATATTGGTTAGCTCATCTCCCATGCTTCATGCCTTGTAATTTGGTCTCAACATGTCCTTACATGAGTTATTGAGAAGTGATGAGTGAAAAACAAGTGTATCTTTTGGCTTATGTAGGGTTTTTCAACATTGCCTTCTTTTTCAAGTAATAAATTTCCAAAGGAACCTCATTTTTTAAGCCTCAAATGAAAATTCTACTTAAACCAAAGTTCTCAAAATGGTTTTTCCAATCAAAATGATATATTGGATGACCTATTTTGGATTTGTGGATCTCCCAAATCACTTTTCAATTTCAACTTTTCAAAGTTATAAGTCATTTTTAGTTCATTTTTGACCAATCATGTAATCTCATGCTATGAGCTTTTCCAACAATTTGTGACCTTCTTTCTAGACTTAAAATCACATTTTGAGCAACTTTCATGTTTTGAGTTTTTCCATTTGAGGCTTGGAAATAGGAGTTTTAGGCATTGGCTAAAATGACCTATAACTGACAAATGACCAAAATACCCCTGCCTTGTTCAAACCATAAGTTGAGTTCCACAAATCCAATCAAGGACTTCTACCACTCAAATTAAAGCTAAGAAGATCCTCTTCAACATTCATGTTGACCAAGAAATCATAGGAATCATCCTACTAGGGCAAAAGTTGTCTGCAAGTTGGGTGACTTTCAAGGACCCAGATTCACATACCTCTGCTGACCTGTAATTTGTCAAAACCATAACTTGAGCTCTGTAACTCCTATCAAGGACTTCCACCACTCAAATTAAAGCTAAGAACAAGCTCTACAACATTCATGTTGTGGGGAAGATGAGATATCAATCACATCTTGAGCTAAAACTGCCTGGAAGATAGGGATCAAATTAGGGTTTTTCACTGACAATCCTTGGGGACCCTGACTTGAAACTTCTCAAACTCCTCACTCATGATGAGTTGGATTAGGAATCATCTTTATATCATCTCTATGCATCATTCCATGATCTCATGGCCCTTGGATTAGGTCTCAACCTTCCCCAAATCTTCAGTTATCCTAGGGTTGACCCAGTCAAAACCCTAATTCTACCATTCATGGTTGAATCTTCTGAATTCTTGCACAATGACATCTCAGGGCTTCATGATGGCTATCTAGACATCTCATAGGCTTTCTCAAAACATCAAGTTCATTCTCAAAGTCTCAGAATCATCTGAGGAGCACCCACAACTCTCAAGCTATGAAGCATACAGCCCTGGTTTCAACCCACTTCTTCTGAGGATCTCTTGAACTCTCTGATGAAGGTATCCATTTTCAAACACTTAATGAGTAAATAATTGTTGGTCAAATTTTGGGGTGCAACAGTTGCCCCTATTCAAACGGCTTGAACCTGACTGGGTGAGAAGCGAACGGCTCTCAACCAATCAAGGTACGAGACGGTTGAATACCGGTAAACCCGAAAATTTGCCAACTGCACGAGCACACGGTACTCTGCGGGGAACAAATCTCTGAATACTGCAACACTAGCCGCTCAACAACTAGCTGGAGAAATACTGATCTGACATCACCGCCGGAAACAAACATCATTCTGAGAGACACTCGACATTGCTGTCATACACACATCGTCTCTACTGGGGATTTAAGGAGTCTGACATTGCCGTCAAACAAACATAATCTGACCTCGCCGTCGAATCCAAACATCCAACCTCGCCGCCGGACACAAACATAATTTGACCTCGCCGTCGGATAATCAAAATACCCCGCATTGCCGCTGGAGAAAATACAACACTGCACAACTCTGACTTGGGGTTCACCCCTGGTAAATGGAACAAAAGGTACACTTGCGTATTTGAAGCTACTCCGCTGGGAATGAGAGACTTAACCGAGCATACTCTGATCTGGGGTTCACCCTCAGAACCATAACGAACATCGGAATACTACTGCACAATGATCCCACTGTAGAACTTCAACATCAGAACTATATGAAACCCTGGCCCCTGGCCACTTCCAGCTTCAGCTAGAGAAGATCTTCACGTACTTCTGAAGATAAACATCCTTGACCTTCAAGGATGTGAACTTTGCCTGTCGGCAACTCTGCAGGAGGTATCTTCGACTTCAGTCTAAAGACATGATCCTTGGCCTTCAAGGATACATGAATCTGCCTTCAGGCAACTCCATCTCTGCTATAGAGCATCCGAGACTTCAGTCAGGGATATACTTCGGCCTTCAGTCCGAAAAACGAATCCTAGGTCCTTCATGACCTTGGGGGATAACCTTGCCCTCCAGGCACCTTCGCTTCAGCTTGGGAAATCTATGACTTCAGTCAGAGAAATGGTATCCTGAGCCATTCATGACTCTACGGGGATTCAAACACTTTGCCTTCAGGCACAACACCGCTTCAGCTGGAGAAACATCTTCGACTTCAATCAGAAGACGTATCATTCACTTGATCGCGCTCAATCATCTCCTCCGGATAACTGACCTGGTCTTCAGACTCACACGAATTACTTTGTTGTATCTACAACCCTGGAACCTTGTCTTCAGCTACCTGTTGATTCTTCAACACGGAAATCTGGACTCACCGGAACCTTCTGATATCGCCTTCCGGGCGCTTACGAAATCCATCTTCAGATTAGACATCGTGGTTGGAGCAGACATATCATGCTGCTGAGGGCTTCAAGAATCAACTTGAACAAACAGATCCGTCGGGCCTCTTCAAGAATCGTCCTGAACTAATAACCTTTCTGGAGCAAACATTCTGTTGGGAATTCCAGGAATCTTCCTGGGCAACTCCTGCTGGGGACGCTATTGGGGAGCTCAAGTATCATACTAGGCGAACAACCCGGGAAGTTGTACTGGGGTCTTAAGAATTGTCTTAAGCAAATGGCCCTGCTGAGGGACTTGAGAATCATCTCGAACTGAAGACTTCGCTGGGGATCTCAAAAATCATCCTGAGCGAGCGACTGCGGGGATCACGCCGGGGTCTTTAGAATCATCTAAGAAAACAACCTTGCTTGGGAGAACATCAAGACTCGTCCTGAGCAACCGGTCTTTCGGTAGTACATCTGTTCAACAGGGATGACGATGACCTAGATCATGCTTATGATGCGTATGCTTCTGCACTACGCCCCACACAGTGGAAATGATATGTATTTATGCTAAATGCCATGCAATCATGCACAATGCTATGCAATCATGCACAATGCTATGCAATCATGCCCAATGCTATGCAATCGTGACATGCAATCATGCACAATGATGCGATCCCGTCAGCAAAATAAATGCCGAAGGGGGAAATCCTCCTGTCAAGGAGAAAGAACCACTCAGGTAGAGGAATCATCCTGCTGAGGATAACGTGAACACGCCAATATCAATCAGGCTCTGTCTGGGGAATTGATCTTCCGCGAACTGTTGCAAGGGAACAGCTTCAGCTGACTGCTGCAGGGGATGAAGCTCTACGAGAACTTGGATCTGCTGATGTCAGTCGCGAGAATAAACTGCGTAGCCGTCATGGCTACTCTTCTGGGGATGACCACTCTGTGGGGAACCAACTTCAGCTGCACCACGCTCCGCTGGGGAAACATCAATCATGATCTGATCAACTTCCAAGGACTCGGATCTCTTGGACATCTGCAAATTCGGCTGAGGAAGGAGAAATCATTCTGCTTTGCTGGAGAGAGTACGACTCTGGGGGAAGTACAGCATCGGCTGTTCTACGCTCTGCTGGGGAAAATTGATCATGATCTGATCAACTTCCAAGGATTCTGCTTTTCTGCGGACTCAGCCGGGGAGAGAAATCATTTTACTTTATTGGAAAGTGCGACTCTGATGGGGAATTCGATTCCACTGGGGAAGGAAGAATCATCTGACTTCGGGGGAGAGTACAACTCTGCAAAGGAGTACAACATCAGCTGTTCCAACACTCTACTGGGGAAGAAGGAATCATCGAACTTCGGGAGAGAGCCTGACTCAGGTGAGGAATCTCAGTTCCGCTGGAGACTTCAGTCTGGCATCATCAATTACTGCATCCTTCGGCATACGAACAGCTTCCTACGAGACCTGCACTTGTGACCCGGTGCGGGGGAAGAATCCTGCTTCGGCGACTTTACTGGGGAAAACACGAGCCTCGGCACCCGAGAACTTCTCTGAAATCTGCACTTGTGACCCGGTGCTGGGGAAAGACGACGTCATTCTTGGGTGCTTGATTCAGCTGATGAGGTGACATTCCTTCAGGATGCGTCTGCTTGGGGACGAGAATCCTCTCTACCTGGGGGAGACATATCAATGCTCACTATTCTGATTCTGATTCTGCGGAGGAGGGACTACTGAACTCTGCTGGAGAAGGAGGACTCGCTCCGCTTCGGGGATATCAATCCTGGTCTACTGAGGGCAATCTTGACCCTAATCTGATGAGGGGTAAACGCCATCTCAATCTGCTATAGTCTCAAACTGTACAAGGGGAACGACCTCAAACCGTACATCTCTGCGGAGAAACAATCCTAATTCAACAACGTCAACACAGGGAATACAGGCTACCAAGCATGGAGTCAAGTAACAGGTTATGCTGTAGGATAGCAACCCAATGACCGCAAGACTTCTTCAGAAGGTTCAGGTTTTGACGGGGTAATGACACGATTCCCCGATACTCAATTCTTGCTAGGGTGAACAAACTCATTTGAACAACTTGCCCCCAGTGCATTTCAACTTGCCCCAATCCGACCTTTGGGAATAATTCATTCTGAGCCGAAAACAACTGGCAACAAGACAATCTTCAGAGGGCTTGCCCCAGCATCTGCACAACGGGAGGATTCATCCTCAACTAATCAACTTTCAGCATGGTCGGCTTCAATATCTCTGAAGTAGTTTGCCCCTGAACGAGCGATGAGCGACTCAACATGCTCTGATCGAACACTGGAGGGATCTGCCCTTAAATTGCAAGGATTCCGGATAACTGCCCCTGATTGGGTCTCGAGAAAATTCACTTCCGATCAACTGCTTCTTGCATAAACTGCCCCATAATCAACTGATGCTCCGGGACTTGTCCTCAGACAAACCGATTCCAAACTCACAGGAAGTCGATGCCCCAGATTCACAGGGTTTCACAGCATACCATTCTGACCCAGACCTCTGGCGATTCAGTCCTGATTGACTATTCCTTGCCGAAGTTCCTTCGTATCAGCTACCAACCTGCAATCAAAATTGTTTATTCACGAATGGTAATTTTAATGCAGTGTTCATGCAAATTTCGAAAAACGTTGTACTGTCACTCATTTACGTGTCATGCTAGTGAGTGACGAATGAACTCAAGAGTTCAAACGTAGTGCTGATGTAAAAAACGCAATAAGGATATGATTAGCAAATCATGAAGGAGTCAGGTTACTCAACCTTATCGTAATGCACTCTCAGAATAAACCCTGCCTCAATTAGGTCTTTTAAGGGTTGTATCGTGGTCGGGTTCACGGTTCGTGAAACAAAGGATATTTGGCTCAAATTATGATTTGTACCCACCCCTTCTACGTGATGATCTCCGATCCTAAAGTTCAGTTAACTTGGCTCGAGCGCTCGCCTCTTCGAGAGGTATGTTGAACATTGGGAACAACTGGTTAAAGAATTCACAAGGTGTTTTGGAGTGACAGTTACTCCTTTTTCGTTTTCGGCGTCTGTGTCTACACGACTTTGTCCTTGTTTGAGGATTTTTCTTTTTTTATAATCCTTTTCTTTTTCATTCTTTTGTTTTGATTCCCTAATTTTTGCCTGGACTGACTCCTTTTGAGTTCTTTTCGATTTTTCTTTTGAAGTCCAGCGGGATGCCCTGATTTTTGCCTAAGTATTTGCTTTCTAGCTTCTCTCTTTTACTTAGCGGGCTTTCTTATTCCTTTTTCTTTTGGAACAAGTCGTGCGACACTGGTTGTCTGGATTTATCCGAAAGGATTATAACCGTCTCACTCCTGATTGGTGAGGTTTAACCATTGTGGTTGATGAGGTACGACCTCTGGAGAGGGATATGATGTGATTGGCCCTCGAAGGACAACACTCCTCTATAAGACTTGAACGCTCGATCAAGCTAACTGACAACTACCCTGCCCCGGGTTAAGATGTAAGGGTTTAACAATCCGAAAGAAACTCCTACTTCTCGGCTCGAAGTGGTTAACAAGGGATTCTCTTCCTTATCTCTCCGGTGTTTAGGGATTTGAAACAATGCCTTATACGTCATCGGCAAAGTTTTATCTGAAAGCAATACGATCATTGGCTATGAGTATTCAGTTTCATCATCCTCCCTCCGCTCATTGCTAATCATAGTAATAAATCGGAGTAAATAAAATGCAAGTGTCCGTGCAATGCAGTAAATGAGTGACAACGACATAACTAATTCAGAAAAATGCATAGTCACTTTATTAACATCACCATTCGAAACATACAATGTTTAACAGCAAGCAGTAACTAACAGAAAAGAAACTACAAGTGCGAATGGTAAAAAGTCCGAGGACTGCCAATGTTGAGGACGTCTGCCTGTCTGGACCACCGGCTTCTGGAAATAACCCTCTGAATCTGCGAGCTCAGATAGCTGAGAGGTTGTCACGCACAACCAAGACTCCATCTGGAAAGGAAATACACCCTTGGTCGATCAATTGCTGCACTTTCGCCTGGAAAGCCTTGCAATCTTCAGTTGAATGCCCCAGAGATCCACCATGGTAGCCACACTGAGCATGAGGATCGTACCCTGGAGTGTAAGGCTCTAGCACGGGCTTGAGAGCTTTCGGTTCCACCAAGGAATTCTGAACCAACAGCGGAAGAATCTGGCTATACGGCACAGGCACTGGATGGGGAGAAGCATTCCTTTGTTCCACGTGGTTGCGAGGTCTCTTGTGATCCTGGGGCTGGTATTCTTTCCGCCCAAGAGCAAGAGGTCGTCGTTTCTGAATGGCGACGGTCTCTCGTTTAGGCGCTTGCGTCCTTGAGCTTGATCCAGGTAGGAACTGCGAGCGAGGCGATTCAGTCACCAAAGGTCGCGGGACATATTCCAGATCTTTCTCAGCTTCAGGCAAAGGAGTGGAATCATCCACCTCTTCCGTAGGGTAAGGGATGAACTTTCCCGATGCTCTTATGCCGCCCGACACAAGCCTAATGGTCCTCGAGTCAATCAGATCCTGAATCTTATTCCGGAGAGCCTTACATGTTTCAACATGGTGCCCCGGCGCTCCTGAGTGGAAATCACAACGCATGCTTAGATCAACGTCTGGTGACACGTCATCTGGTGGATTTGAGGTTCGAAGCTTGAGAACACGGTTCTGAACCAACAGCGGCAGCAGCTGGGCATAACTCACAGGTAGTGGGTCCACAGCTCTATCAAGTAGCTTCCTCTTTTGACCATAACCTTCAGGGTTATTCTGAGATGCTCGGCGCGGCTGATGACGGGACAGGCCTCGAGCTTCATGCTGTGTAGAGGGTCCATGAGGTCCACTTGGCTTCAGCACAGGTGGCACTGACGGTAACGGAGGAAGCACTCTGGTCTCTTCCTTGGGTGCTTGACCACTCTCCTTATTTAGCATGCTTCTCACCACTCCCATGAGAAAGCTCAACTGATTCTGCAGCTGCTGATTCTCCTCTCTGAGCACTTGCTGGTCCAGACGCACTGCCTGTATGTCATTCATGACCTGCCCCAGCTGGCTTTGGATTTTCCCCAGTTCCGCTTGTACCTGCTCCATCAATCTGAGCTGCTCGATTCTGAGTCAAACCTGCAAACACAAAGGTTAGAAGACAAGCCCCGGCTTCTGCCATGCAAGATGAATTATGCTAATGCCATGGGTGTCTGTGCGTTTAGGAGATCACCCCTAATTCTGGTATCAACGTGCCAACATAGTGTCAATGCAGTGATAAGACTGGATCCATTCATGGAAGAAAATATCTCATATTGCTCGAGACACCAGAATCAGAGTACGAAATGCGCCTGCAGCACAGACACATGCTAATGGAATGCAAACATGAATATGCGAGCTAATGCAAAATGCAGTCATGCAATAATATATCCGGGTAGCTGTTGTGGAGATTCGGTATCAACAGTCACTGATGAGAAGGAAACCCCGGTGTAAAACCACTGATCTGATCTGTTGAGAGTAACCATCTGATAGGATCGAGATCACAATTCTGCTCTGACAAGAACGAAGGCCTGATAATAAAGACCCCGGATGCAAGATCAAGGAATATCTGTTGATGAAGTCTTCAGACCCCAAATAACAAATCTGCCCTTTCAAGAACAAATATACAGCTGCTGATGAGATCTTCAAACCCCACTCAAAATCTGCCCTGTCAAGAACAAACAACAACTGCTGACGAGATCCTCAGACCCCACTCAAAAATCTGCTCCATCCAGAACAAACCACTGATGATAATACACTGATCAAAGCCTGCTCTATCAAGAACAGATAAACACCCGATATTAAGATCCTCTGATCAAACCTTTGCTCTATCAAGAACATATCTGCAACTGAGAACCCAACATAACTGATTCACTGTCGAGAAAACCGGGTAGTCTGGAGGTCAAAGTTTCCTGCAATATCCCAACCCCACTCACAGGTATGATGGACCTAATCCACGGACAAAGGTACGGCATCCTATGCGGTTATCAGCGTCACAGACTTTCATGAGTGACGATACGATTCCCAGAAGGAGTGGCATCGTCAAGCCATGAAGAGGCCTCTCTTAGCTGACTTCCAAATGATCAGTCCCCAGGGTCGACAATCCTTACGTCTGGACTCCCCTCAGATCCTCAGGACCGGAAAGGAGCACCTCTGCAAGAATCTCGTCTGAGCGCAGATTTTCGTAGGGAACTGTGCCTGCTCAGCAGACAGGTTCGTCTACTACTTCTCCGCAACTATATCTAGGTGTGTACTCAAGCCCAGGTCCGGCTTTTCACTCACAGTAACATCCCTCTCCCACAGCAGCACAGATAATCATATCAAACTGGAAATAAAATGCGGGAAGCAAAATGCGGGAAGTAAAGTGCGAAAAGTAAAAATGCGATAAATAAACGCAACCCAACAAGCAAACACACAAACGATAGGATTGACCCGCGTAGGGGATGGGAAACGGTCCCAGCATAAGGGATGGGAAAAGTCCCTAGATGCCATGAATCCCCAGCAGAGTCGCCAGCTGCTGGGGACGAGCCCAGACAGCTAGGAAGAAAATCCAAGGCGAGACTCGAATAGGGAACCACCTGAATCCCCAGCAGAGTCGCCAGCTGTCGCTTGCGCGAAAATAAGGTGCCGGCATGACAGAAGAGTCGCCACCTTTCGTTATTTATCCCTCAGAGCGGGAAAGGAAACGATCGGAGAAACCTGACGAAAAAGGGTAAGACAAGGTCATCGCAACCATTGTCTGGGTTCGGGAGTCGGTTACGCAAGGGGAAGGTATTAGCACCCCTCACGTCCGTCGTACTCGACGGGATCCTCGCTTATGTGTTTACTTGGACGGGTTGGTTATAATCTATCTACCTATCAAGGCTGGCTGAAAAAAGAAAAGAAAAATGACTCGGCAAAGCGTCGCGCTTTATGCCTACGTATTCTCATCAGAGAATGAGAAATCAGAGTCAACGTAGTTCGGCTAACTACGGGGGAAGAGGGAAAGGTTGCTCGCTAGGATATCGCATCCTATGCCTACGTACTTTCATCTGGTATGAAAGATCAGAGCAAACGTAGTTCGGGAAACTACGGGAAAAATGGCTCGACTAGGAGGGAGACTATCAAGTCCTACTGTTATCATGCCATGGATTCATCCTATGGTTGAGGTTTGAACAGGGAACTCCTAGATGTTGTCATGCATAGGTTTCAACCTAAAAGTCTATCATCAAATCCTCGTCAGAAGAAATGAGAGTCCTAAGGGATCATGTCAATGATACATCAAAACAGACAAAAACATCAGCTTTAACAGTAAAATGCATGCAATGCAAGTGAGGGAGGAAATGTGTGTGGGGTTTCAGCCTCCACAAGCTCATCTCGACCTCAAGCCAGTCATGAAATAACAGTAATCACACTGAAGATAAAAAACATGCTATCAAGCAGAAGCAGATAAAAGAAATGAAATACCATCAGGCAAACAAAACACACATGCTTGAGAAAGAATCATCTACTCTCTAATCCTAACCCTGATCACAGAATCTGAACAAATCTAAGCAAAGCTCTCAAGCAGAACCCTAAACAGGAGAAAGACAATCCCAGTCTTTAAGCTTCAGAACAAGCTTACCAAAGAAAGGGAGCTAAGCAATCAGACTCATAGTGTCTTCCTCAGGAAAGCACTAGGAGGTGTATACTCAGGAGTCATACCCTAAGTGGCTCAACCACTGTGATTAGTTTACATTCCTCCTCAGGAGAAATTAAACTCACAAGCAGGCTCCAACATCACTGGATATTTAGGAAATCCTATCTGAACTAGTGGAACTAAATGAACAGACTCATAGGACCTTCCTCAGGAAAGTACTAGGAGGCTTCCACTTAGGAGTTGTATCCCATGTGGCTCAACAACATGTGATCAGTTTACATTCCTCCTCAGGAGAAATTAAACTCACAAGTTGGCTCCAACATCATTGGATACTTGAGAAATCCTAGACAAACTAAGGGGACTAAGTGAATAGACCCATAGGACCTTCCTCAGGAAAGTACTAGGAGGCTTCCACTTAGGAATTGTATCCCATGTGGCTCAACAACATGTGATCAGTTTACATTCCTCCTCAGGAGAAATTAAACTCACAAGTTGGCTCCAACATCATTGGATACTTAAGAAAGAGGTGAGAAGAAAGAATGAAAGTCATTCATAGTGCCTTCCTCAGGAAAGTACCATGAACTTCCTTCAAACTTCAGGATCTCAAACCTCACAGACAGGGAACAAGACAAGCCCTGGGTCTCTGAATCTTGATCTACAATCTTCTCTCCATGATGCTCTCCATCAATATCTTCAAGGCAACACAAGCCCCTCAACAAATTCTCCAAAATGAACCCCAAAGATGAACAGATAACCCACAGGGGAGACAAAATCAATAGGCAACTTCAGAAAATACCTAAAAAATACTAAACTAATGGGGAAAAATCCAACAATTATTCATAAGGGTCCTCAACACCTACTCATAACATCCACAAAGGTCTCTACCTAAAAATCAAGATAAAACTCAATCAAAGAAAGGGATTCTTCACCTATGCACAATCTAAACCCTAATTAGGATACCCTACATCTACCCTAATTAAACTAATCAAGATTTAATTCTAAAATCCTAGAAAAAATCCTATGGGGAACTATGATTCATCATCTAATTGCACAAAAAAGAATGGATTAAAAACCCTAAAGGAAGGTTCTAAAATAATTCCTACAAAATCAAATACCAAATTAAGACTATTAAAAAGCTATTTATTTGGAAAATCTATTAAAAATATTAAACCTAAAAATAAAATCTCATTTTTATTTTTATAATTTTCTACACATTTTCATCTAGTCATAGAAAAAAGAAGAATTAAAAAAGAATTATTTATCATTTTTTAATGCATTAAACAAAACAGAAAACATTAAAAGAAAAAATAAAAGACTTAAAATGAATTAAAGGAGGGGGGGTGCAACAAGAAATACGCGCCAGTTAAATTCATTGGGCCAGCAATAAAGGGGGGTGGGAATAGCGCTGAGCCCAGAACGCCCTGATTAATGAAACGACCGTGTTTCATTTAGTTTGAAATTTCCCTCCAATCTTCAGACACGCGCACAGCCGTTGGATTGGACGAATTTGTCAAACGCTGGGAATGATCCAATGGCTATTGTTCATCGTCCCAAATGGGACCTAGGGTTTTCAGAAACCCTTCTCTCGCGCCCTAAACTTCTAGCTCTTCTATCTCTCTCCACACGCCACGGTTTGACACGATTCAAACACAAAAAATGCTCTACTAAATGAGCTCTACACAACCATACGTACACTTTTCCATAACTCGTCCTAGATTGTTCTAACAGAAAGCAACAAGATCGTGGTACCACCATGCTCACCTGAGATCCATCTTCACCAAACTTCAGTCTAATGATCTACAGATGTTCTATGAGTTACCCTTGCTATTCTAAACCAATTCATGCTGATTAAAATGCCCTAAACAACTAATTCTTGAAGATTCAAGAATCACACACCTGCCATGGAACCTCATGGAACAGGCTGTAACTCTCAGGGATGGATCCTCTAGCCTAGTACATCAACTCTATGACTACGAAACTAACTAAACTGCAATAATTTAAGAGATATAAGGTGAAGAAGAAACCTGTCAAGTAATGATGGAGGAGGCTCGTGGGGATGCTTGCAGGCCTTGGAATTGGTTCAAGATGATCCTACAATGGTCCTCAATCTTCTGTTTGCACTTGTGATGGTGGAGATGGCTTGTAGTGGAAGATATCTTGGATTGCTTCCACTTGAAGAAATTGCTTCAATGGCTATGTATCTCTCTCTCTCCTCTGACTTGGCTCAAGTTTCACCAACCTTTTATCACTCTTTGATGCACTCTTTATATATTGATGGTTGGATGCTTCTAGATTCATCTAGAAAAGTGTGGAAAGTTCTTGAAAGTTCCATGATATGCCATATTGGTTAGCTCATCTCCCATGCTTCATGCCTTGTAATTTGGTCTCAACATGTCCTTACATGAGTTATTGAGAAGTGATGAGTGAAAAACAAGTGTATCTTTTGGCTTATGTAGGGTTTTTCAACATTGCCTTCTTTTTCAAGTAATAAATTTCCAAAGGAACCTCATTTTTTAAGCCTCAAATGAAAATTCTACTTAAACCAAAGTTCTCAAAATGGTTTTTCCAATCAAAATGATATATTGGATGACCTATTTTGGATTTGTGGATCTCCCAAATCACTTTTCAATTTCAACTTTTCAAAGTTATAAGTCATTTTTAGTTCATTTTTGACCAATCATGTAATCTCATGCTATGAGCTTTTCCAACAATTTGTGACCTTCTTTCTAGACTTAAAATCACATTTTGAGCAACTTTCATGTTTTGAGTTTTTCCATTTGAGGCTTGGAAATAGGAGTTTTAGGCATTGGCTAAAATGACCTATAACTGACAAATGACCAAAATACCCCTGCCTTGTTCAAACCATAAGTTGAGTTCCACAAATCCAATCAAGGACTTCTACCACTCAAATTAAAGCTAAGAAGATCCTCTTCAACATTCATGTTGACCAAGAAATCATAGGAATCATCCTACTAGGGCAAAAGTTGTCTGCAAGTTGGGTGACTTTCAAGGACCCAGATTCACATACCTCTGCTGACCTGTAATTTGTCAAAACCATAACTTGAGCTCTGTAACTCCTATCAAGGACTTCCACCACTCAAATTAAAGCTAAGAACAAGCTCTACAACATTCATGTTGTGGGGAAGATGAGATATCAATCACATCTTGAGCTAAAACTGCCTGGAAGATAGGGATCAAATTAGGGTTTTTCACTGACAATCCTTGGGGACCCTGACTTGAAACTTCTCAAACTCCTCACTCATGATGAGTTGGACTAGGAATCATCTTTATATCATATCTATGCATCATTCCATGATCTCATGGCCCTTGGATTAGGTCTCAACCTTCCCCAAATCTTCAGTTATCCTAGGGTTGACCCAGTCAAAACCCTAATTCTACCATTCATGGTTGAATCTTCTGAATTCTTGCACAATGACATCTCAGGGCTTCATGATGGCTATCTAGACATCTCATAGGCTTTCTCAAAACATCAAGTTCATTCTCAAAGTCTCAGAATCATCTGAGGAGCACCCACAACTCTCAAGCTATGAAGCATACAGCCCTGGTTTCAACCCACTTCTTCTGAGGATCTCTTGAACTCTCTGATGAAGGTATCCATTTTCAAACACTTAATGAGTAAATAATTGTTGGTCAAATTTTGGGGTGCAACACATGGTATCTCAACCAAACCAGATAAAATGCAAAGAGGAACATAAGGATAACAATCCAATACCAAAACATATGCACCAACACAGAATTGTCATGTCATGTTGTCGCGGTGAAATTTGGATACCAAACTATTGATTAGTTTGAATCTTTATTCATTTGCAACCGGTCTTTGATTTATCCAAAGGAAAGGTTAAAGGAAGGAAAACCTATTTTGCATTGTAAACACAACGCGGAGAGAGATCTAAGGTTTGGGGGTTGGTTAAACTTAGGGAAGGTATTAGCATCCTAAGTTTTTGTAGTACTCTACAGGAACCTCTTGTTTTATGTTGTTTATTGCCAAGTTATTTGCTTAAGGGCAATGTTAAGGGTTAAAGGTAAAGAGAAAGACCTAAGGGGGTTAGTCCTAAGTATACTCGCCAAGACGTTGCATCTTGTGCCTACATATCCTGACGGGAGTGGAATCAGAGTATCTGTAGTTCCCCTAAAGGGTTTGAGGAATTATTGATTGTGAGTTAAAGTTCCAAAGGGAAATAAGCGTTCATATGGAAACATTTACTTGGAGTGCGAAGACTCCTATCTATGTTAAAAGTTGAATTGAAAAATGTGAAGGTGTGTCCACAGAGGGATGCCTAAAAGGTGAGTACGAAAACTCTAATCCTAAGGCAAGGATAAATGGAGAATGTCCGCGGAGGGACGCCTAAAAGGTGAGTACGGGGACTCAAGTCCTAAGGCTAGGGTGAGAGTAAAGATATTGACACGGGGGTCAAACATGTGAACCTTTCCTTTGGAGGGGAATATCGGTACAATATAGCAGAATAACAAAAATGTAAAAAGATACGGGGATTGCAATATGGAGAGGGTTATAGATTGAGAAATGAAGCGATTAAGTGGGACTAGGTGAAATTGTTTTTTATTTTGAGAAATTAAATGTTTTAATTATTTTTGAGAAAAATATTATTAAGTGAAAAATAATGGGCAAGGTTAGGATTAATTATGTTTTTTATTAGAATTTGGATTAAGTGAAAAGAGTACTAGACTAATTTATTTTAAATTGAAAAAGTTATTTTTTTGTGATTTTAAGACTTTTAGGTAATTTAGAATAAAATTGTAATTTTATAAATACAAAGGAGTATTAGAGTTTTCTTAGTAAAGGTTCAACTTAAGTTAAATAGAAAGATAAATATTTTTAAAACAAACTAAGTGTCTAATTTTTTTGAATAAAATCCCTTCTTTTTATTTTCAATGGGTAAGCATCTTTTGAGTTTTTAATTATTATTAAGAAGAAATAAAATTAAAACATTAAAATTAATCTAAACATTTTAAAAATATTTTTTGATATTGTAAGAATAAAATTCATTTTTAATTAATTAATTAATAAATTTTCAGATTTTTAATTAAGTTAAATAATTAGTAGTTAGCATGGTGTTAGTGGTTAGTTTTTTTATTAATAATAAACAATTATTACAATAAATAAAATAAAGAAAAATACTAAAAATTAAAAAAACACATAAAATAAAAAAAAAGTGGGCTGGGGTGATGAAATCCCCAGACCCGGCCCAGTTAATCAAAAGAGGGGGGAAAATTGGAAACCCTAAATCGATGTTCCCGGCGGCGCATCTCTCACTCCTTTCTTCCACGATCCATTCTTCTCTTCTTTCATCCTTCTTCTTTTCGTTCGCCTCTGATTCCTCCAACTCTCTCTCCGTCTTTTCTTTACCTGTTCATCTGTAAATAGACAATCAAAATAAACAGTTAAAAAACGGGCAATCTAGATATGGAGAGATGGATGGTATAGCCGGAGGGAAGCGTTTTGCGGCGCAGGTGGAATTGACGGAAATGGTGGACGTCGGAAAGAGATAAGTTCAAGCCCTTTTTCTCCTTTCACAATTTTAGTGATTTTCTGCGTTTCTATCTCTGC
The DNA here is from genome assembly GCA_963859935.3 of Lathyrus sativus. NCBI lineage: Eukaryota > Viridiplantae > Streptophyta > Magnoliopsida > Fabales > Fabaceae > Lathyrus > Lathyrus sativus. The sequence continues at coordinate 350,149,848 of OZ012739.1, read as the reverse complement.
AAAGTGTTGTATTCGTTTGTGAGTCTCTATTAGGGTTTGATGTGAATCTCTCTGCAAAATGTCCGTGTTTGTTTGTGGTTGTTGTTGTCCTTTATATAGGTTAATGTGTGGTTTCGAAATTGAATGTGGTTACTCCGAATTTGGGAAGAAAATATTTCATGGATATGATTGGAAAAACTTGCCGTTTTCTGAAATTCACTGTTAATCTCCTTCATTTGAATATCATACTTCCTACGAAGTTCCTCAATTTCCTTCTCAAAACTACATTATAGCTGTAATTTCATATCTTCATGTCTTTTCAGGTTTTGCTTTGACAATTTACGTATCCTTTCCAACTTATAACAAAGTGGATCATGGAACAAAGATGGAAAATTTCTTGAAGCTGATTGTGCTGGAGTTTGAATAGGATGATTATTGTTAACTCTGTGAGTTAACAATTTTCTTGTGTCTAATGTCTGGGCTCTGACTCCACCAGGCATAGGTGAATCAAGGACCATGTCTGAGACTGGAGGCACATCTTGACGCGAATGTGAATCAACTTCCAAATTCAAGGTAGGTTGCTCGGCAGCTTGATTTTGAACCTCAGCTGATGCCTCGGGAATCTGGCTGGGGAATGAATCTTCGTTGGTTGCTGCCTGATCTTCACCTCCAGCCGCCGAAGGCAAGTTAGAGATATCCTGGTTGGACGAAAGGAAACCTGAAAAAGGTAATGGTTGCACCTGCTCTGGAGGCTCCAAGATCAACGAAACTTGTTTGGGTTGATATGCAGGTAAAATATGAACTGGACTAGGTGGTGGTTCTACTGATGATAATGGCTGCCCGTGCACTTGTTTTTTTTTTTAGGCTCAATGGGACCCACTGCTCTAGATACTGAAGTCTCTTGGGACAAAGTGTTTTCTACCATAGTTCTGTCTACTACTTCCTAGTAGTCTGATGCAGTATTCTCATTCACCTCCACATTGTCTGTTAATTGACAATCAGCCTCTTCATGATTATTTTCTGGCACTACAACAGGTATTTGTCCATCAGTTATGGCCGACAAGACTCTACCAAGAACTTTTTTAATTGAAGATGGTGAAGGGAAAGTGCAACTAGATGGCCATTACTTGGACCAGAAGAGCTACGAGGCTTTGGTGATACCCTTTATTATTGCTACAGGTTCAGTTCCGGATGAATGGTGGATGAAGTTGGTGCACCCTCAACGGTGAGATCTCGATCGTGTCTCCGGCTAAGAGATAAGTATTCTCTTCTTCTACTTACAAAACTTTCAACGTGTTTTTGTTTTAGTTATAATCCCTTCTCTGATTCAAAGATGCCGCTAAGTCGTTCTGATGTTTTCCTTTTTTGGGATGCTCATCTTTGAGTGAAAGCTAAATTTGAATACATCCAGATTATCATGACAGGTCTGCGTTTTGGTGGTGTTTAATCATGTTGCTTGTAGCTGATGCTGAAGGTTGGCTGTTTGTGCCAATGAAGTCTGTTTGTCATCATCTGATACAATCTGGGGGTAATCAAGTCTCACTATGCTAAATTATTCTCGAGTTTGTAACTCCAGTCGTTCAATGATTCTGTTCTGACTTTATTGCATTGCAGATCATCGAAAAAAAGGAGTAGCTTTGATCGCATAAGTATGTTTCTTTGTTTGTTCGTGTTCAACAAAACTTGTGCTGCATGCCTCATTTAGGTCAGTTCATTTTGAAATTAAATTGGTGATATACGTGGAGTTTTTGTGCGTAATTTCTCGTTCCTGTTTGTGGTTTTGTTTGCAGGCTGTTGATGTCTATTACTCCTGTGGGAATTTCTGAGAGCGTTGCGGTATTTAACTGAGTCTGAGATACAACAATGAGCAGAGGTAGTCTTGAATGCTAATCTTGCTAAAACGCAAGTAGACCGCTGGTGTTTTGAACCAAAGTCGACGGTGGAGAAGCCAAGGCTTTAAGGTGAACAAAATTTATTGAGTTTTTTACCACTAATAGATTCTCACTTTCCTTCCTTCGATTTCCTAATTTCCTTTCATAAACCTTCTCTGCGGACGAGCTGCTGGGAGCGGATTGTGGAACTGAGTTTGATATCTCTACAAATCCCTTCTTGTTCTTCTCATAATATTGAATTTTTCGTACTGTTTTGTTTTTAATCAAGGGCCTGTATATGTAGTTTTCTCAGGGAGGTTTAGAAACATGAAGACATTCGTGCTAGGCGGCAGCTAACTTGCAACTGACGCAGGCGAGTTCAAGGCAAAAGTCGTCAAGAGAAATTCCCAGGGCTTGCTGCATTGGAGAGAATGAACTTCAGCCCTTAAGATTCTTTGGCATTTCATCTTTAATTTATACTTCATGGATAACTTCTCCTTATGTGTACTTTAGAAATCCAACTGTTTTGGGATTTTTATTGTAACTCAAAATCCCCCCCCCCTGTAAATTTAACGTGTAAATTTTGTACTTGGGACTTAATTGTCCTTACGAGAACATTTGAGATTCCAAATCCTTACACTTTATCTTGTGAACTTTTGTAAACTTTGAAAGGATCATTTGGATGTAAGTTTGAAGCTTTGGAAATTCCGAGGGTCTTACTAATGAATTGAAGCTGAAATTGAGAGTGAATTTGGTCACGTGTTTTGAACTTTTTTTTCATGCCAACAATTCTTTAGTTAAGCTTGAAGTGAAATACTCCAGAGCAAAGCGAGCTGAAAAATCTTGCACAAGAGTTTTTTCTGTGAATTGGTCTTTCTTTACCAATGAGTATGATTCTTAAACACAACTAGCCTTTTGAGAAGTCACATAAACAACTCTTTGAGAAGTAATTTGAATATGGATTTTATTTGGATTTAGTTAAAACCTTGATGAAAAACCCGTGAAACTCTTTTGTCACTTGCAGCATATCCTGATGTGAAACAAGACCCATGAAATCCAATGGTTTGAATTTTAAGAACCCCAAACAATTTTTCCTCTATTTTTGACACTCTAGAATCTTGTAATGAGGCGCATATATTATACCCCTTTATCTTGAAGGACCTTTGAAATCGAAGATATCCCTTTGCCATACAACACGCCACAACACTTCATTTGATCCCCAGACAAACATCCTTGGATTGACCATGAACTCATAAAAAAAACCTGTCCTTCTCTCCTATCCACCCGATCTCAGCGTGACTCGTAAGAGAGTTGGCTCCTGATGGGCATACACACAAGGGATTTATGACCACCAACCTTTCTTCAGCAAACCTACAAAATAAACACAAACTAGACAAAATGGTTAGTTATGCATAGGTGATGGATCAAGATGATATAGGAGAAAATGCACGAGGAGGTGGGATTTTAAGGTCAAAAATTAGGGTGTGACACATGTATAGTGAAAATGAGAGAATGCAATTTGAAAGCCAAATCATGAAACAAATATAACCAGGTTGAACAGACCTATCACACAAACCATAAACATCATCTTGAGTGTTTCCACACTTCAAGACTTGCCTCAAACCCAACAGAAATGAAAGTCACATATCAGCTGCTCATTTAAACATAAAAAATGCAAAATTGGAGACATAACATGATTGAAGAAGATTAGACCAAACAAACATCATATGCAAAAATCAAACATGTCTATGAATGATGTTACAACTCAGTTTGATCATGAAATGCACATAACACAAAAGTTAGTTACAAACTACAAGTGTGGCAGCTGTGGTTTTTCAAGACAGTTTGGCAGCAAAATGAGGTACAAGTTGGTCTAGCTATAAGGAAGTGGTCTCATGATAAAAAAAATAGCACATACACATCATAAATATGAAGGTAAATGAGTTCAAACTCAGAAATCAAGCATTTTGCAATTGGAACAAGATTTGGTATAGTCATGGCATACTAAGGTTTTGAAAAAGCAATTTGAAAGTGACAAGATGAAACAGGTGGACATAGGTCATACAATCAATACACACACATTATAAACATGGAAATGAAAGAGATCATATTTGAATTTCAAGCATATTTCCAACAGAAAAGAATTTGGCAGGTAGATGGTTATGAAGAAAAAGCTGTCTTGAGACAAACTTGGTACAGCAGGGCATCTTTTCAAAACAAAGAGGATCATGTCATGAAAACGATACAAACATACCACAAATATGCAAAGGGATAAGCTCATGCCTCAAAATCAATTCAAATCAACATCAAACAGAATATGGCATATTGTCGCTTACGCGAAAATAAGGTGCCGGCACAACAGAAGAGTCACCACCTTTCGTTATTTATCCCTCGGAGCGGGAAAGGAAACGATCGGAAAAACCTAACGAAAAAGGGTAAGACAAGGTCTTTGCAACCATTGTCTTGGTTCGGGAGTCGGTTACGCAAGGGGAAGGTATTAGCACCCCTCACGCCCGTCGTACTCGACGGGATCCACGCTTGTTGTGTTTACTGGACGGGTTGGTTTTATCTATCTACTTATCAAGGTTATCTTAAAAAGAAAAGAAAAGGACTCGGCAAAGTGTCGCACTTTATGCCTACATATTCTCATCAGAGAACGAGAAATCAGAGTCAACGTAGTTCGACCTACGACGGGTTATGGGGGAAGGTAGCTCGCCAATACATCAGTATTGTGCCTACGTACTCTCAACAGGTATGAGAGATCAGAGCTTACGTAGTTCGGGCCACTACGCATTATTTTCTGTCTTTTACGGAAGAAGTGTTTTTTATTGTGTTTTCAATTTCAATCGCACTAGAGACTATGACCTGAGAGTGAATGCGTCGCATGTCACCCAAAGGGTACCATACTAAACATCCAAACTGTGGAAAAGAAACTCTCCCACAATCCTTTCTCAGATAGCTTAAGGCTCGTAACGTATGAAAGAAATAATTCATGATTACTGTATCTTAAGCTGTTTTGAGATGAGAAGAGAGCAGGCTCAACTAGGAGGGAGACTATCAAGTCCTACTGTTGTCATGCCAAGGATTCATCCTATGGTTGTGGTTTGAACAGGGAACTCCTAGAAGTTGTCATGCATAGGTCTCAACCTAAAGTTCTATCATCAATTCCTTATCAAAGGAAATGAGAGTCCTAAGGGATCATGTCAATGATACACCGAAACAGATAAAGCATCAGCTTAAACAGTAAACAGTAATACAGTAAAATGCATGCAATGCAAGTGAGGGAGGAAATGTGTGTGAGGCATCAGCCTCCACAAGCTCATCTCGACCTCAAGCCAGAATGAATAACAGTAATCATACCGAAAGATAAAACATGCTATCAAGCAAAATACAGTAAACTGCAATCATACAGAAGAAATAAAGTCATGCTATCAAGCAAAACAAACCACATGGGCAAGGGAGCTAGGCTCTACCGAATACCCACAAGCAAAGCCACACAGTAACAGTACAAGCAGAGGGAGCAACTCAACCTCTAGTGCAATCATGCTCCTAGATTAAAGTTAGTCTAGATATGGACTTATTCTAATGCATCAAGCAAGTCAAACAAGGCACATCAATACAGAAGAAAACAGATAAGAAAGAAGATCAACTCCTCTCTTAACTCCAAGCTTCAGCTCTTCTAACAGCAACTCAGTCTTCAGACTTCAATCACTCTTGACAAATATCAATTTGCTTCTCCAGGTTTCAACCCTTCCACATAAGTTTCAACTTATCTTCTTCTTCAAGCTTTAGCTCCTTAATCAGTTCCACCTTCAGGCTTCACCATTAACCACAAGTATCAACTTGATTCCTTCAGGATATCCAAGCTTCAAAGTAAGTATCAACTTATCCTTTGTTCTTCAAGCTTCTGCTCCTTAACCAGTTCCACCTTCAGGCTTCACCCTTAATCACAAGTATCAACTTGATTCCTTCAGGATTTTCAAGCTTCAAAGTAAGTATCAACTTCCTTTGATCTTCAAGCTTCAGCTCTACAGTCAATCTCAATTGAATCCTCTTCCTAAGTATCAACTTAGTCTTCAAGCTCTCAAGCTCTCTTTGCTTTACCAGTCTCAACTTGGTCTTCTCTTACTGCAAGCTTCAGCTTCTTAGAGTAACCTTCAATCACTTATAAGTATCAACTTCATCCTTCAATCTTTAAGCCTCAGCTCTTCATTCAGTCTTTACTGGATCTTCATTGGGTCTTCAAGTATCAACTTGATCCTGCTCTTCTTCAAGCTTCAGCTGGAATGGCAATGCTCAAGGAATCATCCTCTTCCACACTCTTCAATGAAGTATTCATCTTCAAGCCCAAGCTCAACATCTCTCAAGATACTCAAACCAGAGGAAATCACTTAACTGGATAAGCTAGGGTGTTAAACTGCTTATTGATCACCAAAGGTGACCTATAAGGGTTCAACATCAAAGGAATGGTTCCCTCAAAAGTTCTACTTCGTAGGTAGCTTCACTTATCCCTCCAAAGGAGAGAGGTGAATACCATGGAAGGACTTTGAATCATAGGGAGGAATGGAGGTGAAAGATACCATCCATGTTTAAGAAAGAAGTTAACTAGGTCTAAGCTCTTCCTAATCCCTAACCCTAAAACAACAACAAAACAAACAAGGCTTTCAAGCTCTCAAGCTCCTCAATCAATCTCCAAGTCTTCTACTATGCTCCTCAATGCTTCTCAATGCTCCTCAATGCTCCTCAAAGAAATACCAAGCTCTCCAAGCCCACAAAGCAAAGCAAACAAAAATACAAGCCCACAAAGGCAACACAAACAACCATCAAATACAAAAATCACTTAAAAATAGTATACCACTATATTAAAACCTAATATAATTTCTAGGGGATCCTATATACCTACCCTTAATACCCTATATGTCCCAATATCTAACTTGACCTAGAAACCCAAAATTCTAGTGTTATTATGGACCTATGTTGAGGACTAACCTAAATCTACACAACCTAAAATCATCTAATCAAAACTAATTAAACATTCATCACAAAATTATGAAATAAATCCAGGGGGGAGCTAAGGTTCTAATCTAACTATCCTAAAAAGAATGGCCTAAAAATATGAAGGGAACTAGCTAAACAAAATTCTACAAATCTATGCATCAACATAAAAGAATTAAAATGCTATTAAAAGAGAAAATACACAAAAAATATTAAAAATGCATGAAATGCAAATATTATGGTTTTATAATTTTCTAGACATTAACATGAAATGGGAGAAAAAATCTCCATGCAAAAATCATCATTTTTCCATTTATTATGATTTTTCAAAGATTAATGAAAAATGGAGAAAAAGAAATTAAAATATGAAGACATTGGTGTGAATAGCAAGTATGTGTAGTACAATTCATGAATGGGCTCAAAATGGGGGTACAATTAGTAAACACGCTAGGCCCAGTTTTCATCAGAAAATCAAATGAGAAAATATAGAGAAAAATGGAAAATACACGGTGCAGAAAGCAAAGAAAATCAGTACAAAATCCAATGGGCCATGACTTGGGGGTGTGAATATCAAATGAGCCCAATCCCCCTTTTAATGAAACGACGCCTTTCATGGTGTGTTCAGAATTCCCTCTCCAAATGAAATTAAATCTCAGCCGTGAGATCTCCAAGCAGTCAACGAGTCTTGCCTCATCCAATGGCTGCGTCTTCATCTTCTTCCTCCAGCTAGGGTTCAAAGGAGGAAGCCATGGAAACAGAGCTTCAAGCTCAATCTTCACCAATGCGTATCACCTCAATTCTCCATGAAAAGTTAAGATTTAAAACCCTAACCTATCCAGAATTTCACCCTGAATCTAACCATGGCCTTGAAATCAATTGAATCATCCTAAATCTCCAAACCCGATCCAAGATCAAAGATAAGCTCAGACATCAACTTCAACAATTCTTGCAATTAATTACCTCAGAATGATCACCACCTCACACTGATTAAATCTTGATATCAAATTCATGCTATAGCTCACCATAACTCGAGTTCTTGGTCAAAACAACAATGGTTTCATCAACTGAAACCTCACCAATTGCTCTCAAACGCTTCAGAATCCATCACCTAACTGTCTCTAACCGTTCTAACCTAACAATTCTTGCTAATTATGCCTAAATCATGGTGTAGAAGAAAAGTTACTAACCTGTTGAATCTTGATTAACAGATGGGGTAAACCTTCACTTCAAGCCTTCAAACTCTTCAGAATCAATCCTTGAATGATGATCTTGCTACTGTTTGCAAAAGTTTTGATGGAGAATGCTTGAATCTCAGAATTCGATGGTGACTTGCAACCTTCAAAATCCAAAAGCTATCTCCTCAAATCTCCATGGTTTTGCTCTCAATTTGGTCTGCACAGCTTCAATATGATCAGAGGAATGTGTTTGGATTGAAAGAATGAATGGAAATGGATCAGAATGTGGATTTTGATTTCAACTTGCAATGGAAGCAAGTGAAATGGCTATCTCTCTCTTCTCTCAAATCTCTCACCAACCTTGCATCTGAGCAAGTTCTAAATCATATATAGAATGGTTTAGACTCATCTAGAACCATCTGGAATCATTCAATGAGAAATTGGAATTCTCATGTCATGAGTTTATGGATTCATCTCATCTCACATGCCATCTCATGCCATAGCCCTTGCAGCCCTTGTAACTGACTTGAAATTCTCCCTAAATGAGATATATGGTGTGTTAAAACCCTTTACTAGCTTGTACATTGCCTATCCTTATGTTTTGCATTTGTGCCTTACTATGCAAGCAACCAATTTCCAAAGCAGCCCCATGATCTAGGCCTCAATTCAAAAAAGTGGCTGAACCATTATTCTTAGAATGTCTTTTAGAGTCAAAATGACCTATTATATGCCATGGTTTGGATGTGTAACTTGGAATTTCCAATTTCCAACTTGAACTTATTTAACTTATGCCTCCATTTTAGGTCATTTTTATCACTTTTTGCTACAAGCCTTTTCAACATCTCATGACCTCCTTACTAGCCTTAAAACATCATTTAAGCAAGTTTGATGTTGAATATTTTTCCATTTGAAGCTTGGAAATAGGAGTTATGGCCTTATGCTTGAAATGACCTATAATATCCAAATGACCAAAATGCCCTTGACTTGTCAAAGTCATAACTTGAGTTCTACAAATCCTATCAAGGACTTCTAGTACTATCTAGAAAGCTAAGAAGATTAGGAACAACATTCATGTTGACCAAAAGTTCATAGGAATCATCATTCTTGGGCAAAAGTTGGATGCAAGCTGGGTGACTTTCAAGGCCCCAGATTCACATACCTCAGATGACCTGTAACTTGTCAAAGTCATAACTTGAGCTCTACAAATCCTATCAAGGACTTATAGTACTCAAATTAAAGCTAAGAGCAATCTCTACAACATTCATGTTGGGGGTAAGATGAGATGACAATCACATCTTAAGCTAAACTGCCTTGAAGATAGGGATCAAACTAGGGGATTTTACACTGTCAAGCCTTAGAAACCCTAGCTTAAAACTTCTCAAACTCATCAATCATGATGAGTTGGTCTAGGAATCATCCTTATAGCATCTCAATGCATCAATCCATGATCACATGGCTCTTGGATTAGGTCTCAACCCTCTCAAAATCATCAGTTGACCTAGGGTTGACCCAGTCAAACCCTAATTGCACCACTCATGGCTGAGTCTTCTGAAACTTGTACAATGACCTCTCTAGGCCTCATGATGGCTTTCAAGACATTTCATAAGCTCTCTCAAAGCTTCAAGTCCATCCTCATGGCCTCAGAATCATCTGAGGAGCTCCCACAACTCTCAAGTTAGGAGGCACACAACCTTGGTTTCAACCAATCTCTCTGAGGATCTCTTAACTTCTCTGACAAAGATATCAACCTTTGAACATTTGAATAACCCTCTTGGCTAGCTTCACAGTCTTGATTGGTACTCATACCTCTTGATCTATTGCCCCCATATCAATGAGATGCAGATGATAATGCTAGTGAACACAAGCTAGGTAAATAAATGTTGGTCAAATTTTGGGGTGCAACAGCTACCCCTATTCAAACAGCTTGAACCTGACTGGGTGAGAAGCGAATGACTCTCAGCCAATCAAGGTGTGAGACGGTTGAATACCGATAAACCCAGAAATTTGCCAACTACACAAGTACACGGTACTCTGATGGGAACAAATCTTCGAGAACTGAAATAATAGCTGCACGACAACTAGCTGGAGAATTGGTCACACGGTAACCGGTCATACGTGGTCGATCATGCCATCAGGCATCACGATTCCTCGGGACTCATCAAGTCAACCATCAGGTTGATCATGCCATCAGGCATTCAAAGAACTTTCAGGCATCAGCCGGACTTCATCAGCAAGTCAGGAATAGAATTCTTGGTCAATCATGAACCAATTGGGAATATCCAAACCTCTGCCATCAGGCACTGCGCATCAGCTGAGAGAACTGCTTCATTAACACATTCAGACTTCAATCATGAAATCTTCAGGGGAAGTTTCAACTTCGCTGTTTAGAAACCTGCTGGGGATGTCGCATCTCCGCTGGGGATTCTGGAGAACTATCAAGTTACTCCGCTTCGGGGATCCAGAAATCATTCTGGATGAATCAACTCTGCTGAGGACTTCAAGAATTATCTTGGACAAATAACTCCGTCGGGGCTTCAAGAATCATCTTGAACCGATAACGGTGCTGGAGATTTCAGGAATCATCCTGAGCAAACACTCTGCCGGGGACTCTAAGTATCAACTTGCGCAACCAACTCTGGAGACTGCACCGGGGGTCTTAAGAATCATCTTAAGCAAGCGACCTCGCTGGGGACGTCAAGAATCATCTTGAGCAGGAGACTTCGCTGGGGACTTCAAGAATCATCTTGAGCAGGAGACTTCGCTGGGGACTTCAAGAATCATCTTGAGCAAGCGACTTTGTTGGGGAGATTTCAAGAATCATCCTGAGCAATCAATTCTGCGGCGGAACACCTGCAAAACAAGAACGGTAACAACCTGGATCATGTTTATTATGCATATGCTTCGGCAATGACGCAATGCTCCACACGGTGGAAATGCTACGCGTTTATGATAAATGCTATGCAGTCATGCACAATGATGCGATCCCGTCAGTAAAATAAATGCCGAAGGGAGAATCCTCCTGTCAAGGAGAAAGAACTACTCAGATAGAGGAATCATCCTGCCGAGGAGAACACGGTCACGCCAATCTCAATTGGACTCCGCAGGGGAAACAACTTCAGTTGACTGCTGCAGGGGAACAAAGCTCTACGAGAACCCGGACCTGCTGAGGGACGGCGATGTCAATCGCAGGAATAAACTGCATAGCCTACACGGCTACTTCCTTGGAGATAACGACTCTGACGGGGAAACACAGCATCAGCTATTCCACACTCTACTGGGAAAAACCAATCATGGTCTGAGCAGCTTCCAAGGATTCGGCTCTCTTGGGGATCTGCACACTCGGCTGAGGAAGGAGAAATAATTCTGCTTGCTGGAGAGTACGACTCTGTGGGGAATCTCAATTCCGTTGGGGAAGAAGGAATCATCCGACTTCAGGGGAGAGTACGACTCTGGTGGGGAATCTCAATTCCGCTGGGGAAGAAGGAATCATCCGACTTCGGGGGAGAGTACGACTCTGGTGGGGAATCTCAATTCCGCTGGGGAAGAAGGAATCATCCGTCTTCGGGGGAGAGTACGACTCTGGTGGGGAATCTCAATTGCGCTGGGGAAGAAGGAATCATCCGTCTTCGGGGGAGAGTACGACTCTGGTGGGGAATCTCGATTCCGCTGGAGACTTCAGTCTTGAGCTATCAACTGCTGCACGCTTCGGCGAATGACTCAGCTGAGAAGATGATGTTCCTTCAGGATACGTCTGATTGGGGAGAGAATCTTCTCCGCCTGGGGAGACATATCAATGCTCACGATCTCACGTTCAGACTCTGCGGGGAGAGGCTGCTGAACTTTGCTGGAGAAGGAGGAATCATCCTGCTTGGGGATACGTACGGCGCACTGTCTGGAATATGCTACACCTGTAACAACACAAACAAACAGACAAGATACCCTTCTCAAAGGGACCTATCAAGGTTATCATCTTGTGACAATGGTCAAGTAATTCATTGTTTCAACAATCAGTGGCCTAGGCCAGTAAGTTTATGTATGCGCATTTTATCAAAAACATCGGCGTTCTTTTTCGCAAACAAAATAGATAAATGCTAAACAGACAAACAGAATTGCTGAATAGTATGCATTTTATTGATAACGAACCCCTGAATGGGTAAAAATGTTTTACAACAGATGCAAGCTCCTGGAATGAGGAAGCCGCGCAAAAATAAAACATAAATATACATCAGTATATGCAAATGTCGATAACGAGGCGTAGACGAACACCATGAGTTGATCCCTCTATGACCCACTCGACTTCGATACTTCTCCGACGCTTCAGCTTCAGAAGAGATTGATTCGGATAAACGGCCCTCAGGTCTTCCAAACCACTAAACAAAGAAAGTCCACACGCGAAACGCAGTCATTTGCTTTCTCAAATCCCTAACTTTTGCGTGAACCGCCCTTTGCGGGTTTTCAGCTCACCGGGATACCCTTTTTTGCCAAAGTCGCCCATCTGGGTTTTCGACTTTGCGGGTGTACATTCTTTTCGATTTATATCCCTAATTTTTGCCCGAACCTTTTTCCTTTTTTATGGTTCGCCGGGATACCCCATTTTTGCCTGGACTCTCTTTTTACCGTCCAGCGGGTCGCTTTCAAGCAAAGTATTTTTTAACTACGTCCGCGTTCATCGGGGATGCAAAATCTTCACCATCCATCATGGATAACAACAAAGCTCCTCCCGAGAAGACCTTGTTGACGACGTACGGACCTTCGTAATTGGGAGTCCACTTGCCCCGGTGATCGGAGTGTGGAGGAAGAATCTTCTTTAGGACGAGATCATCCGTCTGAAAGCTTCTAGGACGCACCTTCTTATCATAAGCTTTCTTCGTTTGGCTTTGGTACAGACGACCAAACACAATCGATGCTAACCTCTTCTCGTCCATCAGGCTGAGTTGGTTCAGTCGATTCGTAATCCATTCTGCCTCGTCGAGTTTCACATCAACCAAAACTCGCAAAGAAGGGATCTCCACTTCTAATGGTAGGACTGCTTCCATACCGTACACCAAGGAGAAAGGATTTGCCCCGGTCGACGTACGTACCGTCGTACGATAACCGCGCAGTGCAAATGGCAACATCTCGTGCCAATCTTTGTAGGTCACAACCATCTTCTGAACAATCTTCTTTATGTTCTTATTGGCCGCTTCTACGGCGCCATTCATCTTCGGCCGGTAAGGAGATGAGTTGTGGTGTTCAATATTGAAACTCTGGCACAGCTCCTTCATCATCTTGTTATTCAGATTCGAACCATTATCGGTAATGATCCGCTCGGGAATTCCGTAACGACAGATGATATCCCTCTTTATGAATTTAGCCACCACCTGCTTGGTCACATTAGCGTATGAGGCTGCCTCCACCCACTTGGTGAAGTAGTCGATAGCTACTAGAATGAAGCGATGACCGTTAGATGCAGTGGGCTCGATCTTGCCTATCATGTCGATGCCCCACATGGAGAACGGCCACGGGGAGGACATGACATTCAACGGGCACGGCGGCACATGAACTTTATCAGCATAAATCTGGCATTTATGACATCTCTTTGCGAATTTAAAGCAATCTGATTCCATCGTCAGCCAGTAGTATCCTGCTCTCAGGATCTTTCTTGTCATAGCATGCCCGCCGGCGTGCGTGCCAAATGTGCCTTCATGGACTTCTTCCATGAGCATACTCGCCTCTTTCTCATCTACACATCTGAGTAGCACGAGATCGTGGTTTCTCTTATACAGAACTCCATCAGGATTGAGATAAAAATTTCCTGACAGCCTCCTCAGAGTCTTCTCATCCTGGGTTGACACACCCGCAGGATATTCCTTAGTCATAAGGAAAGTCTGGATGTCATGGAACCATGGCTTGCCGTCGGCGGCTTCCTCGATTGCAAAGACGAATGCAGGTCTATCAAGACGAGAAAGGACAATTCTTGGAGCCTCATTCCAAAAATTGACCTTATAATTGAAGCCAGTGTGGCTAAGGCATCAGCCATCTGATTTTCTGCTCTGGGCACATGATGGAGTTCCACTCGATCAAAGAACGGAAGTAGCCTTCTAGCATAGTTCATGTACGACACCAAATTCGATTGACGAGTCTCCCACTCCCCTTTAATTTGGTTGATCACAAGCGTCGAGTCACCATATACGTCTAGGTTCTTGATTCTCAAATCAATTGCCTCTTCTAGACCCATAATCCATGCTTCGTACTTCGCTTCATTATTGGTGACTGGAAATGTCAGTCTCGCAGTGAACGGGATATGGGATCCGTGGGGAGTCGTGATGATCGCCCCGATACCACTTCCGTAAGAATTAACCACCCCGTCGAATATCAATTTCCACTGGGATTTCCTATCTGGCCCCTCGTCGGGCAACGGCTCATCGCAATCCTTCGCTTTGAGAAACATGATATCCTCATCAGGGAATTCAAATTTCATCGGCTGGTAATCCTCGATCGGCTGTTCGGCAAGGTAATCAGACAATACGCTGCCCTTAATGGCCTTCTGGGAAACGTACTGAATGTCATATTCCGTCAACACCATTTGCCATCTGGCAATCCTGCCCGAAAGAGCCTGCTTCTTGAAGACGTACTTGATTGGATCCATCTTCGAAATTAGCATGGTGGTGTGATTGAGCATGTACTGTCGTAAACGTTTGGCAGCCCAGGCTAGTGCGCAACACGTCTTCTCCAGCATCGAGTATCGAGATTCACAGTCAGTGAATTTTTTACTCAAGTAGTAAATGGCATGCTCTTTTCTGCCCGTCTCGTCGTGCTGACCGAGAACACACCCCATACTATTCTCAAGAACTGTCAAGTACATGATTAATGGCCGTCCAGCCACTGGGGGTATCAAGATTGGAGGTTCCTGAAGATACTGCTTTATCTTATCGAATGCCTTCTGGCAATCCTCATTCCAGGTAATCGCCTGATCTTTCTTTAAAAGCTTGAACATCGGTTCGCACGTGGCCGTGAGCTGAGAAATAAACCTTGCAATGTAGTTTATTCGGCCCAAGAAACCACGAACTTCTTTTTCTGTTTTTGGCACTGGCATTTCTTGTATGGCTTTTATCTTCGCAGGATCAACCTCGATGCCTCTTTCGCTCACAATAAACCCCAGTAACTTTCCGGACCGTACTCCGAAAGTACATTTGTTAGGATTCAGCCTCAACCTGAACTTCCTAAGCCTCTCAAAAAGCTTCAGCAAATTGACCAGATGTCCCTCCTCCATTTGGGACTTTGCAATCATGTCATCAACATAGACTTCAATCTCATGATGAATCATGTCATGAAACAAATTAACCATTGCTCATTGGTAAGTGGCCCCTGCGTTCTTCAGACCGAAGGGCATTACCTTGTAGCAGAATGTTCCCCATGGAGTGATAAACGTCGTTTTCTCCATGTCCTCCGGCGCCATCTTGATCTGGTTGTAACCGGAGAAGCCATCCATGAACGAAAACACGGAGAACTGGGCTGTGTTGTCGACCAACACATCGATATGAGGCAGCGGGAAATCGTCCTTAGGGCTCGCCCTATTCAAATCCCGATAATCGACGCACATGCGTACCTTACCGTCCTTCTTCGGTACAGGCACTATGTTGGCGACCCACGGAGGGTAAGTGGTGACCGCTAAGAAGCCAGCATCAAGCTGTTTCTGCACTTCTTCTTTGATCTTAATGGCCATATCTGGTCTCGTCCTCCTAAGCTTCTGCTTAACGGGAGGACAATCTTCTCGCAGCGGCAAGTGGTGGACCACGATGTCCGTGTCAAGTTCGGGCATATCTTCGTATGACCAAGCAAAGAAGTCACTATACTCTCTCAGCATTTCGACCAATCTCTGCTTGACATCATTCTGCAATGCAGCCCCTATCCTGATATTTCTGACGATTTCTTCAGAACCCAGATTCACGATCTCAATCTCCTCTTCATGAGGCAGAATAACTTTCTCCTCTTGTTTCAACAAGCGGGCCAACTCTTCAGGAAGGTCTTCGTCCTCATCAATCTCTTCTTCGGCTTGATAGATCAGGCAATCAAAGTCGAAGTGAGCCGTAGAAGGTCCAGAGTCGATGTCATTTGTTATGTGGATCCTGCAATAACAAGGGTTAAGTTTAAAACAAGGATGTGCAGGTTAGCACAAACCCCATTGCCATTTTACTGTTTTTCAAAACAAATATAAAACAGGAATAACAGAGATCACAATATTTGAATACGAAGAAAACGCCTTTGATTTATTATCAAAATGCATGTACATAATCCAACAAGGCCCTGACAATAAAACCACTATGCCCCGGGTAGGACATAGGGTTGTACAATGATTGGAAAAAGTAAATCATTACTCTTCGCTTGTCATCTGGATGATATCCTTGACAGACCAATTGTTGAGGCTCTCGCCTGGCTTGCTTGGCTAGATCCAAGAGTCGAGGTCACAGTCGCTATCTCCGCTGTCTCCAGACACCTCATTGATGCTTTCGAAAATTACTCCGCCACTGGTAAACTGGATCGGCCCCTTACCTCGCGACGCACTGCTAGAAGAAGAAGAAGCTTCAGCTCCAGGAGAATATCCCAACCCAAACTTATCTTGTTTGTTAGGTATGTATAAAATTCACCCCCAGCCTGGGGTAGATCCGGCTTGGACAACGGCCCGAGCTTCCTTGAACAAGGAGAGAGTCATCTCTGGCTTTTCTGTGACCACAGGAGCTACGTCCTTTACTTTGACAGCTTCGAACGCTTGGCATAGAGTCTCATGGATTTCGCCATCCATTTCCACATACTTGAAGGACGAAAAATGGCTCACCATTATGTCTTCCTCGCCGCAAACGGTTACGATGCTTCCTCCGACAGCATATTTGAGCTTTTGGTGCAACGTGGAGGTCACGGCACCAGCAGCATGGATCCACGACCGGCCCAAGAGACAACTGTAGGCAGGCATGATGTCCATAATATAAAAGACCGCGTCGAACGTTTCCGGACCGACTTGGATCGGCAGGGTCACCTCCCCGAAAACGTGGCGTTTAGTCCCATCGAACGCCTTCACAACCAGATCACTGGGTGTGCAGATCAATCCACGAGTATCCAACTTCATTAATGCCTTCTTCGGAAGAACATTAAGAGACGAACCCGTGTCCACCAACACGTGCGACATAATCGTGCCCCTACACTCTATCGAGATGTGCAGGGCGCTATTGTGATTCCTCCCTTTTGGCGTCAGCTCTAGGTCTGTGAAACCTAACCCATTTCCAGCATTAACGTGGGCTACAACCTCTTCTAGCTGATTTACCGATATTTCTTGCGGCACATATGCGGCGTTCAACACCTTCACCAGCGCGTTGCAGTGTGCTTCAGAACACAGCAATAAGTTCAGGATGGAAATCTTCGAGGGCGTCTGATGGAGATGATCCACAATCTTATAGTCACTCTTTTTAATCAGCCGCATGAACTCCTCGGCATCTTTAACAAGCAAGTCTGTTTCTGCCCCACGCGGGATCTCTTCAACGACTTTACTTTTACCTTTATCGGCCGCACCAGCTCTGACCGCTTTATCCGCCACGACCTCTGGTGGTGCAAACACTCTTCCGCTGCGGGTAATGCCACTGATTCCCGCAAGGTTCTCCACAGTCGACCCAAACGGTTCTAGCTCCAACTTCTGGCCGTTGCAGTAGACTTCAGCCCCGTAATGCCACGGAACGGCGTTAGTGCTCTCGAAGGGTATTGGCCCTGCTTTGGGGATAGTGATTGTGGGTGGTCTGGGCGCAGAAATAGTTATCGGCCGGCGAGGGATGGTGATGGTGGCAACTTCATCGGCCTGCTTCAGCACTACCTCTCCTGATCCACTTTCAGCCCTCCGGCTAAACTGCAGAATTCCCTCAGTCATCAGACTTTGGATCCCTTCTACCAACTGCTCACATCCATCAGAACGTGTGGCACAGTCCATACATAGCTCTCCGCAACCTGGAAAGAACCATCTTTTCAGCAACTTAGCTTTAATGAAGCTAAGCGGCGTCTTTAGATCTCTGACGTCAGTCAACCAATCCGAACTCTCTTCTTTGATAATGGCGTTCACTCCGCCTCCCCTATGATTCGGCATAGGATTCTTCGTGACATTGGGCACATTGTCGGAGAAGTTGATAATCTTGTCATCCACCATGTCCTGCACCTTATGCTTGAAGGCTTTGCAGTTCTCTATTGTGTGGCCTGGTGCCCCTGAGTGGAACTCACAAGTGGCATTCGCGTCGTACCCTGGCGGAGGTGCCCCTGTCAAGGGAGCCAGCGTCCTCTTCTGAATCAACTGTAGCTAAAGCAAAGTCTGCAAGAGTTGCGCGTACGACATGGGCGGTGTCTCGAAGTGACGGTTCGCCAAAGATGCCCGATTCTGATACTTCCTGTATCCCTGTTGATTCGGTTGCTGCTGCTGCGGAACTGCTGGAATATTTATACTGGCCACCTGCTGGTGAGGGCCTTTACCCTTCCTTCGAGCGTTGGTCACAGCGCTCGCTTCGCCCTCTCGTCTTTTGCCAGCATAAGGTTTCTTTCCTCCTCCTCCAGCTGAGGATGACTCACCTTGAATTTTCCCGATCTTGATCCCATTTTCGACGTGCTCGCCCGTGATAATGAGATCTGAGAACGTCCCAGACATACCGCTGACTAACTTCTCATAGTAAACCCCTGGGAGGGTGGCTACAAACATCTGCACGAGCTCACGTTCCACCATCGGCGGCTGAACCCTAGCTGCCAACTCACGCCACCGCTGGGCGTATTCCTTAAACCCTTCATTATTCCTCTGTGACAGGTTCTGCAGCTGAACTCGATTCGGGGCCAAGTCGCTATTGTATTGGTAGTGGTGCACAAATGCTTCAGCAAGATCCTTCCATGTGCGCACACTAGTGGGCTCCAGACCCATGTACCACTCAAGGGATGGCCCAAAAAGGCTGTCTTGGAAGAAGTGCATCAGCAACTTCTCGTCTTCGGAATGAGCAGACATCTTCCTGTAATATGATCTTAGGTGGACACGAGGGCAAGTGGTGCCCTTATACTTTTCAAAGTCAGGTACCTTGAACTTGGGAGGCACCTTGAAATCAGCAATTAATCCCAGCTTGGACATATCAACGCCCAAAGTATTCTGATTCTCGATATCTCTCATTTTATCTTCAAGTGCTTTGAATCTAAGCCGCGCTTCAGCATTCAGCTCCCCTTCAGCACCTCTCTGAGAGAACACATCATCCTGACGATCCTCTAACCATGGCTGAGGCACAAACAGATTCCCGACGCCTGCATTGCCGTTGCCCGGCCCGACATTGACATTAGCTCCTAGACTCCCATTACCGACACCCGTCGTATTGAGTCCGATGTTGGTCATCACATTGCCGTTAGCACTGCCGTTTCCCCTGGTCACGGGAACACCATTCTGTGGAGTTTCAACTGGTGGAGGAGTAGGCACAGTCCCACCATGGAGTATTCCGTTTCTATCAACCCTCGAAATCAAAGGCTGAACCAAAGTTCTGAGCTGATCCTGGCCATTGGCGACCGCTTGCATGAGCTCCATGAAGCGATCCATCCTTTCGCGGAGTTCCTGAACATCAGTTTGCACTTGCTCCATGATTCTGGTCTGATTAGCTCTAGTCGGATAACAGTGAATAGGTCTCTGATCAATCCTGGAACCACCTGAATCAACCTGGGAAACCTGAAAAACCTGAAAAAACCTGAAAAAACCTGAAAAAACCTATGACAACCACAAAAGGGTTAGGAAAAACAACAAAATGCTTGTCATGCAAATGCATGCGTGTGTCTGTGTGTTAGGGATATCCCCTCCGATCCTAGTGCCTGAGTGCCAGTGCTGATAATAAGGAGAAGTCCGAGTCCAATCATGGAAATAACAATCCCATATATAAAGAAAGCCCATCAAGGCAGTACATAGCATCAGCGAGTACAAGATGAATCAACAGCGTGACCTCAGCCAACAAGCCTGGTGATGGTCAGCATACAACAATGATCAAAACAAAAGGAATACAAATAGTCAAGCACGGCCACAGGCGCGATACTCTTCCAACAACTCCTTTGTTTCTGGATGATCCGGCAGCGTGAGTAACCCCTCGACGAGTAACTCCCTTTGCACAATGGTGTACTGAAGTCCTTCGACCGAACCTTCCCATGCTCCTTCACCGAAGCAATCTTCTAACTTCCGCTTCTTGGACTCAAACGTCAGCTTGCGCTCCTTCAGGTTAGCGAGAGCTTTGTTGAGCTGGCCTTCGGCGGCGTATCTGCGAGCGGTTTCTTCATCAAACCTCTTCTCACGGTCTTTCACCTGGGCTTCCAGCTTGGAGATCTGTAGCATCAGCTTATCCTCCCGCTCTTTCCTGGTGGCCAGGGAAGCCTTCTAGTGCTGGTTGAACTTGGATATCCTCCGATATGCTTCGTCCAAGTGCTGATTCTTCGTAGCCAATACGTCGTTGACAACTTTGAAGTCTTGACCCATGCGTTCACACTCGGCTATCTGCTTAGTCAGGTTTGTCCCCAGCCGGTTCACCAGCTTTGTTTTCCTTTTGAAAGAATGAACGGCTTCGTTCCTCTCGCTTCAGAGCTGAGCCAATTCTTTCTCCAGTTCCTCGTTTGCCCTCTTCAATTCGTCTCGCTCAGCTAACACCTGATTATGCTGCTGGATGGGCACAGTAGTAGGCTCTTCCATCATTGGAGGGCTTTCTGGCTTGGCATGAGGAAACGACATCCCTATAGCACTTGCTCTGGCTCTGACCCAAGTCACGTACGGAGGGTAGGCTTGATTGTTGCTTCTTCCCAGCAATGGTTTTCCTTGCTTACTGATACCATTCCACGCGCGCTGAAGCTTGGATAACAGATCCCCTTCCAGAAGACCAGTGAGGTACAACGATTCCTGCACCTCTTCATCCTTCGGCGGAGTTCTCAAAGCATACGCGAACTGTCGGACCAAAAACAACGGATTGTAGTTTATACAACCCTTCCTGCCTATCAAAGGCACGTTTGGAAACCCGCTGCAGCTGAAGATCACCTCAATACCCAACCTATCTCTGTCAAACCAGTCAATATCCTCTGCAGATAAACTCATCAGACGCTCGGACCACTCAGCTGTGGTTGCAGACGAAACAAAAGGACCCCTCTTGGGCAGATGACTATCAAGCCATTTATAAAGCAGGGGTACACAGCATGAGACATTCTTGCCCCTCCTGTTCTCGTTTTTGTAGTGGATAGAATGGTAGACATCTCCTATTAAGGTAGGGACTGGATTCCCTGAAGCAAAGATGTGAAACGCATCAAAGTCTACAAAATCGGGCATGTTAGGGAACAGAATGATGCCATATATGCACAGCGCAAGAATGGCGTTGAACGCGACCCAACATCCGTCCTTGGCGCACTGCTGAGCCTTTCCCACTAAAGACTGCAAGGAGAACCCGGGAACCTTGTTCCAACTAGTCAATACCAACTCGGAGGCATTCAGATGAAGCGAAGGAGCTAAACCAGCCAGATCAGGCTCAGCATCCATATGAACAAAAGGCATCTGCCTCTTGATAGGCACACCTAGAAAATCAGCATATTCCTCTAGCGTGGGTGCGAGAACAAAATCCTGGAAAGTGAAACATCTCAACGGAGGGTCGTAGAACTGCAGCAGAGCGTGCAACCCATTCACCTCGAACGCAAAAGGTTTATGAACCAAACTGAGCAACCTGCCGTAAGATTTTCTGAACTCTTCCCTCACAGAATCATCTGCTAAAGCTATCAAACCAGTAAACTTAACCACATGCAGCAGGAGATCAAGGCGACTGTGCTGTGGAGATTTTGTATCAACAAAACCATAATGCTGTTTTATCAAGCACAACCACTGCATCTGATAATAAGAGAACCCCGTTGTCGGACCACAAATCTGCTCTGTCAAGAACAACCATCTGATAGGGCCATATACACAAGATCATAATTCTGCTCTATCAAGAACAATCATTTGATAATAAAACTCTGTTCTATCAAGAACAAGCATACAACTGTTGATGAGATCTTCAGACCCCAATCATAAATCTGCTCTGTCAAGAACAAACATACATCTGATGATAAGATCCTCTGATCAAAACCTGTTCTATCAAGAACAAACATATCTGATGATAAGATCCTCTGATCAAAACCTGTTCTATCAAGAACAAACATATATCTGATGATGAGAAACTCCGGTACCAACAAAACTGATTTGCTGTCAAGAAAATCAGGTAGTCTGAAGGTCAAAGTTTCCTGCAATAAACCCAACCCTGCTCACAGGTATGGACCTAAACTGACTCATGTTCGGCATCCTATGCGTTCATCAGCGTCACAGACATTCAAGAGGGGTGATACGATACCCAGAAGGTGTGGCATCACCAGCTCATGAAGCGGCCTCACTCGGATGAATCACAAATGATCGGTCCCCAGAGTCGACAATCCACCAAACCAGCAACCGTATCAGCCCAAAGGGTTGAAAGAGAAGCCAACCGGGAGAACCTCGTCTGAGCGTGGATTTCATGAGACACTAGTGCCTGCAAAGCAAGCACGCGCCCACTAATTTCCACAACTAATGCTATGTTCACTCAAGCCTCGGTCTGGCTTCTCACTCATTAGAATTCTCCGCCCACGACAGCACAGATAATCATATCATACTGAAAATAAAGTGCGGGAAATAAAATGCGATAAATACACAACCCAACAAGTAATCATACAAGCACTAGGATTGACTCGCATAGGGGAAACGGAGAACCAGAGATTCTGGGTTCGATCCCCAACAGAGTCGCCAGCTGTCGCTTACGCGAAAATAAGGTGCCGGCACAACAGAAGAGTTGCCACCTTTCGTTATTTATCCCTCGGAGCGGGAAAGGAAACGATCGGAAAAACCTAACGAAAAAGGGTAAGACAAGGTCGTCGCAACCATTGTCTGGGTTCGGGAGTCGGTTACGCAAGGGGAAGGTATTAGCACCTCTCACGCCCGTCGTACTCGACGGGATCCACGCTTGTTGTGTTTACTGGACGGGTTGGTTTTATCTATCTACCTATCAAGGCTGGCTTAAAAAGAAAAGAAAAGGACTCGGCAAAGCGTCGCACTTTATGCCTACGTATTCTCATTAGAGAACGAGAAATCAGAGTCAACGTAGTTCGACCTACGACAGGTTATGGGGGAAGGTAGCTCGCCAATACATCAGTATTGTGCCTACATACTCTCAACAGGTATGAGAGATCAGAGCTTACGTAGTTCGGGCCACTACGCATTATTTTCTGTCTTTTGTGGAAGAAGTGTTTTTTATTGTGTTTGCAATTTCAATCGCACTAAAGACTATGACCTGAGAGTGAATGCGTCGCATGTCACCCAAAGGGTACCATACTAAACATCCAGACTGTGGAAAAGAAACTCTCCCACAATCCTTTCTCAGATAGCTTAAGGCTCGTAACGTACGAAAGAAATCATTCATGATTACTGTATCTTAAGCTGTTTTGAGATGAGAAGAGAGCAGGCTCAACTAGGAGGGAGACTATCAAGTCCTACTGTTGTCATGCCAAGGATTCATCCTATGGTTGTGGTTTGAACAGGGAACTCCTAGAAGTTGTCATGCATAGGTTTCAACCTAAAGTTCTATCATCAATTCCTTATCAAAGGAAATGAGAGTCCTAAGGGATCATGTCAATGATACACCGAAACAGATAAAGCATCAGCTTAAACAGTAAACAGTAATACAGTAAAATGCATGCAATGCAAGTGAGGGAGGAAATGTGTGTGGGGCATCAGCCTCCACAAGCTCATCTCTACCTCAAGCCAGAATGAATAACAGTAATCATACCGAAAGATAAAACATGCTATCAAGCAAAATACAGTAAACTGCAATCATACAGAAGAAATAAAGTCATGCTATCAAGCAAAACAAACCACATGGGCAAGGGAGCTGGGCTCTACCGAATACCCACAAGCAAAGCCACACAGTAACAGTACAAGCAGAGGGAGCAACTCAACCTTTAGTGCAATCATGCTTCTAGATTAAAGTTAGTCTAGATATGGACTTATTCTAATGCATCAAGCAAGTCAAACAAGGCACATCAATACAGAAGAAAACAGATAAGAAAGCAGATCAACTCCTCTCTCAACTCCAAGCTTCAGCTCTTCTAACAGCAACTCAGTCTTCAGACTTCAATCACTCTTGACAAATATCAATTTGCTTCTCCAGGTTTCAACCCTTCCACATAAGTTTCAACTTATCTTCTTCTTCAAGCTTTAGCTCCTTAATCAGTTCCACCTTCAGGCTTCACCATTAACCACAAGTATCAACTTGATTCCTTCAGGATATCCAAGCTTCAAAGTAAGTATCAACTTATCCTTTGTTCTTCAAGCTTCAGCTCCTTAATCAGTTCCACCTTCAGGCTTCACCCTTAATCACAAGTATCAACTTGATTCCTTCAGGATCTTCAAGCTTCAAAGTAAGTATCAACTTCCTTTGATCTTCAAGCTTCAGCTCTACAGTCAATCTCAATTGAATCCTCTTCCTAAGTATCAACTTAGTCTTCAAGCTCTTAAGCTCTCTTTGCTTTACCAGTCTCAACTTGGTCTTCTCTTACTGCAAGCTTCAGCTTCTCAGAGTAACCTTCAATCACTTAGAAGTATCAACTTCATCCTTCAATCTTTAAGCCTCAGCTCTTCATTCAGTCTTTACTGGATCTTCATTGGGTCTTCAAGTATCAACTTGATCCTGCTCTTCTTCAAGCTTCAGCTGGAATGGCAATGCTCAAGGAATCATCCTCTTCCACACTCTTCAATGAAGTCTTCATCTTCAAGCCCAAGCTCAACATCTCTCAAGATACTCAAACCAGAGGAAATCACTTAACTGGATAAGCTAGGGTGTTAAACTGCTTATTGATCACCAAAGGTGACTTATAAGGGTTCAACATCAAAGGAATGGTTCCCTCAAAAGTTCTACTTCCTAGGTACCATCAATTATCCCTCCAAAGGAGAGAGGTGAATACCATGGAAGGACTTTGAATCATAGGGAGGAATGGAGGTGAAAGATACCATCCATGTTTAAGAAAGAAGTTAACTAGGTCTAAGCTCTTCCTAATCCCTAACCCTAAAACAACAACAAAACAAACAAGGCTCTCAAGCTCTCAAGCTCCTCAATCAATCTCCAAGTCTTCTACTATGCTCCTCAATGCTCCTCAATGCTCCTCAAAGCAAGACCAAGCTCTCCAAGCCCACAAAGCAAAGCAAACAAAAATACAAGCCCACAAAGGCAACACAAACAACCATCAAATACAAAAATCACTTAAAACTAGTATACCACTATATTAAAACCTAATATAATTTCTAGGGGATCCTATATACCTACCCTTAATACCCTATATGTCCCAATATCTAACTTGACCTAGAAACCCAAAATTCTAGTGTTATTGTGGACCTATGTTGAGGATTAACCTAAATCTACACAACCTAAAATCATCTAATCAAAACTAATCAAAAATTCATCACAAAATTATGAAATAAATCCAGGGGGGAGCTAAAGTCCTAATCTAACTATCCTAAAAAGAATGGCCTAAAAATATGAAGGGAACTAGCTAAACAAAATTCTACAAATCTATGCATCAACATAAAAGAATTAAAATGCTATTAAAAGAGAAAATACACAAAAAATATTAAAAATGCATGAAATGCAAATATTATGGTTTTATAATTTTCTAGACATTAACATGAAATGGGAGAAAAAATCCCCATGCAGAAATCATCATTTTTCCATTTATTATGATTTTTCAAATATTAATGAAAAATGGAGAAAAAGAAATTAAAATATGAAGACATTGGTGTGAATAGCAAGTATGTGCAGTACAATTCATGAATGGGCTCAAAATGGGGGTACAATTAGTAAACATGCTAGGCCCAGTTTTCATCAGAAAATCAAATGAGAAAATATAGAGAAAAATGGAAAATACACGGTGCAGAAAGCAAAGAAAATCAGTACAAAATCCAATGGGCCATGACTTGGGGGTGTGAATATCAAATGAGCCCAATCCCCCTTTTAACGAAACGACGCGTTTCATGGTGTGTTCAGAATTCCCTCTCCAAATGAAATTAAATCTCAGCCGTGAGATCTCCAAGCAGTCAACGAGTCTTGCCTCATCCAATGGCTGCGTCTTCATCTTCTTCCTCCAGCTAGGGTTCAAAGGAGGAAGCCATGGAAACAGAGCTTCAAGCTCAATCTTCACCAATGCGTATCACCTCAATTCTCCATGAAAAGTTAAGATTTAAAACCCTAACCTGTCCAGAATTTCACCCTGAATCTAACCATGGCCTTGAAATCAATTGAATCATCCTAAATCTCCAAACCCGATCCAAGATCAAAGATAAGCTCAGACATCAACTTCAACAATTCTTGCAATTAATTACCTCAGAATGATCACCACCTCACACTGATTAAATCTTGATATCAAATTCATGCTATAACTCACCATAACTCGAGTTCTTGGTCAAAACAACAATGGTGTCATCAACTGAAACCTCACCAATTGCTCTCAAACTCTTCAGAATCCATCACCTAACTGTCTCTAACCGTTTTAACCTAACAATTCTTGCTAATTATGCCTAAATCATGGTGTAGAAGAAAAGTTACTAACCTGTTGAATCTTGATTAACAGATGGGGTAAACCTTCACTTCAAGCCTTCAAACTCTTCAGAATCAATCCTTGAATGATGATCTTGCTACTGTTTGCAAACGTTTTGATGGAGAATGCTTGAATCTCAGAATTCGATGGTGTTGCACCCTAAAATTTGACCAACCGGTGCCATTTTCGGTTTATGCTTCGACGCGTGTTCACATTCGCATTTGCATATTGCATACAGTGCATTTCCGCAATCATGGTGATTTTATCGGGATTACAGCCTTGCTGTCGCTTTTCAGGTGTTTCAGGCTGGTTCGGATAATCGGAGGTTATTTTGGGGAGTCGCGCGCTTCCTGGGTGTTTTCAGTTTATGCAGTGATTTTTGAGATTTTTGGTGTCCGGGTTACTGTTTTGCTTCGATCTGGTCTCGCGCTCTCTTTTATGTTGGTTATTTGCCTTTGTCTGCATTTTTTAGAATTTAATAGCTTCTTGTAGATTTTAAATAGGCTTTTTAGAATTTTCAGAATTTAAATAGATTTTTTTTAATATTTTTAATAGCTTTAAATCATTTTTTAGAATTTTATAGAGTTTTTAATAGGTTAATAGCTTTTTTTAATAGTTTTAAATAAATAATATAGATTTTATTAGAATTAGTAGAATTTTAATAGATTTTTTTAAATAGAGATGATTAGAGTTTTTATTTTTTATTAGTTAATAGTTTTTAGGCTTAATAGAGATTAATTAGGATTTTAATCTTTTAATTAGAGTTTAACTAGATTTTAATCATCTTTTAGATTTAATTAGGATTTAATTAGTTTAATTAGAGTTTAATATTAGTAAGGTTTTAATTGAGTTTGTTAGAATTAATTAGGATAGATTAATTTTCATTTAGATTTAATTGTAGTGTTAATTTTTAGTTAATTAGGTTTAGTCTTTAATGAGTT
Organism: Lathyrus sativus; assembly: GCA_963859935.3. NCBI lineage: Eukaryota > Viridiplantae > Streptophyta > Magnoliopsida > Fabales > Fabaceae > Lathyrus > Lathyrus sativus. The sequence goes on along the minus strand of OZ012739.1, from coordinate 350,122,251 downwards.
TCTTAATTGAGTTGATCCATTGTTAATTCAGAATTTTGGTCCAAGGCATTATCATTTTCGTGGGCCTAGGTTGGTTTTTGGAGGCCCAGTCCGTTTTTGTTCATTCTTCAGTCCAGAAAAAAACGCCATATGTCAGCTATATAAATGATCCACGCGTGCAAATCAGGAGCACCCACGTCATTTTCACACTTCACCAGACTTCACCATGTTTCCCATTATCTCTTCCCATCTCCGCGTGGCATCCATGCACGCTTCCCCCCAGCCACGTGTCTGCCTCTAAGCCTCACCGGTTGCATGGCCGGCGGCCATGCAACCACCGCAACCCCCAATCGTCGGTCGTCCTAACCAACCTCCAACTGTCTCCGACCACCGCCCTCCACCGTCAAACTCACCGGAAAACTGGAAAATCCCAGAATTCTTCATGTCTTCATCTTCCTCGTTCGATCTTCATCACCATCATCCTTCAATAATCCCAAGAGATCTTCATCAACTTCATCCTCCATCAGAATTCTTCAGTTTTCCAGAACAATCGTTCATGACATTCAACAAATCGCCAGATTTTCCAGAAGAAACTTCAAGAACCTCCCTCATGTTCTTCGGCAATCTCCAGAAATCGGCCAATCTTCATCATCAATAATCGTTTTGTCTAGAATTCTTCATCTGAAGTTCATCAGATTCTTCAAACAATCATCGAACCACAACGAACATGCATCAGCGGATCTTCATCATTGTGATGTTCTTCGTCAAGATTTTTCAAGTTTCCAGATCCACAAAGGCCTTCATCTCCTCCGATCGAGATCATCCATAGAAGTCATGAACGCTAATCGTCATCTCCAGATTCACACTTCAAAATGTTTCCAGTTGTTCATAGATCTTCGTCCGCTCCCAACAACTCCAAGATCTGCGAAGATCTTTGAAGATCTTCATCGGCGGCGCCTTTTTTCCGGAACTTCATCAAATCTCCAAACGCATCCAAGAGCCAATTTGTGTTGTCATCTCCATCGCGTTCATCCGTTCCAGAAAACTCCAACGAACTCCAGAAATGTTCGTCAAATTCATCCGATCCTAGTCATCAAGAATCTCCAGGCTCCATCAACCTTCAAAGCGCGCTCACCTTCGTCTCATCAACATATCATTTGAGGTCATCTAACAACGTTATCATCAAGAACAAGATCTGAGCTCAATCCTCATCTCGTCCTCAAATCTTCAGCGACGTCAAAACTTCACACAACCTGCAACGATCTTCAAGAAATATTTGTCCTCGTCTGTTCAGCTTCGACGACGCTCATAGAAACTCCAACAAGGCTCCTTCAACACCTATGGATCATCAGCATGCAACAGGCCATTTCTGCTTTCGAGATCATTTGGTTATTGATTTTAACAGAGCAGAAGTTTGAGATGAGAGGGAGACGAGAGGGTTCGGAGAAGTGGAGACGGCGGAGTATTGAGAATTGGTGAACAGTGAATTGGAAGGGAGAGAATGAATTAGGGTTTCTGGGGAGAAGGTGGGGGATTGGACCGGGTTTGGGTTTAAGGGGGGGCCACGAGGCCCAGAGTTTTTTTTTGTGGTTCTTACACCTATCCCTCCGTTTTTCTTTTGCTGAAGGATATTAGGCTGAGCCCAATGCAATGGCTGGCACACCCCCCGTTTCATTCCAGCGCCCCCTCCCTTTTCTTATGGTTTTTGTTGGGCTGGGCCCAAATCTGTTTGGATTTTTTACTGCTGTACATCCCCCTGTAATTGTTTCACTCCCCTCCCCTTGTATTTTCTTCATGTTCTTTTAGTTGTTTTCTTTATGGGAAAAAAGAGAATAAAGAAACATTGAGAAAATATATAGAGAAAAATCATACGTGAGAAAAATACTTGAAATAATATTGAAAAAAAAGGAAGAGAATATTGAAAAGAAAAGAATATTAAAAAGAAATACAATAAAAAGGATATGAAAAAGAATATGAAAGAAAAATCCTTGAAAAGAAGAAAAAATATTAGTATAGTTTTTTCTATTTTCTTTTAGAGTATATTTTTCTTCATGGAGTTTATTTTAGGATAGTTTTTAAATGTCCATTTGTTAGGGGACTTTTTTACACTTTTAGAGCTAGTTTTTCAAAAGTCCACTTGTTAGGGGACTATTTTCCATTTGACTTTTTCCAAGATAGTTGGATAGGATAGTAGTTTTTAGGAGCTTATTTTTTAGTTTCCAATCATTGTAACCATTTTTCAGAATGTTAATAAAATGAGATTTGAGCTGTGGTCCCGAAAGTAGCCGAACTACAGCTGCTCTGATTTCTCGTACCAGACGAGAATATGTAGGCATAGGATGCGATATCCTAGCGAGCACACTAACAACTAACCTTCTGTTCTCTCGCTGCTGTGCGATCGAGACTTTCCCGCTGACGACTGATGTTATCCCTTTCTCTTGCCCGAGTGCATTTGAGACCAGACCGTAGTTTTAGTTCCCGTAGGCTCCTGAACCTTTAAAACCAGTTTAATTTCTCACTGCTGTGTGAGAACACCCGGCCTAGCCGTAGTTAGCATGAACTACGTAAGCTCTGATCTTCCATGCAGTGTGGAAGTACGTAGGCACAAGACGCGAGGTCTTGGCGAGCCAATTTCCCCGTAGTCCCGAACTACGTTGACTCTGACTTTCTCTCTTGAGAATACGTAGGCATAGAGTGTGACGCTCTATCGAGTCAATTCCCTTCCGTTTAGATTTAGCAGCCGTAGATAGATTGTTTTGCATCCTTTAGACAAACCAAGCAAGCGTGGATCCCGTCGAGTACGACGGACGTGGGGGGTGCTAATACCTTCCCCTTGCGTAACCGACTCCCGAATCCAGGTTTTGGTTGCGATGACCATACCTTTCCCGTTTTTTGCGAGGTTTACTTCGAGCGTTTCCTTTCCCTCCGTTGGGATAAATAACGCACGGTGGCGACTCTTCTGTCAGCCGGCGCCGATTTTCGCAGTAGCGACAGCTGGCGACTCTGCTGGGGATCCAACGTCCCCTGGCTGCTAAGGACTGCGATAGTCCCCATGCATGTGGGATCCAACGTCCCCTAAGAGAGTCAATCCTAGCGCTTGTTTGCTTGTCTTTTGGGTGTTTATTTCTGTATCGCTATTATCTGTTGCCGTTGCGCTGGAGAGGGTGATACTTTGAGTGATAGTCGGACCTGGGCTGCTTGAGTATGCATTTAGACGTGGTTGTGGAGATTAGTGGGCGAACCTGTCTGCTGAGCAGGCAAGAGTTCCCCACGAAATCTGCGCTCAGACGAGGTTCTCTCCGAGGTGCTTCTTTCCGGTCCTGAGGATCTGAGAGGAGTCCAGACGTGAGGATTGTCGACTCTGGGGACCGATCAATTGGAAGTCAGCTAAGTGAGGCCTCTTCATGAGATGACGATGCCACTCCTTTTGGGAATCGTATCATTCCTCATGAAAGTCTGTGACGCTGATGACCGCATAGGATGCCGTATCTTAGGTCCATACCCGTGAGGGGGGGGGGGGGGTTTGTGAGAACCTTGACTTCCAGACTACCAGCTATCTTGGCGTTCTCTTTTAGAGAGAACGTACTCCGTCGGCTGTGCAGCAGCATTTAGCGCTTGTTGTGGGGGCTGTGATCCCGTGTTTGCTGCATTGCATCGCATTTGCATAAGCATCTTTGCATCATATTGCATAGCATTTCTCCAGTTAGCCAGAGTTCTGATCCAGCCTTTATTTCCTGAAGGTGAGTACCCGGAGTTTGGATTGAGCAACTGTTGATTGTCAGAAGACGACCAAGGGGTTGGAGCAGATTTGAGCAGATTTGAGAATCAAGCAGTGTAGTCAGTTAAAGGTAATTGATAGATATGTCTAAAGGCAATTTCCAGTCTCCTAACACCTTGACAGGGTTTACTATGACGTCCAACCCTCGGTATGATTCTAGGGAAGACTTCCCGCAAGCGAACAACGTTACTGCAGACCAAGTTGTACAGCCTACTGTTGAGAACCGAGATCGACATGAGCAGTTTGTTGCCCGAAATGAACGTCCTCCTCCTGTTAACAATCAAGGTGCTGTTTTCCCTGAGAGGAATCCACGCAGAGATATCCCGGTAGCCAGGACTGTAAATTCAAGAGCTCTTGAAGGTAATAGAAGGCTCCGAGTATTGGAAGAAAGAGTTAAAGCTTTGAAGGCCAAAGATGCTGTTAACCTGAATGCTGCAGACATGTGTTTGGTTCTCGACCTGGTGTTGCCTTATAAGTTCAAAGTGCCGAAATTTGAAAAGTACGAAGGAGATAGCTGTCCGAAGCAACATTTAACGATGTTCTGTCGAAGAATGACTTCGTTTGTGCGAAATGACAAATTGATGATCCATTGCTTTCAGTATAGTCTGACTGGGGCATCTTTGAGGTGGTATATGCAGTTAGAGAGAAATCAGATTCAATCATGGGTGGAGTTAGCCAGAGCTTTCCTGAAGCAGTACGATTACAACCTGGATATGGCTCCTAGTCTCGTACATCTGCAAGAATTATCTCGGGCGGAGAATGAATCATTCAGAGGGTATGTGCAAAGATGGAAAGAATTGGCTGCTAGTGTTCAACCACCGCTTCAGGAAAGAGAAATGGTTGACCTATTCTTGGGTACACTGAAAGGCCATTATTATGACAAGTTGTTCGGTTGTACAAGCTTTGTGGGCCTGATGAGAATGGGGGAGCTTGTTGAGAGAGGACTCAAGAGTGGAAAGCTTCGAGATGCTCCTTATATCCCAGTTGATAAGAATGAGTCAGTTGTCAGTTCTCAAGAAGAGTGGGAAGAAGGAAATGACGTCGTCTCATAATCTCTAGCATCTCAGGATCGATTTTCAGACGCTTCAAGTCAACGGTCATCCTGTCGTCGATCGCGTCTGCACGCCCAACGAAGACCAAGGAAACCTGAAAGGCAGTTTACTCAGCTACCGGTGTCGTACAGTCAGTTGTTGCCAGATCTGGTCAGAAGTGGATTGATTGTGCCGAAAGAGACTAATCCAGTGATTTCACCATATCCTCCAGGTTTTGATGCCAGCGCCCGCTGTGAGTACCATGTTGGGGCACAGGGGCATTCAACAAATGATTGTAAGGTGCTTAGAAGCCAGGTTCAGGATCTGTTAGACTCTAACCGGATTTTCATCGCGCCCCAGGGTTTTGTTCAGATTAGCGATTCTCTGTCATCCAGTTGTGTGGGTTCGTCAGTTAATGTCATGGAAGACTCCACAGGAAGTGTGTGTTCTGAAGATTGTCAAACGGAGAGTTCAGTTGAATGTGGGAGAAGTTTCTAGAGGTTTCTGTGCCGGGTGTCGCATCTGTTTTCTCTGCCTAACCCGTTTAGCTTCTGTGCATTAGTATTTGCTGACCATCACTAGGATTGTTGGCTGGGGTCATTGTATTCGTACTCAATTGTGCTTACGTGCTGCTTTTGTTGGTTGTACATGTGTGAGAGGCGTTCGTCTGGGTGCTTATAGCTTGAGTCTCTCTCTGTCTTGTTATGAATATGTGTTTGCTTTCTGCTTTGCATTATCATTTAACAGGTACCTCAGAACCGTGGGTCTTACTTCCTCATCGTCCAGTTTGTTGCAGGAATTCCTTCAAAGATATGGAACAGAATCAGGTTGAATTGATTGAAGTCCGAAGCCAGCTGGGGCAGATGATGAGAGACATGCAAGAGATGCGTCTGGAGCAGAAGATCCTCAAGGAGGAAAATAGTCAGCTGAATACCCAAATGAGCTTGATCATGGAAGTAGTCAGGAATGTGCTGAGGAAAGAGGATGATCAGCTATTTGAAGCCGCAGTGAAGAAGCTCGTGCCACCTGTGCCTGGGGAACCTAAGCACAATGTTCAAGACCTGATTGACTCAAAAGATGTTGAATTCACGCCAAGCGGTGTAGCTGTACGTATTGCTCCTGTCCCAGTTGATGCTAAGATGATGGATGTTTCTAAAGCTGCAGTAGGTCAGAAACGTATCCTGGACTCCATGGTGTCAGAATCTCCATGCCCACAACTGTTGCCTATTCCTGGGGCAGATCTGAGAAAGAAAATGGCTAAGCATAAGGAGTGCCTTAATCAGTACGGTGAAAGTCAAGAAACCGATGTTGTATTTGCTACGAAGGTTGTTCGACAGTCAACCCGGTACCAGCGACGACAGCAACAATCTCAACAGTGGCAGAGGCAGCAGCATCCTAATCAGCGAAGAGCTCAAAGTCAGAGGCCGGTGAGGGTATTTAGTGTGCCTCCGATGCCATATGCCGAACTTCTTCAGGTGTTGCTACGATTACAGTTGGTTGAGAAGAGTAAGTTAGCCCCGCTAACAGGTACGCCTCCAGCAGGGTATAATATCAATGAGCACTGTGATTTCCATTAAGGAGCACCGGGGCACAACATTGAAGATTGTCTGGCCTTCAAGCACAAAGTGCAGGACCTACTTGATAGTGCAGCTATCAACTTCGGGCAGGAAGGGTCCAAAATCATCTGAATGAAGAGAAGGGGCTCTATAATTTGGTTGGGTCGCTGAAAGCAGATCAGGACAACTTCGAGTTGCCTCTAGTAACTGGTTGTAAAGATGGCTGGTTCAGCAGCAGGACAGATGTGAAAGCCCGGTTCTCGGAAGCTGGCATTTTTCTTTGTTTTATCTTGTCATTTCTTTACGTTTGTAGTTTCTTCCCTGTTTGAATTGCAATCTTGTTCGTAAAACTTGTTGTTTTCATTCAATTGATGATAATGAAATAAATATGCATGTTTTGATTAAATCCATTCGTGTTCACTAATTGTTTTTACAAATGTCCAATGCTTGGTCAAGAAGGATCTGAGGAGGATGACGAAAATGAACGACAGGCAACTTCCGATATTGTATGCTTTTGAGATAAAACCTGCTGATGATGTACAGACATTGTTTCAAATCCCTAAACACCGGTGATATAAGGAAGATAATCCCTTGTCAACCCCTTTGAGCCTGGTAGTAGGAGTTCTTTCTGAAAACGAAAAACCCTCCATCTTTTAACCTGGGGCAGGATAGGTGTTAGCTAATTTGGCTGAGCGTTCAAGTCGCAAAGGAGTGTCCGTTCGAGGATCAATCACACCTCTAGAGGCCGTGCCTAAAAAACCACAATGGTTAAATCAAGAGTGAAACAGTCACATCATTCTCCAATGAGTCAGGCAACCAGTGTCACACGACTTGCTCGAAAAAAAAAAAAGAAAGCAAAAAGAATCAAAAGCCCGCTAAGTCAAAACTTCAAAACCAAATGACTTAGGCAAAAATGAGGGCATCCCGCTGGACTTAAAAAATCAAAGGAAACTCAAAAAGAGTCAGTCCAAGCAAAAGTTAGGGATAAGAAAACGAGATGAAAGGATGACAAAAGAAAAATCCTCGGACAAATACAAGTCGTGTGACCTCAAGTGTCAAAGACGAAGAGCGAGTGGCTGTCACTCCAAAAAACTCATGGTTTCTCGAACTATCACTCCTATCTTTCAACCTCTGAGAGGTAGGCGCTAAGGTCGAATTAGCTGAACGTAGGATGGGAGAACATCAAGGAGAATGGGTGGGTTAAAATAAACTTTGAGCCTTTATCCTTTCCTTCAAAACCGTGAACCTGACCACGTTATAACCTTCAAAAGTCCTAATTGAAGCAGGTTTGTTTCGAAAGCATACTTCGGTAAAGATTGCGTCGAAACTGAATCCTAAAGGGTTCCTCTTACCATGTTGGTACTGATGTTGATATTCTTGATAAATGTTTTGTGCATTATATGCCATAAACTGTTTTTCCTTTTCCCAGTGAACAGATTGGAGGTCAAAGCTATCATATGCGTTGCATTAATATGTCTTTTACGCAGAATAACTTGTTTTACTTGCGAGTAAGCGCTTGACAGCAGGAAAGTTTCCTACAATGGAAGGTATGGTCAGGATGGAATACAGAACGCCCGAATGCTCCGCAAGCCAGGGCAAGCTATCATCTAGTGATCCCCAGTCAAGTCAGCCTTTCAAAGTCAGTTATCCTGGGGCAATCAGGTTGAGATTCGGAAAACATCTCGTAGTCAGGGGCACTACTCTGAATCAGATAATCAGGGGCAAAGTCATTGCAGTCAGGGGTAGGCCATCTTAAGAGCGCAGAAGTTGTTCTTTATTCGAGAAGCATTTGAGGTGAAGTATCTCTCCGAAGTTCAGAATGCTGGGGCATTTCATATCAGACCATCAGGGTACAAATTTTCAGATTTCCTTTTGAGGAGCATCACCACAGAGGTCCCGCAGGCTGGGGCATATCAGAAGAGAAGGGATTGTTCTTCTCCGTATCAGTAGAGTTATTCAGAGTTATTTGAGCAGAGTCAGCCAATTTTCGAGTGCGAGACGAATGTTGGGACGTCGTGTTACTATCCCTTGACTCTTCAACCAGAAAACTGTGTATTCAGACAGAATGTTTTCCAGTGTCAGTTGTACCTGACCCATCACAGATAGCCTAGAAGCCCAAATCCATGTTGGCGATCACTGTGAGGCCCATCCGTGTCGGCGCATCAGTTTCCAAATCCGAGGTTCGTCAGTACGCAGGAAGACTCCGTCTATTTTCTCCAGCAAAGTCCAATTTTTCATTGGCACGGGTAAGCTATCCCCAGAGGAGTCCAATCATGCTTGGCACATATGGCATTCCCCAGCGGAGTTGATTTCACTCTTCCAGCATTTATTTTGCTGGAATAATTCTTTGATATCCGGTTTATCCCCAGCGGAGTTGGCTTCGTCTTCAGCATTTATTTTGCTGAAGTGGTTTTCTGTACCCGACTTTCTCCAGCAGCCCGAGCCTGCATCGGCATATTGCATATAGCATCATATTTGCATCATACTTGCATTTCATTTTCAAAACGCGTAGCATTTCCATCCTAAATGGAGCATTACGCCATAGAAAAATTCAAACATATGCATATGCATACGAAGCATAAGCCAGGTTTTCTATCAGCCTCATATGGCGCGTGAATTACTCTGTGATCAGTTCAGGGGCATTCATCCAGCAGCAGTGTTCAGACAATTCAGCGGTTTATTCGTATTTCAGATCATACAACAGTTATGCTTTGATCAATCAGTCATCTGGTATCGACAGACTTTTCTTCCCGTCGATTCATATTGACGATGTGTTCCTCCAATAAGTGGATTTCTCCGTCTATCATTAGACGTCTTGAGTTCGAATATGGCTTTCTTCCCGTCTATCAGTAGACGATGTGAAGTTTCGGGTGATTTTCTTCAGTGGGGTTTCAAGATGGGGTTTCTCTAGCAAGTGGTTTTCTTCCCGTCTATCAGTAGACAATGTGAAGTTTCAGGTGATGATTTATCAGCGGGTTTCTTATCGTCAGATCATATGGATGATGTGTCTCCCCAGCGAGTCTTCTCCGGCTATCTTTAGATGTTGAGGGGTTTCAAAGCGATCTTTCGGATAGTGGTTTTCTTTCTGTTTATTGGATGAGATGACATTTCAAGAGGGGTTTTCTGACCGTCAATCCTTATTGATGTCGAGGCTCTTTGAAGTTTGTTTGGTTTTCCTGATTGTCAATTCTTATTGACGGCATGGCTCTTTGAAGGTGGTTTTCTTCCCGTCGGTCCTTACTGATGATGTGGCCCCTTTAAGGATATTGTTCTTTCCATCAAATCCCGTGGACGAAAGGATTCTGAAATTTGATGGATGGTGTTGAGGTGGATTATGGGTGTCTTTCCGTCTATCCTTAGACGACGTGAGTATGGATTTTGGGTGTCTTCCCGTCTATCCTTAGACGATGTGAGTATGGATTTTGGGTGTCTTTCCGTCTATCCTTAGACGATGTGAGTATTGAATTTTCCTTCGGGATGGGTGTCTTTCCGTCTATCCTTAGGCGATGTGAGTATTGATGGTGTTCCTTCGATTATGGGTGTCTTGTCGTCTATCCTTAGACGATGTGAGTATGGATACAGGGTGTCTTTCCGTCTATCTTTAGACGATGTGAGTATGGAATATGGCTTTCTTTCTGTCTATCCTTAGATGACGTGAGTATGGATTAAGGGTTTCTTCCCGTCTATCATTAGACGATGTGAGTATGGATTTGGGTGTCTTTCCGTCTATCCTTAGACGATGTGAGTATTGGTTTGTTTCTTCGGATGATGGGTGTCTTTCCGTCTATCCTTAGACGATGTGAGTAGTGAATTTTTCCTTCGGGATGGGTGTCTTTTCGTCTATCCTTGGACGATGTGAGTATATTTCTCTTCCTGTCTATCAGTAGACGATGTGAGAGGATCAGGTGTTGTTGCAACCCTCGGGTTTGTTATCTGTGGCATCATACAGGTAACTGGCGTTAAAATCAGGAGTTCTTTATCAGATGATTGATCAGTTTGTTGCCGTGATGAATGGACTCAGTTTTCTGGATTATGTCTCCCCAAGCAGTTTTGCAGTGCATTCTCATGGTTGGCAAATTTTTGGGTTTATTGGTATTCAACCGTCTCATACCTCTGAATGTTTGAAGGCTGCGCGCTCTTCAACCCTTCAGGTCCAAGTCGCTTGAATAGGGGCAGCTGTTGCACCCTAAAATTTGACCAACCGGTGCCACTTTCGGTTTATGCTTCGACGCGTGTTCACATTCGCATTTGCATATTGCATATAGTGCATTTCCGCAATCATGGTGATTTTATCGGGATTACAACTCTGCTGTCGCTTTTCAGGTGTTTCAGGCTGGTTCGGATAATCGGAGGTTATTTTGGGGAGTCGCGCGCTTCCTGGGTGTTTTCAGTTTATGCAGTAATTTTTGAGATTTTTGGTGTCCGGGTTACTGTTTTGCTTCGATCTGGTCTCGCGCTCTCTTTTATGTTGGTTATTTGCCTTTGTCTGCATTTTTTAGAATTTAATAGCTTCTTGTAGATTTTAAATAGGCTTTTTAGATTTTTCAGAATTTAAATAGATTTTTTTTTAATATTTTTAATAGCTTTAAATCATTTTTTAGAATTTTATAGAGTTTTTAATAGGTTAATAGCTTTTTTTTTAATAGTTTTAAATAAATAATATAGATTTTATTATAATTAGTAGAATTTTAATAGATTTTTTTAAATAGAGATGATTAGAGTTTTTATTTTTTATTAGTTAATAGTTTTTAGGCTTAATAGAGATTAATTAGGATTTTAATCTTTTAATTAGAGTTTAACTAGATTTTAATCATATTTTAGATTTAATTAGGATTTAATTAGTTTAATTAGAGTTTAATATTAGTTAGGTTTTAATTGAGTTTGTTAGAATTAATTAGGATAGATTAATTTTCATTTAGATTTAATTGTAGTGTTAATTTTTAGTTAATTAGGTTTAGTCTTTAATGAGTTTCTTAATTGAGTTGATCCATTGTTAATTCAGAATTTTGGTCTAAGGCATTATCATTTTCGTGGGCCTAGGTTGGTTTTTGGAGGCCCAGTCCGTTTTTGTTCATTCTTCAGTCCAGAAAAAAAACGCCACATGTCAGCTATATAAATGATCCACGCGTGCAAATCAGGAGCACCCACGTCATTTTCACACTTCACCAGACTTCACCACGTTTCCCATTATCTCTTCCCATCTCCGCGTGGCCTCCATGCACGCTTCCCCCAGCCACGTGTCTGCCTCTAAGCCTCACCGGTTGCATGGCCGGTGGCCATGCAACCACCGCAACCCCCAATCGCCGGCCGTCCTAACCAACTTCCAACTGTCTCCGACCACCGCCCTCCACCGTCAAACTCACCGGAAAACTGGAAAATCCCAGAATTCTTCATGTCTTCATCTTCCCCGTACGATCTTCATCACCATCATCCTTCAATAATCCCAAGAGATCTTCATCAACTTCATCCTCCATCAGAATTCTTCAGTTTTCCAGAACAATCGTTCATGACATTCAACAAATCGCCAGATTTTCCAGAAGAAACTTCAAGAACCTCCCTCATGTTCTTCGACAATCTCCAGAAATCGGCCAATCTTCATCATCAATAATCGTTTTGTCTAGAATTCTTCATCTGAAGTTCATCAGATTCTTCAAACAATCATCGAACCACAATGAACATGCATCAGCGGATCTTCATCATTGTGATGTTCTTCGTCAAGATTTTTCAAGTTTCCAGATCCACAAAGGCCTTCATCTCCTCCGATCGAGATCATCCATATAAGTCATGAACGTTAATCGTCATCTCCAGATTCACACTTCAAAATGTTTCCAGTTGTTCATAGATCTTCGTCCGCTCCCAACAACTCCAAGATCTGCGAAGATCTTTGAAGATCTTCATCGGCGGCGCCTTTTTTCCAGAACTTCATCAAATCTCCAAACGCATCCAAGAGCCAATTCGTGTTGTCATCTCCATCGCGTTCATCCGTTCCAGAAAACTCCAACGAACTCCAGGAATGTTCGTCAAATTCATCCGATCCTAGTCATCAAGAATCTCCAGGCTCCATCAACCTTCAAAGCGCGCTCACCTTCGTCTCATCAACATATCATTTGAGGTCATCTAACAACGTTATCATCAAGAACAAGATCTGAGCTCAATCCTCATCTCGTCCTCAAATCTTCAGCGACGTCAAAACTTCACACAACCTGCAACGATCTTCAAGAAATATTCGTCCAGGTCTGTTCAGCTTCGACGACGCTCATAGAAACTCCAACAAGGCTCCTTCAACACCTATGGATCATCAACATGCAACAGGCCATTTCTGCTTTCGAGATCATTTGGTTATTGATTTTAACAGAGCAGAAGTTTGAGATGAAAGGGAGACGAGAGGGTTCGGAGAAGTGGAGACGGCGGAGTATTGAGAATTGGTGAACAGTGAATTGGAAGGGAGAGAATGAATTAGGGTTTCTGGGGAGAAGGTGGGGGATTGGACCGGGTTTGGGTTTGGAGGGGGGGGGCACGAGGCCCAGAGTTTTTTTTTGTGGTTCTTACACCTATCCCTCCGTTTTTTTTTGCTGAAGGATATTGGGCTGAGCCCAACACAATGGCTGGCACACCCCCCGTTTCATTCCAGCGCCCCCTCCCTTTTCTTATGGTTTTTGTTGGGCTGGGCCCAAATCTGTTTGGATTTTTTACTGCTGTACATCCCCCTGTAATTGTTTCACTCCCCTCCCCTTGTATTTTCTTCATGTTCTTTTAGTTGTTTTCTTTATGGGAAAAAAGAGAATAAAGAAACATTGAGAAAATATATAGAGAAAAATCATACGTGAGAAAAATACTTGAAATAATATTGAAAAAAAAGGAAGAGAATATTGAAAAGAAAAGAATATTAAAAAGAAATACAATAAAAAGGATATGAAAAAGAATATGAAAGAAAAATCCTGGAAAAGAAGAAAAAATATTAGTATAGTTTTTTCTATTTTCTTTTAGAGTATATTTTTCTTCATGGAGTTTATTTTAGGATAGTTTTTAAATGTCCATTTGTTAGGGAACTTTTTTACACTTTTAGAGCTAGTTTTTCAAAAGTCCACTTGTTAGGGGACTATTTTCCATTTGACTTTTTCCAAGATAGTTGGATAGGATAGTAGTTTTTAGGAGCTTATTTTTCAGTTTCCAATCATTGTAACCATTTTTCAGAATGTTAATAAAATGAGATTTGAATTGTGGTCCCGAAAGTAGCCGAACTACAGCTGCTCTGATTTCTCGTACCAGACGAGAATATGTAGGCATAGGATGCGATATCCTAGCGAGCACACTAACAACTAACCTTCTGTTCTCTCGCTGCTGTGCGATCGAGACTTTCCCGTTGACGACTGATGTTATCCCTTTCTCTTGCCCGAGTGCATTTGAGACCAGACCGTGGTTTTAGTTCCCGTAGGTTCCTGAACCTTTAAAACCAGTTTAATTTCTCACTGCTGTGTGAGAACACCCGTCCTAGCCGTAGTTAGCCTGAACTACGTAAGCTCTGATCTTCCATGCAGTGTGGAAGTACGTAGGCACAAGACGCGAGGTCTTGGCGAGCCAATTTCCCCGTAGTCCCGAACTACGTTGACTCTGACTTTCTCTCTTGAGAATACGTAGGCATAGAGTGCGACGCTCTATCGAGTCAATTCCCTTCCGTTTAGATTTAGCAGCCGTAGATAGATTGTTTTGCATCCTTTAGACAAACCAAGCAAGCGTGGATCCCGTCGAGTACGACAGACGTGGGGGGTGCTAATACCTTCCCCTTGCGTAACCGACTCCCGAATCTAGGTTTTGGTTGCGATGACCATAACTTTCCCTTTTTTTGCGAGGTTTACTTCGAGCGTTTCCTTTCCCTCCGTTGGGATAAATAACGCACGGTGGCGACTCTTCTGTCAGCCGGCGCCGATTTTCGCAGTAGCGATAGATGGTGACTTGCAACCTTCAAAATCCAAAAGCTATCTCCTCAAATCTCCATGGTTTTGCTCTCAATTTGGTCTGCACAGCTTCAATATGATCAGAGGAATGTGTTTGGATTGAAAGAATGAATGGAAATGGATCATAATGTGGATTTTGATTTCAACTTGCAATGGAAGCAAGTGAAATGGCTATCTCTCTCTTCTCTCAAATCTCTCACCAACCTTGCATCTGAGCAAGTTCTAAATCATATATAGAATGGTTTAGACTCATCTAGAACCATCTGAAATCATCCAATGAGAAATTGGAATTCTCATGTCATGAGTTTATGGATTCATCTCATCTCACATGCCATCTCATGCCATAGCTCTTGCAGCCCTTGTAACTGACTTGAAATTCTCCCTAAATGAGATATATGGTGTGTTAAAACCCTTTACTAGCTTGTACATTGCCTTTCCTTATGTTTTGCATTTGTGCCTTATTATGCAAGCAACCAATTTCCAAAGCAGCCCCATGATCTAGGCCTCAATTCAAAAGAGTGGCTGAACCATTGTTCTTAGAATGTCTTTTAGAGTCAAAATGACCTATTATATGCCATGGTTTGGATGTGTAACTTGGAATTTCCAATTTCCAACTTGAACTTATTTAACTTATGCCTCCATTTTAGGTCATTTTTATAACTTTTTGCTACAAGCCTTTTCAACATCTCATGACCTCCTTACTAGACTTAAAACATAATTTTAAGCAAGTTTGATGTTGAAGATTTTTCCATTTGAAGCTTGGAAATAGGAGTTATGGCCTTATGCTTGAAATGACCTATAATATCCAAATGACCAAAATGCCCTTGACTTGTCAAAGTCATAACTTGAGTTCTACAAATCCTATCAAGGACTTCTAGTACTCTCTAGAAAGCTAAGAAGATGAGGAACAACATTCATGTTGACCAAAAGTTCATAGGAATCATCCTTCGTGGGCAAAAGTTGGATGCAAGCTGGGTGACTTTCAAGGCCCCAAATTCACATACCTCAGATGACCTATAACTTGTCAAAGTCATAACTTGAGCTCTACAAATCCTATCAAGGACTTCTAGTACTCAAATTAAAGCTAAGAGCAAGCTCTACAAAATTAATGTCGGTGTAAGATGAGATGAAAATCACATCTTGAGCTAAACTGCCTTGAAGATAGGGATCAAACTAGGGGATTTTACACTGTCAAGCCTTAGAAACCCTAGCTTAAAACTTCTCAAACTCCTCAATCATGATGAGTTTGTCTAGGAATAATCCTTATAGCATATCAATGCATTAATCCATGATCACATGGCTCTTGGATTAGGTCTCAACCCTCTCCAAATCATCAGTTGACCTAGGGTTGACCCAGTCAAACCCTAATTGCACCACTCATGGCTGAGTCTTCTGAAACTTGTACAATGACCTCTCTAGGCCTCATGATGGCTTTCAAGACATTTCATAAGCTCTCTCAAAGCTTCAAGTCCATCCTCATGGCCTCAGAATCATCTGAGGAGCTCCCACAACTCTCAAGTTAGGAGGCACACAACCTTGGTTTCAACCAATCTCTCTGGGGATCTCTTAACTTCTCTGACAAAGATATCAACCTTTGAACATTTGAATAACCCTCTTGGATAGCTTCACAGTCTTGATTGGTACTCATACCTCTTGATCTATTGCCCCCATATCAATGAGATGCAGATGATAATGCTAGTGAACACAAGCTAGGTAAATAAATGTTGGTCAAATTTTGGGGTGCAACAGCTGCCCCTATTCAAACGGCTTGAACCTGACTGGGTGAGAAGCGAACGGCTCTCAACCAATAAAGGTGCGAGACGGTTGAATACCGATAAACCCGGAAATTTGCCAACTGCACAAGTACACGGTACTCTGATGGGAACAAATCTTCGAGAACTGAAATAATAGCTGCACGGCAACTAGCTGGAGAATTGGTCACACGGTAACCGGTCATACGTGGTCGATCATGCCATCAGGCATCACGATTCCTCGGGACTCATCAGGTCAACCATTAGGTTGATCATACCATCAGGCATTCAAAGAACTTTCGGGCATCAGTCGGACTTCATCAGCAAGTCGGGAATAGAATTTTTGGTCAATCATGAACCAATTGGGAATATCCAAACCTCTGCCATCAGGTACTCCGCATCAGCTGAGAGAACTGCTTCATTAACACAGTCAGACTTCAATCATGAAATCTTCAGGGGAAGTTTCAACTTTGCTGTTTAGAAACCTGCTGGGGATGTCGCATCTCCGCTGGGGATTCTGGAGAACTATCAAGTTACTCTGCTTCGGGGATCCAGAAATCATTCTGGATGAATCAACTCTGATGAGGACTTCAAGAATTATCTTGGACAAATAACTCCGCTGGGGATTCAAGAATCATCTTGAACCGATAACGGTGCTGGAGATTTCAGGAATCATCCTGAGCAAACACTCTGCCGGGGACTCTAAGTATCAACTTGAGCAACCAACTCTGGAGACTGCATCAGGGGTCTTAAGAATCATCTTAAGCAAGCGACCTCGCTGGGGACGTCAAGAATCATCTTGAGCAGGAGACTTCGCTGGGGACTTCAAGAATCATCTTGAGCAGGAGACTTCGCTGGGGACTTCAAGAATCATCTTGAGCAAGCGACTTTGTTGGGGAGATTTCAGGAATCATCCTGAGCAATCAATTCTGCGGCGGAACACCTGCAAAACAAGAACGGTAACAACCTGGATCATGTTTATTATGCATATGCTTCAGCAATGGCGCAATGCTCCACGCGGTGGAAATGCTACGCGTTTATGATAAATGCTATGCAGTCATGCACAATGATGCGATCCCGTCAGTAAAATAAATGCCGAAGGGAGAATCCTCCTGTCAAGGAGAAAGAACTACTCAGATAGAGGAATCATCCTGCCGAGGAGAACACGGTCACGCCAATCTCAATTGGACTCCGCAGGGGAAACAACTTCAGTTGACTGCTGCAGGGGAACGAAGCTCTACGAGAACCCGGACCTGCTGAGGGACGGCGATGTCAATCGCGGGAATAAACTGCATAGCCTTCACGGCTACTTCCCTGGAGGTAACGACTATGGCGGCGAAACACAGCATTAGCTATTCCACACTCTACTGGGAAAAACCAGTCATGGTCTGAGCAGCTTCCAAGGATTCGGCTCTCTTGGGGATCTGCACACTCGGCTGAGGAAGGCGAAATCATTCTGCTTGCTGGAGAGTACGACTCTGTGGGGAATCTCAATTCCACTGGGGAAGAAGGAATCATCCGACTTCGGGGGAGAGTACGAATCTGGTGGGGAATCTCAATTCCGCTGGGGAAGAAGGAATCATCCATCTTCGGGGGAGAGCACGACTCTGGTGGGGAATCTCAATTCCGCTGGGGAAGAAGGAATCATCCGTCTTCGGGGGAGAGTATGACTCTGGTGGGGAATCTCAATTCCGTTAGGGAAGAAGGAATCATCCGTCTTCGGGGGAGAGTACGACTCTGGTGGAGAATCTCGATTCCGCTGGAGACTTCAGTCTTGAGCTATCAACTGCTGCACACTTCGGCGAATGACTCAGCTGAGAAGATGACGTTCCTTCAGGATACGTCTGATTGGGGAGAGAATCTTCTCTGCCTGGGGAGACATATCAATGCTCACGATCTCGCGTTCAGACTCTACAGGGAGAGGCTGCTGAACTTTGCTGGAGAAGGAGGAATCATCCTGCTTGGGGATACGCACGGCGCACTGTCTGGAATATGCTACACCTGTAACAACACAAACAAACAGACAAGATACCCTTCTCAAAGGGACCTATCAAGGTTATCATTCTTGTGACAATGGTCAAGTAATTCATTGTTTCAACAATCAGTGGCCTAGGCCAGTAAGTTTATGTATGCGCATTTTATCAAAAACATCGGCGTTCTTTTTCGCAAACAAAACAGATAAATGCTAAACAGACAAACAGAATTGCTGAATAGTATGTATTTTATTGATAACGAAACCCTGAATGGGTAAAAATGTTTTACAACAGATGCAAGCTCCTGGAATGAGGAAGCCGCGCAAAAATAAAACATAAATATACATCAGTATATGCAAATGTCGGCAACGAGGCGTAGACGAACACCATGAGTTGATCCCTCTGTGACCCACTCGACTTCAATACTTCTACGACGCTTCAGCTTCAGAAGAGATTGATTCGGATAAACGGCCCTCAGGTCTTCCAAACCACTAAACAAAGAAATTCCACACGCGGAACGCAGTCATTTGCTTTCTCAAATCCCTAACTTTTGCGTGAACCGCCCTTTGCGGGTTTTCAGCTCATCGGGATACCCTTTTTTGCCAAAGTCTCCCATCCGGGTTTTCGACTTTGCGGGTGTACATTCTTTTCGATTTATATCCCTAATTTTTGCCCGAACCTTTTTCCTTTTTTATGGTTCGCCGGGATGCCCCATTTTTTCCTAGACTTTCTTTTTACCGTCCAGCGGGTCGCTTTCAAGCAAAGTATTTTTTAACTGCGTCCGCGTTCACCGGGGATGCAAAATCTTCGCCATCCATCGTGGATAACAACAAAGCTCCTCCCGAGAAGACCTTGCTGACGACATACGGACCTTCGTAATTGGGAGTCCACTTGCCCCGGTGATCGGAGTGTGGAGGAAGAATCTTCTTCAGGACGAGATCACCCGTCTGAAAGCTTCTAGGACACACCTTCTTATCATAAGCTTTCTTCATTCGGCTTTGGTACAGACGACCAAACTCAATCGATGCTAACATCTTCTCGTCCAACAGGCTGAGTTGGTTCAGTCTGTTCGTAATCCATTCTGCCTCGTCGAGTTTCACATCAACCAAAACTCGCAAAGAAGGGATCTCCACTTCTAATGGTAGGACTGCTTCCATACCGTACACCAAGGAGAAAGGAGTTGCCCCGGTCGATGTACGTACCGTCGTACGATAACCGTGCAGTGCAAATGGCAACATCCCGTGCCAATCTTTGTAGGTCACAACCATCTTCTGAACAATCTTCTTAATGTTCTTATTGGCCGCTTCTACGGCGCCATTCATCTTCGGCCGGTAAGGAGATGAGTTATGGTGTTCAATCTTGAAACTCTGGCACAGCTCCTTCATCATCTTGTTATTCAGATTCGAACCATTATCGGTAATGATCCGCTCGGGAATTCCATAACGACAGATGATATCCCTCTTTATGAATTTAGCCACCACCTGCTTGGTCACATTAGCGTATGAGGCTGCCTCCACCCACTTGGTGAAGTAGTCGATAGCTACTAGAATGAAGCGATGACCGTTAGATGCAGTGGGCTCGATCTTGCCTATCATGTCGATGCCCCACATGGAGAACGGCCACGGGGAGGACATGACATTCAACGGGCACGGCGGCACATGAACTTTATCAGCATAAATCTGGCATTTATGACATCTCTTCGCGAATTTAAAGCAATCCGATTCCATCGTCAGCCAGTAGTATCCTGCTCTCAGGATCTTTCTTGTCATAGCATGCCCGCCGACGTGCGTACCAAATGTGCCTTCATGGACTTCTTCCATGAGCATACTCGCCTCTTTCTCATCTACACATCTGAGTAGCACGAGATCGTGGTTTCTCTTATACAGAACTCCATCAGGATTGAGATAAAAATTTCCTGACAGCCTCCTCAGAGTCTTCTTATCCTGGGTTGACGCACCCGCAGGATATTCCTTAGTCATAAGGAAAGTCTGGATGTCATGGAACCATGGCTTGCCGTCGGTGGCTTCCTCGATTGCAAAGACGAATGCATGTCTATCAAGACGAGAAAGGACAATTCTTGGAGCCTCATTCCAAAAATTGACCTTATACATTGAAGCCAGCGTGGCTAAGGCATCAGCCATCTGATTTTCTGCTCTAGGCACATGATGGAGTTCCACTCGATCAGAGAACGGAAGTAGCCTTCTGGCATAGTTCATGTACGACACCAAATTCGATTGACGAGTCTCCCACTCCCCTTTAATTTGGTTGATCACAAGCGCCGAGTCACCATATACGTCTAGGTTCTTGATTCTCAAATCAATTGCCTCTTCTAGACCCATAATGCATGCTTCGTACTCCGCTTCATTATTG
Organism: Lathyrus sativus; assembly: GCA_963859935.3. Classification (NCBI taxonomy): domain Eukaryota; kingdom Viridiplantae; phylum Streptophyta; class Magnoliopsida; order Fabales; family Fabaceae; genus Lathyrus; species Lathyrus sativus. The sequence goes on along the minus strand of OZ012739.1, from coordinate 350,101,858 downwards.
GTGACTGGAAATGTTAGTCTCGCAGTGAACGGGATATGGGATCCGTGGGGAGTCGTGATGATCGCCCTGATACCACTTCCGTAAGAATTAACCGCCCCGTCGAATATCAATTTCCACTGGGATTTCCTATCTGGCCCCTCGTCGGGCAACGGCTCATTGCAATCCTTCGCTTTGAGAAACATGATATCCTCATCAGGGAATTCAAATTTCATCGGCTGGTAATCCTCGATCGGCTGTTCGGCAAGGCAATCAGACAATACGCTACCCTTAATGGCCTTCTGGGAAACATACTGAATGTCATATTCCGTCAACACCATTTGCCATCTGGCAATCCTGGTCGAAAGAGCCTGCTTCTCGAAGACGTACTTGATTGGATCCATCTTCGAAATTAGCATGGTGGTGTGATTGAGCATGTACTGTCGTAAACGTTTGGCAGCCCAGGCTAGTGCGCAACACGTCTTCTCCAACATCGAGTATCGAGATTCACAGTCAGTGAATTTTTTACTCAAGTAGTAAATGGCATGCTCTTTTCTGCCCGTCTCGTCGTGCTGACCGAGAACACACCCCATACTATTCTCAAGAACTGTCAAGTACATGATTAATGGCCGTCCAGCCACTGGGGGTATCAAGATTGGAGGTTCCTGAAGATACTGCTTTATCTTATCGAATGCCTTCTGGCAATCCTCATTCCAGGTAATCGCCTGATCTTTCTTTAAAAGCTTGAACATCGGTTCACACGTGGCCGTGAGCTGAGAAATAAACCTTGCAATGTAGTTTATTCGGCCCAAGAAACCACGAACTTCTTTTTCTGTTTTTGGCACTGGCATTTCTTGTATGGCTTTTATCTTCGCAGGATCAATCTCGATGCCTCTTTCGCTCACAATAAACCCCAGTAACTTTCCGGACCGTACTCCGAAAGTACATTTGTTAGGATTCAGCCTCAACCTGAACTTCCTAAGCCTCTCAAAAAGCTTCAGCAAATTGACCAGATGTCCCTCCTCCGTTTGGGACTTTGCAATCATGTCATCAACATAGACTTCAATCTCATGATGAATCATGTCATGAAACAAAGTAACCATTGCTCGTTGGTAAGTGTCCCCTGCGTTCTTCAGACCGAAGGGTATTACCTTGTAGCAGAATGTTCCCCATGGAGTGATAAACGTCGTTTTCTCCATGTCCTTCGGTGCCATCTTGATCTGGTTGTAACCGGAGAAGCCATCCATGAACGAAAACACGGAGAACTGGGCTATGTTGTCGACCAACACATCGATATGAGGCAGCGGGAAATCTTCCTTAGGGCTCGCCCTATTCAAATCCCGATAATCGACGCACATGCGTACCTTACCGTCCTTCTTCGGTACAGGCACTATGTTGGCGACCCACGGAGGGTAAGTGGTGACCGCTAAGAAGCCAGCATCAAGCTGTTTCTGCACTTCTTCTTTGATCTTAACGGCCATATCTGGTCTCGTCCTCCTAAGCTTCTGCTTAACGGGAGGACAGTCTTCTCGCAGCGGCAAGTGGTGGACCACGATGTCCGTGTCAAGTCCGGGCATATCTTCGTATGACCAAGCAAAGACGTCACTATACTCTCTCAGCATTTCGACCAATCTCTGCTTGACATCATTCTGCAATGCAGCCCCAAGTTGCTGAAAAAATCAAACTTAAAGCCAAATAACTTAGAATTTTTCTAAGTTATTTCCCTTCTTGAAATGAATTTTTTCATAACTCCAAACCTATGCATATTTTGATCATGGTCCACTTTGGGACTTTGTAGGACTTGTCAAGAGCTTTCCAATGAGCTTTGAACCACTTCATTTGGATGTATGGTTGAGGAGTTATGGCCTTGCCCCTTTTAAAACCCTAATTCCCGACTTTCGGAATTACTTCCTAACCCTTGATCCTATGGTCATGAAATTTTATGGGAAGGTGTAATATGACATAAGGAACATTTTTTATTCACGTCTTGAAGTCAAATTCCTTATTGTTGAAGAGTTGACTTTTCGGTCAACCATTCGCTCAATCGGTGACTACCGAGTCGACTGTTGGGGTTCCAAGTATTCTGAGGACTTGAAATTCTCTGGATAGACTTTACTAAGCCATAGGAACTTAATGGACCATGATCCCACCATTGAAACACTTTTTAAATCAAAAGTCAAACTACAGTTGACTTTTCCTAATCGAAAATCCTAATCAGGTATCTTGAACTGCATTGTTCTCAATTCTTGGGTGACCACCTCAAATTGAATTCATAATTGACCCAATTTAGTATTCTTGATCTTGTTTATAGTTGAATCAATCAAAAACATTGATTTATCAAACCATCGAAGCCTCGATTTTGACGGTACGGAACCCTGATTCATCTGCATCTTGACAAATATAAACTTGAAATGAGTTAAGGTTAGTTAATCAAATGAATATGATCCTAAAACAATGATGATGAGGATCTAAGGGTTCAAAATTTGGGGTGCAACACATTGACCAAACGAGATAAGAAATCCAGCACCAAGTTTTCAGAACGCTTTTTACCGCGGATTTCTAAATCAAATTCTTGCAATAAAAGAATCCAACGGATAAGTCTTTGCTTTGAATTTGGTTTGGTGAGAAGATACTTAATCGGCGAATAGGAAGTGTACACCACGACCTTCGAACTAATAAGGTAAGACCTAAATTTCTCAAAAGCATACACTATCGCAAGTAATTCTTTTTCAGTTGTTGCGTAATTCTCTTGCACTTCATTTAAAACCTTACTCGCATAATGTATGGCATGAAATTTTTTTGTCTTTCTTTGGCCAAGTGCCGCACCAACCGCATAACCACTTGCGTCACACATTAATTCAAAATTGAGAGTCCAATTTGGAGAAATGATTATGGGTGCAGTGCTCAATTTTTATTTCAAAGTTTTAAAACCTTTTAAACATTCATCATCAAAGAAAAAAGACTTATCTTTGTTGAGAAATTTGCTCAAAGGTCTTACTATTTTTGGGAAGTCTTTGATGAATCTCTAGTAAAATCCAGCGTGACCAAGGAAACATCAGATTCCCTTCACATTTATTGGAGGTGGTAACTTCTCTATGACTTCAATCTTTGCTTGGTCGACTTCAAGGCCTTTGGAGGAGACTTTGTGTCCGAGCACAATTCCTTATGTAACCATGAAATTTTACTTTTCCTAATTAAGAACCAGATTAGTTTTTAGACACCTTTCTAAAACGATTTCCAATTTTTTTAAGCATAACTCGAAAGAAGCCCCGAAAATAGAGAAGTCATCCATGAAAATTTCCATGGTCTTCTCAATAAGATCAGAAAAGATGGCTTGCACACACTGTTGAAAAGTGGCTGGTACATAGCACAAGCCAAATGGCATATTTCTATAAGAAAAAAAAAATCCCAAAAGGACAAGTAAATGCCATTTTATCATGGTCTTCCAAATTAACTGTAATTTGGTTATACTCGGAATATCCATCTAAAAACAATAGAACTCTTGACCAGATAATCTTTTAAGCATTTGATCCATAAAAGGTAAAGAAAAGTGATCTTTTCGTGTTGCTTGGTTAAGCCTCCGATAATCAATGCACATCTGCCAACCTGTTACGGTCTTTGTTGGAATCAATTCATTCTTGTCATTTCTTATGACGGTCATTCCTCCTTTCTTTAGAACCACTTGTACATGACTCACCCAAGTACTATTAGAAATCAGATAGATCATCCCGACATCCAATAGTTTCACTACTTCCTTCCTCACAACCACTTTCATTGTAGGATTCAAGCAACATTGAGGTTAAGCAATCGACTTGAAATCCTCTTCCATGAATATTTTATGCTTGCAATAAGCCGGACTAATCCCCTTCAAATTGGAGAGAACCCAACTTATAGCTCTTTGATATTTTTTCAAAGCGTGAATTAAACAATGTTCCTCTTTTTTGGACAAAATGTTTCTAATAATAACCAGCTTGTTACAACTGTCATCAAGAAATGCATATTTCAAATGAGGAGGCAACATCTTCAATTCAAGTTGGGGTTTTTCATCGTTCACTTCTTTTTTCAACATTTCCACTTCATTTCCCAATGTTACAATTCTTCCAAAGTCTCAAGTTTATTCAAGCATTTTTCAAGTTCCCTTTCTTCCTCTTCGGTAATAACTTCAAATGTGAAGGTTCTGCAGATTTGAGCAAATTTTGGCAAAACTAGACGTTGCACAACATGTTCCAACAAGAAGAATTCTGCTGAAAGAAGACATGTTGGACAAGATGTCCCAACATGATGTTAGGACACCGTGTCTGTTATTGATGTACAGGATTTTATTTCAGCAGAATATTTGCAGATTGTTCCAAGATTTAAGGCATGGATCAAGGAATAATAAAACAGATATTTCGAAGCCCATGTACTAATGAAGATTATAAAAGGAAGACTTAGACCTAGAGAAAAAAATACTAATCCTTGTGTAATACTTGTAAAGTAGAAAATAAGGGTTTAGGATTTTGAGAGTCGTAGGCTTTCTTGTGTTGTAAGTCTCCCTTTGTATCGGTTGGATACATTGTGGTAGACATAAATGTTTATACAGATTCAGAAACCTTTAGGTAATGAATTGTATATTTTCTTTGGATGAAGTGTTGAAGCAAATCCAAGTAGGTTTGTTAGTCAAGGTTTCTTGGCCAAACTTTGTATTGAAAGAGAGGTCTTTCAAGTAGGATGATACAGTTATTGTGACTATAACTGTTAGATATCACAGGTTGTGATTAAGAGAGTGAAATTAGTTTCTCTTATCAATTAGATGTGACTTCTAATGATAAAGTTTTCATTGGGTAGTGACAGGTAAACCAGAGGTTGTTCATGGTAAACTAGAGGTTGTTTACATAAAACTATACTACTGATAGCAGATTCTTCTTCCTAGCTTGGTAGCCCCCAGATGTAGGTAATTTGCATCGAACTGGGTTAACATATCTTGTGTTATTTATCATTCTACAGATTTACAATTCAACATTTTCTTTTGATTAACATGTTGTAACAGATGTTGAAACATCTATTGTGATTCTGTTGCTGATATTCAGGGTATCAGTTTGTTTATTCTGCCCTTGTTGTAAAGTTACACAGAGATCAATGTCGTGACATGTTGTTAGGACATCTGCAATCTGCTTGCCAAAATTTCAATTGGTATCAGAGTAGTTATCCTGTATGTTTCTAGATGATATCTTGGGAGATACTTTCTGGTGCTTTAAACAAGGTGCATATTTGTGCGATCAAACCCTTCATTTTAATGTTTTCAAAGGTATTGGATATCCAGAATGATTGGTAATGGATTGAGGGTGAAAAATATTGGTTGGTGGTTTTTGCTTCTATGAAGATGTTCTTGTTGCTACTAGTGTTGAGGTTCCTTTCTGCATGTGTCCACTAAGATGTCTTGACATCTTTACTGGATCCTGTTGAAGATGTGTTGTTATTCTGCTGCATGTGTTTTCTGATGAAAGGACCTTGGTAAATCTAGATTGAAGACTATGTTCATCCTTTGGTTATCATGAAGGCTTCAACATCTACAAAAGCTCTAGCTGTTCCAGTCGGAAGTAATGGAACGGAGAGGGTTGTTTGTTGGTATTTGCTTTTAATGTCTTGGTACTTGGAAGGTTAGTTCCTTCAGGTATCTTAAAGTCTTTTTGGAGGAAAGATGAGTTGAGTTCTACGGTATCAAGTTCATGGTCTATGAAGTTGGTAATCTACCCTTATCATGACAAAGCTTCCAAAGACACATGAGTTTTTTCTCAAGTCCACTTATAAAGGCTTCTCTGTTATGTCTCTGGAATTCTCTAGTTTCTTTTTTGGATCAAGGATGCTTCATAGGATCATCAATCTGAAGAAATTAGAGGTGATTTATTTTCACCATCAATTTGTTGCAATGACTTCATCAGCAAGATAAAGTCATAGGCAGGTTGAGTCAAGGGAGTCATCCTTGATGTTTCAACATCAAAGATACTTGCACTAAAGAATACTTTTGGTATTGCTGAAGTGTAAATATTTGTCAGATGATCTTTTCTACAAGATGCGGGGATTTAAGATCAATTGGTATTTCTGGAATGCAAAAATATTTAATTGATTATTCATGAAGCTCAAGAGTATTGGAGTTTAAATGGTTCATCAGGAGGTGCAACATTCCTCATTGCAACAACTTTAGGACTAACATCAGGTGGATGACTCAAGTTAGTCTTCTGGAAGAATGATTTCTTATAAGGATTTAAGATTCATTTCTATTTGTGATTCTCACAAGTATTTAATAGATTATCCTTAGTTGATGATCAAGGTGCCTCATCGGTTGTTGCATCATCAATGCTCAACTATCTGATCCTTTGATCTGTTAGGACTACTTCAAGGATCTGATGCTCAACTAGATGTTGAAACATCCCATCAGCGAGTTGGTGCAGAATCTTGTTGATTCAAGGAATGAATCTCTAGGATAAGTAAAGGGAGTAGCTTACGCTCTAGGAACCAAACTTTTGGGTGTTAACACAAAGTGTTGGGAATCTTCTTCTGGTCGGATCTGAAGAGGCACACAATTTGACTAGGAAGTTTCGTGGCAGAAAAATTATCTAGAATATGGTGCTGATAAAAATGAAGATGAAGACATCTTAATCTTGATGAATATTGCTTGGGTCAGTTTATTTCTGATCTAGGTAAATTAGAGCGCAGGTGCTGCAAACATGTGATCCATTTCAACATGGAGGTTCAGAATAAGGGATTAAAACAGTATCTTTGACATCTTGAATAATTTTCTTCTTAAAGAAAGCTAAATTTCTTATAGCTATTGTCTAGTCTATTCTTGATGCTACTCGTCTCTAAAGAATCAGGCTTTGGAATGTTTGGTTCCTCTGAGGATGAGTTCTTGAAGAAGATGTTCATCAAGGTTTATGTCCTTGTTATTTATGGTTCATAAATAGGATAGAGGTTGTCTACTCAAACTTGATATTTTAATCAAGCCTATGAGAGCATGGAGCTCTTGTTTTGTAAAAAAGGAGAAGTTTGTTAAGATGGTATGTCCGAAGGGGAGTTGATCAAGACTGTATGAGACTGACTTAAGGTTATCTGCTGGAAGTCATGATATTGGTGTCAAAATCAGATGTTCTGACATCAGAATTATCATCAGATTATTTCCTCAATGGTGGTACATCATCTTGATAGAAGCTGATCATCTCAGATGTGATTGGAATGGATGATTGAAATTCCTATGTAGTGTATGGGAATTGCAGAAGTTAGTAGAGGTAACATTTCATAATCACTTGAATCTGTGATGTGTGTTTCATCATGTTCTTAGAACAACTTACCTTCATTGAGAAGGGAAGTAGTTTGAAGAACAAATGAGAAGCTGGTTCTGATCTCGGCTTGCTAATTTTTGAAGGGATCTTTGCTTTGGGAGCTTGCTATGGTGAGAGCATGATAGTTTATTTATCTCTATTGCTGTCTGAATTTCTTGATGATCAAGCTGGTAAGAGATGTTTTCTCTGGGGATCTTCAGTTAGATTACTATGTAGATAGTCAGTCCAATGGTTATTGTATCAAGAACCATAGTATATGGTGTCTGTAATATGATCAAAATGTCCTAATTGATGTTAGAACATCATCATGTTGTTTGAACTTGGGGTTCAGATTGTGGAAGCTGATATCCACCAGGTGAATCAAAAATGTTCTAACTTATCATACAGGAGAATGATGAGGTGAAGATTGTCTTGGATTAGGAGGTGTTTATCTAGTTCTATGAATCATGTTGAGGTCATAATGCTTGTGGAGAGGTGGTGTCTTCTGCTATAATTAACTCTAGAAAGAAGTAGATCAGTTTGGTGCTGGTGAAGCCAGTAAGCTGAGGATTTCTGGAGCATGTATTTTATGTCCTTAAAGTGTGAATGACATTTGGGATGATTAACAAACTAAGAAGCTATGTATGTCTCTTTGAGGAATGTGAAGCATTCCAGGTTCAATTGGATTCTTTCTCAAGGAACATGGATATCTATGGCTGTAAGACTCAATGTGGATTTGTACAGGGTATGGATGGGTTCAAGACGAGAAGGATCAATGGTGATTTTGGTCTCAATCCATGAGTTCGTTAGTTATAGTACAAGGATGGTAATCTTGGTATTTTCTCATTGTATGAGCATGAAGTTGGTCATGAGATATCGTGTGGTGATTTTGGGTGTTTCTTGCTGAAAGGAGCGTCTTTTATAAAAGATAGGGGGAAAGCTTATGTCTAATAAGTGTATAATTGTGGTGCACAGATTGCTTGTGGAGCAAGCAGTAAGTGAATGTTTTTAGCAGGTATGTTGAACAAGGATTGAGCTCTTGAAGACATGAAGATGAGTCTTATGTTTTCCATTCACTTTAAGGTGTTCTTCTGGCAGAGGAGAGCTGGTTATCCTTTATAGGGGAAGTTATACTTCTATCTAGGATCCGTTGTTGCAGTAATACATTTGATTATCAAGATTGTTTATGGTGTCAATTAGTTTGTGATTATGTTCCTCTGGTGAGAGTGTAAATGTCAGACAAGATTTTGTGACATTGTCTTACTGTGATGTTCATGGTAAAATTGACAGTCTCGACTTGGTCCTATCATTGTGGTATCAATGGTTTGAATCACCATTGTACAAGCTTTTTGGGAGTGTTCTAAGAATCTTTGTCCTTATCTGGGAGAATTTATTTTTCTCTGCAAAATGAGACAAAGCTCATGGGAGTCTTTGTTGTTAACTGGGAGATGTTTGAAGAAATGTCTTAGCATCTTGATCAGTTTCTTTTACTTCTTGATGAAAGGAGTATTGTTTAGGCTCAGTGAAAGGCATTGTGACTATGCTTTAGAGTTTACCAGGTGGAATGGACAAAGTCTAACAAAGTATTAGGACTTTGTTTAGGACTTGTGGTTGTTTCAAGTGATTTTCTTTGGACGTATTCCTTGGATGGTGGAGTGCATGCCTAAGATAAGGCCTGTTAAACATGTGTCTTGATGCATGTGCTTTCTTTGGACGGTTTTACCCAAATGTTGAAACAATCAAATCCTAGTTGGACGGTGCAAAATCATTAATGGCGAGGTTACCTACCTAAATTTATTTCTCCATTGAATTGTTCACCGGTAACTTTTATGAACCGTTAGTTCCTAGAGAAACAGCCTGGTTATTTAAAGGGGTCGTTGTTTCTGGATTCTCAGGTTGTGTTGCTTGTGTTGGGTTGTATCTTCTTGGCTTTTGTCCGGGTTTGGGTAAGTACCATGTGAGTATGGAACTGTGTTAGCTTCTTTTGCAGTTGTTTTGCAAGGATGTTGGGTGGGATGTTCTAACATCTTGTCTGAGTCTCTAGCTCTTCCCTTGTGCCTTATGATCTGAGTTATGAAGCAGGTTGTGTCTTGTGAACTAAGTTATATCCTTTATGTACTCTGTGTTACGTATACTACATCTACTTCTTCTTAAGCTCTTTCTGGATCTCCTTAAGGGTTCTCTTATTCCCCTTAAGAGGAAGATTTATCTCTCTGGCAAGTATAGGTTTGAGAGGGAGTGTGTTACTTCCTCTTCCTCATGTACACCAACATACAACTAGGAATTTCAGGAGAAAGAGGGAGCCTTAGAAATGTGCCAATCATAACCACCACTCCCTGGATGAAATTGAATGACTTTCGGAATTTCTTTTTCTACCTAAGGAGTTTTATCCAAAATTTGTCAAAAGGGGGAGATTGAAGGTTTTGCAGATTTGAGCAAATTTTGGTAAAATTGGATGTTGCACAAGATGTTCCAACAAGAAGAATTCTGCTGAAAGAAGACATGTTGGACAAGATATCCCAACACGATGTTAGGACATCGTGTCTATTACTGATGTGCAGGATTTTATTTCAACAGAATATTTGCATATTGTTCCAAGATTTAAGGCATGGATCAAAGAATAAAAAAACATATTTTTCGAAGCCCATGGACTAATGAAGGTTATAAAAGGAAGACTTAGACCTAGGGAAAAATACTAATCCTTGTGTAATACTTGTAAAGTAGAAAATAAGGGTTTAGGGTTTTGAGAGTCGTAGGCTTTCTTGTGTTGTAAGTCTCCCTTTGTATCAGTTGGATACGTTATGGTAGACATAAATGTTTATACAGGTTCAGAAACCTTTAGGTAATGAATTGTATATTGTTCTTGGATGAATCTTTGCAGCAAATCCAAGTAGGTTTGTTAGTCAAGGTTGCTTGGCCGAACTTTGTATTGAAAGAGACGTCTTTCAAGTAAGATGATATAGTTATTGTGACTATAACTGTTAGATATCACAAGTTGTGATTAAGGGAGTGAGATGGGTTTGTCTTATCAATTAGATGTGACTTCTAATGATAAAGTTTTCATTGGGTAGTGATAGGTAAACCGGAGTTTGTTTACTATAAACCAGAAGTTACATAAAACTATACTACTGATAGCGGATTCTTCTACCTGGCTTGGTAGCCCCCAGATGTAGGTGATTTGCACCAAACTGGGTTAACATATCTTGTGTTATTTATCATTCTACAAATTTACAATTCAGTATTTGCTTTTTATTAACATGTTGTAACAGATGTTGAAACATCTATTGTGATTCTGTTGCTGATATTCAGGGTATCAGTTTGTTTATTCTCCCCTTTGTCGCTACTGCGAAAATCGGCGCCGGCTGAACAGAAGAGTCGCCACCGTGCGTTATTTATCCCACGGGAGGGAAAGGAAACGCTCAGAGTAAACCTCGCACAACACGGGAAAGGTATGGTCGTCGCAACCAAAACCTGGATTCGGGAGTCGGTTACGCAAGGGGAAGGTATTAGCACCCCTCACGTCTGTCGTACTCGACGGGATCCACGCTTGTTTGGGTTGTCTAAAGGATGCAAACAATCTATCTACGGCTGCTAAATCTAAACGGAAGGGAATTGACTCGATAGAGCGTCGCACTCTACGCCTACGTATTCTCAAGAGAGAAAGTCAGAGTCAACGTAGTTCGGGACTACAGGGAAAATTGGCTCGCCAAGACCTCGCGCCTTGTGCCTACGTACTTCCACACTGCATGGAAGATCAGAGCTTTACGTAGTTCAGGCTAACTACGGCTAAACAGGGTATTCTCACACAGCAGTGAGAAAATCAACTGGTTCAAGGTACAGGAACCTATGGGAAAAAACTACGGCTTGGTCTCAAATGCACTCGGGCAAGAAAGAAAAAGGGTAACATCAGTCGTCAGCGGGAAAGTCTTGATCGCACGGCAGCGAGAGAACAGAAAGTCAGTTGTTAGTGTGCTTGCTAGGATATCGCATCCTATGCCTACATATCCTCGTCTGGTACGAGGAATCAGAGCAGCTGTAGTTCGGCTACTATCGGGACCACAACTCAAATCTCGTTTTATTAACATTCTGAAAAATGGTTACAATGCTCGAATACGGAAAATAAATCTCCTAGGAAATACTATCCTATCCTATCCTAAAAAAATCGAATGGAAAAGAGTCCCCTAACAAGTGGACTTCTAAAATTACCTCTAAAACAAATAAATCCTAAAAATATTACATCTAATATTTTTTGCTATTTTCCAACTATTTTCTTCTTTTTTCTTTCAAAAATATTTTTCCATATTTTTCTATGTATTTTTTTCATATTTCTTTCATTATATTTTTCACATTCTTTTTTCTTTTTTTCTTATTTTTTTCAATATATTTTCCTTTTCTCACAATAGTATTTTCTTTATATTTTTCTATCAATATTTCTCTTTTTTCTTCTTTTCTCTTTTTCTCACAATAGTATTTCCTTTATATTTTTCTTTCCAAAAAAATTAAACAAAATGAAAAAATAAAGAAAAGAAAAACAGGGGGGGTACACTGGATTACATGGGGATTAAACTAGCAAGAGGGGACCAAACTGGGCCCAGCCCATGGTTCAGCAAAAACAAAAGAACTGAAACGGGGGTGTACGGACAAATGGGGGGTGCTGGCGAGCAAACCTCACGTTGGGCCTGAGGCCCAATGCCTACCCAAAACCCAGGATCTGAGGGTGAATGCCAAACAATGGGGGTGTGTACGGATGGCAGTCCATGGGCCCCAAGGCCCAATCACACGCGGTCCCCTTTCTCCCTCGTTCCACCTTCAGGAACCCTAGTTCACGCCACTGTTCACTCTCCCACGCGGCGCCCCCAATCTTCCCCGAACCTCCTCGAAATCTCTCTCAGACACTTCTCCGTCTCATTCCCTCTGTCTCCTTACAAGCTCTTTCTACCACCTTCGTTCTCAGTCTTCGCTTCCATACTCTTTGAAGAGCTTAAAGGTATGATGGAGTCGTTCATAAATCTGAAGGAGTTAGCAGAGAACCTTGAAGTTGTGGACGATGTCTGGAGATCTGGTAAGCGAGGATTGCATGTGATGAACTCGTTTGATGAAGTTTGGGAGTGATGACGATTTGGAAGAATCTGGAACGTATGACGGATCCTGAAGAATAATGATGAACTTTTGAAGCTTACGAAGCATCTGAGACCATCTGGATGAATGTATCTGATACTGAACAGTGTGTTCTTGAGTACGATGAAGATGATGAAGATCTTCGAAGATCTTTGGAGATCTTGAAGAAAACCTTGACGAACAAATTGGTTGTTGACGATCTGAGGAGCGTTGGACGAAAGCGTTTTGGATCTCCTGGAGAAAGTATGAAGACCCGGACGACGATCTTCAAGAATCTGGAATGTTCATGAAGAACATCATATCCTTCTCGATGGTCTGGAAAACGAAGCTGGAAAATTCATGGTGATCTTGATGGATGTTGAAGATATGAAGAATTCCCAGTGGAATGTTGGTGGATCTACGAAGACGACGATGAATCTCTGGAAAGCTCATGATGAAGGGATGAAGCTTCTGAGAAAACCTGGCAAAGTTGATGAAGACAGATGAGGATTGATGATGTTGAAGGTTGATCGGGGAAGAAGAAGATTTCTGGAAAAAATTGGGTGGTGAAGGTTGGATCAGAGGAGATGGAGTTTCAGAAGGTGGGAGATGAAGTTCTGATCGGAGTTCTGGGGATTTTTTGGTGTTTTAGGGTTTCCGGTGACTTTCACGGTGGCCGGAGGTAGTTGGATGATCTGTTACGGTGGCCGGAGCTGGGTTGGGCGGTGGTTGCATGGCCGCCGACCATGCAACTGGTGAGTCTCCGGTGGGGTTTGTGGAGAGGACAGGTGTCTGGGTTAGTGGATGGGGTGGATGCATGCGTGCCACTTGGCACTGGGTGGCAGAGTGTGAGAGAAAGTGGGGTGTGAGGTGGCGTGTGTGTGTTATGATATGTGGGGTCTCTCCCTCGTTAACACGTGGCGATGCTGAGACTATATAGGACTGAGACTTTCTGGATATTTCTGGAATTTGCTGGAACATTCTGGAGCTGGACGGATAATGGATAACGAGTTGGGCTTTTTGATGAATAATGAGGCCCACGAAAAATCAGCCAGCAAGCTCCAAAAAACTGCATTAAAAGGATTAATGACCAAAACTAGGATTAAAAGCTGATTAAGACCTAATACTGATCTAAAATTGTAATTAAAGACCTAATTAACTAGCCAAACTAATTAACTAATCTGAATGAAAATTAAATGGACTACTAATACAAATTAAAAAGACCAATATACTCAATTAAAATCTAACACTTAAACCTAATCAATCTAATATCCTAAAAACTGATTAATATCCAATTAAACTCTAATTAAAAACTCTAATAATTCTCTAAAAAATTCTAATGAATCTCTAATAAATCTCCTATATTAAATCTTCAACAAAATTATACTATTTAGTAAAAGCAACCCTACTATTAATAAAAAGAAAAGAAATCTATATTCTATTACAAATCTATTTAAAAGAAATTCTATATTCTATTAAAAATGATTAAACCCTATAAAATGCTGAAAAATGATTTAAATCTATCTAATATATTCTAAAAAGAGAAAATGCTATTTATTTATTCCATTTAAAATTCTAAAAACTATTAAAAATATTAAAACCTATTAATATTCTATATCTAAAAATATATTCAAAAATTCAATTAACATTCTAAAAAAATCTATTAATATTCTACAAAATTCTATATTATTCTAAAATGATTAAAAATCTATTTAAACCCTAAAAATGGCCAATAAAATCCAGAAAAATCACAACAATTCCCAGAGGAACAAAATAAGCACCGAACGACACATAACACCGCGAGAGCGCACCAAAATAGCCGGTAAAAATAAACGGGCACCGAAATATCCCTAAAATACGATTCTACTTATCTAAACTGATTAAAAACACCTGAGACGCGAGACGAGAGCTGTGATCCCGATAAAATCAAAACAAATGAAAAATGCATTGTATGCGATATGCAGATGCGAATGCGATTATGCGTCGAAACATCGAGCCAGATACGAGACCCGGTTGGTCAAATTTTAGGGTACAACAGCTGCCCCTATTCAAGCAGCTTGGACCTGAATGGTTGAAGAGCGCCCAACCTTTGATCATTCAAAGGTAGAAGATGGTTGAATACAAATGGAACCCTGAAATTTGCCAACCGCAGAAATAAACTGCACCACTGCTTGGGGAACGACATTCATCGACTGAATTTAACTGTTACGGCAACCCACTGATCTCGTGCGACCGTGCTGGGGATTCTTCTCATCATCCTGAAAAAGATTGAATCATCGGAAACTTCGTCCTTTGCTTGTCCACGTCAGGACTCTATCTGCTGTCAACTCGGAAAAATTTCAACAACTTTGCTGGGGATGGCTCGTCTGCCTTCTCGTCAGAAATAAATCGTCCACGTTAGGAATAAACTCTTCCACGTTAGGAATAACACCGTCCACATAAGGAATAACACCATCCACATAAGGAATAACACCGTCCACGTAAGGAATAACACCATCCACGTAAGGAATAACACCGTCCACGTTAGGACTCACCTTTTCACGTGAGGAATAAACTGTCTTTCTTCGTTAAACTCTTCCGCGTAAGGAATACGTCTTCTTTTGATTTATCCACGTAAGGACTCCATCTTTCCACGTAAGGAATCTCCACCTTTCCACGTAAGGAAACCACTTCTTTTCCACGTTAGGAATCTCACCTTTCCACGTAAGGAAACCATTTTTCTTCCGCGTAAGGAATGCTCTCTTTCCACGTAAGGAATACTTCTTTTTCCACGTAAGGAATACAACCTTTTTTCCACATAAGGAATCACCATTTCTCCACGTAAGGAATAACTTGTCCGCGTTAGGACTACATCGTCCATGTTAGGACCCACCTTTCCACGTAAGGGATATATCGCTTTTCCACGTAAGGAAACCATCTATTGTCTTGGTTTGTCCACGTGAAGACTCCACTTTTCCATGTAAGGAATGCATCTCTGTCCACATAAGGAACACAATTTTCCACGTAAGGAATGCCATCCTCTTCCAAGTAAGGAACACAATTTTCCACGTAAGGAATGCCATCCTCTTCCACGTAAGGAAACGAACTTCTTTTCTTTCCACGTAAGGAAACACAATCTTATCTTAGTTTGTCCACGTCAGGACTCCAATCTGTCCGCGTAAGGAAACACAACCTCGATCTGTCCACGTCAGGACTCCAACTTGATATGTCCACGTAAGGACTCAATCTTTCCACGTAAGGAATCACATCTTTCCACGTTAGGAAACCACTTCTTTTCCACGTTAGGAATCTCATCTTTGATCTGTCCACGTAAGGAACACAATTTTCCACGTAAGGAATACAATCTTTCCACGTTAGGAATCAAACTTTCCACGTTAGGAAACTTTCTTTTCCACGTAAGGAATCAACTTCTTTTCCACGTAAGGAAACACGTTTTCTTTCCACATAAGGAATCACCTCTATCTTTCCACGTAAGGAAACCAACTCCGTCCACGTAAGGACCCACCTTTCCACGTAAGGAATGAATCTGATATGTCCACGTAAGGACTCAATCTTTCCACGTCAGGAATACATCGTCCACGTCAGGACCCACCTTTCCACGTAAGGAATACATCTTCTTTCCACGTAAGGAATACAATTTTGCTCGATCTGTCCACGTAAGGACTCCAATCTTTCCACGTAAGGAAACAATCTTTCCACGTAAGGAATAAACTTGTCCACGTTAGGACTACATCGTCCACGTCAGGACCCACTTTTCCACGTTAGAAATAATAATCTTCTTGATTTGTCCACGTAAGGACTCCCATTTTTCCACGTAAGGAATACTTCTTCATCTGTCCACGTAAGGACTCCAGTCTGATATGTCCACGTAAGGAATAAACTTGTCCACGTTAGGACTACATCGTCCATGTTAGGACCCACCTTTCCACGTCAGGAACACAATCTCTTTTCCACGTAAGGAATCATTTTTCTTTCCACGTTAGGAAACCAACTCGTCTTTTCTGCGTCTGTCTGCGTCAGGACTGAACTTGCTTTTCCACGTAAGGAACTGAAGCTTCTCTTTCCACGTAAGGAATAACCTTGTCCACGTCAGGACTCACATTTCGTCTTGATTTGTCCACGTAAGGACTCACCTCTTGACTCGCTGAGGAAATAGAACTTGTCCACGTCAGGACTCATGCATCTCTGACCCATTGGGAAGTGAGACTTGTCCACGTCAGGACTTGCGTGTCTTCGACTTGCTGGGGAAATAAAACTCGTCCATGTCAGGACACACACTCTTCCAACAACACGGAGAAGGATAAATTTGTCCGCGCCAGGACTCTAGTATCTTGTCATCACAAAGAACTACAAACTTGTCCACGTCAGGACGCACATTTCATCACCACGTATAAAGCTATCTGCTGGAAATAAATGGTCCACGTCAGGACTCCAACACGAAGAGTAATCAACCTTGTCAACGTTATGACTTCACATTCAATCAACACCAAGAAACCGAATCTGTCCACGTTAGGACCAAAACATCTCGTCACCTGGAAGAAATGTCCACGTCAGGACTCCACATTCCAACAATCCTGAAAAATCGAACCTGTCCACGTTAGGACTAGCACCTCCCATCAATCCGGGGACATAAATCTATCCACGTTAGGACACTCACTTCTCTAGCACGAAGAAATCCCGTCAATAAAATTGTCCACGTCAGGACTCATTTCTCCATTGATCCCAAACCGCAAACTTCTTAGCACTGACGTGACAGCAACTTTGGAGCTGACTCTACTGGGGATATCTGAAAACCAAACTACTGGATGCCTGCTCTGATAACCGGCGGTAGCCTCTGAAATTCTGGTTCATGAAACCTTTTAATGCTGACGTAACAACAACTTTGAGGGAAACAATCCGCTGGTCGGACTAGAGAAACTTCAACAAGAAACCCTGGCGGGGAAATAAGTAACTCTGCTTAGGGACAAAGAGAAATTTATCCTGCTGACTCTGTTGGGAATAGTGCCAAAGCTGACACTTCGTCAAATGTCTCACGTCGAGATCCTAAATGTTTTATTGATTCACCTGAGCAAGGGCTCTCTCTACCTGCAAGAGAAACAACACTTGAAACAAACGGTTAGCCAACCTAGTTTATGTTTCGGAAATGCGTGCGTTCGACAATGATGCAATATTCCAGTCGACATGGAAATGCTACGCTTTATTTGGTGGATGCAAGTATGACACTATATGCAGATGCAAATGCAGACTTGAACTGTCGAGATACAGGAACCGCTTCAGTAAAATAAATGCTGAAGATAATGCCGACTCCGTTGGGGATAGCCAGATGCTACAGAATTATTCCAGCAAAATAAATGCTGGAAGAGTGAAGTCGACTCAGCTGAGAAATTAGGAACTTAAGCCAAACACCTTGTTGAAGTAACACCCTGCTGGGGAATATAACTCTGCTGGAGAATAACAGATGCGCCTGGTATAATTGGACTTCTACTGGAAAGTGAACGGATATCACACGGTATTCTGGAAAAATAAATGCCAGGACACACAACCAACTCTGCCGGGGACAGTCTTAATTTTCGAGTTCCACTGGGAGGAATGAAAATACTTGCTGGAAAGAGAACTCCGCTGGGGACGAACGGTTCTCTTAGGGAAACTCAACTGACTCCGCTGGGGGAGAGTAAATGACCCTGCAGGGAAAGGTAAACTGTCTGAATACAGCTCACAAACACTAATCTTCTGCGGCTAAACCATTCTGCTTGAGATGCACTGTCTGAATACAGCCTTCGATCTAGGAATCGCCAAGCTCTGCTGAGGATAAATGACTTTGGGAGCATGTCCTTTGAATAAGCCACGACTAGCTGGGGAATTCGATCCTTCTTCAGTGAGGAATACTGCTATCTCAGAAGCGCTTCCTGCGTGGGGGTTCACTTCACGTAACAATCAAGTCTTTCACCAAAGCGCCTCTGGTCAGGGCGACACGAACTCTATTCCTTCTCAGAGATTTGCCCCACAAATACCAACATGCCCCAGTCCGAGCATTTCGTCTGGAAAAGAAAGGCTAGCCATAGTGCTACTCACAATACCTTGCCCCTGAATCGGCACCAACCTCCTGATGAGGACTCTTCGATCTCTGTACCCTGACGGTTAGATCTGAACTGTTTCTGCACGTCAAACCCCAAAAGAATGTCCCAACAACATCTTTTGTTTTTAGGGTGTTCTGCCCCGGTCTTGCGATGATCTTTTTCCCCTGATCGACTGATTCATGGAGTAATGCCCATAGCTGCGAGAGATTTGCCAAATCTCGACCCAATTGCCCCAGATTAACTGCTTCTCGGATGTATGACTTTGCTGGGGGATAAACGAGTGTGCCAAGTAGGCTGGACTTCTGTACATCCGTGGTGGGTCATACACGCCTGATGCTGGACAATATCCAGTCCAAATTTACAACTTCTAGTAGAAGGGTTACAATTTCTCGATATTTATCTCAAACTTGAAGATTGGCTGGATCTGCTCAAGTAGCTCTGAACAACTCTGATGACACTGAGAAGAACAACTCTTTCGCCTTTGCTATGCCCCGGCCTGCAGGAACCTCTGTAGGATAGTCTGAAAATCTGTACCCTGACGGTTTAATATGAACTGCCCCAACATTCTGAACTTCCTCGAGATACTTCGAATCGAACGTCCCTCGAATAAAGAATAATCTATGCACTCTTGGGATGGCATGCCCCTGTCTATAATGACTTTGCCTCAATCTGGTTCTCGGAAAAAAGTCACTCTGAACCAAAAGCACCTTGCTACAATACGACCTTGCGGTGGCTTACCCCGGTGTTTCCCTTGATTCAACAACTATCAACATCGTGACTTGCCCCTGAACGAGCATTGAGTGGCTTAACCTGCCCTGATATCGCATTCTGGATGACTGTCCCTGATTGGCTCTTAAGAAGATTCACTTCTGATCAACTTCTTCTCAAATAAACTGCCCCTGATCGACTGCTGCTTAGGGACTTGTCCTCAGACTAACTGATTCCGAACTCTCTGGAAGTCAATGCCCCAGATTCACAGGGTTTCACAACATACACCATTCTGATCCAGACTGTTGAATTATTCAATCCTGTTTGATTATTCCCTGTTGGAATTTCTTTCGTGTCAACTACTAACCTGCAAGTAAAAATCGTCTGTTCACGAATGGTAATCTTAATGCAATGTTTATGCAGATTTTGAAAAAATTTGTGCTGTCACTCATTTACGTGTCATGATTGTGAGTGATGAATGAACCAAAGTTCAAACGTAGTGCTTATGTGATCAGTGAAAATACAACAAGGATATGACTAGCAAATCAAGAGGGAGTCAGGTTACTCAACCTTATCGTAATGCGCTTCAGAATAACCCTACCTCAATTAGGTCTTTTAAGGGTTGTATCGTGGTCGGGTTCACGGTTCGTGAAACAAAGGATATTTGGCTCAAATCATGTTTTGTACCCACCCCTTCTACGTGATGATCTCCGATCCTAAAGTTCAATTAACCTGGCTCGAGCGCTCGCCTCTTCGAGAGGTATGTTAAATGGTAAGGACCATGGCTAAGGAAAACTCACAAGGTTTTCGGAGTGACAGTTACCCCTTTTTCGTTTTCGGTGTCTGTATCCACACGACCTTGTCCTTGTTCAAGGATTCTTCCTTTGATATCCTTTCTTTTCGTTCTTTTGATTCCCTAATTTTTTCCTAGACTGACTCCTTTTGAGTTCTTTTCAATTTCTTTTGAAGTCCAGCGGGATGCCCTAATTTTTGCCTAAGTATTAGCCTTCCAGCTTTTTCTTTTTCTTTTTACTTAGCGGGCTTTCTTTCTTTCTTTCTTTTGGAACAAAGTCGTGTGACACTGGTTGTCTTGATTGCTCCGAAGGGATTGTAACTGCCTTACTCCTGATTGGTGAGGTTTAACCACTGTGGTTAACGAATTACGACCTCTTGAGAGGCGTAAACTGATTGGTCCTCGAAAGACAACACGCCTCTGTAAGACTTGAATGCTCGGTCAAGCTAACTGACAACTACCCTGCCCCGGGTTAAGATGTGAGGGTTTTAAAAATCCGAAAGAAACTCCTACTTCTCGGCTCGAAGTGGTTAGCAAGGGATTCTCTTCCTTATCTCTCCGGTGTTTAGGGGATTTGAAACAATGCCTTGTACGTCATCGGTACGGTCTTATCTGAAAGCATACGATCATCGGTTAGGAGTTTAGTTTCGTCATCCTCCCTCCACTCTTTGCTAGTCACGGTGATAAAGTGGAGTGAATAAAAATGCAAGTGTCAGTGCAATGCAGTAAATGAGCGACAACGACATGATTAATTCAGAAACATGCATAGTCACTTTATTAATATCACCATTCGAAACAATCAATATTTAAAAGCAAGTAGTAACTAACAGAAAAGAAACTACAAATGCAAATGATATAAAGTCTGAGGACTGCCAATGCTGAGGGCGCCTGCCTGTCTGGATCACTGGCTTGTTGAAAAGGACCCTCTGAATCTACGAGCTTGGACAACTGAGAGTTTGGCATGAACAAACATAACTCCTTCTGGAAAGGAAATGCACCCTTGGTCGATCAACTGCTGCACTTTCGCCTGAAACGCTTTACAATCTTCAGTTGCATGCCCTGGAGAGCCACCATGGTAACCACATTGAACATGGGGATTGTACCCAGGAGGGTAAGGTTCTGAAACTGGCTTAAGAGCTTTAGGTTCCACCAAAGAACTCTGGATCAAAGATGGTAGCAGCTAGCCATACATCATAGGCACTGGGTGAGAAGGAGCTTTCCTTCGTTCCAAGTTGTTGCGAGGTCTGTTCTGATTCTGACGCTGATTCTGATAACCTCGGCCACGAGTTCGCTGCTTGGCAATGGAAGCGACATAAGATTCCTGATATGGTGCCCTAGGTACGGCTGTCTGTTCAGTATAACAAGCCACAGGAGGTACTGATCTCTGATAAGATGAAGAACCAACAAAATTCACTGATTTGCTTCGAGGATATTCAACCTTTGGCATGACTGCATTGATCACAACTTCTTCTTCATTCTGATAGTCATAAAGAGATTCAGCTTCACTAGCCTGACTGTTTGACGTAACTCCAAGCATTCTTTCGAGGAGTGTACAAACATGCTCATTAACTCTCGGTCTAGGAACGACGGCTTTACTCTGGCAGCAAACTCTCTCCATCTCTGAACATACTTCCTGAAAGGTTCATTGTTCCCTTGAGACAATTCTTGCAACTGCATGCGACTAGGAGCCATATCCAGGTTGTAATCGTACTGCTTCAGGAAAGCTCTGGCTAAATCCATCCATGACTGAATCTGATTTCTCTCTAACTGCATATACCAACTCAAGGATGCCCCAGTCAGACTATACTGAAAGCAATGGATCATCAGTTTGTTATCTCGCGCAAACGCAGTCATTCTTCGGCAGAACATCATCAAATGCAGCTTCAGACAGCTATCTCCCGTGTACTTCTCAAATTGCGGCACTTTGAACTGGTAAGGCAACACCAGGTCAGGAACCAAACACATGCCTACAGCATCCAGGTTGACTTACAAAGCTTTCATTCCCTCTTCCAACGCTCGGAGTCTTCTATCCTTTTCAAGAGCTCTTGGATCTACCATCCTGGCTATTGAAATATACCTTCAGTAATTCATCCCAGGGAGAGCAACACCTTGATTGTTAACAGGAGGAGGACGTTCATTTCGGGCAACAAACTGCTCACGCCGATCTCGATTTCCACAGAAGGCTGTACAACTTGGTCTGCAGTAACGTTGTTCGCTAGCGAGAAGTCTTCCGCAGAATCATACAAAGGGTTGGACGCCATAGTGAACCCCGTCAAGGTGTTAGGAGACTGGAAATTGCCTTCAGACATAGCTACCAGTAGTCTTCAGCTAATTTCAATGCTTGATTCTGCTCAAATCAACTCAACCCCTAGGTAGGTCTTCTGACAATCAACAGCTGCTCAATCCAAACTCCGGGTAATCACCCTCAGGAAACAAAGGCTGGATCAGAACTCTGGCTAACTGGAGGATGGTATGCAATATGATGCAACACTGTTTATGCAAATGCAATGCAAGATGCAGCAAACAACGGGACCACAGCCCCCACACAATCTCTGATTACCGCTGCGCTGCTGACGGAGTACGGTCGCACTAAAGAGAAGACCAAAATAACGGGTAGGTTGGAAGTCAAGTTTCCTGCAAGAAACCCCCCCCCCCACTCACAGGTATGGACCTATATCTGACAAGGTACGGCATCCTATGCGGTCGTCAGCGTCACAGACTTTCAAAACTGACGATACGATTCCCAGAAGGAGTGGCATCATCAAGTCTTGAAGAGGCCTCACTTAGCTAACTTCCAAATGATCGGTTCCCAGAGTCGACAATCCAACTAACCAGCAACCCAAGCCACCCAAAGGGTGGGTCAAGAGGCCAACCAGAAGAACCTCGTCTAAGTGTAGATTTCGCGGGAAACCAAGGCAAGCAAAGCATGCGGGCGCCCACTAATTTCTACTCTAAGTCTAAGGTGTACTCAAGCCCAGGTCCGGCTTCTCTCAATCATAGAACACCCGTAACACCCCCACAGCAACAAATAATATCGATAAATAAACCCCAATAGCCAAGCAAACAAGCGCTAAGATTGACTCTCTCTTAGGGGATGTTGGATCCCACATGCATAAGAACTATCGCAGTCCTTAGCAGCCAGGGGAAGTTGTAATCCCCAGCAGAGTCGCCAGCTGTCGCTACTGCAAAAATCGGCGTCGGCTGAACAGAAGAGTCGCCACCGTGCGTTATTTATCCCATGGGAGGGAAAGGAAACGCTCAGAGTAAACCTCGCACAACACGGGAAAGGTATGGTCGTCGCAACCAAAACCTGGATTCGGGAGTCGGTTACGCAAGGGGAAGGTATTAGCACCCCTCACGTCCGTCGTACTCGACGAGATCCACGCTTGTTTGGGTTGTCTAAAGGATGCAAACAATCTATCTACGGCTGCTAAATCTAAACGGAAGGGAATTGACTCGATAGAGCGTCGCACTCTACGCCTACGTATTCTCAAGAGAGAAAGTCAGAGTCAACGTAGTTCGGGACTACAGGGAAAATTGGCTCGCCAAGACCTCGCGCCTTGTGCCTACGTACTTCCACACTGCATGGAAGATCAGAGCTTTACGTAGTTCAGGCTAACTACGGCTAAACAGGGTATTCTCACACAGCAGTGAGAAAATCAACTGGTTCAAGGTACAGGAACCTATGGGAAAAAACTACGGCTTGGTCTCAAATGCACTCGGGCAAGAAAGAAAAAGGGTAACATCAGTCGTCAGCGGGAAAGTCTCGATCGCACGGCAGCGAGAGAACAGAAAGTCAGTTGTTAGTGTGCTCGCTAGGATATCGCATCCTATGCCTACATATCCTCGTCTGGTACGAGGAATCAGAGCAGCTGTAGTTCGGCTACTATCGGGACCACAGCTCAAATCTCGTTTTATTAACATTCTGAAAAATGGTTACAATGCTCGAATACGGAAAATAAATCTCCTAGGAAATACTATCTTATCCTATCCTAAAAAAATCGAATGGAAAAGAGTCCCCTAACAAGTGGACTTCTAAAATTACCTCTAAAACAAATAAATCCTAAAAATATTACATCTAATATTTTTTGCTATTTTCCAACTATTTTCTTCTTTTTTCTTTCAAAAATATTTTTCCATATTTTTCTATGTATTTTTTTCATATTTCTTTCATTATATTTTTCACATTCTTTTTTCTTTTTTTCTTATTTTTTTCAATATATTTTCCTTTTCTCACAATAGTATTTTCTTTATATTTTTCTATCAATATTTCTCTTTTTTCTTCTTTTCTCTTTTTCTCACAATAGTATTTCCTTTATATTTTTCTTTCCAAAAAAATTAAACAAAATGAAAAAATAAAGAAAAGAAAAACAGGGGGGGTACACTGGATTACAGGGGGATTAAACTAGTAAGAGGGGACCAAACTGGGCCCAGCCCATGGTTCAGCAAAAACAAAAGAACTGAAACGGGGGTGTACGGACAAATGGGGGGTGCTGGCGAGCAAACCTCACGTTGGGCCTGAGGCCCAATGCCTACCC
The DNA here is from genome assembly GCA_963859935.3 of Lathyrus sativus. Lineage (NCBI taxonomy): Eukaryota > Viridiplantae > Streptophyta > Magnoliopsida > Fabales > Fabaceae > Lathyrus > Lathyrus sativus. The sequence goes on along the minus strand of OZ012739.1, from coordinate 350,077,371 downwards.
AAAACCCAGGATCTGAGGGTGAATGCCAAACAATGGGGGTGTGTGTACGGATGGCAGTCCATGGGCCCCAAGGCCCAATTACACGCGGTCCCCTTTCTCCCTCGTTCCACCTTCAGGAACCCTAGTTCACGCCACTGTTCACTCTCCCACGCGGCGCCCCCAATCTTCCCCGAACCTCCTCGAAATCTCTCTCAGACACTTCTCCGTCTCATTCCCTCTGTCTCCTTACAAGCTCTTTCTACCACCTTCATTCTCAGTCTTCGCTTCCATACTCTTTGAAGAGCTTAAAGGTATGATGGAGTCGTTCGTAAATCTGAAGGAGTTAGCAGAGAACCTTGAAGTTGTGGACGATGTCTGGAGATCTGGTAAGCGAGGATTGCATGTGATGAACTCGTTTGATGAAGTTTGGGAGCGATGACGATTTGGAAGAATCTGGAACGTATGACGGATCCTGAAGAATAATGATGAACTTTTGAAGCTTACGAAGCATCTGAGACCATCTGGATGAATGTATCTGATACTGAACAGTGTGTTCTTGAGTACGATGAAGATGATGAAGATCTTCGAAGATCTTTGGAGATCTTGAAGAAAACCTTGACGAACAAATTGGTTGTTGACGATCTGAGGAGCGTTGGACGAAAGCGTTTTGGATCTCCTGGAGAAAGTATGAAGACCCGGACGACGATCTTCAAGAATCTGGAATGTTCATGAAGAACATCATATCCTTCTCGATGGTCTGGAAAACGAAGCTGGAAAATTCATGGTGATCTTGATGGATGTTGAAGATATGAAGAATTCTCAGTGGAATGTTGGTGGATCTACGAAGACGACGATGAATCTCTGGAAAGCTCATGATGAAGGGATGAAGCTTCTGAGGAAACCTGGCAAAGTTGATGAAGACAGATGAGGATTGATGATGTTGAAGGTTGATCGGGGAAGAAGAAGATTTCTGGAAAAAATTGGGTGGTGAAGGTTGGATCAGAGGAGATGGAGTTTCAGAAGGTGGGAGATGAAGTTCTGATCGGAGTTCTGGGGATTTTTTGGTGTTTTAGGGTTTCCGGTGACTTTCACGGTGGCCGGAGGTAGTTGGATGATCTGTTACGGTGGTCGGAGCTGGGTTGGGCGGTGGTTGCATGGCCACCGGCCATGCAACTGGTGAGTCTCCGGTGGGGTTTGTGGAGAGGACAGGTGTCTGGGTTAGTGGACGGGGTGGATGCATGCGTGCCACTTGGCACTGGGTGGCAGAGTGTGAGAGAAAGTGGGGTGTGAGGTGGCGTGTGTGTGTTATGATATGTGGGGTCTCTCCCTCGTTAACACGTGGCGATGCTGAGACTATATAGGACTGAGACTTTCTGGATATTTCTGGAATTTGCTGGAACATTCTGGAGCTGGACGGATAATGGATAACGAGTTGGGCTTTTTGATGAATAATGAGGCCCACGAAAAATCAGCCAGCAAGCTCCAAAAAACTGCATTAAAAGGATTAATGACCAAAACTAGGATTAAAAGCTGATTAAGACCTAATACTGATCTAAAATTGTAATTAAAGACCTAATTAACTAGCCAAACTAATTAACTAATCTGAATGAAAATTAAATGGACTACTAATACAAATTAAAAAGACCAATATACTCAATTAAAATCTAACACTTAAACCTAATCAATCTAATATCCTAAAAACTGATTAATATCCAATTAAACTCTAATTAAAAACTCTAATAATTCTCTAAAAAATTCTAATGAATCTCTAATAAATCTCCTATATTAAATCTTCAACAAAATTATACTATTTAGTAAAAGCAACCCTACTATTAATAAAAAGAAAAGAAATCTATATTCTATTACAAATCTATTTAAAAGAAATTCTATATTCTATTAAAAATGATTAAACCCTATAAAATGCTGAAAAATGATTTAAATCTATCTAATATATTCTAAAAAGAGAAAATGCTATTTATTTATTCCATTTAAAATTCTAAAAACTATTAAAAATATTAAAACCTATTAATATTCTATATCTAAAAATATATTCAAAAATTCAATTAACATTCTAAAAAAATCTATTAATATTCTACAAAATTCTATATTATTCTAAAATGATTAAAAATCTATTTAAACCCTAAAAATGGCCACTAAAATCTAGAAAAATCACAACAATTCCCAGAGGAACAAAATAAGCACCGAACGACACATAACACCGCGAGAGCGCACCAAAATAGCCGGTAAAAATAAACGGGCACCGAAATATCCCTAAAATACGATTCTACTTATCTAAACTGATTAAAAACACCTGAGACGCGAGACGAGAGCTGTGATCCCGATAAAATCAAAACAAATGAAAAATGCACTGTATGCGATATGCAGATGCGAATGCGATTATGCGTCGAAACATCGAGCCAGATACGAGACCCGGTTGGTCAAATTTTAGGGTACAACACCCTTGTAGTAAAGTTATGCAGAGACCAATGTCGTGACATGTTGTTAGGACATATGCAATCTGCTTGCCAGATTTTCAAAATGCATCACCAAGAGCTTTTTCAAAGGGAGTTGGCATGTGGACTTGTCTTGTTACTTCAATTATAGCTTCATTCGTTGCATCAATTTGAAAGCTATCATGTGTGTCTTTGGAGTGCTTCATTGCTTCAAAAAGATAAAAAAAACTTCCTCATCTTGAAATCTCACTTTCATAAGACCATCATCGATATCAATCATCATTCTAGCCATCTTCGTAAAAGTTCGCCTAAGAATCAATGGAGCATCATGGTCTTACTCCATGTCAATAACAACAAAGTCAATTGGAAAGAAAAATTTATCCATTTTGACTAACACATCTTGAGCTAATCCATGAGGGTGAGTTGTAGACTTGTCTTCCAATTGCAATGTCATTCTTGTTGCTTTCATCTCAATGCTTCCCAACCTCTTAACAATAGATAACAAAATCAGATTGATGCTTGAGCCTAATTCAATCAAACCTTTACCAACATAAACATCGCCTATGGTAATCAACAAAGTAACCCAACCCGGATCACTTTCCTTGATCGGTAGAGTCCATTGAATGATGCACTACAACTCACATCAAGCGTGATTTTTTCTTGGTCCGTAAATCTCCTCTTCTTGGTAAGGATGTCTTTCATGAACTTTGCATATTTGGGCATTTGTTCAAGAGCTTCGGAAAATAGAATATTAATTTGTATTTGATGAAAAATATCCATGAATCGATCATAATTCCTAGCATTGTCTTTCTCGGTGGGAGCATGAGGATAAGGAAAATTTTGAATTGGAATTAAACTCAACTTCTCCTCATCACCATCACCATCCGCTCCAGACGCTCCAGCTGCTGCCCCATAATTTAGTGTGAGTTTTTGTTATCGTATCCGCAGGGATTGGTTTTGATTTCCTGCATAATTTACATCTTCCACAACAGGAGGACAATACCCAGTAGAGTGATCTCCTTTACAAAGCTCACAACTCTTCACTTGTTTGCTGTTGAGAATCTCTTGCATTTCTTTAATTTGTTGTGGAAGCTTTGACATTTGTCGCGTCAACAACTCCATTTTTTGTGAAAGTATTTTGTTTTGCGCAAGGATCACAACATTTGTTCCTAACTCTATCATTCTTGGTTTTCGTTGAGGTGTACCACGGTTGTGATTTCCTTGGTGATCATTTAATTCCATGTTATCAATGATGGCTACCACATCTTCCGCACATTTTTCCATTAACGATCCACCCGCAGTAACGTCTAAAAAGGTTTTATGAACAGATTGGAGCTCATTTCTAAAGATGTGCACTTGTGTTAATTCATCTAAATCGTGGCCTTTGCATTTTCGTAACATGGATTTGAACCTCTCCCAAGCTTCATTGAGAGATTCATTTCCTCCTTGAGCAAACACCGAAATTTCCATTTTTTCTTCCATGAACCGATTGTGGAAAAATCATTCAAGGAACTTTTCTTCCAACATATTCCAGTCCTTCATCACCAAAGTGGATTGGTCAAGATACCATTCTTTTGCCTTCCCGATTAAGGAATGCGGAAACAATCTCTTGAACAATGATTCTTCTTCAGCTTTTGGCGCTCCAGTTGCACCCGAAATCTCATAGAATTTGGTGAGATGTGTGAACGGATCCTCATGATCCATACCAGCAAAAGAATTTTGGTATAGAAGCTTAATAGTTCCCGTTTTCATCTTCGAATGCCTACCCGTTGTGGGCATTGCATGCAAACTGAGCAATGTGCCTTGGACTGTTGATACATGGTGTTGAAGCAGGGGTGGTGGTGGTATTGGTATAGAAGTATAACTTTCTTCTCTTTATCGTCTTTCCTTGGCAAGTTGCCTCCTCCGTCTATTTTTGTTATTCAAATTACGTGCAATTCTCTCAATCTCAGGATAAAAAAGAAGTTGATATGCAAGTAACTTTCCTCGCATAAACATAATCTACAAAAGTTAACCAAACAAATTGAGAAGCACAAGAAAAAAGGAACTGAGGTAAAAAAAAAAAAGTTTAAAACTTATCAACTATTGTAATGCTTGTAATATCAAACAAAAATCCTCGGCAATGCACCATTTTGTTGAAACAATATTAGTGTGAGTTTTTGTTATCGTATCTGCAGGGATTGGTTGATGTTACCGCCATTCTACAATTGAAATTATTTTAAACATAGAATATAAAAGATGTTTGTTTTGGTTTCGTAACACAACAATCGCATAAAAATTTATAAGTGACGATAAAAGAGATTCAGTTTTAAAACGATTGTTAGAAACATGTCAAGATTATGGCTCGATAATCTATTTCATGCATATTTTATTAATAAAGCATGCGAACTCATTAACGATAAATATACTCACATATCCTCTCAAGATGTTGCATCTCTAAAACAAATTGTGAGTTTTATCATATTGATCCTTAGATGATCTCTCAACCTAACTACCAATATGATAACATTTAAAGGTTTGATATTAGTGAAAATAAACTCACAAAACTATTTCTAAACTTTGTTTGTTGAAAGATGAAAAAGCTAGGTCAATAGTTGAAACATATCTGTTGCACCCTAAATTTTGACCCCTTAGATCTTCATCATCATTTTAGGATCATATTCATTTGATTATTTAACCTTAACCTACTTCAAGGTTTTCTTTGTTAAGTTACAGGTGAACCAGGGTTCCGTACAGTCGGAAATCGAGGTTTCAATGATTTAATCAATCAGAGTGTTGGATTGTTTCTCCATAAAACAAGTCTCAACTTCATCAAAGATACTACATTGGGTCAAGCATGAGTCCAATTTGAGGTTGTCACACAAAGATCAGGAACAGTGCAGTTTAGGATCCCCAATTAGGGTTTTTGATCAGGAAAAGTCAACTGTGGTTTGACTTTTGATTTTAAACGTGTTCCAATGATGGAATTATGGTCCATAAAGCTCATATGACTCATTCAAGTCCCCTCAAGAAGTTTCAAAGCCTCAGGAAGCCCAGAGCAACAACAGTCGATCCGATCGTCATCGATCGATCGTTTCGTCGACCAAAATGTCAACTCTTCACTCATAAGGAGTTTGACCTCAAGATATGAATAAAAAATGTTCCTAATGACATATTGCACCTACCCATGAAGTTTCATGACCATTGGATCAAGGATTGGGGAGTAATCGCAAAAATCGAGAATTAGGGTTTTGAAAGGGGCAAGACCATAACTCCCTAACCACACATCCAGTTGAGTTGTTTCAAAGCTCATTGGAAAGCTCTTGACAAGTCCTAAAAAAGTCCCACAGTGGTCCATGAGCAGAAAATGCATAGATTTGGAGTTATGACCAAATTCATTACAAGAGGGAAAATTAACTTAGAAAAATTCTAAGTTATTTCACTTTTAGGCTTGTTTTTCAGCAACTTTGGGAGGTTTTTTTGGCCAAGTTCCTTTGGGAATCTGAAACTCATGAAACCATGAAAGTTGTAGAGCTACATGAGGGCTTTCAAAAATGTACAAGAACTCCTCCATAGCCCTTATGAGTTGAGAGTTGTGAATTTAACAAGATGAGGTTTCAAGACTTGAGTCCAACATTCTCACTTTTTCACAAACTCATCTTTTGATCACCTAAGCTATTCTCAGCCCTTGAATCATGTTTGTATCTGATATTTAGGGAGTATAGTGAAGGAAAATGCAGAAGAAGTTAAGGATGTGAAGAAAGAGCAAGTTGCAAGCAAGTGACATTAAAATAATCAAAGAATTCAAGAGAGGAAAGAGAAACATTTTTGGCTCCAAACTCTAGCAGTTGTGACATCTGCACTCTATGCCCTATTCAGTCACCTCATGTATCTCATTCCACTTGATTTTCTCGTTACATTGAGCCAAGAAAGTGATGTATGCAGCTGCATCAAGATCTTGTACATGATTTCTTTAAAATCTCCCTCCAAAAGCTAAACTTCAAATCTGCCCCAAACCTCTTCATGGCCTATAAATAGAACCTTCCTCCCACTCTATCATTCACACCAGAGCCATCCTAAACACAAAAAACACATGGCTCTCCTTCTTTCCCTCCTTACTTGAAATTGAAGAAATCTCACAAAATCACCATTTTATCACTTTGCATCATTCACACTAGAACCTTCTCCAAACATCCCACCACTTTAAAAGCCATACACACACCCTTAAAATGACCCTCTGAAGTTGTTCCCACCATTGGTTTCCTCAAAAAATGCATGGATCAAAAAGTCAACTGTCCACACACTTAAATTTGACTTTTATGCACATTTCAAGCCAAATCACCACACAAGCATCTTTCCATCAAAACAACACTTGGAGCACCTCATATTAATGATGTTCTAGCTGTCCAAAACCTTTAACAATAGCTGGAAGTGCATTTACTCCAACTGTCCACAAACTTGCACTTTTCTTCAAGAAGAAGCAACATTCAAAGGAAAGAAAGATCTCTGGATTTCTTGGCAGCTGTCTTACTATTGGAGGTCTACAAGAGGTAAGTAACCTCTAAACCTTACTTTTTCTCATATATGTATGAATTTGGTTTTTTTGGATAAGTTAGACATTGTTATGTTATAAATTTTGTTACCAAAACTGTCTTGGAAGTTCAAGTTTGTCTCATTTCCAATTGTTGTGGATTAGACTGTCATTTGAATCTTGCATTAGGGCTCTTGTTTAATGTTTGGTATGGTAATGCCAAAGGGGTTGCATTTATGTGCTAAGAAGTGCATACTATCATGAGAACTTCAATATTTGATCATTTGACATTATAGTAATCAAGCTGCCACTTTTTATTTGTAAAGTTAATCAATTCATGATTTGTTGCTGTTGGAGTTTATCTCATTGCCAGCTATTACTTGAGTGCATTGATGACTAACTTTAGAGCCTTATGATTAGGGCTTGTTATTCATTTAATAATTGTTGAGTTGGGTTTACTTGGCTGTTGATAGCACAGGACTATGGTTGTTGGTTTTTCTTATGCATTGAAATAACCAAAGCTGTCAAAGGCATTGATTGGCAAATATGTGGTATTATAATGATCAGGACTGTCATTTTGTAGAGTTTGTCAACCCATGACCTGATTACTGTCAGGGCTGGTTTCACTTTTATATTGCTAGGTTGGCTGTCATATTTCAGTGAGCAATGTGTGTGTTGGTTTAGCATATTGGTTGTAGACACCTGTTTGAGCTTTGACTTATGTCAAGCCTATCAATGCAACATGTTCATGTCTGCCAAGTTGTTTTATCAAGTTGTTGGTCTTTGCTGCCAAGGCCTATTTCCCATAATAAACTTGTTTTAAAAAGTAACTGTCCTCTCATGGGTAGATGAACATTTAGTGGTTTAGATTTGATTGATGCTATGTTTGAAACCTCACAGCAGTTTAGGGGTTAAACCATTTTAATCCCCCATCAGGACTTTGTGGTGACTGCTGCTGGATGTAGAGTAGAATCATATTCTGCTTACATTTGCGAACTAGATTTAAGCTGGCTACCATATATGCATAGTTGAGCTTATGATAAGAAGTATTTCAAACATCATAATCTGAAGAAACACATTTGGTTGTGCTTGCTGTTATGATCTGAAGTTGGTTAACCTCTGATCCTTGAACCTTTTTTATGTGTTTCATTTGTGTTGCCATGTTGGTCTTTTCTGTAGAATCCATTGGCATTTGTAATAGCAGTTTTCTTGGTCCTGTTTTGGTGCCCTTAGTTTGTGAATTTTGGCTGTAAGTTTAGTTTGATGAGGTAGCTTGGATTTAGGACTGTTGCTATACTGAGTTTGTTAACTCATACCTCACTTTTGCCAAGAGTTCATAGCATGTTAGAGTTTTTCAAATTCATTGGCATAAGGCCTTGATACTCAGCACAATATCCAGTTTTTGAGGCATGTTGACTTGAGAAGCCTCAAGCTTTGGCTGACAGGTGGTTTTAGAGTTTATAGGTCAGGTTTATGGTTTTGGAACAGTTTTGGAGGATATTTGTGTTGAGGTAATGATGTTGCCTGTTGTGGACCTGTTAGCATTAGGTGGAAATGTGGAGAGGACTGTTACCACAGATGTGTTTGGATTTGGCTTATTTGAAGCTATGTTGGTTTTGGTTCTGCTACCAGTTGTTCTTGCCACTTTCAACTCATGTCCTTAATTGCAACTCACATACTGTTTTTTGCTCTATTAATTTTTATATAGCATTTCCTGTTGAAACTCATTCTATAGCACATTTGTAACATGCTCAAGCCATTTTCTACCCTTCATTGCATATGTTTCAATTCATTGTGTTTCAAAATGCATCTCAAAGCTTTCAAATGCATGTTCCATCGAATTTCTTTGTATGTACATTATTTGAAAAAACCAACTGCACCAATGTGTTCCTTATGAAAAAATAAGTGATTTAGACTAAAATTTTGTTAGATTTGGTGGAGGAGTGACAAAGTTACGATCAAAACGTATTTTGAGTTTCCACTTGCATTTGCCCAAGAGTTGCCCAGAATTTTTCACCTTGTTTCAGTACATAACAATCTCAATGTAGATTTAGGAGTCTCCGCACTCCATGTAAGTACTTCCCTATGAATGCTTACATCCCCTTGGAACCTTGACCACAGTCAAGAGTTCCTCACCCCTAACCAGGGGAACTACGGTTGCTCTGATTCCCTTCCCGTCAGGATACGTAGGCACGAGATGCGATGTCTTGGCGAGCATACTTTGTACATACTTTATACTTTATATATTTACCCTTAGCACATTTCCCTTTAGCAAGCAAACTTTAGCAAACACAAATGTTAACAAGAGGTTCCTGTAGAGTACTACAGATACTTAGGATGCTAACACCTTCCCTAGGTATAACCAACCCCCAAACATTAGATCTCTCTTTGCTTAGCTTTAAGCCTTTCTTTTTGCTTTGCATTTTTTATAGGTTTTTCTTTCTTTAAAACCTTTCCTGTTTGGATAAATTAAAGTCCGGTTGTGAATTTAAGAATTAAAGATTCATGTTAATTCAATAGCTTGGTATCACGATTCTCACCGCAACAGAAATGGCGACTTCACTGGGGATTGTCCCTAAGAGGGTTAAGCCCATCTTGTTTATATTTGTGTTTGCTATATGATTGTTTGCTTGCATATTTGTATATATATGTACATATATCTGTCTGTGCCTTGGTTTTCTGTATGCAGGATTGTTACTTTGAGTGGTGAGAATGAAAGTCCTATACCCGGACTTGAGTGCACTTATGATAGGAAGGTGGTATATTCAAGAAGGCTTATAGGGAGTTGATTCCCGACCAAGCTGACTTGAGAAACCACCACTCAGTGGAGGCCCTCTTGAGAGTAGCTTTGTTTAACGAGTATTCGTGAAAACATTACTACTTTCAACCTAGGAGCCCGTGACACTGAGGACTTTTAGTTACCTTTTACCCCCACTTGGCCTTTTAGGATGTAGTGCGATGACTATGAGGGAGTATTCCCGAAGTAGTTGATACGCGATACTACACTCAGACGAGACTCTCTTGAGAATATTATTGATTTCCAAGTAGTTGGTGTGTCGATAATATCTGAAAGATGGGTCGAGGACTCTGGGAACTTTGTTAGAACCCGTTATGCAGGTGCTTTACCCATAGTACATACCCTATGTTTGGTTTGTTACCCAGACCTCATGTTGTGATCTCGAACCTCTAATCCTGTTATGTGTGTTTTGCATCCTGTCTTGCATATCATTGTATTGCATTTGCATCTTTGCATGGTTCATTGCATACCTATGTTTGTCTGTCGCTCAACTCCAGCTGTGTTCATCTTCAAGTGTGCCTTTGAGTCGTCAAGCTGATTCCTCGACACTGATATTGGACCAGAGCTAATTATAGACGCAAGATGTCAGAGCAAGAAGTACACAACGCAGAAATCCGAATGGAGATTGATGAGTTGAAGTCAGGCATGACTAAGCTCACCGAGATGCTTCAAGTATTGATTGCCAGAGGAGAGCCATCTCAAAGGACCGTCCTTCAGGAAGTTTCAAGTGCTGACCCTGCTCCTGCTCAAATATCGCCTTCAACTTGGCCAGAGTTTGGTTTACCCCCAACTACTCTCCACCTCTTGCATCTACTGCTATGATCGGTCCAGCTGTCACACCTATTTTCCAAGCTCCCATCTTTACAGAAGCCAGACCTGCGGTCCATACTGTCACCCATAATGGTTGAACTCCCTTTGAGACTCCTTTATTTGACTACAATGCTGCTAGTGCTCAAGGAGAAGACCAAGAAGATTTTTTTGAGCCTGAGATTGTCCGTGAACAGTTTCAGAACATAGACAAGAGACTCAAAGTTGTTGAGGGTACTGACTTCTTCAATGTTGATGCAGACAATATGTGCTTAGTTTCTGGCCTCGTTATGCCCGCTAAGTTTAAGATTCCTGAGTTTGTGAAATATAAGGGTCACTCATGTCCAAGAGCCCATCTGATCATGTACTTCCAAAAGATGGCAGCCTACACCAACAATCAGAACCTGCTCATCCACTGCTTTCAGGACAGCTTGAGTGGTGCTTCTCTCAAATGGTATATGAACTTAGAGCATAACAGTATCCACTGCTTCCAGGATCTCACCAATGCTTTTATGAAACAGTATAAATACAACCTGGACATGGCTCCTGACCGCCATCAACTTCAAAATGTGTCTCAGGGCGAAAGGGAGTCATTCAAAGAATACGCTCAACATTGGAGAGAGTTAGCTTCCCAAGTTGAACCCCCTCTAGTAGAGAAGGAGCTAATTGGAATGTTCATGGATACTTTGTCTCCTTTCTATTGGGAAAAGATGATTGGGAGTGTTTCTTCAAGCTTTACAGATCTCGTGACCATTGGCCAAAGGTTAGAAGAAGGGCTGAAAAATGGTAAAGTCTCCAAAGCTGCTGAATCTTCAAGTGGTGCGAAGAAATCATATGGGAATTTCCAGAAGAAGAGAGAGGATCAGACTAATGCTGTTATGACTGGAGTGAGAAGGCCTCGCCCTAGACCTCAGTTTATTGATCATCATGTTGTTGTTGCTGTTGCTACTCCACGACCAGCTCAGATTCCTCAACGTCCAGCTGTTGGACAGAACCAATATAGGAATAGGAATCACTTTGAACCTATTCCCATGACATATACAGAGCTTTATCCTGACCTGGTTCAACAAGGGCTGATCACTACGAAGACTTTGCAACCTCCTCCTAATCCTCCTCCAGCTGGATTTAGGGCTGATCTCCATTGTGCTTTTCATGAGGGTGCCCCAGGCTGCGACTTGGAACATTGTTATGCACTGAAAGCCAGAGTGCGTGGGTTGATTAGAACTGGAATCCATGATTTTAAAGATAGTCATCCGAATGTCCAAAACAATCCCATGGCAGTATATTAAAGGTGAAGCTTCAGACTGACTTCAGCAGACTATCTTCTTTGACGCCAGTGTTTCAGACAAGACGGCTCATCCTTGTCCTGATTTAGTCACTAGGCCTTTTGTTTCTTGTTGTTTGTACTTTCCTTCATTTTGTTTAAGCTGTTTGCTTTCAAACTATGTTTGTACTTTTATGTTAATGAATGAGCATTGCAACTTTTGATTCAATTCATTTTGTCCAGTATTTGCATCTTTATGCTTTATCTTTTAAATATATACCTGTTGTTCAAACTTTTGACATGCAAATATTTGATGGAGGATGATGAAAACTTTATACCCATAACTGCTGTCAGAATGCTTTCAATCAAACTTTGTTGACGATGTATGACATTGTTTCAACTCCCAAACACTGGAGAAATAAGGAAGATAATCCCTCGTTAACCCCTTCGATCCTAGAAGTTGGAATTTCTTTCTTTATAAAAAAAAATAATCTTAACCTGGGGTAGGGTTGTTCTCAGTTAACTCGGTTGTTTGTTCCAGCAATACACATGTCATATAAAGGTTAAATTCACAAGTTTTCCTTCGCACACAACAAACAAGTGTCGAAGATGTTTTTCAAACTAAAAAGCCAATGATGGTTCACCATAATCATTAAAGTCAGACAGTCACTCTTTCTTCTGAAAAAAATCAATCAAAAGAAAAACCCACTAAGTCAAAACCTATGAAGAAAACTTAGGCAAAACCGGGGCATCCTGCTGACTGTAAACTTAAAAAAGGAAACAGTTCAGGCAAAAGTTAGGTACAATAAAAGAGGAGATCTTTAAATCCTTTACCCTGAAAATCCTCAATGTCAGATGTTATAAAGAAGCAGTGACTGCCGTCTCAAGAGTCCTTGGACTGCTGAACCATTATCATGGCTATAATCAATGCAATTCCTATAGGAACCTGAGTGCATATTTTGAGTTAGCTGAGCATAGGACTGAAGATCATCACGTAGATTGGGTGGGCACAAACAAACTTTGAGCTTTTATCCTTTGTTTCTTAAACCGTGAACCAGGCCACGTTACAACCCTCAAAAGACCTAACTGAAACAAGGTTATTTTGAAAGCATACTACAGCAAGGTTGCGTAAACTGACTCCAAAAGATCTTTGCAGATCATTTGTTTGGCATCATACCTTTTTGCTTTACCTTTAAACTTTGAGTGTCTTGAACCACCGCGTTCTGACCAATGACTCATTTATTTTGCATCTTTCAAAAATGATTTTGATTTCAAAAGTTGCATGAACTTTACATTACCATGTTTGTATGAATACTTTTGTTTGCAACTGGCTTTCCTCTCAAGGAATTTTCAAATATTGAGAAACCTGGTCGGTGATCCTATCAGGGGCAAGTTCTTTTCACATCCTGTCGAAGAATCAGTTCAATATTTGTTCAAAGCAAGGTCTTCTCAAATGTGGTTTAACCAGAAGATATTTCAAGACTCATACTGGGGCGAGCCTTCCAAGCACCCAGCGGATCAGTCATCTTCAACAAGCTGAAACGGTTATCAGTTCACCTACAACAGACAGCTAAACTGGGGCAGTTTACTTGAAGAATCCCCAGGCAGCTCTTCATCCTTCCTACAAGGATCATCAATTTGACACAGTTTACCAGTGTGGCAGAGATGTGCTCAGTAGTAACATCTTTAGTCCCCAAGAAGAATGGCAGTGATCTCCGTGTTGAGGAATTAGTCTTCCAGTCTTGTCTTCTCACCAAAAGAGTCGAGCCTTGTCGTTGGCGTCTGCATTTACATTTTGATCATATACCATCTGCATAATTCATATTCATATGCATAACACGGGTCTTTCATCCTCATTTGCATTCCTCCCGAGGTCGTGTTTTATCCACGTCTTACCTTGTGGTCAAAGTCCAACTCACTTGGCACCTACTAAACATATTTTTGTGCCGTCTCTCTCTGATGTTCTTATAGATATGACATTTTCTATCCGATGTTTTTCTGGATATTTATTTCTCTTTCTGATGTTTTTCCAAATTGAGTCTTTGTTCTGATGTTTTCCCAGAACTTATCTGATGGTTTTCCAGATATTTACCTTGATTCTGATGTTTTTCTAGAATCTATCCGATGTTTTCTCGGATATGTTTCTCTCTCTGATGTTTATCCAGATTGAGTCTTTGTTCTGATGTTTTTCCAAATATATATCTTCGTTCTGATGTTCTTCCAGAACTCCTTTGTTGCTTATCTGATGTTCTCCCAGATATATCTTCAATCATCTTCCCCGTATGCCCTTCTAAAATGTTTCAGATGAACCTTCAAAATATATGTCTTCAATGTACTTCTTTGATATGTTCCGGAGTTTATTCGATGTTTTTCCGAGTATCTCTGGTATATTTCAGAGTTCATTCGATGTTCTTCCGAGTGTCTCTGATGTTTTTTTGTGTCCCTGTTATATTTCTCAAGTTTCTCCTCACCTTATCCATTGATATTTTGAATGTTGTGACTCTTTTCCATCCAGTTCCGTTCATGGATGATGTCTGTTGTTTCCCCAATATGTCTGGTCCCCTGTGAGTGATTACTCGTCGTATTGTCGTTATTTTTGCTCGTGTGACTGCATTTGTCTAGCATCATGAAGCATCATTTAGAATTCATTGCATTTCAGCATTTGTCCTTTTGCATATCATCCGATCTAAGGGACACAAATTTCTGGTTTGCTATATTTAAATATCTTTCACTACGATTCTATGAGGATTATCATCTATCATTGCCATCTAGTGAAGATATTTAAATAGGGGCAACTGTTGCACCCTAAATTTTGACCCCTTAGATCTTCATCATCATTTTAGTATCATATTCATTTGATTATTTAACCTTAACCTACTTCAAGTTTTTCTTTGTTAAGTTACAGGTGAACCAGGGTTCCGTGCAGTCGGAAATCGAGGTTTCAATGATTTAATCAATCAGAGTGTTGGATTGTTTCTCCATAAAACAAGTCCCAACTTCATCAAAGATACTACATTGGGTTAAGCATGAGTCCAATTTGAGGTAGTCACACAAAGATCAGGAACAGTGCAGTTTAGGATCCCCAATTAGGGTTTTTGATCAGGAAAAGTCAACTGTGGTTTGACTTGTGATTTTAAAGGTGTTCCAATGATGTAATTATGGTCCATAAAGCTTATATGACTCATTCAAGTCCCCTCAAGAAGTTTCAAAGCCTCAGGAAACCCAGAGCTACAACAGTCGATCCGATCGTCATCTATCGATCGTTTCGTCGAACAAAAAGTCAACTCTTCACTCATAAGGAACTTGACCTTAAGATATGAATACAAAATGTTCCTAATGACATATTGCACCTACACATGAAGTTTCATGACCATTGGATCAAGGATTGGGGAGTAATCGCAAAAATCGGGAATTAGGGTTTTGAAAGGGGCAAGACCATAACTCCCTAACCACACATCCAATTGAGTTGGTTCAAAGCTCATTGGAAAGCTCTTGACAAGTCCTACAAAAGTCCCACAGTGGTCCATGATCAAAAAATGCATATATTTGGAGTTATGACCAAATTCATTACAAGAGGGAAAAGTAACTTAGAAAAATTCCAAGTTATTTCACTTTTAAGCTTGTTTTTCAGCAACTTTGGGAGGTATTTTTGGCCAAGTTCCTTTGGGAATCTGAAACTCATGAAAACATGAAAGTTGTAGAGCTACATGAGGGCTTTCAAAAATGTACAAGAACTCCTCCAAACTTCAAATCTGCCCCAAACCTCTTCATGGCCTATAAATAGAACCTTCCTCCCACTCTATCATTCACACCAGAGCCATCCTAAACACAAAAAACACATGGCTCTCCTTCTTTCCTTCCTTACTTGAAATTGAAGAAATCTCACAAAATCACCATTTTATCACTTTGCATCTTTCACACCAGAGCGTTCTCCAAACATCCCACCACTATAAAAGCCATACACACACCCTTAAAATGACCCTCTGAAGCTGTTCCCACCATTGGTTTCCTCAAAAAATGCATGGATCAAAAAGTCAGTTGTCCACACACTTAAATTTGACTTTTATGCACATTTCAAGCCAAATCACCACACAAGCATCTTTCCATCAAAACAACACTTGGAGCACCTCATATTAATGATATTCTAGCTGTCCAAAACCTCTAACAATAGCTGGAAGTGCATTTACTCCAACTGTCCACAAACTTGCACTTTTCTTCAAGAAGAAGCAATATTCAAAGGAAAGAAAGATCTCTGGATTTCTTGGCAGCTGTCTTGCTATTGGAGGTCTACAAGAGGTAAGTAACCTCTAAACCTTACTCTTTCTCAGATATGTATGGATTTGGTTTTTTGGATAAGTTAGACATTGTTATGTTGTAAATTTTGTTACCAAAACAGTCTTGGAAGTTAAAGTTTGTCTCATTTCCAATTGTTGTGGATTAGACTGTCATTTGAATCTTGCATTAGGGTTGTTGTTTAATGTTTGGTATGGTAATGCCAAAGGGGTTTCATTTATGTGCTAAGAAGTGCATACTGTCATGAGAACTTCAATATTTGATCATTTGACACTATAGTGATCAAGCTGCCACTTTTTATTTGTAAAGTTTATCAATTCATGATTTGTTGCTGTTGGAGTTTATCTCATTGCTAGCTATTACTTGAGTGCATTGATGACTAACTTTAGAGCCTTGTGATTAGGGCTTGTTATTCATTTAATAATTGTTGAGTTGGGTTTACTTGGCTGTTGATAGCACAGGACTCTGGTTGTTGGTTGTTCTTATGCATTGAAATAACCAAAGCTGTCAAAGGCATTGATTGGCAAATATGTGGTATTATAATGATCAGAACTGTCATTTTGTAGAGTTTGTCAACCCATGACCTGATTACTGTCAGGGCTGGTTTCACTTTTATATTGCTAGGTTGGCTGCCATATTTTAGTGAGAAATGTGTGTGTTGGTTTAGCATATTGGTTGTAGACACCTGTTTGAGCTTTGACTTATGTCAAGCCTATCAATGCAACATGTTCATGTCTGCCAAGTTGTTTTATCAAGCTGTTGGTCTTTGCTGCCAAGGCCTATTTCCCATAATAAACTTGTTTTAAAAAGTAATTGCCCTCTCATGGGTAGATGAACATTTAGTGGTTTAGATTTGATTGATGCTATGTTTGAAACCTCACAGCAGTTTAGGGGTTAAACCATTTTAATCCCCCATCAGGACTTTGTGGTGACTGCTGCTGGATGTACAGTAGAATCATATTCTGCTTACATTTGTGAACTAGATTTAAGCTGACTACCATATATGCATAGTTGAGCTTATGATAAGAAGTATTTCAAACATCATAATCTGAAGAAACACATTTGGTTGTGCTTACTGTTATGATCTGAAGTTGGTTAACCTTTGATCCTTGAACCTTTTTTATGTGTTTCATTTGTGTTGCCATGTTGGTCTTTTCTGTAGAATCCATTGGCATTTGTAATAGCAATTTTCTTGGTCCTGTTTTGGTGCCCTCAGTTTGTGAATTTTGGCTGTAAGTTTAGTTTGATGAGGTAGCTTGGATTCAGGACTGTTGCTATGCTGAGTCTGTTAACTCATACCTCACTTTTGCCAAGAGTTCATAGCATGTTAGAGTTTTTCAACTTCATTGGCATAAGGCCTTGATACTCAGCACAATATCCAGTTTTTGAGGCATGTTGACTTGAGAAGCCTCAAGCTTTTGCTGACAGGTGGTTTTAGAGTTTATAGGTCAGGTTTATGGTTTTGGAACAGTTTTGGAGGATATTTGTGTTGAGGTAATTATGTTGGCTGTTGTGGACCTGTTAGCATTAGGTGGAAATGTGGAGAGGGCTGTTACCACATATGTGTTTGGATTTGGCTTATTTGAAGCTATGTTGGTTTTGGTTCTGCTACCAGTTATTCTTGCCACTTTCAACTCATGTCCTTAATTGCAACTCACATACTGTTTTTTGCTCTATTGATTTTTGAATACCATTTCCTGTTGAAACTCATTCTATAGCACATTTGTAACTTGCTCAAGCCATTTTCTACCCTTCATTGCATATGTTTCAAATCATTGTGTTTCAAAATGCATCTCAAAGCTTTCAAATGCATGTTCCATTGAATTTCTTTGTATGTATATTATTTGAAAAAACCAACTGCACCAATGTGTTCCTTTTGAAAAAATAAGTGATTTAGACTAAAATTTTGTTAGATTTGGTGGAGGAGTGACAAAGATACGATCAAAACGTATTTTGAGTTTCCACTTGCATTTGCCCAAAAGTTGCCCAGAATTTTTCACCTTGTTTCAGTACATATGCAATTAGGGGTGGCAAAATACACGAATGTATCGCCACCCCAGTGGTTAAAAGCAATGCCTTAAGTCACTTACCATGCGCCTTGTCCTCTGTTCGAGCCTCAGCGAGGCCACCTTTTTATTTAATTTTGTGACTTTTCAAGTTTTAATTGTTTTCCTTCTTTTCCCATTACTTTGCACGCGTGCGCATGTGGTTGGATTGGCATGACTTCAAGTCCATAACTCCAAGGACGTGGGTTCAATACTTGGTGTGGGCACTTCCGTATTTTTTTAGCATATGTGTTATTTATTTTATTTAATTTTTATTCAATTTTCAATTTATCATAACTCCTTCAATTTTAATCCTTTTTTAGTGATTCTTTTTGCCAAATTCTTGTGTTAATGTATATTTTCGCATAATGGTTGAACATTTTGTTTACATTATTGTGACATTGTTGGTTTATATCCTCCTTTATCCCTTTATCCTAGCCTTAGGATTTGAGTCGCTGTGCTCACTTTTAGCGTCCCGCCGTGGACATCCTTTATCCAGCTATCCTAACCTTAGGATTGGAGCCTTCGTGCTCTATTTAGCGTCCCTCGTGGACATCCTTTACCCTTTTACCCTAACCTTAGGATTTTAGTCGCCGTACTCATGTTTAGCGTCCCGACGTGGATATTTTCTATCATAACAATCTCAATGTAGATTTAGGAGTCTCCGCACTCCATGTAAGTACTTCCCTATGAATGCTTACATCCCCTTGGAACCATGACCACAGTCAAGAGTTCCTCACCCCTAACTAGGGGAACTACGGTTGCTCTGATTCCATTCCCGTCAGGATACGTAGGCACGAGATGCGATGTCTTGGCGAGCATACTTTGTACATACTTTATACTTTATATCTTTACCCTTAGCACATTTCCCTTTAGCAGGCAAACTTTAGCAAACACAAATATTAACAAGAGGTTCTTGTAGAGTACTACAGATACTTAGGATGCTAACACCTTCCCTAGGTATAACCAATCCCCGAACCTTTAGATCTCTCTTTGCTTAGCTTTAAGCCTTGCTTTTTGCTTTGCATTTTTTTATAGGTTTTTCTTTCTTTAAAACCTTTCCTGTTTGGATAAATTAAAGTCCAGTTGTGAATTTAAGAATTAAAGATTCAAGTTAATTCAATAGCTTGGTATCACGATTCTCACCACAACAATATCTCTCAATGATGATCCAACACAAATATTACATATAACAAGGTTTTTCACCATATATTCATTATCAACTTGTTCACATACATAGTATCAAGAGAAATACCTACAAAAGTGAGGATTATCTACCTTAATATTGAAACAATGAGAGATTTAGCTACCCATAACCATGGTAGCTTGAGCAACAAATAACAAGCAAAGGTTTTGGAGCATCAAACTTGAAAGGATCAAAGATTGAAGCTTAAAAGCTTTTATTTCTAAGTGATAATGAAGAAGATGACTTTTTCTCTCCACACAAATGTTTCTAGGTCACAAAGGATTCTAAAAAGTAAGTTATGTTACAAAAAATATCAAAAAGTGCTAAAGTACACATGTTTTGCCCAGGAAAATTCATCGGTTGAGCTACATAATTTGTCAGGCGAAACCCTTAAGTATAGCCACGTGATAGCAACAGTGCAAGTGGGTTGGAGAAAATATCTGAATTCTCCAGGAGAAATAAAGCTCGTCGGGCGAATCTCTTTTGCTCCTCATTTGCCTGACAAATCTTCCAGCAAACCAATTCCAGTAGCTATTTGAATTTCAAAACTTCTTTTGCTCCAAGCTTCGCCTGGCCTTCGCCGGGCGAATCTTCTCTTTCGCTCCTCCTTCTCTAGGTGAATGTGTTGTTTTCTTCGACACGCGAATTTCTTCGATTCTTTTTACTTTTTCTTCCGATTTTTACTGCATCTTTTTAAATAAAATGATGAAAAATTAACAAATGTATTAAAACTACCAACCATATACATTGATGCAAGAATCACTTCATAAATAAGCTGTTTCATAATCAGAAGCATGAAAAAGAGCTTAAAAGTGCCGCAAATTAATATGAAAACTATTCTATACTTGACACCTATGACCTATGAGTGTGAATCAATTTACTCCCTCTCTGCCACGAAAATTGAAGTTTTAGGCAAGTAAAGCATTTTATCTATGAAGGTAAATTGATTTACTTATAGAAATTCCAAAATTTCTTCAAACCTTTATGAGGTAAATCGATTTACTCATCATGTAAATCGATTTACACCTACAAGTTTTCTAGAAATCAGGGTTTTGACCCTATTTTTCCAAGCAAGTCAAACCTTTCTAAACATACTCTAACATAATATGATTCCTTTTACACCATGAATCAACACATGAACATGCTATCAAGATTTCAAGCACTCATTGATCTTTAACACATGCATCACCATAAGTAATCCCTAACCATGTATCTAGTAACATTCAATATCAAAATCATTAACATGTTAGGGAAACAATGCAAAGATCAATTTCCCAATTTATCATGCACCTAAATTTAGAATCCTAACCCAAATCATACATCTTTCACATATAATTCTCCAAGGATAAAGTTAACTAAGAACCCCACCTTGTTGGTCAAACCTGGATTTTTGAAGATGACGATGAGAGAATAAACTTGATGATAGAATTGATGAATAATACTTGACGCAATCTTGATCAAGCTCTCACTCTAAGGAAACAATCTTGAATTCTCCTTCCAATTCAATCCAAATCCTCACATGAAATGGAAACTTGTCATTAAGTAGAGAATGGCTCTTACATGCATGAATAAAAAAGACTGAAGCACCCTAGAAACTTAACCTTATTTACCGATATGCCACTCTCACAAAAAAATCCAATGAATTAGTGTCTTAATCTTAACAATTAATCGCTAAACAATGTATTACTATTAGTTTACCAGTTTAAAGAGTGATGACATGCTTGGATGAAATGTGGGGTATTACACTTTTACATATTTTAATTAAACGGAAGAATAAATGTACGCATTATACGTTCCTTTTGATTATACTTAGGAATGGAAATTTGATTCATCCCCAATGGGCACCCGCAAAATTATCCACAATGGATAGGGTAAAAATCCGCAAAAATGGATACGGGCACAAGCTCGGATAATTACCCCATAAAAATAAGTGGGTATGGGCGCCTTGGTACCCACCCCGCCCCATACCCGCACAATATATATTTATATATTTTAGTTTATATTATTAAATAAAAATATTTGTCTATCAATTTTAAAAAGTATATCAATGTTAAACCATTACGTATTTGATCTCTCCTGATCAAAAAGAATCAATGGCTTGCCACGCATCGTTGGATTGTTGTATTCATCGGAGTTACGGAGAGAAAGGGGGTGTAATTGCAAGGCACTCTGATGCTTAAGTGAGTAAAGATCAGAGAGAAAGAAAGCACAAAGGTTAGGTGTGGAGAAGAAGTTACCTGACCCTCTAGTGAAAAAGGATATTTATAGTGTTCCCCTAGTGCAGGGCCAACGATTACATTGTATTGGGCCATAATTCTAGGCCAAATCCAAGTAACTGTCAGGGCTTACATGGCGTATGTCGCTACTGCGAAAATCGGCGCCGGCTGACAGAAGAGTCGCCACCGTGCGTTATTTATCCCAAAGGAGGGAAAGGAAACGCTCGAAGTAAACCTCGCAAAAAACGGGAAAAGGTATGGTCATCGCAACCAAAACCTGGGTTCGGGAGTCGGTTACGCAAGGGGAAGGTATTAGCACCCCTCACGTCCGTCGTACTCGACGGGATCCACGCTTGCTTGGGTTGTCTACAGGATGCAAAACAATCTATCTACGGCTGCTAAATCTAAACGGAAGGGAATTGACTCGATAGAGCGTCGCACTCTACGCCTACGTATTCTCAAGAGAGAAAGTCAGAGTCAACGTAGTTCGGGACTACGGGGAAATTGGCTCGCCAAGACCTCGCGTCTTGTGCCTACGTACTTCCACACTGCATGGAAGATCAGAGCTTACGTAGTTCAGGCTAACTACGGCTAGGCTGGGTGTTCTCACACAGCAGCGAGAAATCAAACTGGTTTCAAAGGTACGGGAAGCTATGGGAAAAACTATAGCCTGGTCTCAAATGCACTCGGGCAAGAGAAAGGGATACCATCAGTCGTCAGCGGGAAAGTCTCGATCGCACAGCAGCGAGAGAACAAAAAGTTAGTTGTTAGTGTGCTCGCTAGGATATCGCATCCTATGCCTACATATTCTCGTCCGGTACGAGAAATCAGAGCAGCTGTAGTTCGGCTACTTCGGGACCACAGCTCAAATCTCGTTTTATTAACATTCTGAAAAATGGTTACAATGATTGAATACTGAAAAATAAACCCCTAGGAAATACTATCCTATCCTATGAAAAATCAAATGGAAAATAGTCCCCTAACAAGTGGACTTCTAAAATACTACCTCTAAAAGGTAAATAAACTCTATGGAAAAAATGTACTCTAAAAAATATTAAATCTACACTAATATTTTTTTACTATTTTTTCCAAGTATCTTTCTTTTTCAAAATATTTCTATTTTCTCTCCAAATATTTTTCCCATATTTTTTCTATATTTTTTCTCACTATTTTTTCTATATTTTTTTCAATAATTCTTTTCTTCCATATTTTTTTCAATAATTCTTTTCTTTAAAATATTTTCTCTTCTTTTTCTTTTTCTATTTTCTCCTTTTTTCATATTCTCTTTTCTTTTTTCTTTTTTTTCTCAACATTCTTTTTTCATATATAAACAGAAAAAAATGTGAAAAGGGAAGGGGGGGTACAAAGGCACAAAGGGGGAATGAGGCAGCAAAAATATAAAATAAAACTGGGCCCAGCCCACCACAAACTTCAGCCACAACAAAAAAAGGGGGAGGGGGTGAAATAAGTGAAACAGAGGGTGATGCCAGCAAGGGATCTCGTTGGGCTTAGCCCATTCACGGAAGAGGGGGTGCCGAAGAGAACAGGGAGTGTGATGCCCACGATGCGTTGGGCCCAAACAAGGTCAGCCCAATCCAAAAGAGTCCACGAGGGACCTCTCCTCTCCCTCCCTCACTCTTTCATTTCCACTCTGGAAAAAACCCTAAGTTTTGTCTCCTCCCTCTCTCACGGCGCCGTCACCACCATCTTCAATCTCCTGCTCTATTCACACAAAAACCTCTTTCAATCCTTTATTCACTCCCTTCACATTGCAAACCAGAGTATCCTCAACTTTGTAATCACCGGCGAACATATCCTCGGAGCAAGCTCATCCACGGGTTCGTTGACGAAGACGCACGAGTTTGATGCCTGCATGTTGAAGATTCCAGATTCTTGGTGCGTGATGATGAAGTTAATGGAGTTCTCGGAGTCGTTGAAGATGATCTTAGCATTTCTGGTGGAAGATCTTGCACGTGAATCTTGAAGGTTGTTCACTGAAGACAAACATTTGGAGTTTTCTGAAGATCAAAACGTGGATTGCATGTTGGTGGATCTGGAAGTTTCTGACGAAGGCGGTTGGAGATGTTGACGAACGCGATGGATGAAGATCTCTGGGGATTTTCTAGAAGGTTTGATGAACTCGAAGATCAAGAGTATCTGGAAAACGCGTTGAATGGATGAACTGATTCTGGAGAAATCGAAGATGCACGCACGGAAGTTCTTGAGTGTTCTTCGCTGAGGAGTTTTGGATGAAGGACGAGAGAGATCTTGGTGATTATTGGATGATGAACCAGACGAAGGTTTTCTGGAATCTGGATGATGAACATTGGATCGGTGAAGAACAATCGGAGAAGATGAAGTCTGGGCAAAAAATGGGTTTCCGGCGAAGGGTTGTGGTGGCCGGAGACGGTTACCAGTTAGTTACGGCGGCCGGAAAACGGTGGGGGTGGTGGTTGCATGGCCGCCGGCCATGCAACCGGTGAAGGCTCAGGGGAGGACGCGTGTCTTGGTGGGTGGAGAGAATGAATGCATGTGCGCCACGTAGTGAGAGGCGTGGCAGAGAGAGGGAGAGAAGGAAGTGTGAGGTGTCTGCGTGGAAATGAAAAACGTGGCCTCCTCCTCAGGACAACACGTGGCTCAGACTTAAATAGGACCTGCTGACAATGATTTCTGGACCTGAAAATGGACAAAAAAAACTCTGGGCCTCCAAGACTGACGTGGCCCAACGAAATGGATTAACAAAACCACAAAAAACTGAATTGAAAAGGGCTAATTACCAAGGATTAAAGACTAAAAATTAATCTACTTAAAACCTAATTAATCTAATAAATCCTAATTACCAGCTAAACCAAATGATTAAGACCTAATAATTCCAATTAATTTCTAAACTAAACTACCAATTCTAATAATTCTCTAATCTAAAAATTAAGCTAAAAACGCTAATAATTCTCTATTTAAAATACTCTAATAATCCCACTAATCTAAAAATTCTAATAAACCTATATTATTTTTTATTAAAAAGAGAATCTATTATTAATAAAAGAAAAATATATATGATTCTATTAAGAAAATGATAAAAAATCTATTTAAATTCTATAATATTCTAAAATTGATTTTAAAGCTATTAAAACTATTAAAAAAAACTATTAATATTCTAAAATGATTAAAATCTATTAAAACCCTAATAATGGACAATAAAATCCAGAAAATTCACAATAATTCCCGAAGGAACAAAAATAGCACAGAACGACAAATAACACTGCGAGAGTGCAACAAAATAGCCGGTAAAAATAAACGGACACCGAAATATCCCTAAAAATAACAGCGCGAGCTGAAAACACCGGGAATAGCACGACTTTCCAAAAAATACGATTCTACTTATCTGAACTGATTAAAAACACCTGAAACGCGAGACTAGGGCTGTGATCCTGATAAAGCCAAAACAAACGAAAAATGCACTGTATGCGATATGCGGATGCGAATGCGGTCATGCGTCGAAACATAGGACCAAATACGGGACCCGGTTGGTCAAATTTTAGGGTGCAACAGCGTAGTAAAGACCAACACATGGTCTTTGCCTTAGATCAACTGCCCCGTGATCTTCGGAAGGTGGGTTGATCGACTCTTTTGGAGGTGGGTAGTTGTCTGATGACGTGTCCCCGTGTGGGGGACACGTGGAGGATGTGGGGGAAGTGCATGAGCTTCCCCGTCAAGAAGGTCTTCTGCTCGACGGATGTGTCTGGTTAAGGTATGTGCCCGATGAAGGAGGATTGGGCGTTGTTGGGCCTCATCAGCATATCATTGGGTTGGACCTGCCCGGCTGAGGGGCAGGTCCTGGTCCAGTCCAGAACAGGAGCCCCCTAAGTCGTTGCTCCGAGATGGAGGAGTGAAGACTTAAGGATAAGCCAAGGTTGAGGATAAATTGAAAAGGTGGTCTTTTGCCCAGAAGATGGGTTTGAGAGTCACGCTCGTTGAAACATCATGTCAGGGAGATGAAAGGTGATCGGGCGCATTGGCTTTCTGACCTTGAGGGAAAGCGACGAGACACGGTCTGCCACAATTGCCACGTTTTAGGCGCCCATGCCCCTCCTAGGGCTCCTATTTGTAGAGGTGCTTGAGTGCCTAGTGTAACACCCCAATTTTTAGTAATTATTTATTAATTAAATTAATTGATTAATTATGTGATTTTAGGCCTAATTGAATTAACTAATTTATGTGATTTATTTGATATAATTGAATTAGTTGATTTATTGAATTTATATAAATTATTTGATTTATAATTGATTTAATTTTATTATTTAACTTATATGATATATTCTAATTTGTAGAATTATATAGAATTGTTAGATTAATTGATTGGGCCTATTTGGGGGTGTGAATAGATATGAGTTACTAAGCCCATTAAAAAAAATTATTAGGTTAATGAATTTTGAGAATTTTATAAAACAAGAGAAAGGAGAAAGAAGAGAATAGAAATGTTAGTAAGAAAAAGAGGAAAAAAGAGGCAACAAGAATAGAGTGGGAAGAAGAAGAAGAAGAAGAATCAAGAGAGAGCTCAAGAACACCAAGAAAATCAAGGTAAGGGTGGGTTTTTGTATGATTATTGGGTTATATGATAGTGTATAAATGAGTAGTAGAAAGTGTTTAGGATAAAACCCCAAAATTTTATGAGATTGGAAATTATTAGGTTTTAGAGATAATTTTTGAGTTGTGTTATTCTAATGGTGTTTGAAATTGATATGTTGATAACTTATAGAGACCCATTCAATATTGGAGTAAACCAATTAGAAAGTAAAATAAATAATTTCCACAATATAATTGAACAGTAGCGGAACAAACCAAATTGGAAATGGAAATGTGGCACCTTCTTTCTATTCTTATACTGTAGCGACACACAATTAACATGAAGTGAGAAGTGATACTTCTTTTTAGCGTATAAATTTAATGCAAACAAAATGTAAACCATATTTTCATAGTTGTTGTAGCACATGGGAAGGATAATGGAAGTGAAAAGTAATACTTATTTATTACTTACTGTAGCAGAAAGAAAGGATTGATAGAAATTAATGTATAGACACACCCCTCATTTCTACAACTCATTTTTGGTATGCATATATTTTTCTAGTGTATTGATTGTGTTTTTACTAAAATCATAATTTGGAAAGAAACCTTATACAGAGTGAATCTTGATAGTGGAAAGTTAATTCAAATAAATAAAAACAAGTTGTTCTTTTGCCATGATCTTAGTGTAAGTGTAAAAAAAAAAGCTATTACTGACATTAAATTAGTTGTTGTTAATTTGAGTTAGTGCTAGTGAATGATATTAGTTCATGTTAGCTTAGTGTTACTCTGTTAGTAGTTCTATTGTTTGGAAATAGAAATTGAATGTTAGAGTTAGAATTAGTTGGGAATGTTAGAGTCTTTGTTAGAACTGTTAATTATATTAGCTCATTGCAATTTAGTTAATATAGTTAGTTAAATTAAAATTATGGAAATATTAGGAATTATGTTGAATGGAGTAAAAGTTTTAAAAAAAAAGAGTTAGTTTAAAACTGTTAATATTGTTATTGGAATTTTGTTTGTGAAGTTGGTTATGTCAGCTATGCCATGGTTTGTCTAAGTCTAAAAAAAATAAACCAGTTGTCATACCCCAAATTTGTCCTACTTTTTTTAAAAATTCTCATTTGCCCGACTTTGTTTTTAATTTACCTCGCTTATACAGCGTAGCGTATTTTTCAGCAAAAAACAGGCATTTTCACTTTTTAGCCCAATAAGAGTATGCCACGTGGCATTTGTTTTTTATATATATCTATCTTTTTTTATATATATATATAATTTCATTTTTCTCGTGATAGGTTAATATAATGTTTTTTATTTTTTTAATTAATTTTGAATTAGAAATTAGGATTTAAATTTGTTTTTTTTAATTAGATAGATTTAATTTAGAACTTAATTATAATTTAGAAATTTTAATTTTAAAAAATATAGATTAAAAAATAGAGTTAGAATTTAATTATGATTTATTTTAAAAAATTAGATTAGATTTTAGTTAATTAACTTAGATTTAAAATTGTAATTAATAGTTAGAATTAAATTAAATAGGAAATAGGTTTATTAATTTAGTTTATTATTAAAAAAAATTAAAAGAAAAATACAAGAAGAATTGAAAGGGAAACACGGTTAGATTGGAATTAGGGTTGGTCTTTTTTTTTGGGGATAAATAGGGTACCCTACACTGTTCACAGATCCCCAAGTGTGGAGGGTAACCCTAGCCTTCAGCCCCAATTACCAAACCCTAGTCACTGTTCATGATACCCTAAAGTTACCAAATTGGCGCCGGAAAAATCCCCAACAAGAAACCCGAAAACGGTGTCGCTCACCCCTTCTCCCTCGTCAAAATCTCGCCTTCAACTTCAACCTCAACGTTCATCCGAAAACATCTTCTTCTGCATCACCTTCATCCCTCCCTCAAAGTACCTTCCGCCACCACCTACTCTTCAAACCCTAACGGCGCCGCTAACCCTCAAATCCTTCAACGAAATCCGACGCCGCTACCTCCAACATCAACTCTTCCCAAATCCCCCACCATCTTCTTCCGTTCAAATCCATCGTCTTCCTAAACACATTCAAAACCATCAACTCCTCTCATAGCCGCATCATTTTCTTTCATAACCACTAGGAGATTGCGACAACAATTTTGATCTTATTTGGATCTGCCTGAAATAGCTAGAGGAATGCGAAGGCGGATATTACATCAGATGCAAACTCTGGTCATACGTTTATAGCCGCAGAAACAATCAAAGCATGACATAAAGCTTTCGATTTGCCTCGATCCAGTAACAACAAAGATGCCGAGTTGATAATGTTGTTTCAGATTTGTCTGGATCTATTTCAGCAATATCTACGCCATTGAGGTTGTTCCGCCATCGCACGACTTTAGGCAGGTTTTGATTAAATTTGTAAAACATTTTGCTGATAACTTAATGGGAGCTTTGTGAGGGAATGATAAAGATAGGGTGTTTATGGTTTTTCCTTAATCCCACACGGTTTAGATTCAGCGACTCCGACAATGACAAATTACGCTCTAGTAGAAGAACAACAACAGCCACAACTGATGTCATATCGAAGCCTACGCATAAATGGCTTTAGTTTTGGAGGTCTCAAGTTCGTGGAGGATATTCTATCGATCGATGCAAGTTGTGGATAATTTATGTGCAGATTGCGACATCGCCGATTTTCGTTTAATCAGCAAAATGTTCTACCTTCAGCTTTTGACACAAAAACACAACAATCAATGTTTGGTCTTAGCAGCAATACAGAGCCTTGACATTTGCCGCGAGCGAGTGGCATCGGTGACGATAACAAGGCTCAGACCATTCATTAACGGCTGGTTATCAGATCTTCTGGGAAGGGATGTTAGCTTTGTAGAGACGGGCAACAAGGTTGATGAGGATTCATACCAGGTTTCATAAAGGAATGTTCGAGCTTCAAAGTTTGGCTTTTCTTTGTTTATGATTCAACAAGGATCTGTTTATTGCCGTAGCAACTCGTTAACATGACAACAAGTGTTTCTCCAGGACTCGTTGTGCAAAATTAGTCTTGAAGGTTTCAAATTCGTGAAAACAGTTTGGATTGTGGTGTTGTTTGCTTCACGTGCAGGTTGTAACAACAACTTTGCGACAACTGCGGCAAGCTGATCTCGGTTATGTGTGTGTCAAGCTGTGACCAGTTTATGGAGATAGAGATGTGCGAGAAGAGTGAATGGGTTATGTATCCACTTAATTCTTTATTTTTCGTTTTCATTTTTTTTGTATTGGTTTCCTGCTCTGTTTGGCTGTATTTTCATTCATGTGCAGGGACTTTGGTACCGACTCAATGTCGGCATGACATTCGTAATTCACCCTCTCCGGCCACTTCTCCTTCCCCGTCATGAATCCCGAATATGATTATCTGTTCAAGCTCCTTCTTATTGGAGACTTTGGTGTTGGATGGGAAGACAATTAAACTACAGATTTGGGATACTGTCGGACAAGAACGATTTAGGACAATAACCAGTAGCTACTATCGTGGGGCATATGGAATCATTATTGTTTATGATGTGACAGATGAAGAGAGCTTCAATAATGTGAAGCAGTGGCTCAGTGAAATTGACCGCTATGCTAATGGTAATGTTAACAAGCTTTTGGTTGGAAACAAGAGTGATCTGACAGCAAATAGAGTTGTATCATATGATACAGCCAAAGAATTTGCAGATCACATTGGCATACCTTTTACGGAAACAAGTGCAAAAGATGCTACAAATGTGGAAGGGACATTCATGGCCATGGCTGCTGCCATCAAGGATAGAATGGCGAGCCAACCATCCGCAAACAATGCAAGGCCTCCAACAGTGCAGATTAGAGGACAACCAGTTGGGCAAAAAGAGGAAGATTTCTCATGCTTTTGACCAAGAGATTGATCCACAACATTGTCAGAAGCTTGCTGGGGAAGTGTTGGATATTTTGGCTGAGCCGGATGATAGGGAAGTAGAGAACAAGTTGTTGTTTCATCTAGAGTTTGATAAATTTAGCCTCATTAAGTTTTTGCTGCAGAACAGGCTGAAAATTGTGTGGTGTACTCGATTGGCGAGGGCACAGGATCAGGAAGAGAGGGAGAAGATTGAAGAAGAGATGAAGGGATCTGATTTGTTGCAGCCAATTTTGGAGCAGTTGCATGCTACAAGGGCATCTGCTAAGGAGAGACAAAAGAACTTGAAGTAGAGCATACGACATGGCTCGAGCAGCAACAACATCATAATCAGAACTTTCGTTCCGACGCCGACATCTCGCAGCGAACTCCTCAACTCTGCAACATTAGAACTCAGCAATATCAACAACAACAAAGCTCGCATTTAGTTCCATTTTTTCTGTTTCAATTTTGTAAAGATTATGTTGTCGTCATCTTCACGAGCAAGTTTCGAATCGGATGCAAGATTGAAAGTGATTCTGTTCTAGTAATAATACACTGCTGCTGCAATTCAATGCGTAGATACTGGTTCAAAGACGCCATATTTGTTATTCCTGTTTGCAGGTTCCTGATGGTGCTGAGTTTAGCTCTCCGTTCACAAGCGGACGTGGTTTATGACACATAGATGTTCGAGCCATTACAACAATATCAGTATCGATGCATTCTAGCTCGAACTTCACATGACTTCGACAACACAAAGCTTTGAGTACAACAGCAGTTCGCAACAATAACATGGCAGTTCACGCAATTTTGAAATGATAGCAGCGGATCCCTAGCTCGTTTGCGTCGTTGATTCCTATAATGTCACATATATGGTCTAAATAACGTAGCAGAGCTCGACGTCAGCCGCAGCATGTCACTAACAAGACGCCGCAGCAGTAATGTATCTCGTTGAGCATCACAGGGATAATCTGGCGGCAACATCAATGTGGTTCGGTTGGTAACACTATCTCGAGTTTGTTTATTATGATGAGTTTAATATTATAGCATACATTCAACTTCTAATTCTTACTGCCTTTTCTTTATTATAGTGATGTTGTTAAGTCTAATTTGCTGATATTTTGTTCTGGTGTTTGCTGCATTTTTTTTTCTTTTACTGCTACAATGACAACGTTACGACATTGCGGTGTTTTGTTTTGAGCAAAATCTCGGTTATGTTCAAATACACTTGAATTTCGGTTTGGCTTCGTTGCATTTCAATGCTACATCTTATGTTAGTTATGGTTGAATGTTATGCTGAAAGTGTTTTGGTTATTACTAAGATTAGCTGATGATATTTGGATTTCATGACGGTATCGTGTGGATTTTCGTTTCCACAGTTGTATGTCGATTTCACAGATTTTTCTAGTAATTCATGCTTTGTTATTATATTGTGAATTATGCGTATCATCTTCGAATCCTTATTTACAGTAAAGTTGCGAATTCGTCTGATATCATGTATCATTTCAGTTTCGCATGGGTTGTGGTTGTTGTGTATCCATTGTGTATCAATTCAGAATGACCATTGTTTCTTGCTGTTGTGTTTGCGTGTGACCATAGTATATACCGGTCTGCTGTTATGCATGAGTTTACATGCTGGTGCGTCTTAACTAGAACATATTGTTATTTCCTTTCTCACATAAAACATGGTATTTTTCTTTTGTTATTGTAATATATGAAAATGTTATTTTAAATTTGAGAATTATTGACATACTTTTCTTTTGATATTTTTTTTCACTTGATACTATACTATTCTTTTGATACTGTAAATTTGTATTGTGAGATATGATAAAGATTAATTATTTACTGCTACATAATTCATATCGTGGGACGATGCTTACGGTTTTATAATTATGTAGTGATTTAGAACTGTTCATACTTGTTTTTGGTGGCTTTATGCATATGGTTTGAGATATAGTGGTCCATAATTGTTTTGATATTATTTTAAAATGATTGTTACTGTAAGTGATTTTGTGTCATGGTAAGTAATTTAAGAATAATAAACAATTTCAATAAGTTATTCAAACCTTTAGTTTTATTTCAAATTCAATTAAATATTTTTCAATGCGATTAATCAAAACATTTTCTTAATTAATAATGAAAGTAGTGGGTTTTTGGGGTCTAGCACTCCTTGGATCCTTGGACAACCGCTCTCGAGGCGCACGCCCTTGAGTTGTGGTTGTTCCATCTTTCGATTTTCAAAACCGTTTTTTCACTCGATTCAATTGAAATTTCTAAAAGATATTATTAGTCACTTTTTATTTGATTAGATATTTTTATAAGAAATTTCCAATTGTTTTTTCTTAAAATAAATATAAATTTCAAAATTATTATCTAATAGATTTTTTTAAATATTAAATTAAAAAAACTACTTTATTTTATTAAGTTAAAACTTTTTCTAAGATATTAATTTTTTTTTTCAAAATAACTAATTATGATTTAACCTTTCTCAAAACTTTTTACAATTGATTAATTTATTTTATATATGAAAATAAAAACTATTTTTCTTAATTAAATTAAACTATCTTCCTAAAACAAATTTCAAAACAATTGAATTCTTGGATCTCGCCTTCCTTGAATTTTTAAGCGATCTCGCCTTCTGTGATTTTTAAACGACGCTCTCGAGGTGCACACCTTGAGTTGTGACCCTTCCGATCTTATTTTCAAGATTACCTAGCGCGCCTAGATCAAATACACTAATATTTTCAAACTATTTTCTTAATTAAATCACGAAATATATAATCGAGTTCTTGGAGTCGCGCATTCCTCGAATTCGAGAGTGACTACTATTGGGGCGTACGCCTCGGTTAGCGTGTCATTCGAAATTTCGTTCCTAAAACACCTCTTCTAATTATTTGGACAAGTACTTTCACTGTCCAAAAAACACTATTTCATAATTAATGGGATGAAAAAGATTGTCGTTGGGATCTAGCATTCCAACGATATCCCGATTAATTGATTGCGAGACTGACGTCTCGTTTATCGAGTAGTCGTCATTCTCTCCTAAATTTTCAACCATTCCAACTCTCTTCTCGCCCCCGTGCGATTGAGTCTTTTCAAAACCTTAGTTCCTCACCTTCGTGCGATTTCTAAACCCAAACTATTTCCGAAAGAACAGAGTTCTTGGAATCTCGCATTCCTTGAATTCTTGAGTAACAAGCTCTTAAGGCACGCTCTTAGGCTGCTTGTCAATCAGTCTTTCGTTTCTCAACACAACTTCAAACATATTTCGAATTTAGTCGAATGAAAAAGGTATCATTGGGATCCAGCATTCCAATAATATCCCGATTAATCGATTGCGAGACTGACGTCTCGTTTATCGAGTAGTCGTCATTCTCCCTTAAAACATTCAACCCTACTCTCTTTTCTCGCCCCTGTGCGATTGAAACCTTCTCAAACATATTTCGTATTGAGTCGAATGAAAAAGGTATCATTGGGATCCAACATTCCAATAATATCCCGATTAATCGATTGCGAGACTGACGTCTCATTTATCGAGTAGTCGTCATTCTCTCCTAAATTTTCAACCATTCCAACTCTCTTCTCGCCCCCGTGCGATTGAGTCTTTTCAAAACCTTAGTTCCTCACCTTCGTGCGATTTCTAAACCCAAACTATTTCCGAAAGAACAGAGTTCTTGGAATCTCGCATTCCTTGAATTCTTGAGTAACAAGCTCTTAAGGCACGCTCTTAGGCTGCTTGTCAATCAATCTTTCATTTCTCAACACAACTTCAAACATATTTCGAATTTAGTCAAATGAAAAAGGTATCATTAGGATCCAGCATTCCAATAATATCCCGATTAATCGATTGCGAGACTGATGTCTCGTTTATCGAGTAGTCGTCATTCTCCCTTAAAACATTCAACCCAACTCTCTTTTCTCGCCCCTGTGCGATTGAAACCTTCTCAAACATATTTCGTATTTAGTCGAATGAAAAAGGTATCATTGGGATCCAGCATTCCAATAATATCCCGATTAATCGATTGCGAGACTGACGTCTCGTTTATCGAGTAGTCGTCATTCTCCCTTAAAACATTCAACCAAACTCTCTTTTCTTGCCCCTGTGCGATTGAAACCTTCTCAAACATATTTCGTAATTATTCGAATGAAAAAGGTGTCGTTGGAATCTAGCATTCCAATAATGCCCCGATTAATTGATTGCGAGGCTGACGGCTCGTTTATCAAATAGTCGTCATTCTCCATCAAAATTGCCTAACCAATCTCCTATTTCTCGCCCTCGCGCGATCGAAACCTTAAACCTATTCAAATATATTCTCTG
Organism: Lathyrus sativus; assembly: GCA_963859935.3. Taxonomy (NCBI): domain Eukaryota; kingdom Viridiplantae; phylum Streptophyta; class Magnoliopsida; order Fabales; family Fabaceae; genus Lathyrus; species Lathyrus sativus. The sequence continues at coordinate 350,043,058 of OZ012739.1, read as the reverse complement.
ACCAAAACATCCAATACGATAAACTAAATTCCTCTCCCTCGTGCGATCTCCAATCTAAATACTTTACCAAGAACATTGTTTAGTCCCTTCTTCAGCGCATAACAAACTCGTGCTTCAGCCTCCCCTAGCGAGCAGACAAGCCAACGTTTAGCAGTTAGAATGCGAACTAAACACTCGTTTGTTTCCAAAACCTTTTACCGTAGTTAGCCGAACTACGGCTGCTCTGATTTCTCATTCCCCAATGAGAATACGTAGGCACAAGATTGCGATGATCTTGGCGAGCACAATTCCCAAACCTTTACCCGTAGTCCCACGAACTACGAATGCTCTGATTTTCCACTTCTTACAAGTGAAGATACGTAGGCACAAGGGCCCCAATCCTTGGCGAGCACCCTATCTATAAACCACCCATTCCCCCATAGGAGATACCTTAGAAGAAAACAAACAAGCGTAGTTAACTTTACTCTCGAATCGATCAAGAGGTTCCCGTTGAGTACAACGGACGTAGAGGGTGCTAATACCTTCCCTCTGCGTAATCGACCCCCGAACCTGGAATATTGGTTGCGACGACCATGTTCTTATCCCTTTGAAGGTTTTATCGATATTTTCCTATTCCTGCATTGGAATGAATAAAGTTCGGTGGCGACTCTGTTTCGAACAGTATTTTCCGCGGCCATCGCGAGGATCGTATTTTTCGAGGTACGACAGATGGCGACTCTACTGGGGATCACGCATTGCCCTATGCAAGAGAGAGTCAAGCCTAACTTGACTCGGTTCAAGAGTATTAACCTTTTACTTAACTGTTTTCTTTATGTTTATTTTCTCCTGTTCCTTATTTATTGCTTTCTCTTTCTATTATATGCTCTGTAGTATGTTTGCTTGTTGGATTCTGGGAAAATATCACAAGTAAAGCTCTACACCCGAGCTTTGGAAAAAGAAGAGAGAAAACATAGTTTAGAATTGGTAGTAATTAGTGTTAGTCCCCAAGGACTCGCTCCTTGTGTGCCTAGCATGAAAGCTCCTCCAGAATAGACCTTTTCGTAGATCCTATCGTAATGCAGCTAGCCTGTTGAACGATTTTATTCATGAAGGGTCCATGACTCTGGGAACCACTCTTAGAACCAGTTTCTATATTGGTAGTCGTGTAATGTTAGTCTCCTAGGACCCGCTCCTCGTGTGCCTAGCATGAGGACTCCGCTCAGGAGAGACCTTATCGTACTCTCGTTATAATACAGCTAGCCTGTTGCGTAATGTTGATGCGATCGGTGTCCGTGATCTTGGGAACCTTATCCGTCAACATAGAAGCTATCCCGTGAGTGGGTCTATAGGTAAAGAATCTAGAACTTGCCTTGTATCGTCTACCGGCTAGGGCGCTTTGACCTGCTTATGTTATCCTGGATCCTGTTTGCACCTGCATTGCATTCGCATATCACTGCATCTGCGTTTCATTTGCATCGTATATCATATTCCAAAACCAAAAAGCCTATCCACCCTTTATCCATAATCCGCGGTTGATTTCCCGACACAAGTAATGAACTTGACTTAGTGCTGGAAGACCATGGAACACTTGAGACAGAATCAAGTTGAGCTAAGAAAAGACGAGAACAACGCAGAGGGCAATATGAAACAGCTGCCAAAAGTTAGCCCAACTGTGAAGCAAGAAAGAAGAGCCCAGTTCCTCAATACAAGCAGTTTCCTTATCATTTCTGTGCATTTGTAGTTTCCTTTATGTTAAGTGCTACTTGCTTTTAGACATTGTTTCTTATTAATGGTATTGTTAATGTGATGATTATGCATGCTTTTGATCAAATCCATTCGTATCCACTCATGTTTTCTCACTTATTGCCAAAATCACAAAAAGTCTCACTCCACTTCCTTCATCGCACTGCTGTTTAGCAAAGATTTGAGGGAGGATGACGAAAGCTAAATACCCATAATTGTTGATAGTATGCTTTTGGATAAAATCTCGCTAATGATGTACAGACATTGTTTCGAACCCCCAAACACTGGAGAGATAAGGAGTTAGTCCCTAGTCAACCACTTCGAGCCTAGAAGTAGGAGTTTCCTTCGGATCTATAAACCCTTACATTTAACCTGGGGAATGGGTAGTGTTCAGTTAACCTGATTACGCACTCGGATCACGAGACGACATCCAAAAGACATGACGGTTGTTCATTAATAACCCTTGACATGGCAGTCATAATCCTTCAAAAAAAGCCTGCTAAGTCGAACACCTCAAAAGGAGACTTAGGCAAAAATCAAGGCAATCCCGATGGACTCGAAAAACAAGATCAGTCCAGGCAAAAGTTAGGGATCAAAAAACAAAACCAAAAAGAGGTCCTCAAACCCTCTACAAAAACAATAAGATTCAGTGGCCACCCAAATCAAGGGGTTGCTGACATCCATCAAAATAAGGTGGCTGCCATTTCAAGCAAACTTTGAACCATCAAGTTTACGCCGTCAAGCAGATGCAAAATTAACTGAACGTAGGTATGGAGATCATCACGAAGAAGGGGTGGGTACAAATAAAACTTTGAGCCTAATATCCTTTGTTTTCATAACTGTGAACCAGACAACAATACAACCCTCAAAAGACCTAATTGAGGCGGGGTTTTATTCTGAAAGCATAAACTACAGCAAGGTTGCGTAAACTGACTCCTACATATTTGCTAGTCTTATGTATTGGTGTCATATTCTTGCTATATCTTTCACACCAGTTAAATCAGTATTGTGTTTGGATTAACAGTCCACTCGTCACACATTTTCAAATCATTCCCAATAAATGATATTTTCATAACTTGCATGAATGTCGCATTAAAATTACCATTTTTGAATAAACAATTTTAATGGCAAATTAGTAATTGGCATAATGGAAATTCCAACAAAGTGTAATCAAAGAGGAACTTGATCACTCATTGGTGTTGACCTGAATTAAGAATTTCTCCTAACCCTACGAATCTGGGGCAAGTCCTTCTGAGGTTTAAACCAGGGAGGACCACTACAAGGCCCAGACACTGGGGCAAAGGGGTTCAAGCCATATCCTGGTATAATCACTGCCAAAGTTCTCATCCCAGAAGAAAGTCCATCAAACACCCGGCAGACTGGGGCACACTGGTTGAACTTGGGGCAAACTAGCTTATGGTGGAGGTCAACAAGCGTCAAAGGCCTTGGGACAGAGCAAAAACACGACTAATACGTATTGGTTAAGTCGCTACGCTCACGCAATCCATATGGATTGGTTAAATCGCTACGCTCGTACGACTAACACGCGTTAGTTAAGTCGCTACGCTCGCACAGTCAAAATGCTCTGGATGAGTCGCTACGCTCAACATTTGTAAGCTGTCATGATACATCGGTTAGAAGCTAGGTTCTTACCAGAACGAGTATACCACTTCTGCAAAGGATCCAACAAGGGGCAGGCTACCCGGAGTTTCGTTTAATTAATGGAGAGTCCCTCTAACGCTCAATCAGCACAAGTCATGTCGCTTCAACGCTCATTCTGGAGCAGACTACCTCAAGAATAATTTGAAGCCAATTACCCCAAGGGTCAGTTAATCAAGGTCAAAACCCTTTCCTGGCTAAAATTTGCAACAAACCATCTCGAGATCATCTCATGGTATATTTGCGTCCGAATTCCTTTCATGACTTGGAGTTTTGGAATGAACCATCTCGAGTTCATCTCATGGTACAACTGTTTCCAACTTCCTTTCACGATGTGGAATGCTGGGGCAAGCCATCTCGAGTTCGTCTCATGGTATGATTGTTTCCAATTTCCGTTCAAGAAAAATTCCTTCATAGACGCAAACTGGGGCAAGTTGAACAACATTGGGGCAGTTACTCAAGCAAGTCTATTCTCGTCAGCAAAAGTTGAGTGTCGGGGAATCATGCCATCACCCCACCAAATAACCTTAACCTCCTGAAAGAGCCTCTCTGTCATTGGGTTTCACCCCCACGGCCTGGACCTGATACCTGTCAGAGCTTTGTAACCGAAATAAATCCTTCAAAGTCCAGTTCTCGTTTGGCAAATCACAGAAAGCCCAATCTTTTATTGGCAACATCAAAAAGCCACCCCAATTGGCGCCTTAAAATTCACCCTAAAAGTCCAGTCTTCATTGGCAACCACTAAAAGTCCACCCTCGTTGGCATCCTCAATAACTAAAGTCCAATCTATTTGGCAAGTACCAAATCCTATCCCTGGCAGTATCCCCTGCAGGAATTTATCCCCAACATACCTGATCATGTGCATGGTCATGGCATATAGCATCATATCATAATCATATCCAGCATTAGCACATCATTTTCATATGCATCTTGCACTCCATAGTAGTTGCATGTTTGTGCATCGTAACACATAGCATCGCTGTCCCCATTAGCATGGCATAGCAACACATCAGGATCCAGGATCAGTTCGTAAACATCTTGGCCAGTCCTTCATCATAGTCGGCAGTATTTCACTGAAGAGATACCCCACGAGTTCAGGGAATTCTACTCCCCAGCAAGTCATTCTTCAACCATGCAGTTGATGATGATAATCCTCAGCAACTATTGCTCTGATAGCTCCCCAATGTTGCACCCTAAAATTTGCTCAACCTAATTCACTTGGTTTATGTGTCAATATCATTAGCATTTGCATATAGAGGCATGTACATAGTCTAATCATCTGCATAGCATAGCATAGTAAATCATCCAATAGGGACCAATCATTATTCTCATCTCTATGAGCCTATCAAGAGGTTATTATTCTAATCCAAGCTCCTTCAAGTCATCAGGAAGAATTGGAAAGCTAAAGAGGTCAATGAATCAAGCAGGGTATCCATCTCCTATCTAAGGGTATCTAGGATCATCAAAGAAATTGTGAGTTGTAGGCTGAGCATGGAGAGCATGTGGACATCATGGGGGACTTAGAAAGTCATTGGGAAAAGGAGACAAGTCATTGGTGTGATGACAAGAATTGCAGTTGAAGACAGTCAACTAGGGTTTCATCTGGGGTCAACTCTAGGTCAACTCTAGGTCAGTTGATTGATTGAAGGCATTAAGGGCTATTGGAAGGATGTGGGGTTCATCATTTGACATGAATAATAAGGATATGGTGTTGTGCTAAGAATAAATCAAGAGAAATCAAGGAGAAGAGGAGTTTCTAAATTAGGGTTTCTGTGTAAAATCCCCTAGTTTAGGTCAAATTTCCAAGCAAGATAAGTCAAAATGAAAGCTTCAAATGGATCCTTGGCCAACATGAAACCTGTAGAGGATCTCAATAACTTTAATTTGAGTGGTGGAAGACATTAAGGAGATTTATAGAACTCAAGTTATGGTCCTTGCAAGTTACAGGTCATCTGAGGTATCTGAAATTTTGTCTGTGAAAGTGACTTGACTTCCCAGAAATTTTCACCCCTCAAGGAGATTTCAAATGAGTTTCTGGACAACATAAGAATTGTTCCTCATTGTCTTAGATTTCTATAATGGTATAGTATGCCTTCATATGATTTGTGTAACTCTACTTATGGTCTTGGCAAGCAAAGGGTATTTTGGTCATCTGAGAATTACAGGTCATTTCAAGCCTATGCCCAAAACTCATACAAGGAAGCTTCAAATGGAAAACTTTACAACATTAAACTTGCTCCAAATGACATTTTGAGTCTAGAAAAGTGACCATGAGAGATTGGAAATATTCATAGCACAAGGTTTCAAAATTGTTGGATTTAATGAATAAAAAAGGACTTAAAAATGAGATTTTTCATATTTTGGCCAAATGGGACAAAATTATAGGTCATTTTGAATGGAAAGATCATTTTGAGAACATTGGCTAAAGTGGAATTTTGAGGTTAGTTCAAATTGTGAGAGTTATTCAAGGTTGCTTACAAAGGAAGAAACATAATCCAAAATGTAAGGAAAGAGTGCAAGGGAAGTTTCTCCAAGTTTCTAGGAGGTTCCAATGTCATGTATATATTGATATGAAGAGGTTCATGCAAGGGTTGATGATCACATTTGCTCATAAACACAAGTTTCACACACTTTCTCCCACTTGCAAAATCAATTCAAACTCTCTCAAATTCTCATCAATCTTCACATTTTCTGATTGGATCTTCATCATCATCATCCAAGGATCATAATTCACATCAAGATTGGTGAAATTGAAGGAAGATTCGAGCTGTGCAAGTTGACCATTCAAGAAGCAAGAATTTTGGAATTGAGAGATTCAAAGCTTTGGAGTATCATTGGTTGCATACAGAACTCATCATCCAGTTCTTGGATCATTTTCCACTCACTTCAAGCCTTGGATCAAGAGGATTTGGTACCTGTTTTCATCAATTGCACCAGGTATGTTTCTCATTCGAATTGCATGTTTAGGTGAGAATTATTAGGTTTTGTTAGCATAAAAAGGTTAAGCTAGGATAGATGACTGAGTTTGGTGAGTTTGGAGAGCTTTCATGGAGTTTGATCATGGAGTGCAAGATCTGTTTGGATGAATAACTCTTGGATTAGAGCATGAAAATCTTAGTTCATTAGCCTGCTATGATCAGCATAATGTGTAGAGTATGTTAGGGCAAGAATTATGGAGAATTGAGAGGTTTGATCACAGGTGAAAATGGTGGATTCCAACTGCTATGTGTATCGGGTTCCATTGTTGCTTGAGTTTTAGGAGGAGTTATGGTTATGGCTGTGTAGAGGGGAGTTTCTAGAGCAACTTTGCTCTTTGGATCGAAGGCATCCATGGAGAATGGAGAGAGAACAAGGAGATGGAAGATGCGTGCATGGGACTGTTTCTTTCAGAAACCCTAGAGCCATTTGGGGACGATGATGGACAGGCGTTGGATCTTTTGTTTGACTTTGACTGGGAACTGAATCCTACGGACGCGATTGAAGAAGAAAAACGGAGGGAACTTCAGATGCTTAAACGCCCCGTTTCATTTAATTTTCCTGAATGGGCTCAGATTGTTGTTGCTATGCACACCCTCAAATCAAGCCCAATCCCAATTATGCCTGAAATATTCGCTATTTGCACCGCGTCTTGTTTTTTTATTTTTTGTTATATTTTCTGATGCATTGGGCCCAGACGCGCCTTGCTAGGCGCCCCCCCCCCCCCCCCCCCCCAGTCTGGGCCCGTTTCTTTTTTTAACTGAATTTCTTACTCGTTGCACCCTACCTCCATATTAATCCATTTTATTTTCTTTTAAAAACATTAAATCTTCAAAAAATCATAACAAATCATAAAATGCTTATTTTTCATTTGTTCTTTTTGCATTCTTTTCATAATTTTGTCAAGAAAATTATCACACAAAAAAAATTAATAGTTCATTTCATTTTAATATTTTTGGTATATTTTTCTTTTAATTAGGTGTAAATAATATTTTGTTTGATACATGAATTTGGTGATTTTAGTTTGATTAGTTGCTTTAATATTTTTCATCCATTCTTTTTAGGTTGGTTAGTTGATAATGTTAGCTTGTGTATACAATTTAGTTCCCATTTTCAGGACTTAATTTTAGGTGTTTAGTTTAGGTGTGAATAACATGAACAAAATTAGGGTTTAAGTGATAACATAGGAGAATTGAATCATTTCCCTTAGGACTTAGAGATTGAATATTTTAGGTATGAGACTATAGGGACTATGGGTAGTTATTAGATCCCTTAGATATCATTAGGATTCCCCTACTGCTATTAGTATACTACTGTATTTGTCTGACTGGTGTGGTGTGCCCTCTGGGGATTATTATCTGTCTGTATGGGGTATTGGGATTGCTTGGGGATTGGGAGAGCTGAAGACTTGAGAAGATGAAGCCATGTGAAGACCAAAGACTGAAGACCAACTTCCAGAGTTGATGAGGAGATTCTGTGCTGGCAGCCGTTGAAGTTTGTAGGATCTAGAAGTTAGGCAGAGCCCTAGAGTAGTCAACTTGATTCTCAAACATGGAAGGTCTTGACTGCCTCCATTCTTCTCTGTGATGCAAAGTCTCTCTAAGACACTCACCCCCTTCCTTTGGAAGGCTTGGTGCTACTGTCTAAGGGATAGAACTCTTGAGAGAAAATATCTTATGTGTTAGTAGCAGTTTGTTTGCCACCCTTGGTAGTCAACCAATTGCTTAACACCCAATTCACTCTTGTGATTGATTCCTCATCTTGGAGTTTGAGACTTGAAGAAAAGCCATTGTAGACTGAAGATTGATGACAAAGACCTTGCTTGAAGGCTGTGGAGATGGAGATTGATGCTTGATGAAGCTTGTAGATGATTGGAGATGACTTGAAGTCAGGTGTTGATGCAGAGCTGTTGTGGCTGTTTATTTTTGCTGTTTATCATTTCTGATGTATTGATTGGTTTCCTTGACTGTATTGTTTGCTGTTTACCCTGTTGGGTTGAAAGTGAAGTCTGTTCACTTTTGCCTATTGTTTTCTAGGTTCGAGGTTGAGTGGGACTCCCTTGCCTCGCTTGTATTGTTGCATCCATGCATTTTACTGCTTTATTGTATATATGTTATTGTTTCTGTTCCCGTCTATTCCCTTAGGATCTCTGTTCCTCTCTGCGCAAGAGAGGAGCATGATAGACACTAGGTCTTAACCCATGCATGATAACATTAGGTTAGTTTGATTCCCTTTGCAACCGTAGGTTAGAGTTCTGTCTCTTCTTTCTCAAAACAAACAGAAAAATACAATAAGATTTCAAACACAATAAAAGACACTTCTTCCGTAAAAGAATGTGAACTCATCAAGACGTCATTTTTGTCCAGTTGGACTGCTAATCAGAAAAACCCTTTTTCAGAAGGAATAAAAACAATCAAAACAGACCTGTGTCTTCCGTAGCCCGAACTACGTTTGCTCTGATCTTTCATGCTGTATGAAAGTACGTAGGCATAGGATGCGATATCCTAGCGAGCAACCTTCCCTCCCTTTCCCGTAGGTAGGCGAACTACGTTGACTCTGATTTCTCGTTCCAGACGGGAATACGTAGGCATAAAGTGCGATACTTTGCCGAGTCATTTTCTTTTCTTTTAACCCTTAACTCTTAGTTTAGATAGAATAACAATCCATACCCGAAAACAAGCGTGGATCCCGTCGAGTACGACGGACGTGAGGGGTGCTAATACCTTCCCCTTGCGTAACCGACTCCCGAATCCAGGTTTTGGTTGCGACGACCATACCTTTCCCGTCTTTGAGGTAGGTTTACTCTGAGCGTTTCCTTTCCCTCCCGTGGGATAAATAACGCACGGTGGCGACTCTTCTGTCATCCGGCGCCGATTTTCGCAGTAGCGACAGCTGGCGACTCTGCTGGGGATCCAACGTCCCCTGACTGCTGAGGACTGCGATAGTTCTTATGCATTTGGGATCCAACGTCCCTTAAGAGAGTCAATCCTAACGCTTGTTTTCCCGTCGAGGATTTTGTATGGATTTATATTTCTGACCTTGATTTTCAGCATTATATATATTGATTATTATTGCTGTATTTTGGGGTGTGACGGGTGTTCTGATATTGAGAGATAAGCCGGACCTGGGCTTGAGTGCACCTAGACTTAGAGTAGAGATTAGTGGGCGCGCACGTGCTTTGCATGTCCTAGTGTCCCGCGAAATCTACACTCAGACGAGGTTCTTCTGGTTGGCCTCCTGTCCTGCCCTTTGGGTGGCTCGGGTTGCTGGTTAGTTGGATTGTCGACTCTGGGGACCGATCATTTGGAAGTTGGCTAAGTGAGGCCTCTTCAGGATTTAATGATGCCACTCCTTCTGGGAATCGTATCATCAACCCTGAAAGTCTGTGACGCCGACGACCGCATAGGATGCCATACCTTTGTCAGTTGCTAGGACATCCACCTGTGAGAGGGTTTGGGGTTATGCAGGTAACTAGACCTTCAGATACCGGTTATTTCTTGATCAGAGATCCTGGGTATTTATGGATGGTTCTGAGGTCTGTCAGAGACCAGTTGGAGAGCTCTGAGGTCTGTCAGAGACCATTTGGCGAGTTTTGAGGTCTGTCAGAGACCAGTTGGAGATGGGATTTGAGGTCTACCAGAGATCAGTTGGAGTTATGGTTTGAGGTCTGTCAGAGACCATTGTTGGAGCTTTGTTTTAGGTCTATCTGAAACCAGGGTTTGAGGACTTCTAGAGAGTCTATCTGAGACTTCTTGATATGGTTCAGGCTATTCAGCTACGGCATTTGGTCCCTGTTGCATGTCACTTGCATTGCATTGTTTGCATACTCATCATCATTGCATCCTACTAACGTGTGTCTGTGCTGCAGGTGCATTTGCATTTCCCTAGTTCTAGTGTCCAGATTTCTGAGTGATTGGTCATGGCCGGCTTGAGGATGACAGTTGCTTATAAGCTACCTATCCCCGATATTACTCCACTCCTGGGTCTGATTTCTCTTACAGATGAGGATGTCCGTAGAAGCTTCAGGCAGAGTTACGGACGGATGTTGAGTTTGGTTCGCAAATCCACTGATGATGAATTGAATGGGCTGTACACCTTAATGCAATTCTATGACCCGGCTTTGAGATGTTTCACGTTTGCGGATTTTATCTTGGGGCCTACCATGGAGGAGTATGTAGAGTTTACTGAGCTGCCAGTTCAGAATGCAGTTCCCTTTATTCACTCAGCCGCTGAGCCCAAGTTGGAGGATTTAGCCAAGGCCCTGCATATGAATGCTTCTGAGTTATTGATGACTGCGTGGCGAGGGGTTCCGGGTTTTTCTCTTCAGTTTCTGGTTGGTAAGGCTCAAGAGTACGCCAAGAATGGGTGTTGGGTGGTCTTTAACGCTATTTTGGCCCTCTGCATTTATGGGATAGTGCTGTTTCCTAACTTCCCAAACTTCGTGGACATGGATGCATTTCATCTATTTGCTGCTGGTAACCCAGTACCAACGCTGATCGGGGACTTTTACCATTCGATGCACTACAGGAATGAGAACAGGAGAGGCAAGAACGTCTCTTGTTGTGTACCTTTGCTGTATATGTGGTTCAAGAGCCATCTTCCCTCGAGGGGGCCTTTCGTGGATAGTGCAACCACGTCCGACTGGCCAGAGCATATGATGAGGTTAACTTCTGAAGACATTGAATGGGTTGATCGAGATCTGTTGGGATCTGAGCTTATCTTCAGTTGTTCTGGGTACCCTAATGTCCCGCTGATAGGAAGAAAAGGGTGTATCAACTACAACCCATCTCTGTTGGTCCGTCAGTTCGGATACGCGCTGAAGAACCCACCAAAGGAGGAAGAAGTACAGGAATCTCTGTACTTCACCGGAGATTTGAAGGGAGAGTTATTAGCCAAGCTGCAGCATGCCTGGACGCATATTAACCGAAGAGGGAAGCCGTTGTTAGGGAAAAATGACTGTCAGGCTTATGCACCATATAGAGTTTGGATCCAGGAGAGAGCAAGTCAGTTGCGAATGCCATTTCCAGATGCACCAGCCCTTGTTCCTATTCCGGTAGCAGAGCCAACTACTGTTTCTAGGGAGGCCTACAAGCAATTTGTGAAAGAAAAAGAAGCCCTGATGAAGATTAATTAAGGGTTAGAGCAAGAGCTATCCCAGATACGCAGTGAGAAAAACAAGGCCATGTATGCTTTCCAACAGCAGATCGAGCTAATGAATAGACTAGGGGCTAAGTTGACTGAGGAGAAGAAGAAGCGCGAACGTCTGGGGCAAGAGTTCAGAAGCTCCCATGACATGCTGGAATCCAAAAAGAAAGCACTTGACATCGCTCACCGAGAAATCTCCTCTTGCAATAAGACTTGGAATGCTACACTGACCAACAATAAGAAGAGGGAGGATAAGTTGAAGCAGCAGATCTCCGACCTCGATGAGCCGTTGAAGTCTAGCATCAAGAAGTGTGAAGAAGAAGTGATGACCCGGTATAGTCTCCAGAATGCACTGAACAAGGCCATTAAAGGCAGGGATGAAGCTGTGTCTCAGAAGCGGAAGTTAGAAGATCGCTTCGGAGAAGGGGCATGGGAGGAAACTGCCGGTGACGTACAACGTGTGCTCAAACGAAGAAACCAACTGGTTGAAGGGCTGCTTACCCGACCAGGTCACCCAGAGACCAAGAAGTTAATAGAAGAGTACCGGGCTTATGGGAGTACTTGATCATGTCACGTATTAACTTGTATGCTTTATTTGCATAGTGCTGACCATCACCAGGATTGTTGGTTGAGGTCATGCCTTCCCTTTGTACTCAGTGATATTGTATTCTTGGCTTACTGGTTTTCTCTGCAATATATGAGGCTTTCTGTGATTCAGCTCCGATCTTTGTATTGCTAGCACTGTCACTGCACTGGCACCTTCACACTAGAATCGGGGAATGCCATTCCCTAATGCACAGACACACACATTGCATTGCATTCATATTCATATTGCATTACAGGTAATTATTAAACTGTATCTCATCTCCTGTATCTTCCAGGTCCTCCAAGATTAGCGACCGAAGAATTCCCTGGCATTCAACCAGAAGCAGCAGTAAGGAAGTCATGAGTCAGGATCAGACTGAGATGCAAGAGGTGCACTACAACATAATGCGGCTCATACAGGTAATGGAAGCCATGGCCGAGAGTCAGAAACAGTTGCAAAATATGGTGCAGCCTCTGATTGCACGGGCTAATGATAGGGCTGCCGATCTTACTCAGCAAGAGAATCAAGGTTTTCTCCCAGGCCGCATACGCCAACTTGTGGGGATAGCCATCAAGCAGGTTCAAGCAGAATTAACGGATGTTCGAGGCCAGCTGGGGCAGTTCACGAAAGATATGCAAGTGTTGCGCTCGAATCAAGAGACGCTAGAAGAAGAGAATTGCCGATTGAAGGCACAGATGGGGTTGATGGCTGAAATATTAAGGAACGTACTCAGAAGAGAAGGAGGGCAAATGTCTGAAGACGCGGCTGGCTTATCTGCTCCTCAGGGGTCTGAAGAACCGTTACCCACGCATGATAGGCGTAAGAGACCCTCTCTACGGTTCGAAGCTCAGGATTCTCCTCGTCAGCAGTCGCAATTGATTTTGCAGGATAACCCAAGGAGGTGTGGCAAGAGGGTGAGGTCTTCTAACAGAGTATTTGATGAGATCCCAGTGGATTATGATCAGCTGGTGCAACTTTTGTTCCAACTTCAACTGGTTGAGCCCCGCATTTTGGTTCCACTGACAGGGCAGCCGCCACCAGACTATGACCTGAACGCCCATTGTGCCTTCCACTCCGGCGCACCGGGGCATAATAGTGCAAACTGCAAAGCTTTCAAGCATAAGATTCAAGATTTGCTGGATGAGAAAACAATTGAGTTTGTACCGGGGGGCATAAAAGTTTCAGGGACTGACATTCCCATTTCTCCGCCAGAGGTTGCAGACGAATCGAGGTATATCCCAGAGCCACTGGAAGCTAAGTCCCCATGTCCACGACAGTTGCCGATGCCAGGGTTGAATTTAAGGATGATAACGCGTGAGCCTAAGGAAACGTCCGAGCAAAGCCAGCAGCATACAAGATGCCAGTATACGGCTCAGCAAAGAATGCGGGGAAAGAAGCCAAGGAGGGTGTTTGAAAGGCCTCCCTCAACGTACGCAGATTTGTTACAGACACTACTAAGATTGAATTTGGTGGAGAAAAGAACTCTGGCGCCAATAACAGGCACTCTGCCGGATGGCTATGATGCAAGCAGGCACTGTGAATTCCACTCCGGGGCTCCCAGACATGATATTGAAGGTTGCCACGCGTTCAAGCATAACGTCCAAGATTTAATCGACAGCAGGGTCATTAACTTCTCTGATAGGGTCCCCAAGGCGGTGCAAGGCCATAGACAAGCGAAAGTCGGGGTGATGAAAAAGTTTCCCAGGTTTGATCGGGCCGTTGAAAGGAGATCGAGACAGCAGTAAACTACCCCTGATGATGGTTTCTGAGGATGGTTGACTCGCCAATAAGTCGAAGTGCAGGAAGTCCAGTTCTGAGACACCGACGTTTTTCATGTTATCTTGTTCATGTCCGCGCATTTGTAGTTTCTTTTCTGTGTAATTGCAAATTTCGCTCTTAAAACTTGTTGTTTTTCAATTGATATCGATAAGCGAAATGAATATGCATGTTTTGAATTAATCCAGTCGTGTTCACTCTTGGCGTTTCTTTAATGCTTAATGCTTGTTTTAGCAGGAATCCGGGGAGGATGACGAAAACAGATGACGAATAATATTCCGATTGTATGCTTTTGGATAAAAAACTTGTTGATGAAATACAGGTATTGTTTCAAACCATAAACACCGGAGATATAAGGAAGATAATCCCTTGATAACCCCTTTGAGCCAGTAGTAGGAGTTTCTTTTTGAAAATGAAAAACCCTAAATCTTAACCCGGGGCAGGGTAGGTATCAACTAGTTTGACCAAGCGTTCGAATTATGAAAAGAGTGTCCGGTTGAGGATAAATCACACTTGAATAGGTCGTGCCTAAAGAACCACAATGGTTAAGGTTCGCCAACCCAAGAGTGAAACAGTCACATTATTCCACAAAAAGTCAGACAAACCAGTGTCACACGACTTGGTCGAAAAAAACAAAAAGCGAAAAGAATCAAAAGCCCGCTAAGTCAAAACTTGAAAACAAATGACTTAGGCAAAAAAAACAGGGGCATCCCGCTGGACTGGAAAATCAAAAGAATCTCAAAAGATACTCAGTCCAGGCAAAAGTTAGGGAATGAAAAAAAAAACGAAAGACGAAAAGGATTGTCAAAGAAAAGAAAAAAATCCTCGAAAAGGACAAAGTCGTGTGATTCTAGGTACCCAAAGACGAAAAGCAAATGACTGTCACTCGAAAAAATGTGTGGTATCCTGAACCATCACTCCTATCATTCCACCTCTAATAGGTGAACGCTGAAGTCAGATTAGCTGAACATAGGATTGGAGAACATCATGGAGAATGGGTGGGTGAAAATAAACTTTGAGCCTATGTCTTTCCTTGTTAACCGTGAACCTGACCACGTTACAACCCGAAAAAGTCCTAATTGAAACAGGTTTTGGTAAAGAGCATACATCGGTAAGGATCGCGTCAATTCTGACTCCTAAAAGGGTTCCTCTTACCAGCTTTCATATTGACATTTTGATAATTGATTCATTACATGTCGCAAAATTTTTTCCAGTGAACAGACTTGGATTTTGAAACTGTCATATGCATTGCGTTTAATATATCTTTTATGCAGAACAACTTGTGTTACTCGCGAGTAAGCGCATGCCGACAGGAAAGATTCCTACAGTGAAAGGTCTGATCAGAATAAAATGCAGAATGCCCGGATGTTTCGTGAACTGGGGCAAGCTATACCGATTAATTCAGGTAGAGTCAGTCATCCTAGAATCAGTAAATCTGGGGCAGTCAGGTCAAGAATTTGGCAAATCTCTCATAGTTATGAGCATTGCTCCACGAATCAGTCAATCAGGGGCAAAGGCATTACCAGACTAAGGTCACCCTAAGAGCACGAGAGCTACTTTTGACAGAGCACCTCTCCGAGGGTCAAAATTGTAGAAGCGGCCCATGTCCGGCCGTCAGGATACAAAGACTGTAGGGTCTATTTCAAAATTGTTGCAGATTCAGGGGCAAGCTATTTCAAGATAGAGTCCTGACTAGGTTTTCCTTTCGAGAAGAAGTATGCAAGGACACAGACTGGGGCATGCTAGTATCCCCGAAGCGGAGTTCCGAGAAGGTGGGCTATCAAAAGGTTGCAGTGTGGACTAGGAGTTCGTAGCGAAAGATTCAATCCCCGCGCAGGTCGCGCTTATGAGATAGCAGTGTTCCTCACTGAAGAAGGATCGAATTACCCAGCTAGTCGTGGCTTATCAAAAGGACATTCTCCAGCCAAGTCATTTATCCTCAGCAAGGTTTGGCGATTCCAAGATCGAAGGCTGTATTCAGACGGTGCATCTCAAGCAGAGTGGTTTAGCCGCAGAAGATTAATATTTGTGAGCTGAATTCAGACAGTTCACCTTTCCCCGCAGGGTCATTTACTCTCCCCCAGCGGAGTCAGTTGATTGTCCCCAAGAGAATCATTCCGTCCTCAGCGGAGTTCTCTCCTTTCAGCAAGTGTTCTTTCCTCCCAGTGGAACTCGAAGATCAAGACTCTCCCCAACAGAGTTGGTCGTGTTCTGACATTTATTTTATCAGGATACCGCGGGATACCTGTTCACTCTCCAGCAGAAGTCCAATCATACTTGGCACATCTGCTATTCCCCAGCAGAGTTATATTCCCCAGCAGGATGTTACTTCAACGAGGTGTTTGGTTAAGTTCCCTATTCCCCAGCAAAGTTGGCTTCACTCTTCCAGCATTTATTTTGCTGGAATAATTCTGTAGCACATGGCTATCCCCAGCGGAGTTGGCATTGTCTTCAGCATTTATTTTGCTGAAGCAGTTTCTGTATTCTAGCAGTTCAGATGGAGAGAGCTCTTGCTCAAATGAACTACCAAACATTCAAGATCTCGGCATGAGACATTCAATGATAATGTCAGTTTCGGCAGTATTCCCCACAGAGTTACCAGGATAAGTCTCTCTTTATTCCCAAGCAGAGCTATTTGTCATCAGGGGTTTCATGAATCAGAATTTCAGAAGTTGCCTCCGGTTATCAGAACAGGCCTCCGGTAGTTTGGTTTCCAGATATCCCCAGTAGAGTCCGCCTCAAAGTCGCTGTCACGTCAGTGCTAAAGAAGTTTGTGGGTTGGGATCAATGGAGAACTAAGTCCTGACGTGGACAATTTATTCCTATATTGACGGGATTTCTTCAGAAGTGGGCGTCCTAACGTGGACAGATTTATTTCCTCGAGTTGATGAGATGTGCTAGTCCTAACGTGGATAGATTCAATTTCTCGGTATTCGTGGAATGTGAAGTCATGACGTTGACAAAATTGATCACTCCTTGTGTTGGTGTCCTGACATGGACCATTTATTCTCAACAGTTATCTTTTCTTCGTGTTGATGAAGCAGGGTCCTGACATGGACAAATCAGACGAAGATGTGAGTCCTGACGTGGACAAGTTTTATTTTTCTCATCAGACGAGATGTGAGTCCTTACATGGACAAATCAAGACGAGATCAGGGTCCTGACGTGGACAAATTAAATCAAGATGTGAGTCCTGACGTGGACAAGTGTGATTCCTTACGTGGAAAGATAAGATTCCTTACGTGGAAAGATAAGATTGATTCCTAACGTGGAAAGTTTGTATTCCTTACGTGGAACGATGGAGATTCCTTACGTGGAAAAAGATTGATTCCTAACGTGGAAAGATTGATTCCTAACGTGGAAAGATATGATTCCTTACGTGGAACGATGGAGATTCCTTACGTGGAAAAAGATTGATTCCTAACGTGGAAAGTTTGTATTCCTAACGTGGAAAGATATGATTCCTTACGTGGAGCGATGGAAATTCCTAACGTGGAAATATTGATTCCTAACGTGGAAAGTTTTGTATTCCTAACGTGGAAAGATTGATTCCTAACGTGGAAAGATATGATTCCTTACGTGGAAAGATGATGATTCCTTACGTGGAAAAATGAAGTTCCTTACGTGGAAAAATGAGATTCCTTACGTGGAAAAAGTTTGATTCCTAATGTGGAAAGAAGTCGGATTCCTTACGTGGAAAAATGATTCCTTACGTGGAAAAGAGATTGTGTTCCTAACGTGGAAAGGTGGGTCCTAACGTGGATGATGTATTCCTTACGTGGAAAAGAAGTTGATTCCTTACGTGGAAAGAGAAGTTGTTTCCTTACGTGGAAAAGTTTAGTCCTGACGTGGACAGATCAAAGTTTGATTCCTGACGTGGAAAGATTGAGTCCTTACGTGGACATATCAAGTGGGAGTCCTTACGTGGACGAATCAAAATATGATTCCTTACGTGGAAGGATTGATTCCTTACGTGGAAAGTTGTATTCCTAACGTGGAAAGAAGTTGATTCCTTACGTGGAAAGTTGTATTCCTAACGTGGAAAGAAGTTGATTCCTTACGTGGAAAGTTGCATTCCTAACGTGGAAAAAGAGGTGTTCCTTACGTGGAAAGATGGCATTCCTAACGTGGAAAGAAAGATTGATACAGTATTCCTTACGTGGAAAGAAGATTGGAGTCCTTACGTGGACAGATTGAGATTGTATTCCTTACGTGGAAAGATTGGGGTCCTTACGTGGACAGATTCAAATCGAGATTGTATTCCTTACGTGGAAAGATAGTATTCCTTACGTGGAAAGAGGCTTGTATTCCTGACGTGGAAAGAAAGAGTGTATTCCTGACGTGGAAGGGGTTTAGTCCTGACGTGGACAGATTCAAAAGAAGACGTATTCCTTACGTGGAAGCGTTTGACGAAGAAGAAGTTCATTCCTAACGTGGAAAGGTGAGTCCTAACGTGGACGGTGTTATTCCTAACGTGGACGGTGTTATTCCTAACGTGGAACGGTTATTCCTTACGTGGAAAGGTGAGTCCTAACGTGGACGGTGTTATTCCTAACGTGGAACGTTTATCCCTTACGTGGAAGGGTGAGTCCTAACGTGGACAATGTTATTCCTAACGTGGACAAGAGTTTACTCCTAACGTGGACGATTTATTCCTGATGAAATGCAGACGAGTCATCCCCAGCACGGTCACTAATGGATCAGTTGGTTGCCGTAATAGTTAGATTCAGTTGATGAATGTCGTTCCCCCAAGCAGGGGCGCAGTTTATTTCTGCAGTTGGCAAATTTTCGGGTTCTTAGTATTCAACCGTCTCGTACCGCGAATGTTTGAAGGTCGTTCGCTCTTCACCCAATCGGGTCCAAGTCGCTTGAATAGGGGCAGCTGTTGCACCCTAAAATTTGCTCAACCTAATTCACTTGGTTTATGTGTCA
The DNA here is from genome assembly GCA_963859935.3 of Lathyrus sativus. Taxonomy (NCBI): domain Eukaryota; kingdom Viridiplantae; phylum Streptophyta; class Magnoliopsida; order Fabales; family Fabaceae; genus Lathyrus; species Lathyrus sativus. The sequence goes on along the minus strand of OZ012739.1, from coordinate 350,024,262 downwards.
ATATCATTAGCATTTGCATATAGAGGCATGTACATAGTCTAATCATCTGCATAGCATAGCATAGTAAATCATCCAACAGGGACCAATCATTATTCTCATCTCTATGAGCCTATCAAGAGGTTATTATTCTAATCCAAGCTCCTTCAAGTCATCAGGAAGAATTGGAAAGCTAAAGAGGTCAATGAATCAAGCAGGGTATCCATCTCCTATCTAAGGGTATCTAGGATCATCAAAGAAATTGTGAGTTGTAGGCTGAGCATGGAGAGCATGTGGACATCATGGGGGACTTAGAAAGTCATTGGGAAAAGGAGACAAGTCATTGGTGTGATGACAAGAATTGCAGTTGAAGACAGTCAACTAGGGTTTCATCTGGGGTTAACTCTAGGTCAACTCTAGGTCAATTGACTGATTGAAGGCATTAAGGGCTATTGGAAGGATGTGGGGTTCATCATTTGACATGAAGAATAAGGATATGGTGTTGTGCTAAGAAGAAATCAAGAGAAATCAAGGAGAAGAGGAGTTTCTAAATTAGGGTTTTTGTGTAAAGTCCCCTAGTTTAGGTCAAATTTCCAAGCAAGATAAGTCAAAATGCAAGCTTCAAATGGATCCTTGGCCAACATGAAACTTGTATAGGATCTCAATACCTTTAATTTGAGTGGTGGAATACATTAAGGATATTTATAGAACTCAAGTTATGGTCCTTGCAAGTTACAGGTCATCTGAGGTATCTGAAATTTTGTCTGTGAAAGTGACTTGACTTCCCAGCAATTTTCACCCCTCAAGGAGATTTCAAATGAGTTTATGGCCAACATAAGAATTGTTCCTCATTGTATTAGATTTCTAGAATGGTATAGTATGCCTTCATATGATTTGTGTAACTCTACTTATGGTCTTGGCAAGCAAAGGGTATTTTGGTCATCTGAGAATTATAGGTCATTTCAAGCCTATGCCCAAAACTCATACAAGGAAGCTTCAAATGGAAAACTTTACAACATCAAACTTGCTCCAAATGACATTTTGAGTCTAGAAAAGTGATCATGAGAGATTGGAAATATTCATAGCACAAGGTTTCAAAATTGTTGGATTTAATGAATAAAAAAGGACTTAAAAATGAGATTTTTCATATTTTGGCCAAATGGGACAAAATTATAGGTCATTTTGAATGGAAAGATCATTTTGAGAACATTGGCTAAAGTGGAATTTTGAGGTTAGTTCAAATTGTGAGAGTTATTCAAGGTTGCTTACAAAGGAAGAAACATAATCCAAAATGTAAGGAAAGAGTGCAAGGGAAGTTTCTCCAAGTTTCTAGGAGGTTCCAATGTCATGTATATATTGATATGAAGAGGTTCATGCAAGGGTTGGTGATCACATTTGCTCATAAACACAAGTTTCACACACTTTCTCCCACTTGCAAAATCAATTCAAACTCTCTCAAATTCTCATCAATCTTCACATTTTCTGATTGGATCTTCATCATCATCATCCAAGGATCATAATTCACATCAAGATTGGTGAAATTGAAGGAAGATTCGAGCTGTGCAAGTTGACCATTCAAGAAGCAAGAATTTTGGAATTGAGAGATTCAAAGCTTTGGAGTATCATTGGTTGCATACAGAACTCATCATCAAGTTCTTGGATCATTTTCCACTCACTTCAAGCCTTGGATCAAGAGGATTTGGTACCTGTTTTCATCAATTGCACCAGGTATGTTTCTCATTCGAATTGCATGTTTAGGTGAGAATTATTAGGTTTTGTTAGCATAAAAAGGTTAAGCTAGGATAGATGACTGAGTTTGGTGAGTTTGGAGAGCTTTCATGGAGTTTGATCATGGAGTGCAAGATCTGTTTGGATGAATAACTCTTGGATTAGAGCACGAAAATCTTAGTTCATTAGCCTGCTATGATTAGCATAATGTGTAGAGTATGTTAGGGCAAGAATTATGGATAATTGAGAGGTTTGATCACAGGTGAAAATGGTGGATTCCAACTGCTATGTGTATCGGGTTCCATTGTTGCTTGAGTTTTAGGAGGAGTTATGGTTATGGCTGTGTAGAGGGGAGTTTCTAGAGCAACTTTGCTCTTTGGATCGAAGGCATCCATGGAGAATGGAGAGAGAACAAGGAGATGGAAGATGCGTGCATGGGACTGTTTCTTTCAGAAACCCTAGAGCCATTTGGGGACGATGATGGACAGGCGTTGGATCTTTTGTTTGACTTTGACTGGGAACTGAATCCTACGGACGCGATTGAAGAAGAAAAACAGAGGGAACTTCAAATGCTTAAACGCCCCGTTTCATTTAATTTTCCTGAATGGGCTCAGATAGTTGTTGCTATGCACACCCTCAAATCAAGCCCAATCCCAATTATGCCTGAAATATTCGCTAATTGCACCGCGTCTTGTTTTTTTATTTTTTGTTATATTTTCTGATGCATTGGGCCCAGACGCGCCTTGCTAGGCGCACCCCCCAGTCTGGGCCCGTTTCTTTTGTTAACTGAATTTCTTACTCGTTGCACCCTGCCTCCATATTAATCCATTTTATTTTCTTTTAAAAACATTAAATCTTCAAAAAATCATAACAAATCATAAAATGCTTATTTTTCATTGGTTCTTTTTGCATTCTTTTCATAATTTTGTCAAGAAAATTATCACACAAAAAAATTAATAGTTCATTTCATTTTAATATTTTTGGTATATTTTTCTTTTAATTAGGTGTAAATAATATTTTGTTTGATACATGAATTTGGTGATTTTAGTTTGATTAGTTGCTTTAATATTTTTCATCCATTCTTTTTAGGTTGGTTAGTTGATAATGTTAGCTTGTGTATACAATTTAGTTCCCATTTTCAGGACTTAATTTTAGGTGTTTAGTTTAGGTGTGAATAACATGAACAAAATTAGGGTTTAAGTGATAACATAGGAGAATTGAATCATTTCCCTTAGGACATAGAGATTGAATATTTTAGGTATGGGACTATAGGGATTATGGGTAGTTATTAGATCCCTTAGATATCATTAGGATTCCCCTACTGCTATTAGTATACTACTGTATTTGTCTGACTGGTGTGGTGTGCCCTCTGGGGATTATTATCTGTCTGTGTGGGGTATTGGGATTGCTTGGGGATTGGGAGAGCTGAAGACTTGAGAAGATGAAGCCATGTGAAGACCAAAGACTGAAGACCAACTTCCAGAGTTGATGAGGAGATTTTGTGCTGGCAGCCGTTGAAGTTTGTAGGATCTAGAAGTTAGGCAGAGCCCTATAGTAGTCAACTTGATTCTCAAACATGGAAGGTCTTGACTGCCTCCATTCTTCTCTGTGATGCAGAGTCTCTCTAAGACACTCACCCCCTTCCTTTGGAAGGCTTGGTGCTACTGTCTAAGGGATAGAACTCTTGAGAGAAAATATCTTATGTGTTAGTAGCAGTTTGTTTGCCACCCTTGGTAGTCAACCAATTGCTTAACACCCAATTCACTCTTGTGATTGATTCCTCATCTTGGAGTTTGAGACTTGAAGAAAAGCCATTGTAGACTGAAGATTGATGACAAAGACCTTGCTTGAAGGCTGTGGAGATGGAGATTGATGCTTGATGAAGCTTGTAGATGATTAGAGATGACTTGAAGTCAGGTGTTGATGCAGAGCTGTTGTGGCTGTTTATTTTTGCTGTTTATCATTTCTGATGTATTGATTGGTTTCCTTGACTGTATTGTTTGCTGTTTACCCTGTTGGGTTGAAAGTGAAGTCTGTTCACTTTTGCCTATTGTTTTCTAGGTTCGAGGTTGAGTGGGATTCCCTTGCCTCGCTTGTATTGTTGCATCCATGCATTTTACTGCTTTATTGTATATATGTTATTGTTTCTGTTCCCGTCTATTTCCTTAGGATCTCTGTTCCTCTCTGCGCAAGAGAGGAGCATGATAGACACTAGGTCTTAACCCATGCATGATAACATTAGGTTAGTTTGATTCCCTTTGCAACCGTAGGTTAGAGTTCTGTCTCTTCTTTCTCAAAACAAACAGAAAAATACAATAAGATTTCAAACACAATAAAAGATACTTCTTCCGTAAAAGAATGTGAACTCATCAAGACGTCATTTTTGTCCACTTGGACTGCTAATCAGAAAAACCCTTTTTCAGAAGGAATAAAAACAATCAAAACAGACTTGTGTCTTCCGTAGCCCGAACTACGTTTGCTCTGATCTTTCATGCTGTATGAAAGTACGTAGGCATAGGATGCGATATCCTAGCGAGCAACCTTCCCTCCCTTTCCCGTAGGTAGGCGAACTACGTTGACTCTGATTTCTCGTTCCAGACGGGAATACGTAGGCATAAAGTGCGATACTTTGCCGAGTCATTTTCTTTTCTTTTAACCCTTAACTCTTAGTTTAGATAGAATAACAATCCATACCCGAAAACAAGCGTGGATCCCGTCGAGTACGACGGACGTGAGGGGTGCTAATACCTTCCCTTTGCGTAACCGACTCCCGAATCAAGGTTTTGGTTGCGACGACCATACCTTTCCCGTCTTTGAGGTAGGTTTACTCTGAGCGTTTCCTTTCCCTCCCGTGGGATAAATAACACACGGTGGCGACTCTTCTGTCAGCCGGCGCCGATTTTCGCAGTAGCGACACCCAAGCAGAGGTTATCTTAGAGAGTTTATGGAAGATTTCTCCCCTGCAGAGTTTGGACAACGTTGTTCCTCTAATAGGGATTTTAGCTCAACTATTCCTCAGCAAAATTATCACTCGAGATACTGCTTTGGTATCATCGAAGAGCCTTAATGGATAAGGTACTGCTTCGACCACCCGAAGAATCTCAAGTTTTGCTCGAGATACTGCTTTGGTATCATCGAAGAGCCTTAATGGATAAGGTACTGCTTCGACTACCCGAAGAATCTCAAGTTTCGTTCGAGATACTGCTTTGGTATCATCGAAGAGCCTTAATGGATAAGGTACTGCTTCGATCACCCGAAGAATCTCTAGTTTTGTTCGAGATACTGCTTTGGTATCATCGAAGAGCCTTAATGAATAAGGTACTGCTTCGACCACCCGAAGAATCTCATATTCTGGTCGAGATACTGCTTTGGTATCATCGAAGAGCCTTATTGGATAAGGTACTGCTTCGACCGCCCGAAGAATCTCAAGTTTCGTTCGAGATACTGCTTTGGTATCATCGAAGAGCCTTAATGGACAAGGTACTGCTTCGACCACCCGAAGAATCTCAAGTTTTGTTCGAGACACTGCTTTGGTATCATCGAAGAGCCTTAATGGATAAGGTACTGCTTCGACCACCTGAAGAATCTCAAGTTTTGTTCGAGATACTGCTTTGGTATCGTCGAAGAGCCTTAATGGATAAGGTACTGCTTTGACCACCCGAAGAATCTCAAGTTTTGTTCGAGATACTGCTTTGGTATCGTCGAAGAGCCTTAATGGATAAGGTACTGCTTCGACCACCCGAAGAATCTCAAGTTTTGCTCGAGATACTGCTTTGGTATCATCGAAGAGCCTTAATGGATAAGGTACTGCTTCGACTACCCGAAGAATCTCAAGTTTCGTTCGAGATACTGCTTTGGTATCATCGAAGAGCCTTAATGGATAAGGTACTGCTTCGATCACCCGAAAAATCTCAAGTTTTGTTCGAGATACTGCTTTGGTATCGTCGAAGAGCCTTAATGGATAAGGTACTGCTTCGACCACCCGAAGAATCTCATGTTTTGTTCGAGATACTGCTTTGGTATCGTCGAAGAGCCTTAATGGATAAGGTACTGCTTCGACCAACCGAAGAATCTCAAATTTTGTTCGAGATACTGCTTTGGTATCATCGAAGTGCCTTAATGGATAAGGTACTGCTTCGACCACCCGAAGAATCTCAAGTTTTGTTCGAGACACTGCTTTGGTATCATCGGAGAGCCTTAATGGATAAGGTACTGCTTCGACCACCTGAAGAATCTCAAATTTTGTTCGAGATACTGCGTTGGTATCATCGAAGAGCCTTAATGGATAAGGTACTGCTTCGACCACCCGAAGAATCTCAATTTTGTTCGAGATACTGCTTTGGTATCATCGAAGAGCCTTAATGGATAAGGTACTGCTTCGACCACCCTAAGAATCTCAAGTTTTGTTCGAGATACTGCTTTGGTATCATCAAAGAGCCTTAATGGATAAGGTACTGCTTCGACCACCCAAAGAATCTCAAGTTTTGTTTGAGATACTGCTTTGGTATCACCGAAGAGCCTTAATGGATAAGGAACTGCTTCGACCACCCAAAGAGGATCATTTATACCACTCTGGTACCGCGAAGAACCTTACCCAGATAAGGGACTACTTCGACCACCCAGGGAATATCAGGTTATCTCGTTCATCTATTTTTTCATCCTGTCATCCCGTTCAAGTATATCCCATCTCTTTGCATTTTTACTCTCTTGTCGGACAAATTTCGGGGTCTTTTTGTATCTAATTGACTTCCACCCTGAAAATGAACGCCATGCAGCTGTTCATTCTCTCAGGTTCAAGGCAATTAGATAGGGGCATCTGTCATACCCCAAATTTGTCCTACTTTTTTTAAAAATTCTCATTTGCCCGACTTTGTTTTTAATTTACCTCACTTATATAGCGTAGCGTATTTTTCAGCAAAAAACAGGCATTTTCGCTTTTTAGCCCAATAAGAGTATGTCACGTGGCATTTGTTTTTTTATATATATCTATCTTTTTATATATATATATATAGTTTCATTTTTCTCGTGATAGGTTAATATAATGTTTTTTATTTTTTTAATTAATTTTGAATTAGAAATTAGGATTTAAATTTGTTTTTTTAATTAGATAGATTTAATTTAGAACTTAATTATAATTTAGAAATTTTAATTTTAAAAAAATATAGATTAAAAAATAGAGTTAGAATTTAATTAGGATTTATTTTAAAAAATTAGATTAGATTTTAGTTAATTAACTTAGATTTAAAATTGTAATTAATAGTTAGAATTAAATTAAATAGGAAATAGGTTTATTAATTTAGTTTATTATTAAAAAAAATTAAAAGAAAAATACAAGAAGAATTGAAAGGGAAACACGGTTAGATTGGAATTAGGGTTGGTCTTTTTTTTTTGGGATAAATAGGGTACCCTACACTGTTCACAGACCCCCAAGTGTGGAGGGTAACCCTAGCCTTCAGCCCCAATTACCAAACCCTAGTCACTGTTCATGATACCGTAAAGTTACCAAATCGGCGCCGGAAAAATCCCCAACAAGAAACCCGAAAACGGTGTCGCTCACCCCTTCTCCCTCGTCAAAATCTCGCCTTCAACTTCAACCTCAACGTTCATCCGAAAACATCTTCTTCTGCATCACCTTCATCCCTCCCTCAAATTACCTTCCGCCACCACCTACTCTTCAAACCCTAACGGCGCCGCTAACCCTCAAATCCTTCAACGAAATCCGACGCCGCTACCTCCAACATCAACTCTTCCCAAATCCACCACCATCTTCTTCCGTTCAAATCCATCGTCTTCCTACACACATTCAAAACCATCAACTCCTCTCGTAGCCGCATCATTTTCTTTCATAACCACTAGGAGATTGCGACAACAATTTCGATCTTGTTTGGATCTGCCTGAAATAGCTAGAGGAATGCGAATGCGGGTATTACATCAGATGCAAACTCTGGTCATACGTTTATAGCCGCAGAAACAATCAAAGCATGACATAAAGCTTTCGATTTGCCTCAATCCAGTAACAACAAAGATGCTGAGTTGATAATGTTGTTTCAGATTTGTCTGGATCTATTTCAGCAATATCTACGCCATTGAGGTTGTTCCGCCATCGCACGACTTTAGGCAGGTTTTGATTAAATTTGTAAAACATTTTGCTGATAACTTAATGGGAGCTTTGTGAGGGAATGATAAAGATAGGGTGTTTATGGTTTTGCCTTAATCCCACACGGTTTAGATTCAGCGACTCCGACAATGACAAATTACGCTCTAGCAGAAGAACAACAACAGCCACAACTGATGTCATGTCGAAGCCTACGCATAAATGGCTTTAGTTTTGGAGGTCTCAAGTTCGTGGAGGATATTCTATCAATCGATGCAAGTTGTGGATAATTTATGTGCAGATTGCGACATCGCCGATTTTCGTTTAATCAGCAAAATGTTCTACCTTCAGCTTTTGACACAAAAACACAACAATCAATGTTTAGTCTTAGCAGCAATACAGAGCCTTGACATTTGCCGCGAGCGAGTGGCATCGGTGACGATAACAAGGCTCAGACCATTCATTAACGGCTGGTTATCAGATCTTCTGGGAAGGGATGTTAGCTTTGCAGAGACGGGCAGCAAGGTTGATGAGGATTCATACCAGGTTTCATAAACGAATGTTCGAGCTTCAAAGTTTGGCTTTTCTTTGTTTATGATTCAACAAGGATCTGTTTATTGCCGTAGCAACTCGTTAACACGACAACAAGTGTTTCTCCAGGACTCGTTGTGCAAAATTAGTCTTGAAGGTTTCATATTCGTGAAAACGGTTTGGATTATGGTGTTGTTTGCTTCACGTGCAGGTTGTAACAACAACTTTGCGACAACTGCGGCAAGCTGATTTCGGTTATGCGTGTGTCAAGCTGTGACCAGTTTATGGAGATAGAGATGAGCGAGAAGAGTGAATGGGTTATGTATCCACTTAATTCTTTATTTTTCGTTTTCATTTTTTTTGTATTGGTTTCCTGCTCTGTTTGGCTGTATTTTCATTCATGTGCAGGGACTTTGGTACCGATTCAATGTCGGCATGACATTCGTAATTCACCCTCTCCGGCCACTTCTCCTTCCCCGTCATGAATCCCGAATATGATTATCTGTTCAAGCTCCTTCTTATTGGAGACTCTGGTGTTGGATGGGAAGACAATTAAACTACAAATTTGGGATACTGTCGGACAAGAACGATTTAGGACAATAACCAGTAGCTACTATCGTGGGGCACATGGAATCATTATTGTTTATGATGTGACAGATGAAGAGAGCTTCAATAATGTGAAGCAGTGGCTCAGTGAAATTGACCACTATGCTAGTGATAATTTTAACAAGCTTTTGGTTGGAAACAAGAGTGATCTGACAGCAAATAGAGTTGTATCATATGATACAGCCAAAGAATTTGCAGATCACATTGGCATACCTTTTATGGAAACAAGTGTAAAAGATGCTACAAATGTGGAAGGGGCATTCGTGGCCATGGCTGCTGCCATCAAGGATAAAATGACGAGCCAACCATCCGCAAACAATGTAAGGCCTCCAACAGTGCAGATTAGAGGACAACCAGTTGGGCAAAAAGAGGAAGATTTCTCATGCTTTTGACCAAGAGATTGATCCACAACATTGTCAGAAGCTTGTTGGGGAAGTGTTGGATATTTTGGCTGAGCCGGATGATAGGGAAGTAGAGAACAAGCTGTTGTTTCATCTAGAGTTTGATAAATTTAGCCTCATTAAGTTTTTGCTGCGGAACAGGCTGAAAATTGTGTGGTGTACTCGATTGGCGAGGGCACAGGATCAGGAAGAGAGGGAGAAGATTGAAGAAGAGATGAACGGATCTGATTTGTTGCAGCCAATTTTGGAGCAGTTGCATGCTACAAGGGCATCTGCTAAGGAGAGACAAAAGAACTTGAAGTAGAGCATACGACATGGCTCGAGCAGCAACAACATCATAATCAGAACTTTCGTTCCGACGCCGACATCTCGCAGCGAACTCCTCAACTCTGCAACATTAGAACTCAGCAATATCAACAACAACAAAGCTCGCATTTAGTTCCATTTTTTCTGTTTCAATTTTGTAAATATTATGTTGTCGTCATCTTCACGAGCAAGTTTCGAATCGGATGCAAGATTGAAAGTGATTCTGTTCTAGCAATAATACACTGCTGCTGCAATTCAATGCGTAGATACTGGTTCAAAGACGCCATATTTGTTGTTCCTGTTTGCAGGTTCCTGATGGTGCTGAGTTTAGCTCTCCGTTCACAAGCGGACGTGGTTTATGACACATAGATGTTCGAGCCATTACAACAATATCAGTATCGATGCATTCTAGCTCGAACTTCACATGACTTCGACAACACAAAGCTTTGAGTACAACAGCAGTTCGCAACAATAACATGGCAGTTCACGCAATTTTGAAATGGTAGCAGCGGATCCCTAGCTCGTTTGCGTCGTTGATTCCTATAATGTCACATATCTGGTCTAAATAACGTAGCAGAGCTCGACGTCAGCCGCAGCATGTCACTAACAAGACGCCACAACAGTAATGTATCTCGTTGAGCATCACAGGGATAATCTGGCAGCAACATCAATGTGGTTCGGTTGGTAACACTATCTCGAGTTTGTTTATTGTGATGAGTTTAATATTATAGCATACATTCAACTTCTAATTCTTACTGCCTTTTCTTTATTATAGTGATGTTGTTAAGTCTAATTTGCTGATATTTTGTTCTGGTGTTTGCTGCATTTTTTTTTCTTTTACTGCTACAATGACAACGTTACGACATTGCGGTGTTTTGTTTTGAGCAAAATCTCGGTTATGTTCAAATACACTTGAATTTCGGTTTGGCTTCGTTGCATTTCAATGCTACATCTTATGTTAATTGTGGTTGAATGTTATGCTGAAAGTGTTTTGGTTATTACTAAGATTAGCTGATGATATTTGGATTTCATGACGGTATCGTGTGGATTTTCGTTTCCACAGTTGTATGTCGATTTCACAGATTTTTCTAGTAATTCATGCTTTGTTATTATATTGTGAATTATGCGTATCATCTTCGAATCCTTATTTACAGTAAAGTTGCGAATTCGTCTGATATCATGTATCATTTCAGTTTCGCATGGGTTGTGGTTGTTGTGTATCCATTGTGTATCAATTCAGAATGACCATTGTTTCTTGCTGTTGTGTTTGCGTGTGACCATAGTATATACCGGTCTGCTGTTATGCATGAGTTTACATGCCGGTGCGTCTTAACTATAACATATTGTTATTTCCTTTCTCACATAAAACATGGTATTTTTCTTTTGTTATTGTAATATATGAAAATGCTATTTTAAATTTGAGAATTATTGACATACTTTTCTTTTGATATTTTTTTTCACTTGATACTATACGATTCTTTTGATACTGTAAATTTGTATTGTGAGATATGATAAAGATTAATTATTTACTGCTACATAATTCATATCGTGGGACGATGCTTACGGTTTTATAATTATGTTGTGATTTAGAACTGTTCATACTTGTTTTTGGTGGCTTTATGCATATGGTTTGAGATATAGTGGTCCATAATTGTTTTGATATTATTTTAAAATGATTGTTACTGTAAGTGATTTTGTGTCATGGTAAGTAATTTAAGAATAATAAACAATTTCAATAAGTTATTCAAACCTTTAGTTTTATTTCAAATTCAATTAAATGTTTTTCAATGCGATTAATCAAAACATTTTCTTAATTAATAATGAAAGTAGTGGGTTTTTGGGGTCTAGCACTCCTTGGATCCTTGGACAACCGCTCTCGAGGCGCACGCCCTTGAGTTGGGGTTGTTCCATCTTTCGATTTTCAAAACCGTTTTTTCACTCGATTCAATTGAAATTTCTAAAAGATATTATTAGTCACTTTTTATTTGATTAGATATTTTTATAAGAAATTTCCAATTGTTTTTTTTTAAATAAATATAAATTTCAAAATTATTATCTAATAGATTTTTTTAAATATTAAATTAAAAAAACTACTTTATTTTATTAAGTTAATACTTTTTCTAAGATATTAATTTTTTTTTTCAAAATAACTAATTATGATTTAACCTTTCTCAAAACTTTTTACAATTGATTAATTTATTTTATATATGAAAATAAAAACTATTTTTCTTAATTAAATTAAACTATCTTCCTAAAACAAATTTCAAAACAATTGAATTCTTGGATCTCGCCTTCCTTGAATTTTTAAGTGATCTCGCCTTCTGTGATTTTTAAACGACCGCTCTCGAGGTGCACACCTTGAGTTGTGACCCTTCCGATCTTATTTTCAAGAATACCTAGCGCGCCTAGATCAAATACACTAATATTTTCAAACTATTTTCTTAATTAAATCACGAAATAATCGAGTTCTTGGAGTCGCGCATTCCTCGAATTCGAGAGTGACTACTATTGGGGCGTTCGCCTCGGTTAGCGTGTCATTCAAAATTTCGTTCCTAAAACACCTCTTCTAATTATTTGGACAAGTACTTTCACTGTCCAACAAACACTATTTCATAATTAATGGGATGAAAAATATTGTCGTTGGGATCTAGCATTCCAACGATATCCCGATTAATCGATTGCGAGACTGACGTCTCGTTTATCGAGTAGTCGTCATTCTCTCCTAAATTTTCAACCATTCCAACTCTCTTCTCGCCCCCGTGCGATTGAGTCTTTTCAAAACCTTAGTTCCTCACCTTCGTGCGATTTCTAAACCCAAACTATTTCCGAAAGAACAGAGTTCTTGGAATTTCGCATTCCTTGAATTCTTGAGTAACAAGCTCTTAAGGCACGCTCTTAGGCTGCTTGTCAATCAATCTTTCGTTTCTCAACACAACTTCAAACATATTTCGAATTTAGTCAAATGAAAAAGGTATCATTGGGATCCAGCATTCCAATAATATCCCGATTAATCGATTGCGAGACTGACGTCTCGTTTATCGAGTAGTCGTCATTCTCCCTTATAACATTCAACCCAACTCTCTTTTCTCGCCCCTGTGCGATTGAAACCTTCTCAAACATATTTCGTATTTAGTTGAATGAAAAAGGTATCATTGGGATCCAGCATTCCAATAATATCCCGATTAATTGATTGCTTGACTGACGTCTCGTTTATCGAGTAGTCGTCATTCTCCCTTAAAACATTCAACCCAACTCTCTTTTCTCGCCCCTGTGCGATTAAAACCTTCTCAAACATATTTCGTAATTATTCGAATGAAAAAGGTGTCGTTGGAATCTAGCATTCCAATAATGCCCCGATTAATTGATTGCGAGGCTGACGGCTCGTTTATCAAATAGTCGTCATTCTCCATCAAAATTGCCTAACCAATCTCCTATTTCTCGCCCTCGCGCGATCGAAACCTTAAACCTATTCAAATATATTCTCTGACCAAAACATCCAATACGATAAACCAAATTCCTCGCCCTCGTGCGATCTCCAATCTAAATACTTTACCAAGAACATTGTTTAGTCCCTTCTTCCGCGCATAACAAACTCGTGCTTCAGCCTCCCCTAGCGAGCAGACAAGCCAACGTTTAGCAGTTAGAATGCGACCTAAACACTCGTTCGTTTCCCAAACCTTTTACCGTAGTTAGCCGAACTACGGCTGCTCTGATTTCTCATTCCCCAATGAGAATACGTAGGCACAAGATTGCGATGATCTTGGCGAGCACAATTCCCAAACCTTTACCCGTAGTCCCACGAACTACGAATGCTCTGATTTTCCACTTCTTACAAGTGAAGATACGTAGGCACAAGGGCCCCAATCCTTGGCGAGCACCCTATCTATAAACCACCCATTCCCCCATAGGAGAAACCTTAGAAGAAAACAAACAAGCGTAGTTAACTTTACTCTCGAATCGATCAAGAGGTTCCCGTTGAGTACAACGGACGTAGAGGGTGCTAATACCTTCCCTCTGCGTAATCGACCCCCGAACCTGGAATATTGGTTGCGACGACCATGTTCTTATCCCTTTGAAGGTTTTATCGATATTTTCCTATTCCTGCATTGGAATGAATAAAGTTCGGTGGCGACTCTGTTTCGAACAGTATTTTCCGCGGCCATCGCGAGGATCGTATTTTTCGAGGTACGACACCAGTATACAAGAAGTTAATTGAACAATCAAATTAATTGGTTAAAGAACTTAATGAAATAAGTAGATAGCTAGTTTTAAAATCAACATGGTCAAACTGAGATGGTTGGATTTTTGTGATTTAGTGGCTTATTAGTGGAGGTTTTGAATTAAGGTTAGTGAGACATGTAGTGATAAGCATGGTGGATCCTTTCTTCTCAATTATCCTGTATCGATAACCAATTATGAATCTTGTTTATTACTGTAGCAGAATGATAACTATAGAAAATGAAAGTAGTCATAATCTTTTCCTCTCCTTGGACTGTAGTGAAACCTTACTAAAGAAATGAAACTTTATTAAACAATCCAACTTTATCAAATAAATGAAATCTAAGTAAATATTAACTATTTATTAAAATATTAATTATTTATTAAAATATTGATCATTTACTGAATATTGAATAATTATTGAATATTTATTAAGTAGTGGATATTTATTGAATATTGAATTTTAATTATTGATGATGGATTAATTATTCTATGTTTATTTAGTGTTGTTTATTTTGTGAATTGAGGTTAGACTGTGTTGATACTTGTGTATGTACAAATGTGTGACAATTCAAGTGTGATGAATTATTGAAGATATGCATGAATATTAAGATTAGGGAATGATCTTAATTGCATATGATTGTTGAATTTGCATACGCATCATTTGTGTCAAGAGGCGATGTTTGTTAGTTCCGTGGGAGCTAGTGACTCGTCCCAAACCTAGAGCGGGGTTTGAAAGCTTAGGGAACGGGCTTTTTGGTGTGTTATTGGTCTAGGGAATGGACCCGGTTTAAATGTAAAAACCGAAAAATAATAACAAGTGTTGGTACCACATGACATGAGTTGCATTGAGTCTTGCATTGAGTTTTGCATTGAGTCTCATTATGTATATTTATGTGCTATGAGATGATGTGTGATATGTGGAACTGATAAATTGGTAAATTATGGAGTTGTGTGTATATACTTGTGAATAATATGGTTACTTGAATAATATTGTGCTGATGAAACTTTTGAAGTGTGAGAATAATAGTGATTATGTTTGTATGCCTTAAATTATATATTATCTTATAATTTCAATAATTATGTGAATTCTCACCCTTCTGTTGGAATGATGTTTTATACGACATCGCTCAGGTACTGAGGAGTAGAGTTGCTCCTAGCACGAGGTAGCCGTTGGAGTAGCTTGAGTTGTGTCTTTATTTATTTTGGGTCGAGTCATGCTCTGATTATGTAACACCGGGGGAATATTTTGATTTCATATTTGGAGAGATATTTTATGTACTCTACTTTATTCTGTTGTTGTTATTTTGAATTATATGAAGAATTGGCTTTTAAGCCTAAGTATTAAAAATGAGATGAGCATGAGACTTTTATTATGTCTATCATGATTAAAGCAAATCCGCTGCTACATGTTAATGTGAAGGTGTATGAAAAGCAGGAAGTTATTTTTATATTATTGAGCATGACAGGTGTTGTGTGATGTTTTGAAAATTTATGTGACACCCTTTTCTGAAATGCATGATAATTACTCTGATCTATTTATATTTATTCTACGGGGTTAGAAGGGTGTTACACCTAGGGGCGCTTTGAGTTCTGTGCTAGGCTTCTAAATAGGCTGGGGCCTGCCCCTTTGTCACTTTTCGCTCCCAACTCTAACGAACGAAATTGTTTCCTGCTCCCCCACTGTCTACATCACCGTGCAATCGCCGCCGCCGCGAAGTCTGCCGTGTCTCTATCCAAACTACCGTACCAAGTAAGTTCATTCGTCCTTTTCCTTCTGTTTTTTTTTATTTTCTAGTAACTCCTATGGCAGACACGATGAGTGTCCTGAGGAAGCTGCGGGTTTTTCGGCGACTACGGCGGGATTCCCTTGGCCAAGGATGGGTCTATGATGATGCTTCTGGGGACGCATAGTAGTTCTAGATGGACTCCACGAGGATAGATGATAGAGCTGGATGAGTGCCCCGGGGATATATGATAAGTCTAGATGAATACCCTGGGGATATATGATAGGTTTAAATGAATGCCCCGGAGATATAATATAGGTCTAGATGAATTCCCCGGGGACGCTGACGGGTCGCAGGCAGTGTTTAACTGTAATTTAAGTTTTTCTGCATTCCATGGTCGAGTAAGTTTGTTTCCTTGTGGGTTTTCGAGGTAGTAGGCCCCATTGTCCTTCTTGTCCCAGACGTGATAGGGGCCTTCCCAATTTGCGATGAGCTTGCCTTCATGCGAATCCTTTTTGTTTCTTCGCAGGACCAGGCTGCTTGCTTGGAAATCGCACCTGATGACTTTGCTTTCGTAGCGCAAAGTTATCCTTTGTTTCAGAGAAGCTTCTCATAGGGACGCTCCCGACCTGATCTCCTCGACCAGGTCGAGTTCTTCCCTGAGCGCCTCGTTGTTTGCCTCCTCGGGCAGAGGGAATTCAATTCTCCTAGATGGCTCTCTTATCTCGACAGGGATCACCGTTTCTGTCCTGTAGATTAGTCAGAATGGGGTTTCTCCAATCGTGGAGTCCGGAGTGCTCCTGTAAGCCCAGAGGACACTGTGCAGCTCCTTGACCCATCCTTTCTTGGCATCTCCCAGCCTATGTTTCAGCCCACATAGAATCACCCTGTTCGCTGCTTCAGCCTGCTCGTTCGTCTGTGGGTGTTCGACCGACGTGAAGTGTTATTTCGTGCCCAGTCTAGCAACGAAGTTCTGGAAGTTCTTGTCAGTGAATTACGTCCCGTTGCCGGTTACGATAGCCTGGGGCACGAAGAACCGGGAAAGTATGTTTCGCTTGTAGAATTGTAGTATGTTTTGGGCCGTGATTATGATCAAAGTTTCGGCTTCTATCTACTTGTTGAACTAATCCACGCTGACTATCAAATATTTGTTTTCATAGGACCCGATGGTGGAGGGTTCGAGGATTTCCATTCCCCACCAGGAGAATGACCATGGCAGCGAAAGTGTTTTCAGCTTGTTAGGCGGGGCGAGTTGCATGTCCCCGTGTTGTTGGCATCTATCGCACTTCTTGGCGTGTTCTTTGGCGTCCTGCTCCATGGTGGGCCAATAGTACCCTGCTCATAACGCCTTGCAGGCAAGTGCTCTTCCGCCTAGGTGTTGGGCGTCGATCCTGTCGTGGATCTCTTGGAGTATGCCTGACACTTGGGATTCTTCGACGCACTTAAGGAGGGGGATGGAGAATCTTTGCCTGTACAGTTTATCTTCAACTAGGACGTAAGAACATGCCCGATACCTAACTACACTTGCTTCCTTGGAATTGTCGGGAAGGCGTCCCGTACGAAGGCATGTATAGACCAGGGTCATCAAGCAGTCGCTGTTGCCGATGGTGTTTACCTCGACGGGTGTTGCGTCTCTCTTAATGCTGGGGTAAGGGAGGACCTCCTGGATCACAGATTTATTCCCGCCCTTCCTCTTCGTGCTGGCTAGTTTGGGAAAGACATCCTCTCGGGTATTGTGTTTGTGCGGGACATGTCTTACCTCCATAGAATCGAAGCACTTCATTTTTTCTTTTACCAAGGAAAGATACTCTGCGAGGTTTTCTTTCTTGTCTTGATACTCCCCTCGCACCTGGGAGGCCACAAGCTGGGAGTCTGTGAAAATCTTTACCTCTTTGGCACCTAGATCATCGGCCATACGTAGGCCCGCGAGAAACGCTTCGTATTCGACCTGATTGTTCGATGTTAGGAACGCTAAGGCGAGGGAGACTTCTATCAGGATACCTTCTTCATTTTCTAAGATAATACCAATTCCGCTTCCCGTCGAGCTGGAGGCGCCATCGACGAAGATGGTCCATTTGTGTGCCTCGGGTGTCGGGGAGTCTGCTGAAGTCATTTCGGAAAAAAATTCGGCCAGGACTTGGGCTTTTAGGGTCTTTCTGCTTTCGTACTAGACTTCGAATTCAGATAGTTCGAGCGAACATCTGAGCATTCGTCCCGTCATATCTGGCCGTCTGAGCAATTGTTTAACGGGCTGGTCAGATCTGACTACAACCGTGTGGGCCAGGAAGTAATGTCACAACCTCCTGGCCGTGTTTATGAGGGCCAGGGTGAATTTCTCGATCTGCTAGTACCTGAGCTCAGGGCCTTGGAGAGCTTTGCTCGTGAAGTATATTGGCTTCTGCTCTTCCAGTGTTTCGAGGATCAACACCGTGTTGGCGGCCTCCGTGGCGATGACGAGATACAAATATAAGGTTTCCCTGACTTCCGGTCTTGATAGTACTAGTGGCTCCGGGAGGACCTGTTTGAGGTGGCGGAGAGTTTTCTCGCATTCTTCGGTCCATTCGAATGTGACTTCCTTGCGTAATAGTTTAAAAAAGGGAAGGGCGTGTTATGTGGAATTAGCGACAAATCGTGACAAGGACGTGAGCATCCCGTTTAGTGACTAAATGGACTTCTTTGTGTTCGGTGTGGCGAACTCAAAGAAGACCCTGCACTTGTCCAGGTTAGCTTCTATTCCTTATTTTGTTAGGTAGAAATCAAGGAACTTGCCTGCTCGCACACCGAAGGTGCACTTGTCGGGGTTGAACCTCATTCTACACTTTCTCATCGTTTCGAAAACCTTCCTGAGATGAGCGGTATGGTCGACCTCGTCTCGCGACTTCATGATCATGTCGTCCATGTAGACTTCGAGCATGTCGTTGATTTCTCCTCGGAAGAGTCTGTTCATCATCCTTTGATAGGTTTCCCTGACGTTCTTCAGGCCGAAAGGCATTATGTTGTAGTAGTAGTTGCCCGACTCGGCCATGAAGGCCGTATGCTGCTTGTCGGACTTGCCATGGGGTTTTGATTGTATCCCGAGTATGCGTCCATGAACGAAAAGGGTTTAAAACCTACAGAATTACCGACGAGTTTATCGATGTTAGGCAATGGGTAAGCATCTTTGGGACATGCCTAGTTGAGATCAGTGTAGTCAACACACATTCTCCATTTTCAATTTTTTTAACAAGTACAATGTTGGAAAGCCAGGTTGTGTACCGGGCTTCCGAAATAAAATTCGCCTCTAGGAGGTCTTTTACAGCTTTTTCAACAGCCTCCGCTTTCTTGGGAGACTGCTTACGCCTACGTTGAACTATGACCCTAGCTGCCGGATCTATGAAGAGTTTCAACATTCATTTTCTTTAACCTTCTCTCTACCTCAGCGGTGATCTGATCCTCCATTTTAACAACCTGGTCTGCCAGCTTCAGATCAATCTTACCTTCCGGTTGGTTAACCGTGCGATCATACAACTCAAGGTGCTCGTTAGCGGCGATTGCTTCTATGATCCTTCTGATACTTGTGGCCGTTGAGAAGTTGGTTGAGCCACCGGCAGCAGTATCTATGAGCTGTTTCGTTTTGAGTCGTAATCCATTCACAAAGTTTTGCATCTGCTCAGTGGCGTCCATGTTATGAGTAGGACATGCTGTAAGACACCTCTTAAACCGCTTATATGCATCCTCTAAAGATTCTCCTTCTTTTTGCTTGAAGTTGACAATGTCATATCTTTTTCGGATGAACACTGAGGCAGGGAAATACTCATTCAGGAACGCAGTTTCCATCTCTTGCCATGTTGTGATACTCCCAGCGGGAAGCGAGTAAAACCATTCTTCCGCATCATCAGTGAGTGTGAACGGGAACATAACTAATCTCTTGGCCTCTTCGGAATGTCCTTCTATCTTCAGCGAGGTGGTGGTTGTAAGGAATCTCTGAAGATGTTTATTTGCATCTTCGTTGATTCTTCCGGCGAACGGCTTGCTCTCCAACTGACGGATGGTGGAAGGGTGTAGCTGAAAATGCGCAACATTCACCGGTTGATTCACAATGGTCATCCGGTTTGGTTGAGCATTGGCCCCTCCATAGTCTCCTAGCAGTCTTTCAGGCTGAGGTGGATTTCCAGCCATTTGAACAGTTTCAGGTGTTGTCTCTCTCTCTCTTCGGAGTCGCTCTGCACAGATATAATTTCCTCTATTTCTTCCAGTCTTTTAACTTTAGCTAATCTCCGTCTTTCGTGTAATGCTCGTTCTGGTTCTGTATCAAAAGAATATTTAGCTGAGGCCTGACCTCGCATACACAATTAGACAAGCGTTAGATAATACAAGCGGATAAAAGTTATGCAGTAAATAATAAAATTTTAGTCGCAGAGCAACAAAATTTCTTTTGGATTCTAAAAACAATGTTAATTTGGCAGTCCCCGACAACGGCGCCAAAAACTTGATCGGGAAAATAGCAAGTGTACTATTTTTACCAATTGTAGTAATAAGGGAAAAGTCCCAAGTATCGATCTCGAGGACTGCGTAGTAATTAACGGAATTTTTAGGATTCAAATGAACAAAAGGTCTAGTGGTTTGTTTGGTAGCAGAGTAATATAACAAGTAAATAAGGACTTATGAATCAATCTAAGAACAGTGTTAGGGGAGTGGAGACGATGCGAGTAAAGACCCTGTATGATTATTCTACTATACTAGTTAACCTTAATTTATCAGTTGGCCACTTTAGTTGCCTTAATTCCTTAATGAAAACCCTTTGATGATTTTCCTGTACACTAATTCCTCAGTGTCCATGAAAAGCATCAAGCAATAGTTCCAACCATAAGATACGTGATACAGGATATCCTCATTCCTAAGCAATATCGACCGTGATAATATTTTGCAAAAGTGTTAGGTTGACTTTCCAGACTAAAGCCTAAACACGATTCGAATTCTACTTTCCAATATGAATACGATTAAGATTAATGCAAAATAAAATATATAAAGGTAATAACATAGTTCTCATAGAATCATTAAACAAAAGTCATTACATCGCACTTAGGACCACCCCCTAACAACTTGGGGTTTAGCTGCTCATGTTCTTGGTAAACATAAAAACAATTAGAAATGAAAAGGAGAAGATCATTACAATGCAAGTTGAAATCCTTGGATCATCAATTGCTTCCGCTTTTGATCGATCCTCTGTTTTCAGCCGACTCTCCTCTCAGTTGTCAATCCTAATATCAGTTCAAAAGTGTCTCCTCCTTTCTAAAATGTGCCTCTTATATCTAAATTTAAATTACATCGTGAAATGTCTCAAATGCCCTTCGAAATAGGTCTGACAGCAAAAAATCAGAAAACATAAAAATTTCACTTTCAGTGGCCCTGACACGGGCCGTGTTGTGCAACACGGGTGGCCGTGTCAGGCTGCTGACTTCTTAGGGCGTGTCTCATCTTCAAGGGCTGCAACACGGGTCGTGTTGCATGACACGAGCACCCGTGTTGTAAGTCTGAGTCTTCTTTTCTTCTGCTTTGGTCCACCCGTGTCTGCCAACCGTGTCCTCCATGACACAGATCGTGTTGTGCAACACGGGTACCCGTGTTGTAGCTCTGGCTTCCCTTTTCCGACTTTTCTTTGCCTCCGAATGCGGTGCGATTGTCGTGCTATCCATTCCTGCCAAAAACACACTAAAAGAAACCAAATCAAACGCACCAGCGGCAAAAGTAATATAAACTTAAAAATAAGACTCGAAGACACACAACTACGAGTAATGCAGATAATAACAACTAAAGCTTCGAAAAACAGATAAAAACATTGCGAAATTAACCACAAACAGCGGTTGAAAACACAATTGAAATCCACCGATCATTGGAGCCCAGGCATCTCGGCAGCGCTCCATGCAAAGAGGTCTGCATTCTCCCGGAGGCAAGCCTTGATCTGTATCCTTGCTAGGTCGGGCAGGCCCGTGCTGATCTTCACGCCTCTTTTGAGGTTATCTCTTAGCATGATGAGCTCAAAGTCTTCGACTGGGATGGGGCGTGTTGGATGGGGGAGCTTCCCGTTTTCCGTTGGAGGTAGGTCCTCTGGGTCTTTTCCTTGTCCCTGCTTGCCGGAGAAACAACTGTCGAGGTCAACAGAGTTGACGCGCGGGAGGGGCTTTGGTTCCTCGGTTCGGGCTGGTCGGTTGGCCGGCTTGGGGGAGACGTTGATGGAGCTGAGTCCTTTGAATGTCGCCTTGAAGCATATTCTAGATGCCTCAATGTCTCCGTGGAGGGTGACGTCCCGCCCTCTGGTCTTGTATTACTTCATCTTTAGGTGGACTGTCGATGGTATTGCGGTCAGTTTGGCTAAGGTTGGCTGTCCTAGGATGCACTGGTACAATGAGGGACACACAATCACCAAAAAGTGGAATTTTACCTGTCTGGTCGTCTCCTCGGCCCCGAAGGTGACGAGCAGCTCCACATACCCCCATGGCTTGGTGGTCGTGCCGCTGAAGCCTTGGAGGTCAAAGCCCACGTACGGGGTCAAGTGGCTCTCGTCCAGCTGCAGGGTGGTGAATAGATGGGTGTACATTACGTTCACCGAACTTCCTTGGTCGACCAGGATTCGATGGACATCGAAGTTCGCCATTTGTGCTCTGATCAGAAGGGGAATGCTAGCGTTGGATGCCCCCGAGAAGCTCCTCGAGGTAAAAGGTGATTCGGTTCGATTGCCCTTTAAACCTGTCGATGGTAGTGTTCGTCTTTGAGCTCTTGTTGATGAGCTCCTCGAATTTCCTCTTGATCAACCCGAACAACAGTTGACTGGGCCCCCCACCGGATATCACCATTGTGGCTGGGAAGTCCTCCCACAGGCTGAGGGCGGTCAGCGGCTTGGCAGGCTCACTGAAGGAGAAATCCTCTGGTCGGGAGATGCATAGGGCCACCTGCAGTTCTGCTTCGTCGAAGGGGATTGATGCTTCTTCGACCTTCTTCGCCTCGCGGGTCTTAGGTTGGAGGGCTTCTCCTCTCCGGGTGTATTGTTTCAGATGCCCTTCTTTGATTAAAATCTCAATTGCATCTTTGAGGTGAATGCAATCTTCCATCACGTGTCCATGGCTCTAGTGCAACCGGCAATATTTGGAGTTGTCCGCGTTGGGCTTCAGGGGTGTCAGTTTTGGGAATCGGACACCGCCCCTCTGAAACTACGAATTGATACATTCGACCAGGATGCGCTTACGGGGAGCTGTGAGTAGTGTGTACTCAGTGAACCGACCTGCTGGTCCTTTCTGCTCGTGGGGACGATCTTCACGCCTTCTCTGTTTGTTTCGTCGAGGAGGAGCATGAGGCGTTTCTTCACGCCTCGTGCCTTTGGAGGCTTCCTAGTTACGCCTGTCCCAAGATATGTTTGCGGCCTCTATCTCCTCATACTCGATATGTGACTGAGCCATATGGAGAAGAGCGTTCAAGGTGCAGGGACGCGCGAGGCCGACGACTTTGGCAAAGTCAGAGTGTGGTCTTATGCCTCTCTGGATCAGGAATTTCTTCATGTCGTCCATCGTGGACACTTGGACGGCCTCGTGATTGAACCTCTCAATGTAATCTCTGAGAGGCTCGTTCTTCCTCTAGATAATGGCCTCCAGGGCCGCCTCTGTCTTCGGATGGCGTCGAGAAGTTTGAAATGCCTGGAAAACTTGCGCTTCAGTTTACCCCATGAGGCGATGGAGTCGAGAGCAAGGCGTTTGTACCACACCATGGCCCCCTTCCTCAAGGTGGTGGGGAACAGTTTGTATTTAATGGCTCCCTAGAGGTTTCTGTAATCCAGCATCGAGTCTATGCTTTCGATGTGGTCGTCCGGGTCGGTCGTTCCATCGTAGGTTGCCAGGATCGAGGGTTTTTCCATCCCGATGGGCAATGACGCCTCCTTGATGGCCCTGAATAGTGGTGAGTGTCGGGTATCTTCATTGCTCCGAACAGGTGACGGCGAGAGGAGGCTGATTCTAGGTGGTTTCTGTGCCGGCGTGGACTCTTCGTTCGGGCCCTTGGTCTAGAGGAGGCTGCAACGACTTTGATCTTCTTCTAAACCGGGGAGCGTCGCTCCTCTCGGGGAGGTGACTTGTCCCTCTTATAAGAAACCGTCGGTTGAGGTCGTTCCAGCCGGGGGCAGCGCCCTGCTGGTCGGGGGGATGGACTCTTGGAATCTTCTATGTACCGTGTCGTCCGTGGGGGAGGAGAGAGGCTGATGGAAGCAAGGCGGCAGTGTCTCAGCGAGGGAGATAGGCTTACAGAGGGCCATCGACGGTGTCTCCGTGGGGGAGGAGAAGGACTGAGAGAAACCAGGCGAATGTGTCTCCGCGGGGGAGAGCGCGACATTTGTTCCCTCTCGAGCATCCCTATCTGTTCGTTCTGCCCGAAGATCGTCAATTTGGTCTGATTGATCGCCACAAACAGAGTCGTAACGGTAGGAACAGCGCCTGCCGGAACCGGAATGGGCTGGTAGACAGCCGGGTTGTCAAAGCATTGGGCAGCATTGAAGGTCGCGTCCTCAGAGGATGGGGAGGCGGTGCGCCCTTCCCTCTGGTGATCTTCTTCATTGTGGGTGGTCGTGTTAGGGTCGCGGCCTTCCCCTTTGTAAAAGGGGGTAAAGGAGGATCCCGACGCATTGTCGTTACGTGGGCTGGCCATGATTGAGATGAAAGTGTTGGAAGTTGCTTTAGTCCCTGAGCTGCTATGCTAAGATAGGAGAAGGGACAGGGAAGCAAAAGTTTCCCACAGACGGCGCCACTGATCTCACCTGATCAGAAATAATCAATGGTCTGCCACGCGTCGTTGGATTGTTGTTTTCACTGGAGTTGCAGAGAGAAAGGAGGTGTACCTGCAAGGCACTCCGATGCTTAAGTGAGTAAAGATCAGAGAGAAAGAAAGCACAAAGGTCAGATGTGGAGAAGAAGTTATCTGACCCTCTAGTGAAAGAGGGTATTTATAGTGTGCCCCCAGCGCAGGGCCAATGGTTACATTATATTGGATCAGACTGCCAGGCCCAATGCAAGTAACTTCCAGGGCTTACGTGGCGTAGTGAAGACCAGCACGTGGACTTCGCCTTAGATCAACTGCTTTGTGATCTTCGGAAGGTGGGTTGACCGACTATTTTGGAGGTGGGTAGTTGTCTGACGCGCTTTTCCGTCAGGAAGGTCTTCTACTCGACGGATGTGTCTGGTGGAGGCATGTGCCCAACAGAGGAGGATTGGGCCTTGTTGGGCCTCATCAGCATAGCATTGGGTTGAGCCTGTCCGACTGAGGGGCAGATCCCGACCCAATTCAGAATAATATTTAATATAAGTGTTCGATTATTTCAACAATAAATTTTTTAA
This sequence comes from Lathyrus sativus, assembly GCA_963859935.3. Classification (NCBI taxonomy): domain Eukaryota; kingdom Viridiplantae; phylum Streptophyta; class Magnoliopsida; order Fabales; family Fabaceae; genus Lathyrus; species Lathyrus sativus. The sequence continues at coordinate 349,999,322 of OZ012739.1, read as the reverse complement.
AAACTTTTTGATGTTTCCAAAAACTTAATATAATATAATATTTTATAATTGAATTATTTATTTTTCATAAGAATGAGAGTAACATATAGGAGTATGGATGCTTACATATCCATATGGTATGAGAACATGTGCTAACTTTGGCGTTTAAACGAGTTTAGACTCGGGTATAAAGATTTTTTGAAATCGTTAGTATAGAGATGTTTACTATAGTACTCAGCCCAAACTTTATCCATTGCCCTTTCTAATTATGACACTCGGTTGAATTCACTTTCTATTTTTTTTTTAATATTTATTTTAGGATTTCTAATTATGACACTCGGTTGAATTCACTTTCTATTTTTTTTTTTAATATTTATTTTAGGATTTCTAATTATGACACTCGGTTGAATTCACTTTCTATTTTTTTTTTAATATTTATTTTAGGAATAGTTGAGACATGTCCAACTATTATCATGAATTAGATTTTATGTAGTATTCTTTTTTTTTATTCAATAATTTGTTTATATTATAAAAAACAACTATACAATTAAAGTGTGAATTTTTAAATTAATAACTATTAAGTCAAAAATAAAAATGACAACAAAACATAATACTTTTATATAATATTTTCCAAACAAATTATTAAAGTGAAAGTTGGTAGAGGATCCAATATGAATTTATGTGTGTTTTATGATCTCCAAAGTCAAATGAATCTTGAAAGTCAACAACAAAAATTAAGAAAAAAATAAGTGGCATATTTTATTTTTATTTCTTATTTTATTTTTAAATATTCCATTTAATAAAAATCATAAATACAATTAATATTTAATTTTATTATTCTTTAACCTATTATAATATTGATAATCTAAAAATTAAAATTTCATTAAAAAATTTGATCTTATCTAATTCATTTTCCTGAATAAGTAAAGGGGAATGCTAATCAGTGCCCCAGGGGCATTGATTAAAAAATATTAATTGTATTAATACATATTATATGAGAGAAAAACTAAATGTATTATAGGAGAGAAAAAAAAGAATATATTGTATATATTGTATGAAAGAAAAAATAAATATATTAAATTTATCTAGGATAATTAATAATTAAGTATATTTAGTTATAATTTTTTTAAAAGAATTAATTATGATCAAAGAAAATTTAATAAGCCCCTTGGTTAGCAACACCCGTAACTAAAATATATCAAACTTCAGTAAAAATATATACCAAATTAAATATATACGATGAATGATTTTATTTAAAACCTAATCTCAATTTCAAAATTTAAATTTATAAATTCAAGTCTTATGGATATTAATGGTTAATGAAAAAAAAAAAACACAATTAATTCGTTCTCATTCATTTTAATAAGTTAAACATGATTCTTCCATTATGTATTTTAGTTAAAAATAAAAATACTAATTATATGTACGATATCAAAAATACTAATTACATGTACTATATCTTCCATAAATCTTATAAAGATTAAAATCATCCTCTTGTATTTTATGTATTAAACATGACTTTTAGAGTAATGCATATCACATATAAGAATGAATATTGTATGGGTTAGAAATATGAAATGGCTGCAAATTCTAAGCTCTATTACAGTTCTATATTATGTATTTATAATATATCATATAACTTGTATTTTAAATAATTGAATAAAATATTATAAAATTCATATTTTATTTTTGTTTCCTATTATATTTTAAATATATAATTATTTAATAAAAAATAATAAATATAATAAATATTTAATTTTAATATTCTTTTTACATAATATAATGCTGTTAATGTATAATTTGAAACTTTTATTAAAAACATTAAAATTTGATATCTATGTAATCCTCTTATAGAAAAAGGCTTTGAAATTTTAAATTTTGATAAGAGAATAAGTAAAATATATTTAATTTTGTTGATATTATTCGAAACCTAATTTAATATTTAGAATTTAAATTTATAAATTTAATTCTTTGAATATTAATTAAAAATGACAACAAGACATATCCTTAATTTTAATTTTAAATAATATATATCCGGCATAATTGCTTATTTCTTATTCTTATGAGTTAAATATAACTCTTTAATTCATAAATTTTACATGCATGATAAAGAAAGTATCTGTTGTAATTTTTATGATTGTTATAAACAATCTTTTATATAATATTGTAAATTTGTGGTTTTGTTGTTTGTAAATGGGTTGAGGTATTCTAGTATCCAATTTATAAAGTTATTTGACTTATAAAAAAACTACATGCATGATACCACCATATCTTATAAAAAATAAAATTTAATTTAAGTATATAATTTTTAATGTGATACATGTCATGTGAGAATGAATATTGTATTTGTTATGAAAGTAAAATGATCGCAAATACATAACCCAACATATGACTAGCAAAAAATCAATAGTTAAAATCTTTAAATTTACTGTTATATAAATATTTAAAATAAAAAAAATGACTGACGATGACATTCTACTGAGTAATAGGAAGAACGTTTACATTATTCGGCATATTAAATGTCTCTTTTATTATTAGTTATACAAATTAAATTGATTAGTAAAAAAACTAAGAACTAAATTAAATAATTAAAGATACATTTCTATATTAAAATAAATAAATTAAAAATTACATTTAAATTTATTTTTGTAAACTTCATAATTTTTTTAATAAATTAAATATCTTCTGCACATAATTATATAGATTAATCACAATATTGTAACAAGGGTAAATTCTATGATTTTTTTCACCCTTGATATCACGGTATAGTGTGTGGAAATAAACAAAATATATTTTGTTTTAGTTTAAACTGGTGAAACAATAGATAAATGGTAAGAAAATTTAAGATATATTAAAGGAAACAAGGTTTAGAAATGTGTTTTCTATTACCATTGGTTATAAATATCTAAAAAATAAATGTACTTAATTTTGCATGAAAAAATATTATAAAAATTTTATCAACGATATTGGTTTGTCTAAAAAGAAAAGAAAATAACATACATTAATAATAGTAAGGACTATGATAAAAAAAATAAACATTATTGTATTATTGAAAATATAAAATAGCGTATAATTTAAAACAAATTTTATTTTTATTTTTTTAAATTTAGACTAAGGTAATATTTTTCTAGTTCGTCTAAACTAACAAAAGTATAATGTAAAATGAGTGACAACCGATTAAAAATGTCAGCACACACAAAAATCATTTTTGGTGGGATTTATCTCATTGTTACTAGTAAACAATGGGTAAGACTAGGAGAAAAAGTAAAATTAAGACAACGATATAGAATAAATAGAGGAAACTAGAGAAAGTAGAAGGAAATGATCCAAAATCAATAATATATCGACTATGTTGTGTTTAAAACCATACTATTAGTAGCGACACTCTTTCATTCTCGTTTACATAATGCAGATTCAAGTTTTATTTGTAGAGTAGAGACATGTCATTTATCTATTGAAAGGAATTCTAGAAATGCTCCTTAAATACATGATCAACATTGGGACATGAGGATCGCTATGGATAAGTTGAGTTATCAGGAAACACAACTACTATAACTATTATTTCATGTATGTCATACAATACTTAATTGTTTTGAGTCAACTAAGTGATTCAACATGATTAAACCAACACCAAATGTTAAATCTAAAATATTTTTGTAGGAAGTGCGATGAACAGGTAGATCTTCGTTAGAGGATGGGATACCGAATTGTAACCATTTGCTCGTCTTCGGCCATGATATCCACTACGACGGTCACTTGCATTTTGTGCTGGATCAATTGGAAGATGTTTTAACCTAATTGAATTGGACGTTGAAGTGTTAATCTTATAACCACAACTACACTCCACCGCATCGGAGACATGAACCACTATACCAAAAGAACTCCACGACTACACGTCATAAATCTTCTATTCCTCAACGGAATAGTGGTGTCGTTTAAGGAAACCTTCTTCTGATTCTCACAAATTTCTAAGTATAGTTCATCAAATTGTTTCCATTGCGTCGTTGCTACTATACTATCACCAAATCTAATCTTTTTAAAACTATTTTTAACTAATAATGGTAGCTTATAAGTCAAGTTGAATAGCCGCTCATTGCAAAGTCGCCGCGAGGGAAGTCGCTAGTCCTCGCTTCCGCGCAAGAAGTTTAACCTTATCGCGTTAGAGGAGATGATCCGAACCTAGTAACGTCTTTGACTACCTCATATCCTTAGGTTCTAATTCCTCCACATATCGGATGAAGCATTTTTGAGATCTTGCCGTCTTTCTAGCCTTTTTCGAAAAATGGGTGAAGGCTATATTTTCAAACAACATCAACTACAAGCACAAGTTCTTAAACCTGAATTATTTCATAACTTTAATCAACTACAGACCTCCCTTAGAATGCAAAGAGCGATTAAATTGGTCACTAGAATCTACAACTCAGTATAATAACAAAATGCACATCTCCTGAATGAAACGTTCCTACGAGTAGAAGATAACAAACAAATAGATTCACTTAGAGGTCATGCATGTTGGGCTGTAACACAACATGATAAACAAAAGCAGGCATTAGTACGACAGTTCCATCCCATTTTTGTTCTTTTTTTTCAAATTCCACTAATTAAGGTTGTTACAAGGATTTTTACCATTGTGATTGAGGTTTTACCACATACAAGTGTTGCACCCCAAAATTTGACCAACCCTTATTTGTTCATTGAATGTTTGAAAGTTGATACCTTCATCAGAAGGTTCAAGAGATCCCCAGAGAAGTGGGTTGAAACCAGGGTTGTGTGCTTCACAGTTTGAAAGTTGTGGGTGCTCCTCAGATGATTCTGAGACTTGGAGAATGAACTTGATGTTTTGAGAAAGCCTATGAGATGTCTTGATAGCCATCATGAAGCCCAGAGAGGTCATTGAGCAAGAATTCAGAAGATTCAACCATGAGTGATAGAATTAGGGTTTTGACTGGGTCAACCCTAGATCAGCTGAAGATTTGGAGAAGGTTGAGACTTAATCCAAGGGCCATGAGATCATGGAATGATGCATAGAGATGTTATAAAGATGATTCCTAGACCAACTCATCATGATTGAGGAGTTTGAGAAGTTTCAAGTCAGGGTTCCCAAGGATTGTCAGTGGAAAAACCCTAATTTGATCCCTATCTTCCAGGCAGTTTTAGCAATAGATGTGTTTGATATCTCATTTTCCCCACAACATGAATGTTGTAGAGCTTGTTCTAAGCTTTAATTTGAGTGGTGGAAGTCCTTGATAGGAGTTACAGAGCTCAAGTTATGGTTTTGACAAATTACAGGTCAGTTGATGTGTGTGAATCTGGGTCCTTGAAAGTCACCCAACTTCCAGACAACTTTTGCCCTAGTAGGATGATTCCTATGGTTTCTTGGTCAACATGAATGTTGAAGAGGATCTTCTTAGCTTTAATTTGAGTGGTAGAAGTCCTTGATTGGATTTGTGGAACTCAAGTTATGGTTTGAACAAGGCAGGGGTATTTTGGTCATTTGTCAGTTATAGGTCATTTTAACCAATGCCTAAAACTCCTATTTCCAAGCCTCAAATGGAAAAACTTAAAACATGAAAGTTGCTCAAAATGTGATTTTAAGTCTAGAAAGAAGGTCACAAATTGTTGAAAAAGCTCATAGCACAAGATTCCATGATTGGTCAAAAATGAACTAAAAATGACTTATAACTTTGAAAAGTTGAAATTGAAAAGTGATTTGGGAGATCTACAAATCCAAAATAGGTCATCCAATATATCATTTTGATTGGAAAAACCATTTTGAGAAGATTGGTTTAAGTAGAATTTTCATTTGAGGCTTAAAAAATGTGGTTCCTTTGGAAATTAGTTACTTGAAAAAGGAGGCAATGTTAAAAAACCCTACATAAGCAACAAATGCACTTGTTTTCACTTATCCTCATTCAATAACTCATGTAAGGAGAATTTGAGACCAAAATAACAAGGCATGGCATATGAGATGAGATAACCACTTTGGAATATCATGGAACTTTCAAGAAACTTCCACACCATTCTAGATGATTCTAGAAGCATCCAATGATTAATATTTAAAGAGGGCATCAAGGAGTGTTAGAGGTTGGTGAAAGTTGGAATCAAGTCAGAGAAGAGAGAAGGAGAGATAGCCATTGAAGCCATTCCTTCAACTTGAAGCAACTCAAGAATTCTTCCATTACAAGTCTTCTCCTTCAAGAATTGTGCAAACAGAAGGTTAACCATCATCAAAGGATCATCCTGAAGGATTTGCAAGCTTGGAATCGTGCTCAAGCATCATACACCATAGTTCCTTGACAGGTTCTTTCTCCTCTCTTTTTCACCATAATTATGCATAGATGGTTTAGATTCTAGGTGTATAATTGATGTATTAGGGTAGAGGATTAATTCTAGAAAGCTAGGGCACGATCCATGATGGTTTGTAACAGGTGCATGATTCTTTAAGTTTCAAGAACTATCTGTTTAAAGAGTTTTAGGCAGCATGAATTGGTTTAGAATCATCAGGATAACATCAAGAACATCTGTGGATCATTATGCTGAAGTTTAATCTAGGTTGATATCAGTTGAAATTCATAACCGTGTTTGTACCATGATCTTCAAGGCTTCTGTTTGGATTATCCACGAGGAGTTAAGAGAAAGTGAACGTAGGGTTGTGTAGGGCTTGAGACGTAGATGATTTTCCATGTTGGAGTCGTGTGGAGCCGTGGCCTGTAGAGGGAGCTAGAGGAGCTCGAGTTTGTGCGCATGGCGTGAGGGTTCTGCAAAACCCTAGTTTAATGAAGACGACGAGGGAGCGCCGTTGGATTAAGTCCAATGTTTGACATTTTATCCCAATCTAATGGCTGAGATCGCGTCTGAAGACTGGAGGGAAGATTTGAATTTTAATCCAAACGCTGCGTTTCATTTAGAGGGCGCTGGGCCCAGTCTTCTATTCCCACCCCCCTTTATTTCTGGCCCACTATTTTTTAACTGGCGCGTATTGCTTTTCAGACCCCCCCTACCCTTTATTCATTTAATTTCTTTTATTATTTTCTTTTAATATTTTCTGTTTTTGAATAATTCATTAAAAATAGTTAAAAAATGATTTTTAATTTCTTCTTTTTTCTATGAGTAGATTAAAATGAGTAGAAAATTATAAAAATAAAATTGAGATTTTATTTTTATGTTTGATATTTTTAGTAGATTTTCCAATTAAATAGCTATTTAATTGTTTCATTTTGGTATTTGATTTTGTAGGAATTGTTTTAGTACTTTCCATTAATCTTTTTTACCCATTCTTTTTGGTGCAATTAGATGATTAGTCATACTTCCCCATAGGATTTTTTCTAGATTTTTTAGAATTGATCTTGATTAGTTTAATTAGGGTTGACTTAGGATAGTCTAATTAGGGTTTAGAATTGTGCATAGGTGATGATTCCTTTCTTTGATTGAGTTTTATCTTGATTTTTAGGTAGAAACCTTTGTAGATGTTATGAGTAGGTGTTGAGGACCCTTATGAATATTTGTTAAATTTTTCCCCATTAGTTTAGTATTTTTAGGCATTTTCTGAAGTTGCCTGATAATGTGATTTGTTCAGTGGGTTGTCTGTTCATCTGTGGGGTTCTTTCTGAGGAATTTGATGAAGGGCTTGGGTTGCCTTGAGGATATTGATGGAGAGCACCATGAGGGGAAGCTTGTAGATCAAGATGCAGAGACCCAGAGCTTGGCTGATGCCCTGTTGGTGAGGTTTGAGAGCCTGAAGTTTGAAGGAAGTTCATGGTACTTTCCTGAGGAAGGCACTATGAATGACTTTCATCCTTCCTTCTCACCTCCTTCTCAAGTATCCAATGATGTTGGAGCCAACTTGTGAGTTTAATTTCTCCTGAGGAGGAATGTAAACTGATCACATGTTGTTGAGCCACATGGGATACAACTCCTAAGTGGAAGCCTCCTAGTACTTTCCTGAGGAAGGTCCTATGGGTCTATTCACTTAGTTCCACTAGTTGATCTAGGATTTCTTAAGTATCCAATGATGTTGGAGCCAACTTGTGAGTTTAATTTCTCCTGAGGAGGAATGTAAACTGATCACATGTTGTTGAGCCACATGGGATACGACTCCTAAGTGGAAGCCTCCTAGTACTTTCCTGAGGAAGGTCCTATGGGTCTATTCACTTAGCTCCACTAGTTCAGATAGGATTTCCTAAATATCCAGTGATGTTGGAGCCTGCTTGTGAGTTTAATCACTCCTGAGGAGGGATGTAAACTGATCACAGTGGTTGAGCCACATAGGGTATGATTCCTGAGTATACACCTCTTAGTGTTCTCCTGAGGAAGACACTATGAGCTTGCTTGCTTAGCTCCCTTTCTTTGGTAAGCTTATTCTGAAGCTTGAAGACTGGGAATGATTTCTCCTGCCTAGGGTTCTGCTTGAGAGTTTTGCTTAGGTTTGTTTAGATCCTGTGATTAGGGTTAGGGTTAGAGAATAGATGATTCTTTCTCATGTGAGTTTTGTTTGCCTGATGGTACTTCATTTCCTTTATCTGTATGATTGCAGTTTACTGTTTTGCTTGATAGCATGTTGTTGATTTTCAGTATGATTACTGTTATTTCATGACTGGCTTGAGGTTGAGACGAGCTTGTGGAGGCTGAAACCCCACACATATTTCCTCCCTCACTTGCATTGCATGCATTTTACTGTTAAAACTGATGTTTTTGTCTGTATTCTGTGTATCATTGACATGATCCCTTAGGACTCTCATTTCTTCTGATGAGGATTTGATGATAGACTTTTAGGTTGAAACCTATGCATGATAACTTCTAGGAGTTCCCTGTTCAAACCTCAACCATAGGATGAATCCATGGCATGATAATAGTAGGACTTGATAGTCTCCCTCCTAGTTGAGCCATATTTTAACCCGTAGTCACCCGAACTACGTTTGCTCTGATCTTTCATATCAGATGAAAGTACGTAGGCATAGGATGCGATATCCTAGCGAGCAACCTTCCCCCGTGATCCCCCGTAGTTAGCCGAACTACGTTGACTCTGATTTCTCGTTCCAGACGGGAATACGTAGGCATAAAGCGCGATGCTTTGCCGAGTCATTTTTCTTTTCTTTTTCAGCCAGCCTTGATAGGTAGATAGATTATAACCAACCCGTCCAAGTAAACAAACAAGCGAGGATCCCGTCGAGTACGACGGACGTGAGGGGTGCTAATACCTTCCCCTTGCGTAACCGACTCCCGAACCCAGACAATGGTTGCGACGACCTTGTCTTACCCTTTTTCGTCAGGTTTTTCCGATCGTTTCCTTTCCCGCTCTGAGGGATAAATAACGAAAGGTGGCGACTCTTCTGTCATGCCGGCACCTTATTTTCGCGCAAGCGACAGCTGGCGACTCTGCTGGGGACCTTCTGGTGTTTCCCTATGCGAGTCTCGCCTTGGATTTCCTTCCTAGCTGTCTGGGACCGTCCCCAGCAGCTGGCGACTCTGCTGGGGACGCAAGCATCTAGGGACTTTTCCCATCCCTTATGTTGGGACCGTTTCCCATCCCCTGCGCGAGTCAATCCTATCGTTTGCGTGTTTGCTTGTTGGGTTGCGTTTATTTATCGCATTCTTTACTTCTCGCATTTTACTTCCAGCATTCTATTTCCCGCATTTTATTTTGATATGATTATCTGTGCTGCTGTGGGAGAGGGATGTTACTGTGAGTGAAAAGCCGGACCTGGGCTAGAGTACACACCTAGATATAGTTGCGGAGAAGTAGTAGACGAACCTGTCTGTTGAACAGGCACAGTTCCCTACGAAAATCTGCGCTCAGACGAGATTCTTGCAGAGGTGCTCCTTTCCGGTCCTGAGGATCTGAGGGGAGTCCAGACGTGAGGATTGTCGACTCTGGGGACCGATCATTTGGAAGTCAGCTAAGAGAGGCCTCTTCATGACTTGACGATGCCACTCCTTCTGGGAATCGTATTGTCACTCATGAATGTCTGTGACGCTGACGACCGCATAGGATGCCGTACCTTTGTCCGTGGATTAGGTCCATCATACCTGTGAGTGGGGTTGGGATATTGCAGGAAACTTTGACCTCCAGACTACCTGGTTTTCTTGACAGTGAATCAGTTATGTTGGGTTCTCAGTTGCAGAGATGTTCTTGATAGAGCAAGGGTTCGATCAGAGGATCTTGTCATCGGATGATTGTTTGTTCTTGATAGAGCAGGCTTTGATCAGTGGATTATTATCAGAGGTTTGTTCTGGATGGAGCAGATTTTTGAGTGGGGTCTGAGGATCTCATCAGCAGCTGTGCATTTGTTCTTGAGAGGGCAGATTTTTGATTTGGGGTCCGAAGACTTCATCAACAGATATTCCTTGATCTTGCATCCGGGGTCTTTATTATCAGGTCTTCGTTCTTGACAGAGCAGAATTTTGATCTCGATCCTACCAGATGGTTATTCACAGCAGATCAGAGCAGTGGGTTTACACCGGGGTTTCCTTTTCATCAGCGACTGTTGACATCGAATCTCCACAGCAGCCACCTGGATATATTGTTGCATACCTGCATTTTGCATTAGCTTGCATAATCATTCCATTAGCATGTGTCTGTGCTGCAGGCGCATTTCGTACCCTGATTCTGGTGTCCCGAGCAATATGAGATATCTTCTCCCATGAATGGATCCAGTCTTATCATTGCATTGACACTATGTTGGCACGTTGACACCAAAATCAGGGGTGATCTCCTGAACGTACAGACGCCCATAATTCATCTTGCATGGCAGAAGCCGGGGCTTGTTTTCTAACCTTTGTGTTTACAGGTTTGACTTAGAATCAAGCAGCTCAGATTGATGGAGCAGGTACAAGTGGAACTGGAGAAAATCCAAAGCCAGCTGGGGCAGGTCATGAATGACATACAGGCAGTGCGTCTGGACCAGCAAGTGCTCAGAGAGGAGAATCAGCAGCTGCAGAATCAGTTGAGCTTTCTCATGGGAGTGGTGAGAAGTATGCTAAATAAGGAGAGCGGTCAAGCACCCAAGGAGGAGACCAGAGTGCTTCCTCCGTTACCGTCAGTGCCACCTGTGCTGAAGCCAAGTGGACCTCATGGACCCTCTACACAGCATGAAGCTCGAGGCCTGTCTCGTCGTCAGCCGCGCCGAGCATCTCAGAATAATCCTGAAGGGTATGGTCAAAAGAAGAAGCTACTTGATAGAGCTGTAGACCCACTACCTGTGAGTTATGCCCAGCTGCTGCCGCTATTGGTTCAGAACCGAGTTCTCAAGCTTCGGACCTTAAATCCACCAGATGAGGGGTCATCAGACGTTGATCTAAGCGTGCGTTGTGATTTCCACTCAGGAGTGCCGGGGCACCATGTTGAAACATGTAAGGCTCTCCGGAATAAGATTCAGGACCTGATCGACTCGAGGACAATTAGGCTTGTGCCGGGCGGCATGAGAGCATCGGGAAAGTTTATCCCCTACCCTGCAGGAGAAGTGGATGATTCCACTCCTTTGCCTGAAGCTGAGAAAGATCTGGAATATGTCCCGCGACCTCTGGTGACTGAATCGCCTCGCTCGCAGTTCCTACCTGGATCGAGCTCAAGGACGCAAGCTCCTAAACGAGAGACCGTCACTCCTGGGCGGAAGGAATACCAGCCTCAGGATCACAAAAGGCCTCGCAGCCTCGTGGAACGAAGGAACGCTTCTCCCCATCCAGTGCCTGTGCCGTATAGCCAGATTCTTCCGATGCTGGTTCAGAATTCCTTGGTGGAACCGAAAGCTCTCAAGCCCGTGCTAGAGCCTTACACTCCAGGGTACGATCCTCATGCTCAGTGTGGCTACCATGGTGGATCTCTGGGGCATTCGACTGAAGATTGCAAGGCTTTCCAGGCGAAGGTACAACAATTGATCGACCAAGGGTGTATTTCCTTTCCAGACGGAATCTTGGTTGTGCGTAACGACCTATCAGCTGCCTGAGCTCACAGATTCAGAGGGTTGTTTCCAGGAGCCGGTGATCCAGACAGGCAGACGTCCTCAGCATTGGCAGTCCTCGGACTTTTTACCATTTTGCATTTGTAGTTTCTTTTCTGTTAGTTACTACTTGCTGTTAAACATTGTATGTTTCGAATGGTAATGATAATAAAGTGACTATGCATTTCTTCTGAATTAGTTATGTCGTTGTCACTCATTTACTGCATTGCACTGGCACTTGCATTTTATTTACTCCGATTTCTTACTATGATTAGCAATGAGCGGAGGGAGGATGATGAAACTGAATACGCATAACCGATGATCGTATTGCGTTCAGATAAAACTTTGCCGATGACGTACAAGGCATTATTTCAAATCCCCTAAACACCGGAGAGATAAGGAAGAGAATCCCTTATTAACCACTTCGAGCCGAGAAGTAGGAGTTTCTTTCGGATTTTTTAACCCTCGCATCTTAACCCGGGGCAGGGTAGTTGTCAGTCAGCTTGATCGAGCGTTCAAGTCTTAGAGAGGAGTGTTGTCCTTCGAGGACCAATCACATCATATTCCTCGCCAGAGGTCATACCTCATCAACCGCAATGGTTAAACCTCACCAATCAGGAGTGAGACAGTTATAATCCTTTCGGAGCAATCAAGACAACCAGTGTCGCACGACTCGTTCCAAAAAAGAAAAAGGTATAAGAAAGCCCGCTAAGTAAAAAGAAAAGCTAGAAAGCAAATACTTAGGCAAAAATCAGGGCATCCCGCTGGACTTCAAAAGAAAAAATCGAAAAGAACTCAAAAGGAGTCAGTCCAGGCAAAAGTTAGGGAATCAAAACAAAAGAATGAAAAAGAAAGGATTATAAAAAAGAAAAATCCTCGAACAAGGACAAAGTCGTGTAGACACCGACACCGAAAACGAAAAGGAGTAACTGTCACTCCGAAACACCTTGAGAGTTCTTTAACCAGTTGTTCCCAAATGTTTAACATACCTCTCGAAGAGGCGAGCGCTCGACCCAAGTTAACTGAACTTTAGGATCGGAGAACATCACGTAGAAGGGGCGGGTACAAATCATAATTTGAGCCGAATATCCTTTGTTTCACGAACCGTGAACCCGACCACGATACAACCCTTAAAAGACCTAATTGAGGCAGGGTTTATTCTGAGAGCGCATTACGATAAGGTTGAGTAGCCTGACTCCTTCATGATTTGCTAATCATACCCTTATTGCATTTTTCACTGATCGCATCAGCACTACGATTGAACTCTTGAGTTCATTCGTCACTCACTAGCATGACACGTAAATGAGTGACAGTACAACGTTTTCGAAATTTGCATGAACACTGCATTAAAATTACTATTCGCGAATAAACAATTTTAGTTGCAGGTTAGTAGCTGATACGAAGGAACTTCAGCAAGGAATAGTCAATCAGGACTGAATCGCCAGAGGTCTGGGTCAGAGTGGTATGCTTTGAAACCCTGTGAATCTGGGGCAATGACTTCCAGTGAGTTTGGAATCGGTTTGTCTGAGGACAAGTCCCGGAGCATCATTTGATTATGGGGCAGTTTATGCAAGCAGCGGTTGATCGGAAGCGAATCTTCTCGAGACCCAATCAGGGGCAGTTATCCGGAATCCTTGCGATTTAAGGGCAGATCCCTCCAGTGTTCGATCAGAGCATGATTGAGTCGCTCGTCGCTCGTTCAGGGGTAAACTACTGCAGAGATGTCGAAGCCGACCATGCTGAAAGTTGATTAGTTGAGGATGAATCCTCCCGTGGTGCAGATGCTGGGGCAAGCCCTCTGAAGATTGTCTTGTTTCCAGAATGATTTATTCCCAAAGGTCGGATTGGGGCAAGTTGGACTGCGCTGGGGCAAGTTGTTCAGATGAGTTTGTTCACCCTAGCAAGAATTGAGTATCGGGGAATCGTGCCATTACCCCGTCAAAACCTGAACCTTCTGAAGAAGCCATGCGGTCATTGGGTTGCTATCCTACAGCATAACCTGTTACTTGACTCCATGATTGGTAGCCTGTATTCCCTGTGTTGGCATTGTTGAATCAGGATTGTTTCTCCGCAGAGATGTACGGTTTGAGGTTGTTCCCCTGTACAGTGCGAGACTGCAGCAGATTAAGATGGCGTTTACCCCTCGTCAGATTAGGGTCAAGATTACCCTCGGCAGACCAGGATTGATATCCCCGAAGCGGAGCGAGTCCTCCTTCTCCGGCAGAGTTCAGTAGTCTCTCCTCCGCGGAATCAGAATCAGATAGTGAGCATTGATATGTCTTCCCCAGGTAGAGGTGATTCTCTTCCCCAAGCAGACGCATCCAGAAGGAACGTCACCTCATCAGCTGAGTCCAGCACTGAAGCATGATTGATTTTCCCCCGCACTGGGTCACAAGTGCAGACATCATAGAAGTGTTCGGGTGCCGAAGCTCGTGTTTTCCCCAGTAAAGTCGCTGAAGCATGATTGATTTTCCCCCAGCACCGGGTCACAAGTGCAGGATTCGCAAGAAGCTAGCCGTATACCGAAGTATGCAGTAACTGATAGTGCCAGACTGAAGTCTCCAGTGGAATTGAGATTCCTCACCAGAATCAGGCTCTCTCCTGAAGATGGACGATTCCTTCTTCCCCAGTAGAGTGTTGGGACAGCTGATGTTGTATTCCCCGGCAGAGTTGTACTCTCCCCGAAGTCAGGTGATCCTTTCCTCCCCAGCGGAATTGAAGTTCCCCATCAGGGTTGCCCTCTTCAGTGAAGTAGAATGATTTCTCTCCCCGGTTGAGTCCGCAGAAAAGCAGAATCCTTGGAGGTTGATCAGATCATGATTAATTCTCCCCAGCAGAGCATGGAGCAGCCGATGCTGTATTTCCCCCAGAGTCGTACTCTATCCAGCGAAGCAGAACGATTTCTCCTTCCTCAGCCGAGTTTGCAGATGCCCAAGAGAGCCGAGACCTTGGAAGTTGATCGGATCATGATTGGTTTCTCCCCGGTGGAGTGTTGAGCAGCTAAAGTTGGCTCCCCACAGAGCGGTCATCCCCAGAAGAGTAGCCGAGACGGCCGCACAGTTCATTCTCGCGATTGATATCAGCAGATCCAAGTGCTCGTAGAGCTTCGTTCCCCTGCAGCAGTCAACTGAAGTTGTTTGCCATACAGCAATTCGCGGAAGATCAATTCCCCAGACAGAGCCCGATTGATATTGACGTGTTCACCATCTCCTCGGCAGGATGATTCCTCTACCTGAGTGGTTCTTTCTCCTTGACAGGAAGATTTCCCCCCTTCGGCATTTATTTTGCCGATGGGATCGCATCATTGTGCATGATTGCATAGCATTGTGCATGGCTGCATGGCATTTAACACTGCATAGCATCTGACGTTGCAACAACGTTGTGCATGATTGCATGGCATTTAGCATTTTCGCATATCATTCCCACCGTGTGGGGCATAGCGCAGAAGCATACGCATCATAAGCATGACCTAGGTCATTATCATCCTTATTGTACAGGTGTACTACCGAAAGACCGGTTGCCCAGGACGATTCCTGATATTCTCTCCAACAAGGTCGCTCTCTTAAGATGATTCTAAAAGACCCCGGTGGGATCCCCGCAGTCGCTCACTCAAGATGATTTTTGAGACCCCCAGCGGAGCCTTCAGTTCGAGATGATTCTCAAATCCCTCAGCAGAGCCGTTTGCTTAAGATGACTCTTAAGACCTCAGTACAGGTTCCCGAATGGTTTGCTCAGGATGATTCGTGAGCTCCCCAGTAGCGCCTCCAGCAAAAGTTGCCCAGGAAGATTCCTGGAATCCCCAACAGAGTGGAGGTCTTTTCCCCAGCAGGTGGTTGGCATTTCCCCAGCAGCAGGCAGGTAGATTGATATCCCCAGCCAAGCACAGTCATGATTGGCAGATGGAATGTTTCCCCAGGCGGATCCCGAAGGATGGTCCAGCAAGCTGAAGTTTGTTTATCCCGCAAGTTTGAGAACTTAATGACATGAGTGTCTTGTAGCCTGACGGCTATGTTCCCCAGAAGGGTCATTTCCCAAAAAAGTCGTTCAGGGCATTTATCGCTTTCCCCGTGCAGAAGTACTTGCTCCCTAGTAAAGTTGGTAGGAATCGTCTGAGTGTGCTCTTTCGTTTTTCTCCAGCAGTTGTTGAAGTCGTTTGGGTGAACTCTCTCGTCTTTCTGCAGCAGAGTCTACAAGGTTGTTCGGGTGAACCCTTCTTCCTTTTCCCCAGTGAGTCGTCAGGATTATTTGGGTGAACCCTCATTCCTCTCTCCTCAACAGAGTTGTTAACGTGATGATTATGTCCGGTGACCCGACATGTTTGCTTTTAATTAGCAACGATTTGACAGGATGTCAAGTGAGTAGCAGCATGATATGTCTGCTCCAATAACGATGTCTAATCTGAAGATGGATTTCATAAGCGCCAGAAGGCGATATCAGAAGGTTCCTGTGAAGCCAGATTTCCGTGTGGATGAAGCAACGGGTGGCTGAAGACAAGGTTCCAGGGTTGTAGATACAACAGAGTGATCCGTGTGAGTCTGAAGACCAGGTCAGTTATCCTGAGGTGATGATTGATCGCGATCAAGTGAATGATACGTCTTCTGATTGAAGTCGAAGATGTTTCTCCAGCTGAAGCGGAGTTTTGCCTGTAGGCAAAGCGTTTGAATCCCCGTGGGGTCATGAGTGGCTCAGGATACCATTTCTCTGACTAAAGTCACAGATTTCTTAAGCTGAAGCGAAGGTGCCTAAGGGCAAGGTTATCCCCCAAGGTCATGAAGGACCTAGGATTCATTATTCGGGCTGAAGGCCGAAGTATATCCCTGACTGAAGTCTCGGATGCTCTATAGCAGAGGTGGAGTTGCCTGAAGGCAGATCCATGTATCCTTGAAGGCCAAGGATCATTTTCTTCAGACTGAAGTCGAAGATACCTCCTGCAGAGTTGCCATCCTTGGAGGCCAAGGATGCTTATCTTCAGAAGTACTTGAAGATCTTTGCTAGCTGAAGCTGGAAGCGGCCAGGGGCCAGGGTTTCATCTATCTTCATAAGTGCTTGAAGATCTTTTCTAGCTGAAGCTGGAAGTGGCCAGGGGCCAGGGTTTCATATATCTTTAATGTTGAAGTTCTACGGCGGGCAGTGTGCAGCAGTATTCCGATATTCGTCATGGTTCTGAGGGTGAACCCCAGATCAGAGTGTGCTCGGTTAAGTCTCTCCTTCCCAGCGGAGTAGCTTCAGGTATGTAAGTGTACTTTTTTGTTCCATTCACCAGGGGTGAACCCCAGGTCAGATTATGTTTGTTTCAGGCAGCGAGGTTGGATGTTTGTTTGACGGCAATGTCAGATTCCTTAAATCCCCAGCAGAATGATGTTTGTTTCCGGCGGCGACGTCAGATCAGTATCTCTCCAGCTAGTTGTTGAGCAGCTAGTATTGCAGCGTTCAAAGGTTTGTTCCCCGCAGAGTACCGTGTGCTCGTGCAGTTGGCAAATTTTCGGGTTTACCGATATTCAACCGTCTCGTACCTTGATTGGTTGAAAGCCGTTCGCTTCTCACCCAGTCAGGTTCAAGCCGTTTGAATAGGGGCAGCTGTTGCACCCCAAAATTTGACCAACCCTTATTTGTTCATTGAATGTTTGAAAGTTGATACCTTCATCAGAAGGTTCAAGAGATCCCCAGAGAAGTGGGTTGAAACCAGGGTTGTGTGCTTCACAGTTTGAAAGTTGTGGGTGCTCCTCAGATGATTCTGAGACTTGGAGAATGAACTTGATGTTTTGAGAAAGCCTATGAGATGTCTTGATAGCCATCATGAAGCCCAGAGAGGTCATTGAGCAAGAATTCAGAAGATTCAACCATGAGTGATAGAATTAGGGTTTTGACTGGGTCAACCCTAGATCAGCTGAAGATTTGGAGAAGGTTGAGACTTAATCCAAGGGCCATGAGATCATGGAATGATGCATAGAGATGTTATAAAGATGATTCCTAGACCAACTCATCATGATTGAGGAGTTTGAGAAGTTTCAAGTCAGGGTTCCCAAGGATTGTCAGTGGAAAAACCCTAATTTGATCCCTATCTTCCAGGCAGTTTTAGCACTAGATGTGTTTGATATCTCATTTTCCCCACAACATGAATGTTGTAGAGCTTGTTCTAAGCTTTAATTTGAGTGGTGGAAGTCCTTGATAGGAGTTACAGAGCTCAAGTTATGGTTTTGACAAATTACAGGTCAGTTGATGTGTGTGAATCTGGGTCCTTGAAAGTCACCCAACTTCCAGACAACTTTTGCCCTAGTAGGATGATTCCTATGGTTTCTTGGTCAACATGAATGTTGAAGAGGATCTTCTTAGCTTTAATTTGAGTGGTAGAAGTCCTTGATTGGATTTGTGGAACTCAAGTTATGGTTTGAACAAGGCAGGGGTATTTTGGTCATTTGTCAGTTATAGGTCATTTTAACCAATGCCTAAAACTCCTATTTCCAAGCCTCAAATGGAAAAACTTAAAACATGAAAGTTGCTCAAAATGTGATTTTAAGTCTAGAAAGAAGGTCACAAATTGTTGAAAAAGCTCATAGCACAAGATTCCATGATTGGTCAAAAATGAACTAAAAATGACTTATAACTTTGAAAAGTTGAAATTGAAAAGTGATTTGGGAGATCTACAAATCCAAAATAGGTCATCCAATATATCATTTTGATTGGAAAAACCATTTTGAGAAGATTGGTTTAAGTAGAATTTTCATTTGAGGCTTAAAAAATGTGGTTCCTTTGGAAATTAGTTACTTGAAAAAGGAGGCAATGTTAAAAAACCCTACATAAGCAACAAATGCACTTGTTTTCACTTATCCTCATTCAATAACTCATGTAAGGAGAATTTGAGACCAAAATAACAAGGCATGGCATATGAGATGAGATAACCACTTTGGAATATCATGGAACTTTCAAGAAACTTCCACACCATTCTAGATGATTCTAGAAGCATCCAATGATTAATATTTAAAGAGGGCATCAAGGAGTGTTAGAGGTTGGTGAAAGTTGGAATCAAGTCAGAGAAGAGAGAAGGAGAGATAGCCATTGAAGCCATTCCTTCAACTTGAAGCAACTCAAGAATTCTTCCATTACAAGTCTTCTCCTTCAAGAATTGTGCAAACAGAAGGTTAACCATCATCAAAGGATCATCCTGAAGGATTTGCAAGCTTGGAATCGTGCTCAAGCATCATACACCATAGTTCCTTGACAGGTTCTTTCTCCTCTCTTTTTCACCATAATTATGCATAGATGGTTTAGATTCTAGGTGTATAATTGATGTATTAGGGTAGAGGATTAATTCTAGAAAGCTAGGGCACGATCCATGATGGTTTGTAACAGGTGCATGATTCTTTAAGTTTCAAGAACTATCTGTTTAAAGAGTTTTAGGCAGCATGAATTGGTTTAGAATCATCAGGATAACATCAAGAACATCTGTGGATCATTATGCTGAAGTTTAATCTAGGTTGATATCAGTTGAAATTCATAACCGTGTTTGTACCATGATCTTCAAGGCTTCTGTTTGGATTATCCACGAGGAGTTAAGAGAAAGTGAACGTAGGGTTGTGTAGGGCTTGAGACGTAGATGATTTTCCATGTTGGAGTCGTGTGGAGCCGTGGCCTGTAGAGGGAGCTAGAGGAGCTCGAGTTTGTGCGCATGGCGTGAGGGTTCTGCAAAACCCTAGTTTAATGAAGACGACGAGGGAGCGCCGTTGGATTAAGTCCAATGTTTGACATTTTATCCCAATCTAATGGCTGAGATCGCGTCTGAAGACTGGAGGGAAGATTTGAATTTTAATCCAAACGCTGCGTTTCATTTAGAGGGCGCTGGGCCCAGTCTTCTATTCCCACCCCCCTTTATTTCTGGCCCACTATTTTTTAACTGGCGCGTATTGCTTTTCAGACCCCCCCCTACCCTTTATTCATTTAATTTCTTTTATTATTTTCTTTTAATATTTTCTGTTTTTGAATAATTCATTAAAAATAGTTAAAAAATGATTTTTAATTTCTTCTTTTTTCTATGAGTAGATTAAAATGAGTAGAAAATTATAAAAATAAAATTGAGATTTTATTTTTATGTTTGATATTTTTAGTAGATTTTCCAATTAAATAGCTATTTAATTGTTTCATTTTGGTATTTGATTTTGTAGGAATTGTTTTAGTACTTTCCATTAATCTTTTTTACCCATTCTTTTTGGTGCAATTAGATGATTAGTCATACTTCCCCATAGGATTTTTTCTAGATTTTTTAGAATTGATCTTGATTAGTTTAATTAGGGTTGACTTAGGATAGTCTAATTAGGGTTTAGAATTGTGCATAGGTGATGATTCCTTTCTTTGATTGAGTTTTATCTTGATTTTTAGGTAGAAACCTTTGTAGATGTTATGAGTAGGTGTTGAGGACCCTTATGAATATTTGTTAAATTTTTCCCCATTAGTTTAGTATTTTTAGGCATTTTCTGAAGTTGCCTGATAATGTGATTTGTTCAGTGGGTTGTCTGTTCATCTGTGGGGTTCTTTCTGAGGAATTTGATGAAGGGCTTGGGTTGCCTTGAGGATATTGATGGAGAGCACCATGAGGGGAAGCTTGTAGATCAAGATGCAGAGACCCAGAGCTTGGCTGATGCCCTGTTGGTGAGGTTTGAGAGCCTGAAGTTTGAAGGAAGTTCATGGTACTTTCCTGAGGAAGGCACTATGAATGACTTTCATCCTTCCTTCTCACCTCCTTCTCAAGTATCCAATGATGTTGGAGCCAACTTGTGAGTTTAATTTCTCCTGAGGAGGAATGTAAACTGATCACATGTTGTTGAGCCACATGGGATACAACTCCTAAGTGGAAGCCTCCTAGTACTTTCCTGAGGAAGGTCCTATGGGTCTATTCACTTAGTTCCACTAGTTGATCTAGGATTTCTTAAGTATCCAATGATGTTGGAGCCAACTTGTGAGTTTAATTTCTCCTGAGGAGGAATGTAAACTGATCACATGTTGTTGAGCCACATGGGATACGACTCCTAAGTGGAAGCCTCCTAGTACTTTCCTGAGGAAGGTCCTATGGGTCTATTCACTTAGCTCCACTAGTTCAGATAGGATTTCCTAAATATCCAGTGATGTTGGAGCCTGCTTGTGAGTTTAATCACTCCTGAGGAGGGATGTAAACTGATCACAGTGGTTGAGCCACATAGGGTATGATTCCTGAGTATACACCTCTTAGTGTTCTCCTGAGGAAGACACTATGAGCTTGCTTGCTTAGCTCCCTTTCTTTGGTAAGCTTATTCCGAAGCTTGAAGACTGGGAATGATTTCTCCTGCCTAGGGTTCTGCTTGAGAGTTTTGCTTAGGTTTGTTTAGATCCTGTGATTAGGGTTAGGGTTAGAGAATAGATGATTCTTTCTCATGTGAGTTTTGTTTGCCTGATGGTACTTCATTTCCTTTATCTGTATGATTGCAGTTTACTGTTTTGCTTGATAGCATGTTGTTGATTTTCAGTATGATTACTGTTATTTCATGACTGGCTTGAGGTTGAGACGAGCTTGTGGAGGCTGAAACCCCACACATATTTCCTCCCTCACTTGCATTGCATGCATTTTACTGTTAAAACTGATGTTTTTGTCTGTATTCTGTGTATCATTGACATGATCCCTTAGGACTCTCATTTCTTCTGATGAGGATTTGATGATAGACTTTTAGGTTGAAACCTATGCATGATAACTTCTAGGAGTTCCCTGTTCAAACCTCAACCATAGGATGAATCCATGGCATGATAATAGTAGGACTTGATAGTCTCCCTCCTAGTTGAGCCATATTTTAACCCGTAGTCACCCGAACTACGTTTGCTCTGATCTTTCATATCAGATGAAAGTACGTAGGCATAGGATGCGATATCCTAGCGAGCAACCTTCCCCCGTGATCCCCCGTAGTTAGCCGAACTACGTTGACTCTGATTTCTCGTTCCAGACGGGAATACGTAGGCATAAAGCGCGATGCTTTGCCGAGTCATTTTTCTTTTCTTTTTCAGCCAGCCTTGATAGGTAGATAGATTATAACCAACCCGTCCAAGTAAACAAACAAGCGAGGATCCCGTCGAGTACGACGGACGTGAGGGGTGCTAATACCTTCCCCTTGCGTAACCGACTCCCGAACCCAGACAATGGTTGC
The DNA here is from genome assembly GCA_963859935.3 of Lathyrus sativus. Lineage (NCBI taxonomy): Eukaryota > Viridiplantae > Streptophyta > Magnoliopsida > Fabales > Fabaceae > Lathyrus > Lathyrus sativus. Next base: position 349,977,244 of record OZ012739.1, on the reverse strand, counting down.
GACGACCTTGTCTTACCCTTTTTCGTCAGGTTTTTCCGATCGTTTCCTTTCCCGCTCTGAGGGATAAATAACGAAAGGTGGCGACTCTTCTGTCATGCCGGCACCTTATTTTCGCGCAAGCGACAGCAAGCTTCATATAAATACCAAAGATGAAATCCTAGACAGGAAGATCAATCCTCAACAGCCAAGCCTTAGAGTTCTCTCTCTTTTCAGAAACTCCATTTCTTCGAACCTCACTTAAAAAAGCTTTTCTTTCCATTTAACTGCATCATTCATCTTCCTCAAAGTCCCTAGGAGCAAAAGGAGAAGTTTGAAGAGTTGTTTGCACGTGGAGATAGAGGTTACAAAAGCTCCATTAGGGTAACTTTCTCCTTTCTTTTTCTCACCTTTTTAACACATGTTTAGACTTGTATTTGTGATGTTTACAGTTCTAGGAACATGAGAAACATTTTGATATGGTTGTTGTTCAATTTTAAGTAAGTTTAGTTTGGTGTGTCTTTTTTCGTGTTGATTTTTCATGTTTGTATAGTGATCAAATGAAAGAAATAATGTCGTTTTTAGAACCAACATGAAAAATCCTTGAGGAAAATGCCAAAGTTTCTACATTTCGTTGAGGTCTAAGGTCACAGCTCTGGTGGGTTTCCCGAAGAAGACGACTGGAGTTTTGCTCCAGTGTCTAGGGTTTTATTTACATGGCCAGGGTCTGATTCCTTTGACTTTTCCTGCGTGGCTGGCCATGTGGCACAAGTAAGCGCCACCTCATTTAATGAGTGTTACACGTGTTCTTTTTTGCTCCAGGTTGTAGCTTCTTTTTTTGTACACTTGATCATAGGCCATACGTTTTTGCTTCCTGCACTCCTCTTTTCTAAGCCCATCAGCGTGTGTTTTGTTTTTAGTTCATTTCAAATTTCTGATACACCCCCCCTTACACTTTATTTTACATTTTCATTTTATTTTTTTACCTTCAACATCTTATTCTATTTAAATATCTTATAAACACCCAAAAGTTCTACAAAATTCGTTTTAAAACTTTTTGATGCCTTGACTTATTTTTCATGATTTTTATTTATTTTTATCATTTATTTTCATATTTTATTTAAATCATTTGTTATAATGAGCTTACCAAAACACTCTTGGATTAGGGTTTTTCATTTGAGTGCCTTTCACAAGTTTTCTTGACCTGTTCTTTTCAGTATGTTGTTACATATATTTGAAGGAGTCTTGGGTATTTTCAGTGACCATAAATGTTGTTGTTTGATTAGACTTTTGGCTTGGTTTTGAGTACTCGATTCATTTTTGCATTATGAGCTTGTTAGTAGCATTTGAGGGAGTTTTTGTATCCATCTCGTTGTGAGTTTTTGCACATGTATTCTTGACTGTTTTAGCATGACTTAAAGCTTGGAGTTGGATTTTATTGGACTATCTTGATATTTTTGGTTGATACCTCTACTTAGGGTTTATTTTGAGCATGTTATGGTGTTTGCTTTGACCTAGTTTTTAGGCATGTTTTTTTTAGTGTTTTTCTTGATTGAATATGTGTTTATGTGTGGTTTGAAAACTTGTTTTAGCTTCTAACTTCTTGAGTTAAAAGTGTTCTTTCTTTCCCATTTGAGCTTCCATACATGCCTTGTTTGTTTGAGTTGTTTCATGATGTTTTGGTTTGGCTTTTGTTCATTCCTTGTTGAAGTTCATGTTTGTGCTTCTATCGACATCCTAATATTGAATATGAGCTTTATTAGATGTGTATGCTACTGCGCATTTGGTTCTTGAGTTGTAACTTCCATGATTGAATCATTATTTGCACTTGTCTTTGTGTGATTAAGTTTGTAGCAAGTATGCTTGTTATTTTGGTGTGTGTTTGATATATTTCTGATATCTTCCTAATTGTTTGAGCATGTTGAAGATAACATGATATAGCTACTACCTTTCTTGGATTGTCATTTCATTTGAGCTCTTTAGCTTTGATACTTTGATTTCCATCATCCTTACTTTAAAGCTTATCATTTAAACATTTGTTGTTACAAGTTGTCTGTCCCTTATTCCAAAGGAAAGGTTTTCACTTTGACTGGTAAGTCATGTCTTTAGGATAGTTTAAACCCCTCCTTGTTTCCTTCATGACCTTGTTAGAGTCATTTTCCTTTCCCAATTTAACTTTAGGTTAGGGTTTGTAAACCCTATGTGAGTACTATTGTTATAAGTACTCACCTTTCTTCCTTGTCCTTGTTAGGGCTATTTTGTCTTGTAACTTAGAATTTAGGTAGAGTTCGTAAACTCTATATGAGTATCATGGTTATAGATATTCACTTTCCCCTTTGGCTTTAGTTAAAGTCAACCTTAGTTAGTTTTCAACTTAGATTTAGAGATTTGGTTAGCTCTGTGTAAGTATCATGGTTATGGATACTTACTCCCCTTTGGAACCTTGATCGTTATCAAGGGTTCCTCATCCCTAGTTAGGTGAACTACGGTTGCTCTGATTCCATCCTAGTTAGGATACGTAGACACGAGATGTGATGTCTTGGCGAGCATACTTAGTATATATACCCTAGGTCTTTACCTTAGCATCTTTTCTTTAGCAAGCAAACTATAATATAACACAATTAATTACAAGAGGTTCATGTTGAGTACTACCGATACTTAGGATGCTAACACCTTCCCTAGGTATAACCAACTCCCGAACCTTAGATCTCTAGTTGTGTTGTTACGTAGCGCACTTAGGGTTTTCTTCGATCTTTACCCTTTCCTTTGGATAAATCAAAGCTCGGTGGTGAACTTCAAGATTTGTGGTTCTAGTTAACTAATAGCTTGATATTCGACTCTCACCGCAACGGAAATGGCGACTTCACTGGGGAATTCTCCCCTAAGAGGGTTAAGCCCACCTTGTTTGTATTTGTGTCTGTTATATGTTTGATTGCCTATATATCTGTATATTTGTAAATATTTGTACATATATCTGTTGTGCTTGGGTTCTTCTATATGCAGGGTGGTTACCTTGAGTGGTGAGATAAGTCCTTACCCAGACTTGAGAGTACAGATATAATAGGATTGTGGTATAATCAATAGTTAGTTGTTGGGAGTAGTCCTAACATGTCTAACATATGATAACCACACTCAGTGCAGGCCCCTTTGGGATTACTGATGTCTGATACGAGTAGTCGTATTGGCATTACTTTTTCCGACCTGGGAGTCCGTGAAGCTGAGGATCTTTAGTTACCCTTCACCCCTTTTTACCTTTTAGGATGTAGTGCAGTGATTATCCAATTGTATACCTATGATGGTTGTCATGCGATACTACACTCAAATGAGTTTATCTTAAAAATATTTTTAGCCCACGAGTAGTCTTGTAAGCTGATAATATCTGAAAGATTTATCAATGACTCTTGGAACTTGTTAGAACCCGCCGTGCAGGAACATACCCATAGTACACACCTGTTGGGATGGTTAGACCATGACTCCATGCTTGTGATCTCCAGACCTAGGCCCTTGTTTGTTTGTCTGTACATGTGTGTAAATATGTGTATACGTGTGTTTGTGCATTGCATTCCATCCTCGCATACATCGTCATTTAGTTTCGAGGAATTCAGTTGTGTTTCCTTTGCAAAAATCTTAGGTATCATGGATATTGGGAAGAGGAACACTAAGAAGTTCAATTTCAAGAAACTTGAGTTGACAGAACTTAGAAAGTGGAGCCTTGGTGACATCTCTAATGATTTCAGAAAACGCCATGGAAGACTGTTGAGCATTGTCAAGACCAGAATGGAAGAGGGAGTTCTTGATACTCTTGTGAAATTTTATGACCCCTTCTATCATTGCTTTACTTTCCCCAACTATTAGTTAGTCCTAACTTTGGAGGAGTATTCTTATTGGATTGGCCTACCAATATTGGATAAGGAGCCTTTCAGTGGTTTAGAGAAGATTTCATCACCTAAGGATATTGCAGATTCCATTCACTTGGAGATGTCTGAAGTCAAAGATAACCTTACTATTAAGGGAGGGATCAAAATCTTGCCCTATAAATTCCTGATAGAGAAAGCTTTCTTCTTGGCTAAGATGAACAGTTTTGATGCCTTTGAAGATACCATTGCACTACTTATCTATGGGTTGGTTTTGTTCCTTAATATTGAAGAGTTTGTGGACGTCAATGCCATTCGGATTTTTCTAAGTAGAAACCCTGTGCCTACATTCCTTAGTGACACTTATCACTCTATTCATCACAGGACCCTTAAGGGATGTGGGACCATTCTGTGTTGTGCTCCTCTACTTTATAAGTGGTTTATTTCGCACTTACCTCAGACTGAGCTTTTCAAAGAAAATTGAAACAAGCTTCGATGGTCTCAAAGTCTTATGTCTCTCACTCACACTGATGTACATTGGTATGATCCATCTTACGATAAAGGAGTTATCAGTGATAGTTATGGTTCTTTTCCTAACGTACCTCTTCTTGGTATTATAGGGGGAATTAACTATAACCCTATTCTAGGAAGGCGTCAATTTGGGTTCTCTATGAAAGAAAAGCCTAGCAACATCCTATTGTCTGGTTTCTTTTATCTTGATGAGGAGGCTAAGGAGGAAACTAAGGATCAAGTTTTATGTCCTTGGAGAATAATTTATAAGAGGACCAAGGATGATTTAGGAAAGAGGAATTGCATAGCTCTTGAGCCTTTCATTAAGTGGGTTCGATCTCGAGCTCGTGACCTAAAGATGCCATATCTCCTCGAGAAGCCTTCACAACCCATTGTTGCATCGTCATCAGCCATTATAAAGGAATACCAAGAAACATTGGCAAGGATGAAGCTAGAGCAATACACATGGTAAGGAAAGTACCGTGCTATTTATGTTGAGAAAATGGAGATGAAGAAACAATTGAAGAAGAAGGATGATTTGATCGAGCTACTCGAGAGGCGTGTTATAGGGAGGCATGTTGTGCAGGAGAATTTATTTTTCTCTAGCACACAACCAGTTCCCAGTACTCATGAGTATTCAGATGTTCCTCCAACATCTGGTGCTTGGAAAGGGATTGTTGACAAGCTTGTGTTTGAGAACACCGAGTTGCAAAAGCAGAAAAGGATGCATAGGATATGACCCTTTTAGATAGGATCTTTTGCTACCTTTTGGGCTATTTGGCTTTCTTTTGTATTTTGAGTTTCTTGTTTGAACTTCAAAGTTGTAACCTTTCCCATTATTAATGAACTGAAGTTTTGTTTAAAAGTGTTTCTTGTTGCAATTTACATCTTGAGTTCCATAAAACCAATTGCATCCGCATTGTATTCGTGTTTCACTAACCATTAAAGGAATTTAAATTTGTTTTGCAGACATTATAGAATGGATATTGAAAAAAGATTAACTTCAAAATATACATTCCAAAGTCCAAGATTAGAAGATCTGAGGAAGCTAAGAGGTTTAGTAAAATATCCATTGGCATTCAGAGACAAGTATGGAAGTGTGTTGTCATTGCTAAGACTTCAAGTGGATGAAGAGATGCTGATAGCGATGGTGCAGTTCTACAATCTAATTTATCATTGCTTCACGTTTCTAAATTACCGACTACTGCCAACATTGGAGGAATATTCTGCACTGATGGGATTAGGCGTCACTCCTAAACCGATTTCTGGAAGAGAAGGGACTCCTAGTGAAAGGGTTACTGCAGAGGCTACGCATTTAGAGCTGACTGAGGTGCAGTCTCACATGACTGTCAAAGGAGATTTCTATGGATTACCAGTTGTGTTATTATTTGAAAAATCTCAGTATTATGCTGAGTCGAAGAATTTAGAAGCATTCGATGCCATCTTAGAATTTTTAATCTATGGACTCTTTTTATTTCCAACTGCTGATGATTTTGTTGATGAGAGTTGTTGCACCCCAAAATTTGCCTAACCTTTCTTTACCTAGCTATTGTTTCATTGCATGCCTAGCATTAGCATTTTGCATATCATTATCCATACACATGGTATCAAGGGAGGTGTTCTCATCAAGAAGAGGCTACAAAAGGTCTTAGCCTAATCAAGAGGTTGTATTCAAGTTGTTCAAGAGCCTATCACCATAAGAAAAGTCAAAGAGTTGAAGGTGGACACAAATGTGCATATCTCCTAACTTGAAGTTCATGGGAGATCATCAGATGATTTTGAATCCATGGAGGTGGGTTTAAAGCATTAATAAAGCTCATGGGATGTCTTGAGAGTCATTATGGAGTTTGGATAAGCCATCATTCAAAGTACAAGAAGTCACAGCCAAAGGTGGTGCAGTTAAGGTTTTCATCTGGTTAACCCTCAGTCAACTGTGAAATTGGAGGAGGTTAAGACTCAATTCCAGGCAACTATGATTGTGTAATGTTGTGTTGAGATATGTCATAGGTCATTTCAAGATCAATTCATCAATATTAAAGAGTGTGAGAAGTTATTGAGCTAGGGTTTCTAAGCTTGACAGTGTAAAATCCCCTAGTTTAGTGTCTAACTTCAAGACCACATAACTCAAGATGCAAGTCTCATCTCATCTTGACTCCAGCATGAGACATGTAGAGCATGTTCATAGCTTTATTTTTAGTACTAGAAGTCCTTGATAGGATTTATAGTACTCAAGTTATGAAGCAGACAAGTTACAAGTCATCAGATGAATGTGATTTTGGTCCATGAAAGTCAACCAACTTCCAAGACATTTTTGGCCTAGAAGGATGTCTCTCCTCATCTTGACCCAAACATAAGAGATGTTCCTTATCATCTTAGCTTTCCAAAAAGTCCTAGAGGTCCTCATTTGGATTTGTAGATCTCAAGATATGAAGCTTGAAAGGCAGGGGTATTTTGGGAAACTTTGATTATAGGTCACTTTTGATTATAGGTCAATTTCACCACTTTGCACATCGCAAATGAAAATATTTCCAATTTGAAAGTTGCTCCAAATGGGGTCATTTGCTCAACCAAACATCAAGGCATCATGGAATTGTCTTGGAAAAGAGAATGCTTGAAGAAATTTCCATGGAAGAAAGCTTTGAAAGGGCTAGTTTGGATCCAATTCAAATTAAACCAGTTCATGGCATATGTGTGCATATTTTGAGTGCCTTAAATGTTCTAAGAACAATGCCAATACCATAAACCAATTTTGAGGTCATTTACATGGCAAAATTCAAGATTACTTCACTTTGAAGTAACATAACCAAAATTCACCATTGATCCAATTCCAAGGGGTTAATCTCATCCATTCATGTTCCTTGCATCATAGGCAATTGGTGTGAAGCAATTTGCAACATCTTGAGCTCTATTTTCATGAAAATCACCAAGCTTCAAATGAAAAACTTGGATTTTCCATTGGACCTCCATGGGCTGCTATTGGGCCTCAAACTCATCCAAGTCCATTCCATATAAGCATATCGTCATTCACAACAGAAAATAACTGATTTTGGAGGGAGAACTAACTGAATTCAGTTGAGAAAAATTGGTGATCAAGTGATTTTCGATTTTGGGATTTCCTCCATTTTCAAGCCAAATTGAGGTTGCAGATAGCTAGAGGAAGATCCAAGGAGTGTTTCTGGGCAGTTATCTTGAAGGATTCGTGGCCATTGGAGGTGTTGTGCAAGCTTTCAACCAGGTATGTAAAATTCACCATAGCACCCTGTTTAAAGATCTTTATCACACCATTGTCACTGATTCATGCTCCCCTAGATGTGTATATCATTTTAGGATAAGATTGGTGAGTAATTATGACACTTCTTGATTCGACCTTCAAAGTTGTAGCTTTCGATTAGGCTTATTTATAGGTTAAAAATGAAAAAGAAACATGCCATGTTGATGTACATAGAGAGACGATCAGTTTGGTATATAAAATTGTGCATTTTGGTTCAGTCATGACCCTCCTTCTCCAGCGAACCAGCCAGAGAAGATGACCGGAAAATCCCCCCACCGTCTGGTTCAATTCCCACCTTTTTATGTTTAAATGCCATTGCTTGCGTGTCCTCCCTGTAGTCCTTAAATATGTGGACTGGTATTAGAGATGGAAGGCCACGGTTGCAGTTTCATTTGTGTTCAAATGCAAGCGCCTGCGTGTCATCACGATGGCCTTAGGATCAGTTGGATGAGAGTGAAACAGATGGCTAGGATTAGTCCCCGCGCGTTGAACTTTGACTGCCCAAACGTACACACCATACATTGTGTTTCATTTAAATGTTTTAGTTGGACTGGGCTGAGTTCTTATCCACACCCCCTGCATGACAAGCCCAAATAATTACACGTGAAGCCATTACTAATCACACCACTGATTTGTCAATTTCTTTTCTTTTTCCTTTATTTGTCATTTTAATATCTGTTTACTTTTAATCCATCAAAAATAGTATAATGCTTCCAAAATTCACGAAATTGTTTTCCAAGATCCCTCAGCAAGTTATTTGATTTTTCAAATTGTTGGATTGATTTTTAGATCATTTTTCAATTTAATGTGAATTTCCCATGATTGGTTGTTTTTAAATGTGAAACATATACATGTTTACTTCTTGAATTTCATTTCCTATTCAAAGCATCAAATAAACTTCTGATTTTTTGTGTGATGATTCTAAACACGTTGATTGATTTCTAGGTATTTTGGTTCTGATTTTTAGATGTCATTTAGTTAGGGTTTGAAGTATATATTTAGCACCCTTACCCTTTGCCTTATCCATAGAACACCTTAAGGTTTTGCATTCTGTTAGCATACTTAGGCTTGGAGTCAGGCTCTCATATTTTAAACATAGCTTCCTAACATTGTAAGAGATATTTTTGCATTATAAGTGATATTTTTGCAATCCTTAGGCACCCAATCTTTTCATGTTCCCATAGTACATAGGTTGAAGCCTTTGTGGGTTAATTTTCAAGTCATTATCATGTCCATAGCTTGATTAGGATAAACTTCCTTTAGAGCTTAATTATTAGTGTTCCTTAGAAGCTTTTAAGTGATTGGTTTCTCTTCCTTATGTGATTCCTTTGCTTTGCTTTGCCTTACTTTATCCCCTCTATCTCCACATCTCCTTATCCTATGATTTAGGGTTCCCATTTGTGAGAGCCTGATTCTTCCTTTGGATGAATTAAAGTGCATTCCATGAATGGTAGAACTCTTGAGGATATATCTTGAAGATTTTAGTTGAGTGTCATGGTGGGTTCCTTTGGTTCACACCATGCTTCCCATCATCATTCCATCCTCTTTGTCCATTAATATTAGGATCCCTCTTGTGAGAGTTTGGTTCTTCCTTTGGAAGAATTAAAGTGCATTCCATGAGAGGTCTGAGCCTTTAAGGACTTCTGTGTTGATACACATTAACCTAATACCCTAGATGTTCATTAGGTTCCACCTCAATCATTCTCTTTGTCCATTGATCTGAGGATCCCTCTTGTAAGATCCTGGTTCTTCCTTTGGAAGAATTAAAGTGAATTCCATGAGAGGTTTGAGCCTTTGATGGACATTCATTGAACATAGTGGGTTCCTCTGGTTTACATTATGCTTCCCATCCTTCCTCGCTATCTGTCCATTAATCTTAGGATCCCTCTTGTGAGAGCCTGGTTCTTCCTTTGGAAGAATTAAAGTGCATTCCATGAGAGATTTGAGCCTTTGAGGATTCTTGTGTTGATGCACATTGAGCTTGATGAATCCTTGGGATGATTTCCTTGGTTCTCATCTTGTTTTCCCTTATCTCCATGTTTGACTGCTTGATGTGGTGCATTAGGATAGAATTGCATGTGTAGGTATCCTTTCCCTTAAGTTCATACTTGCATCTAAAGGTTGAGCTTGTATCCCTTTGCTTGGATGTTTATCTGCCTTTCATACTTGGCATGCTTGCATTAAAGGTTGAGTTTTTCTCCCTTTGCTTGTGTGCTTACTCTGTGCATCTCTATTTGCATCTCCTGCTTGCATCTAAAGGTTGATCTTGTCTCCCTTGCTTGTACTGTTGCATTGCATCTGCATCCAGTTATTTTATATTTCATCTGCTTGATAGCTTTATTTTGCTTCCCTTGGCATGTTCCCTTAGGACTCTCACTTCCTTGTTTAAGGAGTGATGATAGAACTTTAGGTTGAATCCTTTGCATGATAATAAGTAGGATAGATTCCTTCTAAACTCAACCTTAGGACCATTTTGCATGACAACATTAGGGTTTTGATTAGTCCCCTTATAGAGTTCTTTTCTCTCTTCTCATCTTCAAACCACAGTAATACACTTAATAAAGGCTAATGAGTATTGTACGTTACGAGCCTTAAGCTACTTGGGAAGTGGTGATTGAGGGGCTTCTCATCAATTACCTAGAGTGTTTAGCATATGTCTTAGGACGATATGCGACGCATTCGTTCCTAAGTCATAGTCTCTAGTGCAGTATAAATTACAAACATTCATTCAAAAACACTTCTCCGATAAAAGACAAAAATAAACACCAAACTCCTTTTTCCCTTTGGGGCTCTCTTTCTTTAATCAAGAAAATCTTTTTAGATAAAAGAGTGTTGTTAACTCTTAGTTCTATCACAAACGGTAACGCGTAAGTCTCCAACGAGCGAACTGCATACACCAACTGCTAAAACTACCTGTTAACCCTACTCGGGTAAAAACAATAGAACAAACCTGTGTTCCTTTTTATCCTAAACTATGTTCGCTCTGATCTCTCATACCTGTTGAGAGTACATAGGCACAAGACGTGATGTTTTGGCGAGCAACCTTCCCCCATCTGTCTCCCGTAGTTAGCCGAACTACGTTGACTCTGACTTTCCCATTGCACGAGGGAATACGTAGGCACAGAGCAGCGACGCTCTGCCGAGTCCTTTTCCTTTTTCTTTCTCTTTTGACCTAGACCATTAGCGTAGATAGATAAACAACCTTTTAGATAAACAAACAAGCATGGATCCCGTTGAGTACAACAGACGTGAGGGGTGCTAATACCTTCCCCTTACGTAACCGACTCCCGAACCCGAGATTTGGTTAAGATGGACGATCTTATCCCTTTTTGCTGGGTTTCTCCTGATCGTTTCCTTTCCCTTCTTTGGGATAAATAACGATAGGTGGCGACTCTTCTATCATTGCCGACACCTTTTTTCGCAGTAGCGACAAGAGTGAAATCAACCTTTTCTTGATTAAGAATCATGTACCCATTTTGTTGGCTGACGTGTATTTTTCCATTCATTTGAAGAACCATCATGGAGAAGGCCAGATTGTATGTTGCACCGCTCTATTGTACAAGTTGTTTATTTCGCACTTGCCAAGGTCACCCTTGCTTTGGGATATGCACAGCGGAATCTCATGGACAAAAAGGATTTTGCCACTCGAGCACTTGGACATCAAGTGGTAGGATTTCTCTAATGTGCCTCTTCTTGGCACGAAAGGATGCATCAACTACAATCCTATCTTAGCTCGTCGCCAACTTGGGTACCCGATGAAGGATGAACCTGACACAGTCTTTTTGAAGAGTTTGTTCTTTGAAGGAGGAAAGAATCTAGTTCTCAAAGCTTAGATAGTGTACGCATGGCGTCATATCCGCATAAAGGGGATGACCGGGTTAGGACACCCTGATTGTTCTGTCTCAGAATCTTACCTACTATGGGTTAAGGAGGGAGCTCTGAAGATGTTCTACACCCACTTTGAGTCAACCCCTGTAACTCCAAAAGATCCTACTTCTGTTGAGGAATTGAGAGCTGTATTGGCTAAAGCTGAAAGGGGAACAGAAGCTTGGAAAGATAAATACTTCATTGCTGTGCAAGAAAATGAAGAACTTCGGAAACGACTCTATCAAGATAAGGGAGGGAATTGGCAAGAAGGGTTCTCTCGTCAGAAGAATTAAGACCTCATTTTCATTTGTTTTACTGTTTAATTTGTATTTGTACTTTGGCTTTGAATACATATTGATTTTTGTAAAACTCTTAGTCATGTAACTTATGAAGATGTTACGCTGTTGTGTTAATCTCCATTATTAAAATGTTTTCTTTGGATTCCTTGAATGTTTGGTTTGCATTTTCATTTGCATTCATAAGCATTGCATATGCATTTTCTGTTCTGTAGCTCATCTCGCTGTCTTATCTTCAGCCGATCACACTGAGTTCCCGACACCCACACAACACACGAGCCCAAGCTCGTCAAAGGATGGCTGAATAGAATTTGGAATTGGACAGGGTCAATAATGAACTTGAAGATCTACATGGAAGTGTGGGGGTATACTATGGAGGTTCTGCAGGTCATCAATGCAAAAATGGACACTCAAGCTACTGTGGTATCTAAAGTTACCAATATAGCTGTGGAGCCAACTCCAACAGTATTTACTACTGAAAATGTACCACCGTATGGGTTATCTCATGGGTTTGCACCTCCATCTCATTCAGTACTAGTTAATCAACAATCAGTTCCCTTGGGGGTAGAAGTTCCCCAAGCTTTTCCAACCTACACTCCAGCCTTTGTACAAACTAAAGTGCGTCCTATTTTTCATAATCAACAATAAGTGTATGAGGTTCCTGATGGGTCTAAAGAGGGAAGTGGACATCATGAAAAGCTGAAAGAAAGTGTGGAAATTATAGGAAGGAAAGTCAGGGTAATGGAAGGAAATAATATCTTTGGTATTGATGCCAGGGATATGTGTCTAGTATCTGGGTTGGTGATTCCCCCGAAATTCAAAATTCCTAACTTTGATCAATATTTTGGTGCTACTTGTCCAAGAACACATTTGATTATGTGCTATAGAAGGATGGATGCCAACATGGAAGACGATAAGTTGATGATTAACTGTTTCCAAGATAGTCTGAAGGGAGCATCTTGCAAATGGTACTTAAGCATGGATCAATCTCGTATCCATAGTTTCCATGATTTGGCTGACGCTTTTGTGAAGCAGTATAAATACAACATGGATTTAGCTCCTGATAGGAGGTAATTGTTAAGTATGTCACATAGAAGATCTGAATCTTTTAAGGAATATGCACATCGATGGAGGGAGACTTCCTCTCAGGTCGAGCCTCCGCTAACTAAAAAAGAGCTGACAGACTGGTTTGTAGACATAGTAAGACCGAAGTTTTATAAGAAAATGATTAGTAGTGTGACAACTAGCTTTTCTAATATAGTAGCTGTAGGTGTGAGAGTAGAACTGGGGATGAAAAATGGGAGGATGACCAATACTTCCAGTAGTTCCAACAACAACAGTGCCAAGAAATTTAATGGCAATTTTCACAAGAAGAAAGAAGGGGAGACAAATGCCATAACAGTAGGAAAGAAGAATCAGCCCTGGAAATAACCTTACCGACAGTATCAATAACCTCAGCAAGGCTATATTCAACAATCTCAGCAAAGTTTCGCTCAACAACCAATGTATCCCGTACAGTATCCACAACAGTCGTATGTGGCAGCTGTAATGCCTATATTCAGCAATTCAGTTCCGACTTATCAGATGGTGCAACAGGTACCTATGTATCAACCAGTAGAACAACATGGGTATCAGCAAGTATCCAGTGCTCCATCTTATCAATAATACCAACTGCCTCGGGCTCAAACGTCCAGACAAAACTTTCAGAATAGAAGACCAGCAGGAAGGCCTCTCGTTCCTCCGATTCCAATTACCTATACTGAGTTGTACCCATCCTTAGTACAATAAGGGTTGATTATGACTCGACCGTTGGAACCACCATCAGACACCTCATCTCCTTATTATAATCCTAATGCTCATTGTTTATTTCACGAGGGTGCTGCTGGACATGATTTAGAAGGATGTGTTGCTCTGAAACATCTTGTCAGAGAACTTATGGAAAATAAAATCTTGTCTTTTGATGATGTGCAACCCAATGTTAAGAACAACTTGTTGCCGAATTATGGGGGAGTTCATGCCATAGAAGAGGCATCAGATGAATGGATAATCTGTGATGCATCAGAGATCAAAACCCTGTCGCAGTCTCTTCATGAAAAATTATTAAAGGCAGGTCTGATTGAAGGTGTCCATCCTGATTGCAGAGAATGTTCTGTTAATCCTAGAGGATGTTGTGTGGTTCAGAGAAATGTGCAAAATTGATTGATGACGAATTTCTGAAAGTATGTAGAAGTTGAAAAGGAAGTTTCGGTGGTTGAGCCCGTTTTCAACTTACCAAAGAATAATGAAAAGGTCCCCGTGTTTAATGTGCCCGATTCTAGATCAGTGATTCCGGTCTTCAAAAGTGTTAAACCTGTTTTCAATGTCTCTAAGCCTGCTAACACAACAATTGGTCAAACCAGACTGATTATAATTCAAAAGGTGAGTCCTTTCCGTTTTAAGAGTACAAAGGTTGTCCCTTGGAGGTATGATATGACAGTGATTGATCAAGGATCAGGGAAAGTAATTCAGAATGAAGAAACAAAGGGTAATCAAGCAGAGGTGACAAATATTGCAAGAACTAGCAAAATGATCCACAGTGGTCGGATCTACCAACCCAAATAACAGTGGTTCCCCAAAAAGAGGCTATTCCTGTTACGGTTGCCAAAGATAAAGAAGTGCCACCAAGCGAAGAAGACGTGAAATTTCTGAGAATTTTTCGAAAGAGTGATTACAAAGTCGTCGATCAACTTTATTAAAACCCTTCAAAAATCTCAATCTTGTCTCTCCTAATGAATTCTCCCGCTCATAGGGAAGCCTTGCAAAAAGTGTTAACACAGGAACATGTGATGAAATATATAACAATTGGTCAATTTGATTCTGTGATTGCCAACATTACTGCTTGCAATACCTTAAGCTTCGGCAATGAGGAGTTGCCAAGGGAAGGATGTAATCACAATCGTGCGTTACACGTGTCTATTAGATGTCAGGAAGACGCTTTGGCACGAGTCTTGGTAGATATCGATTCTTTTCTGAATGTGTTTCCCAAAAGGACACTTTCCAAACTAGAGTACAAAGGGGCAGAGATACGGCCAACAACGTTGATTGTTAAGGCTTTTGATGGTTCAAGGAGGACTGTTGTTGGAGAGGTAGAGTTTTCAGTTATGATAGGTCCCTGTGTATTTGACATCACATTTCAAGTGATGGATATCAATCCAACTTATAGGTGCTTGTTAGGACGACCATCGATTCACGCAGCCGGTGCAGTGACTTCTACTTTACATCAGAGGATGAAATCTGTTGTGGATGATAAATTGGTAATTATGCATGGTGAAGAAGACTTGATAGTGAGTAACTTGTCGTTATTTAGGTACATTGAAGCAGATGAAGATGTGCTAGAAACTTCTTTTCAAGCGCTCGAGATAGCCAATGATGTGTTGATAGAAGAAGCAGTAGTTAAAAGTGGTCCATCTTTTGTGTCTGCTCAAAGCATGAAGTCTACACTGAAAGAGGGTACTCTTGTAGGTTGGGGAGAGGTCATCAAAGTGGAAGCCAAATTGTATCGCCAATGGTTGGGTTACAAACCAACTCATGATGGGACATTAACTTCAGTCAAAGGACGCACGAAGACCATTCAAGATGTGTTTATCAGTGGGGGTTTCCAAATCAACGCTGTTGAGGAGGATTTTGAAGAAGAAAATGTTGATCACCTGGTGTATCATTGCGAAGCTGCTTGGACAACTGGGAAGCTGTTGAGATTCCTGTTATCATTCCTATGCTGAAGTAATTTATTGTTGTTCTTTTTTGTTGTTGTTTTCAAACTTCCGTAGCCGTGCCCAAGGCTATAGGATTATTTTGTAGGGCCGCATGCTTTCAAAGTTATTATGATTAATGAAGACATTTTGTTAAAGTCCTCATTTTGTTTCATTTACCGTTTTTGCTTTTACTTTTAAAGAAAATGGCAATCTTGTAAGAAAAAACCAAAATATTTCTTTCTTTTCCTTTTGCACCTGTCTTTGTGTGTTTTAATAATTAAGCCATTCCAAACATGCAGAGAAACCCCAAAACCCGTTGAATCCAATGACTTTGTTTTCCCTCCTAACTTTGACTCACCCATATACCAAGATGAAGATGAGGATGAAGATTTTGAGATTCTGGATGAACTGGAAAAGATGGCATAATATGAGTACATAGAGCTTCAACCTCACCAAGAGCAAGTGGTTGTTGTTAATCTAGGTACTGAAGAAGACAAGAAGGAAGTCAAAATTGGGACAACTCTTGGGGCAGAAATCAAGCAGCGACTGGTGAAGCTTTTAGAAGAATGTGTTGATGTATTTGCTTGGTCATACTAGGATATGCTCGGTATTGATACTGACATAGTGGTTTACAAATTACTGCTTCGACCAGAATGCTCTTCTGTCAAATAAAAGCTCCGAAGGACCAGGCCTGACATGGCTCTCAAGATTCGGGATGAGGTCAAAAAGCAGATTGATGCAGGTTTCTTAGCAGTGTCCAAATATCCAGAATGGGTAGTCAATATTGTACCCGTGCCAAAGAAAGATGGAAAAGTCAGAATGTGCATTGATTATAGGGATTTGAAGAAGGCTAGTCTGAATGATGATTTACCTTTGCCACATATTGATACTTTGGTAGACAACATAACTCGTTTTGCAGCATTCTCATTTATGGATGGTTTTTCTAGCTACAACAAATAAAGATGGACCCAGATGATATGGAAAAAACTACTTTTATCACTCCTTGGGGACTTATTGTTATAAAGTCATGCCTTTTGGTTTGAAGAATGCTGGTGCCACTTATCAAAGAACTATGGTTGCATTGTTCCATGAAATGATGTACAAGGAGATAGAAGTGTCTGTCGATGACATGATCGCCAAATTTTAGAGTGAAGAAGACCACATGGATCATCTTTTGAAGTTGTTTGAGAGACTTAGGAAATATCGGTTAAGGTTGAATCCTGTCAGGTGCACTTTTGGAGTGAGATTTGAGAAGTTGTTCGAACTCATTGTTAGTAAACAAAGGATTGAAGTGGATACTGACAAGGTTCGAGCCATTCAACAAATGCCAGCTCCGCAGACTGAGAACCAGGTTAGAAGTTTCCTTGGAAGATTGAATTACATCTCCAGATTTATTTCCAATATGACTCCTACCTGTGAGCCAATTTTCAAGCTGTTGCGCAAAAATTAAACGATTGTTTAGAATTCATATTGTCAGCAAGATTTTGATAAGATCAAGGGTTAACTTCAAGAACCTTAGATCCTAATTCCTCATGTTCCTGGAAAGCCTATTTTTATGTACTTAACTGTGCTTGAAGAATCAATGGGCTGCATATTGGGTCAGCAAGACGAGTCTGGACGTAAAGAGCACACCATTTACTATTTGAGCAAGAAGTTCACTGATTGTGAAAGTCGATATTCACTTTTAGAGAAAACTTGTTGTGCTTTGGCATGGGTTGCCAGGCGTTTGAGGCAATATATGATTTGTCATACTACTTTACTGATGTCAAAAATGGATTCGATAAAGTATATCTTTGAGAAGCTCGCTCAGACAAGAAGACTCACCCGTCGGCATATGTTATTATCAGAATATGACATCTAGTATGTTGCTCAAAAGTATATCAAGGGAAGCATCTTGTTATATTACCTTAAAGACCAGCCGGTAGAAGACTATGAACCGCTGAAGTTTGACTTTCCTGATGAAGACATCATGTTTATAAAGAAGGATTATGAAGAGCCAGGGCCAGATGAGGGTCCCGTTGGAAGATGATGTTTGATGGTTCCTCTAACTATAATGTGCATGGTATAAGCGCCATTTTGATGAATCCAGATGGTGGGTACACTCTTTTCATAGCCAGGTTATATTTTGAGTGTAACAATAACATTGTCGAATATAAATCTTGCATTTTAGGCCTCGAAGCAACAATTGACCTTCGAATCAAAATTCTTGAAGTGAGCGGTGACTCATCCTTGGTGATTTATCAAGTCAAAGGTAAATGGGAGACCAGAGATGAGAAACTGGTCCCATATAGAGCATACATTGTTGAAATGATCGAGTACTTTAATGATATCACTTTCAAACACATCCCGAGGACTGAAAATTACATTGCTGATGCATTACTTATGCTAGCCTCAATATGGAAGGTCATATTTGATAAGAAAACTTTGAGGATATTGGCATCCAAATTCTTTCTCAGTAACGATGTGCTTTACAAAATAAATTATGACACGGTCCTGCTTAGATGTGTCGATAGACAAGAAGCAGACTCATTAATGCAAAATATTCATGAAGGAACATATGGTACTCACGCCAATGGATATACCATGTCCAAAAATATTCTAAGAGCTGGGTACTACTGGTTCACTTTGGAAACCGATTGCATCCAATATGCCAGAAAATGCCACAAATGCCAAATTTATACAGACAATGTGCACGTGCCTCCGACATTGCTAAATGTTTTATCATCGTCGTGGCCTTTCTCTATGTGGGGTATTGACATGATTGGGGAAATTGAGCCAAAGTCTTCTAATAGACACCGATTCATCTTAGTCACTATTGATTACTTTATAGAATGGGTTGAAGTTACATCTTATGCCAACATAACTAGACAAGTAGTGGCCCATCTTATCAAGAGGGAGATTATCTGCCGATATAGAATCCCAAGCCGAATCATAACAAATAATGGAACCAATTTGAATAACAAGACAATGAAAGAACTGTGCGATGACTTCAAAATTGAACATCACAACTCTTCTCCATATCGTTCCAAGATGAACGGAGCTGTCGAAGTTGTGAACAAAAATATCAAGAAGATTTTGCAGAAAATGGTGAAGACCTATAAGGGTTGGCATTAGATTCTGCCATATGCCTTACATGGGTATAGAACGTCTGTCCGCACTTCGACAAGAGCAACCCCTTCTTCATTAGTATATGTGATGGATGCAATCCTTCACATTAAGGTTGAGATACCTTCTTTAAGAGTCATAATGGAAGCCAAACTTGATGAAGCGGAATGGGTGAGAGAAAGACTTGACCAACTGAACCTTATTGATGAGAAGCGCCTGACTGTGATGTGTCACGGTCCTTTATATCAAAAGAGGATTAAAAGAGCTTTTGACAAGAAGGTTCGCGTACAAGATTTCCAAGAAGGGGAGATTGTACTCAAGAAAATCTTGCCAGTTCACAAGGATGCGTGTGGAAAATGGATGCCTAACTATTATGGCCCATTTGTTGTAAAAATAGTCTTCTCAAGAGGCTCGTTAATTCTCACAATAATGGATGGAAAACAACTTATCCACCCGGTGAATTCTGATGCAGTACGAAAATATTATGCCTAAAGAACTCGATAAGTCAAAAACCCGCAAGGGAGGCTTAGGAGTCAATTGGTATACCGTTGGATCATAACCTATGAAGGAGATCCAGGTAAAATTTTGGGATGAAATGAAAAGAGAGCTCGCTAAGCAGAAAACGCGAAAGGGCGACTTAGGGAAAAATGAGCGTCCCGGTGGATTGAAAACGCGAAAGGGCGATCTAGGAAAAAGTTAGGGGCAAAGGAATTTTACTGCATCAGATGGTTGTCACCTCTACCGAAAATTACACAAGAAGTTCATTTCAACCGCTCTTGTCAGAAGCGGGGTCTTGGAAAACTCTTAGTTACTAGGGATAGATTGTCATTAGATTCAATGTAACGTTTTCCGTGTTGCCATTTTCAATTGTATATTCTACATGGAGCTTTGCCATTTGCAAGCTGCCATTTTTGAATAAAATCAGATTTTTGGCCCATCTAATTGTTTGCAATTTACTATTTTCCCTATTTTCCTTTGTTATGCAAAACACCGTTTATTGGTTAATAATGATTTTGAAAGCAAAAGGTTTTGAATTCTTAAAAATAGTTTTGAAAACTTAACAAAACATAAAGTTGCTTCAGCTCATGGATAGGTTCAGGGAAAATCATATACTCCTCAAGAAATCTTAAAATGGCAGAAGCCTTGATGTGCAATCTCAGTACGTTTTCCCATTGAAACACCTGTTTGAATTGATTTGTGGGGTTGTTCCTTTGGTCGTGTGTGATTACCAAGATTGAAGACAGTCTCCCAGGTATTGTCTATGAGATACGTTTTTGTGATGGCATGGAGACTCATCCTCGGTGGGGTCATCTAGTGTCTCCATTGAAGTTAAACTACCATTTCCGAAAAGCTTGTTTAAGTTATATATTTCCCCAAGTGGGTTGGGTTTATTTCACAGCGAACCTTTGGACGACTTTGTTCTTTGAATTCAGTGTGATTCCCCGTTTCCCCAGCAAGATAAATATGCTTATTTATTTTCTCCTTTGATTCTTTGGATTCTTTGTCTCTTGTTAGAGTCAGCTCTTGCATATCACTAATCATTCGCATCATGACATATCATATGCATCTAGCATGACTCCGGATATTTGGTTGTTATCTTTTGTCGTGTTTGTTAATCCCAGCTTGGTGCCAGCGTCTTGTTTGTTAAGTCCATTTGTCGCGGGCATCCTCTATCTTGTCAGGTCTTTGGTTGTCACCAATGTCTCTACCTCAGTTGTTACTTTCTCTCTTTTGTGGATCTTGGCTCGTCACTTGTGTTTCTTTGAAGTCTACTTGTTACTAGCACCTTCAGTCGGCTCTACTTGGTATTGATATTGTCTGTTTGGTCATTTACCAATAATTCTCTTTAAGGTCTAGTCGTTACTAGAAATCTCCGTTAAAGTCTAATGGTAATTGGAATTCTCTGAAAGTCCAGTAGTGACTGACATTGTTTAAAGTCCAATTGTAATTGGCATTCTCTAAAAGTCTAGTAGTGACTGACTTTGTTGAAAGTCCAATGGTAATTGGCATTTTCTGAAAGTCCAGTAGTGATTGGCATTATTTAAAGTCCAATGGTAATTGGCATTCTCTGAAAGTCCAGCAGTGACTGGCTTTGTTGAAAGTCCAATGGTAATTTTCATTCTCTGAAAGTTCAGTAGCGACTGACATTGTTGAAAGTCCAATGGTAATTGGCATTCTTTTAAAAGTACAGTAGTGACTGACATTGTTGAAAGTCCAATGGTAATTCACAGTTCTTGAAAGTCCAGTGGTGACTGGCATCGCTTAAGGTCCAGTGGTGACTTACATGGTTTGAAGTCCAATGGTAATTGGCATCTTTTTTATAAATAAAAAAATGTCCGTTGGTTGTTATAGTATGACTGTTGATTGTCACTAATGTTCCCTATGAAGTCCAGATCTTATGGGTAGTTTTCTAAATCCAACACACTTGGCATATTTCAGTTTTAGACTTTTCTTTTTTCTTTTCCTATCGTTTCCTGAAGATCCCGTTTGAACTCTTCGCTTTAAGGAAAATGTTTGGTTTTGTCTGATCCCTCGTTAGGAGATCATTTTTGGTTTTGTTGTTGCTCTTGGCAGAAATAAACTCTTTGTTCAATTTTTCTCCAGTGGAGACCACTTGTCTGGTTCTATCTCCAGTGGAGAATTTGCCTCTAGGGTATCATTCTGTTCATGCCTGAACCCGTGTTTGATCGCTTTAGACTTCCTCGGTTTATTTCTGTTTCCCCCAGTGTTGTTGTCTTTCCCTAGTGAGTGGTTACTCATGGTGTTGACTCTATCCCTATTTGCTTTCGTTGCCGTCTGCATTCTTTGCATTTAGCATCTCATCATTTTCATCATACTAGAGTTCATTGCATGCCAGCATTGCATAGTTCTCTTTTGTCCCTAGCATAGCATGTCATTGCATCTAAGGGAAAAAATTTCGGTTATCTGTATTTAAATACCTTCCACCATGATTTCATTAGGATTTTTATCACTCATGTCATTCGGTGAGGATATTTAAATAGGGGTGACTATCATACCTCAAATTTTACCCTCAGATTCTTTAATCATTGCATGAGCATTTTAGGTTAATCATTCTTGCATAACTAACCAAATCATCAAGCCTTGTGGATTTTTGTTTCTTTTGTGGAATTAGGGTTTTTATACAAGAAAGGGAAAGCTATAATTAATCAAAATTTTAATGAGGGATCAATCAAGCAAGTCCTCACATCTTTCAAAGTCCCTAAGATGCCTTATGATTCAATACATTTCATTTCAAGGGTTTTTCTAAGTGAATGGGAGAAATTTTGAATTCATCTAATTAAAAAGCCAACTGAGGCTCCAAAAAGTCAACCTTTGAGCTTTTGGTAAACCATGAACATTTCAAGCCATATTCCATGATCTCATGTGTTTAGGTCAAGAAAAATCAGGGAGGAACAATAAAATCAAGAGAGTTGAAAAATTAGGGTTGTGATGAAATTTTCAAAGTATGGAAATCAAGATTTTTAGTCATCTTGCAAGAGGCATATCTCACTCATCATTGAGCCAAATGGAGCAAACTTTCTATCAAATTAAAGAGGACATCATGTACTACAAATTTAAAGAATGAAAGATGTCCAAACAATTCATAGGTTTCAACTTATGAAGGCTTAAAGTTAAGGAAAACTAGATTTTGGAAGTTTGTACTTAGAAAATTTTCTAAGTATAGAATTTCAGCATGAAGGGTGAATTTTTAAGGCATTTTTTCATCATGATCCAAACCACATCTCAATTTCCTTCAAACATGAAAGTTGTAGAGCATTCTCCGAGCTTTCTTGTGAGTACCAGAACTCTCTCATTGGATCAAGCAATCTCAAGTTATGGTGCTTCAAAAATAGTGTCATAAAGTTGTCCATTTCCATAACTTAGAATTTTTATAAGGTTCCTTTGTGACATATTTGGGGGCATGATTTCAATCTCCTTTTTCTCAATCATCCAAGCATTATTTCAAGGTGATTCAAACTTGAAATTTATTCTTTAAATTTCCTACTTTTCATTGAACCTATGGTCTATCAATTTGGATCAAAATCCTCCAAGTTAAAGCCATCCAATGTAAGCTCCATGGTTTGGTCCTCATGCATATTTTCATGATCTTTCATGAGTATCATGAATTTTTTTCATGCAGCCAATGATGTGGACATACTCATGCGCAACATTCATCAAGTTCTAGCTACTAAACTTTGCCTAATATGTGCCAACATCACTTGTAGCATATCCATCTTTCATGAGCAAATTGGCAAGAAATGGAAAATGATAAAACTTGCTAACCAAGTTGCTGCTCTATTCTCCCTCCATTCTGACCTTAATTATATACAAAAGGGACAACAAAAGCAACCTACAAGCAGGCATTCGTACGACAATTCCATCCCATTTTTGTTCTTTTTTTCAAATACCACTAAGTTTGTTACAAGGACTTTTACCACTGTGATTGAGGTTTTACCATATACAAGCTTCATATAAATACCAAAGATGAAACCCTAGACAGGAAGATCATACCTCAGCAGCCAAGCCTCAGAGTTCTCTCTCTTTTCAAAAACTCCATTTCTTCGAACCTCACTTAAAAAAGTTTTTCTTTCCATTTAACTGCATCATTCATCTTCCTCAAAGTCCTTAGGAGCAAAAGGAGAAGTTTGGAAAGTTGTTTACATGTGGAGATAGAGGTTAAAAAAGCTCCATTAGGGTAACTTTCTCCTCTCTTTTTCTCACCTTTTTAATGCATGTTTAGACTTGTGTTTGTGATGTTTACAGTTCTGGGAACATGAGAAACACTTTGCTATGGTTGTTGTTATGTTTTATGTAAGTTTAGTTTGGTGTTTCGTTTTTCGCGTTGATTTTTCATGTTTGTATATGACCAAATGAAACAAATAATGTTGTTTTTAGAACCAACATGAAAAATCCTTGAGGAAAATGCCAAAGTTTGTACATTTCGTTGAGATCTAAAGTCACAGCTCCAGTGGGTTGCTCGGAGAAGACGACCAGAGTTTTGCAACAGCGTCTAGGGTTTTGTTTACGTGGCTAGAGTCAGAATCCTTTGACTTTTCTTGCGTGGCTAGCCATGTGGCGCTGACTAAGCGCCACCTCATTTAATGAGTGTTACACGTGTTCTTTTTTGCTCCAGGTTGTACCTTCTTTTTTTGTACATTTGATCATGGGCCATATGTTTTTGCTTCCTACACTCCTCTTTTCTAAGCCCATCAGCGTGTGTTGTGTTTTTAGTTCATTTCAAATTTCTGATACACCCCCTGACAATTTATTTTACATTTTCATTTTATTTTGTTACCTTCAACATCTTATTCTATTTAAATATCTTCCAAACACCCAAAAATTCTACAAAAATCATTTTTAAACAATTTGATGCCTTGACTCATTTTTCATGATTTTTATTTATTTTTATCATTTGTTTTCATATTTTATTTAAATCATTTGTTGTAGTGAGTCTACCAAAATACGCTTGGATTAAGGTTTTTCATTTGAGTACCTTCCACAAGTTTTCTTGACCTGTTTTTTTAGTATGTTGTTACATATATTTGAGGGAGTCTTGGGTATTTTTGGTGACTATAAATGTTGTTGTTTGATTAGACTTTTGGCTTCGTTTTGAGTACTCGATTCATTTTTGCATTATGAGCTTGTTAGTAGCATTTGAGGGAGTTTTTGTATCCATATTGTTGTAACTTCCATGATTGAATCATTATTTGCACTTGTCTTTGTGTGATTAAGTTTATAGAAAGTATGCTTGTTATTTTGGTGTGTGTTTGATATGTTTGTGATCTCTTCCTAATTGTTTGAGCATGTTGAAGCTAACATTATGTAGCTACTGCCCTTCTTGGATTGTCATCTCATTTGAGCTCTTTAACTTTGATACTTTGATTGCCATCATCCTTACTTTGAAGCTTATCGTTTAAACACTTGTTGTTACAAGTTGTATGTCCCTTATTCCAAAGGAAAGGTTTTCACTTTGACTGGTAAGTCATGTCTTTAGGATAGTTTAGACCCCTCCTTGTTTCCTTCATGAACTTGTTAGAGTCATTTTCCTTTCCCAACCTAGCTTTAGGTTAGGGCTTGTAAACCCTATGTGAGTATTGTTGTTATAAGTACTCACATTCCTTCCTTGGCCTTGTCAGGGCCATTTTGTCTTGTAACTTAGAATTTAGGTAGAGTTGGTAAACTCTATGTGAGTGTCATGGTTATGGATACTCACTTTCCCCTTTAGTTTCATTAAAGTCAACCTTAGTTAGTTTTCAACTTAGATTTAGAGAGTTGGTTATATATGTGTAAGTATCATGGTTATGAATACTTACACCCCTTTGGAACCTTGACTGTTATCAAGGGTTCTTCATCCTTAGTTAGGTGAACTACGATTGCTTTGATTCCATCCTAGTTAGGATACGTAGGCACGAGATGCAACGTCTTGGCAAACATACTTAGTATATATACCCTAGGTCTTTACCTTAGCATATTTTTCTTAGCAAGAAACTATAACATAACACAATTTCTTAAAAGAGGTTCATGTAGAGTACTACAGATACTTAGGATGCTAGCACCTTCCCTAGGTATAACCAACCCCCGAGCCTTAGATCTCTAGCTGTGGTGTTACATAGCGCACTTAGAATTTTCTTCGATTTTTACCCTTTCCTTTGGATAAATCAAAGCTCGGTGGGGAACTTCAATATTTGTGGTTCAAGTTAATTAATAGCTTGATATTCGATTCTCACTGCAACAGGATCGGGCTCTACAGGTTAAACATTGGCTGTCCTCGCGATTGGAGGCTTAAAGCATTTATTTGTATCGCGGTAGAACAGACTAAACAATGTAATTTTTGAAAAGGTTTTCAATCTCGCGGGGGAGAGTAAATAGGTTTGATGTGTTGAATAATTTTTAAACAGAAGATGAGCATTCACACAATGAGCTCTACAACCAATGCACGAATACTCGAGGAGAAAAGAGGTCTAAACCCAATTAACCCATTTGTTTCCGAATTTGTTATGAAAGATGTGTGGTGAATTAAGTCGAGGTTCTTTAACAGAAGATGAATGTTCACACAATGAGCTCTACGCTAGTGTCCAAATAGTTGAGGAAGGACAAATCCTACACCCAATCAATCCTTTTTCTTCTATATGAGAACTAACTAAATTCAGTTGATTATTGTATTTTAATATGAATGACAAGTCTTCGAACATTGAGCTCTACAACCTGTGTCCAAATTCTCAAGGAATAATAAGGTCTACACCCGATTAATCACTTTTCATCTAATTTATTGTGAACATAAGAAATATTTGTTTTAATTTAATTGATTAAATACACTCGATAAGGATCAACGTTTGGTTCACGTTAATTCGAAATTAATCGAAAAGAAATGAGTTTTGAAAAATCACCGCTTGACGTTGGAACATGGGTTTTGATTATATTGAAAGTATTAATTTTATATATCCATTAATTATTTGATTAATTAAAATAATAAAGTAAATAAAAAAAATATGAAATTAAAAAAAATGAAAGGGGGTGAAATATAGTATAAGGAGATATGGTGTTTTGCAAAACCAACAATAGTAGTGGCCCAAGGCCCACCAATAATAATAACAAAAGAAACAGAAAATCAAATGAAATAAATAAGGAAGGGGGTGTTTATAATAGAAGGCCCAATAGAAGGGCCCAAAGGCGCTGGTCAAGGCCATGAAGGATTAAACTAACGTTGACTCTACCTTAGCCCTCTGACCAAATGACCAATTGATCAAACGCCAGGAGAAGGCTTAACACATGGTAGCGTATATGGAATAATTCATGGGATTAGTCAACAGATGACAGATGGCTATGATGTTGCCACATTAGGGGCCACATGTTTTTGCTGTGAGGAGCTAGGGAGAGGTCAGAAGGAGGGAGTTCACACATGAGGACTCATACCTCACTTCTCCTTCTCTCTCATGCTATCAACTCTCAACTTATTATCTCTCTCTCTCTCTCTCTCTCTCTGTGTGTGTGTGTGTGTGTGTGTGTGTGTGTGTGTGTGTTTCTGTCTCTGGGAAAAAAACAATAACACAACAAAAATAAGCACCACACATGATCTGGCATGGCGGAGGGATCGAGAACATGATGAATACCTATGGTGTTCATCATCCTCGTGCCCAGATTCAACCAAAAACCACTCAATCCTCAAACACTAACCTAGCCTAAAATATCACCTTAATCAAGATTCAAAGCTCAATTTCATCAAACAAACAACCAAAACTTCATATCGAATCCGACCCTAAATGAACCCTAATTACAAAAGTATTCCCAAATTTCAAAAAATCAAACAATAAAAAACAATTCAAGGCACGACATTAACAACACAATAAATATCAAGTTTAAAATGAAGTGAGAAAAAAGTGAGATGCCTCATCAGAGCTTTGCAACTCCGACGAGATTCTGGTGATCTCTAGTTACCTCAAGTAAACGTTTTAGACCTTTCTCCTCTGCATGGTTTATGCCCTTTTCTATTTGCTCCTCTTCTACCCCTTCTCTTCTTTGAGTGAACTATGGTGAGCATAGGTCTGATGTGAGTGAGTTCTGGTTGGCTTAGCTCTAAGAAATCTCGGGTTTTAATGATGAACCTGACTGGCTTTTTTGGTGTGAGAGCTTAAATGTAAGGTTGATTTAGGGCAGAGCTTCTTTGCATAATTTTCGTGTGTTAAGGGTGAGTGTGAATGGATCCTTATATAGATGAGGTAAGTGGGGTTATGGTGAGAAATGGGAGGGAAAATGAGAGTGATTGTTAGGATATTTTGGAGGGGATAAAAATCAGTGATCCTTGTGACAACTTGAGATGAGAGGCTGAGATGATTAAGATTAAAAATTAGTTGAGTTTTATGTTTGTTTGGGTGAAATTTTGTATTAGTTGATGGCATGGTGGTGAACTTTATGGATGGATGATGATGAAGTTTTGAGTTCACGTGTTTGTAGCTTGGGCTAGAAATTTTTTTTTTGCTTTATTTTCATTTTAATTAAAATGAATTATGATGTATGTGTATATGGTATGCTGATGATAACTGATGATGATGAATGAATCACGCGTATTCACACTGCTTGCAGGCTTGATCTCATTTTGATTAAGTCTATTTAAATTTAAGTTAGTTGGTTTGGATGGTAGAGTATGTTATGTGTGTATATTGATGCATACAAATGATGCTACATTGTAAATCTATAATTAATATCATGTATTTTACCTTTTATTTGTTTTGAGTGTTGCTAATGATGTTGATTCTTATGACTTGTATGCCCTTACTGAAAACTCACATACCCTCATTTTTATTTGGGTTGTTTGACTTTGCATGGTATGTACATAATATGTATTACGTGATTTCGGTGAAGAAGAAGCACGATACACAAATGTGATGATAAACGGGCATGCATAGAAAGGGTCTCCAACGATTTTGGAGACTTTTACTCTTTTGCATATTTTGTCTTATTATTAAAATATATATAAAAAAATAGGCTTATGTACTTTAAAAAACAATGCAATAGAATTCTTTTTATGTATTATTTAATGTAAATTTATAAAAATAAAATTTTCTCAATTGGAGTTATTATAATAGAAAAACCTTTAATTTATTAATTCCTTCTCTTTGTATTTGTGTACTTAAATTGAATGCAATACTTTAAATATACTATCCATAAACTTTTATGTCATAGCTAATGGTGTATGTAATGAAAACAAGCAAAATTTAATTCTTGTTATTTTAATTCAATTACAAATCACCCATTACACTAAAAAAAAATTAAATGAACATGTATCATGGTAATGATGCAACTTGAATGAAATTACATGCTAACTCAAATGGAGGCTAAAGAACCAAGCGCCACATATGATCAAATGAAAATTTCTAAACAAAACAACATTAATTCTAATGAGCTCTAGACCAAACACTCAAACCATGACCACATGCAAGAACAAGGCTAATGACTCAAGATGAAATGATGGCTTAAAAACAAGACCACACTAGATCAAAACAAGAATACATATGGCCATAGGCCAAATGGATTATTGTGAATGCAAGTGTGGATGCATATGAATGTAACTTGTACTATATAGTGTAATAGGTTAAAAGTAAAAGGTGGGGAAAATTTTGGGTATGACATTTGTCCCTATCTAATTGCCTTAAACCCGGGAGAATGAGCTACCATAATTTTCATACCTTTCAAGTAGAAGTCAATTAGATACGAAAAGACCTCAAATTTTTTCTTAAAAATGGAAAGTGTAGTGAGGTTAAAAAAACAAGATATTGTGATAAGATATTAGATTAATATCAACTACCGAGATGATATTGATTACACCGCAAAGACCTCCATTACAAAAAGGACGATGGTGAGACCACAACTATAAAGATCCCTAACATCAAAAGGATAATGGTAGGATCAATAAATATGCAAAGATCACCATCGATAAAAGGATGATGGTGAGACCATAATTAAAAATATCGCTAGCATCAAAAGGATGGTGGTAAGATCAACAATTTGCAAAGATTTCCATCGCTAAAAGGAAGATAGTTATATTAACACTGCAAAGATTTCCAGCATCAAAAGGATGATGGTAAGATCAATAATTTTCAAAGATCTCCATCGACAAACATACAATGGTTAGAATATAATTGAAAAGATCACCGAAATCAAAAGGATGATAGTAATATCAATAATTTAGAAAAATCGCCATCAGTAAAAGGTTGAAGAAAAAATTCATCGAAGGATATATTTCCTATCAACAAAAGATTGAAGGAAAGGAATCGCTAGGGAATACCCATTTAGAAAGCACACAGGGTAGGAACTCACTTAGAGAAACACCACTGACTTAGTTGAGAATATCATCCTCATTAATAATAGATTGAAAAAATACTTGTTAGGGAACTCCCAACAAGAAAGAAATATAGGGTAGGAACTCACTTAGAGAAATACCACTGACTCGACTGAGGATATCATTCTTGTCAACAAAAGGTTGAAGAAAGACTCGTTGGGGATCGCCCAATGAGAAAGCAATGCAGTGTAGGAGCTCAATCAGAGAAATGAAACTGAATCATCTAAGGATATCATCCTCATAAACAAAAGGTTGAAGAAAGACTCGTCAGGGAACGCCCAACGAGAAAGCAATGTAGGGTAGGAACTCACTTAGAGAAACACCACTAACTCGACTGAGGATATCATCCTCATCAATAAATGGTTGAAGAAAGACTCGTTGGGGAACGCCCAAAGAGAAATAAATGTAGGGTAGGAACTCACTTAGAGACACACCTCTGACAAATAGTTGAAGAAAGACTCGCTGGGGAACGGTCAACGAGAAAGTAATGCAGGGTAAGAACTCACTTAAATAAACAACAATGACTTGACTGTGGATTGGCTTAGACTCTCATGATTGGTTCCAGATCCTAATATATGCATGTTTTCCCGTTGTTGTTTTTAAATGACATATTATTTCACCTCGATGAAAATTCTACGCACGATATATGAAATACATGTATGTCTTTTTATGGCGTAATGCTTCACCTATGTGGAAATGCTATACATGATGTATGAACTATCGGGGTTAATGAATATGAATGCAAATGAATGATTGAGTTTTTGTGAGGCTTGGCCCTCTTTCCTTGGAAAGGTCAAGCAAAAATCTGAAATTTTAATGTACCAATGACGATTGAAGCTTAACTTTCTTTCCTCAGAAAGGTCAGACAAGGCTGAAGCTTTGGTGTACCAATGATGATTAGATTTTTATTATCTGGTTGACAATGAAATATTGGACCTTGGTGTTTTGGCTAATGAAAGATTTGGGATTTGGTATGTAGGGAAGGTTTGACCTCTTGACACTCAGATATTTGACAATGCTATGATCAGAAGATGGACGTGGATACTCTTGGTTCCCCAAGTTTTATCCGTTGTTGGCGAACTGCGTATTTGTCCCTGAAGGAACTTCAGCCTCAATGCTTGATGTAATGCCCCAAAATGCTTTCAGGATTATCGACGGACACCATAATCCGACGCGAGTCTTTTCAGCATACTTTATCCTCATTCACACACTTTTCCAAGAAGCTTCCTAGAAGGTCACCCATCGAAATACTACTTCAAGTCAAGCACATATAAGTACGAACCTCTTATTTCTTAGGCTACTAAAAATAAGATGTATCTTGTTGGTATAGGTAGTACCAATCGATCCTTATAATCCTTCATTCAACCATGCAGTCCCATACTTGCACAACCTCAACAACTTGTCATTTTCAATGTGAATTTAAGTGACCACTCCCTACCCTCTTCGGCCTCGAGTGTTACAACAACTCCCCTACTCTTTGGCCTTTGGGTGTTACATGTCCACCAGCTTCTGCTTGGTTCGTCCATAAACCACATATTTTTCAGGATTACCGAGTGACCCCACAAACCAACATGGGTTGTTTCAACATGTTTTGTCCTCACTCACACGTTTTTCCAAGAAACCTCCCAGAAGGTCATCCATCCAAATACTACTCCAAGTCAAGCACACTTAACTATGTAGTTCTTATTTGTTAGGCTACCGAAAAGAAGATGCATCTTGTTGGTATAAGTAGTACCAGTAATTACTTATAAGCCTTCCTTTAACCATCCAGTCCCTTACCTACACAACCTCAATATAATCTCATTCCAATGTGAATTCGATCGACCGCTCCCCGCCCTCTTCGGGCTCGATTGTTACAACCACTCTTCGCCGTCTTTGGCCTTGGGTGTTACACCTGATAGGCCATGTCAACCTGCAAATGACTCTATATCTTTGCGCGACGAATGCATCACTAAGGACTACCGATCTTCTTATAGACATTTTAAAAATAAAAAAAATTATTGCTATTTCCAAATTATTTTATTATTGTCCAAAGTTTTAATGCAGGGGTTATAAAAAATAATTGACAGTTTACAAACAAGCAGATACAACAACAATAATTGAGAAAGTTTTTAATGAAAAAGTCATCTTTTATTGAATTAACCTGTAAATGGGTAGTAGTACATAAGGATGGTTGAACCAAAGTTCTCAATTGCTCCTGCCCATTGGCTACCCCTTGCATCATCTCCATGAATTGTGCTATTCTGTCCCTAACCTCCTGTAATTCTTGTTGTACTTGATCCATGACTCTCTGTTGATTCCCTCTTGTAGAATTCCTATGGAAAACTGGATCTCCAATCCTGTTAACTGTTGAAGAAAACCAAGCAGAGATAAGATTGAAAGCTCCAAGAACACCTACTATGCAAATGGGAATGATGATGCAAAATGCAAGCATGTATATATGATTCAGGGAGATCTCCCCCTTGATTCTAGTTCCACAAATAAATAGCAAATTAGGAGAATAAATAGCAGAAACACAATCTTCTCTCATAAATAAAAATGAGGGTGAAAGTCAACGTACACAAAACATAGGCAAGAAACACAACTTCATATAGTCCTACGACCTCATCCAACAAGTCTGGTGATGGTCAAAATGCAGAACAAAAGAAAAACTAATGGAATACTGGGTCAAAAAACTTTCTTCAGCCACTGTGATGAGTCTGAGCTTCCTTTAGCAGCTCCTTTGTGTTTGAATGTTCAGGTCTTGCAATCAACTCCTGTATGAGCAGGTCTCGTCTGCATATGACATCCTTCAAGACTTGAGCACAATCCTCTCAAGCATCCTCTCCAAAGGCATCTTCAAGTCTTGGTTTCTTCAATTCTGCTCTCACCTTGAGCTCCTCCAATGCTGACAAGGTTTCTTGTAGTTTCTGATCGCCTACATACCTACGGGATGATTCTGTTGAAACTTCTTCATCTTTTACTTTGAGCTATATCTTTAATCTATCAATCTACCTACGAAGCTCATCCCCCCTTCCCTTGTTAGTAGTCAATGCAGCGTTTCATTGATCATTGAACCTAGATATTTCCAGGTAGGCTTTATCTAGTTCTTTCTTCTTATGCTTAAGGATACTGTCAGTACTTTTCAAATCTTGGCCAACTCGTCCTCGCACCTGGATCTCTTAGGCTAACTCCTTTTCCACCTTGTCCAAAACCTTTGTCTTTGCCTTTGCTAAGTAAACAACTTCATTCTTGTCATTCTTCAGTTGAATAATTTCTTTTTTCAGCTCTTCATTTTCTTTACGCAACTCTTCTTTTCCGCCCACAACTTATTGTATCTTTGAATATCAACCGTTGTAGGCTCTTCAATGACTAAAGGATATAGGGGTTCTCTGACAGGAAAGGGTAGCAATACTTTCTTCACTCTCTTTTGGATCCAATCCAAATAAGGGCCATAAGCTCTGCAATCACCTTTACCCAAAGAAAATTTCCCTCTTCTATGAACCCTTCCCCATGCTTCCTTTGTCTTAGCCAAAGTATCAAAATCAGCTACTCCCGTGAAGTACAGAGATTCCTACACTTCCTCCTCCTTCGGGGGTCCCTTCAAGGCATAACCAAACTGTCTAACAGTAAGAGAAGGGTTGTAGTTAATCCCACTTTTTTTTCCTATCAGAGGTACATTAGGAAAACTCCCACAGCTAAAGATGATCTCTACACCGAGTAGATCTCGACTGAACCAAATAATATCCTTAGATGTCAAGCCCATAAGCCTTTATGACCCTTCAGACGTATCCCTTGTATCAACAAACGCTCCGGTGTGAGGAAGATGATCCATGAACCACTTGTGGAAGAGTGGTGCACAACAAGAAACATTTTCCCTCTCCTCTTTTCATTTTTGTAATGCACTGAGTAATGCAAATCCCCTAGAAGAGTAGGTACAAGATTCTTGGAAGCAAAGATGTGAAATGCATCCATATCCACAAAATCTAGAATGTTGGGAAATAGAACAGTGCCATTTTGCACAATTCCAAAATAGAATTGAAGACTACCTATCACCCTTCCTTAGAAAAATACTGAGCCTTACCCATCAAGAAGGACAAAGGAAAACCAAAAGCTCCACTCTTACAAACCACATTACCCACCAATTCAGACTTGCTCAAATAAAGAGTGTTGGCCAACTTCTCCAGATTAGGTTCTTCCTCGGAATGAAAGAAAGGCATTTCTTCTAAGACTGGAACTCCCATTAGAAAAACAAATTCCTCCAAAGTAGGAACTAGAATATAATCAGGAAGTGTAAAACAGCGCAGCTGAGGGTCATAAAACTGTAGTAAAGTATGGATAGCTCCTTGTTCGTAACTTGTGACTTTGTGGACGAAACTTAGAATCTTCCCATAATCCTTTTTGAAATCTTCTATGACACCAGAACCAGCCATGGAAATAAGACCAAATAAATGTCTTTGTTAGAACACAGATTGGTTCTTAATAATATCTCTATGTTTTGATGATAACTCTTATGAAATTTTGTATTCAAGAATTATATATACTCTAAAATTTGTTTGAGAATGTTTGCTGCAGATGTTAAAGTGAATATTACCCTAGAAGCAAATTAGATCTGAACATAAGAAATATGCAAGGCTCTGAAGCGTCAGAAGCATCTCTTAGAAGATTCTGAACGCTACCTCTAGAAGAATCTGAAGCAGAAGCTACAGAAGAATCTGAAGCAGAAGCTACAGAAGAATCTGAAGCAGAAGCCAGAAGCATCTGAAGTAATGAGGAATTCTGTATGAAGAGTTTCAAGCACAGTTACTTCAGAAGACTCTGATAGTACTAACGCTGCTAGTACTAAGGATCTGATCAAAAACTCTGCTCTGAACATTTACACGCTGAAAGCACACTTGCTGCAAAGACTCTGATTTAGCAAACTCTGATGAACATCAGAAGGCTCTGACCAACCTAGACTCTGATGATTCTTGCTGAAAATTGTTGAAGAAGAATTCAAAGTTATGTCCGTTGGAATAACCAAACGACTCTTTCCTTATTTATGCTACACACAAGAACACAGACAAAAAGGATTTCTCTGTGCATTCTTCTTCTAGGAAAGGTCATATAATGTGAAGACAAAAAGGCTCAGACCTTTTTGGTACACTGTTCTCAACGTGAAAGACTTCATGGACTTCTGTGCCTATAAAAGCAAGACTCCATTCATCTTCTTCAGTTGATGAAATACTTGAAAGAATTCATTGCAAGCTCTCATACAACTTATACATTCTTGCTAAACTTATTTCATTGTTCTTCATCTTAAGTGAAAAATCACAGTTGTGATAAAGCTTTATTAGAAGCATTTTTAACACTTGTATTATTATTACATTTGATTGTAAGAGAACCTTAAGAAGATCCAGTTAGGATCAGTAGTTCTTGAGAAGACTTTGAACAGTTGTTCTTAGTGCTTACTATTGTAATCAGTTGATTAAATAATGGATTAAGTCCTTGTTTGAGAAAGGCAAATCATTCTTGATAGGGTGGAATGGAGTAGTTGAGTTCAACGAACCAGGATAAAAATCTTTGAGTTTTTATTTCTAAGTTTTATCTTCATACTTATTCAACCCCCCTTTCTAAGTATTTTCTCACCTTCAGTTGGCATCAGAGCTCCGGTTCTGTGTGTGCTACCACTTCACAGTGACAGAAAAGATCCAGTGAGAAAAATACTTTGTTATTATGGCTGATGTTTCAACATCCAACAGATATGAAGAAAGAGACAGAATCAGTACAAAACCCCCTATGTTTGATGGGGAGAAATTTGATTATTGGAAAGATAGGATTGAAAGTTTTTTCCTTGGTTATGTGATGATTTGTGGGACTTGGTCATAGATGGGTATGTTCATCCCACTGATGGGAATGGCAAGAAAGTAGACAGAAAATATATGACAGAAGCCCAAAAGAAGGAGTTTAGAAATCACCACAAGGCTAGAAGAATTTTGTTAAATGCAATATCTCACACTGAGTATGAAAAGATCACAAATAGAGAAACTGCATTTAACATGTTTGAGTCTTTGAAAATGACTCATGAAGGAAACCTTCAAGTAAAAGAGACCAAGGCTCTGGCGTTAATACAGAAGTATGAAGCGTTCAAGATGGAAGAATCTGAGTCCATAGAAACTATGTTCTCTAGATTCCAAATTCTTACAGTTGGTCTAAAAGTTCTAGACAAAGGCTACTCAACTGCTGATCATGTGAAGAAGATCATCAGAAGCTTGCCTATTAGATGGAGACCTATGGTCACTGCTCTGAAGCTTGCCAAGGATCTGAACAAGATCACTCTGGAGGAGCTAATCAGCTCACTAAGGAGTCATGAAATTGAACTTGAGGAAGATGAGCCTCAAAAGAAAGGTAAGTCTATTGCCTTAAAATCTAACAAATCTGTAAAAGCATTGTAGGTGTTAGAGGAAAGCTCTGAAGAATCTTCTTCTGAAGAAGAAGATGAACTATCCTTGCTGTCCAGAAGAATCAACAGACTCTGGAAGCACAAGCAAAGGAAGTTCAAGAACTTCAAAAGACCAGATCAGCGTAAGGAGTCCTCTGGACCAAAAAGATCTGGAAAGAAGGAAGTCGTCTGCTTTGAATGCAAAGAACCTGGCCATTACAAGAGTGAATGTCCAAAGCTTCTTAAAGAAAAACCAAAGAGAAAGTTTGACAAAAATAAGAAGGTTCTAATGGAAACTTGGGATGACTCTGATGAATCTGGATCCTCATCAGAATCTGAAGTTGAATGCGCCAACATGGCTCTGATGGCAGGCATTGAAGATCAGAATGAAGAATCATCTAGATCTGAGTCTGATTCTGAATCTGACTCAGAAGAGGTACTTTCTGATCTCACTAGGGAAGATCTTATTAAAGTCTTATCTGAAGTCCTGAAAAATTATAATCAGATTAAGCTCAAATGCAAGAAGCTTAAGTGCAATCTTGGCTCTGAGAATAATCTGTTAAAATCAGAAATTGCTGAGCTAAAAGAAAACAATTTAAAAATGAAACCCAATTTTGAAATAGCTCAACAAAACTCTTAATCTGAAAGTAAGTCTAAATGCAAAAACATTTTAGAAGAATATGACTTTAGTTTTCAGAAATTTCTTGCTAAAAGCATAGACAGAAGCAAGATGGCTTCTATGATCTATGGGGTTAGCAGAAATAACAGGAAAGGAATTGGATATGAATCTTCCTCTGGAAAGGATTTAAATCCAATGTCTGTTGATAAACTTGTTATTAAGAAAACTCCCTTGTACTCTCATTTCAAATTTGGTCATTTGAATGACATTAAACACACACGTTCTGATCAGAACGTTCCTGTGTTTAAGCCAAAAGTAAGTCAGAACAATACTATTGTAAAAGGACACAAGTTCAGACCAACTTTCAAGGCAACTAACTAAAAAGGACCCAAAAAGATCTGGGTACCTAAGGATAAGATTATCCCTATTGCAGATGTTTTTAGCAGAAAAGTCAAGACGCCAGTCATGGTACCTGGACTCTGGCTGCTCACGTCACGTGACGGGAGAAAGGTTTATGTTCCAAAGCCTGGAACTTAAATCTAGAGGAGAAGTGAAGTTTGGAGGGAATCAGAAGGGAAAGATTATTGGCTCTGGTACTATTGGTAATGGTAACCTTCCCTCTATATCTAATGTTCTTCTTGTAGAAGGATTAAAGCATAATCTATTGTCCATAAGTCAATTAAGTGACAATGGTTATGATATAATATTTAATCAACAATGTTGTAAAGCTGTTAGTCAGAAGGATGGCTCAATCCTATTTAATTGAAAGAGGAAGAACAACATTTACAAAATAAATCTTTCAGAACTTAAAGTTCAAAATGTTAAATGCCTCTTGTCTGTTAATGATGAGCAATGGGTCTGGCACAGAAGATTGGGGCATATTAATATGAGACGTATATCTCAGATTAATAAACTCAATCTGGTCAGAGGACTTCCTAAGCTGAAGTTCAACTCAGATGCTCTTTGTGAAGCATGTCAAAAAGGAAAGTTTTCAAAATCTTCCTTTAAATCTAAAAATGTTGTATCAACCTCAAGACCATTAGAATTACTTCACATTGATCTGTTTGGACCAGTGAAAACTGCATCCATCAGAGGCAAGAAGTATGGATTAGTCATTGTTGATGACTACAGCAGATGGACATGGGTGAAGTTCCTAAAACACAAGGATGAGTCACATTATGTGTTCTTTGACTTCTGCAAACAAGTCCAGAATGAAAAAGATTTCAAAATTATTAAAGTCAGAAGTGATCATGGTGGTGAATTTGAAAACAAATATTTTAATGAAAATGGTATTGCTCATGATTTTTCCTGTCCTAGAACTCCACAACAGAATGGGGTTGTAGAGAGGAAAAATAGAACTCTGCAAGAAATGGCCAGAACCATGATCAATGAGATTAATCTAGCAAATAATTTTTGGGCAGAAGCAATAAACACAGTATGTTACATTCAAAACAGAGTGTCTGTAAGACCTTTTCTGGAAAAGACTCCCTATGAATTGTGGAGGAACAGAAAGCCCAACATTTCATATTTACATCCTTTTGGATGTATTTGCTATATGTTGAATACTAAAGAGAATCTGAACAAGTTTGATTTTAAAGCATAGAAGTGTTTCATGCTTGGATATTTTGAACGCTCTAAAGGCTACAGAGTATACAATACTGAAACACAGATTTTGGAAGAATCTATTCATGTTAGATTTGATGATAAACTTGGCATTGAAAAGCCAAAGCAGTTTGAAAGTTTTGCAGATAAAGAAGTAATTCTCACAGACTCTGAAGGCTCAGAGGCAGACAAAGCTCAAGTGAAGGAACCTGAAGCAACGCCAGATGCAATTCCTTTAACTTCTCAGATGAACAACTTGAACATTTCTGAAGAATCAACTGTTAGAGGATCATCTTCCAGAATCAAAGCCTCTCATCCAGAGGATGTGATCATTGGAAAGAAGGATGACCCCATTAGAACAAGATTCTTCCTCAGATCTTCTGAAGCATCATTATCTGGATTGGTGTCAATTATTGAACCAACTTCTGTAGATGAAGCTCTGCAAGACAATGACTGGATTATTGCCATGCAAGAAGAGCTAAATCAATTCACAAGAAATGATGTGTGGGATTTAGTTCCAAGACCAAAAGGATTCAACATATTTGGAACTAAATGGGTCTTCAGAAACAAGCTTAATGAGAAAGGAGAAGTTGAAAGAAATAAGGCAAGGCTAGTTGCTCAAGGTTACAACCAGCAAGAAGGAATTGATTATACAGAGACTTATACTCCTGTATGAAGGTTAGAGTCTATTCGTTTACTTATTTCTTTTGCTGCACAGTATAACATCACTCTATATCAGATAGATGTTAAAAGTGCCTTTCTAAATGGTATTATAGAAGAAGAAGTTTATGTTCACCAACCTCCTGGTTTTGAGAGTGAAAAATTTCCAGAACATGTCTTTAAACTAAAGAAATCTCTCTATGGTTTAAAACAAGCTCCCAGAGCTTGGTATGAGAGGTTAAGCAATTTTCTTCTGAAGAAAAATTTCATCAGGGGCAAAGTGGACACAACACTCTTTTGTAAAACATTTAAGAAAGATCTTCTAATTTGTCAAATATATGTGGATGATATTATATTTGGATCTACCAATGTTATGTTGGGAAAGGAGTTTGCTCAATGTATGCAGACAGAATTTGAAATGAGCATGATGGGAGAATTGAGATTCTTTCTGGGAATTCAAGTCAACTAAACTCCAGAGTGCACTTACATTCATCAGACCAAATATGTTAAAGAACTTCTGAAGAAATTTAACATGACTGACAGTAAGATGGCAAAGACTCCCATGCATCCAACTAGTACACTTGGTAAGGAAGAGGTAAGTAAGAAAGTAGATCAGAAACTCTACAGAGGTATGATTGGATCTCTTCTCTACTTAACTGCTTCTAGACCTGATATTTTGTTCAGTGTATGCTTGTGTGCAAGATTCCAATCAGATCCTAGAAAATCACACTTAACATCTGTTAAGAGGATTCTAAGGTATCTGAAAGGTACTTCTAATGTGGGTTTGTGTTACAGAAAATCTGATGATTTCAAATTAGTTGGATTCTGTGATGCTGATTATGCTGGAGACAGAGTGGAAAGAAAAAGTACTTCTGGAAGTTGTCAATTTCTAGGAAGAAATCTAATCTCTTGATACAGCAAGAAGCAACCCATAATTGCACTATCAACTACAGAGGCAGAATATATTGCTGCTGCTGGATGTAGCACGTAGATGATCTGGATGAAAAGTCAGATAGAAGACTATCAGATTTTTGAAAGTAACATTTCTATATTCTGTGATAATACTTCTGCTATATGCTTGTCTAAAAACCCTATTTTACACTCTAAGGAAAAACATATAGAAATTAAACATCATTTCATCAGAGACTATGTTCAAAAGGGTATTATAAACTTAGCTTTTGTTGATACAGATCATCAATGGGCAGATATTTTCACAAAACCCCTTGCTGAAGATAGGTTTAAATTTATTCTGAAAAATATTGGTATGGATTTCTGTCCAGAATGATATTTATCAGAAGCAAATTTTTCAGATGTAAAATATTTAAAACTCTGAAGTATTTCTTCTATTATTTAGTTGATTTATTATTATTTGTGTGTATCTGAACTAACCAATCTTAGAGGATCTAAACGTTGGCTAACGTTTCATTTCTCAAGAGAATTCAGAAGCACATGCAACCAAACACGTGTCACTCTAAATATGAAAAGATTGTGTGTACACTACTGAAGAGACATCTGAGGTATGGTTTAAATAGTGGATATCTTGATTCCCCCCCCCCCCCCCAAATTGTCAGAATCAATTAATGTTTGAAATGATTTTTATTCTCTTTCATTAATTGTCATTTAATGCTATGTGAAAACATGTTATGTGTGTCTGTTGATTGCCCTAATTGTTTCCTCTATAAATACCACATTTCACACCAATTTCACACTTTTCACTTCACAAACAATTTTATGCATTTCTGCCTTCTCTTCTCTCTTCACAAAAACCCTAAACCTTCGTCCCAATCATCTTAATCCTCTTCAATGGCAACCTCATCTTCTACAGCAGCTCAATTTCAATCAACTATGACTGCAGTTAAGTCAGCAAATATGGGTGTAACTCCATTCACGGTACCTAAGAGGACATTGTTAACTCCTGTGGACAAACTTGAAGTTCTCTGTGAATCAATGGTGGAATTTGATTCGTTAGCTGAAAATGGGTTTGAATTTCGTTCAATAATTGATGCACAAGGCTGGGTTAAATATTTTGACAGATTATTTGGACCAGTTTACCCTCATCTGGTGAAGGAATTCTGGATACATGCCTCTGTTTATCCAAAATTCATTTTATCTTCTGTTCTGGGAAAGGAGATCATAATAACTGAAGATCTCATCAGGAAACTCATAGGGTATGAGGAGACTGATGGAGTATGTCATCTGCCAGCTGGGCGTGTGGACATGGAGGAAGTCTACGAGGAAGTCATCACATCTGGACAGGCCTCTAACAAATTCAAGGATCTGAAGCCTGACTATAAAATCTGGGCAAAGATTTTTCTGGGTTGCATCCATCACAGAAAATCTACCAATTCTCCAGATTATGTGAACAATGAACAACTCTACTTAATGTATTGTTTAAGTCAGAGTACCAAGGTAGATCTTCCCTACATTCTCTTTATGCATCTGTGGAACCATATAAATGCTTCAAGAGAATCTGTAAAGGATAAGGGACAGAAGATCAGGACATGAATTCCCTTTGGAAGATTGATTTCAGACATTCTGACAGAGAATGGTCTGGTAACTGCTCTGTATGAAGCTGGAGTTAAGGATGAACTTGAATCCATCATTGGAAAACCTCTGAATGCAAAGAGTCTTCAGAGACTAAAGATTATAGATGAACTTACAGCTGCACCCAAGAAGTTGAATATTTCTAAAATCAGTTAAAAGAGAATTCCTGTTGATAATTTTCCACTTTTTGGTGCTGAAGCACCAAGGGATATTATTGTGAGGTATATTGATTCATGCAAAGCAGATGGAACGCCTATTCCTGCAAACTTTCTGATAAGAGCAAGAAAACCAATGCCAGATGTATATAATGAGAACATGAGGAAAAGGATTCAATTAGAGGCAGAAGAAGCTGCTGCTCAGAAGAATTCAAAAGCTGCTGACAAACCACAGAAGCAGATCAAGAGAAAAGCTTTTGGAGAAGTTCCCTCTGTTCCCACCAAGCGTCTAAAGACTAAAGGTACTAAATCATCTGTATCTTCTTTCTCTAAAATTGTTTTAAATGAATCAACATTTAGTTCTATTCCAAAACCACCTCCCACTCAAAAACAATATATTCCTGCTCCATCCCAAAAATTTGAACCATCAAAAATTCCTTCCCCACAAAAATCATCTGATCCAATTTCCACTACTCCATTAAAAACTTCTGTTATTCCACCATCTGAACCAACAGCAATAACACCAGCAAACCAAACTCCAACACCTATAACAAAACCAACAGAACAACCTACACCACAACAACAATCAGAAAAATAACAACCAGATACATCTGAACCCATACAATTTGATCCAGTTGCATCTGATCCTGTTGCACCTGAACAAGTTGTTTCTGAACCACCTATCTATGAACCACTTGTATCTGAACCTCCATCAAAACCCTCTGAGAATCAACCAGAACCAACCAATCCTCCAGAAACAAATATACCTGGGACAGAGGTTCTAAACGTTACACCTCTCAAGACTGTATTTGAAGTGTCTTCTACATCTTGTACCCCAACCACCTCCTCTGATTCCTCAGAATCTGATATCCATCCAGATATTCTTTCACCTCCCTCTCTCAGAACTTCTGAATCTAACCAACCAGATCTACCCATTTCTTCTGAAACTACCAATTCTGAACCCATTCCTGAACCAAAAACATCTGAATTTGTTTGAGTTGTTTCTGCTAAACCTTTTCCACCTGATCCCCTTCCATCTGGACTTGATATTGAAAATTTCTTTGATCAACCACCGCAATCAGCTTTTGTTCCTTTTCTTATTAACGAAAAACAATCTGCTTTTGTTCCCTATTTTGACAACCCAAGAGCTGTCATACCTTCCATTCGCAGAATCAAACCATTCTTTCGTATCATGCCAGCCCAGAAGAAACCAGCATATCCTAGCCCTCTCATTATTATTCCTGAATTTACCATTCCACCACCACCTCAACCTAAGCCTTTCACTTTGGAAACCCTTCTGAAACCAAAATCTAGGCGGAATGTTGATAATTTATTTACAAGTTTTCTGAAAGAAATACGGATGCATTTAGGCTCTGTTCAGAAGAGATGTCTATCAACCATGGATGCAAATGAATCTGATGCTACCCGGAATAGCTTCATTAACATATTCAATACTATAGCCTCAAATCTGAAGAATGTATGTTCTGATGATGCGAAGCTCAGATTTGCTGAGACTGCTAGAAGCTTGCTCTGGACTGTTAAAAGATCTGAACCATTGCTTCTTGAAAATGTTCCTTCATCCTCTGAAGTATGTGATACAGAAGTGACTGCTGAATCTGCATCTAAAGAAAACCCTCTGGCTATGATTCTTGTGGAACATCCCTTTGGATCTATTTCTCTTGACTCTGCATCTCCTATGGAAATTGACTCTGTTCCTGCTTCAGACTCTACCCCACCTTCTTCATCTGAGGTCAAGAAAGAGTATCCAGATCTTGAAGATAAGATTGCAGTTCTGGAAGCTGGTCAATCTGAGATTAAGTCATGGATGGTCAAGTAAGATCAGAAGTCTGAAGACATGGCTCAATGGATGTCCAAACAAGATCAAAAGAATGAAAACATGGCTAAGTGAATGATAAAGCAAGAACAATCCTCTTCTGAGATCATTAACCTGTTGAAGATGATTCTGTCCAAACAAACTTAGTTTATTTTTTTTCTGCATCTAATGTTTGTGCACATCTATTTATTTTATCTGATGTTTGTATATTTTTTTTGCTCTGAATGAATGAATGACTCAGTGTTTTCTGTACATAATTTATCTTTTCTGTATTTCCTTTTATTTGTCTTTTAAAAGTTTTTTTTTACTTTTTGATTATGACAAAAAAGGGGGAGAAAATGGATCTGACTATTCAAATAAACTCTACCTAAATGAAACTTCAGACATATCAATTATAACTAACGTAAACTCTTAGTGTTTCAGAGTGTTTATTATATCTGACATATTTGTTAAAAGAAACTCTAAGACTCCCAGATAATATTTTACCTATCAGACTCTGACTCTGAAACTTGCAAGATCTAATGATTAGAACATTCAAGCTCTGATTCTGAAAAGAATACTCATGCAGAAAGGGAAGTTTCTATTTCTTCTTAGTATTCAATTCAGGGGGAGATTCATCATCTCAGGGGGAGTTATAATTACTTTATTTTTTATTGAATAAAATTTCTGATGTTTTTGTCATCATCAAAAAGAGGGAGATTGTTAGAACACAGATTGGTTCTTAATAATATCTCTATGTTTTGATGATAACTCTTATGAAATTTTGTATTCAAAAAATATATATACTCTAAAATTTGTTTGAGAATGTTTGCTGCAGAGTTAAAGTGAATATTACTCTAGAAGCAAATTAGATCTGAACATAAGAAATATGCAAGGCTCTGAAGCGTCAGAAGCATCTCTTAGAAGATTCTGAATGCTGCCTCCAGAAGAATCTAAAGCAGAAGCTACAGAAGAATCAGAAGTAGAAGCTACAGAAGAATCTGAAGCAGAAGCTACAGAAGAATCTGAAGCAGAAGCTATAGAAGAATCTGAAGCAGAAGCTAGAGAAGAATCTGAAGCAGAAGCTATAGAAGAATCTGAAGCAGAAGCTACAGAAGAATCCGAAGCAGAAGCTACAGAAGAATCTGAAGCAGAAGCTACAGAAGAATCTGAAGCAGAAGCCAGAAGCATCTGAAGCAATGAGGAATTCTGTATGAAGAGTTTCAAGCACAGTTACTTCAGAAGACTCTGATAGTACTAACGCTGCTAGTACTGAGGATTTGATCCAAAACTCTGCTCTGAACATTTACACGCTGAAAGCACACTTGCTGCAAAGACTCTGATTCAGCAAACTCTGATGAACATCAGAAGGCTCTGACCAACCTAGACTCTGATGATTCTTGCTGAAAATTGTTGAAGAAGAATTCAAAGTTATGTCCGTTGGAATAACCAAACAACTATTTCCTTATTTATGCTAGACACAAGAACACAGACAAAAAGGATTTCTCTATGCATTCTTCTTCTAGGAAAGGTCATATAATGTGAAGA
The DNA here is from genome assembly GCA_963859935.3 of Lathyrus sativus. Classification (NCBI taxonomy): domain Eukaryota; kingdom Viridiplantae; phylum Streptophyta; class Magnoliopsida; order Fabales; family Fabaceae; genus Lathyrus; species Lathyrus sativus. The sequence continues at coordinate 349,932,456 of OZ012739.1, read as the reverse complement.
CAAAAAGGCTCAGACCTTTTTGGTACACTGTTCCCAACGTGAAAGACTTCATGGACTTCTGTGCCTATAAAAGCAAGACTCTGTTCATCTTCTTCAGTTGATGAAATATTTGAAAGAATTCATTACAAGCTTTCATACAACTTATACATTCTTGCTAAACTTATTTCATTGTTCTTCATCTTAAGTGAAAAATCACAGTTGTGATAAAGCTTTATTAGAAGCATTTTTAGCACTTGTATTATTATTACATTTGATTGTAAGAGAACCATAAGAAGATCCAGTTAGGATCAGTAGTTCTTGAGAAGACTTTGAACAGTTGCTCTTAGTGCTTACTATTGTAATCAATTGATTAAATATTGGATTAAGTCCTTGTTTGAGAAAGGCAAATCACTCTTGATAGGGTGGACTGGAGTAGTTGAGTTCAACGAACTAGGATAAAAATCTTTGAGTTTTTATTTCTAAGTTTTATCTTCATACTTATTCAACCCCCCCCCCCCCCCCCCCTTCTAAGTATTTTCTCACCTTTAGTATTAACTCTGGCAGCGGGAACTTATAGATGATAGTCTTCTTCAATTCAGGCTCCATGTTGATAGCATATCAGATTTCCAGAACCAAAGGGAAGACGAGAACCTGAGAACACACATACATGCAAATGTTAATATGCAACATGAATATACAAATGCAGACAGGGGATCAAGGTATCCAAAACTGTTGTACTGTTGACTGAGTTGAACCAGAGCTTCGCTCTGATAAGAAATCCAGAATACCAGAACACTTAAGATTAAAAATCTACTTTGACAGAAAATTTGGCCGGTTGAAAGTCAAGGTTTCCTACAAAACCTTTCCCACTCTCAAGTAGGACCTAGTCTCTGAAAAGGTACGACATCCTATGCAGGTCATCAGTATTACAGACTCTCAGGTCGAGAAACGATGATACGTTCACCATTTTTGGTTTGGCATCATGTTCAATCAAGGAGGTCTCAACTAACTTCCCAATGAACAGTCTCTAGAGTCGTTAGTTTTCATATCCAACACCCCTCAACTGTCCAAGATGCACATGATAGGATGTCTTCATAGAAAACCTCGTCTAGATGAGAATTTCATGAGGGCTCGTGCATGCCAAACATGCATGCCCGAACTACTCTCCATACTAATACTAAGTATATACTAAAGCCTGGGTATTGGGCTTATCTCCCAGTGGAACAACCCACTCAACAACACAGTAGTAGTATAATATGATAAGAATGATAAAGTGTGGAAAATAAAATGCAAATGCAATGATATACAAAAAAAATAATACAAATACAACATACAATCACACAAATATACACATCCAAAAAAATAAAACAGACAAGCGCTAGGATTGACTCGCATAAGGAACCGGAGTCCCCAGCAGAGTCCCCAGCTGTTGCACACTGTGAAAAAAGGTCGGCAAAAACAAACAGAAGAGTCGCCACTGAAATTTATTTATCCTAAAGGGAGGGAAAGGAAACGATCGAAGAAAACCTAAAAGAACGGGAAAAAGACAAGGTCATCGCAACTAAATCTTGGGTTCGGGAGTCGGTTATCCAAGGAGAAAGTATGATCACCCGTCACATCCGTTGTACTCAACAGGATCCACGCTTGTTGCATATCAAAAGAGGTGAGTTATCTAAAAGCTACTGCTAAACCGGGGAAAAAGAAAACAAAATACTCGATAGGACATCGCCGCCTTATGCCTACATATCCCCTCATGCAATGGGAAAGTCAGAGTCAACGTAGTTCGGAAAACTACGGGTGATGGGGGGAAGCTTGCTCGCCAAGACATCATTGTCTTGTACCTACGTATCCTCATCTGGTATGAGAAATCAGAGAAAACATAGTTCGGGTAAACTAGACCACTGGTTGGTTAAATTTTTTTTATGAGCAACGTTAAGTTCCCATTCTAGCAGTTAGCGTCGATACCTATTTGCGGTAGAACGGAAAAACAACATACTTTTTTCTGAAAATGATTTGAAGAACAATCCCGAAGGATAAAAAGGTTTGAATTTAGTTTGTTAGTTTTAGTGAAGTAAGTTGAGTTAGTTTGAGACTCACGTTGCACTAAAGACTATAACATAAGAGCGAATGCGTCGCATATCGCCCAAAGGGCATAACTAAACACTCTAGACAAGTGAGGAGAAACCACCCACTCATCATTCCCCATGTACTTAAGGCTAGTAGCGTACAACATTCGTCGTTCTTTATTAAGTGTCTTAAAGAAGTTTGAGATGAGAAGAGATGACACAGGGAAACACTAAAGGGAAACTAAAAACCCTAATGTTATCATACAAAATGGTCCTAAGGTTAGGATGAAAAGGAAGTCTACCTAATGTTATCATACATATGATGGACCTAGAGTTGAGGTCAAAGAGGGACTATCCTAATTGTTATCATGCAAAGGATTAAAAGCCTAATGTCTCTCCTACTTCTATCTTAAACAGAGGGACTAGGAACCCTAAGGGATCATGTGAGTAAGCATAAGTAAACACATTACTAATCAATCACAGATGAAAACAAAATCAAGACTTAAACAAGTTACAAGAGATGAAAGAGAAGAAAGAAGAATGAAAGATGAAGAAGGGGAAATAACACCAAGATAAGTAGACAAGGTGGTTCAAAGCAAAAGTGAATCAATCCAAACTCATATCTCAATATGCAAGATGAAACCCAATGTCATGTCAAGACATCAAAGAAGCAAACACATGCCAAACCAAGTCAAAATATTGGAAATCAAAGCATCATGGCAAAACAAAACACTCTCCCTCATTCAAATAACTTAAACATCTTAAAAGAAGCAATGTCAATCACAAAACAAAATGAAGAGAGGTCAAATGAGATGAGGAACAAGATTGGGCAGTAGCATGATCATGGCTGTCAAATTAAACATTCATTCATGAACACACGAAAGAGATATCACAGTTGAATTCATACCTAAAAATAAACTCACACAACAATATCACTCTCCAAGAAATGAAACATTCAACAAAAGCACAAGTGATCAAGTATCAACTCATCAAGATAAAAAACTCATATGATATTCATCACATTTAAAATCAAGTGATCTATAATGATGGTGTTGCAAACGTCCGTGTTTATTTTGGTTGGCGACAAGTTGGAGCATACAGTAGACTAGAAACTAAGTGATCTATAATGATGGTGTTGCAAACTCCATTAATATTTTTTATAGAATCCAAAATTCCTCATAGTGGTGGTTGACTCTTAATTTGCATCTCAATCTTCGGTGCAATTTTTATAAATAATTCAAATGTCTGTCAGATTTCTTGCAATAAAATTGGTTATTGTATAGTTGTTCTTTGGTCTTGTTGCATAGGACTTTGCATTTTATTTTGTATGTTGGGTTGGGGGTACCCATTGTACCCCTTAGAATTCAATTTGATTATAAAAAAAGTTAAGCATTTTAGTTTAAAAAACTTACCAATATTACTAAATAGTTCAAATCTTTCATGACTTGAAAGATTAAAACAAACCAAAAAAAATAACCAACTTTTCCTAATTAGTTCAAACCTTTTAAAATATGAAAGATTAAAACACCAAAGATAAAAAATATTTTAATAAAATGTGTTTATTAATTATGAAGTGTATTGTTGGATATTTGAAATAAAGTTAACTAGAAAGCACAATTCATTAGTTTTGATTGTTTCATCTATGACACATAGGTTATAGCTAATATAAATTTAGTACGTCTGATCAATAATTCTAAAAGATAACATTCAAAGTATATGTTTGGTAATAATGTATTTGGATGAATGAAAATGCATGTTTAAAATTTTATTTACAGATTTAAATGTGTAAAATATTTATTTTTAGGAAATGTGTATGATTGAAAGATTAAAAATATAAAAATGAAAAAAATTACATCAGATATCCTTTAAGTTATTTTCGTGTAATAGTTTGACTTTTAATTTTTTTTGTAACAACTTGAATTTTTCTTTTAAATTATGTCTAAATTTACCACCCACTGAATATATATTTGGCAGCCATTTTCTACTAACAATTGTTGTATCCCCTTCTCATTTCATCAACATCTTTTATAGTAATGTTAGTCGGTTTTGGAAGGTCCTTGTAACTTGTACTTAACAAATATCGTTTATACTAGAATATGGAAAGATATATTGCGTTATGTTATCTGACGATCATGCCTTGATTTTTTGCTTCGATAAATTGTTTTATAAGACAGGTCTTCACATGCTCTCGAGGCTCTAAAACCTTCATCTTTGTAAAAGATTCCTAACTTAATTAGTCTTATGTCATCCTTTTTGTAAATATCTTTGTCTTTTGAGCATGCATGCTTAATTTGGTATTTTCCATGTGAAACATATACCATCTCGAGCTAGTCGTGACTCATACCCATAATTATGTCAATTTTTTTATTGGACCCTATATGTTTCAACCGCACCGTGCGAAATTTCACTAATACCCCCTGTTTCCGGAGATATATCTCCGGACGTACACTATGTAGAGTCAACAAAGGTAATTATGAGAGGCGTCCTATATGTTGGGTTTAATTTGTTCCGGAGATGCATCTCCGACATTATACCGTAGTTACATTTCTGAAAAAACACCATAAATAGAATCAACAGAAAATAAACTTTTCAAAATGCAATTGACATTTATAACATAAAATGATTATTACAATGATGATTTCAACAGAAAATTACATATTACATTTCAATATCCCGATGAACGCTTGTACATCTTCAGGATATATTCGACTGATCTTTGTAGCGTCGCTTCCAACTCAGTGAGAACTTTCTCTTTGAAACCGAAATATGTATCCCACATATTCCTAACATCCGCTCGAGTGTTAAGCTCAAATTTGCTGAAAACGAGGCTCGCTTTGTTGTCAACCGAAGGTGAACGGTACTCAAACTTCCAAATCCTTCATTTGTCTCCGTAAGGTAGGAGATATTGGATTCCGTCTATGATATCTTCAACGGAGTGAGATCGGTGAGCTTAAACGTCCTCCCGGGTGTAGAGCCGTCGGATTAGGAGACATTTGCGACATACCAGCGGATGTTTATTGTGACATTTGAGACATATTGAGTTTGTGTGAAATATAACACAAGAACGCCTAAATTTATAGAAGACCTAGTTTAATATGAACCACTCATTAATTGTCATATTGATTCCGAAGATATATCTCCAAAAGTGCACCCTATTATCTTGTTTCAGAGATGAGACTCCGGAATTTTCCCTGAATCATTTCAAAAACAAACTATATAACAAAATTTCTTGGAGATGTATATCCAGAACTTCTCCTAAAGCATTTACAAAACAAAACTATATAACAGACTCTCTCATTAAGACCAAATATGAACCAAATATGCATAAAGACCAAATATGAATAAAAAGTGAATAAGTAACACTTCATTTATATTGAGATACAAATATATATAATTATTTGTCCGGTAAAACATGAAATTAAAACGAATCGAAATAAGTTGTTTAATCTATAGGTGATACCCCCTTGGACTTTTTTGCATTTAATTCTTTTTCAATGTTGTTTAATCTCTTTAATTCTTGCATCCTTTCCATGAAATGATCTGGCCACATCTCGATTTTTGCGGTTGAATGAGCCATCCACTCCGGTGATGTAAGTGGTATGAGGAAACCCGGTTTCAAGTAAACTTGAACAAAATGACTTGATTTTGGAAGCCATCCAATACACATGATATGATCCTTTGGATTTTAGGGCGGTGCGGTGTATAATGGGAAAAAGGTTTTTGAAAAATTGTATCATGTAAGGTCAATGCACTCCCTATCATATGCGCATGCTATTAAATGACCCATATCTGGGAAACTCATCCATTTTGACTTTGGTGCCGGACCACTCAAGCAAAGCATAAGAGACTCATAAACCGCATTGAATTTTTATTTATTTCCGTACAACCACGTGTATGATTCTTTATGCGTCTTCAACTCTTAGATAAATTGATGTCGGACAAGTGCATGACTATTTTCTCCTTTACCGAGTAAAGCCAAAATGGCTTGGTAACCGCAATTACCACCCCCAATAACATCGACGGTCCGTTCGATATATTTATGCATAAAAACTGAAATCTCGTCGATGAATGAAATCTTTGGTGGATGCGGAGTCGAAGGTGGTTTGCTATTGCGGGCTCCTTTCAGAACACATTTTAGAGATTTTGGAGTCGGTGAGTTAGGAAAAACTTTATCAACGTGTTCAAAATATGAAGGAGACTGTGTAGTCGAGTTGTCATTCGGTGTAGGCTTCATTTAAAATATTTCTGGGTCGCTTTCGTTTCAATGTTGTAAATATATTTTTCGGTTGAACAAGATTCAAGACATGTCACTAATGCATCCTTTCTCTTCCAGCTTGAGCCGACATACACTAGGATGACCGACTAATTTTAAACATAAATCATGGTTATGCAAACTACATATCACATTAAATCTCCAATTTTTGTTTACCAACATGTAACTACGAACCTTAAATGGACACTCACATTTTCTACTACCCGTGTCATCTATTTTAAGATTCTGGAGAGGAGTTCGATATCTCCCACTTCTTTCACATAACATTGTCACAAAAGTGCATCTTCTATCTGAGCCATTATCGGACCTTCCGATAATCATATCAAATCCAGGTTTATATGCCTTCATGTGAATCCATTCAAGCATTTTATCACGATTTTCAAACTCTTGCTTGTTATTAAAGTCGTTGCCAGCATCTACCGCCTTCACAACAACCCCCTTGAGCATTCTAAGAAACATTATGGTGCATCATATCTATTGGAAACAATTAGAATAATTACAAAACACTAATTAATCTACTGCTGCAGAAGGGCTGGAAAATGAACACAGACACATTCCGTAAATGTATCTCCGAACAAATTCATACACGTTCAATAGATATATCTCCAGACACAACGTAAGTTTTTTCAGAAAAATTCATGATTAATGTGACCAATGTAGAAAAAAAAGAACAATCTTTACTTGAAATTCTATTTTCTTTTGCTCGCTGTGATATGTTAAACCAAAAGGATGAAGACTTGGAGTGAAAAAAATAGATTGAGAATGAAAGATTATTAGCATGAGGATTTATGTTGAGAATGAAGTATGATAACAATGGGGAACTGATCATGTAGCTGGAAGCTATATCAAATATTTCTGGAGATGGATCTTCGAAAATACCTGATATGCAAAGGTGACAGAAAAATTCAAATTGTCACCCACAATTCCAGAGATGTATCTTCGAAATATCCACTGAATTTAACAATTAAAATATTTCCCTAAAACTGTTTTGGAGATATATCTCCGAAATAATCTAACTCAAATGTATGAAGCGTATCTTAGAATGACTTAGGTTGCCTATATATAGGGTGTGTCTGAAGATATATCTTTGAAATCAGGGGACATACGTAAAACTCCACACCGTATGAAGCGTATCTTAGAATGACTTAGGTTATTTGTATGTAATATTTTTTTTATCAAATATTATTTATATTATTTATTTTCATTTTTCAATATAGGAATTGCGAAATGTCAAAAAGATTCGGATTGTTTCGACATTTATGTGTGTCGGCCACCATTTATAATGAAGTGCGACAATAAACAATGTAGATGTGTTACCGTGAGCTTCTTCATTCGTAATAGTTAAGTTGAACAATAGATTATATTGCTTACAAACCTGTTTTTATTTTATTTTATATGTTCATGTCATAGTATCAATACACTTGTGATCTTTCCTACCATAAATTTATATTTCTCTTAGATTTTAATTTTTCCTTTTTCTATTTTAAAATAAACATTGCATAACTAAGTTGAATAAGATTATGTAAGGTTATAATTTTTTTAAGATATTTACCAGCGCTTTTCTTAAGAAAAACGCTATCTTTTTCCCCCTTTTAGCAGTGCTTTTAAAAGCGCTCTCTTTTCCCCCTTTTTAACAGTGCTTTTTCAAGAAAAACGTTGCCTTTCCTACACGTCATTGAATTATTTTTTTAAAAAAAATCACTTTTTTCCTAGCGGTTTTTTGGTAAAAGCTCTGTCTATTGTGCATATTTTTATGAAGTGTTTTTTGTTGAATGTTGTTGCACAATTCTTTATAATTTATCATATAAACCTGCTTATAACAATTATATTCAACACAAGCATTTATTTCAACACTTAGGCCTTATATATACCATAACAATTCAACACATAAACGTGCTTATAATTATTGTAATTCAACACAAGCCTATATATATATATATATATATATATATATATATATATATATATATATATATATATATATATATTTATATATATATATATATATATATATATATATATATATATATATATATATATATATATATATATATATATATTTATATATATATATATATATATATATATATATATATATATATATATTTATATATATATATATATATATATATATATATATATATATATATATATATATATATATATATATATATATATATATATATATATATATATATAAATATATATATTATTTTATAATTCAACAGAAACGATCCATAATTCTAAAATATATTCCAAAACCGATAACTTCACAAATATTTTCACTATATGTATAATTACAAATTCCATATTCCCGGATCCTCACAACAACTTCTAGAAGTATATCAACAAATTCCAAAACTATATAAGACTTCCAGAACTATAATTATCCAGTAGTATGTACATAACATCACAACAAAACAAATCTCTAAAGACCATAAACTCCGATCAAAAGACAGAAAGACAAAATATATACCTTATACAATTCTCATCTCAAGAATGTATTGACACCATTCCTTCTTAATTTCTTTCAATTTATCTTTCGAGTAAGTACAACACTTGACTAATTCCTTAGATGAAATATCGGTTAAATATTAAAATGAATGAAATAACTTATAAATCCATACCATATTTGGAATCTCTATTTGACCCGAATGAATAATTTCCTTCATAAACCTCAATACAAAATAACCGCAATCAATACCATTGCGCTGACGGGGACATAATAACCTCAATAAATAATAAATAATTTAACTAGTTTTATCAAGTAGAATCACTATAACAATCAAAATTGTGAAAATATACTTGCACCCTGATCCATCTAATGTTGTTAGCCTTACTCTTTGGTACTCTTGCTTGTCTTTATGATCGAAATATTTGTATAGCTCTAACATAATATAAACAAATATTTAGAGCAATCTCACATAATAAATAAAGATAATTATTCAGAACAATCTCATCACTTACGTATCAACCGTCTTCTTCATATCTGGATATTTTGTTTGATCACCATCCAATGAATCCAGATAATACACTATTTCTTTTATCAGATTAATCGCAACCAACAACCAGTGTCCACTGTAAAATAAGACAAAAGCTTAGATGAAAATTTTATATAGAATGTCAAAAAACGAATAATTATAATAAATGAAATTAGAATGAAATCTAACCCATGACCAGTATTATATGGCAAAAAATACAACTTTTCTGTATCTATGGCCATAAATGTTTGGACTAAGTAATCTCTGACTACATCTGGAGTGTGATTGATTAACCGTTCGTTGATACAGCTAGAAGATAAGAATGAGAATATTTTTATCAATTGATGCAGGACCAACAACTTGTCATACAAGAACCTTAAATAAAAACATAATCAACATTAGAATATTCATTGAAATGAGCAAATAAGTTGTTTAATTATTTAATTAAAATTCATCGGAGTACCTGCTGTATGAATGCATAACACTGATGCCTAATTCAGAATGTTGGAAAATCTGATCTGTCCTCTTTAGCAATTGTTTCGGCATAAGAAAAACCGAAAGTACCTTCATTCATAGGTATTTAACGAATGCCACCCTCCACCACATATGTTGTTCCTACATATGTTTCAAGGCACAACCTAAATTGAGGAACATATGTTTTTTTAGGCACGACCTTTTTTTTGTTGGACACCTTGCTAGATTCAGGCATCTTACCCTTGCTGACTTATTGCAACTCTTGAGCATGAACCTAAAAATCATATGAGTTAGGTAATTAATGTATAAGATCATAAAGCTATTGAAATTGGAGGATATAATTGACATTTTCTATGCATATATTTCAATTAATGTACCTATTTTTTTGATGCAGCTGACTCAGTTTCCCTCACAATCCCTTTATCTTTTGATTTGGATTTTGTAGGAGTCTAAGATCATCATGTAAATGAATGGTACGTAAATGTAAGAATAACTTACATGTATGGGTCGTAAAACATTTAAATACAAAAAGGTTCATAATGGTGTTCAGCATACCTCATCATCTATGAAAATGAGATTTGACGGCCATGCAACATACAGTCATATTGCGTCTCCCACCAATGTTGCATCTGAAACATCGTCTAGTATAGGCAATAACACACCCCTTCTAAAGCAATATTAATCGATACTTTCAAAAATCCAGCAGGGAGTGGATTATGGTGAAGTAAGTCTCCCAAATGTTATGCACTTTTGCCTCGCCAACCATGCGATAAGTCGATGACGATAAATAGAGCTGACAAGGTGAAATGTCCTTAACCAATAATGAATATGATTAATGTGTATATATGTCAATTAAGAAAATTATGCTAAATTAATTTCAATGTAATATATAGTTACCTCGGGAAGTTTCTGCTGAAAATTTTGATTGATACTATCTTTGTCACTAGTATCTTTAAACTCTGGATTGTGCCTTTCTAGCATGTATCTCTCTTTGTCCTTTTGAAATTCACGAATTTGAGCTTTCAATTCTTCCAACGACTCTATTACTTGTTTATTACTAGGGTTTTTATTCTTTGAATGCTTATACAATATTGTTGGAGTGACACCAAATCCCTTACCCTTCACACGACCATAATACTCATGAACATTTAACACTCGACTTAGTACGCTCATGCAATCATGGTCTTTAGCTGCAGTTATAGACTGGGACAGACTCTCCTGAAATATAGAAAAATATTAGTGGGGATTAAAAAGCATAAATATATTATATGTTACTAAACTTTTGAGTTTATGACAGAACTAATGTTATACTTACACAATGCTCAAAAACTTGTTGAACATCTTCCAGAACGACTCCATCTCTACCCACATGAGAATCCTTACACAAAACATGGTCCGGAAGAGATGTTGCATCACTTTTCTCCTCTTCTAACTACACATTAAGACATATAATAAGCTTCACTTTTCTCGTATTATAACTATATCATATTAAAGCATTTTTATATACTTACTATTTTTTGTTGTAAGTGTGCATATCCCAAACGCCATTTTTTGTATGGATACGCGGGTTTTGATGCTCGTTGCCGATTTATGTCACTCACAGCCTGAAAAAAACAAGTTTAAGTCATATCAGAACTCATGTGGAAGAAGTATATATATTATACATTGTTCATGATAAGTTAAAATTACATGGAATTCTTGGGTTCTTCGCTTGGCAACAAATATTTCCCATTCTTCAAATGAAATCAAATCAGCATACTTCTTTGGACGCTCTGATTTAACAAATTTTCCATCAGAATCCTTAAGAAACTTGTTCGTTAAAAACGCTCGAAATCCTCTGATTCTTTTTTCGGCCAATTGAAGACAATATTTTTTCCGGCTGTCACCAATATTAAAAGACCCCTGCAAACAAATTAACATACATATAGTATGTTAGTATAAGTAATTTAAAGACATAACTGTCAACATAATTAAAAAATATCAAATATGATACCTGTATCTCACTCCATATTTTTTCTTTAGCGGGTTTCAATGATGGAATTCTCCAATTAACACAAGTGATTGGAATTTGCGAACAAACAAGTGCCCCAATGTAACTTGTCAACATCGCACCGTTAGGCTAAATTAATAGGTATGTTTCATTCCAATGCACATCATATTTTATACCTTTATCTCTCACACAAATGATTCCTTTCACAATCGTTATTCCTCTTATAATATCTCCTTCCACATCATGTGATGGTTCGTTTCCATCATTTTTAGAAGTATCATGTGATTTTTCCTCGTTGCTAGCCATACTACCTGTAATTCAAAAAAACAAACTTATGAAATGAATGACAAATATATATGAAAAGAAAAACGTAAATAAGAAAAACATAAATAATAAAAACATATATAATTATATTGAATGACAAATATATAATTTTATTGAATGCCATGATATATAATTTTACAAGTACCTTTGTCACTAACATCTCTTTCTTTTCTTCGTTAGAACGTGGTTTACTTGTCTCTTAACAACATGGAAGGATGGATTAATCCAAATTCCCTCGTTATGATCATTTATAATATATGATTTATCCGCTCTAATATTCTCATCTTGATCATCTATAATATAAGATTCCTTCTCAACATTAACATCACCTTGATCTCCAATGTTATCATCGATTACTTTGTTGGAAAAAAGAACTATAGACCATTTTGTACTTGTCGGATCAGTGACATAGAACACTTGTTTAGCTTGCGTGACTAGAATAAAAGGCTCATCTTTGTACCCTACCTTATTAAGATCCACTTGCAAAAATCCTGACGTATCCATTCGTATGCAACTATTATTTTCAACCCACTTGCATCCAAAGATAGGAATCTAAAACTTCTCATAATCAAACACCCATATGCGCTTGATAACCCCAAAATATGACAGATTTGCATATTTTGGGTTTAAGTCTTTCACACTTGAAATGTGCATTTCTTCAGCTAGCATGGTGACACCACTATTTTGCATTGTACTTTTATCATCTTGTTATTTGGTATAAATGTGTATCTACTAATTGTGTATTCGTTATAAGAAAACACATGCAAACTTGGACCATATGCTAAAAATCTCAACCTTTATGTTATTGAAGCAGAATCAGAATAAAACTTTGAATAAAAATGATTCGTGAACCATGGTATTAAACTTCGATTGTGCTCTCGTACTATCCAATTTTCATTTCTATTCGGATTTAAACCTCGAAGAACGTCCTTGTGCATTTCAACATACGGCTCAACCTCATTGTCATTGTGCAGAACATACAAATTCACTTGCTCCCTTTCAGCCCTTGAAATTGTCACAACTTTATTTCCAATTAACTGTTTTCCTACTTTTTTTTAACAACATGAGGTTTTTGGAGGCAAATAGATTGAACATTGGACAAATATTCAGTACAAAACTCAATCGCTTATTCAACAATGCATCGTTTAACAATACACCCCTCTGGTCGACTTTGGTTTTTCACATACCCTTTCAATATTTTCATATAACGTCCAACAGGGTACATCCATCTCATATAAGCTGGTCCATACAATTGTGTCTCTTTCACAAGATGAATAACTAGATGTACCATTATGTCAAAAAACGATGGAGGAAAATACATTTCAAGCTCACACAAAGTAATAACTATTTCTTTTTGCAATGTTGGTAAGATCGCAGGATCAATCACCTTACTACAAATTGACCTGAAGAAAAAACACAATTTAGTTATTGCGCTTCTTACTTTTTCTGGAAAAATAGAACGTATACCTATTGGTAGAAAGTGTTCCATTATAACATGGAAATCTTGTGTCTTTAAACTCTTTAACTTAAGGTCTTTCATAGGCACAAGCCTTCTAGTATCTGAAGAGTATCCTTCTGGAACTTTAACTTCACATAGAAACTTACACAATATCTTTTTCTCCTTTCTAGATAAAGTATAAGCAGAAGGTGGTAGATATGTTCGATTTCCTTTCTTTAAGGGTCCTAACTCATTTCTTATTCCCATCGCTACCAAGTTCTTTCTTGCTTTAAGGTCATCCTTAGACTTTCCGTGTATATTGAGTAACGTACCAATAACACTTTGAGATCCAAGATTTGGGCCCTGTTGAACCACATTTGACTTTTGTTGACCAGACGAAATCCTAAGACCAATCCCACTGATTGAGGCTCTTGCGATGGCTTGTGATGACATATAATCCATGTAGGGAACATCTAAGGTGTGTGTTGAACTTGAGAATCATGTCTTGCCTAAATAACTAACCACAAACCTTCCTTGAACCAAAACCCTAACCAGTTATCCAAGAGATAGGAGGAGGAGAACCAATTCTTGTATTCTTGATCCAATTAGTTGATTAACATGTCTTGATGATGATAAGACCTTTATGACATGTCTTGAGCCCTTGATTGCTGGATAAGATACCTTGATCCTTTGACTAAGATCAATGCTACGCAGATGTCAATGCAAGATGCTATGAAACATAAGCCAAGATACAAAGAAAAAAATGGGCAAATTTTGGGGTGCTACAAGGAATTAGGCACAAAATAAGAAGAATAAGACACAAAACATGTGACAAGGAAACCGAGTCAGCAGCAAAACATCGAGAAGTTCGCACGACGAACTTCTTAGCGAAGTTGCCTAGAAAAAATATCGTCAAGTTTGCACAACGAACTTTCTAGCAAAGGCCATTGGGATCCTTACACTATTCATACAGAAAGAAAAGGAGCCTAAATTTGCCGTGCGAAGGAACTAGCGAAATTTTGCTGGAGTGAAGAATAAGCGAATACCTAGCGAACACCCCCAGACCTGAGGCAGTAAGTATTTGGGCAAGAGTTCGTTGTGCGAAGTTTGCTACTTTACCACCAGGTAAGAAAGCCATAGGTTGTAAATGGGTTTACAAATCCAAATTTTATTCAGATGGTACATTGGAAAGGCACAAAGCAAAGTTAGTTCTCAAGGTTTCAATCAAGTACAAGGTAATGATTTTTTTACACTTACTCTCTTGTTGCAAAGCTCACAACTATAAGACTCATTCTTTCTCTTGCTTCTTCATTAAATATGCACCTTCACCAACTTGATGTCCATAATGTTTTCCTCCATGGTGATTCAGATGAGGAAGTGTGCATGTCTCTACCGAAAGGCATTACACCTTCTTATCCAAACCAAGTTTGCAACCTTCTTAAATCAATTTATGGTTTGAAATAGTCTAGTAGACAATGGTTTGAGAAATTGTCCAAATTTCTTTTTTAGCACATCACTATAATCAATGTTCCTCTAACCATTCTCTTTTTATACATCAATCTCAATATCAATTTACTTTCATACTCATCTATGTTGATGATTTTCTCATTGCAAGTAGAAACTTAGATGTTGTCAACAAAATCAAGCAATTACTACAAAGTCATTTTCACATCAAGGACCTTAGAACCCTCAAATATTTTTTGGGCCTTGAAGTAGCAAGAAGCAAATCTGGCATTAATATTAGTCAGTGCAAATACACTCTTGATATTCTCTCCAGCACGAGTTTTCTTGGATGCAAACCATCTTCTACACCTATGGCTTGTCAAACTAGATTGAATACAAATGATGGTACTCCCATGCTAGATCCTTCCAAATATCGCAGACTCGTTGGACAACTCATCCACTTGCTGAATACAAGACCTGGCATATCATACTTTATGCAACAACTCAGCCAACACATAAGTAAACCTACTAATGTTCACTACAACGTTGCTTTTCATGCGCTCAGATATCTTAAATCATCTTCAGCTCAAGGACTTTTCTTCCCCAACACTTCCATCTTACAACTTAAGGCATTTTCTAACTCGAACTAGGCTTCATGTCCTGAAACACACAAGTCATTTACCGCATTTTTCTTTTACCTGGGTGATTTCTGTTAGATGGCAAACTTTGCTTATTTGATCTATCAAATGTTGACATCTCTCATTCTTTTTGTAGAGAAATTGAATTGAATCACTCTTGTTTTTGATGATATGTTTCATTGTGTGAAAATGTCTTAGTTGCTTTTATGTGTGTGCTATTGTGCAGGAATTAGGTACAAAATAAGAAGAATAAGACACAAAACATGTGACAAGGAAACCAAGTTAGCAGCAAAACATCAAGAAGTTCGCACAGCGAACTTCCTAGCGAAGTTGCCCAAAAAAAACATCATCAAGTTCGCACAACGAACTTTCTAGCAAAGGCCATTGGAAACCTGACATTGTTTATACAGAAAGAAAATGAGCCTAAATTCACTGTGCGAAGGAAGTAGCGAAGATTTCTATAGAGAGAAGAAGAAGCAAATACCTAGCGAACACCCGCAGACCTGAGGCAGTAAGTATTTGGACAAGAGTTCGATGTGCTAAATTTACAGCGAAGCCTTCGCAATGCGAAGGATTCCTCGCAGAATGAACATGTGGAAATATCTCAGGGGCGTGTTCACTGTACACTGGCACTTCAACTGCCACTTTTGATTATTCGCTAGGCGAACAAGTTATTCGCACTGCAAATTTGACAGCTCAGCAGTATGTCTATAAGTAGTGTGTGCCACTTTTTGCCAAAATATCTTTTCTTTTGTATTTTTCAGCACAAAAACCCTAGTTTCTCCATTTTCATCATCTCTTAGCCATATTTCACAAAAAGAATGTGGGTTCCCATCCAATCTCGATTATTCGACTCGGATGTTAATCAACCTTTTTCCAAAACTTGTTGCTCAAGCTATCATGGAAATGTGTGGCTAAAACCCCTCTTGTGTCAAGGTTAGAGGTAGCTAGTTCTGATTTTATTTATTCTTCTTAACCTTTTGTGTGTGAACAAGACTTTGATCAATATAGATGAATTTATTTGCTATCTTTTGTTATATCTATGGTTTGGATTTCTTTAGACATGAACTTTTCAAGTCTTGACCTAATTTCTTCATCTATCAACTATATAAACTCTAGACATAGATTTGGAAGTTGATATTTGCATTGTATTGATCTTAATGATTATTGTTTCGAGTGTTATTTAGAGAGATCATTTAACAGTCGAAACAATAACATTCACGAAATTGCTTTAGAGATGAACGTTTTTGCGAGGATACACGATTATGTTGTTTAAAACTAAGTTCACCTATTTGATTGGTTGGATACGTTTAAGATAGATTAGTAAACCCTAATCTTGGCATGCTTTTTATCATACTAAAACTAAATTTTACTTTAATTTATTTCTTACAAACTCTTATTACAAAATAGAAACCAATTTAAAAACCCCCTTCTTAAATCACTAAACCATTGAATAACAAGCATCAAATATTCTCATCAATCCCTGTGGATACGATAAAACAATCCCGACAAATACTTTTAACAATTCCTTGATATCTTAGAAATTTAAGAAGAAAGTCATTATTTCACGCAACTCCACTGAAGTAGAGTATTACTCCATGGCCTCGACCGTTTGTGAATTACAGTGGTTAACTAATGTCCTAACTGAACTCCTGATTCCTTTCAAACAACCTGCTCTATTATATTGTGATAATGCCTCAACCATCCACATTGCCAATAATTTATCTTTCCACAAACGAACCAAACACATCGACCTTGATTGCCATATTGTTCGCGATAAACTTCAGGAACGTCTCTTTCACCTCCTTCCTGTTACCTATTCTCAACAACTCGCGAATATCTTTACTAAACCATTAGATGTTTCTCCTTTTCTTTCTAACATTAGTAAACTTGGGTTACAAGCCATATACCCTCAAGTTTATGGGGGTATTAGATACATAAGTTTTATTGGGCTTTGGTTTAGTCTTACTGGGCCTTATGGTTTAATTGTATATGGGCCCATGTTTGTACATTTTATTATATTAAGTGATCCGCTCCATGTTTGGTGGTAAGGCGGGAATTTCATTTCAAACTTCTTCTTCTTTTGTTATCAATGACTTTTACCAACATTACTTTGTTGCACCCTAAAATTTGCTCAACCTTATTCACTTGGTTTATGTTTCAATATCATTAGCATTTGCATATAGAGTCATGTACATAGACTAATCATCTGCATAGCATAAGCATAGCAAGTCATTCAACAGGGGACCAATCATTATTCTCATCTCTAGAGGCCTATCAAGAGGTTATTATCCTAATTCCATCTCATTCAAGTCATCAGAAAAGAATTTGAGAGCAGAGAGTTCAGCAGATCAAGCCTTGAGTCTATCTCCTATCTGAGGGTATCTGAGGGTCAACAAGGGGATTGTGAGCTGTGAATGGAAAGCATGGAGAGTATCTAGACATCATGAGAGGCTTATAAAGTCATTTGGGGAAGAAAACAAGTTATTGAGGTGATCACAAGAATTGCAGGTGAAGACAGTCAACTAGGGTTTCATCTGGGTCAACCCTAGGTCAACCCTAGGTCAATTGACTGATTTAAAGGGCATTCAAGTCTATTGGAGAGATGTGGGGTTCATCATTTGACATATAGAGAAGAATATGGTGATATGCTAAGAAGAAATCAAAAGAAATCAAGGAGAAGAGGAGTTTCTAAATTAGGGTTTCTATGTAAAATCCCCTAGTTTAGGTCAAGTTTCCAAGCAAGATAAGTCAAAATGCAAGCTTCAAATGGATCCTTGGCCAACATGAAACTTGTAGAGGATCTCAAGACCTTTAATTTGAGTGGTGGAAGACATCAAGGAGATTTATAGAACTCAAGTTATGGTCCTTGCAAGTTACAGGTCATCTGAGGTATCTGAAATTTTGTCTGTGAAAGTGACTTGACTTCCAAGCAATTTTTACCCCTCAAGGAGATTTCAAATGAATTTCTGGTCAACATAAGAATTGTTCCTCATTGTCTTAGATTTCTATAATGGTATAGTATGCCTTCATATGATGTGTGGAACTCAACTTGTGGTCTTGGCAAGCAAAGGGTATTTTGGTCATTTGTGAATTACAGGTCATTTTAACCTATGTCCAAAACTCATACAAGGAGGCCTCAAATGAAAAAACTTACAACATCAAACTTGATCCAAATGACATTTTGAGTCTAGAAAAGTTACCATGAGAGGTTGGAAATGTCCATAGCACAAGGTTTCAAAATTGGTGAGTTTAATGAAGAAAAATGGCTTGAAAAATGATATTTTTCATATCTTGGCCAAATGATGCAAAATTATAGGTCATTTTGAATGGAAAAGGCATTTTAAAAACATTGGCTAAAGTGGAATTTTGAGCTTAGGTCATACTTTGTGAGTTATCCATGGTTGCTTGAATTGAAAGTAACATAATCCAAATTGAAAGGGAAAAGTGTAAGGGAAATTTCTCCAATGTTCTAGGAGGTTCTAATGCAACCTATATATTCATGCAAGCTGATTCATGCAAGGGTTGGTGCTCCCATTTGTCCAAAATCTCCATTTTCATCCATTTTCTCATTCTTCCATAAGATACTCAAACTCTCACAAATCTCTCAAAACTCTCACATCTTTGGATTGAATCTTCATCATCATCATTCAAACCCTAGGATTCACATCAAAAAGTGGCTGAATTGATCAAGAATCATACCAATTATCTTCTTCACTCCAAGTTGCATTTTCATCAAAAATCCATTGAAACTTCCTCCATCATTCTGATTTCTGTCACTATCATCATCCACTATCATCATGGAGTAATTGGCACAAGAGATTGGAGAGAATTCGTGGCTGTGTGAAGAGATTCAGTTTGAAACTCCAACTTGCATGAAGGATGGAATAGAATGATTCACAAGGATTAAGCACAAATCATTGCAAACAGAAGCATACTCATTCATTGGAGATCATTTTCAACAAGTATCAAAGGTTGAATTGAGGTCTAGCTACCATCACCATCATCAAGTGCAAGGTATGTAAACTTCTTCGAATCTCACTATTCTGGCTGGTAGAGATCATGTGGTTAGGATAATACTGTTTAGAAACCCTAGGGGATTGATTCTTGAAGTTTAGGGATAGCTTCGTGGAGATACATGACAGGTTGCCATTTCTGTTGGCTTCGAGAATAAGCTGTGTGTTGGATTATAATCAATGTAATGAGGCATAGAATAATGAGGCAAGTATGTAGAATATCTGTGGATCATCAGGTTTGAGTTCTGGCAAATTTGACATCAGGCAAGCATGGTGTACCCTGAGTTTCGTGCTCTCTGTTTGGAGTCTACAATGAGAGTTAGGGAAAACTAGGATTAGACCTGGATTCCTTGGGTTTTATAGAGTATTTTAGGGCTTGGAATTTTTAATTTTCATCAAGAAAGCATGGAGAACGATTGAATGGAATCTTTGTGCATGGAGTGCATGATTGAAACCCTAGACTGATGGAGGAAGAAGACGACTCATACGCCCTTGGATCTGGAGGAGAGGATTGACTTGACCAGGAATCGAACGGCCCACGTTTGATCTGAGTTTTGGTGGGAGAATTCAAAAATTGAAACGCAGCGTTTCATTAATTGGGGGGATTGGGCTCAGAGAGCTATTCGCACCCCCCAATTTAATAAGCCCAATGCGCTGAACTGGATTGTTTGCTATTTTCACCCCCTCTGGTTATTTCTTTGTATTTTATTTTTTAATTTCTTTATATTTTTCATGCATCTTATAAAATTCATAATAAATAGCAAAATCATCATTTTTAATTCATTCTTTTTGCATTATTTTCTTTAGGATGTCTAGAAAATTATAAAAAATAAAAATGGCATTTTATTTTTTATTTGATATTTTTCCCATATTTTCTAAATAAATAACATTTTAAATGGTTTCATTTCATACATGATTTTATTAATTTTTGTTCTATTAGATACTTTCATATTTTTCATCCATTCATTTTAGGTTGTTTAGGTTAGACATTGAACTTGTAGATTCAATTTAGTTCCCATTTTTAGAAATTAAATTTAGGTGCTTAGTGTAAGTGTGAATAACATGGACAAATTAGGGTTTTTAGGTGATAACTTAGGAGATTTGATTCTTTCCCCTTAGGACTTAGAGATTGAATAGGTTAGCTATGGGACTATAGGGGCTATGGGTAGTTATTAGATCCCCTTAGAAAAAGTCAGGCTTCCCCTACTGCTATTGATATGCTGTATATCTGATTGACTGGTGTGGTGTGCCCTCTGGGGATTATTGCTTGCTTGTATGGGTATTGGGATTGTCTGGGGACTTGGGAGAGCTGAAGACTTGAGGAGATGAAGACCATTGGAGAGCCAGAGATTGAAGATCAACTGCCAGAGTTGGAAAGGAGGTTCTTGCTAGCAGCTGCTGAGGAGACTAGGGTTTAAGAGCTAGGCAGAGCTCTAGATTAGAAAGCTTGTTTCTCAAACATGGAATGCCTTGTCTGCATCCATCCTTTCTCTATGATTCAAAGTCTCTTTCAGATATCCACCTCCTTCCTTTGGAAGGATCAGTGAATGTATTTGGAAGATAGAACTTTTGAGAGAAACCTGTCTGTATAATGTTAACAGTTGATGAGCCACCCTTGGTAGGCAATTTACTGTTTAACATTCCTCTCCTCTTGTTGACTGATGTTCATCCCTGAAGATTGGAGACTTGAAGAAAAGCCATCGCTTATAGAAGACTGATGATCAAAGCCCTTGCCTGAAGGCCATGAAGATGGAGATTGATGCTTGTTGAAGCCTGTAGCTGATTGGAGATTACTTGAAGCTAGATGTTGAGTCAGAGCTGCTGATGCTGTTTCTTTTGCTGTTGTATTTCATTGCTGATGTATTGTTTGGATTTCCTGGTTGTATTGTTTGCTGTTTACCCTGTTGGGTTGAAAGTGAAGCCTGTTCACTTTCGCCTATTGTTTTCTAGGTTCGAGGTTGAGTGGGACTCCCTTGCCTCGCTTGTACTGTTGCATCCATGCATTTTACTGTTTTACTGTATATAGATCTGATACTGTTTCTGTTTCTGCCTATCCCGTAGGATCTTTGTTTCTCTCTGTGCAAGAGAGGAGCATGATAGACACTAGGTCCTAATCCATGCATGATAACATTAGGTTAGCTTGTTTCCCTTTGCAACCATAGGTTAGAGTTCTGTCTCTTCTTCCTCAAAACAAACAGAAAAACACATAAAGATTTCAAACACAATAAAAGACACTTCTTCCGTAAAAGAACGTGAACTCATCAAGACGTCATTTTTGTCCGCCGGGACTGTTAATCAAGAAAACCTTTTTCAGAAGGAATAAAATCAACCAAGACAAGCTTGTGTCGTACGTGGCCCGAACTACGTTTGCTCTGATCTTTCATGCTGTGTGAAAGTACGTAGGCATAGGATGCGATATCCTAGCGAGCAACCTTCCCCTCCTTTCCTGTAGGTAGGCGAACTACGTTGACTCTGATTTCTCGTTCCAGACGGGAATACGTAGGCATAAAGTGCGATATTTTGCCGAGTCATTTTATTTTCATCTTATTTTCTTTTTAACCTCTGACCTATAGTTTAGATAGAATAACAATCCATACCCGAAAACAAGCGTGGATCCCGTCGAGTACGACGGACGTGAGGGGTGCTAATACCTTCCCCTTGCGTAACCGACTCCCGAATCCAGGTTTTGGTTGCGACGACCATACCTTTCCCGTGTTGTGCGAGGTTTACTCTGAGCGTTTCCTTTCCCTCCCGTGGGATAAATAACGCACGGTGGCGACTCTTCTGTTCAGCCGGCGCCGATTTTCGCAGTAGCGACAGCTGGCGACTCTGCTGGGGAACCAACGTCCCCTGGCTGCTAAGGACTGCGATAGTTCTTATGCATTTGGGATCCAACGTCCCTTTAAGAGAGTCAATCCTAGCGCTTGTTTTCCCGTCGAGGATTTTGTATGGAGTTATTGTATATTTCTGACCTTTATTTTCAGCTTTGTATATATGGATTATTATTGTTGTATTGGGGTGTGACGGGTGTTCTGATATTGAGAGATAAGTCGGACCTGGGCTTGAGTGCACCTAGAATTAGAGTAGAAAGTAGTGGGCGCGTGCCGGCTTTGCTTGCATTAGTGTCTCATGAAATCTACACTCGGACGAGGTTCTTCTGGTTGGCTTCTTTTTCTACCCTTTGGGTCGAAGGGGTTGTTGGTCAGCTGAATTGTCGACTCCGGGAACCGATCATTTGGAAGTTGGCTAAGTGAGGCCTCTTCAGGATTTGATGATGCCACTCCTTCTGGGAATCGTATCATCAACCCTGAAAGTCTGTGACGCCGACGACCGCATAGGATGCCATACCTTTGTCAGTTACTAGGACATCCACCTGTGAGAGGGTTTGGGGGTTATGCAGGTAACTAGACTTTCAGACTAGCGGTTTTTTTTCTTGATCAGAGATCCTGGGTATTTATGGAGAGTTAGGAGGTCTGTCAGAGACCATTTCGAGATGTGTGCTGAGGTCTGTCAGAGACCAGTTGGAGAGTTCTGAGGTCTGTCAGAGACCAGTCGGAGATGTGGTTTGAGGTCTGCCAGAGACCAGTGAGAGTTATGGTTTGAGGTCTGCCAGAGACCAGTATTGGAGCTTTGTTTTAGGTCTATCTGAGGCCAGGGTTTGATGACTTCTGGATGGTCTATCTGAGACCTTTCTTGATTGGGTTCAGGCTATGCAGCTACAGCTTTGGTCCCTGTCGCATGTTACTTGCATTGCATTGCCTGCATATCCATTACCACTTGCATTCCACTAACGTGTGTCTGTGCTGCAGGTGCATTTGCATATTCCCCAGTTCTAGTGACCAGACTTCTGAGTATTGACTATGGCTGGTTTGAGGAAAACAGTTGCGTATAAGCTGCCTTCACCTGATATTACTTCTTTGCTTGGTCTGATATCTCTTGCCGATGAGGAGGTTAGGAGAAGCTTTAGAATGAGTCATGGGAGATTACTGAGATTAGTCTGCAAGCCCACGACTGATGAGATAAACGGGCTATACACCTTGATGCAGTTCTATGACCCCGCATTGAGATGCTTTACTTTTGCTGACTTCATTCTAGGACCTACCATTGAGGAGTATGTGGAGTTTACTGAGCTTCCCGTACAGAACAAGGTTCCCTTTATTCACTCTGCTGCTGAGCCCAAGCTGGAGGACTTAGCCAAAGCCTTGCATATGAATGCTGCTGAGTTGTTAGTGACTTCTTGGCTCGGGGTTCCCGGTTTCTCTCTAGATTTTCTGGTTGGCAAGGCTCAAGAGTACGCCAAGAACGGTTGTTGGGTGGTTTTCAATGCTATTTTGGCTTTATGCATTTATGGAATTGTGCTGTTTCCTAACTTGCCCAATTTTGTGGACCTGGACGCTTTCTATCTGTTTGCTGCAGGCAACCCAGTGCCAACGTTGATCGGAGACTTCTACCATTCATTGCACTATAAGAACGAAAACCAAAGGGGAAAATTTGTTTACTGTTGTGCTCCTCTATTGAATATGTGGTTCAAAAGTCATCTCCCCATGAAGGGACCATTTGTAGACAGTGCAACCTCAGCCAGTTGGTCAGAGCGCCTGATGAGGCTATATTCCGAAGACGTTGTGTGGTTTGATCGAGACCTGTTGGGATCTGAGCTCATCTTCAGTTGTTCTGGGTACCCTAATGTGCCGCTGATAGGAAGAAAAGGGTGTATCAATTACAACCCTTCTCTATTCATTCGTCAGTTCGGATATGCGCTGAAGAATCCACCTCAGGAGGAAGAAGTACAGGAATCTCTGTACTTCACAGGTGACGTGAAGGGGGAGTTATTAGCCAAGTTGCAACATGCCTGGACGCGTATTAACCGCAGAGGGAAGCCGTTGTTAGGAAAGAATGACTGTCAGGCCTATGCACCTTACAGGGTTTGGATCCGGGAGAGAGCAAGTCAGTTATTAATGCCATTTCCAGCTGCGCCCGTCGCTGCTCCCGTCCCGGCAGAAGAGCCAACTACTGTTTCTAGGGAGGCCTACGAGCAAGTTGTGAAGGAAAAGGAAGCCTTGTTGAAGATCAACGAAGGGTTAGAGCAAGAGCTATCTCAAGTACGCAGTGAGAAAAACAAGGCCGTATATGCTTTCCAACAACAAATCGAGCTGTTAAACAGGTTAGGGGCTGAGTTGACCGAGGAAAAGAAAAGGCGTGAACGTCTGGGGCAAGAGTTCAGAAGCTCCCATGACACGCTGGAAGCCAAAAAGAAGGCGCTCGACGCAGCACACCGAGAAATCTCCTCTTGCAATAAGACTTGGAATGCTACTCTCACCAACAATAAGATGAGAGAAGATAAGCTGAAGCAGCAAATCTCCGACCTCGAAGAGAAGTTGAAGTCCAGCATCAAGAAGTGTGAGGAAGAAGTGATGACCCGGTACAGTGTCCAGCATGCACTGAACAAAGCAATCAAATCCAGAGATGAAGCGGTGTCTCAGAAGCGAAAGCTAGAAGATTGCTTCGGAGAAGCCACATGGGAAGAAACTGCTGAAGACGTGCGCCGTGTTCTTAAGAAGAGAAACCAACTTGTTGAAGGGCTGCTTGATCGACCAAGTCATCCAGAGACCAAGAAGTTGATAGAAGAGTACCAGACTTTTGGGAGGATTTGATCATTCCATGTAGTAACTTGTAGTAACTTGTATGCTTTATTTGCATAAGTGCTGACCATCACCAGGATTGTTGGTTGAGGTCATGCCTTCTTATCGTACTCTCAGCGACGTTGTATTCTGGTTTTCCCTGCAATATATGAGGCTTTCTATGATTCAGCTCCGGTATTCCTATTGTCAACACTGTCACTGCACTGGCACCTTCACACTAGAACTGGGAGAATGAATTTCCCTAATGCACAGACACATTGCATTGCATTCATACTCATATTGCATTACAGGTAATCTTTGAATAGTGTCTTATTTCCTGCTCTGTACCAGGTACTTTCCAGGATTGCAGATCAACACCCGCACCGCTATTCCACTCGCACCAACTGTCGAAGAATCATGGATCAAATGCAGAACGAGATGCAAGATGTGCGCGAGAAGCTAGCTCTCTTTATGCAGACCATGGAAGCTATTGCGAAAGGACAGGAGAATTTGCAGGCCATGGTCCAACCTCTGTTGGCTCGAAACGCTGGTCATGGTAACGAGGATCATCAGTCTGTACGGGTCGATACTGCTCATGGAGACGGCACTCCCACGCCAGTGGCTCCACCCGTAGTCAATATACCCGCTGCTAATGTCAACAACGCTACCGCCGCTGCAAATGGTAACGTCGGAGTTGGAAATGAGACTGCTGTCCATAATGTTGGGCTGGGTGATGTCAATTTGGGAGATAATCTAGGCGGCAACGGCTTTGTCAATGCTGGGTTCGGATTCAATGATCAGGGATTCGATAATGCGGGGAAGTATGGCTTTAATGCTCAAGGCTTTGGGCAGGATGGTTATGGTGCGGCCAATCAGGGTTACGGAGGTTTTGGAAATGGAAACGGTACTGGATTTATGGCTTTTGGTCCTGCTGGAGGTGTTCAAGGGTATGGCAACAGAGGTCGAGGTCCGGGGATGAATCAGATCAGAGCTGGACGTAATAATGGATATGATGGGTATGGGGCTGGAAATGGTATGTGGCAAGAAGATCAGCAGGAGGACGCTTTCTCCGGAGGAGGCTTCGAAGGGCCGATGGATGACTCCCAGAAGATCAGAATGCTGGAAGAGCAGATGAGGGGAGTCCTGAACCAAAGTGATGTGGGTTTGGACATGGCAACGATGGGCTTGGTACCTGGCTTGAGGGTGCCAATTAAATTCAAAGCTCCTGCGTTTGACAAGTACAAAGGAGACACATGTCCAAAAGTGCATGTACGAGCTTATTACAGAAAAATGTCCGCATACTCAACTGATGAAAGAATGCTAATGCATTTCTTTCAGGATAGTCTGTCGGGCCCTTCCCTAGAGTGGTACATGGGGTTGGAGCCAACTGATATCAAGACGTGGAAGCAATTAGCAGAGGCATTTGTAGCTCACTACAAGTATAACAGCGACTTGGCACCCAATCGGGTCCAGTTGGCCGGGCTGTCGCAAAAGAAGGGGGAGAGTTTTAAAGAGTACGCGCAAAGGTGGCGCGATATGGCTGCCCGGGTCCGTCCTCCTGTAGAAGATAAGGAAATGAATGACATGTTTGTCGGCACATTCACAGGTCTGTTTCATGACATGTTGTTTCACACGTCTCTGGCCAGTTTTTCAGACCTGATTCTGATGGGAGAAAAGATTGAACGTAATATTAAGCAAGGAAAGTTCCAAGTCGAGGAATCAACTGCATCCGGCAGTAATAGGAAAGCTTATGGTGGGCGCCGTCAGGGCGAGGCAAGTGCAGTATTTGGAAGCCGAGGCCGAGGCCGAGGCAGGGGACGAGGTCAATATCGTCAGCCGCAGCAGGTGGCGAGTGTTACTATCCCGTATCAACAACAACCACTCCAGCAACAACAACCGGTTCAGCAACAGCCAATGCCACAGCAGCAGCAGCCTCAGCAGGGGGCACAGCAGGCTCAACGAAGATTCCAGGGTAGTAAACCGAGAAGAGTGTTTGAGAAGCCTCCCTCAACCTATGCCGATTTGTTGCAGACATTGTTGGGATTGAATCTAGTAGAGAAAAGAACTCTGGCACCAATAACGGGAGCTCCCCCGTTTGGCTACGATGCAAGCAGGCACTGCGAGTTTCATTCTGGGGCTCCGGGTCACGATATAGAAGGTTGCCATGCTTTTAAGCACGTTGTGCAGGATCTTTTGGACAATAAGACTATCAATTTCGGAACGGCAGGTCCGAATATAGTGCAGAAACCCATGCCTAATCATGGGGCTAACGCCGTTCTGACTGAGGAAAGGTTGAATCTGATTGTGAATGTTGAAGATTTAAAGACGCCGCTGAGCGAGATAAAGAGCCAACTGTTACAAGGAGGTGTTTACCCAGGATGTAACGAGTATTGCTTAGACTGTTGGACCCTAGCTGGAGGGTGTGAGGATTTGAAGAAAGGCATTCAGGCTTTAATTGATGAGGGCATATTGCAGTTTGACCGAGCAGCAACTGAAGAGCCCGCGGGGGCAGTAGCATGTGATCAGACTGATGTGGCCACGGTAACGATTCCTCGGAAGATGATCACTATCGCAGCACCAGCTCAGCGCCCACCGATCACCATAACTAAGGCCGGGCCGATCCCGTACGAGAACACGAAAGCAGTCCCCTGGTCATATGGGTTGGAGGTGTATTGTGACGGGATAAAGATTGATGTTAATAAGCAGCCAGCCGAGACTGTGGATAATGTTGTCGGCTCAGGAGGCATGACAAGGAGTGGCAGGATCTTTATATCTCCTGAAGTGGAGGTTGAAAGACTAGCGAAAGGAAAAGGGAAAGTGGTTGAAAATGTTCCGGGGCAAGCGAGTGAAAAAGAAGCAGCATCGAAGGATGTAGAAGAGTTCATGCGCTTGATTCGAAAAAGTGATTATAAGATTGTGGAGCATCTGCAGCAGACGCCGTCCAAAATATCTATCCTGTCATTGCTATTGTGTTCGGAAGCTCACAGAAATGCTTTGCTGAAAGTCCTGGATACTTCCTTTGTACCCCAAGACGTCTCTGTAAATCAGCTGGAAGGAGTGTTGGCACATGTGAATGCAGGCCACAGTTTGGGCTTTACCGATTTCGACTTGACGCCGAAAGGAAGAGATCATAATATGGCGCTGCACGTATCTGTCGAGTGTAGAGGATCAGTAATGTCGCACGTATTGGTCGACACTGGATCGTCTTTGAATGTGCTGCCCAAGAAGGCGATGATGAAGCTGGATGTTAGAGGAATTTTGTGTACGCCCAGTGATTTGGTAGTCAGAGCGTTTGACGACACGCGGAGAACAGTCTTTGGATCGATTACATTGCCTCTGCAGGTGGGGCCGGAAGTGTTTGCAACTGAGTTTTATATCATGGATATACAGCCTGCGTATAGCTGCTTGCTTGGAAGACCCTGGATTCATGGGGCAGGGGCAGTCACGTCCACCCTGCATCAGAAGTTAAAATATATGGTTGGAGACAGCGTAGTCACCGTGTGCGGAGAGGAGGACATCCTGGTCAGCCATCTGTCGTCATTTAAATATGTGGAGGTCGACGGAGAGATCCACGAAACACCCTGCCAGGCATTCGAAGGTTTGCGCATCAAGGACAAAGGTCCCGGGCCGAGCAAAGTGCCAGAGATAGCCGTCTCATCGTATAAAGAAGCTCAAACTCTAGTAGAAGCAGGAGAAGCAAAGGGCTGGGGCAAAGTGCTGGACATTCCTGTGAAGATGGACCGGTTCGGGCTGGGATACCAACCGTCGTCATCAACCCCTGCTGGGGGGGCGCCCCGTTTCAGAAAGCCCATCACCATCTCTGCCAGTGGGGTGTGTCATGAAACCGTCAATGCTGCTTCAGAGTCTGATGAAGGAGACAGCGACTGTGATATGGATGCCTGGATTCAGCCAAGCACGCCAGGACAAGGACTGTGCAACTGGTCTATTCAGGAGCTTGTTCCTGTGACTTTTAAACAGTAATGCTTTGCTTTATTAATTGTTGAATAATCGGATGTCTTGCCCAGGGCATCAGGATTTTGCTTAGGGCTGTGTTGTTATGAACATTGCGTGTTAATCATTAAATAAACGGCGATTTTTCATGTGCAAATACTGTAATCCCTGTCTTTCTTGTTTTATATTTTTCAACAAAATGGCAACGTGGTTGTTCGCTTTATACGCATTTTGAAGCACATAACCATTCTTTTGCAGGATAACATTTTCAGATGACATCCTTGAACCACCTATGACTCGTCCCGACTTCGAGCACCCGGTATTCCAGGCCGAAGAAGAGGTTGTCGAAGATAGCGACGTTCCTGAAGAACTGTCTTGGTTAGTGAAGCAAGAGGAAAGAGCCATTCTGCCTCACGACGAGGTCATAGAAATTATCAACTTCGGGTCGGAAGGGGTTGAGAAAAATATTCGTATTGGAGCCGCACTGCAGAGTGATATCAAGCGACGACTGGTTGAAATGCTCCGAGAGTATAATGATGTCTTCGCGTGGTCATATGAAGATATGCCGGGGCTCGACACAGACATGGTTGTGCATCGCCTGCCACTGAAAGAAGATTGCCCGCCGGTCAAACAAAAGCTTCGCAGAACTCGACCAGATATGGCAATGAAGATCAAAGAGGAAGTTCAAAAACAGTGGGACGCTGGTTTCCTGGCTGTGACAAAATATCCTTCATGGGTTGCCAACATCGTACCAGTGCCAAAGAAAGATGGCAAGGTTCGAATGTGCGTGGATTATCGAGATTTGAATAAAGCAAGCCCAAAAGACGATTTTCCACTTCCTCACATTGACGTGTTAGTTGATAATACTGCTCAATACTCCGTATTCTCCTTTATGGATGGCTTTTCAGGCTATAATCAGATTAAAATGGCGCCAGAGGATATGGAGAAGACCACTTTCATAACGCCTTGGGGAACATTCTGCTACAAAGTGATGCCCTTTGGTTTGAAAAATGTTGGGGCAACATATCAGCGTGCGATGACGACTCTTTTCCATGACATGATGCATAAAGAGATCGAAGTATATGTTGACGATATGATTGCCAAATCCCAGACGGAGGAAGAGCATCTGGTAAATCTGCTGAAGTTATTTAAAAGGCTTAGGAAGTTCAGGCTGAGACTGAACCCTAGCAAATGCACCTTCGGGGTGAGATCGGGTAAGCTGCTGGGGTTTATAGTAAGCAAAAGAGGAATAGAGGTCGATCCTGCTAAAATAAAAGCAATTCAAGAAATGTCAACGCCTAAAACAGAGAAAGAGGTGCGCGGGTTTTTAGGGAGGTTGAACTACATCGCTCGGTTCATATCTCACCTAACGGCCACGTGTGAACCATTATTCAAGCTGTTGAAGAAAGATCAAGCTGTAACGTGGAACAAAAATTGTCAAAAGGCGTTCGATAAAATAAAGCAGTATTTGCAGGAGCCTCCTATTTTGATACCCCCAGTGGCGGGTAGACCCTTGATAATGTATTTGACGGTTCTTGAGGGAAGCATGGGTTGTGTTCTCGGTCAACATGACGAGACGGGGAGAAAAGAGCATGCAATTTACTACTTGAGTAAGAAATTTACAGACTGTGAATCTCGATACTCAATGCTTGAGAAAACTTGTTGCGCGCTAGCCTGGGCCGCCAAGCGTTTGAGGCAATACATGCTGAATCATACAACCATGCTCATCTCGAAGATGGATCCTATCAAATATGTATTTGAAAAGCAGGCGTTGTCAGGGAGAATTGCCCGTTGGCAGATGGTTTTGACTGAATATGACATTCAATACGTCTCGCAAAAGGCTATAAAGGGGAGTGTGCTGTCTGAGTATCTGGCGGAGCAGCCTATTGAAGATTACCAATCGATAAGGTTTGATTTTCCTGACGAGGATATCATGTACCTAAAGATGAAAGATTGTGAAGAGCCGTTGCCAGACGAAGGACCAGAGTTGGGTTCCAAATGGAAAATGATATTTGACGGAGCTGTGAATGCTTACGGTAGCGGAATAGGGGCAATCATCACTACGCCACACGGGTCGCACATCCCGTTTACTGCCCGACTGACCTTTGCTGTTACCAACAATGAGGCCGAATACGAAGCTTGTATAATGGGGCTTTAAGAAGCCATTGATTTGCGAATCAAACACCTGGACGTATACGGAGACTCAGCTCTGGTAGTGAATCAGATCAAAGGGGAATGGGAGACACGTCAGCCCAATTTGATACATTACATGAATTATGCAAGGAGATTGTTGCCTTTCTTCGACAAGGTTGAATTGCATCATGTACCGCGGGCAGAGAATCAAATGGCTGACGCCTTGGCCACTTTGTCTTCCATGTACAAAGTCAACTTCTGGAACGAGGCTCCCAGAATCATTATCTCCCGGCTGGACAGGCCAGCTTATGTATTTGTTATTGATGAAGCATCCGACGACAAACCGTGGTATTTTGATATCCTTAATTTCCTGAAGAATAAAGAGTATCCGGCTGGGGCATCCAGTCAGGATCAGAAGACTCTCAGGAGATTAGCGGGCAATTTCTATTTGAACCCGGATGGCGTATTATACAGAAGAAACCACGATTTGGTGTTGTTGCGTTGTGTAGACGAAAAAGAGGCAAAGCTCCTCATGGAGGAAATACATGAAGGTACATTTGGTACGCATGCTGGTGGACATGCTATGACGAGAAAGCTGCTGCGAGCAGGTTATTTTTGGCTGACCATGGAAACTGATTGTTTCAAGTTTGCGAGGAAGTGCCACAAGTGCCAAATCTATGCTGATAAGATCCATGTGCCTCCAAGTCCTCTAAATGTGATGTCATCGCCTTGGCCATTTTCAATGTGGGGAATCGATATGATTGGAAAGATCGAGCCGACGGCTTCTAATGGGCACCGGTTCATTCTAGTAGCAATCGATTACTTCACCAAGTGGGTGGAAGCGGCGTCATACGCAAATGTAACGAAGCAAGTGGTGGCCAGATTCATCAAGAGAGATATCATTTGCCGATATGGGATCCCCGAGCGGATAATCACGGACAACGGTTCAAACCTGAACAACAAAATGATGAAGGAACTCTGTCAGAATTTCAAGATCGAACATCACAACTCCTCCCCTTACCGACCCAAGATGAATGGCGCTGTTGAGGCGGCCAATAAGAATATCAAGAAGATCGTTCAGAAAATGGTGGTGACCTATAAGGATTGGCATGAAATGCTACCTTTTGCTTTGCACGGTTATCGTACGACGGTACGCACATCAACCGGGGCAACTCCGTTCTCGTTGGTATACGGAATGGAAGCGGTATTACCATTGGAAGTTGAGATCCCTTCTCTGAGGGTATTGCGAGACGTTCAGCTAGACGAGGCAGAATGGGTAACAAACAGATTGAACCAACTGAGCTTAATGGATGAGAAGAGGCTAGCTTCTCTAGCATACGGTCGTTTGTACCAGAGCCGAATGAAGAAAGCGTACGATAAGAAGATACATCCGCGAAGCTTTCAGACGGGCGACATTGTGCTGAAAAGGATTCTCCCGCCGCAAGCAGATCACAGGGGCAAGTGGACCCCCAACTACGAAGGGCCATACGTTGTCAGGAAAGTATTTTCGGGAGGAGCGTTGTTGTTGTCCACCATGGACGGAGAAGACTTCACGTCGCCTGTGAATTCGGACGCAGTTAAAAAATACTTTGCTTAAAATAGACCCGCTGGACAGAAAAAAGAGAGTCCAGGCAAAAATGGGGCATCCTGGCGAACCAAAAACAGAATGAAAGGTTCGGGCAAAAATTAGGGATAAAATTGAAAAAATGTACACCCGCGAAGTTGAAAACCTACACTGGGCGGCTTCGGCAAAAAAGGGTATCCCGGTGAACTGAAAACCCGTAAAGGGCGGTTCACGCAAAAGTTAGGGATTTGAAGAGCAAATGACTGCGGTCCGAATTTGATAATTGCAATAAGCATCAATGCGGGAGAATACATTTGAGGAGCCAGTTATCGGATACAATCTCTTCAGAAGTGGGGATACCGGGAAAGCATTAGGGTCGGGCGAGTCATGGGAGGATCAGTTCGTGGTGTTCATCTGCATCCCGTTGCCGACATGTGTACAAATTTAAGTT
Organism: Lathyrus sativus; assembly: GCA_963859935.3. Lineage (NCBI taxonomy): Eukaryota > Viridiplantae > Streptophyta > Magnoliopsida > Fabales > Fabaceae > Lathyrus > Lathyrus sativus. The sequence goes on along the minus strand of OZ012739.1, from coordinate 349,899,117 downwards.
GTCAATATGTATGCTTCTTGTGCATACTTGTATACTTGTATATTTGCTTTGTGTAGCTTCCTCATTTCAGGAGTTACATCCCGTGTACAAAACTCCGCCCATTCAGGGGTCCGATCAATAAAACACGTTATTCAGTACTTGACACTGTTCTTTACTGTTTTGTGCATGATTAACGCCTAAGTTTGATGAAACTAGCATGAGTATAACGTCGCTGGCCCTTGCCAACAGTTGCTAAAGCTTTGAATTAACTGAAAATAACGTCACTAACCTGAGTTGATTTGGTTGCATAGGTTTGTCTTGTCTTGTTTGTGTTGTTGCAGGTTTCATAACCGTACGAGGAAGATGATCGAAAGATTGCAATAACGAAAGACTCAGCCTTCACGCAGGTCATGCAGGTTCTTCCTGAAGAAGGATCGAACTCTCCAGCTAGTCGTAGCTTGTGCAAAAAGGATCGACGATTCCAAGATCGTAAGGCTGTATTCAGATAGGTTCATCTTTCCCCGCAGGGTCATTCACTCTCCCCCAGCGGAGTCAGTGGATTTCCCCCCGAGAGAATAGTCCCACCCCCAGCGGAGTTCTCTCCTTTCAGCAAATGTTCTTTCCTCCCAGTGGAACCCGGAGATCAAGACTCTCCCCAGCAGAGTTGGTGGTGGGTCCTGTCATTTATTTTGTCAAGGATACCGTGTAATATCAGGTCACTCTCCAGCAGAGAATTCCAATCATACTTGGCATACCTGCTATTCCTCAGCAAAGTTATATTCCCCAGCAGGGGGTTACCTCAACAGGGTGTTTGGTTCAAACTCCCAACTTCCCAGCATGGTTGACTTCACCCTTCCAGCATTTATTTTGCTGGAATGATTCTGTAGCATCTGGCTATTCCCGGCGGAGTCGGCATTATCTTCAGCATTTATTTTGCTGAAGCAGTTTCTGTACTCTAGCAGTTCAGGTGGAGAGAACTCCTGCTCAAATGAACTACCAAATATTCAAGATCTCGGCATGAGACATCCAATGATAATGTCAGTTCGGCAGTATTCCCCACAGAGTTACCAGGATAAGGTTCTCTTTATTTCCAAGCAGAGTTATTTGTCATCAAAAGGGTTTCATGAATCAGAATTTCAGAAGTTGCCTCCGGTTACCAGAACAGGCATCCGGTAGTTTGGTTCCCAGATATCCCCAGTAGAGTCCGCCCCAAAGTCGCTGTCACGTCGGTGCTAAGAAGTTTGTGGGTGGGGATCAATGGAGAACTAAGTCCTGACGTGGACAATTTATTCCTATATTGACGGGATTTCTTCAGAAGTGGGCGTCCTAACGTGGACAGGTTTATTTCCCCGGGTTAGTGAAGTGTGTTAGTCCTAACGTGGGCAGATTCGGGTTCTCGAAATTGGTGAAATGGGAAGTCATGACGTTGACAAAAGTGATTACTCTTTGTGTTGGTGTCCTGACGTGGACCAGTTACTCTCAGCAGTTATCTTTCTTCGTGTTGACAAAGGTGGGAGTCCTGACGTGGACAAGTCTTATTTCCCAAGTAGGTCAAAGGTGCATGAGTCCTGACGTGGACAAATTTTATTTCCTCAGCAAGTCAAGAGGTGAGTCCTTACGTGGACAAATCCAGACGAAATGTGAGTCCTGACGTGGACAAGGTTATTCCTTACGTGGAAAGAGAAGCTTCAGTTCCTTACGTGGAAAAGCAGGTTCAGTCCTGACGTGGACAGACGCAGAAAAGACAAGTTTATTCCTTACGTGGAAAGATTGAGTCCTTACGCGGACATATCAAGATTGATCGCCAACATGGAAAAGAAGAGATGTTCCTTACGTGGAAAGAAAGTTTATTCCTGACGTGGAAGAGTTTAGTCCTGACGTGGACAGATACAGAGGTTGATTCCTTACGTGGAAAGAAAGTGTATTCCTAACGAGGAAGAGTTTATTTCTAACGTGGACGATTTATTTCTGACGAGAAGGCATACGAGCCATCCCCAGCAAAGTTGTTGAAGTTTTTCCAAATTGACGAAGCAGGCGTCCTGATGTGGACAGTGTTCTGTCTCTGCGATGATAGAATCTTTTTCAGAGCGATGAAAATAATCCCCCAGCACGGTCACACGAGATCAGTGGGTTGCCACGACAGTCAGATTCAGTTGATGAATGTCATTCCTCAAGCAGGAGCGCAATTTATTTCTGCAGTTGGCAAATTTTTGGGTTCTTAGTATTCAACCGTCTCGTACCGCGAATGTCTGAAGGCTCCGGGCTCTTCACCCAATCGGGTCCAAGTCGCTTGAATAGGGGCAGCTGTTGCACCCTAAAATTTGCTCAACCTTATTCACTTGGTTTATGTTTCAATATCATTAGCATTTGCATATAGAGTCATGTACATAGACTAATCATCTGCATAGCATAAGCATAGCAAGTCATTCAACAGGGGACCAATCATTATTCTCATCTCTAGAGGCCTATCAAGAGGTTATTATCCTAATTCCATCTCATTCAAGTCATCAGAAAAGAATTTGAGAGCAGAGAGTTCAGCAGATCAAGCCTTGAGTCTATCTCCTATCTGAGGGTATCTGAGGGTCAACAAGGGGATTGTGAGCTGTGAATGGAAAGCATGGAGAGTATCTAGACATCATGAGAGGCTTAGAAAGTCATTTGGGGAAGAAAACAAGTTATTGAGGTGATCACAAGAATTGCAGGTGAAGACAGTCAACTAGGGTTTCATCTGGGTCAACCCTAGGTCAACCCTAGGTCAATTGACTGATTTAAAGGGCATTCAAGTCTATTGGAGAGATGTGGGGTTCATCATTTGACATATAGAGAAGAATATGGTGATATGCTAAGAAGAAATCAAAAGAAATCAAGGAGAAGAGGAGTTTCTAAATTAGGGTTTCTATGTAAAATCCCCTAGTTTAGGTCAAATTTCCAAGCAAGATAAGTCAAAATGAAAGCTTCAAATGGATCCTTAGCCAACATGAAACTTGTAGAGGATCTCAATACCTTTAATTTGAGTGGTGGAAGACATCAAGGAGATTTATAGAACTCAAGTTATGGTCCTTGCAAGTTACAGGTCATCTGAGGTATCTGAAATTTTGTCTGTGAAAGTGACTTGACTTCCAAGCAATTTTTACCCCTCAAGGAGATTTCAAATGAATTTCTGGTCAACATAAGAATTGTTCCTCATTGTCTTAGCTTTCTATAATGGTATAGTATGCCTTCATATGATGTGTGGAACTCAACTTGTGGTCTTGGCAAGCAAAGGGTATTTTGGTCATTTGTGAATTACAGGTCATTTTAACCTATGTCCAAAACTCATACAAGGAGGCCTCAAATGAAAAAACTTACAACATCAAACTTGCTCCAAATGACATTTTGAGTCTTGAAAAGTGACCATGAGAGGTTGGAAATGTCCATAGCACAAGGTTTCAAAATTGGTGAGTTTAATGAAGAAAAATGGCTTGAAAAATGATATTTTTCATATCTTGGCCAAATGATGCAAAATTATAGGTCATTTTGAATGGAAAAGGCATTTTAAAAACATTGGCTAAAGTGGAATTTTGAGCTTAGGTCATACTTTGTGAGTTATCCATGGTTGCTTGAATTGAAAGTAACATAATCCAAATTGAAAGGGAAAAGTGTAAGGGAAATTTCTCCAATGTTCTAGGAGGTTCTAATGCAACCTATATATTCATGCAAGCTGATTCATGCAAGGGTTGGTGCTCCCATTTGTCCAAAATCTCCATTTTCATCCATTTTCTCATTCTTCCATAAGATACTCAAACTCTCACAAATCTCTCAAAACTCTCACATCTTTGGATTGAATCTTCATCATCATCATTCAAACCCTAGGATTCACATCAAAAAGTGGCTGAATTGATCAAGAATCATACCAATTATCTTCTTCACTCCAAGTTGCATTTTCATCAAAAATCCATTGAAACTTCCTCCATCATTCTGATTTCTGTCACTATCATCATCCACTATCATCATGGAGTAATTGGCCCAAGAGATTGGAGAGAATTCGTGGTTGTGTGAAGAGATTCAGTTTGAAACTCCAACTTGCATGAAGGATGGAATAGAATGATTCACAAGGATTAAGCACAAATCATTGCAAACAGAAGCATACTCATTCATTGGAGATCATTTTCAACAAGTATCAAAGGTTGAATTGAGGTCTAGCTACCATCACCATCATCAAGTGCAAGGTATGTAAACTTCTTCGAATCTCACTATTCTGGCTGGTAGAGATCATGTGGTTAGGATAATACTGTTTAGAAACCCTATGGGATTGATTCTTGAAGTTTAGGGATAGCTTCGTGGAGATCCATGACAGGTTGCCATTTCTGTTGGCTTCGAGAATAAGCTGTGTGTTGGATTATAATCAATGTAATGAGGCATAGAATAATGAGGCAAGTATGTAGAATATCTGTGGATCATCAGGTTTGAGTTCTGGCAAATTTGACATCAGGCAAGCATGGTGTACCCTGAGTTTCGTGCTCTCTGTTTGGAGTCTACAATGAGAGTTAGGGAAAACTAGGATTAGACCTGGATTCCTTGGGTTTTATAGAGTATTTTAGGGCTTGGAATTTTTAATTTTCATCAAGAAAGCATGGAGAACGATTGAATGGAATCTTCATGCATGGAGTGCATGACTGAAACCCTAGACTGATGGAGGAAGAAGACGACTCATACGCCCTTGGATCTGGAGGAGAGGATTGACTTGACCAGGAATCGAATGGCCCACGTTTGATCTGAGTTTTGGTGGGAGAATTCAAAAATTGAAACGCAGCGTTTCATTAATTGGGGGGATTGGGCTCAGAGAGCTATTCGCACCCCCCAATTTAATAAGCCCAATGCGCTGAACTGGATTGTTTGATATTTTCACCCCCTCTGGTTATTTCTTTGTATTTTATTTTTTAATTTCTTTATATTTTTCATGCATCTTATAAAATTCATAATAAATAGCAAAATCATCATTTTTAATTCATTCTTTTTGCATTATTTTCTTTAGGATGTCTAGAAAATTATAAAAAATAAAAATGGCATTTTATTTTTTATTTGATATTTTTCCCATATTTTCTAAATAAATAACATTTTAAATGGTTTCATTTCATACATGATTTTATTAATTTTTGTTCTATTAGATACTTTCATATTTTTCATCCATTCATTTTAGGTTGTTTAGGTTAGACATTGAACTTGTAGATTCAATTTAGTTCCCATTTTTAGAAATTAAATTTAGGTGCTTAGTGTAAGTGTGAATAACATGGACAAATTAGGGTTTTTAGGTGATAACTTAGGAGATTTGATTCTTTCCCCTTAGGACTTAGAGATTGAATAGGTTAGCTATGGGACTATAGGGGCTATGGGTAGTTATTAGATCCCCTTAGAAAAAGTCAGGCTTCCCCTACTGCTATTGATATGCTGTATATCTGATTGACTGGTGTGGTGTGCCCTCTGGGGATTATTGCTTGCTTGTATGGGTATTGGGATTGTCTGGGGACTTGGGAGAGCTGAAGACTTGAGGAGATGAAGACCATTGGAGAGCCAGAGATTGAAGATCAACTGCCAGAGTTGGAAAGGAGGTTCTTGCTAGCAGCTGCTGAGGAGACTAGGGTTTAAGAGCTAGGCAGAGCTCTAGATTAGAAAGCTTGTTTCTCAAACATGGAATGCCTTGTCTGCATCCATCCTTTCTCTATGATTCAAAGTCTCTTTCAGATATCCACCTCCTTCCTTTGGAAGGATCAGTGAATGTATTTGGAAGATAGAACTTTTGAGAGAAATCTGTCTGTATAATGTTAACAGTTGATGAGCCACCCTTGGTAGGCAATTTACTGTTTAACATTCCTCTCCTCTTGTTGACTGATGTTCATCCCTGAAGATTGGAGACTTGAAGAAAAGCCATCGCTTATAGAAGACTGATGATCAAAGCCCTTGCCTGAAGGCCATGAAGATGGAGATTGATGCTTGTTGAAGCCTGTAGCTGATTGGAGATTACTTGAAGCTAGATGTTGAGTCAGAGCTGCTGATGCTGTTTCTTTTGCTGTTGTATTTCATTGCTGATGTATTGTTTGGATTTCCTGGTTGTATTGTTTGCTGTTTACCCTGTTGGGTTGAAAGTGAAGCCTGTTCACTTTCGCCTATTGTTTTCTAGGTTCGAGGTTGAGTGGGACTCCCTTGCCTCGCTTGTACTGTTGCATCCATGCATTTTACTGTTTTACTGTATATAGATCTGATACTGTTTCTGTTTCTGCCTATCCCGTAGGATCTCTGTTTCTCTCTGTGCAAGAGAGGAGCATGATAGACACTAGGTCCTAATCCATGCATGATAACATTAGGTTAGCTTGTTTCCCTTCGCAACCATAGGTTAGAGTTCTGTCTCTTCTTCCTCAAAACAAACAGAAAAACACATAAAGATTTCAAACACAATAAAAGACACTTCTTCCGTAAAAGAACGTGAACTCATCAAGACGTCATTTTTGTCCGCCGGGACTGTTAATCAAGAAAACCTTTTTCAGAAGGAATAAAATCAACCAAGACAAGCTTGTGTCGTACGTGGCCCGAACTACGTTTGCTCTGATCTTTCATGCTGTGTGAAAGTACGTAGGCATAGGATGCGATATCCTAGCGAGCAACCTTCCCCTCCTTTCCCGTAGGTAGGCGAACTACGTTGACTCTGATTTCTCGTTCCAGACGGGAATACGTAGGCATAAAGTGCGATACTTTGCCGAGTCATTTTATTTTCATCTTATTTTCTTTTTAACCTCTGACCTATAGTTTAGATAGAATAACAATCCATACCCGAAAACAAGCGTGGATCCCGTCGAGTACGACGGACGTGAGGGGTGCTAATACCTTCCCCTTGCGTAACCGACTCCCGAATCCAGGTTTTGGTTGCGACGACCATACCTTTCCCGTGTTGTGCGAGGTTTACTCTGAGCGTTTCCTTTCCCTCCCGTGGGATAAATAACGCACGGTGGCGACTCTTCTGTTCAGCCGGCGCCGATTTTCGCAGTAGCGACAGACTTTATCACTTGTAATATTTAGATAATATTTAATAAAATATTGCGTACAAAGTAACAAATTTTTAAATATTAAAAACTGTATTACTTCCACCGTTGGTTGACACTAGCAATATAGAAATAAAAAGTAATCATAATACAAGTAAACTTGACAATTCTAGACACACTTCTTCCTTTATCTTTAAGAAATAGTTTTATCTATTTATATCTTTTAAAGTTTAAACTCTCCTTACATCAATTAAACAATATTTTCCTTTATATAGTGGTAAAAAAGTTCTTCATAATATTAGAATAATTATTTAAAAAAATTAAATACGTCAATGTGTTATATTTGTCCTTCTAGCATATTTATTAAACATCAGTGTTTATTTTGGTTGGCTACAAGTTGGAGCATATAGTAGACTAGAAACTAAGTGATCTATAATGATGGTGTTGCAAACTCCATTAATATTTTTTATAGAATCCAAAATTCCACATAGTGGTGGTTGAATCTTAATTCGTATCTCAATATTCGGTGCAATTTTTATAAATAATTCAAATGTCCGTCAGATTTCTTGCAATAAAATTGATTATTGTATAGTTGTTCTTTGGTCTTGTTGCATAGGACTTTGCATTTTATTTTGTATGTTGGGTTGGGGGTACCCATTGTACCTCTTAGAATTAAATTTGATTATAAAAAAAAGCTAAGCATTTTAGATTAAAAACCTTACCAATATTACTAAATAGTTCAAATCTTTCATGACTTGAAAGATTAAAACAAACCAAAAAAAGAAAACCAAGTTTTCCTAATTAGTTCAAACCTTTCAAAACATGAAAGATTAAAACACCAAAGATAAAAAATATTTTAATAAAATGTGTTTATTAATTATGAAGTGTATTGTTGGATATTTGAAATAAAGTTAACTAGAAAGCACAATTGATTAGTTTTGATTGTTTCATCTATGACACATAGGTTATAGCTAATATAAATTTAGTAGGTCTGATCAATAATTCTAAAAGATAACATTCAAAGTATATGTTTGGTAATAATGTATTTGGATGAATGAAAATGCATGTTTAAAATTTTATTTACAGATTTAAATGTGTAAAATATTTATTTTTAGGAAATGTGTATGATTGAAAGATTAAAAATATAAAAATGAAAAAAATTACATCATATATCCTTTAAGTTATTTTCGTGTAATAGTTTGACTTTTAATTTTTTTTGTAACAACTTGAATTTTTCTTTTAAATTATGTCTAAATTTACCACCCACTGAATATATATTTGGCAGCCATTTTCTACTAACAATTGTTGTATCCCCTTCTCATTTCATCAACATCTTTTATAGTAATGTTAGTCGGTTTTGGAAGGTCCTTGTAACTTGTACTTAACAAATATCGTTTATACTAGAATATGGCAAGATATATTGCATTATGTTATCTGACGATCATGCCTTGATTTTTCGCTTCGATAAAGTGTTTTATAAGACAGGTCTTTACATGCTCTCGAGGCTCTAAAACCTTCATCTTTGTAAAAGATTCCTAACTTAATTAGTCTTATGTCATCCTTTTTGTAAATATCTTTGTCTTTTGAGCATGCATGATTAATTTGGTATTTTCCATGTGAAACATATACCATCTCGAGCTAGTCGTGATTCATACCCATAAATTATGTCAATTTTTTATTGCACCCTATATGTTTCAACCGCACCGTGCGATATTTCACTAATACCCCCTGTTTTCGGAGATATATCTCCGGACGTACACTATGTAGAGTCAACAAAGGTAATTATGAGAGGCGTCCTATATGTTGGGTTTAATTTGTTCCGGAGATGCATCTTCGATATTATACCGTAGTTACATTTCTGAAAAAACACCATAAATAGAATCAACAGAAAATTAATTTTTCAAAATGCAATTGACATTTATAACATAAAATGATTATTACAATGATGATTTCAACAGAAAATTACATATTACATTTCAATATCTCGATGGACGCTTGTACATCTTCAGGATATCTTCAACTGATCTTTGTACCGTCGCTTCCAACTCAGTGAGAACTTTCTTTTTGAAAACGAAATATGTATCCCACATATTCCTAACATCCGCTCGGGTGTTAAGCTCAAATTTTCTGAAAACGAGGCTCGCTTCGTTGTCAACTGAAGGTGAACGGTACTCGAACTTCCAAAGGGGTGAGATCGGTGAGCTTAAACGTCCTCCCGGGTGTAGAACCGTCGGATTAGGAGACATTTGCGACATACCAGCGAATGTTTATTGTGACATTTGAGAAATATTGAGTCTGTGTGAAATATAACACAAGAACACCTAAATTTATAGAAGACCTAGTTTAATATGAACCACTCATTAATTGTCATATTGATTCCGGAGATATATCTCCAAAAGTGCACCCTATTATCTTGTTTCAGAGATAAGACTCCGAAATTTTCCCTGAACCATTTCAAAAACAAACTATATAACAAAATTTCTCGGAGATGTATATCCAGAACTTCTCCTAAAGCATTTACAAAATAGAACTATATAACAGACTCTCGCGTAAAGACCAAGTTTGAACCAAATATGCATAAAGACCAAATGTGAATAAAAAGTGAATAAGTAACACTTCATTTATATTGAGATACAAATATATATAATTATTTGTCCAGTTAAACATGAAATTAAAACGAATCGAAACAAGTTGTTTAATCTATAGGTGATACCCCCTTGGACTTTTTTCATTTAATTCTTTTTCAATGTTGTTTAATCTCTTGAATTCTTGCATCCTTTCCATGAAATGATCTGGCCACATCTCGATTTTTGCGGTTGAATGAGCTATCCACTCCAGTGATGTAAGTGGTATGGGGAAACCCGGTTTCAAGTAAACTTGAACAAAATGACTTGATTTTGGAAGCCATCCAATACACATGATATGATCCTTTGGATTTTAGGGAGGTGCGGTGCACAATGGTAAAAAGGTTTTTGAAAAACCGTATCATGTAAGGTCAACGCACTCCCTATCATATGTGCATGCTATTAAATGACCCATATCTTGGAAACTCATCCATTTTGACTCTGGTGCCGGACCACTCAAGCAAAGCACAAGAGACTCATAAATCGCATTGAATTTTTATTTATTTTCCTACAACCACGTGTATGATTCTTTATGCGTCTTCAACTCTTAGATAAATTGATGTCGGACAAGTTCATGACTATTTTCTCCTTTACCGAGTAAAGCCGAAATGGCTTGGTAACCGCAATTACCACCCCCCATAACATCGACGGTCCGCTCGATATATTTATGCATAAAAATCGAAATCTCGTCGATGAATGAATTCTTTGGTGGATGCGGAGTCGAAGGTGGTTTGCTATTGCGGGCTCCTTTCAGAACACATTTTAGAGATTTTGGAGTCGGTGAGTCAGGAAAAACTTTATCAACGTGTTCAAAATATGAAGGAGACAATGTAGTCGAGTTGTCATTCGGTGTAGGTTTCATTTGATATATTTCCGGGTCGCTTTCGTTTCAATGTTGTAAATATATTTTTCAGTTGAACAAGATTCAAGACATGTCACTAATGCATCCTTTCTCTTCCAGCTTGAGCCGACATACACTAGGATGACCGACTAATTTTAAACACAAATCATGGTTATGCAAACTACATATCATATTAAATCTCCAATTTTTGTTTGCCAACATGTAACTACGAACCTTAAATGGACACTCACATTTTCTACTACCCGTGTCATCTATTTTAAGATTCTGGAGAGGAGTTCGATATCTCCCACTTCTTTTGCACAACATTGTCACAAAAGTGCATCTTCTATCTGAGCCATTATAGGACCTTCCGATAATCATATCAAATCCAAGTTTATATGCCTTCATGTGAATCCATTTAAGCATTTTATCACGATTTTCAAACTCTGGATTGTTATTAAAGTCGTTGCCAGCATCTATCGCCTTCACAACAACCCCCTTGAACATGCTAAGAAACATAGTTCAGAGAAACTACTTGTTTTGGGAGAACATTAGGGTGCACCATATCTATTGGAAACAATTAGAATAATTACAAAACACTAATTAATCTACTGCTGCAGAAGGGCTAGAAAATGAACACAGACACATTCCGTAAATGTATCTCCGAACAAATTTATACACGTTCAATAGATATATCTCCAAACACAACGTAAGTTTTTTCAGAAAAATTCATGATTAATGTGACCAATGTAGAATAAAAAGAACAGTCTTTACTTGAAATTCTATTTTCTTTTGCTCGCTGTGATATGTTAAACCAAAAGGATGAAGATTTGGAGTGAAAAAAATAGATTGAGAATGAAGGATTATTAGCATGAGGGTTTATGTTGAGAATGAAGTATGATAACAATGGGGAACTGATCATGTAGCTGTAAGCTATATCAAATATTTCTGGAGATGGATCTTCGAAAATACCTGATATGCAAAGGTGACAGAAAAATTCAAATTGTCACCCACAATTCCAGAGATGCATCTTCGAAATATCCACTGAATTTAACAATTAAAATATTTCCCTAAAACTGTTCTGGAGATATATCTCCGAAATAATCTAACTCAAATGTATGAAGCATATTTTAGAATGACTTAGGTTGCGTATATATATAGGGTGTGTCTGAAGATATATCTCTGAAATCAGGGGACATACGTAAAACTCCACATTGTATGTTAAAGATGTATATGATGCAAAAAAATAAAAATTCTAAACTATTACATTAATGAGCCGGTTTCAAACATGCCTTGATATAGGTAGAAAAAAGATCCGATCAATTTCAAAATAAAAAGAAAATAAAAAAAAATTGTTAAGCTTTTTTAAATTTAACCATTTAAGATAAATTATTTATGAATTATTTATACAAAAGTTGTTTAAATAAATATAATTTAAATTTGTCTATATTTCTCTTTTATATTTTTTTATATTTTATTTTATTTTATTATTATTTTTTTATATATTTCAATCCTTTAATATACACATTTCCTGCAAATAAATATTTTACACATTTAAATTTGTAAATAAAATTTTAAACATGCATTTTCGTTGGTCCAAATATACATTGTTACCAATTATGAATTTTCAATGTTATCTTTTGGAATTATTCATCAACTTGAAGTACTAAATTCATATTAGTTATAACCTATGGGTTACATATGAAACAATCAAAACAAATGAATTGTGCTTGCTAGTTAACTTCAATCCAAATATACACTCACACCAATTGCATCCCATTTCAAAGTTAAATTTTATTCAAAAATACACTTCATGAATTCATAAACACATTTTCACCATATTGTTTATCTTTTGTGTTTTAATCTTTCATGTCTTGAAAGTTTTGAACTATTTAATAAAAATTGGTTAGTTTTATTTTTTGTTTTCATCTTTTATGCCATGAAAGATTAATTGAACTATTTGGTAATACTGATTAGTTCTTTAATCCAAAATGCTTATTACATATGCTAGCTAGAAGGACACATTGATGTATTTAATATTTTAATAATAATTCTAATTTTGTGAAGAACTTTTCTACCACTATATAAAGAACAATATCGTTTAATTGATGTAAAGAGAGTTCAAACTTTAAAAGATATAAATTGATAAAACTATTTTTTAAATACAAAGGAAGAAATATGACTAGAATTATCAAGTTTATTTATATTATGATTATTGTTATTTCTATATTGTTGGTGTCATCCAACGGTGGAGGTAATATATCTTTTGATATTTAAAAATTTTCTTTGTTACTTTGTATGTAATATTTTTTTTATCAAATATTATTTATATTTTTTATTTTCATTTTTTAATATAGGAATTGCGAAATGTCAAAAAGATTCGGATTGTTTCGACATTTATGTGTGTTGGCCACCATTTATAAAGAAGTGCGACAATAAACAATGTAGATGTGTTACCGTGAGCTTCTTCATTCGTAATAGTTAAGTTGAAGATTATATTGCTTACAAACCTGTTTTTATTTTATTTTATATGTTCATGTCATAGTATCAATACACTTGCGATCTTTCCTACCATCAATTTATATTTCTCTTAGATTTTAATTTTTACATTGTCTATTTTAAAAGAAATATTGCATAACTAAGTTGAATAAGATTATGTAAGGTTATAATTTATTATAATATTTACATGTAATTTAAAATGAATATGATTCAAAAGACTCGGTTTTTTATATCTTTAAATTTGTATGATTTTTTTTTTGGTGTTCTTTAAGAGGGGTCACTACTAGAAATATAGGATTTACCTGCGGATTTTTCTGTGGAAATTTATTCGCAGATACGATTTTACCAACAAATTTATATTGTAAAGGAAATGCGAAAACTGAAGTAGCAGCAAAGTTCGCAGAAATTTCTGAGACTTTATCTGCGATTTTGGATTTATAATACTGCAACACTTTCCTGCGATATTTTCTGCGACTTTACCTGTTAGATTAATTATCCACGAAGGTTTTAGCTGAGAATAGAAAATAGTAGGAAGAATCGCAGGTAACACGTTTCCTGCGGAAATTTTGTCAAAATCAGCAGAAAAATAGAGTTTTTCTAGTAGTATATTTTGCATTATTATTATACTAAATTTTATATTTTATTTGAGGTGTGATTTTTCTTGTGAATGTGGGTGGTTGAGAAATTCATTAAATCTAAATTTTTTGGATGACGTAGAATATAAAAAAGCCTGAGATAGATGAAAATGCAATTGGGAGATATGAATTTTTTTTATCTGTGTGACGTGCGTAATATTACGTAGATGACTATAAATGTAAACTACTCATGAATTATCATAGTACTGAAATTGTTTTAATATTAATCATGATTGACTATAAATGTAAACTAATCATGAATTATCATAGTACTGAAATTGTTTTAATATTAATCATGATTGAATATAAATGTAAACTACTCATGAATTATCATAGTACTGAATTTGTCTATAACAATTTGGTTTCAAAGAGTCATACTGCATCTCAAAAAACAACATATGTTTTATATTAAACATAATTGTGTGTGTCGCTACCGCGAAAATAAGGTGTGGCAAAACAGAAGAGTCGCCACCTTTCGTTATTTATCCCATAGAAAGGGAAAGGAAACGATCGGAAAAACCTGACGAAAAGGTATAAGACAAGGTCATCGCAACCATGTATGGGTTCGGGAGTCGGTTACTCAAGGGGAAGGTATTAACACCCCTCACGTCCATCGTACTCGATGGGATCCACGCTTGTTGTGTTTATCTGACGGGTTGGTTTTTACTATCTACCTATCAAGGCTGGTCTGAAAAGAAAAGAAAATGACTCGGCAAAGCGTCACGCTTTATGCCTACGTATTCTCATCAGAGAACGAGAAATCAGAGTCAACGTGGTTCGACTAACTACGAGTTACAGGGGGAAGGTGGCTCGCCAATACGTCAGTATTGTGCCTACGTACTCTCAACAGATATGAGAGATCAGAGCTTACGTAGTTCGGGATATTACGGATTACGGGGATTCAGATTCATCTGTTTTTCCGAGTAGGGTTAACAAACAGTTCCAGCAGTTGGTGTACGCAGCTCGACCCTAGGAGACTTAGGCGTTACCGTTTGCGGTAGAACTGGGAGTTAACGACACTCTTTTCTTCAGAAAAGCTTTCCTTGAGTTATGGGTCTACGGGGCAAAAGAGGTTTGAAGTCTGTTTTCTGTCTTTTACGGAAGAAGTGTTTTCTATGGTTCTCTGTTGTCCGTACAGCTCTAGAGACTATGACCTGAGAACGAATGCGTCGCATATCGTCCAAAGGACGTATACTAGACACTCTAGACGATTGAGATGAGGTCGTTCAATTATCATTACCCAAGTAGCTTAAGGCTCGTAACGCGCTTGTATTGACTTGCCTTTATTACGTTTTTTACTGTTGTTTTGAGATGAGAAGAGAACGAACTCTATGGGGAAACTGTCAAGCCCTAATGTTGTCATGCCAAAGATTCATCCTATGGTTGAGGTTTGAAACAGGGAACTCCTAGAAGTTATCATGCATAGGTTTCAACCTAAAGTTCTAATCATCACTTCCTTATCAAAGGAAGTGAGACTCCTAGGGGATCATGCCAGTGGGATACAGAAACAGACAAAGCATCAGCTTAAACATCAGTAAACAGATAAACAATAAAGATGCACATGCAATGCAGCAATACAAGCAGAGGGAGACTCACTCAACCTCTAAGGCAAACACACAGGTGAAAAGAAAAACAACACAAAACAAGGGGAGGATCACCTCAACCCTTAATGCAAACAAGCAGAGGGAGACTCACTCAACCTCTAAGCGGGTCATGCTCCTAGCCTAAAGTAATCTAAACATGAACTTATTCTAACGCATCAAGCAATTCAAACAAGAAAGAGAAACCAAAATGAGCAACAAGGGAGTAATCCCAGGCTACATCAGGTTGGAGGTGTATCAACACCAGAGTCCATCATGGGCTCAACCTCTTAAGGAATGCACAGAATCCAACCAAAGGAAGGATTAGGCCCTCCCAAGAGGGATCCTATGTCAATAGGACAAAAAAGACTGGGTATTAGTCCTAGATATCAATCTAAGGGTAACTGATTTAAAGTGTATCAACACAGAATGTCCATCTCAGGCTCAACCTATTGAGGAATGCATAGAATCCAACCAAGGGAAGGATTAAGCTCTCCCAAGAGGGATCCTAAGAGAAGGACTTTGAGATGGATGACAATATGTAAACCAAGGGAATATACCATGCCAAGAATGTCAATCCAAGGCTCAACCTCCTGAGGAATGCACATAATCCAACCAAAGGAAGGATTAGGCTCTCCCAGGAGGGCTCCTCTTCAAGACTTGAAGGAGAAAGATAGTACAAACCAAAGGAATGTACTATACTGGGGAATGTCAATTCAAGGCTCAACCTCCTGAGGAATGCACAGAATCCAACCAAAGGAAGGATTAGGCTCTCCCAGGAGGGCTCCTCTTCAAGACTTGGAGAAAGAGGGTAGGGCAAAGCCCATGGAAGAAATCACACAAGGGAAAGAATCATCACCAAAAGCTCTAAAGAAACCTTAAATGTTTTAGCTCTAAAAGAAGTCATCCTAAGGGAACTTAATGGTATCCTAATGGCTTGAAAATAAACCTATAAGGGTGTCAACCTATGTACTAAGGGTTAATGGGAAGATTGGATGCTTTAAGTTGGCTAAAAGTTCAATTATTAGGCCAAACTATGGGAAGGTGCAATCATGAACACATAAACTTTGGTCAGAAAGTAAAATGTGGGAAAATAGGAAATCAAGTCCTAAAATCTTGATAAAATTCCTAAAGGATCCTAAATGTGTTAGGAGTCTATGGTTAAAGTTTCAAGTCCAAACTATTAGTCTAAGTATACTAACCAGAGGCTAAACCAAGATGTATGCTATGGGGAAATCAAATGGGGAAGGCTCTAAAAATATGCTTCAAAACCTATTCAAATGCAATCTAAAAATTGCAAGAAAAATATTACACTATTATACAATGTGTCAACATTCACCATATAAAACATCAGAGACTAACATGGATTATTAAAAGAGAAATAAAATCATAAAGCACAACATGCAATTATCCAATTATTAAAAACACATTAACATGGAAAATATGCCATTAATTGGAAAATACAATCAAACTGAAATTAAAAATGTGAAAAAGTTCTAAACATATCAAAGTATTCACATGATTTATTTCAAGAATTATTGACAATCATTTATATTTTTATATGAATTAAAACTAACAAGTATCAATTAAAAACTAAATAAAAAAGAAATCAAATGAAACAAGGGAGGGAGGTGCAGTAAGTACTTGAATCACGTGTAATCCTATGTGGGTTGTGCGCTGGGGGTGTGGATAACGAAATGCGCATAGGCCCAGTTAAGCAACTAACTCAGCATTTTATTTATTTAAATGGAAACAGGCCTAGGGGGTGCGCTAGGCAACGTTATCACGTGTATTATGGATTGGGCTTGCGAATGGGAGGTGGGGATAGCGCTATGAATGAGAGCCTAGAGTTTCAAAGTGAAACTCTGCGTTTCACTAAATGAGAAAGGGGCCATGTGAAGGCTACACGCGGGATAGCATGTTGGCCGTGCGATGAGCTTACAAGGTCCACTTACCAGTGAGATCCAACGCCACGATACGATCTGGAATCTTAAAACTAAAACGAAGACATTTTGCACGCGGTGGTTGCAGGGGCGGCCGGAGAAGATCCGGTCCTCTTCTCCGGCGAGAGTGAATAATACAAGAATTTCAAACTCAATGAAACTTCAATTTTCTTACACTATTTTATTCGTCTTGCTTCCGAGATTCCAAATATCATGTTGTTTCTCATTTTTATCCACTATCTAAAGAGATATTCAAACTACAACTTGGGAGACTCTGTCAAAAAGTGTCATGATTCGATACGAAACTTATCTAGAATCCATCTAAAGGTTGTCAAGAACCTAACTGCATATCAAACTAGTTCTAAAACGCCATAAATTACTCAGAATCTTGAAAGTTACCAACCTGATTAGAAGCTCTGAATTTGGTATTCTTGAGGGTGAATTCTTCCTCGAAAAGGTGCAGATTCACTCAAAGAATGATGCTTGATCAATCTTGATGCTCAATTGCTATGGAAATGGCCTCCAATTCCAAAATCGTGTTTCACCTCCATGCTTAAAAAACTCTAACTGATTTCACTGAATTTACCTCCCAGAAGCAACCAACCTCATCTGAACTTCTTCTAATGTTTATATAGAATCATTTTGGACACTTTTGAGGCCCATTGGAAGCCTACACAACCCATTCAAATTTTCTGTTTTTTCATCCAAAACCTTCCATGGCAGTTGTGAATTCTGCTTCTAGCAGCTTCTAATTCCTTCCACAAAGCTTGCACAACAATCCTTGAGTGTGATTGGATCAGTTTGGATGCCTAATTTGATCCTATGGAGATAATTGAATGTGTTACTTCAAATCCAAATAACCTTTGAAATGTCGATGAAATAGGCTCCAAATCAAAATTCTAAAAATGCCATTCGTCTCAAAACATCATTTACCTTCAAAATATGTACCAACTTGTACATTTTGAACCATTATAACTCATTTTGCATTTTTCTCATTTTAATTCCTTTTAAAATGCCCTTTTTTCAAATTTCCTTCAACCAACTTTTGCTCTAAGCCAAATCAATGCCTCATGGATACTTGGTTGAAGTTAAAATCCCATTTTGAGAAACTTTCAAGTTAAACAAAACTTCATTTGAGGTTCACAAGATAGTGAAATAGACCCATAATAAAAAAGGACCTATAATCACAACTTCCCAAAATACCCTTGACTTGTCAAAGCCATAACTTGAGTTCTATAAATCCAATCATGGACTTCTAGTACTTTCTAGAAATCTAAGAGAATAAGGAACAACATTCGTGTTGACCAAACGTTCATAGGAGTCATCCTTCTAGGGAAAAAGTGTCATGCAAGTTGGGTGACTTTCAAGCTCCAAATTCACATGCCTTAGATGACCTGTAACTTGTCTGGCTCATAACTTGAGTTCAATAAACCCTATAAAGGACTTCTACAACAATCATGTTGGGTTCAAGGTGAGATGAAAATCAAATCTTGAGTTATGTGGTCTTGAATTTAGGAACCAAACCAGGGGATTTTACACTGTCAAGCATAGCAACCCTAGCCTAGTAACTCCTCACACTCTTGATTCATGATAAGTTGACCTTGGAATCATCCCTAGGACATATCAACACATCAATCCATGATCACATGGCTCTTGAATTAGGTCTCAACCTTCTTCAAATCATCAGTTATCCTAGGGTCATCCAGATGAAACCCTAGTTGCACCACTCTTGGTTATATCCTCATATCCTCCACATAATGACCTGTTTAGGCTTCCAAATGAACTTCAACACTTCTCATGAGCTCATTCAAGACCTCAAGTACAACTTCATGACCTCAGAATCATCTGATGATCTTCCCACAACTCTCAAGTTAGGAGGCCTACCTACTTGGTTTCCACCATTCTCTCTGAGGATCTTAGACTTCTCTGGTGAGGATATCAACCCTTGAATGCTTGGATAAAACATTGAGCTAGCTTCATAGCCTTATGTAGCCCTTGATTGGTAGTCATACCTCTTGGTCTCCTGCATACATGTCAATGAAATGCAAATGATAATGTTAACATGAATGTAATGAAACATAAGCTAGGTAAAGAAAGGTTGGGAAAATTTTGGGGTGCAACAGCTGCCCCTATTCAAACGGCTTGGACCTGACTGGGTGAGAAGCGAACGACTCTCAAATAATCAAGGTAAAAGACGATTGAATACCAACAAACCCAGAAATTTTCCAACTGCACAAGTACACGGTACTCTGATGGGGACAAATCTTCGAAAACTGAAATAGCAGTTGCACGACAACTAACTGGAGAATACTGATCTGAATCTCCGTCAGGATGATTCTCTGATTTATCTGATATCATTGCGTCCTCGAATCATCAAGGGATAATCAGCCATACAGTAAGTGGCCCAAATCACCATCAGGATGATCACCAGATTTCACTGCAGCTTCTTCCTCAAGTCATCAAGGGATCACCAGTTACACGGTAACGGGTGCTACATGGCTGATATTGTCGTCAGGCATTCTGCGGCACGACAGGAGAAGAATTCCTTGGGACCCACCAGATCATCAGGAACTTTTGACAATCTCTGTAATCATGCCATCGGGCATTCAAAGAAATTCTCGGGCGTCAGCCGGACTTCAATCACCAAGTCTTCAAGGAAGCTTCAACTTCTCTGTTTTAAAACCCGGTGGGGATGACATATCTCCACTAGGGATTCTGGAGAACTATCAAGTAACTCTGTTTCGGGGATCCAGAAATCATTCTGGATGAATCAACTCCACTGAGGAATTCAAGAATCATCTTGGACAAATAACTCTGGCGACTTCCCTAGGGATTTTAAGAATCATCTTAAGCAAACAACTTCGCTGGGGAATTCAAGAATCATCTTGAGCAAACCACTCCGCTGGAGGAACACCTGCAAAACAAGAATGGTAACGACCTAGATCATGTTTCATATGCATATGTTTGACGATGGTGCAATGCTCCACACGGTGAAAATGCTACGCGTTTAGGGTAAATGCTATGCAATCATGCAAAATGATACGACCCCATCAGCAAAATAAAGGCCGAAGGGAAAATCCTCCTGTCAAGGAGAAAGGACCACTCTGATAGGGAGGAGGAATCATCCTGCCAATGAAAATAAATCACACTAATCTCAATTGGACTTAACCTGGAGAAACGAACTCCAGGTGAGTGCTGCAGGGGAACAAAGTCCTACGGGAACCTGTACTCGCTCAACTGGGTATACGAACCACAAACTGTTGAGGGAATGATGTCAATCGCAGAAATAAACTACACGACCTTCGAGGATAAAATCTTCCTGGAGATACGGACTCCGATGGGGAAATACGACATCAGTTATCCAACACTCTACTGGGGAAAACCAATCCTGGCTTGAACGACTTCCAAGGACTCGGCTCTCTTGGGGAACTGCAAACTCGGCTGAGGATAGGAAACCAGATGCTAGAATCACTCCTACTTGCCGGGGAGAATACAATTCTGTGGGGAATTTCAATTCCGCTGGAGACTTCAGTCTGAGCTATCGGAAGCTGAACGCTTGCGAATGGTCTTCTACGAGAAAACTGCACACTGACCCAGTGCTGGGAATGAGTATACACCTCTGCGTATGACTCAGCTGGGGAAACAATGTACCTTCCTCAGGATACATCTGGTTAGGGAGAATCTATCTCTTCTCGGGGAGACATATCAATGCTCGCGGTCCCATGTTCAGACTCCGTGTGGAGACGCTGCTGAACTCGCTGGGGAAGAAAGAATCATCCTGCTTGGAAAACATCTGGCGTACTGCCTGGAATGTGACGTCCCTGCAACAACATGAACAAACAGACAAGATACCCTTCACCAAGGGACCTATCAAGGTTATCATCCTGTGACAATGTTCAGGTAATTCAATGTTTCAACAATTCTCGACCTAGCCCAGCAAGTTTATGTATGCGCATTTTATCAAAAACATCGGGCATTCTTTTTCACAGACAAAACAGGTAAAAAACTAAACCAACAAACAGAAGTGCTGAATAGTATACATTTTATTGATAACGAGCCCCTGAATGGGCAAAATGTTTTACAACAGATGCAAGCTCCTGAAATGAGGAAGCTGCGTAAGTATAATAACATAAATACACATTAGTATACACAAATGTCGATAATGTGGCGTAGACGAACACCATGAGTTAATCCCTCTATGATCCACTCGACTTCGATACTTCTCCGACGCTTCAGCTTCAGAAGAGATTGATTTAGATAAACAGCCCTCAGGTCTTCCCAAACACTAAACAATGAAAGTTCACACACAGAACACAGTCATTTGCTTTTTCAAATCCCTAACTTTTACCTGAACCGCCCTTTCGGGTTTTCGATTCATCGGAATATCCTTTTTTGCCAAAGTCGCCCCTTCAGGTTTTCGACTTTGCCGGTGTACATTTTTCATTTATATCCCTAATTTTTGCCCAAACCTTTTCCCCTTTTTTATGGTTCGCCGGGATGCCCCATTTTTGCCTGGATTTTCTTTTTTCTGTCCAGCAGGTCTCTTTAAGCAAAGTATTTTTTAACTGCGTCCACGTTCACAGGGGATGCGAAATCTTCACCATCCATCGTGGATAACAACAAGGCTCCTCCCGAAAAGACCTTGCTGACGACGTACGGACCTTCGTAATTAGATGTCCACTTGCCCCTGTGACCGGAATGTGATGGAAGAATCTTCTTCAGGACGAGATCACCCGTCTGAAAGCTTCTAGGACGCACCTTCTTATCATAAGCTTTCTTCATTCGGCTATGGTACAGACGACCATATGCAATCGATGCTAATCTCTTCTCATCCATCAGGCTGAGTTGGTTCAATCGGTTCTTAATCCATTCTGCCTCATCAAGTTTCACGTCAACCAAAACTCGCAAAGAAGGAATCTCAACTTCCAAAGGTAGGACAACCTCCATACCGTACACTAGTGAGAAAGGAGTTGCCCCGGTTGATGTGCGTACCGTCGTACGATAACCGTGCAATGCAAATGGCAACATCTCATGCCAATCTTTGTATGTTACAACCATCTTTTGAACTATCTTCTTGATGTTTTTATTGGCCGCTTCAACCGCGCCATTCATCTTCGGCCGGTAAGGTGATGAGTTGTGATGTTCAATCTTGAAGCTCTGGCATAACTCCTTCATCATCTTGTTATTCAGATTCGAACCATTATCAGTAATGATCCGCTCGGGAATTCTGTATCGACAGATGATGTCCCTCTTTATGAATATAGCCACCACTTGCTTGGTCACGTTGGCATACGAGGCGGCCTCCACCCACTTGATGAAGTAGTCGATGGCTACCAAAATGAAGCGGTGACCGTTAGACGCAGTAGGCTCAATCTTTCCTATCATATCAATGCCCCACATGGAAAACGGCCACGGGGATGACATGACGTTCAACGGGCACGGTGGCACATGAATTTTATCTGCATAAATCTGGCATTTATGACATCTCTTCGCGAATTTGAAGCAATCCGACTCCATCGCCAGCCAGTAATATCCTGCTCGTAGGATCTTTCTCGTCATAGCATATCCTCCGGCGTGCGTACCAAATATGCCTTCATGGACCTCTTCCATGAGAAAACTCGCCTCTTTCTCATCTACACATCTGAGTAGCACGAGATCGTGATTTCTCTTATACAAAACTCCATCAGGATTGAGATAGAAATTTCCAGACAACCTCCTCAGAGTCTTCTTATCCTGGGTTGACACTCCCGCAGGATACTCCTTAGTCGTGAGGAAGTTATGGATATCATGGAACCATGGCTTGCCATCAGAGGCTTCCTCAATTGCAAAAATGAATGCAGGTCTATCAAGACGGGAAATGACAATTCTTGGGGATTCATTCCAAAAATTGACTTTATACATCGAAGCCAACGTGGCTAAGGCATCAGCCATCTGATTTTCTGCTATGGGCACAGGATGGAGTTCCACTCGATCGAAGAACGACAACAACCATCTGGCATAATTCATGTACGACACCAAGTTCGACTGACGAGTCTTCCATTCCTCTTTAATTTGGTTAACCACAAGCGCCGAGTCACCATATACATCCAGGTTTTTGATTCTCAAATCAATGGCTTCTTCTAAGCCCATGATGCATGGTTCGTATTCTGCTTCATTGTTGGTGACTGGAAAAGTCAATCTAGCAGTGAACGGGATGTGGGATCCTTGGAGAGTCGTAATGATTGCCCCAATACTGCTTCCGTAAGAATTAACCGCCCCGTCAAATATCAATTTCCACTGGGACTTCCTATCTGGACCCTCGTCGGGCAGCGGTTCATCACAATCTTTCACTTTGAGGAACATGATATCCTCATCAGGGAATTCAAATTTCATCGGCTGATAATCTTCGATAGGCTGTTCGGCAAGGTATTCAGACAACACGCTTCCCTTGGTGGCCTTCTGGGAAACGTACTGAATGTCATACTCCGTCAACACCATTTGCCATCTGGCAATCCTGCCTGAAAGCGCTTGCTTCTCGAAGACGTACTTGATCAGATCCATCTTCGAAGTTAGCATGGTCGTGTGGTTGAGCATATACTGTCGTAAATGTTTGGCAGCCCACGCGAGTGCGCAACACGTTTTTTCCAGCATTGAGTAACAGGACTCACAATCTGTGAACTTTTTACTCAAGTAATAAATGACATGTTCCTTTCTGCCAGTCTCGTCGTGCTAACCGAGAACGCAACCCATGCTATTCTCAAGAACTGTCAAGTACATGATTAGGGGTCTTCCGGCCACTAGGGGTATCAATATTGGAGGTTCCTGCAGATACTGTTTTATCTTGTCAAATGCCCTCTGGCAATCCTCGTTCCAGATAATTGCCTGATCTTTTTTCAGTAGTTTGAACATCGGTTCACACGTCGCCGTGAGCTGAGATATAAACCTTGCAATGTAGTTTATTCTGCCCAGGAAACCACGAACTTCTTTTTCAGTTTTTGGCGCTGGCATATCTTGTATCGCTTTTATCTTCGCAGGATCAACCTTAATGCCTTTTTCACTCACAATAAACCCCAATAGTTTTCCAGACCGTACTCCGAAAGTACACTTGTTAGGATTCAGCCTCAACCTGAACTTCTTAAGCCTCTCAAAAAGCTTCAG
The DNA here is from genome assembly GCA_963859935.3 of Lathyrus sativus. Lineage (NCBI taxonomy): Eukaryota > Viridiplantae > Streptophyta > Magnoliopsida > Fabales > Fabaceae > Lathyrus > Lathyrus sativus. The sequence goes on along the minus strand of OZ012739.1, from coordinate 349,874,866 downwards.
CAAATTTACCAGATGTCCTTCCTCCGTTTGGGACTTCGCAATCATGTCATCAACATAGACTTCAATCTCATGGTGAATCATGTCATGAAACAAAGTGGCCATTGCTCGTTGGTAAGTGGCCCCTGCGTTCTTCAGACCGAAGGACATTACCTTGTAGCAGAACGTCCCCAAAGGTGTAATAAACGTAGTTTTCTCCATGTCCTCCGGCGCCATCTTGATCTAGTTATAGCCGGAGAAGCCATCCATGAACAAAAACACAGAAAATTGAGTTGTATTATCGACCAACACATCAATATGAGGGAGCGAGAAATCATCTTTAGGGCTCGCCCTATTCAAATCCCAATAATCAACGCACATCCGCACCTTACCGTCCTTCTTCGGTACAGGTACTATGTTGCCGACCCACGGAGGGTAAGTAGTGACTGCTAAAAATCCAGCATCCAGTTGCTTTTGTCTTTCTTCTTTGATCTTAACGGCCATGTCTGGTCGTGTCCTTCTAAGCTTCTGCTTAACGGGAGGACAATCTTCTCGCAGTGGTAGATGATGGACCACTATGTCAGTGTCGAGTCCGGGCATATCTTCATACGACCAAGCAAAGATGTCACTATACTCTCGAAGCATCTCGGCCAATCTTTGCTTAACATCGCTCTGTAATGCAGCCCCTATCCTGACATTTCTGACAAGTTCCTCAGAACCCAGATTCACAATTTCAATCTCTTCCTCATGAGGCAGAATGACCTTCTCTTCTTGTTTCAACAAACATGCCAACTCTTTGGGAAGGTCTTCGTCTTCATCAATCTCTTCTTCAGCTTGATATATCGGGCAATCAAAGTCGAAGCGAGTCGTAGAAGGTTCATAGTCAACGTCATCTGCGATGTGAATCCTGCAATAGCAAGGGTTAAGCTTAAAACCAGGATATGCAGGTTAGCACAAACCGTATTGCCATTTTATTGTTTTTCAAAACAAAAGATAAAAACAGGAATAACAGTGATCACAAAATTTGAATGCAAAGAAAAATGCCCTTTGATTTATTGATAAATTGTATGTACATAACCAAACAAGGCCCTGACAATAAAACCACTATACCCCGGGTAGGACATAGAGTTGTACAATAATTGGAGAAAGTAAATCATTACTCTTTGCCTGTCACTTGGACGACATCCTGGACGGACCAGTTGTTGAGGTTCTGGTCTGGTTTGCTGGGCTAAATCCAGGAGTCCAGGTCGCAATCACTGTCTTCGCCGTCTTCAGACACGACATTGACATTCTCAAATACCACCCCACCTTTTGTGAACTGGATCGGCCCTTTGACGCACAGCGCACTGCAAGAGGAGGAAGCATCATCCGAATGAGAATACCCTAACCCAAACTTATCCTGCTTGTTAGGGATTTCCAGAACTTGCCCCTAGCCTGGGGCAGAGCCAGCTTGAACAACAGCCCGAGCTTCCTTGAAGGAAGAGAGAGTCATCTCAGGTTTCTCAATCATCACTGGAGTCACATCTTTGATCTTAACAACTTCGAATGTCTGACACAAAGTTTCGTGGATCTCGCCATCCACTTCATCATATTTGAAAGACGACAAATGGCTCACCATTATGTCCTCTTCACCACAGACAGTTACAATGCTGCCCCCCACAGCATACTTCAGCTTCTGGTGCAATGTGGAGGTCACTGCGCCAGCGGAATGGATCCATGGCCGGCCCAACAGGCAGCTATAGGCTGGCATGATATCCATGATATAGAAGATCGCGTCGAAAGTTTCCGGCCCCACTTGAATGGGTAGAGTTACCTATCCAAAGACATGACGCTTAGTTCCGTCGAAAGCTTTTACAACCAGTTCACTGGGTGTACAAATTAATCCCCTCGTATCCAGCTTCATCAGAGCTTTCTTTGGGAGAACATTGAGAGATGATCCCGTGTCCACCAACACATGGGACATAACTGTTCCTCGACATTCTATCGAGATGTGCAAGGCGCTGTTGTGGTTTCTTCCCTTCGGCGTCAGCTCTAGGTCAGTAAATCCTAACCCATTCCTAGCATTCACGTGAGCTACTACTCCCTCCAGCTGGTTAACCGAGATCTCTTGCAGAACATACGCTGCATTCAGGACCTTTAGCAAAGCGTTGCGATGTGCCTCAGAACACAGCAACAAATTCAGAATGGAGATCTTAGACGGCGTTTGATGAAGATGATCAACGATCTTATAATCACTTTTCTTGATCAATCTCATGAATTCTTCGGCGTCTTTTATAAGTAGGTCTTTCTCTACCCCACGAGAGGTTTCCTCAACGACCTTATTCTTTCCTTTATCAGCTTTCTCAGCTTTGTCAGTTTTGTCAACCAAAACCTCTGGCGGAGCGAATACTCTTCCGCTACGTGTTATTCCTCCAGTTCCCACTAGGTTGTCCACAGATTGCCCAGATGGCTCCAACTCTAACTTCTGTCCATTACATTAGACATTTGCCCCATAGTGCCATGGAACATCGTTAGTGCTCTCAAATGGTATAGGCCCAGCCTTTATGATGGTAATCGTAGGTGTCCTGAACGCAAAAATGGTTATTGTCTTACGAGGGATGGTGATAGTGGCAACTTCATCATCCTGCTTCAGCATTACCTCCCCCGATCTGTTCTCAGCCCTCCGACTAAACTGCAGGATTCCTTCGGTCATCAGACTCTGAATCCCCGCCATCAGCTGTTCACAGCCTTCTGAACGAATCGCACAATCCATACACAACTCTCCACAGCTCGGAAATATGCCTTTCTTCATCAGCTTGGATTTAACGAAACCAAGCGGTGTCTTCAGGTCCTTGACATCAGTCAATAAATCTGAGTCTTCTTCTTCAATAATGGCATTAACCTCATCTCCCCCATGGTTTGGCATAGGGTTCTTTGTGACGTTCGACACATTATCAAAAAAGTTGATGATTTTGGCGTCAACCATATCTTGCACCTTGTGCTTGAATGCCTTACAATTTTTTATTGAGTGGCCAGGTGCCCCGAGTGAAAATCACATCTTGCATTCACATCGTAGACCTGTGGAGGTGTCCCTGTCAAGGGAGCCAAGGTTCTCTTCTGAACTAGCTATAACTGAAGCAAAGTCTGTAAAAGCTGAGCATATGACATAGGTGGTGTCTCAAGATGACGGTTTGCCAGAGGCGTTTTGTTCTGGTACCTCCTGTACCCTTGATGATTTTACTGCTACTGCTGATGAGGTTGCTGGACAGCAGGGATGGTTATGCTAGTGACCTGTTGGCGCTGGCCTTTACCCTTCCTCTGAGCGTTAGACACTGCGATCGTCTCACTTTCACGCCTTTTACCACTGTATGGTTTCTTTCCTCCTCTAGCTGAGGATAGATCAACACCCTGAATCTTTCCCAGTTTGATTCCATTTTCAACATGCTCTCCAGTGATGATGAGATCGGAGAAACTTCCTGACATACCACTGACCATTTTCTCATAATAGACCCCCGGAAGAGTAGCTACAAACATCTCAACAAGGTCTCGTTCGACCATCGGCGGATGAACCCTAGTTGCCAGTTCACGCCACCTCTGGGCGTACTCTTTAAATCCCTCGTTGTTCTTCTGAGACAAGCTCTGCAGTTGAACCCGGTTAAGAGCCAAGTCACTGTTATACTGATAATGGCGTACAAAGGCTTCAGCAAGTTCTTTCCATGTACGTACACTGGTGGGTTCCAAACCCATATACCACTCCAAGGATGGGCCGGACAGGCTGTCCTGGAAGAAGTGCATCAGCAACTTCTCATCTTCAGAGTGAGCGGACATCTTTCAGTAGTACGGCCTCAGATGGACACGAGGGCAAGTGGTGCCCTTGTATTTCTCAAAGTCGGGTACCTTAAACTTGGGAGGCACCTTGAAGTCTGAGATCAGTCCCAGCTTAGTCATGTCAACACCCATAGTATTCAATTTCTCAAAACTCTTCATTTTGTCCTCGAGGGCTTTGAACCTTAGACGGGCTTCAGAGTTCAATTTGCCCTCAGCTCCCTTCTGCGAGAACAAGTCCTCTTGGCTATCCTCTAGCCATGGCTGATTGCCATTGCCAGCAGCAAACCCAACATTATCAATACCATACATGTTACTAGCCCCAACGTTCCTCGCATTGCCAGTTCCTCCAATGTTGCCATGGCCTATCCCAGCATTGTCATTGGCTTCAAAATCACTGTTTCTGACGCCAGTCGTATTTCCATTAAGTCTGATGTTAGTGACAACATTGCCGTTACCACTCCCATTCCCCCCAGTCACAGGGATGCCACCCTGAGGGGTCTCAACAAGTGGAGGGTTAGGAGTGTTCCCACCATGAAGCACACCATTGCTGTCAACCCTTGAGATCAGTGGCTGCACCAGAGTTCTGAGCTGGTCTTGGCCATTAGCGACCACTTGCATGAGCTCCATGAAGCGGTCCATCCTCTCTCTGAGTTCTTGGATGTCGGTCTGAACTTGTTCCATTGCTCTAGCTTGATTTGCTCTGGTCGAGTATCGGTGGATCTGTCTTCGTTCAATCCTGAAATAACCTGCATACATAAAGGGTTAGAAAAATGGCAAGGGACCTGTCATGCAAATGATTCATGCAAATGCAAATGTGTGTCTGTGCCTTGGGGAGATCCCCTCCCCCCCTCCCCGATCCTAGTTTCCGAGACAAATAAAGTCTAACACCCAATCATGGAAAGAAATCCTCATATATTTATCTGAAAAACCCGCGCGGACAGCGTACAACTGTAATCACATACAACTGAAGCAACAAGGCATGACCCCAACCAATAAGCCTGGTGGTGATCAGCATATCAATGCATAAAAGGTACAAAGAAAATACAAAGAGATCAAGTGCGGCCACGGGCACGAAAATCTTCTAACAACTTCTTTGTAGCGGGATGGTCGGGCTGAGTAAGCAGACTCTGGATCAGCCAATCCCTCTGCCTGATGATATTTGGGAGATTCTCAGCAACGCCCCCATAAGCACCTTCTTCAGAACGGTTCTCGACCCTACTCCTCTTAGCATCAGCTCGGAGTTGGCAATCCTGTAAATTCGCCTTGGTTTCAACCAACCTATACTGGACGTCTCATTGAAGTGAGGCTTCAACCTCTATCTTCTTGTTTTTGGCCTCAATCTGAGCTTCTAACTGGGCTATCTGTTGCTTCAGCTTTTCTTCCCGCTCTTTGTGGCTAGTCAAAGTGTTGTTCCACAACTTCTCGTACTTGGTCAACTTCCGGTATACCCTATCTAGATCCTGCTTCTTGGTGGTCAACACCCCGTGCACTGCCTTCAGGTCTAACCCAAGGCGTTCTCTAGAATCAGTCTCTTTGGTCAAATTAGCACCCAAGTGGTTGATCATCTCTGTCTGCTTCTTGCAGGTGTGTACGACTTCGTTCTTTTCTCTCCAAAGTTGAGCAATCTCTTTCTCCAATTCTTCGTTGGCTTTTCGTAGCTCTTCCTTCTCTTGGAGTACCTGGTTGAACTTCTGAATATCAACTGTGGTAGGCTCTTTGTACACGGGAGGATACAATGGTTCCACTGCAGGAAACGGCATTAGAAACTTGGTGGCTCTTTCTCGGACCCAAGTCACATATGGATCAAAGGCCTTGTTGTTGCTTTTTCCTAGCAAGACTTTTCCCTTTCGGTGAATTTTGCTCCAAGCATTATGTACCTTAACCAAAGTGTCACCTTCAAGCAACCCTGTGAGATACAGAGATTACTGTATCTCTTCCTCTTCAGGAGGACCTTGTAGTGCATACCCGAATTGTCGTACTAGCAGAGAGGGATTGTAGTCGATACATCCATTCCTTCCGACCAAGGGGACGTTAGGAAAGCCACAGTAGCTATGTACAATATCTTTGCCCAATAGATCTCTATCAAACTAGATAATATTGTCAGCAGACAACCCCATCAAACATTCAGACCAGGGTGAAGACTCAGCAGAATCAATTAACGGCCCCGTCTTAGGAAGATGGCTAGCAAACCACTTATACAATAAAGGAGCACAGCATGCCACATTCTTCCCCTTTCTGTTTTCATTCTTGCTGTGAACTGAATGGTAGACGTCTCCGAGGAGAGTGGGTACTGGATTCCCGGAAGCAAATATATGGCAGACATCCATACCTATGAAGTCTGGATGACTTGGGAATAGCACGATCCCATAAATGCAAAGGGCTAAGAAGGCATTGAATACATCCCAACGACCCTTCCTGGCAAACTTTCGGGCCTTTTCCATCAGGAAAGGAAAAGAGAAACCATCAACCCCAATCTTTCTGAACACCATCCCTTTCAACTTTGAATCATCTACGTGAAGAGCGGCAGTCAACTTACCCAAGTTAGGTTCACCATCAACACGGTAATAAGGCATTTGATTCAACAAAGGCACCCCCAGCAGGTCAGAATACTCCTCCAAGGTCGGAGCTAGGACATAGTCTGGAAAAACAAAGCATCTGAGTTGCGGGTCGTAAAATTGCAGAAGAGCGTAGAGGCCATTCAACTCGTACGTAGAAAGCTTACACACAATACCCAGAAGTCTCCCATAACTCTTTCTGAAATTCTCCATCACTGTCTTATCAGCCAACGAAGTCAAAGCTCGTATCTCTCGGATGTCAGGTGTTGCTAGCTTGTAAGCCACAGTCTTCTTCAGAGATGCCATATCAGCCATGAGGATCAAGATCACTAGAACCGGGGGAGAAATATGCACCTGCAACACAGACACACGTTAATGATATGCAAATGAGGATGCAAACAATGCAAAATGCAACCATGCAGCAGGAGATCAAGATGACTGCGCTGTTGAGGAGAAGGACCACAACTCTGCTCTGATAACAAAACTCTGAAGAGGACCAATAATTCTGCTCTATCAAGAACAAACATCTCTGATGATAAGAACCCTCTAATACTCACAATACTGATTCACTGTAAAAAAAAACCAGGTTGTCTTGAGGTTAAGGTTTCCTGCAATAACCCAACCCTGCTCACAGGTATGGACCTAATCACGGAAAAGGTTCGGCATCCTATGCGGTCATCAGCGTCACAGACTTTCAAGAAACGATGATACGATACCCAGGAAGGTGTGGCATCATTATCTCTTGAAGCGGCCTCACTTAGCTGAATCCCAAATGATCGGTCCCCAGAGTCGACAATCCTCAGATCCGACAGCCCCTCGAGTCCAAAGGACCGATAGGAAGTCATCAAAGAGAACCTCGTCTGAGTGTGGATTACATGTGAACTGATGCAAGCAAAGCAAGCACGTCCACCACTAATCCACTCTAATACTATGTAGCTCTCAAGCCTGGGTTTGGCTTCTCACTCATCAGAATGCCCCTCCTACAACAACACAGATAATCATATCATACTGAAAATAAAATGCGGAAGGTAAAGTGCGATGAATAAACACAAACCCAACAAGTAAACACCCAAGCGCTAGGATTGACTCGCACAGGGGACGTCGGGTCCCCAGCAGAGTCGCCAGCTGTCGCTACCGCGAAAATAAGGTGCCGGCAAAACAGAAAAATCGCCACCTTTCGTTATTTATCCCACAGAAAGGGAAAGGAAACGATCGGAAAAACCTGACGAAAAGGTATAAGACAAGGTCATCGCAACCATGTCTAGGTTCGGGAGTCGGTTACGAAAGGGGAAGGTATTAGCACCCCTCACGTCCATCTTACTCGATGGGATCCATGCTTGTTGTGTTTATCTGACGGGTTGGTTTTACTATCAACTTATCAAGGCTGGTCTGAAAAGAAAAGAAAATGACTCGGCAAAGCGTCGCGCTTTATGCCTATGTATTCTCATCAGAGAATGAGAAATCAGAGTCAACGTAGTTCGTCTAACTACGGGTTACGGGGGGAAGGTGGCTCGCCAATACGTCAATATTGTGCCTACGTACTCTCAACAGATATGAGAGATCAGAGCTTACGTAGTTCGGGATATTACGGATTACGGGGATTCAGATTCATCTGTTTTTCCGAGTAGGGTTAACAAACAGTTCCAGTAGTTGGTGTACACAGCTCGACCCTTGGAGACTTAGGCGTTACCGTTTGCGGTAGAACTGGGAGTTAACGACACTCTTTTCTTCAGAAAAGCTTTCCTTGAGTTATGGGCCCACGGGGCAAAAGAGGTTTGAAGTCTGTTTTCTGTCTTTTACGGAAGAAGTTTTTTCTATGGTTGTTTGTAGTCCGTACAGCTCTAGAGACTATGACCTGGGAACGAATGTGTCGCATATCATCCAAAGGACGTATACTAAACACTCTAGACTATTGAGAGGAGGCCGCTCAATTATAATTACCCAAGTAGCTTAAGGCTCGTAACGCACTTGTACTGACTAGCCTTTATTACGTTTTTTACTGTTGTTTTGAGCTGAGAAGAGAACGAACTCTATGGGGAAACTGTCAAGCCCTAATGTTGTCATGCCAAGGATTCATCCTATGGTTGAGGCTTGAAACAGGGAACTCCTAGAATTTATCATACATAGGTTTCAACCTAAAGTTCTAATCATCACTTCCTTATCAAAGGAAGTGAGACTCCTAGGGGATCATGCCAGTGGGATACAGAAACAGACAAAGCATCAGCTTAAACATCAATAAGCAGATAAACAGATAAACAGTAAAGATGCACATGCAATGCAACAATACAAGAAGAGGGAGACTCACTCAACCTCTAAGGCAAACACACAGGTGAAAAGAAAAACATCACACAAGCAAGGGAGGATCACCTCAACCCTTAATGCAAACAAGCAGAGGGAGACTCACTCAACCTCTAAACGGTCATGCTCCTAGCCTAAAGTAATCTAAACATGAACTTATTCGAATACATCAAGCAATTCAAACAAGGGAGAGAAACCAAAATGAGCAACAAGGGAGTCATCCCAGGCTACATCAGGTTGGAGGTGTATCAACACCAGAGTCCATCATGGGCTCAACCTCTTGAGGAATGCACAAAATCCAACCAAAGGAAGGATTAGGCTCTCCCAAGAGGGATCCTATGTCAATAGGACAGAAAAGACTGGGTATTAGTCCTAGATATCAATCTAAGGGTAACTGATTTAAAGTGTATCAACACAGAATGTCCATCTCAGGCTCAACCTGTTGAGGAATGCACAAAGTTTCAAAGTGAAACTCTGCGTTTCACTAAATGAGAAAGGGGCCATGTGAAGGCTACACGCGGGATAGCATGCTGGCCGTGCGATGAGCTTACAAGGTCCAATTACCAGCGAGATCCGACGGCCACGATACGATCTGGAATCTTAAAACTAAAATGGAGACATTTTGCACGCGGTGGTTGCAGGGGCGGCCGGAGAAGATCCGGTCATCTTCTCTGGCGAGAGTGAATAGTACCAGAATTTCAAACTCAACGAAACTTCAATTTTCTTACATCGATTTCTTCGTCTCGCTTCCAAGATTCCAAATATCATGTTGTTTCTCATTTTTATCCACTATCTAAAGAGATATTCAAACTACAACTTGGGAGGCTCTGTCAAAAAGTGTCATGATTCGATACGAAACTTATCTAGAATCCATCTAAAGGTTGTCAAGAACCTAACCGCATATCAAACTAGTTCTAAAACGCCATAAATTACTCAGACTCTTGAAAGTTACCAACCTGATCAGAAGCTCTGAATTTGGTGTTCTTGAGGGTGAATTCTTCCTCCAAAAGGATCAGATTCACTCAGAGGATATCTTAAAGCGTACTGAACCAGGGTTTTGACCAAACAATGAACGATGGATAGAAGTGGTTAGTCTTTCTTCCAAACAGCAAACTGAAGAGGTTATCTTCCTTCCAAACAACTAACTTGAAGTAGTTAGTCCCAAAGCTAAATCATGATTTTCTACCGACTTATCTTAAAGCGTATCGAACCAGGGTTTTGATCAGGGTGACAAAGAACCAAAATGAGATTTTAAATTAGACTTAACCCGAATCAAAGTGGCTTTTAACCATGCTTAAATCACAATCTGAGTTGAGATTTTGATTCAGGTTGATCTCAAGTCAAAGTAAGCTTTTAACACGGGTTAAGCTTACGAACCAAACCGACGACTTATAAACTAAATCTCCAAACCAAAGTTTTTGAAGGGTTTAACTTTGAACCCAAACAAACACTTCCTTAAGGATAAATTTTTCAACCAAGAGAAATAACACTCCTTGGTAGTAATACCTTTCCTAGAATAGAAAATTCCTCACCAAACATAGAGATTTTCTCGAAGCGCAACGACTAAAACTAATGTGAGAGAAAGTAGAAAATAGTTTGGAGATAGAGAGTGACGAATGTGATAAAAGGCTAGAGGTTAAACAAAAAAGAAAATATCCATGGGCCTAAATTAATGAGCTAATCAATTGGCTTCTTGTCCCAATTGATTAGGAACCCAAAAATAAATTACTATAAATGCTTAAAATGGAAATAATGGATACAAACGTGCTCCTCTTTATTAAGACATTGTCACAATTGATAAGAACGTCTCTTGCACTAACCTAAATGATTGGGTATATGGGCCAATCTATTAGACAAATTAAAAACTTGTCCAAAACTATTGAAATTGAAGGATATAACTGACATTTTCTATGTATATATATCAATTAATGTACCTATTTTTTTGATGCAGCTGACTCAGTTTCCCGCACAATCCCCTTATCTTTTGATTTGGATTTTGTAGGAGTCTAAGATCATCATGTAAATAAATGGTACGTAAATGTAAGAATAACTTACATGTATGGGTCGTAAAACATTTAAATACAAAAAGGTTCATAATGGTGTTCAATGTACCTCATCATCTATGAAAATGAGATTTGACGGCCATGCAACATACAGTCCTATTGCGTCTCCCACCAATGTTGCATTTGAAACATCATCTAGTATAGGCAATAACGCACCCCCTCTAAAGCAATATCAATCGATACTTTTAAAAATCCAACAGGGAGCGGTTTATGGTGAAGTAAGTCTCCCAAAGTGTTATGCACTTTTCCCTCGCCAACCATGCGATAAGTCGATGACGATAAATAGAGCTAACAAGGTGAAATGTCCTAAACCAATAATGAATATGATTAATGTGTATATATGTCAATTAAGAAAATTATGCTAAATTAATTTCAATGTAATATATATAGTTACCTCGGGAAGTTTCTGCTAAAAATTTTGATTGATACTATCTTTGTCACTAGTATCTTTAAACTCTGGATTGTTCCTTTCTGGCATGTATCTCTCTTTGTCCTTTTGAAATTCACGAATTTGAGCTTTCTATTCTTCCAACGACTCTATCACTTGTTCATTACTAGGGTTTTTATTCTTTGAATGCTTATACAATGTTGTTGGATTGACACCAAATCCCTTACCCCTCACACGACCAGAATACTCATGAACATTTAACACTCGACTTAGTACGCTCATGCAATCATGGTCTTTAGCTGCAGTTATAGACTGGGACAGACTCTCCTGAAATATAGAAAAATATTTGTGGGGATTAAAAAGCATAAATATATTATATGTTACTAAACTTTTGAGTTTATGATAGAACTAATGTTATACTTACACATTGCTCAAAAACTTGTTGAACATCTTCCTGAACGACTCCATCTCTACCCACATGAGTAGCCTTCCACAAAACATGGTCCAGAAGAGATGTTGCATCACTTTTCTCCTCTTCTAACTACACATTAAGACATATAATAAGCTTCACTTTTCTCATATTATAATTGTATCATATTAAAGCATTTTTATATACTTACTATTTTTTGTTGTAAGTGTGCATATGCCAAACGCCATTTTTTGTATGGATACGCGGGTTTTGATGCTCGTTGCCGATTTATGTCACTCACAGCCTGAAAAAAACAAGTTTAAGTCATATCAGAACTCATTTGGAAGAAGTATATATATTATACATTGTTCATGATAAGTTAAACTTACATGGAATTCTTGGGTTCTTCGCTTGGCAACAAATGTTTCCCATTCTTCAAATGAAATCAAATCAGCATACTTCTTTGGACGCTCTGATTTAACAAATTTTCCATCAGAATCCTTAAGAAACTTGTTCGTTAAAAACGCTCGAAATCCTCTGATTCTTTTTTCGGCCAATTGAAGACAATATTTTTTCTGGTTGTCACCAATATTAAAAGACCCTTGCAAACAAATTAACATACATATAGTATGTTAGTATAAGTAATTTAAAGACATAACTGTCAACATAATTAAAAAATGTCAGATATGATACCTGTATATCACTCCATATTTTTTCTTTAGCGGGTTTCAATGATGGAATTCTCCAATTATCACAAGTGATTGGAATTTGCAAACGAACAAGTGCCCCAATGTAACTTGTCAATATCGCACCGTTAGGCTCAATTAATTGGTCTGTTTCATTCCAATGCACATCATATTTTATACATTTATCTCTTACATGAATGATTCCTTTCATAATCGTTATTTGTCTTGTAATATCTCCTTCCACACCATGTGATGGTTCGTTTCCATCATTTTTAGAAGTATCATGTGATTTTTCCTCGTTGCTAGCCATACTACCTGTAATTCAAAAAACAAACTTATGAAATGAATGACAAATATATATGAAAAGAAAAACATAAATAAGAAAAACATAAATAATAAAAACATATATAATTATATTGAATGACAAATATATAGTTTTATTGGATGCCATAATATATAATTTTACAAGTACCTTTGTCACTAACATCTCTTTCTTTTCTTCGTTGGAACGTGGTTTACTTGTCTCTTAACAACACGGAAGGATGGATTGATCCAAATTCCCTCGTTATGATCATTTATAATATATGATTTATCCGCTCTAATATTCTCATCTTGATCATCTATAATATAAGATTCCTTCTCAACATCAACATCACCTTGATCTCGAATGTTATCATCGATTACTTTGTGTCGCTACTGCGAAAATCGGCGCCGGCTGAACAGAAGAGTCGCCACCGTGCGTTATTTATCCAAACAGAGGGAAAGGAAACGCTCAGAGTAAACCTACCGCAAAGACGGGAAAGGAATGGTCATCGCAACCAAATCCTGGGTTCGGGAGTCGGTTACGCAAGGGGAAGGTATTAGCACCCCTCACGTCCGTCGTACTCGACGGGATCCACGCTTGTTTTCTGGTATGGATTGTTATTCTATCTACTCTATAGGGTTAAGGGTTAAAATGAAAATAAAATGACTCGGCAAAGTATCGCACTTTATGCCTACGTATTCCCGTCTGGAACGAGAAATCAGAGTCAACGTAGTTCGCCTACCTACGGGAAAGGAGGGGAAGGTTGCTCGCTAGGATATCGCATCCTATGCCTACGTACTTTCATACAGCATGAAAGATCAGAGCAAACGTAGTTCGGGCCACGTACGACACAAGTTTGTCTTGATTGTTTTTATTCCTTCTGAAAAAGGGTTTTTTCTGATTACTGGTCCAAGCGGACAAAAATGACGTTTTGATGGATTCACATTCTGTTACGGAAGAAGTGTCTTTTATTGTGTTTGAAATCTTATTGTGTTTTTCTGTTTGTTTTGAGAAAGAAGAGACAGAACTCTACCCTATGGTTGCGAAGGGAATCAAACTAACCTAATGTTATCATGCATGGGTTAAGACCTAATGTCTATCATGCTCCTCTCTTGCGCAGAGAGAAACAGAGATCCTAAGGGAATAGACGGAAACAAAAACAATTGCATATATACAATAAAGCAGTAAAATGCATGAATGCAACAATACAAGCGAGGCAAGGGAGTTCCACTCAACCTCGAACCTAGAAAACAATAGGCAAAAGTGAACAGAATTCACTTTCAACCTAACAGGTTAAACAGCAAACAATACAGTCAGGGAAAACCAAGCAATACATCACAAATTAAACAGCAAAAATAAACAGCCACAGCAGCTCTGCATCAACATCTGTCTTCAAATCAGCACCAGACAGCTACAAGCTTCAAGCATGCCTCAGTCTTTATCTCCACAGCCTTCAAGCAAGGTCTCTGTCATCAGTCTTCCGTCTGCAATGGCTTTTCTTCAAGTCTCAATCTCCAAGAGGAATATCAGTCAGCAAGATGAAACGAATGCTAAACAGTAAACTGCCTACCAAGGGTGGCTCATTAACTGTTAACATTATACAAACAATTTTCTCTCAAAAGTTCTATCTTTCAAATACATTCACTAATCCTTCCAAAGGAAGGAGGTGGATATTTGAAAGAGACTTTGAATCATAGAGAAAGAATGGAGGCAGACAAGACCTTCCATATTTGTGGATCAAGTTTTCTACTCTAGAGCTCTGCCTAGCCCCTAAACCCTACAGCCTTCAACAGCTGCCAGCAAAGGATACTCCTCATCAACTCTGGAAGTTGGTCTTCATTCTCTTTGATCTCCAATGGCCTCATCATCACAGTCTTCAGCTCAAACAATCCCCAAGCAAACCCAATACCCCACACAGACAAAGGAAATAACCCTAGAGAGGGCACACCACACAGTCAAGCAAATACAGACAGTATACTGATAGTAATAATAGAATAGGGGAACCTATTAATTTATAAGGGATCTATCATCTACCCATAACCCCTATAGTCCCATACCCCAAAGATTCAAACTACAATTCCTAAAAGAAATGAGTTGCCACACTTATGTTATCTCATAAACCCTAGTTTTGATCATGTTATTCACACCTAAACAAATCATCTAAAATTTTAATCTAAAATTATGAATTAAATCCTATATACAAGCTAAAGGTCTAAGCTAATCAACCTAAAAAGAATGGGTAAAAAATATTAAAGCCTCTAATCAAACTAAAATCATCAAATTCATGAATCAAACTAAACATTATAAAAAGCTATCAAAAAGAAAAATATGCTAAAAATACAAAAATAAAATGGAATGTTAATTTTTTTATATGATAATTTTCTTAACCAAAATATGAAAAATATGCAAAAACAACCAATTAAAAATAAGCATTTTTCTATTATTTATAATTTTTTAAAGAAATGAAATGAATTAAGTAGAATTAAAATGAATTAATTTGGCTGAGGGGTGCAGGGAGTAATCAATTCAGTTGAAAAAACAAGATGGGCCCAAACTGGGGGGCGCGCCTAGCAATGCGCGTCTGGGCCCAGTGATCAGAAAACTCATCAAAAAAATAAAAAAAAACCAAGAAACGGTGCATTTAGTAAAGATTTTAGTTCAAATTGGTTTTGGGCCTGCGAACGGGGGTACGAATAGCAAGGAATCATAAAGCCCAGTCAGAAAGAATAAATGAAACGGTGCGTTCTGTGCACAGCCTCTCCCTCCAAATTTTGTTTGAATCATGGCCATTGGATTAAAGTCTGAGTCCAAGTCAACATGGTCATCCAACGGTCCAGGGTTCGTCTTCAACCTTGGAACCCTAGGGTTTCTGAAATTCCACCTTCATGCATGAATTTTCCAGTCCTTCGTGCTCCCTCATACTTTGATGAAACCTCACGATGTAAAGAGCAAAGTTGCTCTACTTCTTCCCCTCTACACAGCCATGCCATTAGCTTCTCCTAAAACTCCCTCAAACTTCAAGCCCGATCGGCATAATATTCTGATTCCACCATTATTCACTGATATCAAACCTTCCAATTCCTTCCAAATCTTACCCTAACACAATCTACACTTCATGCTGATCAAATTAAGCTACATATCCAAGATTATAGTGCAATATTCTAGATGCTATAAACCCTAACAGATTTGGTGCACCATTGATAACCTTCATGAAACCTTCTCAAACGCACCAGGATTAATCATCTAACCTAACCTAACAATTCTAACCTAACAAATCTCTATGATTCTAACTAAATCAAGCAATTCGAATGAGAAAACCAACCTGGTGTGATGATGAAAACAAAGGTATAATTCTTGAGATCCAAAGCTTGCAATGATCTGGATTTGATCCACACACTCAATTCTTTGTTCTGTATGTAAAAGTTCTTGTTCAAACCTCTTAAATCCTTGTAACCACTTCTTCTTGCACTTTGAATGGTGAAGTTGGTAGCACACGATTCCTCTTCAATTCAACCAAATCTTTGATGGAAATTGGATCTATGAATGATCTTGATGATGATGAGATGAAGAACTTTGGAAATTGGTGAAGATTTGATGGAGTTTGAGATGGTTTTGCAAAAATGGAAGAATGAAGTGTAACTTGGTATTATGAACAAATTAATCACCAACCAATGCATTAAGCTTCTCAATGCAATATATAGATGACCTTGGAAAGCCCTAGAACTTTGTAGAAACTTCCCATGCACACTTTCCCTTGGATTTGGATTATGTAACTTCTTTTGTAAGTAACCAAGCATAACTTTCAAATCTTGAACCAAACTCAAAAATCCACTTTTGCCAATGTTCTTAAAACATTTTTTCCAATCAAAATGACCTATAATTTCATCCCATTTGGCCAAATTATGAAAAATCTCAATTTTAGGTCATTTTTTATTCATTAAATTCACCAATTTTGAAACCTTGAGCTATGAGAATTTCCAATCTTTCATGGTCACTTTTCTAGACTCAAAATGTCATTTGGAGCAAGTTTTATGTTGTTAAGTTTTTCATTTGAAGCTTCCTTGTATGAGTTTTGGGCATAGGCTTGAAATGACCTGTAATTCTCAAATGACCAAAATACCCTTTGCTTGCCAAGACCATAAGTAGAGTTCCACAAATAATATGAAGGCATACCATATCATTCTAGAAAGCTAAGACAATTAGGAACAACTCTTATGTTTACCATAAAACCATTTGAAATCTCCTTGAGGGGAAATAGTTGCTTGGAAGACAAGTAACTTTCCTAGACAAAATTTCAGATACCTCAGATGACCTGTAACTTGCAAGGACCATAACTTGAGTTCTATAAATCTCCTTGATGTCTTCCACCACTCAAATTAAAGGTCTTGAGATCCTATACAAGTTTCATGTTGACCAAGAATCCATTTGAAGCTTTCATTTTGACTTATCTTGCTTGGAAGTTTGACCTAAACTAGGGGATTTTACACAGAAACCCTAATTTAGAAACTTCTCTTCTCCTTGATTTCTCTTGATTTCTTCTTGGCAAAACACCACATCCTTCTCTACATGTCAAATGATGAACCCCGCATCTCTCAAATAGACCTTAATGCCTTTCAATCAATCAATTGACCTAGGGTTGACCTAGAGTTGACCCCAGATGAAACCCTAGTTGACTGCCTTCAACTGCAACTCTTGTAATCATATCAATGACTTGTCTCCTTCTCCAAATGACTTTCTAAGTCTTCCATGATGTCTACATACTCTCCATGCTCAATTCACAACTCACAACTTCTTTGATGATCTTCAGATACCCTCAGATAGGAGATAGATTCACTGTTTGATCCACTGACTTCTTAGATCTCAATTTCTTTCCTGATGACTTGGATATGCTTGAATTTGAATAATAACCTCTTGATAGGCTCATAGAGATGAGAATAGTACTTGGTCCCTTGTTGGATGACTTACTATGCTATGCTATGCAGATGATTAGACCATGTACATGACTCTATATGCAAATGCTACTGCAATTGAAACATAAACCAAGTGAAGAAGGTTGAGCAAATTTTAGGGTGCAACAGCTGCCCCTATTCAAGCGACTTGGACCCGATTGGGTGAAGAGCGAACGGCCTTCAAACATTCGCGGTACGAGACGGTTGAATACTAAGAACCCGGAAATTTGCCAACCGCAGAAATAAACTGCACCACTGCTTGGGGAACGAACTCCATCAACTGAATCTGGCTGTTACAGCAACCAACTGATCCATTAGCGACCGTGCTGGGGATTATTTTCATCAGCATGAAGAAGATTCTATCATCGAAGAAATCTCAACTAAAACTTGTCCATGTTAGGACGCCTGTTTCGTCAACACAAAGAAACAACCACTAAAACTTGTCCACGTCAGGACTCCACCTGCCGTCAACCCGGAAAAATCTCGGCGACTTCGCTGGGGATGACTCGTCTGCATTTCATCATGAATAAATCGTCCAAGTTAAGAATAAATTGCCCACGTTAGGAATAACATTTCCACGTTAGGAATAAACTTCGTCCACGTAAGGAATACATCGTCCACATCAGGACCCACCTTTCCACGTAAGGAATTAACTTATTTCCACGTAAGGAATACATTTCTTTCCACGTAAGGAATACATATCGTCTTGATTTGTCCACGTGAGGACTCAACTCTTCCACGTAAGGAATTAACTCTTTCCACGTACGGAATCACATCTTTCCACGTAAGGAATACAATCTTTCCACGTAAGGAAACATCTTTCCACGTAAGGAATACAATCTTTCCACGTAAGGAAACATCTTTCCACGTAAGGAATCAATCTTTCCACGTAAGGAAATATCTTTCCATGTAAGGAATCAATCTTTCCACGTAAGGAATTAACTTCTTAAACTTCTTCTGGATCTGTCCACGTCAGGACTAAACTTTCCACGTAAGGAATACATCTTTCTTCCACGTAAGGAATCAACTTTCCACGTCAGGAAACCACATTTTGATTCGTCCACGTAAGGACTCACATTTTTCCACGTAAGGAATCACATCTGTATTTGTCCACGTAAGGAATCCCATCTCGTCTTGATTTGTCCATGCAAGGATTCACATATCGTCTTTATTCGTCCACGTAAGGACTCACATCCTCGACCCGCTGAGGAAATAAAACTCGTCCACGTCAGGACTCATGCTGCGTCAACACGAAGGAAGATAAATCTGTCCACGTTAGGACTTGCGCACCTTCGACTTGCTGGGGAAATGAAACTTGTCCACGTCAGAACTCACGCTTCACTAACACGAAGAGAGATAAATTTGTCCACGTCAGGACTCGTGCATCTTGTCAACAGGAAGAACTATAAACTTGTCCACGTCAGGACACACCTTTCACCATTACGAAGAAAGATATCTGCTGGAAATAGATTGTCCACGTCAGGACACCAACACGAAGAGTAATCAATTTTGTCAACGTCATGACTTCACATTCAATCAATACCAAGAAATCAAATTTGTCCACGTTAGGACTAGCACGTTTCTTCAACTTGGGGAAATAAATCTGTCCACGTTAGGAAACCCATTTCTCTGGCACGAAGAAATCCCGTCAATAAAATTGTCCACGTCAGGACTCATTTTTCCATCGGTCCCAACCCACAAACTTCTTAGCACTGACGTGACAGCGACTTTGAGGAGGACTCTACTGGGGCTATTTGGAAACCAAACTACCGGACGCCTGTTCTGATAACCGGCGGCATCCTCTGAAATTCTGATTCATGAAACCCTTTGATGCTGACGTAACAACAAATTTGAAGAAAATAATCCGCTGGCCGGACTAGAGACACTTCAACAAGCAACCCTGGTGGGGAAAACAAAAGAATTTCAACCAAATAACTCTGCTCGGGGGCAAAGAGAAATTTATCATGATAACTCTGTGGGGAATACTGCCAAAACTGACATTATCGTTGAATGTCTCACGTCGAGATCTTGAACGTTTGGTAATTCATTTGAGCAAGAGCTCCTTCTACCTGCAAGGGAAACAATACTTGAAACAAACGGTTAGCACACCTAGTTTATGTTTCAAAATGCATATGTTTGACAATGACGCAATGCTCCATTCGACATGGAAACGCTACGCGTTTTTATTTGGTGGATGCAAGTAGGACACTATATGCCGATGCAAATGCAGACTCGAACTGTTGGGATACAGAAACCGCTTCAGCAAAATAAATGCTGAAGATACTGCCGACTCCGCTGGGGATAGCCAGGTGCTACAGAATTATTCCGGCAAAATAAATACTGGAAGCGTGAAGTCAACCCTGCTGGGGAATATAACTCTGCTGGGGAATAGCAGATATACATAGTATGATTGGAATTCTGCTGGAGAATGAACTGATATCACACGGTATTCCGACAAAACAAATGCCATGACTCACAACCAACTCTGCCGGGGAGAGCCTTAATCTTTGATTTCCACTGGGAGGAAAGAGAACACTTGCTGAAAAGAGAACTCCGCTGAGGACGAAACGATTCTCTTGGGGAGAATCAACTGACTCCGCTAGGGGAGAGTAACTGACCCTACTAGAAAGGGTAGACTGCCTGAGTACAGCTCGCAAGTTGGAAATATTAATCTTCGGAGGCTAAACCACTCTGCTTGAAATAAGGGAATCCTCATGGGGGACACCACACTGTCTGAATACAACCTTCGATTTTGGAATCGCCAATTCTGCTAAGGATAAACGACTTTGTTGGAGAATGTCCTTTGGGTAAGCTACGACTAGCTGGGGAATTCGATCCTTCTTCAGGAAGAGGCATTGTCATCTTGGAAGCGCGACTTGCGTGGGGATCGAGTCTTTCGTTACGAGCTTCTGATCCATACTGCAATCTTTTGATCGTCCTCTTCATATGGCTATGAACCCTGCAACACCACAAACAAGACAAGACAAGTCTATGCAACCAAATCTATTCAGGTTAGCGTTAGTGACATTGTTTTCAGTTAATTCAAAGTTTTATCAATTGTTGGCAAGGGCCAGTGATGTTATACACACGCTAGTTTCATTAAACCCAGGCGTTTATCATGCACAAAACAGTAAAGAACCAGCATCAAATACTGAATAACATGTTTTATTGATTAGGCCCCTAAATGGGCAGAGTTTTGTACACAGGATGTAACTCCTGAAAAGAGGAAGCTACGCACAACAAATATACAAGTATGCACAAGAAGCATAAATATATTGACAAATTAAATTTGTACACATGTCGGCAACGGGATGCAGACGAACATCACGAACTGATCCTCCTATGACTCGCCCGACTCTAATGCTTTCCCGGTATTCACACTTTCGAAGAGATTGCATCTGATGATCGACCCCTCAGGTATATTCTCCCGCACCAGTGCTCAATGTAGTATCAAATTCGGACCGCAGTCATTTGCTTTTCAAATCCCTAACTTTTGCGTGAACCGCCCTTTACGGGTTTTCAGTTCACCGGGATACCCCTTTTTGCCGAAGTCGCCCAGTGTAGGTTTTCAACTTCGCGGGTGTACATTTTTTCAATTTTATCCCTAACTTTTGCCCGAACCTTTCATTCTGTTTTTGGTTCGCCAGGATGCCCCATTTTTGCTTGGACTCTCTTTTTTCTGTCCAGCGGGTCAATTTTAAGCAAAGTATTTTTTAACTGCGTCCGAATTCACAGGCGACGTAAAGTCTTCACCGTCCATGGTGGACAACAACAATGCCCCTCCTGAAAAGACTTTTCTGACAACGTATGGCCCATCATAATTGGGGGTCCACTTGCCCCTGTGATCTGCCTGCGGCGGGAGAATCCTTTTCAGCACAAGGTCGCCCGTCTGAAAGCTCCGAGGATGTATCTTCTTATCATATGCTTTCTTCATTCGGCTCTGGTACAAACGACCGTATGCTAGAGAAGCTAGCCTCTTATCATCCATTAAGCTCAGTTGGTTCAACCTGTCTTTTACCCATTCTGCCTCATCTAGTTGGACATCTCGTAGTACTCTCAGAGAAGGAATCTCGACTTCCAGTGGTAGCACTGCTTCCATTCCATATACCAACGAGAACGGGGTTGCCCCGGTTGATGTGCGTACCGTCGTACGATAACCGTGCAAAGCAAAGGGTAGCATCTCATGCCAATCCTTATAGGTCACCACCATATTTTGAACGATCTTCTTTATATTCTTGTTGGCCGCTTCAACAGCGCCATTCATCTTGGGTCGGTAAGGGGAGGAGTTGTGATGTTCGATCTTGAAATTCTGACAGAGCTCCTTCATCATTTTGTTGTTCAGGTTTGAACCGTTGTCAGTGATTATCCGCTCGGGGATCCCATATCTGCAAATGATATCTCTTTTGATGAATCTGGCGACTACCTGCTTAGTTACATTTGCGTAGGACGCCGCTTCCACCCACTTGGTGAAATAATCGATTGCTACTAGAATGAACCGGTGCCCATTAGAAGCTGTCGGCTCGATCCTTCCAATCATATCGATTCCCCACATCGAGAATGGCCATGGCGATGACATCACATTCAGAGGACTCGGAGGCACATGGATCTTATCAGCATAGATTTGGCACTTGTGGCACTTCCTCGCAAACTTGAAACAATCAGTTTCCATAGTCAGCCAAAAATAACCTGCCCGCAGCAGCTTCCTCGTCATAGCATGCCCACCAGCATGCGTACCAAATGTACCCTCATGTATTTCCTCCATGAGTAGCTTCGCCTCTTTTTCATCTACGCAACGCAGCAGCACCAAATCGTGATTTCTTCTGTATAAGACACCATCCGGATTCAAATAGAAATTACCCGCTAATCTCCTGAGAGTCTTCTGATCTTGACTGGATGCCCCAGCCGGATACTCTTTGTTCTTCAGGAAATTAAGGATATCGAAATACCACGGTTTATTGTCAGATGCTTCGTCAATGGCAAACACGAAGGCAGGTCTGTCAAGCCGAGAGATAATAATTTTGGGAGCCTCGTTCCAGAAGTTGACTTTGTACATGGAAGACAAAGTGGCCAGGGCGTCAGCCATCTGATTTTCTGCTTGCGGTACATGATGCAATTCAACTTTGTCGAAGAAAGGCAACAATCTCCTCGCATAGTTCATGTACGGTATCAAATTAGGCTGACGTGTCTCCCATTCTCCTTTTATCTGATTCACCACCAGAGCTGAGTCTCCGTATACGTCCAGATTTTTGATTCGCAAATCAATGGCTTCTATAAGCCCCATGATACAAGCTTCGTATTCGACTTCGTTATTGGTAACCGGAAAGGTCAATCGAGCGGTAAACGGGATGTGCGACCCGTGTGGAGTAGTGATGATTGCCCCTATTCCGCTACCGTAAGAGTTTACAGCTCCGTCGAAGATCAACTTCCATTTGGAACCCCGTTCCGGTCCTTCGTCTGGCAACGACTCTTCACAATCTTTCATCTTTAGGTACATGATATCCTCGTCAGGAAAATCAAACCTCATCGATTGGTAATCTTCAATAGGCTGCTCCGCCAAATACTCAGACAGTACACTCCCCTTTATAGCCTTCTGCGAGACATACTGGATGTCATATTCAGTCAAGACCATCTGCCAACGGGCAATTCTCCCTGATAATGCTTGCTTTTCGAATACATATTTGATAGGATCCATCTTCTAGATGAGCATGGTTGTATGATTCAGCATGTATTGCCTCAAACGCTTGGCGGCCCAGGCTAGCGCGCAACAAGTTTTTTCAAGCATTGAATATCGAGATTCACATTCAGTGAACTTTTTACTCAAGTAATAGATCGCATGCTCTTTTCTCCATGTCTCGTCGTGTTGACCGAGAACACAACCCATACTTCCCTCAAGAACTGTCAAATACATAATCAAGGGTCTCCCTGCCACTGGGGGTATCAAAATAGGAGGCTCCTGCAAATACTGCTTTATTTTATCGAACGCCTTTTGACAATTTTCGTTCCACGTTACAGCCTGATCTTTCTTCAACAGCTTGAATAATGGTTCACACGTAGCCGTTAGGTGAGATATGAACCGAGCGATGTAGTTCAACCTCCCTAAAAACCCGCGCACCTCTTTCTCTGTTTTAGGCGTCGGCATCTCTTGTATTGCTTTTATTTTTGCAGGATCAACCTCTATTCCTCTTTCACTTACGATAAACCCCAGCAGTTTACCCGATCTCACCCCGAAGGTGCATTTGTTAGGGTTCAGTCTCAGCCTGAACTTCCTAAGCCTTTTGAATAACTTCAGCAGATTCACTAAATGCTCTTCCTCCGTCTGGGATTTGGCAATCATATCGTCAACATAAACTTCGATCTCTTTATGCATCATATCATGAAAAAGAGTCGTCATTGCACGCTGATACGTTGCCCCAGCATTCTTCAATCCGAAGGGCATCACTTTGTAACAAAATGTTCCCCAAGGCGTAATGAAAGTAGTCTTCTCCATGTCTTCTGGCGCCATCTTAATCTGATTATAGCCTGAGAAGCCATCCATGAAGGAGAATACGGAGAATTGAGCAGTGTTGTCAACTAACACATCGATATGAGGAAGCGGAAAATCGTCTTTCGGGCTCGCTTTATTTAAGTCACGGTAATCTACGCACATTCTCACTTTACCGTCTTTCTTTGGCACTGGTACAATGTTAGCGACCCATGAGGGATATTTTGTCACAACTAGGAAACCAGCATCCCACTGTTTTTGAACCTCCTCTTTGATCTTCACTGCCATATCTGGTCTAGTTCTGCGAAGCTTTTGCTTGACCGGCGGGCATTCTTCTTTCAACGGCAGACGGTGCACAACCATATCTGTATCGAGCCCTGGCATATCTTCATACGACCAAGCGAACACATCACTATACTCTCTGAGCATTTCAACCAGTCTTCGCTTGATGTCGCTCTGCAGCGCGGCTCCTATACGGATTTTCTTTTCAACCCCTTCCGACCCCAGGTTAATAATTTCGATGACCTCCTCGTGAGGCAGAATGACTCTTTCTTCTTGCTTCACCAACCAAGACAATTCTTCGGGAACGTCACCATCTTCAACAATCTCTTCTTCGGCCTGAAATACCGGGTGCTCAAAGTCGAGACGAGTCATAGGTGGTTCAATGATATCCTCTGAAAAGGTTATCCTGCAAAAGGAATGGTTAAATGCTTCAAAATGCGTATAAAGCGAATAACCGCGTTGCCATTTTATTGTAAAATACAAAACAAGAAAAACAGAGATCGCAATATTTACGCATGAAAAAACGCCTTTTATTTAATGATAAACACACAATGTTCATAACAGCACAGCCCTAAGCAAATCGTGATGCCCCGGGCAAGACATCAGATTGTTCAACAATTAAAAAACAAAGAATTACTGTTTAAGAGTCACAGGAACAAGCTCCTGAATAGACCAATTGCATAATCCTTGTCCTGGCACGCTCGGCTGAATCCAGGCGTCCATATCGCAGTCGCTGTCTCCTTCGTCGGACTCTGAAGCAGCATTGATGGTCTCGTGACAGACTCCACCAGCAGTAATAGTTATTGGTCCTCTGAAACGGGGTGCCCCCACAGCAGGTGTTGATGACGACGGTTGATATCCCAACCCAAACCGGTCCATCTTCACAGGAATATCCAGCACTTTGCCCCAGCCCTTTGTTTCTCCTGTCTCTACTAGAGCTTGAGCTTCTTTATACGACGAGACGGCTATCTCCGACGCTTTGCTCGGCCCGGGACCTTTGTCCTTGATGCACAACCCTTCAAATGCCTGGCAGGGTGTTTCGTGAATCTCTCCGTCGACCTCCACATACTTAAAGGATGACAGATGGCTAACCAGGATGTCTTCTTCTCCGCATACAGTGACCACGCTGTCTCCTACCATATATTTCAACTTTTGATGCAAGGTAGACGTGACTGCCCCAGCCCCATGGATCCAGGGTCGTCCGAGAAGGCAGCTATATGCAGGCTGGATGTCCATGATATAAAATTCAGTCGCGAAAACCTCCGGCCCCACCTGTAGAGGTAGTGTTATAGATCCAAATACTGTTCTCCGCGTACCATCGAATGCCCTGACCACTAGGTCGCTGGGCGTGCACAGGATTCCTCTGACATCTAGCTTCATCATCGCTTTCTTGGGCATCACATTCAAAGATGATCCGGTATCGACCAGTACATGCGACATGACTGATCCTCTACACTCCACAGAGACGTGCAACGCCATATTATGCTCTATCCCCTTCGGGGTCAAATCAAAGTCGGTAAAGCCCAAGCTATGGCCTGCATTCACATGCGCCAACACCCCCTCCAGCTGATTCACGGAAACATCTTGGGGTACGAAGGAAGTATCCAGGACTTTTAGCAATGCATTTTTGTGAGCTTCAGAGCACAATAGTAACGACAGTATAGATATCTTTGACGGCGTCTGTTGAAGATGCTCAACAATTTTATAATCACTTTTGCGAAACAAGCGCATGAACTCTTCCACATCCTTCGATGCCGCTTCTTTTCCATTCCCCTGTACTGGGACATTCTCAATCATCTTTCCCTTTCCCTTCGCCAGTCTTTCAGCCTCTACCTCAGGCGATATGAAGATTCTCCCACTCCTTGTCATACCTCCGGTACCAACGACGTTGCCTACAGTCTCGGTTGGCTGCTTATTAACATCAATCTTTACCCCGTCACAATACACTTCCAACCCATATGACCATGGGACTGCCTTTGTGCTCTCGTACGGGATTGGTCCTGCCTTAGTGATAGTGATCGGTGGTCGCTGGGCCGGTGCCGTTATGGTGATCGTTTTTCGAGGAATCGTCACAGTGGCCACATCACTTTGCTTGTCTGCTAATGCCCCTGCAGGTTCTTCAATTGCTACTCGGTCAAATTGCAATGTACCGCCATCTATTAAAGTCTGAATGCCTTTCTTTAATTCGTCACAACCCCCAGCTAGGGTCCAGCACTCTAAACAATACTCGTCACATCCTGGATACACACCACCTGCAATAATCTGCTCTTTATCTCGCACAACGGTGTCTTTAGATCGTCAACATGCATAATCAAATTCAAACCCTCCTCAGTCAAAATGGCGTTTGCCCCATGGTTGGGCATGGGCTTCTGCACTATATTCGGACCCGCTGTTCCAAAATTGATAGCCTTACTATCCAATAGATCCTGCACTACATGCTTAAACGCATGGCAACCCTCTACATCGTGGCCAGGGGCCCCAGAGTGGAATTCACAGTGCCTGTTTGCATCATAACCATACGGAGGAGTGCCTGTTATTGGTGCCAGAGTTCTCTTCTCTACCAAGTTCAAACCCAATAACGTCTGTAACAAATCTGCATACGTTGAAGGAGGCTTCTCAAACACTCTCCTCGGTTTACCCCCTTGGAATCTGCGCTGGGCAGGCTGTGCCCCCTGTTGTGGCTGTTGTTGTTGTTGTTGTTGTTGTTGTTGAAACGGTTGTTGCTGAAACGGAATAGTAACACTCGCCACCTGCTGCGGCTGATTATACTGGTTTCGACCTCTGCCCCGGCCCCGGCCTCGGCCCCCAAACACTGCGCTTGCATCGCCCTGACGGCGCCCACCAAAAGCCTTTCTGTTACTGCCAGATGCAGTAGATTCCTCAGCTTGGGATCTTCCCTGTTTAATGTTACTCTCAATCTTTTCTCCCATCAGAATTAAGTCTGAGAAACTGCCCAAAGATGTGTGAAACAACTTGTCATAAAACATGCCGGTGAATGTTCCTATGAACATGTCATTCATTTCCTTGTCTTCTAGAGTAGGGTGGACTCTAGCAGCCATGTCGCGCCATCTTTGCGCATACTCCTTGAAGCTCTCACCCTTCTTCTGGGATAACCCTTGCAATTGGACCCGGTTGGGTGCCAAGTCGCTGTTATACTTATAGTGAGCTACAAAAGCTTCTGCCAGCTGCTTCCATGTCTTTATATGGGTTGGTTCCAATCCCATATACCACTCTAGGGAAGGACCAGACAAGCTATCTTGAAAGAAATGCATTAGCATCCTCTCATCAGTTGAATACGCCGACATCCTTCTGTAATATGACCGCACGTGCACCTTCGGGCAGGTGTCCCCCTTATACTTGTCAAATGTGGGAGCTTTGAATTTGATTGGCACCCTCAAGCCAGGCACTAGACCCATTGTTGACATATCCAAGCCCACAGCGCTTTGATTTACGACCCCCCTCATCTGCTCCTCTAGCATTCTGATCCTCTGGGAGTCATCCATAGGCCCCTCGAGCCCTCCACCGGAGAAAGCGTCCTCTTGTTGATCTTCCTGCCAGTTACCATTCCCAGCTCCATACCCATCGTATCCATTGTTACGGCCAGCTCTAATCTGATTCATCACCGGGCCTCGCCCTCTGTTACCGTATCCCGGAGCAACTCCAGCAGGTCCAAAAGTCATTAACCCAGCGCCATTTCCATTTCCGAATCCTCCATAACCCTGATTAGTCATACCGAATCCGTCCTTCCCGAAGCCTTGAGCATTGAAACCGTACTTCCCAGTATTATCGAATCCCTGGTCATTGAAGCCAAATCCAGTATTACCGAAGCCATTGACTCCCATATTATCACCCAGGTTAACATCTCCAAGCCCAACATTGTTAACGATAGTCTCGTTCCCAATTCCAACGTTACCGTTCCCAGCAGCAGTACCGTTGTTGACATTGACAGCAGGTATATTGACTACAGGTGGAGCCACTGGTGTGGGAGTACCATCCCCATGAACAGTGTCGACTCGCACAGACTGATGATCCTCATTCCCGTGCCCAGCATTTCTGGCCAACAGAGGCTGCACCATAGCTTGCAAATTCTCCTGACCTTTTGCAATAGTCTCCATTGTCTGCATGAAGAGCGCCAGCTTCTCACGCATATCTTGCATCTCATTCTGCATTTGATCCATGATTCTTCGGCAGTTGGTGCGAGTGGAGTATCGGTGCGGGCGCTGATCTTCAATCCTGAAAAGACCTGGTACAGTGCAAGCAATAAGATACTGTCCAGTAATCACCTGAAATGCAATATGAATATGAATGCAATGCAATGTGTGTCTGTGCATTAGGGAATATCATTCCCCCAATTCTAGTGCGAAGGTGCCAGTGCAGTGACAGTGCTAGCAATACGGTGATCGGAGCCGAATCAAAGAAAGCCTCATATATTGCAGAGAAAAAACCATTAAGCCAAGAATACAATATCACTGAGTACAATAAGAAGGCATGACCTCAACCAACAATTCTGGTGATGGTCAGCACTATGCAAATAAAGCATACAAGTTAATACATGCAACAGTCAAGTACACTCATAAGCCTGATACTCTTCTAGTAACTTCTTGGTCTCTGGATGACTTGGTCGGGTAAGCAGACCCTCGACAAGTTGGTTTCTTCTCTTGAGAACACGTCGCACATCACCAACGGTTTCCTCCCATGCCCCTTCTCCGAAGCGATCCTCTAGCTTCCGCTTCTGAGACACAGCTTCGTTCCTGCCTTCGATGGCCTTGTTCAATGCATTCTGGAGACTATACCTGGTCATCACCTCTTCTTCATACTTCTTAATGCTAGCCTTCAACTGCTCTTCGAGGTCAGAAATTTGCTGCTTCAATTTATCTTCCCTCTTTTTATTGTTAGTTAGCGTAGCATTCCAGGTCTTATTACAAGAATAGATTTCCCGGTGAGCGGCATCGAGTGCTTTCTTTTTGGATTCCAACATGTCATGGGAGCTTCTGAACTCTTGACCCAGACGTTCGCGCTTCTTTTTCTCTTCAGTCAACTCAGCCCCTAGTCTGTTTACTAATTCGATCTGCTGTTGGAAAGCATGCACAACCTTGTTTTTCTCACTGCGTATCTGAGCCAGCTCTTTTTCTAACCCTTCATTGATCTTCATCAAGGCTTCCTTTTCTTTCACAACTTGCTCGTAGGCCTCCCTAGTAACAGTAGTTGGTTCTTCCACCGGAATATGAACAGGGACTGGTGCATCTGGAAATGGCATCAGCAACTGGCTTGCTCTCTCTTGGATCCAAACTCTGTAGGGTGCATAAGCCTGACAATCATTCTTCCCTAACAGTGGCTTCCCTCTTCTGTTAATACGCGTCCATGCATGCTGAAGCTTGGCGAGTAACTCTCCCTTCAAATCACCTGTGAAGTACAGAGATTCCTGTACTTCTTCCTCTTTTGGTGGGTTCTTCAACGCGTATCCAAACTGGCGAATAAACAGAGATGGGTTGTAATTGATACACCCTTTTCTTCCTATCAACGGAACATTAGGGTACCCAGAACAACTGAAAATAAGCTCAGACCCCAACAAGTCTCGGTCAAACCACTCAATGTCTTCGGAAGATAGTCTCATCATGCGCTCCGGCCAATCAGCTGTAGTTGCACTATCCACAAAAGGTCCCTTCAGGGGAAGATGACTCTTAAACCACATGTTCAACAGCGGCGCACAGCAGTAAACAGTCTTTCCCCTTCTATTTTCATTTTTGTAGTGCAATGAATGATAGAAATCTCCGATCAAAGTGGGCACCGGGTTGCCAGCAGCAAACAGATGGAAAGCGTCCAAGTCCACAAAATTGGGTAAGTTGGGAAACAACACAATTCCGTAAATGCATAGAGCCAAGATAGCATTAAAGACTATCCAGCACCCGTTCTTGGCATACTCCTGAGCTTTGCCGACCAGAAAATCAAGGGAGAAACCTAGAACCCCAAGCCAAGAAGTCACTAATAGTTCAGCAGCGTTCATGTGCAAGGCCTTAGCTAAGTCCTCCAACTTGGGCTCAGCGGCAGAGTGAATAAAGGGAACCCTATTCTGTACTGGTAGCTCAGTAAACTCCACATACTCTTCAATAGTAGGCCCCAAAATAAAGTCAGCAAATGTGAAACATCTCAATGTCGGGTCATAGAATTGCATCAAGGTGTACAGCCCATTCATCTCAACAGCAGTTGGCTTGCAGACTAGTCTCAACAATCTTCCATGACTCATCCTGAAGCTTCTTCTAACCTCCTCATCAGCAAGAGACATCAGACCAAGTAAGGGAGTAATGTCAGGTGTAGGCAGCTTATACGCAACTGTCTTCCTCAATCCAGCCATAATCAATACTCAGAAGTCCGGGCACTAGAACCAGGGAATATGCAAATGCACCTGCAGCACAGACACACGTTAATGGGATGCAATGATAATGGGTATGCAAACAATGCAATGCAAATACATGCAACAGGGACCAAATGCTGTAGCTGAGAAGCCTGAACCATATCAACAAGTCTCAGATAGACTCTCCAGAATTCCTCAAACTCTGGTCTCAGGTAGACCCCATACAAAGCTCCACCACTGGTCTCTGATAGACCTCATAACATAACTCTGACTGGTCTTTGATAGACCTTATATCATAACTCCAACTGGTCTATGACAGACCTCATACAAAAGCTCCAATACTGGTCTCTGATAGACCCCATATCATAACTCTGACTGGTCTCTGATAGACCTCATAACTATCCATAAATACCCAGGATCTCTGATCAAGAAATAACCGGTATCTGAAGGTCTAGTTACCTGCATAACCCCAAAACCCTCTCACAGGTAGGTGTCCTAGTAACTGACAAAGGTATGGCATCCTATGCGGTCGTCGGCGTCACAGACTTTCAGGGTTGATGATACGATTCCCAGAAGGAGTGGCATCATCAAATCCTGAAGAGGCCTCACTTAGCCAACTTCCAAATGATCGGTTCCCGGAGTCGACAATTCAGCTAACCAACAACCCCTTCGACCCAAAGGGTAGAAAAAGAAGTCAACCAGAAGAACCTCGTCCGAGTGTAAATTTCGTGAGACACTAATGCAAGCAAAGCCGGCACGCGCCCACTACTTTCTACTCTAATTCTAGGTGCACTCAAGCCCAGGTCCGGCTTATCTCTCAATCATAGAACCCCCGTCACACCCCAATATAGCAATAATAATCAATAACACAATGCTGAAAATAAAGGACAGAAATATAAATCCATACAAAATCCTCGACGGGAAAACAAGCGCTAGGATTGACTCGCTTAAGGGACGTTGGATCCCAAATGCATAAGGAACTATCGCAGTCCTTAGCAGCCAGGGGACGTTGGATCCCCAGCAGAGTCGCCAGCTGTCGCTACTGCGAAAATCGGCGCCGGCTGAACAGAAGAGTCGCCACCGTGCGTTATTTATCCCAACGGAGGGAAAGGAAACGCTCAGAGTAAACCTACCGCAAAGACGGGAAAGGAATGGTCATCGCAACCAAATCCTGGGTTCGGGAGTCGGTTACGCAAGGGGAAGGTATTAGCACCCCTCACGTCCGTCGTACTCGACGGGATCCACGCTTGTTTTCTGGTATGGATTGTTATTCTATCTACTCTATAGGGTTAAGGGTTAAAAAGAAAATAAAATGACTCGGCAAAGTATCGCACTTTATGCCTACGTATTCCCGTCTGGAACGAGAAATCAGAGTCAACGTAGTTCGCCTACCTACGGGAAAGGAGGGGAAGGTTGCTCGCTAGGATATCGCATCTTATGCCTACGTACTTTCATACAGCATGAAAGATCAGAGCAAACGTAGTTCGGGCCACGTACGACACAAGTCTGTCTTGATTGTTTTTATTCCTTCTGAAAAAGGGTTTTTTCTGATTACTGGTCCAAGCGGACAATAATGACGTTTTGATGGATTCACATTCTTTTACGGAAGAAGTGTCTTTTATTATGTTTGAAATCTTATTGTGTTTTTCTGTTTGTTTTGAGAAAGAAGAGACAGAACTCTACCCTATGGTTGCGAAGGGAATCAAACTAACCTAATGTTATCATGCATGGGTTAAGACCTAATGTCTATCATGCTCCTCTCTTGTGCAGAGAGAAACAGAGATCCTAAGGGAATAGACGGAAACAGAAACAATTGCATATATACAATAAAGCAGTAAAATGCATGAATGCAACAATACAAGCGAGGCAAGGGAGTTCCACTCAACCTCGAACCTAGAAAACAATAGGCAAAAGTGAACAGAATTCACTTTCAACCTAACAGGTTAAACAGCAAACAATACAGTCAGGGAAAACCAAGCAATACATCACAAATTAAACAACAAAAATAAACAGCCACAACAGCTCTGCATCAACATCTGTCTTCAAATCAGCACCAGACAGCTACAAGCTTCAAGCATGCCTCAATCTTTATCTCCACAGCCTTCAAGCAAGGTCTCTGTCATCAGTCTTCCGTCTGTAATGGCTTTTCTTCAAGTCTCAATCTCCAAGAGGAATATCAGTCAGCAAGATGAAACGAATGCTAAACAGTAAACTGCCTATCAAGGGTGGCTCATTAACTGTTAACATTATACAGACAATTTTCTCTCAAAAGTTCTATCTTTCAAATACATTCACTAATCCTTCCAAAGGAAGGAGGTGGATATTTGAAAGAGACTTTGAATCATAGAGAAAGAATGGAGGCAGACAAGACCTTCCATATTTGTGGATCAAGTTTTCTACTCTAGAGCTCTGCCTAGCCCCTAAACCCTACAGCCTTCAACAGCTGCCAGCAAAGGATACTCCTCATCAACTCTGGAAGTTGGTCTTCATTCTCTTTGATCTCCAATGGCCTCATCATCACAGTCTTCAGCTCAAACAATCCCCAAGCAAACCCAATACCCCACACAGACAAAGGAAATAACCCTAGAGAGGGCACACCACACAGTCAAGCAAATACAGACAGTATACTGATAGTAATAATAGAATAGGGGAACCTATTAATTTCTAAGGGATCTATCATCTACCCATAACCCCTATAGTCCCATACCCCAAAGATTCAAACTACAATTCCTAAAAGAAATGAGTTGCCACACTTATGTTATCTCATAAACCCTAGTTTTGATCATGTTATTCACACCTAAACAAATCATCTAAAATTTTAATCTAAAATTATGAATTAAATCCTATATACAAGCTAAAGGTCTAAGCTAATCAACCTAAAAAGAATGGGTAAAAAATATTAAAGCCTCTAATCAAACTAAAATCATCAAATTCATGAATCAAACTAAACATTATAAAAAGCTATCAAAAAGAAAAATATGCTAAAAATACAAAAATAAAATGGAATGTTAATTTTTTTATATGATAATTTTCTTAACCAAAATATGAAAAATATGCAAAAACAACCAATTAAAAATAAGCATTTTTCTATTATTTATGATTTTTTAAAGAAATAAAATGAATTAAGTAGAATTAAAATGAATTAATTTGGCTGAGGGGTGCAGGGAGTAATCAATTCAGTTGAAAAAACAAGATGGGCCCAGACTGGGGGCGCGCCTAGCAATGCGCGTCTGGGCCCAGTGATCATAAAACTCATCAAAAAAATAAAAAAAAACCAAGAAACGGTGCATTTAGTAAAGATTTTAGTTCAAATTGGTTTTGGGCCTGCGAACGGGGGTACGAATAGCAAGGAATCATAAAGCCCAGTCAAAAAGAATAAATGAAACGGTGCGTTCTGTGCACAGCCTCTCCCTCCAAATTTCGTTTTAATCATGGCCATTGGATTAAAGTCTGAGTCCAAGTCAACATGGTCATCCAACGGTCCAGGGTTCGTCTTCAACCTTGGAACCCTAGGGTTTTTGAAATTCCACCTTCATGCATGAATTTTCCAGTCCTTCGTGCTCCCTCATACTTTGATGAAACCTCACGATGTAAAGAGCAAAGTTGCTCTACTTCTTCCCCTCTACACAGCCATGCCATTAGCTTCTCCTAAAACTCCCTCAAACTTCAAACCCGATAGGCATAATATTCTGATTCCACCATTATTCACTGATATCAAACCTTCTAATTCCTTCCAAATCTTACCCTAACACAATCTACACTTCATGCTGATCAAATTAAGCTACATATCCAAGATTATAGTGCAATATTCTAGATGCTATAAACCCTAACAGATTTGGTGCACCATTGATAACCTTCATGAAACCTTCTCAAACTCACCAGGATTAATCATCTAACCTAACCTAACAATTCTAACCTAACAAATCTCTATGATTCTAACTAAATCAAGCAATTTGAATGAGAAAACCAACCTGGTGTGATGATGAAAACAGAGGTATAATTCTTGAGATCCAAAGCTTGCAATGATCTGGATTTGATCCACACACTCAATTCTTTGTTCTGTATGTAAAAGTTCTTGTTCAAACCTCTTAAATCCTTGTAACCACTTCTTCTTGCACTTTGAATGGTGAAGTTGGTAGCACACGATTCCTCTTCAATTCAACCAAATCTTTGATGGAAATTGGATCTATGAATGATCTTGATGATGATGAGATGAAGAACTTTGGAAATTGGTGAAGATTTGATGGAGTTTGAGATGGTTTTGCAAAAATGGATGAATGAAGTGTAACTTGGTATTATGAACAAATGAATCACCAACCAATGCATGAAGCTTCTCAATGCAATATATAGATGACCTTGGAAAGCCCTAGAACTTTGTAGAAACTTCCCATGCACACTTTCCCTTGGATTTGGATTATGTAACTTCTTTTGTAAGTAACCAAGCATAACTTTCAAATCTTGAACCAAACTCAAAAATCCACTTTTGCCAATGTTCTTAAAAACATTTTTTCCAATCAAAATGACCTATAATTTCATCCCATTTGGCCAAATTATGAAAAATCTCAATTTTAGGTCATTTTTTATTCATTAAATTCACCAATTTTGAAACCTTGAGCTATGAGCCTTTCCAATCTTTCATGGTCACTTTTATAGACTCAAAATGTCATTTGGAGCAAGTTTGATGTTGTGAAGTTTTTCATTTGAAGCTTCCTTGTATGCGTTTTGGGCATAGGCTTGAAATGACCTGTAATTCTCAAATAACCAAAATAC
The DNA here is from genome assembly GCA_963859935.3 of Lathyrus sativus. NCBI lineage: Eukaryota > Viridiplantae > Streptophyta > Magnoliopsida > Fabales > Fabaceae > Lathyrus > Lathyrus sativus. Next base: position 349,839,546 of record OZ012739.1, on the reverse strand, counting down.
CCTTTGCTTGCCAAGACCATAAGTAGATTTCCACAAATCATATGAAGGCATACCATACCATTCTAGAAAGCTAAGACAATGAGGAACAACTCTTATGTTGACCAGAAAATCATTTGAAATATCCTTGAGGGGTAAAAGTTGCTTGGAAGACAAGTAACTTTCCCAGACAAAATTTCAGATACCTCAGATGACCTGTAACTTGCAAGGACCATAACTTGAGTTCTATAAATCTCCTTGATGTCTTCCACCACTCAAATTAAAGGTCTTGAGATCCTATACAAGTTTCATGTTGACCAAGAATCCATTTGAAGCTTTAATTTTGACTTATCTTGCTTGGAAGTTTGACCTAAACTAGGGGATTTTACACAGAAACCCTAATTTAGAAACTCCTCTTCTCCTTGATTTCTCTTGATTTCTTCTTGGCACAACACCACATCCTTCTCTACATGTCAAATGATGAACCCCACATCTCTCAAATAGACCTTAATGCCTTTCAATCAATCAATTGACCTAGGGTTGACCTAGAGTTGACCCCAGATGAAACCCTAGTTGACTGCCTTCAACTGCAACTCTTGTAATCATATCAATGACTTGTATCCTTCTCAAAATGACTTTATAAGTCTTCCATGATGTCTAAATACTCTCCATGCTCAATTCACAGCTCACAACTTCTTTGATGATCTTCAGATACCCTCAGATAGGAGATAGATTCACTGTTTGATCCACTGATTTCTTAGATCTCAATTTCTTTCCTGATGACTTGGATATGCTTGAATTTGAATAATAACCTCTTAATAGGCTCATAGAGATGAGAATAGTACTTGGTCCCTTGTTGGATGACTTACTATGCTATGCTATGCAGATGATTAGACCATGTACATGACTCTATATGCAAATGCTACTGCAATTGAAACATAAACCAAGTGAAGAAGGTTGAGCAAATTTTAGGGTGCAACACTTTGTTGGAAAAAAACTATAGACCATTTCGTACTTGTCGGATCAGTGACATATAACACTTGTTTAGCTTGCGTGGCTAGAATAAAAGGTTAATCTTTGTACCCTACCTTATTAAGGCCCACTTGCAAAAATCCTGACTTATCCAATCGTATGCCACTACTATTTTCAACCCACTTGCATCCAAAGATAGGAATCTAAAACTTCTCATAATCAAACACCCAAATGCGCTTGATAACCCCAAAATATGACAGATTTTCATATTTGGGGTTTAAGTCTTTCACACTTGAAATGTGCATTTCTTCAGCTAACACGGTGACACCACTGTTTTGCATTGTACTTTTATCATCTTGTTCTTTGGTATAAAATGTGTATCTATTAATTGTGTATTCGTTATAAGAAAACACATGCAAACTTGGACCATATGCTAAAAATCTCAACCTTTATGTTATTGAAGCAGGATCAGAATAAAACTTTGAATAAATATGATCCTTGAACCATGGTATTAAACTTCGATTGTGCTCTCGTACTATCCGATTTTCATTTCTATTCAGATTTAAACCTCGAAGAACGTCTTTGTGCATTTCAACATACGGCTCAACCTCAATGTCATTGTGCAGAACATACAAATTCACTTGCTCCCTTTCAGCCCTTGAAATTGTCACAGCTTTATTTCTAATTAACTGTTTTCCTACTTTTTTAACAACATGAGATTTTTGGAGGCAAATAGATTGAACATTGGACAAATATTCAGTACAAAACTCAATCGCTTCTTCAACAATGCATCATTCAACAATACATCCCTCTGGTCGACTTTGGTTTTTCATATACCCTTTCAATATTTTCATATAACGTCCAACAGGGTACATCCATCTCATATAAGCTGGTCCATACAATTGTGTCTCTTTCACAAGATGAATAACTAGATGTACCATTATGTCAAAAAATGATGGAGGAAAATACATTTCAAGCTCACACAAAGTAATAACTATTTCATTTTGCAATGTTGGTAAGATCGCAGGATCAATCACCTTACTACAAATTGACATGAAGAAAAAACACAATTTAGTTATCGCGCTTCTTACTTTTTCTGGAAAAATAGTACGTATACCTATTGGTAGAAAGTGTTCCATTATAACATGGAAATCTTGTGTCTTTAAACTTTTTAACTTAAGGTCTTTCATAGGTACAAGTCTTCTAGTATCTGAAGAGTATCCTTCTGGAACTTTAACTTCACTAAGAAACTTACACAATATCTTTTTCTCCTTTCTAGATAAAGTATAAGCAGAAGGTGGTAGATATGTTCGATTTCCTTTCTTTAAGGGTCCTAATTAATTTCTTATTCCCATCGCTACCAAGTTCTTTCTTGCTTTAAGGCCATCCTTAGACTTTCCGTGTATATTGAGTAACGTACCAATAACACTTTCAAATACATTTTTTCAATATGCATAACATCAAGAAAATGTCTTACATACAACGACTTCCAATACGATAATTCAAAAAAATTGACCTCTTCTTCCACCCACGCGTGACAAGCGTATGAGCAAAAGGCTTGCCAAACTCAGTATTCACATCTTTCACCTTTTCAAAAATTTGTTCACCTGTCAATGTAGGTGGAGCTCTATCTTGTTCTGAATTTCCATTGAATGCTTTTCTCCATCCACAGTAGTGATGATTAGAATTTAAGAATCTACAGTGACTAAGAAAGACATCTTCTGACCAAATTGCAATCGCGTCTAATATGTGTTTTCTTCACAAATAGGACACACACATTGACCTTTAATGCTATACCCCGATGGATTTCCGTATGCTGAAAAATAATTAAATGTGCCAAACAAGATTGCCCTTAAATTGAAACTTTCTTTCCTATATCCATCATAAGCCTCCACACCGTTCTCCCACAAACTCTTTAAGTCTTTGATTAAAGGTGTCAAGTGTACATCTATGTAATTCCCTAGTTGTTTAGGACCAAAAATTAACATAGATAACATCATGTACTTACGCTTCATACATAGCCATGGAGGTAGGTTATAAATCATAATAATCACAGGTCATGTGGAATGTGAGATACTTTGCAGACCATGCGGGTTCATTCATCAGTAGATAATGCCAAGCGAAGGTTTCTCGCTTCTTCTCCAAAATCAGGATACTCATTATTAATTTTCATCCGCTGTTGTGAACCTGCTGGATGTCGATGCTTTCCATCTATAATTCTATCATCTGCATGCCAAATCAAGTGTTTTGCATCTGTTTCACTATGAAACATGCGTCTAAATCTCAGAATTATAGGAAAATACCATAACACTTTTGCTGAGGATAACTTTTTCTTATACCGAGATACACCGCATTTAGGACACTCGTTTAATGATGCATATTCATTTTGAAACAAAATACAATCATTTGGACAAACATGTATCTTATCATAGCTCATTCCAATAAAGCACAACATTTTTTTGACTTCATAGGTTCGATCGGGAAGAACATTATCCTCCGGAAGCATCTCTTTCATGAGGGCTAATAACTCTGTGAAACTTTTATCCAACCATCCATTGCCCGCCTTTAAGTTGTACAACTTTAATACCGCAGAAAATCTTGTGAAAGTAGTGTAACCTTTATACAACGGTTTATATGCATCGCATACCAACCTCTCAAACATTTTGGGACAATCCTGAAGATCTTTTTTAAGTGCTTCTGTAATCTCTTCGACTCGATCATAGTCATATGTATATGTGCCATTTTCGTTTGAAGCATAGGTCATATTATCCCTCGGTACAACATTCTCATTACTTATCTCACCATGTAATGTCCAACATGTATAACTTCGATCAATTCCATGCCTCTTTAAATGCGATTCCAACTTAAATGCGTCAATCCAACGCCTATAACAACAACCTAAGCAAGGACAAATGATCCTACTGGGGTCTTTGGCATATTCAACAGCAAACTTAACTAATTTTGATACCCCATTCTCATACTCTTTTGACAATCAATCGGAAGACATCCATTTTTTATCCATACTAATTAAGTAGGCTAAACTAAACTAAGTATGTTAAACAACAATAGTGATTACCTGTAGAAACTATAGAGAAGTCAATAATTTCTAGAACTACACAGTAAGATTCTTGGAAACTATCAAAATCTTACTCTTCACAAGTAATCCCTATAACAAATTAACATACAAAATTAATTCATGTTTTCATCAACAACATTAACATTAATATTAACAACATCAACATTAACAACATCAACATTAACAACATCAACAACAACATTCTCGTTACTTAATTCAAGTTTCCATCATTTTTTAATAATTAAAAGATAGCTATAGAGTGTAAAATAAAATTTAAGTTGAAATTGTATCCTTATTAGTATTGTCATGACTATTGATTAAAAATAAAACATAACAAGATTTATCTCAAATTTAAAATAAAATAAACATTCATAAGATCTTAACAAACTCTCATCTCAACAACTAGTTATATCATTTTTAATACTATAAGTTCATAAAGACTTATCACTACTCCTTGCTTTGATATATGTGGATACGTTTTTGAAATTTGAGACATTTAATTTGAATTTTAAATCTTCAATTTTGCAGATCGGCTCTCAAATAATTTCCCAACATTCACATTTTTTTAATATATATTTTAGATTCAATTATCATGGTTTTCTCTGTTTCGCAAAACTATATAATAACCTCTAGAGTTTCTATTAAGTTTTTCTTTGATCATTTTCCTCCACAGTCAATAACAGAACAACAAGCTTGGAAACTCATCTCAAACTAACTTTCTCACGTTCAACTAACAACCTAACCAACTTCATATTCGATTCACTAATTGCATTCACCAATTAACTACAACTTCACTCATGATAATCCTTCTCAACCTAGGGCCAATTTGCAACGAGCTTCTAACCCCAGAGCATCTCCAAACGACCATTAGTAGAACATATTGATTAATCTACACTTAACAGCTTTAAAATCACATTTCATGAACAAGTTCAAGCACATAACTATAACCAACATTACCATAAAAAAACACAAGCAACAGAAAGTCTACACTTAACACAATTCATACATGAAAGAGACCCCAAAGAGCTAATTTGCATTCAAGCATCCCAAAGCTAGTTCATAAAAATTCAGATTAGTTAACTTACTGCATTTAATTTCTAGCAAGGCATTCAATAGCTCGCAACAAACTCACTCTAGTTTCATACTTACAGTAATACATGTAAACCATTCACATTTCAAGTTTTTGACTCACATGCCATAAATCTGAACATTAAAAGTAACAATTGCTCATGTGGTCCAAGATCAAATTCCACTCTCATACAAAAAACAACAATAACAATTGTATCATAAACTACAACTCAGGTTCCATCTGACTTTCTAAACACAAAAGAAAACATGATAACATATTACCTTGAAAATGGTGGAAGTGGCCGTTGGACAGACAAAGGGATATGGCGATCGAACAGATGGAGGGAGTACGATAGAGGGAGACGCGGTCGGAAAGTATGATGGAGGGAGTACAACGGACGCATTATGACGGTCGGAGAGATGGACAAAAGGAGTAGGGTTTTGTCTTGAGAGAGGGAAATAATACACGAGAGAGAGAGAGAGAGAGAGAAAGAAAGAAAGAAAGAATACTGTGTCTGAAATGAAAATATTGTTTTATTTTTAAAAAACTAAAGACATATAGCAGCGCTTTTGAAAGCGCTTTTTTAAACCCCCTATAGCAGCGCTTTCTCCTTAAAATCGCTTTCGTAACCCCCACCGTTAGCAGCGCTTTAAGAAAGAGCTCTCTAAAGTCTGCCTAAGACAGGACCTATAGCAGCGCTTTTAGAAAGCGCTTTCGTATCCCCCCTATAGCAGCACTTTTAGAAAGTGCTTTCTATCCCCCCCCATTTAGCAGCACTTTCTTAAAAGCGATTTATATCGTATTGCAAAACAACAACCTTTAGCAGCGCTTTTAAGAAAGCGCTTTCTAAAGCCAGCGCCTTTTTCCTTTTTTTTAAAATCTTTAGCAGCACTTTTATAGAAAGCGCTGTCTTTGTTGTGCTGCCAAAAATCATTTTTGGCGTAGTGTCTAAAAAAAATTTAGGAATGTTTTCTTAAGAAATAGAGGCTTAAAAAATTGTTTTGTGTGTGTGCTATTTAATTGTATAGCTTTACAAAAAATCCCATATGTTTTTTATAAAACACAACTCATTCTAATGCAACTTGGCGAGCTTTCACACTTCCTCTCTTTCATACTTTGAAAATTCAAGACTTTTTAACTAAACTAATTATATAAACACTTACTTGAATCTTCTTGAAGATGAGACTTGATATTTATTTAAGTTGAGCACCATCATCAAAGGATGTTTGCAGTGATCACCAAACTCTAATTCATCTACTTAATCTTTTAGGCGCTTGTCATACTTGAATCCTTATAGGTTTTAAATGTTTTTATGCATGTCGACATTTCCACTTGTATTATCCAAATATCGTTTTAGTTGTCGTTATAAAAACACATTATCAAAGCTCATTTGCTTACTTCCCGTAAAACATGGTTCCACATAAGATGCCTAGAGCATAAGGCCAAACCAAAGAAAAGATTGTGCTCTTATTCTTCTATAAAAAAATTGACCTCCTATGTTAAATCATACCATAACCCATAATATGAAGGGTTCCTTCTGCACACAATGCGTGAAACATCTGATAGTGCAATATTAGAAGACCTAGAATTGTACTCGAAATGGTATACCTTTCAACATATTGAATATTTCCAACGAAAAAAAAAAGTAATAACCCTTAACATGAGACAACTATATATGAATTCTCAATAACATAATTGTAATACCCTAAATTTTGCCCCGAGATTATTAGGTTCATTTCGCACGCCATATCATTCGTATGACATTGTAACTAACCACTAACAGGTGTGTGTAGTCTATTTGGTTTTGCAGGGAAAGTCACATTTGTGCGCTCTTTAGCTTATGAGGGGCAAAATGGTCATTTTTTTGGATGAAGTTAGTTGGAAAAACGGGGTCATTTGAGTTTAATCGGACAGAGTTGGATTTATCCGGATAAAATTGCTCATTTGAATTGCCGGAAGAGTAAATCGGAAGTTATGTCGGGGACGGGATTAGTTGGATAAATCGGAGGAATTAGGAATTAATTAAAAAAATTATAGAATGTCATTTCATTTTTTTTTGTAAATCAATTGTATTGCATTTTACTTTCATTTTCATTTTTAAATCAATTTCATTTCATTATATTTTATTCTCATTTCATTTTAAAACAATGCATCTCATTTTTAAGTTTTATTTTCTTTCAAATAATTTCATTTTTGAATAACTTTTTTATTTTAGATATTGCTCTCACTTCATGTTACATAATTTTATTTTCCTTTTTATATATTATCCTCATTTTCATTTTAAATTAATTTTATTTTTCATTTTAATATTATTTTCATTTTATATTTTAAACAAAAAGCATATATTTTAATGTTAGTTTTCATTTTTATTTTGCATAACAAAAAATAATAAATAAATAAAAATAAAGAATTGTTATTAATAGTAATTATTGTTTACAAAAAAATCATAAATGAATAAAATTACAAAAAAATACATAATAATAATTTACATTTTCTTTTTCTAAAAATCCTAAGTTCCTAAATTAAGCTCCATGTCCGATTTCTTCGACTTTTCAAACCTCCGACTCTCCGAACCTGCAAAATCAAAGCAAGCAAATTTTATCGGGTTAGTATTTTCCGACGCCCTCATAAAGGTTCCATCATCGAGCGTGTCGGGAGGGTAACAGATTACTCCGAAACCAACTCCCGACTTTATTTCCGACCAAAGGCTAAACCGATAATATCCATTCTTTTTTCGAGGCAACCGAGAGAGAGATAAAGAAGTGATTTTAAAAAAAGTTGGTTTGGAAAAAGTGTTTATCTAAAAAAGCACTTATTGGAAAAACACTTATTTGAAAAAGTGTTTTTTTCTTCATAAAATTGGTTTGCCAAACATGGCCTTACAACAATTTCCGGAAAAGCTCCAAAATCTAGCGGATCAAACTCAACTTTCCGAAAAAATCTCCAATAACGGTAACAAGCCAACAGGTCAAAACACAAGCCAACATAGCATGAACGTCGCCACAAATCTCGCAACAATCCCTGAAAAGTTTCCACAAAGCCAGCTCAACAGAAGTTAGAAGAGGAATCCAGCCCACAAAATCAAAAATATATAAAACCGTCACGGATCCGGAAAGGAGGAGGGATCCGAGAAAAAAAACCTGAAGGGAAAAAGGCACAACTTTTTGGATTCAGAAAACTCTTCGAGTTTTCATCATCATCTCAAAGCTTCAGACCGAAACCCTAAGGATCCGAGACCGAAAAGCGGCGGCGCAATCCAAAGGAGGTTCAGAGAATCCGTAGATTCTTCGTCATCACCTTAATCCGAGAAAGAAGAAGATGTTGAAGGCATCCTGACCGACGAATAGGACGAAGCTCACGACCATCATCGCCATCACCGTTCGTCAAAAGACAACCGGCGGACAACGCAACCACTAGACTCAGAAGAGTGACAGATCTTCATCACCGTCCGCAAGCTCCACCGAAATCAAAAAGCTTCATCAAGTTCGAAGCTCAGAGGCTCAGATTCCAGACGAAATCGTCACTGCCGTAAACCACTACGGTAAGAGCACATTAATTGGGGTTTTGTTCCATTGTTGTGTTGTAGGTCGAAGAAAGAGGAAGAGGAAGACCGCATGCAAATGAAAACGAGAAAGTAAAAAAGCTCCAGAAAACCAACAATGGCCGCCGCGGCGGCTATTCGAAGAAGGAGAAAAGGGTTGCTTCAAACCTAACGAGTGAAAATGCAGATCTACCCCCTCCCACTTTATTACCTCATTTTATTTATTTTTCTTTTTCTTTTTTTATATTATTTTATAATTTATTTTGTTTAATTTCTATAATTTAAGAATTGTTAGTTAAACCATGCAAAGTAAATCATCCTATTTAAGCCACTTCCATTAACTAATTTTAAGTAATATAGGTTTAGAATTTTTTTAAGTTAAGATCTCTTTTTGAAACCAAACCCATTTTAAAGGAGTAAATTTTTTTCTTTATTAAAACGTTAGAAATTTAAAACTTTTTTTTTCCTTAAGTAAAATATAAAATTAAAAACACTCCTTTCTTTGATTAATAAAAACCCAAAAAAAATATAAAAATCTTTTCTAAAATAATTAAAACATTTTTCATCTAACCAGACTTCAAAATAAATAAACAATTAGAACCATTTTCTAAATATAACATTAAGACTGAAACTTTTTCTTAAAAAAGGCTTTCATTTTTAAAAAAATTTAAAGTTAACTCTTTTTTTCAAAAATTAAATTAAATTATTTTTAATTAATTAAAATAAAAATCATTTAGTAATTAAAACCTTTTAGTAATTAAGGATTGATCTCTTTTTAAAATTTTCGTTTAATTTTCAGGTAATTCCTAGCATTTTTCTTATTCGCTTATGTTCACTAATCGGTGATTCTTTTATTAGTATTTCATTTTTTGGTTTGTAATTTATGCGAGACATCGTCGCTATTGCTTTTTATTCTTGTATTTTTGGGATTTGTAATTTACGCGAGTGATCGTCGCGATGCTTTGCTTTACCGCTTTCCTTATTTTCATACTTCAATTTCTGCCATGTAATAATTCCTTGTCTGCATAATTTTACCATCAAACCTTCAGAAGGAATAGGTCTAATAGTTTGACCTCTGAGTCAACAACCCTAACCTTTGAACATTTCAAAACCCTAATTTAGCCTAGGTGTCCCGCCGTGGACGAAAATGCCCATTACCCTAGTATTAGGTCAAAGAGTCGTCGTACTCTGTTTTAGGGTTTCCCGCCGTGGAATCCCTAATTTCTACCCTAATTTAATTAACAACTTTCAACGTAGAAATAGGAGTTTCAAGACTCCACGTAAGCGCTTTCCATAAGAAACGTTTATTCCCCATTGAAACCTTGACCATAGTCAAGAAGTTTCTAACATCCCTTTCAAGTGGAACTACGATTACTCTGATTCCATCCCCTACCCAGGATACGTAGGCACAAGATGCGAATCTTGCCGAGTAAACTTAGGACTAACCCTTAGGACTTTCTGTCACTCTTAACCCTTAGCTCAGTATATATCTTTAAGCAAATAATTAAAGTAAATAGTAAATTTAAACAAAAGGTTCCTGTAGAGTACTACAGAAGTTTAGGGTGCTAGTACCTTCCATAAGCTTAACCAACCCCTTACCTAGATCTCTCCCCGCATTGTCTTTACGATGCAAAATTAGGTTTTCCCTCTTTTGACCTTTTCCTTCGGATAAATCAAAGATCGGTTGTGAACTAAAGATGTGATTCAAATTAATTCATAATTTGATATCATATTCTAACCGCAACAATAATACTACACTTATACCTAAATCATAAGTAATGCAGTCCTTGTAATGTGTAAGTGTATATGAGTGTGTATATTTGTGTGTGTGAGTGTGTGTGTGTGTGTGTATGCACGCGCGCATGTGTGTGTGTGTGTGTGTGTGTGTGTGTGTGTGTGTGTGTGTGTGTGTGTGTGTGAGTTACTCTCCTACTTTTAGAAAAATCTAGTCACTCCGACAAACACGACCAAACGAGCTTTCACACTTTCTCTCTTTCACGACCCTAAGGCTTTCAACCTCATTTTTTATATACATCGATCATATAAGCATTTCAATAGAGTATTGAGTCTCCTAATTAATGAGGATTGAGATGTATTTAAGTATGTCATCCTCATAGGAGGGTTGGAAATCTATTACAATAGACTTCAATAGTCATTGGTGTTGTCGTCATTAAAATATTAGGAAGGTTCTCATCAAAGTCATCAACTTCATGCGTAAAAGCACATATATTCATATTCTCCATTTTTTGATGATGACAATGCATCTCTCAGGGAGGTGATTTTTGGTGGAGGATATGGGGATCAAATGGTCTAGAAAGGGGGATGGGGTTGATTATACTGCTCCCCTAAAACCATTTTCAAAATAACTTCCTTTTACAAAAACATAATTTTACAAACAAATGCACATAATACAAGCTATGAGGCCAATTGTTGATATCAATAAAGCATATTACAAACAAAGGAGAAAGATAGCAGCGATTTTATAAAATATACGATTAAATGGATATTACAATAAACTCAAATTACCAGTAATCACAACAACTGAGAAAGATGAAGTTGCTTAAACAAGTAGTTAAACAATTATCATAATTTAAATTTCATATAAAGCTCAAATTGAATCTGAGTAATCGAAAAAATCAATCTAACCAGAAGATTTTATACAATAATAATTGCAAGAGAGAATATTCAAATTACTAGATCTATCATAGATCTAATCTTTAATTATAAAATTGCTATAAGCCGATAAACCTACCAACACACAATTCAATGAAAGTGATACAAACCTAAGCATGCAAACTATATAAAAATGAGAGGGATATATATATATATATATATATATATATATATATATATATATATATATATATATATATATATATATATATATATATATATATATATATATATATATATATATATATATATATATATATATATATATATATATATATATATATATATATATATGTGTGTGTGTGTGTGTGTGTGTGTGTATGTGGGTGTGGGTGTGTGTGTGTGTGTGAAATTCTGGTATCAGATATGAGATGTGGAAGTTGATGTCACGACACTAATATCTGAATTGATATCAGCTTAATAACAAGGAATAAACACAATATGAAAGCAGTAAACAACACAAGGAATTGTTAATCCAGTTTCGTACAACTCACCTACATCTGAGGGCTACCAAGCCAGGAAGGAAATCCACTAAAACATGATTAGTTTGAAGATTCTCAGCAAACAACCTCAAGTTTACAATCTTCTCACCTAATGTCTACCAGCGCAATTCCTATTTAAGACTCTCCTAGATATAAGGCCCTTCTCACTTCCTCTCACTCACACAACAGTGATAAAGCTAATCCAAAGAATGATAAAGACACATTTCAAGACAATACTTGATCTTGTTTAAAAGCTTCAATCAATAACAGAACTCTCGTGCTTAAAAGCTTAGACTAAACACTTACAACTCAATAAAATCAGTCATATTCAAGCATCTGAGTGATGAATGAATGGCTCACAAGAACACAATACAACCCTAATTCTTAAGCAATGCACACATAAAACCCTAGCTTCACCGGTCTTCAATTAGGATTGACAAGTCTTTATATAGAAATCAATCTTCATTGGCTTAGGCATTAGTAAAAATAATCAGATTTAATTTAAACACATCAAATCACTCTTCAAAACTTCTCACAATTATAGCCACGAAAATAGCAACAAACGATTCCACATTTAGCTCCACTAAATATGCAACAGAATATTTTTGTTTCAAATAGAAACTCCACGATGATTTTCGCCTACAATCTCTAAACATGAAAGCACAAAATATTGCCCATAAAACGCAACAAACAAATCACAACATTCTAAACTTAATGTTATTCAGTTCAGTAGTAACATGTCAGGACATCAGTCTTGACATCATGAACTGAAACTCTGCAACACCTGAGAAACTAACCTGCTAAGGTGTTTGACTCACATGTCAAGATATTTTGCATAACACATAGCTGCAACGTCCTATTTTAGCAAAAAATATAGCCAACATAGAACTTACAATCTCCCCCTTTGGAAATTTTTGGCTAAAACCTCCTATGATTAGATTTCTAGAGAAAACACACTACATCAAAAACATATTCAGTAGAAAAACATATTAACTAGATGTTAAAACCTCAAGTAAGACATCAATATATCATGCTCAATCAGGATGTTAGCAGCAATACATAGTCAGGATGTTAGCTTCACGCAAATAGTCAGGATGTTAGCTTCAAACAAATCATGCTCCCCCTAAACATGTACCATAAAGAATCAAACAATCAACATATACTCCCCCTCAAGAAACACAACATCAGCACTAGATACTTTACTATTCTACTCCCCCTTTTTAGCCAGAATCTGACTCATATTAAACTAGCATAGTCATGAACTAGAAATATTTAGTACAAACAAAACACAGATTGTGTCAAAATATCCAGGGTAGAGCCCAAAGACAACAAAATCTTCAAAGGAAACAAAAGAAACATAGAGTTAATTGTCTTCAGAATCATCATCAGAACCATGGCTTTTAACTTCACCATCACCATTTTCCTCCTCAATGTCATTACAACCAACATCACCATCACCTCCTGTTGGCTCTCAATATTCGACGCTAGTTAAAATTAGAATTAGCTTAAGTCAAAATATCAATATTTGAAACATGGGGATATTTCGACACTACAAAGGAAACTCCACGTCGAAGAAAGATGGACAAAAGTTGCTAAAAAATACTAAGTGTTGGAAAACGCTCGATGAAGGCTGTGCTGAGGAAAGCGCAAGGATGATGAAACCAAGTTTGGAGGGAATTATCAAGTATTCAAAATTCAAACCAAGCCAGGAAGAACGTGGGAGCGGTTGAGATAGCAAAGAAGCGCCAAAAAGAACATGTTGTGAAGCCTCAACCGTCATAAAGTAGTTATTTTATAGCACTATAAATAGGGTTTACTTTCATGTAATAGGGGTGTTCATTCATTTCTGTACTAGTCACTCCATACGACTCAAAGTATCCGCGTGTAGAGAAAATGAGTTAGCGAGAATGTACGTGATACAACACCAAATCCTTTTTATCAATGCAATTTACTTGTCATTTTTAATCTTCAGTCGTTACATTTAAACTGCTTTTACAACCTTTCTGCACCTTTACTTTTCAAAGATCCCCTAGTCGAACGTGGAGTTCAAATTAGTGTTATTTTCAAAGCAATTTACTTCCTTGCACGTTTATCTTAAGAAGCCATTTACTTTACAAAGAAGTTATAGTCGAACGTGGAGTTTGATTGTAATCTTTTCGCCCTTTACGTTACAACAGTTATTTTCAGAGTCATTTACTTTAAAAAGTCATTTACACTTTTGCATTTACTTTCGACTTTGCTTTTAAAGCCTTTACATTATGGCACTTTACATTCTTGCTTTTGTCTTCGATGCATTACTTTCTTTTCTTTACTAAAAGATTTCCCAGTCAAACGTGGAGTTCAGCTTAGAGTCTTTTATTTTACATACTTAGCACATGTTCTAGGATTTAGTATGGTCAATCCTACAAGTTAGTCAATTTTACCCTAAATTGATAGACCAACGGTTATTTACCAAAATTCACAGTAAACAAATTGGCACACCTGGTGGGACCCAGTGCTAAGCAGTTTAAGGTTTACAAATAGTTTTTGGGCGAATACGTCGTTGTATGTTATTAAGGAGTGGAAAGTTAGCCATAACACGCGAATAAGTACCAAAAAGAAGATACGTTAAAAGAATGGCCACAAGTGCTAATCAACAAGTTGACCCTCAAGGAAGCATTTCAAACACTCAATCAAGTATAGGGTCTCAGAATACGCCATACCCAACTTCTTCCGCAGAAGGACTGACGCCACCACCTATGGTTGTGTCTGAACAAATGTAGTCTATGACTAGTCTAGGATCAACATGTGTACAAACATACATCCAACCTGTATTGGAATATATAGGACCACAAAGTCCTAATTCGCCAACACCTCTAGGGAGTTCAGTATACAGGAAAATTCCTCCTCCAGGTTTTTCACAACCATTATTGAGGAATCAACCATATCGTATGCCTACGTCGATAATGCAGAATCTGCAAAATGCTCCACCCATATTTTCAGAGAATGTGATATCTTCGCCAGTACAAGGATCTGGATCAGGTGGTTGAAACAACCAGAGCATAGGTGTTGGTTATTCTGGGCAAGCACCTAGTCTTACAACTACGTCTATAAATTGCTTAAGGCAGCAAATGGATGAAAGTAATATGCAGATGGTGCATACGTTATCTTAGACGATGGGAGAAATCTTTCAACCCTTGATTCAGAAGACTGCTCAAACCAATCAGCAGGTGGCAACACAATTAGCCCGTATGGATGATTTTATGGGAGTACCAACAGTGGAGCAAAGAGCAACAGTTGTCGAAAACATCCCACGATATCAGCAATCGAATATGCATGAGGTAAATATGTACGATGAAACATTCTACTTCGACGAACATGAGGTAGACGTTGCTGAATTAAAGCAAGGTCCACCATGAGCTTGTAAAGTCTTAACTCCTTCTAATGGGAAAAATCCCACTGAATCTGATGACAAGTTTCCTAAAAGAACATATAATTTTGACGTTACTAAGTGTGACGAAATCTTTGATTTGTTAGTTAAGGATGGGCAAATAATAGTACCAGCTGGTGCTAAAGTACCTCTTTTAGAACGAAGAAAGAAAATAGGTTTTTGTAAGTACCATAATTTCTTAGGTCATAAGACTTCTCAGTGTTTTCTTTTCAGGGATCTGGTGCAGAACGCCATTCAGGAAGGAAGGCTGAAGTTTGGAGACAAGGGGAAGACTCAGATGAAAATTGACTCTGACCCATTGCAAACTGTAGAAGCGAACTACACATAACCTAAAGAAGTATAGATGGTTGAAGCCATTGAAAATTCTCCAGTCAACATGGTGGGGCTCATTGAGAAATCCACTACCAAGCTTGAAACTTCCAAGACGATTGAAGGTTGTGACAGGTCAGAAGAAACTAATGGTTATAACTTGATGTTGGTTACTAAGAAGACTGCTGACGAATTCGTTCAGTTCGACAACACTGCCAAAAAATCAGATATGGCAGGAGAAGAATTGGGACGAAACACTGCTGAGGGTAGTAATATGGTCGAAGTTGGCGAAGAATCTGATGTTAGTAGTGATAGTATTAGCACAAATGAAGCGCTAGGTAGAAATGTTCCCAAGGTCCAAGTGATCAAAAAATTAGAGAACAACATGATGTTGATGGGAGAAATGATGGAAATGGATGGTTGTTTGCTAGAAAATTGGATATGCATGGCAGCAGAACAATACTTTAGCACTTCCCCTGACGTCGAGAGGTTCAATGTCAAAGCTTCAAGTCGAATTGAAGATGCCAAAGATACTGAAAATTTGGAAGTTCACTTGTCCAAAATGAAGCTCGAAGATAAAGTTGATGTCAACATGGTCGAGGTCACTAACCAGAAAATTAAAAAATTAGATGGAGTGGAAGGATCCGACGAACCTAACAAGATGGCATATCCTGAGCAAGGAGAAACCATTCTTGATTTTTTGCACCGTTGTCAGAAAAATGGATCAGGAGTGATGTTATGTCCCACGTGCAGTGCCTTTTTCGATGAGAAAGTTGCTCGTGAATTAGAGGAGGTTAAGAAGATCAATGAAGGTTGGGATCATAAAAGGAACCAAGACCCTAAAAATCTTGATCCTAGGAATTCCTCAGTAAGGATAAAAACTCCAGCGAAACCCAACACATTCAAACCAGTGGGTAATATGCCTGCAGGAAAATGGGTCAAACCTGTCGAAGGACAGGGACGTAAGAAATGGAGGAATTTTGACGTGGAGAGAGGTTCTTCATTTGAGTATCTGAAAGAGAACCATACCACTAACAAATCAGCATATGTGTCCCAAAACTACAAAGGGAAAAACCCTATGACCAGGTCTCAATGGCGAAGGGAGCAGCGCAGGCGAAAAGCCGCCAGAGAAGCCCAGGAACAAAAACAGGGGGAGTTGAGTGCTAACATTGGCAATCAAGGTGGAAACACTGAGAAAATTCCTATAAGACGAAGGTTGTTTGAGGATCAAAACAACGGACCAGTTGGTCTAGTCGAAGATGATGAGAATATGACTGATAACTTTGATAGTGAATCCACAGCCTCCTTGGATATCATAGTAATTGTGGTATCCGTCATGCCTAGAGAATTCAGCCAGGTCACAGAGGTAAAAGACGTTGACCAGAATACTGAATTGGAAATGCTGGCACACAAGCCTGTATGCTATTATATAATGAATAATGGATGTGTCGAAGAACAAAATGCTTTCTTCGAACGCCCTACAAAAGTTATGAATAGTCACCTAAAGCTTCTTTATATCACTGGAAAGATAAACAACGTAACCCTCAATAAAATATTGGTAGATTGTGGTGCAACGGTGAACTTGACGCCTCGCGCTCTGCTAAGTAAGATTGGGAAAAGTGATGATGACACAAAACCCCATAACATGGTTCTGTCAAACTATAAGGGGAAAGTGGGTTCGACTTTGGGAGTCATCCAGGTCGATCTTACAGTGGGGACAATTACGAGACCCACAATTTTTATGGTTGTTGAAACCAAAGCCAATTATAATTTGCTCTTAGGAAGAGAGTGGATTCATGGCGTGGGTGTTGTGCCATCTTCAACGCACCAGAGGATTACTATTTGGAGGCCAGATGGTATTGTCGAGAACATTGAAGCTGACCAAGGGTATTTCAAAATCCCTGTTAATTATGTCGATGGGAATCAATTTGACAAGCATTTGGCGAATATTGCTCCATGTCCTCCAGCAGGGTTTGAATTTACTACAAATGAGGAAACATTTAATTCATTATACTTGCATCCTGTCGAAGGTTTCAGATGGGACAATGAAGTACCAGGAAAAAGGCTACCAAAATTTGAAGGGACTTCAGTAGACCCTATGGCTAGGGAGAGGGATTCAGTGATCATGAATGAATACGCAACATTGAAGAGAATTTCGGCCTATGTGGCTGAAACCAAACTACAAGCGGCTCTGGAAGCTACTACTAATCACATGGCTGGCGAAGCCATTTGTGAATTTCATGAAAAATGTCCTAGAGAGGACTTCAAATTAACACACCCAGATGGAGAGAAAGCTCGAAGCCTTGACACCATTTACGAAGACCAACCTTTGGGGTTTGAAAAAGATTCGCTAGCAAAAAATGTCAAGATACTGGCACAGGATCCTTTAGAAGAAATTGATCTTAGTGAGGGGGCACTCAAGAGGCCAACATATATCAGCGCCAATTTGAATCCCCAACTGAAGGTCGAAGTGGTCCAGTTATTGAAGAAGTTCAAAGACTTTTTCACCTGGGACTACAACGAGATGCCTGGTTTAAGCAGAGAGTTGGTCGAACATAAATTGCCCATGACACCTGGGAAAAAACCTGTCAAGCAAGGTCCAAGACGGTTTGCACCAGAAATATTGTCAAAGATCAAAGAGGAGGTCGAAAGACTGCTTCGTTGCAAATTCATTCGCAGAGCAAGGTATGTCGAATGGTTGGCTAATATAGTGCCTGTTATTAAAAAGAATGGTTCTTTAAGAGTATGCATAGATTTTAGAGATTTGAATGCTGCAACTCTTAAAGACGAATATTCAATGCCAGTAGCAGAAATGTTAGTAGATTCTGCAGCAGGGCACAAATATCTTAGCATGTTAGATGGATATTCTTGGTATAACCAAATATTCATTGCTGAGGAAGATGTTCCAAAAACTGCTTTTAGATGTCCTGGGGCTTTAGGCACTTACGAATGGGTGTTAATGCCCTTTGGTCTTAAAAACACTGGTGCCACTTACCAAAGGGCAATGAATTCTATTTTCCATGATCATCTTCGACGTTCGTTTTTAAGAATGAGAAAGTTCGGTCTCAAAATGAATCCTCTTAAGTGTGCTTTTTGTGTACAGGCACGAGACTTTCTAGGCTTTGTGGTGTACAAGAAAGGGATTGAAATCAATCAAAATAAAACCAAAGCCATAATGGAAGCGAAAGCGCCATCAACCAAAAAGGAGTTGCAGTCATTATTGGGAAAAATCAACTTCTTAAGAAGGTTCATCTCTAACCTAAGTGGCAAGACACAAGCTTTTTCGCCATTGCTTCGTTTCAACAAAGATAATTTTGAGTGGGGGCTATTACAACAAGGAGCTTTCGACAAGATCAAAGAGTACCTGAGTCACCCACCAATTTTGTCCCCACCCTGTAGAAATAGAAGTATGAGGTTATATATAGCTGCATCTGACAAAACCTTAGGGAGCATGTTGGCTCAAGAAGATGAGAATGGATTCGAAAGAGCCATTTATTATTTAAGTAGAGTTTTAAAGGATGCAGAAACTAGATATAACATGATTGAAAAGTTGTGTTTATGCTTATATTTCTCTTGTACTAAATTAAAGCAATATATAAAGCCAGTTGATGTGTATGTTTTGTTTCATTTCGATGTTATAAAACATATGTTATCTAAACCTATCTTGCATAGTAGAATTGGTAAGTGGGCGTTAGCCTTAAACGAATATTCTTTAACATATCAGCCTTTGAAGGCTATGAAAGGCCAGATCGTGGTTGACTTTATAGTTGACCATTCTATAAATGAAACTGATTTAAATTATGTTGAATTAAGATCTTGTAAGTTATACTTTGATGGATCAAGCCATAAAAATGGAATGGGAGTGGGTATATTAATTATTTCTCCTAAGAAATTCCAACAAAATTAAAGTTCAGGGTCGAGGGGCCATGTTCTAACAATGAGGCTGAGTATGAAGCATTGATTGTTGGCCTTGAAATTTTGTTAGAATTGAGGGCAACTAGAGTCAAAATAATGGGAGATTCTGAGTTGGTGGTAAAACAACTCACAAAGGAATATAAATGTGTTAAAGAAAATCTCATTGTATATTTCGTGGTGGCGAATAGGTTATTAAAGAAGTTTGAGTTAGTGGCTATCCAACATATACCCAGGATAGAAAATCAGGTGGCTAATGATTTAGCCAAGATTTCCTCTAGATACAAGGTGTCGAAAGAAAACCTTCAAGAAGTAATTGAGGCAATAGGGAAGATAATGACCGTTGGATTATGCCCAACAGATTTGGAGACAACCAAGCTTGGGTACTTGGATGGCGAAAATTTTGAAATTTTTGCCATAGATAATCTGACAGAGAGAGATTGGAGAAAACCCATAGTCGAATATCTGTAAAACCTAACAGGTTCAACAGAGCGAAAGATCAAGTATCAAGCTTTGAGTTATATGCTCATGGGTAATGAGTTGTTTAAAAAGACCCCTGAGGGAGTCTTGTTGAAGTGCCTTAGTGAAGTACAGACATACTTAGCACTCTCGATAGCTCATAGTGGGGCTTGTGGAGCACACCAAGTTGGCCACAAAATGAAATGGTTATTATTTCGACAAGGCATGTATTGGCCTACTATGCTGAAAGATTGCATAGAGTTTGCTAAAGGCTAACAAGAGTGTCAGATCCACGCTGACATACAACATATCCCTGCAAGTGAATTGCATTCTATAGTAAAACCATGGCCTTTTAGAGGTTGGGCTTTGGATATAATAGGAGAGATTCGACGAGCATCGTCAAAAAACTATAAATATATCTTGGTTGGAATTGACTACTTTACCAAATGGATTGAGGCAATACAATTAGTAAATGTAGGTCAGGAAGATGTTGTTGAGTTTATCCAAAGTCACATCATATACCGATTTGGTATTCCAGAAACGATCACAACAGATCAAGGATCAATTTTTAGGGGTCGAAAAATGCAGGAATTCACCAATGAAATAGGTTTTAAACTATTAACCTCTACGCCTTATTATGACCAAGCGAATGGATAAGTCGAGGCTGCTAATAAGGTAGTAATTGGACTAATTAAGAGGCATGTGGGGAAAAAGCCTCGAAACTGGCATAGGAAGTTGGACCAGATCCTTTGGGCATGTCGAACGTCACCCAAAGAAGCAACTAATTCTACACCATTTAGACTAACCTTTGGGCATGACGCAGTATTGCCTGTCGAAATATGCTTACAACCAGTGAGAATCCAAAGACATCATGAAATACCTTCTCAATCTTATTGGGCAATGATGATGGACGAACTGGTAGATTTGGATGAAGAAAGGCTTAAGGCTTTGGAGGTATTAAGGAGACAGAAACAAAAGGTTGAAGAATCCTATAACGAAAGGGTTAAGTCTAAAGCCTTTGTGGGAGGAGACTTAGTATGGAAGGTAATCTTGCCTATGGATCGAAGAGACATAACTTTAGGCAAATGGTCTCCAAAATGGGAAGGCCCATTCCAAATCATGCAAGTTTTCTCAAATGGGGCCTATGAGATTGAAGAATTAGACAAAAATAAAAGAATCTTCAAAGTAAATGGCAAATATTTGAAGAAGTATAGGCCTATCTTGCAAGAGATTCATATTAAAACTTAGATTTCATTAAAAAGCACAAAAGCCAAAATAGGCTAAACAAGGCTAACATGGCAAGCAAAAAAGAAATCAGTACAATAATTCATGATTTAAAACAGGGATCAATCAAAATCTCTTGAATCAATGGACTTAAGGTACTCCATGTAATCTTCATCAACTTCATCATCAGAGTAGTTGGTGCGAGGACGTCTTGTCTTGGACACCTTCATACTGGTTTCTGTTTTCTTCACACGAGGAGATGCTCCATGGGAAGCCTCAGGTTTTGTAGCTGACTTAGCTGTTACCGCCACCGTAAGCTCCGTTAAACTTTTTGCCTGAGTTTTTAGGGTGGACTGTTCTGAATTAGAATTCATATTTGCTTTGAGTAAGTACAAAGCATGGTTCAGGAAAGAAGGATTTATAGAGGAGAGACTGAGTGTGGATTGATCAGTCAAAATGGTGGGTGATGCGTCCGCAAGTGCACGGAAATATCGAAGTAATATAAAAGATTGTCGAACCCACAGAGACCAATGTTAATCTACCGTTATCTATTATTACGGCGTAAATCTAAAGCTATTGGAATTAGGAAAGTTGAATGCGAATGAAATTAAATGCAAAGAAATAAAGATAATTGGTTTATGGAAAGGATGGTAAAGGGATATCGGTATGCAAGGACTTAGTTATCGGGGATTCGACAGGTCACTGGTGGTTTCTACTCTTTGCAAACACTTTTAAGAAGAAAATAACGGTTTAAAGACCTTTGTCTCACGATGGTTGTTGACGCTAGTCGCAACTCTAAGGCGGAACGTATGCTGTCGCTATTCCGTTCGGGGTTAAAATTAATTTTTGAAAACCATTAAGTTCTAATCCCTTTTAAAGCGTTGTCGCTGTTTTTAAAAGGAATGCCTAGTTTTTACTATTTGGTCTTAGCCGCAGTTGTCGCTTGTTGGTTCGTACCTTAATATGGTTTCCCACTGTCGTGGCAAAACCACCATAAATAGCTTCTCACTGTCGTGACAAAGGTTTATTTAGAATTTAGATTAAAAACTACGGCCAGAAAGGTTGTTTGTAAAAAGGGAAGATGTCGGTTACTATCGAATCCTATCCTACTAGTTCGGTTACATACCGATAAAACTAACTTAGCTAGACATGATAATTAATGCAAACGGAAATAAACATAAACAACAGAATAGTAAAATATGCATTATGACATAAATAAAGTAGTAATTTAATTAATAAGAAACTGGAAAGTAGTACTGATATTGAAGAGTAGTCCTCCACAATGTCGGTAGGATTCTACTTTGGCCTATTGGCCAAATAAAATTGCAGAAAGAAAAATACAAAGCTCTGAACAAAAAGGGAAAAAGGAAAAGAAATAAAAGTAACCATGACTTCAATAGAACTTTGGCAGTCCTTCGGGATGAAGAATCCACCCTCTTTTCTCTGTGAATCTCTTGTCTATTTATAGGAGATATTTCATTCTTCAACTTCCAGAGATCATGGGTGAGTTATGGAGGGAGTGGGAGTAACTTCCAGTAGTGGGTAGTGAGTAGAGAAAGTGTAGGAAGAAATTAAGTTAAGATTGATCGTGACTTCAGATTCTGCGTTTTTGTCTGCATGACGGTCGTCACCCGTGTGACGGTCGTCAGGACTGTGTGACGGTCGTCACAGCAGCAAAATCCGTATCTGCTGTTTTTTATCTGTTTTTCATCTGTTTTCCTTCCATTTCTTCTTCTTTTCTTTCTTTAGCCCAAATTCTCCCCAATCTGCTAAACGGAGTGAATTAATCATATAATAGAACATAAATCAAGATAAATTAATAAAAGTCACAAATAAATGCATGTAAATCAAGCCAAATAAACGATATGATTTCGCGTTATCAGTGGGAGATAGAGATTGGTCTTGGGAAGACACCTAAAAAGGCTATGCTTTAAAGTACCATGGTAAAACTAGAAGCCTCTGCCATTGGAGCAATAAATGGAAACTGAGGAAAGTCGTTGCTTCTTGGGAAAGAAAAAGCCTTAATTGCAAATTGGACTCAAATTTGAGGCCATAAGAAATAATACGTCGTCAAAGGATCATAAAAATAATATGTCGAAAGGCATTATATGGTACACAAATAATGAAGATAAAGAAACAAAATATTTTCATTACAAAAGGCTTGGAAGCCATGAAACAAAATAATGATTACAAAATAATGATCGAGAAGTTTCAAAAGGTAAGTTTCGACTTTAGTTGAGCAAAAGTCTTCACGTGATGATTAAGGTGAGCTTCACAGAGGGATTTGTCGAGCCTAGCGGCTGCAAGCTCTTTCTCAAGTTTTTGGGCAATGTCAATAAAGTTAATAGTGCTCTTCAGCTCCTGAGCCATGTCAGTGTCGACAAAGCGTTGCAACTCCAGATTACGCTTTTCAACATTAGCAATCTTGATCAGGAGTGCTTGGACTTGTTGCTGCCACATATCAATGTCCTTTTGGTTGGCAGTTATTTCCTCTTGGCGTTGCTTATGGGCAGTTTCCAGCTTTGCGACCCTAGCTTCTGACTCTTGTACACCAGTCTAGGCTGCACTTTCATGACCAGCTTTGGCTACAATTGTTTTCAGAAGAGGATGGAGTTGTCGAAGCTCCAAAGATAAAGCGTCCACCACAACCATCAGTTCTAGCAAGAAACCATGGATTTCTGGGCTAAGAGTAGTGAGATCCATCTTCATAAGTTGATCTTTCAAAAAGAGACGAGGTGTGAGATCTGCAATTATCATAGTTTGGATGTCCCCTTTGAAGAATTTTTTCTTAATGGATTGGAGTATGGAACTGACAAAGGTGTCTGAAGCAGGAGAATTGGAGGATGTCGAAGAGATAGAAGCAAAACCACATTTTTGCTCAAGGATCCTCTTAGCATATTCCCTGGGGTTTGACCACTTGAGAGCTATTAGAGGATCCTCAGGGGTCATGATGACTGGAGGTTTCTTCACTGCAGGCGAAGTATGCTGAGGGTCAGGACTAGCTTGGTCTTCTTCCTCTGCCACCTCTTCTTCCTCTTCTTCATCATTAGTGTCTTCAGAATCTCCTTCTTCTCTTGTTTCTTTTTCTTTGTCAATTTCCTCTTCTTCTATAACTCTTATTGCTTCCTCTTTATCATCAGTAGATGGGGGATTGTTGGGAATAGGAGTAGGTTTAGGATGTGTTTCTTCTGGCAGGTCTTCATGATAACTGGATGCAGGTTGTCAGTTGTTGGTGCGCTTGAAGGAACAGGGGTTTATTTTACAGCCACCTCATTAGTGACCATGGGTTCAGTTTGAGTGTGAGGTGGGGGACTTGAAGCATCATCTTCCCAAGAGTTGCAACCTTCAGCATGGGCCTGTTGCATGCTGGTTGGTGCCAAAGGAGGTTTGTTTCCTGTAGAACGAATAACAGATTGGTTTACTTCGCTTAAGTCAGAGCCAAGGACAGAAGAAGGGTGATAAGTTGTCTCACCTTGGCTATTGATGGAATAAGTGGCATAAGCACCTGAGACTGGAGGTAGATTAGTAGTGGTGGTATCATCCTGCAAACACAAGTAAAAGAGAATAAGGCTAAGAAGGTAAGTAACAAATGTGTATATAACCAAATGATGACGTACTTACCTGAGCTAGAGTAGCACCAGGGTTAGAATTGCCTGCCCCATGGTCACTAGAAGTTGGCTTCACAGTAGCCACAGGGGGTTGTCCTTCGACACCACCAGGAGTGGATGTCGAACCAAGAATTTTGGCCACCTTCGCTGGAGGTGGGCCAGTAGGTCCAGATGCCTTGATAGGTTTCTTTCTCTTTTTGACCAGAATCTCCTCAGGAGATTCATCAGCATCTGAGGCTACAACAATAGGGGCATCATTTTTGCCTTTCTTAGAAGGAGTATGAGGTTTGCGCCCATCCTGAGAAAATCAAAAGAGACAATACAAGTGTGAGAAAGGAATCACATAAAAGAAAATTAGGAAAAGGATATGAGGTATACCTGTTTGCCTTCAGTTTCCTTGCCACTTTGAGAAGTGGTAGACCTTGTGTCGTACCTAAAAAAAGCATGATCCTTCGCGAATGGTCGCGAAAAACAGAGTCGCCACCAAACTTTATTTATCCCAAAGAGGGAAAGGAAAATATCAATAAAACCTTTAGGGAAAGAACATGGTCATCGCAACCAAGTTCTAGGTTCAGGAGTCGGTTACATGAGGGGAAGGTATTAGCACCCCTCACGTTCGTTGTACTCAACGGGAACCTCTTGATTCGATTCGTAAGAAATGTTAGTCTAGTTTGTTTGGGTTCTTCCAAGATAAAAAGGTGTAAAGGTAATGTAAAATGGTTTAGAATGCTAAGGAGAAATGGGTGGTTTTAGAAAAGAGTGCTCGCCAAGGATTAGGGCCCTTGTGCCTACGTATTTTCACTCGAAAGAAGTAAAAAATCAGATCATCCATAGTTCGTGGGACTACGGGTAAAGGAAGAAATATGGAATTGTGGAAATGTGCTTGCCAAGATCATTGCAATCTTGTGCCTACGTATTCTCGTTAATAGACGACAAATCAGAGCGTCCGTAGTTCGGACTATGGAAAAAAGAGTCTCGATCGCATTGGGGCGAGAGAAAAGGTTTTGAATAACAGGTTGGTCTTGATTGCACTAGGGCAAGAGAAAGTGGAATTTAGTTGTTAGTATGCTCATCAAGGATAGAGATCCTTGTGCCTACGTATCCTTATTAAGGAATAAGGAATCAGAGCAGCCGTAGTTCAGCCTACGGTTGCCGGTTTGACTTTAGCGAAAGATACTTAGCCATATTCGACAGAAAATATTTCTTTATCTAAGCTAGTGAGGAGAGGACGCTTGCACCACTTTGAATGGATTTCCATATATCAACATTCATGTGGAACACGCCACTTATATCGACTCAAGTAGGTTACGGACGAAGCAATATTTTACGTCGTTCTCAAGACACCATATCTCACGTTTATGAAAAAGGTTTGACGGTTCGCACGGCGGCGAGAAATTTAATTAATGTTTTAGTTTGGAAAAGAGAATGGATTTGAATAAGTTTGAATATTTTTAAGGATTTTGATCGCACGGGGGCGAGAAAGAGAGGTTTGACGTATCAGATGCTTAGCTAGAGGTGACAATTACCTGAAGCTTAAGAAAGGCTTCTCGGGCCCAAGTAATCGAGAAAGCGAGTCAAAGGCTTGACTCTCTCTCTTTTTCACCCTAAAAATGCAAAAGGATAGGATTTGGTTCGAGTAAGTTAATCGAATGATGATTACTCGAAGCTTAAGATAAGAAAGGCTTCTCGGGCCAAAGTAATTGGGAAAGCGAGTCAAAGGCTTAACTATCTCTCTTTTTCATCTTTAACGGTGAATAAATTTGATGTGGTTCGAGTAGGTTAATCGGATGACGATTACTCAAAGCTTAAGAAAGGCTTCTCGGGCCCAAGTAATCGGGAAAGCGAGTCAAAGGCTTGACTCTCTCTCTTTTTCATCCTAAGAGACCTCGCAGGGAAAGCATTGAATGATGGAAGATGGTTGAAGTATTTTAAACGGATGATGATTACTCGAAGCTTAAGAAAGGCTTCTCGGGCCCAAGTAATCGGGAAAGCGAGTCAAAGGCTTGACTCTCTCTCTTTACATTTAAGTGTTTAGGAAAATAAGTTTCGAGTTTTTCGTATTGTACATCTTTTAGAGAAGACAATTGTTTGGAGATAAGAAAGGCTCCTCGGGCCCAAAAATTCGAGAAGAGAAATCAAAGGCTCGATTCCAACTCCATTTTGTTCTTTTATTGAAATTGTGTTTGAACTTGATTAAGTATATTAATTTGATTTGAAGAAAAAAAAAGAAAAAAAACTCAATGTGAATCGAGATTTGAAATTAAATTTTAACGTGTGCACTAACAAAGTGGACTAGTCTTCTAAGTGACCAAATAGAAATAATTGACGAAATAGGTGTCACTGTAAGGAAACCCAGGATTAAGCTTTAAAATGTTGTGTATGGTGATCAAAAGGTTGATGGCGAGGCTTTGAAAGAACTCGACTTACAAGGGTGGAAAATGGCTCGACTAATCGAGAATTTATTTTTTAGAAGGGTTTAAAGTATTAAAGACGTAATTAAGGCAAAATAGATAAAAATTATTACATTTTGTGGGAGTTGGGGTACATTGTTATCGAATAGGGATAAGAATTTGTAATAGACACACAACTCAAGCAAAAGCTTACACAAAATTAATCGGATTTAAAACGCCTATTCACAAGATCAATTATCAATTAGTATAGCAATGAATGAAAAAAATAATTAACTAATCTAATTAACCACTAAGAAGTAATTTAAGTCTTGCTTAACTAAACAATTAATTAACTAATTACTAATTCAAGTAATTAATTTAGTCAAAAGACAATTAGCTACTTTTCAATTCAAGTACTATATTCCTCTAAACCTTAAGCACAGTAAGGCAGCCCACGTGAGATAAAGAAAAATAACCAAAATTTCTAAACTTGAAAAAAAAAGTGAGCAAAGCGCAATGAAATGTGATTCACAATAACTATCATTACCAACGCCTTATCACTGTGCTTGTTTCTTCCGCAAAAAGACAAATCGTCATACTAGACACACGCTGAATAAATTGTTTCAATCACTTCAACAGCAGGATATTCATTCTAACCAAGCATAAATTTTGAAATTGAATTACACTATTTAAACTTGTCATATAATACGAGTAACCAAGACTATAATTTAAATGGAATCTAATCAGTACAATACTAACCAACGAATAATTCACAAGCTCATGAAGCTGTAGTTTGCTAATGGTGTGTAGAAGAAACTCGCAACTCCGTATTAGTAGTCATAAAGTCCAACAAGATACAACAACATGATCGATAACAAAACACAATCGAAACAAACATAATCAATACATAATTAGATCAAAACCACAACATTAAAATAAGTGCATACATCAAGTGATATAAACGAATGGAAATCTACAATCAAACACCTGTTCACAACATTGAATTTTCACAACATCAATAACCTCAAAGCTCAACGTAAACACACGGAATCGGGTTACGATTAACGACCGCATTGATAAAATTACAAGTTAAGCAAACCGAAATCCTAACTGCATAATTTCAATAAAACTTACGCAACAGTAGTATTATTAACATTTGTAATCATCTTGAATTTACCAACATCTTATCAATTCAATAGAAATTATATAAAAAGAAGGAGTCAATTCAAACATAAGCAATGTGATAAATTTTATAAAAACTAGAAGCTTAATGATTGTCATGAAGAAAAAGAAGAGACAATCATCAAGCATAAGCAACATAATAAATTTTGCCGAAATGGTTCGAAGGTTACCAACAAATCGCGACGCCACTGCCAGACACGAGTTGAGAATGTCGCTGATGTTTGAGCTGGATTGTGGTAGACATGGCAAACCGATACTGCTTCTAATAGGCCAAGCTTTCCCTTTTTGAGTCGATCTAATTACATCACGAAATGGTCATGGCTTCGAACCTGTCGTTCTTGAATCTCAATGCGCAAACATTCAGAGGTCTTATAGCCTAGCAAGACTGTTGTTATCACGTGCGGTGTCGTTGCTCTTGTCGCACAACAAATAAAACATGACCACAATGCGTAAACATGACCACAAGGAAGAAAACAACTATTCCCGAACCGTACACCTCCTCACACTCATCTTTGTCTCCGCGAGCTTGTCGCTGTCTTAAAACATGACCACAATGTCAAGAGAATAGTTGATGGATGAACTGAAACCTTGTTGAGCTATGGTGTTGTCGATGGCGGAAGAAAAACTGTTGAAGCTGAGTTGCTGTCGCACAGATCCATCACCAAGTCTAAGTGAATTGAAACAGAACATTTGGGGGAACTCTATTTCTCTCATGAAACCATCCAACGGCGTGGCCAACATTACTCAAAACTTGTACCCCTTCAACAGCAAACCTCAAAAGCTTCACTCCTGGAAGCGATAAAGGCTCACCCTTTTCAAAACCTTCTTCACATCCTCCACCACAAACTCTACCAACCTTCCACCGTCTGGTTCAAATAACCCAATAAAAACACGGATTTTCCTACTCGTTTTCAGCTTGTTTTGACAGCTAGATTAACTCTGGTGGGAAGAGCGAAATGGGTGTGTGTAGGAAGACGGGTTTTGGTTCTCACAGAAGAAGAGGGTTTGGTTTTTTCAGATTTATTTTTCGCCAGAAACGGTGTCGTAGGGAGTAGTTATTGCGGCTAGGTTTTGTTGTGTTCTTCGAAGGAGAAGAAGAGTAATGGGTTTTCAAAGAAATTGTGGAGAAGAAGGGAAGGAGTTTCGCAGTTTGGTTTCGGAAATGGCGTGAGCGGGATGAGACTTAGGAATGAGATCAGGATTGAACATGAAACTTGAATTGAACTTGGATTTTGAAATTTGAATCTTCCATTTTATTCATGAACAAATCTCGAAAGTTAATCTCTGGGAATTCTTGCACTTTCCACGTGGAATAGCTTAAAATCTTGGATCAATTCTTTGGAAAATAAAATCAAGCGTAACTAAATCTAGAGCCACAAATATGTTGAAACTCTAAATCAATCCCCTGAGAAATAACGCCGCATCCTGATTCCATCTTGAAACTATCCTGGCAAGAACACGAACCACAAATGACTTAACGTAAAGAATAAATGCCTCCACTTATGAGGGCTCTACCATATCACTTCGTCTTCTAGCATGAGCTGGCACCAAAACCCTAACTCTAATCACTTAATGATTTTCAGACAGAAACCATTTGAATTTGCCACTCCCTTCCTCTCACAATGATTCATAACACAAGTGACCTGAAGTGTATTGTCACTGCACCAAAAATCTAATTGAGAATGAACTAGCCTTGATGGTTATCCACCTTGAAACACATGCCTTTGCCAAAGCCTAATAACTTGACTTGACAACTTTCTCTGATCCTTGATTCAATCTTGTAATAATTGTGCTTAAACAGCACAGAACAAAAGGTACAAATCTACATGCGCAATGGTAGATGATATAAATGCAATGATATGATGCCCAGATGATGAAAATGTTATGATATGTACAGCTCACGAACCAGGGTCAAAATTAGGGTGTAACAGTTTCCCCTTTTTGTACCACAAAATTTGACCAACCTTTTTTCTTAATCTTTGGCTTATGTTTCATTGCATTTTAGCATCTTGCATCTGCATAGCATTGTTCTAAAATAGGATCAAGTTATTGTGTGTGTACCCTCCAAGAGGAAAGC
The DNA here is from genome assembly GCA_963859935.3 of Lathyrus sativus. Lineage (NCBI taxonomy): Eukaryota > Viridiplantae > Streptophyta > Magnoliopsida > Fabales > Fabaceae > Lathyrus > Lathyrus sativus. Next base: position 349,809,166 of record OZ012739.1, on the reverse strand, counting down.
TTTTTTGGATTCAAGCTCAGGCAAGGGTATGGTTACAAGTCATCCTGTGTTTGTCATCATCATGAAGATATCTGAGCTCCTAAAGAGGAGGGGTGTGCCACAACATTATCAAAGAACCATCAGAGGGTTGTCAATGGGTCCATGAAGACTTATCATTTATGAGATCATGAGGTAGAGGCTTGTTGAGTACCTCAAAGGTCATGGTGGAGTGGGAATGGTCACTCAGTTCTTCTACACAATGCCTAGGCAAAAAGGGTGAAATTAGGGTTTCACTTTTAATCAGGATAAGTTTGTCTTTGGGAGAAAGACTTGTTTTCATGATCTTCCATACATCCTAAGGTGTTTGAGGATGGGATAATGATCATCCATTTTAATCAGAAGAGCTTCAATTGATCAGTCAATTGAAAATCAAGAGATTTGGAGAAAAAGTCAATTGTGCAGTGAAAAAGTCAACTCCTGACTTTTTAAAGTCAAGATCATGTTCCTCAAGTTCAATATAGCCAATGGATGGAATTTGATCAAGAAAAGTCAAAGGATTCATGAAAAATCAAGAGTTGTTGAAAGTTATCATTTAGGGGAATTAGGGTTTTAGAAACTTTCCATTTATGGAAAGTTTCATGGTAGAAGCAGCCATCTTCAAGACCATTTTTCTTCATGATCAAGGTTTCAAATGGACTTGGATCAAACATCAAAGTTGTTTCTTGTATTTCAAGATTTCTTTTGAGTACCAATTCATAATCATATGATACTTGACGCTCAAGTTATGATCAATCAAAGTTGAGGATTTCAATGATTTCAACATTGCCAAGACTGGACAGATTTTTGCACCCCTTTTTGCAAGCCAATTTTCAAAACTTTCTTGATGTCAAATGAAACTTTGTCCCAAATGAAAGTTGTAGAGAATGTTACAAGCTTTCCAAAAAGTCCAAGAAGTCCTCAATATGATTTGTGAAGCTCACGTTATGGATGTGCAAAGTTGAGGGAAAAAAAGGCGAAATCCATACTTAGAATTTTTTCTAAGTAATTTGTATGCAGCTTACTTGACATGCTTTTCAACCTCAAATTTCATGTCCTTCCAATGATCAAATGGAACTTCCACCAACATGAAATTTGTTCTACTTCATGCCCTCTTTCATTTGAGCACAAGATCTAAGCAAATTGAGTTTTGTGCATCAAGTTATCAATGCTCAAAGTTGATGGTTTGAACATATTTTCAAGGCATATGTTACAAAGACATTTTGACATATTTGTATTTTAATCATGCAGCTTGATACACTCCTCAAGCCATGTACATGATGCTAGTCTTGAAGCACACCAAACATTTCCCAAACAAGCCAAACACCTAATGTACCATTTTGTTCATTTTAAATAACATTGCATAAACAAGTGATAAACCAAAAACTGCCACAAGACAATGCCTCTCTCCATTCTGTTGTTGGAAGATACAAAAAGCAACTATCATTTTGTCTATTATTGCATAGCCCTAGCAGCTGTTGTCCTTGTTCATCACACACCATTGATTCAAAATTCATGAAAAGATGCAAATCTGCCCCTTCATTTTTCACCATGGTAAAAGCTTGCCAATTCACCTTTCCATTTGATATTTAGGCTAAACAGAAGCTTGAGAAAACCCTAGCCACCACTGTTGCAAGAGAAACCAGAATTTGAGCTTTGAACTCCTCCAAAAAAACACAAAAAACTGTCTTGTGCAATTTTCATACCAGCACCTTCTCCCCAAAAATCATCCACACAACTTCCAAATCATAATTAGGAGGTGTTCTAACCATTATCTTGATCAAAAGCACCACCAAACCAAAAGTAAACTTCTTACACTCATTAGTTGACTTTTCTGCACAAAGTGATAAAACTCACTGCCTAAAATAGCTTGGACCCCCTTGACACCTTGAACACCTTCACTTTTGGTTCTTTCAACTATCTAAAACTTAAAAAAAAAAACAGTTGGAAGCTTGTTTGCTCAAACTGTCCTAAGGAGTCACTTGTTGTTGGAAAAGGAAGAAAGCTCAAGGGAGGAGGGAATATATTGCTCTTGCTGCTAGCTTGCTCAAGGAGGTCTACAAGAGGTATGTATCCCTAAACCTCCTCATTATGCATCATGTTTATGTTGTTGGATGGTTTGGACATTTATTATGATAAATGTTGGTTATGCTGTCAAAAAACTGTTTTCTTTTGAAGTTTGAGTTTGTCAACTTATGTCTATTGCTGTTTCTACTTGGTTCTCATGTTAAGGCTTGGTTGTGTTTGCTACCATGATGTTTGTCAATGTTCAGTTGAAGCATAAACATGACTTGTAAGCCTGCTGGTATTGGATGTACAACACTATTGTGTTGATTTTTGCAAGATGTTATCATGAGAAATATGCATTGAGGTGTTTGGTTGATGGTTGACATTGTCATGTCAAGTTTGCCTCTGTTCTTGTTTGAACTATGTTTTGTGCTTGGTTTGTTTATGCTTGTTGTCATGAAGTTGTGACCATCATGTGAAACATATAATGAATTGATGTTGGATGTTTGACATTGTCATGTTAGTTTACTTTAACTATTGTCAGAACTTGGTTCTCATGTTAAAACTTGTATGTGTTTGCTATCATGGAGTTTGTAACTTTCATTTGAAGCAATGATTTGAACCTTGTTGGATGTTGATCCTGCTGTTGTTGGATGTACAACATTGTCATGTTGAATTTGCAAGTTGCTTCTGTTAATTGGTGTGTTAGAAGTTTTGGTTGCAAAACTGTTAATTCTTGTTTAGGCATACGAGTTTTGCCAGGCTGCAATTTAGGTCAATATGTGTATGTGTTGCTTTTGTAAAAGCATTATTGTTATACCCTTGATGTATGCTGTTGAAACATGATACATTAGCTTGCTGTCATGAAGTTGTGGCCATCATATGAAACCGATAATGAATTGATGTTGGATGTTTGACATTGTCATGTTAAATTGTTCTTGTTTGAATTGGGTTTGTGCTGAACTGGATTTTTGCTTGCTTTTTGTAACTCTCATGTTGAAATATACATTGTTTGATATTGACATTGTTATGTCCAAAAACTTGTTGCTGCTTCTGTTTAAATATTGTGCTAGAAGTTTTGTTGCAAAAAAAACACTGTTAATCATTATTTAGAGCATTGTCTTAGGATTGTTGTTTGTTTGTTGGCATGGTTACATCCAATGTTGAAATAATTCACATAAATGATGCTGAAGCATATATTGATCCATGATGATCAACATTGTTATGTTTGTGTTCATTACTGTCAAGCTTGTTTCTCATAGCTAAAAACCTTTTTATGATTAGAAACTGTCCTATCATGCTATGAATTGGATAGTTTGATAAGTTAAGTATTGCTTTGGTCAAAATTTGCAGCTGTTAGAGATGTTTTGAGCTTGAGTTTGTCAACTCATGTTGACCTGCATTGGATCATGGACTCTTTACTTAAGTGTGCATTTGTTTGACTTGGTATTGTAATGTGTTGTTGCATCTGTTTTAAAGCAGTTTCTTTGCTTGATTGGTGAGTTGTGACTTCATGTTGGCACTGAGCAGTTTTGTTGAAATAAATTGGACATTGTTATGTTTTAAGCTGTAACTTCACTGATAAAACTGTTTTGAGTTTAAACTGTTCAAATGGTGTTTGCTCACTTTGAAGTTTTAACTGTCCTTAAGGAAATATTTTGAACTAGTGTTTGTATGGTAATGCCAAACCTTGTTTCTTTTCTGTTTTAAACAGAATTGTTTTTGAGAAGGGCTGTTTATTGTGACTTGGCATTTCAACTTGTGAGTTATGGTCTAAACCGGTTTGAGAACTTGGTCTGCATGTTTACTCTTGTAAGAGTTTTGGCTGTTGAATTTCCATGTGTAGTGTTTGTTTGTTTTACCTGCTGTCTAATTCATCTTGATGTTTGTCAACCTCTTTTTCTCATCATAATTTCAGTTGGTTTCATATTTGGTTGTTGGACCCTTGATGCATGATGTTAGAGCATGACGTTTAGGACTGCTCAGTTCTTTGTGTAGTACCAACTGATATGAGAATGTCTTTGTTTTACACAAACTGTTTAGACATTATAGGTCACAATGTTTGATTTTCTTATGTTAATAACATCATGACATCTTACTGTAAGCCAGTTGCCATGACTTGGCAGCCCCTGGATGTTAGTTCGTCTGCTAACAAATTATTTTAGCGATCCATAGATGTTGATGTCGATAACTCTTGATATGCTGAGTTTGCATTTGTTTGAGTTTATGTTAACCTTTTTGCTTGATTATTTTCAACTCATGTTTGTTCTTGCAACTCATGTGCCAATATCTTGTTCCATTATCCTTTGATCAATCTTTCGGTTAAAACTCATTCTACATCATATTTACAATGTGTGCAGACCCTCACTTGTGTGTAATTGCATCAGTTTTGATCTTTGAACTTAAAATGCATGTTCATTCGTGTTTCAAAATGTGTGCATTATTTGAGAATTTGGATTGGACCATTGTAATCCTCTTGAAAAATCAGGCGTGTTTGACTCAAGTTTCATCAGATTTGGTTGATTTTTGAGTGAATTGGAATCAAATCGTTTTTGTATTATTCACTTGATACTTGCCTTGCCAAAGCCCAACATGCACTTATGTTTTAGTATATATGCACATGGGGTGGCTTAATACAACGGATGTATTGCCACCCCAGTGGTTGCTTTCCTTGCCTTAAGAACCTTATCATGCCATTGGACTTGAGTTCGACCCCCAGCAGGGGCGTTTTTGTTTGTTTTTCATTATTTTCATGCTTTAATATTTTTCTTTCTTTTTCCATTTATTTTGATGTGCGTTTAGTGGTTGACCTGGTTAGGTTTTGAGCCTATGATCCCAAGGTCTTGGGTTCAAGCCTTGGGTGAGGCATTTCTTATTTTTAGCAACTTGTTTATTCTATTTCTTTTTATTTTATTTTAATTGTTTTCTTGTTTTGTTTTATTTATTTTAAAAATAGTTTTAAATATCATAAAATCCAAAAAAAAAACATCTTTTTAATATTTTAGTGTGTTAATTTATTTTTCATCATTTTTATTTCATTCTCATTTTAGTTTATCATTTTATTTTGAATTTACAAATTAATGTGCTTTGTGGCTTATCACTTATTCTGGTCGATTTATTTTCTTTCTTATTTCATTTGTGAATAAATTATTTAGTGTTTACTTGGCCTTGCGCCATGATCCCCCTAGGATTCCTAGTCCCTCCGTTTAGGATGGAAGTAGGAGAGACATTAGGTGTTCAAACATATGCATGATAACATTAGGATAATATCTTTCCTTTCATCCCAACTTTAGGAGCATTGTGCATGACAACTTTAGGGTCCAGTTTCCCCTTACTCTGTGTTTTTCTCTTCTCATCTCCTAAACAATTTAAAACACTTAATAAAGAATAATTTGTGTTGTATGCTACGAGCCTTAAGTACTTGAGAAATGATGGTTGGGTGGACTCCAATCAACTGTCTAGAGTGTTTAGCGTATGCCCTTTGGGTGATATGCGACACATTCGCTCTCGAGTCATAGTCTTTAGTGCGACATGAGTTTCAAACCATAACTCAATTCACTTCTTGTCTTAAACAAATACAAAACAAAAACATCAAATCTTTTTATCCTTCGGGATTAATGAAAATCATTTTCAGAAAGAGTGTGTTAAGCTTTGGTTCTACCGCAAACAGGCATCGTCCCTGACTGCTGGAACCACTGTTTAACCCTACTCAGTTAAAACACTTGAAACAATATGTGGTCGTGTCATCCCGAACCACGTTTGCTCTGATTTCTCGTACTAGATGAGGATATGTAGGCACAAGACGGCGATGTCTTAGCGAGCAACCTTCCCCCACTTTCACCCGTAGTTTCCCGAACTACGTTGACTTTGACTTTCCCATTGGACGAGGGAATACATAGTCATAGAGCGGTGATGCTCTATCGAGTCTCTTTTCTTTTCTTTTGTCCCCGTGGCTAGCCTTATAGTTTTTCACCCTTTTAGATAGACAACAAGCGTGGATCCCGTCGAGTACGACGGACGTAAGGGGTGCTCATACCTTCCCCTTGCGTAACCGACTTCGGAACCCGAGATTTGGTTGCGATGACCTGTCTTATTCCCTTTTCCGTAGGTTTTCTCTGATCGTTTCCTTTCCCTATCTTTGGGATAAATAACGAACGGTGGCAACTCTTCTGTCCTTGCCGGCCCCTCTTTCGCAGCGATGCGACAGCTGGCGACTCTGCTGGGGAAAGTTCCCATCCCCTATGCGAGTCAATCCTAGCGCTTGCGTGTTTTGTCTTTGGGTGTGTATATAAGTGTATATGTGTTGCATTTGTACAATTTTGCATTTGCATTTTTATTTCTAGCACTTTATATCATATATCCTGTTGTTATGTTGTGGGTGGGGTGTTCCATCGAGAGATAAGCCAAAGCCCAGGCTTTAGGATACACATAGCATTAGAGTGGAGAGTAGTGGGGACTTGCACGTTAGGCGTGCACTAGTCTCCATGAAATTCGCGTCAGACGAGGTTTTCAGTTGAAGACATCATATCCTGTGCATTGGTTAGGAAAGGGTGTCGGATCTGAAAGTTGTCGACTCTGGAGACCGATCACTTGGGAGTCAGCTAAGTGAGGCCGCTTTGTGAGACAATGATGTCAAACCAGAGATGGTGAACGTATCTTCGTTTCTTGAAAGTTTGTGACGCTGATAACCGCATAGGATGCTAGACCTTGTTGAAAATAAGTTCATACCTGTGAGTGGGAGGGTTTGCAGGAAACTTTGACCTTCCTCCTACCCGTTTGTCTTATCAGTGTGAACAATTATAGTGGATCCCTTGTACTAGTGTTGTATGGTTTTCTCGCTAAAGCGAAGCGCTGTTTCATCTCCGTCAACAGCACAACAACCTTGATCTTGTGTTTGTTGCATTTCATATTACATTGCATGGCATTTGCATTTCATTTGCATCGCAGGTGTTCTGTTTCTGTTAACCTCACCTCTTCCTATGGTTTTCCAGAGAGAGAGAGAGAGTTGTTTCAGGACTGAAGGCCAACCTATTTATCGTTATTCAATGCGCGGGAATCAGCAAAGGATCATGGATCAGATTCAGGCCGAACTTCAAGAGTTCTTTGACCAAATGGCCCAATTCATGGATATGATGCAGGGGGTCGCAAACGGCCAAAAGCAGTTAAGAACATTGGTCCGGCCTTTGGTGTCAAGGGTTGAGGGGAATGGGATTCTTCACGGAAGGCCTACTGTTGTACCTCCTCCAGCTGACAACAGCATGCCACAAGCAAATTTCGTCCCAACAATGGTGATCCCTCCGGGCGGAGGAAACCAAAATGGAATTTCTATCCCAGTTGCGGCGGGTGCCGTACCTGGTAACAATGGACCCTAGTGGGAACACGACAAACACGATGATGTCTTCTCCATGGGAGACCTTGGAGCAGGATTACAATCTGACTCTGATAGAAGGTTCAAGGCAATAGAAGAAAAGATGAGGAGCCTTAAAAACCAGAATGCTATGGGTATTGATATGTCGAATCTATGACTGATTCCAGGATTGAGAATTCCTCCGAAGTTTAAAGTTCCAGATTTCGACAAATACAAGGGAACAACATGTCCAAGGATGCATCTTCGCTCCTATTTCTGAAAGATATCGGATGATGAGAAATTACTCATGCATTTTTTTTCAAGATAGTCTGTCGGGACCATCCCTCGAATGGTATATGGGCTTAGAGCCAGCTAATATCAAGAGTTGGATGGATTTAGCAGAGGCTTTTGTTAAGCACTACCAGGATAATAGTGACTTGCCACCGAGCCGAGTGCAGTTACAGAATTTATCTAAAAGGAGTAACGAATGTTTTAAGGAGTACGCCCAGCGATGGCGTGAACTTGCCGCCAGAGTTCAACCTCCCATGGTGGAGAGAGAACTGATTGATCTGTTTGTGGCCACATTACCTGGAATGTATTATGAAAAATTGGTGGGAAGCATGTCTGGCAATTTTTCTGATCTGATTATTACCGGCGAGAGGGTTGAGAACGGTATCAAAATGGGAAAGATCCAAGTTGCTTTTGATTCGTCTAAAGATGCAAAGAAGCCTTATTTTGGGAAGGAAGGAGAAACTAATGTTGTATCTGCTCCAATCAACAGTCAACCTGGCACCAACAACCTTACACTCCTCAGCAGCAAAACTATCGGCGCCAGAATCAGAATAGGCCTCGCAACAATTTGGAAAGAAGGAATGCTCCTCTTCATCCAGTTTTTATGTCATACAGTCAACTTCTGCCACATCTGATTCAGAATTCATTGGTGGAGCCTAAGACTCTCAAGCCGTTTCCAGAGCCATACCCTCCGGGGTATGATCCCAGTGTTCAATATGGATATCATGGAGGATCCATGGGGCACTCAACTGAAGATTGCAAAGCCTTTAAGGCCAAGGTGCAACAGTTGATGGACAAAGAGTACATTTCCTTTCTCGAAGGAGATTTGGTTGTGCACGTCGACCTCTCATCTGTTTGAGTTTGAAGACTTCAAGGGTCACATTCTCCAGCCAATGGTTCAGATATGAAAGCCCAGTTCCCAGAAGCTGTCAATCTTTTTATCATGTCATTTCTTTGCATTTGTAGTTTCTTTTCTGTTTAAGTGCAAATTTCATTTGTAAGACGTGTTTGTTGTTGATTGATGATGAAAATGAAATGAATATACATGTTTTGATTAAATCCATTCGTGTTCACTCAATACTCTTTTTTTAATTATTGATGTCAAACGCTTGTTTAAGCGGAATCCGAGGGAGGATGACGAAGTTGAAAAGACGCAAAGCTTCCGATTGTATGCTTTTGAATAAAACCTCTGCTAATGATGTACAAGCATTGTTTCAAATCCCTAAACACCAGAGATATAAAGAGTTAATCCCTAGTTAACCCTTTTGAGCCTAGTAGTAGGAGTTTCTTTCTGAAAACGAAAAAACCTCAATCTTAACCTGGGGCAGGGTAGGTGTCAGTTAATTCGACCGAACATCCAAATTGCAGAAGGAATGTTCCCGTTCGAGGACCAATCACACCTGTATAGGTCGTACCTAAAGGACCATAGTGGTTATCCAAGGAGTGAGACAATCACAATTCTTCCAACGAGTCAGACAAGCTGGTGTCACACGATTTGTTCCCGAGAAAAATCAATCAAAAGAAGAAAAAAAAAAGATAATAATAAAGAGCTCGCTAAGTCGATAACTTGAAAACAAGTGGCTTAGGAAAAATTAGGGCATCCCGCTGGACTTCGAGAGAGGATGTACTCCAAAGAGTCAGTTCAGGAAAAAATAGGGAAATCGAAAAAGTGACGAAAAATAAGTCGTGTGACTCCGGGCACCAAAGACAAAAAGCGAGTGTCTGTCACTCCAAAAACTTGTGGTTTCCTGAACCATCACTTCTGTCATTCAACCTTTGAGAGGTGAGTGCTTATATAAAATTAGTTGAACATAGGATTGAAGAACATCAAGAAGAATGGGTGGGTTAAAACAAACTTAGAGCCTTATATCCTTTCTTTCTATAACCGTGAACCTGACCAAGTTACCACCTTCAAAAGTCCTAATTGAAGCCGATTTATTTCAAAAGCATACTTCGGTAAATATCGCATCGGAACTGACTCCTAAAAAGGATTCTTCTTACCTTGTGGGTATTGATATTGACATTCTGATAAGTGATTCATTCACTATGTTGTTACAACCTTTTTCCAATGAACAGACTTGGATTTCAAAACCATCATATGCATTGCATTAATATTATCATTTGCAAAACGAATTGTTTTACTTGCGAGTAAGCATTTGACATCAGGAGAGCTTCTACAATGCGAAGTCTGATCGAACTAAGATGCAAAACACCGGAGAGCTCCGTTGAGCAGGGGCATGCTAAAGGATCACATAAGAGGAGTCAGTCATTCCAAGGTCCGTTAATCTGGGGCAATCGGGTCGAGATTTGATCAATCTCTCAAAGTCAGAGGCACTTCTCCAAATTAGCCAATCAAGGGCAGCGTCATTTCAAGGTTGGGGCAAGCCACCCCAAGAGCACAACAACTATCCTTATCCAGAAAGGAAATTAACTTGAAGTACCTCTTCGAGGTTCAAAGTACTAAAGCAGTCCATATCAAACCAGTAGGGTATAGAAATTTCAGATCTCCTTTCGAGGAAGTTGTTATAGAGATCCCACATGCTGGGGCAAGATTGGAAACAAAGGAATTGTTCCTCTCCATATCTTTAGAGCTTATCAGACTTGGTCAACCAGGGATGAATCCTCTCATGGTACAGATTCTGGGGCGAGTCATCTCGAGGTCGTCTCATGGCAAGCTTTTATTTTTAGGATGAACTGTCTCAGAGGTCAGACTGGGGCAAGTTGAACTACACTGGGGCAGTGACTCAAGCAAGTGTATTCTCCTTAGCCAAAGTTGAGTGCCGGGGAATCGTGTCGTCACCTCACCAAGTAGCCTGAACTTGTTACCTGTCAAAAATGTGTAACCAAAATCATTTCCAAAGCCCAGTTCTTGTCTGGAAAACCAGAGATCGGTTCCCGTCTGATACCCGAAACCCAGAGTCAATTCTCGTCTGACCTGTTTTGTAGTCAGTTCTCGTCTGACCCGTTTTTGGAAAACCTTCAAACCAATCCTTGTCTGGTCAATCCTTCAGTAAACATGAGTTCCCGCCTGGTACATGTCAGTTTTAAACCGGTTTCCGCCTGGTCCCCCTTCTCTGTAGCCTACTGTTTAACCAGTCCTCGTCTGGAAAACACAGCTTCAAAGTCCAGTTCTTGTCTGGCAGACCAGAAATCAGTTCCTGTCTGATGTCCAAAACCAAAATCAGTTCCTGTCTAATAGGTCTCCATGAACTCCAGTTCACGCCTGGTAGTCAGTTCTCGTCTGACCTATTTTATGGAACTCCAATTCTCGTCTGGTAGTCAGTTCTCGTCTGACTTTTCTTTAGAATCCAGTTCTCGTCTGATAGTCAGTTCTCGTTTGACCTTTCTTTCGAATCCAGTTCTCGTCTGGTAGTCATTTCTCGTCTGACCTATTTTGTAGTCAGTTCTCATATGAACCATTTTAGAATCCAGTTCTCGTCTGGAAGACTCTTTTTCAGAACCCAGTTCTCGCCTGGTAGTCAGTTCCTGCCTGACAACTTAACCTTTTGCCACCAGTTCATGTCTGGTAGTCCACCCCCGAATACTAGTTCTCGTCTAGTAATTCCCGTTAAAATCCACTTTTGTTGGTAACCTGAAATAAATCCAATTACCATAAACCCGGTCCTATCTATAAACCAAAAGCCCAACCGTACTTGGCACACTCCAGTTCTCGTCTAGAAAACTGTTTCAGAGTCCAGTTCTTGTTTGGCCTGTCATTCTTTTGAAGCTCAGTCCCCGTATGATAAGCCTTCATGGAATACCAGTTCTGGTCTGGTAGACAATGTTTGAGTCCAATTCTCGCCTGGTAAACGCCAGCTGTTCAAACCAGTACTCGTCCGATCACCTTTTCTTTAGCCTACGATTGAATCCAGTTCTCGTCTGGTAGTCAGTTCTCGTCTGACCCGTGTTTTAGAACTCCAGTTCTCGTCTGGTAGTCAGTTCTCGTCTAACCTATTTTGAAAAACCCAGTTCTCGTCTGGTAGTCAGTTCTCGCCTGACGTTGTTTTGAAGAACCCAGTTCTCGTCTGACCTGTTTTGAAAAACCCAATTCTCGTCTGGTAGTCAGTTCTCGCCTGACCTTATTTTGAAAAACCCAGTTCTCGTCTGGTAGTCTGTTCTCGTCTGACCTTGTTTTGAAGAACCTAGTTCTTGTCTGGTAGTCAGTTCACGCCTGACCATATTTTGAAGAACCCAGTTCTCGTCTAGTAGTCAGTTCTCCCCTGACTTTATTTTTGACGAACTCAGTTCTCGTCTGGTAATCAATTCCCGCCTGGTTGTCAGTTCTCGCCTGACCTATCTAATTCAGATCCAGGGTTTGTTTTCCCCGGAAAAGTCCTATCGTAATTGGCATGTCCCAGTCATCCCCAGCGGAGTTGGTTTCATCTCTTCAGCATTTATTTTGCTGAAGTGGGTCTTTTGCATGTGCATTGTGCATAGCATACTCCCAAACGCGTAGTATTTCCATTTTGTATGAAGCATTACGCCATATTCATTGCATTTTAGCATCTTGCATCTGCATACCATTGTTCCAACATGGGATCAAGTGATTGTGTATGTACCCTCCAAGAGGAAAGCTTTTTTGGCTTCAAGCTTAAGCAAGGGTATGGTTACAAGTCATCATGTGTGTGTCATCATCATGAAGATATCTGAGCTCCTAAAGAGGAGGGGTGTGCCACAGCATTATCAAAGAACCATCAGAGGGTTGTCAAGGGGTCCATGAAGATTTATCATTGGTGTGATCATGAGGTAGAGGCTTGTTGAGTACCTCAGAGATCATGGTGGAGTGGGAATGGTCACTCAAATCATCTGCACAATGCATAGGCAAAAAGGGTGAAATTAGGGTTTCACTTTTAATCAGGATAACTTTGTTTTTGGGAGCAAGACTTGTTTTCATGGTCTTCCATACGTCCTAAGGTGTTTGGGATGGGATACTGATCATCCATTTAAATCAGAAGAGCTTCAATTGATCAGTCAATTGAAAATCAAGAGATTTGAGGAAAAAGTCAAATGTGTAGTGAAAAAGTTAGCTCCTGACTTTTTGAGGTCAAGATCATGTTCCTCAAGTTCAATATAGCCAATGGATGGAATTTGATCAAGAAAAGTCAAAGGATTCATGAAAAATCAAGAGTTGTTGAAAGTTGCCATTTTGGGGAATTAGGGTTTTAGAAACTTTCCATTTATGGAAAGTTTCATGGTTGAAGCAGCCATCTGCAAGACCATTTTTCTTCATGATCAAGGTTTCAAATGGACTTGGATCAAAAATCAAAGTTGTTCCTTGTATTTCAAGCTTTATTTTGAGTACCAATTCATAATCATATGATACTTGGAGCTCAAGTTATGATCAATCAAAGTTGAGGATTTCAATGATTTCAACATTGCCAAGACTGGACATATTTTTGCACCTCTTTTGCAAGCCAATTTTCAGAACTTTCTTGATGTCAAACGAAACTTTGTCCTAAATGAAAGTTATAGAGAATGTTACAAGTTTTCCAAAAATTCCAAGAAGTCCTCAATATGATTTGTGAAGCTCAAGTTATGGATGTGCAAAGTTGAGGAAAAATAAGGCAAAATCCATACTTAGAATTTTTTCTAAGTTATTTGTAGGCAACTTTCTTGGCATGCTTTTCAACCTGAAATTTCATGTCCTTCCAATGATCATATGGAACTTCCGCCAACATGAAATTTGTTCTACTCCATGCCCTCTTTCATTTGAGCACAAGATCTAAGCAAATGCAGTTTTGTGCATCAAGTTATCAATGCTCAAAGTTGATGGTTTGAACATATTATCAAGGAATATGTTACAAAGACATTTTGACATATTTGTATTTTAATCATGCAGCCTGATACACTCCTCAAGCCATGTGCATGGTGCTAGTCTTGAAGCACACCAAACATTTCCCAAACAAGCCAAACACCCAATGTACCATTTTGTTCATTTTCAAATAACATCGCATAAACAAGTGATAACCAAAAACTGCCACAAGACAATGCCTCTCTCTATTCTGTTGCTGGCAGATACAAAAAGCAACTATCATTTTGTCCATTATTGCATAGCCCTAGCAGCTGCTGTCCTTGTTCATCACACACCATTGATTCAAAATTCATGAAAAGATGCAAATATGCCCCTTCATTTTTCACCATGGTAAAAGCTTGCCAATTCACCTTTCCATTTGATATTTAAGCTAAATAGAAACTTGAGAAAACCCTAGCCACCATTGTTGCAAGAGAAACCAGAATTTGAGCTTTGAACTCCTCCAAAAAAACACAAAAAACTGTCTTGTGCAATTTTCATACCTGCACCTTCTCCAATCATCCAATCACCCCAAAAACCATCCACACAACTTCCAAATCATCATTAGGAGGTGTTCTAACCATTATCTTGATCAAAAGCACCACCAAACCAAAATTCAACCTCTCACACTCATTAGTTGACTTTTCTACACAAAGTGATAAAACTCACTGCCTATAACAGCTTGGACCCCCTTGACACCTTGAGCACCTTCACTTTTGGTTCTTTAAACTGTCTAAAACTTCAAAAAAAAACAGTTGGAAGCTTGTTTGCTCAAACTGTCCTAAAGAGTCACTTATTGTTGGAAAAGGAAGAAAGCTCAAGGAGGAGGGAATATATTGCTCTTGCTGTTAGCTTGCTCAAGGAGGTCTACAAGAGGTATGTAGCCCTAAACCTTCTCATCATGCATCATGTTTATGTTATTGGATGGTTTGGACATTGTTATGATAAATGTCGGTTATGTTGTCAAAAAACTGTTTTCTTTTGAAGTTTGAGTTTGTCAACTTATGTCTATTGTTGTTTCTACTTGGTTCTCATGTTAAGGCTTGGTTGTGTTTGCTACCATGATGTTTGTCAATGTTCAGTTGAAGCATAAACATGACTTGTAAGCCTGCTGGTATTGGATGTACAACACTGTTGTGTTGATTTTTGCAAGCTGTTATCATGAGAAATATGCATTGAGGTGTTTGGTTGATGGTTGACATTGTCATGTCAAGTTTGCCTTTGCTCTTGTTTGAAATATGTTTTGTGCTTTGTTTAATTATGCTTGCTGTCATGAAGTTGTGACCATCATGTGAAACATATAATGAATTGATGTTGGATGTTTGACATTGTCATGTTAGTTTACTTTAACTGCTGTCAGAACTTGGTACTTGTTTGTGTTTGCTATCATGGAATTCGTAACTTTCATTTGAAGAAATGATTTGAACCTTGTTGGATGTTGAGCCCGCTGTTGTTGGATGTACAACATTGTGATGTTGAATTTGCAAGCTGCTTTTGTTAATTGGTGTGTTAGAAGTTTTGGTTGCAAAACTGTTAATTCTTGTTTAGGCATATAAGTTTTGCTAGGCTGCAGTTTAGGTCAATAGGTGTATGTGTTGATTTTGTAAAAGCATTGTTGTTATACCCTTGATGTATGTTATTGAAACATGATACATTATCTTGTTGTAACTCTCATGTTGAAATATACATTGTTTGATATTGACATTGTTATGTCCAAAAACTTGCTGCTGCTTCTGTTTAAATATTGTGCTAGAAGTTTTGTTGCAAAAAATACTGTTAATCATTATTGAGAGCATTATCTTAGGATTTCTGTTTGTTTGTTGGCATGGTTACATCCAATGTTGAAATAATTCACATAAATGATGATGAAGCATATATTGATCCATGATGATCAACATTGTTATGTTTGTTTTTGTTACTGTCAAGCTTGTTTCTCATAGCTAAAAAACCTTTTTATGATTAGAAACTGTCCTATAGTGCTATGAATTGGATAGTTTGATAAGTTGAGTACTGCTTTGGTTAGAATTTGCAGTTGTTAGAGATGTTTTGAGCTTGAGTTTTTCAACTCATGATGACTTGCATTGGATCATGGACTCTTTACTTAAGTGTGCATTTGTTTGACTTGGTATTGTAATGTGTTGTTGCATCTGTTTTAAAGCAGTTTCTTTGCTTGATTGGTGAGTTGTGACTTCATGTAGGCACTGAGCAGTTTTGTTGAAATAAATTGGACATTGTTATGTTTTAAGCTGTAACTTCACTGATAAAATTGTTTTGAGTTTAAACTGTTCAAATGGTGTCTGCTCACTTTGAAGTTTTAACTCTCCTTGAGGAAATATTTTAAACTAGTGTTTGTATGGTAATGCCAAACCTTGCTTCTTTTCTATTTTAAACACAACTGTTTTTGAGAAGGGTTGTTTATTGTGACTTGGCATTTCAACTTGTGAGTTATGGTCTAAACCGGTTTGAGAACTTGGTCTGCATGTTTACTCTTGTAAGAGTGTTGGTTGCTGAATTTCCATGTGTAGTGTTTGATTGTTTTACCTGCTGTCTAGTTCGTCCTGAGGTTTGTCAACCTCTTTTTCTCATCAGAATTTCAGTTGGTTTCATATTTGGTTATTGGACGCTTGATGCATGATGTTAGAGCATGATGTTTAGGACTCCTCAGTTCTTTTGTGTAGTACCAACTGATATGAGCATGTCTTTGTTTTACACCAACTGTTTAGACATCATAGGTCACAATGTTTGATTTACTTATGTTAATAACATCATGAAATCTTACTGCAAGCCAATTGCCATGACTTGGCAGCCCCTTGATGTTAGTTCGTCTGCTAACAGATTATTTTAGCAATCCATAAATGTTGATGTCGTTAACTCTTGATATGCTGAGTTTGCATTTGTTTGAGTTTGTGTTAACCTTTTTGCTTGATTATTTTTAACTCATGTTTGTTCTTGCAACTCATGTGTTAATATCTTGTTCCATTATCCTTTGATCAATCTTTCGGTTAAAACTCATTCTACATCATATTTACAATGTGTGCAGACCCTCACTTGTGTGTAATTGCATCTGTTTTGATCTTTGAACTCAAAATGCATTTCCAAACTCATACTTGCATGTTCATTCGTGTTTCAAAATGTGTGCATTATTTGAGAATTTGGATTGGACCATTGTAACCCTCTTGAAAAATTAGGCGTGTTTGACTCAAGTTTCATCAGATTTGGTTGAGTTTTGAGTGAATTGGAATAAAATCGATTTTGGTATTTTTCACTTGATACTTGCCTTGTCAAATCCCAGCATGCGCTTATTTTTTAGTATATATGCACATGGGGTGGCTTAATACAATGGATGTATTGCCACCCCAGTG
Source organism: Lathyrus sativus (assembly GCA_963859935.3). Taxonomy (NCBI): domain Eukaryota; kingdom Viridiplantae; phylum Streptophyta; class Magnoliopsida; order Fabales; family Fabaceae; genus Lathyrus; species Lathyrus sativus. The sequence continues at coordinate 349,792,353 of OZ012739.1, read as the reverse complement.
GTTGCTTGCCTTGCCTTCAGAACCTTATCATGTCATTGGATCTGAGTTCGACCCCCAGCGGGGGCGTTTTTGTTTGTTTTTCATGTTTTAATATTTTTCTTTCTTTTTCCATTTATTTTCATGTGCGTTTAGTGGTTGACCTGGTTAGGTTTTGAGCCTATGAGTTCTTATTCCATTTCTTTTTCCATTTATTTCTTTTTTTTAGCAACTTGTTTATTCTATTTCTTTTCTTTTATTTTAATTGTTTTCTTGTTTTGTTTTATTTGTTTTAAAAATAGTTTCAAATATCATAAAATCTAAAAAAATCATTTTTTTATTATTTTAGTGTGTTAATTTATTTTTCATCCTTTTTGTTTCATTTTCATTTTAGTTTATCATTTTATTTTGAATTTACAAATTAATGTGTTTTGTGGCTTATCACTTATTCCGGTCGATTTATTTTCTTTCTTATTTCATTTGTGAGTGAATTATTTAGTGTTTACTTGGCCTTGCCCCATGATCCCCCTAGGATTCCTAGTCCCTCCGTTTAGGATGGGAGTAGGAGAGACATTAGGTGTTCAATCCTATGCATGATAACATTAGGATAGTATCTTCCCTTTCATCCCAACTTTAGGAGCATTGTGCATGACAACTCTAGGGTCCAATCTTTCTCTTCTCATCTCCTAAACAATTCAAAACACTTAATAAAGAATAATTTGTATTGTACGCTACGAGCCTTAAGTACTTGAGGAATTATGGTCGGGTGACTCCACTCAACTGTCTAGAGTGTTTAGCGTATGCCCTTTGGGCGATATGCGACGCATTCGCTCTCGAGTCATAGTCTTTAGTGCGACATGAGTTTCAAAACATAACTCAATTCACTTATTGTCTTAAAAAAATACAAAAAAAAAACATCAAATCTTTTTATCCTTCGGATTAATGAAAATCATTTTTAGAAAGAGTGTGTTAAGCTTTGGTTCTACCGCAAACAGGCATCATCCCTAACTGCTGGAACCACTGTTTAACCCTACTCAATTAAAACACTTGAACCAATATGTGGTCATGTCAGCCCGAACTACAACTGCTCTGATTTCTCGGACTAGACGAGGATACGTAGGCACAAGACGGAGATGTCTTGGCGAACAACCTTCCCCCACTTTCACCCGTAGTTTCCCGAACTACGTTGACTCTGACTTTCCCATTGCACGAGGGAATACGTAGGCATAGAGCGGCGATGGTCTATCGAGTCTCTTTTCTTTTCTTTTGTCCTCGTGGCCTGCCTTATAGTTTTACACCCTTTTAGATAGACAACAAGCATGGATCCCGTCGATTACGACGGACGTGAGGGGTGCTCATACCTTCCCCATGTGTAACCGACTCCCGAACCCGAGATTTGGTTGCGATGACCTGTCTTATTCCTTTTTCCGTAGTTTTTCTCTAATCGTTTCCTTTCCCTATCTTTGGGATAAATAACGAACGGTGGTGACTCTTCTGTCCTTGCCGACCCTTCTTTCATAGCGATGCGACAACCCTATTTAAATATCTTCAACTAGAGAGTATGAAGAAGGTTATTCTTCATATGATCTCCGTGGGAGATAGTTAAATATCAAAAAGACCCGAATTTTGATCCTGAATGCATATGACATGTTATGCTTATGAACAAAAGAGAAAATATATGATGCTAACATGCAATGAACTACATCATGATGAAGATGATGGGATGATAAATGCAAAAATGCTGACAAGGAAACAACGAGTAACAAACTTGCTGGGGATGACCAAACATAGGTCAAAAGAAAATAATTGGGATATCTAAAAACGATTGATCAACGAATTCAGGCATGAACGACTGACATACAAAGAAAAAAGGTAAAGCAGGACCCTCATAGAAATAGGATCGTGTAAGCAAAACAAAACTTCTAGAAATTCCTTATACGAAGAGCTCAAACGGGATCTTCAGGAGACATCAGGAAAGATACGGGATCTTCACTGGAAAATAATTTTTGGATAAGCTTCTCAAAAGAGATAGCCACTTATCAACCGTAAAAGGACTTATGTATCACCAAGAGAGGATACGCTTCTCGAAAGCCATGCAACTTATCGAAAAAGAAGGATGAGCTTCTCGAAACAGAGATGCCTCTTATAAGAAAAGATGATAAGCTTCTCGAACGAGACTGCCACTTATCGAAAATAAAGATGGATAAGCTTCTTGAAAGAGAGATGCCACTTATCTAAAATAAAGATGGATAAGCTTCTCGAAAAAGAGATGCCACTTATCGAAAATAAAGGTGGATAAGCTTCTCGAAAGAGAGATGCCACTTATCGAAAATAAAGGTGGATAAGCTTCTCGAAAGAGAGATGCCACTTATCGAAAATAAAGGTGGATAAGCTTATCGAAAGAGAGATGCCACTTATTGAAAATAAAGGTGGATAAGATTCTCGAAAGAGAGATGCCACTTATCGAAAATAAAGATGGATAAGCTTCAAGAAAGAGAGATGCCACTTATCGAAAATAAAGATGGATAAGCTTCTCGAAATAGAGATGTCACTTATCGAAAATAAAGGTGGATAAGCTTCTCGAAAGAGAGAGGCCACTTATCGAAAATAAAGATGGATAAGCTTCTCAAAAGGGAGATTCCACTTATCGAAAATAAATATAGATAGGCTTCTCGAAAGAGAGATGCCATTTATCGAAAATAAAGATGGATAAGATTCTCGAAAGAGAGATGCCACTTATTAAAAATAAAGATGGATAAGCTTCTCGAAAGAGAGATGCCACTTATCGAAAATAAATGTGGATAAGCTTCTCGAAAGAGAGATGCCACTTATCGAAAATAAAGATGGATAAGCTTCAAGAAAGAGAGATGCCACTTATCAAAAATAAAGATGGATAAGCTTCTCGAAATAGAGATGTCACTTATCGAAAATAAAGGTGGATAAGCTTCTCGAAAGAGAGATGCCACTTATCGAAAATAAAGATGGATAAGCTTCTCAAAAGGGAGATTCCACTTATCGAAAATATGGATATGCTTCTCGAAAGAGAGCTGCCACTTATCGAAAATAAAGATGGATAAGCTTCTCGAAAGAGAGATGCCACTTATCAAAAATAAAGATGGATAAGCTTCTCGAAAGAGAGATGCCGCTTATCGAAAATAAAGGTGGATAAGCTTCTCGAAAGAGAGATGCCCCTTATCGAAAATAAAGGTGGATAAGCTTCTCGAAAGAGAGATGCCACTTATCGAAAATAAAGGTGGATAAGTTTCTCGAAAGAGAGATGCCACTTATCGAAAATAAAGGTGGATAAGCTTCTCGAAAGAGAGATGCCACTTATCGAAAATAAAGGTGGATAAGCTTCTCGAAAGAGAGATGCCACTTATCAAAAGTAAAGGTGGATAAGCTTCTCGAAAGAGAGATGCCACTTATCGAAAATAAAGGTGGATAAACTTCTTGAAAGAGAGATGCCACTTATCGAAAATAAAGGTGCCAGATCCTAAATCAACAGGATCACGCAGGCAAAACAAACCTCTGGAAATTCCTTAAGCGAAGAGATCAAATGGGATCATCAGGAAACATCAGGAAATATACAGGGTATTTAAACTCTTTTGTATGCCAAAATAATTAGACTTCACTGGGAATCGCCTTTTGGATAAGCTTCTCAAAAGAGATAGCCACTTATCGAAAAAGCGAAACAAGCTTCCCAAAGGGGACTGCCACTTATTAATAAAAAGAGAGATAAGCTTCTCGAAACGGAGATGCCACTTATCAGAAAATATGATAAGCTTCTCAAACGAAACTACACTTATCGAAAAAGCGAAACAAGCTTCCCAAAGGGGACTGTCACTTGTTAACAAAAAGAGGTAGCCACTTATCTATAAAAGATGATAAGCTTCTCGAACGAGACTGCCACTTATCGAAAAAGCAAAACAAGCTTCCCAAAGGGGACTGCCACTTGTTAAAAAAAATGGATAAGCTTCTCGAAACGGAGATGCCACTTATTAGAAAAGATGATAAGCTTCTCGAACGAGATTGCCACTTATCGAAAAAACGAAACAACCTTCCCAAAGGGGAATGCCACTTGTTAAAAAAGGGATAAGCTTCTCAAAACAGAGATGCCACTTATCAGAAAAGATGATAAGCTTCTCGAACGAGACTGCCACTTATCGAAAAAGCGAAACAAGTTTCCCCAAGGGGACTGCCACTTGTTGATAAAAAGAGATAAGCTTCTCAAAAGAGATAGCCTCTTATCTGCTATGGGGATTTGTAAAAGATTCTTGCTGCAAGATATAATGCAAAATAAATGCACGTTCAAATTAGGTTCGGCGACCTAATCAACGCAACACTCGCCAGGGACCAAAGTTCAATCTAGGAATAAGCTAGAAAGAAACGGTAAAAAAAGACTCCAACCATTGAGGAATGAACTCGAATGGGGTTCATCTTATCCAAACATGGTGAAGATGACAGAAATAACCGTCATCCACGAGAATCAAACTCTGTGGGGAATTTAGAAATGATGCGCACTTTATGCCTAAAGCTGACAACTCTACTTGGAGAGAGACGACACAACCCAACCACTTGAGGGAAATAATGCCAAAGTTGGACTTATCTGGTATATGATCTGGAAAAACTTCAGATCGACAAAAGAGATAAACTTTGACAAGTATCTGTTTGAATGAGTGCCAACAAAAGTTGGACTTTGGATATGTCTGTGATCATGGAAGGGTACACAAGACAGACTGTATGAACTGGTCTTGGATGAAAAACCACCAGAAGGAAACTGGTGTTTAAGGCTGACTGGACCCCAAAGGGTTTATCAAACAAAGATTGGTTTTAAAGTAGGTTTATCTCATGCTGAGGGCATATGCTCAATGAGATGATATGCATGGTCTAACACTGGAGCAAAGCGACATAATCAATGCATGAGAAAGATTTATGCAATGATTGCAAGTTCCAAGGATGCCCCAGACATGGGTAATGGAAGAAAAGGTCTCTTGACAACAAAACTTCTGGTTTGTTAGAAGACACAAGGTCATTTGGTGGGGTGCAATGGCATGATTCCCTGACACTCGTCTTAAACTCAGAAGTCGCTGACATATGGCTTGCTCGCTTGAGCGACTTGAAATCATGAAGAGGATTCGCCTCTCTGTAGGACACCTTGCCCCAGTCTGTGACTCATCTTGCCCCAGTCTGTTGAGTATCTAAAAGTGTTCTCCTTGAGAGGAAGTTGGAAGCAGCTTGTCACGCCAATGGTTTTAGACAACTTGCTCCAATGTCTTGAACTTTGAGCTGGTCTACCCCTGATTACCCAATTCGTGGGATGGTAGACTTATGATTGACCGCTCTTTGTAGGGTTAGACTCGATCTGCCCCAGTCTGAGTCTTGAATCAATTCCTCTCAGTTACTCGAATTTTGAGGATATTGGCTTTTGTGCACTCTAAAGGTAGCTTGCCCCAGAATGAGCATCAAAGTGACTTAACTTATGCTAATTGAGCACTGGAAGGATTTTCTCTTAACCAGAAGAGCCTTTGGATGGCTTGCCCCAGGTCGGTAGAATCTTGAAATAACTTGCTCTGATCCACCAATTCTTGAATAATTTTCTCCTTAATCAACTGATGTTTGAGGGCTTACTCTAGATTGACTGATTCCATAGCCATTGGACGCCAATGTCTCTGACCCATAGGGTTATGATGTGATCTTAATTTTGGTCAACTTTGCTGGAAGACCAAGTCCTCTTAGACTGCTCCTTGGTAGAATTTTCCTGATGTCAAGTACTGACTTGCAGTCAAAATTGTTCATTCACAAATGGTAATTTTAACGCGATATTCATGCAAGTTTTGAAAAAAATCAATCATTATTGGAATGATGTGATAGTGTGTGATGAATGGACCATTAGTCCAAACGCAGTGCTGATTTAACTGATATAAAAAGATACAGCAAGAAAAAGATTAGCAAATCTTGTAGGAGTTAGTTTACGCAACCTTGCTGTAGTATGTTTTCAGAATAAACCCTGCCTCAATTAGGTCTTTTAAGGGTTGTAACATGGCCTGGTTCAAGGTTATAGAAACAAAGGATGTAAGGCTCAAAGATTTTTTTTTAATCCACCTCTTCTTCGTGATGAACTTCAGTCCTACGTTCAGTTAACTCTGCACACGTTTATCTTCCAAAAGAGTTGACGGTGTAAAGTGATGATTCAAGGTATGCTTGACATGGCGGTCACCTTATTTTGTTTTTGATGGATGTCAACGACCCTTTGACTTTGATATGGTGGTAACTGAATCTTATTTTGTTTTTGCTGAGGATTCGAATACCTCTTTTGATTTTGTTCTTGATCCCTAACTTTTGCATGGACTGATTTTGCTTTTCGAGTCCATCGGGATATCATTGATTTTTGCCTAAGTCTCCTCTTGAGGTGTTCGACTTAGCAGGCTTTTAATTTATTTATTTTTCTTTTCGTTGGAAGGTTGTGACTGCCAAGTCACTGTTCATTGAAGAACAACCGTCAAAAACTTTTGGGTTTTCCATGATTCTTTCGACACCTCAAGACGTGTGCGAAGAATATCTTGTGGTTGATCCTCGTATGGGAGGTTTCATCTTGATAATTCAAATTAACTGAACACTACCCATGCCCTAGGTTAAGTGTAAGGGTTTAGAAATCCGAAGGAAACTCCTACTTCTATGCTCGAAGTGGTTAACTAGGGACTAACTCATTATTTCTCCAGTGTTTGGGGATTTCAAACAATGCTTGTACATCATTAGCAGGATCTTATCTGAAAGCACACCAACAACAATTATGGGTATTCATTTTTCATCATCCTCCCTCCAAGTCTTTGCTAAAACAAAAGTTTGATAAAGAAAGTGGATGAGAGGTATATGCGTTCATATTTTTGTTTTTTGTTTGTTTGATATAAGTGAAAAAAATGAGCGAGTGCGACATGATTTATTCAGGAAAAAACATGATCACTTCATTAAAATTACCATTCAAAACAACAATGTTTAAAGCAAATAGCATTTAACAGGAAATAAACTACAAATGCAAAGATAAAACATAATCCAATGATCGCCAATGCTTGAGGATGCCTTCCATTATGATCCATTGGCTTGAGGAGATGCCTTTTGAAGTCTTCAAACTCATTTGGGCGGGAAATTGACGTGCACAATCAATCTACATTCTGGAAAGGATATGTACCATATGTCAACCAACTGCTGCACTTTGGCTCTGAAGGCTTTGCAATCTTTTGTTGAATGCCTTATTGATCCAGCATGATATCCATATTGTGCATAAGGGTCGTATCCTGGAGGGTAGGGGGTTGGCATAGGCTCAATGGGCCGAGGAGTTACCAACGAATTTTGAACCAACTGCGGGTAGATTTTACTGTATGGTACAGGAACCGAGTTGAAGTGATTTTTGTTTCTTCTATTCTGATCCTGATCCTGCCCTTGATCTTGATTCTGATGCCCTTGAGAGAAGATAGCCACTAGAGGTTGACCTGCTGATCTGGAGGTCAAAAGCTGAAGATAACATCTTAAAGAAGGGCCATGTGTTGGCAAGTGTGGAGATTCTCAATGGAAAGGCTCTTGACTCGGAGTAACATTAGATAAATGTAGAGAATTATCTCCCTTTACGACATCAATGGGCATGGAATGACCTTCTTTTCTCAACAAATCCTGAAAAGTTTCCAAAACCCAATTCATTTATCTCTTCAAAATATTGATCACCCCCTTCAAAGCTTCTTGTCCTCTAACTAGCTCGTCCACCATTTCTTGAGACATGGTTCTTCGTTCTAAACGAGTGTCAGGAATCACCTTGTCGGTCATGGATAAAGGACGCAAAGAGTTTCTGGTTTGGGAGAAGGATATGCAATGCATATGAGATGCAGATGCAATGCAATGATATGCAAATGCAAATAAAACGAAGCTCAGGATCACAGGTATCACAGTCTCATGTCAGGAAATGACAACGGGTAAGTAGCTGATATCTCTGATCACAGGAATCCCATGGGTAGGCTCTACGCGGGTAGGTGCCTAGAGTCATGGATCTTTTCAAAAAATATTATTGCTATGACAAAGGCTAATCTGACAATAATACCCTTGAAGGATCTCCTCTAGGTGAGGTTTTCGCGTCGTCCCACAAGAAAGGCTTCTCGTGAGTCTCCACTACACAACCATCGAGTCCAAGGTTTCTAAAGGGACCTTAGTGTCATAGATCGAGGTTGAAAATATCATTGCCAGACTAACAATACATTCAAGGGATCTCATCTGATTGGGGCGTTCGTGTCAACTCTCACGAGTTAACACTACTAACCACCATGGGAAAAAGGTAAAAGGTCCTTAGAGTTATAGATTCAGACTCAAAAACATTATTGCCATGGCAAAGGCTCACCACAAAAATAACATTCCCAAGGGAATCAACTCTAAGCGGGGCCCTGGTATCCTTCCAACGAGAAAGGCTCCTCGAGGGATTCCACTACACGACCACCATTCTAATCCTAAGTTTTTCTCAGACTCGGGTGTAGAGCCATCTCATAGAGTGCCCATAATAGGAGAAACCCAATAGTCACAAGAATACAGATAAGATACATAATAAAGATAAACAAGTAAATAAATAAATAAGCAAGCAAAAAACAACATAGGAAGAACACAAACAAGCGAGACTAACGCTTGTGAATCGAGTCAAGTTAGGCTTGACTCTCTCTTGCATAGGGTAATGCATAGTCCCCAGCAGAGTCGCCAGATGTTGTACCTAAAAAAAGCACGATCCTTCGCGAATGGTCGCGGAAAACAAAGTCGCCACTGAACTTTATTTATCCCAAAGAGAGAAAGGAAAATATCGATAAAACCTTTAGGGAAAGAACATGGTCATTGCAACCAAGTTCTAGGTTCGAGAGTCGGTTACATGAGGGGAAGGTATTAGCACCTCTCACGTTCGTTGTACTCAACGGGAACCTCTTGATTCGATTCGTAAGAAATGTTAGTCTAGTTTGTTTGTGTTCTTCCAAGATAAAAAGGTGTAAAGATAATGTAAAAGGGTTTAGAATGCTAAGGAGAAATGGGTGGTTTTAGAAAAGAGTGCTCGCCAAGGATTGGGGCCCTTGTGCCTACGTATTTCCACTCGAAAGAAGTGAAGAATCAGAGAATCCGTAGTTCGTGGGACTACGGGTAAAGGAAGAAATATGGAATTCTGGAAATGTGCTCGCCAAGATCATCGCAATCTTGTGCCTATGTATTCTCGTTAACAGACGAGAAATCAGAGCGTCTGTAGTTCGGACTACGAAAAAAAGAGTCTCGATCGCATTAGGGCGAGAGAAAAGGTTTTGAATAACAGGTTGGTCTCGATTGCACTGGGGCAAGAGAATGGGGAAGTTAGTTGTTAGTATGCTCGTCAAGGATAGAGATCCTTGTGCCTACGTATCCTTATTAAGGAATAAGGAATCAGAGCAGCCATAGTTCGGCCTACGGTTGCCGGTTTGACTTTAATGAAAGATACTTAGCCATATTCGACAGAAAATATTGCTTTATCTAAGCTAGTGAGAAGAGGACGCTTGCACCACTTTGAATGGATTTCCATATATCAACATTCATGGGGAACATGCCACTTATATCAACTCAAGTAGGTTACGGACGAAGCAATATTTTGCGTCGTTCTCAAGACACCATATCTCACGTTTATGAAAAAGGTTTGACGGTTCGCACGGCGGCGAGAAATTGAATTAATTTTTGGTTTGGAAAAGATAATGGATTTGAATAATTTTGAATATGTTTAAGGATTTTGATCACACGGGGGCGGGAAAGAGAGGTTTGGCGTATCCAATGTTTAGCTAGAGGTGACAATTACCTGAAGCTTAAGAAAGGCTTCTCGGGCCCAAGTAATCGGGAAAGCGAGTCAAAGGCTTGACTCTCTCTTTTTCACCCTTAAAATGCAAAAAAGGATAGGATTTGGTTCGAGTAAGTTAATCGGATGACAATTACTCGAAGCTTAAGAAAGGTTTCTTGGGCCCAAGTAATCAGGAAAGCGAGTCAAAGGCTTGACTATCTCTCTTTTTCATCCTTAACGGTTAAGAAATTTGATGTGGTTCGAGTAGGTTAATCGAATGACGATTAATCGAAGCTTAAGAAAGGCTTCTCGGGCCCAAGTAATCGGGAAAGTGAGTCAAAGGCTTGACTCTCTCTCTTTTTCATCCTAAGAGACTGTGCAGGGAAAGCATTGAACGATGGAAGATGGTTGAAGTATTTTAAACGGATGATGATTACTTGAAGCTTACAAAAGGCTCCTAGGGCCCAAGTAACCTAGAAAGCGAGTCAAAGGTTTGACTCTCTCTCTTTTTCATCATATATTAAGAAATAATTTTGATGTAATTAACGTAAATTAATTCGGATGACGATTACTCGAAGCTTAATAAAGGCTTCTCGGGCCCAAGTAATCGGGAAAGCGAGTCAAAGGCTTGACTCTCTCTCTTTTCATCTAAGTGTTTAGGAAAATAAGTTTCGAGTTTTTCGTATTGTACATCTTTTAGAGAAGACAATTGTTTGGACTTAAGAAAGGCTCATCGGGCCCAAACAATCGAGAAGAGAAATCAAAGGCTCGATTCCAACTCCTTTTTCATCTTTTATTGAAATTGTGTTTGAACTTGATTAAGTATATTAATTTGATTTGAAGAAAAAAAAGAAAAAAAAACTCAATGTGAATCGAGGTTTGAAATTAAATTTTAACGTGTGCACTAGCAAAGTGGGCTAGTCTTCTAAGTGACCAACTAGAAATAATTGATCAAATAGGTGTCACTGTAAGGAAGCCCATGATTAAGCTTTAAAATGTTGTGTATGATGATCAAAAGGTTGATGGCGAGGCTTTGAAAGCACTCGACTTACAAGGGTGAAAAATGGCTCGACTAATCGAGAATTTATTTTTCAAAAAGGGTTTAAAGTATTAAAGACGTAATTAAGGAAAAATTGATAAAAGTTATTACATTTTGTGGGAGTTGGGGGACATTGTTATCGAATAGGGATAAGAATTTGTAATAGAAACACAACTCAAGCAAAAGCTTACACAAAATAATCGGATTTAAAACGCCTATTCACAAGATCAATTATCAATTAGTATAGCAATGAATGAAAAAAATAATTAACTAATCTAATTAACCACTAAGAAGCAATTTAAGTCTTACTTAACTAAACAATTAATTAACTAATTACTAATTCAAGTAATTAATTTAGTCAAAAGATAATTAGCTACTTTTCAATTCAAGTACTATATTCCTCTAAACCTTAAGCACAGTAAGGTAGCCCACGTGAGATAAAGAAAAATAACCAAAATTTCTAAACTTGAAAAAAAAAGTGAGCAAAGTGCAATGAAATTTGATTCACAATAACTAGAATTACCAACGCCTTATCATTGTGCTTGTTTCTGTCGCAAAAAGGCAAATCGCCATACTAGACACACGCTGAACAAATTGTTTCAATCACTTCAACAACAGGATATTCATTCTAACCAAGCATATATTTTGAAATTGAATCACACTATTTAAACTTGTCATATAATACGCGTAACCAAGACTATAATTTAAATGGAATCTAATCAGTACAATACTAACCAACGAATAATTCACAAGCTCATGAAGCTATAGTTTGCTAATGGTGTGTAGAAGAAACTCGCAACTCCGTATTAGTAGTCATAAAGTCCAACAAGGTACAGCAACATGATCGGTAAAAAAACACAACCGAAACAAACATAATCAATACATAATTAGATCAAAACCGCAGCTGTAAAATAAGCTCATACATCAAGTGATATAAACGAATCGAAATCTACAATCAAACACCTGTTCACAACATTGAATTTTCACAACATCAATAACCTCAAAGCTCAGCGTAAACACACGGAATCAGGTTATGAGATCTTGTAGCAAGACTGCGGTGTCATTGCTCTTATCGCACAACAAATAAATGGTAAGAAGCCCGTAATAAGCTTAGACTATTATTGATGCGAAATGATTTCTGCTGCAGATTTGAGCCTATTCTTAGATCAAACCATTGTTGCCAAACTTTGTGGGTTGAAAACGAATTGTTGGTGAAGCTCCTGGCGGAAAAGTTGGTCCGATCGTGGCGACATCTTTGACTCCCGCTTCATGTCATTATTGTTAAACATCTATGCGGCTAATCGTTAATTAGCCCTTCACCTGTACAGAAATGTACACCTCCAGCCCTTATCCTACACAGAAATAGACACCAACAAATAGGACAACAAACGAACACAACATTGAAAAGGAAGAAAACAACTATTCCTGAACCATACACCTCCTCACACTCATCTTTGTCTCCACGAGCTTTTCGCCGTCTTAAAACATGACCACAATGTCATGAGAATAGTTGAACGATGAACTGGAACCTTGTTGAGCTATGGTGTTGCCGATGGCGGAAGAAAAAGTATTGAAGTTGAGTTGTTGTCACACAGATCCATCACCAAGTCTAAGTGAATTGAAATGAAGTGTTTGGAGGAACTCTCCTTCTCTCATGAACCCACCCAACGGCGTGGCCAACTTTACTCAAAACCTGTACCCCTTCAACATCAAACCTCAAAAGCTTCACTCTTGGAAGCGATAAAGCCTCACCCTTTTCAAATCCTTCTTCCCATCCTCCACCACAAACTCCACCAACCTTCCACCGTCTGGTTCAAATAACCCAATAGAAACATGGATTTTCCTACTGGTTTTCAGCTTGTTATGACAGCTAGATTAACTCTAGTGGGAAGAGCGAAATGGGTGTGTGTAGGAAGACGGATTTTGGTTCTCACAGAAGAAGAGGGTTTGGTTGTTTCAGATTTATTTTTTGCTGGAAACAGCGTCGTAGGGAGTAGTTATTGCGGATAGGTTTTGTTGTGTTCTTTGAAGGAGAAGAAGAGTAATGGGTTTTCGAAGAAATGGTGGAGAAGAATGGAAGGAGTTCCGCGGTTTGGTTTCGGAAATGGCGTGAGCGGGATGACGGAGAGGTCGATTTGGAAGCTGGGTTTTAGGGGGTTACGGTTTGTGTGGTGAGAGAAGAAGATGACGGTCGAAAAGAAAAAAGAGATGTCAAGAGAAAACGAAGACTGTAGGTGTAATACCCCAAATTTTACCCTTATATTTAGTCAGTCATTTCGCATAGCATCTCATATGTACATTCGCTAACCACTAACAAGTTATGGAGGTGTTTGTTTTGCAGATTTGGTTCCAGGGGCATTTTGGTCATTTTACGTGGAAACCGCAAGTTTCGAGACATTATCTCTGAGGCATTTATTTGCCACTTGGGTCAAGGTGCCGGTATGTTTTGTCAGAAATATGATTGGACTCGGGGCCGTGCTTTGTTTGATTTTGAGACATTTTTAAACAGTCTGTTTCCTCTTAATAAGATGAAGTTGGATTGAAAAGGAAGTGGATACTGTTAAGGTTATTTTGAGAAGTGATGTGATCAACGAGATTTTAATTTGAATTTGTTCGGATATAATCATGTGGCGGGATATCATTTATAAAATTAGTCAAGGCAAAGGAGAAGTAAGTTTTAAATATTTTTGAACTTTTGTTCATAAGTATCTATAAGTTACAACTCAAGGGGGAATTTAAATGGTTCTGAATTATTATTTATGGATACTTTGAATTTACAATTGAGAAAGTAAATATGAATATTTGTTGAATTTCATTTCATAAATATTTATAGTTTACAAATGGATAAGTGAATTTGAACTTGGTTTACAAGAGGTTTCATTTACAATAAGTATCTATCCTAAGGAAATTCTAAACATCTAAGTGTCTTCATGATGTCTTTGAGCTTCTCCGCAGAATTTCCAAATTCACCTGCACATCAAAACAGAACAAACAATATAGAAAAATGTTAGAAGTTGTTTTTGACACTCTCAGAACAATGTCATCATCGAGTGCCGGGAGTGGCACAACCGAAGCTGCGTCCTACCCCCCGTTACCGATCCGCGTCGTTGGCGTCAGATCAGGTAACACCTGTTCTTATCGTTACGGGACATCCGAGAGATAGAAGTAATAAAAGAAGTGGGACTGATTCGTTTTGCCGCGATTGGATTTCCGAACTGATACGAGAGTAAGGCAACATAGGCGAATTCGGACCCAGACCCGGATGCCGGCAGGTCTGAGTCATTTTTTTTCCACACCTGAAAATCCGCAAACACATCAATACCAGGTTCAGCATTCAGAACTCAAAACCCAAAACAATTCATAAGTTGCCATAGGTAAGGGAAAATACAAACCAAACCATGGCATCAAACTGTATCAATTCTGAACAGGACAGAAAATACAAACCAAACCATGGCGTCAAACTGCATCAATTCTGAACCACATAGGCAAGTTCATGAAAACCAAGTTCAACACAGAACAAGAAAAGTGAAATGAAGCCAAGGCTGCATCAAATTGCGGCAAAATAGTTCAGAACGAAAACCAAGCTGCCCCAAATGAATTCATAAATTCATAAAGGAACTCCAAGTATCAATGAATAACTACAAACAATAATGCTATCGAAGGCATTATGGTAAGGCCAAGCTGCGAAAAATTCGAGCCAAGGGACAAAAGGCATCAAGTCTAACATCTGCAAAAAGAGAATCAAAGCAACAGTTAGTATTTCCAATAACAAAAGGATCACTTCCAAGCCATAACAGTTTGTGGCATTTCCAAACCAAATAAGAAGGTCACATTGGAAAATCGGGAATGCAGGGCCTAGGCTCAGTTAATCAACATCATAGCCCAAATCATCATCACCAATTCAATCAGAGCAACCTGCCAAAACTGCACAGAAGAGCCGAAGTTCATATCAGTTCAGAATGCAAACAGCATGAAGTCATGACACGGATTGTACCAGCAAGGACAAGCAAGCATAAACATCTCAGTTCATGAAATAAACAAAACCATAGCAGTCCATATCAGTCGTCGCGGCTCAGATGAACATCATCGCCCAAACTCGCTATCAGGTAAATGTCTCAAGGCAACAAAAAGCAACATTCAAATTCATAGTTGGACATAATTGCCCAGAATATCAGCCCTGAAACGCAAGAAGCAAATATCATCAGCAAAAGTTCATCACAGGCTAATGATTAAAACAACTCAAATGGAACAAATGATAAACCACAAGCGAAGATCATCAGAGGCAATCGCAGCGTCATCAAAGAGTATCAGTTGTCACGACTCAGATGAACATCATCGCCGTATGCCTTTCCCGGAGTTTGACTCGACCTAAGCCTCGATACCAGCCCTCTCTGAAAGAAAAAGAGGAAAAGCTAACTGCATCAAAAATTGCCAAATCGAAAACGAGTCAGTTTCAATCAAGCAAATCAGTTCGAGATCAAAAACGAATTAAGTCAGATGTCAAACAGATCAAGTGAAATTCAAAGGCAATTCAATCCACATCTGCAAAAATCCAATCAGCATATCAGAAAATGATCAAACAAAATCGAATCAATTAAGGAGTTCTGGAAATGGAAAGTTTTGAGTCAGTATCAGATTGTATCAGAAACAGATGCTAACAAATCAAATCGAATCATCAAAAATCAACACGAAATCAAATCTCAGCCAAAAATAGCACAAATCCAACACGGATTAAAGGCCCAAAAAGATGAAATAGAAGTTATAAAAAAGGGAAAGGTATCACCTCGTAAGAACCCTAACGGAGATTGCAAACGAACAAACCCTAGGCGTCGTGAACGAACAGCCGCGAACTCAGACGGAGGACCCCTCGTCATCATCGTTCAAACGGACCTCCCAACACACACAGTGTATCAGCCATTAGCGGTCACGAAGGATTCGAAACGGAGCGACCATCAGCGCCGTCGACGGAGAACAACGGACAATCACCCTCCGGCCTCAGCTCACGCCATCATCGGCCGATTTTCACTTTAAACGTAAGCAAGGGGACGTTTTTTCATGTTTTGTTTCAGGAAATAAGAAGACACGGCCGCGAGAGAGAAAGAAGGAGGCGAATGCGAGTAGCCGCGCGAGAGAGAGGTGAAGAAGAAAAGTGAAGAGCCGCCGCGAATGGTCTTTGGGTGTGAAACCCTAAAGACATTTTGACTAACAACTGGGTTGGGTCTGGGGTTTGATCACTCAGCCCAACCCGTTTTCTCTTTTTCTTTTTTGTTTTACCTTTTTATTTTTTATTTATTTAGTTATAGTTTTGTTAAAATTTTAATTAAAATTGCTCCTTTTCAAATGATAAATCAAAAAAAAATTTCTTTTCATAATAAAAAAAAACACTCTTTTAAAATAAATAATATAAAGTTTTTTTATAATATAATAAAATTAAAAAAAAACCTTTTCCAAATAAATAATTTAAAAGTCATTTTAAAAATATGTAAGTTAGTTTTAGATTAAGTTTAAAATATGTTAAAAGTTAAACATTACCCTTTCTTTTATAATTTTAACTAAATATCTTTTCTTTAAAGACCATAGAGACCTTCAATACTATATTTTTCTCCTGATTTGTCCAATTACTGTCTAATTTTGCTTATTAACAGTGTTCATCATTTGCAGCTCTTACGGCGTGTTTGGTTTATCTAAATTTCATTACTATATTGTAACTGCTTCTCATATGTAACCCCGCGAATCTAATAATCGCGCTTTAAATTTCTGCCTTTAAATTTCTGTTTGCATGACTTTAACTTCTGTTTTATTCCCTGTTTGCAATTCAATTATCTCACACCTTCATCAATATTTCTGTCACATTGCACACACTGCCGAAGGAATTAGGTCTAGCTTTTGACCGCCGTGTCAATAGTCCTCAACTTCAAACCCTTACAACTCTCACAAACCCTAATTTTCACAAATGCCTCGCCGCAGGCAAAATTACAATTTTACCCCTAGCATTAGGTCAAAGAGCCGCCGCGCTCATTTTAGGGTTTCCCGCCGTGGAATCCCTAATTTAACCCTAATTACAACTTAACAATTTATAACATAGAGATCTGGAGTTTAAGACTCCATATAAGCGTGTCCTTAAGATGCGTTTATTCCCCGTGAGACCTTGACCACAGTCAAGAAGTCTCTAACCTCCCTTTTGAGGGGAACTACGATTACTCTGATTCCACTCCCGTAAGGATACGTAGGCACGAGATGCGATGTCTTGCCGAGTAAACTTAGAATTAACCCCTTAGGTCTCTTTTCTCACTTTTAATCCCTTTGTACATATACCTTAAGCAAATAAATAAAGCAAAATAGTAAACATTTGAACAAAAGGTTCTTGTAGAGTACTACAGAAGTTTAGGGTGCTAATACCTTCCCTAAATTTAACCAACCCCCGAACCCTAGATCTTTCCCCGCATTGTGTTTACGATGCAAAATAGGTTTTCCCTCTTTTGACCTTTTCCTTCGGATAAATCAAAGAGCGGTTGTGAATTGAATTGCGATTCAAACACATTAATAGTTTGTGATCCTATTTCCACCGCAACAGAAAATGGCGACTTCACTGGGGAATTTCTAAACTTCTGAGGGTTATCCCTAATTTGTTCATATTTATTACTATTTGTCTTACTATTCATTTGCATGTATATATTGTATTTTGATTTTGGGACGGTACCTTGTGTTGTGAGATAAGTCCTACGCCCGGACTAGTGACATTATTATAGGATGGGGATATATTCGATGAGGCTTATAGGGAGTGAATCCCGACCAAGCTGATTCGAGAATCACCGCTCAGTTGAGACCTTTTCGAAAATGGTTCGGTTGAACGAGTAATCGCGAAAACTTTTTCCATGGTCGATTGGAGTCTGTGATATTGAGGACCGTAGTACCTTAACACCACCTTGGCCTTATTTAGGACGTAGTGCGGGAGCTATGTGGGAGTAATCCTACAACGGCTGCTACGCGATACTACACTCAAAAGAGGTTCTCTTGAGAATATTATTAACCCCCGAGTCAATCGGAAGGTTGATAATATCCGAAAGATGGGCTGATGACTTTGGGCACTTTTTAGAACCTTGTTCTGCAGGTACAACTAACCTATAGTACACTCCTTTTGGGATGGGTAGACCTTGACCCCGCTCACGTCCTTTAACCTAGGACTTTGTGTGTTTTCATGCATTGCATCCATAAAGCATCTCATTGCATTGTATTTCATGGAGTTCAAATATCATTTATGGATACCGCGGGATACCATAAATAAAAAAATAAAATGAAAAACAAGAAAAAGATTTCCTTGGTACCCCACGACATTCGTAAATGTTTGAATTCCATGAAATCTTCATTTGCATCATAGCATCATTTACTTTCTTGCATTGCATGTGTCTTCCGTTTTCTCATGTTCGGTTCTCTCGCCTTCCAGTTTCGTCACCCTGAGTTCTTGGCACCAGTACAACACCAGAGCTCAAACTCGGAAAAGAATGGAGGATCAGGCGAAAGAGATTGATCGCCTTAGCAATGAACTTGAAGACCTTCGAGGGGGTATGGGGCGTATGATGGAATTGTTACATGTCATGAATGCTAAGATGGATACCCAGCCCACTGTTGTTTCCGAGATTACCGGCGTTACTGTGGACCCTCCACCAAGTGTGACCGTAGCAAGGGACCCACCTTATGGTCTTGCTCCCGGTTTTGTGCCTCCTCAAGCCACTGTTCCGATTAATCAGTCTATTTAGCAAGCCGTGCCTTTATTTTCTGAAGTTCCTAGGGGGGCTCCTATCTTTGCACCACCTGTTGTACACACCCGTGCGCAACCGTACTTCAATGAGACCGTTTTTGATGATCTTGATAAGAATGTTGAAGGTTATGAGAAACGTGATAAGCTTCGTGAGGAAGTAAACACCATCGTCCAGAGATTGAAAAAAGTAGAGGGTGATCAAATTTTTGGGACTGCTGCAAGGGATGTTTGTTTGGTCTCAGGTTTGGTTATTCCCCCGAAGTTCAAAACTCCGAACTTCGATCGTTATGAAGGTGCCACCTGTCCTAAGAGTCATCTGATCATGTATTATCGCAAAATGGGTGCCCATGTTGAGAATGATAAACTGATGATTCATTGCTTCCAAGATAGTTTGAAGGGTGCTTCCTCCAAGTGGTATTTAACTTTGGACCAGTCTCGCGTTAAGAGTTTCCAAGATTTATCTGACGCTTTCATCAAACACTACAAGTACAATATGGATCTGGCTCCTGACAGAAGACAGTTGTTGAGTATGTCACAAAAGAATTCTGAGTCATTCAAAGAGTATGCTCAAAGGTGGAGAGAGATTGCTTCGCAGGTAGAACCTCCTTTGACCGAGAAAGAGTTAGCTGATTGGTTTGTCGACACGGTTCGCCCAGAATTTTACGAGAGAATGGTGGGTAGTGTGACTTCAAATTTCTCTGACATCGTTGCTGTGGGTGTCAAGATTGAATTGGGTATGAAAAGTGGTAAAATGACAAGTAATCATGGTGCTTCTAAGGATCAGCCGAAGAAACCTCCGTATAGCTCCCAGAAGAAGAAAGAGGGCGAGACTAATGCTATATCCTCTGGTAGACTAAGAGACCAATTTTATCAATATCCGCAAGGTTATGCTCAACCTCAAGGGTACCCAATCCAATATGCTCAACAACCCTATGTGGCAGCTGTTACACCTTCCTTCAATCAACAGGTTCCTATGTATCAACCTATACAACAACCTCCTGTTTATCCGCCTCCTATCAACTACCTACAGGCGCCCAACGCTCCTGCTCCTCAACAGCCAAAGAGCCCGGCTCCTCGCCAGAATGTTCCAAACAGAAGAACGTATAAGCCTTGTCCGCCGATTCCGATGACTTTCACCGAGTTGTATCCCTCTTTGGTCAAGCAAGGTCTAATCACTACTCGGGCTTTGGGTCCGCCTCCTAATCCTCTACCCGCCAATTACAACGCCGCCGCTCATTGTTTATTTCATGAGGGTGCGCCTGGTCATGATCTGGAGAATTGCTATGCTCTCAAAAATCTTGTCAGGGACTTTTTGGAAAAGAAGATTTTGTCATTTGAAGATCCCCAACCGAATGTTAAGAAAAACCCTTTTCCTAACCATGAGAGTGTCAATGCCATTAGTGCCGATTCGGAGGAAGGTTATGTCCTTGACGTTGTACAGATTAAGACTCCTCTCAAGATATTCCATTCGAAACTGTTTGAAGCTGGTCTGGTAGATACTTCCCACGTTGCATGCGTAAGTTGTGAAGCCAGTATTAAGGGTTGTGTGTTGGTTCAGAATGATGTTCAGAGGTTGATTAATGAGGGTGTTTTACAAGTGACAAGCCAATCCAAGAAAGATGAGGTCGTTGTGGTTGAGCCAGTTTTCCATCAGCCTGGATCAAAGGGAAAGGTGCCAGTGTTTAATCTATCAAGGGCAGGTTCTGCCAATTCGCGTTCGATATACCCAAGTCGTCTATCCCTGAGGTGAATCAGCATAAGCCAATAGTTATTCAAAGACCAAGTCCGTTTCCTTTCAGTGATCCCAAAGCTGTGCCTTGGAAATACGACGTGACGATGATTGACAAGGAGTCTAGGAAGGTTATTCCAAATGAAGAGGTTAAGGACACTGTGACCAATATCGCAGAGGCAAGCAGGATGACTCGCAGTGGTCGTGTGTATACTCCCCGTTCCAATGAGGTTCCACCTAAGGAGACCACTAATATCCCAGTGGCCGTCAAAGACAAAGGTAAGGGAGCCGTTACGAATGATGAAGATGCTGAGTTTTTGAGGATCATCAAGAAAAGTGACTATAAAGTTATCGACCAACTTCATCAGACTCCTTCTAAGATTTCGATTTTATCTCTGTTGATGAGTTCACCCGCTCATAGGATGGCCTTGCAGAAAGTTTTGACTCAAGCACATGTGGATCAAGATATCAGCACCAGTCGGTTTGATAGTGTGATTGCCAATTTGACCGCCTGTAACACCCTTAGTTTCAGCAATGAAGAGTTACCGAAGGAGGGTCCGAATCATAATCGTGCGTTACATATATCGGTGAAATGTCAGGAGGACAATTTAGCGAGAGTACTAGTAGACACCGGCTCTTCTCTGAATGTTCTACCCAAGAGGGTTCTTGATAAGTTGGTTTTCAAAGAGACTGTGTTGAAACCTACTCCTTTGATCGTCAAGGCTTTCGATGGTTCTCGCCGGTCGGTAATGGGGGAGGTTGAACTTCCTATCCTAATTGGTCCGCAAGTTTTTAATATCACATTTCAAGTCATGGACATTAATCCCAATTACAGTTGCTTACTTGGAAGGCCGTGGATTCATGCCGCTGGGGCAGTAACCTCAACGTTACATCAAAAGATGAAGTTCGTGATCGATGGAAAGTTGGTTATTATACACGGTGAGGAGGATCTGATGGTCAGTAACCTGTCTTCTTTCCGTTACATCGAGGCCGATGAGAATGCTTTGGAAATCTCCTTTCAAGCACTTGAGATCGCCAATGCTGTTCTGCTAGAAGTCGAAGAGACAGTGGGTCAGGGTAATCCATCTTTTGCATCTCTGAAGAGTACCAAATCAACAATTGACAGGGGCATTCCTGAAGGTTGGGGAGAGGTAATTGATGTCCAAACCAAGAATGATCGCTTTGGGTTGGGTTACAAACCAACTCAGAATGGAGCCGCCACCATTGTCGAAGGGCATCCGAAGGTTATCCAAGAGGTATTTGTCAGCGGAGGTTTCCAAGTCAATGCCATCAGTGACTGTGAAGAAAACGAAGAGCTGAGCAACCTGGTGTTTAAGGGTGATGCAGTTTTGAACAACTGGGAGGCCGTAGAGATCCCTGTTACCTTTCCCTTGTCAAAGTAATTTTTTTTTTTAAAAAGTTTCATTTACATTTTTAAATAATAATCCATAGCTCTGCCCAAGGCTATAGGGTCGCTTTTATTGGGCCACCTTTCATTTCTAAGAGGATATTAATAAAGGCATTTTGTTCAATTCCACTTTGGTTCATTTGCGTTTTTCGTTTTCACCTTTAAAAAATGAAGTTGGCAACCCTTTTTTTCCAAAAAATAAAACAAAAAACAGCATCTCATTTCTTATCTTGCATATCTTTGAGCATTTTAATTAAGTAAACCTTCCATCATGCAGAGACATCGTAAACCTTGTTGGATCCAATGACTTTACTGACACTCCTGACTGGGATGCACCCATCAATCAAGCTGAGGACGAGGGTGAAGAAGATTTTGAAGTACCCGCTGAACTGACAAGATTGATTGAGTATGAGTACACAGAGCTTCAACCGCATAAAGAGCAGGTGGACTTAATTAATCTTAGTACAGATGAGAACAAGAAAGAGGTCAAGATTGGTGCGATGCTTGGGACAGAGGTTAAGCCGAGGTTGATTGAGTTGTTAAAAGAGTATATTGATGTGTTTGCGTGGTCGTATCAAGATATGCCGGGCCTAGACACAGATATTGTTGTTCACAAGTTGCCACTTAAGCCAGATTGTCCACCTATCAAGCAAAAACTTCGAAGAACGAGACCTGACATGGCTTTGAAGATTCGAGATGAGGTTAAAAAGCAGTTGGATGCAGGTTTCTTGGCAGTCGCAAAATATCCAGATTGGGTTGCCAACATTGTGCCAGTGCCTAAGAAGGATGGTAAAGTTAGGATGTGTGTGGATTACAGGGATCTGAACAAAGCAAGTCCGAAAGACGACTTCCCTCTGCCACATATTGATACACTGGTAGACAATACAGCCAGTTTTGCGTTGTTCTCATTTATGGATGGTTTCTCTGGCTATAATCAGATCAAAATGGATCCCGACGATCGAGAGAAGACTACTTTCATTACTCCTTGGGGGACCTTCTGCTACAAAGTCATGCCCTTCGGTTTAAAGAACGCGGGGGCAACTTACCAACGCGCTATGACCACTCTTTTTCATGATATGATGCACAAGGAGATCGAGGTGTATGTGGACGATATGATAGCCAAGTCTCAGAGTGAAGAGGAGCATCTAGACCATTTGGTGAAGCTGTTTGAACGACTCAGGAAATATCAGTTGAAATTGAATCCTGCTAAATGTACCTTCGGTGTCAGATCTGGAAAATTGCTTGGTTTCATTGTTAGCCAGCGAGGGATTGAGGTGGACCCTGACAAAGTCCGAGCCATTCAAGATATGCCAGCTCCGCACACCGAGACGCAAGTTAGAGGTTTTCTGGGACGTTTGAATTATATTTCCAGGTTTATCTCCAACATGACCGCTACTTGTGAGCCGATATTCAAGTTACTTTGCAAAGGGCAGACGGTTGAGTGGAACCCCGATTGTCAGAAGGCGTTTGAGAAGATTAAGAGTTATTTGCAAGACCCCCCTATTCTGATTCCTCCCGTACCTGGAAGACCGTTGTTTATGTACCTTACCGTTCTTGAGAAGTCTATGGGTTGTGTGCTTGGACAACATGATGAGACTGGGAAAAAGGAACATGCGATTTATTACCTGAGCAAAAAGTTTACCGATTGTGAAAACAGATACTCACCATTGGAGAAAACTTGTTGTGCATTGGCATGGGCCGCTAGGCGCCTTCGGCAATATATGGTCTGTCATACCACATTGTTGATTTCTAAAATGGATCCGATCAAGTATATTTTTGAAAAACCTGCTCAAACCGGGAGGCTAGCCCGTTGGCACATGTTGTTATCCGAATATGACATCCAGTATGTACCCCAGAAGGCGATTAAGGGTAGTATTTTATCTGATTATCTGGCAGACCAGCCAGTTGAAGATTATGAACCTCTTAAGTTTGATTTTCCTGATGAGGATATTTTGTTGATTAAAAGAGATTGTGAAGAGCCAGATCCGAGCGAAGGTCTAGAACCAGGTCTTTGGTGGAGGATGATGTTTGATGGTTCCTCGAATTTCAATGGGCATGGTATAGGCGCCGTTTTGATGAACCCAAAGGGTGGATTCACTCCATTTACAGCAAGGTTGGACTTTGAGTGTACTAATAACGTCGCAGAATATGAAGCATGTATTCTTGGCCTCGAAGCAGCAATTCACCTCCGAATCAAACTTCTTAAAGTAAGTGGTGACTCAGCTTTGGTTATTTACCAGGTACAAGGCAAATGGGAAACGAAGAATGAGAAGTTAATCCCTTATAAGGACTACATTGTTGAGCTGATCAAGTATTTCGACGAGATAGAGTTCGAGCATGTTCCTAGATCCGAGAATCACGTTGCTGATGCTTTAGCCATGTTAGCATCCATGTGGAAAGTTAAATTCGTTAATGAAGCACCTCTTATCCATATTGAGCGCAAAGTTGAGCCCGCTTATTGTCAGATGGTCGAAGAAGTTGAGGTGGATGAAAAGCCTTGGTTTCATGATATCAAGAACTATCTCGTCAAGCAAGAGTATCCCGATGGTGCTACTGGTCTGGACAAGAAAACATTGAGAAGACTGGCGTCCAAATTCTTTATCAGTAATGGTGTGTTATACAAGAGAAATCACGACATGGTTCTGCTCAGATGTGTTGATAAACGGGAAGCGGACATGTTACTACAGGAAATTCATGAGGGGACCTTCGGAACTCATGCCAATGGTTATGCTATGTCCAAGAAGATGTTAAGGGCTGGATATTATTGGTTAACCATGGAAGCTGACTGCATCCAATACGCTAGAAAATGCCATAAGTGCCAAATTTATGCTGATAAAATGCATGTACCTCCATCACCGTTGAATGTTTTGTCTTCACCATGGCCGTTCTCTATGTGGGGCATTGACATGATTGGGGCAATCGAGCCGAAGGCTTCTAATGGTCATCGTTTTATCCTTGTTGCTATTGATTATTTCACTAAGTGGGTAGAGGCTGCCTCCTACACCAACGTGACCAAGCAAGTGGTTGCCCGCTTCATCAGGAAAGAAATCATCTGCCGTTATGGAATCCCAAGCCGGATAATAACTGACAATGGCACCAATCTGAATAACAAGACTATGAAAGAGTTGTGTGACAATTTCAAGATCACTCATCACAATTCTTCTCCGTACTGTCCTAAAATGAATGGGGCCGTTGAAGCTGCGAATAAGAATATCAAGAAAATCCTGCAAAAGATGGTTGTGACTTACAAAGATTGGCATGAGATGTTACCGTTTGCTTTGCATGGATACAGAACCTCAGTGAGAACTTCGACAGGGGCAACACCTTTCTCATTGGTGTATGGAATGGACGCCGTGCTCCCCATCGAAGTAGAGATACCTTCTTTAAGAGTGTTGATGGAGGCTGAACTTGAGGAAGCTGAGTGGGTGCAAGACAGACTGGATCAGTTGAATCTCATTGACGAGAAGCGCTTGACATCCATGTGCCATGGGAAATTATATCAGAAACGGATGAAAAGAGCGTTTGATAAGAAGATTCGTATCCGTGAGTTCCGTCAAGGAGAGCTCGTACTCAAAAAGATCTTGCCAGTGCATAAAGATATGCGTGGAAAGTGGATGCCCAATTATGAAGGCCCATTTGTTGTAAAGACCGTTTTCTCCGGAGGGTCTCTGATACTTACGACAATGGATGGTGAAGAGCTTGCACACCCCGTGAATTCTGATGCAGTCCGAAAATATTATGCCTAAAAACCCGCTAAGTCGAAAACCTGCAAAAGGCGACTTAGGCAAAAGTAAGGGTTGAAAAAAGAAATAATAATAAAAAGCTCGCTAAGTTGAAAACCCGAAAGGGCGGCTTAGGCAAAAAGGAGCGTCCCGGTGGATTGAAAACCCGAGAGGGCGGTCCAGGCAAAAGTTAGGGACAAAGGCATTTCATTGCATCGGAGGACACTGATCATCGCGAACACACTTTCCGCATGAGAGCCATGTTTCAGTTCTTTCATCCTTGCCCTAAGCAAGATTATGGATTAGTCTTAGTTATTAGTGTCAGTAGGTGTCATTGGATTCAATGTAACCTTTTCCCATGTTGCCAATTTTAAAACATAATCATCTGTGGAGCTATGCCTTCAGCGAGCCGCCACCCTTTAATAAAGGATACCATTTTGTTACTTACATTCCTTGGTGCATTGCTCTTTGTTTTCTATTGTTATGCAAAATGCGTTTATTCTTAAAATTTGAAAATGAAAGGTGCATTGTAGATTTTTCAAAAATTGTTCTTCAAAAAAAAAACAAATTTGAAATATAATAAATTACTTTGACTAGTGGAAATTTCGGAAGGATCTCTTCACTCCTCGAAAATATCATTATTGCAGAAACACTTTCAAATCATTGCTATAACACCGTCCCCAGCGAGACTATAAGCTGACAACCTTTTCTTGGGTAACTCGAAAGTGTCCTTCAGGTTTTCCTCTCCCCATGAGAAGACGTGATACTGTGCACCTAAGCAATTTACTTTCTCCCCAGGGAATTCAGAATTTTGAAACCAGATGTGGTCCTACCATTCCCTCCCATGATTGACGTATTGGTTGTAGAGAACGCAGGGTATCTCCATCGAGATGTTTATTTCATCTCTCGTCCTGTCTCTAGTCAGTTTCGTCAGCATACGCAAGGGCATAAGCATCACATGCCTATTTCATTACGGACTCATTACATATTCATTACATATTCATTACATACTCATTTCATACCATCTTGCATACATGCATATTTACATACATAGACATCAACATACATTCATATTAACATATTCATTAACATACGCGTTAGCATGCACAGGTTCATTGTGTCTCTATCATTGGTCGTTACCGCCGAGTAACTGGGTTCGTCCATTCTCTCCAAATAGAGTGTCAGCCCTAAGCATAAAATGCATATGTGTTTCCAGTTTCCCCACGGAGCTCGATCCTCGTGGATGACGGTTACTTCAGCTATCTTTCCTTGCCAGGATAAGATATCTACCCTTCGAGTTCATTCCCTTGATGGAGTCTTGATTACCAGTTTTCTTTCTAGCTCGATCCTAGATTGAATCTCAGTCTTGTCGGTCGTCGAGCCCAACCGGACGTGCATTTATTTTGCACCATCTAAAAGATTTTCACCATACCATGGCAGATACGCGACTGTTTTCGCCCGAGAGGCTTATCACTGTACCCGGATGTGCATTTATTTTGCAATATCTTTCAACCACAATCCTTCACAGATACACGCCAGTTCATGCCTGGAAAACCTATCAGTACAACACTTTACAGTCCTACATGTTACAGCATCGATATACAACATTTCTCACCTAATAAGCCGATCCTATCTTCGTTATGACTCGCAGCAAATGGCCATCTCCATGGAGCAGTTGGGCTTCCATTTACCTGTCGTCTGGAAGTATGGGGGGTTTTGAACCAAATCGTATTCAGGAGAGCACGATCTTGAAATACGGGGAGGTTTGAGCGGAATCATATTCAGGAGAGCACGATTCTGAAATATGAAGAAGTTCATTTATCCTTTGGTAAAGAAGAAACCAAATCGTATTCAGGAGAGCACGATCTTGAAATACGGGGAGGTTTGAGCCGAATCATATTCAGGAGAGCACGATTCTGAAGTATGAGGAAGTTCAGTTAGCCCTTTTCATATTCAGGAGAGCACGATTCTGAAATATGAAAAATTTCATTTACAAGAAAAAGCCGAATCATATTCAGGAGAGCACGATTTTGAAGTATGAGGAAGTTCAATTAGCCCTTTTCATATTCAGGAGAGCACGATTCTGAAATATGAAAAATTTCATTTACAAGAAAAAGCCGAATCATATTCAGGAGAGCACGATTCTGAAGTATGAGGAAGTTCAGTTAGCCATTTTCATGTTCAGGAGAGCACGATCTTGAAGCATGAAGAAGTTTATTTATCCTTCAGTAAGAGAAGAATCAGAATCGTATTCCAGGCGCCGACCTTAAATGCGAGAAGATTTATTTATCAGATAAGCAGCAGCCTCTTTATTTGAGTGCTTATCCATTTTGGCACATAAGTCCCTTCCAACGATAAGTGACAGTTCTCCCGCGAGAAGCTTATCAGGGCATTTCCCATCAAAGTCCATTTATTTTGGCATGCAGCCGGTTCTTTTTACCCTGTATATTTGCTACGGATTCCCGAAAAGTCCGTTTGATCCTGTCACGAGGGGTAGTTTACAGAAGCTTGGATGTTATTCTTTGCTCAATGCTCCAGCATTCTGTAATCGATCTTGCAATCGTACGTGATCCAGTTTTATTTTAGATTCCCCAGTGGAGGCCGTCTCACAGGTGTCATTTCCATTTGAGAATCTCGTTCCCAAAATGACAATTGGTCGTGTTCGCACCAGTTGACCATCATTTTTAGAATTCCCCAATGTTGTACTGTGTCTCAGCGCGTCGTTTTCCCCAGTGCGTTCTTCTCGTAGCGTCTGTGTCGTCGTATTCGTCATCATTTTCACATTCATCATTCCAGCATACGCATCATATCATATTCATGGCATCATCTGCATTAAGCTGTCCTCGCTTTGTCCAATAGCATTGCATATCGTCGCATGTAAGGGCAAAATTTTCGGTTATCTATATTTAAATCTCTCCACCACGATTCCTCGAGTCTCTGTCACTCAAATCGTCCGGTGTAGCTATTTAAATAGGGGCAACTGTAATACCCCAAATTTTACCCTTATATTTAGTCAGTCATTTCGCATAGCATCTCATATGTACATTCGCTAACCACTAACAAGTTATGGAGGTGTTTGTTTTGCAGATTTGGTTCCAGGGGCATTTTGGTCATTTTACGTGGAAACCGCAAGTTTCGAGACATTATCTCTGAGGCATTTATTTGCCACTTGGGTCAAGGTGCCGGTATGTTTTGTCAGAAATATGATTGGACTCGGGGCCGTGCTTTGTTTGATTTTGAGACATTTTTAAACAGTCTGTTTCCTCTTAATAAGATGAAGTTGGATTGAAAAGGAAGTGGATACTGTTAAGGTTATTTTGAGAAGTGATGTGATCAACGAGATTTTAATTTGAATTTGTTCGGATATAATCATGTGGCGGGATATCATTTATAAAATTAGTCAAGGCAAAGGAGAAGTAAGTTTTAAATATTTTTGAACTTTTGTTCATAAGTATCTATAAGTTACAACTCAAGGGGGAATTTAAATGGTTCTGAATTATTATTTATGGATACTTTGAATTTACAATTGAGAAAGTAAATATGAATATTTGTTGAATTTCATTTCATAAATATTTATAGTTTACAAATGGATAAGTGAATTTGAACTTGGTTTACAAGAGGTTTCATTTACAATAAGTATCTATCCTAAGGAAATTCTAAACATCTAAGTGTCTTCATGATGTCTTTGAGCTTCTCCGCAGAATTTCCAAATTCACCTGCACATCAAAACAGAACAAACAATATAGAAAAATGTTAGAAGTTGTTTTTGACACTCTCAGAACAATGTCATCATCGAGTGCCGGGAGTGGCACAACCGAAGCTGCGTCCTACCCCCCGTTACCGATCCGCGTCGTTGGCGTCAGATCAGGTAATACCTGTTCTTATCGTTACGTGACATCCGAGAGATAGAAGTAATAAAAGAAGTGGGACTGATTCGTTTTGCCGCGATTGGATTTCCGAACTGATACGAGAGTAAGGCAACATAGGCGAATTTGGACCCAGACCCGGATGCCGGCAGGTCTGAGTCATTTTTTTTCCACACCTGAAAATCCGCAAACACATCAATACCAGGTTCAACATTCAGAACTCAAAACCCAAAACAATTCATAAGTTTCCATAGGTAAGGGAAAATACAAACCAAACCATGGCATCAAACTGTATCAATTCTGAACAGGACAGAAAATACAAACCAAACCATGGCGTCAAACTGCATCAATTCTGAACCACATAGGCAAGTTCATGAAAACCAAGTTCAACACAGAACAAGAAAAGTGAAATGAAGCCAAGGCTGCATCAAATTGCGGCAAAATAGTTCAGAACGAAAACCAAGCTGCCCCAAATGAATTCATAAATTCATAAAGGAACTCCAAGTATCAATGAATAACTACAAACAATAATGCTATCGAAGGCATTATGGTAAGGCCAAGCTGCGAAAAATTCGAGCCAAGGGACAAAAGGCATCAAGTCTAACATCTGCAAAAAGAGAATCAAAGCAACAGTTAGTATTTCCAATAACAAAAGGATCACTTCCAAGCCATAACAGTTTGTGGCATTTCCAAACCAAATAAGAAGGTCACATTGGAAAATCGGGAATGCAGGGCCTAGGCTCAGTTAATCAACATCATAGCCCAAATCATCATCACCAATTCAATCAGAGCAACCTGCCAAAACTGCACAGAAGAGCCGAAGTTCATATCAGTTCAGAATGCAAACAGCATGAAGTCATGACACGGATTGTACCAGCAAGGACAAGCAAGCATAAACATCCCAGTTCATGAAATAAACAAAACCATAGCAGTCCATATCAGTCGTCGCGGCTCAGATGAACATCATCGCCCAAACTCGCTATCAGGTAAATGTCTCAAGGCAACAAAAAGCAACATTCGAATTCATAGTTGGACATAATTGCCCAGAATATCAGCCCTGAAACGCAAGAAGCAAATATCATCAGCAAAAGTTCATCACAGGCTAATGATTAAAACAACTCAAATGGAACAAATGATAAACCACAAGCGAAGATCATCAGAGGCAATCGCAGCGTCATCAAAGAGTATCAGTTGTCACGGCTCAGATGAACATCATCGCCGTATGCCTTTCCCGGCGTTTGACTCGACCTAAGCCTCGATACCAGCCCTCTCTGAAAGAAGAAGAGGAAAAGCTAACTGCATCAAAAATTGCCAAATCGAAAACGAGTCAGTTTCAATCAAGCAAATCAGTTCGAGATCAAAAACGAATTAAGTCAGATGTCAAACAGATCAAGTGAAATTCAAAGGCAATTCAATCCACATCTGCAAAAATCCAATCAGCATATCAGAAAATGATCAAACAAAATCGAATCAATTAAGGAGTTCTGGAAATGGAAAGTTTTGAGTCAGTATCAGATTGTATCAGAAATAGATGCTAACAAATCAAATCGAATCATCAAAAATCAACACGAAATCAAATCTCAGCCAAAAATAGCACAAATCCAACACGGATTAAAGGCCCAAAAAGATGAAATAGAAGTTATAAAAAGGGGAAAGGTATCACCTCGTAAGAACCCTAACGGAGATCGCAAACGAACAAACCCTAGGCGTCGTGAACGAACAGCCGTGAACTCAGACGGAGGACCCCTCGTCATCATCGTTCAAACGGACCTCCCAACACACACAGTGTATCAGCCATTAGCGGTCACGAAGGATTCGAAACGGAGCGACCATCAGCGCCGTCGACGGAGAACAACGGACAATCACCCTCCGGCCTCAGCTCACGCCATCATCGGCCGATTTTCACTTTAAACGTAAGCAAGGGGACGTTTTTTCATGTTTTGTTTCAGGAAATAAGAAGACACGGCCGCGAGAGAGAAAGAAGGAGGCGAATGCGAGTAGCCGCGCGAGAGAGAGGTGAAGAAGAAAAGTGAAGAGCCGCCGCGAATGGTCTTTGGGTGTGAAACCCTAAAGACATTTTGACTAACAACTGGGTTGGGTCTGGGGTTTGATCACTCAGCCCAACCCGTTTTCTCTTTTTCTTTTTTGTTTTACCTTTTTATTTTTTATTTATTTAGTTATAGTTTTGTTAAAATTTTAATTAAAATTGCTCCTTTTCAAATGATAAATCAAAAAAAAATTTCTTTTCATAATAAAAAAAAAACCACTCTTTTAAAATAAATAATATAAAGTTTTTTTATAATATAATAAAATAAAATAAAAAACCTTTTCCAAATAAATAATTTAAAAGTCATTTTAAAAATATGTAAGTTAGTTTTAGATTAAGTTTAAAATATGTTAAAAGTTAAACATTACCCTTTCTTTTATAATTTTAACTAAATATCTTTTCTTTAAAGACCATAGAGACCTCCAATACTATATTTTTCTCCTGATTTGTCCAATTACTGTCTAATTTTGCTTATTAACAGTGTTCATCATTTGCAGCTCTTACGGCGTGTTTGGTTTATCTAAATTTCATTACTATATTATAACTGCTTCTCATATGTAACCCCGCGAATCTAATAATCGCGCTTTAAATTTCTGCCTTTAAATTTCTGTTTGCATGACTTTAACTTCTGTTTTATTCCCTGTTTGCAATTCAATTATCTCACACCTTCATCAATATTTCTGTCACATTGCACACACTGCCGAAGGAATTAGGTCTAGCTTTTGACCGCCGTGTCAATAGTCCTCAACTTCAAACCCTTACAACTCTCACAAACCCTAATTTTCACAAATGCCTCGCCGCAGGCAAAATTACAATTTTACCCCTAGCATTAGGTCAAAGAGTCGCCGCACTCATTTTAGGGTTTCCCGCCGTGGAATCCCTAATTTAACCCTAATTACAACTTAACAATTTATAACATAGAGATCTGGAGTTTAAGACTCCATGTAAGCGTGTCCTTAAGATGCGTTTATTCCCCGTGAGACCTTGACCACAGTCAAGAAGTCTCTAACCTCCCTTTTGAGGGGAACTACGATTACTCTGATTCCACTCCCGTAAGGATACGTAGGCACAAGATGCGATGTCTTGCCGAGTAAACTTAGAATTAACCCCTTAGGTCTCTTTTCTCACTTTTAATCCCTTTGTACATATACCTTAAGCAAATAAATAAAGCAAAATAGTAAACATCTGAACAAAAGGTTCCTGTAGAGTACTACAGATGTTTATGGTGCTAATACCTTCCCTAAATTTAACCAACCCCCGAACCCTAGATCTTTCCCCGCATTGTGTTTACGATGCAAAATAGGTTTTCCCTCTTTTGACCTTTTCCTTCGGATAAATCAAAGAGCGGTTGTGAATTGAATTGCGATTCAAACTCATTAATAGTTTGTGATCCTATTTCCACCGCAACAGTAGGTTATGTGGGGCGGCGGATGAGGGTTAGGAATGAGATCAGGATTGAACATGAAACTTGAATTTAACTTGGATTTTGAAATTTGAATCTTCCATTTTATTCTTGAACAAATATCGAAAGTTAATCTCTGAGAATTTTTGCACATTCCACGTGGAATAGCTTAAAATCTTGGATCAATTCTTTGGAAAATAAAATCAAGCGTAACTAAATCTAGAGCCACAAATGTGTTGAAACTCTAAATCAATCCCTTGA
This sequence comes from Lathyrus sativus, assembly GCA_963859935.3. Taxonomy (NCBI): domain Eukaryota; kingdom Viridiplantae; phylum Streptophyta; class Magnoliopsida; order Fabales; family Fabaceae; genus Lathyrus; species Lathyrus sativus. The sequence continues at coordinate 349,759,333 of OZ012739.1, read as the reverse complement.
GAAATAATGATGCATTCTGATTCCATCTTGAAACTGTCCTGGCAAGAACACGAACCACAAATGACTTGTCGTAAAGACTAAATGCCTCCACTTATGATGGCTCTACCATATCACTTCGTCAGCTAGCATGAGCTGGCACCAAAACCCTAACTCTAATCACTTAATAATTTTCAGACAGAAACCATTTGAATTTGCCACTCCCTTCCTCTCACAATGATCCATAACACAAGTGACCTGAAGTGTACTGTCACTGCACCAAAAATAGAATTGAGAATGAACTACCATTGATGGTTATCCACCTTGAAACACATGCCTTTGCCAAAGCCTAATTACTTGACTTGACAACTTTGCCTGATCCTTGATTCAATCTTGTAATAACTGCACTTAAACAACACAGAACAAAAGGTACAAATCTACATGCACAATGGTAGATGATATAAATGCAATGATATGATGCACAGATGATGAAAATGCTATGATATGTACAGCTCGCGAACCAGGGTCAAAATTAGGGTGTAACACCTTGTATATGGAGCTTTCCTAGGTATAGCTGAAAGACAAGATATGATGGCCAGTTAAATATTGAAGGATTAGTGGCACAATCATAAGCACAGGTCATCAAACCTTCATATATGTTAGATTCAACGCAAACTTTTGAATCCCTATATGAAGATGTCCTTTGAAACTGTCTAAAGTTTACTTAGTCGGAACCATCCGTCGAGCCTTTGGTTGAGACTGCTGTCGAAGGAGTTTTAGATCCTCAGCACAGATAAACCAATCTGGGAATGGGGGGGGCAAGTGTCACTCCAAAACCATTAGTAGGCAAGTGAGGGAACTTAGGGGGGAAAAGTTTAAAAGCCACCTCATAACGCTTCTCACGAGGAACGTTGGGAGGAATTTTTAATTTATCCAGTTTTTGTAAAAAAATTCTTTTTAAAGTAACAGCAGCCTCATGAATGGTTCGACTAAGATCATCTAGTCGATAAACAGTTTCAAAGTACTTCTAGAAAGCCTGAATTTCTTGGATGTGAGTAAGCTTACTTTTCTTCGACTTGTCCTGCACAGCAAGGAAAGCCTGGTTAAGTAGTGAAGAAAATGTGGTAACATCAAGAATTATACTCAACATAATGTTTCAACCACCAATGATGGAAAGAGGAAGTGCATAAAAAAGAGGGTTCAAAAAACACGGGCGAAAGAAATCTTGTCTTATTGCTTTGTTCAACAAAGATGTCAGCAATGGTGTCTTCATAAAAACTGGCAGTATGAAGGACAACTAGGCCTTTCTTTTCATACAAGCACCTGGGAAAACTCCGAATCAACCCAAATTGACGAGAGATAAGGTTAGGCTGATACGCAATCAAAGATGCTAAGCCTCTTCCCGCGTCAAGCCTGTTAACAATGAATTTAGGAATTAAAAAGGCTTCCCAGATTGCAACAGATTCATCATCACCATGCTCTTGAGGAGTAGGGAATGGCCTTTTGAACCACACTGGGACAAATTTCCTTGCAGCAAAAGGTGTCATGCCAGGTGTAAACTCATAGCGCTTGGCAAACATCAAGATGTAGCTAGTAAAATCTTCTTTGATGGCTACACCATTATCATTAGGGGTCAGTTGGATCAAACGAGGCCCTTCGATGCTCCTCCCTTCGATCTCAGCAGAAGTTTCGACAACTTGCTCTTTCCTAGGAAGGCTAGTTTCGAAGGTCGCGTTCAGCCACAACTAAAGTAACCACAGAGGACCATTTAAAGACACAGACTCATGGGCCTCTATGTGCTTCAGTCGAGAAGCGGCTTCACTCAGAGTTTCATAAAGGTTCGCTAGAATAAGTTCACTTAGGCAGACACCTTTGTTGTGATGAAGCAGGTTAGCAAGGGGAAGATACTTTTTTGCTACCTGCAAAGATTTGGTACAGAATACATATTTCAACAGCCATATGGCGAGAAATGCTATATGTTCCTCATCAGACATGCTGTCAGTGGTCTGGTCGAAGTGATGGTTGACGAAATGGGTATAGGTAAGTTTGGAGTTGGGGATGTGGATGTAGTCTTCAGCATCAACATTAGGTTGATAAGAAACACCGTCAGGACGAAGGCCGGTAATGGCGGCTACGTCAAAGAGGGTGGGGGAAACCATCTCACATGGTAAGTGGAAAGTATAATGAGTACTATCCGAGAAATACAATGATGCCATCAGCAAGTTCAAACAATATGGAATAGGAGTCTTCGACAACATTAGAAGATCATAAATCCCCACGGGTTTCCAGTGGTCAGCTTTAACTTTTTCTACTTTTGCCATCCAAAGGTCAAAATATTTCAGAGGACTAACGGCTCTCTCTAATCGAGTACCGTCAGCAAGGTAGCCAAGGTTGAAATTTGGCAATGGAGTATTTTCAACAGTATTGGTGAAAGGTGTAGCGAAACCTTTTTGCCCTAATGGCCTTGTTCTCCGGTAAGATGGCAGAAACTCACTCAGTCGTGCGTCAAAAATGTCAACTTGTGCTAGAGGACCAGATATTGCGTAAGGTTTACCTGAAACAATTAGAGGAATCATTACCTGAGAGTAGTAGATACTTTTGGCAGCTTCAGAGGTAGGTTCTGGAACACATTGATGATTCTCCACCAATTGGGGGCCAGCCATGTTTATAAAAGGGGGAATGGTTTATTTGATTTGGGTAACGCATCCCTTCTGGGTCTTCTTCTCTTGAACAGTAGACTGGGAGGATGCCATTGTTGTTGTTAGAAGTGAAATGGGTTTTCTCTCTAAAAAACAAGACGAAGAAAGCTGAAGAAAGATGTAAGAAGCTTAAAAGTTTGGAGAGTGGAAAATTTTCACAACATGGTGAAGGGAAGTATTTATAAACGTTTGAGAGTCCCAAAGGGGCGAAATCCACCGTTGAAGACAATTAGGTAGTGGGACACGTGTCTGCTTAAGAAGAGAGGATGCATGTGGGCAGTTATGGTCAGACTACAAATGTATGTTTTCAAGACAAAGTAATGATAAATACGGCTGAAAAGACGTTTAAGGATTTATCATAATGGCATGATGTCATAAGCGTGGAAGGAAAATAACTGAATAGTTAGGCCACTAAACAAATAGTGGGAAGTTCAATCAAAGCCATGCAAAGTAAAACGCGTCGAAACGGGGGGAAAAACTGACATTCCTACCCAAGACTGGCGAAAGGACAATTTTTTGGGGCAATTTGTTGGCTCTCAATTTTCGACGCTAGTTAAAATCAGAATCAGCTTAAATTAAAATACCAATATTTGAAACATGGGGATATTTTGACACAACAAAGGAAACTCCACGTCGAAGAAAGATGGACAAAAGTTGCTAAAAAATACTAAGTGTTGGAAAACGCTCGACGAAGGCTGTGCTGAAGAAACCGCAAGGATGTTGAAACCATGTTTGGAGGGAATTATCAATTATTCAAAATTCAAATCAAGCCGGGAAGAACGTGGGAGCAGTTGAGATAGCAAAGAAGCGCCAAAAAGAACATGTTGTGAAGCCTCAACTGTCATAGGGTAGTTATTTTATAGCACTATAAATAGGTGTTAATTTTATGTAATAGGGGTGTTCATTCATTTATGTACTAGTCACTCCATACGATTCAAAGTATCTGCGTGTAGAGAAAACGAGTTAGCAAGAATGTACGTGATACAACACCAAATCCTTTTTATCAATGCAATTTACTTGTCATTTTTGATCTTCAGTCGTTACATTTAAACTTCTTTTACAACCTTTCTGCACCTTTACTTTTCAAAGATCCCCTAGTCGAACGTGGAGTTCAGATTAGAGTTATTTTCAAAGTCATTTAACTTTTCAGCACCTTTACTTTTCAAAGGTCCCCTAGTCGAACGTGGAGTTCAGATTAGAGTTATTTTCAAAGCAATTTACTTCCTTGTACGTTTATCTTAAGAAGCCATTTACTTTACAAAGAAGTTATAGTCGAACGTGGAGTTTGATTGTAATTTTTTCGCCCTTTACATTACAACAGTTATTTTCAGAGTCATTTACTTTAAAAAGTCATTTACACTTTTGCATTTACTTCCGACTTTACTTTTAAAGCCTTTACATTATGGCACTTTACATTCTTGCTTTTGTCTTCGATGCATTACTTGCTTTTCTTTACTAAAAGATTTCCCAGTCGAATATGGAGTTCAGCTTAAAGTCTTTTCTTTTACATACTTAGCACATGTTCTAGGATTTAGTATGGTCAATCCTGCAAGTTAGTCAATTTTACCCTAAATTGATAGATCATCGGTTGTTTACCAAAATTCACAGTAAACACCTCCCTCAGAAGTACTGGCATGAATTACTACATCCAGATCCTTGCGTGCCTCCTTCAGCTCAGAAATTATACCATCCTTGGTAGTATACTTGCTCTTGCCAGAAGTTGAAGCAGATGTCATAATAATGTATGGAACATGTGTTCCTTCAAATAGCTTATAATAAAGTGACAAAGCAAACTCCCTTTTGCATACACCATCAGAACTTGATAGAATACCAAGATGCTGAGAGATGATAATTCCACATAGTAGAGAAGGAAAAGCAATAGGCATTTTGACATCACATGTACCTGCGTGTTTCAGGGTTTGTTCAAAATATAAGTACCATAGTCAAAGGTCTTTTTGGTACCAACAACAAAGATGAATTTTCTCAATCCAATAGAAATCATTGAGGTATGATTGGTGGGCACCCAATTGGCTGCTCCAATTCTATGCAGGATAGCTTATTTCACATTCAATCTTCCAGCAGACAGCTTTCCTTTCCTAGGCCACTCCAGTGCTTGATTTGTAGTGATTTCTTTGTCAACCTGATTGTTAGTTACTTCTAGTTTAGGTTGCTCATCCTCACTTCTTCCCAGATACCTGTTCATGGTGGCTGGGGAGAAATTAACACACTTGCTCCTCATAAAAACTTTCCTCAAATACACTTGCTCCTCATAAAAACTTTCCTCAAATCTTTACTTTTCTTATCATCACACTACACGGACAAGTTCACTATAAACTCTTAGACAAGAACATTATAGCAATTGGAAAATCCAGACAAAGTCTTGAAAAGACTAGCAAAATTAATCAACTTCACAATCTCTTTACATTCCAAAGCATCTTTTCTCAACTCCCTTTCTAGAGCAATTCTCCTTTGGTAAACATACTTCCATCTCTTTGCATTTTCAAGAGAATTTAAGGATATATTATTAAGGGGGCTTCAAGCACATTCACAGATGTCTTCTTAATCACAGCCCTGTTAACATGTGAAATGTTTTATACATCCTCTTCAGCATCATAATCTGACTCAGTGTCAGATACAATCTTCATCTTCTTTGAAAAAGTAACCACTTTGTTTCAAGATTTCTTGGGTCTTATAGCAGCAGTCTTCTTAGCATTCTTAGATGGACTCTTCTCAACAGCAACAACTTTTCCTTTCCTTGTCTTCAACCTCTTGGCAACCCCAGAACTAAGACTTTCGATCACTTCATTATCAAAGGGCATACCATCAACATTAATATCTTCTTTAGCAACAACATCCTTGTCTTTATTGGCAGCTTCAGGACCATGATCACTAGCAACAGGATCCTTCACAATAGATGATGCTTCAACATCTGATACAACATCATTCCCAGTATCTTTAAGAATAGAGTCAGCAAGCTCATAGAGGCCTCCACCTGTATCTCTTAGTTTCCTCTGACTTAGATGAGCTAGAGACATGAATAATATTCATATCAGATGGAACATACATAGAACTACAAGTAGGATGAACTTGGGAAAGATGAGTAATCCTAGGCATAACCAGGTTTTTTCCCTTCATTCAACGCCCTATAAATTATTCTTCTAATACTCCTATCAACAGAGAATTGTTCTTCCTCATCTTTCTTGGAGGTAGAATCAAGAGAAGGTTTAAAATCATGACTTAGATATGAATTCTTCAATCCCTTTGCATGTGACGTTCTAGGTTTCTAAAGCTCACCCGTGACACACGAAACAATTGAAAGATGAGTAGCATCAACCAGATCTTAAAAAGAAATTTTAGCCTAAGCTTTTGCAGGAGACCCCTTTGCTTTACCAGAAGCATCTTTGGACGAAGCGAAATTAGGTTGTTGAGACATCTTGAAATTTTTGAGAGTCTAGTGAGAGTGAGTACAATGAGTTCTTTCTCTAAGATGAAATGTGAGGAGTCGTATGAGCAAAGAGAATATGGAGCAATAGCGTGTGGGAAGGATGATTAGGTTACAATGCAATGAGTTCTTTTGACAAGCGAGCCCTATTTGTGCTGAAAATAAGGCAACATGATTAACTTTCCTACACAACATTAATTGATATAACTCCTCAGACAATAAAATCCCAAGTTTAACCCTTAACAATTCAAATTGATTATCATCCAAAGCCTTAGTGAAAATATCAGCTAGTTTCATCTCAGTAGCCCCCTGTTCTAAGGCAACAATCTTATCTTCAACAAGTTCTCTAATGAAGTGATGGAGGATATCAATATATTTAGTCCTGCTATGCTGAATGGGATTTTTGGAGATGTTTATGGCATTCATATTGTCACAATACAAAGTCATGACATCTCGCTTGACATTGTATTCAGTCAACATCTGCTTCATCCAAACTAGCTGAGAACAACTGCTTCTAGCTGTGATGTATTCAGCCTCGGTAGTAGATAAAGATACATAATTTTGCTTCTTACTAAACCAGGATATAAGATTATTCCCTAAGAAGAAGAATCCACCTGATGTGTTTTTCCTATCATCAGCAATTCCTGCCTTCTTTGACAAATAAGGTATTGTCTATTCCCCCTTTCCTATAGCCATTTTCAACCAAGAATTATATCAACCTTTCATACCATGCCCTTGAAGCTTGCTCCAACCCATAAAGAGCTTTCTTTAGTTTGCACACATGATTAGGAAAAGTTGGATCAATAAATCCCTTAGGTTGTTCAACATAGACCTCCTCATTTATATAACCATTCAGGAAGGCACTTTTAACATCCATTTGAAACAATTTAAACTTTAGAATGTAAGTCACTCCTAACAGTAACCTAATGGCCTCAAAGCAAACCACATGGGCAAAGGTTTCATCAAAACCTACTCCTTCGATCTGAGTATATCCTTGAGCAAAAAGTCTTACTATATTTTTAGTGACAACACCTTTTTCATTAGACTTATTCTTGTACATCCTTATAGTTCTAATCACATTGAGTCCCTAAGGCCTAGGGACCAGATCCCACACTTCATTTCTCTTGAATTTCCCTAGCTCAGCTTGCATAACATTAATCCATAATTCATCAGTTAAGGCCTCCTTAACATTCTTGGGCTCAACTTTTGACACAAAACAAGAATTTGTCAAGACTTATCTTGATCTAGTTGTTATCCCCTAATTAGGATCTCCTATAATAAGCTCTTTAGGATGGTCTTTTTGAATTCTGATAGATGGTTCCTTGTTGACTTGATCAGTTGTACATTCAGCACCAGTAGGTTCCACTTCTGAACTTATGTCTGAAGCTTCTTCTAGATCATCATCCATATATGTTTCAACATCTTCAAGAACATCATTTTCCTTCTTCACACTTGTGTCATCCACCACAACATTTATGGATTTCATCATTACTTTAGTTCTGGAGTTAAACATCCTACAAGCTCTGTTGGTGGTAGAGTATCCCAAAAACATTCCCTTATCACTTTTTGAGTCCATCTTTCTCCTCTGTTCACGATCTGCCAAGATATAACACTTACTCCCAAATACATGGAAGTATTTAACAGTAGGTTTTCTCCCTTTCCATATTTCATATAGGGTAGTTGAAGTACCTTTCCTCAAGGTTACTCTGTTATAAATATAACAGGCAGTGTTCATAGCTTCAGCCCAAAAGTGATAGGGTGATTGTTTGGTATGAATCATAACTCTAGCAGACTCCTAGAGAGTTCTATTCATTCTTTCCACAATTCCATTTTGCTGGGGAGTGATGGGAGAAGAGAACTCATGACCTATTCCTTTAGATGAACAAAATTCTCCAAATTTATTATTTTCAAATTCCTTCCCAGAGTCACTTGTGATCCTAATGATATTACTCTCCTTTTCTCTTTGAAGTTTCTGACACAGATTTTGAACACTACAAACACTCCTGACTTTTCTCTGATGAAATTCACCCAAGTGTATCTTAAATAATCATCCACAACCATATAAGCATACTTCTTTCCACTAAGGCTCTCCACCTGCATATGCCCCATCAAATCCATATGAAGGAGTTCTAACACTTTTAAAGTAGTCATATGTTGAAGCTTTTAATGTGACACCTTGGTCTGCTTCCCAATTTGCCACTCACCACAAACTTTTCCTTCTTCAATATTCAGCTTTGGAATCCCTCTAAAAGCTTCCATAGAGATGATCTTTTTCATTCCCTTTAACTGTAGATGTCCAAGATTATGATGCCACACCTTAGCCTAATCTTCTTTAGTTAGCAAACATGTGGAGGAGTAAATGGTATCTTGAGATATCCATGAGTAACAATTGTCCTTAAACCTGACTACTTTCATAAGTACTTCATTCTTCTCATTGATTGCCAAACATTCAGTTTTAGTGAAGTTGACTGATGCTGATTAGATTGGTTGTCTACCCTTTAACAAACAAAACATCATCAAGATTTGGAACCCCTGAGCTGTTCAACTTTCCAACTCCTCAGATCTCACCTTTGGCCTTATCACCAAATGTTACAAAGCTGGTTGAGTGAGGTTTAACATCTACCAATAAGTTCTTCACTCATGTCATATATCTTGAGCAACCACTATCAAAGTATTAGTCTTCTTTGGCTAAGACTCTGAGAGAGGTGTGGGTTATAAGGCTAGTAGTAGTGGCCTTGGGAACCCACTATTTCTTGACAGAAGCATCCACCTAATTAGATACAAGCTGAGGAGCAGGCTTGGGATATCCATAAAGCTTAAAGCAGAAGGGCTTTATGTGACCAAAGCGACCACAATACTGACACTTCCAATGATTGAACTTTCCTCTAGAATGGTTGAATTTTCTTTTGCTTTGATGTTGAGACACTTTCTTTAACATCTTTGGTTTAGGCCTAGAAGGAGTGGGATCTGTCAGAAGTTCCTTGCTTTTATTAAGCACAACTTGATCATAAAACCCAATTTCACTCTTATCTCGAGCTACCTTTCCAACATGAAGAATCTCATCAAGTGTATTAGACCCACTGTTCAACATTCTAATAGACTTTGACATTCTGTCTAGTTTGGATTTTAGAAAGATTACTTCACTTTCCAGCTTAGAGATAGTAGTCAGATTTTCTTCCTTCTCTGCCTTTAGTTGGGCTATAATTCTCTTTTGTTTTTCTCTAGCTGACACACTTCTTCACTTTTGATACATAGCTCTCTGTAGGAACTAGCTAGATCTTCATAAGATACTTCTTCATCACAAGAATCAACATCAGAGTCACATCTACCAGTTAAATTTGTCATGTGCTTGGTAGACTCTTCTTCAGGCTCACATCCAGAATCCTCATTAGACCAAGACACGGATAGCCCCTTCTTTTGCTTCTTGAGATAAGTAGGATATTAAGCTCTAATGTGACCAAACCCTTCACATCCATGACACTTAATTCCTTTGCTTTGAGTGGATTTATCTTCAGCTCTTGTTTTTCTTTCAAAGTCACTGGTCTTGCTGATGTCAGATGAGTTGTTCTTGACATTTGGCCTTGACTTCATGTCCATCCTCTTCATTATCTTTTTGAATTTCCTTCCAAGTAGCACTATAGCATTTGATAATCCTTAATCAGTATCTAGATTACATTCATTCTTTCCATCTTCAGTATTGGACACAAAAGCTATGATTTTATTTTTCTTTTCATATTCGTCACTAATAGCTAATTCAAATGTTTAGAGAGATCCAACAAGTTAATCTACTCTCATCTTACTGATGTCCCGAGCCTCTTTTATAGCAATAAACTTAAATGTCAAATCTTTTAGGAAGAGATCTGAGAATCTTTCTTACCAGTTTTTCTTTAGACATTCTCTCTCCTAAAGCATTGGATGCATTGGCTATTTCAAGAATGTTCATATGGAAGTCATAAATGCTTTCATCATCTTTCATTCTTAAGTTCTCAAACTTTGTAGTGAGCACACCTTATAAGTATCTTCATGAGTAGTTTTTAGTATTTCCCAAGCATCTTTGGCCACCACACAAGCGTTAATCAATCTAAAAATGTTCTTGTCCACACCATTGAAAAGTGCATTTAGAGCTTTAGAATTTCCCAGAGCGAGTTCATCTTCTTCTTTAGTCCATTATTCTTCAGTTTTCAATCCAAAAGTCTTCTTTCCATCTTTGTCCATAACAACGGGATGTTCCCATCCTCTTATGACGACTTTCCATGATTTTCTATCCATAGACTTCAGAAAGGCCACCATGCAAGCTTTCCAATAGTCATAATTTTTTCCATCTAGAATGGGTGATCTATTAAAAAATCCTCCCTCCTTGTCCATCGTACCAGAAAGCATCTTCCCTGGATCTCACCCATATACAGAGCATGATGTTTGCTCTAATACCAATTGAAATTATGGTATCAAATATGAGATGTCGAAGGCGATGTCACGACACTAATATCTGAATTGATACCAACTTAATAATAAGAAATAAATATAATATGAAAACAGTAAACACCACAAGAAATTGTTAACCCAGTTCGGAGCAACTCACCTGCATCTGGGGGCTACAAAGCCAAGAAGGAAATCCACTAAAACATAATTAGTTTAAAGATTCTCAGCAAACAACCTCATGTATACAGTCTTTTCACCTAATGTCTACCAGTTCAATTTCTATCTAAGACTCTCCTAGATATGAGACCCTTCTCACTTTCTCTCACTCACACAACAGTGATAAAGCTAATCCAAAGAATGATGAAGACACACTTCAAGAGAATACTTGATCTTGCTTAAAAGCGTCAATCAATAACAAAACATTTGTGCTTAAAAGCTTAGAGTGAACACTTACAACTCAATAAACTCAATCCAATTCAAGCATCTAAGTGATGAATGAATGGCTCACAAGAACACAATACAACCCTAATTCTTAAGCAATGCACACATAAAACCATAGCTTCACTGGTCTTCAATTAGGATTGACAAGTTTTTATATAGAGAGCAATCTTCATGGGCTTGGGCATTAGTAAAAGCGAATCAAATTTAATTTAAACACATCAAATCACTCTTCAAAACTTCTCACAATTATAGGCACGGAAATAGCAACAAATGATTCCACATTTAGCTCCACTAAATATGCAACAAAATATTTTTGTTTAAAAAAGAAACTCCATCATGATTTTCATCTACAATCTCTAAACAAGAAAGCACAAAGGATTGCCCATAAAACGCAACAAACAAATCACAACTTTCTAAATTGTATGTTGTTTGGTTCTGTAGTAACATGTCAAGACATCAGTCTTAACATCATGAACTGAAACTCTACAACACTTGAAAAATCAACCTGCTAAGGTGTTTGACTCACATGTCAAGACATCTTGCACAACACATAGTTGCAACGTCCTATTTTAGCAAAAAATACAGCCAACACAGAACTTCCAATATATATATATATATATATATATATATATATATATATATATATATATATATATATATATATATATATATATATATATATATATATATATATATATATATATATATATATATATATATATATATAGAGAGAGAGAGAGAGAGAGAGAGAGAGAGAGAGAGAGAGAGATGTGTATATATATATATATATATATATATATATATATATATATATATATATATATATATATATATATATATATATATATATATATATATATATATATATATATATATATATATATATATATATATATATATATATATATATATATATATATATATATATATATATATAGAGAGAGAGAGAGAGAGAGAGAGAGAGAGAGAGAGAGAGAGAGAAAGAGAGATATGTACAATAGAATTTATACTAGTTTGGTGTTTGTCCCCACTTTGTGCCTACTCTAGTCTCCAATGGTTTTCCATTGAAAATTTATTAGTATTCCAAGAACAAAAGCAAATTGATGTATTTGAAGAACACATAAACTCTAACTTCGTCTGTAGGCTTCCACCCAACTCTACCAAAGCAATTTGGGAAAACACTTCTTCTTTTTCCTGTTGGATTGCCAAACTTTAGCAACACCACACAAACAAAATACTGATATGCAACTCAAGAAATTCACAAACATCAGCAAAGAATGAAACTCCTCAACAATAGCTCTCACGTTCTCTAAGATTGAGAAGTAAATAAACATGATAATCTTGCATTATCCCTTATTTACTATTTGAAATTAAAAGAAGGGTTATTTTTTATAATGTTTGTTTCTTATATCCATAATTTGGTTGTATTATTTTTTCGGTGATTTAAGTGTGTTCTAGTTTCTATTATGAGTTAATAGCATTTTTGTCTCTGTCATATAGACGACTTGTGATTTTTTTCCTATAAAAAAAAGTTGTGAAACTCACCTTGCTACATGAAGATTCTAGTATTTTAGATCTTATGAAAAAATGACTCTTCTGTATAATTATTTTTACTATTTTTCAACTTTTTTTAGTCACATTGTTTTTTGTTTTTTGTTTTTTTAACTTTGAAACTTTAAAAAGATGAATAATTCAAAATGCTACACTCAATGGGAGTTGAACTTATGACCTCTCCCACATAGTACAACTCTAAATTTGTTGTTTTGATAAAATTTCTCATTTAAATATATATTACATAATTATGCAATAAATTGAAATTATTTTAATTTAATAAAATAAAATTATTAAATAGCATTTATTTAATAAGAGTTTAGCGATAGTGCAGAGAGACGGTGTAAAACAACATTACACATACAACCAATTAAAGTCCTTAAATTTTTCATATCTTTTGAGTATTTTAAAAATAAAATTGTGATATGGTGGGATACGTCTCTCATAGATTGACAGTGTAAAAATATTTTACACTTTCAGTACATATTCCTTTATCTCTTTAATAAATGAATTCAATTTAATAATTTCAATTTATTAATTTAAATTATTTTAAGTTTATTATTAAATTATTTTTCTCTTTATATATATATATATATATATATATATATATATATATATATATATATATATATATATATATATATATATATATATATATATATATATATATATATATATATATATATATATATATATATATATATATATATATATATATATATATATATATATATATATATATATATATATATATATATATATATATATATATATATATATATATATAAAAGTCTAAAAATTACACATCAATTTAAGTCTAAAAAATTAGTATATAAAAACAATAATAATTATGTAAATTAATAGACTCCTCTCAAAGAACACCAACAAATTCATAGAAAGTTAAAGATATAAATAAAAGACAAGTCTTTTGAATCATAATCATTTTAAAATTACATGAAAATATTATAACAAATTATAAGCTTACCTAATATTATTCAGCTTAGTTATGCGACGATCATACCTTTATTTTTTACTGCCATCAGGTGTTTTTTAGGATAGGTCTTTGCCTGCTCTTGAGGCTCTAAAATCTTCATCTTTGTAAAAGATTCCTAACTTAATTAGTCTTATGTCATCCTTTTTCGTAAATATCTTTGTCTTTTTAGCATGCATGATAAAATTAGTGTTTTTCATGTGAACCATATACCAGCTTGAGCTAGTCATGACTCTGGCCCATGATTATTACATTAATGTGCCAATTTCAAACATGCCTTGATCTAGGTAAAAAAAAGGACCCGATCAATTTTAAAAATAAAAAAACTGTTAAGCTTTTTTAAACTGAACCGTTCAAGATAAATTATAAGAATTTCTTTTTTCATCTTATAAGTTTTTATCACACTGTGCAAAATTTCATTAATGCCCTCAGGTTCCAGAGATATATCTCTAGACGCACTCTTTGCTCACTCAACAAAGACAATCATGAGAGGCACCCTATATGTTGGGTTTAATTTGTTTCAAAGATGCATCTCCAGAAAAAATTCGTAGTTACATTTTTGAAAGAAACAATAAACACATTAAGTAAATAGACTTTCCAAAATGCAATTGATATTCATAACATTAAATGATCATTCCGATCATGATTTCAACAGAAAATAACTATTACATTTCAATATTCCGGTGGACACTTGCACATCTTTAAGATATCTTCGACCGATCTTTGTAGTGTCGCTTCCAACTCGAGCAGAACTTTCTCTTCGAAACTGAAATACTTATCCCACATAGCCCTAACATTCGCTCGAGTCTTGAGCTCAAATTTATTGAACACAATATTCCCTTCGTTTTCATTTGAAGGTGAACGGTACCCGAACTTCACAATCCTTCGTTTGTCTCCGTAAGGTATGAGATAATGGACTTTGTCTAAGATATATTCGAGGGAGGTGAGATCGGTGAGTTTGAACATCCTCTCGAGTGTAGATCTACCGAAGTATGAGACACTTACGACATACCAAAAAATATTTATTTGTGAAATTTGAGACATTTTGTGTTTGTGTAAAATATAACACAAGAGCACCTAAATTTATAGAAGACCTAGTTTAATATTGACCACTCATTGACTATCATATTAATTTCGAATATATATCTCCGGAAACACACCCTATTATCTTGTTCTGGAGATGCATTTCCGAAACTTTCCCAGAACCATTTCAAAACAAAGCAAATAAAATAACATTCGAAGATGTATCTCCAGAAGTTTCCCTGAAACATTTTCAAAACAGAACCATATAACAGACACTAACATTAAGACCAAATATAAACCAAATATGCATAAAGAGCAAATATGAATAAAAAGTGAATATGTAACACTTAATTTATATTAAGATACAAATATATACAATTATTTGTTCGGTTAAACAAGAAATTAAAAGAATTGAAACAAGTGTCGCCGGCTAAATCTATAGGTGAAACCCCATTGGACTTTTGTGTGTTGGATTCTATTTCAATGTTATTCAATCTCTCGAATTCTTGCATCCTTTCCATGAAATGATTCAGTCACGTCTAGGCTTTTGCGGTTGAATGAGCCACCCACTTCAGTGATGTAGGTGGTATGGGGCAACCCGGTATCAAGTAAACTTGAACAAAATGACTTGATTTTGAAAGCCATCTAATACACTTGATACAATCATTTGGATTTTGGTGAGGTTCCGTGCACCGTGGGAAAAAGGTTTCCGAAAAACCGTACCGTGTAAGGTCAATGCACACCCTATCATATGCACATGTAATTAGGTAACAAATATACGGGAAGCTCATCCATTTTGACTCTAGTTTCTAACCGTTCAAGAAAGGAACAAGAGACTCATAAACTACATTGAATTTTTCTTTATTTTCATACAACCTCGTGTACGATTCTGTATGCGTCTTCAACTGTTGGATAAGTTGATGTCAGAAAAGTGCATGACTATCTTTTCCTTTATCGAGTAAAGCCAAAACAACTCGGTAACCGCAATTACCGTCCCCTACAACATCAGCGATCCACTCGATATATTTGTGCATAACAACTAGCATCTCTTTGATGAATGGAATCTTAGGTGGAAGCTGCACCGAAGGTGGTTTGCTAATGCGAACTCCTTTCACAACACTTTTTAGAGATTTTGGAGTCGGTGAGTCGGGAAAAACTTTGTCAACGTGTTCAAAATATGAAGGAGACCATGTAGTCAAGTTGTCATTTGGTGTAGGCTTCAATTTCTTCGGAGCATATTTTGGTTTTACCGGTTGAGAAGACGGTTTCATATTGGTGGTTTTGGGATAGGCAATCTTCCTAATTTGTTCTTTGATGTGTAGTTTCATGATGTCATTGACCTTCAAAAATCTCTCATGGATCACTTCCCATTCGATCAAAATTGAGATATTCGATTTTCCGTCATCCATGCATCCATCACCATCGAACCTAAGTCTCTTCCAATGACAGCAAACCTCATCCATTCTTATTGGTTCGCTAAGTTTCACCATTTTAGAAAGAGTAAAAGCACACGGGAGACCATATGTTTTCACAATAGTGCAAACACACTTTGCGCTACCAGAGCCTACATTATCAGCTCATTAGCTTCGTGAACAATATAGTTCAAACCCACCCGAAAAATATTACCGACCAACTGAGAATATAAAGTGTTATATTTAAATTGGTGCTACAAAACCGTGATGCTCTGACCAAATGTTGTTTGTATCTCATTATGCTTGTTCTGGGTCATGTGGTTCACGGAGTCCCAGTCTCGACATAATCCCCCTTACTATTTTCCAACCAATTTCTCAAAATAGCATGGGCTGACTCAACTTTGTTAGTACTTGTATTTCCAAGGTGTCTAATATTATCAGTCCACGGGAAAACTATCTTCTCCTTCACTTGATCAAGAATGGTGCTTTCAACATATTTCAACAAAGTAGGATACTTTTCACACACTTTCTGAAAATGAATAACGGAATCGACATATAATTCTTTTGTGGAAGAATTTATTATACGATCCCATGCATCCATTATTTTTTCCACAATCACACCCGCCTTCACCAATTTTCCACCTTCGGACTCTATTGGTTCCGTCCCTACCGCGGGTTTTACCCGACTTCTCACATTCTTTGTTATGTGATACTTACAAAGTAATGCATAATAAGAAGGAAATACCTTATAAATCGAGTTCATCAATGCGGTATCAAGGTCGGTAAAGATCGTTTTAGGCTTCTCACCTTGATCCTTCAAAAGTGACTGACACACCTCTAATGTCCAAGTAAATCTGTCCTTTTTTTCACACTCAAGAAATGCAAAACCAAAATAATATGTCTTCTCAGTTAAGATAACACCAACATCTTAAATAATAGAAGTCTATACTTATTGGTCTTGTAGGTTGTGTTAAGTATGAACACCGTTGAAAACTTGTTGAACAACTTTATCGAATCAGGATGAGTCCAAAAAATATCTCTAACCGTAACTCCGTCATCGCACGTTTTGTACCTGTACACGTAACTGTTATCGTCCAACAGTTTCAAGAGTTGTTGCATCTTAGTTATATCCCCCTTAATTGCCTTGTTAGTGAGGTACCAAATGTTATACAGTTTCTTGATATTTTCTATATTTTCGAATTGCTTCCGTTTAAATGTTGCAAGTATATTTTTTGGTTGAACAAGATTCAAGGTCATGCCACTAATACATTCCTTCTCTTTCGGCTTCAGCCGACATACACTAGGATGACTGACTAATTTTAAACACAAATCATGGTTATGCACACCATATATCACATTAAATCTCCAATTTTTGTTTTCCAACATGTAACCACGAACCTTAAATGGATACTCACATTTTCTACTACCCGTGTCGTCTCTTTTAAGTTTTTGGAGAAGAGTTCGATATCTCCTATTTCTTTCGCACAACATTGTCACAAAGGCACATCTTCTATCTGAGTCATTATCAGACCTTCCGATTACCATACCAAATCCAAGTCTAGATGCCTTTATGTGAATCCATTCAAGAATTCTATCACGATTTTCAAACTCTTGCTTGTTATTAAAGTCGCTTCCAACATCTACCGCCTTCACAACAACCCCTTGAACATTCAGAGAAACAACGTTACGAGAAACCAATTAATTTGGAAAATGTCGGGGTGCACCATATCAATTTGAAACAATTAAAAAATAACATAATATTAATTAATCTACTGTTGTAGAAGGGCTGGAAAATGAACATAGACACATTCCAAAAATGCATCTAGAGAAAAGTTAAAACTCAAACACGTTTCGAAGATATATCTCTGGACACTACGTAAGTTTATTCAAAAAAAAAAAAGATGATGATTAATGTGAGGATTGTAAATGATATACAACAATATTTACCTTAAATTCAATCTTATTTTTTTCCATTGATATGTTGAACCAAAATGAAGGAGATTTATAGTGAAAAATGGATTGAAAATGAAGGGTTTTTAGGGTGACGAATTTTGTTGAATATGAAGATGGCAACAATGGGGGACTGATCATGCAGCTGCAAGCTATATCAAATACTTTCGGAGATGCATATTCAAAAATACCACAATTTCAGAGATATATCTCCGGAATAAAAATAGACCAAATGTATGAGGTATATCTCATAATTGCTTTGGTCTCATATATAAAGGGTGCACCCAGAAATATATCTTCAAAACTGAGAGGCATAATTAAAAATCCAAACTGTGCGCTAGAAATTTATAAGATTTAATAAATAAAAAATTCTAAATTATTTATTAATTATTCAAAAAAAAATTATTTAAACTATAATTCAAATTTGTCTTTATTTCTCTATTAGTTTTTTTTAATTATAATTTATTATTATTATTATTATATGTCAATCCTTCAATGATACACATTTCCTACAAATAAATATTTTACACATTTAAATATGTAAATAAAATTTTAAATATGCATTTCTGTTCATCCAAATATACATTATTTACAATTATGGATTTTTAATGTTATCTTTTGGAATTATTGATCAACTTGAAGTACTAAATTCATACTAGGTATAATCTATAGGTAACATATGAAGCAATCAAAACTAATAAATTATGCTTGCTAGTTAATCCAAATATACACTCTATCACACAAATTGCCCCACATTTCAAAGTTAAATTTTATTCAAGACTACACTTCATGAATTCATAAACACATTTTCTTTCTTACCATATTGTTTATCTATTGTGTTTTAATCTTTCATGTCGTGAGAGGTTTGAATTATTCAGTAAAAATTGGTTAGTTTTATTTTTTGTTTTAATCTTTCATGTCATGAAAGATTTGAACTATATGGTAATACTGATTAGTTTTTTTTAAATCTAAAATGCTTAGAAAATATGTTAAAAAGACAATACAATACATTGATGTATTTAATTTTTTAATAATAATTTTAATTTTATGAAGAACTTTTCTACCCCTATATAAAGAACAATATTGTTTAATTGATGTAAGGATAGTTTGAACTTTAAAAAGATATAAATTGATAAAACTATCTCTTAAATATAAATGAAGAAATATGGTTGGAATTCTCAAATTTATTTATATTATGATTATCGTTATTTCTATATTATTGGTGCCATCTAACGGTGGAAGTAAAATATTTTTTAATATTTAAAAAGTTTCTTTATTACTTTGTATATAATATTTTATCAAATATTATCTAAATTTTTATTCTCATTTTTTAATATAGGAATTGCTAAATGTAAAAAAAATACGGATTGTTTACAATATCATGGGTGTCGGCCACCAATGATAGTGAAGTGTGACAATAAACAATGTAGATGTGTTAGCGTGAGCTAATTAATTCGTGATGTGTTCATATGATTCTATATTTGGTGTCGTATTTAAGAGATTATACAAATACGATATTTTTTCATTTCAAGTACTTTGTAGTTAAATTTTATTTTATTTAAATCGAGTTCTTCTCTCTTAGTTTCAAAATATCTCCATAGCTTTCCTTTCAAGCATGTATCATGCTCATTTCAATCTTACCGTCTATTAGAATATACTTGTAATAGTTAAGTTGAACAATAGATTATATTGCTTACAAACCTGTTTTTATTTTTTTATTTTTATATATTCATGTTATAGTATCAATACATTTGTAATTTTTCCCACCATGAATTTATATCATTATTAGATTTTAATTTTTATATTAGTCTCGTATGTATCATTCAATTTAAAAAAAGTATGAGATAGATGAAAATGCAAGATTTGGGAGATAAGAAATTGTTTTAATATTACATATGATTGGATATAAGTGCATCTAAAAAACAACATATTAAACATAATTGTTTGTTAAATTTTTGAGTGATAGTTAAAAAGAATTTTTATAATTTGCACATAATTAATGACCTAGAATATAAATATACATAATAAATATAATACAACCTAAGAGTAAATTAATGATCTTTGAATATGTACTAACATACACACCATTTCCAAAACCACTAGATGACCTCCAAAAGAATATCATTAAGTTAGCTTCACATATAGATTAGAATATGTTTGACATGTGACGTCACACTTAAGAGGGGATGAATGATGGGTTTAAGAAAATCTATAGTTTAAAAATCTTAAGTTATCATTTTTAAAATTTAAAAATATTTTGATAAAAAAAGTTTTAGAAATTAGAAATATGTGGAAAATATAGAGTTAGGGGTAAGAGAAATGATATCAGAGATATAAATAGGTTTAATCAAGAAGACGTATTCATGTCTTTAATATTTGATCTTGAGAGTATCCAGTAATACTTAAGAGTTTTTAGTAGGTTAAACTTTAAAACCCCCTTATACAAGAAAAAAAATGAAGTTTCAGGCTAACTTTCAACCAAACAATTAACGATGGAGATAAGTGGTTAGTCTTCCTTCCAAACAGCAAACTGAAGAGGTTAGTATTCCTTCCAAACAATGAACTTGAAGCGATTATTCCCAAAGCTAAATCGTGATTTTATACGGGCTTATCTCGACGCAATATGAGTTTTAAATCTAACTGAACCAGGGTTTTGACCAGGCTGGCCATGAACCAAGATGAGATTTTCAATCAGACTTATCTCGAACCAAAGTGAGCTTTTAACCATGCTTAACTCAGAAACCGAGTTGAGATTTTGAATCGGGTTGATCTCAAGCCAAAGTAAGCTTTTAACACTCGTTGAGCTTATGAACCGAAACAATGACTTAGAAACTAAATCTCTAAACCAAAGCTTTTAAAGAGTTTAACTTTGAACCTAAACAAATACTCCCTTAAGGATACATTTTTCAACCAGGAGAAAAAACAATCCTTGGTGAAATTACAATAATACCCTTCTTAAAATAGAAAATTCCTTACCAAAGCAAAAGACTTTCTTGAAGTGCAACGGCTAAAACTAATGTGAGAGAAAATAGAAAATTGCTTAGAGATAGAGAGTGAGGAATGAGATAGAATGCTAGAGGTTTTCACAAAAAAGGAAATATCCAGGGGCCTAAATTAATGAGCCAGTGGATTGACTTCTTGTCTAAATTGATTCGGAGCCTAAAAATAAACAATTATAAACTTAGAATGCATGTACCTTAGGAAAAGGCTTTCATTCACAGTTACTAGTAAGGTTCTAGGGTTTTCTTATACCTATAACCTTATGCTTCAACTAATTGTATAAGGGAAAAATGTTAAAGTGTCCTTTCAAGTACAATCTACAAGCTCTCGGTTTCCTTCCATCTTTGATTAGGTTTCCTTGTATGACAGGTCCATGTAAGGTTCCATAGTGTTATAACTTGTAAGCAAAAAAAAATTCACTGATCAATTATATGAAATTAGAACATCAACACTTACTTGTTGTAGACATCATTTGGGAATAAGTCACCTTGATTCAGAATCCTAAAAAGATGAGTGATCAGATCTTCCTCTGCATCTCACAATCATGTTCACAACTTTCAATGAGGCAAGTTGTGGAGCTGTCGGTTCTCTTTATGAATTTTTGTTATTACAGAGAGGACCTAGCCATATAATATATATATATATATATATATATATATATATATATATATATATATATATATATATATATATATATATATATATATATATATATATATATATATATATTTATAACCCTAGTCCCTACCCATTATGGGTCAAGGGTTAAAGCTCACACCGTTATCCACACCAATCAGGTTTCAGTTACTCTACTTTTAATTAAAAATATCACTTAACCAATAAAGGAGCTTATTTATGAACCCCCATCAGAATAACTATTAAGCAGTTTTTCACAAACTAAAATAACAATTGTGTGATTTTAATTTTTAAAAAAACATTTTGAAAATGACTCTCGGGTTAATGTCTAATTTCTTAAAACACAGTCGCATTTAAGAAATGCATGATTCCAGATGCAGTATCTGAATATGACTTCATCCAACAAAAGTCAAGCAGTATTGAATCATATTGATTATTATATCCTTTATTGACTTACAACCTTCTGTGGTTACAAATACTACGGACTCCTTCAACTAGTCATCAGTGTGGAGTGTGCCAAGAAAATAACATGCCAATGTGATCCAACAACAACTGTTATTTTATTTTTCAGTCCTTAACAATTTCTCTCAAATGAATTAAAACCAAAAAAATTGAATAGTTTTACAAACCATCACTACTACAAAAAGCGCTTTTTACCTCATACGCAAAATGCATAATAACACGGTTAAAGAAGCGAGGTAACAAAGGGTGATATGAAAACTCGCCAGTTATCACCTCAGCGGAATTAAAATCGAGAGGTAAACTTATTTGGACATGGGTTCGAGCCCCATCAGCTACACTTTTATTATTTTCAAAAATAGCTTACCATACCTTTCGTTTTACAAATAAAATCAAGGGGTAAGATTATTTATTTATTTTTTTAAAAAGAAAATTGATATATGATTTACCCAGAATATTACATTATTTACCCATAATATTACATTGTTTATCCTAAATATTACATTGTTTATACAAAACATTAAAATAAAAATCAAATTCCCTATAGATCTAGATAAAAATCAAATTCTCTAGGTGGGTGAAGATCAAATGTTGGTGCAAATATATTCTCCAAGGTTTTGCATGAATTTGATTATGAAGTAAAACAAAATAAGAGTTAGATAAATAAAATCAATATTCAAAAATATGATTTTATGCTCAAATAAATATTTAATGAAACTGTTATGAATCGGATACCTTTAAACAAAGTATAAACGGTTTCTTAATGATCAAGAAACACACAAGGATTAAGGTTAATAAAGAAGAAAACAACAAGGATTGGTTATTAAACTGCTATTCTTTCCTTTCTCTTAGAACAAGATTACAAGTATACAAGAATAACAAAATAATCTCTCTCTCTTGAAATTAGGATTTTATCTTCCTATTTTTCCTTATATCAAGATTGAGAAATTAGCATCCTAATTATAAGAAAAATAGCACACTAAACTAATGGGATTTTTAACAATTACCCATTACAAGCTAACTTAGGGTACAAGCTAACTTAAACAATTGGGCTTACAAGTAAGACTCAATTCAACATGCTAACAACCCTAGCAGTATTGACTAATGCATGTTAGAACAAACTTCGACTATAACACGTATTACTCGCGAACAGACTTCGACCACACTAGAGTTCGATCCAACATCTCACAAATCTCCACCATCTAACTCTATAACATCAAGAAACTAGCTTTCTTCATGAAGCTTTATTAACTGCATACAGTGGAAAAACTTGCAACTGGGCAACGTCTTAGTGATTATATCAGCAACATTATGATCTGTCGAAACCTTCAACACTTGGACTTCTCCATGCTCGATTACCCCTTTGACGAAATACAGTCTCACATCAATGTGTTTGGTTTGCTCATGATAGGTTGAAATCTTCGACAGGGGTATTGCACTTTGACTATCACATTTATAAGCGATAACTCGACCTTGAAGTTTTAGCTCCTTTGCAAAACCTTCAAGCCACAATACTTCCTTCAGTGGTTGATAAGGCAACGACCTTCTGAAGTGTTGCTTTCCAACTGATTATTGTCCCAAAGATAGTGAACACATATCTAGAGATAGTTTTTTTTGAAATCCATACAACCTGCATAATCAAAGTCGACATATTCTTCGATTGCTGCTTTATTATCTTCACCCAAGGCTCCACCATAAATTAGGACTCTATTTAGAAACCTATTTATGTACCTTAAAATCCACTTCAATGCTTTCCAGTGAGCCTTTCCAGGATTCGTCATGTACCTGCTTACAAGACTTACTACATATGCTATGTCGGGTCTAGTACAGACCATAAAATACATCAAAGAACCTACTATGTTCACATATGGAATGCTATTCATATAAGTTCTTTCAACATCAGTGTTGGGACACTGATCTATACTCAGCTTGAATTGAGGGTTTGTCGAAGTCACAACAGGCTTTGAATTCGACATACCAAACTTTTCGAGAACTTTCTGTAGGTATGCCTCTTGAGATAAGCATAATTTCAACTGCTCTCTATCTCTCCGGATGTCAATCCCAAGAATATTGATGTTATAAGAAAAGATTAATAACAAGCTCATTACGTGTTTAATTTACTATATATATATATATATATATATATATATATATATATATATATATATATATATATATATATATATATATATATATATATATATATATATATATATATATATATATATATATATATATATATATATATATATATATATATATATATATATATATATATATATATATATATATATATATATATTATATCAAAATTACATAAGGAAAGACTAATATTGTTATATATTAATAAATAGTATTATTTTAGTATTATTTTATCACTACCAATTCAACACTCTTATAGACTATTATTGTTATTATAATACTAAAGTAATACTATTTATTAATATATAACAATATTAGTCTTTCCTTATGTAGTTTTGATATAATAATACTAATATATATATATATATATATATATATATATATATATATATATATATATATATATATATATATATATATATATATATATATATATATATATTAAATAAATAAATTAAGCACGTGATGAGCTTGTTATTAATCTTTTCTTATAACATTAATATACTATGCACCCTCAATATAAATCGTCGACTCTGCCACAGTAACAATACATTATGATCACATATTACGACATTGGGTACGGCAATTTAAAGCAATTAAAGAAATGTGGGAATTGAGAATTAGAAGCAATCACAATAATTCATCATATAATTATATAACATTAATTATATAAAAATTAATCCTCTTTTTCAGTTGACATATTATAACTTGGATTGAACTTTAGTATGGTCGAAGGGTAGCTTATGGTTCAACAGGAATTAAACATGAGGTCGAAGTCTGTTCGCATGCTGTTGTCGAAGATAATGTGTGTTGTAGTGGAAGTTTGTTATAACATGCATTAATCAATATTGATAGGTTTGTTAGCATGTTGAATTGAGTCTTGCTTGTAAACTCAATTGTTTAAGTTAGCTTGTACCTAAGTTAGTTTGTAATGGGTAATTGTTAAAAAGCCCATTAGGTTAGTGTGCTATTTTTCTTATAAATAGGATGCTAGTTTCTCAATCTTGGCATAAGAAAAAATAGGAAGATAAAATCCTAATTTCAAGAGAGAGAGGTTATTTTGATATTCTTGTATACTTGTAATCTTATTCTAAGAGAAAGGAAAGAATAACAGATTAATAACCAATCTTTGTTGTTCCTTATTCTTTTACCTTGTCTTCTTTGTTAGCCTTAACCCTTGTGTGTTTCTTGATCATTAAGAAACCATTTATACTTTGTTTAAAGACATCCAATTCACAACAGATTGATGCGGTGAGCATGGAGAAGATGCCTTCAACAACGTATGAGATTGAAAAGTTCACCGGAGTGAACGACTTCGGTCTGTGACACTTGAAGATGAAAGCTCTACTGGTTCAGCAGGGTTGTTTGGAAGCGTTGAAGGGTGAGGCAGCCATGGACGATGCGTTAACAGGAAAAGAAAACACAAACATGATCGAGAAAGCCCACAGCGTAATATTGTTGAGCCTTGGTGATAAGGTTCTTCTACAGATAGAAAAGGAGACTACAACATCGAGTTTATGGGTGAAACTTGAAAGTTTGTACATGACCAAATCTCTGGTGAATCGACTCTTCCTGAAGCAAGCTTTGTATTCATTCAAGATGGGTGAAGACAAAGTGTTGGCTGAGCAGTTGGATATGTTCAACAAGCTGATTCTTGATCTTGAAAATATTGATGTGAAGATCGATGATGAAGATCAAGCACTGTTGTTGTTGTATGCTTTGCCCAAAACACATGCTCACTTCAAAGAAACTCTCTTGAATGGAAAGGTGTCCCTGACCTTTGAAGAAGTTCAATCATCCTTGTATTCTAAGGACTTGAATGAACGAAAAGAGTATAAATGTAGGCGGAGGTTTGGCCCTTAAGGGAAAATTATTGCGAAAGGATCGTAAGTTCAACAAGAAGAAAGGTAAAAGTCAACAAAAATCTTATAGTGGCGAAACATCTGGTATTCGATGTTATCACTGTAAGAAGGATGGTCACACAAGAAAGGTGTGCCCTGAATGCCCGAAAGATCGTGGAGGTAATGGCAACGCAGCCATTGTTCAAGATGACTTCGACTCATTTGATATTCTTGTGGTTTCAAATGGCGACTCGAGATAAGAGTGGATTATGGATTCAGGTTGCACTTGGTACATGACTCCAAACAGAGAATTGTTCGAGGAGCTATGTGATCAAGATGGCGGATCTGTGCTGCTGGGAAACAATAAATCTTGCAAAATTGCAGGTATTAGATCTATGAGATTCAAGCTCCATGATGAGTCAATAAGGTTATTGAATGAAGTCAGGTATGTACCTAACTTGAAGAGAAATTTGATTTCTCTTGGTAAATTTGACAGAAAGGGATACATTTTTCAAGGAGAGAAAATTATCCTGAGAGTCATGAAGGGATCGAAGGAAGTCTTGAGAGACGTGAAGAAAAAAGGCTTATATACCCTTGAGGCTGAGGTTGTAAGTGGTTCGATAAATGTTGCATCCACGAAACCTGTGTCAAAGACAAAATTATGGCGCATGAGATTGGGCCATGTCAGCGAAAGAGGCCTGGTCGAATTGGGGAAGCAGAACCTGCTAGGAGGTGACAAAGTAAAAAATTTGGAGTTTTGTGAATCTTGTGTATTTGGTAAATCCTGTAGGGAAAAGTTTAATAAAGGCAAGCTAAGAACACATGGATCCCTGGATTACATTCATGATGATCTTTGGGGGCCTACAAGGAATCCTTCACACTCAGGAGCAAGGTATTTTCTATCCATCGTTAATGACTATTCCAGAAAGCTATGGGTATTCATTCAGAAGACGAAGGATGAAACTTTTGAGAATTCCAAAAGTTGGAAGATTCTGGTCAAAACTCAAACTGGCAGAAAGGTTAAAAGGCTGAGAACCGACAATGGCCTTGAATTCTGCAACAAAGCGTTCGACAATTACTGTGTTGAGTCTGGGATTACAAGGCATAAGACTATATCAGGTACTCCTCAACACAATGGCTTAGCTGAGAGATTTAATTGAACAATCCTTGAAAGCGTTAGATGCATGTTGGTTAGTGCTGGATTGAAGAAGATGTTTTGGGCGGAAGCTATTTCGACAACAGTTTACCTGATAAATAGATGTCCCTCGACTGCCTTGTGTTGTACCCCAAAATTTGCCCAACCTTTTCTTTACTTGGTTTATGTTTCATTTCATTGTTCTAGCATATTGCATTGCGTAGCATTTTGCATTTTACAGGGGATGAAGGGATGCGTGTATAACAAGGGGAATTTTCCAAGGGTTCTAAGCCTACTCAAGAGGTTGTGTTCAAGTCAACAGGGGGGTTATCATCATCAGAGACAAGTCAAAGCCCTTTGGATAGGCAGATAAGTGTATGTGGTTCACCTCCTGTCTAGGAGGTCATTTGAAGGTCATTTGAGGATCACAAGCCCATGGTGATGGAGGGAGATTATCATTTAAGCTCTTGGGAGGTCTTGTGGGTCATTGTGGAGTTCATTCAAGTTTTTATACCAAGTGTGAAGAGCTACAGTTGAAGATGGTGCAATTAGGGTTTTCATTTGGTCAACCCTAAGTCAGCTGTGAAATTGAAGGAGATTAAGACACAATTACAAGTCTTTGTCATCATGGAATGTTGTGTTAAGATACATGGGATATCATTTCAAGATCAATTCATCAAGAATCAACAGTGTGAGGAGTCACTGAATTAGGGTTCTCAGTGTAAAATCCCCTGTTCAGTGCCTAACTTCAAGACCACCTATCTCAAGATACAAGTCTCATCTCATCTTGACCCCAACATGAAACTTGTAGAGCATATTATTAGCTTTCTTTTGAGTACTAGAAGTCATTCATCTGATTTCTAGAACTCAAGTTATGATGTAGACAAGTTACAGGTCCTCAGATGAATGTGATTTTGGTCAACAAAAGTCAACCAACTTCCAAGCCATTTTTGACCTAGAAGAATTTGTTTTCTCCTCAACTTTTGATGAACATGAAAGTTGTTCCTCATGATCTTATCTTTCCAAAGAGTACTAGAAGTCCTTCATCTGATTTGTAGAACTCAAGTTATGAGGCTTGCAAGGTAGGGGTATTTTGGGAAAGCAGGATTACAGGTCATTTTCATTATAGGTCCATTTCACCACTTTGCACACTTCAAATGGAAATCTTTCCAATTTCAAACTTGCTCCAAATGGGGTCATTTGCTCAACTAAACATCAAGGCATCAAAGGTTTGGCTTGGATTGAAGAATCCCTAATGAAATTTCCATGAAAAAGGCTTTAAAAAGGGAAAATCAAATTAAAATCATTTGGAATCATTTTGTACCAACCTTGTGCATTTTTTGAGTGCCAAACACATTTCAAACACAATGCCAACTTTGGATTTGAGATTTGAGTTCATCTTGGTGGCTATTTTCAAGCTTTCTTCAAGATTAAGTAACATATCCAAACCTTGCCATAAGATCAAATCAAGGAACCATTCTCACCCCTTTGATCAACCTACCTCAAATGCAAGCTAGCTGAGCCATTTTTACAGCTGATCAAGGTCATTTTCATGCACTATTGAAATGGCCATAAGGTGAAAAAGTGAAAATCCGATTGGGCTTAAAGAGAAAAGAATTAGGCTTTATTCCAATCAGAATCCATCATATTTAATCTCAGGATTGTTCACAATGCTTCAAAATTGGTTTTGGTGAGAGATTGAGTGAGAACACATTGAGAGAAAGTGGTGAAAAATTCAAAATCGTTTTTCAACTTTCACTGAGTTTCAATCCAAATAAAACATTTCAAAACATTCCTTGAGGTCCATTGAACGTTTCTGGGTGATTTTCATTAAGCTTTACTAACAAACTGAGCTCTGTGGAAGCTTGATTTTAGGTTTCTTTTCTTTCAAAATATCTCACTGTTTATGCATTGATATCACGCCATTTTCATATATTTGCAAACCTCTTGATGTGTAGTTGGTTTCTGGATTGATTTCATGGTTGTTTGTTAACTTTTTTCATTTGAGCTTGTTTCTATTTTTTTTTTCGTTTTGCTTTATTTAAGCCTGATCAATGAAAATGGCTAGTGAATTCATGATCCACGTAACCTGGAGATCATTTTTGGCTTTTATTTTGCTTGTTTTGATCAAGTTTTGAAGCATCTGGGATTTTGGACGTGACTGGTTTGTGTTGCTTCGCCGGAGAAGACGACCGGAACAGTGGTTCCGGCCGTCTGGTTCTCCCTCCATTTTTAAATCCAGCCAGGGCCACGTGTATCATTTCTGTCTCTTAGATGCGTTTACTTTTCACTTGCACGGTTCTGATTAAGACCTATGGTGTTCTCACTTTGACCACGCACACCAGATCCAGCTTAAATTTCATTAAATGACTTGGCATGTTGTGAGCCCTATGATCTGATTACTCATTGATCCAAAGGCCATTATTGCTTTCCACCGTGGACCTCTGTTGACTCACCACACCCAACACACGCTTGTGTTTGTTATTTATTTCTGATGGGTTGGGCTTGCTAATGGCACCCCCCTTAAACTGGCTCATTGTGCTTTCAACGTTTCTGGGCTGCTTTCTGCACCCCCAGCCCTTTGTTATTTTTATTTTATTTTCTTTTTGTTTTTATTTTATTTTTGTTTAGATTTAAATTATTTTAAAATACTTCCAAGAGTGATAAAATTCCAAAAAAATATGTTTTGGACTCCTTGAGATGTCTTTTATTTTATGAAATTTTTATTTTATTTTTTCTAATTATTTTTCAATTAAAAATGGAATTTAACATTGGAAGTGTTTTATTTAACTTAAATCTTGACATGTTTTGGTTTTTATTTTGTTTCTCTCATTTCCTTTTGATCCAATGAATAAAATTCAATCCTCATATCAATGATGAGTTGATGAATTTTTGAGGACCATTTTGTCCCTGTTGGTTGACTTTTGAGTTGACTTTTGATGCCCTTCATTTGACCCTAAACAATCCTCCTTCACAATGGAGCACCCTTGTGAATCAATTTCTAGGGTGATGTTGTGAAGTGATTTTGATTGTAACCTTTTGGCCTCTGGTTTCCAATATATATATGAGCTTCTTGCATTTTATTTGATAATTTTTGAATCATTTGCCTATTTTTAGAGTAACTTGCAAGTCAAGTTACCCAAAGGGAGGTTCATACATACATCTTGACCTAGTTTGACTTGGATATGACATTTTTGGATCCTTTGAGCTCTCAATGCCTATTGATTCATGTTTTTAACATGTTAAGGATGATGTTTGATCATGTTTAGGTCATTATATTGTGTTTTTCTTGTTCATTTGGTTGTGTACTTTTGAGTCTCCAATTAGGGTTTCTTTGTGAAACATACTTGCTTTCCTTTGGGAATTTGCTTGCATTCCCTTGTGGCTTACTTGCCTTTTCTTTTGAGAACTTTTATTTCATTTACCTTGTTGTCCAATGACTTTTTAAATCTCAATTGAGGTAGCTTGGTCCCTCCTTTGGAGGTACTTGAAGCATGCCTAAAATGATGAATCCATGAGGACTTCTTTGTACTTTCTTGTGCACCTTTCTTGTGATGCTTATGGTTGAGTGCACATTATGAGTTCCTTTTTGTCCTCATATAGCCTCCCATCCTCACTTTGTTTTAGGTCTTCTTTGCTTTTCCTTTGTGTTTGAGTTTTGGCATTGTGGTTGATGTTTGAATGGCTTAGGCCATTTCATCCCACTTTAGTGCTCTTGTGTGTTTCTTTTGATGCATTTCTTGTTCCTTTCATCTCTTGCATTTGTCATATTGTTGCTTGAGGTTGAGATGAGCTTGTGGAGGCTACTTACCCACACCAATTTCCTCCCTCATTTGCATTCCATGTTTGCATTCTTGTATGTTTATTTTGTTTCCTGTTGTTCCTCTGTTGTTTCTTTCCCTTAGGACCTCTAATCTCTCTTGTTCAAGGGAGATTATGATAGACTTTAGGATCTTAACCATGTATGATAACATTAGGTAGAATTCCCTTATCTGAATCTTAGGAACACCATTGCATGATAACTTTAGGTTTGGATTTAGTCCCCCTTTAGTGTCCTTTCTCTTATCATCTCAAAAACAAGCATAAAACACCTAATAAATGTTAACGATTATTGTGCATTATGAGCCTTAAGAACTTGGGAAATGGTTGTTGAGGAGTTTCTCTTCAATAGCTTGGATGTTTAGTATAGCACCCTTTGGGTGATATGCGATGCATTCACTCCTAAGTCACAGTCTCTAGTGCAATATGAATTGCAAACCATTCAAAAAAACACTTCTTTTCTAAAAACACAAAAAACAAATCATTCAAACCCTTTTTTCCCTTTGGGGCCTTTAATCCTGGAAAACCATTTTCATAAGCACGAGTGTCGTTAAGTTTTAGTTCTACCGCAAACGGTAACGCCTAAGTCTCCAATGGTCGAGCTGCATACACCAAACTGCTAGAATTGATTGTTAACCCTACTCGGGTAAAACAGTTGAACAAACTTGTGTTCCCTTTTGGCCCGAACTACGTTTGCTATGATCTTTCATACCAGATGAAAGTACGTAGGAACAAGACATGATGTCTTGGTGAGCAACCTTCCCCCTTTCACCCGTAGTTAGCCGAACTACGTTGACTCTGATTTCTCACTTCAGATGAGATACGTAGGCACAAAGCGCTGTTGCTTTGCCGAGTCACTTTCTTTTTCTTTTGTCCTTGAGCCTTTAGCTAAATAGTGTTAAAATCACCATTTTAGATAGACAACAAGCGTGGATCTCGTCGAGTACGGAGGACGTGAAGGGTGTTAATACCTTCCCCTTGCGTAACCGACTCCCGAACCCGAGATTTGGTTGCGATGACCAATCTTATCCCTCTTTTCGTTAGGTTTTCTCTGAGTGTTTCCTTTCCCTCTCTTGGGATAAATAACACACGGTGGCGACTCTTCTGTCATTGTCGGCCTCGATTTTTGCAGTAGCGACACCTTGGGAATGAAGACACCTGAAGAAGTTTGGTCGGGACATCCACTTAGTCTTGAAAGACTGAGAGTATTTGGTTGTGTGACCTATGCTCACATTAGGCAACACAAGGTCGGACCTAGAGCTCTGAAATGCATGTTCATGGGATACCCTGAAGGAGTCAAAGCTTACAAGATATGGTGCCTAGAGCCAGGTCACAGGAGGTGTATCACCAGTCGAGATGTAGTTTTCAATGAAGCAGAGATGACTTTAAAGAAAACTAATGATACAAATGAAGAACTGGAACAGGGAGAGATTCCTGTTGAGGTGGAGCATGTTGATGTTGAATTATGTAACCTAGATGACGTCAAAGAAGACGCAGAAGATGTTGTTGAAGATGAGGAGACTGATAATGACTACCTGCTAGCAAGAGACAGGTCGAGGAGAGTCATCAAGCCACCTCAGAGACTTGGGTATGCAGATCTTATAGCATATGCCTTAATCTCTGCTAGTGAGGTTCTAGATGATGAACCTAGAGACTATAAGGAAGTTATGAGGAGTCGAAAGAAGACTGAATGGCTAAAGGCCATGGATGATGAGATGAAATATCTTCATGATAACAACACCTGGGAACTGATCAAGAAACCTGCTGGAGTCAGGTTAGTCAGCTATAAATGGATTTTCAAAGTTATGGAAGGAATCGAAGGAGTGACATCGAACAGATACAAGGCAAGATTGGTTGCTAGGGGGTTCACTCAGAAAGAAGGTATCGACATCAATGATGTGTTCTTTCCTATAGTGAAGCACATATCGATTCGAATGTTGCTTGCCACAGTGGCATAGTTCGACCTTGAACTGGAACATATGGATGTGAAGACTGCGTTCTTGTATGGTGACTTAGATGAAACAATCCTAATGAGGAAACCTGAAGGGTATGTCGGGAAAGGGAAGGAAGATTATGTGCGCAAGCTGAATATATCCTTATATGGACTGAAACAATCTCCTCGATAGTGGAATAGGAGATTCGACAAGTTCATGGCTCGCATAAGTTTCATCAGAAGTCGGTTCGACCGTTGTGTTTACTTCAGATTTCGACCGGGTAATTCATTTGTTATTTTGTTGCTATATGTGGATGATATTCTAATAGCAAGCAACAATGTCGAAGATGTAATGAGGGTGAAGGTTGAACTTAATAAGGAGTTCGACATGAAGGATTTGGGAGTAGCGTCCAGGATTCATGGGATTGACATCTGAAGAGATAGAAAGCAGATGCAATTATGGTTATATCAAGAGGCATACCTATGGATAATCCTCGAAAAGTATGGTATGCCGAATTCAAAGCCTGTTGTGACTCCGACAAACCCTCAATTCAAGCTGAGTATAGATCAGTGTCCCAACACTGATGTTGAAAGAACTTATATGAATAGCATTCCATATGTGAACATAGTAGGTTCTTTGATGTATGTTATGGTCTGTACTAGACCCGACATAACATATGTAGTAAGTCTTGTAAGCAGGTACATGGAGAATCCTGGAAAGGCTCACTGGAAAACATTGAAGTGGATTTTAAGGTACATAAATAGGTCTTTAAATAGAGTCCTAATTTATGGTGGAGCCTTGGGTGAAGATAATAAAGCAGCAATCGAAGGATATGTCGACTCTGATTATGCAGGTTGTATGAATTTCAAAAAATCTATCTCTAGATATGTGTTCACTATGTTTGGGACAACAATCAGTCGGAAAGCAACACTTTAGAAGGTCGTTGCCTCATCAACTACTGAAGCGGAATATATTGCACTAACTGAAGTTGTGAAGGAAGCATTGTGGCTTGAAGGTTTTGCAAAGGAGATAAAACTTCAAGGTCGAGTTATAACTGTTAAATGTCATAGTAAAAGTGCAATACACCTGTCAAAAAATTCAGCCTATCATGAGCGAATCAAGCACATTGATGTGAGGCTGCATTTCGTCAGAGAGGTAATCGAGCGTGGAGAAGTCCAAGTGCTGAAGGTTTCAAAAGATCATAATATTATTGATATGATCACCAAGAAGTTGTCCAGTTGCAAGTTTTCCCACTGTACGCAGTTGTTAAAGCTGCATGAAGAAAGCTAGTTCCTTGATGTTATAGAGTTAGATCCAAAGTGGAGATTTGTGAGATATTGGATCGAACTCTAGTGATAAATAGGATGGTTGAAATTGTTATTACAATACTAAAATAATACTATTTATTAATATATAACAATATTAGTCTTTCCTAATGTAATTTTGATATAATAATACTAAAATAATATATATATATATATATATATATATATATATATATATATATATATATATATATATATATATATATATATATATATATATATATATATATATATATATATATATATATATATATATATATATATATATATATATATATATATATATATATATATATATATATATATATATATATATATATATATATATATATATATATATATATATATATATATATATATATATATATATTAAGCACGTGATGAGCTTGTTATTAATCTTTTCTTATAACATCAATATACCATGCACCCTCAATATAAATCGTTGACGCTGCCACAGTAACAATACATTATGATCACATATTATGGCATTGGTTACGAAAATTCGAAGCAATTAAAGAAATGTGGGAATTGAGAATTAGAAGCAATCACAATAATTCATCATATAATTATATAACGTTAATTATATAAAAGTTAATCCTCTTTTTCAATTGACATATTATAACCTGGATTGAACTCTAGTATGGTCGAAGGGTAGCTTCTGGTTCGACAGGAATTAAGCATGAGGTCAAAGTCTGTTCACATGCTGCTGTCGAAGATAATACGTGTTGTAGTCGAAGTCTACTCTAACATGCATTAGTCAATATTGCTAGGTTTGTTAGCATGTTGAATTGGGTCTTGCTTGTAATTGTTTAAGTTAGCTTGTACCCTCAGTTGGTTTGTAATGGGTAATTGTTAAAAAGCCCATTAGGTTAGTGTGCTATTTTTCTTATAAATAGGATGCTAGTTTCTCAATCTTGACATAAGGAAAAATAGGAAGATAAAATTCTAATTTCAAGAGAGAGAGGTTATTTTATTATTCTTGCATACTTGTAATCTTGTTCTAAGAGAAAGGAAATAATAGCAGATTAATAACCAATCCTTGTTGTTCCTTGTTCTTTTACCTTGTCTTCTTTGTTAACCCTAACCCTTGTGTGTTTCTTGATCATTAAGAAACCGTTTATACTTTGTTTAAAGACATCCGATTCACAACAGATTGGTGCGGCGAGAGTGGAAAAGATGCCTTGAACAAAGTATGAGATTGAAAAGTTCACCGGAGTGAACGACTTTGGTCTGTGGCACTTGAAGATGAAAGCCCTACTGGTTCAGTAGGGTGGTTTGGAAGCGTTGAAGGGTGAGGCAGTTATGGACGATGCGTTAATGGGAAAAGAAAAGATGGGCATGATCGAGAAAGCCCACAGCACAATATTGTTGAGCCTTGGTGATAAGGTTCTTGACAGATAGCAATAGAGACTACAACGTCAAGATTATGGGTGAAACTTGTAAGTTTTTAAATGACCAAATCTTTGGTGAATCGACTCTACCTGAAGCAAGCTTTGTATTCATTCAAGATAAGTGAAGACAGAGTGTTGGCTGAGCAGTTGGATATGTTCAACAAGCTAATTCTTGATCTTAAAAATATTGATGTGAAGATCGATGATGAAGATCAAGCATTGTTGTTGTTGTATGCTTTGCCCAAAACACATGCTCACTTCAAAAAAAAACTCTCTTGTATGGAAGGGTGTCCCTGACCTTTGAAGAAGTTCAATCAGCCTTGTATTCTAAGGACTTGAATGAACGAAAGAAGTATAAACCTTCAATGGTGGGTGAAGGTTTGGCTGTTAAGGGAAAACTATTACGAAAGGATCGTAAGTTTGACAAGAAGAAAGGTAAAAGTCAACAAAAATATTATAGTGGCAAAACATTTGGTATTCGATTTTATCACTGTAAGAAGGAGGGTCGCACAAGAAAGGTGTGCCCTGAACACCTGAAAGATCGTGGAGGTAATGGCAACGTAGCCATTGTTCAATATGACTTTGACTCATCTAATGTTCTTGTGGTTTCAAGTGGCAACTCGAGAAAAGAGTGGATTATAGATTCAGGTTGCACTTGGCACATGACTCTAAACAAAGAGTTGTTCGAGGAGCTATATGATCAAGATGATGGATCTGTGCTATTGGGTGTCGTACCTAAAAAAGTATGATCTTTTGCGAATGGTCGCAAAAAACACAGAGTCACCACCAAACTTTATTTATCCCAAAGAGGGAAAAGAACATATCGATAAAACCTTTAGGGAAAGAAGATGGTTATCGCAACCAAGTTCTAGGTTCGGGAGTCAGTTACGCGAGGGGAAGGTATTAGCACCCCTCACGTCCGTTGTACTCAACGGGAACCTCTTGATTCGACTCGTAAGAAATGTTAATCTAGTTTGTTTGTGTCCTTCCAAGGAAATAAAGCATAAAGGTAAGAAAAATAGTTTAGATTTATAAGGAGAATGGGTGGTTTTAGAAAAGAGTGATCGCCAAGGATTAGGGCCCTTGTGCCTACGTATTTTCACTCAAAAGAAGTGAAGAATCAGAGCATCCGTAGTTCGTGGGACTACGGGAGAAAGGAAATGTGGGAAAAGTGGAAATTGGGGAAATATGCTCACCAATATCATCGCAATCTTGTGCCTACGTATTCTCATTAACACACAAGAAATCAGAGCGTTCGTAGTTCGAACTACGGATAAAAGGGGCTCGATCGCACTGGGGCGAGAGAGAAGGGTTTTGAATAACAGGTTGGTCTCGATTGCACTAGGGCAAGAGAAAGGGTAAGTTAGTTGTTAGTGTGATCGTCAAGGATAGAGATCCTCGTGCCTACGTGTCTTACATTCAGAAGAAAATGAAGAATCAGAGCAGCCGTAGTTTGGCCTACGGTTGCCGGTTTGACTTTAACGAAAGATACTTAGTCGTATTCGACAGAAAATATTGCTTTATCTAAACTAGTGAGGAGAGGA
Organism: Lathyrus sativus; assembly: GCA_963859935.3. Taxonomy (NCBI): domain Eukaryota; kingdom Viridiplantae; phylum Streptophyta; class Magnoliopsida; order Fabales; family Fabaceae; genus Lathyrus; species Lathyrus sativus. The sequence goes on along the minus strand of OZ012739.1, from coordinate 349,722,203 downwards.
CACGTGCACCACTTTGAATGGATTTCCATATATCGACATTCATGGGGAACACGCCACTTATATCGACTCAAGTAGATTACGGACGAAGCAATATTTTGCATTGTTCGCAAGACACCATATCTCACGCTTATGAAAAGGTTTGAAGGTTCGCACAACAGCGAGAAAATGCATTAATGTATTGATGTTTGGGTTTGGATAAGAGAATGTATTTGAATAGGTTTTAGAGTTTGATAGCACGAGGGCGAGGTTTGACGAGGTTTAATGTAGTTGACATTTAGCTAGAGGTGACGATTACCTGAAGCTTAAGAAAGGCTTCCCGGGGCCAAGTAATTGAGAAAGTTAGTCAAAGGCTTGACTCCCTCTATTTTTCAAACTCAATTGCGAAAGGATAGGATGTGGTTCGAGTAGATGGATCGGATGATGATTACTCGAAGCTTAAGAAAGGCTTCTCGGGCCCAAGTAATCGGGAAAGCGAGTCAAAGGCTTGACTCCCTCTCTTTTTCAACCTCAATTGCGAAAGGATAGGATGCTGTTCAAGTAGATGGATCGGATGAAGATTACTCGAAACTTAAGAAAGGCTTCTCGGGCACAAGTAATCGGGAAAGTGAGTCAAAGGCTTGACTCTCTCTCTTTTTCATCCTTAACGGTGAAGGAATGGAATAACATTGAACGATGGAAGATGGTTGGAGCATTTTAAATGGATGAGGATTACTTGAAGCTTAAGAAAGGCTCCTCAGGCCCAAGTAATCCCGAAAGCGAGTCAAAGGCTCGACTCTCTCTCTTTTTCATCTTGTATTAAGAAATAGTTTTGATATAATTAACATGGCTTATGAATGATGATTACTCGTGGCTTAAGAAAGGCTTCTCGGGCCCAAGTAATCGAGAGAGTGGTTCAAAGGCTTGGCCCTCTCTCTTTTTCATCCAAGTGTTCGAGAAAATAGATTTTGAGTTCGTCGTATTGTATATTTTTTAGAGAAGACATATGTTCGGACTTAAGAAAGGCTTCTCGGGCCCAAACAATAGAGAAGAGAAATCAAAGGCTTGATTCCAACTCCCTTTTCATCTTTATTGAAATTGTGTTTGAATAGTTATTATGTTTTTTAATTTGATTTGAAGAAAATGCACGATGTGAATCGAGGTTTGAATCTACGTACGAAAGGATTTTAGAGAAATCGACAGTTTGAACGTAAGAAAGGCTTCTCGGGCCCAAACAATCGAAAAAAGAATGAATCAAGAGAGAGAATAAAAGGCTCTAGACTCTCTTTCTTGTTCAAGTAAATTGTGAAAATAAATGATTTGAATATTTACAAAATGAATAGAAAAAAATGGCTTTGAATTGTTCTTCAAATTAATTACAAGTTAGTGATATGAAGGAGTGGAGCATCACTATGAGGGTATGAAGATGGGTATAAAACATCTACCTAAATCGACTAAAACACAAGAGTAAAACTAAGTAGTTAATCGAACAAGTTTTTATAAATAAAATACAAACAATCAATTAAAGGCATACCTACGGAAGATCCTCAAAAAGTACGGTATGTCGAATTCAAAGTCTGTTGTGACTCCGACAAACCCTCAATTCAAGCTGAGTATAGATCAGTGTTCCAACACTGATGTTGAAAGAACATATATGAATAACATTTCATATGCTAACATAGTAGGTTCTTTGATCTATGTTATGGTCTATACTAGACCCGACATAGCATATGCAGCAAGTCTTGTAAGCAGGTACATGGTGAATCCTAAAAAGGCTCACTAGAAAGCATTGAAGTGGATTATAAAGTACATAAATGGGTGTCTGAATAGAGTCCTAATTTATGGTGGAGTCTTGGGTGAAGATAGTAAAGCAGAAATCGAAGGATATGTCGACTCTGATTATGCAGGTTGTATGGATTCCAGAAAATCTATTTCTGGATATGTGTTCACTATGTTTGGGACAACAATTATGTAAGTTACATGTATGCCTAAGAGGGGGGTGAATTAGGTTCTTAGACACTTTTTCCGATTTTTGATGATTCTTGGATTTGACTTCTTTAAGTTCTTCTAGATGATGAAAGGCAGTAAAGTGCAGAAGGTAAAGGACACGGTGATTTATAGTGGTTCCCCTTACAATCCGAGAGTACTTTTTCAACATGAAAGAGTATTTTACTATCAATGTTAGATTTCTACACAAGACAATCCTAACAACCAAGAACACCCTTCTTGGATTTACACAATTTTTAAGTCCTACCGAGAATAAATATCTCACACAAGGACCTCTTGTATCCACAATTCGGATCACAAGGAAAACCCTACAAACTTATCTTTTATAATTCTAAGAATAAGTTGTAGTCAATTCTGAATTTGTATATAAGTAACAATTGAATGTATATCAATATGAAATATTGATCTTCTTCTCGAAACAAAGATTACTCAGAAATAATATACAAGTGTTCTTATTATGAAAGCAAGCTGTGAAAATGTGAAAATGTATTTCAATGGCTTCTTTAAAATTCTGGTTTGAACACTTTTATAAAAATTCAAAAGGTTGAAGACAAAGAGTAATTTTTGAAATTTGTTTCTTAAAGGTTTATTAATTTTGAAAAATAAATCAATTTATACTGATAAAAAACCTTTCCAAAAAGGTGTGATTATGGGAAAGAAAAAAATAGCCAGTAACAATAATAGAGAACAATGCAATCCTCCATGAAAAGTTACTATTTTTGGCTGTTGTTTCAGTGTTAATCGGTTAACCATATAGGTTAATCAGTTAACACCTTTCCAACGTTTCAAAATATTCAAATTTTTCATGTGTTAATCGGTTAACCTATATGGTTAATCGATTAACACTGTTAGAAATCCCAAAAATACTGAAATTTGAAGTGTGTTAACCAGTTAACCCCACGGGTTAATCAGTTAACAATGATGGTTTTTGTAAAAGTACTTAATTTAAAATATCAAGAGTATTTTAAAAGAGTTTTAAAATGGTTTGTGTTAGTGGTGTAGTGAGGTGAGATTAAAGAACACTTGCATACATAATTCTAAGTAAACAATGTTATACTGTGTCTTGAATCTTCAACACTACTTGAAACTTGATAGATGAAACTTGATCCATATCGACATATGTGACTTTGCCTTGATCTTGATAATTTATACTTGTTGATATGCTTGCACCTCTTGCTTTTTGTGAAGTGTTCAGAATAAAGATGCTTCAGATTTTATCTTCAGTGTATATACCTGTACGGGTATATAGTATAAGCAGCTTCACAGTACATATACCCCCACAGGTATATAGTGTAAGTATCTTGCGAGCCAAGCTTGTATGAGTTGTCTTCATCAAAACATAAAGGCTTTTGAATCTTGATTCTACAATCTCCCCCTTTTTGATGATGACAACCGTTTCTTTGAAAATCTTGCTTTGATACTTGATTCACAATATTTCTCCCTCTAAGTTGAATCTCCCCCTAAATACAAGAGAGATAACACTTTTTCTACATAGGAAAATGTTAGAACCACAATCCTTCTCCCCCTTTATCATTAGCAAAAAGGAAGAGGGGCAATTTAAAGATAATAGCAAACAATCATACCCAAAGTAAGCACTTAAAACATATTTAACCAAAATTTGACCAATTTTTCGCTTCTGATTTTTTGAAAAATTTACAGTGTTAATCGATTAACACATTAAAAAATTTAATTTTTTGAATAAAAAGTAACAGTGTTAATCGGTTAACCCTGGGGGTTAATCGGTTAACACATTAAAAAAATAACTCAGAATTGAAAAATTAACAGTGTTAATCGGTTAACCCTATAGGTTAATCGGTTAACACACACGAAATTTTGAAAAATGTTTAAAAACAGAATGCAGACAAGTTTGAAAACATACAATATGCACACATTAACTTAAGAAGAGGTTGGATGTCACCTTCATCGAGAATTCCGAGTTCTCGTCGAATCTTGAAGAAAGGTTCTTTTGCGAGTGGTTTTGTGAAAATGTCGGCGAGTTGGTTATGCGTATCCATGAAGGTAACTTCGACATCTCCTTTAAGCACGTGATCGCGGAGGAAATGATGTCGGATGTGGATGTGTTTGGTTCTTGAGTGCATGACCGAATTCTTTGTGATGTTAATTGCACTTGTGTTATCACATCGCAGAGGAATGCATCCAAGATCAATTCCGTAGTCGCTTAATTGTTGCTTTAGCCACAGATTTTGCGCATAACAGCTTCCTGCCGCTATGTATTCTGCTTCTGCCGTACTGAGAGCAACACATGTTTGTTTCTTGCATGACCATGAAACCAATGCATTTCCAAGGATGTGACAGGTTCCACTTGTACTTTTTCGATCAGTTTTACATCCTGCATAATCCGCGTCAGAATAACCAATTAAAGTATAAACACTACCTTTTGGATACCATAGGCCGACGTTTGATGTTCCCTTGAGATATTTCATGATCCTTTTGACAGCCGTGAAATGTGACTCCTTTGGATTTGCTTGGAAGCGAGCACATAAACACACACTAAACATTATGTCAGGACGGCTTGCCGTCAAATATAATAATGAACCAATCATACCTCGATATTTTATAATATCAATTGATTTTCCTGATTCGTCTTGATCAACGTAGGTTCCGGATCCCATTGGTGTTGACATAGCTTTGCATTCATCCATATCAAATCTCTTTAGCAATTCTTTGCAATACTTTGATTGGTTGATAAATATTCCGTCTTTTAGTTGCTTGATTTGCAATCCAAGGAAGTAGTTCATCTTTCCCATCATAGACATTTCAAACTCGCCTTGCATCATCGAAGAAAATTCTTCACATAGATCTTTGTTTGTTGATCCGAAGATGATGTCGTCCACTAGGCTTGAACAAGTAAGGTATTATCCTTTATCTTTTTAATGAATAAAGTCTTGTCTACCTTTCCTTTTTCAAAACCCTTATCACATAGGAAAGTGTTGAGACGATCATACCATGCCCTTGGTGCTTGCTTTAGACCATAGAGAGCCTTCTTCAATTTGTATACATATGAAGGATGCTTGAAGTCTTCAAAGCCCAGGGGTTGTTTGACATAGAGTTCTTTGTTGATGTATTCGTTCAAAAATGCGCTTTTGACGTCCATTTGGAAAAGTTGAAAATTCATTGAACAAGCATAAGCAAGTAATAAACGAATAGCTTATAACCTTGCAACTGGAGTGAATGTTTCTTCAAAGTCGATTCCTTCCTCTTGATTATACCCTTGATCCACCAACCTTGCTTTGTTTCAAACAATTATTCCATTCTCATCAAGTTTGTTCTTGAACACCCATCTTGTTCTGATAATATGTTTATCTTTTGGTCTAGGAACAAGTTCCCAAACTTGATTTCTTTCAAATTGGTTTAATTCTTCTTGCATTGCAACAATCCATTGATCATCTTCAAGAGCTTCATCAACTTTGGAAGGTTCTATTTGAGAGACGAACGCCATATTTAGCATGCATCTTTGAGATTCAATCTTGTAGCAACACCTTGACTTATGTCTCTGATCACTTTGTCGATAGGATGATCTCTATGAGTTCTCATTCTTTTGGTAGATCGTTGACATTGGAATCTTGTTGAATCGGTATATCTTGTTCTTTCATGATATCATTAGAAATATTTTCATCGGGAATTCCTATAGAATCATCATCATTATCACAAAACACAATATCCTCATTGGGGGGGTTAGATTCATCAAATTTGACATGCATAGATTCTTCTATTGTTAATGTTCTTTTATTATAAACTCTAAATGCTTTACTAGTAAGGGAATAACCGAGAAATATACCTTCATCCGATTTTTCATCGAACTTACCAAGATTGTCTTTGTCATTGTTGAGGATAAAACACTTGCATCCAAAGATATGAAAGAAAGCAATGTTTGGTTTCCTTCCTTTGATAATTCATACAGTGTTTTCTTGAGGATTGGTCTGATATTTACCCGATTACTCACAAAACATGTTGTACTCACCGCATCTGCCCAAAAATACTTAGGTAGATTTGAGTCGCTAAGCATTATTCTTGCAAGTTCCACCAATGAACGATTCTTCCTCTCTACAACACCATTTTGTTGGGGAGTTCTTGGTGCCGAGAAGTTGTGCGAGATTCCATGTTCTTCACAAAATTCTTCGAATAAAGTATTTTGGAATTCTCCACCGTGATCGCTTCTTATGGAGGCTACTATAAGAGACTTCTCATTTTGGATTTGTTTGGCAAACTTTTTAAATGCTTTAAAAGCGTCACTTTTCTGCATTAAAAATTAAGTCCAACAAAATCTATAATAATCATCTACAATAACTAAAGCATAGAAATTACCTCTGAAGCTTTTTGTTCTAGATGGACCAAAAAGATCCATATGCAACAATTGTAGTGGCCTTGTTGTGGACACCACATTTTTGGATATGAAAGTTGATTTAGTTTGTTTCCCCTTTTGACATGTGTCACACAATCTATCTTTGACGAATTGGATCTTCGGTAATCCAATCACCAAATCATGTTTAATTAATTTGTTCAAGTGGTCCATGTGAATGTGAGCGATCCTTTTATGCCATAGCCATGACTCGTGGTTGTTCACCATAAGACATTTAACCTTCAAAGATACATTGTCAAGGGAAATCATAAAAATATTATTGATTATATTACCTTTTAACATAACCTCCTGAGTGACTTCGTCTTCTATCAAACATTCATCTTTGTTGAACTTGATTTTGAATCCTTTGTCACAAAGTTGGCTAATACTAAGAAGATTGTGTTTAAGCCCTTCGACATAAAGTACATGTTCTATTGTTGTAAGAGGTAGTGAACCAATAGTGCCTATGCCAAGAATCTTGCCTTTATTATTATCACCATAAGTAACATAACCTTGGCTTTAAGCATTAGTTGTGAAAATTTATTTATTTCTCCCGTCATATGCATTGAACACCCACTATCAAGATACCAATGATTTCTGGAGGTCTTCAACCATACCTACAAAACAGGATTAAGTTTTGTTAGGTACCCAAATTTCTTTGTGTCCTTGATAGTTAGTTCCCTTTTTCACCCACACATAATGCCCTTCTGGAACACTAAAGTTACGAACATAACAAGCATTATGTGTGTGGCCTTTAATTCCACAATAAAAACAAGTTGGTTCAAAATTGCTTTTATATCTAGGAACATAAGATTTCTTTTTAGCAAATACTTTCTTTTTAGGATGATGATTCACAATTTTAGAATTGTTTACTTTTTCCTTAGGAATTTGGTTCTTAGGCCTAACAAAGATTGTTTCATTTGAACTTGGTTTAGAGAACTTGGAATATCCGAGTCCACTTTTATCATTAGAAAATATTTGATGCCTAAGAACTTCTTCCAAACCAATTTGACCTTTCTCATATCTTTCAATAACTTTTTTAAGTTGAACAATTTGAAATGAGAGAGAATCACAATTTTTACATACAAAATTCTGTTTTTCACTTAAAATTTTTTGTTTCTCATCTTGAACATATTTTGTTAATTCAAAGTTCTTTTCTTCTAAAGAAGCCATTTGTTTCTTTTGAGATGAGATAGTATCATACAGATTTTTGCATTCAAGTAATAATTCATCAATAGCATCTTGTGCATCATTATCATAAACAGAAAAGTTACTACTAACCTCATCTTTTTCGTCATCGGAGTGGTATGAAACCATTAGAGCCACATTTTCACATTCATCGCTTTCTGATTCCGACGAGGAACTTATTTCATTATCTTCCCAAGCAATATACGCCTTCTTGTTCTTGAAGTCCTTCTTTCTTTTGAATCCTTCTTTCTTTGGAAGCTTTGGACAATCTGATTTTATGTGGCCTTGCTTTCCACATTCGTAGCATGTAACATCTTGCGTTGATGTGGATGGTTCCCTTTTTCTGAAATGTCTATTCTTTTTATCATAAAGGGGTTTATTATTTTTATTGAAAAATTTACCAAGCCTTTTTACAAGGAGCATGAACGGTTCATTTTCCTCCAATGCGTCATCATTTTTCTTTTCTTTTGACTCCACTTTCAAAGCAATTCCTTTGGACTTCTTTTTTAGATTTTTATGTTTCTCAAGACTTTCAAGTTCTAACTCATGTTCTTGAAGTTTTCCAAAAAGTGATGCGGACGTCATTGTTGAGAGACTTTTCTTCTCCGAAATTGTCGTCACTTTTGGTTGCCATTCCCTGGTTAAGGAACTAAGAATTTTAAGATTCAAATCATAGTTAGTAAAGGTCTTATCAAGAGCAATTAAGTTATTTGTCAAGTGGACGAATCTTTTCTATAATGCCACAATGGATTCTCCGAGCAGCATTCTAAACATTTCGTATTCTTGACTTAGTGTGTTTAATCTGGATCTCTTTACTTCGGCAGTGCCTTCATGTGTTTCCACTAAGGTGTCCTATATTTCTTTTGCCGACTTGCATTGAGAGATTCGGAAGAACTCGTCCATACTCAAAGCACTTTGTAATATGTTGATAGCCTTTTTCTCATTAATAATCCTTTTCTTGTCATCATCATCTATGATGATTTAATCTTTGGAGTTCCTACACCATTGACGACACTTGTCGGTTGATGAGGGCCATCTTCAACAGTTTCCCATATTCCTTCTCCTTGGGCTTCTAGATGTGCCTTCATGCGGATTTTCCAAAAATCAAAGTATTCTCCAGAAAATAGTGGGGGTTTGTTACTACTTCCACCGTCTTTGAAAACCGGGTTAGTGCTAGCGGAAGCTATTTTAGATCGATAGGAACAGGTTACCTTAACCTGCTCTGATACCAATTGTAAGTTATATGTATGCCTAAGAGGGGGTGAATTAGGTTCTTAGACACTTTTTCCGGGTTTTGATGATTCTTGGATTTTACTTCTTTAAGTTCTTCTAGATGATGAAAGGCAATAAAGTGCAGAAGGTAAAGGACACAGTTATTTATAGTGGCTCCCCTCACAATCCAAGAATACTCCACTCCCCCTTTCAACATGAAAGAGTATTTTACTATCAATGTTAGATTTCTACACAAGACAATCCTAACAACCAAGAACACCCTTCTTGGATTTACACAATTTTTAAGTCCTACCGAGAATAAATATCTCACACAAGGACCTCTTGTATCCACAATCCGAATCATAAGGAAAACCCTACAAACTTATCTTTTATAATTATAAGAATAAGTTGTAGTCAATTATGAATTTGTATATAAGTAAGAATTGAATGTATATCAATATGAATTATTGATCTTCTTCTCGAAACAAAGATTATTCAGAAATAATATACAAGTGTTCTTATTGTGAAAGCAAGTTGTGAAAATGTTAAAGTGTATTTCAATGGCTTCTTTCAAAATTCTAATTTGAACACTTTTATGAAAATTCAAAAGGTTGAAGACAAAGAGTAAATTTTGAAATTTGTTTCTTGAAGGTTTATTGATTTTGAAAAAGAAATCAATTTATACTGATCAAAAACCTTTCCAAAAAGGTGTGATTATGGGACAGAAAGTTACTATTTTTGGCTGTTATTTCAGTGTTAATCGGTTAACCATATAGGTTAATCGGTTAACACCTTTCCAACGTTTAAAAATATTCAAATTTTTCATGTGTTAATCGGTTAACCTATATGGTTAATCGGTTAACACTGTTAGAAATCCCAAAAATACTGAAATTTGAAGTGTGTTAACCGATTAACCCATGCGTTAATCGGTTAACACTGAAGGTTTTTGTAAAAGTACTTAATTTATAATATCAAGAGTATTTTAAAAGATTTTTAAAATGGTTTGTGTTAGTGGTGTAGTGAGATGAGATTAAAGAACACTTGCATATATAATTCTAAGTAAACAATGTTGTACCGTGTCTTGAATCTTCAACACTACTTGAAACTTGATAGATGAAACTTGATCCATATCGACATATGTGATTTTCCTTGATCTTGATAATTTATACTTGTTGATATGCTTGCACCTCTTGCTTTTTGTGAAGTGTTCAGAATAGAGATGCTTCAGATTTTATCTTCAGTGTATATACCCGCACGGGTTTATAGTATAAGCAGCTTCACAGTACATATACCCTCACGGGTATATAGTGTAAGTATCTTGCGAGCCAAGCTTGTATGAGTTATCTTCATCAAAACATAAAGGCTTTTGAATCTTGATTCTATAAATTATTTGGAAAGAAATACTTTAGAAGGTCGTTGCCTCATCAACCACTGAAGCAGAAAATATTGCACTAACTGAAGTTGTGAAGGAAGCATTGTGGCTTGAAGGTTTCGTAAAGGAGCTAAAACTTCAAGGTCGAGTTATCACTGTTAAATGTGATAGTAAAAGTGCAATACACTTGTCGAAGAATTCAGCCTATCATGAGCGAACCAAGCATATTGATGTGAGGCTGCATTTCGTTAGAGAAGTAATCGAGCATGGAGAAGTTCGAGTACTGAAGGTTTCGACAGATCATAATGTTGTTGATATGATCACCAAGACGTTGCCCAATTGAAAATTTTTCCACTATATGCAGTTGATAAAGCTGCATGAAGAAAGCTAGTTCCTTGATGTTATAGAGTTAGATCCAAGGTGGAGATTTGTGAGATATTGGATCGAACTCTAGTATGGTCGAAGGGTAGCTTGTGGTTCGACAAGAGTTAAGCATGAGGTCGAAGTCTGTTTGCATGATGCTATTAAAGATAATGCGTGTTGTAGTCGAAGTTTGTTCTAACTTGCATTAGTCAATATTGCTAGGTTTGTTAGCATGTTGAATTGGGCCTTATTTGTAAGCCCAATTGTTTAAGTTAGCTTGCAACCTAAGTTAGCTTGTAATGGGTAATTGTTAAAAAGCCCATTAGGCTAGTGTAATATTTTTCTTATAAATATGATGTCAGTTTCTCAATCTTGGCATAAGGAAAAATAGGAAGATAAAATCCTAATTTCAAGAGAGAGAGAGGTTATTTGTTATTCTTGTATACTTGTAATCTTGTTCTAAGAGTAAGGAAAGAATAACAGTTGATAACCAATCCTTGTTGTTCCTTGTTGTTTTACCTTATTTTCTTTTTTATCCCTAACCCTTGTGTGTTTGTTGATCATTAAGAAACCGTTTATACTTTGTTATAAGGTATCTGATTCACAGCAATATATATATATATATATATATATATATATATATATATATATATATATATATATATATATATATATATATATTATGATTAGTTGTTCACACAAGATACACAAGATAAGGTATAAGCTTAAAAGTAACTACTCACGTTAATAAAATTAAATGTAATTGGATTTAGTCGTACAATACCATAGCTATAGGATTGGAAATTGATTATGGTAATGGTTTAAAATTGGATTAATATTCTCAACTTATAATCACATATTAACGATAAATAATTGAGTCCTAATTCATATAATCTAAACTCTGATATTATATGTAAGTGGAAAATAATTCACCGATCAATTAAATGAAATTAGAACATCAACACTTACTTGTTATAGACATGATTTGGAAATAAGTCACCTTGATTCGGAATCTTGAAAAGATGAGTGATCAGATCTTTCTCTGTATCTCACATTTCTGTTCACAATTTTCAATCGTGTTCACAATTTTCAATGGAACAATTTGGAGTTGACATGTAAGGTCTTACATGTAGATTTTTCATTGTTGATATGTTGAGATGCTTCAAGTTTGGAGAAGTTTAGTAGACTTAGAAGATATTGATAGTCTTCTTTATTGGTGGGTTGTGTTATACGTGTGTTCCACCCCAAAATTTGCCCAACCATTTCTTGTCTTGGCTTTAATTTCATTACATTTTGTTGCATTTCTGCATTGCATAACATTTGTTCTTGAGACAGGGGATCGGGGTTTTCCTGTGGCAGAATTCACTCTCAGTGCAAGCAATCAAAGCAGCGAGTATCAGGCGACATTTATTTTACCCAGCGGTCGAGCGACCGATTTTATTTTTGTTTTGCAAGTCATTTTTTTAGCCAAGAAAGTAGCATTCAGGCTATCACAAGCAGTCTCATGGTTACAGTGTTCAAGAACACATTCCAAAAGCTTAACAGGGTTCGAAACAACAAGAAACAGGCAAACAGGCAGGTTTCCCTCCAAAAGGCGCCAAATTCAAAATCTTGAATGTGTTAATCGGTTAACGCATATGGTTAACCGATTAACCAATGAAAAATCAGCCCAGATTCAAAAGTTCAAAGGGGTTAATCAATTAACCTATATGGTTAACCGATTAACCAATGCAATATTTACCTCTATACGTGATTTTTCAATGCAGAGCCATTTGGGGTCCAATTTTGGTCATTGGAAAATTCATTTTTACACTTGGGAAGGATCTAGAACCACTTTGAAATTTGGATTAGTTTTCAAATTAATTCAATTTCCTCCAAACTCCCACTCCTAATTCCATTCCAAAATTTCCAAACCATCTTTCAAACCATGCTTTGGATCCAAGCCAAAAGGATACTTAAGTGATTCACTCCAAACCACACTCATCCTAACCTTCATTTTTCACTCTCATTTCAGAATTGATCTCATTTCTCTCTCAATTCTCTAAATTTCCTCCATAGCCAAAACCCTCACCAAAGCTCTCAATTCATCCAATTTTCGTGCAAATTCAGATCTGAAATTTGAAGTGAAGTTAGAAGTGATTATTTGAAGAAATTTGGCTTAATCTTGAAGGATCTCCATCTTTACTACAAGGATTAGCTTGGATCTTGAAGTTTTCTAGATTTTCTTGCTTGGATCTGTCCAATTAAGGTTGAATCAACATTAACCAAAGCAATCCTCTGCTTTGTAGGTTGGATTTCTGATCCGATTTAATTTTCGAGCTTATTTACATGTTCACCATGATGATTTTCATTTTTGATTGATTTGCTGCATTTTGATTCATATGATCTGTGTTGATGTTGTTTGAACCTGTATACATGTTGTTGGAATCATGTTTTTATGATTTAATTTCATGCGTAGCTGATTATGTGATCATTGGTATGTTTGGAGAAGTGATAAGCTGTTGAAAAGTGATTCTGCTTTGCTGTTTTCTACTGTTAGCACAGTGTTTATCGGTTAACACATATGGTTAACCAATTAACCATCATAAATTTCCAGATTTTTCAAAGTTTTCACAGTGTTAATCGGTTAACGCATATGGATAATCGATTAACCAGCTCAAATTTTCAAAATTTTTAAACGTTAAAAGTGTGTTAACCGATTAACCCTGAGGGTTAACCAATTAACATTATGCTGGCAGGCCTGTTTTGCTACTTTGTTTGATTGTTTGCATACTACTTCACTTCGAATCTTCATAAATTGATATGATGCATTAGGAGTGAAATGTTTTTGATGTTTGTCACTATTTGTGTTTGGTTGATCATGATTTTGTTGACTCTTGTGTTCATTTTCCACTTGGATGCATACTTATGGATGTGGTTCAAAGTGATGACTCATTGCATGTTCGTTTGTTTTCATCTTTTGCTTTCCTTTCCGTGTTTGCATCATTCTTGCACCGCTGTTGAGATCGAGACGGGCTTGTGGCAGCTGCTGCCCCACACTTTTTTCCTCCCTCCCTTCATTCTAAGTGTTGCATTATCATGTATGCATCTTTTACTTGTGATTGAGTTTACTTGGTGCTTTCTTGTGCTTTTTTTGCCATGATCCCCATAGGGTTCCTAGTCCATCCGTTTAGGATGGGAGTAGGAGAGACATTAGGTGTTCAATCCAAGCATGCTAACATTAGGTAGTTCCCTTTTGTGTCCCAACTCTAAGTCCACTTTGCATGACAACTTTTAGGATTGAGTTAGTCTCCTTTTAGTGTGCCCTTTTCTCTTCTTATCTTCAAACACTTTCAAAACACCTAATAAAGAATAACAAGTTTTGTACGCCACGTGCCTTAAGCTACTTGGGAAATGGTGATTGGGGGGCTTCCTCTTAATGGCCTAGAATGTTTAGTGTACACCCTTTGGGTGATATGTGACGCATTCGCTCCTAGGTCATAGTCTTTAGTGCGACATGAGTTACAAATCAAATTCAAAACACTTCTTCTCATAAAAGACTTCAAAATAAATCATCAAACTTCTTTTGTCCTTTGGGACTCTTAATAAAGGAAAATCTTTTCAGATAAAAGAGTGTTGTTAACTCTTAGTTCTTACACAAACGGTAACGCCTAAGTCTCCAATGGTCGAGCTGCATACACCAGCTGCTAGAACTGATTGTTAACCCTACTCGGGTAAAACTTTTGAACCAACCTATGGTCTTGTCAGCCCGAACTATGTTTGCTCTGATCTCTCATACCTGTTGAGAGTACATAGGCACAAGACGCGATGTCTTGGCGAGCAACCTTCCCCCCTTTTCACCCGTAGTTAGCCAAACTACGTTGACTCTGACTTTCCCATTGCACGAGGGAATACGTAGGCACAAAGCGGCGATGCTCTGCCGAGTCCTCTTTTTCTTTTATTTTGTCCTCAGACCTATAGCATATATAGTTTCAACACACCCTTTTTAGATAGACAACAAAGCGTGGATCCCGTTGAGTACGACGGACCTGAGGGGTGCTAATACCTTCCTCTTGCGTAACCGACTCCCGAATCCAGGACTTGGTTGCGATGACCTCGTCTTTTCCCTTTTCCATCAGGTTTTTCTGATAGTTTCCTTTCCCTCTCTTTGGGATAGATAACAAAAGGTGGCGACTCTTCTGTTTTCCGCTGGGTGTTTTTCGCAGTTGCAACAATTGGCGACTCTGCTGGGGACTCTGGTATCCTATGCGAGTCAGTCCTAGCGCTTGTTTGTTTATTTTTGGGTGTTGTATATATGTACTTTATTTACTTATGCATTTTACTTTCCGCATTGTATCATTATTGTTGTACTGTGGGAAGGGAATGTTTCGTTGAGAGATAAGCCAGACCCAGGCTTGAGTATAGACATAGCTTTAGTAGTGGAGAGTAGTGGTGGATGTGCTTGCTTTGCTCGTATTAGTTCACCATGAAATTCGCGCTCAGACGAGATTCTCTTTGATGATTTTCTTTCTAGCCCTTTGGGCTCGAAGGGATTTTGGATCTGAGGGTTGTCGACTCTGGGGACCGATCATTTGTGAGTCAGCTAAGTAAGGCCTCTTCAAGAGATTATGTTGCTAAACCAGAAATGGTGAATGTATCATCGTTTCTTGAAAGTCTGTGACGCTGACGAACGCATAGGATGCCGAACCTTATTAGTGGATAGGTCCATACCTGTGATAGGGATTGGGTTATGCAGGAAACCTTGGCTTTCAGACTACCTGGTTCGTTACAGTGTGAATTCGTGTTCCTGATATCAGTGGGTCCTATTGTCGGTACTTTGTTCTTGTCAAGGCGGAGCGCTGATTATTCTCGATCAACAGCACATCATTTTTGATCCCCTGTTTGCATTTGCATTTGCATTTTCATCTGCATTTCATTAACATGTATTTATGTTGCAGGTGCATATTTCCTCTCAGATTCTAGTGATCTTGTTCCTTTATTGCTGACATGGAACCCTTGAAGAGAACAGTGGCCTACAAGCTTCCAGCTCCTGATGTTAGTTTTTTGCTGAGTTTGATTTCTATGGCTGATGGGAAGGTGATGGAAGACTTCAGACATTCCTATGGGAGGTTATTGAGATGTGTCTGCAAGCCTTCAGTGTACGAGATGGATGGTATTTATGGTCTTCTCAAGTTCTACAATCCACGGTTGAGGTGTTTCGTTTTCCCTGACTATATCCTGGCGCCTACCTTGGAGGAGTATTCTATGTTGTTAGGCTTGCCCATTCTTAATCAGATGGCATTCTTCCATACTGACGCTAAGCCTGATCTGGCTAAGCTGGTTGTTCTATTACACGTGGATGCTTCAGAGTTAGAGGGGAATTTGACCAAGTGGAATGGGGTGCATGGCTTTCCTTTGGCTTTCTTGGTTGATAAGGCTCGGTAGTTCGCTAAGGATGGTTGTTGGATTGTATTTAGCGTTATTTTCGCTCTCTGTATCTATGGCATTATATAATTTCCTAATCTCCCTGACTTTGTGGATTTAGATGCATTCCATATTCTGGCTTCAGGAAACCCAGTGCCTACTCTTCTTGGAGATGTTTATCATTCTGTTCACTACAAGAATGATAAATGAAGGGGAAAGAATGTAGCTTGTTGTGTTTCTCTGTTGTACAAATGGTTTGCTAGTCATATTCCCAAGACAAGTCCGTTTGTTGCTACTGCTGGTACTTTAGAATGGTCGGAGAGGTTGATGGGTCTATATGCAGAGAACATTACTTGGTTCGACCGAGATATGCTTGGTACAGAGGTTATTTATAGTTGTAGTGGATTTCCTAATGTCCCTTTGGTAGGAAGGAAAGGATGCATTAACTATAACCCGTCTTTGTTGATTAGGCAGTTCGGGTACGCGCTGAGGGATCCTCGTAAGGAAGAGGAGATACAGGAATCTCTGTATCTCACTGAATTATTGGAAGGTGAGACTTTAGGCAGACTTGAGCATGCTTGGAACAACATTCACAGGAAGGGGAAAGCCTTATTAGGGAAGAGTAATAGTCGAGCATATGACCCTTACATGACTTGGATTCATGATAGAGCTGTGAAGTTTCTGATGCCGTTTCCTTCAGTTGCACCTTTGTATCCTCTCATGATTGAGGAACCCACCACCGTAGACATTCAGAAGTACAATCAGTTATTGTTTGAGAAGGAAGAGTTGAGAAAAGCTAATGAGGAGTCGGAGAAAGAAATCATTCAGCTTTGAAGGGAGAAGAATGAGGCTGTTCATTCCTTCAAGAAGCAAACTGAGCTTGTAAACATGTTGGCTATGGATCTGACCAAGGAGACCAACTCTCAGGAGCGTTTGGATTTGGATTTCAAGGCTGTTATTAGTGTTCTTGCCTCCAAGAAGGAAGATTTGGATAGAGCTTACTTAAATATTTCTAAGTTTGATAACCAATGGAATGCTACGCTCACCAACAACAAAGAGCACGAAGACAGGTTAAGGCTACAGATCAACAAGTTGAAGACGCAACTCAATGCCAAAGACGAGAAGATTATAGCAGAGGCATCACTCAGACGGGATAGTGAGTACAAACTGAACGAAGCTATTGCAAATTTGAAAGATTGCAGGTTGAGAGCTGATTCCAAGAGGTGCAGGCTTGAGGCATGCTTTGGGGAAGGAGCTTGGGAAGACCATGTTCAGAGTCTGCATCATACTATTAGCCAGCGAGAGCTACTTATTCAGGGACTGCTTACCAGACCAGATCATCCTGAGACGCAAGAGCTGCTAGAGGACTTCTGGTCTCATCATCCAGCTTGACTATCTTGTTTATCTTTTTGTAGTTTATTGCTTATCGCTTGTTGTACTGACCATGACCAGGCTTGTTGGTTGAGGTCATTGCTTTGTGTACTCAGCTGATGTTTGTATATTTCCTGTTGGCTTGTGTTTATATACGAGGAGGTTTTGTTATATGCTTGTCCATAGGGCTCTCCATTGTCGTGTTTTTCTCCCGAAAACTAGAATCGAGGGGGAAATTTCCCTGTTGCATACATACATGTCTGCATTTTGGATTGCAGGTGCATCGGAGCTGTTAATCTTATTTCCTGTGGTTTGTAGCGTGTTTCAGGATTTCCAATCAAACAACTCATCGGTACGCAACTAGGGGGAATCAGAAGAGAGTGATGGAGCAAATGCAAGCAGAGGTGCAGGAAATGAGGGACCGGGTGGCCCAGTTCATGGAGGTAATGCAGGGAGCGGCTAATGGACAAGAGCAACTCCGTACTTTGGTGAAACCCTTGATTGCACGTGTTGATGGCATAGGTGTGTTGCATGGTGGGAACACTGCTAATTCTCCACATGTTGAGACTCCTCGAGCTGATAACCCCATGCCTACTTTAATTATCCCTACTGCTGGAGGGAGTGGTAATACCGCTGGTGCCGGTAATGCTGCAGGTTTCAACAACATTGGTCTTGGTAATGTTGGGAATGGTAATGTTAATGGGAATGGTTATGGTCCTGACACCACATGTGCTATACAAGGTAATATGGATCACCTCTGGAATGAAGACAGGCAAGATGACGTGTTCTCACCGAGGGTTGTGGCTGTTGAGTTACCCTCTGAAGCTGATAAGAGGATCAAGATGGATTGAAGAAAAAATGAAGTACCTTGAAAGTCAAAATTCTATGGGCCTTAATATGGCTAATTTGGGACTAATCTCGGACCTGAGAGTGTCGCTGAAGTCCAAAGTCCCAGACTTTGACAAATATAAGGGTACCACATGCCCGAGAGTTCATCTGAGATCTTACTACCATAAAATGTCTGCCTACTCAGACGATGAAAAATTGCTCATGCATTTCTTTCAGGACAGTTTGTCTGGTCCTTTGTTGGAGTGGTACATGAGTCTGGAACCAGTTAATGTCCGCAGTTGGAGGGACTTGGCTGAGGCCTTTGTGAAACATTATCAATACAACAACGACCTTGCTCATAACAGGGTCCAGCTTCAGAATCTTTCACAAAGGAACAATGAGTGTTTTAAAGAATATTCGCAAAGGTGGCGGGAGTTAGCAGCCAGGGTGCAACCGCCTATGGTGGAACGTGAGCTCATTGATATGTTCATCACCACTTTTCCTGGCGTCTATTACGAGAAGCTCATTAATAGCATGTCGGGTAGTTTCTCTGACTTAATCGCCACTTTTCCGTACAAAACTGTTACCATTTATGCGCCAAAACCACCAACAATAACCATAACTAAAGCAGGTCCCATACCGTTTGAAAGATCCAAAGCTATTCCATGGAACTACGGAGCTGAAGTGTATTGCAACAAACAGAAACTAGATCTGAATGGTCCCCCTGCGGATTCAGTAGATAATCTTGTGGGAGCAGGTGGAATTGCCCGTAGCGGCCGAGTGTTTTCGTCACCTGAAGTGGTTGTTGATAGGGTTGACAAAGGAAAAAGTAAAGTCGTGGTAGACGAAACTTCTCAGGCTGGAGAGAAGGAATCTTTGTTAAAGGATGCAGAAGAGTTTATGAGGCTGATACGAAAGAGTGACTACAAGATAGTCGATCATTTGCAGCAAACTCCTTCTAAGATATCGATCCTGTCTTTGTTACTATGTTCCGAGGTGCATTGGAACGCGTTGTTAAGAATACTGAATACCGCTTACGTGCCATAAGAAATTTCGGTTAATCAACTCGAAGGGGTTGTTGCACAAGTAAATGCAAGGAACGACTTGGGTTTTACACACCTGGATTTGACACCAAGGGGAAGAAACCATAACTGTGCGTTGCACATATCATTAGAATGCCAAGGGGCTGTTATGTCTCATGTACTCGTGGATACAAGATCATCCTTGAACGTACTTCCAAAGAAAGCCCTAATGAAGTTAGACATACATGGATTGATTTGCACACCAAGTGATTTGGTGGTGCGCGCTTTTGATGGTACCCGAAGATCTGTGTTTGGAGAAGTGACATTGCTCATTCAGGTGGGACCTAAAGTATTTGATGCAGTGTTCTACGTTATGGATATCCAGCCTTCTTATTGTTGTTTATTAGGACGTCCATGGATTCATTCAGCAGGAGCTGTGACCTCCACGCTGCATCAGAAGCTAAAGTATATGGTTGGCGGTAGTGTTGTTACAGTGTGCGGAGAAGAGGATATAATGATCAGTCACTTATCATCCTTCAAGTACGTTGAGGTGGACGGAGAAATACACGAAACCCTGTGTCAGGCTTTTGAAATAGTCCAGATTAAAGATAAAGCTCATGATGTAAGCAAAGTGCCGGAGGTGGCCATGTCTTCTTTTAAGGAGGCCCAAGCAGCAGTACAGGCTGGGGCAGCGCAAGTTTGGGGCCAAGTATTGGAGATTCCCCACAAACAAGACAAGTTTGGTTTGGGGTATCGCCCGTCATTTTCTTTTTCTTCATCCTCGCAGAGCGCGCCGCGCTATAAAGGACTCGTGCAGTTCACTAAAGGAGGAGTTATCTTCGAAAGGATCAACGCGGTTTCAGATGAAGAAGGAGATAGTGATTGTGACATGGACGCTTAGATTAAGCCTTGTACTCCAAGACAGAGTCTGTGCAATTGGTCTATTGAAGAATTTGTTCAAGTGACAACAGAACAGTAATACTTTGTTTTCCCGATTATTTTACTACCTTATGTTCTACCCGGAGCATAGTGGTATTTTGTTTTAGGGCCTTATTGTTTATGCTTGAACATTGCTTTATACTTTAATCAAAGGGCATTTTTCTCATTCAAATTTTGTGATCCTTATCTTTATTAAGTTTGTTTTTCACAATAAAATGGCAATGTGATTTATGCTCGTTTGCATATCATTTGAAACATTTAACCAGTTTTTATTGCAGGATTCCTATTGCAGATGACACCGATTCAGAACCTCCTATGACTTGCTTCGACTTCGATCAACCGATATATCAAGCTGAAGAAGAGATTGCTGAAGATGAAGACTTGCCTGAATAGCTAGCTAGACTCTTGAAACAAGAAGAGAAGATTATTCTGCCTCATCAGGAGGAAATCGAGGTTATTAATCTGGGTTCTGAGGAAGTTGTCTGAAACCTTCAGATAGGGGCTACACTGCAGAGTGACATCAAACAAAGACTGATTGAGATGCTTCAAGAGTATAGTGACATTTTTGCTTGGTCGTACAAAGATATGCCCGGGCTTGACACTGATATAGTGGTTCATCGCTTGCCGTGGCGCGAAGAATGTCCGCTGGTCAAGCAGAAGCTCAGAAGGACGAGACCAGACATGGCTGTGAAAATCAAAGAAGAAGTCTAGAAGCAGTTGGACGCAGGATTTTTAGCCGTAACAACTTACCCTCCGTGGGTCGCCAACATCGTGCCCGTAACAAAAAAGGATGGTAAGGTACGGATGTGTGTAGATTACAGAGATTTGAATAAGGCGAGCCCAAAGGATGACTTCCCGCTCCCTCACATTGACGTACTGGTTGATAATACTGCTCAATACTCCGTATTTTCCTTCATGGATGGTTTTTCCAGTTATAATCAGATCAAGATGGCACCAGAAGATATGGAGAAAACAAAGTTCATTACACCGTGGGGTACTTTCTGCTACAAGGTAATTCCTTTTGGGTTGAAAAACGCAGGGGCAACCTACCAGCGGGCTATGGTCACTTTGTTTCATGATATGATTCATCATGAGATTGAAGTCTATGTTGATGACATGATAGCAAAGTCGTAAACGGAAGAAGAGCATCTAGTTAACTTGTTGAAGCTGTTCGAGAGGATCAGGAAGTTCAGTTTGAGGTTGAATCCAAATAAGTGCACTTTTGGAGTTCGGCCCGGAAAGTTATTGGGGTTCATTGTCAGTGAAAAAGGAATCGAGGTCGATCCTGCAAAAATAAAAGCTATACAAGATATTCCAGCGCCGAAAACAGAAAAGGAGTTCCGTGGTTTCTTAGGGAGATTGAACTACATTGCTAGGTTCATATCTCATCTCACAGCCACGTGTGAACCATTATTTAAATTGCTAAAGAAAGATCCAGCGGTCGTCTGGAATGAAAATTGTCAAAAAGCATTTGATAAGATAAAATAATACTTGCAAGACCCCCTGATATCGATACCCCCTGTCGCTACTGCGAAAAAAGGTACCGGCAATGACAGAAGAGTCGCCACCGTTCGTTATTTATCCCAAAGGAGGGAAAGGAAACGATCAGGAAAAACCTAGGGAAAAGGGATAAGATCGGTCATCGCAACAAAATATCGGGTTCGGGAGTCGGTTACGCAAGGGGAAGGTACTAGACAGGATCCACGCTTGTGTTTTTTATCAAAAGGATTGTTTATCTATCTAACTAATAGTCTGGGACAAAAGAAAAAGGAAAGGACAAGACTCGATAGAGCATCGCAGCTATGGGCCTACATATTCCCTTATGCAATGGGAAAGTCAGAGTCAACGTAGTTTGACTAATTACAGATAACAGATGGGGGAAGGTTGTTCGCCAAGATATCGCATCTTGTGCCTACGTACTCTCAACAGATATGAGAGATCAGAGCTAACATAGTTCGGGATAAAAAGAACACAGGTTTGTTCAACTGTTTTTTACCCGAGTAGGGTTAACAGGTAGTTCTAGCAGTTGGTGTGTGCAGCTCGCTCGTTGGAGACTTAGGCGTTACCGTTTGCGGTAGAACTAAGAGTTAACAACACTCTTTTATCTGAAAAGATTTTCCACTGATTAAGAACCCCAAAGGGTAAAAGGAAGTTTGACTGTTTGTTTTGAACTCTTTTATTAGAGAAGTATTTTGAATGAATGTTTGTAATTCATAATGCACTAGAGACTATGACTTAGGAACAAATGCGCCGCATATCGCCCTAAGGGTGTACACTAAACACTCTAGGTAATTGAGGAGAAGCCCCCCAATCACCATTCCCTAAGTAGCTTAATGCTCGTAACGTACAATACTCATTAGCCTTTATCATGTACTTTGAAGTTGTTTTGAGATGAGGAAGAGAGATAGGACTTTATAGGGGGACTAAGCAAAACCCTATTGTTATCATGCAAGATGGTCCTAAGGTTGAGTTTGGAAAGGGAATTCTATCCTACTATTACCATACAAAGGATTCAACCTAATGTCTATCATCACTATCCTTAAATAAGGATGTGAGAATTCCTAAGGGAACATGTCAATGGAAAGGAAAACAACAGGAGATCGTCATGATTATTCAACTGAAATGTAAATGTGAATGAATGCACGTGCAATGCAAGAGTTCAAGGAAGGGAGGAAACCTCAACCTTTAATGCACACAAGCAAACACAAAAGAAAAATAAATAATCAAGCAAAGGGAGGAAACCTCAACCTTTAATGCAAACATGGACTTAAGAGAAAGAATGCCTACACATGCACTTCTATCCTAATGCACCAAATCAAACTAATATGCAGGGGAGATGATAAACCAGATAATGGGAAAGCAAAAAGAGAACTAAACTAACTAAGTTCAATGTGTATCAACACAGGAGTCCACAAAGGCTCAACTTCTTTATGGAATGCACTAAGTTCTTCCTAAGGAAGAACTAGGCTCTCACAAGAAGGATCCTAAGATCAAAGGACAGATAAGAAGGAATGATGGGAAGCATAGTGTGAACCAAGGGAACCCACTGTGTTCAATGTGTGTCAGCACAAGAGTCCGTCAAAGGCTCAACTTCTTTATGGAATGCACTAAGTTCTTCCTAAGGAAGAACTAGGCTCTCACAAGAAGGATCCAAAGATTGTAGGACAGAGAAGGGGAATATGTATACAAACACAAGAGTCCATCAAAGGTTCAACTTCTTTATGGAATGCACTTGGTTCTTTCTAAGGAAGAACTAGGCTCTCACCAGAAGGATCCTAAGATTAAAGGACAATGAGGGATTAGGAGAATAAGGATGGGAAGCAAAGTGAGAACCTAAGGAACTCACCATGTTCAACCAAACTTACTTCCTTCAATGTGTAAAGACACAAGAGTCCACAAAGGTTCAACTTCTTTATGGAATGCACTTGGTTCTTCCTAAGGAAGAACTAGGCTCTCACAAGAAGGATCCTAAGATTGAAGGACAATGAGACACTAGAAGAGTGTGGAAAAGAATCATGCAAAGCAAGGCAAAAGAATCACATTAGGGAGAGAAACCATTCACTATATGCTTCTAAGGAACCCCAAATGCAATGTCCTAAATGATGCCTAAACTAAGCAAGCTATGAACATGATAATGACTTGAAAATTAATATACAACTGCTTAAACATGTATAAAAGATGAATATGCAAGGACTAGATGCACAAGTACTGCAAAAAGATCACTCAAAAATGCAAAACTAGGCAAAGGTAGAGTTGAAACACACAAAAGTCAGTCAGAATGCAAAATCTACCAAAAATAGTAAAACACCTCTAAAAATTCTAAGAACATTCTTAGGGGGCCCTTATGGTGTTGGGAACTAGGGGTCAAAATTTGGGAGCAAAACTCTACGTCTAGGTATGCCAACAGAAGGCAAAGTCATGAGGTACCTTATGCACTAGGCCAAAAGAGAGGGTTCTAAAGATTTAATCCAAAACCTATCCAAATAGTATTAAAAATCAGAGAGAAAAATACATAAAAATCCATTGAGGTATCCGCAACAAGCACAAAAAATTCCATGAATTTATTTGGTGTTTTGATTAGGAAAGAAAAATCAAGAAGTGGAGACATGCAATGTTCTTATTTACAACAACACATTAAAAAGAAAATACAATATTAAATGGAAAAAGAATAAAAAAATTCATCTAAAATTTTTTAAAATTAAAGCACATGCCAAAGTATCTAAATGCATTTTTTCATGATTTTTGGTATTATTTAACATTTTTAAATGAATTAAAATGCAAACAGATAAGAAATTAAAAAGAATGAAAAGAAATTAAAAATGACAAAACTATGGTGCAAATAGCAATGACTTGGTGTTGTTTTTATGGGCTCAGGCGTATAGGAGGTGTTAAAAGAAAGGGAAAGCCCAGTCCACAATCTAAGGTCGGCCAAAACTAAGACTCAATCACAGCCTTCCAACGTTAGGACCAGTCAATCATCCAAAGGCCACGACAATGCCACGCGTGCACAAAGATTTTAACATAAAACGAAAACAAATCTTGGCCTTACGATCTGAAGACCAGTCACACATCTGAGGGCTGTGGTGCGCGCATATGAAACGCATTGTTTCATTTAAGTATGGTCAACAAGATCTTGTCCACACAATAAGTCCAAAGTCATACAATCTAAGGAACGAGATTATGCCACGCAAGCTAAGCCAACTCAATACAAAATATCAAACAATCCTAGTCGTGGGATCAAGTCCTAGTCCAAGTTTCAAACACAATCCAAGGGACCACACCATGACATAACATCAACTGAGTTTAAAAGAAAAAAAGAAAAGGGTGGGAAGCTTGCAGACGGCGGCAGGAGAGAGCTCCGATCGTCTTCAACCTCTGGCTGGCACTGTAGCACGTTCCAAAACCACCATGAAACTTGAAATTTCTTACACCAATCGATTCCTCATGCTTCATAGAACTCAATGCCAATGTTTTCTTGCTCTAAATCCCTAAGATAATCCAATACCGAAAGCTACAAATTCCTATGGTGTTTCAAGAATCATCACAATCATGCACAAAACCTATCCAGGATCCATTTACTAAGCATGGGGATATAAAATACACAAAAATGGCATGTTAACTCTTCCTATACAGTGAGGAAAGTTGAAAGATGATTTACCTAGTGGAGAGCTTCCACTGAGTCTTCAAACGCGGTGAATTCTTGATGCTTTTGATCCAGAAACGATCAGTTAACCTTCCTAGAGCTGTTAGGATGAGCAATTTGGCTTGAATCTTCAAGAATATGAAAACACGATTTCACACCTTCTTCCAACTTCTCCAACTGTTTTCTAACTGTTTTTTGGCTCCAAATTCTTTTATGATTGATTATACATGATCAAGAGTTTGTATATTTTGGATATGGATGGATAGAAAGCCCAATTATAGCCTGAATAAGCCCAATTGAAAAATCCAATTTCAAGGTTGTGGTGAACTTGCAACTTGTGAAAACAGAGCTTGCAATGCCTTGAACTTGTTCCATTCATGTTGCTGGGGATGAGTGTGATCCAATGGTGGAGATTTCTGCCTTGTTCGGATCTTGATGGAGTGAATTTGATATGTAACTTACACTTGAAGAAACATGTTAAATGCCATGATTTTGAATCTCAATTTGCAAATCTAAAAATTCCACTGTGTTTAGAATATGTAATGCACTCAAAATATGCACAAATTTGCACAAAGTTGGTCCATTATGATTTAATTTGATTTTTGGCTTTTAATGACTTTTCGTGGAAATTCCTTCATTCAATCTCCCATCCAAGCCAATTCAATGGTTCCTTGAGGTTTGGTTGAGCAATTGACCCTATTTGGAACAAGTTTCAAGTTGGAAAAATTTCCATTTGAGTTATGCAAAGTGGTGAAATTGACCTATAATCAAAAGTGGCCTATAATCCAAGTTTCCCAAAATACCCCTACCTTGCAAGCTTCATATCCTGGGCTCTACAAATCCAAATAAGTACCTCTAGGACTATTTGGAAAGCTAAGATGATAAGGGATAACTTTCATGTTTAGGTCAAGATGAGGAGAAACATCCTTCTAGTTCAAAAATGTCTTGGAAGTTGGATGACTTTCATGGATCAAAATCACATTCGTCTGATGACCTGTAACTTGTCTGCTTCATAACTTGAGTTCTAGAAATCCAATGGAAGACTTCTAGTACTCAAAAGAAAACTACTAACATTCTATACAAGTCTCATGTTAGAGTTAAGATGAGATGAAACTTGTATCTTGAGATATGTGGTCTTGAAGTTAGGCACTAAATAGGGGATTTTACACTGACAAAGCTTAGCAACTCTAGCTTAGCAACTTCTCACCCTCTTGAATATTGTTGAATTGGTCTTGAAATGGTATATTAAATGTCTCAACACAACATTCCATGATCACAAAGACTTGGAATTGAGTCTTAATCTCCTTCAAATTCACTGTTGACTTAGGGTTAACCAGATGAAAATCCTAGATGCACCACCTTTGGTTGTGGCCTCTTATACTGGATATAATGACTTGTATAAGCTCCTCAATAACCCCCAAGGCACTCAATGAACTCTCACAATGGTCTCCATCCATAACCATGGACTCATTATCCTCTGATGACTTTCATTGACCCCCAAGATAGGAGATGCACCAATCTTAACCATCTGCTCCTTTAATGGGCTTTGAAATTCCTCTGATGATAATAAGCACTTGATAGCTTGAATATAACCTCTTGATTAGGCTTAGAACCTTTGACAACCTCCTCTTAATGAGCACAACTCTCTCAATCCCCTGCCACATGGACAATGATGTGCAAATGTTAATGCTATATGAAATGCAATGAAACATAAGCTAGGTAAAGAAAAGGTTGGGCAAATTTTAGGGTGCAACAGCTGCCCCTATTCAAACGGCTTGGACCTGACTGGGTGAAAAGCGAACGGATTTCAGACAATCAAGGTAAAAGACGATTGAATACCAATGAACCCAGAAATTTGCCAACCGCAGAAATAAACTGCAAAAATCTGAAAAGATGATAACAATCTCCGGAAAAATTTAATTGACAGTTGCACGACAACAGACTAACAGACTAGGCATCTGTGTAACACCACAGGCATCGAACCCGAAGGCCGGATAAATAACTATTGATAAGGACTTCTGACATCATTGTCAGGCATCTTATTATATCAAGAGAAACGTCGAATCCAAAGGCTGAATCATTAACAATTTTGATAACATCTGCTAACCAAAGCAAGTAGTCGCTAAATAAAAGTGAGCATCGAACCAGAGGGCCGGATCAACCAAAGTTGATAACATCTGTTACCTAAAGCAGGAAATCGCCAAATAAAAGCGAGAATCGAACCAGAGGGCCAGATTAAGCGAAGTTGATAACATCTGCTACCTAAAGCAGGCAATCGCTAAATAAAAGCGAGCATCGAACCAGAGGGTCAGATCAACCGAAGTTGATAACATCTACTACCTAAAGCAGGCAATCGCTAAATAAAAGCGAGCATCGAACGAGAGGGCCGGATCAACCGAAGTTGATAACATCTGCTACCTAAAGCAGGAAATCGCTAAATAAAAGCGAGCATCAAACGGAAGGGTCGGATCAACCGAAGTTGATAACATCTGCTACCTAAAGCAGGAAATTGCTAAATAAAGCGAGCATCGAACCAGAGGGACGAATCAATCAAAGTTTATAACATCTTCTACCTAAAGCAGGCAATCGCTAAATAAAAGCGAGCATCGAACCAGAGGGTTGGATCAACCGAAGTTGATAACATCTGCTACCTAAAGCAGGCAATCACTAAATAAAAGCAAGCATCGAACCAGAGGGTCGGATCAACCGAAGCTGATAACATCTTGATGAATCACAAGAATATTCCGCTGGGGAAAAGGAGAACTTGAACCATTAACTTTGCTTTGGGAGTGTGAAGAAACATAGTCAGACCACTCTGTTGAGGAACAAAGAGGAACTTAATCACGCAACTCTGTTGGAGAGCATATGGTAAGATATATACGTCTATCATAAATCTTCTTCTGAAGCCTGAAGCAGCTGCACGGACTTGGAGAACAGAATATCACAAATCGAAGTCTGGCGACACCACTGGGGAATAACATAAAACGAGGGTGAATTAAACGCCTCAAGTTTGCCAGGATTGAAAACCGCACGGGCAGGGATAACGATCACCTGCGAGATATATACCTGAAAGCAAAGAGGCAACGACCTGGCTTATGTTTCAAAATGCATATGTTTGACAATGGTGTAATGCTCAATACGAAATGGAAATGCTACGCGTTTGGGTAGATGTTATGCACAATGCAAAATGCAAAGGAACCGCTCCAGCAAAATAAATGCTAGTAACGAAGCCAACTCCGATGGGAAAAAAGACGACTCTGCTGGGGATAGCTTACACGTGCCAATAACAATTGGACTTATGCTGAGGTTGCGATCCTAAATGGCTAACTCAGCTGGGGAAAATGCCATGAACGGCTTTCCAAAATATGAACTCTTCTGGTATGATAGACGAATCTACTAGGGAGACAAAACAGCCTGCTAAACAGCCACTCTCACCTGCTGAAGAGAAACGACGCCACAACTGGCCTTCTGGGATACGACTCTCTTGGGGAACTGCAAATTCGGCCGAGGATAGACAACCAGACGCTGGAATCAATCTTACTCGTCGGAAAGAATACAACTCTGCGGGGAAATCAATTCTGCCGGAAACCTCGGTCTGAACTACTGAGAGCTGGACACTTACAGACAATCTGCTAGAGAAAATTGCGTGTTGACCCACTGCTGGGGGAAGATTCCACACCTGTTGGGTGGAAAGAAACCTGCTCTCGACTCGCTGAGGAGTAAGCACATATACCTGCAATCTGTGGGGATTAACGGTGTACCGACCAACTGCCGGCGACAAAGGATACATACTTAACTACTCCTTTAACCTGCACACAACTCTACCGGGGATAGAGATGCCAACTTCAATTGTTGGCCTCTGGTTGGGGAGTCTATCTCTACTTGGGGAAACAAATCAATGCTCACAATCCAATATTCAGACTCTATGGGGAAACACAACTGAATCTGCTAAAGAGTAGGCTCAATACTTCGCATATGCCTTTACTGAGGATTTGATGATCATACTAAGGACACATCCCTGATAAATGCCCCAAGGGTGACGACCCTGTAAAAATGAACAAACCAGACAAAACATCATGCACAAAGGGCATATCTCAGTTGTCATTAGTGATGTTGTTCGGATGATTCAAATTTTTAACGATTATTGGCCAAGGCCTGCAAGTTTATGCAAGTGCAGTTTAACAAAAACATAGGGCGTCTCTCATAAACAAAATAGTAAAAATTAAAATAAGGCGAACAAGATACTGAATAGTATATGTTTTATTGATAAATGGCCTGTAAATAGGCAAAGTTTTACAACGGATGCAACCCCTGAAAGGAGGAAGCTGCGCAAAAAAATATACAGATATGTACAGAAGTGTACAAAAGTGTATAAACATGTCAGCAATATGGTGTAGACGAACACCATGAGCTGATCCCTCTATGAATCGCCTGACTTCGATGTCTTTCCGATGCTCTGTCTTTAAAAGAGATTGATTTGGATACACGGCCCACAGGTTTTCCCAAACCGCTAAGCAATAAAGTATCACTCGCAGATTGCAGTCATTTGCTTTTCAATCCCTAACTTTTGCGTGAATCGCCCTTTTGAGTTTTCAATTCACCAGGATACCCATTTTTGCCAAAGTCGCCTTTTCAGGTTTTCGACTTTGCGGGTTTACATCTTTTCATTTATATCCCTAACTTATGCCCGAACCTATTTAAGAGCAAGATTTGTCTCTACAGGGTTATCTCTATGTTTTGATGATAACAATTAAGTATTGGTGAAAGAACCATTTTATGTTCTAATTTTTGTTATGTGCATTTCATGATAATTAAATATATAAGATCAAACAAACAAAATCAACGTGTGCAGCTAATACAATATGAGAGTTACTATGTGTGACGTATCATAAAACGCTTATGGGAGAAGCTAGTTTGCTTATGCATCTGATCACGATTAGAGAGATCCAAAGACGCTGGATATTGCAGTTGCAATGCTCCTGTGGATTCTGCTTTGAGTAGTGCATCTGATCTGAAAGCAAACAAAGCATATTAAAGAAGCAAGTCTGCCTCAGCGCTTATTAAAGAAGCAAGTCTGCCTCTATGCTTAATGAAGAAGCAAGTTTGCATATGTGCTTAATGAAGAAGCAAGTTGGCATCTGCGCTTATTAAAGAAGCAAGTTTGCATATGTGCTTAATGAAGAAGTAAGTTTGCATCTGTGCGTAATGAAGAAGCTAGTTTGTCTCCACATCTGTTCACAATCAGAAAGATCCAAGGAAGTTGTATATTGCAGTTGCAATGCTCCTGTGGATTCTGCTCTGAGAAGTGCATCTGATCTGGAAGTAAACAAAGCTTATTGAAGAAGTTAGAGTGCGTCTGATCTGAAAGCAAATAAAGCATATTGAAGAAGCAAGTATGCATCTATATCTGGTCACGATCAGAAAGATCCAAGGATGCTGGATATTGCAGTTGCAATGCTCCTGTGGATTCTGTTCTGAGAAGTGCATCTGATCTGGAAGCTAACAAGCGTCTCTAAAGAGTGAGTCCTCTGAAGAACTAAGTACTGAAGACTCCGATGACTTGAAGTTCTGAAGGCTGAAGGCTCTGAAGACCAAGTGCAGAAAGACTTTGAAGACATATTCTGAAGATCAAGAATCTAAAGATTCTGAAGACATGATTTTTGAAGAATCAGTGACGAAGATTCTCAAGACTGTTTCAGAGGAAACTTAGATCTTTGAATGCTGAAGACTGGATTCTGAAGTTGAAGATTGTGTCAGAAGAAGATTCACCCAGACACAGGCGTATTACTCATTAGATAAGTTGCTGCTATTAAATCTGATAAACATGTGCTTAAACAACTCTGATGTTGAAGCTTTCATACCAAAGTAGTTGTTGAACTACTCATCAGAAGAATCAAGTCAAGAAGACTACAATAAAACGCATGCAAACATTTCACTATGACAAAGACGTTAGTACTATTCATAAGCGTGGTGTCCAATGTTGAGATATTAAAGTTACAAGCAAAGGTCACTGTTCCAACACGTGAGCTTATTCTATCCGTTGAGATATAACCGTTGGAATTAGAGATGACATTTCTACCCTCACAAAGTTGCACTATAAAAGAAGATCATTTAATTATTTCAAAGGGGCTGCTGCTGTTGAGTTTGTTAGCCACTTGCAGTTAGCTCATCACAAAGCAAGTCAGTTTGTTAAGAAGCAATGATGCTGACGAGTGAAGTTAGCAACATAGTTGATTAACAAGAAAAGCTTTATGCTAAGAAGCCGCAGTGCTCACATAAGAAAGATTTTAAGCAATATGGAAACTGTTGTTCTAATAATCTCATAGAGATTTATCTTTAGATTAGTTTCTATATTAGAAAGCAAAGAGTTGTTGCTCAATACTTGCTAGGCACTTAATTAGGAGTAATCTGCTTGTTAAGAAGCACTCATGTAATCTCCGGCAACACAAATTCATTTTAGAATTAAGTGGTTCCTCAAGTGATCTTGTGAAGATCAGATTACTTGAGATGACAAGTGACAGTAGTCATTTGTGTCAATGAACGTTATATCCAGTTGGTGTTAGAACACAGATTGGTTCTTAGTTATATCTCAATGTTTTGATGATAACACTTTTGAAATTTTGTATTAAGAAATTATATACTTTAAATCTATTCAAGTATTTTTGCTGCAGATATTAAATTTAATATTCTTCTGAAAGCAAAAATGGATGAGAACATTGAACTACGCAAGGCTCTGAAGCGTCAGAAGCATCTCTACAGAAGACTATGAGCGCTACTTACAGAAGACTCTGAAGCAGAAGCTACAGAATCATCTGAAGCATAGACTGAAGACTTTGTATGAAGAGTTTCAAGCACTGTTCATCAGAAGACACTGATAGTACTGTTCGCTGCAAGTACTGAGGATCTGATCTCCAAACTCTGCTCTGAATGATTTCACGCTGAAGCACACTTGCTGCAACACTCTGATAACAGCAAATTCTGATGACATCAAGAATTTGATCACTCAAGGCTCTGATGTTGATTGCTGTGAAATAGAAAATTGTTGAAGAATATTATTCAAAGTTATATCTGTTGGTTATGCCAAACAACTCTTTCCTATTCTATGCTAAACACAAGAACTCAGGCAAAAAGGATTTCTTTGAACGTTCTATTTCTAGGAAAGGTCAAGTGATGTGAAGACAAAAGGCTACAGCTACTTTGTAGTACACGGTCTTCAAGCTTGCAACGTCTTAGACCTCTCTGCCTATAAAAGCAAGTCTCCAACAACTTTCTACAGTTGACGTACTGTGACAAAAGTTCATTGAAAAGCTCTCATACAAATTATTACTCTTAGCTGAATTTATTTCATATGTTCTTAAACTTAAGTCTAAATCACAGTTATGATATAGCTTTCTTAGAAGCATTCAAACACTTGTTTAGTTTACATTTGATTGTAAAAGTTCCTTGAGAAGACCAAGTTGTGGTCAGTAGTTCTTGAGAAGACTAAGACAGTTGTTCTTAGTGGTTGATATTGTAATCAGTTTGATTATAGTGGATTAAGTCCTTGTGGAGAAAGGAAAATCACTCTTGATAGGGTGGACTGGATTAGTTGAGTTCAACGAACCAGGATAAAAATCATTGTGTTTTTATTGCCATAATATTTTCTAAATCCTTATTCAACCCCCTTTCTAAGTATTTTCTCACCTTCAGTTGGATCCTTGAACGTGTCATTGTTCATTTGTTAGTCACTTGCAGTTAGCTTGTGCAACTTTAATCAGTTTGGTTATAGTGGATTAAGTCCTTTCTTGAGAGAGGCGAAATCACCTTGGAAGGGTGGACTGGATTAGCTTGAGAGCTGCTCAAGTGAACCAGGATATATCATGTGTTCTTTACATGTGTTGTGCTTTATTATTTATGCTTCCGCAATGCAATCTCTCGAAGCAACAAGTGAAGAAGAGCAAAAAAGTTTAAATGAGGTGAATACCCAATTCAACCCCCCCCCCCCCCTTTCTTGTGTATTTTTCTCACCTTCATTAGGTATCAGAGCTCCGGTTCTGTTATTGATGGATATCAAACACCTAACAGTGTCAGATAAAGATACAAAAGCCGTGTGAAGAAATACTATTGGGGATTTTTCACCTCTCTTACAATTTCTGTCTCATATCGGTTTTTGATGAAGATGAGTACTAAAATTGTAATCAAATGGGTTATCTTGAGCAAGTCAGTGATTAGTTGAAGTTTGAAGTTTTTGAAGTTTTCAACAACAAAATCTTCTCCATTGAAGCTTGAAAGAAGATTGAAGAATCAGTTGACAAGAGAGATTCATCAGATAAGAAGTTTTCTGTTGAATACTCTTCTTAAAATGCGTTTGGAGGTACAACGCGTCAGCTCAAAGATCAAATCATCAGAAAGTAAGAAATCTTGTTTGCTGAAGATTATTTCTATATGAGTATGAGATGTTTTTAAGAAACAAATTAGTCCACTCTTGACTTTCTCATGAAAAACTCATTGGGAATTTTCTTTAGTAAGTAAAGAAATATTGTTGGCTAATGAATTTGATGGATAAGAACTTCAGAATGAAGTTTGCAGAAAGTAAGATCAGATAAAGTTTAAATCTTGTAGAAATGATACTTCTGATACAATGCATCTGAAAGCTATTTCCTTGAAAAGTTTCAAAGAAATCTGTAGATGGTTCTTGTAAGGAAGTTCATTAACTCATCTGGGATCTGATGAAAGATGAACTCTGAGATGTTTATAGAAGTAGCATGGACAATTATGTTCTGTTAATTTGAGAAGTTGTCTCAGTTGAACAAACTGTAATTGGTCTAATGTTATCAGTTGTCAATCTCAGAAATTCAATCTGTTTGTAAAAGGATTTAAGTCACTGGTGTTATTCAAAATGAATAAGTCAGAAGACATCTTTTTCACAATTAAATGTACGGTCATCTCTTGATGAACTAACTCTGCAAGTTAGATCAAGCATTGTAAGATCAAAATTGTCATTTAGACTGTGTCGTCTGATGCATCTAAATTTGATGATAATTGTATCAAGACTGGATCTGCATTTAATTCTAGCAAACATATCAGAAGATGAAACCTGATGGTTGTTAGTTGCTCTAATCTGAAGATTAGAATATCTATGCTCTGAAGATGTCTCTCAAAAATCAGATGGATGATCTATTGATAGAGACTCTGCAGAATGCAACCAAAGGGTATGAGATCAGCTCTGAAGAGAAGTTCAGAAGATTCTACATCAGATGTTGTTTCTGGGTTCTGTGATCATTCTCAACAAATGAAAAGCAGAGTTGCAACGTCTCAGTTTGAAGAATCCATTCTGGAAATAAATGAAACCTGTATTTGAACCATATCAATCTCCTAAAATGCTAACGTCTGTTGATGAAGCTCTTCTGGGCAAAGACTAAATGTCAATGATTAGAAGAACTAACTAACATAACTCTAACAGTTATGGTTAGAAAGTTTGTTGTAGAGAAACTCTCCAGAAGATAGAGCAAAAGATTCAGAAACCTCTCTAGAAGTTAAAGAAGGAGTTTTGAAGGTTTCTGAAGAAAAAGAAGATAAGATATTTTTTTAAGCTTGTGATACATGATGGTATTCGTTGATGTTCACTATCCTCTGATCTACTAAGATTAAGTGGATGTATGAATTTGAAAGATTATCTAGTGGAAAGATGTATCTAACGCTCTAGTACTTCAATCAATTATCAAGTACTCTAGAGTGAAGCACTGACGCTAGAAGTCAAGTCATGTTTGATTTGATAGCAAGCTTGGAATCAGAAACCAAAGGTGGATTAGCAGAAGAAGTAACCATAAGATGATCTGATGCTGATTGATAAGAACAAGGCTGTCATTCAAATTGATGTTGGAAATACATCTTGATTTGATGATAGTTTGTGCTGATCAAGTGTATCTCTTCAACAAATAATTCTTATGATGGAAGCTGTCAGAAAGTTTCCTCAGAACATTTGTTTTGATGCTTATGTTTAAATTGAGAAACTAGAAAATCATTTGGAAACAAGTCATCTGGAGGCATGATCATTGGTATCAGAAGATAGATGATCAGAAGATGAAGACCAAAGGAAGAATCTGGATGATCAGAAGATGAAGACCAAAGGAAGAATCTGGATGATCAGAAGAAGAAGACCAAAGGAAGAATCTAGAAACTTGATCTAGATGAAACAAACATCAGAAGAAAGATATGTTTCTGAAGAAGTCATGTTGATTCAGATTAAGACTATAGCAGAAAGAAGACTAATCTGTCAGAGAGTAAACAGTTAAGATTCTCATGCATGCAACGTACACTCTGGGAAAAGAAGAGACAGAGTTAAATGCAAAAGTACCTCTGGATAGCACTGTCTACTACAGAAGCAAAATATACTGCTGCTGCCAGTTGAAATATCAGACGCTCTGGATAAAGAGTCAGCTAAAGTATATCATATGCTTAAGACTGAAGAATCAAAACATATCTTTTCACACCTTCAGTTGGAATCAAAACGTCATTACCTTCACTTGGTTTCAAAGATGGTTATCTAAAGATCTAAGCAAATCTGAAGATTTGGTTTATCTGAAGATATGGATAGAAGATTCAATAAGAAATAGTTCTGTCAAATCAAACTCTGACACTTCTGAAGTATAGTGTTTTGATGTTGAAGAAACAGAAAGATCAAAGAGAAAGTCAGAATGGGAAGCTACAGAAGACTCTAATCATGGAGTGTAAAACTAAGTTTCAGAAGATTCAGAAGACTCTGGGAGTTTAACTCTGAAGGTGAGAAAATACTTAGAACGGGGGTTGAATAAGTATGAAGATAAAAACTCAAGTATTTTTATCCTGGTTCGTTGAACTCAACTACTCCAGTCCACCCTTCCTAGAGTGATTTGCCTTTCTCAAACAAGGGCTTAATCCACTATTTAATCACCTAATTACAATAGTAAGCACTAAGAACAACTGTTCAAAGTCTTCTCAAGAACTACTGATCCTAACTGGATCTTCTTAAGGTTTTCTTACAATCAAATGTAATAACAAATAGAAGTGTTAAAATGCTTCTAATAAAGCTTTATCACAACTGTGATTTTTCACTTAAGATTAAGAACAAAGAAATTAATTCTAGAAAGAATATGAGTTATATGAGAGCTTTTTGATAATGATTTCTTTTCAAGTAATGCGTCAACTGAAGAAGATGAGTGGAGACTAGCTTTTATAGGCACAGTGGTCCAAGAGCTTTTCACGTTGAGAAGTGTGTACTAAAAGGTCTGAGCCCTTTTTGTCTTCACATCAAGTGACCTTTCCTAGAAGAAGAAAGCACAGAAAAATCCTTTTTGTCTGTGTTCTTGTGTCTAGCATAAATAAGGAAAGAGTCGTTTGGATACTCCAACGGACAGAATCTTTGAATTCTTCTTCAACAATTTTCAGCAAGAATCATCAGAGTCTAATTTGATCAGAGCCTTCTGATGTTGATCAGAGTTTTGCTGAATCAGAGTCTTTGCAGCAAGTGTGCTTTTAGCTTGTATAAGTTCAGAGCAGAGTTTTGAGTCAGATCCTCAGTACTGGCAGCGTTAGTACTCTCAGAGTCTTCTGAAGTAACTATGCTTGAAAAACTCTTCATACAGAATTCTTCTTTGGTTCAGATGCTTCTGACTTGCTTCAGATTCTTCTAGAGCTTCTGCTTCAGATCCTTCTGGAGACAACACTCAGGATCTTCTGATGGCAGCGTTCAGAATCTTCTAATGAGTGCATCTGACGCTTCAGAGTCTAGCATATTTCTTATGTTCAGATCTGATT
Source organism: Lathyrus sativus (assembly GCA_963859935.3). Lineage (NCBI taxonomy): Eukaryota > Viridiplantae > Streptophyta > Magnoliopsida > Fabales > Fabaceae > Lathyrus > Lathyrus sativus. The sequence goes on along the minus strand of OZ012739.1, from coordinate 349,685,244 downwards.
TGCTTCTGGAGTGATAATTACTTTAATATCTGCAGCAAACATTCTTAAGCAAATTTTAGAGTATATAATTCTTAATTACAAAATTTCATAATAGTTATCATCAAAACATAGAGATATTATTAAGAACCAATATGTGTTCTAACAATATCCCCCTTTTTGATGATGACAAAAACATCAGAAATTTTGTTTAATAGAAAAATAGAATAATTATAACGCCCCCTGAAATGATGAATCTCCCCCTGAATTAAATATAAAAAAGGAATAGAAACTTCCCTTTTGTCTTGAGTATTTTTCAGAGATAGAGCTTGATTGTTCTTAACCATTTGAGGGTCAGAGTGTCTTGCATATTTCAGAGTCAGAGTCTGATAATTGTCAAATGATCTGAGAGTCTCAAATTTTCTTTTACAGAGTATACTTATCAAATATTCTGAAATACTCAGATTTTATGTTAGATAAAATTGATATGTCTGAAGTTTCATTCTGGTAAAGTTTAATTAAACAGTTCAGATCTATTTTCTCCCCCTTTTTTGTCATAAGCAAAAAGTAAGAACTTTGAAAAGACAAAGAAAAGGAAACAATAAACCAGATAAATCATGTGGAGAAAACTTTGAAACATTCATTCATTCATTCAGAGCAAAAGTACACACATCAGAAAATATTCAAGTACATATGCAAACATTAGATGCAAACATCAGAAGAAAAAAAAACTAAGATTGTTTTGACAAAAGCATCTTCAACAGATCCGTGATCTCAGAAGAGGACTGTTCTTGTTTTGACATCCACTTAGCCATAGTTTCATTCTTTTGATCTTGTTTGGACATCCACTGAGCCATATCTTCAGACTTCTTATCTTGCTTAGGCATCCATGACTTGATTTCTGATTGACCAGCTTCCAGAACTGTAATCTTATCTTCAAGATCCGGATACTCTTTCTTGATCTCAGAAGAAGAGGGTGGGACAGTTTCTGAAGCTTGAACAGAGTCAATTTCCATAGGGGCTTTGGAGTTAGTAGTTGTAAATCCAGAAGGATGTTCTACCAGAGTCATAGCAAGAGGGTTGTCTTCAGATGCAAATTCAGTATTCTCTTCTGATGATGAAGGAGCATCTGTAAGAAGCAATGGTCCAGTTCTCTTACAGTCCAGAAGAGACTTCTAGCAGTTTCAGCAAATCTGAGCTTCGCATCATCAGAACATACGTTCTTCAGATTTGATGCTACAGTATTGAATCTGTTTATGAAGCCATTCCAAATGGCATCAGATTCACTGGCATCAATTGTTGATGAACATTTCCTCTGTACAGATCCTAAATACATCTGTATTTCTTGCAAAAAAACTTGTAAATAAATGATCAACATTTAGTCTAGGTTTTGGATTTAGAAGAGTTTCCAATGTGATTGGCTTGGGTTGAGGAGTATGTGGAAAGATGGATTTTTGAATGGTGATCAGAGGAGGAGGATAGTATGGTATGAATGGAGGTTCAGATGAATTGTCAGGTTTTGATCTGGTTAAAGTATTCAACAGACATGGTTTTGCAGTTGATGCATGGGAAACAACATCAAATGGTTTATCAGAATAAGGTTTGAATGCAGATTTAACAGATTTAGCAGAGTATGGTTTTGCATTTGATAAAGTTACTGCTGACATTGTTTTAATATATGTTTGAAGCACAGATGGTAGAATGATGGTAAGTTTGGGTTTAAGAGGAGTGATAGTGTCAGATGGTTCAATTCTGGTGTAGAAATTTTTTAAGGTGAAACCAGATGGAATTTTGTTAGAGGAAAAAAGTTTGCACGAAGCAGAAGGTACATTCTCAGATGTTCTTGGCTTGGATGTAGGGGTAGGATTGGGAATGATAATTTCAGAAGATGGTTTAGGTGTTGTAATAGGATTTAGAATGATAATTTCAGAAGATGGCTTAGGTGTTGGGTTAGGATTTGGAATGAGAATTTCCGAAGAAACAGGTGGTTCTGGTTGGTTTACTTCAGAATTTCTGTGAGAGGGAGATACCAGAAAATCTGGGTGAATATCAGATTCTGATGAATTGGATGATGTGGTTGGAGTGTAAGATGTGGAGGACACTTCAAAAATAGTTTTGAGAGGTGTAATGTTTAGAACCTCTGTCTCAGGGATATTGGTTCCAGATGGGTTGGTTGATTCTGATGGATTCTCAGATAGTTTTGATGGGGGTTCAGATGTAGGTGGTTCTGATGTAGGTGGATCAGATGTAGGTGGTTCATATTTAATAGGATCAGATGTAACTTTTATAGGTTCAGAAGTAACTTGTACAGATCCAATAGGTTCAGATGTGTTTGATGGTGGTTTTTTTGGCTGTGGTTGTTTTTCTTGTTGTTGTGGTTGTTGTTCAGATTGTTTTTATTGTTGTGGTGGTTGGTCAGATTGTTTTTCAGGTTGTGGAGTTTGATTTGCTGGTTTTGTTGTTGTTGGTGTTGGTACAGGTGATTGAGTAGTTGAAGGTTTTATAGGTGTGATGGAAACAGGATCAAATGATTTTTGTGGGGTAGGAACAGAGATATGAGATGGAGCAGGAACAGATTGTTTCTGAGTAGAAGGTGGTTTTGGAATAGACTTAAATGTTGAATCATTTACAACAGTATTATTGACAGAAGATACAGAAGATTTGGTACCTTTAATCTTGATACGCTTTGTGGGAACAGAGGGAGCGTCTCCAGATGCTTTCCTCTTGATCAGCTTCTGAGGCTTGTCAGCAGCTTTGGGCTTCTTCTGAACAGTCACATCTTCTGCTTCTGATTGACTTCTTTTCCTTGTGTTCTCATTTCCTCCATCAGGCAATGGTTCCCTTGCTCTTATTAGAATATCTGCAGGAATGGGCGTTCCATCTGCCTTGTAAGTATCAATATATCTCACTATTATTTCCCTTGGTTCTTCAGCAAAGAACAAAGGGTAGTCTTCTACTGGAATTCGCTTCTGATTGAGTTCAGAAATATTCAGCTTCTTGGGTGCAGATGTGAGTTCCTCTACAATTTTTAGTCTCTGAAGACTCTTTGCATTCAGAGGTTTTCCAAGAATGAATTCAAGTTCATCTATGACTCCAGCAGCATACAGAGCAGTCACCAGTCCATTTTCTGTCAGAATATCTGAAATTAACCTTCCAAAGGGAATCCATGTTCTGATCTTCTGACCTTTTTCTTTTACAGATTCTCTTGAAGCATTAATATGGTTCCATAAATGCGTGAACAGAATGTAAGGAAGATCTACCTTGGTGCTCGGACTTAAGCAGTACATGAAGTAGAGTTGTTCATTGTTCACATAGTCTGGAGAGTTTGTAGATTTTCTGTGATTAATACATCCCATGAAAATCTTTGCCCAGATTTTATAGTCAGGCTTCAGATCTTTAAACTTGTTAGAGGCCTGTCCAGAAGTCATGACTTCCTCATAAACTTCTTCCATATCTACATGCCCAGCTGGCAGATGAGATACTCCATCAGTTTCCTCATATCCTATGAGTTTCCTGATCAGATCTTCTATAATGATTATCTCCTTACCCAGAACAGAAGACAATATGAATTTGGGGTATACAGAAGCATGTATCCAGAACTCTTTCACTAGATGGGGGTAAACTGGTCCAAACAGTCTGTCAAAGTATTTTACCCAGCCTTGAGCATCAATTATTGAACGAAACTCAAATCCATTTTCAGCCAATGAATCAAATTCTACCATTGATTCACAGAGAACTTCCAGTTTGTCAACAGGTGTTAACAAAGTCCTTTTAGGGGTCGTATATGGAGTCACACCCATATTTGCAGAAGTAACTGCAGCCATGGTTGATTGAAACTGTGCAACTGTGGAGGATGAGGTTGCCATTGAAGATATTTTATCAAAGGTTTAGGGTTTTTGTTAAGAGAGAAAAGAAGACAGAAATGCATAAACGTTCTTGAGATGTGAAAAGTGTGAAAGTGGTGAGAGATGTGATATTTATAGTAAACAATTAGGCATACAAACAGACACACAATGCACGTTCACACATAGCAATTAATGAAAAAGAATAAAAATCATTTCAAACATTAATTGATTCTGACAAATTGGGGTGAAAATCAAGATTTTCACTATTCAAACTTCACCTAAAACGTCTCTTCAGTAGTGTACACGCCATCTTTGCAGATTTAGAGTGACACGTGTTTGCTTGCATGTGCTTCTGAATTCTCTTGAGAAATGAAACGTTAACCAACGTTCAGATCCTCTGAGTATTGTTAGTTCAGATTTTCACAAATAAAGTAATTTAAGGAAGTGAATAAATAATCAGATGAAATACTTCAGAGCATTAAACATTTTGCATCTGTAAAATTTTCTTCTGTCAAATATTATTCTAAACACAAATCCATACCAACATTTTTCAGAATAAATTTGAATCTATCTTCAACAAGGAGTTTTGTGAAAATATCTGCCCATTGATGATCTGTATCAAGAAAGGCTAAGTTTATAATTCCCTTCTGAACATAGTCTCTGATGAAATGATGCTTAATTTCTATATGCTTTGCTTTGGAGTGTAAAATAGGGTTTTTAGACAAACATATAGCAGAAGTATTATCACAGAATATAGAAATGTTACTTTCAAATATCTGATAGTCTTCTAGCTGACTTTTCATCCAGAGCATCTGCGTGCTACATCCAGCAGCAGCAATATATTCTGCCTCTGTAGTTGATAGTGCAATTATGGGTTGCTTCTTGTTGTACCAAGAGATTAGATTTCTTCCTAGAAATTGACAACTTCCAGAAGTACTTTTTCTTTCATCTCTGTCTCCAGCGTAGTCAGCATCACAAAATCCAACTAATTTGAAATCATCAGATTTTCTGTAACACAAACCCACATTAGAAGTACCTTTCAGATACCTTAGAATCCTCTTAACAGCTGTTAAGTGTGATTCTCTAGGATATGATTGGAATCTAGCACACAAGCATACACTGAACAATATGTCAGGTCTAGAAGCAGTTAAGTAAAGAAGAGATCCTATCATACCTCTGTAGAGTTTCTGATCTACTTTCTTACTTACCTCTTCCTTGCCTAGTGAACTAGTTGGATGCATGGGAGTCTTTGCCATCTTACTATCAGTCATGTTAAATTTCTTCAGAAGTTCTTTAACATATTTGGTCTGATGAATGTAAGTGCACTCTGGAGTTTGGTTGACTTGAATTCCCAGAAAGAATCTCAATTCTCCCATCATGCTCATTTCAGATTCTGCCTGCATACATTGAGCAAACTTCTTTCCCAACATAGTATTGGTTGATCCAAATATGATATCATCCACATATATTTGACAAATTAGAAGATCTTTCTTAAATGATTTACAAAAGAGTGTTGTGTCCACTTTGCCTCTGATGAAATTTTTCTTTAGAAGAAAATTGCTTAATCTCTCATACCAATCTCTGGGAGCTTGTTTTAAACCATACAGAGATTTCTTTAGTTTGAAAACATGATCTGGAAATTTTTCACTCTCAAAACCAGGAGGCTGGTGCACATAAACTTCTTCTTCTATAATACCATTTAGAAAGGCACTTTTAACATCCATCTGATATAGAGTGATGTTATTTTGTGCAGCAAATGAAATAAGAAGGCGTATATATTCTAACCTTGCCACTGAAGCATAAGTTTCAGTGTAATCAATACCTTCTTGTTGACTGTACCCTTGAGCAACAAGCCTTGCCTTATTTCTTTCAACTTCTCCTTTCTCATTAAGCTTATTTCTGAAGACCCATTTAGTTCCCATTATATTGAATCCTTTTGGTCTTTGAACTAAATCCCACACATCATTTCTGGTGAATTGATTTAACTCTTCTTGCATGGCAATAATCCAATCATTGTGTTACAGAGCTTCATCTACAGAAGTTGGTTCAATTACTGACACCAGTCCAAATAATGATGCTTCAGATGATCTGAGAAAGGATCTTGTTCTGATAGGGTCATCCTTCTTTCCAATGATAACATTCTCTGGATGAGAAGCTTTGATTCTGGAAGATGATCCTCTAACAGTTGATTCTTCATAAATGTTTAAATTGTTCATCTGAGAAGTTAAAGGAATTGCATCTGGCGTTGCTTCTGGTTCCTTCACTTGAGCTTTGTCTGCCTCTGAGCCTTCAGAGTCTGTGAAGACTACTTCTCTATCTGCAGAGTTTTCAGACTGCTTTGGCTTTTTAATGCCAAGCTTATCATCAAATCTAACATGAATAGATTCTTCCACAATCTGTGTCTCAGTGTTGTATACTCTGTAGCCTTTAGAGCCTTCAGAATACCCAAGCATGAAACACTTCTGTGCTTTGGAATCAAACTTGTTCAGATTTTCTTTAGTATTCAACATATAGCAAATACATCCAAAAGGATGAAAATATGAAATGTTGGGCTTTCTGTTCTTCCACAGTTCATAGGGAGTCTTCTCCAGAAGAGGTCTTACAGACACTCTGTTCTGAATGTAACAGTCTGTGTTGATTGCTTCTGCCCAAGAGTGCTTTGCCAGATTAGTCTCATTGATCATGGTTCTGGCCATTTCTAGCAGAGTTCTATTTTTCCTCTCTACAACTCCATTTTGTTGTGGAGTTCTAGGACAGGAAAATCATGAGCAATGCCATTTTCATTAAAATATTTTTCAAAATATTTATTTTCAAATTCACGACCATGATCACTTCTGACTTTTATAATTTTGAAATCTTTTTCATTCTGGACTTGTTTACAGAAGTCAAAGAACACAGAATGTGACTCATCCTTGTGTTTTAAGAACTTTACCCATGTTCATCTACTATAGTCATCAACAATGACTAATCCATACTTCTTGCCTCTAATGGATGCCGTTTTCACTGGTCCAAACAGATCAATATGAAGTAATTCTAGTGGTCTGGAAGTAGAAACAACATTTTTTGATTTAAAAGATGATTTTGAAAACTTCCCTTTTTGACATGCTTCACAAAGAGCATCTGAGGTGAACTTCAGATTTGGAAGTCCTCTGACAAGTTTAAGTTTATTAATCTGAGATATACGTCTCATATTAATATGCCCCTATCTTCTGTGCTAGACCCATTGCTCCTCATTAACAGACAAGAGACATTTAACATTCTGAACCTTAAGTTCTGAAAGATTTATTTTATAAATGTTGTTTTTCCTCTTTCCACTAAATAGGATTGAGCCATCCTTTTCACTAATAGCTTTACAACATTTTTGATTAAAGGTTATATCATAACCATTGTCACTTAATTGACTTATGGACAATAAGTTATGCTTTAATCCTTCTACAAGTAAAACATTAGTAATAGAGGGAGGTTTACCATTTCCAATAGTGCCAGATCCAATGATCTTGCCCTTCTGATTCCCTCCAAATTTTACATCACCTCCAGATCTAAGCTCCAGAATTTGGAACATAGACCTTTCTCCTGTCATGTGTTGCGAGCATCCAGAGTCCATGTACCATGATTGGCGTCCTGACCTTGCTGCTAAGAACATCTGCAACAGGAATTATTTTACTTTTAGGTACCCAGATCTTCTTGGGTCCTTTTGGGTTAGTTGTTCTGAAGGTTTGTCTAAACTTCTGTTTTTCAACATAAGGTTTATTCTGACTAGCCTTAGATTTAAGCACATGAATGTTCTTTTCAGAACGTGTGTGTTCAATATCATTCAAGTGACCAAATTTAAAGTGGGAATATAAAGGAGTTTTCTTGATGATAATTTTATCAACAGGTTTTGGATTTAAATCCTTTCCAGAGGAAGATTTATATCCAATTCCTTTTCTATTATTTCTGCTAACTCCATAGATCATAGAAGCCATTTTGCTTCTGTCTATGCTTTTAGCAAGAAACTTCTGAAAGTTGTAATCATATTTTTCCAAAATATTTTTGCATTCAGATTCAGTTTCAGAATCAGAGTTTTGTTGAGCTAATTCAGAATCATTTTTCAATCTTAAGTTCTTTTCATTTATCTAAGCTACTTCTGATTTGAGAATATTATTCTCAGATACAAGATTGCTTTGACGCTTCTTGTATTTGAGCTTAATACTGTTATAGCTCTTCAAAACTTTATATAACACTTTGATAAGTTCTTCTTTAGTGAGTTTAGCCATTACCTCTTCAGCGCCAGAGTCAGATTCAGAATCAGATTCAGATCCTGAAGTTCCTTCCTCCTGATCTTCTATGTCTGCCATCAATGCTACATTGGCACATTCCTCTTCTGACTCAGATTCAGATTCAGATGTATCTGAATCATCCCAGGTGGCCATTAGAACCTTCTTCTTCTTATTAGATTTTCTTTTAGGCTTTTCTTTCAACAACTTTGGACAATCATTTTTGTAATGCCCAGGTTCTTTACATTCATAGCAGACAACCTCCTTTTTGCCAGATCTTCTGTGTCCAGAAGATTCTTTTCTTTGGTCAGGCTTCCTGAAGTTTCTGAACTTCTTTCCTTTATGCTTCTAGAGTTTGTTTATTCTTCTAGACAACATGGATAGTTCATCTTCATCTTCAGATGAGAATTCTTCAAAGCTTTCCTCTATTACCTGCAATGCTTTAGCAGATTTATTAGATTTTAAAGCAATTGATTTACCTTTCTTTTGAGGTTCATCTTCCTCAAGTTCAATTTCATGACTCCTTAGTGAACTGATTAGTTCCTCCAAGGAGATCTTGTTCAGATCTTTAGCCATTTTCAGCGCAGTCACCATAGGTCTCCATCTGGTGGGTAAGATTCTGATGATCTTTTTCACATGATCAGTTGTAGAGTATCCTTTATCCAGAACCTTTAGTCCAGCTGTAAGTATTTGAAATCTGGAGAACATAGCTTCAAGAGATTTAGCTTCTTCCATCTTGAAAGCTTCATACTTCTGGATTAGAGCCAGAGCCTTTGTTTCCTTGACTTGAGAGTTTCCCTCATGAGTCATCTTTAAGGACTCAAACATGTCAAATGCAGTTTCTCTATTTGTGATCTTTTCATACTCAGTGTGAGATATTGCATTTAACAATATTGTTCTAGCCTTGTGGTGATTTCTAAATTCCTTCTTTTGGGCTTCTGTCATAGATTTTCTATCTACTTTCTTGCCATTCCCATCAATGGGATGAACATATCCATCTGTGACCAAATCCCATAAATCAGCATCATAACCAAGGAAAAAACTTTCAATCCTGTCTTTCCAGTAATCAAATTTCTCCCCATCAAACATAGGGGGTTTAGTGCTATTTCTGTCCCTTTCTTCATATTTATTGTTAATGTTAGACATTGAATTATCAGCCATAGTAACAACCAAATATATATCAAAGTTTTTCTCACTGGATCTTTTCTATCACTGTGAAGTTGTAGCACACACAGAACCGGAGCTCTGATGCCAACTGAAGGTGAGAAAATACTTAGAAGGGGGGTTGAATAAGTATGAAGATAAAAACTTAGAAATAAAAACTCAAGTATTTTTATCCTGGTTCATTGAACTCAACTACTCCAGTCCACCCTTCCTAGAGTGATTTGCCTTTCTCAAACAAGGACTTAATCCACTATTTAATCAACTAATTATAATAGTAAGCACTAAGAACAACTGTTCAAAGTCTTCTCAAGAACTACTGATCCTACATGGATCTTCTTAAGGTTTTCTTACAATCAAATGTAATAAGAAATACAAGTGTTAAAATGCTTCTAATAAAGCTTTATCACAACTGTGATTTTTCACTTAAGATTAAGAACAAAGAAATTAATTCTAGAAAGAATATGAGTTATATGAGAGCTTTTTGATAATGATTTCTTTTCAAGTAATGCGTCAACTGAAGAAGATGAGTGGAGACTAGCTTTTATAGGCACAGTGGTCCAAGAGCTTTTCACGTTGAGAAGTGTGTACTAAAAGGTCTGAGCCCTTTTTGTCTTCACATCAAGTGACCTTTCCTAGAAGAAGAAAGCACAGAAAAATCCTTTTTGTCTGTGTTCTTGTGTCTAGCATAAATAAGGAAAGAGTCGTTTGGATACTCCAACGAACATAATCTTTGAATTCTTCTTCAACAATTTTCAGCAAGAATCATCAGAGTCTAATTTGATCAGAGCCTTCTGATGTTGATCAGAGTTTTGCTGAATCAGAGTATTTGCAGCAAGTGCGCTTTTAACGTGTATAAGTTCAGAGCAGAGTTTTGAGTCAGATCCTCAGTACTGGCAGCGTTAGTACTCTCAGAGTCTTCTGAAGTAACTATGCTTGAAAAACTCTTCATACAGAATTCTTCTTTGGTTCAGATGCTTCTGACTTGCTTCAGATTCTTCTGGAGCTTCTGCTTCAGATCCTTCTGGAGACTTCTTCAGATCCTTCTGGAGACAGCGCTCAGGATCTTCTGATGGCAGCGTTCAGAATCTTCTAATGAGTGCATCTGACGCTTTAGAGGCTAGCATATTTCTTATGTTCAGATCTGATTTGCTTCTGGAGTGATAATCACTTTAATATCTGCAGCAAACATTCTTAAGCAAATTTTAGAGTATATAATTCTTAATTACAAAATTTCATAATAGTTATCATCAAAACATAGAGATATTATTAAGAACCAATCTGTGTTCTAACAAACTCAACATTGCATCTATAGAGGATCCGAGAATCAAGTCATCAACACTGGAAGAAAGTTTTGACTCTGATCTGAAGTGCTCCTCTGGATGAATAGTTTGTTCAAATAATCATGCGAGCACTACTGCAAAACTCTGGAAGGGAGTGTATCTGATTAGAAGAAAAATGGAACATCGTCAGAGGATCTGATGAAGAATTAATTTCCTTATTTGTTTCCTTTGAAAATATGCTGAACAAAAGAAGAGTAGCTGCCAATGTCATTATCTTCAATTGGTATAATGTCAGAAAAAGAATAACCCTGATGATCTCAAAATTTCAATTGGTATATGAGCTTTCTGAAAAGTGAAAGTTTTGTCTCTGAAAGCTCCTCTCATCATCTGCATATGATCTGTTAAAAGGGAATATGGTTTTATGAATTACTACATATTCTGTTGGTATCAACGTCTACACCTCCTCAAGTTGTATCAGACGATGCAACCAGATGATGCAAATCCCTCTGAACATGAAACATCATCTGATTCCTCTCCATCAGATGAAAAACTCCCTCATACTTCTGAAATCATTATAACCTTTGAACCTTCATCCTCTGAAGATTGGGACCTTCTGGGAAGCTTTTCAAAAATGGTTAAACTTTGAATCTGGATGTGTGTCAAGTTAATAGAAGCTGAAGTTCATTTGGTCAAGGAAAGAGAAGACAAAGCTAGAAAGATTAAGAAACTTCAAACTTCTTGCTGAGAGATGCTGAAGAAGTAAGGATTCTAGCAAAGGAAGATTCCATAACAAGAATTTTCAGAGTGGTACAAGAAGCAGAAAATGCTGAGAAGGCTAAGCAAGTTGTTGTAGATGGTTCTTCTTCTAAAACTACTTTTGTACGTTGAGAACGTGAAGTTAGTGAGATTCAAGTAGATCAACAAGTTGTCAGAGAAAGCTGAGCTGAAAAGAATTTTTTTTCTCACCTTGAGTTGGTATCAGAAAGCCATGAAGGAAATCAACAAGTTGTCAGAAAAAGTTGTGTTGAAAAGAATCTTCTCACACTCTTCAGTTGTACATGCTTCAACAAATTCTGGAAAAGATGATAACCTATAAGAATGAGGCCCTCAGGTTATATTTCTTGACTCTACTTATTTAAATCTTTGTTAATGCGAAATAGAATATAAAAGAGGGAGAAAAAAAAGAAATTCAAATCTTGTTTTTTAATGAAAAACTCACCTTTTTGATGATGTCAAAAAGGGGGAGAAAGAGAAAGGATTTTGATATAACATCAATCTGATATAATTTGCATTTATTACTAATTATATGTTTGATGTTTTTACCGAGAAACTCTGAACAAGTTCACTAGGCATTCTAAAGACAGGTCAAATGAAAGAACTCTGTGTTCAAAGGAACTGGTTGTTCATATAATAGAAGTTATACACTTCGTGAACATATATTCCGAATCAGATGGACCCAATATTGTTCAAAAGAAAGTTAAAGTCATCTTGATTTTGGTATCATAGTGTTCAGAAGATGTAAATTGTCTGAATATGATAATCAGAGCATAAGAATCAGAGAACTTCATAAAAGCAAGAATTGGCTTCAGACTCAGAATCATGAATTGATATCAGATTCAGAACTAAACTAATTGGTATTAGAATCAGAATCAAGATTGTATCAAGCTCAGAAGATCCAAATATCTGACCTATTGTAGCCAGGGGGAGTTCACCCATAAAGGTTCACAAGTCAGGATATTTTATTTTCACCCAGTCTGAAACTCAGAGGGAGTTTCTCATCTGAAAAACCAGTTCTGCTTCTGATGCCACAGATGGTCTGATAAACAGTAGTAAATGCTTCAGAAGGCTCTGAAGTCATATGGCTCTGATATAGTGTCTAAAGAAAACAAGTTCTAAAGATCTGAAGATGGAGTTCTGCTAAACAAGTCCAGATGCTAAAGACTTACGTTCTGATAGACCATAGGGAAGTATTCCTTCTATTCTATTATATTGTTATTATATCAAAATTTCTATTTTGTGAGTCTTGGGATCAGAGTAGGTCTCTAAACAAGCAAAAATGAAAATTTGAGGTTAACATATTCAAGGGGAGTTGTTGCTCGAAACTCTGAATATGTTATGCTTGGTGTTTACCCTGTATAAAATGTTCTATCAAAATACATGTTTTTGTCATCATCAAAAAGAGGGAGATTGTAAGAGCAAGATTTGTCTCTACAGGATTATCTCTATGTTTTGATGATAACAATTAAGTATTTGTGAAAGAACCATTTTATGTTCTAATGTTAGTTATGTGCAAATCATGATAATTAAATATATAAGATCAAACAAACAATATCAACGTGTGCAGCTAATACAATATAAGAGTTACTATGTGTGACGTATCATAAAGCGCTTATGGGAGAAGCTAGTTTACTTATGCATCTGATCACGATCAGAGAGATCCAAGGAAGTTGGATATTGCAGTTGCAATGCTCCTGTGGATTCTGCTTTGAGTAGTGCATCTGATCTGAAAGCAAACAAAACATATTAAAGAAGCAAGTCTGCCTCAACGCTTATTAAAGAAGCAAGTCTGCCTCTGTGCTTAATGAAGAAGCAAGTTTGCATATGTGCTTAATGAAGAAGCAAGTTTGCATCTGTGCTTAATGAAGAAGCAAGTTTGCATCTGCGCTTATTAAAGAAGCAAGTTTGCATTTGTGCTTAATGAAGAAGCAAGTTTGCATCTGTGCGTAATGAAGAAGCTAGTTTATCTCCACATCTGTTAACAATCAGAAAGACCCAAAGAAGCTGTATATTGCGAATGCAATGCTCTTGTGGATTCTGCTCTGAGAAGTGCATCTTATCTGGAAGTAAACAAAGCTTATTGAAGAAGTTAGAGTGCGTATGATCTGAAAGCAAACAAAGAATATTGAAGAAGCAAGTATGCATCTGTATCTGGTCACGATCAGAAAGATCCAAGGATGTTGGATATTGCAGTTGCAATGCTCCTGTGGATTCTGTTCTGAGAAGTGAATCTGATCTGAAAGCTAACAAGCGTCTCTAAAGAGTGAGTCCTCTAAAGAACTAATTAATGAAGACTCTGATGACTTGAAGTTCTAAAGGCTCTGAAGACCAAGTGCAGAAAGACTCTGAAGACGTGTTCCGAAGATCAAGAATCTGAAGATTCTGAAGACATGATTTCTGAAGAATCAGTCACGAAGATTCTTAAGACTATTTCAGAGGAAACTTAGATCTTTGAATGCTGAAGACTGGATTCTGAAGTTGAAGATTGTGTCAGAAGAAGATGCACCCAGACAGAGGCGTATTACTCATCAGATAAGTTACTGCTATTAAGTCTGATAAACATGTGCTTAAACAACTCTGATGCTGAAGCTTTCATACCAAAGTAGTTGTTGAACTACTCATCAGATGAATCATTAGAAGAATCAAGTCAAGACATTGGTACTATTCATAAGCGTGGTTTCCAATGTTGAGATATTAAAGTTACAAGCATAGGTCACTGTTCCAACACGTGAGCTTCTTCTATCCGTTGAGATATAACTGTTTGAATTAGAGATGACATTTCTACCCTCACAAAGTTGCACTATAAAAGAAGATTATTTAATTATTTCAAAGGGGCTGATGTTGTTGAGTTTGTTAGTCACTTGCAGTTAGATCATCACAAAGCAAATCAGTTTGTTAAGAAGCAATGATGCTGACGAGTGAAGTTAGCAACATAGTTGATTAACAAGAAAAACTTTATGCTAAGAAGCCGCAGTGCTCACATAAGAAAGCTTTTAAGCAATATGGAAACCACTGTTCTAATAATCTCATAGAGGTTTATCTTTAGATTAGTTTCTATATTAGAAAGCAAGGAGTTGTTGCTCAATACTTGCTAGGTACTTAATTAGGAGTAATCTGCTTGTTAAGAAGCACTCATGTAATCTCCGGCAATACAAATTCATTTTAGAATTAAGTGGTTCCTCAAGTGATCTTGTGAAGATCAGATTACTTGAGATGACAAGTGACATTAGTCATTTGTGTCAATGAACGTTATATCCAGTTGGATCTCTAAACGTGTCATTGTTCATTTGTTAGTCACTTGCAGTTAGCTTGTGCAACTGTAATCAGTTTGGTTATAGTGGATTAAGTTCTTTCTTGAGAGAGGCGAAATCACCTTGGAAGGGTGGACTGGATTAGCTTGAGAGTTGCTCAAGTGAACCAGGATATATCATGTGTTCTTTACTTGTGTTGTGCTTTATTATTTATGCTTCCGTGTTGCGGTGAAATTTGGATGTCAAGCTATTGATTAACTTGAATCTTAATTCATTTACAACCGGTCTTTGATTTATCCGAAGGAAAGGTTAAAGGAAGGAAAAACCTATTTTTTTTTGTAAACACGATGCGGGAGAGAGATCTAAGGTTCGGGGGTTGGTTAAGCTTAGGGAAGGTATTAGCACCCTAAACTTCTGTAGTACTCTACAGGAACCTCTTGTTTTAAAATGTGCTATTGCTAAGGTTTTCTGCTTAAGGGTAATGCTAAGGGTTAAGGGTGAAGACGAGGACCTAAGGGGTTAGTCCTAAGTTTACTCGCCAAGACTCGCATCTTGTGCCTACGTATCCTAGGTAAGGGATGGAATCAGAGTAATCGTAGTTCCTCTCGCGGAGGGAGATGAGGAGTTTCTTGACAATGGTCAAGGTTCCAGGGGGAAAATAAACGTTCATAGGGAAGCACTTATTTTGGAGTGAGGGCTCATATTCTACATTGAGAGTTGAATTGGAAAATGTATGTCCGCGACGGGACGCCTAAGTAAGAGTACGGAGACTCAAATCCTAAGGCTAGGGTAGGCTAAGGTAGAGGTATTGACTCGGCGGTCAAAAATGTGGACCTTTCCTTCAGAGGGGATAAAATACGGTAAAGCGAGATGATTAATTGAAAATGTAAATTGACATGCAGGTGATAAGATAAGGATGAATTGTTTTGATTTAGTTGATTTAGAAGTTAGAAGTTATATTTTAGTTGTTTTTATGATTTTCGAGAATTTGTTCTTGAATGAAAATTAGGCAATTTGAGAATTTATGATTTTGTGAGTTTAAGTGAATTTCTGGATAAACATTAAGATAAGTAGCAAATTTTGAATTACCTGTTTTTAAGAGAAAAAAAAGGATTAATTTGCAAAGATCTATTAAATTAGGAATTTAGAAAAAGCTTTTTTGTATTTTTTATTATTTAAGGAAAAAGTGAAGTTAAATTAAATATTTTTGGATTTTTAATATTTTATTAAAGTTACTAAACCTAATTTTTATTAAAAGTAAACTTAAATTAAAAATTAAAATAAATTATGTTTTTTTATTTATTAATATTCATTTTTTTGTTTTATAGTTAAGTATTTTCAGATTTTACTAAAAATTGTTAGTGGTTAGTGTTATGTTAGTTTTTTTTATTATTGACTATTGGGCCAGGCCCATTACATGAAATAAAAAACTAAAAACAAAATAAATAAATAAACTAAAAAACTAAAAAAGGTTTTAAAAAAAGGGCGGGCCGGTGGTGATGAACCCACCGGACCCAACCTGGTCCGGACTATTAAAATGAAAGGGGAACGGATTAGGGTTTGGAAACCCCAAATCCTCAAATGCGGCGCCTTCACCCTTCGTCTCTTCTCTCTGTCTCCATTTCCCTGCTTCCCTTCCTAGATCAAAACAAACAAACAGTAAAATCAACTCATCAGATATTAACAAAATAAATTACGAAATATGGGTTCTTTTGTAGGTTTTGGACGGGTGGTTTGAAGAGTTTTTGCGATGATGCGCAGCGAGGTTGAGGGATTCTGGTGACAGTGGTTTCGTGATTTCGGCGGCAGTGGAGCAACTGAAGAAGGTGATTCGCGGTGGTGGTGGTCGAAGGGCAATTTACGCGGCGTCAATGGCGGATTTGCGGTGGCTACCGAGGCGTCGTTTTTGCGAGGGAGACGCCGAGCGATTCCCGAAGATAAGTTTTTCAACTTTCCCTCTTTTCACAATTTAGGTTTTTTGTATTTCGTCTGGTTTCGGGAATCTGTGTATTTGAATGTTGAATCTCCCCTTCTGTGAATGTGTCAGTCCCTTTTTATAAGCTGATGTATCAAAACCGGATTGAAAGATAAGTTAAGAGCTTTCCAAATTGAGTCAAACATGTTTGCAACATGTTTAGATTTACTTTCAATCTCAGAGTTCTACTTTTGGAAAGGTTTTCATGACTTCAAATTTGTTTTGATGATGGTTGAAACGTGTTTGATTTTGTCTTAATTTCACATAACAACTCCAATTCAATTTTTGGTGTTGCCTTTTTTTCCACTAAAATCCCAACCGTCCTTTTGCTGCAAGTTCCACCTCTGAGGTCATAACAGTTGTTTCAACAGAAGCTTACAAATTGTGAATATTGCGGATCGCGTATATAGCGTACGACGGAAGAAAGATGAACTCATAGGTTTATCGCAACTTCATGAGTCTTTCTCCGATAACTTAAACTCGGACGCGGCTGAAGCTGTCGCCGGTTCTCCTCTTAGTTTAACCATGGAGCTTGTACATTCTGTTATTCTAAAGGTCATTCTGATTTATGTCTTTTTGTTGAATTTGCAGGTCGTTTTGCCGAAGTCTTGCGCTAAGCATTTTTCGCTCTTTATTCCTCAACAAACTTAAGATCGAGATTGACGGAGCACATACAGGGATGGATTATACGATGTGTGTGGTATTGAAATTGGATGGTGTTGATGTGCCCTTCAATCGGCTTTGTGTTTAACAAGGTACAGGAGTAGCGCAACACAATAAATTTGAAAACATTCTTCTATAATGTCATGCTTGAATGTGTTTATAACTTGATAATCATGGTGAATTTCTTGGCCTTTTCTCTTTGTATCCATTATATTGGATGTAGTTTTTACTAAATTGAGACATTTGCTTGAGTGAGGTAGAATGCAATGTTTGTTAGATTTCTTTGGATGAAAGTTGGCTTAAGATTGAATCGATAGGTTAGTCATATTGAAATTCTAAACCGATGAATAGATGGGACTATTTTAAACTGATGTACTTTAAATTGTTGTGATGCTTTTGACCCTGTTTCGTTTTGTAATGATGCAGTCACGAGCAGGGGTTGCTGTTATTGTTTAGGAGCATCGACATGAGACAAGAGGTAATTGCAAGCTCTTTCGCTCAACAACTTCTTTGAACTATTTGTGAATCAAGATACTCACCACATAATTGGTAAATTACAAGCGCCATTTGCGGATAATCATGGAAGACTGTGGTGCGGAGGTGCTTGTGCATTTTTGTCATGAATTATGAACCCTCCAAAGTCAAATCGTCAAAGTTGCGAGAAGGAGAAGATTACAAAAACTCCTTGTATATGAAGCAAATTCTAATTTTCTTGTACTCATTATTAATATAACAGAGTTCTGTGTAATTTTGTAACAGATTCCGTCCAACTAAATAATAATAATACTTTAGGCATTCATCACAAAAATCAACGTAAGAATTAGTGTAGTAGATCATCATTATAGTAACACTCATCATTGTTATTCCACCCCTCACAATGTTTGGAAATTTGTGATCTTCCCTATAGCTTTATCACATTTGCGGCAGCCTTCTGGTGCATAGTTCATCATGTTGTAATATGTTTTTTTTGTAAGTGGTATTGATTTGTATCCAAGTTCAACTAGTAGGATTTGTTAATGGAATTTTACTCTTTCTTTTGTAAGGATAGTTTGGCGTGACATATAAAACTTATGTGTTCATCTATGCCTTTTGTGTTGAACAATCAAATTTTGCATAAATCCAACCACAGTTTGAGTTTAGACAATGAATCTACTTGAGTTTTCAAGAGTTTTTAGACTTTGGAACTCTTCTTGAACTCAAATTATATCTTTGAATTTTGGAGTCAAGCCCTTACATACTTCAAGGCTTTGAATCTTGGATATTTAGATTTAGAAACCTTAAATTGAATTTTATAACTTCCTTTTAAACTTTTATAAATGAGCTTGATTTTATGATGACTAAAAATGAGCTTTGAATTTAAATGATATGGAACTGTGTAAGGATTTTCAATATTGACCCAAACTTTGATGCAATGTCTTCCAATCACATGAAGTCCCAACATAGCACATTTGTTTAGTAGTACCTATCATCATTACCCGAATATAACAGAAGCATTTCATGCAAACAACGACCTCTAGCCCACATAATGCAGCACGTGTGGGAACCACCTCCATAGCTTTGGTTGGGTTTTGCGATTTTAACATGGAGCATAAAAGTGACTTTTCCTTTGAAGAATAAATTGAAGCCTTAATAAGAATTTTCTAATAAAATTTGGTTCAAGATGTACTGGCTGTTTCACACTCTTAAAAATATATCAATTTCCACCATAAATCCATCTTTTATGACAAAAAAAGGCAATGACGATATTGGGCTTAGTAATTTGAAAATAAAATCCATTTGTAGTAGCACACTGTGAAGTCTACACACTTTGAATTAACATATTTTCTTTCGTCTTAACTGGTACTTAACATGATTTCCAGAGGATTGAAATCCTGATGATAGTAAGCACATAGTCTTCATGACTTCTGAATCTTCTGTAACAACCTACCTTCACGAAACAAAATAAGCAAACTGGTTAAGATGGTTAGTTAAAGCAGGAATGATGGATCTAAAATGATATGCTAAATGATCAATGAATCTAAGGGTAAAATTTGGGGTGCAACATTCCGCAATGCAATCTCTAGAAGCAACAAGTGAAGAAGAGCGAAAAAGTTTAAATGAGGTGAATACCCAATTCAAACCCCCCATTTCTTGTGTATTTTTCTCACCTTCAACCTATTCATTTTCTATGGTTCGCCGGGATGCCCCATTTTTTCCTGGATATTCTTTTTCTTTCCAGCGGGTCATTTTAAGCAAAGTATTTTTTAGCTGCGTCCGCGTTCACAGGGGATGCAAAATCCTCGCTGTCCATGGTGGATAACAACAAGGCTCCTCCGGAGAAGACCTTTCGAACAACGTAAGGACCTTCATAATTAGGAGTCCATTTGCCCCTGTGATCTGATTGTGGTGGGAGAATGTTTTTCAGCACAAGATCGTCCGTCTGAAAGCTTCAAGGGTGCACCTTCTTATCGAAAGCTTTCTTCATTCGGCTCTGATACAACCGACCGTATGCGATGGATGCTAACATCTTCTCATCCATTAAGCTCAGTTGATTCAGTCTATTTTTTTATCCATTCTGCCTCATTGAGCTTCACGTCGACCAGAACTCTTAAAGAAGGAATCTCGACCTCCAATGGCAGGACAGCTTCCATGCCATATACTAGCGAGAAAGTTGTTGCCCCAGTCGATGTGCGCACCGTCGTACGATAACCGTGAAGAGCAAAGGGCAACATCTCATGCCAATCTTTGTAGGTGACAACCATCTTTTGCACTATCTTCTTGATATTCTTGTTGGCCGCTTCGACAGCGCCATTCATCTTTGGCCGATAGGGCGATGAGTTGTGATGCTCGATTTTGAAGTTCTGGCATAACTCCTTCATCATCTTATTGTTAAGATTCAAACCATTGTCAGTAAGGATTCGTTCAGGAACTCTGTATCTACAAATGATGTCCTTCTTTATGAATCGGGCTACGACTTGCTTGGTGACATTGGCATACGAGGCTGCTTCCACCCACTTGGTGAAATAGTCGATGGCTACCAAAATTAAACGATGGCCGTTGGAGGCGGTTGGCTCAATTTTGCCAATAATATCGATACCCCACATAGAGAAAGGCCACGGGGACGCCATAACATTCAACGGGCTCGGCGGTACATGAATTTTGTCTGCATAAATCTGGCATTTATGACATTTCTTCGCAAATTTGAAATAATCTGACTCCATGGTTAGCCAATAATACCCTGCTCGTAATAGTTTTCGAGACATTGCATGCCCGCCGACATGTGTACCGAAAGTACCCTCGTGGACTTCCTCCATAAGCAAGCTTGCTTCTCTCTCATCCACGCATCGGAGTAACACCAAATCATAGTTTCTTTTATAAAGAATGCCATCCTGATTCAAGTAAAAGTTGCCAGACAACCTCCTCAGAGTCTTCTTATCCTGGGTCGAAGCCCCTGGCGGGTACTCCCGCTTCTTGAGGAAATTATGTATATCATAAAACTATGGCTTGCCATCGGCGGCTTCTTCAATGGCGAATACGAAAGCCGGCCGGTCGAGGCGAGAAATAACAATTCTAGGAGCATAATTCCATAAGTTTACTTTGTACATCGAAGCCAACGTAGACAGAGCGTCTGCCATCTGATTCTCCGCTCGAGGCACGTGGTGAAATTTTACCCGATCGAAGAAGGGCAACAGCCTCCTTGCGTAATTCATGTAGGGAATTAGATTGGGATGACGAGTCTCCCACTCTCCTTTGATTTGATTAACAACAAGCGCTGAATCACCATATACATCAAGATTCTTGATCCTCAGATCGATGGCTTCTTCTAAACCCATGATGCACGCTTCATATTCTGCTTCATTGTTAGCGACCGGAAATGTCAATCTGGCAGTGAACGGGATGTGAGACCCATGTGGAGTCGTAATGATTGCCCCAATTCCACTTCCGTATGAATTAACAGGACCGTCAAATATTAATTGCCACTAAGAACTTCTCTCTGGCCCTTCGTCGGGTAATGGCTCTTCGTAGTCCTTCATCTTAAGGAATATGATATCTTCGTCAGGAAATTCAAATTTCATCGGTTGATAGTCTTCGATAGGCTGTTCAGCAAGGTACTCAGACAAAACACTTCCCTTGATGGCCTTCTGGGAAACATATTGAATATCATACTCTGTCAATACAATTTGCGACCTGGCAATTCTGCCTGAAAGCGCTTGCTATTCGAAGACATACTTGATCGGATCCATCTTCGAAATCAGCATGGTTGTATGGTTGAGCATATACTGTCTTAAACGTTTGTCAGAAATGTCAAAATAGGGGCTGCCCTGCAAAATGACATCAAGCAAAGGCTGATCGAGATGCTTCGAGAGTATAGTGACATCTTTACTTGGTCCTATGAAGATATGCCCGGGCTCGATACTGATATCGTGGTTCATCACCTACCGTTGCGTGAAGAATATCCTCCGGTCATGCAGAAGCTTAGAAGGACGAGATCAAATATGGTTGTAAAAATCAAAGAAGAGGTCCAGAAGAAATTAGACGCTGGATTTTTAGCCGTAACAACTTACCCTCCGTGGGTCGCCAACATAGTTCCTGTACCAAAGAAAGACGGTAAGGTACGAATGTATGTAGACTACAGAGATCTTAACAAGGCGAGCCCTAAAGATGATTTCCCGCTGCCTCATATCGACGTATTGGTCAACAATACTGCTCAATTCTCTGTATTCTCCTTCATGGATGGTTTCTCCGGTTATAACCAGAATAAAATGGCACTGGAGGATATGGAGAAGACGATGTTTATCACGTCGTGGGGGACGTTTTTCTACAAGGTAATGCCTTTTGGGTTGAAAAATGCAGGGGCAACTTATCAGCGGGCTATGGTCACTTTGTTTCATGATATGATTCATCACGAGATTGAAGTTTATGTTGATGACATGATAGCAAAGTCACAAACGGAGGAGGAACATCTGGTCAATTTGCAAAAACTGTTTGAAAGGCTCAGGAAGTTCAAGCTGAGGTTGAATCCAAACAAATGTAATTTTGGAGTACGGTCCAGAAAACTACCGGGGTTTATTGTTAGCGAAAAAGGAATTGAGGTTGATCCTGTGAAAATAAAAGCTATACAAGATATGCCCGCGCCGAAGACAGGAAAAAGAAGTTCGCGGTTTCTTGTTTCAGGAGCCTAGCTACCTCTTCCAGCAAGTCGTCATCTTCATCAATCTCTTCTTTAGCTTGATATATCGGATGATCAAAGTTGAAGCGAGTCATAGGAGGTTCTTGATTGGTGTCATCTGCAATAATGTGATTCCTACAATAACAATGGTTACATGCTTAAAATGATATGCAAAAAACCACATTGCCATTTTATTGTTTCAACAAAAAACAAAACAAGAATAACAAGGATCACAAAATTTGAATATGAAAAACTGCCCTTTGATTTATTGATAAAATGTTCAAGTATAAACAATGAGGCCCTGAAGATAAAACCACTATGTCCCGGGTAGAACATAGGGTTGTACAATAATCGAGAAAACAAGGAATTACTCTTCGTGCGTCACTTGAATGACCTCCTGGATAGTCCAGTTGCTGAGGTGCTGCCCTGGCGTGATGCCCTGGCGTGATCCAGGCGTCCTCATCGGAAACAGCGTTGATGCGCTCAAAAATAACTCCGCCCTTAGTGAATTGTACCGGCCCCTTGTATCGTGGTGTGCCATGCGAGGATCTTGAAGAATACGGATGGTATCCCAAACCAAATTTATCCTGTTTGTTGGGGATTGTTGTACCCCAATATTTGCCCAACCTTTTTTCTTTAACTGGTTTATATTTTATTACATATAGCATTGCATTGTTCATAGCATTTGCATAGCATCCTTCATTTAGCAGGGGATCAAGTGTGGTTTATGTCTAAAAGAGCCAAACCAGAGGTTCTAGTCAAGCTTAAGAAGTTATCAGGGTCATCAGTCAGGGGGTTGGGTCCTTGAGAAGTTCAGTTGCTTGTATGGGGTTTATCTCCTAACCTGAGAAGCCATTTGAAGAGTATCAGAGGTTGTGGATCCTTGGATGTGGATCTGATGTGTGGATAGAGCTCATGGAGTTCCTAGAGGATCAAGACACAACTCAGTCAAATGTTTGTAGCAAGTATAAGAGCCACAGTGGAAGTTGGTATTACTAGGGTTTCATCTGGTCAACCCTAGGTCAAATGTGCAAATTGAAGAGGATCAAAGCCTATCTCTAGGTCATGGTATTCATGAAATGATGTGTTGAGGCATGCGAGATGTTGTTTCAAGAACAAATCAAGAAGAATCAAGAGTGGTTGAAGTTGCTAAGTCAGGGTTCCTAGGGTAAAATCCCCTGTTTAGTGCCAAACTTCCAAGCCATCTAAGTCAGGATACAAGCCTCATATGACTTTGGCCCCTACATGAATGTTGTAGAGGATGTTCATAGCTTTAATTTTAGTACTAGAAGTCATCCATTGGATTTATATAACTCAAGTTACAAGCCAGACAAGTTACAGGTCATCAGATGAATCTGAAATTTGTCTGTGAAAATCATCTAACTTCCAAGCCTTTTTTTACCTAGAAGGAAGTTTCACCTGACCCTTTGATAAACATGAAAGTTGTTCCTCATGATCTTAGCTTTCCAAAAAGTTATAGAAGTCCTCATTCTGATTTGTGGAGCTTAAGTTATAGGCTTTACAAGGTAGGGGCATTTTGGGAAAGTAAGATTACAAGCCATTTTCAATGATAGGTCAAAATCTCCAACTTGCACATTTCAAATGGAGTTTTGTTCAACATGGAACTGGCTCAAAATATGGTTTTTAGGTCAACTAAAGGCTCATGGTGAATTGATTTGGTCCATAGTAAGAGTTGACTTGAAGTGGTTTGAAAAAAGAAGAATTTAAAAGGGGTTTTTGATGAAAAATCCAAAATATTTGATAAGTGTCCAAAACAAGCCAAATGAGGGCTCATTTTGATCAGAAATGATGTTTTGAGAAGATTGGCATTTTTAGAATTTCATTTTGACTCTTAATTCATGGGCTTTTAACACTTTTCTTCACAAATAAGTAACATCACACAATTCCTTCACAAAGGCAATTTGGAGACTCCTTTTGGCCTGAATCCATTTTAAATGTGGTATGCAAGTTATCCAAAGCTTCAGAAGCAAGCTGTTGAGCAGAAATCGTGTATGGCCATGTTCAAATTTTTGGAGGAAAGTTGAAAATGGATCTTCTGAATTGGGCCTGGGCTGGGCCTCTAGAAGCTTCTATCACACTCTATAAAGGTTAGGAAACTCATTTGGATAGGGTTTGGTGATTGATTCGTGATGAGATCAGAGAGAGCCATTGGAGTTTGAAGAAGAAAAGTGCAAATCGGTTTTTGGATTCAAGCTATTTTCAAAAGGAATTGAAGGTTCTACAAGTTTCTGCCATCATCACTGAGTGGATCTGGAAGGTTGCGAAGCAAGATTCAAGCCATTGACATCTTAATTTGAAGCTTAAAGTCAGGTTGGTAAACCTCAAATTTCCTCTTAATCTAGCATGATGTAGTTAGAAACAAGCATGTGGCTAGGATCTATGTGAAACTTAGCACGTTTTAGGATTAAATTGGTAGCAATTGGTGATGATTGATCATGTGGTACTATTTCTGTTAAGGTTCGATTCTCCCTAGTCTTGAGGTTTTAGCACAATTGGAATAGTGTAGGTTGATCAGTGTTAGATGAGGGTGAGATCTGTACCATTAGTTTGAGCTTTGGTGAGAATCAAGAACATGACATATTTTGGGGTCTTGCTTCGGGTTTGGAAATGCACGAGGATTCAGTAAATTCTAAGCTCATATTTGGATTCAGGAGGAAATTTGGAGTGAGATGATGTTAAGTTTGTTAAGATTTGGTTGCCTGTAACTACCTCTTCGCCGGAGAAGACGGTGGCGCCACCGTCTCGGCCACCGTCTGGTAATCTTCATTTCATCTGAGTCCAAGGAAGAAGACAAGGTGTGAACCATTGGATTAGGCTGGAGGTTAGACTTTGTAACCCCATCATATGGCTGAGATTTAAACTTGGGATTCGCTCAAATGCAAAACGCAGTCGTTCTACTAATTGACATGGCATCTGACTGGGCTTCTACGTGGCTGCACACGTGTGTGATCTCTAGCCTTAGGATTAGCTTACCTGGTCCATCAATCCAACACCTCTGATTAGTTCCAGCAGTTTATTTCATTTAATTCTTTTTTTGATTTTCTTTTATTCCATTTTACTTCTAAAATCATTTTTAATTTCAATAATTGTCAGAAAAATAAAAATAAAATATCCCCATGATCCTCTCTTGATTTGTGATTTTTCTATGATGTTAGATTTAATTTTTGATGATTTTTCAATTTAATTCCTATTTTTCTCATTTTAAGTATTTCTTTAATTTTGCATAATTGAGTTGTCTGTTTGTTGATTTTTGTTCTATCAATTGGTTTGGAATTTTGTTGTGAGTTTTTGATAGATGCTAGGTTAGAGATCTATGCTCCCATATGAATTTTCTCACATTTTTTAGAAAATCATAGCTTCTAATTTAGAGGTAGGTTTAGAGCCTTTCCCCATTAATGGTTTCCCTTGATACGTTTCAACTTAGGATTTTATTAGGGGACTTAGAATTAGATTTAAGCCCTGATTTCTGGACTGTAGATCATTAACAAATGCATGTTCCCATAGAAAAATAATTAGATTTTTAGGGTGTGTTTTGCTATTTTAGATAGAATATTCAAGTTGTTTGTTCGTATGGTGCTTCAACCTTGGTGATTGTTTTGGAACAGACTCAAAGTGAGCTTTTCTTGCATGTTGGGGCTTCTGGTTCCTCTTGGATGATGTCATGGGCATGATGAAGCTTTTGTGGAGTGGCTGGTGGAGCTTGGCTTGGAGCTTTTCTTTTCTTTTTGTTAGCTTTTTGTAGCTTATAAGATTAGGGTTTTTAGGAGACAGCTTTAGAAGTAGTTTTTTCCTTCAAATAAGCATGGTTGGTTTCACTTGCCTTCCATCCTATCCTATGATGCAAAGTCCTCACATGAAAGCCCATCTCTCCTTTGGAGGGATGTATGGCATGTCATGATGAGTAGAACTTTTGAGGATACTTTTCATGGATGCATGGTTGAGTGCCATGATGGATACCTTTGGTATATATCATGCTTCCCATCATCATACCTTCATCTTGTTGATTCCTTTCCTTGTTGGAGCATTGTTAAAGCATGAAGATAGAGAATTATATTCCTTCCCTTGAAGATGATGTGGACTTGAAGAACTTTTACAGACTGTGGACTGGATTGCTGTCAGAGAGTGGCTTTGCTGTGAAGCTGTTGATTTGCTTTCTTGATTGTCTGTTTTTCTGATTTGCTTTGATGTATTGATGTGACTTGATTGGATTATTGCATTAGTAATAGGCTTCATGTAGATGATCATAGGCCTAAGAGAATTCTAAGGGTTGAGCTTCTCCCCTTGCTTGTATTGCATTAGAAGTTGAGTGGGACTCCTTCTGCTTGTATTTTTAGTGTGTGGCTTTGCTTGCTGGTATTTGGTAGAGCTCAGCTCCCTTGCCTGTGTGGTGTGTGGCCTTTGTGCCTTGTTTGTTTAGAAGTTGAGTGCGACTCCTTCTGCTTCTGTGATGCATAGCATGCATTTTACTTACAACATTTGATTTACTGTAATCTTTCTTGTACAGTTTTTCTGTTTACTGTTGTTTCCATTACCATGTTCCCCTAGGAACTCTGACTTCTCTTATTCAAGAGAAGTTATGACAGACATTAGGATTCTAACCATGCATGATAACATTAGTTAGTTTCCCTTTTAACCACAACCGTAGGACGAATATTGCATGATAACTGTAGGATCGAGTCAGTTTCCCCGTAGAGAGTCTGTTTCTCTTCTCATCTTCAAATACAGTTAAAACACTTAATAAAGGTTAACACGTGCTGTGCGTTATGAGCCTTATGCTACTTGAGAAAGAGTTGTGGGAGGGTTTCCCTCACATAACTCGAGTGTTTAGTGTGGTACCCTTTGGGTGACATGCGACGCATTCACTCTCAAGTCCAAGTCTTTAGTACAACACGAGTTACAAACAGAACTCAATTCACTTCTTTCGTAAAAGACTTAAAAAACAAACATTCAAATCCTTTTTGTCCCCTTGGACCCTTAATCAGGAAAACCCTTTTCTTAAAGGAGAGTTCTGTTAACTTTCAGTTCTACCGCAAACGGTAACGCCTAAGTCTCCAAAGATCGAGCTGCAAACACCAACTGCTGGAACTGATTGTTAACTTTACTTGGATAAAAGATGCTGAATAAACCTGTGTTCTTCGTAGCCCGAACTACATTTGCTCTGACCTTTCACGCTGTGTGAAAGTACATAAGCACGAGATGCGATATCTCGGCGAGCAACCTTCCCCCCCTTTTACCCGTAGTTAGGCGAACTACGTTGACTCTGATTTCTCGTTTCAGACAGGAATACGTAGGCATAGAACTGCTGTGTTATGCCGAGTCATTCTCTTTTCTTTTCAAACTAGCCTTTAGTTAGATAGTTTAAACACACCCTTTTCCGATAAACAACAAGCGTGGATCCTATCAAGTACGATGGATGTGAGGGGTGCTAATACCTTCCCCTTACGTAACCGACTCCCGAATCCAGACAATGGTTGCGATGGCCTTGTCTTATTTCCCTTTTTGTTAGGTTTTTCCGATCGTTTCCTTTCCCGTTCTGAGGGATAAATAACGAGAGGTGGCGACTCTTCTGTCTTGCCGGCCCCGTTTTTCGCAGTAGCGACAGGGATGTCTATCACCTGGCCCTATCCCTGCACTGCCCCCGTTTGCACTTCTGCTTGGGCCTCTTTAAAAGATGATAGGGCCACTTCTAGCGCTTTGCTCATTGCAGGAGAATTATCCTTAACCTGGACAGTTTCGAACGCCCGACAGAGTGTTTTGTGGATCTCCCCATCCACTTCCACATACTTGAATAATGATAAATGGCTAACCATCATGTCTTCCTCCCCACACACGGTGACAATGCTGCCACCGACCATATATTTGAGTTTCTGATGAAACATTGAGGTCACAGCTCCTGCTGAATGTATCCATGGACGGCCTAATAGACAACTATAAGCCGGTTGGATATCCATTATGTAAAACACTGCATCGAACACTTATGGCCCTACCTGGATGGGTAAAGTAAGCTCCCCGAATACTGACCGTCGGGTTCCATCAAAGGCTCTCACTACGAGATCACTGGGCGTACAGAGAATACCCTAAGTGTCTAGTTTCATCAAAGCCTTTTTTGGTAGCACGTTTAAAGAGGATCCGGTATCCACCAAGACATGGGACATAACAGCCCCTCGGCATTCGATCGAAATATGTAACGCACTGTTGTGATTGCGGCCTCTTGGCGTTAAATCTAAGTCGGTAAAACCAAGATCGTTCCCCGTGTTAACGTGAGCAACAACTCCCTCGAGTTGGTTAACTGAAATTTCTTTGGGCACGTAAGCATTGCTCAAGATGCTTAGCAGCGCATTGCGGTGTGCTTCTGAGCAAAGTAACAATGATAATATGGATATCTTAGAAAGAGTTTGTTGTAAATGGTCGACTATCTTGTAGTCGCTTTTCCGAATTAACCTTATAAACTCTTCTACGTCCTTAGCCAAAATCTCTTTCTCTCCCGCCTGAGAGGTGTATTCCATAACCATTTTACCCTTTCCTTTGTCTGCCTTATCAGCCACCACTTTAGGCGGTGAAAAGACTCGACCACTTCTGGTAATTCCTCCAGCACCAACCAGGTTCTCTACAGACCTAACAAGCAGACCCTTCAAGTCTAACTTCTGTCCATTAACATATAACTCGGCTCCATAATTCCACGGAACGGCCTTGGTATCCTCAAAAGGTACAGGACCAGCTTTTGTAATGGTTATTGTTGGTGGTTTCGGAGCAGAAATTGTAATAGTTTTGCATGGGATGGAGATCATAGCAATCTCACCCCTCTGCTTGGTTATTACTTCCCCGGATCTGTTTTCAATGGCCCGATCAAACTGTAGAACTCCTTCGTCAATCAAACTCTAAATACCGATTCTCAAATGACCAAAACCATCCAGATGGCATGCACACTCAGCACAAAACTCCCCGTATCCTGGGAACACACCTTTTTTCAACAATTTCGCTTTCACGAAGCTCAATGGCGTTTTCAGCTCACTGACATTTGCTACCAAATCCAACCCATCATCTTCGATTATTGCACTGACTCCAGCTTGTCTGTGGTTTGGCATAGGATTTTGTATAACGTTGGGGACATCATTGGAGAAGTTAATTGCCTTGCTATCGATCAAGTCTTGCACTTTATGTTTGAATGCTTTGCAATCATCAATGGCATGACCGGGTGCCCTGGAATGGAATTCACAATGAGCGTTCGCATCGTAACCAAATGGAAGCGCACCTGTCGGCGGAGCTAATGTTTTCTTCTGAATAAGCTGCATTCGCAACAAAGCTTGAAGAAGTTGAGAGTACGACATTGGTGGCGCATCAAATACTCTTCTCACTGCCTGGCCCCGATTCTAGAATCTCCTAGGAGCATAATTCTGATTTTGATTCTACTGCTATTGTTGTTGTTGTACTGGAATTGTGACGCTGGCAACCAGTTGTTGGCGAGAATAGTTCTGACTTCTGTTTTTTTTTTTTTGCGAGAACTGGACACTGAGTTAGTATCACCTTCGCGCTTCTTATTACCGAACATCTTCTTACCTCCTCCAGTTTAGGGCGTCTCACCTGCTTGGATCTTCCCGAGCTTTATATTGTTCTCGACCCGTTCTCCCGTGATTATTAAGTCTGAGAAACTACCCGACATGTTACTAACAAGCTTCTCGTAGTAGACCCCAGGTAGAGTAGCAACAAATAGATCGATTAGCTCACGCTCCACCATTGAAGGTTGTACCCTTGCTACGATTTCATGCCACCTTTGCGCGTACTCCTTGAAGCACTCATTATTCTTTTGGGTGAGATTCTGAAGTTGGACCCTGTTTGGAGCAAGGTCGCTATTATATTGGTAATGCTTTACAAAAGCATCAGCCAGGTATCTCCAGCTTCGGACATGGGTGGGCTCCAGCCCCATATACCATTCAAGAGATGGTCCGGACAAGCTGTCCTGGAAGAAGTGCATCAGTAGTTTCTCATCGTCCGAATACGTGGACATCTTCCTGTAGTACGAGCGCAAGTGGACCCTAGGGCATGTGGTACCCTTGTATTTATCAAAGTCAGGGACTTTGAACTTTGGAGGCACTTTCAAATCAGGGATGAGTCCCAAGTTGGCCATGTCAAGGCCCATGGCGCTTTGATTCTCAAGGTTTCTCATCTTGTCTTCTAACCACTTGAGCCGTCGCTAGCTTCAGATGTCATTTTAGCTCCGACATCCCTCACTGAGAAAATATACTCTTGACGATCCTCGTTCCAAGGTTGCTGCACATTACCATGAACAACCCCAACAGCATCGTGACTATACACATTACTAGCACCAATATTTCCCGCATTACCTATTCCACCAATATTGCCATTAGCCCTACCAACATTGGCATGGGCTCCACCAACATTGCCATTAGTTCCAACAACATTGCCATTGGTTTCAAAGTTATC
Organism: Lathyrus sativus; assembly: GCA_963859935.3. Taxonomy (NCBI): domain Eukaryota; kingdom Viridiplantae; phylum Streptophyta; class Magnoliopsida; order Fabales; family Fabaceae; genus Lathyrus; species Lathyrus sativus. Next base: position 349,654,445 of record OZ012739.1, on the reverse strand, counting down.
GTTGCCCATTCCAGTTGCATGGACGTTAACTCCAACATTAGCAGTACCAATACCATTACCACTTCCAATCCCTCCAGTAACAGGGATATTCACAACAGGCACAGAATTGTCAGCATGAAGGGTTTCAACGAGTGGGGGATTTGCAGCATTTCCTCCATGCAACACTCCATTGCTATCCACATGGGCAATCAAGGGCTGCACTAGAGTCCGGAGCTGTTCTTGCCCGTTGGCAACGCCTTGCATGAGCTCCATAAACTGAGTCAGATGGTCCCTCATTTCCTGCATTTCAGATTGGATCTGTTCCATTGCTCTTTTCTGGTTTCCTCGAGTAGCGTACCGGTGAATAGCCTGGTTGTCTATCCTGTAACACAACTAGTGGAGTAAACATAGGGGGGTTAGATAAACAAGTCCAAGGTACCTGCTATGTAAAATGATATGCAAATGCAAACATGTGTCTTTGCATTAGGGATGTTTCCCCTCAATTCTAGTTCCAGAATAACAGTGAGACAAATAAGAAGCCAATCACGAAGATGATCAATATCTAATATATAACGAGCCCACATAGGCAGCATACAAGAGTAACCGAGTACAACTGAATCAACGGTAATAGAGTGACCTCAACCAACAAGCCTGGTGATGGTCAACAATACAACAGTGAATGAAAGCTACAAAGAAATACAAAAGAAATCAAGTGCAGAGGCGGGCACAAAAATCTTCTAATAGTTCCTTCGTCTCAGGGTGATCAGGCCTGGTGAGCAATCCTCGAATAAGCACCTCTCTTTGTCTGATAGTGCTCTGGATGTCCTTAGCAAAGTCCTCCCAGGCTCTCTCTCTCTCTGAAGCAATCTTCCAATTTACATCTCTTGGAATCAACTCTTGGCTTACAATCTTTCAAGTTTGCTATAGCCTCGCTCAATCGGCACTCAGCGTCACGCCTGAGTGATGCCTCAGCTTCAATCTCCTCATCTTTGGCTTTCAACCGGGTCTCCAATTTGTTGATTTGCAGCTTCAACTTGCCTTCGCGCTCTTTGTGGTTAGACAAGGTGGGATTCCACTGAGTATTGAATTTGGAGATCTTCAAATAGGCTTTATCCAAATCCTGCTTCTTAGTGGTAAGAACACCGTGAACAACTTTCAAGTCCAAACCTAAGCGCTCACTGTTGCACCCCAAAATTTGACCAACCGGGTCTCGCATTTGGCTCGATGTTTCGACGCATAACCGCATTCGCATCTGCATATCGCATACATCGCATTTTTCATTTGTATTGATTTTATCAGGGATCACAGCTCCCGTCTCGTGTTTCAGGTGTTTTTGATCAGTAGAATTGATTGTTGGGATTTTTTCGGTGCCCGTTTATTTTTACCGATTATTTTTGTGTCGTTCGGTGCTCATTTTGTCCCTCTGGGAATTATTGTGATTTTTCTGGATTTTATAGGATTTTTTAGGGTTTAAATAGCTTTTAAATCAATTTTTAGGATTTAATAGAATTTTTGATATTTTTAATTGTTTTTAAATCATTTTTTAGCATTTTATAGAATATAATAGATTTTAAATTCATTTTAGAATTTAATAGGTTTTTAATTCCTTTAAATAGATTTTAAATCATTTGTAGAAATCTTTTATAGATTTTAAATAATATAGGACTTTTTTAGAATATTAGTATAATTTTTAAATAGTTTTAAATAGCTTTAATAGTTTTTTAGAATTTAATTGTTTTTTCTAGAATTTCTTTTATAGGAATAATAAATGTTTAGAATTTCTTTTATAAAAATAAATAGGTTTTTATTTTTCTGTTATAGATTTTAATAGAAATTTAATCAAGTTTAGATTTAATAGAAATTTAGATTTAATTTTCTGATTAGTATGTTTGTTAGGGTATTATTAGTTTAGTGGGATTAAGTGTTGATTAGTTGTTTTAATATCATAATCCAGTTTTTGTGCAGATTTTTAAGTCATTTTCGTTGGGCTTAGTCCATTTTTCGCAGGCCCAATCAGTGAAATAAGGTCCAGGAAATAATCCAGAAAGTCCAAGCTTCAATCCAGCGTTTTCCAGCGTGTTCTGGAAGCTTCCAGAGCAATCCAGATAATTCATCAGTATAAAGACTCAAGGCTACACGTGTCCAAAGGAGAGAGGGGTCCCACTTCGCTTCACACCACACTGCCACGTCGCCCAGACCCTCTCTCTCTCTCAGCCACGCTGCCACCACGTGGCACGCATGCGCTTTCCCCCTCCACCAGCGTCACCACGTGGTGACCATGCAACAGCTCACCGTGAATCCCCACCGGCCGCCGTGCATGTACTCCGGCCACCGTGACCCCACCGGAAACTGGAATTTCCAGATCTTCATCTTCCTTCTCTAAACCTTCATCTCATCTGCTCAGATCAGCCACCGTCTTCATCCTCTACCTCCCACCTTCATTTTCTTCCCTTCGTCACCATCCACGATCTCCAGAAAAACTACCAGAAACTTCCATCCTTTCCTCCGATTCACCACCATGGAACAACAGATCTGCATCATCACGCATCAACGAACTTCATCATCATCAGAAGGATGAATCTCCATCATCATGTTCGTCATCCATCAGATCTCCAACTCTCCAGTTCAACAATTGTCTTTCCAGAAATTCACCTTCAACAGAGAATCTCAGAAGCTCAACCTTCAACAAATCTCCAGGAATTCCTCCATCAAGAACATGCAAGGATGCCTTCATAAGCGTTCATCAGTTCTTCATCTGCGTACAGATCCCCAGATCTTCATCCTTATCATCAACGATTCGATTCACCTTCGTGACCCTCCCCAGAGACCTTCGTCAGTATTCGTCTTCGCCTTTCCAGAATTCATCACACCAACATCGTCTCCAGATCTCCAGCAACGCAAGAACATCTTCATCCAGAAACTTTAATGGTTCTTCAGGTTTGAGAGGAAGAACGAAGGAAGATTGAAGGAAAAGGAGAGGAAGAACGGAGGAAGAATAAAGAGAAACGAGGGGGTTTGGGAGAGACGAAGGATGGAGACGGAGGGGATTGAGGTTGTGGCGGCGGCGCAGTGGGAAGCAGATTAGGGTTTTTCTGAACTTGAGAATGGAGAGAAAGGAGAAGGAGGAAGAGATTGGGCCTCAGGCCCAACCAATTTTTTTGCACGCATCACCCTCACAATTTTTGGCTGAAACGGGCTTTGGGCTCTAATTTTTCTGGCAACACCCCAGAATTACCCACATACACCCCCTGCGTTTTTTGAGAACCTTGGGCTGGGCCCAGATTATGTGTTTTTTTTGTATTTTTTATTCTGTTATCCCCCTGTAAGCAGTATACCCCCCAGCCCCTTTTTCTTGTTTTTTTTTATTTCTATTCTTTTAAAGAGTTGAGAAGAAATAGGCAAAAAAGAAAAAAAGAAGTGAAAAGAGAAAATATATTGAACAAAAAAATAGAAAAAAGAAAGAAGAAATATACTTGAAAAAAAAAATAGAAAAAACAATAAAAAAGAAATAAGAAAAGAAATAAAGAAAAAGTGAAAGAAATATTGTGAAAAAATATAGAGAAAAATATTGTGAAAAATAAAAGAAAATATTTTTGAGAAAAGAAAAATATGAGAAAAGAGAAAAGGGGAAAAAGAGAAAAAATATTAAAAAAGTAGGTTTAATATTTTTTTTTTAGGATATTTTCATAGACTTTATCTTACGACTTTTAGGGATAGAATTAGAGGCCCATTTGTTAGGGGGCTATTTTCATTCGACTTTTCAAGATAGAATAGGATAGCGTCCTAGGAGATTTATTTCAGTATGCACCCATTGTAATCATTTTTCAGAGATTAATAAAACGAGATTTGAGCTGTGGTCCCGTAGTAGCCGAACTACAGCTGCTCTGATTCTTCGTACCAGACGAAGATATGTAGGCATAGGATGCGATATCCTAGCGAGCACACTAACGACTAACTTTTGTTCTCTCGCGGCTGTGCGATCGAGACTTTCCCGCTGACGATTAATTGATACCCTTTTTCTCTCTTGCCCGAGTGCATTTGAGACCAAACCATAGTTGTGACCATAGGTTCCCGACCCTGTGAAGCCAGTTGTTTTTCTCACTGCTGTGTGAGAATGTTTAGCCGTAGTTAGTCTGAACTACGCAAGGCTCTGATCTTCCATCCAGTGGAAGTACGTAGGCACAAGACGCGAACTACGTTGACTCTGACTTTCTCTCTCGAGAATACGTAGGCATAGAGTGCGATGCTATATCGAGTCAATTCCCTTCCTTTTAGATTTAGCAGCCGTAGATAGATTGTTTTGCATCCAATAGACAACCCAAGCAAGCGTGGATCCCGTCGAGTACGACGGACGTGAGGGGTGCTAATACCTTCCCCTTGCGTAACCGACTCCCGAACCCAGGCTATGGTTGCGATGACCATACCTTTTCCCCGTTTTTTGCGAGGTTTACTTCGAGCGTTTCCTTTCCCGCTCTGAGGGATAAATAACGCACGGTGGCGACTCTTCTGTCAGCCGGCGCCGATTTTCGCAGTAGCGACAGCTGGCGACTCTGCTGGGGACTGCGATAGTTCCCCATGCATGTGGGATCCAACGTCCCCTAAGAGAGAGTCAATCCTAGCGCTCGTTTGCTTGTCTAGTAGGTGTTTATTTATCGATATTATCTGTTGCTGTTGGGCTGTTACGGGTGTTCTATGATTGAGATAAGCCGGACCTGGGCTCGAGTATGAGTATACACCTAGATATAGTCGCGGAGAAGTAGTAGACGAACCTGTCTGCTGAGCAGGCGCAGTTCCCTACGAAAATTCGCACTCGGACGAGATTCTTGCAGAGGTGCTCCTTTCCGGTCCTGAGGATCTGAGGGGAGTCCAGACGTGAGGATTGTCGACTCTGGGAACCGATCAATTGGAAGTCAGCTAAGTGAGGCCTCTTCATGAGATGACGATGCCACTCCTTCTGGGAATCGTATCATTCCTCATGAAAGTCTGTGACGCTGACGACCGCATAGGATGCCGTACCTTGTCAGATATAGGTCCACACCTGTGAGTGGGGGGGTTTTTTATGCAGGAAACTCGACTTCCAACCTACCCGTTATTCTGGTCTTCTTTTCAGAGAACGTCTCCGTCAGCAGCGCCGCAGTATTCAGATTTTGTGTGGGGGCTGTGGTCCCATTGTTTGCTGCATTTTGCATATCATATGCATATCAGTGTTGCATTGCATATCATCCTCCAGCTAGCCAGAGTTCTGATCCAGCCTTTGTTTCCTGAAGGTGATTACCCGGAGTTTGGAGTGAGCAGCTGTTGATTGTCAGGAGGCCTACCTAGGGGTTGAGTAGATTTGAGCAGAATCAAGTGTCAAAGTCAGCTGAAGATTATTGGTAGCCATGTCTGAAGGCAATTTCCAGTCTCCTAACACCTTGACAGGGTTCACTATGGCGTCCAACCCTCTGTATGATTCCACGGAAGACTTCCCGCAAGTGAACAACGTTGCTGCAGACCAAGTTGTACAGCCTTCTGTTGAGAACCGAGTTCGACATGAGCAGTTTGTTGCCCAGAATGAGCGTCCTCCTCCTGTCAACAATCAAGGTGTTGCTTTCCCTGTGATGAATTACCGAAGAGATATTCCAGCCGCTGGGATGGTAGATCCAAGAGCCCTTGACGAAGGTAGAAGAGTCCGAGTGTTGGAAGAGCAATTGAAAGCTTTGAAAGCCAAGGATGCTGTTAACCTGGATGCTGTAGGCATGTGTTTGGTTCCTGACCTAGTGTTGCCTTACAAGTTCAAAGTGCCGAAATTTGAAAAGTACACGGGAGATAGCTGTCCAAAGCTGCATTTGATGATGTTCTGTCGAAGAATGACTGCGTTTGCGCGAAATGATAAGTTGATGATCCATTGCTTTCAAGATAGTCTGACTGGGGCATCTTTGAGGTGGTATATGCAGTTAGAGAGGAATCAGATTCAGTCATGGATGGATTTAGCCAGAGCTTTTCTGAAGCAGTACGATTACAACCTAGACATTGCTCCTTATCGCATGCATTTGCAAGAGTTGTCTCAGGAGATCAATGAACCTATCAGGAGGTATGCTCAGAGATGGAGAGAATTTGCTGCTAGAGTGCGTCCACCGCTGTTAGACCAAGAGCTGGCAAGCATGTTTGTGGATTCCCTACAATATCCGTACTTCAAAAGATTGCTCGGAGTTCCGGTAAGTTTCTCTGACGTGGTAGCATTAGGAGAACGCCTTGAGTATTCCATAAGAATGGGGAAAATTCAGATTACTCCATATGATCAAGCTGGTGAAACTGAATACCCTTGTGACTATCAGAGTGAAGAAGAAGTGGTGATCAACTCAGGCATGCCAAAGATTGAATATCCTCAAAGCGAATCAGTGAATTTTGTTGGTTCATCATCTTATCAGAGATCAGTACCTCCCGTGGCTTGTTATACTGAACAGACAGCCGTGCCTGGGGCACCATATCAGGAACCTTATGTCGCTTCCATTGCAAATCAGCGAACTCGTGGCCGAGGTTATCAGAATCAGCGTCAGAATCAGAACAGACCGCGCAACAATTTGGAACGAAGGAAAGCTCCTTTTCACCCAGTGCCGATGCCGTATAGCCAGTTGCTACCGTCTTTGATCCAGAAGTCTTTGGTGGAGCCGAAAGCTCTTAAGCCAGTTCCAGAACCTTACCCTCCAGGGTACAATCCCCACGTTCAGTGTGGTTATCATGGTGGCTCTCCGGGGCATTCGACTGAAGATTGTAAAGCATTTCAGGCGAAGGTACAGCAGTTGATTGATCAGGATCGCATTTCCTTTCGAGAAGGGTTTCTGTTTGTTCATCCCTAACCGCTCAGCTGTCTAAACTCGTAGACTCAGGAAGGCGTTCCCCAGCAAAAGCCAGTGGTTCAGACAGGCAGGCTCCTCAGCAGTGGCAGTTCTCAAGCTTTTATATCATTTGCATTTGTAGTTTCTTTTTTGTTAGCTACTACCTGCTTTTAAGCATTGTATGTTTTGAATGGTGATAATAATAAAGTGACTATGCATTTTCTGAATTAGTCATGTCGCTGTCGCTCATTTATTGCATTGCACTGACACTTGCATTTTATTCACTCCACTTTTTCGCTGTGACTAGCAAAGTTAGGAGGGAGGATGATGAAACTGAAACTCATAACCAATGATTGTATGCTTTCAGATAAGACCGTACCGATGACGTACAAGGCATTGTTTCGAATTCCCCAAACACTGGAGATATAAGGAGTTAGTCCCTTGTTAACCACTTCGAGCCAGGAAGTAGAAGTTTTTTCGGACTTTTAAACCCTCACATCTTAACCCGGGGCAGGGTAGTTGTCAGTTAGCTTGACCGAGCATTCAAGTCTTGCAGAGGAGTGTTGTCTTTCAAGGACCAATCAGTTCATACCTTTCAAGAGGTCAAATCTCACCAATCAGGAGTGAGACAGTTACAATCCTTTCGGAGCAATCAAGACAACCAGTGTCGCACGACTTTGTTCCAAAAGAAAGAAATGAGAAAGCCCGCTAAGTAAAAAGAAAGAAAGAGATGAGAAAGCTAATACTTAGGCAAAAATCAGGGCATCCCGCTGGACTTCAAAGGAAATAGAAAAAATCGAAAAGAACTCAAAATGAGTCAGTCCAGGCAAAAATTAGGGAATCAAAAGAATGAAAAAGAGGGATCAAAAAGAAAATTTTCCCCAACAAATCACAAAGTCGTGTACACAGACACCGAAAGCGAAGAAGGAGTAACTATCACTCTAGAAGAAAAGCTTGTGAATTCCTTAACTGTGGTTCTTACCATTCAACATACTTCTCAAAGAGGCGAGTGCTTGTGCCAGGTTAACTGAACCTTAGGATCGGAGATCATCACGTAGACGGGGTGGGTACAAATCAAAATTTGAGCCAAATATCCTTTGTTTCACGAACCGTGAACCCGACCACGATACAACCCTCAAAAGACCTAATTGAGGTAGGGTAGTCTGAAGCGCATTACGATAAGGTTGAGTAACCTGACTCCTTCTTGACTTGCTAGTCATATCTTGTTGTATTTTCACTGACCACGTAAGCACTGCGTTTGAACCTTGGTTCATTCGTCACTCACAATCATATGCATATAAATGAGTGACAGCTCAAATTTTTTCAAAATATGCATAACCATTGCATTAAGATTACCATTCGTAGACAGACAATTCTAATTGCAGGTTAGTAGTTGGCATGAAAGAAATTCCAGCAGGGAGTAGGACTGAGTGATCCAGCAGTCTGAACCAGAATGGTGTATGTTGTGAAGCCCAATGAATCAGGGGCATTATCTTCCAGTAAGTTCAGTATCAGTCAGTCTGAGGACAAGTCCCGAAGCTTCAGTTGAGCAGGGGCAGTTTGTTTGAAAAGCAGTTGATCAGAAGGAGTCTTCTCAATACCCAATCAGGGGCAATTATGCAGAGCGCTGAGATTTGAAAGCAGATGCTTCCAATGGATAATCAGATCGGGTTGAGTCGCTAGAACGCTCATTCAGGGGCAAGTCATCGCAGGGAATGTTGAAATCAACTGGGTTGTTAGGTGTTTAATTGGAGAATGAATTCTTTTGTCGTGCAGATACCGGGGCAAGTATTCTCGAAGTATTCTCGTAGCAAGCTTCTCAGAGCAGGTATTCCCAAGAGTTAGATTGGGGTAAGGTGCATTGTACTGGGGCAATTTGTGCAAGCCAGTCTTTTATTCCCCAGCTGAGGGTACCAGGGGCAAGTTGTTCAAGCCAGTCTGTTTATCCCCCAGCCAGAGTTGAGTATCGGGGAATCATGTCAATACCCTTATCAAGAACCTTTCAAATAAGAAGATCTTGTTGTCATTGGATCATTATCCCGCAGTTTAAACCTGTTGCGTGTCAGTAACCAGTCGTTTCCAAAGTCCAGTTCTCGCCTGGCAAATCGGTAACCAGTTCTCGTCTGGCCCACCATCCGTAAGCAGCAGTTCCCGTCCTGGTGCAGTTTATTGTAAGCAGCAGTTCCCGTCCTGGTGCAGTTTATTGGTAACCAATTCTCGTTTGGTCACCGTTTCTTCACGTGTTGTATCAGTTCTCGCCTGGTACATGTCATCGCATAATCAGTCTCGTGTGTTTTAACCCGAGTGTTATACCAGTTCTCGCCTGGTGTACGTCAGCTTCCAGCCAGTTCTCGCCTGGTTGTCTATACCTCAGTCTGTTATCCAGTCAGCTCGTCTGATGTCAAAGCACAAAAACATAAAAATCAATTTTCCTAACCTATTTTCCTATCAGTTCTCGCCTGATAGTCTACCTTTGAATGCTAGTTCTCGTCTAGTATTTCTCACATCTTTCACTTTGTACATAGTCCATGTTTATTCTAAACCAGAAAACGGAAAAAACCTAAAGAGATCTGACACAGTATTTCCCAATGACTCGCATGTCGTCATGTTCCCCGATACGAAGCTCGACAGATACCAGTGCTCCGAGTAGTGTTTGAATTCCTCGCAAATGTTGTTAAATCAGAATTGTTACTCTTCGGCAGATGAAAGTTGCTTATTATCCCTGGAAGAATCGAGATTGTCTTTTACCCCGTATCAAAGTGGGATCAGAAGTATCTTCAGCAGATTAAGAGTGATATCTTTGATAGTATGATCATTCCCAGCAGTGTGCTGCGCGTAATCAATTCCAGTTTGGGTCAATCCCCGCAGAGTGCAATCAGTTGCCAATGGTTTGAAGAAAGCATCCCCGAGCAGAGTTGTCTTTCTTTCCCCAGTGAAGTCGTCAAGCAGGGTTGCCTTTTCATTTCTCCAGCAGGGCAGTTATCCTCAGCGGATTGGATTTCTCGTTTCCAGCATTTATTTTGCTGAGATGGTTCTGTGACTTCCGGTCATCTCCAGTAGAGTTGACGTTTCCTTCGGCATTTATTTTGCCAAGTGGTTTTCAGACCTGGTGTTCTCTGGCGGTTCGAGCCTGCATTAGCATTTGCATATATAGTCATAGCATTTATACAAGCATATAGCATATCCATGTCGTCTGGGCATCGCATTTTCAAACAAAACGCATAACATTTACATGTCATATAGGGCATTGCATCATTATCAAGCATACGCATGTCGAAACATAGACCAAAATGGTTACCTATTGGATTTCGAATTTGTTCACCTGCAGAGTTGTGTGGTTCAGCTTCTTGTCTTCCCCAGCGGAGTGATTCTTCATTTGTTTGTTACATCAGCATCGGAAAAAACAACAACAACAACAACAAAGATTGACATATATCAGACTTCTGAAGCTGCCCCCTTTGTCAAAACAGGTGCAAGGCAGTTCTATTCAGAATTCCCCAGGAGAATTGTCCTCAAGTTCGCAATGAACTGTGAGTCGACCAGATTTGATCCCACGAGAGAGATGGGAATCAAAGTGTTTGCTTTATGAAGCATTATTTCAATACTTGTGGCGTCACACAGGTGTTGAAAAGAAGAAAATTTATCAGAAAATTGACCAGATGTTGCCGTGATAACCAAACTTCAGTTATTGGAAGCTATTCCTCAAGCAGCTTTGCAGTATATTCTTGCGGTTGGCAAATTTCAGGGTTCCATTTGTATTCAACCGTCATCTACCTTGAATGTTTGAAGGCTGAGCGCTCTTCACCCATTCAGGTCGAAGTCGCTTGAATAGGGGCAGCTGTTGCACCCCAAAATTTGACCAACCGGGTCTCGCATTTGGCTCGATGTTTCGACGCATAACCGCATTCGCATCTGCATATCGCATACATCGCATTTTTCATTTGTATTGATTTTATCAGGGATCACAGCTCCCGTCTCGTGTTTCAGGTGTTTTTGATCAGTAGAATTGATTGTTGGGATTTTTTCGGTGCCCGTTTATTTTTACCGATTATTTTTGTGTCGTTCGGTGCTCATTTTGTCCCTCTGGGAATTATTGTGATTTTTCTGGATTTTATAGGATTTTTTAGGGTTTAAATAGCTTTTAAATCAATTTTTAGGATTTAATAGAATTTTTGATATTTTTAATTGTTTTTAAATCATTTTTTAGCATTTTATAGAATATAATAGATTTTAAATTCATTTTAGAATTTAATAGGTTTTTAATTCCTTTAAATAGATTTTAAATCATTTGTAGAAATCTTTTATAGATTTTAAATAATATAGGACTTTTTTAGAATATTAGTATAATTTTTAAATAGTTTTAAATAGCTTTAATAGTTTTTTAGAATTTAATTGTTTTTTCTAGAATTTCTTTTATAGGAATAATAAATGTTTAGAATTTCTTTTATAAAAATAAATAGGTTTTTATTTTTCTGTTATAGATTTTAATAGAAATTTAATCAAGTTTAGATTTAATAGAAATTTAGATTTAATTTTCTGATTAGTATGTTTGTTAGGGTATTATTAGTTTAGTGGGATTAAGTGTTGATTAGTTGTTTTAATATCATAATCCAGTTTTTGTGCAGATTTTTAAGTCATTTTCGTTGGGCTTAGTCCATTTTTCGCAGGCCCAATCAGTGAAATAAGGTCCAGGAAATAATCCAGAAAGTCCAAGCTTCAATCCAGCGTTTTCCAGCGTGTTCTGGAAGCTTCCAGAGCAATCCAGATAATTCATCAGTATAAAGACTCAAGGCTACACGTGTCCAAAGGAGAGAGGGGTCCCACTTCGCTTCACACCACACTGCCACGTCGCCCAGACCCTCTCTCTCTCTCAGCCACGCTGCCACCACGTGGCACGCATGCGCTTTCCCCCTCCACCAGCGTCACCACGTGGTGACCATGCAACAGCTCACCGTGAATCCCCACCGGCCGCCGTGCATGTACTCCGGCCACCGTGACCCCACCGGAAACTGGAATTTCCAGATCTTCATCTTCCTTCTCTAAACCTTCATCTCATCTGCTCAGATCAGCCACCGTCTTCATCCTCTACCTCCCACCTTCATTTTCTTCCCTTCGTCACCATCCACGATCTCCAGAAAAACTACCAGAAACTTCCATCCTTTCCTCCGATTCACCACCATGGAACAACAGATCTGCATCATCACGCATCAACGAACTTCATCATCATCAGAAGGATGAATCTCCATCATCATGTTCGTCATCCATCAGATCTCCAACTCTCCAGTTCAACAATTGTCTTTCCAGAAATTCACCTTCAACAGAGAATCTCAGAAGCTCAACCTTCAACAAATCTCCAGGAATTCCTCCATCAAGAACATGCAAGGATGCCTTCATAAGCGTTCATCAGTTCTTCATCTGCGTACAGATCCCCAGATCTTCATCCTTATCATCAACGATTCGATTCACCTTCGTGACCCTCCCCAGAGACCTTCGTCAGTATTCGTCTTCGCCTTTCCAGAATTCATCACACCAACATCGTCTCCAGATCTCCAGCAACGCAAGAACATCTTCATCCAGAAACTTTAATGGTTCTTCAGGTTTGAGAGGAAGAACGAAGGAAGATTGAAGGAAAAGGAGAGGAAGAACGGAGGAAGAATAAAGAGAAACGAGGGGGTTTGGGAGAGACGAAGGATGGAGACGGAGGGGATTGAGGTTGTGGCGGCGGCGCAGTGGGAAGCAGATTAGGGTTTTTCTGAACTTGAGAATGGAGAGAAAGGAGAAGGAGGAAGAGATTGGGCCTCAGGCCCAACCAATTTTTTTGCACGCATCACCCTCACAATTTTTGGCTGAAACGGGCTTTGGGCTCTAATTTTTCTGGCAACACCCCAGAATTACCCACATACACCCCCTGCGTTTTTTGAGAACCTTGGGCTGGGCCCAGATTATGTGTTTTTTTTGTATTTTTTATTCTGTTATCCCCCTGTAAGCAGTATACCCCCCAGCCCCTTTTTCTTGTTTTTTTTTATTTCTATTCTTTTAAAGAGTTGAGAAGAAATAGGCAAAAAAGAAAAAAAGAAGTGAAAAGAGAAAATATATTGAACAAAAAAATAGAAAAAAGAAAGAAGAAATATACTTGAAAAAAAAAATAGAAAAAACAATAAAAAAGAAATAAGAAAAGAAATAAAGAAAAAGTGAAAGAAATATTGTGAAAAAATATAGAGAAAAATATTGTGAAAAATAAAAGAAAATATTTTTGAGAAAAGAAAAATATGAGAAAAGAGAAAAGGGGAAAAAGAGAAAAAATATTAAAAAAGTAGGTTTAATATTTTTTTTTTAGGATATTTTCATAGACTTTATCTTACGACTTTTAGGGATAGAATTAGAGGCCCATTTGTTAGGGGGCTATTTTCATTCGACTTTTCAAGATAGAATAGGATAGCGTCCTAGGAGATTTATTTCAGTATGCACCCATTGTAATCATTTTTCAGAGATTAATAAAACGAGATTTGAGCTGTGGTCCCGTAGTAGCCGAACTACAGCTGCTCTGATTCTTCGTACCAGACGAAGATATGTAGGCATAGGATGCGATATCCTAGCGAGCACACTAACGACTAACTTTTGTTCTCTCGCGGCTGTGCGATCGAGACTTTCCCGCTGACGATTAATTGATACCCTTTTTCTCTCTTGCCCGAGTGCATTTGAGACCAAACCATAGTTGTGACCATAGGTTCCCGACCCTGTGAAGCCAGTTGTTTTTCTCACTGCTGTGTGAGAATGTTTAGCCGTAGTTAGTCTGAACTACGCAAGGCTCTGATCTTCCATCCAGTGGAAGTACGTAGGCACAAGACGCGATGTCTTGGCGAGCCCATTTTCTCCGTAGTCCCGAACTACGTTGACTCTGACTTTCTCTCTCGAGAATACGTAGGCATAGAGTGCGATGCTCTATCGAGTCAATTCCCTTCCTTTTAGATTTAGCAGCCGTAGATAGATTGTTTTGCATCCAATAGACAACCCAAGCAAGCGTGGATCCCGTCGAGTACGACGGACGTGAGGGGTGCTAATACCTTCCCCTTGCGTAACCGACTCCCGAACCCAGGCTATGGTTGCGATGACCATACCTTTTCCCCGTTTTTTGCGAGGTTTACTTCGAGCGTTTCCTTTCCCGCTCTGAGGGATAAATAACGCACGGTGGCGACTCTTCTGTCAGCCGGCGCCGATTTTCGCAGTAGCGACACTCACGAGCATCGATCTGTTGAGTCAAATCTGTAACCAATCAATTCACAAGTTCATTTTTCTTTTTAAAGGAGTATACAACATCATTCTTCTCTCCCTAGAGCTGAACAATTTCTTTTTCTAACTCCTCGTTGGCTTTCTTCAGCTCTTCGTTCTTAGCCTGAAGCTGATTATACTTATGAATATCCACCATGGTTGGCTCTTCAACTTTGAGGGGATATGAAGGCGTAACTGAAGGAAATGGCATCAGAATCCTCTTCGTTCTACCCTAGATCCAGCTCAAGTAGGGGTCGTAGGCACGGTTATTACTTTTCCCCAATGCTGCTTTTCCTTTTCTGTGAATGTTGTTCCAAGCATGCTCAAGCTTGGCCAACATGTCACTACTTAACAGTCCGGTGAAGTACAGAGATTCATGTACCTCTTCTTCTTTGGGAGCGTCTCTCAATGCATATCCAAACTGCCTGATCAACAGTGACGGATTGTAATTGATGCACCCTTTTCTTCCGATTAGAGGGACATTGGGAAAACCACTGCAGCTGTAAATGCGTTCTGTACCCAGTTGATCTCTATCAAACCAAGTGATATTTTCTGCAGTCAAACCCATCAGGCATTCTGACCACTCCATTGTACCTGCAGAGGTGACAAAAGGACCCGCTTTGGGCAAGTGGCTGGCAAACCATCTGTACAGCAGAGGGACACAGCAAGGCACAATCTTCCTTCTCTGGTTTTTGTTCTTGTAATGGACAGAGTGGTAGATGTCTCTAAGAAGGGTGGGTACCAGATTCCCCGAGGCGAAAATATGGAAAGCATCTACATCCACGAAGTCTGGCAGGTTAGGAAATAATATGATGCCATATATGCAAAGGGCTAAAATGGCATTGAACACAATCCAACAACCTTCCTTGGCGAATTCCTGAGCTTTCTCCACTAGGAAGGATAGAGGAAAACCATACATCCCGTTCTTCTGAGTCAACTTCCCCTTTAACTCAGACACCTCTAACTGTAGTGCAGCGGCAAGATTAGCCAGATTAGGCTCAGCATCGACATGATAGAAAGGCATCTGATCCACAACAGGGATGCCTAATAGCTCAGAATATTCTTCTAGAGTGGGTACCAAAATATAATCTAGAAACACAAAGCATCTCAACTGAGCATCATAGAACTGTAGCAGGGTGTACAGGCCACTAATCTCGTATGATGAGGGTTTGCAAACAATCTTCAACAACCTCTCGTATGACTGCCTAAAGTCTTCTAACACTGCTCCATCAGCCAAAGCAACCAATCTCAGTATAGAACTAATATCTGGCGCTGGGAACTTGTAAGCTATTGCCTTCTTCAAAGTCTCCATATCAGAAATAAAGAACAAGCCCACTAGAACAGGGGAGGGAGTATGCACCTGCAACACAGACACATGTTAATGAAATGCAGATGAAAATGCAACATGCAAATGCTAAGGATGCAAGCAGGAGATCAAGATTGATGTGTTGTTGACTGAGAAGGACCAAAGTTCTGCTTCGGTGAGACCATAACACAACTTTGATAATAGGCACCACTGATACCAGTAGCACTGATTCATACTGTAACGGAAACCAGGTTGTCTGAAAGCCAAGGTTTCCTGCATGACCCAATCCCTCTCACAGGTATGGACCTATCCACTGATAAGGTCCGGCATCCTATGCGTTCATCAGCGTCACAGACTTTCAAGAAATGATGATACGTTCACCATTTCTGGTTTGGCATCATAATCTCCCGAAGAGGACTCACTTAGCTGAATCACAAATGATCGGTTCCCAGAGTCGACAATCCTCAGATCCAAAATCATTTCCAATCCTAAGGACCAGAAAAGAAATCATCAAAGAGAATCTCGTCTGAGCGTGAATTTCATGGGGACTTGTGCTTGCTAAGCAAGCAGGTTCACCACTAATCTCACTACTAATGCTATGTTTGTACTCAAGCCTGGGTCTGGCTTATCACTCATCAGAACTTCCCTCCCCACAGCACAACAATAATGATAATATATAATGCTGAAAATAAATGCGAGAAAATAGAGTGCAGAAGTAAATAAAGTACAACACGTATGTACAAAACCCAAAAAGATAAACAAACAAGCGCTAGGATTGACTCGCATAAGGGATGGGAAACAGTCCCCAGCAGAGTCATCAGCTGTCACTACTACGAAAAAAGGTGTCGGCAATAACAGAAGAGTCGCCACCGTTCATTATTTATCCCAAAGGAGGGAAAGGAAACGATCAGGACAAACCTAGCGAAAAGGGATAAGATCGTTCATCGCAACCAAATCTCGGGTTTGGGAGTCGGTTATGCAAGGGGAAGGTATTAGCTCCCCTCACGTCTGTCGTACTCGATAGGATCCACGCTTGTGTTTTTTATCGAAAGGATTGTTTATCTATCTAACTAATAGTCTGGGACAAAAGAAAAAGGAAAGGGCAGGACTCGACAGAGCACCGCAGCTCTGGGCCTACGTATTCCCTCGTGCAATGGGAAAGTCAGAGTCAACGTAGTTTGACTAACTACAGATAACAAATGGGGTAAGGTTGCTCGCCAAGATATCGCATCTTGTGCCTACATACTCTCAACAGGTATGAGAGATCAGAGCTAACGTAGTTCGGGATAAAAAGAACACAGGTTTGTTCAACTGTTCTTTTACCTGAGTATGGTTAACAGGTAGTTCTAGCAGTTGGTGTATGCAGCTCGCTCATTGGAGACTTAGGCGTTACCTTTTGTGGTAGAACTAAGAGTTAACAACACTCTTTTATCTGAAAAGATTTTCCACTGATTAAGAATCCCAAAGGGTAAAAGGAAGTTTGACTGTTTGTTTTGAAGTCTTTTATCAGAGAAGTGTTTTGAATGAATGTTTGTAATTCATATTGCACTAGAGACTATGACTTAGGAACGAATGCGTCGCATATCGCCCTAAGGGCGTACACTAAACACTCTAGGTAATTGAGGAGAAGCCCCCCAATCACCATTCCCCAAGTAGCTTAAGCCTCGTAACGTACAATACTCATTAGCCTTTATTATGTACTTTGAAGTTGTTTTGAGATGAGGAAGAGAGAGAGAGAGGACTCTATAGGGGGACTAAGCAAAACCCTATTGTTATCATGCAAGATGGTCCTAAGGTTGAGTTTGGAAAGGGAATTCTATCCTACTGTTATCATACAAAGGATTCAACCTAATGTCTATCATCACTATCCTTAAACAAGGAAAGGAAAACAACAGGAGATCATCATGATTATTCAACTGAAATGTAAAATGTTAATGAATGAACATGCAATACAAGAGTTCAAGGAAGGGAGGACACCTCATCCTTTAATGCACACAAGCAAACACAAAGGAAAAAGAAACAATCAAGCAAAGGGAGGAAGCCTCAACCTTTAATGCAAACATGGACTTAAGAGAAAGAATGCCTACACATGCACTTTTATCCTAATGCACCAAATCAAACTAATATGCAGGGGAGATGATAAACCAGATAATGGGAAAGCAAAAAGAGAACTAAACTCACTAAGTTCAATGTGTATCAACACAGGAGTCCACAAAGGCTCAACTTCTTTATGGAATGCACTAAGTTCTTCCTAAGGAAGAACTAGGCTCTCACAAGAAGGATCCTAAGATCAAAGGACAGATAAGAAGGAATGATGGGAAGCATAGTGTGAACCAAGGGAACCCACTATATTCAATGTGTGTCAGCACAAGAGTCCGTCAAAGGCTCAACTTCTTTATGGAATGCACTAAGTTCTTCCTAATGAAGAACTAGGCTCTCACAAGAAGGATCCCAAGATTGTAGGACAGAGAAGGGGAATATGTATACAAAGACAAGAGTCCATCAAAGGTTCAACTTCTTTATGGAATGCACTTGGTTCTTCCTAAGGAAGAACTAGGATCTCACAAGAAGGATCATAAGATTAAAGGACAATGAGGGATTAGGAGAATAAGGATGGGAAGCAAAGTGAGAACCTAAGGAACTCACCATGTTCAACCAAACTTACTTCCTTCAATGTGTAAAGACACAAGAGTCCACAAAGGTTCAAATTCTTTATGGAATGCACTTGGTTCTTCCTAAGGAAGAACTAGGATCTCACAAGAAGGATCCTAATATTGAAGGACAATGAGGAATTAGAAGAGTATGGAAAAGAATCATGCAAAGCAAGGAAAAAGAATCACATTAGGGAGAGAAACCATTCACTATATGCTTCTAAGGAACCCTAAATGCAATGTCCTAAAGGATGCCTAAACTAAGCAAGCTATGAACATGATAATGACTTGAAAATTAATATACAACTGCTTCAACATGTATACAAGATTAATATGCAAGTATTGGATGCACAAGTATTGCAAAAAGATCACACAAAAATTCAAAACTAGGCAAAGGTAGAGTTGAAACACACAAAAGTCAGTCAGAATGCAAAATCTACCAAAAATAGTAAAATACATCTAAAACTTCTAAGAAAATTCTCAGGGGGCCCTTATGGTGTTAGAAACCAAGGGTCAAAATTTGGGAGCAAAACTCTACGTCTAGGTATGCCAACAGAAGGCAAAGTCATGAGGTACCCTATGCACTAGGCCAAAATCTATCCAAATGGTATTAAAAATCAGAGAGAAAAATTCACAAAAATCCATTGAGGTATCCACAACAAGCACAAAAAATTCCATGAATTTATTTGGTGTTTTGATTAGGAAAGAAAAATCAGGAAGTGGAGACATGCAATGTTCTTATTTACAACAACACATTAAAAAGAAAATACAATATTAAATGGAAAAAGAATAAAAAAGTTCATCTAAAAATTTGTAAAATTAAAGCACATGCCAAAGTATCTAAATGCATTTTTTCATGATTTTTGGAATTATTTAACATTTTTAAATGAATTAAAATGCAAACAGATAAGAAAATAAAAAGAATGAAAAGAAATTAAAAATGACAAAACTATGGTGCAAATAGCAATGACTTGGTGTTGTTTTATGGGCTCAGGCGTATAGGAGGTGTTAAGAGAAAGGGAAAGCCCAGTCCACAATCTAAGGTCAGCCAAAACTAAGACTCAATCACAGCCTTCCAACGTTAGGACCAGTCAATCATCCAAAGGCCACGACAATGCCACGCGTGCACGAAGATTTTAACATAAAACGAAAACAAATCTTGGCCTTACGATCTGAAGACCAGTCACACATCTGAGGGCTGTGGTGCGCGCATATGAAACGCACCATTTCATTTAAGTACGTTCAGCAAGATCTTGGCCACACAATAAGTCCAAAGTCATACAATCTAAGGAACGAGATTATACCATGCAATCTAAGCCAACTCAGTACAAAATATCAAATAATCCTAGTTGCGGGATCAAATCCTAGTCCACGTTTCAAACACAATCCAAGGGACCACACCATGACACAACATCAACTAGGTTTAGAAAGAAAAAAAAAGAAAAAGGGTGGGAAGCTTGCAGACGGCGGTCGGAGAGAGCTCCGGTCGTCTTCAACCTCTGGCTGGCAGTGTAACACCCCAAATTTAATTGGAATATTTTAATTAATTAATTTAATTGAGAATATTCGTATTTTGGTGTTTTGGGTGTTTTCGGCGGTTTTCGGAATTATTGAGGAATTATGCATATTGGAGTATTTATTTTGGAATAATAGTATGTAATATGGATTTATTAATATTATTATGAATTAAAATAAATATAAGAGAAATAAGGGTAAATTGGGCATTAAGAGGAGTTAGTAAGGATATTACGGGAAAAACCCGATTGTGTGGCCCAAGTCTAAGTTTGACAAAATAGAATTCTGAAGGTGGAGGATTCATTTTGTTAACCGTGAAAAGAATGAGGCCAGAGCTCCGAGGAGGGAGAAGTGGAGGCAAAAGCTTCGGAAGATCCCGAAGTTAATCGTGAAAGCTGCGAATCGACTAAGGTATGGGGAGTATCGCTGTTCATGATTTTCTATGTATGCCTTTAGATGTGTTTATGGTTGGTTTATGATTTAAGGTATTTTGGGTTGGCTTTGGGAGAAATAGGGAATTTGATGATAAGATTCTGAGATTATGGCTTATGGTATGTAACACTGAATATTGATATGAGAAAGGAAACCTTAGGCCTCTGTGGCCAAAACCTTGGGTTGTGATATGTTTGACCCTGTAGGAATAGGAATGTTCAAACGTGAGTAACTCAGATGCACTTAGAGCAATTGTAGGAAAATAGTGATTTAGGCAGTGCAAATGTTGCCAAATTGGCCTAATAAACCATAGATTTTGTGTCGTTATCTCCGTATGACCTTAGGGATGATTTAGGGATGTTTTGGGGGTATTGGGTAAGTAAATCGTATGAGTATTTGGACAAGAATCAGTTCTGGTCGTAGCAGGTTTTTGCTGTCATCGCTCTGTTCACCTAGCTAGGAAGCCAGCGAAGGTTCGCCACAGACTCGCCTAGCGAGCATGCCAATGAAGACTCGCCACAGACTCGCCTAGCGAGCATGCCAGCGAATATAGTAGAGTTTCGCGAATGTTGATCGTGTGCAGCGATGCCTTGATGTTTGATTCGGAGACTTCTGAGAGGAGTTAACATGAGTATGACAGTGAGGAATTATGTGATCGATAGGCGATAGTGTAAGGATTACCGCGGGTATAAGTTGATGAATTAATATGAGATAATATGGGGTAGTATTATGAATTAATATGTGATAATAGGTGATCATATGATGGGCTAATATGAGGATGACTATGAGTTAATATGTGATTTGTGCGTGATGATATGACGATTTCAATGATGTGTGATGATGATTATTATGATAAATTATATGATGACATGATGTATGAGCTTAATTATTATGATGAATTATATGACGAATTATGTGATAACATGAGATATGATGATTTATGTGATGATGATTATGATGATTTATATGATAGCGTGAGATATGATGATTTATGTGATGATGATGACTATGTTGATGAGTTATGATGTTTGATGAATATGATGAATATGATGAATGATGATGCACCATATGTCGTATTATGAGGATTATTATTGTGACGTGTGCATCATGCATTCATGTGCATCCGGACTTCGGTTCAAGACCTCGATTGCTTTGACTTCAATCCTACTGTGTGGATGTGAAGTATTTTGATGTGCTCTGATCCTATTGATGGGGATCTATGGATGGTTGATGGCCCAGTGTCCATCGCATTGTGATGATTGGTACCACATGCATTGAGTCTATGTTGCATTTGCATTTATGAGCCTTTGTGTATAAATTATGACGTTGTGGCCTTCGAGGCCTATTGAAGGATATGAATGTGTTGAATATAGTTATGATGTCGTTTATGCATTAATTTTTATACATTGATTATTATGAATTGTTTTACTCACCCTGCCTGTTTAAATGTTACCTCCACATGAGTAACATGCAGATGACCAAGTTTAGTTGTGGATGTCGTCGAGGAGTATTTTTGAAGTCTTAGAGTTGTTAGCCTTTTGGTTAACTTAGAGGGTCTTGCTCTAATATGTAACATCGGGTTGGGTTCTTTAAGTTAAACTATATATCAGTGGGTTATTTTACTAACTTTCCCTTATGAGGAAACCTTGAGTTATGTTTTGAGTTCCATTGTTTATGATGTTTTGATGTAATTTGAGAAAATCCGTGTGTTACGGAGCATTGACTTATTTTGAGACATTGAGAAATGTACGCCCTTTTGTGGCTTTTTATGAAAGTTAATATTTTACTCTGAAATCCGTATTATTTTGCCGTAATATCTGTGGGGTAGGATAAGGGTGTTACAGGCACTGTAGCACGTTCCAAAACCACCATGAAACTTGCAATTTCTTACACCAATCGATTCCTCATGCTTCATATAACTCAATGTCAATTTTTTCTTGCTCTAAATCCCTAAGATAAGCCAAAACTGAAAGCTACAAATTCCTATGGTGTTTCAAGAATCATCACAATCATGCACGAAACCTATCCAGGATCCATCTACTAAGCATGGGGATTTCAAATACACAAAAATGGCATGTTAACTCTTCCTGTACAGTGAGGAAAGTTGAAAGATGATTTACCTAGTGGAGAGCTTCCACTGACCCTTCAAACGTGGTGAATTCTTGATGCTTTTGATTCAGAAACGATCAGTGAACCTTCCTAGAGTAGTTAGGATGAGCAATTTGGCTTGAATCTTCAAGAATATGAAAACACGATTCCACACCTTCTTCCAACTTCTCCAACTATTTTCTAACTGTTTTTGGCTCCAAATTCTGTTATGGTTGATTGTACATGATCAAGAGTTTATATATTTTGGATATGGATGGATAGAAAGCCCAATAATAGCCTGAATAAGCCCAATTGAAAAATCCAATTTCAAGGTTGTGGTGAACTTGCAACTTGTGAAAACAGAGCTTGCAATGCCTTGAACTTGTTCCATTCATGTTGTTGGGGTTGAGTGTGATCCAATGGTGGAGATTTCTGCCTTGTTTGGCTCTTAATGGAGTGAATTTGATATGTAACTTACACTTGAAGAAACATGTGAAATGCCATGATTTTGAACCTCGATTTGCAAATCTAAAAATGCCATTGTGTTTAGAATATGTAATGCACTCAAAATATGCACAAATTTGCACAAAGTTGGTCCATTATGATTTAATTTGATTTTTGGCTTTTAATGACTTTTCATGGAAATTCCTTCATTCAATCTCCCATCCAAGCCAATTCAATGGTTCCTTGAGGTTTAGTTGAGCAATTGACCCCATTTGGAGCAGGTTTCAAGTTGGAAATATTTTCATTTGAGTTATGCAAAGTGGTGAAATTGACCTATAATCAAAAGTGGCCTATAATCCAAGTTTCCCAAAATACCCCTGCCTTGCAAGCTTCATATCTTGAGCTCTAAAAATCCAAATGAGGACCTATAGGACTCTTTGGAAAGCTAAGATGATAAGGGATAACTTTACTGTTTGGGTCAAGATGAGGAGAAACATCCTTCTAGGTCAAAAATGTCTTGGAAGTTGGCTGACTTTCATGGACCAAAATCACATTCGTCTGATGACCTATAACTTGTCTGCTTCATAACTTGAGTTCTAGAAATCCAATGGAAGACTTCTAGTACTCAAAAGAAAGCTAAGAACATGCTCTACAAGTCGCATGTTGGAGTCAAGATGAGATGAAACCTTGAGATATGTGGTCTTGAAGTTAGGCACTAAATAGGGGATTTTACACTAACAAAGCTTAGCAACCCTACCTTAGCAACTTCTCACCCTCTTGAATATTGATGAATTCGTTTTGAAATGGTATGTGACATGTCTCAACACAACATTCCATGATCACAGAGACTTAGAGTTGAGTCTTAATCTCCTTCAAATTCACTGTTGACATAGGGTTAACACGATGAAAACCCTAGCTGCACCACCTTTGGCTGTGGCCTCTTGTACTGGATATAATGACTTGTATAAGCTCCTCAATAACCCTCAAGGCACTCAATGAGCTCTCACAATTCTCTCCATCCATAACCATGGACTCATTATCCTCTGATGACTTTCACTGACCCCCAAGATAGGAGATGCACCAATCTTAACCATCTGCTCCTTTAATGGGCTTTGACATTCCTCTGATGATAATAAGCACTTGATAGCTTGAATATAACCTTTTGATTAGGCTTAGAACCTTTGACAACCTCCTCTTAATGAGCACAACTCTCTCAATCCCCTGCCACATGGACAATGATGTGCAAATGTTAATGTTATATGAAATGCAATGAAATATAAGCTAGGTAAAGAAAAGGTTGGGCATATTTTGCGGTGCAACACCCCCAGTAGCTAAAGGCCTTTAATCATGTGCTTAACAGTTCTTGAGAACCTTATGGGTTTTGTTCTTGGTCAACATGACGAGACTGGAAGAAAAGAGCATGCGATCTATTATCTGAGTAAAAAGTTCACAGACTGTGAGTCCCGTTACTCAATGCTCGAGAAAACATGTTGCACACTTGCTTGGGCTGCCAAACGTTTGAGACAATATATGCTTAATCATACAACCATGTTGATTTCGAAGATGGATCCAATCAAGTATGTCTTCGAGAAGCAAGCGCTCTCAGGAAGAATTACTAGGTGGCAGATGGTACTGACAGAGTACGATATACAATATGTTTCCCAGAAAGCCATCAAGGGAAGTGTTCTATCAGAGTACCTTGCTGAACAACCAATCGAAGACTATCAACCGATGAAGTTTGAATTTCCCGACGAAGACATCATGTTCCTCAAGATGAAGGACTGTGAAGAGCCATTACCTGGCGAAGGTCCAGAGAAAGGTTCTCGGTGGCAGATGATATTCAACGGCGCTGTCAACTCCTACGGTAGTGGAATTGGGGCAATCATTACAACTCCTCATGGTACTCATATTCCCTTCACTACCAGGTTGACGTTCCCTTGCACTAATAATGAAGCCGAGTATGAAGCGTGCATCATGGGTCTGGAAGAGGCTATTAATTTGAGAATCAAGAACTTGGATGTATATGGCGATTCAACGCTAGTGGTTAATCAGATCATGGGAGAGTGGGAAACTCGTCAACCAAATATAATTCCTTACAAGGATTATGCAAGGAGGTTGTTACCCTTCTTTGACAGGGTAGAGTTTTACCATGTGCCGCGAGCAGAGAATCAGATGGCAGACGCTTTGGCAACGCTATCTTCGATGTATAAAGTGAACTATTGGAACAATGCTCCAAGAATAGTCATTTCTCGCCTTGACAGTCCCGCTTTCGTATTCTCCATTGAGGAAGATGCGGATGGCAAGCCATGGTTTTATGACATACAGAACTTCCTCAAGAAGCAGGAGTATCCGTCAGGGGCGTCAGCTAAGGATAAAAAGACTCTGAGGAGATTATCTGGTAACTTTTATCTGAACCCAGATGGTGTGCTTTATAGAAGGAACCATGATTTGGTGTTATTGAGATGCGCGGACGAAAAGGAAGCAACATTGCTTATGGAAGAAGTCCACGAGGGTACTTTCGGTACACATGTCGGTGGGCATGCCATGTCTCGGAAGTTGTTGCGAGTAGGGTATTATTGGCTAACCATGGAGTCAGATTGTTTTAAATTTGCGAAGAAATGCCATAAATGCCAGATTTATGCAGACAAAATTCATGTACCGCCGTGCCCATTGAATGTTATGGCATCCCCGTGGCCCTTCTCCATGTGGGGCATTGACATGATTGGCAGGATTGAGCCAACCGCATCTAATGGTCATCGTTTTATCTTGGTCCCCATTGATTACTTCACCAAATGGGTTGAAGCAGCCTCGTATGCCAATGTCACAAAGCAAGTCGTAGCCCGGTTCATAAAGAAGGACATCATCTGCAGATATGGAGTACCCGAGCGAATCATTACTAACAATGGTTCGAATTTAAATAACAAGATAATGAAGGAATTGTGCCAGAATTTCAAAATCGAGCTTCACAACTCATCTCCCTATCGTCCGAAGATGAATGGCGTTGTTGAAGCGGCCAACAAGAATATCAAGAAGATAGTGCAAAAGATGGTTGTCACTTACAAGGATTGGTATGAGATGTTTCCATTTGCTTTACACGGTTATCGTACTACGGTATGTACATCAAATGGGGAAACTCCTTTCTAGTTGGTATATGGTATGGAAGTTGTCCTACCATTAGAGGTCGAGATTCCTTCTTTAAGAGTGCTAGTCAACGTCAAGCTCGATGAGGCAGAATGGATAAAGAACAGATTGAATCAGCTTAGCCTGATGGATGAGAAGAGGCTAGCGTTTATTGCATATGGTCGGTTGTATCAAGAGCCGGATGAAGAAAGCTTTCGACAATAAGGTGCGCCCTTGAAGCTTTCAGATGGGTGATCTTGTGTTGAAAAAGATTCTCCCACCACAATCAGATCATAGGGGCAAATGGACTCCCAATTATTAAGGTCCATATGTCGTTCGAAAGGTCTTCTCCGGGGGAGCCTTGTTGTTGTCCACCATGGATGGCGAGGATTTTACATCCCCTGTGAATACGGACGCAGTTAAAAAATACTTTGCTTAAAAGAGACCCGCTAGAAAGAAAAAAGAATATCCCGGCAAAAAGGGGGCATCCCGGCGAACCATAAAAAAAAGAATGGGTTTGGGCAAAAATTAGGGATAAAAATGGAAAAGATGTAAACCCGCAAAGTCGAAAACCTGAAAAGGCGACTTTGGAAAAAATGGTTATCCCGGTGAATTGAAAACCCGAAAAGGCGGTTCAGGCAAAAGTTAGGGATTGAAAAGCAAATGATTGTGGTCTGTGTTGGAACTTCATTGCTTAGTGGATTGGGAGGACCTGAGGTCCGTTTATCCGAATCAATCTCTTCTGAAGACGAAGCATCGGGAAATCATCAAGGTCTGGCGAGTCATAGAGGGATCAGCTTATGGTGTTTGTCTGTGCTACATTGCCAACATTTATGTACACTTTTGTATATTTCTGTGTGTATCTGTATTGTTTTTTGCTCAGCTTCCTCTTTTAAGGGGTTGCATCTGTTGTAAAACTTTGCCTATTTACAGGCCATTTATCAATAAACATATACTATTTAGTATCTCGATTGTTTTGTTTTAACTTTTACTGTTTTGTTTGTGAAAAACGCCTCATGTTTTGATAAACTTGCACATACATAAACTTGCAGGTCGTGGCCAATAATTGTTAAAACTTTGAATTAATTGAACAACGTCATAAATGATGACTGAGATGGTTCCGTTTGCGTAGGATATCTTGTCTGTTTGTTCAGTTTTGCAGGGTCGTTACCCTTGGGGGCAAATAGGTATGGATGAAGTTCGTTTTATCTCCAGCTAGAGTCTATTTCCCCAGCAAGCAGAGTTTGCATCTCTATCCCCAGTAGAGTTTGTATGCAGTTTAAGTGAGCAGGTAGCGTCACGCTTTCCCTTGGCAGTTGTTGCATATTTAATCCCCGCAAAATGCATGTTCGTACGCATTCCCCAGTGAGTTGTGATTGGATTTTCTTCCCACTGAGTAAGCTACAACCTATGTAGATTCACTCCCAGCTGAGTAATCCCCAGCAAGATGGAGGAATGTGGTTACCCCGACATTTTCTTTGCAGGAGGCCAGCAAGGGTCCGTTTTCTCAGCATAAGTCCAATTGTTATTGACATGAGTAGGTTGTTTCCCCAACAGGGTGGTTTCTGTATCTCTAGCATTTATTTTGCTGATTCAGTTCTGTTGCATCTGCATGCGTGCATAGCATCTATCCAAATGCGTAGCATTTCCATTTCGTATGGAGCATTACTCCATTTTCAAACATATGCATATGAAACATAAGCCAAATTGCTATCTCTTTGTTTCAGGTGTATCTCGCAATTGGTTGATATCTTTTCCCGTGTGGTGTCTAGACCCCGGCTTATGTTATTTCCACAATGGAAGTTTCCTTGTGATTGTTATCATCGGATGATTTTAACCTTGTATGACTCTTGATGCTCGCTTTTATTTAGGGAAGGCCTGGCAGCGATGTCAGATGTTCCTCAGACTTTGTGGTTTACTGACGGTGATGTCAGATCTTTGTTTACTCTGTGGAGTTCTGGCGGCGATGTCGGATGTTTTGATTTTCAGGCGGCGATGTCAGATGATTTGGTTTCCGGTGGCGATGTCGGATGTTTTGGTTTTCCAGCGGCGATGTCGGATGATTTGGTTTCCGGCGGCAATGTCGGATGCTTTGTTTTTCTGACGGTGATGTCAGATGATTTGGTTTTTGGCGCCGATGTCGGATGTTTTGGTTTTCTGGCGGCGATGTCAGATGATTTCGTTTCCGGCGCCGATGTCGGATGTTTTGGTTTTCTGGCGGCGAAGTCAGATGATTTGGTTTCCGGCGGCGATGTCGGATGTTTTGGTTTTCTGGCGGCGATGTCAGATCTTTGTCTACTTTGTGGTTTCCTGGCGGTGATGTCAGATGTTTATCAACTTTGAGGTTGTCTGGCGGTGATGTCAGGTGTTTCATCAGATTTATGTTTGTCTGGCAGCGATGTCAGGCGTTTATTGATCTGTGGTTGTCTGGCGGCGATGTCAGACGTTTATTGATCGGTGGTTGTCTGGCGGCGATGTCAGAGTACTTTTATCCCCACAGGGGCCTGGCGGCGATGTCAGATGTTTCTTAACTTCGTGGATTGCTGGCGGTGATGTCAGAGGTGTATCAGTTCAATAAATGCCTGGGGGTGAGGTCAGATATTCTATGTGGATTTGATCTTCGGAGTTGTCATCTGCTTTCATTTAGCGATGACCTAGCGTCGATGCTGGAGGATCATATCTTTGGGTTCGATGTCTGTTTTCATTTAACAGAGGATTAATGGCGATGATAGCTATTTTACCGACTTGAGGTAGAAGATTGATGGTGATGTCAAATGCTTTTACAAACGTAATGTCTATGCCTAACGGCGAGGTCAGGTGTCTGACGGCGATGTCAGAGGAACTTAATGCAAGCGCCTGACGGCGAGGTCAGATGTTTTCTGAACCGGCGGCGATGCCAGAAATTTACTGAATTGATGTTAATGCTTGACAGCGAGGTCAAGCGCCTGACGACGAGGTCAGGGTCATTCTTCTTTCAAATTGGTGTTGGTATCTGACGGCAAGGTCAGGTGTTTTTTTCCAAAAGTAGTGCAAAAGGTCTGACGGCGAAGTTAAAGGATCATCATCTACTGTGTGATGTTAGATGATCCTGTCTACTTAATGACGGTGACTGGCGGCGATGCCAGGCGGTTACCAACTTGATGTTAATGCCTGATGGCGAGGTCATGTATTCTTCAGGCTGCGTGTCATTTTTGTTTATCAGATTCAATTATCTCCGAATATTTCATCCTCAATCAGAGTTTGCAGTTTATTTCTGCGGTTGGCAAATTTCCGGGTTCGTTGGTATTCAACCGTCATGTACCTCGATTGTCTGAAAGTCGTTCGCTTATCACCCAGTCAGGTCCAAGTCGCTTGAATAGGGGCAGTTGTTGCACCCTAAAATTTGCCCAACCATTTCTTGGCTTGGCTTTTGTTTCATTACATTCTGTTTCATTTCTGCATTGCATATCATTTGTTCTTGATACAGGGAATCAGGGTTTTCCTGTGGCAGAATTCACTCTCAGTGCAAGCAATCAAAGCAGTGAGTATCAGGTGACATTTATTTTGCCCAGCGGATTTTTGTTTTGCAGGTTATTTTTTCAGCCAAGAAAATAGCATTCAGGCTATCGCAAGCAGTCTCATGGTTTTAGTGTTCAAGAACACATTCCAGAAGCTTAACAGGGTTCGAAATAACATGAAACGGGCAAACGGGCAGGTTTCCCTCCAAAAGGCGCCAAATTCAAAATTTTGAATGTGTTAATCGGTTAACGCATATGTTTAACCGATTAACCAATGAAAAATCAGCCCATATTCAAAAGTTCAAAGGGGTTAATCGATTAATCTATATGGTTAACCATTTAACCAATGCAATTTTTGCCTTTGTACGTGATTTTTCAATGCAGAGCCATTTGGCGTCTAATTTTGGTCATTGGAAAATTCATTTTTACACTTGGGAAGGATCTAGAACCATTTTGAAATTTGGATTAGTTTTCAAATTAATTCAATTCCCTCCAAACTCCCACTCCTAATTCCATTCCAAATTTTCCAAACCATCTTCCAAACCATGTTTTGGATCCAAGCCAAAAGGATACTTAAGTGATTCACTCCAAACCACAGTCATTCTAACCTTCATTTTTCACTCTCATATCAGAATTGATCTCATTTCTCTCTCAATTCTCTAAATTTCCTCCATAGCCAAAACCCTCACCAAAGCTCTTCTTATTGAAATCATTGATTCTTCATTGGAATCCTTGATTTCTAAGAGCTAAACCTTCATCCATTCTCTCCATTGGATCAATTTCTTCATCCAAATTTCGTGCAAATTCAGATCTGAAATTTGAAGTGAAGCTAGAAGTGATTATTTGAAGAAATTTGGCTTAATCTTGAAGGATCTCCATCTTTACTACAAGGATTAGCTTGGATCTTGAAGTTTTTTTTGGATTTTCTTGCTTGGATCTGTTCAATTAAGGTTGAATCAACATTAACCAAAGCAATCCTCCGCTTTGTGGGTTGGATTTCTGATCCGATTTAATTTTCGAGCTTATTTGCATGTTCACCATGATGATTTTCATTTTTGATTGATTTGCTAGATTTTGATTCACATGATCTGTGTTGATGTTGTTTGGATCTGTATACATGCTGTTGGAATCATGTTTTTCTGATTTAATTTCGTGCATAGCTGATTATGTGATCATTGGTATGTTTGGAGAAGTGATAAGCTGTTGAAAAGTGATTCCGCTTAGCTGTTTTCTGTTGTTAGCACAGTGTTAATCGGTTAACGCATATGGTTAACCGATTAACCATCATAAATTTCCAGATTTTTCAAAGTTTTCACAGTGTTAATCGGTTAACGCATATGGTTAACCGATTAACCAGCTCAAATTTTCAAATTTTTTAAACGTTAAAAGTGTGTTAACCGATTAACCCTGGGGGTTAACCGATTAACACTGTGCTGGCAGGCCTATTTTGCTACTTTGTTTGATTGTTTGCATACTGTTTCACTTCGAATCTTCATAAATTGATATGATGCATTAGGAGTGAAATGTTTTTGATGTTTGTCACTGTTTGTGTTTGGTTGATCATGATTTTGTTGACTCTTGTGTTCATTTTCCACTTGGATGCATACTTATGGATGTGGTTCAAAGTGATGACTCCTTGCATGTTCGTTTGTTTTCATCTTTTGCTTTCCTTTCTGTGTTTGCATCATTTTTGCATCGCTGTTGAGGTCGAGACGAGCTTGTGGTGGCTGCTGCCCCACACTTTTTTCCTCCCTCCCTTCATTCTAAGTGTTGCATTGTCATGTATGCATCTCTTACTTGTGATTGAGTTTACTTGGTGCTTTCTTGTTCTTTTTTTTGCCATGATCCCCATAGGGTTCCTAGTCCCTCCGTTTAGGATGGGAGTAGGAGAGACATTAGGTGTTCAATCCAAGCATGCTAACATTAGGTAGTTCCCTTTTGTGTCCCAACTCTAAGTCCACTTTGCATGACAACTTTTAGGATTGAGTTAGTCTCCCTTTAGTGTGTCCTTTTCTCTTCTCATCTTCAAACACTTTCAAAACACCTAATAAAGAATAACAAGTGTTGTACGCCACGAGCCTTAAGCTACTTGGGAAATGGTGATTGGGGGGCTTCCTCTCAATGACCTAGAATGTTTAGTGTACACCCTTTGGATGATATGCGACGCATTCTCTCCTAGGTCATAGTTTTTAGTGCGACATGAGTTACAAATCAAATTCAAAACACTTCTTCTCATAAAAGACTTCAAAAAAAAATCATGAAACTTCTTTTGTCCTTTGGTACTCTTAATAAAGGAAAATCTTTTCAGATAAAAGAGTGTTGTTAACTCTTAGTTCTACCGCAAACGGTAACGCCTAAGTCTCCAATGGTCAAGCTGCATACACCAACTGCTAGAACTGATTGTTAACCCTACCCGGGTAAAACTTTTGAACCAACATGTGGTCTTGTTAGCCCGAACTACGTTTTCTCTTATCTCTCATACCTGTTGAGAGTACGTAGGCACAGGACGCGATGTCTTGGCGTGCAACCTTCCCCCCTTTTCACCTGTAGTTAGTCGAACTGCGTTGACTCTGATTTTCCCATTGCACGAGGGAATACGTAGGCACAGAGCGGCGATGCTTTGCCGAGTCCTCTTTTTCTTTTCTTTTGTCCTCAGATCTGTAGCGTAGATAGTTTCAACACACCCTTTTTAGATAGACAACAAAGCGTGGATCCCGTCGAGTACGACGGACGTGAGGGGTGCTAATACCTTCCCCTTGCGTAACCGACTCCCGAATCCAGGACTTGGTTGTGATGACCTCGTCTTTTCCCTTTTCCGTCAGGTTTTTCCGATCGTTTCCTTTCCCTCTCTTTGGGATAAATAACGAAAGGTGGCGACTCTTCTGTTTTCCACCGAGTGTTTTTCGCAGTTGCGACAACGTGAATGTGATATGTTGATCTATTTCTTGTTTTCATCATTTTCATCATGATTAATTTTATTCTTATCCCTTTATCTCAGAGGAAATCTATGTTTGAAATAGATTTTTTTAATTTGTGTGATTGATTTTGCTTTAGTGGCGGTATATCACATGGTTTTTTGGTTGCCATTTGTGTTTTTTTCCCTTGGCTTGATGATTGAAATGTATATCTTTATTGGGATTAAAACTATATACATAAAGAATAGTGGATTCAATATAGAAAGTACAAAGATAGCTGAATAATCATATAGGATTCCTTGTTGAGAAAATAAAAAGGATTCATAAGAAGAATACAAGTACAAATATTGTTGTAGTTGTCATTAAGATCACTGAAGAAAAAGTGATTTACTCTAAATTTATGAATCTATGCACAGATAAACTAAGAGAGCAAGAGAACTTTGGTGAACATGTGAAGGGAGCTAGATAGACAATTTGGAGTTCATGCTAGATGGTCTTCAAATCAACCAAATATATGGAAACATTTAGATCGTCTTGCTTGATAAGAACATGAGCAGTTCTTTGAGTAATTCAAATAATCGGGAGTGGTTTCTTTTAATGTAACAATATTACAAATCTTTCCATAACTCCACCACATTGTCAAAACAAATTGTGATTTGAGCAATTTGGAGATTTAGAGTTTGTGTAATTCAAGATAAGATTATATTGTTGCATCTATCCCACAATTCAAAATATGCATATGTTAAAGAAGGTTGTGGGAGAGTGCTATTGATGAATGAGTTTGTTCTAGGATAATTATTAAGATTAGCCTTTTATGATTAGAAATTAATTAAGTTTAATGTGCTAATCTGTCCTTTAATCACAACTACATTTTTCCGCCTTTTTTGTTTTTCAAAACTTATATATATGGCATGAATCTCCTACTGTGTATTCAAGCTTTTCACTCTAATACAAGTTTCATTTCAATCTTTCTTCAATGTTCTGTTATTTTTTTTCTTGATATTGAATAAACAAAGATGTTTTGATATTTCTGATTATGGTATCATTCGCATTTCTAATCCAACTTCTGCTATCCAATATCTAAATTCTCTATTTTTTCGATCATGGCACTGTCACGGGTTCAACTACCTGATCCACTCTCTGATCTAAATTCACCGTACTTTGGTCATCCCAGCGATGGTCCTAGCTTAGTCACCATCTCTTCATGATCCATTATTAGGCACGATCCATGAAGAGAGCTCTTGGTGGTAAGTTAAAACTAGATTTCACTTATGGTAGTCTTCCTCCATCACTAGATTCTTTTGATCCTTCATTTCGAGCTTGGAATCGCTGCAATATGTTGGTGCATTCGTGGATCATAAATTTTGTTTCTGAATCCTTTGCACAATCAATAGTTTTCATGGAAAATGCAGTAGATGTTTGGAATGACCTCAAAGAACGTTTTTCGCAAGGCGACCTCATTCGTATTTCTGAGCTACAGCAAGAAATCTACAACCTTAAGCAAAAAAATAAATCGGTAACTGAATTTTTCTCATCTCTGAAAATTCTTTGGGAAGAACATAACCTATACTTGCTTTTACCTGTGTGCACTTTCCGTATTCAATGTTCTTGTGAAGCTATGCGTAGTGATAGGTCCAATCACAAATTACTTTACATCATTAGGTTTTTAACCGGATTAAATCAGTAGATGTTCTTGTTAATGGATCCTTTTCCTCCACTTAACAAGATATTTTCTATGGAATCCAACATGAAAGGAAAAATCAGTTGCCCATAGTGGTTGATGAATCTCAAGCATTAATCAATGCAACAAATTCCAAAAGATCTCATTCTAAGTTCAATTCCTTCAAATCTGGTAATCGTGTATGTACTTTTTGCAACAAAACCAATTACACAATAGAAAATTGTTTCAAGAAACATGGAGTTACACCCCATATGCAGAAACAATTTTCTAATTCAGCCAAGAATGCTACATCAGAAGGAGGAGATCTTGCTTCCACATCCAATTCTACTTCTGATTTCCTTGACATGAAGAATGGTAACACCTCTATAACACAAGACCAGTTCAATGCTTTAATGGATCTAATTCAGAAGTCACGTCTTGAATCCAAAGGTACATGACAAGCTTCTTCTAATCAGGTTACTGTTGGTCATTCACTAGCAGGTAATACCCTATTCTCTTTTCCTTAATCTAATTCCAGTCCTTGGATTAT
This sequence comes from Lathyrus sativus, assembly GCA_963859935.3. NCBI lineage: Eukaryota > Viridiplantae > Streptophyta > Magnoliopsida > Fabales > Fabaceae > Lathyrus > Lathyrus sativus. The sequence continues at coordinate 349,620,201 of OZ012739.1, read as the reverse complement.
TGACTCTGGTGTTAGTGATCACATATGTAGTTCTCACTAGTGGTTTCAATCATATAACTATATTTCACCCATTCATGTCAAATTACCTAATGGACAGACACTTATTGCCAAACATTATGGCACCATCAAATTTTCCTCTAACTTTTTTGTGACCAATGTATTGTTCATACCTGAATTCTCATTAAATTTACTATCTATTTCAAAATTATGTGAGTCGTCCAATTGTAATGTGTATTTTTCTGGCTACGATGTCTTCTTCAGGACAAAGAATCATTGAAGATGATTGGTTTGGCTGAAAGGAGGAATGGATTATATTACTTAATCTTAGGAGTTAAGACTTTACGCACTCAACTCAATAAAGTTTCAGCAACCAATGTTTCAATACCTGACACAAACACATCATTATGGCATTTTAGGTTAGGACATTTATCTCATAGTAGATAACTTCTTTTACACTCAATGTTTCCTTTCATTCCTACTAATAAATAAGATGTTCGTGATGTGTGTCATTATGCTAGACAAAGAAAACTTTCATATGCTGTTAGCACAAATAGAGCTTCACAGTCTTATGATATGATCCATTTTGACATTTGGGGACCCCTAGCTATAAAATCTTTACAAGGTCACTCTTATCTTCTCACTGTTGTTGATGATTATAGCAGATACAATGGATAACCCTCACGAAATCTAAAGCTGAAACTAGACAACATGTTATCAATTTCATCAAACTTATTGAAAAATAATATGGAGCTAAAGTCAAGACTATTAGAACTGATAATGGCCCTGAGTTTAGTATGCCAGAATTTTATGCCTCTTATGGCATTATTCATCAAACTAGTTGTGTTGAGTCTCCATAACAAAATGGAAGAGTGAAAAGGAAACATCAACACATTTAAATGTTAGGAGAGCCTTACTTTTTCAATCAAAATTACCAAAACATTTTTGGTCTTATGGTGTTGTCCATGCCATTTGCATCATTAACAAAATCCCTACTCCTGTTTTACAAAACAAAAATCCTCATTTTTTATTGCATAATGAGCTTCCCAACATCCATAGTCTCAAAGTTTTTGGTTCCTTGGCTTATGCCTCTACTATGCAAGCCCATAGAACTAAACTTGAGCCAAGAAGTAGAAAATGTATCTTTCTTGGTTATAAAAATGGTATGAAGGGTGTTATTTTATATGATATAAACAGTCATGAGGTTTTCATTTCTAGAAATGTTACACATCATGAACATTTATTCCCTTACCAAGGAAATAATGATACTGCTTGAGATTACCATGTTCCCAATGATTCACAATCTACACTTAGGAACTCTCCTAATGATTCAACCCAGAGTGATCATAATCATTACACCTATTCCCACAAGAGCATCACACCTATTCCCCACAAGATCTCACATTTGATTCTCTCCTATAAAACCTTAGTTTTAATTTTGACATTCCACCTCAGAACTATATTCTCAATCACATGATCAACAAATCCTTGATCCTCACTCTGAACAAACTAAACAAACTGAACCACACTCAGATAATGTAGAAGATATAGAACACTTAGTTGAACATTCCACTCATTCTAGACCTATTAGAACAAAATAAATACCTTCACATCTCTCTGATTATGTTTCCAATTCATCTCTCAGTTCAGTTGACAAGACATCTTTAGGTACTAATCCTTTACTCTATCCTATTTCTTCTTTTGATTCTATGTCTCACATATCTGATTCTCACCGTGTCTTCACCACTTCTATAACACAACATCATGAACCAAAGAACTATAAAGAAGCTTGCTTGTTTGATCATTAGATACAGGCTATGAAATCTGAATTAGATGCTGAAGGTGAGATAATACTTAGAAGGGGGGTTGAATAAGTATGAAAGATTAAGACTAAAAAATAATAACACAATTATTTTTATCCTGGTTCGTTGAAATCAACTACTCCAGTCCACCCTTCCTAGAGTGATTTTCCTTTCTCAACAAGGACTTAATCCACTATTTAATCAAACAGATTACAATAGTAACACCTAAGAACAACTGTTCTTAGTCTTCTCAAGAGCTACTGATTCCAACTGAATCCTCTTAAGGAAAACCTTTACAATCAATGTAATCAAATACAAGAGTATTAATGCTTCTAAAAAGATTTTATCACAACAGTGATTTTTCTCTTAAGTTTAAGTACAAGTAATTCTAAGAAGAATATGAAAGAATGAGAGTTTTGAATAATATGATTTCTTTTCAGCAAATTGTGTAACTGAGGAATTTGGTGGAGTCTTCCTTTTATAGGCAGCTGATCCAAGGAAGATGAGCGTTGAGAAGAGAGTCCCAAAAAGGTCTGAACCTTTTTGTCTTCACATCAAGTGACCTTTCCTAGAAGTAGATAGCACAGAAAAATCCTTTTTGATTTACTCCAATGGATATAATCTTTGAATATTTCTTCTTCAGTTTTCAGCAAGTTCTTCAGAATTTGATTGAGTCAGAGTCTTCTAATGATGTTCAGAACTTTGCTGTATCAGAGTCTTCTGCAGCATGTGTGCTTTCAGCGTGTTGATCATCAGAGCATATTTGACACAGAACTTCAGTACTTGGCAGCGTTAGTACTTTCAGAAACTTCTGTAGAAACTATGCTTTGAGAAACTCTTCATACAATAATCTTCTTAGCTTCAGATGCTTCTGACTAGCTTCAGAATCTTCTGGAGCTTCTTGCTTCAGATCCTTCTGGAGACTACATTCAGGATCTTCTGTAAACAGCAATCAGAATCTTCTAATGAGTGCATCTGGCGCTTCAGAGTCTAGATAACTTCTTGTATACAATTCAGATTTGCTTCTAGAGAGTTAATTTCATTTCAATCTGCAGTAAAACTCTCAAACAAATTTTAGAGTGTATAATTCTTAAATATAAAATTTCCTAACAGTTATCATCAAAACAAAGAGTTATTATTAAGAACCAATCTGTGTTCTAACAATCTCCCCCTTTTTGATGATGACAAAAAGTATCAGAAATTTTGTTTAACTGAACATATAGAATTATAACTCCCCCTGAGATGATGAATCTCCCCCTGAGTTAAATACAAATAAGGAATAGAAATTTCCCTTTTGTCTTGAATAATCTTCAGAGTTAGATCTTGTTTGTTCTTGTAACATTTGAAGGTCAGAATGTCTTGCAGATTTAAGATTCAGAGTTTGATAAATAGACAAATGATCTGAGAGACTCAGAGTTTCTTTTATAGAATGTACTTATCAAATGTTCTAAAATAGTCAGTTTAAATGTTAGATAGAATAGATATGTCTGAAGTTTCATTCTGGTGAAGTTATATTAAACAGTTCAGATCTATATTTTCTCCCCCTTTTTTGTCATAAGCAAAAAGTAAAAACTTTTAAAAAGACAAATAAAAGGAAACAGTAAATAAGATGATTCAATGGAGAAAACTTTGATTCATTCAAAAGATCAGATCAAGAGTACATAGGCAAACATCAGAAGATATAGCAATAAGGTACAAATGCAAACAACAGATGCAAAAACATTAGAAAAAAATCTAAGAGTGTTTGGACAAAAGCATCTTCAATAGATCTGTAATCTCAGAGGATGATTGCTCTTGCTTGGACATCCACTTAGTCATAGTTTCATTCTTTTCATCTTGCTTTGACATCCATTCTGTCATATCCTCAGACTTCTTATCCTGCTTAGCCATCCAGGATTTTATCTCTGACTGTCCAGCTTCTAGAGCAGCAATCTTATCTTCAAAATCTGGATGTTCTTTCTTTATCTCAGATGAAGAATTAAGATGAGGTTCTGTAGATCCTGGAGCAATGGAATTGGAAGAAGGGTCTACCAGAGACATAGCCAATGCATTATCAGTAGATTTTGTTGATGGTGGAGGAGCATCTAAACGAAGCAGAGGTTCAAATTTTTTGAGAGTCCAGAATAGAGTCCTTGCAGCCTCAGCAACTCTGAGCTTTGCATCATCAGAACAGACGTTCTTCAGATTTGACGCTACAGTGTTGAATCTGTTGATGAATCCATCCCAGATGATGCCAGATTCTTTGGCATCCATTGTTGCTGAGCATTTCTTCTGAACAGTACCTAAATACATCTGTATTTCTTGCAAAAAGGTTTGAAATAAATGATCAACATTAAGTCTGGGCTTTGGACGTAACAAGGTTACCAGATTTATAGGTTTAGGTTGGGGAGTTGGTGGAAAAAGTGATTTTTGGATGGAAATCAGAGGAGGAGGATAATATGGAATGAAGGGTATCTCAGGAGCTTTTTCTTTAGATCTGACTAAAGCATTAAGCAAATGAGGTTTTGCTCTTCTGTGAGGGGTAACAACATCAAAAGGTGCATTTGAGTAAGGTTTGAAAGCAGATTTTGGTGGTTCAACAGATGCAACAGTGTTATCAGATGCAATTTGCAGAGCTGAAACAACAACTTTATCAGATTTTGCAGAATATGATATGGTTGCTAAAGGTTCTACATTTGTCATAGATTTAATGTAATCAAGAATCACAGATGGAAGGATCATTGTGGATTTTGGTTTCAGAGGGTTGATGGGTTCAGAAGGTTCCACTCTGTCATAAAAGTCTTTCAGTTTGAAACCATAAGACAGATTATGAAATAGAGATGAAACTTGGGCACAGGATATAGAAGATGTTGGATTGGAATTGGGGATTAAAATCTCCGATGATGGTGCAGGTGGAGGAATAGGATCTGGAATGGAAGTTTTTGAAGGTATGGTAGGTTCAGGTTGGTTTATCTCAGAGTATTTTTCAGATGGAGAGATTAGAAAATCTGGGTGAATTTCTGATTCTGAGGAGTTAGAGGATATGGTTGGTGTACAAGAGGTAGAAGATACTTGAAACACCGTTTTTAAGGGTGTGACATCAAGAACTTCTGTCTCAGGGATGTGACGTTCAGAAGTATTGGTAGGTTCTGAAGGAATGTCAGATGGTTTGGATGGTTGTTCTGAGATGGGTGAATCATAAGAAATAGTTATTGGTTCTGATGAAACTGGAGCAGAAGTTACTTTTGTAGGTTCAGAAGTAACAGGTGCAATGGGTTCAGAAGGTGGATTAATTGATGGTGGATTGTCAGAGGCTTTTTCTAGTTGAGATTCTTTTTGTTTTTCTGGTTGTTCAGATGATTGTTGTTGAACAGATTGTTGTGGTTCTGATGGTTTTTGTTCTGATGGTTGTGTTCGTGGAACAAACTGTTTGATATGAATTTTGGGTTGAGATGGTTTTGGTACAGAAACTGTTGGTGTTGGAATTGTTTGTGTTGTAGTTTGAGTTGGAATAGGTGATTGTTTTTGTGGTGATATAGAGCTGGGAGCAGTGACAGAAGTGGTTTGTGTTGAAGGTGGATTTGGAACAGACTTAACATTAGAATCATTAATACCAAGTTTTGCAGAAGATACAGAAGATTTAGTACCTTTTATTTTGATCCTCTTGGTAGGTACAGAAGCATCTTCTTCAGATTCTTTTCTCTTCAAGAGCTTCTTGGGCTTCTCAGCAATATTGACTTTCTTCTGAGCAGGTGCAGATTCTTCTACAGGCTGAGTCCTTTTCCTCTGGAGTTGTGCTTCTTCTTCTCCTGCATCTGGTAGTGGTTGTCTAGCTAGCTGAATCACATTAGCAGGAACAGGTTTTCCTTCCTTCTTGCATTCATCAATATACATAACCACTATATGTCTGGGCTCTTCAGCAAAGAATAAAGGAAAGTCATCTACAGGAACCCTCTTATTCAATTCAGATATATTCAGCTTCTTGGGAGTTGTTGTGAGTTCATCAACAATTTTGAGTCTCAGAAGACTTTTAGCATTCAGAGGCTTTCCCATTATAAATTCTAATTCCTCTGTAACTCCAGCAGCGTACAGAGCAGTTACCAAACCATTCTCAATAAGAAGATCTGAGATCAACCTTCCAAAGGGGATCCAAGTTCTGATCTTCTGTCCTTTCTCTTTCACATATTCTCTAGATGCATTGATATGATTCCACAGATGCATAAACAGAATGTATGGAAGATCTACCTTAGTGCTCTGACTAAGGCAATACATGAAATAGAGTTGTTCATTATTGACATAGTCTGGAGAATTTGTTGACTTCCTGTGGTGGATGCATCCCATGAAGATCTTGGCCCAGATCTTGTAATCAGGCTTCAGATCTTTGAATTTGTTAGAAGCTTGACCAGCAGTCATTACTTCTTCATATACCTCATCCATGTCCACACGCCCAGCTGGCAAGTGAGAAACACCATTTGTTTCTTCATAAACTATTAATTTTCTTATCAGATCTTCTGTGATAATAATTTCTTTTCCCAGCATAGAAGATAAGATGTACTTGGGGTAAACAGATGCATGGATCCAGAATTCTTTCACAAGGAGAGGATAAACTGGTCCAAAGAGCCTATCAAAATACTTAACCCATCCTTGAGCTCCAATGATGGAACGAAACTCAAACCCATTTTCTGCCAGAGAATCAAACTCTACCATAGATTCACATAGAAATTCCAACTTATCAACAGGGGTTAGAAGAGTTCTTTTGGGAGGAGAATAGGGAGCAACACCCATGTTTTCTGAAGTTGCAGCAGCCATAGAAGATTGGAATTGAGCAGCTGTTGATGATGAAGTTGCCATTGAAGAATGCTTTGTCAAACGCTTAGGTATAGGGTTTTTATGCAGAGAAAAGAGGAGATGAAAACGCATGTAATTTCTGAGAGTGTGAAAAGTGTGAAAGTGAATACAAGTCAAGTATATATACTAAAACACTTAGGCAAATCAACAGTCAGAAATATGCACGTTTTAACAAGCATTAAATGAAGAAAATAATAATCATTTCAAAACATTAATTGCTTCTGACAATTTTGGGGGGAAAACCAAGATTCTCACTATTAAAACTTCACCTCAAACGTCTCTTTAGTTATGTACACGCCACCTCTTCAGATTTGGTGTGACACGTGTTTGCTTGCATGTGTTCTGAATTCTCTTAAGAAATGAAACGTCAACCAACGTTCAGATCTTCTAAAGATTGTTAGTTCAGAGTTTCACAAATGAAATATTGATCAGAATAAAATAAGCAATCAGAAGAAATACTTCAGAGCATTAAGCATTTTTGCATCTGTAAAAATTTGCTTCTGATAAATATTATTCTGGACAAAAATCCATACCAATATTTTTCAGAATAAAATTGAATCTATCTTCAACAAGGGGTTTTGTAAAAATATTTGCCCATTGATGATCTGTATCAACAAAGGCTAAATTTATGATTCCCTTCTGAACATAGTCTCTGATGAAATGATGCTTAATTTCTATATGTTTTGCCTTAGAATGTAAAATGGGATTCTTGGACAAACATATAGCAGAAGTATTATCACAAAAGATAGAAATGTTACTTTCAAAAATTTGATAATCTTCTAGTTGACTCTTTATCCAGAGCATCTGCGTGCTACATCCAGCAGCAACAATGTATTCAGCCTCTGTGGTTGAAAGTGCAATTGTGGGTTGCTTCTTGTTGTACCAGGAGATTAGATTTCTTCCTAGAAATTAACAACTTCCAGAAGTACTTTTTCTTTCCACTCTGTCTCCAGCGTAGTCAGCATCACAGAATCCAACTAATTTGAAATCATCAGATTTTCTGTAACACAAACCCACGTTAGAAGTACCTTTCAGATACCTTAGAATCCTCTTGACAGCTGTCAAGTGTGATTCTCTAGGATCTGATTGGAATCTAGCACACAGACAAACACTGAACAATATGTCAGGTCTAGAAGCAGTAAGATAAAGAAGAGAGCCAATCATACCTCTGTAGAGCTTCTGGTCTACTTTCTTACTTACCTCTTCCTTGCCAAGTGAGCTAGTAGGATGCATTAGAGTCTTTGCCAGCTTGCTGTCAGACATGTTAAATTTCTTCAGAAGTTCTTTAACATATTTTGTCTGATGAATGTAGGTGCACTCTGGAGTTTGATTAACTTGGATTCCTAGAAAGAATCTGAGTTCTCCCATCATGTTCATTTCAAATTCTGCCTGCATACATGTAGCAAACTCCTTTCCAAGCATAATATTTGTTGATCCAAAAATAATATCATCTACATAAATTTCGCAAATTAAAAGATCTTTCTTAATTGTTTTACAAAAGAGTGTTGTATCCACTTTGCCTCTGATGAAATTCTTCTCCAGAAGAAAATTGCTCAATCTCTCATACCAAGCTCTGGGAGCTTGTTTTAATCCATATAGAGATTTCTTTAATTTGAAAACATGATCTGGAAATTTTTCATTTTCAAAACCAGGAGGTTGGTGGACATAAACTTCTTCTTCTATAATACCATTAAGAAAGGCACTTTTAACATCCATCTGATACAGAGTGATGTTATTTTGTGCAGCAAAAGAAATAAAAAGACGTATAGATTCTAACCTTGCCACTGGAGCATATGTCTCAGTGTAATCAATACCTTCTTGCTGACTGTACCCTTGAGCAACCAGCCTTGCCTTATTCCTCTCAACTTCTCCTTTCTCATTTAGCTTATTTCTGAAGACCCATTTTGTACCAATTATATTGAATCCTTGAGGTCTCTGAACTAGATCCCATACATCATTTCTGCTGAATTGATTTAGCTCTTCTTGCATGGCAATAATCCAATCATTGTCTTGCAGAGCTTCATCTACAGAAGATGGTTCAATTTCTGACACTAGTCTAAATAGTGATGCTTCAGATGATCTTAGAAAGGATCTTGTTCTGATGGGATCATCCTTCTTTCCAATAATGACATCCTCTGGATGAGAAGCTTTAATTTTGGATGATGATCCTCTAATAGTTGACTCTTCAGAAATGTTTAGATTATTCATCTGAGAAGTTAAAGGAGTAGCATCTGGAGTTGCTTCTGGTTCCTTCACTTGAATTTTGTCTGCTTCTGGAACTTCAGAGTCAATAAAGACTACTTCCCTATCTGCAGAGTTATCAACCTGCTTTGGCTTTTCAGAGCCAAGCTTATCATCAAATCTTACATGAATAGATTCTTCCACAATCTGTGTCTCAGTGTTGTATACTCTGTAGCCTTTAGAGCGTTCAGAATATCCAAGCATGAAACACTTCTGTGCTTTGGAATCAAACTTGCTCAGATTTTCCTTAGTGTTTAACATATAGCAAATACATCCAAAAGGATGAAAATATGAAATGTTGGACTTTTTGTTCTTCCACAGTTCATAAGGAGTCTTCTTCAGAAGAGGTCTAACAGACACTCTGTTCTGAATGTAACAGGCTGTGTTGATTGCTTCTGCCCAAAAATGTTTTGCCAGATTTGTCTCATTGATCATGGTTCTGGCAATTTCTTGCAAAGTTCTGTTTTTCCTCTCTACAACCCCATTCTGTTGTGGAGTTCTAGGACAGGAAAAATCATGAGCAATGCCATTTTCAGAAAAATATTTTTCAAAATATTTATTTTCAAATTCACCACCATGATCACTTCTGACTTTTATAATTTTGAAATTCTTTTCATTCTGGACTTGCTTGCAAAAGTCAAAGAACACAGAATGTGACTCATCCTTGTGTTTTAAGAACTTTACCCATGTCCATCTACTAAAGTCATCAACAATGACTAATCCATACTTCTTGCCTTTGATGGATGCAGTTTTCACTGGTCCAAACAGATCAATATGAAGTAATTCTAGTGGTTTAGAGGTAGAAACAACATTTTTTGATTTGAAAGATGTTTTTGAAAACATCCCTTTCTGGCATGCTTCACAAAGAGCATCTGAAGTGAACTTCAGATTAGGGAGTCCTCTGACGAGATTAAGTTTATTAATCTGAGATATACGTCTCATATTAATATGGCCCAATCTTCTGTGCCAGACCCATTGCTCTTCATTAACAGACAAGAGGCATTTAACATTTTGAACTTTAAGTTCTGAAAGATTTATTTTATAAATGTTGTTTTTCCTCTTACCACTAAATAGGATAGAGCCATCCTTTTGACTAATAGCTTTACAACATTTTTGATTAAAGGTAATATCATAACCATTGTCACTTAATTGACTTATGGACAATATGTTATGCTTTAACCCTTCAACAAGTAAAACATTAGTAATAGAGGGAAGTTTACCATTTCCAATAGTGCCAGATCCAATGATCTTGCCCTTCTGGTTCCCTCCAAACTTCACGTCACCTCCAGATCTAAGTTCCAGGCTTTGGAACATAGACTTTTCTCCTGTCATGTGTCGTGAGCATCCAGAGTCTAGGTACCATGATTGGCGTCCTGACCTTGCTGCTAAGAACATCTGCAACAGGAATTATTTTGTTTTTAGGTACCCAGATCTTCTTGGGTCCTTTGGGGTTTGTTGGTTTGTCTAAACTTCTGTTTTTCAACATAATGTTTATTCTGACTTGCCTTGGGTTTAAACACATAAGTATTCTTCTCAGAGCTTGTGTGTTTAATGTCATTTAAGTGAACAAATTTAAATTGAGAATACAGAGGTGTCTTCTTGATGAAAAGTTTGTCAACAGGTTTTGGATTGCTTCCAGATGAAGATTCATATCCAATACCTCTTCTGTTGTTTCCACTAACACCATAGATCATGGAAGCCATCTTGCTTCTGTCTATGCTCTTAGTAAGAAATCTCTGAAAGCTAGAGTCATATTTTTCTAAAATGTTTTCACATGACTTAGTCTCAGATTCAGATTCTTGTTGAGTTATTTCAAAGTCATTTTTGATTTTCAGATTAATTTCTTTTTGCTCAACAAGTTCTGTCTTCAGAAGATCAATCTCAGATTCAAGATTGCTTTTCAGCTTCTTGTATTTGAGTTTGATATTGTTATAACTTTTAAGAACTTCTGTTAAAACTTTTATAAGTTCTTCTTTGGTAAGTTTAGCCATTACCTCTTCTGCGTCATCATCAGATTCAGAATCTGATTCATATCCTGAGGTACCTTCCTCTTGATCCTCTGTGCTGGCCATCAGTGAAACATTAGCACATTCTTCTTCTGATTCAGAAGATGATTCAGATTCATCTGAGTCATCCCATGTTGCCATCAGAACCTTCTTCTTTTTGTTAAACTTCTTCTTGGGTTTTTCCTTCTGAAGTTTGGGGCAATCATTCTTGTAATGCCCAGGTTCTTTGCACTCATAGCACACAACTTCTTTCTTGCCAGATCTTCTGTGCCCAGAAGATTCCTTTCTATTATCAGATCTTCTGAAGTTGTTGAACTTTTTTCCCTTGTGCTTCCAGAGTCTGCTGATCCTTCTGGACAGTATGGATAATTCATCTTCTTCTTCAGAAGAAGATTCTTCAGAGCTTTCTTGAATAACCTGCAAAGCTTTAGCAGTTTTGTTAGATTTTAAGGCAACAGATTTACCTTTTTCTTTCTTCTGAGGTTCATCTTCCTCAAGCTCAATCTCATGGCTCTTCAGTGAGCTGATGAGTTCTTCTAGAGAGATCTTGTTCAGATCTTTATCCATCTTCAAGGCAGTCACCATTGGTCTCCATCTGGTAGGAAGACTTCTGATGATTTTCTTTACGTGATCTGATGTAGAATATCCCTTGTCCAGAACTTTCAGACCAGCTATGAGTATCTGAAATCTGGAGAACATGGCTTCAACAGATTCAGAGTCTTCCATTTTGAAGGCCTCATACTTCTGGATCAGAGTCAGAGCTTTTGTCTCCTTAACTTGAGAATTCCCCTCATGAGTCATTTTTAGGGATTCAAACATATCAAAAGCAGTTTCCCTGTTTGTAATTTTTTCATACTCAGTATGTGAAATTGCATTCAATAATATAGTCCTGGCTTTGTGATGATTCCTAAAATCTTTCTTCTGAGCATCTGTCATAGATTTTCTATCAATCTTCTTGCCATTCCTATCTGTGGGATGGACATATCCATCTATAACTAGATCCCATAGATCAACATCATATCCTAGGAAAAAACTCTCAATTCTGTCTTTCCAGTAGTCAAATTTCTCCCCATCAAACATAGGGGGTTTGGTGCTGATCCTGTCCCTTTCTTCATATTTATTGTTAATATTGGATATTGAATTATCAGCCATTGTAACAAATAAATATATATATCAAAGTATTTCTCTCTGGATCTTTACTGACACTGTTAAGTGGTAGAACACACAGAACCGGAGCTCTGATGCCAACTGAAGGTGAGATAATACTTAGAAGGGGGGTTGAATAAGTATGAAAGATTAAGACTAAAAAATAATAACACAATTATTTTTATCCTGGTTCGTTGAAATCAACTACTCCAGTCCACCCTTCCTAGAGTGATTTGCCTTTCTCAACAAGGACTTAATCCACTATTTAATCAAACAGATTACAATAGTAACACCTAAGAACAACTGTTCTTAGTCTTCTCAAGAGCTACTGATTCCAACTGAATCCTCTTAAGAAAAACCTTTACAATCAATGTAAATCAAATACAAGAGTATTAATGCTTCTAAAAAGCTTTTATCACAACAGTGATTTTTCTCTTAAGTTTAAGTACAAGTAATTCTAAGAAGAATATGAAAGAATGAGAGCTTTGAATAATATGATTTCTTTTCAGCAAATTGTGTAACTGAGGAATTTGGTGGAGTCTTCCTTTTATATGCAGCTGATCCAAGGAAGCTGAGCGTTGAGAAGAGAGTCCCAAAAAGGTCTGAGCCTTTTTGTCTTCACATCAAGTGACCTTTCCTAGAAGTAGATAGCACAGAAAAATCCTTTTTGTCTGTGTTCTTGTGTCTAGCACAAATGAGGAAAGAGACGTTTGATTTACTCCAACGGATATAATCTTTGAATATTTCTTCTTCAGTTTTCAGCAAGTTCTTCAGAATCTGATTGAGTTAGAGTCTTCTAATGATGTTCAGAACTTTGTTGTATCAGAGTCTTCTGCAGCATGTGTGCTTTCAGCGTGTTGATCATCAGAGCATATTTGACACAGAACTTTAGTACTTAGCGGCGTTAGTACTTTCAGAAACTTCTGTAGAAACTATGCTTTGAGAAACTCTTCATACAATAATCTTCTTAGCTTCAGATGCTTCTGACTAGCTTCAGAATCTTCTGGAGCTTCTTGCTTCAGATCCTTCTGGAGACTACGTTCAGGATCTTCTGTAAACAGCAATCAGAATCTTCTAATGAGTGCATCTGGCGCTTCAGAGTCTAGATAACTTCTTGCATACAATTCAGATTTGCTTCTAGAGAGTTAATTTCATTTCAATTTGCAGTAAAACTCTCAAACAAATTTTAGAGTGTATAATTCTTAAATATAAAATTTTCTAACAGTTATCATCAAAACAAAGAGTTATTATTAAGAACCAATCTGTGTTCTAACAGATGCATTAAGCAAGAATGGTACTTGGAATATAGTTAACTTACCACCTCATGTTAAGCCTATTGGGAGCAGATGGGTGTATAAGGTAAAGCACAAGTCAGATGGAACAATAGAGAGATATAAGGTCAGGTTAGTAGCTAAGGGCTACAATCAGATTGAGGGCTTAGATTTTTTTGACACTTTCTCACATGCAGCTAAGCTCATTATAGTGAGAACTCTTATTGTCACTACTGTTGTTCATGGCTGGTTCTTGCATCAACTTGATGTAAATAATGCCTTCTTGCATGGTGATTTGCAAGAAGATGTCTACATGAAAATACCTGAAGGAGTTGTTTGTGACAAACCTAACCAGGTATGCAAATTGATGAAGAGCTTATATGGTCTCAAGCAAGCCAACCGCAAATGATATGAAAAATTGACTGCTCTACTTATTCAACAGAGGTACAAATAGTCAATTTCTAATTATTTATTGTTTACTCTTAATACTGATAATAACTTTACTGCTATTCTTGTATATGTTAATGACATAATCCTGGATGGAAATTCTATGAATGAGTTTGACAGGATTAAGGCTTGTCTTGACAACAAGTTTAGCATCAAAGATTTAGGTTTGCTCAAATACTTCTTGGGCTTAGAAGTAGCTCATTCCAAGGAGGATATTTCTTTATCTCAAAGAAAATATTGTCATGAGCTCCTTCAAGAATCAGGCCTACTTAGACCAAAGCCAACCACCACACCTCTTAATCCATCCATAAAATTACATGCTGATAGTGGTAAATCCTTTGAAGACATTGGAGCATATAGAAGATTAATTGGCAGATTACTATACCTCAATACCACAAGGCCTGATATCACATATGCAACCCAACAACTCAGCTAGTTCTTGCACAATCCAACCATGACTCATTATCAAGCTACCTGTCGTGTCATTAGATATCTGAAAAAGCAGTCCTAGAAGAGGCTTATTCTTCTCTAGAAATTCAGAGTTACAGATACTTGGCTTTTCTGATGCAGATTGGGCAGGATGCCTTGATTCACGCAAATCAATTTCTTGTTATTGTTTCTTTTTAAGATCCTCTCTCATTTCTTGGCGTGCAAAGGAACAACAAACTATCTCAAGATTTTCTTCTGAGGCTGAATACAGAGCATTGTCCTTTGCTACATGTGAGCTGATTTGGTTGACATACTTGCTGAAAGATTTGCAAATCATTTGCTGCAAGCCACCTGTTATGTACTGTGATAATCAAAGTGCTGTGCACATAGCCTCGAATCCTGTCTTTCATGAGTGCACCAAACACTTGGAAACCGACTGTCATTTAGTCCATGAGAAGCTTCAACAAGGATTGCTTCGACTTCTTCCAATCTCAACTCATGAACAACTTGTGGATTGTTTCACTAAAGCCTTGTCAATTGTTACTTTCAACAAGTTCATTTCCAAGCTTGGCATGATCAATATCTACCATGCTTAGCTTGAGAGAGGTTGTTAAGATTAGCGTTTAGGATTAAAAATTAATTGAGTTTAATGTGCTAATATGTCCTTTAATCACAGCTACATTTTCCTGTCCTTTTTTTTTTCAAAACTTGTATAAATGGCATGAATCTCCTACTGTGTATTCAAGCTTTTCACTCTAATACAAGCTTCATTTTAATCTTTCTTCAATTTCCTGTTATATGTTTTCTTGATATTGAATAAACAAAGATGTTTTGATATTTCTCATTCACAATAAAGCTTTTTTCATCGATTTTCTTCAACTCTGGTAATTTGAATCAATATGAATTGGTGCAACTACGACATAATTTGGGTTTTCGCCATGGTGGAGATAATAGAGATTTCGGGGGTTGTGCAAAACATCATATGTATTAATATGAACTATGGTTTCTAAAGAAGATTTGAAATCGTTGTGATCTTCCATAGAATAATATGGGCGAAACAAAAGAGAAGCAAGATATTGAAAATTAGCTTTTGGTCAAAAGGAAAAATATTAAGTTTGATCATCTAATACCACTTCAATCATAAAAGTAGAGAATAAGGTCTAGATCACTGTCAAAGTCTTTAATTTGGTCATTAATTTGGAAAGCATATCTTGATAGTAAAATGGACCAAAAATAGCTAACAATTAGCTAGTGAAATTAAGATTAGAAAAGAGCTACCAAAAGGTTTTGATTTGGTTGGTTAAGAATGAGTGAATAAAAGTTAAAGAGATAAGTAGATTGAATTAATTGGTGTGGCAGTCGTATCAACTTTTCTTCATGCGTCTCTGTCCTAACATGTAAATTAAAGACTGTAATTAATTTCCTCCTTATATGTTTGGATTTGTTAGTACATGATTATGCTATGAACACTCACTTTTGGACGAACCCCTTCCCTATCACTTTTAATCTTTTGGAGTCAACTAAAACGGGTAAAGTTTTCATATATACACATATTGGCATATAAAGAAATGCAAATGGAAACATCGCCATGTACAAATCATCATGTTCTTATAGATTTTTACTATGGGAAAAAAATTCAAGTAATACTTTGAAGCTTGATTGAAATTCATGTGTCACTCTGGGATAAATGTGACTTAGATTTGGTCTTTAAGACTTTTTTTTTGCCATATGAATGTTTTAAAAAAGTGTCAAAAAAAAGTGTTTTTAAAGGTTCTTAAATGCATTTTAATTGGTAGAAAAGGAGAAAATTTGATATAAGTAACCAAAATTTTAAATTTTAATATTAAACTAATTAACATTCTCTCATAATTTTTAATATATCCATGTTTAAAAGAAATAAAGAGAAGACGTCCATTAAATTGGCGTCTCCAATATATTTTGTTTTTTTTCTAATTATCTTAGATTTAATATTACCTGTGGATTTACTTGTGGATTAATCTGTGAATTATTTTTTATTTTGATCCGAAGCTATATCTGCAGGAAAATCTGTAGATAAATATTAAATTTGTAGAAAAATTTGTATTTAGTTGAAAAAATATTTAAAAAATATAGGAGATGTCAATTTAATCGGCGTCTCCTTTTTAATTTTTTTTTTTAAAACATGAGTATGTTGAAAATTATGAGAGAAAATTGATTTGTTTAATATTAAAATTTAAAAACTTGGTTATTTACATAAAATTTTCAGGAAAAAAAAAAAAAACACTTCTTTAGAAATATGCTCTTAAATGTATTTACTATTATTATTTTGTTGGCGGAAAAGTGACACCATTTTTATAAAAAATATGATTAAAGTTTTATCAAATTTTATAGGGATACTGTTGCTCTAAAAGTAAGTTATTAAAAATTACCCCACATTTAGATCATTAGTATTTTTTTATACATAATGACAAAAAAACAATAAGTAATTTAAGATGGAGAGCATTCTATGTTTTGGGAAAGAGTGGTCCTTCTAACTTCAGTAACTTGTGCGTCCCATAGGGGAGCTTCTAGAATTTGCGATATGGTCCCTCTTAGTTGGGTTGTAGTTTTCACTACTTTGTTGGTAGAACCACTTACTTTAATAATAAGTCACCTTCTTGCATCTCTCTTATCTTTACTTTGGAGTTATACAATCTGGAGGCTCTATGTTTGAGTGCAAATTCTCGGACGTGGGCAACTTCACTCAATTCGTCGATTAGGTCTGCCGCACATTCTAATTCCCGACCTAAACCCCGAAAGAGCACTTGGTGTAATTTAGACGCATATTGTATTTCCTGACTATCTGTAGGACACCCTCCAAATATTCTGCATGCCTGCGCCCTTCGACAGTTTTCATTATCATGTCGTTAGGGTAGACTTCTAGGTTCCGCTCTACTTGATGGGCGAACAGAATATCCATGAGTCAGTGGTAGGTGCCTCTAGCGTTTTAAGGCCCAATCTGTTTATACCCCGAGTATGAATCGATGAAGCTAAACGTGCGGTAGCCTGAGGATCCATCGATAAGGAAACCAATGTTTGGTAATGGGTACAACTCCTTAGGACAGGTGGGGTTAATATCGGTGAAGTATACACACATACACCATTTGTTGTTATCTTTTCGTACTAGAACCACATTGGCTAGCCATGTAGGGTTTTTGTTTCTGTGATGAACCTGATGTCAAATAGTTTCCCCACAACTTCATCAATGAAGGCCCTCTTCTCTTGGATACCTTTTCGCTTCCTCTGTGCCACCAGTTAGGTAGAAGGGTAGATGGAGAGAGGATGACTCACCACTTTGGTGTCTAACCTAGAAATATCAAAGGAAGCCCAAGCGAACAAACAAATACTCTTAATGAGTTAGTCGACTAGCTCACGTTTTTCCTCTTCGATAAGTAAAATGCATATATTTGTGACCTGATGCGCAAAATGGCCTATTTGGAATTCCTTTAAGTCAACTTTGGGGCGAGGCTTTCAACTCTCGCGTCCAATCTGGAATCCCAAAACTCGAGTTTAGTATTTGGAACTTCAAAAATGGGGCACCTACAAAGGAAAGCTCTTCCCTTTCTATCGCCAAGATACTTTGCTAATATTCTTCGGAGAATTGTTGGTCTCCTCGGATTATACTGAGTCTCCCTCCAGGCATGGGATACTTCAACACTAAGTACAAGGTGGAAATGACCCTCCTAGTGCGTTGATGGTGGTTCGCACAAGGATGATGTTATTAGGCAATAAATCATCCACAATAAGGTAGATGACGTCAATCTTCTTATCATTTAAGACATTTCCACATGTAGTATCCAAGGTCACATGGTCCTTTAATTATATATGTTCTCCTAACAATCCTCTTAACGAGCCACTCATCATTAGAATTAAGTTGCAGTTTCTAGAAAGCGTCCCTGAATAGGAAATCGGTAGTGCTTCCAAGATCTATCAAGACTCGTTTGATATCCCATTTCCATGTTTCACGATGATGACCATGGGGTAATTATTATGAGGATTCACTTTGATGGCGTCCTCATTGGAAAAGTTGATGTTAACTCATATTTTCCCTCGGGTGCCCTAAGGGAAACCAAGAGACATTACGTTTTCTACAAGCACCTATCATGCGTATTTCCTTCGGGAGGAGCTAGAGCTACCTCTACTGGAGACACTTCCAATTATGATGTTTTTATTGGAGTTTGAGTTTTGTCAGCCATATTCGGATGGAAGATGGAAGGAGTTAGAGTGAAAGAGGTGTGACCCAAGTTAGTTTTATCAAGGGCCCATAGTGGGTGTCATTGTAGTGGTAAAAAGATACATGTGTGCATGTTACCCGTGCAAAGGTAGAGGTACTTAGAGGCCTTAATAGGTTTATAACAAAGTATGGTGGTTAAGGCTTGCCTATGGCGGCGAAAAGTGATGTACGGTAGTGTTTATGGTGATTTAGAGACCCTTCTCAAGTGAGGTGCGGGGCTCTATATATCAGTTGGGTGCTTAGGTATAAGTGTATAAATTAAGGATCTATCATTTCTCCTATTAGGGAAAAGGTTTTTATATAGGCTTTGGGCCTAGGTTTTCCTTGGAAACTGTTGCCTCCCACTCAGTCAATGGTAGACCGTTGAATCCCTATTTCCAAAGGGGTCGTAGGTCACTGCTAACCCTAACTTTTCTCTGCCCCATAAACGTCTTATCCCATATTTCCCATGACTGGACGATAGGGAAGCATTATGAGTGAGGTGGTACCTCCTGAGGGAGACATATGATATTCGTCTTTTATAAGGGCAACTTATGGTTATCTCCCTATCCTGGTCCTGTACAAATATAACATTATGACATCCTTGCAAAACCATGCTAGGTTTTTACCTCTGGTACCCAAATTTTCTTGGGTCTTAGTGCGTTATTAACTTTAAAAGGTATAGGGTTATTACCTTTAGATCTTTTTATTTATCAAAACAAAAGGGCTCTAAGTGGCCAAATCTATTATAATAAGATCATTTATAGACAAGTTGATTTATTTTCTTCCTATTTAATTTTTTACAATGTGCTCTACTGGATTTAAAACATAATCCAATTTTATTTAAGGAAGGCCTTTGACTTGATAGAATCAAGTCAAGGTTTTGTTTTCACTTTGTAAGTTTACTTAGAATTTCATGCAAGTTTATTACTTCCTTTTTTCACTGAGACACAAGACTCACATGTTCTAGTAGAATTTCTAATATTAGTTATTTCAATCTTAAGCATTTCATTACGTTTTTCAAGAAACTCAAGATAACCCTTATGGTATAAGTTATGCTTCTAAATATTATCATTTTACTCAATTAACTCAGAATTTAATTTAAACAACTACTTGTAATATAGCTTTGTAGCCCCACAATCATCTTTCTCATGAGATACTTTCAAGAAAACCTCATCTTCTTTGTTGGAAGAAGATTCTTTGAAGGTTCTTCATGAGGTTGACTTTTCTGCATTTTTCGAGGCTTTGATTATTTCCTACTATCAAATATTCCACTATATGAGGATTCTTATTTATGTACTCTCTTAAAATTCTAGCATGCAGATACCAGATGTTGAGACAGATATCACAATACTAAGATCAAAACACAACACAAACAAAAAAAAGCAGGAATTTAAATAACAGAAAACTAAAATCAATACCAAAATTATTAACCCAGTTCGGTGCAATTCACCTACATCTGGGGGCTACCAAGCCAGGAAGGAAATCCCTTATCAGTAATATTAATTCGAATCTAAACAATCTCAGTTTACAACTCCCCACTTAATCCCTACCCAATGCAACTTCTACCTAGAAATCACCATCTACATATGAGAATCCCCTCTCACTCCCTAAATCACCTCAGTGATATTAAACAGTTCCAATCCCAGTGAGTGTATACAAAACAAACAATAGAATATCACTTCCAAAATAATACTTGTTTTGCTTAAAAGCTTCACCCAAAAACAATACACTCTTTGCTTAAAGGTTTCGAGTGAACAATGAACAATCAGTTAAACTCAATGCATCAAACGATACATGAGTGACATATAATTAACAAACAAAAACCCCAGGGACCAACCAAAACAATGACTAATCCTTATTCTCTAAATTCTCACGATATGCTTTTTTCTTAAAATAGGGATTTTTCTTCTCTTTAAATAACCTTCAGACCTACTAGACTTGGGCTTCATGAGGCGCACAAATAGCACCAATCAGTATAAAGTGGCTACAAATCAACCTGCATAAAATAGAAGAAAATAAAAACTTTTCTAAAAAGGCTCATGGATCATTTTTAAGGAAAGTAACAGAATCTGCAATAACAGAAATTCCCAAAATATACTCCCATACAAGTCGCCTACGTGTGCATCAGAACACACTCAAATTACCAAAATAGTCTTGCCCTAGCTATCTAGTATAACATGTATTGGAACATGTCATAATATCATGTAGAACATGATGTCTGGCTGACATGGTAGAACATCGGGTTCAACATCTTGCTAACAACATGTTGTTTTACCGAAATACAGTCAATCCAAAAACCATAGGACTTACAATCTCCCCCTTTGGAAAATTTTGGCTAAAACAACCTTAGTACATACTAGAGGTACACAGCAGAAATAAAAACACAGAAACCCAAGAACCACAATGTTTTTAAAACAATAAAGAACACAGGACAACACAATGTCAAGACATTAGGTATGACATCACAAAACAACACAAGCTATATGAGACAATGTAAGCTCTGTACAGACTGTAATCTCTTAGCAGCAACACAAACATGTACACCACTCCCCCTGTCACACATAATTAGTACTCGCCTTGAAGGAGAGGACCAAATAAAAAAACTTGAGCAATTCAAGTTCCCATAAATAGTAGCAGCAGTCACCTCAGCCTCACTCCCCCTAAAGACTACAACCTACTGCAGAGAATAACTTCTCCCAAACACATCAAAAAGCTCCACATCTTTTCAACAGCAACAACATGCATGACAGACTATCATACTCCCCTAAAATAGTTTCACACAAGCAACAACAAGAAACACAAATACTCTTTCTAAGAAGTAGTACAAACATGACACAAAGTCATGACATCTGATCTAACATCAGAAAACAACATAACTCTTTACTCCCCCTTTTTAGACAAAAATTGACAAAAAGACAATAGAGTAAATGTAAACATAAATGGAATCACACATAATGGAAGCACAAAAGAAACAAAATGCATACAACACAAGTTCAGATGGAAACAAAAAGAACAAGTTAGAAACACAAACAAATTTAGATCACTTCTAGATGACCCTCCAGCTCCTGCCTCTACCAAAGATCCTTCAACACTCCTTGAATATGTCACTTGTTGTAGGAGTGTTGGTCCTAAACTCCCTTCCCACATCCTTCAGGTACATCTTTGTTAAACTAGTCATTCTATGTGGCAGAAATCTTTTGTTCCACTCATTAATAGTCTTCACTAGCTCAGGCCTCCCAAGCATCAGAGAATAGAGGAAAGGTGCAATGTGTGTTGCACTCCTCTGTTTCTATAATTGTTACAATTCCTCAATAGAGCCAATTCCTACTCCACAACCTATGTTCCTAAGGTCGTTTCCATAAGAAGCATCAATAAACATAACACGAAATTGATCCTTAGTGCCTATACTCTTCAAAACCTTAAACTTTCCTTTATCAAGACTCCTGATTAGTTGAAAGTACATGTCGAGTTTCTTGTTCTAGAGGAAGCAACTGATAACATTCAGAATCTTTCCTTTACAGTACAATGTTAGAACATCAACCTTGTCATCGTGTTTCTTCAGCATCTGTTTTATCCA
The DNA here is from genome assembly GCA_963859935.3 of Lathyrus sativus. Taxonomy (NCBI): domain Eukaryota; kingdom Viridiplantae; phylum Streptophyta; class Magnoliopsida; order Fabales; family Fabaceae; genus Lathyrus; species Lathyrus sativus. The sequence goes on along the minus strand of OZ012739.1, from coordinate 349,598,224 downwards.
TACTGACTGAAGGCAACCCTTTCTGATTTCATCATTCTCAGCTTTAATATTATGCCAAGATACATATGTCTGCTTCTTGTTAATCAAGGCAGTCAGACTATTTGTCATATCACTCACACATTCTACCTTGCATAATTCTTTCACCATCACCTTTGTGTTATAAAAGTTCTCCATATCACCATCCTGTGTTCCAATGAACCAGTTCGAGATCTTATTTCTTTGGACAATGGGTCTCCTTTTAGATCCAGGCTTGGAGACAAGACATGAGTTTGATACCTTCTTAGCAAGCTTAGTAATGTTTTCCTCTATACAATGCCTTGTAGTAAAATCCTTGAATTGGTTTAAATGACCTTTACCAAAGATACTTGAAGTCTCTGACACAATGTTAGAGAAGTTATAATTCTCTTCCCTTCCAGCCTCATCAGTCTATATAGAGGATGTTCCAACATTATCTTCAACATACACTCTTTGTTCTGAATCATCAAGTATCACATTGGCATATTCCATTGTCATCTTAGTTCTGGAGTTAAATACTTTAAAGACTTTGCTGCTTGAAGAATAATCCAGAAATATTCCTTCAGCTCTTCTTGGATCCACCTTACGTTTCTTGCCTTTGTTGGTCAAGACATGGAATTTTCTTCCAAAAACATGGAAGTACTTTACTGTAGGCTTTCTTCCATTCTATAGTTCATAAAGAGTGATTGAAGTGCCCTCTCTTAGAGTGACCCTGTTATGAATATAGCAAGCAGTATTAATAGCTTCAGCCCAAAAATGATAAGGCAAGTCTTTATCCAGAATCATGGCTTTAGCTCATTCTTGTATATCCAAGGTCTTTTGTTCAAAAGTTTCATCTATCTTAGAAGAGAAACTATATTTGATGTCCTTAGACTCACAAAATCTAGTGAGTTATGAATTTGCAAGCTCCTTGTCATGATAGCTTCTGATCTTGGCAATCCTACTCTTCTGCTCCTTCTGAACACTTTGACATACACCTTTAAGAATTTCAGAGGTCTCAGATTTTTATTTTAGAAAGTTTATCCAAGTAAACCTAGAGAAATCATCCATAACCATACAAATATACTTATTTCCACCCAAACTTTCAGTCTACTTAGGTCCCATAATCCCCATATAGAGGAGTTCCAGAATTCTTGTAGTCTGATGATGCAACATTAGTTCTAACATCTGAATATGCTTCCTACCTTCACACTCATCACATACTTTCCCTTCTTCAACCTTTAGACCTAGCATTCTTTTAATTGCTTCTATAAATGTGACCTCCTTCATTCTCTTGGGATGAAGATGTCCAAGTTTCTGGTGCCACGACTTCACTTTATCCTCTTGAGATTTAGCACATGTGGAAGAGTAAGCAGTAATATGAGGTTCCCAAAGATAGAAAATATCTTTAGACCTTATACCCTTCATCAGAACAACATTTTTCTCATTTTTTACTAGACATTTTGACATGGAGAAGATGAATGACAAACCTTGATCACATAGCTGACTAATATTGATGAAGTTAACAGTTAATCCCTTCATAATAAGGACATCTTCCAACCTAGTTGATCCAACATCCACCAATTTACTAACTCCTTTAATCTCTCCTTTAGCATCACCACCAAATCTGACAGCACTTGTAGGTAGAGACTTAATATCCATCAACAACTTCTGTACCCCTGTCATATGTCTAGAGCATCCACTATCGAAATACCAGTCTTCTCTAGTTGAGACTCTCAAAGTAGTGTGAGCTATAAGGTTAACACTCATATCCTCAATACTTCTCTTTTTGCTAACTAGATTATCCTTGGACTTAACTGAGGATATTTAGTTTCCATACAATTTATAACAAAATGGATTTATGTGCCCATACTCTCCATAATAATGACAACTCCAACAAGATTGGAAATTATTTGGATGTCCATCCTATCTACCCGAATGTCGTAACATGTGGTTGGACATCGTAGTCCTTTCTGTTTTTTAGAAAGATATTTTTCTTCAGGCTTTCTTCTTTGTATACTATCAAAATGATAATGGACTTTTGCATCTTCTATTTGATCAGCCTTATTCTTCCTTCTTCTCAAGGATTCAGTGAAATTACTAAGCTTGGAATTTAAGAGAGTTATTTCACTCTGAAGATGAGAGACAAACCCTAGGAATTCATCCTTCTCATTCTCCAATCCAGATATGACCTTCCTCTGATCTTCCTCCAACTTCTGATATTTCTCACACTTGTTGCAGGCTTCATTGTAGTCCATGTCCAGATCTTCATATAGATCATTTTCATCACATGTTTACACTTCATCAACCCATCTGCCAGAGAGAGCAATAGTAGGTTCACCAGATTCTGAGTTGGATTCATCTTCAGACTTATTATCAGACCAAGAAACAACCAATCCCCTTTTTTTGCTTCTTGAGATAGTTGGAACATTATGGCCTTATGTGCTCAAATCCTTCACATTCATAACATTAAATCCCTCTACTTTGATATGACTTCTCTTTAGTTCTAGAATTATTTTGACAATCATAATTATTTATGATGTCAGAGGTGATGTACTTGACACCAGGTCTTCCTCTTTTATCCATTCTTTTTAGAATTTTGTTGAACTGTTTGCCAAGTAGAGCAATAGTATTCGATAGTCCCTCCTCAGTGTCCAGATTCTCCTGTCCCTCTTTTCCTTCAGCATTGGATAAAAAGCAATGCTTTTGTTCTTATTTTCAATTATGTCATTCAAGGCTAATTCAAATGTTTGAAGTGAGCCAACTAACTCATCAACCATCATACTGCTAATATTTTGAGCTTCCTCTATGGAAGTGACTTTCATGTCAATCTTCTTAGGAAGATACTTGAGATTTTTCCTTACCAACTTCTCATTTGATATCTTCTCTCCCAAGGCACTAAAGGCATTGGCTATTTCAAGTATATTCATGTGAAATTCATGAATACTTTAATCCTCCCTCATCTTCAAGTTCTCAAATTTGGTAGTGAGAAGCTGAAGTCTTGACATCTTAACCTTGGAGGTTCCTTTATGATATTTCTTGAGAATTTCTCAAGCATCCTTAGCCACAGTGCAAGTATTGATCAACCTGAACATGTTCTTGTCAACTCTATTGAATAAGGAATTCAAAGCTTTGGAATTTCCAAAAGTCGTTTCATCTTCCTCCTTGGTCCAATCCTCTTCAGGTTTCAAGGATTTGTTACCATGCTTATCCTTAACTATAGGGTGCTCCCAAACTTTGATGATAGCCTTCCAAGTTCTAATATCCATAGATTTTAAAAAATCCACCATACATGCCTTCCAATAGTCATAATTTGTTTCATCCAAGATTAGAGGTATATTAACATTCCGTCCTCCTTCCTTGTCCATAGTACCATAATACAAACTACCTGGAGCTCACCCAAAAACAGAACAGAGTGAATTTCTCTGATGCCAATTGAAATTCTGGCACGCGGATACCAGATGTCACAACACTAGGATTAAAACACAGCACAAACAAAAAAGTAGGAATTTAAATAACAGAAAACTAAAATCAACACCTGAACTGTTAATCTAGTTCGGTGCAACTCACCTACATCTGAGGGCTACCAAGCCAGGAAGTAAATCCCTTATTAGTAGTATTAGTTTGAAGCTAAACAATCCCGGTTTACAACTCCTCACTTAATCCATATCCACTGCAACTTCTACCTAGAAATGACCATCTAGATATGAGAATCCCCTCTAACTCCCTAAATCAACTCAATGATATTAAATAGTCCCAATCCCAGTGACTGTATACAAAACAAACAATAGAAGATCACACTTCTAAAACAATACACTCTTTTCTTGAAAGCTTCGAGTGAACAATGAACAATTAGTTAAACTCAATGCATCATATGATACATGAGTGATATACAATTAAAAAACGAAAACCCTAAGGACTAAGCAAAACAACGACTAATCCTTATTCTCTAAATTCTCACGATATGCCCTCTTATTCAAATAGGGGTTTTCTTCTCTTTGAATAGCCTTCAGACCTACTGGACTTGGGATTCATGAGGCACAAAAATAGCAGCAATTAGTATACACTGGCTGCATATCAACCAGCATAAAAATAGGAGAAAAAACAAACTTTCCTAAAAAGGCTCATGGATCCTTTTTAAGAAAAGTAACAGAATCTGTAATAACAGAAATTCTCAAAATATACTCTCATACAAGTCGCTTACATGTGCATCAGAACACACTCAAAATTCACACTCAAATTACCAAAATAGTATTTCCCTAGCTATCTGGTATAACATGTCCTGGAGCATGTCACAACATCATGTAAAACATGATGTCTGACTGACATGGCAGAACATCTGGTTCAACGTCTTGCTAACAACATGTTGTTTTACCAAAATGCAGCCAACCCAAAAACCACATGACTTACATCTCTTATATGAAGTTCCTTCATTTTATGTCAAATTCTCTAAAGATAAATATACTACTGAGTAAGTTATTTCTAAGTAAACCACAAGAGTTGTCTTATATAAGTTTAATGAAGTTGTTATGGATTCTTCAAGTTTTGAACTTACTAGTTCATTCACTTTTTCTACAATTTCTTCATTCTTTGATTTTTCCTAAAGGTGATAAACACTCTTATTTCTTGATTTAAGGATTGGATCTTACTTATGACTTCAATTCTTAACTCTTATACATTTATTAGTCACAAACGTTCTAATACTATTTCTAACATTTCTAAAACTATAGAATCACTTATAACTAAAATATTTATCTTTTTCGCCTTGTGTGTTCATTCGCTCTTGTTCGATACATGGAGAAACTTAATAGAACATTTCATGATTGTCCAAAATTTTCTTGGAGGATTTGCAATTATGGACATAAAATAATTGTTTATCATCTAAAGACATAACTAAAAAGTTATTAGTTTTGAAATCAATCTCAAACTTTCTCTTTTCTTCTATGGTCCATAGAAAATCGGGTTTATCTACTACTTATCTATTTATATGGTGAGTAAAGATAAAGTGATAGTTGATTAGTGTTTCCTCCAATTCAAAATTAATAATTTGAATGAAAACTTTAAATCTAGATTTCTATAATTTAAACCTATCACCATTAATCGGTTCAGGTGTGTTTAGGAGAGATCTCTTGTTAGAAATGGTATTAGAAGTCATCCTTCTCCTGTGACGATTAATCTTTCAATAAGAGTTACGCTTTGATGTCATTTGTTGAACATGTGACTCCACATATAAGAGGGGGTGAATTGTGGGAGTTTGAAAAACGACAGTTTAAATCAAAATTGTTTCAATTTCACAGTTTCAAAACATTTTTAAGAAAACGTTTGAATATAGCAGTAGGAAAACAAGGTGAAGAAAAGATGCATAAGGTAAGAAGATAAGAGAAAAGAGATGATCTTGAGAGTATCCAATAATGTTTACAAATTTTAGTTGGTTGAGCTTATACAAAGAAAATGAAGTTTCATGTTAACTTCCAACAAGACAACAGACAATGGACCGAAGTGGTTATTCTTCCTTCCAAACACGAATAAAGATTTTAGAAATTAGTCCCCAAGCTAAATCGATATTTTATAAGAGATAATATTGAACTAATTTGGAGTTTTGAATTGGCTATCCTCTGAACTGTGACATGATTTTACACGGGCTGACCTTGAATCGAACTAAGATTTTACACCAGGTTGATCTCGAACCAAGTTCGAATTTTGACTTGGCTTATCTCAAGAATCAAAGAGAATATTTTTCACAAGTTATCCTTAAAAACCTAGAATGAGATTTTTTTCCCTTAAGTAGCTCAACTCATGAACCAAACGGCGAATTAATACTAAATCCCCAAATAAAGCTTTTAATGAGTGTAACTTTCAACCTAAACAAACACTTTCTAAGAAGAGATATTTGTAACACCCCATTTTACCCCGTACGCGTAATTATAAGACATATACGGAAATAATTTATAAACATACATAAGAGTTCTTAAATCAGTGGGATATCACACTAAGTCTCTTCTTTTATTCAAGTAAATCAAAGTTGTCGGCTTCCAATTAAATAGTGGAATAAAATATCAATTCTCCTCAATAAGAGGTCCTACATCATTGGTCCAACAAATAAGATACGTAACAATAAATGAATAAAATAGTCAATTAACAAAGAAATCACGTCATCCCATGTTATGTATCAGAGCGAATCCTAAAACTCGATCAAATAGCAACACACTCCGAGCACTACTCAGGTACCTGGTCATCTGTACTCCCAAGAGAGCACAGACACAACAACAGAAAAGTGGTGAGAACTACATTCAACAAATAAACGGTGAAATATACATGCTAAGGAGTAGTTACACACCACACATATAATCATACACATACATGTGTCACATCAATTACTCAGCATTCATAGCCCATATTCAATTATGTCGCTTTCGCGAAAATAAGGTGCCGGCAAAACAGAAGAGTCACCACCTTTCGTTATTTATCCCTCAGAGTGGGAAAGGAAACGATCGGAAAAACCTGACAAAAAGGGTATAAGACAAGGTCATCGCAACCATTGTCTGGGTTCGGGAGTCGGTTACGCAAGGGGAAGGTATTAGCACCCCTCACGTCTGTCGTACTCGACGGGATCCACGCTTGTTGTGTTTACTGGGCGAGTTGGTTTATCTATCTACCTATCAAGGCTGACTTAAAAAGAAAAGAAAATGACTCGGCAAAGCGTCGCGCTTTATGCCTACGCATTCTCATCAAAGAATGAGAAATCAGAGTCAACATAGTTCGGCTAACTACGGGTCACGGGGAAGGTGGCTCACCAATACATCAGTATTGTGCCTACGTACTCTCAACAGGTATGAGAGATCAGAGCTTACGTAGTTCGGGATAATATGGCTTATGGGGATTTAGATTCATCTGTTTCATCGAGTAGGGTTAAACAACAATTCCAGCAGTTAGGGACGAAGCCTGTTTGCGGTAGAACTGAAGTTTAACGACACTCTTTTCTTCAGAAAATCTTCCTTTGAATTACGGGCCCACGGGGCAAAAAGGTTTGAAGTTTGTTTTCTGTTTTTTACGGAAGAAGTGTTTTTTTATTGTGTTTGCAATTTCAATCGCACTAAAGACTATGACCTGAGAGTGAATGCGTCGCATGTCACCCAAAGGGTGCCATACTAAACATCCAGACTGTTGAAAAGAAGCTCTCCAACAATCCTTTCTCAGATAGCTTAAGGCTCGTAACGTACGAAAGAAATCATTCATGATTACTGTATTTTCATTTGTTTTGAGATGAGAAGAGAGAACGGGCTCAACTAAGGGGAGACTATCAAGTCCTAATGTTGTCATGCCAAGGATTCATCCTATGGTTGAAGTTTGAAACAGGGAACTCCTAGAAGTTATCATGCATAGGTTTCAACCTAAAGTTCTATCATCACTTCCTTATCAAAGGAAGTGAGAGTCCTAAGGGATCATGTCAATGATAAACAGAAACAGATAAAGCATCAGCTTAAATAGTAAACAGTAAACGACTGGAAAATGCATGCAATGCAAGTGAGGGAGGAAATGTGTGTGGGGCATCAGCCTCCACAAGCTCATCTCAACCTCAAGCCAGAGAAGAATAACTGCAATCATACAGAGGAAATAACATGCTATCAAGCAAGACAATAATGAGCAACTGTAATCATACAGAAGAAATGCAATAATAAATTGCCATCAAGCAAAATAAACCACATGGGCAAGGGAGCTGGGCTCTACCGAATACCCGCAAGCAAAGCCATACAGTAAAAATACAAGCAGATGGAGCAACTCAACCTCTAGTGCAGTCATGCTCCTAGCTTACATCAGTGAAGATATGAACTTATTCTAATGCATCAAGCAAATCAAACAAGGCACACCAATACAGAAAAGAAAGCAGACAGGAAAGAAAGCAAATCAACCCCTCTTTCAATTCCAAGCTTCAGCTCTTCTGACAGCAGTTCAGTCTTCAGACCTCAACCACCCTTCAAGGCTACCATCCTCCCTGACAAGTATCAACTTGCTTCTCCAAGGTTTCAACCTGTCAAACATAAGTATCAACTCATTCTCTCTTCCTCAAGCCTCAGCTTTTCAGTCAATTCCACCTTCAGGCTTCACTCTTAACTACAAGTATCAACTTGATTCCTTCAGGCTCTCAATGCATCAACATAAGTATCAACTTATCCTTTATTCTTCAAGCCTCAGCTCTTCACTCAATCTTGATTGAATCCCCTTCATAAGTATCAACTTATCCTTTATTCTTCAAGCCTCAGCTCTTCACTCAATCTCAATTGAATCCCCTTCATAAGTATTAACTTGGTCTTCAAGCTTCAGCTCTCTCTTCTTTACCAGTATCAACTAGCTTCTCTTCGTCTACAAGCTTCAGCTTCTCAGAGTAGTCTTCAATCACCTGGAAGTTTCAACTTCATCCTTCAATCTTCTTCAAGCAAGGAACTCCATCCTCTAACAAGGGAGAAAGATGCATCTATCAAGAGCAAAGTTTGGATGATTGGTAGTAGAGTGAAGACCAAAGGTCACCACTGAGCATCCTGTCATCAGAGAAAGGGACCCTCAAAGGTTCTACCAATTTGCAAAGAGCCACACATCCTACCAAATGATGGATGAGGCCTTTACAAGGGACCTTATATCATAGGGAAGAATGGAATTGATCAACATATTCCATGTTTATGAAGGAAGAGAACTATCTAGAAGCTCTGCCTACAAAACCCTAATCTTAACCTAATCAAAACTACACCCCAAGAAGGGAAGATCTTCAAATCCAAGCCTCTTCAAGCAATCCAATGCATATTCAACTTGTCTTCATCATCATCCAGGAACAAGCAAAGCAAAACCCTAATCTAAGGGAACTAAAGATGTTAATCTAGTTGAGTTAGTGCATTAGAATCATCTAAAACTAGCACCTAAACTAAAATCAATCAAAAATAGTAAACTATCTTATAAATTTCTACAAAAATTCCTAAGGGATCCTAATTCAATTAAGAATGCCTCATACAAAAATTAGGGACTAAATCATCTATTAAGTCCTAAAATTAAGTCCTAAATCCAAAGGTATCAACCATAAACCCTAAAAATGGAGCTTCTAAAGGTTTCAACGTAAACTACCACCTATGTTCATCACAAAAATGTGATAAAATTCTATTGGGAGCATGCATTTTTATGCTAACTACTCACAAAAAATCAGGATCAAAATCATCATCACATGATCACACAAAATTCCACAAAATCAAGTATCAAACATAACTATTTTAATGTCAATTAAAATGTGAAAATTCCCATAAAATCAGAAAATGCATGAAATAAAAATATTTTTTATCTAAACAATACAAGACTCAATCATGAATATAATGCAAAAAGAATGGGATCAATTGACTTATTTTTCAATTTTTTATGATTTAATCAAGAAACATGAATAAAATGAAAAACAATAGAAAATCAAAAGAAAATAAACACACGCGTGGTGCAGATAGCAATGAAAATCAGTTCATTCTATGGATTGGGCCATGAGGGGGCGTGCAAGTATCAACCAGTTCACTAATCCCAGAATCAGCAACTAAATGAAACGCATCGTTTCATTTAAACTCAGATCCTTCACAAATTGAAACGCACGCGTGGTCGTTGGATGAGGGTCTTAGTCCAAGTCAAACCTTGATCTGATGGCTATCAAGTCATCTTCTCCAATTCAAACCTCTGAAACTCAGGTCACCTGCGCGCAGCTCCGGCCACCACCGGTGGTGCTCCGGTCATCGTCCCCAACCCTAACTCTCTCTAGGATCCTCCACTGCAAGTGGTCTATACATGAAATTTGTCCCAAATTTCCTCACGAATTCATTCATGGCCTTTATTCTCTCTGAAACCTCAAGATTCACCATAACCGATTCTCAACCGAAAATGGTAACATCCTTAATTGGTCACTAATTCTCAAACTAACTATCTGAAAACCTTCCTACACCGTTCTACAATGCATCTAACACCCTAATTCGTATTGGTTCTACCTAATTTAAGCTAGAGATTGAAGGTTACCAACCTGATAAATTTGAATGAACAGAAGGGTAGAATCTTCAACTCAGCCTTCAAGAACTTGCAGAATCCTTCACTGAATCACAATCAATCTTTTGTATGCAAAGAAAAGAGTTGAATCTTCTTGAATCATCAAACCCGATTCTGAGTTGCAAGCTTCACTCTCCAATGGCTACTTCACGATCCTTCCACCACAGTGCCCTGAATTTGATCTGGAATTGATCACCAACCTCTGAGCAAGCTATTGAGATCAATTTCTTGGACTGAAATGGCCTCTAACCTTGTAACCGATTTTGATTTGCAATGTGAAATCTCAAAGTGCAATCTCAGTTTTCTCTCTCAATCAACACCAACCTTTCCTTTGGATCAAATCATTATCATATATAGAACTTGTATGGGTGATCTAGAACCCTCTAGATCCTTCTAATGAGAAATCCAATCTCTCATGACATGAGAAGTTCACTTATATGCCATGGTGTGCACAACTCTGCAAACAGCTTGAAAACAATCCCAATTCCTTCCAATTTCTCCCCTCATGACATTTTGAAAGTGTTTGGCTTGCAAAGGGCCTTGGTTATGCCTTGATTCTAGGTTTTGCAAATGTTACTTATGATGTAAGTAACTACTTTTCAAAGCAAGTCCACAAATTACACCTCAACTCAAAAATGTGGCTAAACCAATGTTCTTAAAATTCTTTTTAGAGTCAAAATGACCTATTACATTCCTTAGTTTGGATGTGTAGATCAAAAGTATCAATTTCCATCTTTGATTCATTTAACTTATACCCTTATTTTAGGTCATTTTTGCAACTTTGAGCTACAAGAAATTTCAACAACTCTTGACCTCTTTAATAGCCTTAAAAATCATTTTGAACAAGTTTGATGTTGAACATTTTCCCATTTGAAGCTTGGAAATGGGAGTTATGGCCTTATGGTTGAAATGACCTGTAATCTCCAAATGACCAAAATACCCTTGACCTGTCAAAGCCATAACTTGAGTTCTACAAATCCTATCAAGGACTTCTAGTACTCTCTAGAAATCTAAGAGGATAAGGAACAACATTCATGTTGACCAAAAGTTCATAGGAATCATCCTTCTAGGGCAAACGTTTGATGCAAGTTGGGTAACTTTCAAGCTCCCAAATTCACAGACCTCAGATGACCTGTAACTTGTCAAAGTCATAACTTGAGTTCTACAAATCCTATAAAGGACTTCTAGCACTCAAATTAAAGCTAAGATCAAGCTCTACAACATCCATTTTGGGGGTAAGATGAGATGACAATCACATCTTGAGCTAAAATGCCTTGAAGATAGGGGTCAAACTAGGGGATTTTACACTGTCAAGCCTTAGAAACCCTAGCTTGAAACTTCTCAAACTCTTCAATCATGATGAGTTGACCTTGGAGTCATCCTTATAACATCTCAATGCATCAATCCATGATCACATGGCTCTTGGATTAGGTCTCAACCTCCTCCAAATCCTCAGTTGACTTAGGGTTGACCCAGTCAAACCCTAATTGCATCAACCATGGCTGAGTCTTCTTAATCTTGCACAATGACCTATCTAGGCCTCATGATGGCTTTCAAGACATCTCATAAGCTCTCTCAAGGCTTCAAGTACACATTTCTGGCTTCAGAATCATCTGAGGAGCTCCCACAACTCTCAAGTTAGGAGGCACACACTCTTGGTTTCAGCCACTCTCTCTGAGGATCTCTTAACTTCTCTGACAAGGATATCAACCCTTGAACACTTGAATAAGCTTATTAGCTAGCTTCAAGGTCTTTTGTAGCCCTTGATTGGTACTCATACCTCTTGATCTCCTGCATACATGTCAATGAAATGTAAATGATAATGCTAATGTGAATGAAATGAAACATAAGCTAGGTAAAGAAATGTTGGGCAAATTTTGGGGTGCAACAAATTACAATAATGCAATGTGACTCACTGACTCGACATAATGCATGTGGTACCAACACAATATCATATGGTTCACCCTAGAACCCAATTCCCATCAGAATTCGAATAAGTTATATATATGTTCCTCTGAACCACAACTTATCTCCACAACAACTTCCACAATGAAGTCCAGATGAAACTAGGCACCCATCATTGATTCCCACCTAGCCATCTCCACAAGACACATGATATGAATATGCATGGCACAACAATTATGCAACAAAATAATTCAAGCATAATTCACGATCAACAGTGATCCCCACGAGTCATCCGCTCACCGTAACTCTCTCTCGAGAATTACCACAATCACACCAAATTACCCACATTCGATAATCCTGGCTCACTATCATCAAACACACCCTTACGGGCACACCCATATAATTCCATATTTTCCTAATTTAATTCGTTACTCATATTCCTTAAGTTCATTTTAGTCCTATTAAGCCTACCAACTATACGGAAATGCGTCCATAGCGAAATCTGGGCAGAAATCGCAAAAATAGGGAAAAGTCACCCCAGGCCTGTTCATACGCATATGGCCTTGCTGATACGCTCCATACGCGTAAGGCCTACCTGATACGCGTCTGGCCTTGCTGACAGGCCCTCCATACGCGTATAGCCTAGTCTATTATGCGTATGGCCCAATCCCATAGGCGTATGGCCAGTCCCATACGCGTATCACCACATATGTTGCCAAAAACTCAGATTTCGTTCCTTCACGAATCCTCACTCAATCCTCTTCATTTTACCACTCAAATCAACCCAAAATTCAGTTTTTTGTTAATGGTTTCTCTCTACCTTTACTATACTTCATCTATCCTTTATTCTACTAAGTTTTCTATCAGGATTCAAATCCGTTAACCCCCAAACCCTTATTTTCTAGATCCGTTGCTCATCAGAATTCTATGACAGCATCAAGAAATTTCCACCCGAATTTCATATCAGAATCACGTATTCACAATAATACAATAGTTACCCATCAACAACAGAAATTACAGGGGATCACAATATCACGAAAATCATAGTAACAGCAAGCACGGACAAAAATCCCTAAGAGAGGAAAGACCTTTCACTACCCTCTCATGTTAAATCACCCATTATTAAAATCTATTCTCCCCCCTTATCTTGGATTTGAGCTTTTCTTTTACAACAATGGAGAAATCTTTGTTATTTTGCCCTAACTCTCCTTATTATGTCTTTTTCCTCTTTTTCACGTTAACTGAATAATTCCCACTAACTCACTCTTAACCCCTTAATTGGATTTTAATTCAGTTAATTTAAGTATTACTACTACTACTACTACTACTACTACTACTACTACTAATAATAATAATAATAATAATAATAATAATAATAATAATAATAATAATAATAATAACCATAAATATTATTATTACTACTAATTAAAATAGAAATACTAACAATTATAATCCTTAATCTTTATCACTAAATTACCCCCTTAATTACAGACGTCACACCAATACACATTACAAAAATACAAAAGCGACTAAATAGTTTAAATGGGTGTTACAACTCTCCCCCACTTAAAATATTTTTCGTCCTTGAAAATGTACTTGATGAGAACAATTCCGGATACGACTCTCGCATCTTGCTATCCAATTCTCAGGTCACACTTCCTCTAGCAGCTCCTCCCTAAGCCACTCTCACCAATGGGATATCTTTCCCCCTTAGTTGTTTCATCTTGCTTTCTTTGATTCTCAACGGCATCGCCTCTACCGTAAGGTTATCTCGAACTTGCACTTCATCTCTCTGAAGCACATGAGACGAATCAGCAACATACTTCCGAAGTTGCGACACATGAAACACGTCATGCAGATTTGAAATTTCGGGTGGCAACACCACTCTATAGGCAACAACCCCAATCCTCTGCAGAATCTGATACGGTCCAATAAACTTAGGGTCTAATTTCTTTGATTTCAGCGCACGACCGACACCGGTCACCAGATTGACTCTAAGAAATAGATGGTCACCTTTGTTGAATTCCAAGTCTTTCCTCCTATTATCATGGTAGCTTTTCTGCCTACTCTGGACCGTCTTCATTTTCTCTTTAATCATCTTGATTATTTCTGTAGTCTGTTGCACAATCTCGGGTTTGAGTACCGTACTCTCGCCCGACTCATACCAACATAGAGGTGTCCTACACCTCCTACCATACAATACTTCAAAAGGTGCCATTCCAATATTGGAATGATAACTGTTGTTATAAGTAAATTCAATCAGCGGCAAATGAGTATCCCAAGCGCCCGTCCGCTCGAGTACATAAGCCCTCAACAAATCCTTCAATGACTGAATAGTCCTTTCAGATTGTCCATCTGTCTGCGGGTGTGTTTACTGTGATTTTTGGTAAACAACCGATGGTCTATCAATTTGGGATAAAATTGACAAACTTGTAGGATCAACCATACTAAATTCTAGAACATGTGTTAAGTATGTAAAAAACAAAGATCCTAGACTGAACTCCACGTTCGGCTACAAAATCTTTTGGAAAGTAAGCGGGCTTAAAGATGAAAGGCAATAAGTAATGAAAACTGGTAATACGTCGAAGATAAAGGCACGAATGGAAAAGGCAATAATGTAAAGGCTTTGAAAGATAACTCTGAAAGTAACAACTTTAAATTAACAACTTCAATGTAAATGCGAAAATAAAGACTTTTGAAAGGTAGGCTGAACTCCACGTTCGACGTAATTAAATGACTTTTGAAAGTAAAGACGCAAGGAAATAAATTGCTTGGAAAATAACTCTAATCAGAACTCCACATTCAACTAGGGGGTCTTTGCAAAGTAAATGGGCAGAAAAATGTAAAGGGCAGTTTTGAACATAAAAATTGAAAGTTAAGAATGGCAAGTGAATTGTAAAAACAAATTGCATTGATAAGAAAAGGTTTGATGTTGTATCACATACATTCTCGTTAACTAGTTTCTCTACACGCGGGTACTTGGAGTTGTATGAACTAGTACAATAATAAATGAACACCCTTATTACATAAAATTTACACCTATTTATAGTGCTATACAATAACTTCTCTATGGCGGTTAAGACTTCCTAGAATCTTCTTTTGGCGCTTCTTCGTTCTTCTAACCGCTCACACGTTCTTTCCACTTGATTGGAATTTTGAATTTTTGGCACTTTCCTCCAATTTGGCGAAACCGTCTCTTCGCTCTCCTTAGTATGGTCTTCGTCGAGCATTTTCCAACACTTAGCATCTTTTGGAAGTTGTTTATCTTCTTCGACTTGAAGTTGTCCCTGGTTGGGTCGAAATCCTCCCATTCACCAAGTATTAATATTTTTGACCCACGATACCACTGGTCTCGACTAGCGTCGAAAATTAGGAGCCAACAAATTGCCCCCAAAAATTGTCCTTTCGCCAGTTTTGAATAGGAAGGCCAGTTTTTCCATTATTTTCGACACACCTCACTTTACATGTCCCTGATTGAACTTCCACTATTTGTTTAGTGGCTCAACTGTTAAATTCTTTCCTTCCATGTTTATGACATCACGCCATTATGAAAAATCTTTAAAACGTCTTTTCAGTCATATTCATCATCACTTTGTCTTGAAAACATGCATTTGTAGTCTGACCATAACTGCCCACACGCATCCTCTCTCTTCAAACTAACACGTGTCCCACTGCTTGATCATTTTTAACGGTGGATCTCGCTTCTTTTGGATTTTCAAACGTTTATAAATACCTCCCTCACTGTTTCGTGAAAACTTGTCACGCTCCAGAACTCCAAACGTCCTACCTCTTTCTTTAGCTTTCCTCATCACTCCCAGAAGAAAGAAAAAAACCCATCTCACTTTCAAACACAAACAATGGCTTCCTCCCAATTCGTTGCTCAGGACAAGAAAACTCAGAAAGGACGCGCTACCTAAACTAAACAACCCATTCCTCCTTTCATCAACCTGGATGACCCTCACTTGGTGGAGAATCGTCCATGTGTTCCGGAACCCATCTCCGAGACCACCAAGAGCATCTATCATTCCCAGGTAATGATTCCTCTGATTTTTGCAGGTAAACCCTACGCCCTATCCGTCCCTTTATCACCAGTTGACCCTTTTGATGCACGGCTGAGTGAATTCCTACCATCTTACCGGAGAACTAGGCCATTAGGGCAAAAAAGTTTCCCTGCACCTTTTTCCAGTACTAATGAATCTACTCCGTTGACAACTTTTGACCTTGGTTACCTTACTGATGGTACTCGTCTACAAAGAGCTACTGGTCCCCTGAAGGATTTTGATCTCTGGATGGCCAAAGTAGAAAAAGTTAAGGCTGATCACTGGAAATCTGTAGGGATTTATGATCTTTTAATGTTATCGAAGACTCCTTTTCCCTACTGTTTAAATTTACTGGTGGCCTCGTTGTATTTCTAGGAAATACCCATTATACTTTTCACTTACCATGTGGGATGGTTTCTCCTACACTCTTCGACATAGTCGCTACCGCCGGCCTTCGACCTGACGGTATCCCCTACCAACCTGATGTTGATGCTGAAGACTATGTCAATATCCCCACTTCTAAACTCACCTACACCCATTTCGTCAACTACCACTTCGACCAAAATATTGAGAGTGTGTCTGACGAAGAGCATGTGGCATTTCTCGCCATGTGGCTATCAAGATATGTATTCTGCACCAAGTCTCTACAGGTAGCCAAGAAATACCTACCTCTTTCTAATCAACTACACCACAACAAAGGTGTTTTCCTGAGTGAACTCATTATGGCGTCCCTTTATGAATCCTTGAGTGAAACGGCTTCTCGACTGAAGCGTCTAAAAGCTCGTGAATCTGTATCTTTGGCTGGTCCTTTATGGTTGCTTCAACTATGGTTGAATGCTAACTTTGATACTAACTTCCCTAGAAGAGGACCAGCTGTCGAAACTTCTGCTGAGATTGAGGGGAGGCCCGTCGAATGGCCTTGTTTGGTTCAACTAACCCCATTTGATGATCGCCTAACTATCCGAGAGACCTTTACCAGCTATATATTGATGTTTGCCAACTTCTCTGAGTTTACTCCTAGCATGGCACCCTTTGTCGCAAGGAAGTTTGGCCCTTCGTGGTTTAGAAGGCCATTTCCTACTCATGGTAGTGATGTCTCTACTGCAATCTGGGAAGCCTTTTTGATTCCTAGATTCATTGTTAACAGGCTCGACGCAAGGAAAGGTTTATCATCCTTGATTGCGTATCAGCCTAATCTTGTATCTCGCCAATTTGGGTTGATTTAGAGTTTCCCCTGATGCTTGTATAACAAGAAAGGCCAAGTGATCCTCTATACTGCTAGTTTTTATGAAGATACCATTGCTGACATCTTTGCTGAATCCAACCATAAGACGGGCATTCTCTCGCCCGTGTTTTTGGAACCTTCTATTTTATGCACTTCTTCTTTCCACCATTGGTGGTCCAGACATTATGCTGAGTATTTCCTTGATTCTGCTGCTTTTTCTTCATTACTTGATCAGGCCTTCCTTGTTGTGCAGGACAAGTCAAAGAAAAGTAAGCTTACTCACATTCAAGAAATTCAAGCTTTCCAAAAGTACTTTGAAACTGTTTATCGACCAGATGATCTTAGTCGAACCATCCATGAGGCTGCTGTCACCTTAAAAAGAAACTTTTCCCAAAACTTGGATAACTTACAAATTCCCTCTAATGTTCCTCGTGAGAAACGTTATGAGGTAGCTTTTAAACTTTTTCCTCCTAAGTTCCCTCGCTTGCCTACTGCTGATTTTAGAGTGGCGCTTGCCCCTCCATTTCCAGATTAGTTTATATGTGTTGAGGACCTAAAAGTCCTTCGACAGCAATCTCAACCAAAGGCTCGACGGGTAGTTCTGACTAAGTATACTTTAGACAGTTTCAAAGGACATCTTCATATAGGGATTCAAAATGTTCGGATCGAATTTGACATATATGAAGGTTTGATGCCCTTCGCTTATGATTGTACCATTAGTTTTTCGTTATTTAATTGGTCATCATATATTGTTTTTCAGCTATACCTAGGAAGGCTCTATCCATAAGGGCTGCCATTTCTCAGAGTGGCAAAGAAGTCGAAGGAAAAATGGTATATGTCATCTCTTTCGCCTAATCTCTTTGTGTGATTCTATCCTCCCACTTGTTTTATCTCTTTTTGTTTTCTTAGACTAGGCACAAACCTCCTACTCCTTTGAAGAAAGGCAAGAAGGATGCCCCTATTGTTGTTACTTCAGATGCTGATGAGTCTCCTGAGGACACTTTGGTCAAAAAAAGGAAGAAACATGTGAAAGCATCTGTACCCACTGGCCCACCTCCAACGAAGGTGGCCAAAATTCTTGGTTCGACATCCACTCCTGGTGGTGTCGAAGGATAATTCCCCGTGGCCACTGTGAAGCCAACTTATAGTGATCATGGGGATGCCAATTTTACCCCTGGCGCTACTCTGGCTCAGGTATGCATAATATCACCTAGGTTATGTACCTTTTGCTGTGTGACATCTTAGCCTTATTCTTTTTACTTGTATTTTCAGGCTAATACCATCACTACTTCTCCACCCCCAATTCCTGACACTTCTGCTACCTACTCCATCAATAGCCAAGGTGAGTCGACTTATCACCCTTCTTCTGACCTTGGCTCTGGCTTAAGTGAAGTGAACCAACCTGTTATTCCTTCTGTAGGAACCAAAACTCCTTCAGAACCCCCTACCACACAACAGGCCCACACCGAAGACGGCCATTCTGGGGACGACGATGCTTCTAGTCCTCCATCCCACATTCAAACTGACCCCATGGTCACTGATGACGTGATCATCGAAGACACCCATGTCCCTTCAAACACAACAACCACTAACACCCTGCCCCCAGTTATTCAAGAAGAACTACAAGGACACACTCATTCTGACCCTACTCCTATCTCACCAATCCCTTATCTACTGATGACCAGGAGGAAGCCATGAGATCCACAGATAATGAGGCAGTCGACAAAGACGAAGACATAGGAGAGGGAGGAACCTCTGAGGACAATGACGATGATGAAAAGGAAGGAGAAATATCGGATGAAGAAAACCAAACTAGTCCCAACCTGCAACCTACTTCGACTGCAGCGAAGAATCCTCCACCTATCGTGGTCCCTGAGGATCCTCTGATAGCTCTTAAATGGTCAAATCTAAGGGAGTATGCCAGGAGGATTCTTGAGCAAAAATGTGTTCTAGCTTCTGGTTCTTCGACACCCTCCAAGTCTCCTGCTTCAGACACTTTTCTTGCACCCATCCTCCAATCGATTAAGAAGAAGTTCTTTAAAGGGGACATCCAAACTGTTTTAACTGCAGATCCCACATCCCGTATTTTCCTTAAAGATCAACTTAAAAAGATGGACCTTACGACTCTCAGCCCATAAATTCATGGTTTCTTGCTAAATCTAACGACTGTGGTGGACGCTTTGTCTTTAGAACTTCGACAACTCCCTCCTCTTCAGAAGACCATCGAAGCCAAAGTTGGCCAGGAAAGTGCAGCCTGAAATGGTGCACGGGAGTCAGAGGCTAGGATTTTCGACCTAAAAATTCTCAAAAACAACGTCAAGATGAAATAACTGCCAATCAAAAGGACATTGCCATGTGGCAGTAGCAAATCAAAACTCTTCAAGAAAAGATTGCCAATGCTGAACAGCGCAACCTGGAATTGCAAAGTGTTGTCGACACTGGCATGGCTCAGGATTTTAAGCGCACCATTGACTTGATAGATGCGGCTAAAAAATTTGAGGTAGAAATTGCAGCTGCTAGGCTCGACAAATCCCTCTGTGAGGCTCGCCTTAACCACCATGTGGAAACTTTTGCAAAGTTAAAGTCGAAAATTCCTTTTTAAAGTTAACCATTATGTAATCATCATTTTATTATGTGGTTGTTTTAAGCCCTTTGTAATGACAATATTTTATTTTTTTAATTTTATATCTTAATTATTTCTGCACCATTCAATGCCTCTTAACGCAGCGTTTTTTGGGTAATACATGTATGACGCATTTACTCCTTATGGCCTAAAGATTTTAGTCCAACATGCATTTAAAGCTTTTCCTTTTTCCATGGCGGAATGTCTTATCCCTAGTTTCATTTATTGCTCCAACGACATAATTTCTCCGTTTTACCATGCTATTCAAGCATAGCCCTTTTTAGGCGTCTCTCCAAGACTAATCTCTATCTTTTCTGCCGCTTGGTCTGACCAACCCACGCTCATTCTCTCTTCTATAAATCCCCTTTTCCTTGAACCACAGTCCTGCACTTACTTACAGTAAGTATGAACTCTAACTCAGAAAAGTCCGCCAAAAAGCCTCAAGAAAAAGAAACAAAGGCCCTTACAGTGGTGGTGGCACCCAAATCAGCCACAAAACCTGAGACTTCTCACGGAGCACCTCCATGCGCGAAGAAGACAGAAACCAACATGAAGGTGTCTAAGACAAGTTGTCCTCGCACCTACCCTTCATATGACGAAGTCGAAGAGGATTATATGGAATACCTCAAGTCCATTGATTTGAGAGACTTTGATTAATCCCGTTTTGAATAATGAATCATTATACTGATTTCGTTTGTTTTTACTTCTTGTTTGCCATGTTAGCCTTCTTGGCCTATTTTGGCTATTATGTTTTTTTAATGAAAATATAGACTTTAATATGAACTTCTTGCAAGATAGACCTATACTTTTTCAAATATTTGCCATTTACTTTCAAGATTCTTTTGTCTTTGTCTAATTCCTTGATCTCATAGGCTCCATTAGATAATTCTTGTATGATTTGAAATGGGCCTTCCCATTTAGGAGACCATTTGCCTAAGGTTCTATGAAAGTACAGAGTATGCCTAAGAGGGGGGGGGTGAATTAGGCTTTAGGGACTTTTTCCAGTTTTTCAGTATTCTTGAATTTTCCTTGGTTATGATTGTTGGTGATGAAAGCGGCAAATGCAGAAAGTAAAAGGACACAGAGAATTATAGTGGTTCCCCTTACAATCCGAGAGTACTCCACTCCCCTTTCAAAATGAAAGAGAATTTACTATAGTTTTAGAATTGTACAACCTATCACACCATCAACCGGTGAGGCCTACTTTCTAACAACTATACAATCACAAGTGTGCAAGAACAATCCTCCTGCAGACACTTACCCTTGTGTCCAACAATCCTGGATCACAAGTCACAGCACAGATAATACTGTAATTTTTGTTTTGAGAGAAATGAGTAATAATATCAATACACAGATTGATCTTCTCCTTTAATCAGAATTCACTCTTTAATGTCAACACAAGTGTTGAATGCTATGAATATGAAAAAGTATGATCAATATGAACACTTTGAGAAAATTTGAAAATATTTGAATTTTAGTGAATTTGATTCAATGAATATTTTTTTGAAAATTGTAGGAGGTGTTTTTCAATTTTGAAATAATCAGAATTTATATGAGTCAAAACACCTATTCAAAAAGGTATATGAGTCAAAACACCTATTCAAAAAGTGTTGAATGCTATGAATATGAAAAAGTATGATCAATATGAACACTTTGAGAAAATTTGAAAATATTTGAATTTTAGTGAATTTGATTCAATGAATATTTTTTTGAAAATTGTAGGAGGTGTTTTTCAATTTTGAAATAATCAGAATTTATATGAGTCAAAACACCTATTCAAAAAGGTATATAATGAGTATGAATAAAACGATGGAAAGGTATAACATTCAAACAAAATTTGAACTTGAAAGGAAGCCATTTTTCAAAGAACGTTTAGTGTTAATCGGTTAACCATATAGGTTAATCGGTTAACACTGTAACATTGGCCCAAAGAATTTAAAATTTGAGGGCGTTAACCGATTAACCCATATGGTTAATCGGTTAACACTGTAAAAACTTTGAAAAATAATTAAGTTAAAAGTGTTATACCAATTCCACATAGTTTAAAAACATGTCAATGCAGTATGCAAAAATAATTGATAGTATTGAACACTTGTATATCAATTTAGAGAAGGAACTTTGATATACCAGCCTTGTGTCCAAGTCTTGACAGATGTAGAATAATATTTGCACACGTAGCTTGACTTGAAAGATAACTTTGCATAGTCTTGATAACTTTGAAAGGCTTGACGTTTTGCAACCAAGAGATGAGCTTGAGTAGTGTTGACATCATCAAAACTTGAGATTGAAGCATGCTTCTACATTCTCCCCCTTTTTGATGATGGCAATAAAAAAACGTCTGCACGATATCTTTTAGTTCTTGGTATGCTTCTCCCCCTATGTCCAGCAACTCCCCCTATCTAAACAGATGCAAAAAATTCTGCACAGAAAGACATTAAAAGAACCAAGCTTTTTTCCCCCTTTGACATCAGCAAAAAGGAAGAGCTTTCAAACAAACACAAGATAGCAGCATATATGGCAGCAAGCAATCAAGTAACCAAGAAAGCAAATATCATATATAAAAATGCAGCACACATATAAAATGCGACAAAACATATTGTACGATTACATAGGAAGGGAAACTAAGTAGCAAAACAAAATGCGGAATGAAATCTAAAAAAAAAATAACATCAGTAAATATTTTCAAAGAATCATCAGCCATATCCTCTTCATCTGCTTCCTCTTCTTCTTCACCTTCACCATCTTCCACTTCTTCATTAACATTGTCGGTATTGGTATGGCGGGAGGTAAGGATAAGGTTTCAGAGAGAAGCAATAGCTTGGGAGGTTTCTCTATGTTGGGTTATCATAGTTTGGTAGAGAAACTCATTGGTAATACCTCCTTCAGGTACGGGATAGGCTTGGTTGGTAGCAGCTCCTTCATCCGAATACTTATAAGTACCGTCAGTATCCTTAAAAATTTTGGTGTTCTTGACAATTGTAATTTCGTTAATCTCATTGGTGGTTGATTTCATCTTGGTGGTTGGTTCACGATTAAGATTCAAGGTTGTCAGCTCCAAAATTCTAGACACCAGCCTTGCATACGGTATACGGGTTGAAAGAGATAGTTGTTGTTGAAGGTGATACATAATGGTCAAAATCCAGTTGACACAAATCTTGTTCTTGATAGCAAAAAGAAGTTGCATTTCCAAATCGTTAATTTGGACATGATTTGAATCCTTGGGAATCAACACATAACAGATTATGTAATGAAGCATCCGATCAGAAACGGTAAGATTCTTTGCATAGCACAACAGACGAGCAGTGCGTTGGTTGGCGATAATCACCTCCTTTGGAAACCTGCAGATCTGATAGTAAAACTCCATCTTGTCGTAGTTGGACCATGGCCCTTCCACGTGGTTAATTCCTTTTCGCAGAAAGTACCCAAAAGATGGTATTTCCAGCATAGCAGCAGCATCAGACAGATTTTCTTCCACAATGCAGTCTCTAACAGCTGTTTTCATAACATGCTCATCATTTTCATTCATAAACACATACAACTTATGCAAGAAGGATTTGACAAGATCCGGATAGCAATTTCCAAAATCAAACACAAATTTATCGATCCTCTGATATTTGAGCAAAGCAGGAAAATCAAAAGACTATGCCGAAAAAGCTTTAAGATTCACATACTTTACCGGGAGGATGTGACGAACTCGGACTTTGAAATCCATTATGCGCTTCTTGGTTGTTTCCATAGGGATATCTTCTTCATCAGACGCAAAATGGTGTTCCGGTAGCTTTCCCTTGTCGCGGTTTGATGCTGAAGCCATGGATGAGTTTGATGGAACTGGAGGTTAGGGATGTTGAGGCAGTTTTAGAGTTTGGGAGGAGATGGGGATGGTAGTGAGGAGTTATCCAGATAAGTAGTGGGAGAGAGGTAGTGGGTTTTTAAAGTTAGGGTTTGAAGAGGGAAGTTCAAATATTCTTGTAGTTAAATAAGAGAAAGTAGGATTCCAAGGATATGTTGAATTGGAATTCTTAAGAAAATATTGACCACATAGGAAAACATTTAAACCACACAATTTTCCAAAAAATTAAATGAGTTTTCGTTTCTGATTTTCGGCAATTTTAACAGTGTTAATCGGTTAACCACATAGGTTAATCGGTTAACACATAAAAAAATTAATTTTTTGAGAAAAAGTTACAGTGTTAATCGGTTAACATAAAAAAAACAATCAGAACTGAAAAACTTTCAGTGTTAATCGGTTAACCCTATCGGTTAATCGGTTAACACACACGAAATTTTGAAAAATGCTAAAAAATAGAATGCATACACATTGAAAACATACCAAAAAATTATGCATACATAAAATAAAGAGAAGGTCAGATGTCACCTTCATCAAGATTCCCAAGTTCTCGCCGAATTTTGTAGAATGGTTCTTTCGCCAGGGGTTTGGTGAAAATGTCGGCGAGTTGATTGTGCGTGTCGACGAAAGTAACATCTACATCTCCATTCAATACGTGATCTCGAAGGAAGTGATGTCGGATATCTATATGTTTTGTTCTTGAATGCATGACCGGGTTCTTTGTAATGTTGATGGAACTTGTATTATCACATCGAAGAGGAATGCAACCGAGGTCTACACCGTAATCGAGGAGTTGTTGCTTGAGCCACAGAATTTATGCACAACAACTTCCTGCTACAATATATTCCGCTTCGGCTGTACTGAGTGCCACACACGCTTGCTTCTTGCAGGCCCATAACACTAATGCATTCCCGAGAATGTGACACGTACCACTTGTGCTTTTTCTATCGATCTTACATCCTGCATAGTCAGCATCAGAATAACCAACTAAAGAACAAGTACTACCTTTAGGATACCATAATCCGACGTTTGTTGTCCCTTTGAGATATTTTATAATTCTCTTCACGACGGTGAGATGCGATTCCTTCGGACTTGCTTGAAAGCATGCACACAAACACATGCTAAACATAATGTCAGGACGGCTTACCGTCAAATATAGTAATGAACCGATCATACCTTGATATTTTTTTATATCAATTGGAGTACCGGATTCATCTTGATCAACGTACGTTCCGGATCCCATAGGAGTGGACATCACCTTGCAACTATCCATATCGAATTTCTTCAACAATTCCTTGTAGTACTTGGATTGGTTGTGGAAGATGCCATCCCTTGTTTGCTTGATTTGTAGTCCAAGAAAATAATTCAATTTTCCCATCATGGACATCTCGAATTCTCCTTGCATCATAAGCGAAAATTCTTCACAAAGCTCTTTGTTTGTTGATCCGAAGATGATGTCGTCGACATAGACTTGAACCAATAAGGTGTTTCCTTTGATCTTCTTTATAAACAACGTCTTGTCAACCATTCCTTTTGTAAATCCCTTTTCACATAAGAAATTGCTAAGGTGGTCATACCATGCTCTTGGTGCTTGTTTTAGTCCGTAGAGTGCCTTTTTCAGTTTGTAAACATGCGAGGGATTCTTGAAGTCTTCGAAACCCGGAGGTTGTTTGACGTAGACTTCTTCATTGATATAGCCATTTAGAAAAGTGCTTTTGACATCCATCTGGAACAACTGAAAATTCATAGGACAAGCGTAAGCAAGTAATAATCTAATTGCTTCTAACCTTGCTACCGGAGCGAACGTTTCATCAAAATCAATTCCTTCCTCCTAGTTGTAGCCTTGTGAAACCAATCTTGCTTTGTTACGAACTATGATCCCATTCTCGTCAAGTTTGTTTTTGAACACTCATCTCGTTCCTATAATGTGCTTGTTGTTCGGTCTTGGTATGAGATTCCAAACTTGATTCCTTTCGAATTGGTTGAGTTCTTCTTGCATCGCTACAATCCATTGGTCGTCGCCTAAGGCTTCATCAATCTTGGTTGGTTCAATTTGAGACACAAAAGCCATGTTGAGACAAGCATCCTTAAGATTTAGTCGAGTTGCAACGCCTTGGCTAATATCACCAATAACTTTATCTATCAGGTGATCTCTATGTGCTCTCCATTCCTTCAGAAGATCTTGATGTTCTTCAATGATTTGAGTGACATCTTCTTTTGGTATTCCTTGATTCTTTAAAGTCTCTTCTTGTTGTTGTGAAGGACCTACTATATCATCTTCATCATTCAAAATAATATTATCCTCTTTCGAGGGGTTAGTCTCATCAAATGAAACATGAATAAATTCTTCAATAGTAAGAGTTCTTTTATTCAAAATTCTAAAAGCTCTACTAGAAAGAGAGTAACCAAGAAATATACCTTCGTCGGACTTCTCATCAAACTTACCGAGATTGTCCTTATTGTTGTTGAGAACAAAACATTTGCATTTGAATATGTGGAAAAATGCTATGTTTGGTTTCCTTCCCTAGAACAACTCATACGGAGTCTTCTTGAGAATTGGTCGAATATTCACACGGTTGCTTACGAAACATGTCGTGCTTACCGCCTCTGCCCAGAAATATTTAGGAAGATTTGAGTCGCTGAGCATTGTTCTTGCAAGCTCCACCAGTGACCTATTCTTCCGTTCTACGACACTGTTCTGTTGAGGAGTCCTTGGTGCAGAAAAATTATGAGAAATTCCATGCTCTTCACAGAAAACTTCAAATTCTGAACTTTGGAATTCTCCACCATGGTCGCTTCTTATGGAGGCTATAGTGAGTGACTTCTCGTTTTGAATTTGCTTCACATATTTTTTGAATGCTTTGAAAACATCATTTTTCTGCACTAAAAACATTGTCCATGTGTATCGAGAGAAATCATCAACAATAACTAAAGCATAAATACTACCTCCGAAACTCTTCGTTCTTGATGGACCAAAAAGATCCATATGCAACAATTGAAGTGGTCTTGATTTAGAAACCACTTGCTTGGATTTGAAAGTTGTCTTGGTCTGTTTTCCCTTTTGACATGCATCGCATAATTTATCCTTGATGAATTTTATCTTCGGGAGACCAACAACTAGATCATGCTTTATCAATTTGTTTAAATGCTCCATGTGAATGTGAGCAAATCTTTTGTGCCAAAGCCACGCCTCGTTGTTGTTCGCCAAGAGACATTTTACCTTCAAGTAAGAATCATCAAAAGAGATCATAAAAATATTATTATATCTTTTACCTTTTAGCAAGATGTCATGGGTGACTTCATGTTTTATCAAACATTCATCCTTTGTGAAGTTGATTCGAAACCCTTTGTCACACAATTGACTTATGCAAGAAGGTTGTGTTTAAGGCCTTCCACATAAAGAACGTCTTCGATGATTGTACATGGAGGTGCACTAACGGCTCCAACTCCAAAAAAATTTCCTTTATTATCATCACCGTAAGTAACGTATCCTTTGGCCTTTAATGATAGACTTGAAAATTTATTTATATCTCCCGTCATATGCTTCGAACAACCGCTATCAAGATACCATTGATTAGAAGTTGTCTTCAAGCATACCTACAACACAAAATCAAGTAGTGTTAGGTACCCAAATTGCTTTGGGTCCTTGATAGTTAGTACCCTTTTCAACCCACACATAATGCCCTTTAGCCACACCAAAGTTGCGCACATAGCAAGCATTAGGTGTATGACCTTTGATTCCATAATAAAAACAAGTAGGTTGAAAATGACTTCTATATCTAGGAACATAATTCTTTTTCTTCATAATTCTTTTCTTTTTATGACTTTGATGCACAACATTAGAATTGTTTACCTTTTCTTTAACACCTTGTTCACTTGCTTTTACAAAAATGGTTTCATTTGTGCTTGGTTTGGAAAACTTAGAATATCCTAATCCACTTTTATCATTAGGATATCTTTGGTGCCTAAGTATTTCCTCCAAGCCAATTTGGCCTTTCTTGTATCTTTCTAAAACTCTTTTAAGTTGAACAATTGAAAAGATAAATATTCACAATTTTTGCATACAAGACTTTATTTTTCATCCATCAATTTTTGTTTTTCATTTTCAATATTTTTTATAAAAACAGTATTTTGTTCTTCTAAAAATGAAATTCTTTTTTTTTGGGATGAGATGCTTTTATACAAAGTCCTGCATTCTTTTAGAAGTTCATCTATGACTTCTTGTGCATCATTTTCATAAATAGAAAAATTGTTACTAACCTCATCAATTTATTCATCGGAATGATGTGACGCCATAAGAGCCATATTAGCACATTCATCGCTTTCCGACTCCGATGATGAACTTATCTCGTTATCGTCCCAAGCAGCATAAGCCTTTTTGTTTTTAAAATCCTTTTTGCCTTTGAATTTTCCTTTATTAGCGAGTTTCGAGCAATCCGGCTTTATATGACCTTGCTTCCCACATTCGTAACATGTGACTTCTTGATTTGATGTGGATGCATCCTTTTTCCTGAAATGTCTATTCTTTTTAGGAAAAGAGGAATTTTTATTATTATTAAAAAACTTACCAAGTTTCTTTACTAGAAGCATGAAATTCTCATCTTCGAAAGATTCGTTGTCTTTGTCATCCTTTGTCTCAATCTTTAAGGCAATTTCTTTGGACTTTTTATCTTGACTTTCGTGCTTCTCTAGCCTTCCAAGTTCCAATTCATGCTCTTGAAGTTTGCCAAATAAAGATGCAGATGTCATCGTTGAGAGACTTTTCTTTTCCGAGATGGCGGTCACCTTTGGTTGCCATTCTCTTGTCAAAGATCTTAGGACTTTCAAGTTGAGATCATCATTGGTGAAGGTCTTCCCGAGAGCAATCAAATGATTTGTTAGATGAACGAATCTCTTTTGTAAGGCAATAATGGATTCACCAGGCTGCATACGGAACATTTCATATTCTTGACTTAAAGTATTAAGTCTTGATCTTTTTAATTCGGCTGTCCCTTCATGCATTTCTACCAAGGTGTCCCAAATCTCCTTTGCCGATTTACACTGTGATATACGGAAGAACTCGTCCATACTGAGAGCACTTTGAAGTATGTTGATTGCTTTCTTTTTATTTAAGATTCTCTTCTTGTCATCTTCATCATAAGAGGATTTTATCTTTGGAGTTCCTACGTTATTTATGACGCTCATAGGAACATGCAGACCATTTTCCACGGTTTCCCATATGCCGTCTCCTTGAGCCTCAAGATGTGCTTTCATACGGATTTTCCAAAAATCGAAGTATTCCCCAGAAAAGAGTGGTGGTTTGTTACTATTTCCACCATCTTTGAAAACCGGGTTGGTACTAGCGGAAGCCATACTGAATCGTTAGGAACAGGTTACCTTAACCTGCTCTGATGCCAATTGAAAGTACAGAGTATGCCTAAGAAGAGGGGGGGTGAATTAGGCTTTAGGGGCTTTTCCGGTTTTTCAGTATTATTGAATTTTCCTTGGTTATGATTATTGGTGATGAAAGCGGTAAATGCAGAAAGTAAAAGGACACAGAGAATTATAGTGGTTCCCCTTACAATCCGAGAGTACTCCACTCCCCTTTCAACATGAAAGAGAATTTACTATAGTTTTAGAATTGTACAACCTATCACACCATCAACCAATGAGGCCTACTTTCTAACAACTATACAATCACAAGTGTGCAAGAACAATCCTCCTGCAGACACTTACCCTTGTGTCCAACAATCCTGGATCACAAGTCACAACACAGATAATACTGTAATTTTTGTTTTGAGAGAAATGAGTAATAATATCAATACACAGATTGATCTTCTCCTTTAATTAGAATTCACTCTTTAATGTCAACACAAGTGTTCAATGCTATGAATATGAAAAAGTATGATCAATATGAACACTTTGAGAAAATTTGAAAATATTTGAATTTTAGTGAATTTGATTCAATGAATATTTTTTTGAAAATTGTAGGAGGTGTTTTTCAATTTTGAAATAATCAGAATTTATATGAGTCAAAACACCTATTTAAAAAGGTATATAATGAGTATGAATAAAACGATGGAAAGGTATAACATTCAAACAAAATTTGAACTTGAAAGGAAGCCATTTTTCAAAGAACGTTCAGTGTTAATCGGTTAACCATATAGGTTAATCGGTTAACACTGTAACGTTGGCCCAAAGAATTTAAAATTTGAGGGCGTTAACCGATTAACCCATATGGTTAATCGGTTAACACTGTAAAAACTTTGAAAAATAATTAAGTTAAAAGTGTTATACCAATTCCACATAGTTTAAAAACATGTCAATGCAGTATGCAAAAATAATTGATAGTATTGAACACTTGTATATCAATTTAGAGAGGGAACTTTGATATACCAGCCTTGTGTCCAAGTCTTGACAGATGTAGAATAATATTTGCACACGTAGCTTGACTTGAAAGATAACTTTGCATAGTCTTGATAACTTTGAAAGGCTTGAATTTTTGCAACCAAGAGATGAGCTTGAGTAGTGTTGACATCATCAAAACTTGAAATTGAAGGGATATGCTGGATACCAGCATGAATTTCACATTCTTGGCACCCACTAGAAAACTCTATGCAATCTTTTAACATAGTGGGCCAATACATGCCTTGTCGAAACAACAGCCATTTCATCTTGTGGCCAACTTGATGTGCTCCACAAGCTCCACTATGCACTGTCGAGAGCGCGACATATGCTTCTCCTTCACTAAGGAATTTCAATAAAACCCCCTCAGGGGTCTTTTTAAACAACTCATTGCCCACTAGTGTATAACTCAAAGCTTGATACTTGATCTTTCGCTCTGTCGAACCTGTTGGATTTTGCAGATACTCGACTATAGGTTTTCTCCAATCTCTCTCTGTTAAACCATCTATGGAAAAAATTTCAAAATTTTCGCCATCTAAGTACCCAAGTTTAGTGGTTTTTAAATCGGATGGACACAATCCCACAGTCATTATCTTTCCTCTCGCCTCAATCACTTCTTGAAGTTTTTCTTTCGATACCTTCTATCTAGAAGCAATTTGGGCTAAGTCATTAGCAACCTGGTTTTCTATCCTGGGTATATGTTGGATAGAAACTACCTCAAACCTTTTTAGCAATCTATTCGCCAGCATAAAGTATACAATGAGATTTTCCTTAACACATTTATACTCCTTTGTGAGTTGCTTTACAACAAATTCAGAGTCTCCCATTATTTCAACTCTAGTTGCCCCCAATTTTAACAAAATTTCAAGGCCAGCAATTAATGCTTCATATTCAGCCTCATTGTTAGAACATGGACCTTCGATTCTGAACTTAAATTTTGTTGGAATTTCTTTAGGATAAATAATCAATATACCTACTCCCGTTCCATTTTTATGGCTGAATCCATCGAAGTACAAATTCTAGGACCTTATCTCAACATAATTTAAATTAATTTCATTAATGGAGTGGTCGAATAAAAAGTCGGCCACGATTTGGCCTTTCATAGCCTTTAAAGGTTGATAAGTTAGCGAATATTCAGTTAAGGCTAAAACCCATTTGCCAATTCGACTATGCAAGATAGGTTTTGACAACATATGTTTTATGACATCAAAATGAGACAAAACATACACATCAACAGGCTTTATATATTAATTGCTTCAATTTAGTACAAGAAAAATACAAGCATAAACATGATTTTTCAAACATGCTATATCTAGTTTCAACATCATTTAAAACTCTACTTAGATAATAAATGGCTCTTTCGACTCCATACTCATCTTCTTGGGCCAACATGCTCCCTAAGGTTTTATCTGATGCAACTATATACAACCTCTACTTTTGTTTCTACATGGTGGAGACAAAATGGGTGGGTGACTCAAGTATTTCTTGATCTTGTCGAAAGCTCCTTGTTGTACTCGCCCTCACTCGAAATTATCTTTGTTGAAACGAAGCAGTGCTGAAAAAGCTTGTGTCTTCCCACTTAGGTTGGAGATGAACCTTCTCAAGAAGTTGATTTTGCCCAATAACGACTGCAACTCCTTCTTGTTTGATGGCGCTTTCACTTCCATTATGGCTTTGGTTTTATTTTGGTTGATTTTGATCTCTTTCTTGTGGACCACAAAGCCTAAGAAGTCTCCTGCCTATGCACAAAAAGCACAGTTAATAGAATTCATCTTAAGACCAAATTTTCTCATCCTTAGAAATGAGCGCTTTAAATGGTCGAGATGGTTTTGGCCAGAAATAGACTTTATAACAATGTCATCAATATAGACTTGCATGAAAGTTTCTATAAAATTATGAAAAATAGAATTCATTACTCTTTGGTACGTAGCACCAGGATTTTTTAGACCAAAAGGCATCACTACCCACTCGTAAATGCCTAAAGCCCCTGGACATCTAAAAGCAGTTTTTGGAATGTCTTCCTCGGCAATGAATATTTGGTTGTACCCAGAATACCCATCTAACATGCTAAGATATTTGTGTCCTGGAGCAGAATCGACTAACATTTCCTCTATGGCCATTGAATGTTCGTCTTTAGGAGTGGAAGCATTTAGATCTCTAAAATCTAAGCAGACTCATAAAGACCCATTTTTCTTGATAACAGACACTATATTAGCCAACCATTCGACATACCTTGTTGTGCAAATGAATTTGCAACGAAGCAGTCTTTCGACCTCTTCTTTGATCTTTGACAATATTTCTGGGGCAAACCGTCTTGGACCTTGCTTGACCGGCTTTCTCCCAGGTGTTAGGGGTAGCTTATGTTCGACCAACTCTCTGCTTAAACCAGGCATTTCATCGTAATCCCAGGCGAAACAGTCTTTGAATTCTTTCAATAATTGTACCACTTTGATTTTGAGTCGGGGATCTATATTGGCGCTGATATATGTTGGTCTTTTGAGTGCTCCTTCATTAAGATTAATCTCTTCTAAAGGATCATGTGCTAGCATTTTGACAGGGTTTGCGAGTGGATCCTTTTCGAACCCCAAAGGTTCGTCATCATAGATAGCGTCCAACCGTTGGGCTTCTCCTCCATCTGGGTTTATTCTGTCGAAATCCTCTCTAGGACTTTCTTGATGAAACTCGCAAATGGCTTCATCAACCATGTACTCATTAACAGCCTCCAAGGCCGTTTGTAATTTAGTTTTAGCCACACAGGCCGAAATTCTCTTTAATGCTTCGTATTTAGTCATGATCACTGAATCCTTCACCCCACCCAGTGGGATCTATTGAAGGCCCTGCCATGATTGGTAGCCTTTCTCCTGGAATTTCACTATCCCATCTAAAGCCTTCGACGGGATGTAAGTACAATGAATGGAATGTCGTCTCATTTGGGGCGAGTTCAAACCCTGCGGGAGGACATGTAGCTATATTCGCCAGATGTTTATCAAATTGGTTCCCATCAACATAATTAACAGGGAATTTGAAATATCCTTGATCAGCTTCAATGTTTTCAACAATTCCGTCTGGTCGCCAAATAACAATCCTCTGGTGTATTGAAGATGGTACAACACCTACGCCGTGAATCCATTCTCTTCCTAAGAGCAAGTTGTAATTAGCTTTAGTTTTGACAACCATGAACACCGTAGGTCTTGTAATTTTCCCTACTGCGAGGTTAACTTGGATTACTCCCTGAGTCGAACCTACTTTGCCTTCATAATTCGATAGAACCATGCTATGTGGTTTGGTATCATCGTCACTCTTCCCAATATTACTTAACAACGATCGAGGCATCAAGTTCACCGTTGCACCATAATCCACAAGAATTTTGTTGATAGGCACATTTTCCACCTTTCCGGTGATGTAAAGAGGCTTTAAGTGATTCTTCATCTCCTCTGTAGGACATTCAAAGAACGCATTTTGGTCTTCGACACACCCATTATTCATTATGTAATAACATACAGGTTTGTGCGCCATCATCTCTAATTCAGCATTCTGGTTTATGTCTTCTACTTCTGTAACTTGACTGAATTCTCTGGGCATGACAGACACCATGTTTACTATAATGTCCAAAGAAGCAGTGGATTCACTGTCGAAATTGTCGGTCATATTCTCATCGTCTTCAACTAGACCAACTGGCTCATCGTTCTGATCTCCAAATAACCTCCTTTTTATGGGAAGTTTTTCAGTGACTTTACCTTGATTTCCTTTGTTCGTACTGGACTCCCCCTGCTTTAAGCCCTGGGCTTCCCTAGCAACTTTTCGTCTGCGTTGCTCCCTTCGCCACTGGGATCTGGTCATAGGATTCTTCCCTTTGTAATTCGCAGATACATACGCTAACTTATTGGTGGTATGGTTTTCTTTGAGATACTCAAATGAAGAGCCTCCCTCTACATCAAACTTCCTCCACTTTTTGCGTCCATGTCCTTCAACAGGTTTAACCCATTTTCCCGCAGGTACATTGTCCACTGGCTTGAAGGTACTGGGTTTTGCTCGTGTTTTTATCCCTACTGAGGGTTTTTTGGGATCCATAGTTCTGGGTCCTTGACTCTTTTTCTGCCCCCAGCCTTCATTGGTTTCCTTAATCTCCTTTAACTCTCGAGCAGCCTTCTCGTCGAAAATAGCGCTACATCTGGGGCATAACATCACTCCTGATCCACTTTTCTGACAGCGGTGCAAAAAATTAACGATGTTTTCTTCTTGTTCAGGATATGCCAGCTTGTTAGGCTCTTCTGCTCTTTCCACTTCCACTAATTCCTTAATTTTTTGGTTGTTGATCTCGACCATGTTGATGTTGACATCACCTTCGTGCTTCATCTTGGAAAAATGAGTTTCCAAGTTTTCAATGTCCTCATAATTTCCAACTGAGCTTGAATCTTCGACATTAAACCTCTCGACATTAGGAGAATTCTTGAAATATCGTTCTGCTGCCATGCATATCCAATTTTCCAATAAACAGTCGTCCACTTCAGCCATTTCTCCTATCATCAGCATGTGCTCCATCTTCTGGAACACTTGTGTTTTGGGACCACTTCCTCCCACCACTTCGTTGGCATCAATACTTTCAGAGTTAGTGTCAGACTCTTCACCAATCTCGACTATATTGACACCTTCAGCGGTGTTTCGTCCCAGTTCTTTGGAAGCATTGTCGAATTAAATGAATCCGTCAGCCGTCTTCTTGGTCACCAGCATCAAACTATGATACTTAGTTCTTTTAGCACTGTCACAACCTTCAGTCGATTTAGCCGTCTCAGTTGCTAGGGAGAAGTTCTTAGTAAATCCTACCATGCTGATAGGAGACCTTTCAATGGCTTCGACCATCTGAACTTCAGGTTCTGTGTAGTTGGCTTTCACACTTTGCAATGGGTCGGAATCAATTTTCATTTGAGTCTTTCCCTTGTCTCCAAACTTTAGCCTTCCTTCTTGGATGACGTTCTGCACCAATTCCCTGAAAAGAAAACATTGAGAAGTCTTATGACCCAAGAAATTATAGTACTTACAAAAACCTCTTTTCTTTCTTTGTTCTAAAGGGGGTACTTTAGCACCAGCAGGTACTATTATTTGTCCATCCCTAACTAATAAGTCAAAGATTTTGTCACACTTAGTGACGTCGAAAGTATATGATCTTTTAGGAAACTTATCATTAGACTCAATGGTATTTTTTCCATTGGAAGGAGCTAAAAATTTACACGCGTAAGGTGGACCTTGTTTTAATTTAGCAAGGTCTGCCTCGTTTTCATCAAAATACAGTGTTTCATCACACATATTTTCGACATCTTCATTACATTCGACAAAGGCCACTTTCTTACTCTTGCTGAATTTAACTTTTTCTTCCTTCAACCTTTCTAAGCGTCGAACTCGGTCAGCTAGCTGCGCCATATCCCTCAAATATTGGGTGTCCAACTTTTTCCTAATAGATTAATCTAGACTCCTTGCAGCCATTTCGACCAGCTCATGCTCTGGTACTTGCGTGAAGCATCTGGCTTTAAGAAGTCGAAACCTATTTAGGTAGTCATCAATTGGCTCAGTACTCTTATTTTTAATACTAGCCAGTTCTTTCAAACTAATCTTGGTTTGTCCCATATAGAACTGTTCATGAAATAACTATTCTAACTGAGCCCAGTTATACACTGAGTTAGGAGGTAACGTAGTAAACCAACTAAAGGCGTTCTTCGTAAGAGAACTTGGGAAATACTTGATCCTAAGACTCTCATCTCCAGTTATCTCTCCGGCCTCGATCATGTATCTAGCCACGTCTTCAACAGTCGACTCCGTCGTATCTCCTGCAAACATACTAAACTTTGGGACTTTCGTCCTTGGAAGTAATTCAGCCTGCAAGATATAATCAACTATGGGCGAAGTATAATTTGGCCAGGTAAAGCCAAAGTTTGCACCATTTCTAGTCATTATCCTTTCGACCATTGCTGCAAGGTTATTCTCCTCTGCTACGTCATGGCGTCGAACTTGCCTAAGTACTTGGTCAGCATCTTGGTGCCTGTTCACCATGACTACCCGTGGTTCTTCCTCCATATGGGCTAGTACTTGATTCCTTGGTGGTTCGACTCTAAAAGGTTCGCCTATTTCATGTTCCTCCATATGCACCCCATGAACGTTTTGGTGCTGATAGCGTGGAACGTTCTCGACCACTGCTGTTCTTTGTTCAAACGCTGGTACTCCCATGAAATCAGCCATACGGGCTAGTTGTGTTACCACCTGCTGGTTGGTTTCAGTAGTATTTTGGATTAGAGGTTGAAAGATTTCTCCCATCGTCTGAGATAAAGTATGTATCATTTGCATGTTACTTTCATCCATTTGTCATTTCAAACAGTTTATGGAGGTAGTAGTAAGAATCGGTGCTTGTCCAGAGTATCCAACGCCTATCCTCTAGTTATTTCGACCACCTAACACATCTCCTTACACTGGCGAAGACATCACATTTTCTAAAAATATGGATGGGGCAGTCTGTACATTTTGCATTAGTGACGTAGGCATACCATATGGTTGGTTCCTAAGTAACTGTTGGGAAAAACCTGGAGGAGGAATTGGCCTAAACATCGAACTTCCCAGAGGTGTTGGGGAATTAGGACTTTGTGGTCCTATATATTCCAACACAGGTTGAGTGTACGTTCGCACACATGTTGATCCTGGACTAGGCTGCGTTGTCTCAGACACCCCAATTGGTGATGGCGTTTATCCCCCTGTCGAAAAGACTGGGTGTGGAGTATTTTGAGACCCCATGATTGACTGACTGTTTGAAATACTCCCTTGAGGATCAACTTATTGATTGGCACTTGTTGCCATTCTCTTAGTGTATCTTCGTTTTGGTACTTCTCCTTGTTTGGTGACTACCTTTCTACTCCTTAATAACATACAACGGAGAAATCCTATACGATTAATGTAAATTTTAAAAATGCTTAGCACTGGGTCCCACCAGGTGTGCCAATTTGTTTACTGTGATTTTTGGTAAATAACCGCTGGTGTATCAATTTGGGATGAAATTGACTAACTTGCAGGATCGACCATACTAAATCCTAGAACATGTGCTAAGTATGTAAAAAAACAAATCCTAGACTGAACTCCACGTTCGACCGCGAAATCTTTTGGAAAGTAAGCGGGCTTAAAGATGAAAGGAAATAAGTAATGAAAACTGGTAATGCATCGAAGATAAAGGCACGAATGGAAAAGGAAATAATGTAAAGGCTTTGAAAGATAACACTAAAAGTAACAACTTTAAATTAACAACTGCAATATAAAGGCGAAAATAAAGACTTTTGAAAGGTAGGTTGAACTCTACGTTCGACGTGATTAAATGACTTTTGAAAGTAAAGACACAAGGAAATAAATTGCTTGGAAAATAACTCTAATCAGAACTCCACGTTCGACTAGAGGGTCTTTGCAAAGTAAATGGGCAGAAAAATGTAAAGGGCAGTTTTGAACATAAAAATTGAAAGTTAAGAATGGCAAGTGAATTGTAAAAACAAGTTGCATTGATAAGGAAAGGTTTGGTGTTGTATCACGTACATTCTCGTTAACTTATTTCTCTACACGCGGGTACTTGGAGTTGTATGAACTAGTACAATAATGAACGAACGCCCTTATTACATAAATTTTACACCTATTTATAGTGTTATACAATAACTGCTCTATGGCGGTTAAGACTTCCTAGAATATTCTTTTAGCGCTTCTTCGTTCTTCTAACCACTCACACGTTCTTTCCACTTGATTTGAATTTTGAATATTTGGCGCTTCCCTCCAATTTTGCGAAACCGTCTCTTCGCTCTCCTTAGCATGGTCTTCGTCGAGCATTTTCCAACACTTAGTGTCTTTTGGAAGTTGTTTATCTTCTTCGACTTGAAGTTGTTCCTGGTTGGGTCGAAATCCTCCAATTTACCAAGTATTAATATTTTTGACCCAGGATACCGCTGGTCTCGACTAGCGTCAAAAA
Organism: Lathyrus sativus; assembly: GCA_963859935.3. NCBI lineage: Eukaryota > Viridiplantae > Streptophyta > Magnoliopsida > Fabales > Fabaceae > Lathyrus > Lathyrus sativus. The sequence goes on along the minus strand of OZ012739.1, from coordinate 349,560,166 downwards.
TTAGAAGCCAACAGGGTGATAAGCAGAACTCAATTTCAAACTAGAACCCAAAGCTTCTTGCGATCTTTTCAAAAATCCAGAAGTAAACCTCGGGTCTCTGTCTGATATAGTGCTCGACGGAACCCCGTGCAACTTCACTATCACTCTGATATAAATTTTTGCTAACTTTGTCAAAGGAAAAATGATGTTAATCTGTATAAAATGTGCCGACTACGTCACTCTATCCATAATTACCCAAATGGCATCAACACCTCTCGCCATATTCGGCAATCCAATCACAAAATCCATTGCAATACTATCTCATTTCCACTCTGGTATTTCCATCGGTTGCATCAAACCGGAGGGTTTCTGATGCTCCACCTTCAACATTTGGTAAGTCAAACAAGCATACACAAACTGGGCTATGTCCTTCTTCATACTCGGCCACCAAAATAATTTTTTCAAGTCTGGATACATTTTTGTAGCTCCTGGATGAATACTCAAGCTACTCCTATGGCTCTCTTGCAAAATTTCCTTTTTCAAGTCAGGATTGTCCGACACACAAATGTTGTCTCTGAATTTCCACACACCATAATCATCTACTTTAAAGTCTTCTTCCTTATCCGTTCTGTAACACCCCATTTCTACCCAAGGCATATTTAAAATAAATTAAAATCAGAGCGCACGAAATTTGTACGCATGACGGTCGTCATGGACTCGTGACGGTCGTCACACAGACAAAAACCTGGGCGTCACATTTTTCAGCTAGCAGAAGCATGCATTTTACCATTTAATTTAACTAGGCAACATGCATTCAGTGATGATACATAGCACATACTCTTGGATGAACAACTAATAACAATTCACATAACATCTTAATTACATAGCAACATATTCATTTGCAGCGGAACATAATGCACTTTCAACATTTATGAAAATCAACGTGATACCAGAAATTACAACCAAAACTCCATTAAAATTCAGCAAGTACTTCAGCTTGCATATATTCATTAAAACAACTAGTTTTCCATCGAAATTCAGCACTACCGATTCTTCGGCTTAGTGCGTACAACCAGCATTCGGTGCATTAACAAAAAAACAACCAATTCAACTAAAATACTTAGTAAAATTCAGCAACAAGAAAACATCAAATAAACAACATAAACAATCGTTCATCCCCCCCAAGAGTGCTACGTATCAGAGCGACCAACGACACCTTGACGGGAACTACGCTCTATTCTTGACTACCTGCAAATTACCACTAGAGGAGGTAACATACAACAAAAAAGGGTGACATATCAATAATATAACATAAAGCATGATAGAAAACATGTCGGCACTCATCACAGCATTATAGGTTTCAAAATCATAAACATCATCGACAACAACTGCGAGTAATCCATATCTCACATAAACAACATTAACAGACAACTAGCGTAATTATGCGACTTTATGCGACTCAATAATGCATATGCATGTGGTACCATTTTGGGAGACAACTCTCCACAACTCGGGACAGGGCCAACACCCCGAACCCATCTAGGAGCCAACACTCCAAAACTCGGGACAAGGCCAACACCCGGAACCCATCTAGGAGCCAACACTCCAAATAACGCCAATACAGGCACAACCGTCACCAATCCAGGCTAAATGCTATGCCATGAAATGCATATATTATGGACTACAACACAACCATAGCAACCATATAACAAGGCATTATGCCTACAACCAGAATGTCCATAACAGAGCATCATAACATCATACCACTCATACAACTATCACTTTCTACTCGTTCACATATGGGAACAATAACAACATAATTTCAACATTTACGACTGTTCATGTAAAGGAACATTGCAACATCGTATCAACAAATAGGAACTCAAAGTGTTCATACAAAACGGCTATTCCTATACAGGTATAACATCAACATCAGTTCTACAATTAATCTTTAACATTTTATCGTAATAACAACATTACGGCATCTTCTCACATAATTAATTACAAATCAATCACAACTAGGTAACTGTCCTTTTTGGGCCAGTACCTGAAACTGGCGCCTTAGACCAACTCGACCATCTTGACGCCCATTAGGGAAAACCATTAGAGCGTTGTACGAATAACCGTATAGCATATTCGTTCTACGTATTTGCCCATAAGGAAAACCTTAGAGCATCGCACTAATAACCACATAACACATTCATTCCTACATAGAAATCTGGTAGCATTAGGGAACCCTTTTCCTTAACATCTATCGATTAACGAAAACTATACCTATGACTCGATCCCCACATGAATTCGATCATACTCCCAGTTATAGAATTGAACCCCACCCTTACCTTAGAATTGAGGCTAATTCCGCGCTTTCCGATTCCGCTTCTGCTCTACGGTGATTTTTCTGCAGAAATCTCCGGAATTCGCCGATGGATGATTCTTCTCTCAATGCGTAACTTCTCTTTTCCGTCTTTCCTTTCCCAAAAAAATGATGTAATTGAGGGTAAAAGAGTCTACGGGAATATATTTTTGCTACAAAATCTCATTCCACCAGAACACGTTCAAATTCTGCATAACTGCAGTTTTTGCTCGTGTGACGGTCGTCATAGCATAAAAATTAAATTTTTCTCAATTTATTTCTAGATAGAACATCTCTTTAGCTTCCCAACTCTTCGAACGGGGGTCAAATCCGACTTACGGATCAAGAGATATCATTTTTTGAAGTTTCCTAAAACTGCTATGGAATTTTACACTTTTTCCCTACAATTCGACCGATTCAATTTCCTTCCTTCGATTCAAACACATACTCAACTACGACTACGATGCAACGAGACATAGCAAAGTCACAATTGAATTTAATCGAAGTAAAAGGAGTGTTACAACTCTCCCCCACTTAAAAGAATTTCGTCCTCGAAATTACCTCGATTCAACCAACTCCGGATACGACTCTCGCATCCCAATCTTCCAAATTACCTCTACCAAAGAATCCTTTTACTTTCGAAGTTACTTCTCGTCCATCAACTTGAACTAGCAATGCCTCAACAATCAAATCATCCTTCACTTATACACTATCTATCTGAATCAGTGTACTTCCTCAGCTTGGACACATGAACACATCATGCAATTCCCACAAGCGACAGCGGTAAAACAACCTAGCATGCTACTTTCTCCATGCTTCCGTTGTGCCACTCTGATACAGATAAACAAAACATAGTGGTATTTCCGAGACCTCATGCTCGACCAACACCAGTTACTATCGTAACTCTCAAAACACATCTTATCTTGGATCCTTTTAATCTTTTCAATCGTCTCTTACACAATCTCATGTCCGAGCACAGCACTCTCGCCGGACATACATCAACATAACTCAACAAATCCTCTACATACTGAATAGTTCTCTCTGTCTGCCCATCCGTCCACGGATGCTAGAAAGAATCCAACTTCGACATGACACTCAAACGTCTGCAAAACTCTCCTAAAATCTCAATGAAGAACTCAGGTTCCCATCTGACACAAAATTCGACAGCACCTCATACAACTTCACAACTTCATCGATACACATCTCAGCTAGCTTCAGCATAGACTGGTTCTCCCTCATTGGTAGGAAATGGGTTAATCTTGTCAATTCATTCATAACCAACCGAATCGAATCATATTCCTTCAAATTCTTTGGAAAACCCGTCACAAAATCCATGGAAACACTATCCAATATCCATTCTAGAGTTTCTCACGGTTGCATCAACCCAACAGGTTTCTGATGCTCAACTTTCTACTTCTGACAAGTCAAACATGCATACACAAATCGTGTTACATCACGCTTCATACCAGGCCACCAAAACAGATTCTTCAAATCACTATACATATTCGTCGCTCCCGGATGAATACTCAACTTACTCTTGTGACTCTCTATCTATGGCCACCAAAACAATTTCCTTAAATTCGGTCGCATCCTCATGGCACTTGGATGGATACTCCATATATCTCAAGGCACTTCTTCAAGAGTATTCTTACTCCACTCAACAACATTTTTCTGCCCAGGACACTTCGCTAGGCGAATCTCTCGGCGAACATGACAGTCCGGATTTCTATTTTCGACCGTTAAACGACTTCCGTATGTCCGATTTTGATTCCGTAAAAAGCTGTGATCTTAGAATTCGACGTACAACAACAATTTCACACTTAGGAAACCATTCGGCACAGTTTCAACTTGAAATATTTTAAACCTTAAGTACACCAATATTGCTTTCCATGCCCAACCTCTTCTCACAATCACCAGAAATCATTGTCCACCCTCTATTCGACTTCATAATCTGCTGCCTTAGAATACACCCCAGACACAAGTCTCAAAACCACTCAATCAAATTAATTTATCGACCATCCAAACAGACATACAATGTGGAGTTCTCAATATCGGACTAGTTTCCGTAACTAAGTCGACCACAAACTCCATCACGACATATCGCGATACCACTTCCACAAATCCGAAAATCAACTCTTCGACTTTGATTCATCAACTTCAACCAATCTACCAACTCAAACCAGATTTTCTGACCTTCTCGAATCTCCTCAAGAATACTACTAGTAAGTTCTAACACACACGACTTAACTCCATAACAAGTCTCTTCCCAGACCAAACTTGTATCGCCAAACTGCTCAATCGGTTCTAACTCTTTTCACCATCATCATCGTTACCGGTAAGGTTTTCAAATCAAAGCATCAGCTACCACGTTATATACCGAAAACACACAGTATGATAACACATCAACCGCACCCGTTCACGACGGTAAAATTGCCAAAATGACATGTTTCGAATATTCTGCTATAATTGGCTCATTCACTGACTCCAAAACCATTTTTCCTAGAAAGATCATCTTGTTAGCTTCCCGTCACTTTGAACGGGAGTCAAAACCGACATACGGTTCAAGAGTTATGAATTTTTGAAGTTTTCCGAAAAACCAGAATTTTGCCCAAAATCTACTGCGGGAATTCTGCATTTTTGCCCGAAAATTCGACTGATTCAATTTATTTCTTCGAAACAAACACATACTCATACTCCCCTAACATATGGCATTGAATTAGAACCATCAAACGCAATTTCTACGACGTCCGATTTCAATCCGAATCTTAGATCCTCAAATCTCCAAAATGCCAAAACTTGCCAAATCAACCACATTTTATAAAACAAGCATACTCAATCATGGCTTAACATTACCCGACACAACTATGCAATCTACTCCAACTTTCGTCTGTAAAACATCGCTTCCTCACAAAATCTCAGATTAAGCAATTTCAGCCTCCAACTCCGGCACAACTACAACAATGACCAACTCTTGAACACTGGTCAGATAATTCTTCTTACGTACTTCAAGTTGCCTTAAAGCATAACTAACTCGCTGAAGTTACTTTTAAAATATCTTCAAATCATATCAACAAAGCATCTCCAAACACCACCACTAGTCTCGTCGGGTTTGGCAATAATCAACACACGAGTCGTCGACAACTCTCTCAAAAATTCCAATCAAAATGCACATCTCTGCACCTTCTTACATCGACCGACTCATCAAAACAATTCTTGAGCACTTAGCTCCACTCCAAACAATTCACTGCTCACGCCATCCAAGCTTGCAAGACACGTCTATCCCATCCAACACAACCCCGTCTACTATTAACAAGAGATTAAGGGTGATCAGTTCCTCAATTTGTCAATAGGCAGCCGAAAATCATAATGGGGTACAAACCATCTTTGCCAAACTATGAGAGCATTCAACCACACACTGAGCCTTCACTCTGCACTTGCAGCATTCCGGAGAAACACATGCTTCTCCCCTACTTGAATCCTTCCCACTTCTGCAGACAAAGGCTAGACGACAAACATGTACCGGCAGTGTTTTCACACACATGCCGCATACAAGGGATTAAACAACAACATTAGACAACTTGGCCGGACGGACCGACCTGCTCTGACACCACTAATGTAACACCCCATTTCTACCCAAGGCATATTTAAAATAAATCAAAATCAGAGTGCACGAAATTTGTACGCATGACGGTCGTCATGGACTCGTGACGGTCGTCACACAGACAAAAACCTGGGCGTCACATTTTTCAGCTAGCAGAAGCATGCATTTTACCATTTAATTTAACTAGGCAACATGCATTCAGTGATGATACATAGCACATACTCTTGGATGAACAACTAATAACAATTCACATAACATCTTAATTACATAGCAACATATTCATTTGCAGCGGAACATAATGCACTTTCAACATTTATGAAAATCAACGTGATACCAGAAATTACAACCAAAACTCCATTAAAATTCAGCAAGTACTTTATCTTGCATATATTCATTAAAACAACTAGTTTTCCATCGAAATTCAGCACTACCGATTCTTCGGCTTAGTGCGTACAACCAGCATTCGGTGCATTAACAAAAAAACAACCAATTCAACTAAAATACTTAGTAAAATTCAGCAACAAGAAAACATCAAATAAACAACATAAACAATCGTTCATCCCCCCCAAGAGTGCTACGTATCAGAGCGACCAACGACACCTTGACGGGAACTACGCTCTATTCTTGACTACCTGCAAATTACCACCAGAGGAGGTAACATACAATGGAAAAGGGTGAGATATCAATAATATAACATAAAGCATGATAGAAAACATGCCGGAACTCATCACAGCATTATAGGTTTCGAAATCATAAACATCATCGACAACAACTGCGAGTAATCCATATCTCACATAAACAACATTAACATACAACTAGCGTAATTATGCGACTTTATGCGACTCAACAATGCGACTCAACTGTGCATATGCATGTGGTACCATTTTGGGAGACAACTCTCCACAACTCGGGACAGGGCCAACACCCCGAACCCATCTAGGAGCCAACACTCCAAATAACGCCAATACAGGCACAACCGTCGCCAATCCAGGCCAAATGTTATGCCATGAAATGCATCTATTATGGACTACAACACAACCATAGCAACCATATAACAAGGCATTATGCCTACAACCAGAATGTCCATAACAGAGCATCATAACATCATACCACTCATACAACTATCACTTTCTACTCGTTCACATATGGGAACAATAACAACATAATTTCAACATTTACGACTGTTCATGTAAAGGAACATTGCAACATCGTATCAACAAATAGGAACTCAAAGTGTTCATACAAAACGGCTATTCCTATACAGGTATAACATCAACATCAGTTCTACAATTAATCTTTAACATTTTATCGTAATAACAACATTACGGCATCTTCTCACATAATTAATTACAAATCAATCACAACCAGGTAACTGTCCTTTTTGGACCAGTACCTGAAACTGGCGCCTTAGACCAACTCGGCCATCTTGACGCCCATTAGGGAAAACCATTAGAGCGTTGTACGAATAACCGTATAGCATATTCGTTCTACGTATTTGCCCATAAGGAAAACCTTAGAGCATCGCACTAATAACCACATAACACATTCATTCCTACATAGAAATCTGGTACCATTAGGGAACCCTTTTCCTTAACATCTATCGATTAACGAAAACTATACCTCTGACTCGATCCCCACATGAATTCGATCATACTCTCAGTTATAGAATTGAACCCCACCCTTACCTTAGAATTGAGGCCAATTCCGCGCTTTCCGATTCCACTTCTGCTCTACGGTGATTTTTCTGCAGAAATCTCCGGAATTCGCCGATGGATGATTCTTCGCTCTCCACTTCTCTCAATGCGTAACTTCTCTTTTCCGTCTTTACTTTCCCAAAAAAATGATGTAATTGAGGGTAAAAGAGTCTACGGGAATATATTTTTGCTACAAAATCTCATTCCACCAGAACACGTTCAAATTCTGCATAACTGCAGTTTTTGCTCGTGTGACGGTCGTCACACCCTGTGACGGTCGTCACACCCTGTGACGGTCGTCACACCCTGTGACGGTCGTCATAGCAGCAAAATTAAATTTTTCTCAATTTTTTTCTAGATAGAACATCTCTTTAGCTTCTCAACGCTTCGAACGGGGGTCAAATCCGACTTACGGATCAAGAGATATCAGTTTTCGAAGTTTCCTAAAACTGCTACAGAATTTTACACTTTTTCCCTACAATTCGACCGATTCAATTTCCTTCCTTCGATCCAAACACATACTCAACTACGAATACGATGTAACGAGACATAGCAAAGTCACAATTGAATTTAATCGAAGTAAAACGAGCGTTACACGTTCCGCCTACGGTCATCAAGTCCACCAATTTCAAATCCAGTTTCTAACCTTCTCTTATTTCACGAAGGAACTCATTATTCACTTTCAGCATCCCCAACATTACACTTTCAAAAGTTAACTCACAAACCATGCTCAAGTCTCTAAACTGCTCAACCAAATCCAATTCCTTAACCATCAACATCGACATATGTATCGTCTTTCGACTCAAAGCATCTGCCACAACGTTAGCTTTACCGGGATGGTAACTCAAACTAAAGTCATAGTCCTTCAGAAATTCCAGCAATCTTCGCTGCCTCATATTCAATTCCTTTTGGTCGAATAGATATTTCAAACTTTTATGGTCACTGAACACCTCAAATCTAGACCCGTACAAATAACGTCTCCAACCCTTCAATGTGAAAACCACTGCAGCCAACTCAAGATCATGAGTAGGATAGTTCCTCTCATGAATCCTCAATTGTCGTGAAGCATAAGCCACAACCTTTCCATCTTGCATCAAAACACCGCATAATCCCATTTTAGACGCATCGCAATACACCACAAAAGGATCATTTGTATTTGGTAAGGTTAACATTGGTGCGGTAGTCAACCTTTTCTTCAGCTCTTGGGAACTTTCCTCACACAAAATATCCCATACAAATGCCTGGCCCTTTCTAGTCAATTGGGTCAACGGAAGATCCAAATTAGAAAACCCTTTGATGAACTTACGGTAATAACCTGCCAAGCCTAAAAAGCTTCTAATCTCCGTCACTGACTTCGGAGCCTCCCACTGAAGCACATCACTCACTTTCGATGGATCCACTGTTATGCCTCCTCCGGAAATGACATGTCCAAGAAAACTTACTTCACCCAACCAAAACTCACACTTCGAAAGTTTTGCAAACAGTTTATTATCCTTTAACACTTGCAACATAATCCTCAAATGCCCTATATGATAAAACCTACCACAAACTGGTCCAAGTAAGCATGGAAGATACGATTCATGTACTCCATGAACACACCCGGCGCGTTAGACACCCCAAACGGCATCACTGCATACTCATAATGCCCATACCGAGTTCTAAAAGTTGTCTTCTGGATATCATCTTCTTTCACCCGGATCTGATGATAGCCTAACCTCAAATCAATTTTACTGAACACATGAGTTCCTGCGAGCTGATCCATCAGGTCATCAATTCTTGGAAGCGGATACTTATTCTTGATGGTCACTTTGTTCAACTGGCGATAATCAATGCACAAGCGCATACTACCAACCTTCTTCTTTACTAGCAACACTGGTGCTCGCCATGGCGACACACTAGGCCTAATAAACTTTTTATCCAACAATTCTCCCAACTGAGATTTCAATTACGCCAATTCCGACGCTGACATCCTGTATGGTTCCATAGATATAGGTCTGGTACCAGGGACAAGATCGATCGTAAACTCTACTTCCCTCTCTAGAGGTAGCTCTGCAACATCCTTTGGGAACACTTCAGGAAATTCTCTCACAATAGGTAATTCTTCAATTGACGACTTATCTTCCACAGATAATGAAGTGAATACTGCAAATACTTTAGCTTCATCCTCCAACAAACTTCTCAACTCCTTGGTAGATACAAGACTAGCCATTTCCTCTTCTTCAGGATTCAGGAATAACAACCTCTTCCTATAATAATCAATATAAACATAGTTGTTCTCTAGCCAATTCATCCCCAAAATAACGTCCAGCTCCCTGAGCGGAAAACAAATCAGGTCCACTCCAAAATCTTTACCAAAGATCGACACCGGACAATTCAAACACACTAAAGATGTAGTGATTGACCCAATAGATGAAGTATCAATCACCATCCCTCTAGTCAAAGTAGACGGCACAAGCCCCAGTCTCTTCACACAATCCACAAAAATAAATGAGTGGGTTGCACCCGTATCAATAATAGCAATCAAAGGAGTGTCATGAATGTAGCACGTACCTCTGACCAAACGATCCTCACTGGTGGACTGAGCTCCCACCAATGCAAACACTTTCCCACCTGTATGAGACTTCTCCGATTTCTGATAGTGGGTACTGATATGACCCTGCTCACCACAGTTGTAACAGGTTTGTGTGTTGTTTCTACAGTCTGCAACCACATGACCTGGCTTTCCACACTTAAAACACTTCTTCACCTCATTTTGACATTCATTCGCATGGTGACCTGTGCCACCACATCTGAAACACTTGAGAGGATTGGAAGGATTTCCTCCCCATCTTGGTTTCTTCCCAGCAACATCTTTCTGCTTTCCTTTATCAGCCGGAGCACGGTATGGTGTATTCTCATACTTCCGCTTGCCTTTCCTGTCACTCAGATTCTTATAATGAGCGATTCTAGCTTGGTTGTCTTCATCATAAATCCTACACCTGTTCACCAACTTAGGAAAGTGTGTGATCTTTTGATAGCCGATACCCAACTTGATCTCAAGACGCAACACATTCTCAATCTTGATACACTTCGAACTTATAGTTGCATCAGTATTGTAATAAGGACAATACGTTACCAGTTCTTCGAACTTAACCGCATACTCAGCCACGGTCATGTTTCCTTGCTTCAACTCAATGAATTCAATCTCTTTCTTTCCGCGAATGTCTTCCGGAAAGTACCATTCTAGAAACTCTGCTCTGAACACTGTCCAACCAATGGGATTCTCACCAGCTTCTAATCTTTGACGGGTGTTGTCCCACCAGTCTTCAGCTTCCCCTTCCAGCATATGGGTACCAAACTGTATCTTCTGATCCTCTGAGAAACCCATGACTCTGAAGATCTTCTCAATATCCTTCATCCATTTCTATGCCATATCTGGATCATGTCCTCCTTCGAACTTAGGTGGCTTGTTACTCTGGAACTTCCCCAAATCACAGAACCCTTCGTCTCCTGCATTCCGATTGATGTTCTGACAAATGTTCTCCACTGCCTGTGCAACAGCTCGTAACACAGCAGCCACCGCATCATCATCTCTATGAGCCATACTACTCAACATCCACAAAAACACAGGTTAGAAAAACACATGACTATAAATGTTCTACAGTCAGACTCTACTACAACACTGGCCGGATGGACCGACCTGCTTTGATACCAATTGTAACACCCCACTTTACCCTGTACGCGTAATTATAAGACATATACGGAAATAATTAATAAACATACATCAGAGTTCTCAAATCAGTGGGATATCACACTAAGTCTCTTCTTTTATTCAAGTAAATCAAAGCTATCGGCTTCCAATTAAATAGTGGAATAAAATATCAATTCTCCTCAATAAGAGGTCCTACATCATTGGTCCAACAAATAAGATACGTAACAATAAATGAATAAAATAGTCAATTAACAAAGAAATCTTGTCATCCCATGTTACATATCAGAGCGACTCCTAAGACTCGATCAAATAGCAACACACTCTGAGTACTACTCAGGTACCTGGTCATCTGTACTCCCAAGAGAGCACAGACACAACAACAGAAAAGGGGTGAGAACTACATTCAACAAATAAACGGTGAAATACACATGCTAAGGAGTAGTTACACACCACACATATAATCATACACATCAATGCACATACATGTGTCACGTCAATTACTCAGCATTCATAGCCCATATTCAATTACAATAATGCAATGTGACTCACTGACTCGACACAATGCATGTGGTACCAACAGCAAGCACAGTAACAACAAGCACATACAAAAATCCCTAAGAGAGGAAGGACCTGTCACTACCCTCTCATGTTAAATCACCCATTATTAAAATCTATTCTCCCCCTTACCTTGGATTTGAGCTTTTCTTTTACAACAATGGAGAAATCTTGGTTCTTCTGCCCTAACTCTCCTTGTTTTGTCTTTTTCCTCTTTTTCACGTTAACTGAATAATTCCCACTAACTCACTCTTAACCCCTTAATTGGATTTTAATTCAGTTAATTTAATTATTACTAATAGTCACACTAATAATAATAATAATAATAATAATAATAACAATAATAATAATAATAATAATAATAATAATAATATTATTATTACTACTAATTGAAATAGAAATACTAACAATTATAATCCTTAATCTTTATCACTAAATTACCCCCTTAATTACGGACGTCACACCAATACACATTACAAAAATACAAAAACGACTAAATAGTTTAAATGGGTGTTACAATATTCATGTAAGACAAAATAGATCTTGGTGAACATACAAATTTACTCCTTTCTTAAATAAAATTCCTCACATAAACTCCAAAACCTTTTTAGGTTATTTTCTTTGATAAATAGGCTTTAAATTTTTTTTACTGAGTGTGTGGTTTATCCATGTTATTTTACGAAAACACTTTGTGTTCTAACAAAACATTGATCACTCTGAAACGATAAGGCAAGCTTTGATACTTCCTTTCTTTCACACTCGAAAGCTTCAAAACCCTTTTGAATACACTACTCATATAAGCACTTGCTTGAACCTTGTTAGAGATAAGGCTTGAGATATCTTTAATTTGGATGTCATCATCAGAGAATATCATTTAGATCATCAAACCCTAGTTCACCAACTTGATTCAGGGGAAGAGTTTGAACAAATTTTGTTGTGCATCTTTGATTTCTTGATATAGTTGTGGTTCTTTCTTGGTTTTATACTTTTTTGTCAAGTTTTCATCAATGCATCTCCATGAGTTATCATCAAGAATATATTGTCTTGAGTTGGCATCATCAAAACCAAACAATGATAGACATGACTATATTTGTCTTTGATCACTTCTTGATTGTACCTACAAGCACATAGTTCCACAAATCTCACAAACTAAACAAGAGATTTTACATCGGGCTAAGCTCAAGAATCAAACATAGATTTTGACAGACAATCTCACATACCAAACAACATCTTTTACTAGTTTAGCCCACAGACTAAATAACAACTTCTCACAAGTAATATTATAGAAGAGAATAAGTTCTCTTCACTACTATGGAAAACACATAATGACGGTTGTGAAACATATATAATAATGGTTTCACGCCCGTTGTTAGGTAGTGTATGATTGTATTTATGTTGGTTTCAACAACAAGCAAGTGACTGTGGTTATAAGTTAGGTAGCGTGCTACTTATAACAATGGTTATGTCAAACAAACATTGTGAAATTATTTATAGGTCATGGGTTTTAATCCAATCAACGCGATTCTTGAGTTTCAACATTTCACCACGGTTATATGTTTCAACCGTGATGATATGTGTAAGAGTTTATTATAAAATATGGGATTTCTTGTTTTCCCTGCCCCTTATTAACCATATACAACCATTCAAATAGATTTTTTAGATAATAATTAGAAAAATTAAATTATTCTTGTAAAACAACTTAAATGGTCCAATGTTTATCGAATTGCACACATCTTGTAATTCATGATTTCCTTATTATCCTATATAATTTAATTCAATCCCAAATTCTTGAAATTAATGATAATGAATGAATATCTTATAAGTCTTTCACACAAAATTTGATTTCCTTTTTTTTTCTAGTTTATGCAAACATCAAATTTTGTGTGAAAAACTCGGACTGGAACCAATTTATCATCATTTTTTTTGAAGAATTTGTGGCATTGAATCAAATTCTATAGGCTAAAGAGGAAATCATGAATTACAAGATGTATTCAATTTAATAAACATTGAATCATCTAAGTTATTTTACAAGAATAATTTATTTTTTTCTAATTATTATCTAAAAAATATATTTGAATGAATGAAAGTTCAATGAGGGGTTAGTGAAACAAGCAATCACATATGGTATAATAAACTCACTAATAACATTTATCAACAAAAACATCAATTAATTAAAATATATTAGGAGAGCTTGATAACTAACCGTTCTTGGAAGCTATGAAAAGGATAAAGTAGAAAGGAGAGTAGAAAACATGTGTTCACTATAAGAATATTATATGAAAGACTCATATAATATTTCCACAGCAAACACAAGTTCACTCTTAGATCCATGTTCATACAAAATTTGCATCAATGATAAGTAAAGAACCATAACCACTTGCTAGCTACAACGTCAACAACATGCAACCACATTTATCAACAACATGCATACATTTAATTGGAATTTTTTTTAATGGATAATAACATGAAAAAACAACAAGTTAACATAAACCAACATTATATTGTAACCCGGTCCAATAAAAGATTAACATAAACTAGCATGTTAACATAACAATACATTGTATTCCAATAAAAATCTATCAACCTACAAAAAAGTTTAAAACGACAACATGTGATCAAAAAAGTTTACCTAGAAGTAAATTATAATCCAATAAAAATTAAATTAACATGTGAAACATAACAAGGTCTTCAATTTTCATGCTTAGTTGAATATGTGTAGTTCTCAAGGTCTTCATTCTCAAAGTCTTCATATGATTCAGAATCAGTTGCATCCAGATTCATTAGGTCTTTCACAATAGTCTCTACCTTCTTTATCTTTTCACGATTAAGATTCTTGAAAAGAATATTCTTATAGCTTGTTCCACTAGATGGTTCAACAACATTAATGTGATCCTAACAGATTCAACTTCCTTGGTTTTGTTCAACCATGACTCCACCATTTCAATAACCTCCTTTGAAGCCTCAATCTCGTGGACAATTTTTCTCTCACTATTCATGTTGAGAGAAGGATCTAAAATCTGAACAAGAAGAGAAGGCATATTTAAAAATAACATACGACAACAAAAAAACTCATAAACTCTCGAACAAGAAGAATATCATGTGAAACATAACACCAACATAGAGGAAAATAAGAGAATAAGGAAGAAGAAGAAGAAGAATACCTTTATGTATGAAGAACAAGATTAAAGCTATTTTGTTGAATAGGAAAGCTAATGATGAAGAAGAAGAGAGAAAATGTATGCTAGGATTTTGCTATGAGAGATACAACGATACTGCCAAGAAGCGAGAGTTAATTCACTTATATATGGGTAAAGAAATTTACTACGGTCGTATTCAAAAACTGTGGTAAAATGTAATTCCTTTCACAACGGCTGACATTAACAATCGTGCTGATAGGTATTCTAATTTTATTTTATTACATATATATATATATATATATATATATATATATATATATATATATATATATATATATATATATATATATATATATATATATATATATATATATATATATATATATATATATATATATATATATATATATATATATATATATATATATATTTATTACATATATATATATATATATTTATTACATATATATATATA
The DNA here is from genome assembly GCA_963859935.3 of Lathyrus sativus. Taxonomy (NCBI): domain Eukaryota; kingdom Viridiplantae; phylum Streptophyta; class Magnoliopsida; order Fabales; family Fabaceae; genus Lathyrus; species Lathyrus sativus. The sequence continues at coordinate 349,544,681 of OZ012739.1, read as the reverse complement.
TATATATATATTTATTACACACATATATATATATATATATATATATATATATATATATATATATATATATATATATATATATATATATATTATTACATATATATATATATATATATATATATATATATATATATATATATATATATATATATATATATATATATATATATATTTATTACATATATATATATATATATATATATATATATATATATATATATATATATATATATATATATATATATATATATATATATATATATATAGAGAGAGAGAGAGAGAGAGAGAGAGAGAGAGAGAGAGAGAGAGAGAGAGAGAGAGAGAGAGAGAGAGAGAGAGAGAGAGAGAGAGAGAGAGAGAGAGAGAGAGAGAGAACACTCATTGTAATGAAAAAGTAGAAAATTATTGGAACTGCGATTTGAATCCAATCACTTTATGAATATATAGTCACGGTTAATTAGTTTGACTGTAATGCAATTTTTTTTTGTAAATATAAAAAAGAAACATAACGCATCCGAAAATGAGGTACTACCACGGTTAACTGTCAGGCCGTTATAATATAGGGTTACCAAATGTATATTTTATAGTAGTGCTTGAGTAAATTACAAGAATAACCCAGTACATGCAAACAAAATCTTGCTTGATATTTTTCTGACTCAAAGCATTAAGAAAATTTAGTTAAAAAGAAAGAAATGAGAAAGAAGAGAGTTGAAAGTGAGAAAGTATTTAGAAGTATGTTTTCTGGTGTATTTTAAAAGTGAGGAGAGTCCCTCTATCTATAGGATAAAAATTTGGCTAAAAGAAAATGGGTTAACTGCTTATGAACTTCAAAATACGACAATCCTAACTCCCAAAAAGGAAAACCTACACGCTTCCTAGAGAACCAAGAACATCCTTGATGAATTCTACAAGCACCTAGATGGCTCCTCTATATGATTTAAGGTGTTTTAACAAATTTAGGGAGGTCTGAACACTTTTATGTGAGTGTGTGCATTGTCTTAGTAGTTTAAGATTTACTCTAACTTCTTTACAATACTTTGATCACATAGACACAGACTAGGCAGACTTCCACACTTCCTCTTTTTCATAATCTTTGAAGCTTTAAAATTTCTTACTTGATTCGTCTATAATTCAACATTTCATATGTGGCTTGACTTATTCATACAAATGAGGCTAGACAAGGCTTCAGGATACACACCATCATCAGAAATTTCCTAATTAGAGATCATTAACCATTCCACCAAATATGTTATCCTTAGGAAATGATTTTGACATATTAATATCATAAATGAAACATTTTAATCATCTTGATATAATGGCTTGGCCACCACTTTAAATGAGGACTTAACATCGTAATGTTATCATCATAAAAATAATTTTGGATATTTAACTATTGCATATATTATATCTGCAAGCTGACATAATATAACTAGAGTCTTATTTGTGAATAACTAATCTAATAGAATAACATTAATGGTCTGATACCAATTGGTTGACATTAGTAATCATTAACTTACTATCTAGCTTAGGAGCTCAGATACTTCGATGAACCTCAGAAATCTATTAGATGGATATGACCGCTTTTGTCACGAGTTTTTGAGTGGACTACTTGTCTCATCTAGAACAATTTAAATTTGAAATATATTATGAAGAAAAATGTTGAAAAAACTGCGGACATGTATAAACAAAAAAAAAGTGTGGTTTGTGGGTGTAACACCGCCTAATTTTTTCTGTATCAACACAAAAATGGCAACTAAATTCAAGAATGCTCAATAAACCCAAGACAAAACATATACAGCAGGGTCATCAAAGTGGAAACATTATGCGATTGAGACAACTTATTAACGCATGGCACTTGGAAAGTGACCAAAATCTTTTTCTCACATAGTGTATGTTACCAAAATATCCTCCAACTCATGTATCACATCACTAGGATTTTTGTTAATCACATGGTTGAAAATAAGGCTTAAATCACTGTCAAGGTCATTTGGTCATTAATTTGAAAAACATATCTTGTTAGTAAAATGGACCAAAAATAGCTAGCCATTAGCTAGTGAGATTAAGATTAGAAAAGAGCTACCAAAAGACTTTTGATTTGGTTGGTTGAAAAAGAGGGACAAATAGATGAAGAGATAAGGAGATTGAATTAACTGGCGTGGCAATGATATCAACTTTTATTTATGTGTGTTTGTCCTATAAAAATAATATATAATTAGTAGTATATATATATATATATATATATATATATATATATATATATATATATATATATATATATATATATATATATATATATATATATATATATATATATATATATATATATATATATATATATATATATATATATATATATATATATATATATATATATATATATATATATATATGTGTGTGTGTGTGTCAACCACATGTCAATTGGAGATTTTAATAAATCTCCATTTTGCTCAAAATTTTCCTTATATTGTTTAGATTTTTTAATACATAATGATGTTTATGGACATCGCTTTTTGACAATCAGCCTATACCAATCACTCTACCTTTTGGATGAAGCTTAAGTGTTTGTTATTTTAATTATTCCAAATAAAAATGATAATTTAAGGTGTGTTTGTTTTGAGAGAAATTAAAAAGAGAGAATTTATGAAGAGAGAATAATGAAAGAGATTATACGCTTTCGCTTATTATATTGTCTCGTAATCTTTGATTCTCGATTGTTTAGAAGAGAGGAAAAAATAGTCACTATCACTATTGAGTTAGAGTTATTTCATAACCTGCAACCATTTCTATTTCGAAAAGTTTATAATCAACTGTCTCATTGAATTATTTAGCATTTTTCATGCAATACTCTCACATCTTTGTGCACTCCTTATTAGTGGAGGGTTCAACTATATTGTCACTCTCGTCTAAATTCCTAATAATTTACATTACCAGAAAAAGAAAGGGGTGAAGGGAAAGTAGAAAACTTAATACGTGAACTTAGGAGGAGGGAGGATGGAAGATGCACATGAGTTTGTGAAAAAATTGGAGGAAAGATTCATAATTAGGAGATGCATAGAGTGTAGATAAAGCGTGAAGAAAAAAGAGTAATAACCTAATTACTAAAAAGAGAATTTCCTATATCACATAGGCTATCATTGCCCTAGCATAAGCGTGCACCAACAATTGGAGACTAAAAGCATCCACTGCTAGAAATGTACGCATGCATATAATCAACGCTTTACAATTATCACACCTTCCAATGAAAAAGCTAGTGTAATGCCCTAGACTATTTTCAGGATTATCTACTGTTCCCACAAATTAACATAGATCTTTTCAACATGCTTTTTCCTCACTCACACTCCTAACCTTACTATTTCATTTAATTTTTATATTCTCTATTATTTTATTAATTAAAATAGAATAATATATAATATAGAAATTAAATAAAATAGTAAAATTAGGAGTGTGAGTATGGAAAAAGCATGTTGAAAAGGCTTGTGTTGGTTTTCCAGATTAGTCGGTAATCCTAAAAGTAGTTTGGGGCGTTACAAATGTATTAGAGCAGATCTCTCCCGGTACGATGTAGTTTTGGGACTAACCAAGTAGAAGTTGGTGAGCATGTAACACCCGGGGCAGAAGAGGATAGGGAATGTTTATAGCACCCGAGGCCGAACAGAGCAGGGAGTGGTCACCCGAATTCACATCAGAATGAGAGGATCCTTGGATTGTGCAAGTACGAGACTGCATGATTGAAGGAAGGCTTATAATGATATATTAGCACTACATATACCAACAAGATGCATCTTCTTTTTAGTAGATTAACAAATAAAAACACCATAGTTAAACGTGCTTTAATTAGAGTAGTATTTAGATGGGTGACTTTCTGGGAAGTTTCCTAGAAAGCGTGTGAGTGATGATAAGGCATGCTGAAAAGACCCATGTTGGTTTGTGGGGTTAGTCGGTAATTCTAAAAGCAGTATGAGGTGTTACAACTAGCATGCCTATGCAATAAATGATGCATGTGTTTCCCCAAATGACACTTGAAGAACTCATCCCAAGTAAAGGTAAAAGGACTCTCTATAAGCCATGCTTGAGGGAATCACCCTAAGTGACACTTCAAGGACTCGCCACAAGCCACACTTGAGGAAATTTCCCCATGTGGAGCTTGAGGGACTCGCCCCAAGCCACACTTGAAAGAATATCCCTAAGCCACGCTTGAAGGACTCACCCCTAGACACATTTGAAAGACTCTCCCCAAGCCCAAATTGATGGACTAGCACTAAGTGGCGTTTATCACTTTACCCTTCCTAAACTTTATGTTTGAGGTACAATGTGCGGAACCATGTTTTGAAGGTTAGCAACCAAAGAATCTCTCTTGAAAATATGATTTTAATTATGACAAATAGTTTTTGATGATAACAACTAAAGTGCAAGCATAACAAGCAGTTAAAGATGAAAGCAGAAAAAACTAGGGTTTAATGATCAAGGCAAAGATTCTCCGATGATGGCACTCAACTAGAATAAATATCAAGTCTCATCTCCCAGAAGAATTTGTAAGAACACAGATTGGTGTTTAATTATATCTCTATGTTTTGATGATAACTCTAATGAAATTTTGTATTAAGAAAATATATACTCTAATTTTGTTCAACTGTTTTTGTTTCAGATATTATATTAAATATCCTTATGGAAGCAAAAATGCATCTAAACAGTATTCTACGCAAAGCTCTGAAGCATCAGAAGCAAGTGATCAGAAGACTCTGAGCGCTGCCAAAAGAGACTCTGAAGCAGAAGCTGCAGAAGACTCTGAAGCTTAGTTGCATAATTTGTATGAAGAGTTTCAATCATTGTTTCAAGAAGACTCTGAAGTACTTTACGCTGCAAGTACAGAGGCTTTGTTATTCAAACTCTGTTCTGATTGATATCCACGCTAAAAGCACTGGCTGCAAAATTCTGATATCATCAAGACTCTGATGTTGATAACTTTGAGACAGAAGCTTATTAAAAATATTATTCAAAGATATATCCGTTGGCATATTCCAAATGACTCTTTCCTTATTCATGTATGGAACAGGAAATCAGACAAAAGAGATTTGTCTGAACATTCTTCTTCTGGGAAAGCTAGAGTCAATAGAAGACAAAAGGCTACAACTACACAGCAACGCACCGTCTTCAAGCATTGGACTTTCTAGTCTATAAAAGGAAGTCTTCAACAACATTTCAAAGTTGACGATTTATTTGATTCATCAAATTGAAAACTACTCTCAAGCTCTCATACAATTTATTTCATAAGCTGAATAGTTTTTATTCGTTCTTAATCTAAATGTAAAAATCACAGTTTGTGATATAGCTTTTTAGAAGCATCTTAAACACTTGTTTTAGTTTACATTAATTTGTAAAAGGTTCCTTAAGAAGACTAAGTTGTGGTCAGGGTTTCTTGAGAAGACTAAGACAGTTGTTCTTAGTGGTTGACACTGTAATCTGTTTGAATATAGTGGATTAAGTCCTTGTGGAGAAAGGCAAATCACCTTGATAGGGTGGACTGGATTAGTCGAGTTCAACGATCCAGGATAAAAATAATGTGTTCTTTTTATTGCCATAATTATTTCTAAACCCTTATTCAACCCCCCCTTCTAAGTGTTTTTCTCACCTTCAGAATTAAAGCAAGTGTCTGCTTGACTGGATTATATGATATGTCTTGAAGCTTCAAAGTCTGAAAGCTCTCCTTATGGTGCCTGAGTAACAACTAAAAATATTTTCTCACTTTCTCTCACATAGAAATTATCGTAGTTCTTTAAAGAAAAGTATTTTGTTTGGTGAGGAATTATGTATTTTGGAAGGGTATAATTAGGAATTCACCAAGGATCATTATCTTGGTTGAATAATTAATCCATTAAAGTTTATTCATTTGGGTTCAAAGCTAAGTCCATTTAAAATCCTTAGTTTGTGGATTTAGGTTTAAATTCATAGGTTCATGAGCTCAACCCGGTTTAAAAGCTTACTTTAATTCGATATCAACCCAGATTGAAATCTCAAGTTGGTTTATGGTTATCCCGTGTAAAACCTCGGTTCACTTTGTTAACTCAGTCTCGTGAAAAGCTTTCATTGGTTCAAGATAAGCCTGGATTAAAATCTCAGTGGTTCGAGGTCAACCTATAAAAAACCCCTGTTCATTTTGTGAGTTTAGCCCGATTTAAAACCTCTCCTTCATTGGAGATAAGCATGTGTACAATCTTATTTTAGCTTGGGGACTAACCGCTTCAATTCGTTGTTTGGAAAGAAGACTAACCACTTCAATATCTTGTTTGAAAGGAAGATTAATTGATTATCTCCTCTGTTTAGTGTTTGGTTAGAAGTTATCAAGAAACTTCATTTTTATTTGTGTAAGAGGATTCAAGAATTCAACCTACTAAAATTGAAGGTGAGAAAATACTTAGAAGGGGGGGTTGAATAAGTATGACAGAAAATAATCAAAGATAAAAACACAAGTATTTTTATCCTGGTTCGTTGAACTCAACTACTCCAGTCCACCCTTTTCAAGAGTGATTTGCCTTTCTCAACAAGGACTTAATCCACTATTCAAATCAACTGATTACAAATAGCAACACCTAAGAACAACTGTTCTTAGTCTTCTCAAGAGCTACTGATCTAACCTAGATCCTCTTAAGGAAAACTTCCTTTACAAATTAATGTAATACAATGTAAGAGTAAGAAATTGCTTCTATGAAAGCTATAAACACAACTGTGTTATTTCTCTAAGTTTAGAACAATGTATGAACAGCAAAGAATATGAGAGCTTTTAGCGTGAGAGAGTTCTTGTAATGAGTTCGTCAATTTCGTCACTTGAAGAATGAGCTATGATTTCCTTTATATAGCCACTTGAATATTGGAGAGAATATTTTACCGTTGGAGAAGATATTTCCAATATCAAATAGTACTGTCCTTTGTACTATTGCAGCAGAGAGATGGCGCACAAAATGTGGGTGTAGCAATTGTCTGCTGAGCTGTGAATTTACCATATATGGAATGTACCAGAGGAATAATCTTCTTGCAGAGAATTTTGTCTATCCCAATTAAGGAAAGATTTGCTGGCATATTCCAACGGATATATTAAAATAATCTTCTTCAAATAATTCTTCAGATGGTTCAGATCAACAATCAATATCAGAGTCTTCAGTCTTCAGATTCTTCTGGAAACTTCAGAGCCTAAGATGTTCTTCAGATGTTGATGAATCAGAGTCTGGTGCAGCTGTGTGCTTGAAGCGTAACATGCTCTTAGATCAGAGTCTTCACTCAGATCAGAGTCTTCTCTCATTCAGAGTCTCTTCACTCAGAGTCTTCTTTCATTCAGAGTCTCTTTACTCAGAGTCTTCTTTCATTCAGATTCTTGATAATATATGCAGCGTGTTGTATCTTCAGAATCTTGATAACTGAGCTCTTTTTACTTCAGATTCTTCTAATCTTCAGATGCTCTTGAGCCATTCAGAATTCATTGTTCACATCAAATTTGCTCTTTAAGATTAAAATCTTTTGTGCCTGTAGAAAACAGTTTAGAACAAATTTAGAGAGCATAATTCTTGTATACAAATTATCATTAATGTTATCATCAAAACATAGAGGTATTACTAAGACACAATCTGTGCTCTTACAATCTCCCCCTTTTTGATGATGACAAAACATGAGCAATTTGTTCAATAAAAGTATGAATTAAAATTACTCCCCCTGAGATTAACAATCTCCCCCTGAAATGAATACTCTAATGGAATTAGATACTTCCCTTTCTGGTTGAGTACATTTCAGATTCAGAGCCTGATTACATTTCAGATTCAGAGTCTGATTGAAGCCTGGTTGACAAATCCTGGTTGACATATGTTTGACTTCTAGAGTCAAAGCTTGATGCCATATTAAAGCTTGATGTCAGATGAACAACTTCAGAACTTCTGGTTGTTTATCTTGTCATTTCCTGTCTTGAGTTATCTTTTAGATCATAGTACTCAAGGTTAGATATCAGAGTCTGGTCTACTCAGATTTAGCTATTTTTGATCAGGTTCTGAAAAGATAGATCTCAGGAAAAACTTCAATGAAATTTGTCAGAGTCTGGTTAGATAAATTTGTCAGAGTCTGGTTAGATTCAAAGAATGTTAGTAACATGTCTGACTTAGTTCAGATAATTGCTTATAGATTTGAACAATCAGATTCTATTTTGTTTCTCCCCCTTTTTGTCATAATCAAAAAGAATCTTTAAAAAAACAGTAAAGATGCAGAAGAAACACATATCCAGATAAGCAAAAAGATCATTGTCATTAAGATAAGAGAACATTCAGATTCAAAACATAGCAGAAGAAAATCAAAAACAGAGCAAAACATGAAAAACTTGTGCAAAACATCAAGTAGGTTTAGCAGATGAGGCTTGTTGAGAAGCAATGAGTTGCAGCAGTGCTGTAATCCTTTCTGAATTTTCATCTTGCTTAGCCATCCAAGTTTTCATTTCTTCATTTGTTTTCTTTTGATCAACCATAAAATCCTTAAGTTCTTTGACATCCTTCTGAAGATCTGTAGATTCTGAAATAGAAGATTCTGGAACAGTGGATTCTGAAACGATCTGAGTAACATTAGGTGCAGGAATTTCTGGAGGTGGAGGAGCTTCTAGAAGAAGAATAGGAGGAGGGTTTCTCTTAATCCGTTTTTGATAAGCAGCAAGCCTTACTTTTGACAATCTAAGACATTGAGTCCTGATTTTCAAAGCCTCCCTATTCAGTCTGTAAAGATATTTCTTCCAAACAGCATTAGCAGCCTCTTTGTCCATAGTAGTCATGCAAACATCCATAATGTCAGCAAAGTCTGAGACATTATCCTTATCAAAATCTTTTAACAGAGTATAAACACTTGATCCCAATTCTGCTTCATCAGGGATTCTGGGTTGGGTTGGTTGTGTTTGTGGTGTTTGTTTAGAAGGTTGAGGTTGTGAAGATGGATGTTCAGATGTTTGTGGTTCAGAAGATTGAGGTTGTGAAGATGGATGTTCAGATGTTGGTTGGTTGTTTTGTGGTTCAGATGTTTGTTGGGTGGTTTGTGGTTCAGATGATGGTTGTGGAGTGTTTTGGATTTCAAGAGGTTGTGGAGAGGGTGGATGTTCAGAAGTTGGAGATTTAAACAGTTGTTTCCAAACACTCTCAGAACGAGGTTGTTTGAGATCATTCAAACATTCATTAATGTAACCAGATGATTCATCATCAGATGATGTATCAGAGTGGTTAGATTTTTCAAAAGTTGAAGATAAAATGATAGAACGGTTTAAAGGTGTGATATCTAATATCTCATTAGGATTAATGAGATTTTCAGGTTGGTCAGAGTGTTCAGGGTGAACATCCTCTGGAATGGTATATTCTGGGTTAGTGTTTTGTGGTTGTGGTGTTGCTTGTTGAGTTTGTTGAGGAATGTTTGTTTGAATGTTTGTGGGTTGTGGTGTATGAGTCTCAGATGGTCTAGATCTTTTAAATATAAGGGGTGAGTCAGATGGTGTGGGGGTAGCAGAATGATGAACAGGATTAGAATCAGTGTTAAATACCTGTTTCAGAGTATCTCTAATTTCTTCAAAAGTTGCTGCAGGAGGATTTGGTTGAACCTTCTTCAGCTTCTTCCTTTTCTTCTTCTTTTCAGCATCTGAATGCTTTCTTTTCTTCTGATGACCTTCTCTATCAGCTTTTCTCTTACGTCTTCTTTCCCTTGTCAAATCAGGAAGAACTTGGCCTTCCTTCTGCACAAGATTGGCAGGAATCTCAACACCATCTCTTATGCAGCGAGCAACATACTCAGCAATAAGTTCACTAGGTTCATCTGAGGTGAATAAAGGAAAATCCTCAACAGGAATTCTTCTTCCCCTAACTTCTTCAGAGTTAGTTTTCCTTGGTTTCTCAGATAAATCTTCAACCAGTTTCATCCTTCTCAGAGTTAAACCATTTATTTCAGAGCCAATGATAAAATTCAGATCTTCTGTTAACCCAGCCTCTTGCAGATGCGCCACAAGTTGGTTTTCTATCAGAATATCTGAAATCAGCCTTCCCATAGGAATCCATGTTCTGACTTTTCCAGTTTTATCTCTAGTTGTTTCCCTTGTTTCCTTGACGTGAGATACCAGATGATTAAACAACAGATATGGAAGATCAATCTGAATGTTTTGGTGTAGACAATACATGAAGTAAAGTTGTTCAGCATTAACATAATCAGATGAGTTTGAAGAGGGTCTGTGAAAGATGGTGTTCATGAAAATCTTAGCCCATATCTTGTAAGTGGGTTTCAAGAACTTAACCTTCTTACAAGGTTCACCAGTGGTACAGATTTCTTGACAAACATCTTTCAGATCTTCACGCGCAGAAGACAGAGAGGTTACTCCATCAGTTGCCTTGAAACCTATGAGTTTCCTGATCAGATTTTCAGTGATAACAATCTTTTTCCCCAGCACAGAGGAATGAACGAACTTTGGAGTAGCAAATGCATGGATCCAAAACTCCTTCACTAACTTTGGATACACAGGACCCATAAGCCTATCAAAGTAACCGTCCCAGCCTTGTGCTTTGATTGAAGAAATCAGATCAAACCCATTTTCAGCAAGATCTTCTAAATCCACGAAACTTTCACACAGCACTTCTAGTGAATCAACAGGAGTTAGGAGAGTGCGTACTGGTTCTATGACAGTGGTAGCATCTTTGGTAGTAACTGCTTTTGAAGTGGATGCCATTGTTGATGATGATGAAGAAGATGAAGGTTTCTGAGTTCTTTTAGGGTTTGAAAAGAGAGAGAACAACAGACAAAAGCGCATATGTGTTTGAGAATGTGAAAAGTGTGAATGTGTTAAGAGAGTGGTTTATATAGACAAATAAAACACGCATGGGAAACACAACAGACATACATAGGACACATACGCACGTTTGCATTAAATGAAAAGTAATCATTTTTAATTATGATATGACATTTGGGGGAAAATCAAGACAGATTGAGATTTTCAAAGCAATACCTTAAACGTCATAATCAGTAGGTGTACTCCATCTTTTCAGATTCTGAGTGACACGTGTTTGCTTGCATGTGATTCTGTAACTCTTAAGAAATGAAACGTTTTCAAATTTCAGATCCTCTGAGATGGTCAGTACAGAGTTTCACACAAAAAAATAAATCACAGATAAAATTAAACAAGCAAAACAGATGAAATACTTCAGAGTGTTAAACACTTAGCATCTGAGAAGTTGACTCTGAGAAATATTACTCTGGACAAAAATCCATACAAATATTTTTCAGAATAAACTTAAACCTATCTTCAGCAAGGGGTTTTGTGAAAATATCTGCCCATTGATGATCTGAATCAACAAAGGCTAAATTTATTACACCCTTCTGAACATAGTCTCTGATGAAATGATGTTTAATCTCTATATGTTTGGCCTTGGAGTGTAAAATTGGATTTTTGGATAAACATATAGCAGAAGTATTATCACAGAAGATAGAAAGATTACTCTCATAGATTTGATAATCTTCTAGTTGACTCTTCATCCAGAGCATCTGAGTGGAACATCCAGCAGCAGCAATGTATTCTGCCTCTGTGGTTGATAGTGCAATTGTTGGTTGCTTCTTGCTGTACCATGAGATCAGATGACTTCCAAGAAACTGACAGCTTCCAGAAGTACTTTTGCGCTCAACTCTATCTCCAGCATAGTCAGCATCACAGAATCCAACTAGTGAATATTTGTCAGATCTTCTGTAACACAAACCAACATTAGCAGTACCTTTCAGATACCTTAGAATCCTCTTAACAGCAGTTAAGTGTGATTCTCTAGGATCTGATTGGAATCTAGCACATAAACAAACACTAAACAGAATGTCTGGTCTAGAAGCAGTCAAATAAAGAAGAGATCCTATCATACCTCTGTAGAGTTTCTGATCTACCTTCTTACTTACCTCTTCCTTACCTAGAGTGCTTGTAGGATGCATTGGAGTCTTTGCCATTTTGCTATCCAGCATGTTAAACTTCTTCAGAAGCTCTTTAACATACTTGGTCTGATGTATGTAGGTGCACTCTAGAGTCTGATTTACTTGGATTCCCAGAAAGAATTTCAGTTCTCCCATCATGCTCATCTCAAATTCTTCCTGCATACATTTAGCAAACTCCTTTCCAAGCATAATATTTGTTGATCCAAAAATAATATCATCTACATAAATTTGACAAATCAACAAATCTTTCTTAATGGTTTTACAAAATAGTGTGGTATCCACTTTTCCTCTGATGAAATTTTTCTTCAGAAGAAAATTACTCAGCCTCTCATACCAAGCTCTGGGAGCTTGTTTTAGTCCATAAAGAGATTTTTTCAGTTTGTAAACATGATCTGGAAAATTTTCATTTTCAAAACCAGGAGGTTGGTGGACACACACTTCCTCTTCTATAATTCCATTAAGAAAAGCACTTTTAACATCCATCTGATAAAGAGTGATGTTATGTTGTGCAGCAAATGAAATAAGCAAGCGTATAGACTCTAACCTTGCAACAGGAGCATATGTTTCTGTGTAGTCTATGCCTTCTTGTTGACTGTAGCCTTGAGCAACCAGTCTTGCTTTGTTCCTTTCAACTTCTCCTTTTTCATTTAGTTTATTTCTGAAAACCCATTTTGTTCCAATAACATTGAAACCTTTAGGTCTTGGAACCAGATCCCAGACTTCATTCCTTGTGAATTGATTCAGCTCCTCTTGCATAGCTAAAATCCATTCATTATCTTCCAGAGCCTCATCAACAGATGTTGGTTCTATAATTGACACTAAGCCACAGAAGGAAGATTCAGAAGTTCTGAGAAATGCTCTTGTCCTTATTGGATCATCTTTCTTTCCAATTATCACATCCTCTGGATGAGAAGATTTCATTCTGGAAGAAGATCCTCTGACTGTTGGTCTTTCAGAAATATGCAGATTGTCAAGTTGGGAAGTTAGAGGCGTAGCATCTGGGTTTGCTTCAGAGTCTTTGTCTTTAGTCTTGTCTGCCTCTGAGCCTTCAGAGTCTGTGAGAATAACTTCTCTATCTGCAGAACTTTCAACTTGCTTTGGCTTTTCAGAGCCAAGCTTATCATCAAATCTAACATGAATAGATTCTTCCACAATCTGTGTTTCAGTATTGAATACTCTGTAGCCTTTAGAGCGTTCAGAATAACCAAGCATGAAACACTTCTGTGCTTTGGAATCAAACTTGTTCAGATGATCTTTAGTGTTAAGCATATAACAAATACATCCAAATGGATGAAAATAAGCAATGTTGGGCTTTCTGTTTCTCCACAATTCATAGGGAGTCTTTTCCAGAAGAGGTCTTACAGACACTCTGTTCTGAATATAACATGCTGTATTTATTGCTTCTGCCCAAAAGTATTTTGCCAGATTTGTCTCGTTGATCATGGTTCTGGCCATTTCTTGCAATGTTCTATTTTTCCTCTCTACAACTCCATTTTGTTGTGGAGTTCTAGGACAGGAGAAATCATGTGCAATTCCTTTTTCAGAAAAATATTTTTCAAAATATTTGTTTTCAAATTCGCCACCATGATCACTTCTGACTTTAATAATTTTGCATTCTTTTTCAGTCTGGACTTGATTGCAGAAGTCAATGAACACAGAATGAGACTCATCCTTGTGTTTTAGAAACTTTACCCATGTCCATCTGCTGTAGTCATCTACAATGACTAACCCATACTTCTTGCCTCTGATGGATGCAGTTTTCACTGGTCCAAACAGATCAATATGAAGTAATTCCAATGGTCTAGAAGTGGAAACAACATTTTTTGGTTTAAAATGAGATTTTGAAAATTTACCCTTTTGACATGCGCCACACAGAGCATCTGAATTGAACTTCAGATTAGGGAGTCCTCTGACCAGATTGAGTTTATTAATCTGAGATATACGTCTCATATTAATATGTCCCAATCTTCTATGCCAGACCCATTGCTCATCATTCACAGATAAAAGGCATTTTACATTTTGAACTTTAAGTTCTGAAAGGTTAATTTTGTAAATGTTGTTTTTCCTCTTTCCACTGAATAGGATTGAACCATTCTTTTGACATACAGCTTTGCAACATTTTTGATTAAAGATGATATCATAACCATTGTCACTTAATTGACTTATGGACAATAGATTATGTTTCAATCCTTCAACTAACAGAACATTAGAAATAGAGGGTAGGTTACCATTACCTATTGTACCAGAGCCAATGATCTTGCCCTTCTGGTTCCCTCCAAATTTCACGTCCCCTCCAGATCTAAGTTCCAGGCTTTGGAACATAGACTTTTCGCCCGTCATATGTCGTGAGCATCCAGAGTCCAGGTACCATGATTGGTGTCTGGATTTTGCTGCTAAGAACATCTGCAACAGGTATTATTTGACTTTTAGGTACCCAGATCTTCTTGGGTCCTTTGGGGTTAGATGTTCTGTGGTTTTGCCTAAACTTCTGTTTTTCAACATAGTGTTTATTCTGGCTAACCCTTGGCTTAAACACATAAGTACTCTTTTCAGAGCTTGTATGTTTAATATCATTCAGATGACCAAACTTAAAATGAGAATACAGAGGAGTCTTCTTGATGAAGAGTTTATCAACAGACTTTGGATTGCTTCCAGAGGAGGATTCACATCCAATGCCTCTTCTGTTGTTCCCACTAACACCATAGATCATATAAGCCATTTTGCTTCTGTCTATGCTTTTAGTGAGGAATCTTCTAAAACTTGAGTCATATTTTTCTAAAATATTTTCACTTGACTCTGTTTCAGTATCAGATTCTTGTTGAGTTGTTTCTAAATCATTTTTGAGTTTTAAATTTATTTCTTTCTGCTCAACAAGTTCTATTCTCAGAAGATCAATCTCAGATTCAAGATTGCTTTTCAGCTTCTTGTATTTGAGTTTAATCTTGCTGTAGCTTTCCAACATGTCAGATAAACTTTCAACAAGTTCAGCTCTGGAGAGTTCAGAAAATACCTCTTCAGAGTCAGAGTCTGATTCTGACTCAGATTCAGATGATGACGTTCCTTCATCTTGATCATTTGTGTTGGCCATCAGCGCAACATTTGCACATTCTTCCTCAGATTCGGAAGATGATTCAGATTCATCTGAGTCATCCCATGTAGCCATCAGAACCTTTTTCTTTTTATCAAACTTCCTTTTGGGTTTTTCCTTTTGAAGTTTGGGACATTCACTCTTGTAGTGTCCAGGTTCTTTACATTCAAAGCAAGTGACCTCTTTCTTGCCAGATCTTCTGTGTCCAGAAGATTCTCTCTTTTGATCAGATCTTCTGAAGTTGTTGAACTTCTTCCCTTTGTGCTTCCAGAGTTTGTTGATCCTTCTGGACAGCATGGATAGTTCATCTTCTTCTTCAGAAGAAGATTCCTCAGAGCTTTCTTCATTAACCTGCAAGGCTTTAACAGATTTGTTAGATTTAAAAGCTAAGGATTTACCTTTATCTTTCTTCTGGGGTTCATCTTCCTCCAGCTCAATCTCATGACTTCTCAAAGAACTGATGAGTTCTTCTAATGAGATTTTGTTCAGATCCTTGGTCAGCTTCAATGCAGTCACCATAGGTCTCCATCTGGTAGGAAGACTTCTGATGATCTTCTTGACATGATCAGATGTTGAGTAGCCCTTGTCCAGAACTTTCAACCCAGCTGTTAGAATCTGAAATCTGGAAAACATAGTCTCAATGTTCTCAGATTCTTCCATTTTGAACGCTTCATACTTCTGTATCAGCGCCAGAGCCTTTGTTTCTTTCACCTGAGAATTTCCCTCATGAGTCATTTTGAGAGACTCAAACATATCATGAGCAGTTTCTCTGTTGGTAATCTTCTCATACTCTGTATGAGATATTGCATTAAGAAGTATGGTTCTGGCTTTGTGATGATTCTTGAATTCTTTCTTCTGCTCCTCAGTCATTGATTTTCTATCAATCTTTTTGCCATCCTTAGTAGGATGTTCATACCCATCAATGACTAAATCCCAGAGATCAGCATCATACCCCAAGAAAAAACTTTCAAGTCTATCCTTCCAATAATCAAATTTTTCTCCATCAAACATTGGAGGTTTGGTGCTGATTCTGTCTCCTTCATATTTGTTGCTTGATGTAGGAATATCACCCATATTAGCAACCAAATAAATAACAGAGTATTTTTCTCACTGGATCTTTATCTGTCACGGTTAAGCGAATGCACACTCAGAACCGGAGCTCTGATGCCAACTGAAGGTGAGAAAATACTTAGAAGGGGGGGTTGAATAAGTATGACAGAAAATAATCAAAGATAAAAACACAAGTATTTTTATCCTGGTTCGTTGAACTCAACTACTCCAGTCCACCCTTTTCAAGAGTGATTTGCCTTTCTCAACAAGGACTTAATCCACTATTCAAATCAACTGATTACAAATAGCAACACCTAAGAACAACTGTTCTTAGTCTTCTCAAGAGCTACTGATCTAACCTAGATCCTCTTAAGGAAAACTTCCTTTACAAATTAATGTAATACAATGTAAGAGTAAGAAATTGCTTCTATGAAAGCTATAAACACAACTGTGTTATTTCTCTAAGTTTAGAACAATGTATGAACAGCAAAGAATATGAGAGCTTTTAGCGTGAGAGAGTTCTTGCAATGAGTTCGTCAATTTCGTCACTTGAAGAATGAGCTATGATTTCCTTTATATAGCCACTTGAATATTGGAGAGAATATTTTACCGTTGGAGAAGATATTTCCAATATCAAATAGTACTGTCCTTTGTACTATTGCAGCAGAGAGATGGCGCACAAAATGTGGGTGTAGCAATTGTCTGCTGAGCTGTGAATTTACCATATATGGAATGTACCAGAGGAATAATCTTCTTGCAGAGAATTTTGTCTATCCCAATTAAGGAAAGATTTGCTGGCATATTCCAACGGATATATTAAAATAATCTTCTTCAAATAATTCTTCAGATGGTTCAGATCAACAATCAATATCAGAGTCTTCAGTCTTCAGATTCTTCTGGAAACTTCAGAGCCTAAGATGTTCTTCAGATGTTGATGAATCAGAGTCTGGTGCAGCTGTGTGCTTGAAGCGTAACATGCTCTTAGATCAGAGTCTTCACTCAGATCAGAGTCTTCTCTCATTCAGAGTCTCTTCACTCAGAGTCTTCTTTCATTCAGAGTCTCTTTACTCAGAGTCTTCTTTCATTCAGATTCTTGATAATATATGCAGCGTGTTGTATCTTCAGAATCTTGATAACTGAGCTCTTTTTACTTCAGATTCTTCTAATCTTCAGATGCTCTTGAGCCATTCAGAATTCATTGTTCACATCAAATTTGCTCTTTAAGATTAAAATCTTTTGTGCCTGTAGAAAACAGTTTAGAACAAATTTAGAGAGCATAATTCTTGTATACAAATTATCATTAATGTTATCATCAAAACATAGAGGTATTACTAAGACACAATCTGTGCTCTTACAAAAATATCTTAAGAATTATTGGATACTCTCAAGATCAAATCTTATGGAGAGTATTAGGTCACTTCATTTCGATCGAACCTCTACAATTCCTTGTGTAATCTCTCTTCCCTTAACTTTAACTTTTTACAACTTAAATTCCCGTTGCTTATTTCAAAACATTTTCAAAAATGACTATAAACTCTGAAAATAATAGTAAAAGTTTTTGAAATTATCCTTTTTCTGAAACACACAACTCACCCTCCCTCTTTTGTATGGAGTCACATGTCTAACAAGTGGTATCAGAGCCTAACTCTTCTTTATGGACTAGTCGTCTCAAGAGAAAGATGACTTCCAACACACTCTTAAACAAGAGAGCTTTCCTAATCACACATCCATAATTTAATGGTGATAGGTATGAAATATGGGAAGCTATATTTAGAATATTTATTCAAATTCTAACTTTTAATTTTGGGAAACCTTAATCAATAGTCCGTTTACCCCTACCTACCCATTAAATGGAGAAGTTGTAGTTAAACCTAATTTTCTTTAGACCGTTAAGAAAAATAGAAATTTTGAAATTGATTTCAAAACCAAAAATTTTCTAGTAATTTTCCTAGATGATAATAAACTTATTTATATCTATAATTGCAAAAACTTCAAGTATATGTGTGATACTCTAGAAATGATATATGTAATTTCTTTAAGTATCAAACAAAAGTAGATGAACTCACGAGGCAAAGAAGATGAAGATATTATTCATCAATGTTTTTAAAATCTTAGAATTGCTAATCAATATCTAAGAATTAAGAGTTTGAACTTTTGTTACAAGGGAATGAACTCATGAGGGGAAGAAGATGAATATATTATTCATCAATATTGGTACTTTTGTCACTAACCAATATCTACAAATTAAGAATTGGAAACACAATCCAAAACTTAAATCAAAAGATGAGAATGTTTCTAAATTTTAGGCAAAATAAAAGAAGGAGGAAATTATAATAAATTGAACGAAATTGTTTAATTACTCAAAGATAAAGGTTCAAACTCAAACACTGAGGAATCATCAAATTCATAAATTTCTTATCAAACAACTCTTTCTTCGAAAGAACATACTCAATAGTTAACGATCTTCGAAAGATTCAATATTGAATGAAGGAACATAATTTGTAAGAGTATGTGAAGAAGTATGATCCAATGGAGTTTTCAAAAAAAAAAAGACGAAGAACTCACAAATAAAGAAGAATTAACCTCGGGAATGACTATAAAAGAATCCTCTTCAAACAATGAAGGTTAATTTTTCTTAAAGGCATCATACGATGAAGATGATTATGAGGTAACTAAACCATCTTGTAAGTAATTGTTTAAAATTAGTGCTAAGTTGGTTGAAGAGAATGATAGGCTTATAAAAATGAAACTTAGACCTTAAGGAATATTTAGGGTTTCTTAAAGAAAAAAATAAATCACTAAAGTCAGAAATATCTAATAATAGAAACTCAAGAGAAACATGTGAGACTTGCATCTCTTTAAAAAAGAAAGTAATAGACTATCCTGAAACCCTAGGTAAATTTACCAAAGAGAAATCAAACATTCACTTGACCCAATCAAGTAAAAGACCTTCATTAAATAAAATGGATTAGGATTCAAATAAGATAGAACACCTAGAAAAGGTTTAAATCATAAGAAAAAGAATATTGAAAATTATAAATGCACACATTGCAAGAGAGTTGGCTACTTAGAGCCCTTCTATTTTGACAAACTGAAAAGGTCTAAAGGTAATAACCCTAAGCCTTCTGAAAAAACTAACACACTTGGAGCAAAGAAAATTTGAGTACCAAAGTTGAAACCTTAGTATGTTTTACTAGTATGTTTTTCATCTCGAGGTCTTGGCTAATATTAAATGTAGATGCACAAAGAAAAGAAAAGAGGTGCAAATAAAGATGAATAGGGGTGTAAGAAAGCAATAAAATCTCGCATAAGGCCCAAAAAGTACCAAGGAGGCTGACTGACGTAAGCCCAATTGATTGACACATTAAGGAATTTGATTGGAGAAGCTTGGCGTGCATATTTTAGATCAAATCCATGCTAAACATAGTATTCAAGGGAACCAGATCCTAGCATTGATGATAAACACTTAATATAAACAAAGAGGTATATGTCTCTCAACCTACTGTGTTTGAGGATCACAAAAATACTAACTATGTTTTTAAACTCAAAAGAGCCATTTATGGTCTCGAACAAGCTCCAAGAGCTTGGTATGAGTGATTGAGTGGATTTTTAATCAAACAAGGATTCAATCATGGTAAAGTAGACACGATTTTGTTTATTAGACGCAAATAAAAGCATATTCTTTTAGTTCAAATATATGTTGATGATATCATTTTCGGTTCTACTAATGAATCTCTTTCTTAAGAGTTTGCAAGTTTGATAAAATGGGAATTTGAAATGTTTCTTATGGGAGAACTCGCATATTTCCTAGGATTGTAAATTAAGCAAGCCAAAAAAGGATCTTTCATAAGTCAAACGAAGTATTTCCTAGAGCTTTTCAAAAAGTTCGAAATGCAAAATTCAAGGAACATTTCAACCTTTATGGATTCAAATGTGCTAATTGATAAAGACGAAAATGGAGTGGATTCCAAGATCACCAATTATAGATGTATAGTTGGATCCTTGCTTTATTTAACGACGAGTAACCCAGATGTCATGTTTAATGTGTGCATGTGTGCTAGATATCAAGTGTCATATATGGAATCTCATGTTAAGATCGTAAAAAGAATTTTGAGGTATCTTAATGGAACCTCCCAACACATTTTCTGGTATCCTAAAGATAGCGCATGTAGCTTAGTATGTTTTTATGATTATGATTTTGTGGGCTGCAAGTTGGATAATAAAAATACTAGTGGTACTTATC
The DNA here is from genome assembly GCA_963859935.3 of Lathyrus sativus. Taxonomy (NCBI): domain Eukaryota; kingdom Viridiplantae; phylum Streptophyta; class Magnoliopsida; order Fabales; family Fabaceae; genus Lathyrus; species Lathyrus sativus. Next base: position 349,524,342 of record OZ012739.1, on the reverse strand, counting down.
ACTTATTTGGAAGTTGTTTAGTTTCTTGGCACATTAAGAAGCAGCACAACGTTGCACTTCCTACCGTCGAGGCTAAATATGTAGCCACTGGTAGTTGTTGTGAACAAGTCATATGGCTAAAGAAATAATCACTAGATTAAGTGCGATAATACTTGTGCGATAAGCCTCACTATGAATCCGATACTGCATTCACGAACTAAACACATTGAGATCCGACACCATTTCCTTAAAGATCATGTTGAAAAAGGGGATGTTGTTTTTGAATTCGTTGACACTAAAAATCAGTTTGCTATTTCTTTACAAAACCATTATTATTGGAACTTTTCACAATATTTGTAGGGGTTTGTGGATCTTAGGTTATTTATGCTTTAAATAAATTGAGAACTTGGTTTAATTTCATTTTCTATGTACATTTTTTTCACTAACACTATTTTATAGCAAATAATAGTTTCACTAACTATATTGGTATATCTCTATAACTCTTGTATTTGTTTATATCATTGTGTTTATGATTATTATGGATATATTCATTTATTATATTATTTATTTTACTCATTCATCTCTAGCATTTTTTATTGTTCTTCTTTGCATTTAATGTCTTTGTAAATGTGTGTTTCTAATTATGTGCAATTGAGCATTCATGAATTATTTAATCTTGCTCTTTTTCATGATAGTTTTGATCATATAGCAATATGTTGTTGAATGTTGTTGCATGTCTATATTGTATTTTGTTGCATGTAGTGTGTCTATATATCTCGTGTTATGTATCCAATCTTTTTTGTTGTAGATTCTTCTTAGCTTTTTATATCATGTGTTTATTTGATCTATCTATTTTTGGATGTTGTCAAAGGGGAGTAGTTGTAATGTGAGTCTTGAATTTTTTTATGCATTTTTTTGTGTTGTATGTGTGCAATGTTTTTCGGGAGCATAAGCGTTTTTTCTTTTGGATCAAAGTCGACTCAATTCCAAGTGAAAGCTTCCCAAGCATCAAAAAAAGGGAGATTGAATTTTCATGTCCCTAATACATTCAGTGGGAGAACCCCAATACAGTTTTGTTGGTTGTCGTATCGCTTCGTTTCATTTATTATTGTTTATTGAGTCTCCTTCATGATTACACATATCTAAATCAAGTTTTAAATCGATTCATTTTTTTAGCATGCATAGTTTAATTGTTATATTCGAGTTGATCAATATGCTTTTAGTCAATTGATTGAGTTAGTGAAACAAGAACCATATGTGTTATTGATTCAAGTTAGTTCGAAAAGAAAATATCAAAATATTTTGAAAATCATGAAAAATTGAGATTTTGTGTGCATGATTCGAATCATGTACATATCCCGACTGAAATCAATTTGAACAGATACAAATTAAAGTTTTTCAAACAATTCAACTCGAATAAGTATTTTAACTTAATTAAAACCGGGTAGCTTTGAGACTTGAATCACAAGATGCACTTGGTTTGAATCAGACAAATCTGAGTCACCTTTGCTTCATTTGATTCGAATCAGACTTTACACCTGACTTGAATCAAACAACTTTTCAAATTCCTTTGTTTGGCTCTGTCCAAATTAACTTGAATTAGACTTTGTACTTGATTTGATTCATGAGCCTCCCTAACTCAAATCAGACTTATAAGGCGATTTGAATAACAAGAGAAATGGGTCAAATTCTTTATGTTTTCTTATTCTACTTCACTTGATCATTTGACTCAAATCATGAAATGTTCTTAACTCGAATCTTACTAACTTTTTCATCCATTTTTGGGCTTAATCTCAAGCATATATAAATTTATTTCTTCATCTCATTTCAAAACAAAATTACATAACTTGATAGTCAACATTGTAATTTTGTGGAAAATCAACACACTCTCAATTTTGAAAACTTAAAACTCTTGAAATAGAAATTCTTTCATCTTTAACCTCTAGTTTTGATTTCAAATCTTGATAATGAGATGTTTGTAATTGATTGAAGGAGAAGTTGTCTTAAAACTAATTGTTCATGAAGGTTTGGTAAGGTTTTTCAGTAAACCTTCAAGATTAAGGTTATTGTCATTGGTGCTGACAAATTTCGATGAAAAGAAAGAGGTTTTTCTCTCCAGGTGACATTGGTAATGGTTGTGTAGAAGGCTACAGATAAGGTGGAGTTTGTAAGGAAATTGTGATAAAATACATAGTGGAAAACAAAATTTTCCCTTAAATTGATCCTTACGAATAATGAACCATCATTGATAGAATAGTTACCTCTTGTGGTGATTAACAACTTTGATGAAGAACCAAGGGAAATATCACGAGTGTTGAATGAAGAATTACGTCTATACTTAGTCTACATGAACAGAGTGCATTCAATCACCGTGCTAGCTGCTACAAATGAAGACTTTGAGAGAGAGAGAGAGAGAGAGAGAGAGAGAGAGAGAGAGAGAGAGAGAGAGAGAGAGAGAGAGAGGAGAGATTACAAAAAAAAGTTTCACAAACCTAATTTCATCAATTGAAAAAGCTTTTACACAAGAGTTTTATTTATAGAACCACTTGTCTGGATAATAAGCTGAAAAAATCCAACTTAAGTGCACCATATGTAAAATAATAATATTATATTATTGTAATAAACACACTTTTATTATTATTATTATTATTATTATTATTATTATTATTATTATTATTATTATTATTATTATTATTATTATTATTATTATTATTATTATTATTATTATTATTATTATTATTATTATTATTATTATTATTACTATTATTATTATTATTACTATTATATTTAATAACTATAATAATAACTATTATTATTATATTATATAATATTATATATTCCACTTAAGTACATCATACATTACAATGTTCCATAATTCTCTCAAGTACATCATACCTTAGGGTGTTCGTTATTTTTTCTCTATCATTTATTTATCCTTATGTGTGTGATCCTATAGATTCTAACGATGCTGACAATTATATTAAATCACACATTTAATATAATAAACAGTGAGTTGTATCTAGCAACACATCACAGCTATCCAAGTCACGAAAATTTCATGTGATTTGACAAAAACTTTTCGTGATAATGTTTGTGTGTACAATTATCCTTTTCCCCTTATGTCTATATTGAAGACAAGACGTAGATTGTGTGACCATTTTCTAGTTCAATATTGGACCCTTAGATATTTATCCTGTTACCTAGGATGAGAAATTTTCGTCTAGGTCACTTATGTCCCTCGACATACTTTATGGAGTACCCATCAACTATCATTATGGTTATCCAATTACAAACAACATTTGATCAGCATCAAAGTACTCGACTCCACATCTAGGGTCCATAGTGGTTTCAGGTCGAAGAGTTATATACATTATTATCTCTATGAGAATAACTTATGACACTTTGCATAACGTTCTATATAGTATTTTCATAGCGGGTCAATCTGATATAAATATTACTCCTAATACTCATACATGTGTTAAGACTTGATAACTCCTTGTCTATGATTCATGAGATGCGATTATCAATCTATCCACATGATATTCTTGGTGCTTTAGTGTTATCCCACTTCACAATAACACTAGACTACAAATACTTTAAGAATAATGTCCTTATGTTTAATGAGATCTCGTGATTAAGTCGCACTTAACATTTCATTAAACAGACTAGCTATTCTAGGGACTTTAATGTATGAATTCGAACACGGCAAAAATGTGTTCATTGTTAATTATTTATGTTACTAATATTTTTATTTTAAAATTATTTTTAATTTAAGATACAATAGTTTTTAAGATAATATATGAAAAAGTGAAATATATATTATTTATGTAATCATTTCACAAATATATGTTATTAATCACAAATGTTATTTTTAAATTAATGAGTGAATCTTAATATTTTTCTTAAATGAGAACAATTTTTTTAATCAAAATATTTTTATAAATCATGTCAAAACAAAACAAAATATTACATACAAAAAATATACAGTTCATCCAAATATGTTTTTTATATCGAAAAATTATATTTATAATCTGTATATAAATCACAATATGTCTTATTTTAAAAATAATAAACTTTTTTGGTAAAAAAAATTGTTTTTCCTTTTTTACATTCTTATTATACTTTAAAAACAAACGAGCGTAACACATCAGTATCCATGCGAACGCACGAGTATCTCACTAGTTATTAGTAAATAATTTGATACAAGTACCAAGTTTTAATAAAACAATTGGCCTATAGGGATTACACCAACAATCTTCCACTAGGACTAGAGCCAATCAGACATACTCTTAATATCCATAGAACTAGTATAACCATCATGCTTCTACTGCGCAAGAGGCTTTATTAGTGCGTCAACGATATTGTCAAGTGTTGACACTCTGCATATCTTCATATCTCCTATTTCTATTATCTCTGTAATGATGTGATATTACTTAAGTATGTATTTGGATCGTTGGTAAGATCTAGACTCCTTAGCTTGTGTGATAGCACAATTGTTATCACAATAGAGATCAATGAGATCTACAATTTCTAGGGATTATGTCAAGTTCACTAATGAACTTATTGATCCAAACAACTTCCTTTGCTGCATTTGAGGCAACAATATACTCGGCCTTAGTTATAAAATCAACAATTGTATCCTACTTTGAACTTTTCCAGCTCACAACGCCGCCATTTAAGCAAACACATAACCAAATTGTGATCTAAAGTCATTCTTATCTATCTGGAAGCTAGCATCAGTGTATTCAATTACACCGAGCTCTTCCTGACCTTCATATGTCAAGAATGAGTTCTTAGTGCTTCTCAAGTACTTAAGGATATTCTTTACATCAACCCAATGAGCGTCATCAGGAACATATTGATACTTAATCGTTGCAATTAAAGCATACGAGACATTTGGTCGAGTATATAACATGACATACATGATAGATCCTATTGCAGATGCATATGGAATATTATTCATATGATCCCTTTCTTCCTTAGTTTAATGAGATTGTGATTTTGATAGACACAAGCAATGTTGCATAGGTATGAATTCCTTTTTGAAATCATACATATTAAAGTGTCTCAACATTTTGTCTATGTATCTACTCTGACTTAGGCCAAGCAGTCTTTATGATCTATCTCTATAGATCTTGATTCATATATATATATATATATATATATATATATATATATATATATATATATATATATATATATATATATATATATATATATATATATATATATATATATATATATATATATATATATATATATATATATATATATATATATATATATATATATATATATATATATATATATATATATATATATATATATATATATATATATATATATATATATATATATATATATATATATATATATATATATATATATATAGGTTGTTTCGCCCAAGTCCTTCATGGAAAAACATTTCCCTATCCAAGTTTTCACTTACTGCAAGGTAGGGACATCGTTTCCAATGATTAATATGTCATTAGAATATAATATTAGAAAGACGATCATGCTCTCACTAACCTTCTTGTAGACACAAGGATCATCTTCATATTTTATGAATACATTTTATTTTACCTTTTCATCAGAACAAAGATTCTGACTTCTAGAAGCTTGCTTCAATCCATAGATTGATCGTTGTAACTTGCATATCTTTTGTGTTTCTTCTGCTATGTCAAATCTTTCAGGTTGTGTCATGTACACATCCTTAAGATTCTAATTAAGTAAAGAATTCTTGACATCCATCTGCCATATTTCATCATAGTCTACACCATGTATCTGCTTATAGTCCTTAGCAACCAGTCTTTCCTTATAGGTAATGACCTTACCATCCATGCCAATCTTTGTTTTGAATACCCACTTGCATCCTATATGATTAACTTCAGCAGTAGGCTCTACCAAGGTCCAAACCTAGTTTTTGTTCATAGAATCCATTTCATATTTCATGGCTTATAGCCACTTCTCAAACTTGAGACAAGTGATGGCCTCTTGGTAGGTCACTGGTTCATCTTGATCCATGAGTGATACATCACCTTGATCAGTTATGAGATAACTATATCTCTCAGGTTGATGATGTATCCAGTTTGACCAATGTTAGTCTTGTTCTAATTGAGCAGGTTGGTCTTCCATAACTACTTGTGTTTCTTGTTCTAGTTCCTCCACATGTGTATCAATGCTTTGTGATTCTTGAACTTCTTCAAGCTCTACTTGCCTCCCACAAATTCCATTGGAAATAAATTCCTTTCAAAGAATACTCCAGTTCGAGCTACAAACAATTTGTTCTATGAACTATTGTAGAAGTAATACTCTCTTGTTTCTTTAGGATACCCTACAAATAAGCATTTTTTAGATTTAGGCTCAAGCTTAGTGAAATTTGTCATTTCACATAAACTTCATAACCCCAAATCTTCATGTAAGACATATGTGGTTTCTTACCACTCCATATCTCATATGTTGTCTTTTTAACATTTGTGTAAGCTGCTGCTAATAGTGCGTGTCTAACAAGGTTTTGTTTCTTCTCTCACATACACCATTCCATTGTGGTGTTCTAGGAAGATTTAGTTAGGATATAATTCCACACTCTTTCAGATGGTCATCAAACTCTAAGCTTAAATATTCACCACCTCGATTTGATTGAAAAGTTTTAATATTATTATCTAGTTGGTTTTGTACTTCATTTTTAAACTATGAACTTTTCAAAGGATTCAACTTTGTGCTTCATTAGATACACATAACCATACCTACTGTAATCATCAGTAAATGTGATGAAGTATTGAAAACCTCATCTGGTTGGTGTGTTCAATGGTCCACATACATAAGTATGTATAAGGGCCAAAAGTTCATTAGCCCTTTTACCGTTTCTTATGAATGGAGACTTTGTCATCATTCCAATTAAAAAAGATCTACATGTCTTATATGATTCATAATCAAAAGAGTCCAAGAGTCTATCTTGTTTGTAAATTAATGAGAATACCAAAATAATTATTACTATTTTTACCAAAACAAATGGTGGTTAAACTCCTTTGATTTTTATCTCAAAAGACTTTCACTTGATGATATTATCAACAAATTAAAGTATGATTTTATAGCCAATGCAGCAACAAATAGATGACTCTAATATAAAAATACATTTTCTATTTTTATTTCCATCAGTTTACTAAAAGTTCTCATATACTTTAAGTTCATTTACTATTTACTATTTGTTATAGTGTTTACTCTTTCTTTTTTCTCTCCTCCTAAAGAGAAAATCCATTAAAAAGGAAAATGTGTCTCATTGCTTGAGATTCCATTGAATAATAATCTTTTCTGTTGACAACTATTAACAAACATTGAAAAGCTATTTGAAAACACAGAACCTCGGATCAAATGCCATCACTAGTTACTGAAGTGCAATCTTTTAAGCATGTTTTTTCTAAAATATAATTTAAAAAATAGACATTTTTTTAGTTTTCTTCTCATATCAATTATTATTTTCACATAAATTATTGTTAAAGTTGTGTTGGAGAAGCACATTACATAGGTTCTGAGACTCTTGCGTGTTTAAATATATGTGATTGCATCCTTGTTTGTATATCAAGTGAGTATGAGTTTCACGTTAAATAAAAAAGTAGATATTGAACATTTTATAAGTGAAAAGACTCATAAATCCAATGCCATAAGATTTTCGATTAAAATGTGGTATTTCTCTCACTTGTATGATTTCTCTTATCTCATATGATGATTGTTGAGCCCCCTCATGACCAAACAGTAGTATCAAAATTTGGGTTCTAACAGAGCTCCTTGTATCAAACTTCTTCCTAACAAGGATGCTCAGTGTAACTCCCCGTTTAATTATTTAGTCGTTTTTTTTTTATTATTTTGTGTGATTATTCTTGACATTGTCATAGTTAAGAGTATGTGTATTAGGGTGAGCGTGAGAATTGGTGGAATGAATTAAATTAAATTAAGCCTTATGACAACATTATAATAATAATAATAATAATATGAATAATGAGACATTTTATTAATACTCACATTATTAGTATTATTATTAGTATTATTATTATTGTTATCATTATTAGTATTATTAATATTAGGATTATTATTAGGATTAACATTATTATCGCTAAAATTAAGAAAATAAAGATAATTAAGGAAAAAAATAAACCACAAATTAGGAGAGAGTGGTAGAGAAGTTAGACTAGAAAAATCAGTTTCACCTAAAAGAGAAAAAAAATGAAGAAAGAAGGAGAGTTAGGGAAGAGACTTTTCCACCGTTGTTAAAAAGAGGAAGTTTGAAATTCAGGTAAGCGGAAGAATGAGTTCTCTGATGGTGATAATAACATGAGAGGGTTCTATTCCCTCTTAAGATTTTTTGAACACCTTATAAATTAAAAGATCCATAAATTTAATTTTAAAATTTTGGATTAAGAGATGCTATCTCATTATATAATTGCTCTTATTTCTCATGATCAAGAATCTTCACCCTTGAACTATCTTTTGGAATAAATCCAAATCTACGTAAAGAGTTATAAGTCCAAAAGTGTTATAGATAGGGGTGGCAAAATGGATGGATTGGATGGATATGGATTGGATTGCTAATGGATGGATTAAAACAATACATTAGTCCATTAAAATCCACTAAAATTTTATTAAAATTATCCAATCCGATCCATCCATTAAGAATAAAATCCATCCAATCCATCCATTAACATATTTTTAATGGATGGATATCCATCAATCCAACTTCTTTTTTAATTTCGTAAAAATAATTTTTTTTTTCAAAAACAAATTAGTTTTTTATTCTGAAAAAAAAACCAATTTTTTTTCCAAAAAAAAAAGTCGGTTTTTTTTTCGAAAAATAAATCAGTTTTTTATTCTGAAAAAAAAAACCGACTTTTCAGGAAAAAAATTGATTTTTTTTCCAAAAAAAAAGTCGGTTTTTTTTCGAAATTTTTTTTTTCGAAAAACAAATCAGTTTTTTATTCTGAAAAAAAAACCGATTTTTTTCCAAAAAAAAAAGTCGGTTTTTTTTTCGAAAAACAAATCAGTTTTTTATTCTGAAAAAAAACTGATTTTATTCCAAAAAAAAAAGTCGGCTTTTTTTCGAGAAATTTTTTTTTTCGAAAAAAAAATTTATTTTTTTTTCGAAAAACAAATCAGTTTTTTATTCTGAAAAAAAACTGATTTTTTTTCCAAAAAAAAAAGTCGATTTTTTTTTTCGAAAAACAAATCAGTTTTTTGTTCTGAAAAAAAAAACAAATTTCTTTTCAAAAAAATTAAAAAAAAAATTTTCAGAAAAAAAAATATAGTTTTTTAATTATTTTTAAAAAATAAATCTAACGAAAATAAAAATAATCCATTGAACCCTTAAAATATGTTGGATGGATTGAATCAATCCATGCATATAAATGGATGGATTGAATCCATCCATGCATATAAATGGATGGATTTAATCCAATCCATTAACTTATTTTTTGTGTGGTGGATGGATTGAATGGATTTTTTTATGGATAAATTGGATGGATTTTGCCTTAATGAATTTAATTGCCACCTCTAGTTATAGACACTCTCCTCTTAGTGTACACATCGATAGAAAAGAACAAAACGGTGGATGTGCCAATAATATTTCCAAAAGTTATTTTGGGACCGCAGAACGTATTCATAACATCACGTTCATAGTTTCAACGGAATCTAGGTGAATATTCAAGGAATCTGTCTACCTGTTCATCTCCCCTTAATTAAATTCATAGTACAATAATAGGTAGTTGACATTAATGAATGCTTCAGTTAGTAACGTTTCCTAAGCAATAGTGCCAATGTGAAACATAATAAGATCAAGTGTCCAACCACGTTTGCCTAGAACAGTAACAACCAATCCAAAATCAAAGCAGCATTTGACAGGTGTTGTAAAAGAACACGTGATGTTGCTCAACATTTGCTTTTAATAGCTACAAAATGAAATGTGACTTCTCACGATTCTTCCATAGATTTCAATAAATTTGTAGGCTTTGAATTACGTGAGACTTTCAAAAACTTCCTTTTTCTAGTTGCTACTGGTAAATAATTGTTCCTTTTGCATTTGCTAGAGTACTAGTATACTCTTGTTTAGTGTAGTTAAAGAAAATATATGTAACTATACATTATTTTGAGAAATGTTTATCGGAAAATTTATAAATATTAGACTTAATTATATTTTGGTCCTCCTTATTTTCAATTTAAATATTTTTTGTCTTTCTATTTAGATTTAAATAATTTTGGTTTTTTTTCCTTCATATTTTTACACTTAAAATTAATGATATTTTTATTTTTTAAATAAGTAAAATATGACAAATCATCGTATATAAATTTATTATTGAATTTCGTAAATAAAAATATAAGTTAAAAAACGAAAATTTTCACCAATTTTCTATGCAAAAAATGTAAGAGGACACTAAAACTGTTTGAATTTAAAATATGGGCATCAAAACTGTTTAAATTTAAAATAGGAGGACTAATTTCATGAACCAGACAAAATTGGACATCTACTTTGTTTTCAAGATATCGCATCTATGAACTGAATTAATTTTAAATTGAAAGATAAAGTTTAATAAATGAGTCTATGTTTTGAATTTAGTTGTGATCTATCTCACAAATTGGTTTGCCTCATCATCAATTCCACGTGAAGGTTATTATGTGTGTAGGTAAATGGGATGATCACACCAATTTCTTATAACTGAAATCAATCCATCTTCTGGAGTTGTTACACAGAGTATGAATTTCAGAGAGGTTTGCATTAGAGGTGCAAACTTCAGTGAGAGGTTTGCATTACAGGTGGTTTAGAATGAGTAGTTATGCAGGTTGTCTTACAAGGATTAGTTATAAAACCAAAAGTAGATTGAGGGTAGATAAAGGAATAGTAGTAAATGGAAAGGATGAACTGTTATCAACAACTTGAAAGTGAGATTCAAAAGGAACATACTTACTTAAGATAGTTTCGGCATAAGGAGTAACAAATGTAGCTCTGGTTCTTCAACAGAAGTGTCCAAAGTCCTCATAGCAAAACAAGAGGTTTTAACCTTCTTAGACGTTCCATTAGAATGCTTCTTAGAAATCTTCTTCTTCTTAGAAGGAGTTTCAAAAGCTTCGTCTTGGTCACCTACTTGACAACTAGCAAGATAATTTATCAGAACATTTAGAGGATTTTGCTTTGTGAAGATTGGAAAGTCTTCTAAAGAGATCCTTCTATTGGAGGTAATTTCCTTAGAGACTTCCGCAGGGTTGCTTGTCAATTCAGATATACGGCCATTGTTCTTCAGACTTCTGGTATTGAACATCTTTCCAACCCGGGGTTCCATCCCTTTGGTGATTTGAGCTTCTGTTAGAGAGTCTATCAGCTTACTCTTCATCAGGATATCTGATATGAGCCTTCCAAGGGGAATCCAATTCCTCTTCTTCTTGCTACCATCTTTGGTTTCCTTCACCATGCCCCTTAGGTATTGAAAGAGTAGTGAAAAGAGGTTCACCTTTTTCTTAGAAGCAATATAATAGAGAACATATTACAGGTCACCATTGATGTAGTCTGTAGAATTTATTGACTTTTTGTGATGAACACACCCCAGAAGAATTCTAGCATAGACCCTTAGATGAGATAGAAGATCATTGACCTTGTTTAAGTGAACTACAAAAGTGAAAATCACTTTTGAAATCTCAATAAGATCATAGCTTTTCTCCACCATTTGATGTCATCTCATTCCAAGCCAATCGTGTCTAATGAGTTTGGCAATCATTTTTTTAGTGATGATTATCTCCTTTCCTAGAACAAATGAGGTAACTTGGAAAACTGAAGTCTTGGCATGGGTCCAAAACTCTCTAACCAGGTGAAAGAAAATTGGACCATGGAGACGGTCAAAATACTTCTCCCATCCTTGAAGTCTTATATCATTCAAAAAATCAAATCCATTACCTTTTAGATTCTTAATATCAACCATTAACTCACAAAGAACTTCCAAGTCATTTACAGGAGTGGTTAAAGCTAGTTCAGAGGTAGTTGTTGAAAAGTATTTTAGGTGGGTGTTTTTATCGTATCCATAAGGATTGTTTGCAGGATATATAGATGCTCGTCGTTCAATAGTTTAACGTTTTAAGTAAATAGTTTTCAAAGAGTTCTTGTTTTGTAACATAAGTTTGTTGCAAAGACTAAATTAGGGCAAATATGTTTTGTTTTAAGAAAAGCATGTCAAAATTAGATTTCGTTAACCCTTTTCATACACATCTGGTTAATCCAGCATGTGAACTTAGTTTTGACCAATACAATCGCGAATCCGTTTATTTCTAAAGCGGCTCCGTGAATATTATTATTTTAATCGCTAGATGATTTCTCAAAATAACAATCAAAACAATAAACATAAAGATCGATACAAAGCAAATATTAAATTTCAAATTTATGTCTAGAGTTTGTTGGTTAATAGATGAAGAAATTAGATCAAGACTTGGAAAATATATGTCTAGAGTGATTTAAACCATAAATACATCATTAAGAGTAAATATATTCATCATCTATTGATCATAAACCTTGTTCACATACAAAAGATCAAAAGAAATACATAAAAGTAAGATTAACTACCTCTAATCTTGACATAAAAGTGTTTAGCTACCCATCACCATGATAGCTTGATCAACAAGTAAGAAAAGAAGCTTTGCTAGCATCAAAGTCAAAGAGTCGAGGATTGATTCTCCAAAGATTTGATTTTCAATTCTCCTTGAGTTCCTAAGTTTTCTGACCTAGAAAACCCTTTCTATTTCTAAAATATGTTGAAAAATGTAAAGTGACAAGAGTTGGTGAAAATATCTACAAGAGAAGATATGTATAGCAAGTGCACAAAGTGCAGTAAGTGGCATCACACTAAGCGCCATCAAGAGCATGCTAAACGCGTTAGCAAGCCGCTTAGCGCGGTTGGCGACTTTAGCTACTACCTCAAACAGAAAGAGTGTGCTGAAGCCGCACTGAAAAACACGCTAAGTGTGAGTTACCGACACGATCTCCTCGAAAATCATCTTTTAGGCCTTCTTTCCTTCACCAATTATTCCTATCATCAAATATAAGCAAGAAGACCTATCAAAGAGTATCAAAATGATCATAATTCACAATATTTACAATAAAATCAGAAATTAGCATAATTACACTAAAACTAATAGAATTACTACTAAAATATTAAGGAAACCTTTTGAAAGGGCCATAAAATATAGTCAAAAGTATGCACACTTTAGCCCTTAAAACTATCATAGGGTTCTTCATAAATCACGTTTTGAGTAGATACGAAATCAAATTACAAAGAACTAGTTTGAAGGAGATGAGGAGTTTGTTGTTGTTGTTGTGACGATGATGAAAAAACACAAACATCTTTATGAGCAGTTGAATCAAGGTGTTGTTGAGAAGTCATTATTGAATATGAAGGACGATTTTAGGGTTGTAGAGAACTTTTAGTTTAAAAGAGAGAAAGTATAGGAAGTGAAAGTCGTGTAAGTGTGTGAAGTGAGTGAAGTGGGTTTCTAAAGAGTTTTAGTAATTGTGACATAATCTAGAACAGTGCAATAAATCTGACAAAAGGGGGAATGCGTAGAAAGATTTTACTTACTCCTAAGAAATATCATTACTTAATGCTTTAGTCAGCCGTTAGAAGTGTTTTAGCTTTTCAGATAGCTGTCTTTAAAACTAATCCACTACTTAAGGCTGATTGATAGCTAATTAATGCAATAACTATTCAATATCTAGAATACAGAACATTCAACAATGATGTTCTGACTGGGTACTTTTGAACTTATGAAACCTTCTCACTTTAAAAGACTCAATTGTTTAGATTCAGAATATCTCAGAGTCTCATTAAACCATTCTGAGAAATTAAACATCATGAGATTATCATCTTTTTCATTATGGACATAAATTCATGTTTAGATTCTTCATAATGAAAACAAATTTATCTTCATCAAGGGGTTTGCAAAGATATCAACCTATTGATGGTCTGTATTAATAAACTTAAAATTTAAATTTCCCTTCTGAACATAGTCACGCATAAAGTGATATTTAATCTCAATATGTTTAGCTCTCGAATGTAAAATGGGATTCTTAGACAAACAAATAGCAGAAGTATGATCATAGAGAATAGGAATGTTACTCTCATATATGATATATCTGAAACATCTTCTAGCTGACTTTCATCTAGCGCATCTGAGTGTTGCATCCAGAAGCTGCAATGTACTCAACTTCTATAGTTAAGAGTGCTATAGTTGATTGCCTCTTGATGGACCATAAAATCAAATTCTCTCCTAGAAACTGCCAACTTCCAAAAGTGCTTTTTCTTTCAAGTCTGTCTCCACCATAATCAACATCATAGTAATCTACTAGCTTATACTCTTTTGATTTTCTATAACACAAGCCAAGGTTAATAGTACCTTTCAGATACTTGAAGATCCTTTTAACAACTGTTAAGTGGGATTCTCTAGGATCTGATTGAAAGCAAGCACATAAACAGACACTAAATAAAATGTCAGGTCTATAAGAAGTTAAGTATAAGAAAGAGTCAATCAAATCTTTATATACCTTTTGTTCTAACTTATCGCTTACCCTCCTTCTAAAGAATACATGTAGGGTGCATAGGAGTTTTGGCTATCTTGCATTTTGACATGTCAAACTTCTTCAGAAGTACTTTGGTATATTTACTCTGATGAATATGGGTTCCTTATGAACTTTGATTAATCTGTATTCCTAAAAAGAACTTGAGTTCTCCCATCAGACTCATATCAAACTCTTCCTGCATAGACGTAGCAAATTCCTTGCACAAAGTAGCATTAGCAGACCCAAATATGAGATCATCTATATAAATTTGAACAACAAGAATATCATTTTTGAATGTTGTACAAAACAAAGTTGTATCAACCTTCCCTCTGGTGAAATAATTTTCTAAAATAAAATTGCTTAGTCTTTCATATCATGCTTTAAGAGCATGTTTCAGGCCATACAAAGATTTCTTAAGTTTGAAAGCGAAAGCTGGGTTTTTATGATTTTCAAAACCAGGAGGTTGGTGTAGACACATTTCTTCAGTTATGTAACCATTCAGAAATATACTCTTAACATTCATCTGATACAAGATGATGTTATGATTAGAAGCAAAAGAAATTAAGAGACAAATTGGCTCTAACTTGGAAAATGGTGCAAAGGTTTCAGTATAGTCAATTTTCTCTTACTGACTATAGCCTTTTGCAACCAGGCTGGCCTTGTTTCATACCACCTTTCCTTGTTCGCTCAACTTGTTTATGAAGACCCACTTTGTCCCAATGACATGAGTTCCTTTAGGTCTAGGCACATGAGTTCACACATCACTTCTAGAGAATTAGTTCAGTTTTTCTTGCATTTCCAAAATCCGCTATGTGTCTAGAAGGGATTCATCAATAGATGTAGGCTTTATAAGGGAAACCAAAAATAGAAGCGTCTCTTTAGAAGGTTTGAATGAGGATCTAGTTCTAACTAATTTAGTCTTATCTCCTAGACTAATTCTTCATAATATGATGATCTATGTATGTGCTTCCTTAGAGAGGTAGAACTTCAATAACTTCAAGTTGAGTAGTTTCAGAGTCTCTAGTCTTAGATTCCTTGGCTTTTGATTATTTACCTTCAGAACCTAAATAAGTGATTTCCAGATCTGCAAACTTTTCAACTAGCTTTGACTTTTCAGGGTCAATCTTATCATCAAATCTAACATGAATTGATTCCTCAACAATTTATGTTTCTGTTTTATATACTCTATAGCCCTGAGAGTGTTCAAAGTATCCTAACATAATACACTTTTGTGTCTTAGAATCAAACATGTTCAGATTGTCTTTACTGTTCAACATAAAACAATCACAAATAAAAGGATGAAAATATGGAATGTTGTGTTTTCTGTTCTTCCATAGTTCACAGGGAATCTTACCCATAATAGGTCTTATAGAGATATTGTTCTGAATGTAACATGTTGTGTTGACTACCTCTTCCTAGAAGTGCTTAGCCATATTAGTCTCATTGATCATGGTCCTTGCCATCTCTTATAGAGTCCTACTTATCCTCTCTACAACTCTATTCTGTTGTAGAGTTCTAGGGCATAAGAAATCATTGGAAACGTCATTCTCATCAAAGATTTTATCAAAATATTTATTTTCAAATTCTCCACCATGATCACTTCTGACTTTAACAATTCTGAAGTCTTTCTTATTTTGCACTTGAGAGTATAAGGTAGCAAACACAGGATGCGACTCATCCTTGTGTCTTAGAAACTTAACCCATACCAATCTGTTGTACTAATCTAGAATGACTAATCCATACTTCCTGCCATTGACAGAAGTAGTTTTCACTGGCCCAAAAATGTCAATGTGCAGAAGTTCTAAAGGCTTAGAGGTAGAAATAAATTTCTTAACTTTGAAAGAAGTTTTTGAAAACTTGCCTTTCTAACATGCTTCACAAAAAGAATTTGAAGAGAACTTCATATTTGGTAAATCTCTTACTAGATTAAGCTTATTTAGCTGAGAAATCCTCCTCGTGATAACATGACCCAATCATCTATGCTAGACCCATTGCTCTTCATTAACAGACATAAGATATTTTACATTCTGATTTTTAAGATCAGAAAGTCTAATTTTATAAATGTTATCCTTCCTCTTTCCATTGAAAAGGATAGAGCCATTCTTCTGACTAGCAACTTTACAAGACTTTTGATTAAAGATTAATCATAACCATCGTCACTTAATTGAATTATGGACTATAAGTTATGAATTATTCATTCAACTAATAAAACTTTAGTAATAAATGGGAGAGAACTGTTACCAACTACTTCGGAGCCAATGATTTTCCCTTTTTGAGCACCTCCAAAACCAACTATGCCTTCAGGCTTAAGTTCCAAGCTTTGGAACATAAGCCTTCTTCCCATCATGTGTCACCAGCAGCCAGACTCCAGGTACCATGATTGGTGTCTTACCTGTGTTGCTAAAGATGTATGCAATATAAATTATCTTATCCTTAGGTACCCACATTTTTTTGGGTCCATTTTGGCTAGTCTGCCCACATTAAAGGGCTCCAATAGTGAAAAACGTTTTTATTGGTTTTTAGATTCATGGCGGTCGCCATGGGGCCGTGGAGGACACCATGGCACGATGGTGGCAAGTATCAATGAGGTCATCGCGGCCAGGCAGATTTAGGTTCCAATACGGTTTCGGTCTTAAATTTTGATTTGTAAGTCCAAATCGAGTGTCGTTTGAAGTGATAGAAAGCTAACGATCAGAGATATAACAAGATAGTGATAGGTGAATTGTTTGAGTATTATTACTATGCCTACTGTGTGGGTGAAGTTTTTGTTTATATGTTCAGTTAATGAATTAGTGACATATCTCAACGATTTTGGTGATAACATTCATTCCCTAAGTCCGATTTAGATGCCTTTAGAAGCGTCATAAAGCTAACATGCTAAACTATACAGTAGTTGAGATTTGGCATGACTAAAATAGGATTATGTGTGTACTGTTGTAGTTTTCATGATGATGTAATGAACTGTTTAGCAAAACGTTGAGTTTTCGTTGTTGGTGAATTGATGTGGTAAATTGCTAATATAATTGCAGGTTGTTTGATTGTTGTATTTTGATAACATGTGGGTTGTGATGCATGGTTTCGATGTGAAACTACCCTGTTGATGTCATTCAGGAAATTATGTGGTTGATGTGATACCGTTTGTGTTATTGAGTTGTTGTGATGATGTATAGATTCATTCATGCATCATGAGTTGTTGTTATTGTGAAATAAGATATTACAAGTTCTGATGTTGGTGACTCGTAATTGTCCCAAGCTTGATGTTGTGGCTTGGAAATTGGTATGGTCTCATGGGTTTGCAATTGATTGAAACCTGGTTCATAATTGGAACCATTGTTGAGATCGGTACCACATGCATATGAGTCTATAATGTTGTTGAGAGTCACGTTGCATTTTGATTGTGTACTATTATGAAGTGGGTGAAACTTGAATACAAGTGTTGTGCTGTATAGTGGATTATGTTTGAACTATATTGTATTTAATATACTCTGATTGTTTATGCACTGTTAATTATTTGAATGTATTTCTCACCCCTTCTATTTGAATGTTGCCTTTATATGGGCATTGTGTAGATACTCAGGAGTAACATTGTTGAAGTAACTAGAAGATAACTCTTGGAGTTACTTCTTTAGTTTATCGCTTTGACTAGTAGTGCCTTGCTCTGATCATGTAACATTGGGTTGATGGATAAACACTTGAACTGATTCTTATGTTGTTTATGTTTAAATTTGAGACTATTTATGTTGTTGATATTGTTTAAGTTGTTTTGAATTGAATTTTATGAACTCCTTTTTCCTTATGTTATGAGGTTAACGTTTATGAGACTAGATATTATGAGTTGCAATATTGTTGCTAATTGCTTTATTAATGATTCCGTTGCGATGACACCTTAAACACCAGATGAGTTGGATGTCGTATAAACATCCCAAGTACATATCATATGAGTTGGATATCATGTAAACATCCTAGGTAAACATGTGGATATTAAACTATTATGTTGTAGCCCATGTTACGGAGCAGGTTATGTGTTTATTGCGTGTGACACCCTGAGGTTGTATTATGTTTGAATCAAATTCTATGATAATTTATGTGCAGGGCTAGGGTGTTACGCTTCTGATAAGTAGGTGATAAAGCATGCATAGAGAAGAATAAGAATTTGTTTCAGAGAATCTTCAGAACTTTTGGTCTTCAAAGTCTTGATATAGTTCTTCAAAACCTGGTCTTCAAGGTCTAGTGACACGGTTCCGAGTTGTGTGAGAGCAGGGCTTTATAGCATACCAGCTTCAAAATCATCAGAGTTAAAAAGCTTTGGGTGAACGTAGAATCAGAAGCGTTGAAGTACAAAATCCAGCGCTTGAATATCCTGTAAACCACGTATCTCAGAGTCAAAGTGCACTAGGTTCATAATCTGATGACATCACATGTCATTCATTCAGAGTCAGAACTTGAGTCTAGTATCTGCACACTAAAAAAATTGATTAGGGTATAAATTTTTCTCTAAAGCACTATGTATTGTTATCATCAAAATATAAGGCCAGATACAGAACCAAATCTTGTTCTAACAAGCACTAGCGGGAACTTGAAGGATTGAACGTGGAGCAAATGCAACAAATATCCTAGTGGTCATAATCGTCGTCGATAGTAACTTTGAAAATAGAATAAATAACAGACTCATACATAGGATCAAGGGTCGCAAAAGTTCATACATACTCTTCATACTATTGAAGTACCTGAGTCAAAGAGCGAAACAATTGAGTGAGAAACATGTATGTGTCTGCGTCCATCCTTTTTTTTCTTAGTCTTTTTGCTTCCTTAAATGGAATATGTACTTTTTATTTTGCCTTGTTTAATGTTATTTACTGCATTTTACCTTATCATTTATCACAACTTGACTTCATTTAAAGTCTTTTGATACTCTGCATTCAATTCACACGTACATGTGTTCACACAAGTCATTTGCACAAATTGTTTTGGAGATTTTTTTTGAGTAAATCTCATAGACTGTCAAACTCGTGATTGTTTACCAAAAACACTGGTAAACAACCTGATAAAGGTTTCTTAAGCAATTTGTGATTATTTATTCTAAATTGTTATATTGAAAAGGAATAAATTCACATTGGAATTTCGCAGTACTCATACTTATTCAAATCCTTTGTAAAATTGTATTGTTGCTTGTTTACCAAGTTTGTGGTGGTTCAAGAGAAAGTAGGTTTCTTTCTCTTGTGTTTTAAAATCAAAAAGTGGTGTTGCCTTGTTAATTGTTGTTAAAAGATTGTATAGAGAAATTAGATATAGGCTTGTATAAAGATCTAACAATAACGGAAATCTCTCACAAGGGTGTGAGGTGACTAGATGTACCCTTGACTAAAAAGTGGAACTAACATAATTCTCTGTGTCACTTTATTTACTCCATTTTACTTTTCTATTTAACATTTGTTCACCATTCACAATTCTGAAAAATTTCAAAAAACTATAAAAATATCATAAATCCTTAAAAATATCTTTAAATCCAATTCATCTCTCTCTCTCTCTCTCACACACACACACACACACACATTTTAAAAACGCTAAGAATTGACTTATTAATACACTCTAAACTTACAGTTTATGAGTAGATCCGAAACTATTTTAAAAACGATAAGAATTGACTTATTGGTATAAAGATTTTTCAATTATAACCTTAATCAAAATAAGAGTATCATTTACATATTGAAGATTAAAACAATCCGTACTAAAATATCAAAGTGAAGATTAAAATCATCCGTACTAAAATATCAAACTTAAAAGTTAGTCTTTAATTGAAATTTCATATAGTGAATGGTAAAATTGATTCTTTTAAATTAATTGGTCAAAGACCAAATACCAAGATTTAAGAATGAAATCCATAAAATAATAAAAATGCCCAAGATGCATGAAGGAAGAGGAAAGGAAAAGAGGGTCTCATTACTTAAGACCCCTTTGAATATTCACCTTTTGGGTTGAAAACAAACATGAAAAAGCTATTCAAAAGCATAAAAGTTGTAATACAATGTCACCACTTCTTTTACTGAAGTGCAATCTCCTAAGCATTTAGTCCAAGATACCTCCAACTAACACATAATGCATGCCTTTTCAATATATACTTTAAAAAAGAGACAACTATTTTTATTTTTTATTAAATCAATGATTATTCTCGCTTAAGGTATTGTTAAAATTGTGTTAGGAATTTCATATTACTTAGATTTTGGTTGAATGTTTAAATATGTGAAGATAACCTCACTTTAAACCATCTTTTAAAATAATACAAAATCTATGCGAGAGCTATAAGTCTATAATAGACACTCTCATGGACAAAACACTGGATGTGCCAATGATATTTCCAAAAAGTTATTTTGGGACCGCAGAACTTATTCATAACATCACGTTCATAGTTTCACGGAATCTAGGAGAATATTCAAGGGATCTACCTGTTCATCTCCCCATAAATTAAATTCCTAGCACAAAAATAGGTGGTTGATGTTAATGGATACTTCACAGTTAATAGGAGTAACTTTTTCTAAGCAATGGTGACAATATGGGATCTTTCACTATTCTACACTTGTTTGAAACCAAAAATCCTATAATAATCCAGTATGTAAATTATTTACTGAAATGCCCTATTTTTGTAAAAGTTCGTCTATTGAATGGGCGAACGTGTGCAAAAAAAATAGCATTGGTAAGTTTGTCCACTGAAAGGGCGAATGGGTGAAAGAAAAAATGACATATTTTTTTTCTGATTTTATTTATTTATTTAATGATTTATTTATTTAATGAGTTAATGATAAATAATTTAATGATAAATATAATAATATTGTTTATTAACAATTTTAATTTTAAATATTAAAATATTAATGTTAATAATTTTTATTATAATTAATAATAATAAAATAATGTTAATAATTTTTAATAATTTTAATTATAAAATAATAATTAATAATAATTACATTATAAAATTAGATTATAAAAAATGTTAATAATTTTAACATGATTAAATTACAACAATAAAATTGATTAAACAAAATTATTAACATATATTTAGTAAATCATTAATATATTTAGTAAATCATTAAATATATTTATTAAATATATTTAGTAAATCAGTAAATCATTAACATATATTTAGTAAATTATTAATATATTTAGTAAATCATTAAATATATTTATTAAATATATTTAGTAAATCAATAAATCATTAACATATATTTTATAAATCATTAATATATTTAGTAAATTATTAAATATATTATTAAATTATTTATCATTAACTCATTAAATAAATAAATAAAATCAGAGAAAAAAAAGTTATTTTCTCTTTCACTAGTTCGCCTTTCAGTGGACGAACTTATAAAGGTCATTTTCTCTTTCACGAATTCCCTCTTTCAGTGGACGAACTTACAAAGACCATTTTTTCCGTTGCACACGTTCGCCCATTCAGTGGACGAGCTTCCACAAAAATAGGACAATCCAGTAAATAATTTTCAAACTGGGTTATTATAGGATTTTTGATTTTAAACAAGGGTAGAATAGTGAAAAATTCAACAATGTGAAACATAACAAGTTCAAGTGTCCAACCATGTTTGCTTGGACACTAACAACCGATCCAAAATCATAGCAGTATTTGACACGAGTAAAGGTGAAAATAGGCTGGATTGAGCTAAACTTTGTCAAGTTTGAGTCTGATCTGTTAAAAAATTTAAAGTTTAAGTCTGTCTTGTAGTTTATCATAGACTTATTTTTAAGCTTAAGTCGACCTTCTCAAAGACTTGATTAACCTACTATCCTATTTAAAAGCTTACTTTATTTAAATGTTTGTAAATAAGAAATTCAACTAATGTTAAATAGACTAACAAATTAAAATATTATTGAGACTAAGTATTTGTTTTCATTGTCTCATTTGAATTTAAATATTAATATAAATTTGGTGATACTATTTGTTCGAGAGAATTTATAAAAAAAAACTTATGACTACAACTTATGACATTGTTTATAATGTTTTTTCAATTTATTTTTATAAGTTGTTCAAAATAACTAAGTTTTATTTTTCGTATTTTAATTTAAAATATACAATATAATATAATAATAATAATTTTATTAATTTTTTTATAAATAATTTCATTTAATATACTTAAAAGACTTTTTTTATGGCTTGATTTAATCTCCTTAGTTAAATAAAATTATAAAAAATTTAGATTTTTTTTATTTAAAAAAAAGTGTAACCGGGTCTGAATCTATATAAATTATATAAATTAGACTGTAGGCTCCTATTAATTAGTCTGGACTATTTACTTATGTGATGTTGCTCAACATTTGCTTTTAATAGCTACAAAATGAAATGTGATTTCTCATGATTCTTCCATAGATTTCAATACTTTGTAGGCTTTGAATTACGTGAAACTTTGAAAAACTACCTTTTTATAGTTGCTACTGGTAAATAATTGTTCCTTTTGCATTTGCTAGATTATACTAGTATATGCTTGTTTGTTTGTGACAAAAGTTTCATTATTTGTTTTTTTCCTATATTAATATTAATGAATGACATTACATAATTTCTATTGTCGTTTTTATTTTGGAAGCTGTGTTTGTTTGGTTTAATCGTGTTATCTTGCCCTTCCTGCTCTCTTGGCGTTCTTTGCTATTCCTCGACACAAAACATGGATAATGTCACAATCTATCGCATATAGCCACATATACTTTTAAGAAATGCAAATAATTATATAGTTTTATAATTATATATTAGTGTAAAAAACTTTAAAGGGCCACTAAATGACAATTATTTATGGGTGTATAGTCTTAGAGAAATTTAAAATATAAGTTAAATATATTTAATGATCTACATCAGTTTGACAAATCAATTCTAAGTGAAAATTGATTTGTTTTGCATTTTAAAATAAAATAGAAATAAAGGTGTCACTAAAATATAAAATAAATTACAAATGTACTGACTTAGAGATTTTTTTTTTTAAGCAAGCAATATATTTGATAAAAGAGAACTAAGCGTTCTCTAAAAACCTCTTACAAAAATAGGGAAGGGACAAGACCCTTAAAATATGAAATTACAAACCAAATTGAAGACCTACTTTAGAAAGAATAAGGGCTCTTTACTAAAGTCATAAAAACAACAATTGGAATAAGTAATTTCACCAATAGGCCTCCATTTCCAAACCAAGATTTTCACGTTCCAAATCAAACTATCCACATTCCAAGCTTCATTCCGAAAACAAAACCCATTCCTCATGAGCCAAATGCACCAAATTAATGCTAACCACACAACACCTAATTTTCCTTTCTTGAAATTGTTATCTTTACAATACATGAACCAATCCTTAAAACTACAAAAACAATCATCTTCCTCTTTCCAACTTTTCCCAATCCAATTTGCTATACTCCGCCAAACCACCTTCAAAACATTACACTTGAAAAAAGAATGAACACAATCTTCCGGGTGAATCCCACAAAACACACAAAGAGAATTCTCACCGGAAAAAACTACCCCTCTAGCCGCTAGCAAATCTTTTGTTGGGAGTTTATTATTAAATAACCTCCAAGCAAAAGCTTTGATTTTGAACGGGACCTCAACTTTCCAAATCAATCGAAAAGCGTCATCATGAATATTCGGAGGACCCAACGGGATCCGAAAAAACTCATAAAATTTATAACACGAAGCAACCGAGAAAAGACTGTCCGGTTCTCCAACCCAAGAAACCGTGTCCGAACCACTACTCTCTGGCTCAAACGCTTGTAACAGCTCACAAAGAGACCCTACTTCCTGCCCGTTCGGCCCACTGCCTCCCGAAACCTCCGCCGGGGCCAAACCCATATCACCCCACCTCCAATCATGATTGACCCATCCTTCCATACCCGCTACCGAAACCAATCTCAATCTAGTTTCTTTATACAAGTTCGGAAACTTGTCCATCAAGCAAAAATTACCCGTCCAATTCACTTCCCAAAAAGGGGTGGTGAAACCTCTTTCGATCTTGAATTTGCACAAACGAACCATCGAATCCAAATGGCTAAATTTACCGATGGAAATAAGGTCTTTCCACCAATAAGAAGAAGAAGGGGATGAAGTAGTAGAATGAGGAGGAGAAGAGTTAGAGACAAGAGAATGCGTACCTTTGCTTAATATGACGGAAGTAATGTCACCATAGCGAGCCTTCAATAAACGAAGCCACACTTCATCTCCACCTTTTAGAATTCTCCACCTCCACTTGCTAAGGAGAGCCACATTGAAATCCGGCAAGTATTTCATACCTAGGCCCCCTTTATCAATTGGGAGACACACCTTCTTCCAACTCACCCAATGAATTTTCCTCCTCTCTTCCACACTTCCCCACAAGAAATCGCCTAAAATCTTATTAACTTCTTTAGACACCGCACTTGGCATTTTGAAAAAAGATAATGTGAAGATATATAAAGAACACAAGACGGATTTGAGAAGAGTTATCCTTCCTCCCAAAGATAAAAAACGATTCTTCCACCCCAAGAGTCTCTTTTTAATTTTGAACAAAAGAGGACTCCAAGTAGATGCTTTCCTCGGATTGGACCCAATGGGGATTCCAAGGAAATTAACGCTACTATCTTCCTTCCTACAAGATAACACAAAGGAAGCCGCATCCAAGAAATTCGAACTAATATTAACACCAATCAACTTACTCTTGTGGTAATTGATACCTAGACCCGATACAAGTTCAAAGGCTCTTAGAACCGCTTTTATCGCCCACACATGCTTCCACGTACCTTCCCCCACAATCAAGGTGTCATCCGCAAACTGAAGTAAATCCACCATGCACTTACCATTAACAATAAAGCCTTCAAACTCACCAAGCTCTTGAGACTTCCTAACAAGACCCGCCAGACCCTCCGCCACAATAACAAAGAGAAAAGGAGATAAGGGATCTCCTTGTCTCAAACCCTTTTCAACCTCAAATTCCTTAGTGGGACTACCATTCACCAAAACAGACATCTTACTTTGAAAAATAAGATTATCCATCCATTTCCTCCACAACAAACCAAAGCCCATCTTCGTTAACATAGATCTAAGGAAATTCCAACTTGCATTATCATATGCTTTCTCGAAATCCACCTTGAAAAGAACACACCCTTTTCTTTCCTTCTGAGCATAATCCACCAACTCATTTGCCACCAAAACACCTTCTAGCATTAATCTACCCGGCACAAACGCACTTTGACAAGGCGAGATAATACGGTCCAGAACTTTCTTCAATCTACTTGCTAACAATTTGGAAACAATCTTATGCAAGCAACCAACCAAACAAATAGGTCTATAATCATCAAGAGTAACCAGATTAGTAGATTTAGGAATCAAAGATAAAAAAGAAGATGTTACCGCCTTTGAGATACGACCACCCGAATGAAAGTAATTGCAATAACGAAAGAAGTCATCCTTCAAGAAACTCCAACATCTTTTGATGAATAAGAAAGAGTATCCATCCGGACCCAGACTTTTTGAAATGCCACATCCCCAAATAGCCTCCTTAATTTCCTCCTCAAGAAAAGGACCCTCCAAAAAAATCATATCTTCTTCATTAATGCCGTCAAAAGTAATGCCCTCAAGAAACGATTCCTCACCTTCCATGACCTTAAATTTTCTAGCAAAATGCCTATGAACCTCAAACTTTACTTCCTCCACTTTCTCTATCATGCTCCCTGTAACACCCGTTTCATTTCAATTAAATTTAATCGTGATTTTTGCCGTATCTCGTTGTGTCATAGTCGTACGAGGATGTCGGAAAAATTCTGGTTTGTCGAAAAAATTCTGGTTTTGTCGGAAAACTTTGAAAATTCATATCTCTTGATCCGTAAGTCAGATTTGACCCCCGTTCGAAGCGTTGGAAAGCTAAAGAGATGTTCTATCTGGAAAAAAAATGAAATTTTGCTACTATGACGACCGTCACAGGAGTTTGTGGTCGACTTAGTTACGGAAACTAGTCCGATATTGAGAACTCCATATTGTATGTCTGTTTGGATGGTCGAGGAATCAATTTGATTGAGTGGTTTTGAGACTTGTGTCTGGGGTGTATTCTAAGGCAGCAGATTGTGAAGTCGAATAGAGGGTGGACAGTGATTTCTGGTGATTGTGAGAAGAGGTTAGGCGTGGAAAGCAATATTGGTGTACTTGAGATTTAAAATATTTCAAGTTGAAACTGTGTCGGATGGTTTCCTAAGTGTGAAATGGTTGTTGTACGTCGAATTCTAAGATCGCAGCTTTTTAGGGAATCGAAATCGGACATACGGAAGTCGTTTAACGGTCAAAAATAGAAATTCGGACTGTCATGTTCGCCGAGAGATTCGCCTAGCGAAGTGTCCTGGGCAGAAAAATGTTGTTGAGTGGAGTAAGAATACTCTTGAAGAAGTGCCTTGAGATAGATGGAATATCCATCCAAGTGCCATGAGGATGCGGCCAAATTTAAGGAAATTGTTTTGGTGGCCATAGATAGAGAGTCACAGGAGTAAGTTGAGTATTCATCCGGGAGAGACAAATATGTATAGTGATTTGAAGAATCTGTTTTGGTGGCCTGGTATGAAGCGTGATGTAACACGACTTGTGTATGCATGTTTGACTTGTCAGAAGTAGAAAGTTGAGCATCAGAAACCTGTTGGGTTGATGCAACCGTGAGAAACTCTAGAATGGATATTGGATAGTGTTTCCATGGATTTTGTGACGGGTTTTCCAAAGAATTTGAAGGAATATGATTTGATTTGGTTGGTTATGAATGAATTGACAAGATTAACCCATTTCCTACCAATGAGGGAGAACCAGTCTATGCTGAAGCTAGCTGAGATGTGTATCGATGAAGTTGTGAAGTTGTATGAGGTGCCGTCGAATTTTGTGTCAGATGGGAACCTGGGTTCTTCATTGAGATTTTAGGAGAGTTTTGCAGATGTTTGAATGTCATGTCGAAGTTGGATTCTTTCTAGCATCCGTGGACGGATGGGCAGACAGAGAGAACTATTCAGTATGTAGAGGATTTGTTGAGTTATGTTGATGTATGTCCGGCGAGAGTGTTGTGCTCGGACATGAGATTATGTAAGAGACGATTGAAAAGATTAAAAGGATCCAAGATAAGATGTGTTTTGAGAGTTACGTTAGTAACTGGTGTTGGTCGAGCGTGAGGTCTCGGAAATACCACTATGTTTTATTTATCTGTATCAGAGTGGCGCAGCGGAAGCTTGGAGAAAGTAGCATGCTAGGTTGTTTTACCGCTGTCGCTTGTGGGAATTGCATGATGTGTTCATGTGTCCAAGCTGAGGAAGTACATTGATTCAGATGGATAGTGTACAAGTGAAGGATGATTTGATTGTTGAGGCATTGCTAGTTCAAGTTGATGGACGAGAAGCAACTTCGAGGTAAAAGGATTCTTTGGTAGAGGTAATTTGGAAGATTGGGATGCGAGAGTCGTATCCGGAGTTGGTTAAATCGAGGTAATTTCGAGGACGAAATTCTTTTAAGTGGGGGAGAGTTGTAACACCCGTTTCATTTCGATTAAATTTAATCGTGATTTTTGCCGTATCTCGTTGTGTCATAGTCGTACGAGGATGTTGGAAAATTTCTGGTTTGTCGGAAAAATTCGGGTTTTGTCGGAAAACTTTGAAAATTCATATCTCTTGATCCGTAAGTCGGATTTGACCCCCGTTCGAAGCGTTGGAAAGCTAAAGAGATGTTCTATATGGAAAAAATGAAATTTTGCTACTATGACAACCGTCACAGGAGTCTGACGACCGTCACACGAGCAAAAACTGCAGTTATGCAGAATTTGAACGTGTTCTGGTGGAATGAGAATTTGTAGCAAAAATATATTCCTGTAGACTCTTTTACCCTCAATTACATCATTTTGGGAAAGAAAAGAGTGAAAAGAGAAGTTACGTAATGGAGAGAAAGGAAGAGAGAAGAATTGTCGATCGGTAGATTTGGAAGATTGTTGCAGAAAAATCACCGTAGAGCAGAAGCGGAATTGGAAAGCGTGGAATTGACCTCAATTCTAAGGTAAGGGTGGGGTTCAATTCTATAACCGGGAGTATGATCGAATTCATGTGGGGAATCGAGTCATAGGTATAGTTTTCGTTAATCGATAAATATTAAGGAAAAGGTTTCCCTAATGGGACAAGATTTCTATGTAGGAATGAATGTGTTATGTAGTTATTAGTGCGATGCTATAAGGTTTTCCTTATGGGCAAATACGTAGAACGAATATGCTATACGGTTATTCGTATAACGCTCTAATGGTTTTCCCTAATGGACGTCAAGATGGCCGAGTTGGTCTAAGGCGCCAGTTTCAGGTACTGGTCCAAAAAGGGCAGTTACCTGGTTGTGATTGATTTGTAATTAATTGTGTGAGAAAACGCTGTAATGTTGTTATTACGATAATATGCTGAATCCCTAATTGTTGATACGATGTTGTAATGTTCCTTTACATGAATAGTTGAGATGATGAACATATGATGCATATGAAATAGCAGTGTTCTGTTATGGACGTTTTGTTGTAGGCTTGATGCCTGGTTGCATAGTTGGTGATGTTGTGGTCCATAATAGAGGTATTTCATGGCATAGCATATTAGCGATGGCCTGTATTGGCGGCCCTTGTGGCAAATTCTGCGATGGCCTGTATTGGCGGCCCTTGTGGCAAATTCTACGATGGCCTGTATTGGCGGCCTTGATGGCAAATTGGTACCACATGCATATGCACAGTCGAGTCGCATTGTTGAGTCACATGAAGTTGCATAATTATGTTAGTTGTATATTAATGTTGTTTTACGTGAGATATGGATTGTTGCAGTTGTTGTCGATGATGTTTATGATTTCGAAACTTATAATGCTGTGATGAGTTTCTGGCATGTTTTCTATCATGCTCTATGTTATATTATTGATATCTCACCCTTTACGTTGTATGTTACCTCCTCTGGTGGTAATTTGCAGGTAGTTCGGAATGAAGTTCCGCTTTGTCGTTTAAGTTGTCGTTGGTCGCTCTGATACGTAGCACTCTTGGGGGGATGAACGATTATTGTTATTGCTCTTATTTATTTTCTTGTTGCTGAATTTTATGAAGTATTTTATTAAGTTGGGTGCTTGTTAATGTGCCAAATATTGGTTGTACGCAATAGATCGATGGATCGGAAATGCGGATTTTATGGTTGAAATTAGTTGTTGTATTAAATATAAGCAAGATGATTACTTGCTGAATTTTAATGGAGTTCTGTCGTAAATTTCTGGTATCACGTTGATTATCATAAATGTTGAAAGTGCATTATGTTCCGCTGCAAATGAATATGTTGCTATGTAATTAAGATGTTATGTGAGTTGTTATTAGTTGTTCATCCAAGATTATGTGCTATGTATCATCACTGAATGCATGTTGTCCAATTAAATGGTGAAATGTATGTTTTTGTAAGTCGAATATGTGACACCTCTGTTGCGTCTCAGTTTTTGTGCGTGTGACGGTCGTCACGACTCCATGACGGTCGTCATGCCTGCAAAATTCGTGCACTCTGATTTTGATTTATTTTAAATATGCGTTGGGTTAGAACGGGGTGTTACAATTGGTATCAGAGCAGGTCGGTCCGTCCGGCCAAGTTGTCTAATGTTGTTGTTTAATCCCTTGTATGCGGCATGTGTGTGAAAACACTGCCGGTACATGTTTGTCGTCTAGCCTTTGTCTGCAGAAGTGGGAAGGATTCAAGTGGGGGAGAAGCATGTGTTTCTCCGGAATGCTGCAAGTGCAGAGTGAAGGCTCAGTGTGTGGTTGAATGCTCTCATAGTTTGGCAAAGATGGTTTGTACCCCATCATGATTTTCGGCTGCCTATTGATAAATTGAGGAACTGATCACCCCTAATCTCTTGTTAATAGTAGACGGGATTGTGTTGGATGGGATAGACGTGTCTTGCAAGCTTGGATGGCGTGAGCAATGAATTGTTTGGAGTGGAGCTAAGTGCTCAAGAATTGTTTTGATGAGTCGGTCGATGTAAGAAGGTGCAGAGATGTGTATTTTGATTGGAAATTTCGAGAGAGTTGTCGACGACTCGTGTGTTGATTGTTGCCAAACCCGACAAGACTAGTGATGGTGTTTGGAGATGCTTTATTGATATGATTTGGAGATATGTTAAAAGTAACTTCAGCGAGTTAGTTATGCTTTAAGGCAACTTGAACTACGTAAGAAGAATTATCTGACCAGTGTTCAAGAGTTGGTCATTGTTGTAGTTGTGTCGGAGTTGGAGGCTGAAATTGCTTAATCTGAGATTTTGTGAGGAAGCGATGTTTTACAGACGAAAGTCGGAGTAGATTGCGTAGTTGTGTCGGGTAATGTTAAGCCGTGATTGAGTATGCTTGTTTTATAAAATGTGGTTGATTTGACAAGTTTTGGCATTTTGGAGATTTGAGGATCTAAGATTCGGATTGAAATCGGACGTCGTAGAAATCGCGTTTGATGGTTCTAATTCAATGCCATATGTTAGGGGAGTATGAGTATGTGTTTGTTTCGAAGAAATAAATTGAATCAGTCGAGTTTTCGAGCAAAAATGCAGAATTCCCGCAGCAGATTTTGGGCAAAATTCTAGTTTTTCGGAAAACTTCGAAAATTCATAACTCTTGAACCGTATGTCGGTTTTGACTCCCGTTCAAAGTGACGGGAATCTAACGAGATGATCTTTCTAGGAAAAATGGTTTTGGAGTCAGTGAATGAGCCAATTATAGCAGAATATTCGAAATGTGTCATTTTGGCAATTTTACCGTCGTGAACGGGTGCGGTTGATGTGTTATCATACTGTGTGTTTTCGGTATATAACGTGGTAGCTGATGCTTTGATTTGAAAACCTTACCGATAACGATGATGATGGTGAAAAGATTTAGAACCGATTGAGCAGTTTGGCGATACAAGTTTGGTCTGTGAAGAGACTTGTTATGGAGTTAAGTCGTGTGTGTTAGAACTTACTAGTAGTATTCTTGAGGAGATTCGAGAAGGTCAGAAAGTCTGGTTTGAGTTGGTAGATTGGTTGAAGTTGATGAATCAAAGTTGAAGAGTTGATTTTCGGATTTGTGGAAGTGGTATCGCGATATGTCATGATGGAGTTTGTGGTCGACTTAGTTACGGAAACTAGTCCGATATTGAGAACTCCACATTGTATGTCTGTTTGGATGGTCGAGGAATCAATTTGATTGAGTGGTTTTAAGACTTGTGTCTGGGGTGTATTCTAAGGCAGTAGATTGTGAAGTCGAATAGAGGGTGGACAGTGATTTCTGGTGATTGTGAGAAGAGGTTGGGCGTGGAAAGCAATATCGGTGTACTTGAGGTTTAAAATATTTCAAGTTGAAACTGTGCCGAATGGTTTCCTAAGTGTGAAATGGTTGTTGTACGTCGAATTCTAAGATCGTAGCTTTTTAGGGAATCGAAATCGGACATACGGAAGTCGTTTAACGGTCGAAAATAGAAATTCGGACTGTCATGTTCGCTGAGAGATTCGCCTAGCGAAGTGTCCTGGGCAGAAAAATGTTGTTGAGTGGAGTAAGAATACTCTTGAAGAAGTGTCTTGAGATAGATGGAGTATCCATCCAAGTGCCATGAGGATGCGACCGAATTTAAGGAAATTGTTTTGGTGGCCATAGATAGAGAGTCACAGGAGTAAGTTGAGTATTCATCCGGGAGCGACAAATATGTATAGTGATTTGAAGAATCTGTTTTGGTGGCCTGGTATGAAGCATGATGTAACACGATTTGTGTATGCATGTTTGACTTGTCAGAAGTAGAAAGTTGAGCATCAGAAACCTGTTGGGTTGATGCAACCGTGAGAAACTCTAGAATGGATATTGGATAGTGTTTCCATGGATTTTGTGACGGGTTTTCCAAAGAATTTGAAGGAATATGATTCGATTTGGTTGGTTATGAATGAATTGACAAGATTAACCCATTTCCTACCAATGAGGGAGAACCAGTCTATGCTGAAGCTAGCTGAGATGTGTATCGATGAAGTTGTGAAGTTGTATGAGGTGCCGTCGAATTTTGTGTCAGATGGGAACCTGGGTTCTTCATTGAGATTTTAGGAGAGTTTTGCAGACGTTTGAATGTCATGTCGAAGTTGGATTCTTTCTATCATCCGTGGACGGATGGGCAGACAGAGAGAACTATTCAGTATGTAGAGGATTTGTTGAGTTATGTTGATGTATGTCCGGCGAGAGTGTTGTGCTCGGACATGAGATTGTGTAAGAGACGATTGAAAAGATTAAAAGGATCCAAGATAAGATGTGTTTTGAGAGTTACGATAGTAATTGGTGTTGGTCGAGCGTGAGGTCTCGGAAATACCACTATGTTTTGTTTATCTGTATCAGAGTGGCGCAACGGAAGCGTGGAGAAAGTAGCATGCTAGGCTGTTTTACCGCTGTCGCTTGTGGGAATTGCATGATGTGTTCATGTGTCCAAGCTGAGGAAGTACATTGATTCAGATGGATAGTGTACAAGTGAAGGATGATTTGATTGTTGAGGCATTGCTAGTTCAAGTTGATGGACGAGAAGCAACTTCGAGGTAAAAGGATTCTTTGGTAGAGGTAATTTTGGAAGATTGGGATGCTAGAGTCGTATCCGGAGTTGGTTGAATCGAGGTAATTTCGAGGACGAAATTCTTTTAAGTGGGGGAGAGTTGTAACACCCGTTTCATTTCGATTAAATTTAATCGTGATTTTTGCCATATCTCGTTGTGTCATAGTCGTACGAGGATGTCGGAAAAATTTTGGTTTGTCGGAAAAATTCTGGTTTTGTCGGAAAACTTTGAAAATTCATATCTCTTGATCCGTAAGTCGGATTTGACCCCCGTTCGAAGCGTTGGAAAGCTAAAGAGATGTTATATATGGAAAAAAAAATGAAATTTTGCTACTATGACGACCGTCACACGAGCAAAAACTGCAGTTATGCAGAATTTGAACGTGTTCTGGTGGAATGAGAATTTGTAGCAAAAATATATTCCCGTAGACTCTTTTACCCTCAATAACATAATTTTGGGAAAGAAAAGACTGAAAAGAGAAGTTACGTAATGGAGAGAAAGGAAGAGAGAAGAATTGTCGATCGGTAGATTTGGAAGATTGTTGCAGAAAAATCACCGTAGAGCAGAAGCGGAATCGGAAAGCGTGGAATTGACCTTAATTCTAAGGTAAGGTTGGGGTTCAATTCTATAACCGGGAGTATGATCGAATTCATGTGGGGAATCGAGTCATAGGTATAGTTTTCGTAAATCGATAAATATTAAGGAAAAAGTTTCCCTAATGGGACAAGATTTCTATGTAGGAATGAATGTGTTATGTAGTTATTAGTGCGATGCTCTAAGGTTTTCCTTATGGGCAAATACGTAGAAAGAATATGCTATACGGTTATTCGTACAACGCTCTAATGGTTTTCCCTAATGGACGTCAAGATGGCCGAGTTGGTCTAAGGCGCCAGTTTCAGGTACTGGTCCAAAAAGGGCAGTTACCTGGTTGTGATTGATTTGTAATTAATTGTGTGAGAAAACGCTGTAATGTTGTTATTACGATAATATGCTGAATCCCTAATTGTTGATACGATGTTGTAATGTTCCTTTACATGAATAGTTGAGATGATGAACATATGATGCATATGAAATAGCAGTGTTCTGTTATGGACGTTTTGTTGTAGGCTTGATGCCTGGTTGCATAGTTGGTGATGTTGTGGTCCATAATAGAGGTATTTCATGGCATAGAATATTAGCGATGGCCTGTATTGGCGGCCCTTGTGGAAAATTCTGCGATGGCCTGTATTGGCGGCCTTGATGGAAAATTGGTACCACATGCATATGCACAGTCGAGTCGTATTGTTGAGTCAAATGAAGTTGAATATTTATGTTAGTTGTATATTAATGTTGTTTTACGTTAGATATGGATTGTTGCAGTTGTTGTCGATGATGTTTATAATTTCGAAACTTATAATGCTGTGATGAGTTTCTGGCATGTTTTCTATCATGCTATATGTTATATTGATATCTCACCCTTTACGTTGTATGTTACCTCCTCTGGTGGTAATTTGCAGGTAGTTCGGAATGAAGT
The DNA here is from genome assembly GCA_963859935.3 of Lathyrus sativus. Classification (NCBI taxonomy): domain Eukaryota; kingdom Viridiplantae; phylum Streptophyta; class Magnoliopsida; order Fabales; family Fabaceae; genus Lathyrus; species Lathyrus sativus. The sequence goes on along the minus strand of OZ012739.1, from coordinate 349,489,710 downwards.
TCCGCTTTGTCGTTTAAGTTGTCGTTGGTCGCTCTGATACGTAGCACTCTTGGGGGGATGAACGATTATTGTTATTGCTCTTATTTATTTTCTTGTTGCTGAATTTTATGAAGTATTTTATTAAGTTGGGTGCTTGTTAATGTGCCAAATATTGGTTGTACGCAATAGATCGATGGATCGGAAATGCGGATTTTATGGTTGAAATTAGTTGTTGTATTAAATATAAGCAAGATGATTACTTGCTGAATTTTAATGGAGTTCTGTCGTAAATTTCTGGTATCACGTTGATTATCATAAATGTTGAAAGTGCATTATGTTCCGCTGCAAATGAATATGTTGCTATGTAATTAAGATGTTATGTGAGTTGTTATTAGTTGTTCATCCAAGATTATGTGCTATGTATCATCACTGAATGCATTTTGTCCAATTAAATGGTGAAATGTATGTTTTTGTAAGTCGAATATGTGACACCTCTGTTGCGTCTCAGTTTTTGTGCGTGTGACGGTCGTCACGACTCCATGACGGTCGTCATGCCTGCAAAATTCGTGCACTCTGATTTTGATTTATTTTAAATATGCGTTGGGTTAGAACGGGGTGTTACACTCCCCGCAACATTAAGGGGGCCAATATGATTATGTCTTCTCCTCTCCTTAATAGCTCTATGAAAAAATCTGGAGTTCGAATCACCATCATTAAGCCATTTGATTCTAGATTTTTGAACCAACATGTTTTCCTTTATCCTCAAATTCGTCCAAAATTTGCTAACCGCTTCCTTTCTAGATTTCGAATCTTCTAGAGATAAACCTCCCGGATCCACCGTCTCGGCTAAAGCGTCCCCCGCATTTATGTCTCCCACCCTTTCCTCCACTTCCAAATCAATTTTACCGAAAACTTCTCTATTCCACCATTTGAGTCTATCTTTGAATATCTTCAACTTCTCTTTAAGAACAAAATCACCTATCCCTTCCACATGAATTTCTTTCCACTCCCTTTCCGCAAAGGCTAAGAAATCGTCTTTCGCAAACCATTCATTGTTAAATTTGAATGGTTTTGGACCCCAATTCTCTTTGTCCGACACCAACCAAATAGGACAATGGTCCGAAATGTCTCTAGGACCAACAAGTTGTCCTGTAACTCCCCAATCATTCACGATGGAGTTAGAAATAAAAAATCGATCAATCCGACTCATCGAATTACCGTTGTTATTATACCATGTGAACTTCTTTCCCTTGCAAGGAACATCAATTAGACCACTATCATTTATAAAGTTGGCAAAAAGCTCCATCTCATTAGTGTTCTCCCCATCTTGTCTCCCTTTTCTTTCACTCCTATCTTATTAACTTCTTTGGATTATTTTGATGCTAATTCTTGTAAGTTGTAAGTATTTTATAAATTCTAGGTTTTACTGTAATGTAACTTTGACTTTTGTAATTATGTTTATGATGAATTTTATTCTGCATTTAGACATTTGATGTTTTAAAAAATAGCAGTAATAGGTTAAATTATTTATTAAGAAAAAATGTGACAAAATATTTATAATTAAATAAGAGAGAAAAATTGGGTAACCCATTACCAACCTTATCGAACCCACATATTTATGATTTTACCCAACCCAAATGATAATGTGGGTGGTTATTTTACCTCACCAAATTAGTGTAACCTATACAGGTTGGGTGATGGTTTTGGTTAAATTCAACTCAAACCGACCCATGTACACCCCTAATAATAGATGTCTAAAATTATTAAAAAAATTCCATATTTGATGACATATCTGATTATAAAATATTTGGTTAAATAATAGAAAAGGAAGATTGCTTGTTTGTGTTCCTGAATTTTTGTAGGTAAAATTTAAGTAAAAGATGTTATTTTTGAATTCAATTTAAATTATATATTTTTTATTTTGTAAGTATATAAATGACATGTCATTCATTAATATAATTAGATTGTGACTCATCAAGATATTATGTGCCAGATCATTTAAAAAATGACACATCACCAAATTTGAGTCCACGTGTTTGAAAGAGATCAAAACTATTTAAAAAAATAGGATATCTGATTTCGTGATTTGACTAAAATAGAGGGACCAAAACTGTAATTTAGTCTTTTTAATATGTGACACTTTTTTTACGAAGCAGCAGGAGATTTATTGGTCTTTTATTATCCAAGTCATTTTTTAATTAGTTTGTAATCAATAGCTTAAGTTTTTTTAAAAAATTTACTGATCCAAATTTTAAAATAAATTGATTAGGCTTAAGAACCATCTCTATGATCCACAAGCTAATACATTGTATTGTTTGTGTACGATATATAAACACTCAAAGTAAATAGAACAAAAATGATGTGGAACTTATTCTATGAGTGGCTTAAGTCTTTTCACTTAAAACCAAGCACAAACACTTACTTGGTGGATATGTAACAACTATAAATATGTTAATGCCATACAAATGTTCCACTACTCAAAGATGCAATTCATGATTTGATGAATGATGATCTTACAATCTTTACTCATCTATTGAATCACTTTTATTGAATCAAATCAAAAAATTAAATAACATCAAAATCACTTCTATTGAATCTAATTAAAGGTTTATGTGCAACAGTATCAACGATACAAAATAAAGGGTCTGATCGAGGTGTTTAACAATTGGGAGATCTTTCAAAAATTATCAAGATGTTGAAACGTCCTGAATCATCTAGTAATGTTTAAGTTTTGTTCATGTTATTTTTATGTTAAATTATTTTAAACATGTTCGTGTTATGTTATGTTAATCCCATATTAATGTAATGTTAATTTTCATCTAATGCAATATTAAGGTAAAATGTCAATAATATAAAAATAATTCATTACAAACCCAAAATAATATCAGTAATTATAATTAATCAACAAAATAATAAAATCTACGTAAGTCCATCATAGGCAATATGTGTTATATGAGATAACCCAATATATACCTCACCATTTAAGTTTACCTAACCCATGAGATCATCTGAAAGATGTGATATCATCTGTAGCCGGTGTTGGTCAGTCATATCAGGTAGTGATAGTGAAGGCGGTGGCATGTCATCTAAAAGTCCTTCATCATATTAAGGTCCAACACCATCTATAGGTTGAGATGGTGAGATGATTTAAGAGTGTGATGCAATAAAGTACGACTCTAATTAACCATTCACACAATTCCCAAGGAATTGCCCCTCCACTGCATTCTCTCTAATAGTAATGTCACTACTAACAATGTTAGAACTAAACCATTTGTCAATTCCCCTAGATGGCACCCCAGGGACTAGTCTAGGAATTCTTTGAGTATACCAAAATTGGCACAAATAACCTGAAAAAAGGTTTGTATCATCAAACTCTCAATGCATTATATGGTCTGTATAATATGTCCATGTAACATTGTCTGCAGTCAAAGCATCGGTCCTCCGTGTGTACTCATAAAGACCGTATAGATGAGAATGTTTGGCCCTTTATCTCGTGGCCCGTGGAGCTTCATACGTGATAGGACCACGTTCACGTCGGTTAGAAATGGATAAAAAATGCTCGCATATCCAACAGTGCACAAGAAACACATATTACATATATGAAACATCTTCAATAAATAAGAACTAAATAAAAAAAAACATAATAAATATTCATATCTGAAATTTACTCATGTAAGTGGCAAGATGTCTCATCTTAAAGATAGTCGACTATCCAAGGGCAATATATAATATCGTCAAAGCAACACAACTCAATTCCCTGCTGAGATGCATAAAGTTCGTAAAGAGGTATGTGTATCTTCCATCGATGTATGCATGAGATTTATCTGCTAAGATAATACATCCTACAAGATACAAAATGTATACCTTAGCATCCACCTCATACATTGAGTGCTCCACCATATATTGATACATATCTTATGGCCAAGAGAGACAAAAGTGAGCATCCCTATTAGCTCTAAACTCATCCAAGACCAACCTATGTGTAAGCATCATGTATGTCTCATCCGCCATACACATAATGTCCTTGTTAATGACACGAATGGTTAAGAAGTTACCTAGAAGAAGGAGATAGAAGAATTTGGAGACACCACCCCTGGCAATCGTCATTTCACCAAAATGAAATATGTAATAAGGATGTCTCCTTATGAGCACGGTGACGGAACAATCCACCAACATAAGCATGAATGCATCAACAACGATTTCGATGACCTCATCTTGCATCAATACATCATAGAATTTCTTATACTTCACCCTATGGGGGTGACTTCAGTGGGGCGGGTCTTGTAATAAATAAAGCATAAACCATCAAGATATTTCAATTAATCAATAATAAATAAAAACAACTTAAAATAAAAATTTATGCATTTTCCTGCCATTATCCAAATGCCACATGATCGGCATACCTAGTGAGTAAGATATAGCCAATATGTCCTCCAAGGATCCATCGATCTCTGTATATAGACGACTCTGTATCATCCTGAGCTGCAATCTCGTATCAGCTATTGTAGGCACCTCGATATCAGCCTGAGGAGAAACCTCGATGTCATCTAGAGTTGCTGACTCTATATCATCATAAAATAATAAATTTGGCTTAGCATCAAGGTCTCTGGCCCGTCCAGATCTATATCTTTTATGCTGGAGAGTATGATATCTATGAGACTTCTCAATCCTCCTACAATGAGAACCGATGGGGATTACTCTACCTGCCCTAGTATGCAACTATTTTCCGTCATTTCCGTCGCCTCCACCAGAGCTCTCTCCACATGCTCTATCACTCAATGTAGGAAAATCTTGATCTCACTTCCTTTTTTCCTCACTACAGACAAAGCAAACAAACAAACAAAATAGTCTATCAGATTTTTTAAAATATTTAGTCATGACCTTGGATTTACTGACATTTTTGAAAATGTAGTATCCTATATGTTTTTTTGCCAGCATTTTTTAAATTGCAAGTATGCATGTATGCATTTTTATATGCAATTTCAAAAATGTCAATAAAAACACTTAAAAGAACTGCATTTTAAGAAAATGTCGGTATAATGCAAGCAGTTTTTTGAATTTTATTGGACATTTCAAAAATACCAATAAAAAAGTTTAATTTTCATTAAAAAATTGGTATAAATGTAAAATTAATGATATATATATATATATATATATATATATATATATATATATATATATATATATATATATATATATATATATATATATATATATATATATATATATATATATATATATATATATATATATATATATATATATATATATATATATATATATATATATATATATATATATATATATATATATATATATATATATATATATATATATATATATATATATATATATATATATATATATATATATATATGTAGACACACACACACACACACACACACACACACACACACACAGACATATGAGTTGGATTAGATGATCTTTTGCTTCCATGATTTCATTTTTAATTGATTAGATGAATGTATGAATTGGATTGTTATTAGCATTGTTTGTCAGGTGATTGATATTTTCCCGCGGTTGCAAACGTATTAATTCTTCATCTTTATCTTGAAGAGGAGTGTTAGAATGATTCAAGTATGAGAATATAGTTGTTATTTGAAACACTACTTGATATTTATTTAAGAACTAAATTCTTTATCATTGTTCGATTCTATTAAGTGGTGAACATTGCTTGTGCGCATTCTCATGCTTGAGCAAATCTTTCTTGTTTGAATTTGAACCGTTAATCCTTTTTTAGTTGAATCATATGCTTGAGAAAATCCTTTTGTTTTCATGAGGGGCATACTTTGCTTGAGGACAAGCAAAAATCTAGTTGGGGAGAGTTTGTTAAGCGTAAAATATGACTTAAATTGAATCATCTTTCTTGGCATTTTTCAACTCATTTCTCATGTTTTAATGGATTTATTCCATGTTCTGGTGTGATTCTTCAATTATATTGCAAATGCCTTTGGATGCTTTGATATGTGTGTTATTGTGCAGGGTATAGGCATGAAACATCAATGATTAAGACACAAAGGATTAGACAAGGAACCCATAGAAATGAGGAAGAATTAGCAAGTTCGCAGTGCGAACAACAGCGAGGTCAAAGCAAATATTCATTGCGCAAGGTCACAACAAAGTCTAAGTGAGCTGAAAACTTTGGATGGAAATAGGAAAAGGACCTAAAGTTCGCGATGCGAAGCTGTAGCGAAGAAGTTCACATCGCGAAGAATGATTTCGCACTGCAAACTTAGATATTTCCAAGGGCGATTTAACTGTTCCTGAGGCGCTTGAAGTGCCTAAAAGTGGACTCCGCAGTGCGAACAAGACAGACTTTTGTAATATTATTTAAGTACTTTTCTTACTTTCAAGAAACATAACATACATTTTCAGTATCAGAACTTTATCTCTCTTTATTCCAAACATATTCTAGAGAGAGAAACACAAATCCTAAGAGAGAGAAGTACAAATCGAAGCAACTCGGAGCTTGATCTTCGAGTAAGTTCTTAGATCTCTTGTTGGGTTTGGGTGTAATCTATTGATACCTTATGTATTTCATATAATCTATGTATTATGAACTAGTTTTGATTCAATATTGATGTTGTCTTTAATTTCTTATTTGTGGGTATTGACAAAACCTTTTTAAATATTAGATCTAAGATATTCATCTATCAATGAGCAAAATTTTGACATAGTCTTGTAAGTTGATATTCACTAGTATCACTTTTATTTTATTGTGTTGATTATTAAAATGAGTAGCATGAGTAGTGATCAATATGGTAAATACCATGATAATATTTTTGACATAAACGGTATTGTGAGGATGCGTGATAATAGAGATGTAAAACTATGTTCACTTACATTTGGCAAATTACTTGAATGTGTGTAAAAAAGGTCAATCGTATGTACGTATTCTGATCATGGCGTTTTATATGATCAATCATTTATCTGATATGGATGTTATCCTTATTTACTTGTTTATACATTGATTTGAACCGTTATTGAAATATACTCTTCGAATTAGGATCTAGGATGAAAATCTGTTAGCTTCTAAACCCTAGACATGGGTTTAGGTTTAACATTTATGTGAGTATCAGTTCTTAATGTTATGTGTTGTTGAGTTGCGTGAGACATCACCAATGAGATAATATAGTTGTTCTCTGATATAGGTGATATATGAAGATATTGGACGAATAATTGATTTGTGTTTAACTGGTCAGAAGAATGCATATGTTATCAATTAATGAGATCCAATCCCAACAAGGCTCCGTTTATTTTAAATCCTTACTTTACATTTTCCGTCTTTATATTTTCAGCTTTTATCTATTGTACCTAGAATCTATCAAACAATTTATCAACAAGCTTAGAAACGCAGAGACCATTGAACTTCATTCTTTCCCTCATACCGATCCTTGTGGAGACAATATAAATCCCAAAGGGAATCCTTCCAAAACTAAATTTTTTCTTCTTTCCGCTTTACTGCAGTTCGAACAGTATGATAGTTGCATGCAAATAATTGTTGAAATTGGAATATTGATTTGCTTGGTTGCCCTATGTTTATTTTATCTACTAAGTTGAGATCTCTTAAACCTACTATTAGAAAATATAATAAAGGGGCATTTGGAAATATCTATCTTAAAGTCACTCAACCTACTAATGAAGTTAACAAGATACAAAATTTGATTAATGGTGCAGGTTACAATGATGATCTTGGATTGGATGAAAGAATGCTCAACTTCTGTCAGATAAGGCATTGTATATGCAAGACCTATATTTGAGGAACAAGGTAAGGAATAAGTTGTTTAAGGATGGACATAGGGAAAAAATTTCACAACACGATTAAATTGAGATATGCTAGTAACAAAATTACTAGACTGATGCATAAAAATATATTTTTTTAGAGAAAGACATTGAATTAGATAATCATGTTATTAAATTCTACAAAAACATATTGAATTTAGAAAACAATTTCATCTATAGTGATTTGGTGGAGAGAACTTTCCTACCACTTATAACTCAAGGGGGATAATGAATATCTCATTAGAATTAACAATGCAGTGCACAATATGGATGGTAATTCGGCTTCGGGCCCTAATGGCTTTGGGAAATGTATTTTTTTCAAGCCTATTGAAAAATAGTAAGGAAAAATGTCATCAATTATTTATGCAATATAGGCATCTTGCATTTGCAAAATTTAAATTCAAAATCATCACTAAGATTATTGCAGAGACTTCATTAAGAGGAAGACATATTTATGAGTGCATTTGGGATTACCTTAGAAGCCATTAATTTTTTGGACGATAAATCCTTGGGAGGTAGCAAGGCTTTGAAGATAGAAATCGGAAAAGTCTTTTATTCTTTAGATTGATCAAAAGTTTTATGATTGGATTTTTACCATTCTCCACGCTCAATCAAAATGTCAATCGCGGTAAATGGGAAAATGCAAGAATTTCTCTTACTCTAGAGGAGTGAGACAACGAGATTCTATGTCTCATTAGCTCTTCTAAATTACAAAAGAGATACTTAGTAGGTTGTTATCTATGTTGATGGATTAGAGTAAGCTGACATGCATATTAATGTGTAAGACAATCATTCCTAGCCACACTTTTTTGAAGACGGCCTTATGATATTCTGCAGTCTACCAAGAAAAATCCACAAATCATTATGATTCTAGAATCAATTCAAACAAGTTAGGGACAAAGGAATCCATTACAAATTGATTCACAAATAATTAAGAATCAATTCACGCAAGTCAAAGACTTGTTAAAATAGCATGAAAAACAACATTTTATGCAATAAATGATTTTCAAAACATATATTTATATATGGGATCATTCAAACATAGATGAGAACATAAAAAATCTATTAAATATTGGCAAAAATATTGTATAGGTCCTTTAAGTTATTTTAAAATAACAAGTTAGTCCTTTAAGTTTTTTTCTGTAACACTTAGTTTGGTCCTTTATGTTAACAAATGTTTGCGTCGTTGCCCTTTTTAAAATTTTCCGTTATAAAAACGCATATGTGGTACAAACGGAACACATGTGGCATTTAACTGAGATGATGTGTTATTTTATTTTATTTTATATTTATTTTTTAATTCCACGTGGATTTTAATTTTAATTTTATTTTTTTCTGGATTTTGATTAATTCTCCATCTTCTTCTCTAATTTTCCTTGTGTAAAATCAATATCCTCCATAAAACTTTTATTGTGAACCAAACAATTCATAATTTGCAAGAAATGGAAAGATTCACATGGTTTTGAATTCTATACTACATAACATTGAAGTTGTTGTGAGTTCTACAAGAGAAATCTCATAAAACCAAAACAAAAACAAAAAAATGTCAGATTAAGCCAAGGGCAAGGATCAAATTTGGATTTTGCTCACACATGTTCATCACTTTCACAAATGTTCATAATATTTAACAATACTCATGAGAAAAAAAAAATTTGAAAATCACAAAAGCAATGAAATAAGTTATAAATTATATATTGTTGGACTTTAATTTTCACCATGAATTCATTTATGCAATCAAGTTTATCAAACAAGTTATGGTTCATGAGAATCAAGGAAAAAAGTGGACGAAATGCATAATAAAAAATCGTTCGATCCGACCAAAATACACAATCAAACGCAAAACTAATTACATATTCGTGATCAGCGCGAAAAACCAATTCAAATGGTATATGAGTTTGCAATTTATTGTTGAGATTCATAATTTTTTCCATTTTTATGTTTATGAGCTCATGAGTGTTCTTGAAATGTATTGAGTTTTAGAGTTTTGAAATCCAGAAATATAAGAAACAACAAGACAAAAGTCAAATCAGCAACCTTCAATGTCAACTCATCTCAATTAAATGTCACATGTGCTCAGTTTGTGCCACATATGTGTTTTTTAACGGAAAATTTTAAAAAGGGCAATGGTGCAAATGTTTGTTAACATAAAGGACTAACCTGTTATTTTAAAATAACTTAAAGAACCTATACAATATTTTTGCCTTAAATATTCTATTGAAAACACTAAAAACTTATCCTAGGTCCCTACTTCAAGAGACAAGAGCATATTTACACTAGGTTCACCTTGACAATGTTTACCATGAGTTACAAGTATTGATGGTGTATTATATTGGTAAAGTGAATTTGTATTTCTTGGTTGTTAACCAACAAAACCAATTTCTTCTCAAGGTATCTCAAACCCATAGGGGTGGAGCAAGTAAATCAAGTCGTGGTAGGTTTGTTGCGGGATTAAATGATATATATGGCTAACTTTTACATGGTTGTTGAATCAAATAACTTACAACTAGTTCTTTTATTATTGCTATTGAGGGGAAGGATTTTCCTCCAATGAGACGACATGTTGTTTGCTTACATAATGTTTCCATAAGGCGATACTTGCGGCATAATAATTTGTCAAACTTCCTAAGGTATTGTTATTTTCATATTTACTTGTCTAAATTGAAGATTATTATTGTTTTATTATCATTTTCCACTAGGTTCCCCTGTTATTTAGTCGTGGAAAAAAAATCCTAGGCTTAAATTTACAGAGTAAAAGATATATGTTGTATATGAATCAACTAGACCTAAGAAGGTTCTGTCGTTGCATGAATCGACTAGCTTTAAATAGCAACTCCTACTTAATTTTGAACTCCCTTTATGGTATACGTGACATTATAGTCACATGTGTTGACTTGTTTGATCTCTAACTCACTAGCATGCCAGACCTTGTTATGAATCATGGGCCTTTAAAAGTATGCAAGTTGTTGAGAAACTTGATACAATATCTCGCGTATATATTACAACTGTTGACTAATAAAATATGTTGTCATTACCACTGGTTCCTTTGGTGAATCTAGTAATGCACCTCTTGAAGTAGGAAGACGCACACTTGTTGGAATTTCTCTTGTTTATGGAGATATGAATAAGATATTCATCATCCTTCTTATCTTAGGTTTGATGAAGACAAAAGCTTATTAAAGAAGAAATATCAAAGAAGAAAAAGTTTGGAATCAAGAATCAAGAATGCATAAGCTTATGGATTTTTTTAGAATTAAAGGAAATTGATCATGATGCTATAGTACTCAATTGTAATTCATTATGTATAAACTTTAGATGCTTAGAAAATAATATCCATCTTCATTGATCCGCTGTCGAGCACGGGTCAATTTTTTTTTACAAAATGCGGTAACGGAAAGCGACATTCAAATGCCGTATCACAAGGATTCTTGTATTAATTAACCAACTAATGATTGGAACAATCGGGGGGGGGGGGGGGGGGGTTGATTAAGATTAAGATTAACGATAAATAGAATGTGATTACAATTACGGGTAAAAAGTCGATCTCCTGATTCGGTTTCTATCCATCATCGTTTATTATAACTTCATTTCCCTAAGCGGGTCCTATTCATATTCGATCATAATATCAATCAAAAAACGCAAACGATATTACAAGAACTATGTTTCCTGTTCGTCGAATTAAGCAATCAGTTAAGAATAAAGCGAATTAACAGATTAAACATATGGTAACACACAATCAAATTTAAGAAACATAAATCAATCGAATCAACAAAACTACTCTATGACAAATTGGATTAAGCAAACGATAAGCATATAATAGAATTGTTTATTTAAGAAACATTAAATTTAGAATCCAAATTATTTATAAACTTGTAAGATGTTATAATGTTGTTTATTTTGTATAAGAAAAAAGCTTTTCTCAACCTCAATGAAGTGTCATACTAAATTATAATTCTATAATGACTTCCTAAACTTTTCTCTCTAAAATCTTTAAAATTAAAATTGGTATTTTCAAATCTTACTACTATTAATTTTTTTCTATCAACGACCTCCAACTCTAATAATAAATAAATCTTTAAAAATTAATAATAATAATAATAATAATAATAATAATAATAATAATAATAATAATAATAATAATAATAATAATAATAAAATACAATTTTTGTCCCCCTATTCACGTTTTGTTCAAAAAATCAATCATCGTATTATAAATCCTTATACTTTATTTTTAAACAATTTGGGTATTAATATCTAATTTTCAGCCAAAATATAAATTTTTTTAATAGACTAAATTACAAATTTGATCTCGTTATTTTGTCTTGTTCTCAAAGTCAGTCATTCTATTTTATTTTTAAACACATTTTAGATGACAGGGACATGAGACAATTTTGTTTTTTATTTAGCATGTCATTTTCTTTACTTTAATCCCTAATATATAATATTATATTTAAAAAAAAAACACAAAATTTAAAAATCATTTAAATTACATTCATACCATTCAAATTATTATTTGTCATAGCAATAAGTAATTATTGTATTTAAGAAAAAATTAATTATTAGTTGTCATGTAATTAATTATTTGTCATAATAATCAAATATGTTATTGTAATTATAGCATTAATAAGAAAAAATATTTCATCATTTCTATTTTCACTTTCCTTTTCCTTCTTTTTCATTACCACTTTCCAAATTCATATCCACTTTTGTTCCGTTCATGTTTCATCCTCTGAATTACAACAATCAAATAGAAATAACAAATTAATTTTTAATTTTCTTTTAATCCAAAAACATAGTTGTTTATGCGTTAAATCTTGCATCTAAGAGTAAAGTGAATTGAAATTAGGGTTCAATCTAACTATATATATATATATATATATATATATATATATATATATATATATATATATATATATATATATATATATATATATATATATATATATATATATATATATATATATATATATATATATATATATATATATATATATATATATATATATATATATATATATATATATATATATATATATATATATATATATATATATATATATATATATATATATATATATATATATATATATATATATATATATATATATATATATATATATATATATATATATATATATATATATATATATATATATATATATATATATATATATATATGTGCAATTCAAGAGCAAAGTTATTTATGTGTTCAATCCTCCAAGGATTTTCTGGAAAGCTTTGTTGGTTTGGATTTTGATGATTTTCCTCCCATCACTCTCCTTCTCCCATTTTCCATTTTCAATTTTAATTCCACTAAACCATTCTTCTTCAAAAACCTCATTAAAAAAAAACTCATTCAAATGTATGTCCCCTTTTGAATACAACATTTTTCTTCTTCTTTTATGTTCCACAATTTTAATAGCTAGAGGCTAGTTTCATCAATTTTTTTCTTATGCATAAGAAATAGAAAAACTATTTCAAAGTTCAAAATTCTTATCTTCAATCACAAGCACATTTATTTGCTCATTTTCAACCCATTCGATAAACTCTCGTTTTTATCCTAGTTTATCCTAAAGTTCAAATCTTCATGGTGGTAGAACCCTCCCTACGAAACCCTTTTTGACAGAAGGTCGGGAGAGTGGTGTAAAATCTGCTATGGATTCGAAATTTGAAAAATATATCAATAAAAATGTTGGTTCCTAAACCCGGAGAAATCTGGAATTTTTATTGACATAAATATTTTCTAGAATTTTTATTGATTTGAGAACAAAGAATAAAAATCTAGAACTTTTATTGCCATAAATATTTTTTTTTCCATTTTATATTGAATAATAAGATGTCTTCCTAAATAACAGATAAGGGTGTACATGAGTTGGGTAAACCCAACAAATCGAATAAAACTTATACAAACCGATCCAAAAAAATGGGGTGGATCGGGTCATTGGGTGACCACGGTTTTCCAAAATGAAAAACCATTTAAAATAATTAGATTATGGGTAGACCCACATCTAACCCACAAAACGTGTGGGTTATTGAGTGACTATTTTTTTTAGCTAATTTTTATAATTTTATGAGTGATGACTTTGATTTCTTTAATCTTGGTTACCTCAATTACAATCTTTTGAACATCTTTATTTTATGAATAATAATTTTAACTTATTTAGGATGTTGCACATTGATTATTTTGATGCTAATTCTTGTAAGTTGTAAGTATTTTATAAATTCTAAGTATTATTGTAATATAACTTTGCCTTTTGTAATTATGTTTATGATGAATTTTATTAGGCATTTAGACATTTGATGTCTTAAAAAATAGCAGTAATAGGTTAAATTATCTATTAAGAAAAAATGTGACAAATTATTTATAATTAAATAAAAAAGAAAAAAAATTGGGTAACCCACTACCCAATCCAATTGAATCCACAAATTTATGGTTTTACCCAACCCAACCTAATGAAAATGTGGGTGGCTATTTTACCTCACCCAAATTGGTGTAACATGTACGGGTTGGGTCATCGTTTTGGTTAAATTCAACTCAAACTGACTCGTATACACCCCTAATAATAGATGTCAGAAATTATAAAATTCTTTCCATATTTGATGATACATCTGATTATAAAATGTTTGGTTGAATAAAAGAAGAGGATGATTGTTTGTTTGTGTTCCTGAATTTTTGTAGGTAAAATTTAAGTAAAATATGTTATTTTTGGATTCAATTTAAATTATATATTTTTTATAATAAAAATATTTTTATTTTGTAATTATATAAATGACATTTCATTTATTAATATAATTGGATTGTGACTCATGAAGATATTATGTGCCAGATCATTTAAAAAATGACACATCATCAAATTGGTGTAACATGTACGGGTTGGGTCATCGTTTTGGTTAAATTCAACTCAAACTGACTCGTATACACCCCTAATAATAGATGTCAGAAATTATAAAATTCTTTCCATATTTGATGATACATCTGATTATAAAATGTTTGGTTGAATAAAAGAAGAGGATGATTGTTTGTTTGTGTTCCTGAATTTTTGTAGGTAAAATTTAAGTAAAATATGTTATTTTTGGATTCAATTTAAATTATATATTTTTTATAATAAAAATATTTTTATTTTGTAATTATATAAATGACATTTCATTTATTAGTATAATTGGATTGTGACTCATGAAGATATTATGTGCCAGATCATTTAAAAAATGACACATCATCAAATTTGAGTCCACATGTTTGAAGGGGATCAAAACTATTTAAAAAAAATAGAGAATTTGATTTCGTGATTTGACTAAAATAGGAGGACTAACACTATAATTTAATTTTTTTTAATATGTGACATTTTTCTGATGAAGCGGTAGAAGACTTATTAGTCTTTTATTATCAAGTCAATTTATAATTATTTTGTAATTAATAGCGTGAAAACTAGAATTATTAATATTGGTTTTATAGAATAAACTTATAAATTTACATTGGATTGTTTGTGTACGTTATATAAACACTCAAAGTAAATATAACAAAAATGATGTGGAACTTATTCTATGAGTGGCTTAAGTCTTTTCACTTAAAACCAAACACAAACACTTACTTGGTGGATCTGTAACAGCTATAAGTATGTTAATGTTAGATAAATCTTTCACTACTCAAAAATGATTTGATGAATGATGATTTTATAATCTTTACTCATCTATTGAATCACTTTTATTGAGTCAAATCAAAAAATTAAATCACATCAAAATCACTTCTATAGAATCTAATTAAAGGTTTGTGTGCAACATTTATCAACAATACAAAATAAAGGGTCCGATCGAGGTGTTTAACAGTTGCAAGATATTTCGATGAAATTATCAAGATGTTGAAACGTCCTGAATCATCTAGTAATGTTTAAGTTTTGTTCATGTTATTTTCTTGTTAAATTATTTTAAAAATGTTTGTGTTAAGTTATGTCAATCCCACATTAATGTAATGCTAATTTTCATCTAATGTAATCTTAATATAAAATGTCAATAATATATAAATAATTCATTACAAACCCAAAATAATATCTGTGACAATAATTCTAATAAAATCTACGTAGGTCCATCACAGGCAATATGTGTTATATGAGATAACCCAATATATACCTCACCATTTGGGTTTACCTAACCCATGAGATTATCTAAAAGAAGTGATATCATCTGTAGCCAATGTTGGTCAGTCATTTCAGGTAGTGATAGTGAAGGCGGTGACACGTCATCTAAAAGTCCTTCATCATATTAAGGTCCAACATCATCTGTAGATTGAGATGGTGAGATGATTTAAGGGTGTGATACAATAAAGTACCACTCTAATTAACCATTCAGACAATTCCCAAGGAATTTCCTCTCCACTGCATTCTCTCTAATAGTAATGTCACTGCTAATAATGTTAGAACTAAACCATTTGCTGATTCCCCTAGATGGCACAACAGGGACTAGTCTAGGAATTCTTTGAGTATACCAAAATTTGCACAAAAAACCTGAAAAAGGTTTGTATCATCAAACGCTCGATGTATTATATGGTCTGCATAAGGTGTCCATGTAACATCGTGTACAGTCAAAGCATCGATCCTCGGTGTGTACTCCTGAAGACCGTCTAAATGATAATGTTAGGCCCTTTGTCTGGTGGCATGTGGAGCTTCATCCTTGATAGGACCACGATCATGCCGGTTAGAAATGAATAGGAAATGCTCGCATATCCAACAGTGCACAAGAAACACAAATTACATATATGAAACATCTTCGATAAATAAGAACTAAATAAATAAAACATAATAAATATTCATATCTGAAATTTACTCATGTAAGTGGCAAAATGTCTCGTCTCAAAGACAGTCGACTATCCAAGGGCAATATATAATATCGTCAAAGAAACACAACTCAATTCCCCGTCGAGATGCATAAAGTTCGTAAAGAGGTATGTGTATCTAACATCGATGTATACATGAGACTTATCTGCTAAGATA
Source organism: Lathyrus sativus (assembly GCA_963859935.3). Classification (NCBI taxonomy): domain Eukaryota; kingdom Viridiplantae; phylum Streptophyta; class Magnoliopsida; order Fabales; family Fabaceae; genus Lathyrus; species Lathyrus sativus. The sequence goes on along the minus strand of OZ012739.1, from coordinate 349,472,947 downwards.
AGGCATCCTACAATATGCAAAATATATACCTTAGTGTACACCTCATACATTGAGTGATCCACCATATACTGATACGTATTTTATGGCCAAGAGAGACGGAAGTGAGCACCCCTATTAGCTCTAAACTCATCCAAGATAAATCTATGTGTAACCCCCATGTATGTCTCATCTGCCATACACATAATGCCCTTGTTAATGACACGAGTAGTTAAGAAGTTACCTACAAGAAGGAGATAGAAGAATTTGGAGACATCACCCCTGATAATTGTCATTTCACCAAAATGAAATATGAAATAAGGATGTCTCCTTATGAGCATGGTGAGGGAACAATCCACCAACATAAGAATGACTGCATCAACGATGATTTCCATGACCTCATCTTGCATCAATACATCATAGAATTTCTTATACTTCACCCCATGGGGGGGGGGGGGGTTGCCTTCTGTGGGGCGGGTCTTGTAATAAATAAAGCATAAACCATCAATATCTTTCAATTAATCAATAGTAAATAATAACAACTTCAAATAAAAATTTATGCCTTTTCCTTCCATTATCCAAATGCCACATGATCGGCATACGCAGTGAGTAAGATATAGCCAATAGGTCCTCCAAGGAACCATCGATCTCTGTGTATGGACGACTTTGTATCATCCTGAGCCGCCACTCTCGTATCAGCTATTGTAGGCACCTCGATATCATCCTGAGGAGAAACCTTGATGTCATCTAGAGTTGCTGACTCTATATCATCATAAAACAACAACATTTGGCTTGGCATCAAGGTCTCTGGCCCGTCCAACTCTATATCTTTTATGCTGGATAATACAATGTCTATGAGACTACTCAATCCTCCTACAATGAGAATAAATGGGGATTACTCTACCTACCCTAATATACAACTGCTTTCGGTCATTTCCGTCGCCTCCACCAGAGCTTTCTCGACATGCTCTCTTTGCTCAATCGATCAATGTAGGAACAATTTTGATGTCACTTCCTTTTTTTCTTCATTACAGACAAAAACAAAATAATCTATCAGATTTTTTAAAATATTTGGTCATGAGCTTAGATTTACTGACATTTTTAAAAATGTAGAATCTTATATGTTTTTTTTCCAACATTTTTTAAATTGTAAGTATGCATATATGCATTTTTATATGCAATTTCAAAAATGTCAATAAAAACACATAAAAGAACCGCATTTAAAAAAGAAATGTCGGTTAAAATGCAAGTGATTTTTTTAATTTTATTGGACTTTTCAAAAATGCCAATAAAAAATTTTCATTTTCATTAAAAAGTTAATATAAATATAAAATTATATATATATATATATATATATATATATATATATATATATATATATATATATATATATATATATATATATATATATATATATATATATATATATATATATATATATATATATATATATATATATATATATATATATATATATATATATATATATATATATATATATATATATATATATATATATATATATATATATATATATATATATATATATATATATATATATATATATATATATATATATATATATATATATATATATATATATATATATATATATATATATATATATATATATATATATATATATATATATATATATATATATATATATATATATATATATATATATATATATATATATATATATATATATATATATACACGCATAAATTTAATGGAAAAAAACGCTTACTTATAAATATCCGATATAAGCTTCATAAAATGCAGTAGAAATATAAGTTTTTTCAAAGATTTTGAAAAATGATAATTTCAATAATTCAAATTTGTAATTTTTAAATATGAAAATATTATGATAAAAATATGAATAACGTGAGAATGTCAAGTTTAACTATTAGGGTGTCTTATAAAATTCTTATCATTCTAACATAATGAGCTGGACCTGAGCAGAGCTATGACCACATCACTAGGATTTTTATTAATTTTGTAGTAGAGGATAAAGTTTAGATCACTGTCAAAGTCTTTAACTTGATCATTAATTTGAAAAACAAATCTTGATACTAAAATGGACCAAAAATAGCTAGCCATTAGCTAGTGAGTTTGAGATTAAGAAAGAGTTATGAAATGCTTTTTGATTTGGTTGGTGGAGAAAGAAAGACAAATAAGATTAAGAGATAAGGAGATTGAATTAATTGGCAGTGTCAACTTTTTCTTCATGCGTCTTTGTCCCAAAAAATAAATAAATATAATTAGTAGTATAATTGCGTATATATGTGTCAACCACATATAAATTGGAGACTGTAATTAATCTCCTCTTTGCTCAAAATTTTCTTTCTAATATGTTTGGATTTATTAGTACATGATTATGTTTATGAACATGATTATGTTTATGTTTGGATTATTAATACATCACTTTTAATTTTTTGGAGTAAACTGAAATAGGTAAAGTTTTTGCATATGCTTATTGTACATATGAAGAAATGGAAAGTTTTTGCATATGCTTATTGTACATATGAAGAAATGGAAATGGAAACATCAACTTATACAAATCATTCTATTTTTGAAAAATATCAACTGTGAGAATAAAAATCAAGAGAAGGAGAAGATACATAGAAGATAGAGAAATGTGTGTGGCTCCTTTTTTTTGTTGTTGATTGAATAGAAAATAAAAAGAAATTATATAATTATCTTTAAATTATATTAATTAAATGAGTGTTGTTTTGATAGTTCAGTTTATTGATCAACTTAATTCATTATATATACTATTTTTATATAAATAATGTTGTTTTCGGATTTGAAAAATTGAGTTTGGCACAAAGAAATTATCGGGACGAGTTGCGTACTAGGTCTTTTCTTTAAGACGTTTCGCCGTACTACCAAAATATGCAAAGCAGTCGATTTACTACGACGCCTCCAGGATAAAACAGTCCGTTCAAAAACTTATGATTATCAGTTGCACACTGATAAATCGCTCTAGAAATACACCTTTCTAAGTCACAGTATCTGGCGAAAATAACCAGTCGGAAAAACAAGAAAAGAAAGATTTTAGATGAAGAGAATTAAGGGAGAGAAGATGGAAATCAAAATTCGTGTGAACTTATGAAATCCGAAGTGCTCACTACTGAATTTCTACCCTGTATTTATAGGCATCTACCTGCACCTGAGTAGGGAGAAATTCGTGGTGAATGGAGAAAATGGTGGGAGAATGAGAAAATCGTGGAGGACTGGATCTAGTCAGTATGGCAGTTACTGACCAATTATTTTCTTAATTAATTAATATTATTATTAATTAATTTTCCACCAAATTATATTAATTAATTAATGATAATTAAATTCTATAAATTCGGGTCCAAAAAATAATTCATCTAGACCGGACCGGACCGAACCGAACCGAGCCGAGCCGGTCGGCCGGACAGACGGCGGCGGCGGCGCGCGCGCGTGTGTCTTGATGGTCATGGGTGTGTCCTCACTCCTTTCACAAAATTGGGTGCCCTTTAGGGCCCAACCCAATTGACCAAGTTGGAATATATAAACACTACTAATATTTCCATTCCCTTTAATGTGGGACTAAAATGAATCCTTTCAAATTCACTTCTATATTAGTTCTTACTTGTGTTCATTTATTGTCCATTAGTTGTCAATAAATCTTTCCAATTCTCACTCTAATTAATATATTTCCAACATTCCCCCACTTGAATTTAAAAGAGATTTTAGAAGTACGTCAGACGTTTCTAAGATTGAGCATAAGCAAAGGTGTCTACGACTTGAACCTTAGCGTAGCGAGTAAGATTCTGATTCAACAAGAGTGACACCATTGTCTTGAACTCTATCTCGGACATCAGACCCGCACACAACCTTTCCGTAAGGTGTATTCTTGTAGCCCGTGCTTTAGTGGCCCTGCACGTGTATCCCAGTTTAGTGAATGCTCTAGGAATTCTGCCTCGAAATTCCATAGGAACCGGCCTCAGTTCCACAGTCACATAGGTGAACCTATCAAGAGTACTCATGTAGCCTAGGTACTCCCTCATACAGAGTATAGATCTCATTAAGAGTTTCTATTATCTCATCCTTTCATTACTTCAGGATTCATGCTTTACTTGCATGATCATTTTCATATTACTCACAACTTCTTATTACCCATTGAACCTAAGTCTTGGGATCTCCAGTCATTTAGGTCGGGTTACCATCATGAGTAACTAATTGCTTTATAGGAATTAGTCCCATCTTTTTGGATGTATTATGGACTTTCTCTCTAGCTAATCCTTTTGTCAAAGGATCTGCTAAGTTCTCATCAGCGCGTACATGATCCACTCTCACAACTCCTTTAGAGATACAATCTCTAACAGTGCTACGTTTTCTTCTAATTTGACGTCTTTTACCATTATAATAACGGTTCTCAACTTTTGCAATAGCCGCGGTACTATCACAGTGGATCAACACAGCTGGTATAGGTTTTTCCCATAAAGGAATCTCAGCTAGCAAGCATCTTAACCAACTTGCTTCTTCACTAGCTGTAGCTAATGCTATCATCTCAGACTCCATTGTGGACTGTGCCATAATGGTCTGTTTCTTTGATTTCCAAGATACAACTCCTCCGGCTATACTAAATATATAACCACTAGTAGCTTTGGAATCATCCGATAAGGTGTTCCAATCTGCATCACTATACCCTTCTAGTACAGCAGGAAATTTATGATAGTGTAGGCCGAGGTCCATAGTCCTTTTAAGGTACCTCATTACTCGCTCAATAGCTTGCCAATGTTCGTTACTCGACCTACTTGTAAATCTGTACAACAGTCCTACGACATATGCAATGTCGGGTCTAGTACAATCAGTGGCATACCTAAGACTGCCAATGATGCTCGCATATTTTGCTTGTTTGACACTTTCTCCAGTGTTCTTAAATAGTTTCACACTTGGATTATACGGAGTGCATGCAGGTTTACAATCAAAGTATTTATATTTCTTTAATATCTTCTCCATATAGTGAGATTGATCCAAAGAAATTCCTTGTTCGGATCTCGTGATCTTTCATATCAAAGTTATTGCATAACAATGATTTCATATCATTAATGGCCTGAATGTTTGATCCAAATATAAGTAGATCGTCTACATATAGACATATGATAGTACAAATGCGATTCTCAGATTTGTAATAAACGCACTTGTCACTTTCATTCACTTTGTACCCATTAATTATCATTAGGTTATCAAACTTTTCATGCCATTGTTTAGGGGCTTGTTTTAGTCCATACAGAGACTTATCTAACTTATAGACCTTGCTTTCTTGTCCTTGGATCACAAACCCTTCTGGTTGTTCCATATAGATTTCTTCTTCTAAGTCACCGTTTAAAAAAGCTGTTTTAACATCCATTTGGTGTACTATTAAGTTATAAATGGCTGCTATTGAAATGAGTACCCTAATGGATGTAATTCTAGTGACCGGAGAAAAGGTGTTGAAGAAATCTATATTTTATCTTTGTCTAAAACCCTTGGCTACAAGGCGAGCCTTGTATTTCTCAATCGTTCCATCAGGTTTTAGTTTCTTTTTCAAAACCCATTTACAACCAATTGGTTTGCAACCCGGGGGTAAGTCTACTAAGTGTCAGGTCTTGTTAGATTCTAGAGAATCTATCTCATCATTAATGGCTTCTTGCCATAAGTCTGCATCCATAGATGACAGTGCTTCTTGAAGATTTATTGGATCTTCTTCTACATTATAGGCCGCATAGTCGGGCCCATAGTCTTTAGCAACTCTTGCTCTTTTACTTCTTCGAAGTTATGTTTCTACATTGTCGCTGCTTTCAATGCTTTTTATCACAGGAATGTGACTCGATTGTGTGCCCCCACTATTTCTCGATTTGAAAGGAAATTTGTCTTCATAGAATTCAACATCGTTTGATTCTATAATTACTCTGGAATTTAGGTCATAAAACATGTATGCCTTACTGTTTGCTGCATACCCAATGAATACGCATTCATAGGCTCTACTAGCGAGTTTAACTCGTTTCGGATCCGGAATTCTGACATAAGCCAGACAACCCCAAGTTCTCAAATAAGACAAATTTGGTTGTCTTTTCTTTAATATCTCATAAGGTGAGATCTTACTTTTTGACTTGGGAACTTTATTCAGGACATACCAAACAGTCAATAAAATTTCCCCCCACCAGTGAGGTGCAGCACCAGAATTTAACATGATTGCAACTACAAGTTCAATAAGAGTCCTATTCTTTCTTTCTGCTTTACCATTCATTTCAGGAGAGTATGGAGCAGTCGTTTCATGTATAATACCATGTTCGACATAAAAATCATTAAATAAGCTAGAGTCATATTCGGTTCCCCTATCATTGTGAAGTCTCTTAATCTTCTTGTTAAATTGATTCTCAATTTCAGTTACATACACCTTAAACATGTCAAGCGCTTCACTTTTATTCTTCATTAGATATACATAAGTATAATCAGAGCAATCGTCAATAAAAGTGATAAAATAACGTTTATTATTTCTAGTTCAACTTCCATCTAATTCACATATATCAGAGTGTATAAGATCTAGGTGGTCAGATTCTTTTATAATTGATTTATGTGAAGTTTTTGTTATTTTAGCTTGACTGCAAAATTCACATTTATTGGAATCATTAACATTTAGTTTAGGGATTGGGCCTATCTTGCTTGCATTAGAAATGGTTCATTTATTAACGTGAAAAAGTCTACCATGCCAAATATTAAAGTCACACAAAGAGTAAACAGAAGGAGAAATTTTATTCAAATCAACATTCAACTTAAACATGCCATCAGTGGCGTACCCTTTTCCAACAAAAATAGCATTCTTAGTGATGGTGTACAAATCTGCCCCGAAAGTTTGACTAAACCCAACCTTATTCAAAAGAAAACTAGAAACAAGATTCTTCCTAATTTCAGGAACATGCATGACGTCCTTCAAGATCAAAGTCTTTCCTGAAGTGAACTTCAGCTCAACATCTCAAATTCCAGCAACATTAGTGGTGTGAGCATCTCCCAACAACACTTTCTTATCTTCAGCATTCATGTATGTCTTGAACATATCCCGATCATAGTAGACATGACGAATGGCACCAGTGTCTATCCACCAACCATCACTTCCACCAACCATGTTGATTTCAGTGATCATGGCAATGAGTTGCTCATCAGTCAAGTTAACCTGAGCATTTGAGCCAGCTGCAGGTTTAGGCCTGGTCCTACATTTCTTTGCCATATGGCCCGGTTTCCCACAATTGTAGCAAGAGAAAACCAGAGCATCATTTCTTTGAGGTGGTGGATGTTGCCTAGCACATGGAGCCGATGGGGCCCTAGAGGGATTCCCATTCTTAGTTCGGTTCATAGCATTGCGGTTCTGATTCTTTAAAGGTTTGCCTGTAGGCTTCAGAACCGTACCGAATTTCTTTTTGTTGTTAGACACAACTAAGATGTCTTCTTTCTGATCTTGTTTCCAAGCCTCCTCTTCAATTCGGAGGCGAGTAATCAGACTCTCGATTGAAAATTCTTTTGTTTTGTGACGAAGCACATTTTTGAAATCTTTCCAACCAGGGGGCAGTTTGTCAATAATTACAGCAATTTGAAATTGTTCATTGAGGGGAATACCTTCTGTAATAATCTCATGAGCAATCTTCTGAATTTCGTGGCTTTGAGCTTCCACCGACTTCTCATCCACCATCTTGTAGTTCAAGTAGCGGCTGACAGCAAATTTCTTCGCACCTGCTTCTTCAGTATCATATTTTCTTTTCAGAGCCTCCCATACCTGTTTAGCAGTCCTGTAGCTACTGTAGTAGTCGTACAGATCATCAGCAAGGCTGTTCAAAATGTGATTTTTGCACAGATAATCATTCTCGTGCCATAAGACGATTTCTTTTTGGAGCTGTAGATCATCTGCTGCAACCTTAGCTTTTGCAGCATCTGAGTCAGCCTTAGCTTTTGTAACATCTGGGTCAGACGTTTTGGAAGTCCCGTCTGAATCTGCAAGTGAGTTACCATTAGGTAGTTCAGATGATGCAGAAGGGACAACCGGGATATCCTCAGTCAGAACGTGGGCAACCTTTTTCAAAGTTAAGAAAAACTTCATCTTAGCTTGCCAACGTTTGAAATTGGAACCCTCAAACTTGAAAGGTTTGTCAGAGACCGAAGCGGCCGCAGTAGTACCGATAATTTCCTCAGTTGCCATGGCAGTTATTAAAACGTCTTAAAATTGTTGTTTTCGGATTTGAAAAATTGAGTTTGGCACAAGGAAATTATCGGGACAAGTTGCGTACTAGGTCGCTTTCTTTAAGACGTTTCGACGTACTGCCAAAATATGCAAAGCAGTCGATTTACTACGACGCCTCCAGGATAAAACAGCCTGTTCAAAAACTTACGATTATCAGTTGCACACTGATAAATCGCTCTAGAAATACACCTTTCTAAGTCACAGTATCTGGCGAAAATAATCAGTCGGAAAAACAAGAAAAGAAAGATTTTAGATGAAGAGAATTAAGGGAGAGAAGATGGAAATCAAAATTCGTGTGAACTTGTGAAATCCGAAGTGCTCACTACTGAATTTCTACCCTGTATTTATAGGCAGCTACCTGCACCTGAGTAGGGAGAAATTTGTGGTGAATGGAGAAAATGGTGGGAGAATGAGAAAATCGTGGAGGACTGGATCTAGTCAGTATGGCAGTTACTGACCAATAATTTTCTTAATTAATTAATATTATTAATTAATTTTCCACCGAATTATATTAATTAATTAATGATAATTAAATTCTATAAATTCAGGTCCAAAAAATAATTCATCTAGACCGGATCAGACCGAACCGAGCCGAGCCGAGTCGGCCGACCGGACAGACGGCGACGGCGCACGCGCGTGTGTCTTGATGGTCATGGGTGTGTCCTCACTCCTTTCACAAAATTGGGTTCCCTTTAGGGCCCAACCCAATTGACCAAGTTGGAATATATAAACACTACTAATATTTTCATCCCTTCAATGTGGGACTAAAACGAATCCTTTCAAATTCACTTCTATATTAGTTCTTACTTGTGTTCATTTATTGCCCATTAATTGTCAATAAATCTTTCCAATCTCACTCTAATTAATATAATTCCAACAAATAATAAAGAAATTCGTTTATAAAAAAAATATTATAAATCAAAATATATAACTCCGCAATAGGTATGAATCTTTCTATATTAATTAGTTTGTCTCAACATGCAATTTTTTTTTATAGAAGTGAATTGAACATATAACTTTTTTTATAGAAATGGATTAAACTAAATTTTCTATTGTAGTTAAATATGTAAGTAACTCTCATGTGATTTGAAAACAATTATGCAATAAACTTACTAATCTTTAACAACCCAGTCGTGACACTTGGTGTATGATTGGTCATTTTAATGTAGTTATTGGTTCCCATGAAAAAGTTGATAGATGTACTCCAAACAAAACGTCCACCGATGAATTTCTTAGTTGGACTAATCAAAATGAACTTATTCATCTTTACACTACTAGTAGCTATTACACTTGGACAAATGAAAAAGATGTGGTGCTTACTCTTCTTTTAGACTTTATAAAGCCACTTGTAAACATAATTAGCTAAATAATTTGAAAGCAGCCAATTGCTTCACTTTAATCAAGAATCTATCAAACCATTACCATTCTTCTTTATTGTGATAAAGGTAATTTTGATTCGACAAGGCCATTCAAACTTTTGAAGGTTTGGATTATGTATGATAGTTGCAGGCAACTAATTGTTGATAATTGAAATACTAATATGCTTGGTTGCCCTATGTTTTTTTTATATACTAAGCTGAGATCTCTTAAACCTGTTGTTAGGAAATAGAACAAAGGGACATTTGGAAATACCCATCTTAAAGTAACTCAACCTACTGATGAAGTTAACAAGATACAAAATTTAATTAATGATACATGTTACAATGATAATCTTGAATTGGAGAAAAAACATGCTCAACTTCTGTTAGATAATGAATTGTATATGCAATACCTATTTTGGAGGAACAAGGTAAGGAATAAGTTGTTTAAAGATGGAGATAAGGAAGAAAAAAAATTACAATACAGTCAAATTGAGATATGCTAGTAATAAAATCACTAGACTGAGGCATAAAAGTATATTTTTTAGAGAAAGACATTGAATTAGATAGTCATGCTATTAAATTCTACAAAAATATATTCAATTTAGAAAACAATTGCATCTATAATGATATGGCGGAGAGAATTATCCCACTACTTATAAGTTATAACTCAAGGGGGATAATGAATATATCACTAGAATTAAGAATGCAGTGCATACTATGGATGATAATTCGGCTTCGGGCCCTAATGGCTTTGGGGAATATTCTTTTTTTCAAGCATATTCAAAAATAGTAAGAACAAACGTCATCAATTATTTAGGCAATTTAGACATCTTGCACTTGCAAAAATTTCAATTCAAAAGCATCACTAAGATCATTGCAAAGGCTTTATCAAAGGGAAAACATATTTATGAGTGCTTTGAGATTACCTTAGAAGCCATTAATGTTTTGGACGAGAAATCCTTTGGAGGTAGCAAGGTTTCAAAAATAGAAGTCAGAAAAGTCTTATATTCTTTAGATTGATCAAAAGTTTTATAATTGGATTCTTACCATTCTCTACAGTTGCATCTTATGAACATGAATTGTTGATTTGAGAATTGTGAATGTGTAATTATGAATTAGTGAGTAAACATAATATGTGTATGTTCATGTGGAATGTTGAGATTTATGGAAACGTGCATGATGAATATGCTTGGTGATTATCCATATTTGATTATATATATGTTGTATTGTACATGATGAGTTATAATGAATTATGGTGAGAAAATGTGGAATATATGTATTTTGTGCTTGTGTATTTGTGTATATATAATTATATGCATTGTTATTATGATAATATTTCTCACCCTTCTGCTGGAATGATGTCCTACATGACATCGTGCAGGTATCAAGGAGTAGTATTGCTTGTAGTTACGAGGTCGCTTTTGGTGTAGCCGTTTAGTGATTTAATTATGTTGGGTCGAGTCATGCTCTGGTCATGTAACACTGGGATCGCTTGGGTTGTGTTTAAGATATACATTATGTACTCTATAAACGTGTTTATATCCATTGGAATATTATAATGTTGGCCTTAGTGCCTAAGTGATGTTGTTTTATGTGATAAAAACAAATGTTTCTATTATGAAAATTGTGGTATAATTGAATCCGCTGCTACATGCAAAAATGAAGTTTTGTAAAGCATAATTTTATATTGAAATAGTAATGAGCATGACAGGTGGTTTTGATATTTTGAAAGTTATGTGTAATGCCCTTTTTGTAAATGCATGGAAATTTACTCTGATTATTCATATATTACCCATGGGGTTTAGAAGGTTGTTACATTAGTGGTATCAGAGCAGGTCGGTCCGTCCGGCCAAGTTGTCTAATGTTGGTTGTTCCTTTGTATGCGACATGTGTGTGAAAACACTGTCGATACATGTTTGTTGTCTAACCTTTGTCTACAAAAGTGGGAATGATCTAAGTGGGGGAGAAACTTGTGCTTCTCCAGGATACTGCAAGTGCGGAGTTGTAGCTCAGTGTGTGGTTAAACGCTCTTATAGTTTGGTAAAGATGGTTTATACCCCATCATGATTTTCGGCTGTCTATCGATAAATTGAGGAACTGATCACCCTTAATCTCTTGTTGATAGTAGTTGGGATTGTGTTGGATGGGATAGACGTGTCTTGCAAGCTTAGATGGCGTGAGCAATGAATTTTTTGGAGTTAAGCCAAGTGCTGAAGAATTGTTTTGATGAGTCGGCGCAGGACAGTGATGAGATGTTTCATTTTGATGGAAATTTTAAGTGTTAACGAAAGTGGGAAGTTGGCGGTTTGCCGATTAATTGTGGTTGTCTGGAAGTTATTCTGACAAGATAGTGATATACAGCCAGGACGTGAAGTGGAGTTGTGATTGACTTAGTTATGGGAACTAGTTCGATATTAAGAGCTCTATATTGTATGTCTATTTGGATAGTCAAGGAATTAAACTGATTGAGTAGTTTTGAGACTTGTGTCTGGTGTGTGTGCTGTGGCAACAGATTGTGAAGTCAAGTATATAAAGGGTGGATAGTGACTTCTGGTGATTATTAAAGGAAGTAAGATGTGGGATACTATATCGGTAATTGGACTTTAAACATTTTAAGAGTTGGAGATGTGTTGAATGACCTTCTAATGGTGACGTTGTTGTTTTCGTATTTTGTCCTAATGGGAGAACCGTAACTCAGAATGACGTCAGATGAGAAGCGTTGGAGGTTATTACAATGCTTTATGTGATGGTGAAGTAGTGACATGGAATTAAGTATTTATTGATGGAATATGTTTGGTTGTTGTAGTAAGTGCGATTTGTATTTCCGCCATGACTCACAAATTGAGTGCCTGTTTGGCATGGGATTCTCCACACTTAATTGAGTGAGTCAATGGTTGGGTAACCGATGATATTTGGATATACTCGAAGAGTATAGAGGATCATGTTGAGCATCGGGAACTTGAGTTATCAGTGTTGGAGAAGAAGTAGTAATACTCTACTGTGAAGAAAGTTTAAGGAATTGTTAGGAAAGTTGTCAACAGCTCGTGTATTGGTTTTGCCGAATCCGACAGAACAAATTGTTGTGTTTTGTGATGTTTGGTTGATATGATTGGGGGATATGTTAAGTACAACATCAACGAGTTTTGATTATACTTTAAGGCAACTTAAAGTACATAAGGGAATTATCTGACAAGTAATTGGAGTTGGTTGCTGTTGCGTGTTTGTGCCGGAGTTTGGAAGCCTCAATTGTTTAGTTGAGATTTGAGATGGTTGGTGATCTTAAGAACTTAAGGTATTTGTTGATTTGAAAAAAAGTTGAATATGGTGCAGAGGAAATAAATAGGGACTTCTGAAGGAGTATGGTTTTGGGTTGAATTACCATTCGAGTGAGACCAAGTGGTAGCAGAGGTATCAAATTGGAAATTTCTGTATATACCAATGATGGTGGTAATGAGTTAGAACTGATGAAGCAAATTCGGGATATGAGTTTGGTCTGTGAAGAAAATATCTTAGGGAGTTAAGCTTTGTATCTTGAGACTGACTATAGGTATTCTTGATAAGATTCGAAGAAGTCGAAGTTCTAATTTGAGTTAATAGATTGATTGAATTTAATGAATTGAAGTCGAAGAGCTGATTTTCGGATTAATGAGAATGGTACCATGAGATGTGGTGATGGAGTGTGTGTTCCAAATAGTGTGAGTTGGATAAGAGTACTCTGGAAGAAGAACATTGAGATAGATGGAGAGAGAAGTGGTTGAAGTGGTATGTGTTGGTTTGACTTATCGGAAGTCGAAGTGTGAACATCAGAGATTGTTGGACCTGATACAACTATTGAATATTTCTAAATGGTATGGGATAGTATTCCCATGGATTTTGTGTCGGGTTTTCCGAAGAAATGTGAAGGGATATGATTCGACTTGGGTGGTTATGAATGGATTGGCAAGATTAACTCATTTCTTACTAATGAGGATGAATCATTCTATGTTGAAGCTAGCTAAGAGGTATAGTGAGGAAGTTGCGGGGTAGTATGGGTTACCGTCGAATATTGTGTCAGATGGGAATCTGAATTTTCGTTGAGATTTTGAGAAAGTTGTAGACGCTTTGGGTGTCATGTTGAAGTTGAACTCTGTCTAGCATCCGTGGACGGAATGGACATACAAAGAGAACTATCTAGTATGTAGGGGATTTGTGGAGAGCTTGTGTGTTGGATCAAGGTGGATCGTGGGATAGTTAATTATCGTTGCTTGAATTACCTACAATGACAATGATCATTCTAGTATTGGAATGACATTGTATGAGGCTTTGTACGGTAAGAGGTGTAGGAATCCTTTGTGTTGATGTGTGCCAGGCGAGAGTGTTGTACTCGGACCTGAGATTGTGCAAGAGACGACTAGAAAGATTAAAAGAACCCAAGAAAAGACGTGTTTCGAGAGTTACAATAGTAACTGGTGTCGGTCAAGCTTGAGGTCTCGGAAGCACCCACTGTGTTTTGTTGATCTGTATCAGAGTGGCGCAGCGGAAGCATGGAGAAAATAGCATGTTAGATTGTTTTACTGCTGTCGCTTGTGGGAATTGCCTGATGTGTTCATGTGTCTAAGTTGAGGAAGTGCATTGATTCAAATGGATAGTGTACGAGTGAGAGAGGATTTGATTGTTGAGACATTGCCAGTTCAGGTTGATGAACAAGAAGCAACTTCGAGGTATAGAGATTCCTTTGGTGGAGGTAGTTGGGAGATTAGGATGCGAGAGTCGTATCCAGAGTTATTTGAATCAGGTAATATTTTCGAGGACGAAAATTTCTAAAGTGGGGGAGGGTTGTAACAGCCCAATTTTTCAATAAGTGATTAATTGTGCTAATTAATTGGTTTATGTGATTTATCTGATTTAAATAAATTATTGGATTATTTAAATGAGTTAATGGATTTAATTAATTTATTCTACTTGGTAGAATAATGTGGATTTATTAGATATTCTCTAATTAATGATAAAATGAGATATTTTGTGAGAAATAAATTGATAGATATTTTTGAGAGAAGAATTATGATGGAAAGAAAATAAAAGGATATATAAGAGAAATTGGAGAGAAAAGAAAAGAGATAGAAACATAAGAGAAAGAAAGAAAGAAAAGGAGAGAAAGAATAGAGAAAGAGGAGAAAAGAGAAGAGAAGAGGGAAACTTGGAGAAATCATCAAGAATCAACTTCAAGCTTCAATCCAATCAAGGTAAGGGTGAGAAACATTATTATTTGATCAATGCGTATGATTATGTATGAGTTGTGTTGGATTTGTTGGTAGTTTTCTCTATTTTCCATGTCTAGGGAAAATGAGTTAAATCGATAGAATCGAGTGTTGAACGGTTAGAATTCAAAATAAATTGCATAGTTTAGTCGGGTAATGTTTAGCCGTGATTATTGGATTTCGTTTGATTGAATTTGGTTGAGTTTGTGAGTTTTGACATTTTTGGATAATTGAGGGTTTGAGATTTGAGTGAAAATCGGACGTCGTAGAAATCGGTCGGATTTTCAGGCGAAAATGCAAAATCCCGTAGCCGTGTTTAGGCAAAATTCTGGTTTTTCGGAAAACTTCAAAAATTCATAACTCTTGAACCGTAAGTCGGTTTTGACCCCCGTTCGAAGCGTTGGTAAGTTAACGAGATTATCTTTCTAGAAAAAATGGCTTTGAGGCCTGTACCTGGTTCAATTATAGCAGAAAATTGAAAACATATTGTTGTGTTGATTTTTACCGTCGCGAATGTGTGTGATTGATGTGTTATTGTGCATAATACTTTTGTTATATAACGTATAGCTTGTGCATGTTGTGATATGATATGCTGTGGGTAGCCGTATGGCGTGAATCCTAGATGGGGGAATCGATTATGAAATATAGTCTTTTGACAAATATATGCATATTGTTTGTATGTGAAGAATGCATGAGAATATATTGTGAATATGGGTGCATTGTTTGACAAATATGTTGATGAAAAGTATGAATACTTGATTATATGATATGTTGTGTGTGCAATCTTGTTTAATTCTTGAAGGGAGGAATTATGTGAATGCATGGGATTAAGACGTGTGATCGGTCTTAAGTGCATTTTGTTGTTGATTGCATATGCATCATTTAGTCAAGTGGCAATGTTTGCTAGTTTCGTGGAGACTAGTGGCTTGTCCCAAACCTAGAAGGGTGGGTTTGAAAGCTTAGGGAACGGGCTTTTGTTGTTATCGGTCTAGAATGGTGGACCCGGTTTAAGTGTAAAAACCGAAAAATGATAACAAGTGTTGGTACCACATGGCATGAGTTGCATTGAGTCTCATGGAATGAATATATGATTGTTGTATGAAGTTATGCATAGGTGTATGTACATGACTTGTGTAATTGTGAACTATGGATATGTTTGATGATTGTATTTGCCTATATATATATATGCTTTGTGAAGTATATGATGAGTTATGATGAAGTATGGTGAGAATGGTGGAATATGCGTATGTGCAATACTTGTGTAATTGAGAGTTATGAATATGTGATCATTGTATGAAAGTATGCTTATGAACATGAATTGTTGATTTGAGAATTGTGAATGTGTAATTGTGAATTAGTGAGTAAACATAATATGTGTATGTTCATGTGGAATGTTGAGATTTATGGATACATGCATGATGAATATGCTTGGTGATTATCCATATTTGATTATATATATGTTGTATTGTACATGATGAGTTATAATGAATTATGGTGAGAAAATGTGGAATATATGTATTTTGTGCTTGTGTATTTGTGTATATATAATTATATGCATTGTTATTATGATAATATTTCTCACCCTTCTGCTGGAATGATGTCCTACATGACATCGTGCAGGTATCAAGGAGTAGTATTGCTTGTAGTTACGAGGTCGCTTTTGGTGTAGCCGTTTAGTGATTTAATTATGTTGGGTCGAGTCATGCTCTGGTCATGTAACACTGGGATCGCTTGGGTTGTGTTTAAGATATACATTATGTACTCTATAAACGTGTTTATATCCATTGGAATATTATGATGTTGGCCTTAGTGCCTAAGTGATGTTGTTTTATGTGATAAAAACAAATGTTTCTATTATGAAAATTGTGGTATAATTGAATCCGCTGCTACATGCAAAAATGAAGTTTTGTAAAGCATAATTTTATATTGAAATAGTAATGAGCATGACAGGTGGTTTTGATATTTTGAAAGTTATGTGTAATGCCCTTTTTGTAAATGCATGGAAATTTACTCTGATTATTCATATATTACCCATGGGGTTTAGAAGGGTGTTACATTAGTAGGCTCTGATACCATTTGTAACGCCCCATATTGCTTTTTAGGATTACCGACTGACCCCACAAACCAACACGAGTCTTTTTAGCATGCTTTTTCCTCACTCACATGCTTTCCGGGAAACTTCCCAGAAGGTCACCCATCCCTAAATTTCTCCAAGTCAAGCACGCTTAACTATGGAGTTCTTATGAACGGGCTACCGAAAAGAAGATGCATCTTGTTGGTATAGGTAGTACCAATTAATCCTTATAAGCCTTCATTCAACCATGCAGTCCCATACCTGCATACCCTTAGAATCCCTCTCATTCCGAGGTGAATTCAGTTTCCCCCTAGAAGCTTCTAGGAGTGTCTCATTGTCATGCCTCTTGCACAGACAACCACTCCCTCGCCCTCGGGTGTTACATGTAACCACTGTCCGCCCTCTTTGACCTCGGGTGTTACAATTGGAGCTCATCAATTGATAACACATGCATTCTTCTAATCATGTTATACACAACTCAAACGTTCGTCTAATACCATCACGTATCACCTACAACAAAGTTTATGTCTAACACAAAGTCGAGAGGTTAACCATATTGTCGCTACTGCGAAAATCGGCGCCGGCTAAACAGAAGAGTCGCCACCGTGCGTTATTTATCCCAAAGGATGGAAAGGAAACGCTCAGAGTAAACCTTACGCAAAGAAGGAAAAGGAATGGTCATCGCAACCAAATCCTGGATTCGGGAGTCGGTTACGCAAGGGGAAGGTATTAGCACCCCTCACGTCCATCGTACTCGACGGGATCCACGCTTGTTTTCTAGTACGGATTGTGATTCTATCTATTCTACAGGTCTGGGGTTAGAAGAAAAGAAAATGACTCGGCAAAGTATCGCACTTTATGCCTACGTATTCCCGTCTGGAACGAGAAATCAGAGTCAACGTAGTTCGCCTACCTACGGGAAAGGAGGGAAGGTTGCTCGCTAGGATATCGCATCCTATGCCTACGTACTTTCATACAGCATGAAAGATCAGAGCAAACGTAGTTCGGGCCACGGAAGACACAAGCTTGTCTGACTGTTTTTTATCTCCTTATGAAAGGGTTTTTCTTGATTAAGAGTCCAAGCGGACAAAAATGACACTCTGATGTTTGTTTTCAGTCTTTTACGCAAGAACTGTTTTTTTATGATGTTTGCAATCTCTAACGTACTAGAGATTATGATTTGAGGGTGACTACGTCGTATGTCACCCTAAGGGTAACACACTAAGTAATCAGATTACTGAAGAGTGACCCTCCAGCAACCTTTCTCAAATAGCTTAAGGCTCGTAACATACGACATCGATTATCCGTATTACTGTGTTTTGAATTGTTCTGAGGTAGAAGAGAAGTCTAAAAACCTAGGGTTTGAAAGGGGAATCAAAACTACCCTAATGTTGTCATGCATGAATTAACACCTAATGTCTGTCATAATTTCCTCCTGCGCAGAGGAAATCAGAGATCCTAGGGGATAAACGGAAAAGAAACAACAGATATACAGTAAACAGTAAGTATGCATGAGATGCAGCAAAACAAGCAAGGCAAGGGAGTCCCACTCAACCTCGAACCTAAGAAAGCAACAGGCAAAGTGAATCAACTTCACTTCAAGCCTAAAAGCAGCACAAGCCAACAGACAATACAGAGAAAAACAAAAGATACAGAGGAGGCAGCCCAAGCAGCATCAACAAACTCCTACAACAAACAGCAACAACACGCTCTGAGCAGCAAAGTTGAAATGACAGCAAAGGTCTTATCTTTGAGCTAGATTCCATCTTCAAGCTTCTTCAATCTTCATCTCCAAGCTTTAGCAAACACACTCCAAGAAGAGATTTGTCATCAAGATCAAGTTGCAATGTTGGCATACTTGCTGAAAACCAAAGGAATTCAACAAGAACCAACATCGAAGTGGAATTGTATCCTCAAAAGTTCTACTCTCTAGGGTATGCCCCACTTCCCTCCTAAGGAGAGATGGAACTTCCCTAAGAGGACTTTGCATCATAGGATAGAATAGAAGCAAACAATGCATTCTATGTTTGATGGAAGAAATGACTAATTCTACAAAAGCTCTCCCTAAAAGCCTAATTCTACAAACTCCTAAAACAAACTTAAAAGAGAAAGAAAGCTCCACTCCAAGCCCCACTATTCTAGACAAAGCATCTTAATCATGTCCAGAAGCTCCTCTAAAAAGGAATCCAAAGTCTTCAAGCTCCAAGTCCACCAAACGCTCCAAACAAGGCAAAGCACTCAAGAGAGAACACTGAAAGCAACAATCATTTGCAAAACCCAAAAAAGATAGCAAACTAATTTGTAAAATTCTAATAAAATTCCTATGTGAAAATGCATGTTTGAACATTCTAAAATTCCAGAATCAGGACCTAAATCAATTTCTAGGTCATCTAAACAATTCCTAAATGAAATTTGGTCATGGGAAACCATTATTTGGGAAGGCTCTAAACTACACACCTAAAATAGAATCTAATCAATTTTAAAAATTCTAAGAAAATTCCAGGGGAAACCTATGTATATCCCCTAAATCATATCGAAAGAATCAGCTCAAAAGCATAAAGCATCAAAGAGAACAAAATTAAACAAACAGCAATATCAATTATGCATAACAAAGGATATTAGCACAAAAGAAAATTCGTAACTAATTCAAATAAAATCCTAAAAATGCAAACTCAACTCCTACATTTTCTTAAGACAATCAAGATCTATAGAAAAACAATTCATAATTTTTCGATCATTTTTACTATTTTTAACGCAATTAATCCAAACAGCTATTAAAACAGAAAAAAAAGAACGAAAATGAATTAAACTAAGTTAATGTGCATTGGGCCAGGGGTGCGAACAACAGAATTCCAAAGCAATGTCCGTGTGGGCCTCGCGAGTGGGGGTGGGAACAGTACCCGCGCGGTACTGTAGCTGTTCCGGCGGTGACATTTTTTCGATAACTTCCGAGCAACATAACTCCATCGATTCTTAACCGTTTCGCACGAAATTTTAGTTAAACTTGAAGGAAAAAAAATCAAGGATTCCAAATATGCTCTTGGATTCCATCAAAACTCCATGATCAAAGAGATATATCATCATCAAGAAAACATACTCATCCAAAAAAGTCTCTAATCCTTAATTTCCTGATCCTAATTTCATCTATACATTTTCCAGATCCTAACCACATGAATAATCTAATCTAATTCGTCCTAAAATCATAGAAAAAGTGAATTTCACATACCGGCTTCGGAGCTTCGAAACGGAGTAGTTGGAGCTCGTTTTTTCTTGCCAAAAAGCGCGGAAAACCTTTGTTGAAGTTTGTTGGAGAAGATTAAATTCTTGATAACTCTTGAAAATGCCTTGAATCCAACTTTGATATCTCACTTTTTCTCTTCCAAACTCCAATGTCAATCTATGGTTTTTGCACAAATGAATCACCAACCCTTGCTCTGAACCTCTTCACAAGTATATATAGAATGTATTTGAAGACCCTAGAAAGTTCTAGATTGATCCAATGAGAAAATCAACTTCTCATGTCATGAAAATCTCTTCTTATGCTATGCACATACCATCTCATGTTTTGGCTTGCAATTCACTTGGTTATGAGTTTAAATTCTCTCCAAATGATATATTGGAGGTGTATGGATGGAAAGGAGCCTTGCATTTACTTGGAAGTGTGGTTTTGCATATGTGCCTTATGATGCAAGTAGCCCATTTACAAAGCAAGTCCTTGAAATAACCCTCAATTCAAAATTGTGGCAATGCCATTGTCTTTAAAATGAATTTTACAATCAAATTGGTATGTCATATGACTTGTTTGTGACCTCTAACCCAAAATTTGATTTTTTCCACCAAACTTTATTTGACTTATTCCCTTTTTTTAGGCCATTTTAAGTGACTTTTTTTAAATAAGCCGATCAATCCACCATGATGACTTATTTGACCTAAAAACATCATTTTAAGCACATTCCATGTTGAACAATTTTTCATTTGAGAAGTGGAACATGGAGATTTTGACCTATGCTAAAAAATGACGTGTAATTCAACTTTCCCAAAATACCCCTGGATTGCCAAGACCATAACTTGAATTCTAAAAATCCTCTTGAGGACTTATAGTACTCAAATTAAAGCTAAGATCAATATCTACAACTCTTATGTTGGCCAAGAATCCATTTGAAAACTCCTTGATGGGAAAAAGTTGCTTGGAAGTCAAGTGACTTTCACAGATAAATTTCAGTATCCTCTGGGGACCCATAACTTGCAAGAACCATAACTTGAGTTATATAAATCTTCTTGAAGACTTCTAGTACTCACATTAAAGCTATTGAGAATCTATACAAGTTTCATGTTTACCAAGAATTCATTTGAAGCTTGCATTTTGACTTATCTGGCTTGGAAGTTGGGCCTAAATTAGGGGATTTTACACTGAAACCCTAATTTAGCAACTCCTTTTCTTCTTGATTTCTCTGTGATTTCTCCTTGGCACAACACCACACATGTATACACATATCAAAGCATTAATTCCACATACTCCAAGTAGGCCTTGATTCCCTCCAATCAATCATTTGACCTAGGGTTGACCTAGGGTTGACCCAAATGAAACCCTAGTTGACTGCATTCAACTGTAGCTCTGGTACTTGTATTAATGATTTGTCTCATCTTCAAAATGACCCTATAGGTCTTCCATGATCTTTGTACACCTTCCACGGCTTACACACTCATCGATGATCTTCAACATATCCCCCAGATTGGGAGAGAAATCTACTGGTTGACCTTCAAACTTCTCAAAGCTTCAACTCATTTCTTGATTACTTGGATGGTCTTGATCTTGAATAAAACCCCTTGATGGGCCTCTTTCTGATGAAAATGGCACTTGAGCCCTTGTTAGATGCCTTTTTATGCTATGTTATGCAAATGATTAGACTATGTACATGACTTAGTATGCAAATGACAATGCAATTGAAACATAAACCAAGTGAAATAGGTTGAGCAAATTTTAGGGTGCAACACATATTGTCTCATCGGTGATGTCTCATGCAACAAAAGCAACACAAAGCATTAAGAAATGATACTCACGTGAATGTTAAACCTACATATATGTCCAGAGTTTAAACCTAACATATATTCAAAACAATCCATATCAAATTAATCACTTGATTCATATATAATATCATCATTAAAATACGTACACATGATTAACCTTTTTTATATGTATTCAACTAATTTTCCAAATGTATGTGAACATAGTTCTTCATCTTTATTATCATGCATCCTCACAATACCGCTTGTGTCAAAAACATTGTCATGGACTTTACAATGTTAATCCTACTCATGATACTAATCAACACAATAAAATAAAAGTGATGCAAATGAATATCAACTCACAAGACCATGTCAAAAGTTTGTTCATTGATAGATGAACATCTAAGACCTAAATTTAAAAAACGTTTTGTCAAGACCCACAAATAAGAAATCAAAGATAACATTAATATTGAATCATGACTAGTTCACAATACATATATTAGATGAAATACATAAGGTATTAAAAGATTACATACAAACCCCCAAAAATAAAGTGAAGATCTTACCTTCTCCCTCTTAGGGTTTGTGTTTCTCTCTCAAGAATGTGTTTGGAATGAAGAGAGAGAAAGTTCTATGCTGAAAAATATGATATATGTTTCTAATAAGTGAGAAAAATACTTATATAGTATTTATAAGTTCTGTCATGTTCTCCTAGCGAGCAACCTATTCGCCCAACAAAGTCTACTTTGAGGCACTTGAAGTGCCTCAGGAACAGTTAATCCGCCTTTGGAAAATATCTGAGTTTGCCGTGCAAACACTTCTCCACACAGCGAACCTCTTCGCTTCAACTTCGCCCAGTAAACTTTAGATCATTTTCCTACTGCCTCTAATCTGGGTTGGTTCGCTGGGGCTTCTCCCATCGAATATTCACTAACTGCTCGGTGGTGTTCGCACAACGAACATGCTGATTCTTCTTCATTTCTTTGGCTTCCTTGTCCAATCCTTTGTGTCTTAATCATTGATGTTTTATTCTTATATTATGCATAATAACACACACATCAAAGAATCCAAAAGTATTTGCAATATAATTGAGAAATCACACAAGAACAAGAAATATATCTATTAAAAAATGAGAATTAAGTTGAATAATATCAAGAAAGATGGTTCAATTTAAGTTAAAATTTGCACTTAACAGACATAATATTTGTCATACTTTTTTAGGTGTTGTTATTTTCATATTTACTTTTCTAAATTGAAGATTATTCTTGTTCTATTATTATTTTCTACTATGTTCCCTTCATGTTTAGTCATGGAAAAAGTTCATAGGCTTAAAATTACAAAAATAAAAAGATATATGTTGTATATGACTCAAGTAGACCTAAGAAGGATCTACCGTTGTATGAATCAACTAGCTTTAAAATAGAAACTCCTGCTTAACTTTGAACTCCCTTTATGGTATACATGATATAATAGTCACATGTGTTGACTCGTTTGATCTCTAACTAATTAGCCTATCACACCATGTTATGACTCATGGGCCTTAAAAAGTATGCAATTTATTGAGAAACTTGATACAATATTTCATGTATACATTACAACTGTTGACTAATAAAATATGTTGTCATTGTTGCACCCCAAAATTTGACCAACCGGGTCTCGTATCTGGCTCGATGTTTCGACGCATAATCGCATTCGCATCTGCATATTGCATACAGGGCATTTTTCAATTTATTTTGGTTTTATCGGGATCACAGCTCTCGTCTCGCGTCTCAGGTGTTTTTAATCAGTTTGGATAGGTAGAATCGTATTTTTGGGATATTTCGGTGCCCATTTATTTTTACCGGCTATTTTGGTGCGCTCTCGCAGTGTTATGTGTCGTTCGGTGCTATTTTGTTCCTCTGGGAATTATTGTGATTTTTCTGGATTTTATTGGCTATTTTTAGGGTTTAAATAGATTTTTAATCATTTTAGATATTTTTAATAGTTTTAATTCCTTTTAGATAGATTTTTAATTGTTTTTAGAATAAAATAGAGGAATATAGTAATATAGTTTTTATTTTATTCATAATAGATTTTCTTTTAATAACTAATATAGGTTTGATAGAATTTTAATAGAAGTTTAATTAGTGGAATTATTAGCTTAATCTTAGATTAGAGAATTATTAGAGTTGTTAGAAAATTAATTGAAATTAATCATTTTGTTTAGTTGGTAATTAGGATTTATAGAAATTAATTAGATTAGTTTTCAGATTTAATTAATTGAGTTTAGTTTAGTTAATTAGGTTTAGTTAGTAATTGGGCTAATTTGCTAATTCAGTTTTTTTGAAGTTTTTTCCATTTTCGTGTGGGCCCAGTTCAATGCCAAGGCCCAATTTTGTCCAGATTTCAGCCCAGTTCGTCCAAGTCTCAGTCCAGAGTTTTCCAGCAAGATCCAGCAATGTCTAGAAGTTTCCAGAAATTCTTAGTGGTATAAAGCCTGCAAGCCACGTGTAATCCAGGAGGAGGACCCACATATCGTACCCCAGGTCACGCCACCTCACGCCCTCAGTATCTCTCTCCATGCCACGCCCACGCCACGTGGCGCGCATGCACCAAACTCCCCCACTATTTCTGTCACGCCTCCCCACTCCTCCACCCACGTGTCTCCACGCGTACGCCCCACAACACCTCGCCTGAAGCCTCATCGGCCGGCATGCATGGCCGGCGACCACCGCCTAACTCACCGGAAAACCTCAAACCTTCATCTCTCCCGATCAAACCTCATCTTCTCCGATCCATCATCAGCCATGACCAATACAACCCAGAAACCTCCGATCACCCTCAACAGCTTTCTTTCCGGCGAGAACCTTCACCTTCAACCGATCGTCAACCTTCAAGAGTCTTTCTGATCAACATCCTCATCAAGAAATACAACCATCATCTCACCCTCACGAGTTTACCGTCTTCACCAGGTTTCCCCAGATTCCTTCAACATTGTTCATCGGAAGATCCACCATCTTCATTCTTTCCAGAAGAACATCAACTACAATCTTCAGTACGACATCAAGAAACCCCCAGAAAATGCCAAAGAATCTCCAGGAGCTTCTCGTCCAAATCGCCATCAACAATCTTCAAGTTTCGTCCAGTTCTCAGGTCTGTTCAAGAACAACCTTCAAGATTTTGATGAAGATCTTTGGATCTTCATCGTTCATCTCCAGAATAGTTCTCCAGATTCCGTAAATCCTCAACAGATCACCAGGATCTCCCAAGCGCGCTCATCAACATCCTCTAATCTTCAACCACGAACATCATCCAGGATTCCTCGTCTTTCAACAACAACCACAAGGCGATCTTCATCGCTGATCTTCAGAAGATTCTTTCTTCTTCAGTTTTTCTGCAAGCACCTTCGTCAAGAACATGGAATGTACTTTGAGATCTTCAAGCTGGGAATGGATTTGCGACAAAGCGTCATGTGGTTCAAGATCTGATTAAAGGTGTTGTGAGGTTCTTGTTATGGAATTAAAGTTTGTGAATCAAAGATTGAAAGGATACGGTTGTTTGGTGGTAATTTTGTGAAGGAGAAAGGTTTGAGATGGAAGAATGAAGGAGGTCAAAGAGAATCTGAGAGAGTTTGAGGGAAGTGTGTTTGGAGATGAACAAGAATGGAGGGAGTTCGGAGAAGAAGGTGGTTGCGGCACCGTGAGGAAGGAGAGATAGGGATTAGGGTTTTTTCAGAAAGAGAAAGGGAAGAGAGGAAGGAGAAGGATCCGACCCAATCATTTTTTTTGGAGACACTTTCCCCCCTCGTTTTTTTGCTGTAAATGGGCTGGGCCCAATACGATTGCCAGACTAACACTCCCATTTCACCACATACACCCCCCCTCCATTTCCTGTGTTATTAATTGGGCTGGGCCTGCAGTTTTTTTATTTCTTTTAATCCCCCTGTAATAAACAGATTACACCCCCCTCCCCTCTTTTGTATTTTTTCTTTATTCTTTATTATTTTCTTTTGTGTTGAGATTTTAAAAGATAGAAAGAATATTGAAAAAGATTATATGTGAAAAAATATGAAAAAGAATTTGAAAAGAGAAAAAAGAAATATTAAGAAAAAATAGTAAAAAAGGAAATATGAAAAAGAATTTGAAAAGAGAAAAAAGGAAATATGTGAAAAAAATATGAAAAAGAGCATAGAAAATATGTAAAAAAAAATATGAAAAAGAGCATAGAAAATATGTGAAAAAAATATGAAAAAGAGCATAGAAAATATGTGAAAAAAAATATGAAAAAGAGAATAGAAAATAGTGAAAAATAGTTGAAAAGAAAAGAAGAAAAAAGGAAAAAATATTAAAGTAGACTTAATATTTTTTAAAGCACATTTTCTTTTAGGATATATCTTCATAGAGATTATTTTACGGTTTTAGGGATAGTTTAGAAGTCCACTTGTTAGGGGACTATTTTCCATTCGATTTTTCAGGATAGGATAGGATAGTATTTCCTAGGAGATTTATTTTCAGTATTCAATCATTGTAATCATTTTTCAGAATGTTAATAAAACGAGATTTGAGCTGTGGTCCCGATAGTAGCCGAACTACAGCTGCTCTGATTCCTCGTACCAGAGGAGGATATGTAGGCATAGGATGCGATATCCTAGCGAGCACACTAACAACTAACCTTCGTTCTCTCGCGGCTGTGCGACCGAGACTTTCCCGTTGACGACTAATTGTTACCCTTTTTCTCTCTTGCCCAAGTGCATTTGAGACCAAGCCATAGTTTTGCCCATAGGTTCCCGACCTTTGAAACTAGTTTGATTTCTCACTGTTGTGTGAGAATACCCTTGTTTAGTCGTAGTTAGCCTGAACTACGTAAAGCTCTGATCTTCCATGCAGTGTGGAAGTACGTAGGCACAAGATGCGAGGTCTTGGCGAGCCAATTTTCCCTGTAGTCCCGAACTACGTTGACTCTGACTTTCTCTCTTGAGAATACGTAGGCATAGAGCGCGACGCTCTATCGAGTCAATTCCCTTCCGTTTAGATTTAGCAGCCGTAGATAGATTGTTTTGCATCCTTTAGACAACCCAAGCAAGCGTGGATCCCGTCGAGTACGACGGACGTGAGGGGTGCTAATACCTTCCCCTTGCGTAACCGACTCCCGAATCCAGGTTTTGGTTGCGATGACCATACCTTTTCCCCGTTTTTGCGAGGTTTACTTCGAGCGTTTCCTTTCCCTCCGTTGGGATAAATAACGCACGGTGGCGACTCTTCTGTCAGCCGGCGCCGATTTTCGCAGTAGCGACAGTCATTACCAATGGTTTCATAGGTGAATCTACTAGTGCACCTCTAAAAGTATTGGGAAGTGGCACACCCGTTGAAATTTCCTCTGTTTATGGAGATGTGAAGAAGATATTCATCATTCTTCTTATGAAGACAAAACCTTATTAAAGAAGAAAAAGTTTGGAATGAAGAATCAAGAATGCATACGCTTATGGATTTTTTGGAAGTAAAGGTTTCCATAGTGGAAGGTACCAAAATGGATTGTGAGGAAATAAGAAAGAGAGTAGTTAACTTTAGGTGTGATACTTGTTACATTTGGCAAAATGAGGTTAGAAATCTCAAGGCCAAACTTAACAAGGCTCTAGAACCCAAAATAACATTTGCTATCGATAAAGCTCATTTTAGAAAGAGTATGGTTAATCCATATCAAAAATAGACATATGTAGTAAAGAATCATGATAATAAAAGTGATACAAAAGTTAACTTTTCTTGTTTGTATTGTTGCAAGAAGGGTCACACCATTGCTAAATGTCGCTTTAGGAGATTTTTGGTTCTTAAAGGGGTTTATCAACGGTTGCCTAAATGCGACCATGTTTTCACTCACAACCAAGGACCTAATAAATAATTGGGTACTTATTCTTGTTAATTGTGTTCATAGGTACAAAATCTTGAGACTACCGAGAGAAGATGGGTTCTCGACAGTGGCTGCTCAAGACATATGACAGAAGACATATCTCTCTTTATTGACTTTGTGGCAAAGAAGAAGGGATTTGTAACCTATGGAGACAACAACCAGGGTGCGATACTTAGAAAAGGTAGTGTAGGTAATCCCTCATCTACTACTATCTCTGATGTATTGCTAGTCGAGGGCCTTAAACACAATCTCATTAGCATTAGTCAATTATGCGAAAAAGGATACAAAGTATCATTTTCAAAAGATTGTTGCCTAATTAAACACAATGATAAAATGAAGGATGTTTTAACAGTCTAAGAGTAAATAATATCTATATGCTAGATTTGAGTGAAGTATCATTGACTAGCGATAAATGTCTCATGATAATGAGTGAGGACTCATGGTTGTGGCATAGACGTTTAGCGCATGTGAATTTTGACTTTATAAATAAGATAGTTTCAAAAGATCTAGTCATAGGCTTACCAAAATCAAGTTCACCAAGGATCACTTATGTGATGCATGCCAAATGGGGAAGCAAACAAGGATCTCGTTTAAATCTAAAAACATCGTTTCAACTACGAGACCTTTTGAACTTCTTTATATGGATCTATTTGGGCCATCTAGAATTAAAAGTCTAGGTGGTAACTATTATGGTTTTGTTATAGTCAATGAGTTTTCTAGATTTTGCTGGACTATCTTGTTGGCTAGCAAGAGCGATACATTCTCCGCCTTTGAAAAATTTACTAAGATTTCTCAAAATAAGTTAAACACAAACATCATATCAATTAGAAGTGATCATGGGGGTGAGTTAGAGAATCACCTGTTTGAGGAATATTATGGTAGACACGAAATTTATCATAACTTTTACGCTCTGCGTACCCCTCAACAAAACGGGGTTGTGGAGTGCAAAAGTCGAATTTTGGAAGAGTTAGGGAGAACTATGATCAATGAAATTGGGTTTCCTAAGTATTTTTGGGCTGACGCCATTAGTACGGCTTGTTACGTTTTAAGTTGGGTGCTCATTCGCCCTATTTTAAACAAAACACTATATGACCTTTTAAAAGGGCGAAAGCCAAATGTGTCCCACCTACATGTCTTCGGTTGTAAGTGTTTTATGTTAAACAATGGAAAAGAATGTCTACGTGAATTTGATACCAAGGCAGATAAAGGTATCTTCCTCAGATACTCTCAGTCAAGTAAAGCCTGTAGAATATACAACAAGAGATTATTTACTGTCAAAGAGTCTGTTCACGTCACATTTGATGAGTCTTATCTGAGAAGTGTTGGAAAAGGTAGTTTAGTTCATGGTGCAGGTGTATCTTCTGAAAAAATACTCAAAGGTGCTGAGACGGGAATTGATCAACCTGACCCAGCCAAAGTTGAGGAGGAAAAAGATGACCGCCATGAAGAGACTGAGGAAGTTCATCCGTCTAACAAAGATGATTTCCCTCCAGCTTGGAAGTCTTCCAAAGACCATCCCACTGACAATATCCTTGGTGATATCTCAAAGGGAGTGACGATTCGATCAAAGCTAAGTAATTTCTATCATCATTTCGCTTTCGTGTCTCAAATAGAACCTAAAAACCTAAAAGAGGCTTTACTCGATGAACATTGGTTCCTATCGATGCAAGAGGAACTTAATCAACTTAAAAGAAATGAGGTTTGGGACCTTGTCCCTCCTCCGCGAGACCATCGAGTAATTGGAACCCGATGGGTGTTTAGGAATAAACTGGATGAAAATGGAGTAATAACACGTAATAAGGTGCGTTTAGTCGCACAAGGGTATAACCAAGAGGAAGACATCGACTATGAGGAGACTTATGCGTCGATTGCCCGACTCGAGGCTATACACCTTCTACTTGCCTTCGCGTGTGCGAAAACGTTTAAGCTATTTCAAAAGGATATGAAAAGTGAGTTCCTTAATGGCTATATAAATGAAGAGGTTTATGTTGCCCAACCTCCGGGATTTGAATCCCATGAGTATCCTGATCATGTATACGAATTAAAACGTGCCTTGTATGGACTCAAGCAAGCCCCTAGGGCTTGATATGATCGTCTAAGCAAGTTTTTTCTTGATCAAGGGTACTCAAGAGGAAAGATTGACACAACTCTTTTCATTAAGCGTCAAGGAAAACACTTAATTTTGGTACAAATTTATGTTGATGATATCATTTTCGGGTCAACTAACATGAATCTGGTAAGAGAGTTTTCTACTTTAATGCAGGGAGAATTCGAAATGAGTATGATGGGAGAGCTCATATATTTCCTCAGATTGCAAATCAAGCAACTGCAGGAGGGTACCTTTGTGAGCCAGACGAAATACTGCCTTGAGCTTCTCTAGCGGTTTGACATGGCAAACTTTAAAGCTATCGATACACCAATGCCAACATGTGCGAATCTTAGCCGAAACGAAAGTGGTAAGTATGTAGAGGTGAAAAAGTATCAAGGTATGATTGGATATCTTCTCTATCTTACTGCCTCTAGACCCTACATTATGTTTAGTGTCTGTATATGCGTTAGGTACCAGTCATCTCCTAAAGAATCCCATTTAAAAGCAGTAAAGCGCATACTTAGATACCTCTCGGGTACTCCAAAGTATGGGCTCTGGTATTCTAAGGGAAATGATTGCTCCTTGGTTGGATTTTCCGATTCTGATTTTGCGGGATGCAAATTAGATAGGAAAAATATGAGTGGCATGTGTCAGCTATTTTCAAACTCTTTGGTAAGTTGTGTAAGAGCAAGATTTGTCTCTACAGGATAATCTCTATGTTTTGATGATAACAATTGAGTATTTGTGAAAGAACCATTTTATGGTTTAATGTTTGATATGTGCAGGTCATATTAAATTAAATATATTAGACCAAACAAACAGAAGCAATGTGTGCAGCTAGTAACTTATGGAATTACTTAGTGTGACGTCATGAAGCGCATGTGAAAAGCTAGTTTGCTTATGTATCTGATCACGTTCAGTAAGAATCAAGGATTCTGGATATTGCAGTTGCAATGCTCCTATGTATTCAGATCTGAAGAAGTGCATCTGATTTGAAAGCAAATGAAGCTCAGTGAAGAAGCAAGTTTGTTTCTACATCTGATCATGTTTAGTAAAGAATCAAGGATGCTGGATATTGCAGTTGCAATGCATCTATAGATTCTGCTCTGAGTTATGCATCTGATCTGGAAGCTAACGAGCGTCTCTGAAGAGTGAGTCCTCTGAAGAACAAAGTGCTGAAGACTCTGATGACTTGAAGTTCTGAAGGCTGAAGGCTCTGAAGACCAAGTGCGTCAAGACTCTGAAGACTGGTTCTGAAGGTCAAGACTCTGAAGACTCTGAGGTCAAGACTCTGAAGACAGGTTCTGAAGGTCAAGACTCTAAAGAAGTGTTCTGAAGGTCAAGACTCTGAAGAAGTGTTCTGAAGGTCAAGGCTCTGAAGATTCTGAAGACATGGTTTCTGAAGAATTAGTCATGAAGATTCTCAATATTGTTTCAGAGGAAACTTAGTTCTTGGAATGATAAAGACTGGATTTTGAAGTGGAAGATTGTGTCAGAAGAAGATTCATCCAGATGCAAGACAAATTACATCAGATAAGTTGCTGTTGTTCAAATCTGATAAATCATGTGCTTGAGTTAACAACTCTGATGCTGAAGCTTTCATACCAAAGTAGTTCTGAACTACTCATCAGACGAATCATCAGAAGAATCAAGAATATTGAAGCACAACATATGCAATTATTCAAATATGGTAAATACGTTGGTACTGTTCAAGCGTAGTTTCCAAGGATTAAATATATTGAAGCTACAAGCTAAGGTCACTGTTCCAACACGTGAGCTTATTCTATCTGTTGGGATATGACCGTTGGAATGAGAAAGGACAACTATATCCTCACAACAACTCTATTGGCTGCAATATAAAAAAAGAAGAATCATTTGATCAAAAATGGCGGGGTTGCTGAGTCAAGAAACGTTGTTGCTGTTAAGCTGCAATATAAGAAATAACATTTGATTCATTCAAATTTTACCATGCTTGTAAGCATGAAGTAAAGAAAGAAAGAAAGGAAGAAAGAAAGAAAGAAGAAAAGCTTAAATGAAAAGAAGCCTTAGTGCTCACACACAGAAAAGCTTTTAAGCAATATGGAAACTATGTTCTTACAATCTCTTAGAGATTCATCATTAGATTAGTTTCTGCATTAGGAAGCAAGGAGTTGTTGCTCAATACTTGCTATGTGCTAAACTTGGAGTAATTAGCTTGCTAGGAAGCACCATTGTAATCTCCGGCAACACAACATTCTATTTTAGAATTAGTGGTTCCTCAAGTGATCTTGTGAAGATCAGTATACTTGAGATGACAAGTGACAGTAGTCATTTGTGGTTTTCTAATAGGAGATCTTTAGTGATCGAATTCTATTAGATGTTAATGAACGTTATATCCTTAGGGATCCCTGAATGTTTCATTGATCTGTTGTTAGTCACTTGCAGTTAGCTTGTGCATCTGTAATCAGTTCGGTTATAGTGGATTAAGTCCTTAATTGATTAAGGCGAAATCACCTTGGAAGGGTGGACTGGATTAGCTTGGGAGTTGCTCAAGTGAACCAGGATATATGTTGTGTTCTTTATTTTCAGTATGCTTTATTATTTATGCTTCCGCAATGTATTTAATATAAGCGCATAAAGCATCAAGTGAAGAAGAAGACAAGAAAAAGAAAAAGTTTTTATTTAGGCATAAACCCAATTCAATCCCCCCCTTTCTTGTGTTTATTTCTCACCTTCAATTGGTATCAGAGCCTGGTTATGTTATTGATGGATATCAAACACCTAACAGTGTCAGAAAAAGATCCATAGGCTGTGTGAAGAAATACTCTTGGGGATTTTTCACCGTTCTTACAATTTCAGCCTCACATCAGTTTTTGAGGATGATGAGTTCTAAAATTGTAATATATTTGGTTACTTGAGCAAGTAACTGATCCTGTGAAGTTTGAAGTTTGAAGTGTTGAAGCCTTCAACAATAAATCTCCTCAAGTAGATTATGAAAGAAGAATGAAGAATCAGCTGACAAGATAGATTCATCAGATAAGTAGATATATTTGTTGAATACTGATCTTCAAATACGTTTGGATTTTCAACATAGTTGCTCAAAGTTCAAATATTCAGCAAGCAAGAAATCAAGCTTTCTAAAGAATAACTCTATGTGAGTATGAGATGTTTTCAAGAAACGGACTAGTCTACACTTGACTTTCTCATGAAAACTCATTGGGATTTATCTTAAGTAAGAAAAAATATATTGCTGGCTGGTGAAGTTTAGTCATCAGAACGCCAGAATGTAGTTTGCAGAAAAGGGCAAGTTCAGAAGAATGTTCAAATCGGGAAGAAATGATTCTTCAGATTCAAAGCATTTGAAAGTTGCTATGCTTGAAGAAGTTTCAAAGAATTCTGCAGAGGTTTCAAGATAAGCAGTGTTTATCAACTCATCTGGATATGATGAAATTCAGAAGATCTGATTTGAAGAAGCATGAACAATTAAGTTTTGTTAACTTGAGATGTCATCTCAGTTGAACAAACTGTAATTGATTAGATGTTTTCAGGCATTATTTTTTCAGAAATTCTTGATGAATGTTTTGAGAAATAAAGTTGTTTGGAAAGATACAAGGACAGTAGTCATTCTGTCTAAGGTAAAAAGGATTTAAGTCTCTGGTGTTATTCAATCTGAATAAGTCAATATATATTCTTTTTCAAGAGCAGATGTTTCTGTTAAACTCTGTTGATCTAACTCTTTACAAGTTAGCTCAGCATTGTAAGAGCAAAATTGTCAGTCAGACTGTGTCTCTTGATACATCTGAGTTTGATGATAATTGTATCTAGATTGGATCTGTATTTGTTTCAAGTAGACAAATTCAGAAGATGAAGCCTGATGGAAGCTAGATGCTCTCTACTCATGAAGATCAGAATATTTATGCTTTGAGGATATCTCTCATGAATCAGATGAATGTTGTTGTGATTAATGAAGACGTTGGAGAATCAGAAGCTACCCTAGATGCTATTCAATTAGCTGCTTCTGAAGAATCAACTTTGAAAAGTTTCCCCCATAATCAAATCTTCTCTTCCAAAAGAGACGTTCATTGGAAAGAAGGATGATTCCAGAAGAACACGATTCTTTCTTCTCAAAGCTTGTCAGCAAGAAGCTTTTGACTATACAAAAGATAGGTGCTTCTGTGACAAGGTAGTAGCTAAAACTAGCATTCTAGAAAAGGATATTGAAGTCAGATCAGTGGCCGTACAGAAGGTTCTGTAACACTGATTTTGCAGAGGCTCTATCAATCAAGACATCTCTCCTTCAAGTGTTGGTGATTCTGAAGCGAAGCTACAGAAGCAAGGCTACTGAAGTAAAGAATCAGAAGCAAAACAACTGAGGCAGTAGACACTTTCATTTGGTATCGGTATAGATTCAGAAGAAATGCTACAGAGGCAAGGTACACAAGCTACAGAGGCAAATGTCAGAAGAATCATAAAAGCAACTCTACAGAAGACTCTGAGCAGTTGGTTGATATGTCAGCAACACAACTCACTTCTGGATAACAAGGAATCCTGAAGATTGAAGATCTAGTTTAATCTGAAGCATACCTCTGGATGAACTGTTTGCTGAAACATTCACTAGAGCTAAGCTACATAGATCTGAAGCTAAGGATCTAATGAAACGAATCATTTCCATAGTTGTTCATTTCACATTTAGTTGTTCACTCAATAGATGCTGATCAAGATAAGTTGGGTTGCAACTTTACTGTCAGAAGAAAATACTTTGGATATCATAAAGTTGGTATCAGACTCTTACCAGTCTCCAACCTTCTGAAGAAGCACTTATGGGTTTGACGTTATTAACTAAGCTAACATCTGTTGATAAATCACTTCTGGACAAAGGTTGATTGTTGATAATCAGAAGAACTTGCTAACATAACAGAAATAGTTATGATTAGGAAGTCTGCTGTAAAGAATCTCGTCAGAAGATTAAGTAGAAGCTTTGAAGGTTTCTGAAGCTAATTCAGAAAGGAAAATGTTTAGTGAAGATGTTGATACATGAGTGTATCAGTTGATGTTCACCATTCTCTGAACTCCTTAGATCTAGTGGAAGTGTGAAATTAATATGTTGGAAAGATGTTTCTAACGTTCTAGTTCTTCATTTTCAAGTTCAAACTTTAAAGGTAGAACAATTATTAAAGGAAATGTTGGTAATCATGATTGATAAAAGTACTCAATACTATAGTCAGAATGATTGATCAGTACCAGATGCAATTCGTATCTCTCATGATGCATATTGTTTCTGAAAGTATCAATTGGTATCAAGTAATCTTTAATGAAGGATTGTTGCTTAGATTCAAGTTTTGATAACAAGCTTGGATTCAGAAATCTAAGGTGATTCAGCAGAAGATCCTACTCCTTCTGTTGGAAACAAGTCATCTTGGAAGATATAAAGGCGCGATCAATGAATGATCAGAAAATGAAGACCTAAGGAAGAATCTTATGAAGAATGTAACAGACAGAAGATTAATCTATCAAAGAGTAGCCATCTAAGACTCTCATGCATTCAACGTACACTCTGAGAAAGAAAGAGGTTAGTAAAATGGTAGATCAGAAGCTATACAAAGAAAACCAGATAACTATTTTTAAGTGGGTTTCTGTTATGTTGATGTTACTGAAGACAGAGCTAGTTGCAAAAGTACCTCTGAATAGCACTCTCCCCTACAAAAGCAAAATACTGCTGATGCTGATTGAAGTATCAGATGCTCTGGATGAAGTATCAAATGAAGGAAATTCATTTCCATAAGATTGAAGGATCAGAATGCAAATTGTTGACACATCACCTTTAATTGATATCAGATGTTGTTTAAAGATCTGAGCAAATCTGAAGTCGTAGACTATCAGAAGTTTTGGATCATTTGGAGATCTGGATAAAAGATTCAATTAGAAGATGGCTTATCAAATCAAATGTTGATACTTCTGAAGTATAGTGTTTTGATGTTGAAGAAACAAGCTGAAATAGTTTCATTATTTCACACCTTCAATTGGGTATCAAACCTTTCAAAAGAAAGAATCAAAGCAAGGCCAGAACAAGCACTTCAACTCTGGAACTTGAGAATTCTTGAGATATTTCTTCAATTGCAGGTATAAGAAGCTGAAGATGCTAAGAAGACTAAGCAAATTGTTATAGTTGGTTCTTCTTCTGAAATTAATCTTGTACGTTGAGAACGTGACATTAGTAAGTATAGAGGAGATCAACAAGCTATGAAGGATGTACAAGTTGTCAGAGAAAGATCTGCTGATCAGAAACTTGTCAACATTCCTCGTCAGAGCATGCTTCTACAAACTCTGAAGAGTTGTCACTCTCCAAGAAGCAGGGGGAGATATATAAGATGAAATCTGGAAAAGATATCAACCTACCTTATTGGTATCAACCTGTAAGAAGTAAGTTCTCAGGTGTTATCTCTCAACTCCTATCTTTTTAATTTCTGACATTAAAAAGAGAGAAATATTTTTTTTTTAAAAATCTATTTTTTCAATGAAAAACTCTAACTTTTTGATGATGTCAAAAAGGGGGAGAAATGAAGATGATTTTGATCTAATCTGGAATAATAGTATATAACAGGGAAAATGACTTGGGGAGAAATGGAAAATGTTTTTGAGAAATAGAATATATCTTTGATATATTCTATAACCTGAAAGAGAATGCAAAACATATAAACTGCTTTTATTACTAAATGTGTGTTTGATGTTTTTCCGAGGAACTCTGAACAAGTTCACTAGGCATTCTAAACAGGATAATTGAAAGAAATCTGAGCTCAAATGAGCCGGTGTTCATATAATAGAACTTATACGCTTCGTGAACATAGATTCAGAATCATATGGACCCAATACTGTTCAGAGATCTGAAAGTTAAAGTCATCTGGAATCAGAATGTTCAGAAGATGTAAACTGTCTATCTGTGAATATGATAATCAGAGCATAAGAATCAGAAATCTTCATAGAAGCAAGATTTGGATTCAGAATCAGAATCATGAGTATCATGTATTGGTGTCAGACTAAGAACCAACATGGGTATCAGACTCAGATTCAATATTGGAATCAGATTCAGAAGTAAATATTCTATTGGTTTCTATTGGTATCAGACTTCTTCAAGAGATCAAAAATCTGAGAAGAAAGCAAGTCTGAGAAAGCAAGAATCAAGACTGTATCAAGATCAGAAGATCCAAATATCTGACATACTGTAATCAGGGGGAGTTCTCCCAGGAAGGTTCACAAGTCAGGATATTTGATTTTCACCCAGTCTGAAACTCAGGGGGAGTTTCTCATCTGTAGATAAACAGATGTGTTGAAGATCAAGAGAAAATGCTTTAGAAGATTCTGAAGTTATATGACTCTGATACGATGCTTAAAGAAGACAAGTTCTAAAGATCTGAAGATGGAAGTTCTGTTGAACTAGTCCAGATGCTGAAGACTTATGCTATCTTATATCGTAGGGAAGTATTCCTTCTATTCTACTCTATTTGATTATGTTTTATCAAATTTTTTTTTTTGTAAGTCTTGGGATCAGAGTATGTCTCTGAACAAACATAAAAATGTTTTAAAGGTTAACACATTCAGGGGGAGCAGTTGCTTAGAACTCTGAATAGGTTAATGCTTGGTGATTACACTGTATAAAATGTTCTATCAAAATACATGTTTTTGTTATCATCAAAAAGGGGGAGATTGTAAGAGCAAGAGTTGTCTCTACAAGATAATCTCTATGTTTTGATGATAACAATTGAGTATTTTTGAAAGAACCATTTTATGGTTTAATGTTTGATATGTGCAGGTCATATTAAATTAAACATATTAGATCAAACAAACAGAAGCAACGTGTGCAGCTAGTAACTTATGGAATTACTTAGTGTGACGTCATGAAGCGCATGTGAGAAGCTAGTTTGCTTATGTATCTGATCACGTTCAGTAAGAATCAAGGATGCTGGATATTGCAGTTGCAATGCTCCTGTGTATTCAGATCTGAAGAAGTGCATCTAATCTGAAAGCAAATGAAGCTCAGTGAAGAAGCAAGTTTATTTCTACATCTGCTCATGTTCAGTAAAGAATCAAGGATGCTGGATATTGCAGCTTATGTCTCATTGTATGCTAAAATGATTAAAATTGAAGTTTTGTTGTTTTTTGTCTGCATGAGTCGACCTATGCAGGGTAGCGGTCGACTCACCAAATTGATATTTTTTTCCTGAGACACGGGTATGCTCAGGTCGACCCTCTGGTCGACGCATACGCATATTATTTCAAACGTGCTATTTTGAACACAGTATGCGCCGATGCATGACCCTTCCGGTCGACGCATCGCGCAAATTTTGTGAAAATTGTCTGCTGAAATTGTTCATTTTTCACTACTTTTAATACAATTTAAGTCATATTGTCCATTCAAAGTCATCATCATTAAGACATTTTTCATTGAGCATTGTAACCTACATCAAGGCTATCTTTCCTCTTCTCCTCTTCCCAATACCTAGTATCTACAAAAAGGGGTAAAATCATCATCATTCCTCCATCTTCAAGAATACTCTCTTCATCACAAATTCTTCCTCTCCAAACTTGTAAGTGAAAATGTCCACCCGAAGAATCACCGGCAAAAGAACTACTAGAACTTCCTCCTCCCATGCAGGTCCATCATCTGCAACCCTACCGGTAACTACTGTGTCTCTTGTACCTTCCGTGTTTGCAGAAATCTATGAGAAAAATTTCAGCAAGCGATCTGTAGTGAAGTAGCATGCTTACTACCGAAAGTCTGCCGAACGTATGCACATCCCACAAGTGATTGATATTCTTGATGCTCAAGGGTTCAATAACTTTTTAAAATGCAACACGAAGTATAATGAAGACCTTGTGCGAATATTCTACACTGGCCTTCAAGGGAAATTTCAAGGTTTCGAGTTTAACACGCAAGTACGGACTACCAAGGTATGTGTGAACGACTCAGTATGGAAAAATCTGTTTGACATGTCACCAATATCCGTTGAGCCCATCATTAAGGCTACAGATGCTCGTACTATCATTGGCTACGAGTTCAAAGAGGCTTTGAACTCAATGTAGTAGAAACCTTATGCTGATGATATTGTGGCAAGTGACTTTTTCCCTAGGACGGTCACAACGGGAAATTTAAAACCAATGGATAGAATCTTACAATGGATTGTGGCGCACATTTTGCGGCCAAAGAAAGGAGGATATTCTTGCGCCGATCAAGCTGAGGTACATTTGATCTATATCCTGAAGAAAAAGATCAAAATCAGTTGGCCTCACTATATCGCAAGTCAGATTTATTCACTAAGAGATTCAGGTAGAGGGACTGCTCTATTGTACGGGTCTTTTATCCAAGAAGTTCTCAACCACGCCAAAATCACAGTTCCAGGTATACCGTTTAAATCACTGACCTCAAATCAAGAGTTTTGCCAAAAGACTCTTACCATAATGGGATATATTTGGGACAAAACTGAAAGTTGTTACAGGTTCATTGTTAAGGCGACTACCTCTCGGCTGGAAGAATCAGACAAGAGTGATGACTAGAACGAAGAAGAATAGGATGAAGAACAAGACGTACAGGTTGGTGGACAACCTATGGAGGCTGATGACCAAGATGATGGTAGGTGGTTTGACCAGCCTCCTCACTCGGATCATGACAATGACCAAGGGTGGGGAGCCTGGCAACATACAGAATAGACATCGTTAGGTGACAACTATATGCCTCAACAACATTCGGAGTATCAAGACACTCCAAACTGGAGCTATGAGCCTCCACCATTCCAGCATCTGCAACAACACTCTGATGAACTCCTCGACATGATGAGGACTATGCATCTTGAGCAACGCTCCTTCATGACAGATCAGGATGAGCGATTCTCTCAACTCCAAAGTCAATTTCAAACTCACACTGAAAATTTTAATGCATTTTCATCCGATGTCATGAGAAGGTTCGATGGGTTTGTTGAAACAGCAACCAGTCAACATAGGGCTCTTGCCACTAGCTTCAACACCCTAAACAGAGCGGTCTTGGAGTTTACTGAACGAGCCGATGCCCAATTCCCTCCGAAGTATCCCTCTCGAGGGCGTAGCCATCATTTTAGGGGGAGAAGACCTTGAATATGCCTTGCATACTGCATCTTGCATCTGATTATCATGTTATAAATGTTGTTATTTGTTGTTGCATGGCTTATGTACTTGTGTGTGTTTAATGGCATTTTCTTTCTTGACTAAGATAACAAACTTTATTGTTTTTCTATTTGTGCGTGACTCTATTTATCATTCTGTTTATATGTTTATGAACTACATTGTATGTGGATGACTATTAATGTATAGCCTGTTGCGAGTGTTTTGGAACGTGCGTTCTCTTTTACTTTTATACAAATTATTGACAGGTGTTTCTTTCCTTTTGATGTTGTCAAAGGGGGAGAAAGTATCAAGCATCGTAGTAGAACCAGAAACATCACAAGTGAAGACTCAGTATTAACACAGAAGATTGTGTATGGATGAAGGCATCAAGTAAGGGGGATGATAACGTGACATATCACACATACAGGTTCTATTTGTTTTCCCATCATTAAAAAGGGAGAGTATGTGAGGGAAAAGCCTCATATATAGATGTGCTCGTTTCGATGATGTCAAAACTCAGCTCCATAGAGAAACATATGTTGGACATTGACACCATGTCATATTTGTATGTCTTGTCTCTCATAATTCAAATGCTCGTAAAAATCATGATTGTTGCATATAGAGATGGCCAAATCTGTATGTCATATAGGGTTGACTTAGTTGGTGTTGTTTTCCATACTATAGGTTTCATCAAATATGTTGTAGTGCATGAAAATGAGCATTTTTTCCTGTTTCAGGGTTTTGAGTCGACCCAAAACCTGCTCTGGCTGACTCACACAACAAGTCATTTTAATGAATTAGTCTCAGGAGGGCTCGCGTTGACCCTCCGGTCGACTCATACTATGACCATTTCCATTTGGCTAAAACTGCACGTTGTGCATCGATGCATAGTCCTGATTTCTGCATAATCTTGAGTTCAGGTAAGCTCAAGTCAACCCCCTATACTGCATAGATCGACCGCTCGCTGTTTTGTGTCAAAATTCTGTTATGTCAATTGTTTTTGTGAGTTTGTTTTGGTTGTTATGTCAGTTATGTTTGGTATATAAGTTGAGTTGCTCTTTCATTTCACACAACCAAGAAAACAAGAAAAGTGAAATTACGTGTCGATTTGGTTCTCATAATCTTCATTATCTTCATAGCAATTTCACAATAATTACACATAATCATTTTTGTGGTGCGTTGTGCATGTTCGAGGTGATAACATCCAAAGTCGAAGATTGGGTTTATCTGGTTTGGGTTGAGTAATCGACAGGTTTTTCTTGAATAAAACCATTAGAGTTTTGTCCTCCAAGAATCTCAGGTTTTGGGTGTTTTTGCATGATTCGTTCCATCACATATTCAGCCAAGTGAAGGTAATCGAAGAGCTGGAGGTTCTGCCAGTTTAGTAACGGCAAACGGAGGATTGTGAGTGGGAGATTAGGGTTCGACACGTGGGTGACTGAAATCAGCCAGGCCAGATTTTGAAGACCGAGGGTTGTTCAAAGAGAGCGTCATAATCAGAGGTTTATTCACCGCGTTCGAAGTACTTGATTCAACTTGAATCAAGGGGCAAGAAGGAATAGATTCTACAACAACAAATTGTGTTCGATTGTTTGATCCATATTTTCTTCTTGTATAAACATTGACCAACAGGTTATATCTATCTATATACAGGTCTCAATTCTATTGTTAGAATTAAGGACAGACGTACCCCAAGCGAGAACGACGGGGGAACTGCCTCAACAAATCGTTGTGTCTTTTTCTTTACGTTTATATTGCTGAGTTTCTGTGTTTTTAGTGCAAACAATTATGTCAATCAAATTCTGAGTTGAGTTGTGTTGAACAATTTTTTAGGCTAATTACAATCATTGGTTGTAATAGAAAACTTGAGCACTCAATTCTTAAAACAGAATTTACTTGTAGTGCTCTGCACTCCAAGTGTTTGATAAATTGTGTGAACTAAAAACCATGCGTGCTGTCTTTTCAAATTGTCTAATTTTTTTAAGGCATTGGAAATAGTCACACCTTAAAGTGAAAATAATCTAATTGAAGTGTGATTGAAGTAGTGATTCTCATATCTCGTTTATCAGATTTCATAGGATTTACGCATATCCGATTTTCTAGTAACTGTTTGTTTTAGACGTGTATAGTTACTCGACCACTTCCGCCTTAAACAATTTTAAAAACCAATTTTGGTAGCGCCGACTCTAATTTTAAACAAGAGATATATTCAACCCCCCTTTT
The DNA here is from genome assembly GCA_963859935.3 of Lathyrus sativus. Taxonomy (NCBI): domain Eukaryota; kingdom Viridiplantae; phylum Streptophyta; class Magnoliopsida; order Fabales; family Fabaceae; genus Lathyrus; species Lathyrus sativus. The sequence continues at coordinate 349,430,736 of OZ012739.1, read as the reverse complement.
TAGATCTGCGCCATCATCTAACAAGAAGGTTTTGAGTAGGGGCAAGCGCAACAAGAAGCGTTCGAAAAGATTAAAGAATACCTTGCTCACCCTCCAATTTTGGCACCTCCTTGTAGAAATAAGAGTATGAGATTGTACATAGTTGTGTCAGACAAGACTTTAGGGAACATGTTAGCTCAAGAGGATGATAATGGCATCGAAAGAGCCCTTTATTACCTTAGTAGAGTCTTGAATGATGTAGAGACTAGATATAGTATAGTTGAAATTTTGTGTCTTTGTCTATATTTTTCTGTACAAAATTAAATCATTATATAAAAACAGTCGAAGTTTATGTTTCTTCTCGTTTCAACGTTATTAAATACATGCTTTCTAAACCTATTTTGAACAGTCGAATTGGTAAATGGGCATTAGCCTTAACAAAATATTCTTTAACTTATACGACTTTAAAGGATGTTAAAGGTCAAGTGGTAGCCGACTTTATAGTTGATGTCTCTATAGTTAAAAACTCCCTAAACTTTTTGGAGCTTGAACCATGGAAGTTATACTTCGACGGTTCTAGCCATAAGGATGGAACAAGAGTATGAGTATTGATTATTTAGCCTACAAAAATTCAAGTATAAGGTCGAATAGCCTTTGTTCAAACAACGAAGATGAATATGAAGCTTTAATTGCTGGACTTGAAATATTGTTAGAATTAGGGGAAACTCAAGTCAAAATAATGGGAGACTCAGAGTTGGTAATAAAGCAAATTACAAAGAAATATAAACGTGTCAAGGAAAATCTTACCATGTACATTTTAATAGCCAATAGGTTGTTATGAAGATTTGAAATGGTAAGCATTCGACACATACCTCGACTTGAGAATCAAGAGGCCAATGATTTGGCTCAGATTGCTTCAGGGTACAAAACTTTGAAGGAAAAATTACAAGATGCAATCGAAGTCAGAGGAAGAGTTGTATCAACTAAATTATTCCCTACATATTTGGAAATAATGAAGTTAGGATATGTTGACGAAGAAAGATTTGAAATCTTGGCTATAGATAGTTTGATAGCAAAGATGGGAGGAAGCCAATAATAGATTACTTGCAGAATCAAACAGCTTCTGTCGAACGAAAATTCAAATATCGTGCCTTAAGCTATGTCCTGATGGGGAATGAATTATTCAAAAAGACGTCTGAAGGTGTCTTACTCAAATGTCTTAGCGAATCAGAGGCATATTTGGCCCTTTCGAATGTCCATAGTGGGGCATATGAAGCACATCAAGTAGGCCATAAGATGAAGTGGTTATTATTTTGATAAGGAATGTATTGGCCTACAATGCTTAAAGATTGTATTGAATTCTCCAAAGGATGTCAAGAATGCCAAATACATGCAGACATTCAACATGTTTCGACAAGTGAACTGCATTTCATAGTAAAGCCTTGGCCCTTCAGAGGTTGGGCTTTGGATTTAGTTGGTGAAATTCTACCAACATAATCCAAGAGTCATAAATAAATTTTAGTGGGAATAAATTATTTCACTAAATGGATTGAGGTTATACCACTGGTAAATGTGGATCAGGATGCAGTAATCGAATTCATTAAGAAGCACATTGTTTATAGGAGTGACATTCCAGAAATTATTACAACATATCAGGGATCAGTTTTTACTGGTTAGAAAATGCAAGAATTCGCTAAAGAAATGGGGTTCAAACTTTTAACATCAACACCTTATTATGCTTAGGCTAATGGTCAATTGAAGCAACAAATAAAGTGGTGATTGGGTTAATTAAGAAGTATGTGAGAAAGAAGTCAAGAAATTGGCATAAGACATTGGACCAAGTTTTGTGAGCTTGTCGAACCTCCTCTAGAGATGCTACAAATACTACACCTTTTCGACTAACATATGGTCATGATGTTGTGTTATCGGTCAAAATTTATTTATAGTCAACTAGAAATCAGAGTTGTGAGGGCAAAGCCTCATATACTATACATGCGTGTTTCGATGATGTCAAAACGCAACCACATGGAAGAATCGATACTTGGCATTATCACCACAAGGCATAAGCATACCTTATCTCTTATGTCTCCTTTTCTTGCATGTTATGTCGTCAAATTAGCGTTATTTAAGTCAAACATCATTGGTGTATTATATGTTGCATCTAGAAGAGTCAAAAACATAAAAATAGGCATGTTTGCAAAATACAGGTTTTTGAGTCGACCATTCATCTGCTCCAGTCGACTCATAGAAGGTGTCTCTAAATTGCATTTTCCACGGGTTGGCGCACGTCGACCTACCGATCGACGCATACTATTATCATTTCTATTTGTCAAAAATTGAAGGCTTTGCATCGACGCATAGTACTGTTTTGATCGACGCATAGATGTTTATTTTACATAATCTGTTTTCACATGTTAAGCTCTGGTCGACCGTTGCCTTCAGCATAGGTCGACCGTTCGCTGTTTGCTGCATAATTTTTGGTCTTTCTATCATTTTGAAAAGTGGTTTTATCAGTTATTTTTGGTCTGATATAAATAGGAAGTTTCTCATTTCATTTCACAAGAATAGAATCAATTCGAAAACAAGTAAAGTGAAAGAGGTGCCATTAGTTCTCATCATCTTCATCTTCTACATTTCATACCACAACAATCACACATAATAATATTTATTGTGCATTATGGTTTGTTTGAAGTGATAACATCTGAAGCCGTTGAGTTGGAATCCGGTTCGGGTTGAGATTTTGGTAGGTTTTTCTTGAATAAAACCTTGAGGATTTTGTCCTCCAATATTCACTGAATTTGGGGGTTTTTGATACAAATCTTCTCAACATATATTCATCTGAGCGAAGGTGATCGAGGAGCGGTGGGTTTCGTCGATCTAGTAAAGGTAATCGATGAATTGTGAAGGAGAGGTTCAGGTTCAATTGACAAGTGTTTGATATCAGCCGGGCTGGGGTTGAAGACGTAAGGTTGTTCAACCAAGGAGCTGTAATCGAAGGTTCATCCACAAGCAATCGAAGGACTTGATTTGTCTCGAATCAAGGGACAAGAAGAGAAAGCATCTTCAACAACAAGAGAGTTTGGTTGTGTATTTTCTATTCTATTCTTGTATAAACGATTCAACAACAGATTGCATTTATATTATACAAGCTCAATTCTATTGTTAGAATTGAGGGAAGACGTACCCCGAAGCGATGACGGCGGGGGAACTGCCTCAACAAATCCTTGTGCCTTTTACTTTATGCATTTTCATTTTGCTAAATATTTGTGTGATTTTCGTTCAAACAATCATATCAAATTTAGGACTGTTTTGAGTAAGTGCTGAAGTAATTTTAACTCTAGTATAATAGTTTATTGTACAAGGAAACTAGAGCTACTTACTCAAAGCCGAAATCACTTGGAGTGCTCCATACGCCAAGTGTTTGATAAATTGTCTGAACAAAATTTTTTGTGTGTTGTCCATTTATTTTGTTGGCATTTTAAGGCATTGGAACTAGTCATACCAAGTAGTGATCTAAATCAAATTGGTAGTGTGACTAGCGTGGTGATTCTCATTTCTCATTATCAATTTCCATAAACTAAACACATATCCGCTCCTCTAGTAACGATTCGTTATAGACGGTAATTTTTCCACGGCCGCTTCCGCAAATTAAACAAAATTTTAAAACCAATTTTATTGGTAGCGCCAACTCAATTTTTTTAAGGGATCTATTCAACCCCCTTTCTAGATCCGTGCCATCGTCTAACAAGTGGTATCAGGAGCACCGGTTCACTTCGTGCTTCAAGTATAACTTTGTAGAAAATGGCTAACGAACCTAAAGAGGCCTATAATATAGCTCCTGTTTTTGATGGAGAAAATTACAGTTACTGGAAAGACTGTATGCGGGTGCACATTAATTTCATATATAGAAAAGTGTGGAATGTTATTATGAACGGTCCAATTGAAATAACTATGACCGATGAGAATAATATGATTGTGCCTAAGCCTGAAGCACAATGGACTGATGATGATGAGAAGAAATATAATTACGATTGAAAAGCCAAAAGTATTTTGATCTCCTCATCAGGAGTTGATGAATATTATAGGGTTTCTCATTGTTTAACGGAAAAAGCTATGTGGGACTCATTGCAAGATGCCCATGAGGGAACCAATGATGTTAAGCTAGCGAGAATGAATATGCTAACATAAGAGTTTGATCTCTTTTACATGGAGCAAGGGGAAACCATTGTAGACATGCAAAAGAGATTCACTCATCTTATCAATAGATTGCACTCACTAGGTAGGCCAGTTGCCAATGATGTTGCTACTAACAAAATTTTGAGATATCTTAATAGGGAATGGCAACCGAAGGTAACCGCCATCAAAGAAGCTAACAACCTCACAAGTTTGGATCTCACAACATTGTTTGGAAAGCTGCAAGAGAACGAACAAGTGCTTCTAAGCCTAGAGCAACATGAAAAGAAGGAAAGGAAGGATAAAACAAAAATTACTGAAAAGAAGTCAATTGCTCTCAAGACTTCTTCCTCAAAGTCTCAATCTAAGAAGCATAGTGATTACACTTCGAGTGAGGACATGGGGTTGTTTGTAAAGCGTTACAACCGCTATGTTAAAAAGAACGACATCCAACACTCCAAGAAGAATCTTGTCAACTTCCGGAAACAATCTAGGTACTCTAGAAATGATGACACTAAGGGTAACAAAAAAAGAGGATCATATTATAATTACGGAAAGACCGGACACTATAAACTGGATTGTCCCTTGAACAAAAAGGGCAAAGAAAAGGAAACAAATAGATCACATAAGAAGCAATCAAAGCCAAGGAGAGCGTATATAGCTTGGTAAAGCGATAGCGATTCCTCCGAGGATGAAAGATCAAATGATGAAGATGAATCCGTAAATCTTTGTCTTTCCGCTCACCAAAAGAACAAGAAAAAATAGGTACGACATGCTAAATATGAAAATTCCTTTAACATGTCTCATTTTGAATTACAAACTGCATTTAATACTTTGATTGTGAAGCAAAAGGAGCCTTTAAAAGGCTTACCTCAAATAATCAAATCTTTTCTCACTTAGAGCAAAAGATTCGTGAGTCCGAAAAGAAACTTGAGGCACTTTAAGCTTCCATAGTGGAAAGTACTAAAGCAGGTTGTGAGGATCTAAGAAGTAGAGTAGTTAACTTTGGGTGTGACACTTGTTACATTTGGCAAAATGAAGTTAAAAGCCTAAATGCCAAACTTAACAAGGCTCTAGAGCCCAAAATTACCTTTGCCATCGATAAATCTAATTTTAGAAAGAGTATGGTTAATCCATATCAAAAATACAAATATGTTATAAGAGATCACAATAACAAAGGTAATTCAAAAGTTAACTTTTCTTGTTTATATTGTTGCAAGAAAGGCCATTCCATTGCTGAATTCCGTTTTAGGAGATTTTTGGTTCCTAAAGGCATTTATCAATGGTTGCCCAAATGCGGCCATTTTGACACTCACAACTTAGGATCCAATAAGCCATTGGGTACCTATTCTTGTTAATTGTTTTTTTATAGGTACAACGTCTTGAGACCACCGAGAGATGATGGGTTCTTGAGAGTGGCTGCTCAAGATACATGACAGGAGACATATCTCTCTTCATCGACTTCGTGGCAAAGAAGAAGGGGTATGTAACTTATGGAGATAACAATCATGGTGAAATACTTGGAAAAGGTAGTGTAGGTAACCCTTCTTCCACTACTATATCTGATGTATTGCTTATCGAGGGTCTTAAACATAATCTCATTAGCATTAGCCAACTATGCGACAAAGGATACAATGTATCATTTTCAAAAGAGTGTTGCAAAATTGTGCATAATAATGAAATGAAGAGTGTGTTTAATGGCCTAAGAGTAAACAATGTCTATATGCTAGACATGAATGAAGTATCTTTGACAAGTGACAAATGTCTCATGATAATGAGTGAGGACTCATGGTTATGGCATAGAAGTTTAGCACATGTCAACTTTGACTTGCTTAACAAGGTAGTTTCCAAAGATCTAGTCCTAGGTATGCCCAAAATAAAGTTTACCAAGGATCACCTTTGTGATGCTTTCCAAATGGGAAAGCAAACTAGGATCTCTTTTAAATCCAAAAATATCGTTTCAACTATGAGACCTCTCGAGCTTCTCCATATGGATTTATTCGGGCCATCTAGAATTAAAAGCCTAGGTGGTAACTATTACGGTTTTGTAATATCTGTTGGACTATCTTCTTGGCCAGCAAGAGTGATACGTTTGCCGCCTTTGAAAGATTTGCTAAGCTTTCCCAAAATAAATTAAACACAAACATTGTCTCAATTAGGAGCGATCATGGAGGTGAGTTTGAAAACTATTTGTTTGAGGAATATTACGGTAAACACGGAATTGATCACAACTTCTCCGCTCCTCGCACTCCTCAACAAAATAGGGTTGTGGAGCGCAAAAATCGTATTTTAGAAGAATTGGGTGATCGCGACTTTCTGAGTCTAACTGAACTGACTGCAAGTGCACAGTCTATCGCGTAGTAATAAAGATATCGATCCCACAGGGACTCGTAATCAATCTAGTATTATCGGGTGTTACTATGTTTAGCTAAGTTGGAATAAGGTTTTAAGGAATGAAATGCAAAAGTAAAGGCTAATTTAAGGAAAGTTTATAAGGTTTAAGAATATTAATAAGGGATATTGGTATGTAATGCTTTAGTTTATGGGGATTCGACACATCGCCGGTGCAGTTTAATCTTTGCAAATGGTTTTCAGGAGAAAATAATCGTTTAAAGACTTTTGTCTCACGTTGGTTGTTGACTCTAGTCGTAACTCTAAGGTAGAATGTACGCTTTCGCTGTCCCATTCAGGGTTAAAATCACTTTTTTTGAAAACAACTAAGTTCTGATTTCTTTTAAAGCGCTTTCGCTGTTGTTGCACCCCAAAATTTGACCAACAATTATTTATCCATCTAGTGTTTGAAAGTTGATCTTCAGAGGAATTGGTTGGAACCAGGGTTGTATGCTTCATAGCTTGAGAGTTGTGGGTGCCCCTCAGATGATTCTGAGACTTTGAGAATGAACTTGATGTTTTGAGAAAGCCTATGAGATGTCTTGATAGCCATCATGAAGCCCAGAGAAGTCATTATGCAAGAGTTCAGAGGATTCAACCATGAATGATAGAATTAGGGTTTTGACTGGGTCAACCCTAGATCAGCTGAAGATTTGGAGAAGGTTGAGACCTAATCCAAGGGCCATGAGATCATGGAATGATGCATAGAGATGTTATAAAGATGATTCCTAGGCCAACTCATCATGATTGAGGAGTTTGAGAAGTTTTGAGTTAGGGTTTCTGAGGATTGTCAGTGAAAAAACCCTAATTTGATCCCTATTTTCCAGGCAGTTTTAGCTCTAGATGTGATTGATATCTCCTCTTCCCCACAACATGAATGTTGTAGAGCTTGTTCTTAGCTTTAATTTGAGTGGTGGAAGTCCTTGATAGGAGTTGCAGAGCTCAAGTTATGGTTTTGACAAATTACAGGTCAGTTGAGGTGTGTGAATCTGGGTCCTTGAAAGTCACCCAACTTGCAGACAACTTTTGCCCTAGTAGGATGATTCCTATGATTTCTTGGTTAACCTGAATGTTGGAGGGCATATTCTTAGCTTTAATTTGAGTGGTATAAGTCCTTGATAGGATTTGTGGAACTCAACTTATGGTTTGAACAAGACAGGGGTATTTAGGTCATTTGTCAGTTATAGGTCATTTTAGCCAATGCCTAAAACTCCTATTTCCAAGCCTCAAATGGAAAAACTCAAAACATGAAAGTTGTTCAAAATGTGATTTTAAGTCTAGAAAGAAGGTCACAAGTTGTTGGAAAAGCTCATAGCATGGATGTGCATGATTGGTCAAAAATGAACTTAAAAATGGCATATAAGTGTAAAAAGTTGGAATTGGAAAGTGGTTTGGAAGATTTAGGAATCCAAATGGGGTCATCCAATATACCATTTTGATTGGAAAAACCATTCTAAAGACAATGGTTCAAGCACATTTTTGAGTTTAGTGGAGAAAATAAAAGTTACTTAAGGTTGCTTATGATTAAAGAAACATAACCAAGTTGGATCAAGCTTGGAATGCAAGGGAAAGTGTAAGATGGTGCTGGAATCTTCCATTGAGTGCTATATAACCATGAAATGAACATTGAGCAAGGGTTGGATTTTCATTTTTTGGGCAAATACCTCACAATTTCTCTCATTCTTTTTCATTACATTTTGATCCCAATCCCACAAAACCTTCATCAAATCATCACCAATACTGATTTCATCATATTCAACCATCATCATGGATTAGAATTCAGCCAAGTTTGGATTGCAATTGGTTCAGTTTAGGGCACTTTCTTCATCAAGACAAAAATTGCAATTTCAAGTGGATCTCAAGATTCAAGCGTGCTGCACAAGATCTTTTGCATACAGAAAGATCATCATCAAGAAAAGATTGATTTTAGACAGTTTCAAGCATTGAGGAGGAGTATAACCATTGCTGCCATCATCAAGTTGCAGGTTGGTAAATTCATTCAATTCTCTCTGTTTGCATAGTTTTAGATCATGAGGTTAGGGTAATCATGACTAGCAACCATTAGGGATGGATCCTGAGAAGTTAGAGTTCATTCTATGGAGTTTAAGAATTGGACATCATACTTTGAAGATCAAGAACTGGCTGGTTATTGAGTTTTAACATTAATGCTTTAGTTTAGGTTGATCAGTGATGCATGAAGATTAGTTTAGTACCAAGAATTTGAGGTTTCGTGAGGGTGAAAACCTTGAGCATTAATGGAGGTTGAGCTTCGGGTTTGCAGTTTGAGGCTGTTTCAGTGCAAGCTGAGGGCATGGTTGTGTTTGGGGAAGAAAGTTGAGCAAGTTTGCTTTTTACATGAGGGAGTTTGGTTGAGAAACGAGAGAGAATAGGCTGGTGGAAGGTAGCTGCATGGGAGAGTCGTGCATGGCTATGTGAAACCCTAACCAGGCGTGAGGAAGAAGACAGCTATCTGTCGTTGGATCAAGTCAAGGAAATTGACTGAAATGTTAATCAAACGGCTGTGGTTTAAACGCAGAAACGGAGGGAGATTTGAGTTAGCCAAACGTTGCGTTTGGTTTAATGAAAATTCTGGGCCTATCCCTTCTATTCACACCCCCCACGCGCGCTGGCCCATTTGAAATGGCCTATCTGACCCTTCTATTTCCACCCCCTCCCTTTTATATTATTTTTATTTCCTTTTTTAATTCTTAATATTTTTGCAATCTTAATAAATTCCTAAAAAATTGATAAATGATGATTTTTTACTCATTCTTTTTTCTATGTTTAGATAATTTTGTGTAGAAAAATATAAAAATAAAAATGAAATTTTATTTTTAATGTGGAATTTTTGGTGATATTTTCTTTTAAATGGTGTATTTTCTTTCCTTTAGTTTATACCTTATCTTGCAAGAATTGTTTTAGGACCTTCCCTTAGGTTTTTTAATTCATTCTTTTTTGTGTAATTAGATGTTGAACCCTAGTTTCATGTAGGATTTATCCCTTGATTTTAGAAATTAAATTTGATGTAGTTTGATTGTTAGACATTTAGGTGTTCTAATTAGGGTTTTAGGTTGTATAGGTAGACTTGAACAAATTTGTTTTGGGGTTTATAGGCCAAATTAGTGTATGGGGAATATATGGGTTAAGGGTAAGTATGTATAGAATCCCCTAGAATTTTACTAGAATATTGCATGGTGTTTTAGTATTTTTCATTGATTTTTGAATGTATGGATAGTATGTGTGTTGCTTAAAGGCATAAGTTGTATTGTTGTGTTTTCTTTCCTTCTCTTTTGAGTGTGTGAGCTTTGAAGATTGAGTTGAAGACCTTGTGGATCATCATTGAAGCTTTGAAGACCTTGCAGAGGAGTTTAGCATAACTTTTGTTGTTTGGTTTGTAGGTTTATAGGTGCATAGGCAGAGCCCTAGATAGAATATTTTGTTCAATAAACAAGGAGTGTCTTGTTCACCTCCTTTCTTCTCTGTGACACAGAGTCCCTTAAGGGTATTCACCTCTCTCCTTTGGAGGGATTAATGACCTTGCCCTATAAGGTAGAACTTTGAGAGAGCCTTTCCTTTGATGTTAAGTTCTCAATGGCATCCTTTGGAAGTCAGTGAGTACTGTAACATCCCCACCTCATCTTGGTAACTGAATCTTGTTTGCTGGAGCATTGGAGCCATTGAAGATAGAAGCTAAGGCCTTGAAGAGGATGATTCCTTGAAGATTATTGAAGTCTGAAGACTTTGTGAAGATCAAGTTGATGCCTGAAGATCCCTGAAGATAGTGAAGCCTGAAGGTAGAGCTGATCAAAGGAGATGAAGCTCAAGGGAGAAGATGAGTTGATACTCATGTTGTAGGGTTGATACCTGGAAAGCAAGTGATCTCTGAAGTCTGAAGACTGGGTTTCTGCTGGAGGAGCTGAGGCTTTCTTCTGTTTTCTTTGATGTATTGTGTGTTTTGTCTGATTTGTCTGTTGCATTAGACTAAGCCCATTTAGAATAAGTTCAGTCTAAGAGCATGAGTGCATCTGATTGTATTGTTACTGCCTGGCTTTGCTTGCGGGTATTCGGTAGAGCCCAGCTCCCTTGCCCATGTGTTTATTTTGCTTGATAGCATTTCATTTCTTTCATCTGTATGATTACAGTTTACTGCTATTTTGCTTGATAGCATGTTGTTTATTTCAGTATGATTACTGTTATTTCATGACTGGCTTGAGGTCGAGACGAGCTTGTGGAGGCTGAAGCCCCACACACATTTCCTCCCTCACTTGCATTGCATGCATTTTACTGTTAAAGCTGATGCTTTTGTCTGTTTTGGTGTATCATTGACATGATCCCTTAGGACTCTCATTTCCTCTGATGAGGATTTGATGATAGACTTTTAGGTTGAAACCTATGCATGACAACATCTAGGAGTTCCCTGTTCAAACCTCAACCATAGGATGAATCCATGGCATGATAACAGTAGGACTTGATAGTCTCCCTCCTAGTTGGGCCTGTTCTCTTCTCATCTCGAAACAGTTTAAGATACAGTAATCATGAATGATTTCTTTCGTACGTTACGAGCCTTAAGCTATCTGAGAAAGGATTGTGGGAGAGCTTCTTTTCCATAGTCTAGATGTTTAGTATGGTACCGTTTGGGTGACATGCGACGCATTCACTCTCAGGTCATAGTCTCTAGTGCGGTTGAAATCGCAGACACAATAAAAAAACACTTCTTTTAGGAGATAACCCGTAGTTTCCCGAACTACGTTTGCTCTGATCTTTCATACCAGATGAAAGTACGTAGGCATAGGATGCGACATCCTAGCGAGCAACCTTCCCCACCTTCACCCGTAGTTAGCCGAACTACGTTGACTCTGATTTCTCATTCTCTGATGAGAATACGTAGGCATAAAGTGCGACGCTTTGCCGAGTCATTTTTCTTTTCTTTTTCAGCCAGCCTTGATAGGTAGATAGATTATAACCAACCCGTCCAAGTAAACAAGCAAGCGAGGATCCCGTCGAGTACGACGGACGTGAGGGGTGCTAATACCTTCCCCTTGCGTAACCGACTCCCGAACCCAGACAATGGTTGCGATGACCTTGTCTTACCCTTATTCGTCAGGTTTTTCCGATCGTTTCCTTTCCCGCTCTGAGGGATAAATAACGAAAGGTGGCGACTCTTCTATCATGCCGGCACCTTATTTTCGCGCAAGCGACAGCTGGCGACTCTACTGGGGACATGCATGATAGTTTCCTAGGGATCTAACGTCCCGAAAGTGAGTCAATTTTGGGATCCAACGTCCCTTAAGAGAGTCAATCCTACCGTTTGTATGTTTACTTGTTGGGTTGCGTTTATTTATCGCATTTTTACTTCTCGCACTTTATTTCCCGCATTTTATATTCAGTAAAATATGATTATTTGTGCTGTTGTGGGATGGGAGTTCTGATTGAGTGAGAAGCCAGACCCAGGCTTGAGTGCACCATAGACTTAGAGTGGAAATTAGTGGGCGCGTGCTTGCTTTGCAGGCACTAGTGTCTCATGAAATCCACGCTCAGACGAGGTTCATCCGGTTGGCTTCACTTTCAACCCTTTGGGTTGAGACGGTTGCTGGTTTGGTGGATTGTCGACTCTGGGGACCGATCATTTGTGATTCAGCTAAGTGAGGCCTCTTCAGGACTTGATGATGCCACTCCTTCTGGGAATCGTACCATCAGTTTTGAAAGTCTGTGACGCTGATGAACGCATAGGATGCCGTACCTTGAGTCAGTCTAGGTTCATACCTGTGAGTGGGACTGGGTTTATTGCAGGAAACTTAGACCTTCAGACTACCTGGTTTTCTTGACAGTGAATCAGTTATGTTGGGTTCTCGGTTGCAGACATGTTCTTGATAGAGCAAGAGGTTTGATCAGAGGATCTTGTCGCCGGGTGTATGTCTGTTCTTGATAGAGCAGGCTTTGATCAGTGTATTATCATCAGTGGTTTGTTCTGGAGGGAGCAGATTTTGAGTGAGGTCTGAAGATCTCATCAGCAGATGTTATTTGTTCTTGATAGGGCAGATTTAGAGTGGGGTCTGAAGATCTCATCAGCAGCTGTGTGTTTGTTCTTGATAGGGCAGATTTTTTTGATTTGGGGCCTGAAGACTTCATCAGCAGATGTTCCTTGATCTTGCATCCCGGGTCCTTATTATCAGGCACTTACTCTTGACAGAGCAGAATTTTGATCTCGATCATATCAGATGGTTGTTCTCAGCAGATCAGATTAGTGGTCTTACACCAGGGTTTCCTTCTCATCAGTGACTGTTGATACCGAATCTCCACAGCAGCCACTTGGATATATTATTGCATACCTGCATTTTGCATTAGTTTACGCATTCATCTGCATTCCATTAACGTGTGTCTGTGTTGCAGGTACCGTTTCCCCGATCCAGGATTTCTCGCCTTCTACTGTTATTATGGCCTCTCTCAGGAAGACTGTTGCGTACAAGTTCCCGACCCCCGATGTGTCGAAGCTGACTGGTTTGATAGCCCTGGCAGGGGATTCTGTGAAGGATAGGTTCAGGAAGTCTTATGGCAAGTTGCTTAGTCTGGTTTGCAAACCTTCTACGTCTGAGTTGAATGGGTTACATGCTCTTCTGCAGTTTTATGATCCTCCCTTGAGGTGCTTCACTTTTCGTGACTTCGTTCTAGCGCCGACATTGGAAGAGTATGCTGATATGCTGGGTGTGCCTATCAAAAGGCAGATGCCTTTTGTCCACATGGATGCTGAGCCTGATCTGGTTAGCTTGGCTTCCTCACTCCATTTGAGCGCTTCCGAGTTAGTGGTAACAAGTTGGAACAAGGTCCCAGGGTTCTCTCTGCAGTTTCTGATAGCTAAGGCTCAGCAATGTGCTAAGGACAAATATTGGGACGCCTTCAGCGCCATCCTTGCTTTATGCATATATGGCATCATCCTATTTCCCAGCATGCCTGATTTCGTAGACTTTGACGCATTCCATATATTTGCCTCAGAGAATCCAGTCCCTACTCTGATCGGAGACGTCTACCATTCAGTGCATTATAAGAATGAGAACCGGAGAGGGAAGAATGTTTCATGCTGCGTACCGTTGTTGTACAAGTGGTTTGATAGTCATTTGCCCAAGAGGGGTTCTTCTGTCTTGTCGGCAGCCACAGCTGAGTGGCCTGAGCGTCTGATGAGCTTGTCGGCAGAAGACATTGTTTGGTTCGTTGACAGAAGCAGGTTAGGCACCGAGATGATCTTCAGTTGTAATGGGTTTCCTAACGTACCTCTGATAGGTAGGAAGGGTTGCATCAACTACAACCCATCATTGCTAGTGCGTCAGTTTGCATATGCTTTGAGGACTCCACCGAAGGAAGAAGAGGTACGGGAATCTCTGTACCTCACGGGTATTCTAGAGGGGGATTTGTTGTCCAAGCTTCAGTATGCGTGGAACAATATCAGCACGAGAGGAAAGCCTCTGTTGGGGAAGAGCGACAACCAAGCTTACCCTCCTTATTCAGATTGGATCAGAGCCAGAGCCAGCGCTATAGGGATGCCATTCCCTCATGTCAGACCAGAGAGTCCTCCACCAGTCGAAGAGCCTACCACTGTGTCCATTCATCAGCACAATCAGGTATTAGCTGAGCGTGATGAGCTGAAGAGGGCAAACGCAGGATTAGAGGAGGAGTTAGCTCAGCTTCGAAGTGAGAGGAACGAAGCCGTGCATGCTCTCAAAAAGCAAACAGAGTCGGTGAGCCAGCTGGGTGCAGACTTGGCAAAGCAGATTGCTGATCGGGAACGCTTAGGTCAAGACTTCAGAGCTGCTAATGATGTGCTAGCTACGAAGAAGCAGCATTTGGAGGAAGCATATCGGAGAATATCTAAGTTTGACCAGCATTGGAAGACCTCCATGGCTACCAGGAAGGAGCGAGAAGACAAGCTGATGCTGCAAATTTCTAAGCTAGAGGCCGAAGTGAAAGACAGTGAGCGGAGGTTTGATGAAGAGACCGCCCGCAGGTACTCCGCTGAAGCCCGTCTCAACAAAGCCATTGCTAGCCTGAAGGAGCATAAGCTGATGTTTGAGTCTAAGAAGCGGAAGCTGGAGGATTGCTTTGGCGAAAGCGCTTGGGAGAGTTCAGTTCAGGGGCTTCAGCATACTATCAGGCAGAGGGAACTACTCGTCGAGGGGTTGCTCACTTCGCCAGATCATTCAGAGACAAAGGAGTTATAAGCAGAGTACCGCGCCCGTGGCCGTACTTGACTAGTTATATCCCCGTTGTTTTTGATCTTTGATGTATGCTGACCATCACCAGACATGTTGGTTGAGGTCATGCTGTTGATTTGTACTCGCTGATACTGTGTATTGCCTCGACAGGCCTTTCCATATATATATGAGATTGATGTTTCCATGATTGGGCTCGGATTTCTTCTTCCTCTTATTATCATCAGCACCGTCACTAAGGCACTAGGATCGGGGGAAAACCTCCCACGCGCACAGGCACACGCATGCATCTGCATGAAGCATACTTGCATGGTGTATATCTTATTGCTTTTCCTAACCTTTACTGTTGACAGGTTTTTCAGGTTCCCAGCTGCTTTCGGTCTCCAGGATTGATCAAAGACTCATCCACCGCTACTCAACTCGCGCTAATCAGACGAGAATCATGGACCAGGTACAGTCAGATGTTCAAGAGCTCCGTGAGCGGATGGATCGTTTTATGGAGCTGATGCAGGTGGTCGCGAATGGTCAAGATCAGCTTCGTACTCTGGTTCAACCTCTGATCTCCAGGGTTGACAGTAATGGCATACTTCACGGAGGGGCCGTGCCTACTCCTCCTCAAGGGGATACTCCACAGAACGTTGTTCCCGCCGCCGGGGGCAACGGCAGTGCTAACGGCAATCTGATGACTAATCTCGGACTCAACGCGGCTGGCGCCGTAAATGGTAGTTTGGGAGCCAACATTAACATAGGGCCGGTCAACGGCAATGCTGGTGCAGGAAACCTGGTGGTGCCTCAACCATGGCTGGAGGACCATCAGGATGACATATTCTCTCAGAGAGGTATAGAGGCAGAGTTGAATGCTGAAGCTCGACTCAGGTTCAAGGCGCTGGAAGATAAGATGAGGAGTATAGAAAATCAGAACACATTGGGCGTTGACATGTCCAACCTCGGGTTGATTGCTGACTTTAAAGTGCCTCACAAATTCAAGGTGCCTACCTTCGAGAAGTATAAGGGTACTACTTGCCCCCGGGTCCACCTCCGATCTTATTATAGAAAGATGTCCGCCTATTCTGACGATGAGAAGTTGCTGATGCACTTCTTTCAGGATAGTCTTTCTGGTCCATCACTCGAATGGTATATGGGTTTGGAGCCCGCTGCTGTGCGCACCTGGAAAGATCTTGCAGAAGCGTTCGTTCTCCACTATCAATACAACAGCGACTTGGCTCCCAACCGAGTTCAGCTCCAGAATCTCTCACAGCGGAACAATGAAAGCTTCAAAGAATACGCCCAGCGGTGGCGTGAATTGGCTGCTCGGGTTCAACCGCCGATGGTTGAGCGTGAGTTGGTGCCAATGTTCGTGGCTACCCTTCCCGGAATCTACTATGAAAAGCTGGTCAGTGGCATATCGGGAACATTCTCGGCTCTCATCACTTTGGGCGAGCATGTTGAGAACGGTATAAAGATCGGAAAAATTCAGGGTGAACCATCCTCAGTTGGAGGAGGTAGCAAGAAACCCTATGCTGGCAAGCGTCGAGAGGGAGATGCCAGTGCTGTCACTAATGCTAGGAGAAAGGGCAAGGGCCCTCAGCCTCAGATTGCTAGCATAAACATTCCAGCTGCTCCACCGCAGCAGCAGCAACCTCAGCAGCAGAATAATCAGGGGTATAAAAGATATCAGAATCGGGCTCCCCTGTCAAGCCGTCAGTTTGATACTCCACCTATGTCATATGCACAGCTTTTGCAAACGTTGCTCCAGCTCCAATTAGTTCAAAAGAGGACAATGGCTCCCTTAACAGGGGCACCACCACCGGGGTATGATGCCAGTGCTACTTGTGAGTTCCATACTGGGGCACCAGGCCATACGATTGAGAATTGTAAAGCTTTTAAGCACAAAGTCCAGGACTTGGTGGACGCCAAGATTATCAACTTTTCTGATAGCGTGCCCAACGTTACCAAAAACCCCATGCCTCATCATAAGGGGGGCGGAGTAAATGCCGTTATCACTGAGGAGAGTTCAGACTTGCTGACCGATGTCAAGGATTTGAAGACGCCGTTGAGTTTTGTCAAGGCTAAGTTGCTGAAGAAGGGCTTCTTTCCTGGATGCGGAGAGTTATGTATGGCTTGTGCTACACTTCCTGATGGGTGTGAGCAGCTGATCGAAGGTATCCAAAGTCTGATGACCGAGGGTATTTTGCAATTCAGCCGGAGCGTTGAAAGTGCATCAGGGAAAGTCGTACTGGAGCAGGCAGACGAAGTTTCTACCATTACCATTCCTCGCCACCCCATCACTATTTCAGCACCCCGTCCGCCTACAATCACTATCACCAGGGCCGGACCGATCCCATTCGAAAGCACTAATGCCGTTCCATGGCATTATGGCGCCGAAGTTTATTGTAATGGTCAAAAGATAGAGCTTGAACCATTCGGATCGACTGTGCAGAATCTTACCGAGGTCAGTGGTATCACTCGAAGCGGTAGAGTGTTCGCGCCAGCAGAGGTTGCAGCAGAGAAAGTGGTCCAAGCTGACGCTGTGGATAAGGGTAAAGGTAAAGTTGTCGAAGAGGTCCCTGTAGGGGCAGAAAAGGACTTGCTGGTTAAAGATGCTGAAGAGTTCATGCGACTAATCAAGAAGAGCGACTACAAGATTGTAGATCATCTTCACCAGACTCCGTCGAAGATCTCGATTCTCAACTTGTTGCTGTGCTCTGAGGCGCACCGCAATGCATTGCTGAAGGTATTGAATGCCGCATACGTGCCGCAGGAGATATCAGTAAATCAACTCGAGGAAGTAGTAGCCCATGTTAATGCTGGTAATGGGCTGGGATTTACAGATCTGGAGCTGACTCCTAAGGGAAGAGAGCACAATAGCGCCTTGCACGTCTCAATAGAGTGCAGGGGCACGATTATGTCACATGTCCTGGTAGATACGGGTTCCTCACTTAATGTGCTTCCGAAGAAGGCACTGATGAAGTTGGATACCCGTGGACTGCTGTGTACGCCCAGTGATCTGGTCGTGAAAGCCTTTGACGGAACCAAGCGCCACGTCTTCGGAGAATTGACCTTGCCAATTCAGGTTGGTCCAGAGACGTTCAATGCGGTTTTCTATATCATGGATATCATGCCCGCCTATAGTTGCCTCTTAGGTCGGCCATGGATCCATTCTGCTGGTGCCGTAACGTCCACGCTGCATCAGAAGCTTAAATATGCTGTTGGGGGCAGCATAGTGACAGTCTGTGGAGAGGAGGACATCATGGTAAGCCACCTGTCGTCCTTTAAATATGTTGAAATGGATGGCGAGATCCATGAGACTCTCTGCCAAGCATTTGAAACCGTCAGGGTGAAAGAAGTAGCTCCTGTCGTCGCAGAGAAGCAAGAGTTGAACCTCTCCTCGTTTAAGGAAGCTCGGGCCGTTGTCGAAGCCGGCTCCACCCCAGGCTGGGGGCATGTCTTGGATATACCAATCAAACAGGATAAGTTTGGATTGGGATATTCTCCTGGAGCTGAAGCTTCATCTTCTTCTGGCAGCTCGTCTCGGGGGAAAGGGCCGATCCTATTCACCAAGGGGGGAGTAATTTTCGAGAGCATCAACGCTGCGTCAGAGGATAGCGGAGACAGTGATTGCGATCTTGACGCCTGGATTCAACCGAGCAAGCCGGGCGAGCGCCTCCACAATTGGACCATCAAGGAGATTATCAAGCTGACAAGTGAAGAGATCCACGTAACAGATGACATCGACTCTGGACCCTCTACGGCTCACTACGACTTTGATTGCCCGATCTATCAAGCCGAGGATGAGATTGATGAAGACGAGGACCTCCCGGAAGAGTTGGCCCGCTTGTTGAGACAAGAGGAGAAGGTTATTCTGCCTCACGAGGAGGATATTGAGATCATAAATCTGGGTTCTGAGGAGCTCGTCAGAAATGTCAGAGTAGGGGCTGCGTTGCAGAATGATGTCAAGCATAGACTGGTCGAGATGCTTCAAGAGTATAGTGACGTCTTTGCTTGGTCATATGAAGATATGCCCGGACTTGACACAGATATCGTGGTTCATCGCTTGCCGTTGCGAGAAGATTGCCCTCCAGTCAAGCAGAAGCTCAGGAGGACGAGACCAGACATGGCTGTAAAAATCAAAGAAGAGGTCCAGAAGCAGTTGGACGCAGGATTTCTAGCCGTTACCACTTACCCTCCGTGGGTCGCCAACATTGTGCCTGTACCGAAGAAGGACGGTAAGGTGCGCATGTGCGTCGATTATCGGGATTTGAATAGGGCGAGCCCTAAGGATGATTTCCCGTTGCCTCATATCGATGTGTTGGTCGACAATACAGCCCAGTTTTCCGTGTTTTTGTTCATGGATGGCTTCTCCGGTTACAATCAGATTAAGATGGCACCGGAGGACATGGAGAAAACGACGTTCATCACCCCCTGGGGCACGTTCTGCTATAAGGTAATGCCCTTCGGTCTGAAGAACGCAGGGGCCACTTACCAGCGAGCAATGGTTACTTTGTTTCATGATATGATTCATCGTGAGATCGAGGTCTATGTTGATGACATGATTGCAAAGTCCCAAACGGAGGAAGAGCATCTGGTCAATTTATTGAAGCTGTTTGAAAGGCTTAGGAAGTTCAGGCTGAGGCTGAATCCTAGCAAATGCACTTTTGGAGTGCGGTCCGGAAAGTTATTGGGGTTTATCGTTAGTGAACGAGGTATTGAAGTTGATCCTGCGAAAATAAAAGCTATCCAAGAAATGCCAGCGCCGAAAACGGAAAAAGAAGTTCGTGGTTTCCTGGGCCGAATAAACTACATTGCAAGGTTTATCTCTCAGCTCACGGCCACTTGTGAACCGATGTTCAAGCTTTTAAAGAAAGATCAAGCAATTACTTGGAATGAGGATTGCCAGAAGGCATTCGATAAAATAAAGCAGTATCTTCAAGAACCTCCGATCTTGATACCCCCAGTGGCTGGACGGCCATTGATCATGTACCTGACGGTTCTGGAGAATAGTATGGGGTGTGTTCTCGGTCAGCACGACGAGACGGGCAGAAAAGAGCATGCCATTTACTACTTGAGTAAAAAGTTCACTTAGTGTGAATCTCGATACTCGATGCTGGAGAAGACGTGTTGTGCACTAGCTTGGGCTGCCAAACGTCTACGACAGTATATGCTCAACCACACCACTATGCTGATTTCGAAGATGGATCCGATCAAGTACGTCTTCGAGAAGCAGGCTCTTTCGGGCAGGATTGCCAGATGGCAAATGGTGTTAACAGAATATGATATTCAGTACGTCTCTCAGAAAGCCATTAAGGGAAGCGTATTGTCTGATTACCTTGCCGAACAGCCAATCGAAGACTACCAGCCGATGAAGTTCGAATTCCCTGACGAGGACATTATGTTTCTCAAAGCGAAGGATTGCGATGAGCCATTGCCCGATGAGGGGCCAGATAGGAAGTCTCAGTGGAAGTTGATATTCGACGGAGCGGTTAATTCCTATGGAAGTGGCATCGGGGCTATCATCACGACTCCTCACGGATCCCACATCCCGTTTACTGCGAGACTGACGTTTCCAGTTACCAACAACGAAGCCGAGTATGAAGCATGTATTATGGGTCTAGAAGAGGCAGTTGATTTGAGAATCAAAAATCTAGACGTATATGGTGACTCAGCGCTTGTAATCAATCAGATTAAAGGGGAGTGGGAAACTCGTCAAGCAAATTTAGTGCCGTACATGAATTATGCCAGGAGGCTGCTTCCATTCTTCGATCGAGTGGAACTTCATCATGTACCCAGGGCTGAAAATCAAATGGATGATGCCTTAGCCACGCTGGCTTCAATGTATAAAGTCAATCTTTGGAATGAGGCTCCAAGCATTGTCCTTTCGCGTCTTGACAGACCAGCATTTGTCTTTGCAATCGAGGGTGCCGCCGACGGCAAGCCATGGTTCCACGACATTCAGACCTTCCTTATGACTAAGGAGTATCCCGCGGGTGCGTCGACCCAGGATAAGAAGACCCTGAGGAGGCTATCTGGGAACTTTTATCTCAATCCTGATGGGGTGCTGTATAAGAGAAACCACGATCTCGTGCTACTCAGATGTGTGGATGAAAAAGAGGCGAGTATGCTCATGGAAGAAGTCCATGAGGGCACATTTGGTACGCACGCCGGCGGGCATGCCATGACGAGAAAGATCCTGAGAGCAGGGTATTACTGGCTGACTATGGAGTCGGATTGCTTCAGATTCGCGAAGAAATGTCATAAATGCCAGATTTATGCTGATAAAGTTCATGTGCCGCCGTGCCCATTGAATGTCATGTCCTCCCCTTGGCCGTTCTCCATGTGGGGCATCGACATGATAGGCAAGATCGAGCCCACCGCATCCAATGGTCATCGTTTCATTCTGGTAGCTATCGACTACTTCACCAAATGGGTGGAGGCAGCCTCGTATGCTAATGTGACCAAACAGGTGGTGGCTAAGTTCATAAAGAGGGACATCATCTGTCGCTATGGAATTCCCGAACGGATCATTACTGATAATGGTTCGAATTTGAACAACAGGATGATGAAGGAGCTGTGCCAGAGCTTCAAGATTGAACACCACAACTCATCTCCTTACCGGCCGAAGATGAATGGCGCTGTTGAAGCGGCCAACAAGAACATCAAGAAGATTGTTCAGAAGATGGTTGTGACGTACAAAGATTGGCATGATATGTTGCCGTTTGCCTTGCACGGTTATCGTACGACGGTGCGTACGTCGACCGGGGCAACTCCTTTCTCCTTGGTGTACGGTATGGAAGCTGTCCTACCGTTAGAAGTGGAGATTCCTTCTTTACGAGTTTTGGTTGATGTGAAACTCGACGAGGCGGAATGGATTACGAATCGTTTGAACCAACTCAGCCTGATGGACGAGAAGAGGTTAGCATCGATTGCATTTGGTCGCCTGTACCAAAGCCGAATGAAGAAAGCTTATGATAAGAAGGTGCGTCCTAGAAGCTTTCAGACGGGTGATCTCGTCCTGAAGAAAATTCTTCCGCCACACCCCGATCACCGGGGCAAATGGACTCCGAATTATGAAGGGCCGTATGTCGTCAGCAAGGTCTTCTCAGGAGGAGCTTTGTTGTTATCCACGATGGATGGTGAAGATTTTGCATCCCCGGTGAACGCGGACGCAGTTAAAAAATACTTTGCTTGAAAGAGACCCGCTGGACAAAAAAAAAGGAGTCCAGGCAAAAAAGGGGCATCCCGGCGAACCAAAAACAGAATAAAAGGTTCGGGCAAAAATTAGGGATATATTGAAAAATGTACACCCGCGAAGTCGAAAACCTACACTGGGCGGCTTCGGCAAAAAAGGGTATCCCGGTGAACTGAAAACCCGAAAGGGCGGTTCACGCAAAAGTTAGGGATTTGAATAAGCAAATGACTACGTTCCGCGTGAGGACTTTCATTGTTTAGTGGTTCGGAAGACCTGAGGGCCGTTTATCTGAATCAATCTCTTCCAAAGCTGAAGCGTCAGGGAAGTACCGAAGTCGAGTGGGTCTTAGAGGGATCAACTCATGGTGTTCGTCTACGCCTCGATTGCCGACATTTGCATATACTGATGTATATTTATGTTTCTTTTTTGCGCGGCTTCCTCATCCCAGGAGCTTGCCTCTGTTGTAAAACATTTTTGCCCATTCAGGGGTTCATCATCAATAAAATGCACATTATTCAGCAATTCTACTTGTCTGTTTAACATTTATCTGTTTTGTTTGCGAATGAAAACGCCGATGTTTTTGATAAAATGCGCATACATAAACTTGCGGGCCTAGGCCCATTGATTGTTGAAACAATTGATTAACTGAATATTGTCACGAGATAATGACCTGGATAGAACCCTTTGAGGAGGGAATCTTGTCTTGTTTGTTTGTGTTGTTGCAGGTGTAGCACCTTCCAGAAGATGTGCTGTGCGCACCCCCGAAGCAGGGCAAGCCCCCCTTCTCCAGCAGAGTTCAGTGGTCTCCCCTTCGCAGGGTCTGAACGCAGAGCAGTGAGCATTGATATGTCCACCAAGCAGAGAGGATTCTCTTCCCCAAGCAGATGCATCCTGAAGGAGCGTCACCTCATCAGGTGAGTCAAGCACCGAAGAATGATGTCTCCCTCAGCACCGGGTCACAAGTGCAGATTCCATAGAAGTGTTCGGGTGCCGAGGCTCGTGATTTCCCAGTAAAGTCGCCGAAGCAGGTGTCTCCCCCAGCACTGGGTCGCAAATGTAAGTCTCGCAGGAAGCTCTTCTCATGCCGAAGGATGCAGTAACTGATGGTGCCAGACTGAAGTCTCCAGTGGAGTTGAGATTCCCCACCAGAATCATGCTCTCTCCCGAAGATGGATGGTTCCCTCTTCCCCAGTAGAGCAGTGGAACGGCTGATGTCGTATTCCCCTGCAGAGTTGTACTCTCCCCCGAAGTCAGATGATTCTTTCTTCCCCGGCGAAATTGAAATCCCTCATCAGAGTCGTACTCTCCAGTGAAGTAGAATGATTTCTCGCCCCGGCTGAGTCCGCGGAAAAGCAGAATCCTTGGAAGTTGATCAGATCATGATCGATTTTCCCCAACAGAGCGTGGGGCAGCCAATGCTGTGTTTCCCCAGAGTCGCACTCTCTCCAGCGAAGCAGAATGATTTCTCCTTCCTCAGCCGAGTTTGCAGATGCCCAAGAGAGTCGAGTCCTTGGAAGTTGGTCAGATCATGATTGATTTTCCCCAGTGGAGTGTGGAGCAGCTGAAGTTGTTTCCCCACAAAGTTATCCTCCCCAGAAGAGTAGCCGAGACGGCCGCACAGTTCATTCTTGCGATGGATATCAGCAGGTCCAAGTTCTCGTAGAGCTTCGGTCCCCCGCAGCTGATCAACCGAAGTTGTTTTCCATGCAGCAGTCCGCGGAAGATCAGTTCCCCGGGCGGAGGCCGATTGATATTGGCATGTCCACGTTCTCCTCAGCAGGATGATTCCTCTGCCTGAGTAGTTCTTTCTCCTTGACAGGAGGATCTCCCCTCGGCATTTATTTTGCTGACGGGATCGCATCATTGTGCATGACTGCATGGCACTGCATAGCATCGTGCATGATTGCACAGTATTTAGCATAAATGCATATCATTCCCACCGTGTGGGGCATGGTGCCGAAGCATACGCATCATAAGCATGATCTAGGTCGTTATCATTCTTATTTTACAGGTGATCCATCAAGAGACCAGTTGCTCAGGACGATTCCTGGTATTCTCTCCAACGAGGTCGCTTTCTTAAGATGATTCTTAAAGACCCCGGTGTAATCCCCACAGTCGCTCACTTAAGATGATTTTTGAGATACCCGGCAAAGTCTTCAGTTCGAGATGATTCTCGGATTCCTCAGCAGGGTCGTTTGCTTAAGGTGATCCTCAAGACCTCAGCGCAGGTACCCGAATGGTTTGCTCAGGATGATACTTGAGCTCCCCAGTAGCGTCCCCAGCAGGAGTTGCCCAGGAGGATTCCTGGAATACCCAGCAGAATAAAGTCTCCAGAATGGTTATCGGTTCAGGATGATTCTCGAAGGTGCCCGACGGAGCTGCTTGTTCAAGATGATCCTTGAAGTCCGTAGCAGCGTGATATGTCTGCTCCAGCAGTGTTGTCTAATCTGAAGATTGACTGCGTAAACGCCTGAAGGCGGTATCAGAAGGTTCCTGTGAGTTCAGATTTCCTGGTTGATGAACCAATGGGTGGCTGAAGACAAGGTTCCAAAGCTTGTAGACGTAGCAAAGTGATCCGTGTTGGCCTGAAGACCAAGTCAGTTGTCCTGGGGTAATGATTGATTGTGATCAAGTGGATAGTTTTTCTTTTGACTGAAGTCGAAGATGTTTCTCCAGCTGAAGCGGAGTTTTGCCTGAAGGAAAAATGTTTGAATCCCCGTAGAGTCTTGAATGGCTCTGGATACCATTTCTTTGACTGAAGTCACAAATTTCCTAAGCTAAAGCGAAGGTGCCTAAGGGCAAGGTTGTCCCCAAGGTCATGAATGACCTAGGATTCATTTTTCGGACTGAAGGCCGAAAAATATCCCTGACTGAAGTCACGGATGCTCTATAGCGGAGGTGGAGTTGCCTGAAGGCAGATCTATGCATCCTTGAAGGCCAAGGATGCTTTTTCTAGCTGAAGCTGGAATAGCCGACGGGCAGGGTTTCATCTTTCTTCAGAAGAACTTGAGGATTCTCCAGCGGATCTGGAGTGGCCAGGGGCCAGGGTTTCATTCATATTCAGAAATACTTGAATATTTTTTCCAGCGGATCTGGAGTGGCCAGGGGCCAGGGTTTCATATATCTTTAATGTTGAGGTTCTACGGCGGGCAGCGTGCAGCAGTATTCCGATGTTCGTTATGGTTCTGAGGGTGACCCCCAGATCAGAGTGTGCTCGGTTAAGTCTCTCAGTCCCAGCGGAGTAGTTTCAAATACGCAAGTGTACCTTTTGTTCCATTCACCAGGGGTGAACCCCAGGTCAGAATTGTTCAGGGTTGCATCAGTTGTCCGGCGGCGAGGTTGGATGTTTGTTCGACGGCGAGGTTGAACGTTTGGATTTGACGGCGAGGTTAGATCATCAGTTGTCCGGCGGCGAGGTTGGATGTTTGTTCGACGGCGAGGTTGAACGTTTGGATTTGACGGCGAGGTTAGATCATCATTTTTCCGGCAGCGAGGTTGGATGTTTGTTCGACGGCGAGGTTGAACGTTTGGATTCGACGGCGAGGTCAAATTATGTTTGTTTGACGGCGAGGTCAGGCTCTTTAAATCCCCAGTAAAGATGATGTTTGTACGACGGCGATGTCGAGTGTCTCTAAGAGGATGTTTGTTTCCGACGGCGATGTCAGATTCAGTTTTCCAGCGGCGATGTTGGGCGTGTCAAGGTGATCCAGTCTTCCGACGGCGATGTTAGGTGACGCAGATCCTTTAGTTCTCCAGCGGCGATGCGGGGTACTTTGTTTAGAGATGTATTTTCTCCAGCGGCGATGCGGGGTATTTTGTTCAGTGTTGTATTCTCTCCAGCGGCGATGCGGGGTATTTTGTTCATTGTTGTATTTTCTCCAGCGGCGATGTTGGATATTTTGGTGATTCAGGTTTAGGTCTCCGGCGGCGATGTTGGGCGCTTGTTTCCCCGAGTTATGGTTGTTCTTGACGGCGATGTCAGATGATTTGGTGTTCCAGCGGCGATGTTGGGCGTTCCTCAGAATCTTGTTTGACGATAATGTCAGGTGGTTTAGTCTTCCAGCGGCGATGTTGGGTGTCGTGGTTGTCTGAAGGCAATGTCAGAAGAAGTTAACGTGGATAACTGACGGCGATGTCAGATCGATATTTCTCCAGCTAGTTGTTGAGAAGCTAGTGTTGCAGTGTTCGAAGGTTTGTTCCCCGCAGAGTGTCGTGTGCTCGTGCAGTTGGCAAATTTTCGGGTTTACCGGTATTCAATCGTCTCGCACCTTGATTGGCTGAGAGCCATTCGCTTCTCACCCAGTCAGGTTCAAGCCGTTTGAATAGGGGCAGCTGTTGCACCCCAAAATTTTACCAACAATTATTTATCCATCTAGTGTTTGAAAGTTGATCTTCAGAGGAATTGGTTGGAACCAGGGTTGTATGCTTCATAGCTTGAGAGTTGTGGGTGCCCCTCAGATGATTCTGAGACTTTGAGAATGAACTTGATGTTTTGAGAAAGCCTATGAGATGTCTTGATAGCCATCATGAAGCCCAGAGAAGTCATTATGCAAGAGTTCAGAGGATTCAACCATGAATGATAGAATTAGGGTTTTGACTGGGTCAACCCTAGATCAGCTGAAGATTTGGAGAAGGTTGAGACCTAATCCAAGGGCCATGAGATCATGGAATGATGCATAGAGATGTTATAAAGATGATTCCTAGGCCAACTCATCATGATTGAGGAGTTTGAGAAGTTTTGAGTTAGGGTTTCTGAGGATTGTCAGTGAAAAAACCCTAATTTGATCCCTATTTTCCAGGCAGTTTTAGCTCTAGATGTGATTGATATCTCCTCTTCCCCACAACATGAATGTTGTAGAGCTTGTTCTTAGCTTTAATTTGAGTTGTGGAAGTCCTTGATAGGAGTTGCAGAGCTCAAGTTATGGTTTTGACAAATTACAGGTCAGTTGAGGTGTGTGAATCTGGGTCCTTGAAAGTCACCCAACTTGCAGACAACTTTTGCCCTAGTAGGATGATTCCTATGATTTCTTGGTTAACCTGAATGTTGGAGGGCATCTTCTTAGCTTTAATTTGAGTGGTAGAAGTCCTTGATAGGATTTGTGGAACTCAACTTATGGTTTGAACAAGACAGGGGTATTTAGGTCATTTGTCAGTTATAGGTCATTTTAGCCAATGCCTAAAACTCCTATTTCCAAGCCTCAAATGGAAAAACTCAAAACATGAAAGTTGTTCAAAATGTGATTTTAAGTCTAGAAAGAAGGTCACAAGTTGTTGGAAAAGCTCATAGCATGGATGTGCATGATTGGTCAAAAATGAACTTAAAAATGGCATATAAGTGTAAAAAGTTGGAATTGGAAAGTGGTTTGGAAGATTTAGGAATCCAAATGGGGTCATCCAATATACCATTTTGATTGGAAAAACCATTCTAAATACAATGGTTCAAGCACATTTTTGAGTTTAGTGGAGAAAATAAAAGTTACTTAAGGTTGCTTATGATTAAAGAAACATAACCAAGTTGGATCAAGCTTGGAATGCAAGGGAAAGTGTAAGATGGTGCTGGAAGCTTCCATTGAGTGCTATATAACCTTGAAATGAACATTGAGAAAGGGTTGGATTTTCATTTTTTGGGCAAATACCTCACAATTTCTCTCATTCTTTTTCATTACATTTTGATCCCAATCCCACAAAACCTTCATCAAATCATCACCAATACTGATTTCATCATATTCAACCATCATCATGGATTAGAATTCAGCCAAGTTTGGATTGCAATTGGTTCAGTTTAGGGCACTTTCTTCATCAAGACAAAAATTGCAATTTCAAGTGGATCTCAAGATTCAAGCGTGCTGCACAAGATCTTTTGCATACAGAAAGATCATCATCAAGAAAAGATTGATTTTAGACAGTTTCAAGCATTGAGGAGGAGTATAACCATTGCTGCCATCATCAAGTTGCAGGTTGGTAAATTCATTCAATTCTCTCTGTTTGCATAGTTTTAGATCATGAGGTTAGGGTAATCATGACTAGCAACCATTAGGGATGGATCCTGAGAAGTTAGAGTTCATTCTATGGAGTTTAAGAATTGGACATCATACTTTGAAGATCAAGAACTGGCTGGTTATTGAGTTTTAACATTAATGCTTTAGTTTAGGTTGATCAGTGATGCATGAAGATTAGTTTAGTACCAAGAATTTGAGGTTTCGTGAGGGTGAAAACCTTGAGCATTAATGGAGGTTGAGCTTCGGGTTTGCAGTTTGAGGCTGTTTCAGTGCAAGCTGAGGGCATGGTTGTGTTTGGGGAAGAAAGTTGAGCAAGTTTGCTTTTTACATGAGGGAGTTTGGTTGAGAAACGAGAGAGAATAGGCTGGTGGAAGGTAGCTGCATGGGAGAGTCGTGCATGGCTATGTGAAACCCTAACCAGGCGTGAGGAAGAAGACAGCTATCTGTCGTTGGATCAAGTCAAGGAAATTGACTGAAATGTTAATCGAACGGCTGTGGTTTAAACGCAGAAACGGAGGGAGATTTGAGTTAGCCAAACGCTGCGTTTGGTTTAATGAAAATTCTGGGCCTATCCCTTCTATTCACACCCCCCACGCGCGCTGGCCCATTTGAAATGGCCTATCTGACCCTTCTATTTCCACCCCCCTCCCTTTTATATTATTTTTATTTCCTTTTTTAATTCTTAATATTTTTGCAATCTTAATAAATTCCTAAAAAATTGATAAATGATGATTTTTTACTCATTCTTTTTTCTATGTTTAGATAATTTTGTGTAGAAAAATATAAAAATAAAAATGAAATTTTATTTTTAATGTGGAATTTTTGGTGATATTTTCTTTTAAATGGTGTATTTTCTTTCCTTTAGTTTATACCTTATCTTGCAAGAATTGTTTTAGGACCTTCCCTTAGGTTTTTTAATTCATTCTTTTTTGTGTAATTAGATGTTGAACCCTAGTTTCATGTAGGATTTATCCCTTGATTTTAGAAATTAAATTTGATGTAGTTTGATTGTTAGACATTTAGGTGTTCTAATTAGGGTTTTAGGTTGTATAGGTAGACTTGAACAAATTTGTTTTGGGGTTTATAGGCCAAATTAGTGTATGGGGAATATATGGGTTAAGGGTAAGTATGTATAGAATCCCCTAGAATTTTACTAGAATATTGCATGGTGTTTTAGTATTTTTCATTGATTTTTGAATGTATGGATAGTATGTGTGTTGCTTAAAGGCATAAGTTGTATTGTTGTGTTTTCTTTCCTTCTCTTTTGAGTGTGTGAGCTTTGAAGATTGAGTTGAAGACCTTGTGGATCATCATTGAAGCTTTGAAGACCTTGCAGAGGAGTTTAGCATAACTTTTGTTGTTTGGTTTGTAGGTTTATAGGTGCATAGGCAGAGCCCTAGATAGAATATTTTGTTCAATAAACAAGGAGTGTCTTGTTCACCTCCTTTCTTCTCTGTGACACAGAGTCCCTTAAGGGTATTCACCTCTCTCCTTTGGAGGGATTAATGACCTTGCCCTATAAGGTAGAACTTTGAGAGAGCCTTTCCTTTGATGTTAAGTTCTCAATGGCATCCTTTGGAAGTTAGTGAGTACTGTAACATCCCCACCTCATCTTGGTAACTGAATCTTGTTTGCTGGAGCATTGGAGCCATTGAAGATAGAAGCTAAGGCCTTGAAGAGGATGATTCCTTGAAGATTATTGAAGTCTGAAGACTTTGTGAAGATCAAGTTGATGCCTGAAGATCCCTGAAGATAGTGAAGCCTGAAGGTAGAGCTGATCAAAGGAGCTGAAGCTCAAGGGAGAAGATGAGTTGATACTCATGTTGTAGGGTTGATACCTGGAAAGCAAGTGATCTCTGAAGTCTGAAGACTGGGTTTCTGCTGGAGGAGCTGAGGCTTTCTTCTGTTTTCTTTGATGTATTGTGTGTTTTGTCTGATTTGTCTGTTGCATTAGACTAAGCCCATTTAGAATAAGTTCAGTCTAAGAGCATGAGTGCATCTGATTGTATTGTTACTGCCTGGCTTTGCTTGCGGGTATTCGGTAGAGCCCAGCTCCCTTGCCCATGTGTTTATTTTGCTTGATAGCATTTCATTTCTTTCATCTGTATGATTACAGTTTACTGCTATTTTGCTTGATAGCATGTTGTTTATTTCAGTATGATTACTGTTATTTCATGACTGGCTTGAGGTCGAGACGAGCTTGTGGAGGCTGAAGCCCCACACACATTTCCTCCCTCACTTGCATTGCATGCATTTTACTGTTAAAGCTGATGCTTTTGTCTGTTTTGGTGTATCATTGACATGATCCCTTAGGACTCTCATTTCCTCTGATGAGGATTTGATGATAGACTTTTAGGTTGAAACCTATGCATGACAACATCTAGGAGTTCCCTGTTCAAACCTCAACCATAGGATGAATCCATGGCATGATAACAGTAGGACTTGATAGTCTCCCTCCTAGTTGGGCCTGTTCTCTTCTCATCTCGAAACAGTTTAAGATACAGTAATCATGAATGATTTCTTTCGTACGTTACGAGCCTTAAGCTATCTGAGAAAGGATTGTGGGAGAGCTTCTTTTCCATAGTCTGGATGTTTAGTATGGTACCCTTTGGGTGACATGCGACGCATTCACTCTCAGGTCATAGTCTCTAGTGCGGTTGAAATCGCAGACACAATAAAAAAACACTTCTTTTAGGAGATAACCCGTAGTTTCCCGAACTACGTTTGCTCTGATCTTTCATACCAGATGAAAGTACGTAGGCATAGGATGCGACATCCTAGCGAGCAACCTTCCCCACCTTCACCCGTAGTTAGCCGAACTACGTTGACTCTGATTTCTCATTCTCTGATGAGAATACGTAGGCATAAAGTGCGACGCTTTGCCGAGTCATTTTTCTTTTCTTTTTCAGCCAGCCTTGATAGGTAGATAGATTATAACCAACCCGTCCAAGTAAACAAGCAAGCGAGGATCCCGTCGAGTACGACGGACGTGAGGGGTGCTAATACCTTCCCCTTGCGTAACCGACTCCCGAACCCAGACAATGGTTGCGATGACCTTGTCTTACCCTTATTCGTCAGGTTTTTCCGATCGTTTCCTTTCCCGCTCTGAGGGATAAATAACGAAAGGTGGCGACTCTTCTGTCATGCCGACACCTTATTTTCGCGCAAGCGACAGCTGTATTTAAAATAAATGCCTAGTTTTTACTATCTGGTTCAAACCTCAACTTTCGCGTGCTGGTTCGTGCCTTAATGAATTTCCCACTTTCATGGCAAAACTACTGTAAACAATTTCTCGCTTTCGCGACGAAGGTTTATTTAGAAGATTTTAATTAAAAACTACGGCTAGAAAAGTGTTTGTAAAAAAAGGAAAGGAACCGGTTATTATTGAATCCCGTCTTACTAATTTATTACATACCGATTTAAGCGGTTTAGCTAGACATGGAATTTAAAGCATTCATAATTAAAAAATAGCGGAAAAATAAATAAGCATGCCTTTTTGACAGAAATAAAATAACAATTTAATTAATAAAAACCTGAAAATAATATTGTTCTCGGATCCTTGAGTAGTCCTCCATAATTTTGGCAGGATTCTACCTCAGCGAGGAGTAAGGGTACAACAAGGGAATAAAACAGTACAATGAAAATAAAGGAAAGGAAAGGAAACTGGAAATAATTGCTAAAACTTAAAACGACTTCAATGGCGATTTGAGCAGCACTTCGTTGTCTTTAACGCGGCTCCCTTTTTCTGGTCCAAACCTCCTCCTTTTATAGCTGAGGTTCTCCCAGGAAAATGCTCGAGGAACTGGAGTTGAGGGTCAGAGAATATAGGAGAACGTTCCTATATTTTCTCAGCTTGCATGGGCACGTTCAAAATGTGAACGTTATTCTATTTTTTTGGGTGCATGACGATCGTGAGGGAGAGGTGACGAGCGTAATGTGCATGACGAGCATAAGGGAGATGTGACGACCGTGAGGGTTGTGACGGTCGTGACAAGGGTGTGATGACCGTGACACTCACAAAATCTGTATTTTTTGCTATTTTTTTGTCGTTTTATCCCATTTTGTGTCTTTGATCGTGAGTTTTCTCTGTCTTGCTCGTTTTGAGTTTGAACTTCATATACCTGCAAAAACGCTTAGCAAATATGTGGAATCATCCGAAATCAGGGTGAAATCGTATTGTTAATAGGTGAAAACATGGCAAATATAGTATACATTTTCGCGTTATCAAACTCCCCTAAGTTTGAATCTTTTCTTGTCCTCAAGCAAAAAGTCTAAGAAATGAAATGATGCAATCACACGGCGCGTGCTGTCGTGCATTCGAGTGAGCCCTTGAGACGTTAAGTCAAGGTGTCAGAGATTAAATTAAAACAATACACATACAGCAGTGACACTAAGCTCTAAGCACTCGAAGGACTCTTTCTTATGCAGAACGGTTCCAATCATTCTGCTGTAGCTTGGAGTAAAATCCATCGCACCAAACTTCGCCCAGTTTCGTTCCAGCGCAATCACATTAAGCCCATTACCTTCGCACGCACGTAGTGAAATAGCCTGCTAGTGATTTCGGTTTATCTTTGTATGAGGTCTGGTGCATGAGTGTAGTACCCTTTGATATGTCCTATTTGTAAGTTGTGAGGGATCAAATCGTGATTCGCCCTACCGAGTCCATAACCAGAGACCTATGAACCAACTGAACGTCACATTGTTTTTATCGCTAATTTCGACAGCTCCACTTTGAAGGATTTTAGTTACCTTAAAAGGAATCGACCATCTGGACTTTAGTTTACCTGGGAAAAGTTTTAGTCTTGAATTGAATAGGAGCACGATGTCTCCCACACTGAACTGTTTCCTAACTAAACATTTATCGTGCCACTTTTTGGTTCTTTCCTTATATATGCGGGCATTCTCGTATGCGTCTAGTCTGAGTTCTTCTAATTCATGCTGATTTAAGAATCGTTTCTCTCCTGCGGCAGTGTAGTTTAAGTTTAATGTTTTAATAGCCAAAAAGGCTTTGTGTTCTAATTCTACTGGCAGGTGGTAGGACTTTCCATAAACTAACTTGAATGGTATGGTTCCTATAGGTGTTCTGTAGGCCTTCCGATAGGCCCATAGAGCTTCATTTAACTTGGCTAACCAATCTTTCCTAGAGGTGGCAACGGTCTTTTCCAAGATTTGTTTTATCTCTCTGTTCGAGACCTCCACTTGTCCACTAGTCTGCGGATGATATGGGGTTGCAACATGGTGTTTGACTCCATATTTAGATAAAAGTTTTTCGAAGATTCATGCTATAAAGTGTGAACCACCGTTGCTAATGACAAGTCTTGGTACACCAAATCCGGGAAAGATTGTGTTCTTGAAGAGTTTCATGACTATTCATGTGTCATTTGTTGGAGAGGCTATAGCCTCAATCCATTTGGAAACGTAATCAACAACTACGAGTATATATTGATTTCCAAAAGAAGATGGGAATGGACCCATGAAATCGATCCCCCATACATCAAAGACTTCCACTTCCAAAATACCCTTTTGGGGCATCTCGTCGCGCCTTGAGATGTTTCCAGTGCGTTGGCACCGGTCGCACCTTAGTATTGCGGCGTGGATATCTTTCCAAAGGCTGGGCCAGAATAGGCCGGACTATAGAATCTTAGCGCAAGTCTTTGAGGTACTTGCATGTCCACCATAAGGGGCGGAATGACAATGAGAGATGATATCTTCGATTTCTTCCTCTGGGACACGTCGATGAAATATGTTGTCGGCTCCTTTCTTGAAAAGCAGAGGCTCGTCCCAATAATAGTGTTTTAAGTCGTGGAAGAATTTCTTCTTTTGTTGATAGGTTAAGTCCGGTGGGAGCATGCCTGCGGCTAGGTAGTTGACAATGTCAGCATACCAAGGCAAGGTTGCCTGTGCGTAGACTGCTTCCATGACTTCTTCTAATTTTGGTTCTTTCGAGGTTAGGTTTGGCATATCGTTCTCCAATCCGGCTATCAGACGTTCGTAAGGGAAATCGTCGTTGATAGGCACTGGTTCTTGTTTAACGCCATCTATTCAGGATAAGTGATCTGCCACCACGTTCTCGGTTTCTTTCTTGTCTTTAATTTCTAGATCAAACTCTTGTAACAGTAGGATCCATCTCAATAGTATTGTTTTGGCATTCTTTTTGCTTATCACGTACCTAATGGCGGTGTGGTCTGTGTAGACGATTATTTTTGCTCCTACCAAGTAGGAATGGAATTTGTCAAGAGCAACACAACCGCTAGAAGTTCTTTTTCCGTTGTTGTGTAGTTCATTTGGGCAGGATCTAAGGTTCTACTAGCGTAGTATATTGCATGAAGTTTCTTGTCTTTCCTTTATCCTAGAATTGCGCCTACGGCATAATCGCTCGCATTGCACATGATTTCAAATGGCAGTTGCCAGTCTGGTGGTTGCACGATCGGTGCAGAGATAAGGGTTGTTTTTAATGTTTCAAACGCTTTTTAAGTAGCTTTCGTCGAATATGAACTCAACATATTTCATTAATAGACCAGTTAGGGGTTTTGTAATTTTCGAGAAATCCTTTATGAATCGCCGGTAGAAACCGGTATGTCCTAAGAAGCTTCGTATTTCTCGTACAGTCTTTGGAGGTTGAAGATCTTTTATAATTTCTATTTTAGCTTTATCTACCTGAATCCCCTTTTCAGATATTACGTGTCCTAGCAATATTGCTTGTCTGACCATGAAATGACATTTTTCCCAATTGAGAACAAGATTTACTTTCGCACATCTTTCGAGTACCATCTCTAGGTTTAACAAACATCCTTCAAAACTTTGTCCGCATACCGAGAAGTAATCCATAAACACTTCCATGATGTCATCTATGAAATCTGCGAAGATTGCCGTCATGCATCTCTGGAATGTTGTAGCGGCATTGCATGATCCAAACATCATTCGTCAGTATGCGAAAGTTCTGTAAGGACAGGTAAATATAGTCTTTTCTTGGTCATCAGGGTGAATAGGAATTTGGAAAAATCCCGAATAACCGTCTAGATAGAAAAATAAGAATGTTTTGTCAGTCTCTCCAACATCTGATCGATGAAAGGTAAAAGGAAATGATCTTTTCGAGTGGCCTTGTTCAGTTTTCTGTAATCGATGCACATCCTGCTTCCGGTTACAACTCTTTGTGTTATCGATTCACCTTTCGAGTTCTTTACTACAGTTACGCCTCCTTTCTTGGGCACGACGTGCACTGGGCTAACCCATTGGCTTTCGGAGATCGGGTATATAATTCCTGCATCTAGTAGTTTCTTCACTTCGTTCTTGACTACAGTGCTTAGGATAGGATTTATCCTTCTCTGATGTTCTCTAGAGGTTTTACAGTCTTCCTCTAGCATAATTCGATGCATACAGATAGAAAGACTTATTCCTTTAAGATCAGTTATGTTGTGGCCTAACGCAGTTGGGTATTTTCTTAGGATGTCTAGTAGTTTTTCGATTTCTTAATGTCCTAAGTCGGTGTTGACTATCATCGGTCTTTTGAGTTCGGTGTCTAGGAATTCGTATCTGAGGTTTTTAGGTAATACTTTGAGTTCTAAAGCTGGGTTCTTTGGACCTGGCATGTGATTTGGAGTTAGTGCTAAGCTTTCGCTTAGACTGTCATCTTTATACGGCGCACGCCAATTGTCATCTTCACGAATTTCTCGGATTTGGATTTCCATTATTTCAGAGTATGTGGTTTCTTCCTTTTCCAATTATCTTATGCATTCATCAATGACATCTACTAGATAGCAGGTGTCGTCTATGGCTGGTGCTTGTAAGAACTTGGTAAGGATGAATTCGATTTTCTCTTCTCTTACTTCAAATGTTAGCCTACCTTTCTTCACACCTATAATAGCTTCGGCTGTGGCTAGGAAGGGTCTTCCTAAGATAATTAGGGTGACTGAATCTTCCTCAATATCCATGATTATAAAGTCGGTTGGAATGTAGAATTGATCTATGCGTACTGGAACGTTTTCTAGTATACCGACAGGATATTTGACAGATCGGTCGGCTAATTGGACGGACATTTTGGTGGGTCTTAATTCACCCATACTTAGCTTTTTGCATATAGATAAGGGTATAACACTGATACTGGCTCCTAAGTTGCATAGTGCTTTGTCTATCACAAACTTTCCAATGACACAAGGTATGGAGAAACTACCTGGGTCTTTCAGCTTAGGAGGCATGTTATTTTTGATTATCGCGCTATACTCGGCAGTAAGTGTAACTGTTTCATTATCCTCGATCTTTTTCTTGTTAGATAAGATTTCTTTGAGAAACTTTGCGTACGAGGGCATATGAGTGATGGCTTCTGTGAAGGGAATTATGATGTTCAATTGCTTCAGAAGTTCTACAAATGTCTTAAACTGCCCTGTAGTTTTGGAGTTTATAAGTCTCTGAGGATAAGGAATTGGTGGCTTATACGGCAGTGGAGGCTCATAAGGTTTTTCTTTATCTACATCCTCCTGGTCGTTATTTTCCTTCTCTTTGGTTTCAGACTCCTTTTCTGCCTCTTTTACAGGTTTTTGGTACATGGTTGGGTTTTGACTCCTAGGATTGATCGGTCCGTCCAGTTCTTTTCCACTTCTTAATACGACATCGTTTGCATGACCTTTCGGATTAGGTTCTGGCTGTCCAGGAAATGTGCCAGCGGGTGCAGCAGCAGGTGCTTGCTGTTGAGCTACTTGTGATATCTGCGTCTCGAGCATCTTATTATGGGTAGCTAAAGCGTCTACTTTGTTTGTTAGTTGCTTGATCTGCTCACTAGTGTGTATGTTTTGATTCAGGAACTCCTTGTCCATCTGAACTTGAGTGGTTATGAATTTTTCCATCATCAATTCAAGATTGGATTTTCTAGGGGCATTTGGAGCAGCTACGGCTGGTTTCTGATATCCTGGTGGTACAGCAGGTGCTTAGTTAGGTGCACACAATGCGTTATCGCTTTTGTAGGAAAAGTTCGGATGGTTTTTCCAGCCTGGGTTGTAGGTGTTCGTATAAGGATTTCCTTGAGCGTAGTTCACTTGGTATGTGGGGGTTCTTGTCAGTAATGGACATTCGGGCGCAGTGTGACCAATGATTTCATATAACTCACAGTTTAGAGTTACAGCAGCTACGGTTGCTGGTGGTGTCATGGTTAGATTGTCGATCTTTTTCAACAAGGCATCTACCTTAGCGTGGACCTTCTCAAGACTACTGATCTCGTGCATCCCACCTTTTGATGCAGGTTTCTCTGCTGCAGTTCTTTCACCTCCCCATTGGCAATGGTTCTGAGACATGTTTTCGATTAGTTGATAGGCTTCGTCGTATAGCTTATCCATAAGTGCACCGCCCGCGGCAGTGTCTACTGTTAGTCTGGTGTTGTACAGAAGCCCATTGTAGAAAGTATGAATAGTCACCCAGTCTTCAACACCGTGGTAAGGGCATTCTCTCATCATGTCTTTGAATCTTTCCCATGCTTCATAGAGAGATTCAGCATCTTTCTATCGAAATCCGTTGATTTAAGCTCTTAGCATAGCAATCTTGCTTGGCGGAAAGTATCTCGCTAAGAAAACGTTCTTCAGCTGTTCCTACATTGTAACGGAGTTGGATGGCAAGTATTGTAACCAAGCCCAAGCTCTATCTCTAAGAGAGAAAGGAAAAAGACGTAATCTTATCGCGTTTGGAGTTACACCATTAGCCTTCACCGTGTCGGCGTACTGCACAAACTTCGTTAAGTGTTCATTCGAGTCATTTGTTGCACTTCCCGAGAATTGATGTTGTTGCACGGCTGACAGCAATTATGGTTTTAATTCGAAATCATTATGATTGATAGCGGGGACAACAATGCTACTGTGAGGCTCTAGTTGAGACGGGGTAGCGTAGTCCTTCAGAGGTCTATTCTGAGGTCCTTCGGCCATTTTCGATTCTTCAACAGGTTCAGGAGTATGAGCTAGAAGATCAGGAAGTATCTTTGACAAGGGACAAATGTCTCATGACAATGAGTGAAGACTCATGGTTATGGCATAGACGTTTAGCACATGTCAACTTTGACTTGCTTAACAAGGTAGTTTCCAAAGATCTAGTCCTAGGTCTGCCCAAAATAAAGTTCACCAAGGATCACCTTTGTGATGCTTTCCAAATGGGAAAGCAAACGAGGATCTCTTTTAAATCCAAAAATATTGTTTCAACTATGAGACCTCTCGAGCTTCTCCATATGGATTTATTCGGGCCATCTAGAATTAAAAGCCTAGGTGGTAACTATTACGGTTTTATAATATCTGTTGGACTATCTTCTTGGTTAGCAAGAGTGATACGTTCGCCGCCTTTGAAATATTTGCTAAGCTTTCCCAAAATAAATTAAACACAAACATTGTCTCAATTAGAAGCGATCATGGAGGTGAGTTTGAAAACTATTTATTTGAGGAATATTGCAGTAAATACGGAATTGATCACAACTTCTCCGCTCCACGTACTCCTCAACAAAATGTGGTTGTGGAGCGCAAAAATCGTATTTTAGAAGAGTTGGGTGATCGCAACTTTCTGAGTCTAACTGAACTGACTGCAAGTGCACAGTCTATCGCGTAGTAATAAAGATATCAATCCCACAGGGACTCGTAATCAATCTAGTGTTATCGGGTGTGTAGCACCCCAAAATTTGTCTTTCCGTTTTGGCAGCATCTGGCTTTTGCTTCTTTGCATTTTTGCATTTCTGCATTTGCATAACATTCATTCTTGAGACAGGGATCAAGGTTTTCCCGTGGCTCAGTTTTCACCTCAGTGCATGAACCTGAACAACGAGCATCAGAGGCTCTAACATTTATTTTGCCCAGCGGTGAGGCGACCGATTTTATTTTATTTTGCAGGATATTTTCAGCTCAGAAAGCAGTATTCAGGCAATCGCAAGCATTTTCATGGTTATAATATTCAAAAGCAAGTTTCAGAAGTTGAACAGAGCTCAAAACAGTTGGAAACGGACAAAAGGGCAGATTTCCCTCCAAAAGGCGCCAAAGTTCAAATTTTGAAGGTGTTAATCGATTAACACATATGGTTAATCGATTAACCAAGTCAAAATCAGGTCAAATCTGAAGTTTTGAAGGTGTTAACCGATTAACCTATATGGTTAATCGATTAACCAGTGCAGATTTTGCCTCTGCACGTGAATTTTCATAACAAGTCATTTTGGGGTCCAATTTTGGTCATGTGCAAGTATGATTTTCACTTTGGGAAGGATCTAGAACCTATTTGAAATTTGGTTAATTTCATTTTGCCTCCAAATGCCCATTCCTCATTCCAATCCAAACTTTCCAAACCATATTCCAAACCTTTCATTTGGATCCAAGCCTAAGGGATATTTAAGTGATCCACTCCAAACCAAAGGAAAAAATCACTCATAATTCACTCTCATTTTCAGAATTGATCTCATTCTCTCTCAATTCTCTCTCAATTTTCCAATCCCCAAAACCCTCACCAAAGCTCTTCTAATTGAAATCATTGATTCTTCATTGGAATCCTTGATTTCTAAGAGTTAAACCTTCATCCATTCTCTCCATTGAATCAATTTCTTCATCCAATTTTCGTGCAAAATTGGATCTAAACTTGGAAGTGATTTTGGAAGTGATTATTTGGCTTAATTTGGTTTAATCTTGAAGGATCTTCATTGCTACTACAAGAATTAGTGTGGATCTTGAAGTATTCCGGATTTCTAGTATTGGATCTGTTCAATTACGGTTGAATCAACACTAACCGAAGCAAATCTCCGCTTCGAAGGTTGGAAGTTCTTGATCTGAATCTGTTTTTAGCTTATTTGCATAATCATGTGGATTTTCATATTTGATTAACTTTTGGTTAAGTTTATCCGATTGATTCATGATTTGGCTGTGTTAATATGTTTACATGCTGTTTGAATCATGATTTGCTGGTTTAATTTTGTGATTAAGTGATTATGCGATGATCCAGTTGATCAGATAAGTGCTTATTTGCTGAACATGCTGTTCTATTGCTGTTTTTCTGATGTTGGCACAGTGTTAATCGGTTAACACATATGGTTAACCGATTAACCATTTAAAATATTCAAAATTTTCAAAGTTTTCAAGGTGTTAATCGGTTAACGCCTGGTGTTAACCGATTAACATGTACAAATTTCCAGATTTTCAGCCATTTTTAAGTGGTTAATCGGTTAACCTCTGGCGTTAACCGATTAACACTGTGCAAGTGGGTCTGTTTTGTTGATTTTCTTGCTTGTTTGAGTACCATTTCGCATAGAATCATCGCTGTTTTGGTTGTTAAATCGAGATTTCGTTGACACGCATTTTTGTTTTCCACTTGGATGCACACTTATGTGTTGATATTCATATTGATGATGTTCTTGCATATTCATGTTTGTTTTCCCTCTTGTATTTGCATTTCCTCTTGTGTTTTGCATCTTTATTTCTTGCATTAATAAAGGTCGAGATGTGCTTATGGTGGTGTTTACCCCACATTTTGTTCCTCCCTTTGCTTGTGTGTTGCATTCCATGTTTGCATCCCTATTTTCGCTCTCATTGGTGTTTGATCTTTCTTCTTCCTTTGTCTTTCTTTGCCATGCTCCCCATAGGATCTCTAATCTCTTTTGAGGTTATTATAAACATTAGGACTCAAACCATGCATGCTAACATTAGGGTAGATGTTTCCCCTTTCAATCCTAACCGTAGGACCATTTTGCATGACAATGTTAGGGCCGAGTTTCCCTTAGACCTTCCGTGCATCTTCTTCTTCTCACCTTCAAACAATTTCAAAACATTTAATAAAGGTTAATGAATGTTGTACGCTACGAGCCTTAAGCTACTTGGGAAATGGTGATTGGGGGGCTTTCTCTCAATGGCCTAGAGTGTTTAGTGTACACCCTTTGGGTGATATGCGATGCATTCGCTCCTAGGTCATAGTCTTTAGTGCAACATGAATTACAAACAATTCAAAACACTTCTTCGTTAAAAGACTTCAAAAACAAAGTTCAAACCTTCTTCAATTTGTCCTTTGGGACCCTTAATAATGGAAACCTTTTTCATAAAAAAGAGTGTTGTTAAGCTTTGGTTCTACCTCAAACAGGCATCGCCCCTAACTGCTAGAACGGAGGTTTAACCCTACTCGGGTAAAGCATTTTGAACCAACCGGTGTTCTCGTTAGCCCGAACTACGTTTGTTCTGATTTCTCATATCAGATGAGGATACGTAGGCACAAGACGACGATGTCTTGGAGAGCAACCTTTTCACCCGTAGTTAGCCGAACTACGTTGACTCTGACTTTCCCATTGCACGAGGGAATACTTAGGCACAGAGCGGCGATGCTCTGCCGAGTCTCTTTTCTTTTCTTTTTGTCCTGTGAGCCTATAGCATAGATAGTTTAAACACACCCTTTGATAGGCAACAAGCATGGATCCCGTCGAGTACGACGGACGTGAGGAGTGCTCATACCTTCCCCTTGCGTAACTGACTCCTGAATCCAGGACTTGGTTGTGTTGACCTCGTCTTTTCCCCTTTTTCGTTAGGTTTTTCCGATCGTTTCCTTTCCCTCTCTCTAGGATAAATAACGAAAGGTGGCGACTTTTCTGTTTTCCACCGGGTGTTTTTCGCAGTTGCGACAGGGTGTTACTATGTTTAGCTAAGTCATAATAAGGTTTTAAGGAATTAAATGCAAAAGTAAAGGCTAATTTAAGGAAAGTTTATAAGGTTTAAGAATATTAATAAGGGATATCGGTATGTAATGCTTTAGTTTTCGGGGATTCGACACATCGCCGATGCAGTTTAATCTTTGCAAATGGTTTTCAGGAGAAAATAATCGTTTAAAGACTTTTGTCTCAGGTTGGTTGTTGACTCTAGTCGTAACTCTAAGGCGGAATGTACGCTTTTGCTGTTCCATTCGGGGTTAAAATCACTTTTTTGAAAACAACTAAGTTCTGATTTCTTTTAAAGCGCTTTCGCTATATTTAAAATAAATGCCTAGTTTTTACTCTCCGGTTCCAACCCCAGCTTTCGTGTGTCGGTTCGTGCCTTAATGAATTTCCCACTTTCATGGTAAAACTACTGTAACCAATTTCTCGCTTTCGCGATGAAGGTTTATTTAGAAGATTTTAATTAAAAACTATGGCAAAAAAAGTGTTTGTAAAAAAAGGAAAGACACCAATTATTATCGAATCCCGTCTTACTAATTTATTACATACCGATTTAAGCGGTTTAGCTAGACATGGAATTTAAAGCATTCATAATTAAACAATGGCAGCAAAATAAATAAACATGCATTTTTGACAAAAATAAAATAACAATTTAATTAATAAAAACCTGAAAATAATATTGTTCTCGGATCCTTGAGTAGTCCTCCACAATGTCAGCAGGATTCTACCTCGGCGAGGAGTAAGGGTACAAGAAGGGAATAAAACAGTACAATAAAAATAAAGGAAAGGAAAAGATATTGGAAATAATTGCTAAAACTTAAAACGACTTCAATGGCGATTTGAGCAGCCCTTTGTTGTCTTTAATGCGGATCCTCTTTTCTGGTCCATACCTCCTCCTTTTATAGCGGAGGTTCTCCCAGGAAAATGCTCGAGGAACTGGAGTTGAGGGTCAGAGAATATAGGAGAACGTTCCTATATTTTCTCAGCTTGCGTGGGCATGTTCAAAATGTGAACGTTATTCCGTTTTTTGGGTGCATGACGATCGTGAGGGAGAGGTGACAAGCATAATGTGCATGATGAGCGTAAGGGAGATGTGATGACCGTGAGGATTGTGACGGTCGTGACAAGGGTGTGACGACCGTGACACTCACAAAATCTGTATTTTCTGCTATTTTCTGTCTTTTTCTCCCATTTTGTGTCTTTGATCGTGAGTTTTCTCTGTCTTGCTCATTTTGAATGTGAACTTCATATACCTGCAAAAACACTTAGCAAATATGCGGAATCATCCGAAATCGGGGTGAAATCGTATTGTTAATAGGTGAAAAACATGGCAAATATAATATACATTTTCGCGTTATCATTGGGGAGAACAATGATCAATGAAAGTGCATTACCTAAATATTTTTGGGCCGACGCCATAAGTACGACATGTTATGTTTTGAATAGGGTGCTCATCTGCCCCATTCTAAACAAAACACTGTATGAACTTTCAAAAGGGCGCAAGCCGAATGTATCTCACCTACATGTCTTCAGTTGTAAGTGTTTTGTGTTGAATAATGGAAAGGAAAACTTAGGAAAATTTGATTCCAAGGCTGGCGAAGGTATCTTCCTCGGATACTCTCAGTCAAGTAAAGCTTATAGAATTTATAATAAGAGATTACTTACAGTTGAAGAGTCTGTACACGTAACATTTGATGAATCTTATCCGAGAGATGTCGAAAAAGGTAGTGTTGTTCCTGGTGCAGGTGTATCTTCCAAAGAGATACTCAATAGTGTCGAGTCGGGAACTGATCAACCCGACATAGTAAAAATTGGGAGGAGAAAGATGACCTCCATGAGGAAATCGAGGAAGTTCATCCGTCTACAAAAGATGATCTTCCTCCAGCTTAGAAGTCTTCCAAAGACCATCCAATCGATAATATCCTCAGTGATATATCAAAGGGAGTTACGACTCGGTCTAAGATAAGTAATTTTTCTTATCACTTCGATTTCATTTCACAAATGGAACCTAAAAACCCTAAAGAAGCCTTACTCGATGAGCACTGGTTTTTATCTATGCAAGATGAACTTAATCAGTTCAAGAGAAATGAGGTTTGGGACCTTGTTCCTCCTCCGTGAGGTCATTGAGTAATCGTCACCCGATGGGTGTTTAGGAACAAGTTGGACAAAAACAGGGTAATAACCCGCAATAAGGCGCGTTTAGTCGCGCAAGGGTATAACTAAGAGGAAGGCATCGACTATGAGGAAACTTATGCGTCGGTTGCCCGACTCGAGGCTATACGCCTTTTACTTGCCTTCGCTTGTGTCGAAAATTTTAAGCTATTTCAAATGGATGTAAAAAGTGCATTGCTTAACGGTTATATTAATGAAGAAGTTTATGTTGACCAACCTCCGGGTTTTGAGTCTCATGAATATCCCGATCACGTAT
Source organism: Lathyrus sativus (assembly GCA_963859935.3). Taxonomy (NCBI): domain Eukaryota; kingdom Viridiplantae; phylum Streptophyta; class Magnoliopsida; order Fabales; family Fabaceae; genus Lathyrus; species Lathyrus sativus. The sequence goes on along the minus strand of OZ012739.1, from coordinate 349,386,746 downwards.
ACAAGTTAAAACATGCCTTGTATGGACTCAAACAAGCTCCTAGGGCTTGGTATGAGCGCCTAAGCAAGTTTCTACTTGATCAAGGGTATTCAAGAGGCAAGGTCGACACAACCTCTTCATTAAGCGTCAAGGAAAACACTTAATTTTGGTGCAAATTTATGTTGATGACATTATATTCGGATCAACTAACATGAATCTCGTAAGAGAGTTTTCTAACCTAATGCAGGGTGAATTCGAGATGAGTATGATGAGGGAGCTCACATATTTTCTCGAGTTACAAATCAAGCAGCTTGAGGAAAGAACCTTTATAAGTCAAACAAAGTATTTTCTTGAGCTTCTCAAGAGGTTTGACATGACAAATTCCAAAGCCATTGATACACCAATGCCGACTTGTGCAAATCTCAGTAGAGATGAAAATGGTAAGGATGTAGAGGTAAAAAGATATCGAGGTATGATCGACTCTCTTCTTTATCTTACCACCTCTAGACCCGATATTATGTTTAGTATTTGCATGTGTGCTAGATATCAATCCTCTCCTAAGGAATCCCATCTTAAAGCAGTTAAGCGCATACTTCGATACCTTTTGGGTACTCCAAAGTATGGGTTATGGTATTCCAAAAGAAACGATTGTTCCTTGGTTGGATTCTCCGATTCCGATTTTGCCGGGTGCAAATCGGATAGGAAAAGTACCAGTGGTACTTGTCACTTATTTTCAAACTCTTTGGTTAGCTGGCATAACAAGAAACAGTTTTCTGTTTCTTTGTCAATCGCCAAAGCGGAATACGTTGCCGCCGGCAGTTGTTGCGCTCAAGTCTTATGGCTTAAGCAACAATTATTAGATTTTAATCTCAAACTTGAGCGTATTCCGATCTTTTGTGACAATACTAGTGCTATCAATCTTACCAAGAATCCCGTGTTGCATTCATGCACTAAGCATATCGAAATACGACACCACTTCCTTAGGGATCATGTGGAGAAAGGCGATGTGGTTTTTGAACACGTTGATACTAAAAATTAACTAGCAGATATTTTCACAAAACCTCTTGCTACTGAGCCTTTCTTTCATATCTGACGGGTATTAGGTATTCTCGATATTTCGGATCGTGTTTAGTAACAATTCTTGCACATCTTTTATATATCTATGTTTTCATCTACTTTGATTATCGGATATCAAACCAATTGAAGATGTTGAAAGTACATGTGTGTGTTTCTCTAGCTACCTTTGGAATGAAGGTGATATCTTTCCTCAACTCTCTCTCTCTCTCTTTCGATTCTCATGTTCACAAAATGCATCAAATTATGTGTTACATTTGTCATATATGTCATATTATATGTATTTTGTCTATTTGAATGCTTGAAATTTGTTGTGGCTGGTTATTTATGTATCTTTGTTGCTTATATGATCATAAATGTGAAAATATGCTTGTTTTACCTGCCTGAGTTGACCTAAACAGGGTCCGGTCGACTCATAAAAGTGTCCCCAAAATTGAAATTTTGTTCGGGTATGCTCGGGTCGACCTACCGGACGATGCATACCTGTTGATTTTTGAACGTAAATTTTTTAACATGTAAGTTATATGTATGCCTAAGAGGGGGGGGGGTGAATTAGGTTCTTAGACACTTTTTCCGATTTTTTGATGATTCTTGGATTTTACTTTCCTGAGTGCTTCTAGGTGATGAAAGGCAGTAAATGCAGAAAGTAAAGAACACATCGATGTATAGTGGTTCCCCTCACAGTCCGAGAGTACTCCACGCCCCTTTCACATGAAAGAGTATTTTACTATCAATGTTAGATTTCCTAAGACAATTCTAACAACCAAGAACACCCTTCTTGAATTTACACAATTTTAAAGTCCTACCGAGAATGAATATCTCACACAAGGACCTCTTGTATCCACAATCTGGATAACAAGGAAAACCCTACACACTTATCTTCAACAATCCTAAAAATAAGTTGTAGTGAATCTGAATTTTGTATAAGTAACAATTTGAATGTTTATCAATACGAATACTGATCTTCTTCTCAAAACAAATAATACTCAGATATAATATACAAGTGTTCTTTTTGTGAAAGAAAGTTGTGAAGATGTAAAAGTTAATTTCAGTGGCTTCTTTCAAAAATCTGGTTTGAACACTTTTATGAAAAATCAAAAGGTTGAAGACAAAGAGTAATTTTGAAATGTGTTTCTTGAAGGTGATTTTGATTTTGAAAAAGAAATAAATTTATAGAAGTGAAAAACCTTTCCAAAAAGGTGTGATTTTTGGACAGCAAAAATTAGCCAGTAAGAAATCTCAGAACAATGCCATCCTTCATGAAAAGCTGCTATTTTTGCTCACTGGTCCAATGTTAATCGGTTAACCAAATAGGTTAATCGGTTAACACCTTTCCAACGTTTAAAAATATTTGAATTTTTCATGTGTTAATCGGTTAACCCATATGGTTAATCGGTTAACACTGTTAAAACGTCCCAAAAACATAATTTTGAAATGTGTTAATCGGTTAACCCATATGCTTAATCGATTAACACTGAAGGTTTTTCCAAAAATACTTAATTTAAAATATAGAAAGTATTTTAAAAAACATTTTAAAAGTTTTAGTGATAGTGGTGTAGTGAAGTGTGATTGAAAGAACACTTGTATAAATATTTCTAAGTAAAATATGTTATACCGATTCTTGTATCATCAACACCACTTGAAGTTTGTAGATGAAACTTGATCCATAGCATCATGTGCGACTTTAACTTGATCTTTGATAATGGATTCTTGTCGATTACTTGCGTCTCTTTCTTTTTGCGAATGTGTACCAATCTTGTATGAGTTGTCTTCATCAAAACATACAGGCCTTGAAGCTTGATTCTACATAACACAGTATGCATTGACGTATACAAGGAGCGGTCGATGCATTGCGCGAAAACTGTCAAATTTTTTAAGAAAAACGTTTAAAATTCCTCTCATTTCAATTTTTGATGACTCATTTAATGTGTATCATTAATTTTTGCATTGTAACTTGACACTACATCTCTCCTACACCCTATCACTCTCCTCTTCCCCATACCTAAATAACTCCTACAAAAAGGGTAAAAGTCTTAAACCTCTCAACACATTCAAGCATCTTCTCCAATCTTTGCAAATCATCATCAACCTATCTTTCTATTCATCTCTTTGACATCAACAACCATGGATGCCAGAAGAGTGACAGGTAAACAATCTTCAAGGGCTTCCTCATCTACATCCCTTCCAGTTTTCGCCGTATCGTTAGTTCCTCAAGAATTTACCGAAAGCTTCACCAAAATTTTTAGCAAAAGATCTGTGGTCAAGCAACACGCTTATTATCGTCTCACTGCTAATCGCATGCACATCCCTCACATAACCAGTCTACTTGATTTTCAAGGGATTAACAACTTTCTGGAGTGTAATACAAAGTATAATGAAGACCTTGTATAGATTTTCTATACATGTCTGCATGGTAAGTTTTCGGGCTCTCTATTTCACACTAAGGTTGGCAACACAAAGGTTAGTCTCACTACTACTGTCTGGAAAACATTCGTTGATATGTCTCTTGATTCGGACAAGCCTCTCTTTGAGGTCACCAACACCCACACGATTGAAGGCTATGAGTTCAAGACAGCTTTGAACTCTATGTTAAAAAAGCCGTATGTTGCTGATATTGTGGCAAGCGACTTATTTCCAAAGACCGTCACTACAGGAAAACTGAAGCCACAAGATAGGATTCTGCAGTGGATTGTGGTACGCATTCTGCGGCCCCAGAAAGGTGGTTTCTCTAGAGTTGATCAGGCAGAAGTTCACTTAATGTACATTTTAAGAAATAATGTTAAGATTGATTGGCCTTATTATATTGCAAGCAGAATTTATGCTCTTAGGGACTCAGGTCGTGGTACAACTCTCTCTTATGGGTCTTTTATTCAAGAAATCTTAAATAATGCAAAAGTTACGCTTCTGGGACTGTCCTATACATCTCTCACGCATGACCAAGAGTTTTGTCAAAAAAATCTTTCCATGATGGGTTATATCTGGCTTCATGATGAACAGCGGTACAAATTTTTTGTTAAAGCCACTACTTCTCGGTTAGAGGATTCTGATGAGAGTGATGAGGAAAGTGAAGAGGATGAAGAAGAAGACGAACAAGAGGAGCAAGATGATCGACAATCAATGGAAACTTCCGATCAAATAAATGAGGATTGGGTTGCACACACACACACCTCCCACAGATTCTAGTAATAATCAAGGTTGGGGCCAATGGCAACATACCGGGTGGACAACATTGCGTGACTATTATCAGCCCCCACAATACTGGGAGTATCAAGACAATTCGCAGTGGGGTCATGAGGAACCTCCCCAGTGGGGTTATGAAGCGCAACCACACTTCACAAACCCTCCATAACAACATTCTTCAGAACTTCTAGACATGATGAGGGACATGCAACTAGAGCAACATGCCTTCATGACTGCTCAGGATGAGCGTCTCGCCCAACTTCAAAGTCAATTCGAGACACAAACTAAAAGATTCAACACTTTCTCCTCGAATATCAATGAACGGTTAAGTGCTCTAGTTGAATCATCTGAAAGTCATCGTCGGGTCATCTCAAACAGCCTCAATATCTTAAATAGTGTTGTTTTGGAATTTACCGACATGGCGGATCCGTATCGTGGAAGAGGCCAACACTTCAAAGGGAGGAGACATTGAAGCCTATGCATTTAGCATACTTGCATTTCCTTGTTTTATGGTGTCTTGTTCTTTTGTGTTGTATTACATACTTTCTCATTGTGACAATGACTTGCATTTTGAATTTATATGTCATTCTGTAGTAACAATTGTTATGTGTTTTTTTATATGGTTGTATTTTATCTATTGGTTTCTTGATCATTGACGTTATCATGTGTGGATAAGTGTTAATGTTGTTTTTACCTGTTGTACATATTTTGATTTGAGCATTTTTTTCTTAATCAATCTTTTTTTTTTATGTTGTCAAAGGGGGAGAAGAGTGTGCCAAGATAATAGTAAAACCATGAAGACGTCGCAAATGAAGGCATTAAGCAAGGGGGAGGATAATGCCGCACATCACACAAGCTGGTCTCGCATGATTTCTCGCATGTTTTGCCATCATAAAAAGGGGAAGTATGTGAGGGCAAAGCCTCATATACTATACATGCGTGTTTCGATGATGTCAAAACGCAACCACATGGAAGAATCAATACTTGGCATTATCACCACAAGGCATAAGCATACCTTATCTCTTATGTCTCATTTGCTTGTATGTTGTGTCTTTAAATTAGCGTTATTCGAGTCAAATATCATTGGTGTATTATATGTTGCATCTAGAAGAGTCAAAAACATAAAAATAGGCATTTTTGCAAAATACAGGTTTTTGAGTCGACCATTCATCTGCTCCAGTTGACTCATAGAAGGTGTCTCTAAATTGCATTTTCCACGGGTTGGCGCATGTCGACCTACCGGTCGATGCATACTGTTATCATTTCTATTTGTCAAAAATTGAAGGCTTTGCATCGACGCATAGTCCTGTTTCGGTCGATGCATAGATGTTTATTTTACACAATCTGTTTTCACATGGTAAGCTCTGGTTGACCGCTGCCTTCTACATAGGTCGACCATTCTCTGTTTGCTGCATAATTTTTGGTCTGTCTATCATTTTGAAAAGTGGTTTTATCAGTTATTTTTGGTCTGATATAAATAGAAAGTTGCTCATTTTATTTCACAAGAGTAGAATCAATTGGAAAACAAGAAAAGTGAAAGAGGTGCCATTAATTTTCATCATCTTCATCTTCTACATTTCATACCACAACAATCACACACAATAATCTTTGATGTGCATTATGGTTTGTTTTAAGTGATAACTTTTGAAGGCGTTGATTAGGAATCTGATTCGGGTTGAGATTTTGACATGTTTTTCTTGAATAAAACCTTAAGGGTTTTGTCCTCCAAGATTCACTGAATTTGGGGGTTTTTGGTACCAATCTTCTCAACATATATTCAACTGAGCGAAGGTGATCGAGGAGCGGTGGGTTCCGTCGATCTAGTAGTGGTAATCGGTGAATTGTGAAGGAGAGGTTCGGGTTCGATTGACAAGTGTTTGATATCAGCTGAGCTGGGGTTGAAGACGTAAGGTTGTTCAACCAAGGAGCTGTAATCGGAGGTTCATCCACAAGCAATCGAAGGACTTGATTCGACTCGAATCAAGGGACAAGAAGAGAAAGCATCTTCAACAACAAGAGAGTTTGGTTGTGCATTTTCTATTCTATTCTTGTATAAACGATTCAACAACAGGTTATATTTATATTATACAAGTTCAATTCTATTGTTAGAATTGAGGGCAGACGTACCCTGAAGCGAGGACGGCGGGGGAACTGCCTCAACAAATCCTTGTGCCTTTTACTTTATGCATTTTCATTTTGCTAAATATTTGCGTGATTTTCATTCTTAGGACTGTTTTGAGTAAGTTCTGAAGTAATTTTAACTCTATTACAATAGTTTATTGTACAAGGAAACTATAGCTACTTCCTCAAAACCGAAATCACTTGGAGTGCTCTGCACGCCAAGTGTTTGATAAATTGTCTGAACCAAAATTCTCATGTGCTGTCCATTTATTTTGTTGGCATTTTAACGCATTAAAACTAGTCATACCAAGTAGTGATCTAAATCAAATTGGTAGTGTGACTAGCATGGTGATTCTCATTTCTCATTATCAATTTCCATAAGCTAGATGCATATCTGGTCCTCTAGTTGCGGTGCGTTATAGATGATAATTTTTCCACGGCCGCTTCCGCAAATTAAACAAATTTTTAAAACCAATTTTATTGGTAGCGCCAACTCAATTTTTTTAAGGGATCTATTCCACCGCCCTTCTAGATCCGTGCCATCGTCTAACAAGAGTCAACATGAAATCCTATCTAATTTATATTGGAATATGATGTTGGATGAAATAGTTTGATTTGGATGAACAAAGACTGGGTGTCTTAGAATTATTAAAAAGGCAAAAAAAAAGAGAGTGGAAAAGTCATATGATAAAAAGGTGAAAGTTAAGACTTCTTCGACTAGAGATTTAGTTTGGAAAGTGATTTTGCCCATGGATCATAAAGACAAAAGTTTGGGCAAATGATCCCCTAAGTGGGAAGGTCCTTTTCAAATTATTAAAGTCTTTTCCAATGGCACGTACGAAATTGAAGAGTTAAATCAAGATAGAAGAATCTTGAAGCTAAATGGTAAATATTTGAAAAAAATACAACCTATACTCAAGAAATAAAGATAAATAAGCAATGATGCACAAAAAATGGTCGAAGCCAAAATTATAATAAATAAAAATTTGCCAAAATGGCTCAATCATTACATAAAACGCCACACATGGGCTCAACATTAAGACAACAGAGGAACAAGTACATTATTTACAAACAGATTAAAAAGGAAGAGAGTCTTTCATCTTTTGATACTTTGACCTTTGAAGCATCAAGCGTCATTCGTAGACAGTCTTGCTATTTGAAAGCTCTTCAATCTCATTCCCAATCTTCTAAGCTCTCTCGACATGATGCACACCCACTTCAAGTTCTTTGGCCATTTTTTCATGATCAAACTTCAGAAGTTCGACTTTGTGTTTCTTGGCCTGAGAAATCTTGGTTTGCAATTCTTTGATTTGTTGTTCCCATTCTTCGACATTTTTGTCACAAGTTTCAATCTCCTTCTTATTCTGTTCAGAACCCTTTTGCAATTTTGTAGCTTTGGCATTAGATTCAGTGGTCGCATCCCACTTAGCCAGCTGGATTTCATATTTCTTCTTTATCCTATTTGATAAATCTTTGAGGCGATTCATATCAGCAACAGCAAGGTCAATTAGTGAACCCATTTCTATGATAGCATCTGCAATATCTGGGGAAGCTTCCAAGACATTGACTTATTTTAGAAGCTTCTTGATCCCAGAACACGCAGAAGTGTCATTCTTTAGAATGTGGAACAAGTCAACATCAAAGTCCTTTTCTTTAATTTGAGAAAATAGGTCTTCCTCAGACTTATTGGCAGACTGATCAACCGACATAGTCGAAGTGCAAGTGCTTTTGTCTGTCTAGGTATATCTAGAGCTAATCATAGCTTTCAGATATTCAAAGGGTTTCTACACCTTAAGTGACTCCAACTCTTCATGTGAGAGGCTGGTGGAGGTTGTGTTAGTCAAAACATCAGGATTTGAGTTTGTTTTCGATGGTTCCTCTTGTGGTTCCTTTTCTTCTTCGTTTCCATTTTTGTCTTTCTCTTCTTCGTAATTGTCATCCTCCACAATAACTTCAGTCTCAAAATAAAAAATAGAGTGATCTTCTTCTTCCTCATCCTTTTTGGCACCACTGCCTTGTTGATTGAGTGGGGAGCCATCTTCATACTTGTCTTTTCCAATTTGTTTTGTAGTTGGCATTTTCGTGTCTCCTGCGACATCAACTAAGGCTTCCTCCCTTGCTGGGATTTTCTCATGTTCGGGTTTGTTGGTGTGCGAAAGCTCAGTGGTGGCCTTGAGAGGTGATTTCTTTTAATCACCAGCCAATTGGCTCACTTCGTTAGCAGACTCTTTGTAGAATCCTTGGGAGAAGTTTTAGAAGGACTTGTTGGATGATAGGTAGGATCACTACTGGTGGTAGGAATAATTTGTTTCACAAGGGGATGCCCCTTATCATCTTTGGCATCTTGAGAAGAAGAAATCAAGAAGAAGATTAGAAGCATATTAGTCGAAGAAACCTTTGTACCTTAGGATTTTCAGTCCCAGGACTAAAGTTATCGCTCTCTACCTGATCTGGATTCTTGTATCAGTTGGTTTCTTACTGCCATGGGTGACATCAGTTTCTACCACTTTGTAAGTAGAAGGTTTCTTCGCAGGTGCTCTGGCTGTTTTTGGCTGAGGTCGAAAACCGACACCATTAATTTTTATTTTCTTCTTCTTTTTTGTAGTTTGTTTAGAGTGATCAGGAAAAACATCCCCATCATCGGATTCAATTAAATGAACCTCAGGTTCTTTTTGCTTTCTATTTCTTGGTGTTGGAGGTGGTCTCCAACTCCCCTGCAAAAATATTATATTTCAGATGTTAGATTAGGAAGACAATATGAAAAGAAAAAAGATAATAATCACAAAGTTTTACTTTGGTTGTGGTTTTCTTAGTGTTGTCTTCTTATTTTTCTTCGCCAACTTCTTTTTCAACGGGAGTAGGTCTCTTAGCTGGAGTTTTTATAGCTGCAAATAAAATTAATGCAATTAGCATAAGCCAAGTACAAAACTTAAATAAAGAAAAATAGATAGAAAGAGGTGGTGTCAAAGAACCTCCCATTCCACACCTTCATATATTGGAGACTCTACACGTACGTGTTATATGCCAATATGGAGGTGGCCTGTGAAATTTTCCAGAGTGTACTTAGTTAGAATCACTCGCTTAGCACGCTATTGGTATTCTTGTCGAAGAATTTTTATAAAATACTGACAGACGAACCAATATGGGAATGGAGGGCTAAAAGCCCCACCAAAATCAACAGATGCCAGTCGAGGGAATTTTGAAGGATAGAGATTCAAATCTAACTCGTAATGTTGATCAGGTCGAATGTACGGAGGAAGTTTTAAGTCCCTTAATTTCTTTGTAAATTTATCTTTTAAAGTCATTGTTGCTTCGCTAATGGTTCGACTAAGATCATCTGACATATAGGCATTTTCAAAGTATTTCTGGAATGCTTGGATGTCTTTGATGTGTGTTGTAGTACCTTTCTTCACTTTGTTCCACACAATGGCAAAAGTTCTAGTTAGATGGATATTGAAGGCAGCTACATCAAAGAGTTATGCAGTATATTATTCTCTCCACCAATCTTCGAACTCTTTGGTGCAGAGAAAACATGGTTTGAAGGCCACAGGATTGAACTCTGTGAGGTCAGAAAACTTATCTAACAACTTAGCGAATTTCGCCTCATTAAGCCACACGTTGTAATGAAGTAGTGAGCCCTTTTTGGGAAAAAGGGGTTTGGGTTTGATTTGAATAAGACCAAACTGCCGAGAGACGTGATTTGGTTGGTAACTGACAAGAGAAATTCAAAGCTTTGAAGGGTTGAGCCTTGAAGCCAACAATCTTGTTCCCAAATGTCAAGAGATTCAACTTCCCGTTCCTTTGACTCAGGAGGAAATTTTCTTGTGAACCATTCAAGGTCTACTTTCCTATTGGCAAAAGGGGCCATGTTTGGAGAAAAATTATAACGCTTCGCAAACATCATCACATAGTTGGTGAAGGTGTACTGAAGATCCATTCCTTCGTCACTAGGAGTCAACAGGGAAAGCCTTGTCCCTTCAACCCTTTTATTCTTCACCTTAGAAGATGCTTCATTAATGGGATTTCGAGTAGGAAGGGATGCTTCGAAAGTCGCATTCAGCCATAGTTGCAACAACCAAAAAGGACCAAGCTTCCTTTCGTCTCGATTGTCTTCAATGTTGTGATGCCTTTGCCAAGGGATTCGTACAAGTTGGCCATAGTCAGGTACCTCTTCTCCACTTGAAGAGACCTTAAGCAGAAAACACAGCGCGAAAGCCAAAGGTTCAGGAAGGCAATAGGTTCTTGTTCAGATACTTCTCTGGTTTCTTTGTTATAGTAGTTGGCTATGTAGGTGGTGAAAGTTGCTTTGTTGGTGTCGAAACCTAATGAGTCGTCATCTAAAAGGGTGGGATCATAATCCACTTCAATAGGTTTTATGCCTGTAATGGCAGCGACGACGAACAAAGTTGGGGTAAACATCTCGCAAGGAAGTTGGAAATTGTTGTGGGTTCTGTCCTAAAAATAAAAGAAGCAATGAGCATAGATGGGCAGTAACTTGGCTCCACCTTTGACGGCTGAATTAGGTCGAAGATGCCCAAGTTTTTCAAAACTTGGGATTTCGCTTTCTCTATTTTTTTCTAACCAAGCTAAGTAACTAGAAGGGTCTTTTGATAAAGGACATGACCTAAAAACCCTAAAACTAATGTTCATATACTCTAAGTTAATTAGGTCCCTGAAAGCTATAGTCGAAGGAGAACCTTGACCATCTACTTGCGCTTTCTCATCAAGTTTGATCTCCTCATTAGTCTTAGGTTTTAAATTATGGGCTATGGGTTTGTAATGGTGGTAAGCGGGGGAAAACTCCCTAATCTTAGCAGGGTCAGCAGAGAGATCAGGTAAAGGACCTAACATAACACGGGTCTTACCAGAAACAAGAAGGGGAATAATACCTGTGATTGATAAATTTTGTGTTTTTCCTCTTCATTTAGAGGTTCAAGAATGTACTGTTGATTTCCAACCACGTTTGAATCCAACATTCTATAAAATGGAGCGAGTTCTTTGGATTTTTTTGGAGTCTTTAGCATTCTTGTTGGTTTCCTTGGAGATTTTTGAAGTGGAAGCCATTGTTGTAGTAAGTTGCAGAAAAAATATTTTAAAGAGATGAAGTTTGAAGAAATACGCTTGAGAGTTTAGAGAGTGAAAAGAGAAAAATGATGCTTTTTCACTATTTTATAGATGAATGAAGTGGAACAATTATTGTACATGATCAATGTGCAACATTGATGGTGAGAAGAATCATGGGACGCGTGTCATGTGAGGGTTGTGTGATGAGACGGTGGCGGTTAAAAGTCTGATCTATGATCTCCTAGGGACTAGATGTGTGATGATTGAAAAGATTTCACGCATGGGTTTGAGGAGACATTTGGGGAAAGTTTTCATGATGACAATGAAGTGATAGCAGTCCAAAGGTTTTCTGGTGTCGAATATGAAAAACTTCAAAAAATTCCCTTTTTTCCACTTGGTCGGAAATGACATTTTTGGGGGCAACTTGTTAGCTGGGAATTTCGACGCCATGTTCCCATTTGAGAAACTAAGTGAAAATTAAAGTTTCTTAAATTTGTTGGACTTTGATAGAAGTTAATTTAAAGTTATGTCAAAGTGATTCTCATAAGGAGACGTGCTTGGACAAAAACTTAGAAATATTTTCTAAGTATAGAAGGTCACTTCGACGAAAGGATGATTTTGAGCTTTCCTTCGTGTAACACGGTGGGAGTACTGACTTTAAACAATGTTGCGGATAGCAAGAGTCGCCACCGACTTTTATTTTATCCATAAGGAAAGGTTATAAAAGAACAGGAAAGACCTTAGAGAATATTTTGGGTCCGGGGGGTAGGTTATGAAAAGGGAAGGTGTTAGCACCCTTTTCATCCATGGTTATCCATGGGCTCTTAGGTACTTAAGCTCACTTTTGAATTGTTTTGAAAGTGTAGTGTGTGAATAGCAAAAAATTTCAGAATAGTTTAATAATAATCCGTGTATGGATGTGAAAAAAACTTGTTTGAAAATTTTGTTGGAAATTTGTTTAAGTGTGAAAAAGTTTTGAAGTGAGCAAGTATCTAGGAGTATCCTACCCTAATGTTTTAAGGTCTTTCTTATTCTTTATCCTTTCCTTAGTAAGACTATCCCTACTATAATGGAGTAGGCAGTCCTTACTTTGGATGTTAAGGGACATGTGAGGGACAATTGGATTTTTGAAGGCCATTGTGGGGTGTAATAAGCAAACTGGAGGGACTATCATCGTTTTTTGAAAGGGACTCGATTCGTAAAGGCAACCATAAGGGACTTTGATGATTTTCTTTTGAGGGACTTGCTTTATACACCCCACTTAACCAATATTCATAGGCAACTTGAGGGATATCCTTAGGAAGTGAGACGGCGATTAAAATCGACTTACATGTGTGAAATGTTTAATTTAATTATCTTATATTAAAATGATCTAATTTATTTTTTTAAATATCATACATATTAGCACTCCCTAATTACTAACCCTAATGATAATAATAATTAAATAATTACAATTTACATCCAAGAGGCAATTACAAAATTATAATAAATAAAATAAATAGTAAAATATAATCAAAATAAATATAATAAAAAAAAATAACAAATAAGTAAATAAAATATTGGGGTTAGTAAATAATAAGAAAGATTAAATAAGGTTAGTAGAAATATAAAGTTAGTGAAAATAATTAGTTGAAACAATAATAATTAGAAAAATAGACAAAGTTAGAAAAAATAATAAGATAGAAATTTCAAAATAATAATAAGCAACAAAATATGATTAGCAATAATAATTAATTAATAACGTGATTAAACATAAAATTTGATTTTTATTTAGAAACATAAATGATTAAATAATTACTATAATATAAAGTTCTAAATATAACATAATTATAAATTTCTTAATCATTTACAAAATTTAATTATCTCTAATTATATATTAACAATTATTAAGAAAAACATTATGATGAAAATAAATTTTAAATAATCAATAATCACATTCACAAAATTTTACATTAAGTATTTATAAGGTTTAATTTTATTTACAAAAATTTACAAGAATTATAATAAATATATACATAGAATTATATAGAAAATTAAAATTAGGTTTTATTTATTTTTTTTTTTTTTACTTTATGACCCTAAGCTTAAGTGTTTTAACTTGATAATAAATAAACAAGAAAAAAAGGGAAGATTATGATTTCTAAAAAAATATTTTCTCTTTGTTTTAAAAGAATAATTGATTCTAATTATATAAAAAAAATGTTTTAATTTTAATATTTTAAAATGTTTTTTTATTTTAATATTTTAAAAAAATGTTTTTTTTTTATTTTAATATTATAAGAAAATGTTTTTAATTTTTATATTATAAAAAATGAACCAACTTAAATATTTTTAAAAATTTGATAAAGAAAGTAAAAAAATAAAAGGGTTGGGCCGGTCATTACCTCCGGACCCAACCCGGATTAGCAAAACGGGATAACAATCTAACGATGTGCTTCAGGATTTCAAAAAACCCTATTTTCTGCGGCGCCGTTCGTGCTTCATCTTCGTTTGGCCACTTTTCTCTCGCTTTCTCATCTCTAATGGCTACCGTCTTCAAATCCCCACCATATTCTTGCGTCTTTCCCTGAAAAACACACACATGGTTAAATATGGAAACGAGGATATCCGTCTTACGTTTTGAAAGTTTTCGCCGATGAAGATCGCGCCAAGAGGCCTATGATGAGATGATTCTGAGGCTAGCACCACTGATTGCCCGCGTTTGTGACGAACGATGAAGGCGGTCTCGGTTGATTTGATTCGCGACGAGATTTGTTGGATGACTGTGGGGACGATGACGACACAGAGATTGTCCTTGTGTCTGAGTCTGACGGCTTCGGCGTCTTGATGATGGTCTTGCCCAGCTTTGTGCTCGTGGTGAGTTTGTTCTATGTTTTACGGCGCTGTTGTGATGGTTAGGGTTTTTACGATTTTTCACTGTTATCTGTTTATCCCCCCCTTTTCTGGTGTTAGGGTTTGTCCGTTTTATACATAATTTTGGTGGGCTTGGATACTGAATTTTGACGTTATCTTTCTCTGAGATTTGATTTTTGCTGACGATATTGATTGATTCTGATTGACTTGTTGGATATGATTTGATTCACTCTGATTTGGAATTTCTTTCCTTTTCTGGACTTGCTTGAAACCGATTTCGTCTGATTTGTTCACTTGTTTGGATTCACCGGGTTTTCCACTCGATTTGGTTTCTTGGTTATGCTTGATACGGATTTTCATTGGATATGGATTCATTTGGATTTTTTTAGATATAGGTATCTGATTTCTGGTACTGATATGGACTGTTTTTTTTTGTGATGTAGCTTGAATCTGTCATGGATTTGGATACCGGTTTTCTGTCATTGGAACTCTATTCCATTTGGATACTGGTGAACTGATTTTCTGATTTGGAGCCCCTTGTCATTTCTGACACGAACTGGGTTATTGATGATGATGCAGTTTTGATCTTTGATGTCTGATTTTCGATGCAGTTCGGATCTTCTTCGTTTTTGATGGTTCTGCTGCTGATATTCAGTTGTGGTCTGTTTGGTTATCTGGTCGCAGAACTTGAACTCAGTTTCAGTTTCTGGTGAACTGATGAGCAAAGTTGGATTATTCGGAGTGGGTTTAGAGCTAACGGCATCTGGCTCGTACATCCGGTATTTACTTGATAGAAAATCCAAATTTGTAATCGGTTATGCTTTACGACCTGTCGCTACTGCGAAAATCGGCGCCGGCTTGACAGGAGAGTCGCCACCGTGCGTTATTTATCCCTCAGAGCGGGAAAGGAAACGCTCGAAGTAAACCTCGCAAAGACGGGAAAAGGTATGGTCATCGCAACCAAAACCTGGATTCGGGAGTCGGTTACGCAAGGGGAAGGTATTAGCACCCCTCACGTCCATCGTACTCGATGGGATCCACGCTTGGTGTTTATGGGTAAAAGGGTGTGTTATCTATCTACGCTACTGGCTGGTCTGAAAAGAAAATAAAAGGACAGGACTCGACAGAACATGCGGTGTTCTGGGCCTACGTATTCCCTCGTGCAATGGGAAAGTCAGAGTCAACGTAGTTCGACTGCCTACGTCTAAACGGGGGAAAGGTTGCTCGCCAGGACATCGCATCCTGTGCCTACGTACTTTCATCTGGTATGAAAGATCAGAGCAAACGTAGTTCGGCTAACTACGGGTAAACAGGGGCTCTCACACAGCAGTGAGAAAACAAACGGGTCCTAAAGGCTCGGGAACCTACAAATACGATCTGGTCTCCAATGCGCTCGGGCAAGAGAAAGGGGAACAATTAGTCGTTAGCGGGAAAGTCTCGATCGCACAGCCGCGAGAGAACAAAGATTAGTCGTCAGTGTGCTCGCTAGGATATCGCATCCTATGCCTACATATCTTCGTCTGATACGAAGAATTAGAGCAGCTGTAGTTCAGCTAACTACGGATCAAGCTACTCAAAAAGCTCCTACAGAAAGGAAAGGGAAACCCTAAAACTATGGCTGAGAAACAGGGGAATCTACCTACTGCTATCACACCTGGTTGACAGTCCTAATGTCTATCATAACAACTCCGCAGCGGAGAAGTCAGAGCTCCTAAGGGATCATGGCAACAGGACTAAACCACAAACAAGAAACTGCAACGTAAATGAATACTGAAAATATGCATGAATGCAACAACTAGACAAACAAGGCACAGAGGCCACAAACCACAAAGGCAAGGGAGCTCAGCTCTACCAAATACCAACAAGCAAAGCCACTCAATAACAAACAAGCAGAAGGAGGACCACCTCAACTTCTCATGCACACAAAGTCTACTTCTAATATGCACCTACTCAGAACTATCTAGATGAACACCTAAGTCTAATGCACATAACATCACGCAAGTCAAACAATACAAAGAGACTAACCCTGAGCAGGGCCTCTATCTACAAAACAAGAAAATACTCCTGGGCAAGGCCCCTAACAACCTGAGACAACTCTTAATCTATCTCTAAACAGAACTCTATGCAGCACCCTAAGCAAAGATCTAAGCAACAACTCCAATCCAGACCTTAAGCAAGAGGAATCATTTCCAGTCTCCAAGCTTCAGAACAAGCTTACCAGAGAAAGAAAGCTAAGCAGACAAGCCCATAGTGCTTTCCTCAGGAAAGTACCAGGAGATTACTACTCAGGAGTCATATCCTATGCGGCTCGACAACTGTGATCAGTTTACATTCCTCCTCAGGAGGAATCAAACTCACATGAAGGCTCCGGCATCACGGGATACTTGAGAAACCTATATGCACTAAGGGAACTAAGTGAACAGTCTCATAGGACCTTCCTCAGGAAAGTACCAGGAGGCTGACACTTAGGAATCGTATCCTACGTGGCTCAACAACTGTGATCAGTTTACATTCCTCCTCAGGAGAAATTAAACTCACAAATCGGCTCCAACATCACTGGATACTTGAGAAATACCTATACAAACTACTGGAACTAAGTGAATAGACCCATAGGACCTTCCTCAGGAAAATACTAGGGGACTTCCACTTAGGAATCGTATCCCATGTGGCTCAACAACATGTGATCAGTTTACATTCCTCCTCAGGAGAAACTAAACTCACAAGTCAGCTCCGACATCATTGGATACTTACGAAAGAGGTGAGAAGAAAGAATGAAAGTCATTCATAGTGCCTTCCTCAGGAAAGTACCATAAACTCCCTTCAAACTTCAGGATCTCGAACCTCACAAACAGACAACAAGCTCCTAGACTAAGCCTCAATCCACTGCAACTTTGCAAGCTCCAACGGGACTTCAACCAGCTCCCACCTTGAGAAGAAACCCACAGGCCAACAAACCACAAGAGACTATCTCTGAAGTTCAACCACAGTTGAACTTCACAGTCAGAAGTCATCAAGACTTCTCCTATCTTCAGGCTCAGACAAATCCTATCAGAATATCCTATGAAAATCTATCAAAAATCTAATGGGAGACCTACATGGCTCTAGGATAACATACTGAAAAAATCAGAACAAAATTCCACACCAGATGAAAGAACTAAAATCAGCAACACAGACATATCCACAAACCAGTTATTCAACATCAATAACAGTGAAAGAATGCAATTAAAATGAAAATGCATGATTAAGCTAATGTTTTTGCACTATAAAATTCTACACTGAATCACGAGTCTACAGAAAAAAGAACAGAATTATTTGACTAAATCTACCATTTTTTATGAATTTTCGAATGATATGCATGCATTGAAAATATTAAAAAAAACATCAATAAAAATGGAAAATATACCAAAATATAACAAACAAAAATAAAATGTCATTTTTATTTTTATTTAATTTTCTTAACATTTATGATGCAAAGGTAGGAAAAAGAATTATTGAAAAAAAACAATTATTTACATTTATTATGAATTATTTAACATGAAAATATAAAAAGAAAAATAAAAGAAACACAATGGAAAGGGGGTTCAAACAGCAAGGATATCTACTTATTCTACATTGGGCCCACACTCTGGGGGTGCAACTAGCAGAGGGCGCAGGGCCCAAGCTGTCAAAAACAACTAACCAACACTGAAAATGAAAAAAAAAAAAAAACCTGGGGGGTGCCGTTAGCGATTTTTCCAATTATTATCTTAATGGGCTTACGCCCAGGGGGTGTTGTTAGCAATTTGGGGCCTAAGGCCCAACTCAATCCACTCAGGTCTCTCAAACAGGGGGGGGGGGGCGTACATGCACTTGGGGGTATGCGTTCAGAAAACGCGCTTGGGCCTAAGCCCAATATCCAAACCCTAGTCCAAATGCTCAGGGAACAAAACCTAAATCCCTTCACCAACCCTAATACTGTTCATCATCCTGAACTTGCGCCGTTGCCCTCTCGTCCCCCTCAATCCACTCTCTCTGAAACTCTTCTGGGGAAAAAGCTCTCCAACATTCACCAGTCCTCAAACACATCACCATCCCTAAATTCGAATCCCTTCAACCTAAGCTAACCCGATCTGAAACAACACTCAACCTCCATATGGTCTAAACAAACCCTAATTCAATTAAACCTGCGTGAGAAAGAAAGAGACCAAACCTGGACGAAGCAAGGAAGATGACGATCTTTCTGGAGAAAGCTTCGTGTAGACGAGGCTGATGACGTTCTTGAGATTTAGTGATCTCACTCCGCGCGAAGATATTGACGATGGTCCTGACGAAGCAAGGATGGAGCTCTTGGCGCGACAATTTCTGGACGGATGAAGGAGGTCTAAATGCGTTCTGGAAAATTGATGGAGGAGGATGAACGTCTGAGGATCTTCTGGAAATCTTGCTTGAAGGATGGATGAATGTCTGAGTGGATTCTGGAAATCTGCTTGAAGGTTGATGAATGTCTGGAAAAAATTGATGAAGAACGATGGGTTTCTGGGAAAAAATTGATGAAGAACGATGAGTTTCTGGGAAAAAATTGATGAAGAACGAAGGTTCAAGGTGATTTTCTGGAAATTATGGGATGAAGATGATGAAGGTGGAAGGGAGGAGATCGGAGGAAGGAGAGGAGTTTCTGGGGAATTTTGGACGTTTGGAGATGACGGTGGCCGGAAGTCGTTGGGGGTCACCGGCGGTGGGAGTTACGGCTGATGCATGGCCGCCGGTGAGTTTCTAGGCGAGGCTCCGGTGAATGATGGCAGGGTGCCAAGTGGCGCACATGCGCAGAGAGAGAGAGAGAGTGGGGGACAGGTGGGGCCGTTCTGAGTGTGGCGTGGCGTGCTGTGCGTGAAACTCGTGGGGCCCTTTTCCAAGCAACACGTGGCTGGCTTTTATTACACTGAAGACGCGTGGATCCTTCTAGAAGATTCTGGAGAACTCTGAGAATTGCTGGACAAATTGGACCTTTGACTCACTTTTTTCTGGACTTTTTCTTTTGGACTTTTTTGCTGATGAGAATTGGGCCTCACCAAAAACGCCCCCCCTGGGCCCATACGAACCTGACCAACAAAAACTGCAAAAAAATTGCATAAAAAAAAACAATTAACTAAACCTAATTATATCTAATCAAAACAATTAACTAATGACTAATCAACTCTAAAAAATGATTAAAACTCATATTATCCTAATTAAATCTAAAAAATCAATTAACCTAATTAAACTCTAAAAAGTCAATTAACCTAATTAAACTCTAAAAAGTCAATTAAAGTCTAATTAATTCTATATCAATCTAATTTTCTATTAAAAATCTAATATTATTTAATATCTACTAAAATCTATTATTAAAAAAACTATATTATTTTCTATATTATCTAAAAACAATTAAACCTATTTAAAATCTATAGAAAAATTCTAAACTATTATTATCTATTAGTAATAAAAGAAAAACTATATTCCCCTTTTCTTTATTATTCTAAAGATTATTTAAAATCTTATTTATTCTAAAAATCTATTTAAAAATTCTATAAAATCCCAAAAAAGAGAATTAAACTATTAAAAAATGCAAAAACCCTATTTAAACTCCAGAAAAATCTATAAAGCCTGCTAAAAAATCACAAAAGCCTATTAAACCCTAAAAATGCAGATGAATGCACATGACCCCCGTAAAAAAAACGCACGAGACCAGATTAAATCGAACAGAGACCCCCGGGCATCAGAATATCCCCAAAATCACTGTGCAAGCTAAAAATCACTGAGGAGCGCATAATTTCCTGAAAATAAAACCCTGGTGATCTGGACTGGGTCTGCCATATCTGATAGACAAAAATCAAGCTGTAAACTCTGATATCCCCTGCTTGTGCACAAAAATCATACATCTGAGCTGCGAATATGAATTTAAACCATGAGTCAGATAGGAAAATCGGTTGGTCAAATTTTAGGGTGCAACAGCTGCCCCTATTCAAGCGACTTGGACCTGAAGGGTTTGAAGAGCGCTCAGCCTTCAAACATTCAGAGGTACGAGACGGTTGAATACAAATGAAACCCGAAAATTTGCCAACCGCGAGCATATACTGTAAACTGCTTGGGGAATAAAGTCCAGAAAACCGAGTCCAGTCATTGCGGCACCAAACTGATTAATCATCTGATAAAGAACTCCTGATTGAATACCCGTTGCTTGTGATACCCCATATAACAAACCCGAGAGCTGCAACAAAATACTTGATTCTTTCACATTGCCTACTGGTAGGCAGGAAGAGAAATATACTCACATCGCCCAAAGATGGACGGGAAGACACCCTGATTGAATACTCACCTCGTCTAATGATAGACGGAAAAACAACATTAATCTCCCAATTCACATCGTCTAAGGGTAGACGGCATTATCCTGATTGATAAAACAAATCAATATTATCATCGTCTAAGGGTAGACGGGAAGGAATACTCTCCACATTCACATCGTCTAAGAGTAGACGGGATCATCCTGATTGATGAACAAATCAATATTCTCATCGTCTAAGGGTAGACGGCATCATCCTGACTGATGAACAAATCAATATTCTCATCGTCTAAGAGTAGACGGGAAGAAATACTCTCCAAATTCACATCGTCTACGGGTAGACGGCATCATCCTGATTGATGAAACAAACAATTCTCATCGTCCAAGGATAGACGGCAGAAAACCTTAATCTCCATATTCACATCGTCTAAGGATAGACGGGAAGTCACCATAATCTCCATACACACATCGTCTAAGGGTAGACGGGAAGTCACCATAATCTCCATATTCACATCGTCTAAAGATAGACGGAAAGTCACCCTAATCGCAATTCAACACCAACCCTTGAATTTCAGAATCCTTCTGTCTACGGGAATTGATGGAAAGATCAACATCCTTGAAGGGGCCACATCGTCAGTATGGACCGACGGGAAGAAAACCACCTTTAAAGAACCATGCCGTCAATAAGAATCGACAATCATGAAAATTGAACATTCTTCGAAGAGCCTCGACATCAATAAGGATTGACAGTCAGAAAAGTCCCTCTTAAACGTCATCATATCCAATAACCAGAAAGAGAACCAATATCCAAAATCATTTTGAAACCCCTCAACAACCAAGGATAGCCGGAGAAGACTCGCTGGGGAAACACCTCATCATATGTATGATCTGGCAATAAGAAACCCGCTGGACAGTAACCAAAACTTCACGTCGTCTACTGATAGACGGAAAGAAAAGCCACTTGCTGGAGAAACCCTGTTTTGAACTCCATTGAAGATTGCCCGAAACTTCACATCGTCTACTGATAGACGGGAAGAAGAACCACATCCTGGGGGAAACCCCTTCTGGAAACCTTACTGCGACCATCCGCAACTTCACATCGTCTATGGATAGACGGAAAGAAAACCACATTCGTACTCAGGACGTCGGAGAAGTCCATTCATTGGAGGAACACATCGTCAATATGAATTGACGGGAAGAAAAGCTTGCCGATATTAGATAACTGCTTGATCAAAGCACAACTATCGTTGCATGATCCGAGATACAAATAATCTGCGGGACTGTCTGAGTACTGTTGCTGGATAAATGCCCCTGAACTGATCACAGAGTAATTCATGCGCCATATGAGGCTGATAGAAAACCTGACCTGTGCTTCGTATGCATATGCAAATGCTTTAATCTTTCTACAGCGTAATGCTTCATTCTGGATAGAAATGCTACGCATTTTGACCATGATATGCAAGTATGATGCAAATATGATGCATGCAATATGCTAATGCAGGCTCGAGCTGCCGGAGAGAGCTGGGTACAGAACCACTTCATCGAAATAAATGCTGAAGGCGAGGCCAACTCTGCTGGGGATAAACTGGATATCACTGAATTATCCTAGCAAAATAAATGCTGGGAGAATGAAATCAACTCTGTTGGGGATATTGGGAACTCAAACGATCACCTCAACGAAGTAATACCCTGCTGGGGGATATGGCTCCGCTGGAGAATGGCAGACGTGCTGAATATGATTAGACTCCTCTGGGAATAACTTACCCATACCAATGACAAATTGGTCTTTGCTGGAAAAAATGGAGGGAGCCCTCCTGCGTACTGACGAAGCTCGGATCGGGAAATTGATGCGCCAACGCGGATGGGCTTCGCAGTAATCGCAAACATGGATTTGAGCTCTTAAGCTTATCTTACTGGGTCAGGCACAACTGACGCTGGAAAATATTCTTCCTGAATACACAGCCTTTTGGTGAAAGGGTCAAGGGATAGTAACACGACTTCCCGCGTTCATCTCGTTCTCGCAAATCGACTGCATCTGCTCGAATAACTCTGAATGACCCTGTAGGTACGGAGAAGACCAATCCTTTCTCTTCTGATATGCCCCAGCCTACGGGACCTCTGTGGGGATAGTCCCTGAAAGGAAATCTGCAAATCTGAGCCCTGATGGTCTGATGTAACATGCCTCAGCGTTCTGAACTCCTGAGAGATACTTCACCTTGAATGCTCCTCGAATAGCTTCGTCGTGCTTAAGATAGTCTGCCCCTGACTGCAATGACCTTGCCCCTGATTATCTGATTTAGAGTAGTGCCCCTTGACTACACCGTATTTGCCTGAATCTCGACCTGATTGCCCCAGAATAACTGACTTCGAAAAGCTGACCTGACTGGGGATCACAATAAAGCTTGCCCCTGCTCTCGGAACATTCGGGCATTCTGCATTCTATCTTGACCATACTTTCCACTGTAGGAAACTTTCCTTCTGTCTAGCGCTTACTCGCAAGTAAAACAAGTTGTTATGCATAAAAGATGTATTAATGCAACACATATGACAGCTTTGACATCCAATCTGTTCACGGGGAAAAGGAAAAACAGTTTATGGCATATGATGCACAAAACATTTATCAACATCAGTACCAACATGGTAAGAGGAACCTTTTTAGGAGTCAGAATCGACGCGACCTTTACCGGAGTATGCTTTCGAAACAACCTGCTTCAATTAGGACTTTTGAAGGTTGTAATGTGGTCGGGTTCATGGTTTTGAAAAAAAGGATAAAGGCTCAAAGTTTGCTTTAACCCGCCCGTTCTCCTTGATGTTCTCCCATCCTACGTTCAGCTAATTTGACCTTAGCGCTCACCTCCCGGAGGTTGAAAGATAGGAATGATAGCTCGAGAAACTTTCGGCTCTTGGAGTGACAGCCACTCACTTTTCGTCTTTGACACTTGAGGTCACACGACTCGCATTTCCATCGAGGATTTTTCTTTTGATCCTTTTCATCTTTTTCTTTTCGTATCCCTAACTTTTGCCTGGACTGACTCCTTTTGAGTTTCTTTTGGTTTTTTCAAGTCCAGCGGGATGCCCTCATTTTTGCCTAAGTCATTTGTTTTGAAGTTTTCTTGACTCAGCGGGCTTTTGATTCTTTTTTCATTTTTTCGAACAGGTCGTGTGACACTGGTTGTCTGACTCTTTGGGAAATGATGTGGCTGTCCCACTCTTGATTGAACCATTGTGGTCTTTTAGGCACGACCTCTAGGGACGTGATTGATCCTCGAACGGACATTCCTTTTGCAATTTGGACGCTTGGTCAAATTAGCTAACACCTACCCTGCCCCAGGTTAAAATTGAGGGTTTTTTCATTCACAGAAAGAAACTCCTACTACAAGGCTCAAAGGGGTTGACAAGGGATTATCTTCCTTATATCTCCGGTGTTTAGGGGTTTGAAATAATGCCTGTACATCATCAACAGGTTCTATTTCGAAAGCATACAATGTCGGTAGTTGCATGTCAGTCATTTTCGTCATCCTCCCCAAATTCTTCTTAACCAAGTGTTGGACATTTGTAAAAGCAGTTAGTGAACATGAATGGATTTAATCAAAACATGCATATTTATTTCATTATCATCAATTTGAATGAAAACAACAAGTTTTACAAACAAGCTTACAAATTCAAACAGGAAAGCAATTACAAATGTAAAGAAATGACAAGCTAAAACAAAGAAAACATGCTAGCTTCTGAGAACCGGGCTTTTGCATCTGCCCTGCTGCTGAACCAGCTATCTTTATTAGAGACACTTTGATGCTGTCCTGATCTGCTTTCAACGACTCAACCAAATTATAGAGCCCTTCCTTCTTCATTCAGATGATTTGGGGACCTCTTGGCCCGAAGCTGATTGCTGCCCTATCAAGCAAATCCTGTACTTGGTGCTTAAAAGCATGGCAACCTTCTATATCATGACCCGGGGCTCCAGAATGAAACTCACAGTGCTTGCTTGCATCATAACCAAACGGGGGAGCTCCCGTTATTGGTGCCAGAGTTCTTGTCTCTACCAGATTCAAACCCAACAATGTCTGCAACAACTCGGCATATGTTGAGGGAGGCTTCTCGAACGCTCTTATCGGTTTACTACCCTGAAATCTTCGTTGAGCCTGCTGTTGAAGCTGCTGCTGCTGGTATCGGGTTGACCCTTGAACGCCCTTTGTATCAAATGCAACATTAGTTTCTTGACCTTCAATGTACTGATTAGCGCTCTCCTTATGCTTAACCATTTTCTTTCTGAGATCTGCCCCAGGAATAGGCAACAATTGTGGGCCTGGAGATTCTGACACCCTGGAGTCCAGGATACGCTTCTGACCCACCGCAGCTTTAGAAACATCTGTCATCTTAGCATCGATCGAGACAGGAGCAATGTGCACTGCTACGCCGCCCGGCGTGAATTCAATATCGTGCGAGTCAATCAGGTCTTGAACATTGTGCTTGAAAGCATGACAACCCTCGATGTCATGTCCGAATGCCCCGGAATGAAATTCACATTGCTTACTGGCATCGTACCCTTGAGGAAACGCTCTCGTTGGTGGTGTCAACGTTCTCTTCTCAACCAGATTAAACCTCAATAAGATCTGCAAGAGCTCAGCATAGGTCATAGGTGGTGCCTCAAATATTCTCCTTGGCTTTCCTTCCTGGATCTTCCGCTGAACCGGATGTATCTTCTGTTGCTGCTGCTCAGGTTCCACATGCACAGGTGGCGCGAGCTTCTTCATTGTGGCTTCAAATAGCTGGTCGTCTTCTTTTCTAAGCACATTCTTGACTACTTCCATGATCAAGCTCACTTGGGCCTTCAGCTGACTGTTCTCCTCTTTGAGAATCTTCTGCTCTAGACGCATCTCTTGCATGTCTCTCATCATCTGCCCCAGCTGGCTTCGGACTTCAATCAATTCAAACTGATTCTGTTCCATATCTCTGAAGGAATTCCTGCAATAAACTGGACGATGAGGAAATAAGACCCACGGTTCTGATATACCTGCTAAATGATAATGCGGCGTAGCAAACAAACACACATTCATAACGAGACAAAGAGAAACTCAAGCTATAAGCAGACAGACAAACATCTCCCACACATGTACAACCAACAAAATCAGCAGGTGAGCACGAATGAGTATGAATATAACGACCCCAGCCAACAATCCTGGTGGTGGTCAGCAAATACTGGTGCACGAAAAGCTAAACGGGTTAAGCAAAGAAAACAGATGCGACACCCGACACAGAAACCTCTAGAAACTTCCCCCATATTCAACTGAACTCTCCGATTGACAATCTTCAGAGCACACACTTCCTGCGGAGTCTTCCATGATATTAACTGACGAACCCCCACAACTGGAAGATGGAAAATCATTAATCTGAACACAACCTTGAGGAGTGATGCAAATACGGCTGGAGTCTAACAGATCCTGAATCTGACTTCTAAGCACCTTACAATCATTCGTTGAATGCCCCTGTGCCCCATCATGGTACTCACAGCGGGCGCTGGCATCAAAACCTGGAGGATACGGTGGAATCACCGGCTTAGTCTCTTTCGGCACTATCAATCCACTTTTGACCAGATCTGGCAACAACTGACTGTACGACACTGGTAGCTGAGTAAACTGCCTTTCAGGCTTCCTTGGTCTTCGTGGAGCATGCTGACGCGATCGGCGGTAGGATGATCGTTGACTTGAAGTGTCTGAAAACTGATCCTGAGACGCTAGAGATTCTGAGGTGGCGTCATCTCCTTCCCACTCTTCTTGAGAACTGACAACTGACTCAATCTTATTAACTGGGACGTAAGGAACACCTCGAAACTTTCCACTCCTGAGTCCTCTCTCAACAATCTCTCCCAGCCTCATCAGGCCCACAAAGTTTGTGCAACTGAACAATTTGTCAAAATAATGGCCTTTCAGGGTACCCAAGAAGATGTCAACCAGTTCTCTTTCTGGAAGCGGTGGTTGAACACTAGCAGCCAATTCCTTCCATCTTCGCAAATATGCTCTGAATGATTCATTCTCCGCTTGAGACAATTCTTGCAGATCTACGAGACTAGGAGTCAAATCCAAGTTGTAATCGTACTGCTTCATGAAAGCTCTGGCTAAATCCACCCAAGATCGAATCTGATTACTCTCCAATTGCACATACCACCTTAACGATGCCCCAGTCAGGCTATACTGAAAGCAATGGATCATCAATTTGTCATTTCGCACAAACGAAGTCATCCTTCGACAGAACATCATCAAATGCAACTTCGGACAGCTATCTCCTGTGTATTTTTCAAATTCCGGCACTTTGAACTTGTACGGCAACACGAGGTCAGGGACCAAGCACATGGCTACAGCATCCAGGTTAACGGCATCTTTCGCTTCCAAGGCTTTCATTTGCTCTTCCAACACTCGGACTCTTCTACCATAGTCAAGAGCTCTTGGATCTACTAACCCGGTCATTGGATTATCTCTCCGGTAATTCATCACAGGGAAAGCGACACATTGATTGTTAACAGGAGGATAACGTTCATTTCGGGCACCGAACTGCTCATGCCGATCTCTGTTCTCAACAGCAGGCTGCACAACTTGGGCTGCAGTAAGATTGTTTGCTTGCGGGAAACCTCCCATAGAATCATACTGATGGTGGGACGTCACAGTAAACCTTGCTAAGGTGTTAGGAGCCTGGAAATTGCCTTCAGCCATAGCTACCAATTACCTGTAACTGACTATGCTGCTTGATTCTGCTCAAATCTGCTTCAGCCCCTTGGTCGTCTTTAATACTCCACTCTTGCCTCAAACAATTCCCCGAGAATCACCTTCTGGTGAAAACAAAGGTTGGATAAGTGCTCTGACCTGCTAGAGAAATGCTATGCAGTATGATTTATGCAAACAGAAATACAAAAATGCTAACGTGCATGTGTGCATTGGAGATATTTTCCCTCCAATTCCAGTGTCGGTGGTAGCAAGACGAGATAAACCATAAAGACAATATTTGGAAAAACCCTCATATATTGATTAGAATAACGGTCTTGTCAAGAAGTTACATAACTATGCTCCATACAGCTGATGTGATAAGGAGGATCCCAGCCAACATGCCTGGTGGTGATCTCAACATACAGAATACAAGAGAAATCAAATACGGGTACGGTTGCGGAAGTCCTCGACCATCTTCTTTGTCTCTGCATGATCTGGTTGATAAATCAAACCTTCTATCAGTCGATCCCTCTTCCTGACTGTCCCCTGGATGTCTCTGACAAAGTCTTCCCAAGCCTTATCATTGGCACCGCCCCCAGGTTTGGGTCTCTTGGCATCTGCTCTATGCTGGAAATCTTCCAAATTCTTCATGGCGTCTGTCAACTTGCGCTCGGCCTCGAATCGGCGACAGGCTTCTTCTTCAAGCTCTTCGTTCTTCACTTTGACCTGTTCTTCTAACTGAGCAATCTGTGTCTTCAACCCTTCTTCTCGCTCCTTGCGCTTGGTCATAGTGAGATCCCAGTGTTCTCTGAACTTGGCTAGCTTTGTGTAGGCCCTGTCCAGCTCTTGCTTCTTGGTGGCCAACACACTACTAACTGAATCTACATCTAACTCCAGACGCTTCTTGGTTTCAGTCAATTCCAATAGCGTAGTCTTCAGATGCTTCAGAGTTTCATCCTGTTGCTTAGAAAAGTATCCTGTTTCAATCTTTTCATGCCGAAGCTGGGCATTCTCCTGCTCTAAAGCCTCTTTAGCCCTTGCTAGCTCTTCTTTCTCCGCCATCAGCTGCTTGTAAACCTGAATGTCCACAGTGATAGGCTCCTCTACCGGAGGATGCAATGGCTGAACCGCTGGATACGGCATAAGGAATTTCACAGCTCGCTCACGAATCCATTCTATATATGGGCCAGGAACTCGAGTATCCCCTCCGCTACCTGAAAGCTTCCCTCTCTTGTGCAAGTTTTTCCAGGCTTTCTCAAGTTTGGTCAGCATCTCTTTCCCAATTGCCCCGGTGAGATACAGAGATTCCTGTATCTCCTCGGGCTTTGGCGCTCCTTGAGGTACGTACCCAAATTGCTTGATCAATAAGGAAGGGTTATAGTTGACACAACCTTTCCTTCCTATTAACGGAACATTCGGGAATCCTTCGCCTTTGAGTATGACTTCCGCTCCAAATACTTCTTTATTGGTCCATACCACGTTCTCAGCAGTTAATCCCATTAAGCGCTCGGGCCATCCTAGAGAATTGATAGATGTGACAAACGGGCCTGACTTAGGCAAATGACTGGTAAACCACCTGCATAGGAGAGGTACACAGCAAGACACATTCCTTCCTCGTCGCTTTTCATTCTGATAATGAGTTGAATGGTGGATATCTCCCAGCAAAGTAGGAACTGGGTTTCCCGCAGCCAAAATATAGAAGGCATCTGAATCAACAAAATCAGGAATGTTCGGGAACAATACGATGCCATACACACATACAGCAAGGATAACGTCAAAAACACTCCAGCTACCCTTCTGGGCATATTCTCGAGCCTTCTCCACTAAGACATCCAACGGAAATCCCCATACGTCTCCTCTTCTGATCATTTTCCCAGACAGCTCAGACTCTTTCAAGCACAGGATGGCAGAAAGCTCAGCCAGCTTAGGCTCAGTGCCAGTACGATAAAAAGGCATCTGCTCACGGATCGGTATATCCAGAAGTGCAGAGTACTCCTCCAGGGTAGGAGCCAAAACAAAGTCGGGAAATACAAAACACCTGAGCTCCACGTCGTAGAACTGTAACAGAGTATAGATGCCGCCGGTCTCGTAGGCAGATGGCTGATAAACATAGGTCAGAATTCTCCCATATCTCTTTCTGAAGTCACCCATTCCTCTCTTCTTAGCAATAGCAATCAACTCTAACAATAGACTGATATTCGGCGACGGAAACTTATAGGGCAATACTCTCTTCAGGTTTTCCATGTCTTGCTAGGAACAAACACCAGAACTGGAAGGGAAAATATGTACC
The DNA here is from genome assembly GCA_963859935.3 of Lathyrus sativus. Classification (NCBI taxonomy): domain Eukaryota; kingdom Viridiplantae; phylum Streptophyta; class Magnoliopsida; order Fabales; family Fabaceae; genus Lathyrus; species Lathyrus sativus. The sequence goes on along the minus strand of OZ012739.1, from coordinate 349,357,192 downwards.
TGCAATACACACACGTTAGTTGAATGCAGATGGTAATGCAATGATGCAATATGATAAATAATGCAATCTGTGAACACAGGGGCTATGCTGTAGCCTGAAGAGGAATATCTCTGTGATCAAGAACAGAAAACCATCACGGTCATCAGAATCTCATGCCAATAACTATCATCTGATACTCAAAATATCAATCCCCTGGTAAGAAAACCATCTGAACCTCTGTATCTGACGAGAATACCATCTGATAATAGCCTCAACCTCAGATAAGAAACCCATCTGACCCAGACAACACACCTGGAGATGAATCAAGAACACCATCTGACAAAGGTACTGAATTATGGTTTCTGAAGGCCAGTTTTCCTGCAATAGCCCAGTCCCTCTCACAGGTAGGATAGACCTAATCCACGGACAAAGGTACGGCATCCTATGCGGTCATCAGCGTCACAGACTTTCATGAATGACGATACGATTCCCAGAAGGAGTGGCATCATCAAATCATGAAGAGGCCTCACTTAGCTGACTTCCAAATGATCGGTCCCCAGAGTCGACAACCCTCACGTCTGGACTCCCCTCAGATCCTCAGGACCGGAAAGGAGCACCTCTGCAAGAATCTCGTCTGAGCGCAGATTTTCGTAGGGAACTGTGCCTGCTCAGCAGACAGGTTCGTCTACTACTTCTCCACAACTATATCTAGGTGTGTACTCAAGCCCAGGTCCGGCTTTTCACTCCCAGTAACATCCCTCTGCCCACAGCAATAATCATAATAATATAATGCTTGGAAAATAAATGCGGAAAGGTAAAGGTACAGAAAAGTAAAGTGCAGAAAAGTAAAACACAATATGCACAACACCCAACCAATAAACACCCAAGCGCTAGGATTGACTCGCGTAGGGGATGGGAAACGGTCCCAGCATAAGGGATGGGAAAAGTCCCTAGATGCTATAGGTCCCCAGCAGAGTCGCCAGCTGTCGCTACTGCGAAAATCGGCGCCGGCTTGACAGGAGAGTCGCCACCGTGCGTTATTTATCCCTCAGAGCGGGAAAGGAAACGCTCGAAGTAAACCTCGCAAAGACGGGAAAAGGTATGGTCATCGCAACCAAAACCTGGATTCGGGAGTCGGTTACGCAAGGGGAAGGTATTAGCACCCCTCACGTCCATCGTACTCGATGGGATCCACGCTTGGTGTTTATGGGTAAAAGGGTGTGTTATCTATCTACGCTACTGGCTGGTCTGAAAAGAAAATAAAAGGACAGGACTCGACAGAACATGCGGTGTTCTGGGCCTACGTATTCCCTCGTGCAATGGGAAAGTCAGAGTCAACGTAGTTCGACTGCCTACGTCTAAACGGGGGAAAGGTTGCTCGCCAGGACATCGCATCCTGTGCCTACGTACTTTCATCTGGTATGAAAGATCAGAGCAAACGTAGTTCGGCTAACTACGGGTAAACAGGGGCTCTCACACAGCAGTGAGAAAACAAACGGGTCCTAAAGGCTCGGGAACCTACAAATACGATCTGGTCTCCAATGCGCTCGGGCAAGAGAAAGGGGAACAATTAGTCGTTAGCGGGAAAGTCTCGATCGCACAGCCGCGAGAGAACAAAGATTAGTCGTCAGTGTGCTCGCTAGGATATCGCATCCTATGCCTACATATCTTCGTCTGATACGAAGAATCAGAGCAGCTGTAGTTCAGCTAACTACGGATCAAGCTACTCAAAAAGCTCCTACAGAAAGGAAAGGGAAACCCTAAAACTATGGCTGAGAAACAGGGGAATCTACCTACTGCTATCACACCTGGTTGACAGTCCTAATGTCTATCATAACAACTCCGCAGCGGAGAAGTCAGAGCTCCTAAGGGATCATGGCAACAGGACTAAACCACAAACAAGAAACTGCAACGTAAATGAATACTGAAAATATGCATGAATGCAACAACTAGACAAACAAGGCACAGAGGCCACAAACCACAAAGGCAAGGGAGCTCAGCTCTACCAAATACCAACAAGCAAAGCCACTCAATAACAAACAAGCAGAAGGAGGACCACCTCAACTTCTCATGCACACAAAGTCTACTTCTAATATGCACCTACTCAGAACTATCTAGATGAACACCTAAGTCTAATGCACATAACATCACGCAAGTCAAACAATACAAAGAGACTAACCCTGAGCAGGGCCTCTATCTACAAAACAAGAAAATACTCCTGGGCAAGGCCCCTAACAACCTGAGACAACTCTTAATCTATCTCTAAACAGAACTCTATGCAGCACCCTAAGCAAAGATCTAAGCAACAACTCCAATCCAGACCTTAAGCAAGAGGAATCATTTCCAGTCTCCAAGCTTCAGAACAAGCTTACCAGAGAAAGAAAGCTAAGCAGACAAGCCCATAGTGCTTTCCTCAGGAAAGTACCAGGAGATTACTACTCAGGAGTCATATCCTATGCGGCTCGACAACTGTGATCAGTTTACATTCCTCCTCAGGAGGAATCAAACTCACATGAAGGCTCCGGCATCACGGGATACTTGAGAAACCTATATGCACTAAGGGAACTAAGTGAACAGTCTCATAGGACCTTCCTCAGGAAAGTACCAGGAGGCTGACACTTAGGAATCGTATCCTACGTGGCTCAACAACTGTGATCAGTTTACATTCCTCCTCAGGAGAAATTAAACTCACAAATCGGCTCCAACATCACTGGATACTTGAGAAATACCTATACAAACTACTGGAACTAAGTGAATAGACCCATAGGACCTTCCTCAGGAAAATACTAGGGGACTTCCACTTAGGAATCGTATCCCATGTGGCTCAACAACATGTGATCAGTTTACATTCCTCCTCAGGAGAAACTAAACTCACAAGTCAGCTCCGACATCATTGGATACTTACGAAAGAGGTGAGAAGAAAGAATGAAAGTCATTCATAGTGCCTTCCTCAGGAAAGTACCATAAACTCCCTTCAAACTTCAGGATCTCGAACCTCACAAACAGACAACAAGCTCCTAGACTAAGCCTCAATCCACTGCAACTTTGCAAGCTCCAACGGGACTTCAACCAGCTCCCACCTTGAGAAGAAACCCACAGGCCAACAAACCACAAGAGACTATCTCTGAAGTTCAACCACAGTTGAACTTCACAGTCAGAAGTCATCAAGACTTCTCCTATCTTCAGGCTCAGACAAATCCTATCAGAATATCCTATGAAAATCTATCAAAAATCTAATGGGAGACCTACATGGCTCTAGGATAACATACTGAAAAAATCAGAACAAAATTCCACACCAGATGAAAGAACTAAAATCAGCAACACAGACATATCCACAAACCAGTTATTCAACATCAATAACAGTGAAAGAATGCAATTAAAATGAAAATGCATGATTAAGCTAATGTTTTTGCACTATAAAATTCTACACTGAATCACGAGTCTACAGAAAAAAGAACAGAATTATTTGACTAAATCTACCATTTTTTATGAATTTTCGAATGATATGCATGCATTGAAAATATTAAAAAAAACATCAATAAAAATGGAAAATATACCAAAATATAACAAACAAAAATAAAATGTCATTTTTATTTTTATTTAATTTTCTTAACATTTATGATGCAAAGGTAGGAAAAAGAATTATTGAAAAAAAAACAATTATTTACATTTATTATGAATTATTTAACATGAAAATATAAAAAGAAAAATAAAAGAAACACAATGGAAAGGGGGTTCAAACAGCAAGGATATCTACTTATTCTACATTGGGCCCACACTCTGGGGGTGCAACTAGCAGAGGGCGCAGGGCCCAAGCTGTCAAAAACAACTAACCAACACTGAAAATGAAAAAAAAAAAAAAACCTGGGGGGTGCCGTTAGCGATTTTTCCAGTTATTATCTTAATGGGCTTACGCCCAGGGGGTGTTGTTAGCAATTTGGGGCCTAAGGCCCAACTCAATCCACTCAGGTCTCTCAAACAGGGGGGGGGGGGCGTACATGCACTTGGGGGTATGCGTTCAGAAAACACGCTTGGGCCTAAGCCCAATATCCAAACCCTAGTCCAAATGCTCAGGGAACAAAACCTAAATCCCTTCACCAACCCTAATACTGTTCATCATCCTGAACTTGCGCCGTTGCTCTCTCGTCCCCCTCAATCCACTCTCTCTGAAACTCTTCTGGGGAAAAAGCTCTCCAACATTCACCAGTCCTCAAACACATCACCATCCCTAAATTCGAATCCCTTCAACCTAAGCTAACCCGATCTGAAACAACACTCAACCTCCATATGGTCTAAACAAACCCTAATTCAATTAAACCTGCGTGAGAAAGAAAGAGACCAAACCTGGACGAAGCAAGGAAGATGACGATCTTTCTGGAGAAAGCTTCGTGTAGACGAGGCTGATGACGTTCTTGAGATTTAGTGATCTCACTCCGCGCGAAGATATTGACGATGGTCCTGACGAAGCAAGGATGGAGCTCTTGGCGCGACAATTTCTGGACGGATGAAGGAGGTCTAAATGCGTTCTGGAAAATTGATGGAGGAGGATGAACGTCTGAGGATCTTCTGGAAATCTTGCTTGAAGGATGGATGAATGTCTGAGTGGATTCTGGAAATCTGCTTGAAGGTTGATGAATGTCTGGAAAAAATTGATGAAGAACGATGGGTTTCTGGGAAAAAATTGATGAAGAACGATGAGTTTCTGGGAAAAAATTGATGAAGAACGAAGGTTCAAGGTGATTTTCTGGAAATTATGGGATGAAGATGATGAAGGTGGAAGGGAGGAGATCGGAGGAAGGAGAGGAGTTTCTGGGGAATTTTGGACGTTTGGAGATGACGGTGGCCGGAAGTCGTTGGGGGTCACCGGCGGTGGGAGTTACGGCTGATGCATGGCCGCCGGTGAGTTTCTAGGCGAGGCTCCGGTGAATGATGGCAGGGTGCCAAGTGGCGCACATGCGCAGAGAGAGAGAGAGAGAGTGGGGGACAGGTGGGGCCGTTCTGAGTGTGGCGTGGCGTGCTGTGCGTGAAACTCGTGGGGCCCTTTTCCAAGCAACACGTGGCTGGCTTTTATTACACTGAAGACGCGTGGATCCTTCTAGAAGATTCTGGAGAACTCTGAGAATTGCTGGACAAATTGGACCTTTGACTCACTTTTTTCTGGACTTTTTCTTTTGGACTTTTTTGCTGATGAGAATTGGGCCTCACCAAAAACGCCCCCCCTGGGCCCATACGAACCTGACCAACAAAAACTGCAAAAAAACTGCATAAAAAAAAAACAATTAACTAAACCTAATTATATCTAATCAAAACAATTAACTAATGACTAATCAACTCTAAAAAATGATTAAAACTCATATTATCCTAATTAAATCTAAAAAATCAATTAACCTAATTAAACTCTAAAAAGTCAATTAACCTAATTAAACTCTAAAAAGTCAATTAAAGTCTAATTAATTCTATATCAATCTAATTTTCTATTAAAAATCTAATATTATTTAATATCTACTAAAATCTATTATTAAAAAAACTATATTATTTTCTATATTATCTAAAAACAATTAAACCTATTTAAAATCTATAGAAAAATTCTAAACTATTATTATCTATTAGTAATAAAAGAAAAACTATATTCCCCTTTTCTTTATTATTCTAAAGATTATTTAAAATCTTATTTATTCTAAAAATCTATTTAAAAATTCTATAAAATCCCAAAAAAGAGAATTAAACTATTAAAAAATGCAAAAACCCTATTTAAACTCCAGAAAAATCTATAAAGCCTGCTAAAAAATCACAAAAGCCTATTAAACCCTAAAAATGCAGATGAATGCACATGACCCCCGTAAAAAAAACGCACGAGACCAGATTAAATCGAACAGAGACCCCCGGGCATCAGAATATCCCCAAAATCACTGTGCAAGCTAAAAATCACTGAGGAGCGCATAATTTCCTGAAAATAAAACCCTGGTGATCTGGACTGGGTCTGCCATATCTGATAGACAAAAATCAAGCTGTAAACTCTGATATCCCCTGCTTGTGCACAAAAATCATACATCTGAGCTGCGAATATGAATTTAAACCATGAGTCAGATAGGAAAATCGGTTGGTCAAATTTTAGGGTGCAACACGACCCCAATTTCGGTATATGACCCTTTTTTCAGTTAATCATTTATCGGCCCGAACTTCTTTTATCTCTTCATCTTTCTCGGCTGTCCCGTATGATAAGAACAATAATAACCACCTGATCTGACGCCAACGACACGGATCGGTAACGGGAGTAGGATGCGGCTTCGGTTGTGCCACTCCCGGCACTCGATGATGACAATTGTTCTGAGAGTGTCGAACAACTTCTAACATCTTCTGTACTGTCTGTTCTCTTTTGATGTGCAGGTTAGCTGAGGATTCATGGAGAAGTTCAAATACGAACATGAAGACCTTTAGATACTTTTAGGATTTAGGATAGATGCTTTAATGTAATCCCTTAGGATTTGAGAATTTTAATGTACTTCCTTGTAACAATACTTTGTAAAATATGAAGCAACATCCCCATTCTTGTATGATAGCATTATTTATGAAATAAAATTCTCAAAGTTTTGAATTTATTTATATTCTATTCTTAGTTAAAAAAATATAAACAAATGTGAATAAATCCACAAGTATTTAATTCATTAACATAGGCATAAAACATAAACATTTCCAAGTGGTATTTGTGATCCTAATCTCATCATCCGATTAAAATGTTAACCAATTGTTTCATAACCAAACTCATATGGGCACCATGGTCACAACATTTTCAGCGTCAACAGCAAAACTAATCGTAATTAAACTCCACTGACCAAATGCCAAATCTCAATATGATCAGAACTGGTGATTGATAAATGCCTCAAAACCATAACGCATCAAATGCCTCAGAATTTTAATAACAGCCCGTCTTCAAGGAATTGGTAGAATTTGTGTAAAATGACCAAAATACCCCTGGGACCAAATCTCTCTTTGATGTTGGCAAAAAATCATGAAGTTTGACTTTGGTTTGACCACAGTTGACCTCAGTTTGACTCTTTAACTGCGTTGACTGCTTTTGACTTATCTGATCATCTGACTGAGCAAACTTTTGAGAAAAGTCTTGAAACTTGACATGGGGGTTCTTATACACATATAAGATGTTATGAAGCTCACTTGAAGTCTTGGAAGTCCATTTAGCCTGATTAAAGTCAAAACCCTAGTTTTGGATGCACTGCTTAGGAGGTGCATTGTCTGAGGGAATTGTCAACTCTTCTGACCAATTGTGAACTTTGTGAACCTTGTGAATCTTCATAAGATATCTTGTGATACTCATGGGAGGTATTGTGAAGCTTGTGAACCTTGTGAACATCATGAAGTGGCTTTGTAGACCTCATGACCCTTAGGAAAGCTTTGTAAACATTGTGAATCTTGTGAACCTTGTGAATCCTTCAAGAAGCAACCTATGGACTTCATGAACCTCATGAAAGGTATTGAAAGCACTGTGGGACTTGTGAACCTTGTGAACCTTCATAAAGTAGCTTGTGGTCTTTATGAACTTCATGAAAGGTTATGCAAGTTGTTGGAGAACTTGTGAACCTTGTGAACCTTCTTAGAACACAAAGTCTTGTATTGTGAGGGCAAATTTTGGGGTGCAACACTTCGACATAAGTACTATAGACACAAAGTCTTGTATGACATGATGCACTTAGGTAATGTACTATAGACATATATGTTATGGTATGATGTAAATGATGTATGTATGATATGACACTGCTGGAAGTGTCTGGATATCCTTGTATAACAACTGCTGGCCAAGGAAAATAAATCCCGATTCGTTGTTGAAGAATATATAACCCTCCGTCTGCTGGGGATAACAAGGTATAGATAATCTCCCGTTGTTGGGGATAACAGGGTATAGAAAACCTTCGTTTTCGTTTGATAGTAGGATAAGTATAACATCCCGTCTTCGTTCATCGTGCCCTTATTGGAAAGTAATTTCCCGTATATCCGTATGAGGATAAAAGAGATGGATATAAATTCCAGGGGAGATTAGACTTTGTGAAAATGGATTAGTCCTACTGATGGTTTGTAACTGTCTTGTAAAGATGAACCGGCGAAGCTTCGTTGAAATCCTTCCCTCGTTCGTCCTTAGTAAATACTATTACTGCATTTTCATGCATTTCTGGTAAACATCAATCATATTAAAAGCATACATGCATTTCTGGTAAACATCAATCATATTCAAAGGCATACATACATTCAAACACAACCAATGGACGTTTCGCTTATGTAAATAGGGTAAAAGTAAATCTGGATTCAAAAGATGGAATTTATTTATATCAAAAGTGACCCATACACGGGTAAGTTTGTACAAGGAGACATAAACCCTAGTAAGAGAATTTTGTCATGAAGTTTTACAAAAAGAATCAGCTATGTGGGAAATAATCCTATTGAGTTTCAATTCTACTATTGCCACTCAAGTATCTCATCTTCTTGCTGTTGAGACGGAAACGATTGGATTGAGCTTTATCTGTTTGAGCTTGAGTAAGTAGTACAACTGGTTGCAGTTTCATGAGTGATCCAAACGAGACATAGTCATACGCTTTAATCCCTAACTTTTGCCTGGATTGCCCTTTCAGGTTTTCAATCCACCGGGATACCCTTTTTTGCCCAAGCCGCCTTTTCAGGTTTTCGACTTGTCGGGTGTACATCTTTTTATATATATATCCCTAATTTTTGCCCAAACCCTTTTGGTTTGCCGGGATGCCCTTATTTTTGCCTAGGCCTGTCAACCTAGCGGGTCTCTTTTTATGCGTAGTATTTTTTAACTATGTCTGCGTTTACAGGTTGTGGGAAGTCTTCACCATCCATTGTAGTCAGTATCATGGCACCTCCTGAGAACACTGTCTTGACTACAAATGGTCCCTCATATGTTGGAGTCCACTTGCCCCTAGGATCACCCTGTGGTAATATGATACGCTTGATTACCAAGTCACCAGCCTGATACACCTTTGGCTTAACCTTCTTGTTAAAAGCTTTGATCATCCGTTTCTGGTACATCTGGCCATGACAAACTGCTGCTAACCTTTTCTCATCAATCAAATTTATCTGGTCAAGTCGAGTCTGAATCCACTCATCTTCATCCAAGCCTGCATCCCTCATAATTCTCAAGGAGGGGATCTGAACTTCGATAGGCAGAACTGCTTCCATACCATAGACTAAGGAGAATGGGGTTGCCCCTGTTGAAGTACGTATTGTAGTACGATAGCCATGCAGAGCAAATGGTAACATCTCGTGCCAATCCTTGTAAGTAACAGTCATCTTCTGTACAATCTTCTTAATGTTCTTATTAGCAGCTTCAACTGCCCCATTCATCTTTGGACGATACGGAGAAGAGTTGTGATGCTTAATCTTGAACTGCGTACAGAGATCAGTAATCATAGTGTTGTTCAGATTAGAGCCATTGTCGGTGATAATCCTTTCAGGGATACCATACCTACATATGAGATTATTCTTAATGAACCGAGCCACAACATTCTTAGTCACAGATGCAAATGAAGCTGCCTCTACCCACTTCGTGAAGTAATCAATAGCAACCAGGATGAAACGATGCCCATTAGAAGCAGTAGGTTTGATCTCACCAATCATATCAATGCCCCACATGGCAAAGGGCCAAGGAGCAGTCAACACATTCAATGGAGATGGAGGTACATGTACTTTATCAGCATAGATTTGACATTTGTGACATGTTCTGGAGTGTTGATAGCAATCAGCTTCCATGGTAGACCAATAGTAACCTGCTCTCAAAATCTTCTTTGCCATGGTATGACCACTAGAATGAGTGCCAAAGGTCCCATCATGCATCTCTTCCATAATTTCTGTAGCTTCCTTCTTATCCACACAACGAAGCATAGTTGAATCATGATTACGCTTATACAGAATGCCATTACTCAGAAAGAACTTAGCAGAAAACCTTCTCAGGAACTTCCTATCTTTGACGGATGCCCCTTCAGGGAATTCCTGAGCTTCAAGATAGTTTTTCACTTCATAGAACCAAGGCTTCTCCTCTGCCCCTTCAGTGTCAATCTCATTGCAGTATGCAGGCTTCTCAAATCTATCAATGGTAATCTTGGGAGCTTCATCATCCCAGCTGATCTCAAACATAGATGCCATGGTGGCCAATGCGTCTGCCAACTGATTCTCTCTTCGTGGAATATGTCCAAAAGTAATCTCTTTGAAACGTGGGATCAAAGACAACACATGTTCTCTGTAAGGAATGAGATTATCATGCTTTGTATCCCAATCTCCTTTAATCTGACTTACTACCAGAGCTGAATCTCTATACACCTCAAGGAACTGAATCTTCATATCAATAGCAACTTGCATACCCATGATACATGCCTCATACTCAGCCATGTTATTGGTACAATAGAAACAAAGTCTGGCAGTAATCGGGGTATGACAACCTTCAGGGGAACTAATCACAACACCAACACCATTACCATGTGCATTGGAGGCACCATCAAAAACCATAGTCCATCGGGATCCTTGTTCAGGTCCGTCATATTGTCCAGGTTCTTTGGTAACAGACATAATGTCTTCATCAGGGAACTCAAAATTCATTGACTGGTAATCACCTACTGCTTGATGAGCCAAATGATCAGCAACAACACTCCCCTTAATGGCCTTCTGAGTAGTATACTGTATATCATATTCCGTCAAGATCATTTGCCATCTTGCAATTCTTCCGGAGAGAGCAGGTTTCTCAAATATGTACTTGATTGGATCCATCTTCGAAATCAACAAGGTAGTATGGGTCAACATATACTGTCTTAGTCGGCGAGCAGCCCATGCCAAAGCGCAGCAAGTTTTCTCGAGCAGTGAGTATCTTGTTTCACAGTCGGTAAACTTTTTGCTAAGGTAGTATATTGCCTGCTCTTTTCGACCAGACTCGTCATGTTGCCCCAATACACACCCCATTGAGTTGTCTAATACTGTTAAATACATAATCAAGGGTCTTCCATCAACTGGTGGCATTAAAATTGGAGGTTCTAGCAAATATCTCTTGATTTCATCAAAGGCAGTCTGGCACTCATCATTCCATTCCATCACCTGATCTTTCTTCAACAACTTGAAGATTGGCTCACAGATGGTAGTTAATTGGGAAATAAATCTTGCAATGTAGTTCAATCGTCCCAAGAAACCTCTAACCTCCTTCTCAGTACGGGGAGCTGGCATCTCTCGTATAGCTTTCACTTTTGCAGGGTCCACTTCAATACCTTTTCCACTGACAATGAAACCCAGGAGCTTTCCAGATCTAACTCCAAAAGTACACTTGTTCGGATTTAATCTCAACCTGTATTTCTTCAACCTCTCAAACAACTTGTGCAGATGATCAAGATGTTGTTCTTCATTCTGAGACCTGGCTATCATATCATCCACATATACCTCTATCTCATGATGAATCATATCATGAAACAAAGCCACCATAGCACGCTGATATGTTGCCCCTGCATTCTTCAAACCAAATGGCATTACCTTATAGCAAAAGGTGCCCCACTGTGTCACAAATGTAGTCTTCTCCATATCTTCAGGTGCCATCTTGATTTGATTGTAACCAGAGAAACCATCCATAAAAGAGAATACCTTATGCTGAGCAGTGTTGTCTACCAGAATATCAATATGAGGAAGTGGAAAGTCATCTTTAGGGCTAGCCTTGTTCAGATCTCTGTAGTCTACACACATACGTACCTTACCATCTTTCTTAGGAACTGGTACCACATTTGCAACCCACTGAGGATAAGAAGTTACAGCCAAGAACCCTGCATTGAACTGTTTCATTACCTCTGCTTTGATCTTTTCTGACATTTCAGGACGCATACGACGAACCTTTTGTTTCTTTGGACGACAATCTTCTTTCACTGGCAAACGGTGAACCACAATGTCTGTATCCAACCCTGGCATATCTTCATAAGACCAAGCAAAGATCTCCACATAGTCACGTAGCGTCTGAATCAACCTGCTCTTGACACTGTCCTCTAAATCAGCCCCTATCTTGACCTCTTTTCTGTTTTCTTCAGTTCCCAGATTCACAACTTCGACTGGCTCTTCATGTGGCTGTATAGCTTTCTCTTCTTGTTGTAACAACCTAGCAAGCTCTACAGGTATTTCACAATCGTCCTCGTTTCCGTCTTCAGTTTGATAGATCGGATTCTCGAAATTGTAATTGGCAATAGTAGAACTGTTATCAACTGGATCCAGAGTGGATGAGGATCTGCATTTTAGTGACGTGGGTGTGTGTAAGAACACATAGCTGATAAAGCAAAAATAAAAGAAAAAGAAAGACAAGGAACACAATATTTACGAAGACGAAACGTCCACTGATTTTATTGAATGAAGTATGCAAATGCAATGACAACCCGTAACAAGCACACCATTGTGCCCCGGGTAAGGCACATGGCTTGAAAGTTTTAATTGTTCCAGAAATTATAAATTTAAAAACATAACACAGTAATAGTATTTACTCCTGACTAAAGGAGATAGGGATAACATCTTCAGCTTTCCAATTATTGAGTCCAGCACCCACAGTAGGAAAAATCCATGCCTCCAAGTTGTAGTCTTCATCTTGATCTCCCACAGCATTGATAACCCCTTGATTGGTGATACGAACAGCACGAGCACGACGAACAGCCTTCTGGGACTCTGCAGTGAAACCCAAACCAAACTTGTCAGACTTGTATGGCATATCAGGAAGCTGACCCCAAATAGTACAACCACCTTCTTCCACCACAGCTTTTGCATCATTGAGGGAGGCCATTGCCATTGTTGGAGGGTTTCTGATGACCACAGGAACCTTCTTCACAGCAGGAGGAGTCACACAATCCTTAACAGCCCAGGGAACCACTTCAAATGACTGACATGGAGTTTCAATGTATTCACCTTCTACTTCCAGATACTTGAAAGTGTTTACATGGCTGACAAAGTATTCTTCCTCTCCAAAGACAGTAACAACTTTTCCATTCACCGGATATCTCAACTTTTGATGTAATGTGGAGGTCACAGCACCTGCCCCATGGATCCAGGGACGACCAAGCAGACATGAGTACGAAGGACGAATATCCATCACATAGAATGTGGCGGTAAACACCTGAGAGCCAACCTTGATTGGAAGATCAATTTCCCCATGCACTACTCTTCTAGAACCATCAAAAGCCTTTACCACAATATTATTGGGCTTCAATACCGTATCTTTAGGACTCAGCTTGTTCAGGACTTCCTTAGGCAACACATTCAGAGAGGAACCATTGTCTATCAGCACATGAGACAGGGTAGTGCCCCTGCATTCAATTGAAATATGCAAGGCCCTGTTATGATCCCTCTTGGCAGGGGTCAAGTCAGCATCAGAAAATCCTAACTCGTTGTCATAGGTCAGGTGAGCAACACAATTCTCAAACTGGTCCACAGAAATTGCACTGGGTACATGAGCCATCTTTAGAAACTTGATCAATGACTTGGCGTGAGCCTCAGAACATAATAACAGGGAGAGCATAGAAATCTTTGAGGGAGTATGCCCCAGCTGATCAACAATATCATAATCACTCTTGCGAATGATTTTCAATACTTCTTCCATCTGCTTAGAGAGGTCATCAGCAGCTGGCACATCAGTAGATACAGGCTCAATAACAGGACCCTTGCCCCGAGCATCAGTGGTGGAAGTAACAGCAGGAGTAACTGCACTCTTAGAAGCAACTGGAGGAGAGAAGACTCTTCCACTACGAGTGATCTTGCTAGATCCAGCAATATTATCAATGTCAACAGGCATATCAGGTAAAGGCTCCTGCTTGACACCATGGATGTAAACATCAGACCCATAGTGCCAAGGCATAGCTTTGTCAGATGTATAAGGAATAGGACCAGGAGTGGTAATGATCAGAGGAGCTACTCTGGCTTCAGCAACAACTTTCACAGGACCTTCAGCAGTAATCTTGATTGGGCCCTGATGAGTGATTTTAATGGGACCCTTTGAAGTGATTCTTAGTGGTACTTTGTCAACCATGTCAACCTCTTCAATCTTCTTACCCTGAGTCAGATGATCCACCATACTTTCTATAGATGCTGGTCTTCTTTCAAACACTATAGTATATTTATCCATGAGACGTTGAATCCCATCTCTCAAAATGAAACAACTATCCGGCTTATAGGTACAATATAGACAATCTTCATGACAACCTGGAAAGATCCCAGCTTGTACTAACCTCTTTTTGATAACAGACAATGGTGTGCTCAACTCCATAACTGAATAGACATGCAGATCTTCATCAATATCTTCATCAATGGCGTTGACATTCTTCTCGTGATTTGGCATTGGAGCTGTAATCACATTTGGAGTACCTGGTGGATCAAACTCAATTTCTCCAGCATCAATCATATCCTGAATTTTGTTCTTCAAGACCCAGCAGTTATTAGTATCATGTCCTGGACAGTTTGAATGATATGCACATCGTGCATTGGGATTGTACTTGGGAGAGGTAACATTGGGATTCTGAGGAGCCTCCCTCAGGGTAATAAGTTCAGCCTTCAACAAGTGTTGCAATGCCTGAGCCATTGACATGTTGATCTTCGTGAACTGTCTTCTAGCCCTCTGTTGGTTGCCTTGAGGCTGCTCTGTTGTTGCAGGAGTTGGATTTGAAATATGAACTGCACTAACAGACTGATGCCTTCTGTTACGATCAGGCTGACCATACACAGCATTAGATTCTTTCTTCCCAGTGGGAGGCTTCTTTGCAGCACCTGATGAAGAAGTGCCCACTTGGATCTTACCACTCTTTATACCATTCTCTACTCGCTCTCCTGTCATGATCAACTCAGTGAAGCCAGATGATGAGCTTCCAATGAGATGACTGTAAAACGGACCATTCAGCGTACACATGAACATATCAACCAACTCCCTATCAGTCAAAGGGGGTTGAACTCTTCCAGCTAAGTCTCTCCACTTCTGAGCATACTCCTTAAAGCTTTCTTTGGCGCCCATAGACATGCTTTGAAGCTGCATGCGAGTGGGGGCTAAGTCAGCATTGTATTGATACTGCTTGTAGAAAGCTTCAGCAAGGTCATTCCAATCTCTGATGTTGACACTCTCCAACTGATAATACCACTCTAGCTGAGCTCCAGATAAACTCTCTTGAAAGAAATGGATCCACAACTTTTTATCAGCATTGTGGGGTTGAATTCTTCTGACATAAGACCTCAGATGCAATTTGGGACAAGAGACCCCATCATAGACAACAAATGTAGGAACTTTGAACCCAATGGGTATGACCACCCCAGATATCAAGCTCAAATCCTCAAAATCCAGCCCAGATGATTTCTGTAATTCCATAGCATCCATTCTATCCACCAGCATCTTGAATTTGTCTTCGTTAGGCTCATGGTAGTAGTTAGCCTCAGAATCAGAGTCCCCCATAGTGTGGTGGAGACTGCCTCTCTCCTGCTCAGATTCTTCAGATTCATAGTCTTCAACCTGTTCCTTGGTCTTGTCAGGACCTTTGAACCTTCTTCCCATGTTGAGCAACCCAGCAGACCTTCTAGCCTTCTTAGTCTTCTTGGCCAGCAGTGTCTTCAATTCATCCTGCCCCTTGGATAGGTTCAGGATCAGCTCTTGGAACTGTGCATTCTGTGCCTGGAGATCCTTAACTGATTGTTCAAGAGCCATTGCTGAAATAAACAGCGAGAAGATGAGAAACCTGTGCACAATTATAAACCTGTGATGCAATGATATGGGAATGCATATGCAATGTTTTCAAGGACCGCAGGATTTAAATTTGCTTAAACAAACAAGAAAGTAACTTTTTATTAGCAATAACTTGTTTTGCCTTTTAGGCTTACAAAAATGAAAACGAAATAAGTACAAAAGATGGGATTTTAAGTCTCCCATGGACGTTTCCTCTTTGTGTTGAGGTATGAGTTGAGGTTTCGTTCCTCATGAAGTAGCTTTGTTAGCTCTAGGATCCTTGCTTGGCTTGCTTTGTAATGAGCCTCGAAAGTATCCCTTTGCTCTTTCAGTTGGATCCATGATCTCTGCAAGTCTTCCATATCAGTAGGCATGTCTGGGTGAAGGATGGTATAAGCTATGTCTCCTTCAGCAACAGGTTCCATGGTAACTGGTAGGATGGCAGGATATGGCATCATGAGTGTCTGAGCACGAAATCGTACCCATCTGAGATAAGCCTCCATAGGAATGGTGTACTTAGGCTCTAGTGTCTTGCTGTCAATCCTGTTTACCTTTCCCCAAGCTCGTATGAATCTCTGACGGTAACCCTGAAGATCGTTGTCGTAGTCAAACACAATGCCCTGAATCAACATGTCATGTGGACCATCGCTCCGGGCGTAACCAAACTGTCGTAAAGCTAGAGATGGGTTGTAGGTGATGCCTCCTCTTATGCCTAGAAGTGGCACATTAGGAAACTCCCCACAACGGTCAATGATGGTGACATTCTCCATAGATCTGGAGCACCAATGGATGTCTGAGTGAGAAAGTGACATGATCCTCTTGGACCATCTGAACCCTTGCTCATTCTTCATTACTGAGCGAGGAAGGTGAGAAATAAACCACCTAGAAAGTAAAGGTATGCAGCACATCAAAGTTCCTCTTGCCCTTGTAGTACGGGTGTGAAGAGAATGTAGGATGTCTCCAAGTAAGGTAGGCACTGGATTGTGACTCAGGAATATGTTGATGGCATGAACGTCTATGAACTGATCAGGATTGGGGAACAACACTAAGCCATAAATCAATAAGGCTAAGATCTCCTCAAAAGCATCGTAGCTCACAGCCTTCAAGAACATTTGAGCTTTATCCACTAATACCTTGGCAAGAATACCTTTAACTCCACTTCTCGTCTCTAGAACAATGTCAGACTTCTTCAGATGTAGAGCTGCAGCAATAACTTCTGGTTTAAGCTCCTTCTCTAAGCCTGTGAATGGCTTCTGATCAAGAACAGGTATACCCAGAAGTTTAGAGAACTCCTCCATGGTTGGAACCAGCTGATAATCAGGAAATGTAAAGCAATGGTGCTTAGGGTCAAAGAACTGAAACAACACACTCATCATGTCTTCACTGAACCCTGAAGTAACTAGATCCAATAAGTGACCATGTCTCTTGTTGAACTGGGAATGATCAGGCACTAGGGAAACCAACTCCTTGAGCTTAGCAGGTATCCCTACAAAGTTGATCCTGATGGTGTTTCTACGAGCAGAAGCCATGACCTGCAACAAAGAACAAAGATAAATCCTTTGGTCCTTGAAATGGTTAGGGAAAATGATATGCTTATGATGCATGATGATGTCATGATGTCATGCTCAATCACAAACATGTGGCACACACAAACAAGTCACACCATAGCCCTAGGTTTAAAGGCTTGCATGAGGTTCAAAGGCAAGTACCCTCCCCTGAAGTTAGATGGTTCATCCTGTCCTACAAAAGTAACCAGGTTCTAAGGGATCTCAATATCATTGATCCTTCACAAGGGTGGTTGTTCAGAAGGCAACTTACTTGCCAACCAAAACCCTCCAAGTTTAAGATCTCAATGAGCGTAGTATCGAGTGTCAACCAACTTCAGTCTGCACCAAAGCCGGTTACCTCACTACTTTCTAAAGGCCAAGATGAGTTAACTAGGGTTCTAAAAGTCAGTTAGTGCATTGACAACATATGGCAGCCTCAATATTATCCTCAACTTGACTTAAGGAATATAAGCACCAACCAAGAAGTCGCACTAACTATGGCCACCAGATCAACCGTATCGATATACGTCGTACAGTTTCCTTGGTCTATTGCCATTTACCTAAGGTACACTAGATCCGGGTTAGGACTTTTCACACATAAGAGCACCCCAACAATATAATAATAAAGCAAACAAGGCAAACAATTTAAAGTGATCTTAATTCCTAAGGGTACCCCTCTTAAATAGGTCCCCAGCAGAGTCGCCAGTTCTGTAACACGGTGGGAGTACTGACTTTAAACAATGTTGCGGATAGCAAGAGTCGCCACCGACTTTTATTTTATCCATAAGGAAAGGTTATAAAAGAACAGGAAAGACCTTAGAGAATATTTTGGGTCCGGGGGGTAGGTTATGAAAAGGGAAGGTGTTAGCACCCTTTTCATCCATGGTTATCCATGGGCTCTTAGGTACTTAAGCTCACTTTTGAATTGTTTTGAAAGTGTAGTGTGTGAATAGCAAAAAATTTCAGAATAGTTTAATAATAATCCGTGTATGGATGTGAAAAAAACTTGTTTGAAAATTTTGTTGGAAATTTGTTTAAGTGTGAAAAAGTTTTGAAGTGAGCAAGTATCTAGGAGTAGCCTACCCTAATGTTTTAAGGTCTTTCTTATTCTTTATCCTTTCCTTAGTAAGACTATCCCTACTATAATGGAGTAGGTAGTCCTTACTTTGGATGTTAAGGGACATGTGAGGGACAATTGGATTTTTGAAGGCCATTGTGGGGTGTAATAAGCAAACTGGAGGGACTATCATCGTTTTTTGAAAGGGACTCGATTCGTAAAGGCAACCATAAGGGACTTTGATGATTTTCTTTTGAGGGACTTGCTTTATACACCCCACTTAACCAATATTCATAGGCAACTTGAGGGATATCCTTAGGAAGTGAGACGGCGATTAAAATCGACTTACATGTGTGAAATGTTTAATTTAATTATCTTATATTAAAATGATCTAATTTATTTTTTTAAATATCATACATATTAGCACTCCCTAATTACTAACCCTAATGATAATAATAATTAAATAATTACAATTTACATCCAAGAGGCAATTACAAAATTATAATAAATAAAATAAATAGTAAAATATAATCAAAATAAATATAATAAAAAAAAATAACAAATAAGTAAATAAAATATTGGGGTTAGTAAATAATAAGAAAGATTAAATAAGGTTAGTAGAAATATAAAGTTAGTGAAAATAATTAGTTGAAACAATAATAATTAGAAAAATAGACAAAGTTAGAAAAAATAATAAGATAGAAATTTCAAAATAATAATAAGCAACAAAATATGATTAGCAATAATAATTAATTAATAACGTGATTAAACATAAAATTTGATTTTTATTTAGAAACATAAATGATTAAATAATTACTATAATATAAAGTTCTAAATATAACATAATTATAAATTTCTTAATCATTTACAAAATTTAATTATCTCTAATTATATATTAACAATTATTAAGAAAAACATTATGATGAAAATAAATTTTAAATAATCAATAATCACATTCACAAAATTTTACATTAAGTATTTATAAGGTTTAATTTTATTTACAAAAATTTACAAGAATTATAATAAATATATACATAGAATTATATAGAAAATTAAAATTAGGTTTTATTATTTTATTTTATTTTTTTTACTTTATGACCCTAAGCTTAAGTGTTTTAACTTGATAATAAATAAACAAGAAAAAAAGGGAAGATTATGATTTCTAAAAAAATATTTTCTCTTTGTTTTAAAAGAATAATTGATTCTAATTATATAAAAAAAATGTTTTAATTTTAATATTTTAAAATGTTTTTTTATTTTAATATTTTAAAAAAATGTTTTTTTTTTATTTTAATATTATAAGAAAATGTTTTTAATTTTTATATTATAAAAAATGAACCAACTTAAATATTTTTAAAAATTTGATAAAGAAAGTAAAAAAATAAAAGGGTTGGGCCGGTCATTACCTCCGGACCCAACCCGGATTAGCAAAACGGGATAACAATCTAACGATGTGCTTCAGGATTTCAAAAAACCCTATTTTCTGCGGCGCCGTTCGTGCTTCATCTTCGTTTGGCCACTTTTCTCTCGCTTTCTCATCTCTAATGGCTACCGTCTTCAAATCCCCACCATATTCTTGCGTCTTTCCCTGAAAAACACACACATGGCTAAATATGGAAACGAGGATATCCGTCTTACGTTTTGAAAGTTTTCGCCGATGAAGATCGCGCCAAGAGGCCTATGATGAGATGATTCTGAGGCTAGCACCACTGATTGCCCGCGTTTGTGACGAACGATGAAGGCGGTCTCGGTTGATTTGATTCGCAACGAGATTTGTTGGATGACTGTGGGGACGATGACGACACAGAGATTGTCCTTGTGTCTGAGTCTGACGGCTTCGGCGTCTTGATGATGGTCTTGCCCAGCTTTGTGCTCGTGGTGAGTTTGTTCTATGTTTTACGGTGCTGTTGTGATGGTTAGGGTTTTTACGATTTTTCACTGTTATCTGTTTATCCCCCCCTTTTCTGGTGTTAGGGTTTGTCCGTTTTATACATAATTTTGGTGGGCTTGGATACTGAATTTTGACGTTATCTTTCTCTGAGATTTGATTTTTGCTGACGATATTGATTGATTCTGATTGACTTGTTGGATATGATTTGATTCACTCTGATTTGGAATTTCTTTCCTTTTCTGGACTTGCTTGAAACCGATTTCGTCTGATTTGTTCACTTGTTTGGATTCACCGGGTTTTCCACTCGATTTGGTTTCTTGGTTATGCTTGATACGGATTTTCATTGGATATGGATTCATTTGGATTTTTTTAGATATAGGTATCTGATTTCTGGTACTGATATGGACTATTTTTTTTTGTGATGTAGCTTGAATCTGTCATGGATTTGGATACCGGTTTTCTGTCATTGGAACTCTATTCCATTTGGATACTGGTGAACTGATTTTCTGATTTGGAGCCCCTTGTCATTTCTGACACGAACTGGGTTATTGATGATGATGCAGTTTTGATCTTTGATGTCTGATTTTCGATGCAGTTCGGATCTTCTTCGTTTTTGATGGTTCTGCTGCTGATATTCAGTTGTGGTCTGTTTGGTTATCTGGTCGCAGAACTTGAACTCAGTTTCAGTTTCTGGTGAACTGATGAGCAAAGTTGGATTATTCGGAGTGGGTTTAGAGCTAACGGCATCTGGCTCGTACATCCGGTATTTACTTGATAGAAAATCCAAATTTGTAATCGGTTATGCTTTACGACCCCAATTTCGGTATATGACCCTTTTTTCAGTTAATCATTTATCGGCCCGAACTTCTTTTATCTCTTCATCTTTCTCGGCTGTCCCGTATGATAAGAACAATAATAACCACCTGATCTGACGCCAACGACACGGATCGGTAACGGGAGTAGGATGCGGCTTCGGTTGTGCCACTCCCGACACTCGATGATGACAATTGTTCTGAGAGTGTCGAACAACTTCTAACATCTTTTGTACTGTCTGTTCTCTTTTGATGTGCAGGTTAGCTGAGGATTCATGGAGAAGTTCAAATACGAACATGAAGACCTTTAGATACTTTTAGGATTTAGGATAGATGCTTTAATGTAATCCCTTAGGATTTGAGAATTTTAATGTACTTCCTTGTAACAATACTTTGTAAAATATGAAGCAACATCCCCATTCTTGTATGATAGCATTATTTATGAAATAAAATTCTCAAAGTTTTGAATTTATTTATATTCTATTCTTAGTTAAAAAAATATAAACAAATGTGAATAAATCCACAAGTATTTAATTCATTAACATAGGCATAAAACATAAACATTTCCAAGTGGTATTTGTGATCCTAATCTCATCATCCGATTAAAATGTTAACCAATTGTTTCATAACCAAACTCATATGGGCACCATGGTCACAACATTTTCAGCGTCAACAGCAAAACTAATCGTAATTAAACTCCACTGACCAAATGCCAAATCTCAATATGATCAGAACTGGTGATTGATAAATGCCTCAAAACCATAACGCATCAAATGCCTCAGAATTTTAATAACAGCCCGTCTTCAAGGAATTGGTAGAATTTGTGTAAAATGACCAAAATACCCCTGGGACCAAATCTCTCTTTGATGTTGGCAAAAAATCATGAAGTTTGACTTTGGTTTGACCACAGTTGACCTCAGTTTGACTCTTTAACTGCGTTGACTGCTTTTGACTTATCTGATCATCTGACTGAGCAAACTTTTGAGAAAAGTCTTGAAACTTGACATGGGGGTTCTTATACACATATAAGATGTTATGAAGCTCACTTGAAGTCTTGGAAGTCCATTTAGCCTGATTAAAGTCAAAACCCTAGTTTTGGATGCACTGCTTAGGAGGTGCATTGTCTGAGGGAATTGTCAACTCTTCTGACCAATTGTGAACTTTGTGAACCTTGTGAATCTTCATAAGATATCTTGTGATACTCATGGGAGGTATTGTGAAGCTTGTGAACCTTGTGAACATCATGAAGTGGCTTTGTAGACCTCATGACCCTTAGGAAAGCTTTGTAAACATTGTGAATCTTGTGAACCTTGTGAATCCTTCAAGAAGCAACCTATGGACTTCATGAACCTCATGAAAGGTATTGAAAGCACTGTGGGACTTGTGAACCTTGTGAACCTTCATAAAGTAGCTTGTGGTCTTTATGAACTTCATGAAAGGTTATGCAAGTTGTTGGAGAACTTGTGAACCTTGTGAACCTTCTTAGAACACAAAGTCTTGTATTGTGAGGGCAAATTTTGGGGTGCAACACTTCGACATAAGTACTATAGACACAAAGTCTTGTATGACATGATGCACTTAGGTAATGTACTATAGACATATATGTTATGGTATGATGTAAATGATGTATGTATGATATGACACTGCTGGAAGTGTCTGGATATCCTTGTATAACAACTGCTGGCCAAGGAAAATAAATCCCGATTCGTTGTTGAAGAATATATAACCCTCCGTCTGCTGGGGATAACAAGGTATAGATAATCTCCCGTTGTTGGGGATAACAGGGTATAGAAAACCTTCGTTTTCGTTTGATAGTAGGATAAGTATAACATCCCGTCTTCGTTCATCGTGCCCTTATTGGAAAGTAATTTCCCGTATATCCGTATGAGGATAAAAGAGATGGATATAAATTCCAGGGGAGATTAGACTTTGTGAAAATGGATTAGTCCTACTGATGGTTTGTAACTGTCTTGTAAAGATGAACCGGCGAAGCTTCGTTGAAATCCTTCCCTCGTTCGTCCTTAGTAAATACTATTACTGCATTTTCATGCATTTCTGGTAAACATCAATCATATTAAAAGCATACATGCATTTCTGGTAAACATCAATCATATTCAAAGGCATACATACATTCAAACACAACCAATGGACGTTTCGCTTATGTAAATAGGGTAAAAGTAAATCTGGATTCAAAAGATGGAATTTATTTATATCAAAAGTGACCCATACACAGGTAAGTTTGTACAAGGAGACATAAACCCTAGTAAGAGAATTTTGTCATGAAGTTTTACAAAAAGAATCAGCTATGTGGGAAATAATCCTATTGAGTTTCAATTCTACTATTGCCACTCAAGTATCTCATCTTCTTGCTGTTGAGACGGAAACGATTGGATTGAGCTTTATCTGTTTGAGCTTGAGTAAGTAGTACAACTGGTTGCAGTTTCATGAGTGATCCAAACGAGACATAGTCATACGCTTTAATCCCTAACTTTTGCCTGGATTGCCCTTTCAGGTTTTCAATCCACCGGGATACCCTTTTTTGCCCAAGCCGCCTTTTCAGGTTTTCGACTTGCCGGGTGTACATCTTTTTATATATATATCCCTAATTTTTGCCCAAACCCTTTTGGTTTGCCGGGATGCCCTTATTTTTGCCTAGGCCTGTCAACCTAGCGGGTCTCTTTTTATGCGTAGTATTTTTTAACTATGTCTGCGTTTACAGGTTGTGGGAAGTCTTCACCATCCATTGTAGTCAGTATCATGGCACCTCCTGAGAACACTGTCTTGACTACAAATGGTCCCTCATATGTTGGAGTCCACTTGCCCCTAGGATCACCCTGTGGTAATATGATACGCTTGATTACCAAGTCACCAGCCTGATACACCTTTGGCTTAACCTTCTTGTTAAAAGCTTTGATCATCCGTTTCTGGTACATCTGGCCATGACAAACTGCTGCTAACCTTTTCTCATCAATCAAATTTATCTGGTCAAGTCGAGTCTGAATCCACTCATCTTCATCCAAGCCTGCATCCCTCATAATTCTCAAGGAGGGGATCTGAACTTCGATAGGCAGAACTGCTTCCATACCATAGACTAAGGAGAATGGGGTTGCCCCTGTTGAAGTACGTATTGTAGTACGATAGCCATGCAGAGCAAATGGTAACATCTCGTGCCAATCCTTGTAAGTAACAGTCATCTTCTGTACAATCTTCTTAATGTTCTTATTAGCAGCTTCAACTGCCCCATTCATCTTTGGACGATACGGAGAAGAGTTGTGATGCTTAATCTTGAACTGCGTACAGAGATCAGTAATCATAGTGTTGTTCAGATTAGAGCCATTGTCGGTGATAATCCTTTCAGGGATACCATACCTACATATGAGATTATTCTTAATGAACCGAGCCACAACATTCTTAGTCACAGATGCAAATGAAGCTGCCTCTACCCACTTCGTGAAGTAATCAATAGCAACCAGGATGAAACGATGCCCATTAGAAGCAGTAGGTTTGATCTCACCAATCATATCAATGCCCCACATGGCAAAGGGCCAAGGAGCAGTCAACACATTCAATGGAGATGGAGGTACATGTACTTTATCAGCATAGATTTGACATTTGTGACATGTTCTGGAGTGTTGATAGCAATCAGCTTCCATGGTAGACCAATAGTAACCTGCTCTCAAAATCTTCTTTGCCATGGTATGACCACTAGAATGAGTGCCAAAGGTCCCATCATGCATCTCTTCCATAATTTCTGTAGCTTCCTTCTTATCCACACAACGAAGCATAGTTGAATCATGATTACGCTTATACAGAATGCCATTACTCAGAAAGAACTTAGCAGAAAACCTTCTCAGGAACTTCCTATCTTTGACGGATGCCCCTTCAGGGAATTCCTGAGCTTCAAGATAGTTTTTCACTTCATAGAACCAAGGCTTCTCCTCTGCCCCTTCAGTGTCAATCTCATTGCAGTATGCAGGCTTCTCAAATCTATCAATGGTAATCTTGGGAGCTTCATCATCCCAGCTGATCTCAAACATAGATGCCATGGTGGCCAATGCGTCTGCCAACTGATTCTCTCTTCGTGGAATATGTCCAAAAGTAATCTCTTTGAAACGTGGGATCAAAGACAACACATGTTCTCTGTAAGGAATGAGATTATCATGCTTTGTATCCCAATCTCCTTTAATCTGACTTACTACCAGAGCTGAATCTCTATACACCTCAAGGAACTGAATCTTCATATCAATAGCAACTTGCATACCCATGATACATGCCTCATACTCAGCCATGTTATTGGTACAATAGAAACAAAGTCTGGCAGTAATCGGGGTATGACAACCTTCAGGGGAACTAATCACAACACCAACACCATTACCATGTGCATTGGAGGCACCATCAAAAACCATAGTCCATCGGGATCCTTGTTCAGGTCCGTCATATTGTCCAGGTTCTTTGGTAACAGACATAATGTCTTCATCAGGGAACTCAAAATTCATTGACTGGTAATCACCTACTGCTTGATGAGCCAAATGATCAGCAACAACACTCCCCTTAATGGCCTTCTGAGTAGTATACTGTATATCATATTCCGTCAAGATCATTTGCCATCTTGCAATTCTTCCGGAGAGAGCAGGTTTCTCAAATATGTACTTGATTGGATCCATCTTCGAAATCAACAAGGTAGTATGGGTCAACATATACTGTCTTAGTCGGCGAGCAGCCCATGCCAAAGCGCAGCAAGTTTTCTCGAGCAGTGAGTATCTTGTTTCACAGTCGGTAAACTTTTTGCTAAGGTAGTATATTGCCTGCTCTTTTCGACCAGACTCGTCATGTTGCCCCAATACACACCCCATTGAGTTGTCTAATACTGTTAAATACATAATCAAGGGTCTTCCATCAACTGGTGGCATTAAAATTGGAGGTTCTAGCAAATATCTCTTGATTTCATCAAAGGCAGTCTGGCACTCATCATTCCATTCCATCACCTGATCTTTCTTCAACAACTTGAAGATTGGCTCACAGATGGTAGTTAATTGGGAAATAAATCTTGCAATGTAGTTCAATCGTCCCAAGAAACCTCTAACCTCCTTCTCAGTACGGGGAGCTGGCATCTCTCGTATAGCTTTCACTTTTGCAGGGTCCACTTCAATACCTTTTCCACTGACAATGAAACCCAGGAGCTTTCCAGATCTAACTCCAAAAGTACACTTGTTCGGATTTAATCTCAACCTGTATTTCTTCAACCTCTCAAACAACTTGTGCAGATGATCAAGATGTTGTTCTTCATTCTGAGACCTGGCTATCATATCATCCACATATACCTCTATCTCATGATGAATCATATCATGAAACAAAGCCACCATAGCACGCTGATATGTTGCCCCTGCATTCTTCAAACCAAATGGCATTACCTTATAGCAAAAGGTGCCCCACTGTGTCACAAATGTAGTCTTCTCCATATCTTCAGGTGCCATCTTGATTTGATTGTAACCAGAGAAACCATCCATAAAAGAGAATACCTTATGCTGAGCAGTGTTGTCTACCAGAATATCAATATGAGGAAGTGGAAAGTCATCTTTAGGGCTAGCCTTGTTCAGATCTCTGTAGTCTACACACATACGTACCTTACCATCTTTCTTAGGAACTGGTACCACATTTGCAACCCACTGAGGATAAGAAGTTACAGCCAAGAACCCTGCATTGAACTGTTTCATTACCTCTGCTTTGATCTTTTCTGACATTTCAGGACGCATACGACGAACCTTCTGTTTCTTTGGACGACAATCTTCTTTCACTGGCAAACGGTGAACCACAATGTCTGTATCCAACCCTGGCATATCTTCATAAGACCAAGCAAAGATCTCCACATAGTCACGTAGCGTCTGAATCAACCTGCTCTTGACACTGTCCTCTAAATCAGCCCCTATCTTGACCTCTTTTCTGTTTTCTTCAGTTCCCAGATTCACAACTTCGACTGGCTCTTCATGTGGCTGTATAGCTTTCTCTTCTTGTTGTAACAACCTAGCAAGCTCTACAGGTATTTCACAATCGTCCTCGTTTCCGTCTTCAGTTTGATAGATCGGATTCTCGAAATTGTAATTGGCAATAGTAGAACTGTTATCAACTGGATCCAGAGTGGATGAGGATCTGCATTTTAGTGACGTGGGTGTGTGTAAGAACACATAGCTGATAAAGCAAAAATAAAAGAAAAAGAAAGACAAGGAACACAATATTTACGAAGACGAAACGTCCACTGATTTTATTGAATGAAGTATGCAAATGCAATGACAACCCGTAACAAGCACACCATTGTGCCCCGGGTAAGGCACATGGCTTGAAAGTTTTAATTGTTCCAGAAATTATAAATTTAAAAACATAACACAGTAATAGTATTTACTCCTGACTAAAGGAGATAGGGATAACATCTTCAGCTTTCCAATTATTGAGTCCAGCACCCACAGTAGGAAAAATCCATGCCTCCAAGTTGTAGTCTTCATCTTGATCTCCCACAGCATTGATAACCCCTTGATTGGTGATACGAACAGCACGAGCACGACGAACAGCCTTCTGGGACTCTGCAGTGAAACCCAAACCAAACTTGTCAGACTTGTATGGCATATCAGGAAGCTGACCCCAAATAGTACAACCACCTTCTTCCACCACAGCTTTTGCATCATTGAGGGAGGCCATTGCCATTGTTGGAGGGTTTCTGATGACCACAGGAACCTTCTTCACAGCAGGAGGAGTCACACAATCCTTAACAGCCCAGGGAACCACTTCAAATGACTGACATGGAGTTTCAATGTATTCACCTTCTACTTCCAGATACTTGAAAGTGTTTACATGGCTGACAAAGTATTCTTCCTCTCCAAAGACAGTAACAACTTTTCCATTCACCGGATATCTCAACTTTTGATGTAATGTGGAGGTCACAGCACCTGCCCCATGGATCCAGGGACGACCAAGCAGACATGAGTACGAAGGACGAATATCCATCACATAGAATGTGGCGGTAAACACCTGAGAGCCAACCTTGATTGGAAGATCAATTTCCCCATGCACTACTCTTCTAGAACCATCAAAAGCCTTTACCACAATATTACTGGGCTTCAATACCGTATCTTTAGGACTCAGCTTGTTCAGGACTTCCTTAGGCAACACATTCAGAGAGGAACCATTGTCTATCAGCACATGAGACAGGGTAGTGCCCCTGCATTCAATTGAAATATGCAAGGCCCTGTTATGATCCCTCTTGGCAGGGGTCAAGTCAGCATCAGAAAATCCTAACTCGTTGTCATAGGTCAGGTGAGCAACACAATTCTCAAACTGGTCCACAGAAATTGCACTGGGTACATGAGCCATCTTTAGAAACTTGATCAATGACTTGGCGTGAGCCTCAGAACATAATAACAGGGAGAGCATAGAAATCTTTGAGGGAGTATGCCCCAGCTGATCAACAATATCATAATCACTCTTGCGAATGATTTTCAATACTTCTTCCATCTGCTTAGAGAGGTCATCAGCAGCTGGCACATCAGTAGATACAGGCTCAATAACAGGACCCTTGCCCCGAGCATCAGTGGTGGAAGTAACAGCAGGAGTAACTGCACTCTTAGAAGCAACTGGAGGAGAGAAGACTCTTCCACTACGAGTGATCTTGCTAGATCCAGCAATATTATCAATGTCAACAGGCATATCAGGTAAAGGCTCCTGCTTGACACCATGGATGTAAACATCAGACCCATAGTGCCAAGGCATAGCTTTGTCAGATGTATAAGGAATAGGACCAGGAGTGGTAATGATCAGAGGAGCTACTCTGGCTTCAGCAACAACTTTCACAGGACCTTCAGCAGTAATCTTGATTGGGCCCTGATGAGTGATTTTAATGGGACCCTTTGAAGTGATTCTTAGTGGTACTTTGTCAACCATGTCAACCTCTTCAATCTTCTTACCCTGAGTCAGATGATCCACCATACTTTCTATAGATGCTGGTCTTCTTTCAAACACTATAGTATATTTATCCATGAGACGTTGAATCCCATCTCTCAAAATGAAACAACTATCCGGCTTATAGGTACAATATAGACAATCTTCATGACAACCTGGAAAGATCCCAGCTTGTACTAACCTCTTTTTGATAACAGACAATGGTGTGCTCAACTCCATAACTGAATAGACATGCAGATCTTCATCAATATCTTCATCAATGGCGTTGACAGTCTTCTCGTGATTTGGCATTGGAGCTGTAATCACATTTGGAGTACCTGGTGGATCAAACTCAATTTCTCCAGCATCAATCATATCCTGAATTTTGTTCTTCAAGACCCAGCAGTTATTAGTATCATGTCCTGGACAGTTTGAATGATATGCACATCGTGCATTGGGATTGTACTTGGGAGAGGTAACATTGGGATTCTGAGGAGCCTCCCTCAGGGTAATAAGTTCAGCCTTCAACAAGTGTTGCAATGCCTGAGCCATTGACATGTTGATCTTCGTGAACTGTCTTCTAGCCCTCTGTTGGTTGCCTTGAGGCTGCTCTGTTGTTGCAGGAGTTGGATTTGAAATATGAACTGCACTAACAGACTGATGCCTTCTGTTACGATCAGGCTGACCATACACAGCATTAGATTCTTTCTTCCCAGTGGGAGGCTTCTTTGCAGCACCTGATGAAGAAGTGCCCACTTGGATCTTACCACTCTTTATACCATTCTCTACTCGCTCTCCTGTCATGATCAACTCAGTGAAGCCAGATGATGAGCTTCCAATGAGATGACTGTAAAACGGACCATTCAGCGTACACATGAACATATCAACCAACTCCCTATCAGTCAAAGGGGGTTGAACTCTTCCAGCTAAGTCTCTCCACTTCTGAGCATACTCCTTAAAGCTTTCTTTGGCGCCCATAGACATGCTTTGAAGCTGCATGCGAGTGGGGGCTAAGTCAGCATTGTATTGATACTGCTTGTAGAAAGCTTCAGCAAGGTCATTCCAATCTCTGATGTTGACACTCTCCAACTGATAATACCACTCTAGCTGAGCTCCAGATAAACTCTCTTGAAAGAAATGGATCCACAACTTTTTATCAGCAGTGTGCGGTTGAATTCTTCTGACATAAGACCTCAGATGCAATTTGGGACAAGAGACCCCATCATAGACAACAAATGTAGGAACTTTGAACCCAATGGGTATGACCACCCCAGATATCAAGCTCAAATCCTCAAAATCCAGCCCAGATGATTTCTGTAATTCCATAGCATCCATTCTATCCACCAGCATCTTGAATTTGTCTTTGTTAGGCTCATGGTAGTAGTTAGCCTCAGAATCAGAGTCCCCCATAGTGTGGTGGAGACTGCCTCTCTCCTGCTCAGATTCTTCAGATTCATAGTCTTCAACCTGTTCCTTGGTCTTGTCAAGACCTTTGAACCTTCTTCCCATGTTGAGCAACCCAGCAGACCTTCTAGCCTTCTTAGTCTTCTTGGCCAGCAGTGTCTTCAATTCATCCTGCCCCTTGGATAGGTTCAGGATCAGCTCTTGGAACTGTGCATTCTGTGCCTGGAGATCCTTAACTGATTGTTCAAGAGCCATTGCTGAAATAAACAGCGAGAAGATGAGAAACCTGTGCACAATTATAAACCTGTGATGCAATGATATGGGAATGCATATGCAATGTTTTCAAGGACCGCAGGATTTAAATTTGCTTAAACAAACAAGAAAGTAACTTTTTATTAGCAATAACTTGTTTTGCCTTTTAGGCTTACAAAAATGAAAACGAAATAAGTACAAAAGATGGGATTTTAAGTCTCCCATGGACGTTTCCTCTTTGTGTTGAGGTATGAGTTGAGGTTTCGTTCCTCATGAAGTAGCTTTGTTAGCTCTAGGATCCTTGCTTGGCTTGCTTTGTAATGAGCCTCGAAAGTATCCCTTTGCTCTTTCAGTTGGATCCATGATCTCTGCAAGTCTTCCATATCAGTAGGCATGTCTGGGTGAAGGATGGTATAAGCTATGTCTCCTTCAGCAACAGGTTCCATGGTAACTGGTAGGATGGCAGGATATGGCATCATGAGTGTCTGAGCACGAAATCGTACCCATCTGAGATAAGCCTCCATAGGAATGGTGTACTTAGGCTCTAGTGTCTTGCTGTCAATCCTGTTTACCTTTCCCCAAGCTCGTATGAATCTCTGACGGTAACCCTGAAGATCGTTGTCGTAGTCAAACACAATGCCCTGAATCAACATGTCATGTGGACCATCGCTCCGGGCGTAACCAAACTGTCGTAAAGCTAGAGATGGGTTGTAGGTGATGCCTCCTCTTATGCCTAGAAGTGGCACATTAGGAAACTCCCCACAACGGTCAATGATGGTGACATTCTCCATAGATCTGGAGCACCAATGGATGTCTGAGTGAGAAAGTGACATGATCCTCTTGGACCATCTGAACCCTTGCTCATTCTTCATTACTGAGCGAGGAAGGTGAGAAATAAACCACCTAGAAAGTAAAGGTATGCAGCACATCAAAGTTCCTCTTGCCCTTGTAGTACGGGTGTGAAGAGAATGTAGGATGTCTCCAAGTAAGGTAGGCACTGGATTGTGACTCAGGAATATGTTGATGGCATGAACGTCTATGAACTGATCAGGATTGGGGAACAACACTAAGCCATAAATCAATAAGGCTAAGATCTCCTCAAAAGCATCGTAGCTCACAGCCTTCAAGAACATTTGAGCTTTATCCACTAATACCTTGGCAAGAATACCTTTAACTCCACTTCTCGTCTCTAGAACAATGTCAGACTTCTTCAGATGTAGAGCTGCAGCAATAACTTCTGGTTTAAGCTCCTTCTCTAAGCCTGTGAATGGCTTCTGATCAAGAACAGGTATACCCAGAAGTTTAGAGAACTCCTCCATGGTCGGAACCAGCTGATAATCAGGAAATGTAAAGCAATGGTGCTTAGGGTCAAAGAACTGAAACAGCACACTCATCATGTCTTCACTGAACCCTGAAGTAACTAGATCCAATAAGTGACCATGTCTCTTGTTGAACTGGGAATGATCAGGCACTAGGGAAACCAACTCCTTGAGCTTAGCAGGTATCCCTACAAAGTTGATCCTGATGGTGTTTCTACGAGCAGAAGCCATGACCTGCAACAAAGAACAAAGATAAATCCTTTGGTCCTTGAAATGGTTAGGGAAAATGATATGCTTATGATGCATGATGATGTCATGATGTCATGCTCAATCACAAACATGTGGCACACACAAACAAGTCACACCATAGCCCTAGGTTTAAAGGCTTGCATGAGGTTCAAAGGCAAGTACCCTCCCCTGAAGTTAGATGGTTCATCCTGTCCTACAAAAGTAACCAGGTTCTAAGGGATCTCAATATCATTGATCCTTCACAAGGGTGGTTGTTCAGAAGGCAACTTACTTGCCAACCAAAACCCTCCAAGTTTAAGATCTCAATGAGCGTAGTATCGAGTGTCAACCAACTTCAGTCTGCACCAAAGCCGGTTACCTCACTACTTTCTAAAGGCCAAGATGAGTTAACTAGGGTTCTAAAAGTCAGTTAGTGCATTGACAACATATGGCAGCCTCAATATTATCCTCAACTTGACTTAAGGAATATAAGCACCAACCAAGAAGTCGCACTAACTATGGCCACCAGATCAACCGTATCGATATACGTCGTACAGTTTCCTTGGTCTATTGCCATTTACCTAAGGTACACTAGATCCGGGTTAGGACCTTTCACACATAAGAGCACCCCAACAATATAATAATAAAGCAAACAAGGCAAACAATTTAAAGTGATCTTAATTCCTAAGGGTACCCCTCTTAAATAGGTCCCCAGCAGAGTCGCCAGTTCTGTAACACGGTGGGAGTACTGACTTTAAACAATGTTGCGGATAGCAAGAGTCGCCACCGACTTTTATTTTATCCATAAGGAAAGGTTATAAAAGAACAGGAAAGACCTTAGAGAATATTTTGGGTCCGGGGGGTAGGTTATGAAAAGGGAAGGTGTTAGCACCCTTTTCATCCATGGTTATCCATGGGCTCTTAGGTACTTAAGCTCACTTTTGAATTGTTTTGAAAGTGTAGTGTGTGAATAGCAAAAAATTTCAGAATAGTTTAATAATAATCCGTGTATGGATGTGAAAAAAACTTGTTTGAAAATTTTGTTGGAAATTTGTTTAAGTGTGAAAAAGTTTTGAAGTGAGCAAGTATCTAGGAGTAGCCTACCCTAATGTTTTAAGGTCTTTCTTATTCTTTATCCTTTCCTTAGTAAGACTATCCCTACTATAATGGAGTAGGTAGTCCTTACTTTGGATGTTAAGGGACATGTGAGGGACAATTGGATTTTTGAAGGCCATTGTGGGGTGTAATAAGCAAACTGGAGGGACTATCATCGTTTTTTGAAAGGGACTCGATTCGTAAAGGCAACCATAAGGGACTTTGATGA
Organism: Lathyrus sativus; assembly: GCA_963859935.3. Taxonomy (NCBI): domain Eukaryota; kingdom Viridiplantae; phylum Streptophyta; class Magnoliopsida; order Fabales; family Fabaceae; genus Lathyrus; species Lathyrus sativus. The sequence goes on along the minus strand of OZ012739.1, from coordinate 349,323,723 downwards.
TTTTCTTTTGAGGGACTTGCTTTATACACCCCACTTAACCAATATTCATAGGCAACTTGAGGGATATCCTTAGGAAGTGAGACGGCGATTAAAATCGACTTACATGTGTGAAATGTTTAATTTAATTATCTTATATTAAAATGATCTAATTTATTTTTTTAAATATCATACATATTAGCACTCCCTAATTACTAACCCTAATGATAATAATAATTAAATAATTACAATTTACATCCAAGAGGCAATTACAAAATTATAATAAATAAAATAAATAGTAAAATATAATCAAAATAAATATAATAAAAAAAAAATAACAAATAAGTAAATAAAATATTGGGGTTAGTAAATAATAAGAAAGATTAAATAAGGTTAGTAGAAATATAAAGTTAGTGAAAATAATTAGTTGAAACAATAATAATTAGAAAAATAGACAAAGTTAGAAAAAATAATAAGATAGAAATTTCAAAATAATAATAAGCAACAAAATATGATTAGCAATAATAATTAATTAATAACGTGATTAAACATAAAATTTGATTTTTATTTAGAAACATAAATGATTAAATAATTACTATAATATAAAGTTCTAAATATAACATAATTATAAATTTCTTAATCATTTACAAAATTTAATTATCTCTAATTATATATTAACAATTATTAAGAAAAACATTATGATGAAAATAAATTTTAAATAATCAATAATCACATTCACAAAATTTTACATTAAGTATTTATAAGGTTTAATTTTATTTACAAAAATTTACAAGAATTATAATAAATATATACATAGAATTATATAGAAAATTAAAATTAGGTTTTATTATTTTATTTTATTTTTTTTACTTTATGACCCTAAGCTTAAGTGTTTTAACTTGATAATAAATAAACAAGAAAAAAAGGGAAGATTATGATTTCTAAAAAAATATTTTCTCTTTGTTTTAAAAGAATAATTGATTCTAATTATATAAAAAAAATGTTTTAATTTTAATATTTTAAAATGTTTTTTTATTTTAATATTTTAAAAAAATGTTTTTTTTTATTTTAATATTATAAGAAAATGTTTTTAATTTTTATATTATAAAAAATGAACCAACTTAAATATTTTTAAAAATTTGATAAAGAAAGTAAAAAAATAAAAGGGTTGGGCCGGTCATTACCTCCGGACCCAACCCGGATTAGCAAAACGGGATAACAATCTAACGATGTGCTTCAGGATTTCAAAAAACCCTATTTTCTGCGGCGCCGTTCGTGCTTCATCTTCGTTTGGCCACTTTTCTCTCGCTTTCTCATCTCTAATGGCTACCGTCTTCAAATCCCCACCATATTCTTGCGTCTTTCCCTGAAAAACACACACATGGTTAAATATGGAAACGAGGATATCCGTCTTACGTTTTGAAAGTTTTCGCCGATGAAGATCGCGCCAAGAGGCCTATGATGAGATGATTCTGAGGCTAGCACCACTGATTGCCCGCGTTTGTGACGAACGATGAAGGCGGTCTCGGTTGATTTGATTCGCGACGAGATTTGTTGGATGACTGTGGAGACGATGACGACACAGAGATTGTCCTTGTGTCTGAGTCTGACGGCTTCGGCGTCTTGATGATGGTCTTGCCCAGCTTTGTGCTCGTGGTGAGTTTGTTCTATGTTTTACGGTGCTGTTGTGATGGTTAGGGTTTTTACGATTTTTCACTGTTATCTGTTTATCCCCCCCTTTTCTGGTGTTAGGGTTTGTCCGTTTTATACATAATTTTGGTGGGCTTGGATACTGAATTTTGACGTTATCTTTCTCTGAGATTTGATTTTTGCTGACGATATTGATTGATTCTGATTGACTTGTTGGATATGATTTGATTCACTCTGATTTGGAATTTCTTTCCTTTTCTGGACTTGCTTGAAACCGATTTCGTCTGATTTGTTCACTTGTTTGGATTCACCGGGTTTTCCACTCGATTTGGTTTCTTGGTTATGCTTGATACGGATTTTCATTGGATATGGATTCATTTGGATTTTTTTAGATATAGGTATCTGATTTCTGGTACTGATATGGACTGTTTTTTTTTGTGATGTAGCTTGAATCTGTCATGGATTTGGATACCGGTTTTCTGTCATTGGAACTCTATTCCATTTGGATACTGGTGAACTGATTTTCTGATTTGGAGCCCCTTGTCATTTCTGACACGAACTGGGTTATTGATGATGATGCAGTTTTGATCTTTGATGTCTGATTTTCGATGCAGTTCGGATCTTCTTCGTTTTTGATGGTTCTGCTGCTGATATTCAGTTGTGGTCTGTTTGGTTATCTGGTCGCAGAACTTGAACTCAGTTTCAGTTTCTGGTGAACTGATGAGCAAAGTTGGATTATTCGGAGTGGGTTTAGAGCTAACGGCATCTGGCTCGTACATCCGGTATTTACTTGATAGAAAATCCAAATTTGTAATCGGTTATGCTTTACGACCCCAATTTCGGTATATGACCCTTTTTTCAGTTAATCATTTATCGGTCCGAACTTCTTTTATCTCTTCATCTTTCTCGGCTGTCCCGTATGATAAGAACAATAATAACCACCTGATCTGACGCCAACGACACGGATCGGTAACGGGAGTAGGATGCGGCTTCGGTTGTGCCACTCCCGGCACTCGATGATGACAATTGTTCTGAGAGTGTCGAACAACTTCTAACATCTTCTGTACTGTCTGTTCTCTTTTGATGTGCAGGTTAGCTGAGGATTCATGGAGAAGTTCAAATACGAACATGAAGACCTTTAGATACTTTTAGGATTTAGGATAGATGCTTTAATGTAATCCCTTAGGATTTGAGAATTTTAATGTACTTCCTTGTAACAATACTTTGTAAAATATGAAGCAACATCCCCATTCTTGTATGATAGCATTATTTATGAAATAAAATTCTCAAAGTTTTGAATTTATTTATATTCTATTCTTAGTTAAAAAAATATAAACAAATGTGAATAAATCCACAAGTATTTAATTCATTAACATAGGCATAAAACATAAACATTTCCAAGTGGTATTTGTGATCCTAATCTCATCATCCGATTAAAATGTTAACCAATTGTTTCATAACCAAACTCATATGGGCACCATGGTCACAACATTTTCAGCGTCAACAGCAAAACTAATCGTAATTAAACTCCACTGACCAAATGCCAAATCTCAATATGATCAGAACTGGTGATTGATAAATGCCTCAAAACCATAACGCATCAAATGCCTCAGAATTTTAATAACAGCCCGTCTTCAAGGAATTGGTAGAATTTGTGTAAAATGACCAAAATACCCCTGGGACCAAATCTCTCTTTGATGTTGGCAAAAAATCATGAAGTTTGACTTTGGTTTGACCACAGTTGACCTCAGTTTGACTCTTTAACTGCGTTGACTGCTTTTGACTTATCTGATCATCTGACTGAGCAAACTTTTGAGAAAAGTCTTGAAACTTGACATGGGGGTTCTTATACACATATAAGATGTTATGAAGCTCACTTGAAGTCTTGGAAGTCCATTTAGCCTGATTAAAGTCAAAACCCTAGTTTTGGATGCACTGCTTAGGAGGTGCATTGTCTGAGGGAATTGTCAACTCTTCTGACCAATTGTGAACTTTGTGAACCTTGTGAATCTTCATAAGATATCTTGTGATACTCATGGGAGGTATTGTGAAGCTTGTGAACATCATGAAGTGGCTTTGTAGACCTCATGACCCTTAGGAAAGCTTTGTAAACATTGTGAATCTTGTGAACCTTGTGAATCCTTCAAGAAGCAACCTATGGACTTCATGAACCTCATGAAAGGTATTGAAAGCACTGTGGGACTTGTGAACCTTGTGAACCTTCATAAAGTAGCTTGTGGTCTTTATGAACTTCATGAAAGGTTATGCAAGTTGTTGGAGAACTTGTGAACCTTGTGAACCTTCTTAGAACACAAAGTCTTGTATTGTGAGGGCAAATTTTGGGGTGCAACACTTCGACATAAGTTTGAATTTCAAAACACGAATATAGAAATGTATTTTATCCTTATCCATTTCTCAGACGAGACACGTGGAGAACTATGGCGAAACGAAGGCATGCAAGGCGATACGTGTCAACTTTTGGAGAAATATTCATTGGGGACAGTTATTTTGACGTATTATAAATAGAGGTCTTAGTATTAGGATTTTCAGGTGTTCAATTGTTGTACGATACTCCAAGTTTACTCAAATATCCAAGTTAATGTGAGAAAAGAGTTACTATTGCGAAATGTACGTTGAAACACTATACTTTATTCAATAAGAATTTACTTTCTATTATCAATTGTTATTTACTGCATTTCTTTTTACTTTGAAGTTATTTTCTTTACTGCATTTTCTTTACGAACTTTAGCAAAGTTTAATCTTTTCAACAAATAAATCAAAATGTTCTTTTTATACTAATGAATGTTGTCAAAGTGTTTATCACTTTTTTTCTCCAGAAATACATTAACACAATAGCTATGTCCTCAAGATTCACTGGTTGATCATGCAAGTAAACCAAATCTTTGAAAGATCAGCGATTGTTTACCAATTTACACGTTAACACACATAGCCCAATCTCATGTGTCATAGTTCTGTCTTCGACATAGGTTTCATGGATGCAAAATCTGCTGAGCCACTTACAACCTCAGTCTCAAGGGTATACAAGCCTTGTTTCTTCACGCCTCTCAAGACTTTCTTCGACCCTTCACGACTTTCGGGATGCCTTGCTCTCCTTTAAAGACATATCCTTTCTTGTCGAATTCACCAAGAGAAATTAAATTCCTCTTAAGGTCAGGTACATACCTAACCCCAGTCAATAGCCTTATTGACTCATCATGGAGATTGAATCTTACAAATCCAATACCTGCAATCTTGCAAACTTTATTATTTCCCAACAACACTGATCCACCATCTTGATCACATAATTCTTCAAACACATTCTTATTTTGAGTCATATGCCAAGTACATCCAATATCTATAATCCACTCTTTGCAAGAGTTGCTGCTCGACACTACAAGGACATCAGATGATTCATAATCATCTTGCACAATAGCTGCATTGCCATTGTATTTACCTCCATGATTATTCAGGTGCTCAGGGCACATATTTCTTGTGTGACCCTCTTCTTACAGTGATAACACTTAATCCCAGAAATAATACCACCATAAGACTTCTGCTAAGTTTTTCCTTTATTCTTCTCAAACCTACCATCTCTCTTCGACAATTTCCCCTTTACAGACAACCCTCACCAACTGACGATGATGGTTTCTGCTACTTTCTTTTGTTCAAATCCTTCGAATGCAAGGCTGCTTGAACTTCTTCAAAGGTCAGGGACTCTATTCCATACAAGAGGGTTTCTTTGAAGTGAGCACGAGACTTAGGTAAAGAACACAACAACAACAACAACAACACTTGATCTTCATCATTGATGGTAACATCAATATTTTCAAGATCAAGAATCAACTTGCTAAATATATCCAGCTGCTCCGTCAATACTTTATCTTCATTCATCTTGAATGAATACAAAACTTGCTTCAAGTACAAATAATTCACCAAGAACTTTGTCATATACAATCCTTCAAGTTTTAGCCAAACACCAGCTGATGTCGTCTCCATCAAAACCTGCTTGAGAACGTTATCACCAAGACTCAGAACAATTGCACTATGGGCTTTCTCGATCATCTTTGTCTTTTCCTTCTCCGTCTATGTAGTATCCATGGCATCTTCTCTTTTTAACGCTTCTAGCAAACCCTATTGAACAAGAGGGACTCGCATCTTCAAACGCCATAAACCGAAGTCATTAAATCTGGTAAACTTCTCAATTTCAAACTTTATTGACGATATCTTCTCCGTGCTCACCGCACCAGTTTGTTGTGATCACAAACGATACCTTTCAACAAATAAAGATTGAGAAACGGAGTTCTTGGGTGAATAATGGAAACGGTTAGAACAGAGAGAGAAAGAATAAAGGATAAAGAAGAAAGAAGAAGAATGATTAGGGAAAATTACTATATTATTCACTTTCTCAATATTACAAAAGATTACAAGTGAATAACACAATTGGTCTCTCTCAACAACCTGAGTGATCTAGCCTATATACAGACTAACTAGATAACTTGCACCTCAAGCTAACTAAACAATTGAATCCTTAATACAAGGCCTAATTCGACAATACATATTAGAACAGACTTCGACTACAATATGTATCCTTCGACCATAACATGCGACCTATCTTTGACTTCATACTTGTCTCCTATCGAAACACATGAAAGCTATTCCTTGACAGAGTTAGAGTTTGACCTATCTTCGACCATGTTCTGTTAGTCACATTGGTCCTTTTTGTTAAATTTTGTCAAAATCGATTAAGTTGGGCAAACATGACACTCCAGTTGGTATTATTTTGTATGACATGAAATTTTTTTTAATATACATACAATATTTTATTATAATTTATGAAACAACCGTCTTCTCTCTTCCCTCAAAACCTAGTTGTCACCTCTCTCTTTTCTACCCCTCTCTATTTCTCTCTTCTCTTTCTTTCTCTTTGTGAAAACCTCTGATTTTTACCATCACTCTTATCCAACTTATGCAATTGACTTCACCTTTGCATGAGATACTTGTCTCATCTTCATCCATGCACCACATCACCCACGCTACAATGCTCATTTCAACCGACTCATCATTCCCAACAATCGTTTCCCTCTTCAACAAGTTTATATTCAAGATCTTGACCTCTGTGCTTCCCATAAAGCTCTTTCTCAAGGCCAAAACTTACATGTTTGTTTTCTAAAAACTCAAAACTCTTTTGATTTCATCTTTCTAATCACTAAATTTTTCAACATGTATGGAAAATGTCGCTTCTTTCTTAATGCATTGAAATGTTCGACAAAATGATTGAAAGAACCATTTTCACTTGTGTACTCAAAGCGCGTGGTGCTCTTAATGAGAGGAAATCATGGCATAAAGTTCATTGGTTTGCTGTTAATTTATGTTAAGAGAACAATTTTATTGTCATGTTTTACTTTTCTTCTATTATTTATATGATATATTTGTAGGAAAAAGTTTTCAAACACTGTTTAGGGTTTATATTATTTTGAATTATTGAGTCAATTTGGAAACTTTTAGTTTTTATCTAATGGCGGATTGCTTAACATTATTTATTATTTTTTACATACTATTAACAATTTACCAGGGTGTTTATCCTCCTCAAATAAATATTGACTCAAATTTTGACCAACTGTCTTGTTGTCATGTCATGTAAGTTAATGGTTTTTTTTACAAAATTTGATGAAGATGACTAATTGAATTCATGGAACAGTTTTTAAGAGAATAAAATATAACGTTTATTAGTTAAGGAACTAAAATAAAATTTAAAATTAAGTTAAATGACTCTGCCACCAAAGATTGTAATTAGCGGAAGCAGGATCGGGTTACTTAATTATGGCTCTGATACCAAAGATTGTAATTAGCGGAAGCAGGATCGGGTTATTGTAAAGAAAAGAGAAGTATAGAAGATTGTAGAGACAATATTGTAAGAAAATTATAACTTGTTATTCAAAGGTGTGTCTACAAAAGAAACTGAAGTCCCTTTATATAGGGAAGAAAAGGCTTACTATTTAAGTCGGTAACCACTACTTACAATAAACGGTAAACTAAAACACAACTTGTATAATTATTGTCGGGTACTCTTTGGGCCCCATCGACACAACAATTAACAAGAAACAAAAAACAAAAGAAATAAAAATGTATGCCTAGAAATTCTAAAGACAAGATAAGATTCTTATTCCCTTGTCTTTTACAAAAGAAAGAAAATGCATGCAATTATGCCTAGAAATTTTAAAGACAAGATAAGATTCCTTTGTCTTTGGCTTTGGAAACGATTCTTTCTTTATTATTTCTTGTCTTCTAACTTTTGTCTATTGATTCTTACTTCATTGTTTCTAGACAAGATATCAATTTAATTTTTTTTCTTTTCTTATTTCTTTCATAGATGAAATCATTGCATCCCAAAACTCTTCTGCAGTAGGTTCATCCGCTTGACCTTCTCCTGCTAAACCATCAAAATTATGGGAATCCATTGAACCCATGGAAGAGCTTGTCTTCATAGATGAATCTTCATCTTTTGATGCTTTTGTTGGAAAAGTATAGAAGAATTGGTTCTTCATATGATCCAAAATTCTAACCATGATTTCATCTTCTGTTTCATTGGGATATTTCCTCTGGAAGAAGTTCTTCAAGTTTTCCATAGACATTTGTTGGGAGCTTTGCTCCTTGACCTTATTATTCTGATCTTCAGCTATAGCTTCTTGAATTAATTTTATTTTATTCTAGACATCCTCTGAACTCATCTTGTTCCACCATTTATAGAAGAAATTTCTTTCTAAAATGGGAATGTTGAATTTGTTCTTTGATATGGTGATTGACCATCTCCATATCCATGGAATCTAAAATTTAGTAAAGAATAATAATGGACATTGTCCAGTGATTAAATTATCAGATAAAATTTTTAAAATAAATGGACTATTATCACACCATGGATTGTATAAGTTAAGAATTTCTTTAGGAAGAATCTCCAAAGATGGACCAAATTTATCCCACCATTCATAAAACCAATTTGGTATGAGTTTATTAACCATCTCTTGATTAATAGAGAAAAACCAAGAATCCTTGTTCTTGGGATTTTGGTAATAAAAAGCTTGGACATAGTCCCAAGTATTAAAGTAAATATACTTTCCTTCTGCAATTCTTATTGCCTTTTCAGCATTTGGGTTAAGACCCCATTCTTTTGGTAACAAAATTTTGTTAATGTGACATTTACTGAAGTTTATAAAACTTTCAGGATTATTGTTTTGGTAATGGTGGGTAATTGTTACTGATTTGGTAACACTCAGGAGAATTTCTAGGTTGGGCCTAGATTTTCCATGAAGACCTGGATATCCTCTTGATTCGAGGTATCTAGTCTTAATAGACCAACCATCATTTGGATTTATCTTAATATCTTCATCATCAGTATACATGATTTTCTCAGTTACTGGATTTTAAAAAATAATTCATTTGTTCTTGAGGTGGGTTATTAACCGCAACTTCCTTGTAGGATGTAGTTTTATTAGAGGAAGAGGAAGCAATATCTTCCTTTTTTGCTGAAGATGCAGGTAATTGCTGCATTTTTCTGCCTTTGTAGACAGTAGTCCAATCCCCTATTAGAGGAATGTTTGATTCTGGCTGGGGTAACATATTGTTACTCCCACTCCCACCACAGCCATAACCGCGGCCTCTACCCCTATATGGGGTCATCATTTTTTCTCTGTAAAAGTTCACGAGTTAAATAATCAGCAAGTGAATTATTTTCACCTTTAATGTGTTGAATATCAAATTCAAACATAGATAATTGAGATTGCCAACTAGCAAAAATTTGCTTAGCAACAAGATTTTTAACATCTTTTTCAATAATTGATTTAGCTGAGCTACAATCAATTTTTAATGAAATTTTTTTATTAAGAAGATCATCTTGAAATTTTGAAATACATTTTATAATAGAAAGCATTTCTTTCTTGATAGTTGAATATTTTACTTGTGTTGGATTCCATTTTCCAGAAGTAAATCTAACTAAAACATCTTTTGATGTTTTAGGTATTATTTGTTTAAGGATTCCTCCATAGCCTATGTCTGAAGCATCAGTTTCAACAATTTTGAATACTTAGGATTAGCAAGAGATAAACAAGGCAAACATTTCACCTTATTTTTAATTCTTTGGACTGCCTGAGAATGTTTTTCAGTCCAAGGGTCAGGATTCTTTTTAAGCCTAGCATGTAATATTGCCGTATCTTTAGCAAGATTTTCATAATAATCTGCTATGTAATTGAGGCTACCTAGAAACCTTTGTAATTGTTTCTTATCTGTAATAATATCAGGGAATTTAGAAGCAAATTCAATACTTCTTTGTATAGGAATTATAGTTCCTTGGTCAATTTCATGTCTTAAAAATCTAACCCTTGTTTGGAAAAGTTTCATCTTAGGACCAGATATTACTAATCCATTATGCTTAATTAATCCTTTGAATATTTTCAAATGTTTAATATGTTGATCATGGTTTTTGAAAAAACTAAAACATCATCAATGTAAACAATTATAAATTCCGTATAAGGATTAAAAATATCATTCATAATATTTTGGAATTCAGAAGGGGCATTTTTAAGACCAAAAGGAAGGACATTCCATTCATAATGTCCAAAAGGTACGGTAAAGGCTGTTTTATACTTATCAGATTCATTAATCTGAATTTGCCACTAACCAGATTTCATATCAAATTTAGAGAAGATTAAAGCATTGTTTAATCTATCTAAAAGATCTTTTTTATTAGGAATAGGGTATCTAATCCATTTTAACAATTTATTAAGTGGTTTATAATTAATAACGAGTCTAGGAACTCCACGTTCCTTTTCTGCAGCATTATTGACATAAAAGGTTGTGCAACTCCAAAGGGATTTGGATTTTCTTATTAATTTTTTCTCTAAAAGAGATTCTATCTCTTTTTTGCATAAATTCAAATACTCGTGGTTCATTTGAGAAGGCCTAGCTTTAGTGGGAATCTGACTTTCATTAAAGTCATCAAGATAAGGTAAGGAAATAACATGTTTCTTTCTATCCCAAAAGGCATTAGGTAAATCATTGCGGATTTCATCTCTAAACTGTTGATCAATTAATTTAATTTGATTTTGAATTTCGGGTTTGTTAAGTTGAGAAGTGATGTTTAATAGATCAACTTCTTCTTTAAGGAAACAAATTTGTTTTTCTTTTTTAAAAAGAATATCTTTAACTTCATTAATCATCCTGGTATGGGGATCAGTAATAAATTTAAAAGTAATTCTTTTATTATTAATAATGGAGGTAATTCCCTTTTGATCAACATTAATTAGAGGCATAATTTTATGCAGAAAGGGAGTTCCTAATATAATTCTATGAGTTAGATTTTTCACAAGAATAAAGTGAGTGGGTAAACAAATATCTTTGTTATAAACATAAGCATTAGACAGTTTATAATTAACTGTGAGTTTATCTCCTCCAGCTTGTCTAAGAGATTGAGTAGTTTTATCAAAATATTTAGTGGGAATAATTCCTTCTTGGAGGCAGCTTAAATCAGCTCCACTATCAATAAGGGCAACTTCATTTTCTAATATGAAATTTCTATTAATAACTAACGTTATTCTAACAAACCATTTTTGAGAAGTTACTCTATCAATGAGAGAAAGGAAACTATCACTAGGTGAAGGATTACTAGTGGAAGCTATTTCTTCAATTTTTGAATTATTGGTCTCTAAGAAAGTGAGCCTTTGAGATAAACCATAGTTTTCTTTTTTAATTTGAGCTATCTCATGTTTTAAGAGATTTGTTTCTCTATTTAAATCCATAATAGAAACAGGAGTTTCACGAATGTTAGACTGTCTAAATCTAGACAAAACCTCACTTAATTGGTAAGGTGCTTCTGTAATAACCAGAGATTCTTTTTTAGTGTTTTCTTGGATTAGAACCTCAAGCATTTTTCTTTTAAGATTTTTATCAGAAATGGACTCTATAGCCTTTATAGCTTCATCCTGTTCTAAGGTTAAAACATTTAACTCATTCATATCAACTATTGATTTCCAGTAATCTAATTGATTACATTGAAAATTATTATTGTTAGAAGATTCAGAAGAGTAATCGGAAGAAGATTCATAAATCATATCAATATCTTCTTTAGAAGAGTAATCTTCAGAATCAGATTTGAGAAGTAAAACTTTCTCTAATTGAGAACGTAATTGTTCATCTTCTATTTTTTTAAAAGCTTTTTAGTTCAACATTGGTTGGCATAATGGTCAAGTTTACCACATTTTTGACATGTTATGTCAAGCTTTTTGGCTTTTCTTTTCCTCTTAGAGTCAAAAGATTTTTCTTTAGGTCTACCCTTATTGCAGTGACCCCTTTTCTTATTCTTATAAGAATTTTTATAAGAATTTTTTTGGCTTATCCCTATAGGATTTATTGCGGAAAACTTTTCCTTTTTTCTTTTTATTATCTGGAGATTTTCCAAGATCAAAAGCAAATTGCTCGCAAAATTCACCAAGTTGGTGTTTTTCAGAAAGCTTTTGCTTTTTAAGTTGATTTTTAAGCTTTATGTCATTACATAAAGTTAATCTTTCATTAACACAAGTACTAATTATTTGACCATAAGTAAGGTCAAAATAATTTATATTTACTCCATCATTTTTTTGTCTTAAAGATTGTCTAACCTTTTTAGAAAAGAAGTGGGGTAATCCATCAATAAATTTTGCTTTCCAGTGCAAAGAATTAGGATTATTTAATTGATAAACTCTTGAAAGAAAAGTATCCTTATACCATCTAAAGTGGGTAAGAGAAGGACACCTAAGGTTTTGGATAAGTGTCTAAATTGTTTCTCCAATGGGGACGTTGGTTCCTACAAAATGTTGTAAGATGGAAAGACACAGTGTATACACCGCATCTTCTTCTCCTGTGGTGGTCGTAGACACAATAGTGCTCGTATTAGCTCTTGGTTTGCTCTTAACAATTTTTCTGTGATTAAGAATCTCTAATTTTTTAGATTCAGTGAGATAATGATCCCACCATCCTCTAAGTTGGCCAACAAATCCTGTTGTTATAAAGGATGCTATTGAACTATCAGAATTTCCATGTTGCTTGCAAACAGTAGAGTACATGATCATCCTATGGATTGTATCTATAATTTGTTTGTCATTAAGACCATCAACATTCCATTCATAAATGGCTTTTCCCGAATAAGAATTCTAGAAAGGTTCTGATTCCTCAAAAAGCAAATCTTGTAGTGAGGGACGCTTGTAATTATACTTTTCTATAGGTCTTGGGGAATAAATAGGGTTTATACTATTAGTATTATTAATATCAAGGTTACTAATGTCTAAATTAACAAACATATCAGAAAGCTGGTCAATATGGTCATCATTATTATCCTCAGAATAATCTTCATGGGACATGACAGTGATATTAAGTCCTTTTAATTTTTGTTCTAAAATACGAACAAATTCGTCTCCATTGGTTTCCATTTTAAATCCTTCTATGGAAACAGGAGGTTGCACTATAGGAACATCGAAATAGTGGATGTGGATGTTTGGTCTTTAAGTTTATTTATGTGGTCAAGAATGATATCTTGACGCTCTATTTGTTTTTCTAAAAGATCTTTTATGGATAAGAGATCTTTTTCCATGGAGATAAATTTTTCTCCTAAGCAAACAAGGTAAGCATTGGTATAATTTTGAGACCTGATGACATAATTTAATTCCTTAAGAGTAACTTGACTTTGTTCAACCTTTTTTAACTGAAGGCTAAGGTAAGGGGTAACTTTAGTATTTTAATTCAAACTTATTGTTTGTTCAGGGGGAAAAAGAGATTCCATTATTTCCCCTCTAATGTTTTCCCAAGGTCTTTGTAACACAAGAACTTCTTCTTACTTTTTATTTATGAAATAATTAACAAACCATTTAACAAAAGGAACGAAATCTTGCTCAAGGTTCATTTGAGTGTAATACTCATCTTTAAATTGGGCTAATTCAGGTTTTGAAATTTTTTTAAAAAACTAATTTCTAAATTGAGAGTATCTCTCATGTTGAAACTCATCATTGATGAGTTGTCTCATCTTACTACCAGGGGAGTAATCTATCATTTTAAATGGAAACTCATATCTGACTGAGTAGGTGATTCTACTCATGGAGTATGAGGTTTTTGATAGATTCCATGGGGAACTCTATTTTCGCTTAGTCTTATATTCTCAACAGCCTCTACTTCTTCTCTTATTTGAGAAGTAGAAGGTCTAGGTAATTGGCTAGGAGATGTGTATAATTTACTAACTGAGTGCCTAGCAGATAGGAACCTGGGTATTATAGTTATTCTTTTTGAAGTGAAGTTTATTTCTAAATCTCCTTCAGTAGTCTGAATAATTTGGTCTATATCTCTATTAAGGATAGGTTCAGGATCTATTTCCTGGGGGAGAGACCATGTCTCTGGGAAGTTTATTTCATCTCACTTTATTAACCTATTGGTTGCAACATTGGATGTTAATAAATTTGTTTGAACCAAAGTAGTTGTTCCAGGAAATGATAAATGTTTTGCTTTAGGATTAAGCGTAGTAAGAACCTTATAGAAGATTCTATAGCATATTGCTATGATTTCACTTCCAAGTTTAAAATTGTAACCATTAGTATGAACTGTTAATTGCATATCATCTAATAAATTTTTATCAGACAAAGATAGATTTAAATCGGGTGAGACATCAAAGTAAACTGGTCCATGACACAGACTTGTCTCAACCATAGCTGTTAAAGATTGTTTGAAATCTTTACATCTACCATCTTTAACATAAGCCATTATGCTAGAATTTAAACCTAATAATGTTAAAGGTTTTAAAGCAATTTGAACCAATCCAATATGGATAAAATTATAATTTTTAAAAGGTTTCAAATCTTTTTTAGTTAACAGTTTTATTGTCTGAGTTTCTTTAGAAATTTGAATCGTTTGCTCTAACGTTTTAACAGCAAAACGAGAAAAAACATCTATCTTACCAAATCTATAAATTTGATTAGAAGGAACTGAGGGTATAACCCATCTGTTGAGTTTATCCATATGTTTTGGATATTCAACTAATTCTTCATCTTTTATTAAATTATTTTGATGATTACCATCATCAGAATCCATAAAGCAGCAGGCTAAGAGTGTTGTGATTGGTTGATACACAAAGTTAAATCTAAATAGATAACTTGGGACTCATAACATAATGTTAACTGAAACAACAACCAATTAAAAGTCATTTAAGCAAACAACAAATTGTTTAACTATCAACCCGAAGGGATAGAAGGATTTCTCCCAAATCAAAGATGTCAAAATGTTTTTAGCAAAAATTTTCTTTTTTGAAATCATCAACAACTCCCTTCCCTGGGAAAAAAAAGATGAATGTGAAAGAAAACATTAAAAACACTTTTTAGTTTTTTTAAAAACACTTGAAAAGGTTGTTTACTTGTTAATAAAATGTTATGAGAAAAAGTTACCTACTTAGTTTTGTCTAAGCATAATCAACCTCTCACAACATAAATTTAGCCACTAATTTTCATAATAAATTATGCAAAGAAGAAATATACCTTAGATTTGGTAAGCCTAGGCTCTGATACCAAAGATTGTAATTAGCGGAAGCAGGATCGGGTTATTGTAAAGAAAAGAGGAGTATAGAAGATTGTAGAGGCAATATTGTAAGAAAATTATAACTTGTTATTCAAAGGTGTGTCTACAAAAGAAACTAAAGTCCCTTTATATAGGGAAGAAAAGACTTACTATTTAAGTCGGTAACCACTACTTACAATAGCCGGTAAACTAAAACACAACTTGTATAATTATTGCCGGGTACTCATTGGGCCCCATCGACACAACAATTAACAAGAAACAAAAAACAAAAGAAATAAAAATGCATGCCTAGAAATTCTAAAGACAAGATAAGATTCTTATTCCCTTGTCTTTTACAAAAGAAAGAAAATGCATGCAATTATGCCTAGAAATTTTAAAGACAAGATAAGATTCCTTTGTCTTTGGCTTTGGAAACGATTCTTTCTTTATTATTTCTTGTCATATACATATGTCTATTGATTCTTAGTTTATTGTTTCTAGACAAGATATCAATTTAATTTTTTGCTTTTCTTATTTCTTTTATAGATGAAATCATTGCATCCCAAAAATCTTCTGCAGTAGGTTCATCCGCTTGACCTTCCTCTGCTAAACCATCAAAATTATGGGAATCCATTGATTCCATGGAAGAGCTTGTCTTCATAGATGAATCTTCATCTTTTGATGCTTTTGTTGGAAAAGTAAAGAATTGGTTCTTCATATGATACAAAATTCTAACCATGATTTCATCTTCTGTTTCATTGGGATATTTCCTCTGGAAGAAGTTCTTCAAGTTTTCCATAGACATTTGTTGGGAGCTTTGCTCTTTGACCTTATTATTCTGGTCTTCAACTATAACTTCTTGAATTAATTGTATTTTGTTCTTGAAGTGGGTTAAAAGTCCTGTATAGATTAGTCATAATTTAACCATAATAAAACAAATAGAAATGGTATATAATCACGATTTAACTGAATTAATAATTTTAAAATGACCTATTTAAGCTCGTACAATCACGATTTAATTGAACAAATATTTTTATAATATCTATTTAACTATAATTTAACCCTTATAAATTTAAAGTCAGTATTTTAATATGTTTTAAACACCTTGAAAGACGATCTTGCCTTGCACATTAAGAATGCTTTGATACTTAAAACTAGTGTTTCGCCATTTAGTTTGAATATTTGACAAAATTACGTAACAGCTTTTATCGACGAATAGTTGAACGAAAGAGGAAGAAATGAATACGTTAAAACACTTTGACGAGTGTACTTATAGTGCTAGTATGCGATCATTGATTTTGTGGTTGAGAATAAGGTCTAGATCACTGTCAAAGTCTTTAATTTGGTCATTAATTTGAAAATCATATCTTGTTAGTAAAATGGACTAAAAATAGATAGCCATAATTATCAAATGCTTTTTGGTTTGGTTGGTGGAGAAAAAGAGACAAATAGATGAAGAGATAAGGAGATTAAATTAATTGGTTGTATCAACTTTGTCTCTTAAAAAAATTTATACAATATATTAAATTTATTTTAATTATATCAAAATACATGTTTTTTTTTTTAATTTATCTGTGTTATATTATTTTATGTGACACCTCTCTAAACTCGTTTTTAAAAGGTTAAATGTATTAGTTATTCTCTATTTAATATATAATATTATATTTATATAAATTGTACATTCATAATATATCGATACATATTATTATAAATTTGTATATAAATAATTAATTTATATATTCAACATTCATCAAAATTTAAATTATTAAAATTTTACTTTATTTTTTATTACATACATTTATTTCAATAAAAAGAATTAAATTTATCAATTTTCTAATAATTCTAAGAACTAATTTAATTCTTATAAAAATGAAAACAAGTTTTAGTCTCTTAATAATATTATCAATACTTAAATCGTTTAAAAAAGATAATCGATTAGGTAGAAACAATTATAAAAGTACAACTTACTATATTTTTCATATAATAATCATTTTTTTAATCTATATTTTATTGCTTATCAATATTATTTTAAAAAAATAATATTCTTTTAAAATATAATTTAATTATAAATGTTCCAAATTTTATCTTCAAATATTAAATCTCACATTAATGTTAAAAAATTTATCAAAAAATTCTTTCAAATTTAACTTATAATTTTAAATAGACAAAAATCATCTCAAATTGTTTATATAATATTATTTTGAATTATAATTGCAGATACATATTACAAAATTAAATCATAAATTTTCAACAATCATTTATAATTTATTATATAAAAATGTCCAATAATTTATTATTAAATTATAAATAATTAAAATTGATGGACTAATTAAATTAAATTAAATCAATGGTATTTGTTGAAAATAAATGGTATAGTAAAAAACAACAAAACTTTGCATATTTAAATACGAAAATCATCACCCAACCAATAGAGATTCATTCAACAGCCATACTCACTTCCTTTCTAGATTACAAATTCAATGTAAAATAGAGAATTTTATCATGAATTTTAATGCTGACATTCATAAATGATTATATAGAATGCGAGTAATTTGAATATGAAATGTTTTTCATCCACGAAATAATGAAGAACAAATATTCTTAGAGATATTGAAAAAAAGGAAACAAAATATTAAAAAATAATTATTGAAATTCTTTACACTTATTTTATGTTTTATTTGTATATCTATGATTTAAATATATTTCTTTTTCATTTAAATTTTTATAATCTCTTTTTATCACCTTTATCTTATCATCTCAATTACAATTTTTTATAATAAATAAAATTAAAATCTATATTTTATAATACTATTTAAAAAAAAATTATCTCAGACATGCGTATTATGCGGATCTAATATATATTAATTAATAATATAATTGTGTATATATTGTCGACCATATGTAAATTGAAGACCGTAATTAATCTCCTCTTTGATCAACATTTTCCTTCTAATATGTTTGGATTTACTGTATAAGTACATAATTATGTTTATGATTATGAACACATGCCATTTCCATCATTTTTAATTTTTTTGAGTAAACTGAAATAGGTAAAGTTTTCACATATACGTATTGTGCATATGAAGAAAGGGAAATGGAAACGTCACCTTGTAATGCAGTTGAAAAAAGATTTTCTATAAAGTTGGGATTGCCTGTTCCAAGTTCCAACCTTGACTCTAGCATTTATAATTTTAAATAGCTTTTTTAATAAATTATTATAAATAATGTCAAATAAAAACGAAAATCATACAATAAAAACTAAAAGTTCTATCATGATCAACCAAGTTAATCAAATTTTTTGTCTGTATGCGTTTTTATATTTATTTATAATCACTTAACCATTAATTTAAAAATTAAATAATATTTATTTTCATAATTAAATATTTAAAAAATTATTATATGATCAAAATTTAAAGTTAATTATTCAATTTTTATTAGAGATTTATTTTTACTATTAGCATTAGACTTTTAAAAAGTTAGAATCGACCCTAAAAAAAGATACAAAAGATAGAAAGATGTGTGGCTCCTTTTTTTTGTTGATTGAATAGAAATGAAAAGGATTTATATAATTAATTAAATTAGTATATATATATATATATATATATATATATATATATATATATATATATATATATATATATATATATATATATATATATATATATATATATATATATATATATATATATATATATATATATATATATATATATATATATATATATATATATATATATATATATATATATATATATATATATATATGAAAAAAACTATTTTTAAAAAAAAACTAAATCAAAATATTTAATTGTGCAATAGATGTGAATCTTTATGTATTGAATTTGTCTGAAAAACATACAACTTTTTCTATACAACTATATTAAACTAAATTGTTCATTGGTCTTGAATATACAAGTAACTCTCCTTTGATTTGAAGATATTTATGAAATGAACTTACCAAGTCAATATTCAAATCATGATCCTTAGTGCATGATAGATCATTTCAATACAATTATTGGTTCCCGTGAAAAATTTAACAGATGTCTTTCAAACAAAATTTTCACCGATGAATTTCTTACTTGGAACAATAAAAATGAATAGGAAAAATGTGGGACTTACTCTTCCGTTGTGCTTTAGAGAGTCATTTGCAATCACAATTGGCTAGATAATTGAAACACAACCAATTATTCCACTTTGATCAAGAGTTAATTAGACTATTACCATTCTTCTCCATTGTGACAAAGGTAAGTTTGATTCGAGAAGGCCATTCAAATTTCTGAAGGTTTGGACTTTGTATGATAGTTGCGGACAACAGGTTACTTATAATTGAAATATTGGTGTGGTTGGATGCTCTATGTTTGTTTTATCTACTAAGTTAGGTTCTTTTAAACCTTTTGTTAGGAAATGGAACAAATGGATATTTGGAAATATTCTTCTTAAAGTCACTCAGCCTACTGATGAAGTTAATAAGACACAAGATTTGATTAATGATTCAGATTACAATGATGATCATGGATTGGAGAAAAAAATGTCTAACCTTTGTTAGATAAGGCATTGTATATTCATGGTCTATTTTGGATGAACAAGTAAAGGAATATGTGGTTTAAGGATGGAAATAGAAAAAAAGAGTTTCTTTGCAGCAATGTCAAATATAGATATGCTAGTAGTTGTTGGCTCTTAATTTCGACGCCTGAATGGAATTAAAAGTAGGAAATAGAGTTGCTGAAGAAATTTAATTATTTCGACTGGAGTCATATTTTGGAATGGGATTCGAATGCGTCCTTTCGCCAGGAGAATTTATGTTACGGACTAAGAGATATTTCTCAACAATTGGAAGATTTGATTCGACAGAGGTGTCACTAAGGGTATTTCGATAAGATCATTTAAATTCAAATAAAAGAGAGAAAGTTCGTTTTCATCTATTTCTTAAAGGAGACACGTGGAGCGCTTCTAGGATTCGAAGGCATGCATAGCGACACTTGTCTCAATTTTGTTTGCAAGCCGTTAATGGCAGTTATTTTTTATTATTATAAATACCAGGTCTTAGTGTTAGGATTTGGGTGTGTTCAATTGTGTACAAATTCTTCAGTATACTCCAAGTACCCGTGTATTGAGATAAACGAGTTTGTAAAAATGTACGTTGATGTAACACCAGTTTTTTATTTCAATGCAATTTAATAAAGCTCTTTCTTTAAGAATTTATTCTTTTTTATGCAAGTTCTTGTCTTCATCATTTACCAGTACTTCGATTTTACTTCTTGTCACCTAAATTCATTTACATTTGAGATAAGTTGCTTTATCATGAACTCTATCGAAGTGTTCATAGTATTTATAAACTTTATTTAAGATCAATTAGCACATGCCCTAGAATTTGTATGGTCGATCCTGTAAGTAAAACATATCTTTTTTTTTATTTGTAAGACCAGCGGTTGTTCGCCATTTTTCACGGCGAACAGTAACAAAATCACTAGACATAGGCATGAAAATATTTTCTTCAAGGAAGGAATTGAATTAGATAATCATGTTATTAAATTCTACAAAAAAATGTTCAATTCAGGAAAACAATTGCAACTATAGTGATAGGGTGGAAAGAACTATCTTACCACTAATAAGTAATGGAGATAATGAATATCTCACTAGAATGTGTCAACCAAAGAAAATTAAGAAAGTAGTAGATAATATGGATGGTAATTCAGCTTTAGATCCTGATGGGTTTGGGGATTGTCATGAAAATGTCATCAAACCTATTGGGATATATGAAATTATATTCCTCAGGGGACATATGTCGAACATGATGCTCCAACAACAGGTGCGACAAGATACACCAGAAACAATACACTAACTAGCAATGTAACTCTGGGCTTTTCTCCTTAGATATTATCTTTAAATTCATCAAGAATTAATGTAGTATCTGTTGAATATTTGATTTACTCCTTGAATATCTCCAAAAAGATATGATTTGTTTTAATTCAAATACAAATTCAATTCTTCATTTAAATTTGAATTAAACTCCATCCAGCTGTCAAACAAGTCACCTAATCATATTGTTAAATCAATAGAAATAAAATCTTCAATAAACATCCTGCATAACACACTCCAAAATGCAGCATTTCTGGAACCTCTTGCACATGACCAAGATTTCATACAAACATGTTGGAGTATCGCGCCCAACATGTGTCCTTTTTGCAGCTTCATACAACTTTAGTAAGGTAGGCCAATCTTGAACACTTGGAAACATCTTGAAGTTATTTTTCTAAAATGCAGCCAATCCACATGATCAATCCAATAGAAACAACAAACTCTCCCTTTGGCAAATTGTGGCAAAACAACTCTTCAATATAAATAGCCCTTCTTCCATAATAACAAATAATAACCAGTAGATATACTAGATCTTTAGAATATTTTAGCAAGAGTAGCTTCCATGTATCATAGTTTAAGCACTAGTAGCAGCTGAAGTCAGAAGCAACATCATCCAGATGCTTTTACATAGTCCATTTAGTTTGCTCTAAACCAGACAGACAATCATGCAATCATTCACATACTTAGTCATGCATGAATCTAATATCTCATAGTTACTAGTATACAATCCTACTAAATAACATATATCAACATGCAATCATTCACATACTTAGTCATGCACATAAAAATAAGTTAGTAGTTGATATCAATGATTACTACTAACACAAATATATGTGTTTTCACAGATATAAGTGTCGCGGTGAAACTCGGATACCAAGCTATTGATGAGCTTAAATCTTAATTCATTTGCAACCGAACTTTAATTTGTCCAAAGGAAGGGAAAAAGATCGAATTACCCACAATGCAATGCAAATGCAAAGGTAGAGAGTTTTAGATTCGGGGGTTGGTTAAACTTAGGGAAGGTGCTAGCATCCTAAGTTTTTGTAGTACTCTACAGGAACCTTTTGTTTTATCTTGTTTATTTCTATGGATTATCTGCTTAAGGATGAAAGACCTAGGGGTTTATATCTAAGTATACTCAACAAGATATCGCATCTTGTGCCTACATATCCTGATGGGAGCGGAATCAGAGTATTTGTAGTTCCCCTAAAGAGTTTGAGAAGTTCTTTGACTGTGGTCAAAGTTCCTACGGGATAAAGGTAGTTGATTGATTGATTTTAGGAGAAAAGATGAGTTGTCATTTTAAGGGAGATTACTTTATTTAACCACCACAACTTTGTAGGAAAATAGTCTTTGAATCGTCTTAAGAGGAAGGCTCAAGTACTCGGATTGTCAACAAGTACGCCTCTATCTCTCCTAAGGCAAAGTCCTTACATATTGATTGAATTGTTATGGGGTGGGAGTTTTATCTCGCTTAAGATGATTAACATCTTATTCTCTAATATGTTTGAATAATTTGAATTGAGTTGATGAATGTGTTTGTCTAAGTTGTAAAGATATAAGGTCCTCCTTATGGGGTAGGATCTAAACCTAGAAGATCGACTTGAATGGGATCAAGGATCATGGGGAATATGATGCAAATGAGATGCATACGCACAATTGTTTAAGTTATGCGCAGGTTCTTCCTTTGGACGCTATGCATTGCGATAAAATAAATTGCGGTAAAGATGAATTGCGAAAAAATAAAGGCAGATAAATAAAACCATACACAGACGCATGAAAGCGTTAAGTGAGTGTGTAAATTGTGAATATGTGAATGGAATCGGAGCGGGAACGCAAGCGTGGACGATTGATTAAATTACGAAGTACTGATTTTAAAGGAAGGTTGAGTTGATTTTATATGTGAAACTGATTAATTTCGAGAGATTGATTTTAGGAAAAAGTTTGATTATTAGATTAAATTAAATTTTAGGAAAATTTGAATTTATTTTATGAGAGAATAATTTTAAGAAAAGTTATACTAGTTTTTTTTTTGTAAAAGGATTTTTAGGTCCTAAATTAATTAAATTAATTTGTAAACAAAAGCTTAGTTTACTATTACTAGGTTTGATATTTATAAAAAAGGTTTAGTTATTATAAATTCTTTTGTGTTTAAAAAAAAAGGTGAACTAAACTAAATGAAATGATTTTATTGAGGAGAAAAAAATTATTTAATAAAATATTAATTAGATAAAATAATAGTAAGCTGAAATTGATTTTTATGATAAATAGTAAATTAAATTGAAAGGTTAATTAATTAATTAAATAGATAAGTGAAATAATTAGTTAATTAGGCGGTATATTAATTGGTTAACAAATTTTATTAAGAGGGTTAATTAATTAAATATAAACGAATGATTAAACTAATTTAAAAAACAGATTAACAGTTAATTGGTTGGTTAAGGGGCTAAGTGATGAGGTGGATTAATTAGCAGTTTAATCAGGGAGTTAATTAAGTGATTAGGCTGGGCGAACGATCTTGTGTAGCACGCAAGGGTGGCTTACGGTGGGGTGTGCAGTGTGGACCGTTAGATCAAATCTGTTGGAGATCTGAGTGTCGTGAGTGGTGGGTGCATCGTGGTTATGGTTGACATACACATATCGGATTACAACCAATAAACAAAATTGAAACGGAAACCCTAGCCCCCCTGATTTCCCCTTTCCGCCGATTGCATCGCTCTTCTCTTCTCTCGCCTGTATCGTCTCCTTCCTCTCTTCTCTCGCCATTTCTTTTGCCGGTTTTCTTCATCCATGATTTCCCCACTTCTTCTCCTTCTCCGATCTTTCGTTCTTCGAGTCCTTCATCTATAAACAAAACAAATTAATAAAACAACATTAGTAAAAGAAGGGAAGCTCACGGCTCAAATGGCTTCGCAGGTTTCGAAGGTGGCGCCGTGGAGGCCGGAATCAAGTTGGAGGTTCGGGAAGGTGACTCTGAGGAGGTCGAAAGGGTCGACGGTGGTGGTAATGTTTCCGTGTTGACAGAAAGGGCGACTTGCAGATGGGTTTGCGATGGGTGATTCTCGGCGGTGATTCGAACAAGCACAAATATAAGTCTTTATCTTCTTGATTCTAAATCTGAGGTTTTTTCTGATTTGGGACTTTCTGGGGTTTTTTTGAGGATTGTTGGGTGTTATCGTGTGTTTTTGAGGATGGCTGGGAATTTTGTGTCGCTATGAATATGGTGTCTTCTATGATCATTTTCTTGTCTTTCTGATGGGGTTTTATATAGGGTTGCAGGGAACAATGTGAATTGAAGAGTGATGATGGCGTTTCCATTCTGAGCGGAGCATGTTGGGCCGTTTTTGAAAGGTAAAGGTAACACTTGTATCTCTATTCCAAAAGTTTCTGTTTTCGTTGATTATGTCGGATACTTGCCCCTTAAATTCCTGATTCTTTCCTTTTGGTTACAACATGTTGGAACAACCTGTTTGTTTTTAATTCTCGTTGAATATGTTTGCGGTTCTTCAATATCTTTTTTAACTTGTTCTCACTTCTTTTCATGTACCCATCCTGGAGTAATGCTCAATATAGCAAAAATTTAATACAAGGTTTGAGCTTTGAGAAACCGTGCGTGAATACGTGTTGTTGCTGCTGGACTTGACAATCACGTGAAATTTGGTATGAATGACTTTTACGATATGAGTTCTAAACTTGTGTGTGTAATCCTTCTTGGATAGAACTGATATGGTTTTGTTTGGATGCCGCAGGGGATTCTTGATATTTCTTGGTGTTTGTCTACGTCTCGTAGTATACTTTACAATTGCCGTTGATTAATTGAAGGTACACTGCTTAATATGGGACTGGACGTCTGTACCAGTCATGAACGCAGCTATTTACAATGGTAGCGGCTGGATAAACAATTGTCTTAGCAAGTTACGGAGTGCAACATTGTATGAGATTCCTGCGGTATACTTTGGGGTTTTGCGACTCGTCGAAGGTGTGCTTCTATCACTCTTATATAGTTAAAACATTAATACAACTCAAGTTCATTTTTTTGTCTGGTGATTTTAAAATGGAGTTCAAGTACAACTTTTGTCCACAAAGTTCAAATATCTTAGTGTTGAGAATGGAGGAGGAGATGTTGTCATTGTAAACCGCGGTTCGGCTTCTGGTTGGGAAACATTCTGGGTAAGTAATACTCTATGTTGTATTATTGTATTTAAAACAACTTTAGAAATCTTAATGACCCTATAAATATGCAGCTTTGGAGAGTCAATGACTTATCCTTCAATCTTAGAGTGTTCAACGAGAAATTTGTTGGGCTGGATAACCAAGGAGGCAACAGAATTGTCGCCGCTTCCGATTCTCCTGGCAACCAAGGAACGTTTCAGATTGTAAGGAACAATGATAATCCACTCAAGATTCGAGTCGAAGTGTCAAATGATATATTTGCAGGTACTGATCATCATTGCATTCTCGAGGTATTAAAAATTACATAGATATTTAAATCCTTTGACCGTATACGTATGAAGGTTCGATCGGAGACAACAGTGAGTGCAGATTATCCCGTAGTTGCGCTTAGTGTAGCTTTAAAATATGAAGCAGCAACAGCCACCCTATTCCATTCTATGTATATATTTCCAAGATTGGTCAATGTTTGTGGATGGTTTGCTCTGAGTTTTTACCGATATTCTGATTCCTCGTTGTATGCAGGTTGCGCAAATATGTTTAAAACGTGTTGGTGGAAGTTGAAGTTGTTGGCAGGTGCGTGCGAGGTGGAGTCGGTAGTAAACAAGAGGTGAACAGGTAACGACACCCTTGCTAGTGTTTCATATGCTTCTGAAGTTTGGGTGCTTCAACAGAACAAATTCGGTTAACTATATGCTGGTTATTCTGCAGGGCGATAAATTCCACAGTGGCTGGGAGAAAGGCCGTGAACGTTCATGTCTTGGTTCGTGACAGTGGTATTCTGTTTGAAAGCTCCTCGAGTCTCTTTACTAGTATCAACCATGGCTGCTAATTTCGTTGGTTTAATTTTGGATTGTGCGACTTTCCACTCCAACTTCGACTAGCTCTTATTCAGAATGGTGTCAGTGTTTCCATGGGATGAACCAAAAGGTAATCAAATTCCATTTTCTTCAGTTTGATCTTTTAACGGTTGTGTTAAGGAAGGAAAAGCTCTAATTACTACATTGGAGCTTTAGGTTGTGAGACTGTAACACAGGGTTCACCGCAGATTTTAACGGTGAAGATGGAACCAATGCAGGGGGGATGATGCCTTCGGATTGCTTAAAGAACGAGGCCCCCATAGTTTGTGGTCTTAACAGCTCCATACAATAGTTTTAATAGGTAACTGCCAGTTTTCTTAAAGTTCCTTTTCAATCTTCTCCAAAATTTCTTTGCACTGACCCCCTTCCTTACTTCATTAGTTGTTGCTACATCTGCAACCGCTTGGAGTAGAATCCTTGACTAACATCGGCGGAAAAGTAAATGGGATTAGGAGGAAATTAGGATTTTATTTGACTTATCTCTTGTACAGGTCATGATATGCCATTCTGAAAAAGGTAAACCTTGTAAAGACTAATAGCAAGGAATGCCAAGGTTCCCAATTTGTATCACACTTATATTAACCGTCGACTGTAACTATAATGTGCCATGTGGAGTACTTTTAAGGGATAATAATGAAGAATATAATCTTGATGTTAATTTCGTTTCACTGTTGCATGCAATCCAAATTATTTAAATTCATGGGCTTTGCAAATTGGAAGGGACTTGGTTTGCAATGAATTCGGAACAAAACGCACTTGAAATCAATCCTAATACACTCTCACGTAACAGAACTCAACCTGGCATTCAAATCAAGTTCTCCATGAGCTTGAAATCCTTATGTAGGAACAAAAAAACTCATGGCTGAGCTCCTTAACAAATCCACTAATCCAACTTGCAATCCTTGCAAGAATTAATGCACTTTCAAAGAGGTTCCGAACTTTTATTAAATTGTTAATTGGTATATGTATTTTGCGCTTAACTTCAACTTCATATGGAATGCTTTGATGAGTCTTAATCTCCTTCAAAAATGGAAAAAATAGATCCGTATAATCAAAGATTTCGATAATGATGAGCCAGGTATATCAAAAAGGACGTAATT
The DNA here is from genome assembly GCA_963859935.3 of Lathyrus sativus. Classification (NCBI taxonomy): domain Eukaryota; kingdom Viridiplantae; phylum Streptophyta; class Magnoliopsida; order Fabales; family Fabaceae; genus Lathyrus; species Lathyrus sativus. Next base: position 349,296,551 of record OZ012739.1, on the reverse strand, counting down.
TTGTAATATATGTCGCCACGAAAATCAAGACCGCCCTTAAAGCCTAATCCTCTCCCCGTTCGAACTGAAATAGTTGTTTCTGCACAACTGGGTTAGTTGTAAAACATAAATATTAAATAAAAAAACACGAAAATAGGTGGGATCTTATGGTCAAAAATAAGGATGTGACAATAAGGATCAGGACTAGATTACTTGCCTGATGCTCTGACATGGAGCACAAAATTAGCATTTTCCCGGATGGGGTAGTACTTAACCATCACCAGGTTTATCTGCACACAACAGATACACCACTTCATCTCATTACTCCCTCCTTTTCTATAATTTGGTAAAGGGTTAGTCCTTCAACGATGTCAATATACATAGAGAATAACATACACAAGGTTAGTCATGCAAGAGTTATGTTAGCGCGCACGCACACACACACAGATCATGAAAAAAAAACCTATAATCAACATAAACATATGCACAACATAAGATTTGTCTTACAAGTACAAAGATAAAATAGGCTATAGAGCCTTTACAGACCCAAATAACATGCCGAAAAAACTCCACCAAAGACAATTATGCAGTCATTCACAGACTTAGTCATATATGAATCTTGTATCTCATAGTTAGTAATATAATATTCTGCTAACTAACATATATCAACATGCAATCATTCACATACTTAGTCATGCACCCAAAAATCATTTAGTAATTGATATTAATGAATACTACTAACATAGATATATGTGTTTTCACATATACAGGGACTAGGACTAGATGTCTATCCCGATGCTCCAACATGGATCACAATATTAGCATTTTCCCAGATGAGGTAGTACTTAACCATCACCAGGTTTATCTGCACATAGCAGATACACCACTTCATCTCATTATTCCCCTTTTTTCCCATAATTTGGAAAAGGATTAGTCCTCCAACTATGTCAGTATACATCGAGAATAACATACACAAGGTTAGTCATGCAAGGGTTATGTTAGCACATACACACTCAAAACAGGAAAAACAACTAGAATCAACATCAACATATGTACAATCATAAGATTTGTCTTACAAGTACAATGATAAAATAGGCTATAGAGCCTTTACAACCACAAATAACATGCCCAAATACAAAGTTCAAAACATTAAAGTAGAGCTAGGAAATCATCAAGAAGAAATCTCCAAACTTCAGCTCCTTAGATCAAAAGCCAATTTAGGTTATCTTCATATGACTCAGAATCACTAGAGTCACTTGATTCCATTAGCTCTACAACTGCAGCCTATATCCTTCCTATCTTCTCAGGATGCATATTTGAGAGAATTATCTTCTTAGGGCAGGATGTTCTATCAGAAGGTTCAATAATGGTAATGTTGTTATAAAAGCTCCAGCTTCTTTGGCCTCCTTTAACCAGGATTCCAACTTATCTGCAACATCCTTGGGAACTTTAATTTCTTTATTAGGTGCGTTCCCACTAGTCGAATTATAAGAGTTTTGATTCATGTTGAAATGAAGAGATAAATCTATATTATGATAATAAGATAAAGCCATACTTTGAATCTCTTGCTTGTAACGATAATCCAATTATACCACACTTGAGATACCAAACTAATCCACTTAAAATTTTGTGCCAAAGTTGTCTTATGGGAAAGAAACATTTTTTCTCTCTTGGCACAACTCCATAGAATTGATTGCTAATGAATCTCACAAATGCATACCCTCTTTTCAGAGTTGACTGCATATAATGACTTAAGAATGTTAGAGACAATTGTCATAACATCTTTTCTCACATTACACTTCTTTAACATCTGTTTCACACAAAGTAATTACTTATCACTATACCCAGCAGTAGATGATTTAACTTCATCAGAAGGTATGGTCACATTAGTTCATTCCTTGATGACCCATGATATGATGTTGTAGGAAATAAGAGAGCATATATTAGATGTACTCATCTTGTAATAGTTATAAGTATGAACTCTTTATCTGTCATAAGAAATTCCTTTAACAGAAGTAACATTTCCTTGAATGTCCAAACTCGTTTTGACATCTCCTTTTCAAGACATATCCTTTTATGATACAACCACATACTCTTCACCAAGATTTCTTCAACTAAGAAATGCACTTTGATGGAGAGAGTATCTTTGTCACTCAACCTTCTTTGGATGTTGGACATCATGACTAAGGTATTTTCTTCAACATCAGATTCAAATTTTGATCTTCCTTTTACTCTACAGACAACAAGACTAGCTTGCTCATTCTTCGTCACTATGTCAGTCACAACGGGTATACCATCTTCCTTATCAATTTTGATGATATATTTGATCATAGGGTTGCTACATCCAAGTTGAGTGCAACTATTTCCTAGGGAATCACAAGATGAATTCTTCATTTTCTCTTCTTGAGAATCATAAAGTTAGCTCACATCAGCAGATGTCAAGGAAACGACTTGTTTCTCATTATCTACACTTATGGACTGATCTTCATCATTCTAAGGGGACATATCGTTCTTTGAAGTACAAACTATAACAATGCTTTTATTCTTGAATATGATACTTTGACCTTGTGTCTTCATGTCTTCTAATGCATGATCACTATCATCGGCTATGTCATTATCATCATCAACATCTTCATGGACATGGCCATCAACTTCCTTATGCACTTGAGATTCAGATAACATGTTGGACAAGGTGTTTAACACATTGATATCACCATGAGGATTTCTCAAACCTGATTTTGGGGAATCTTCAACTTGAAATATTTTCACAATTCCAATCATAATTCCCTTAGCATCTAGATCGGACTTGTCTGATACAAACTCCAATGCACCCGCTTCCGATTCATCATGCATCATGACAAGTTGTTGATTTGTCATACTTTTAGACATATGATATATACTTTTATCATAACCGTTCTTCTTCTTTAGATGAACTACAAAAGATTTTTCAAAGTTAGGATGACCTCCGGCTTGAACATCAACCTTCCCTTCAACGACACAATCCTCACGAGTTACTTTAGACTCCTGAGATAGATGTTGAACAGTCTATATTGACATCTTGGTGGACCTTTATTCAAGCATAAAAACTTTATCGATCCTGAGGTCTTGCAAACTCCTGATGTTTTCCTCCTTCTTTAGAAGAACTTATTTACCTTTGACATAAAGTGCGTTCACATTGGTAGATGACTCTCTTCTTAGTGAAACATCTTATGACCTTGGAATAACTAATCTCTTATAGCCTTTGGTTCTTTCCTTTCCATGATTCCCATGAGATGCCTTATTTCTAGCCATGTGCATGGTTCCCTCACTATTAAAATACCATCTTTTACTTGAGGAACCTTTGTATTCGATGGATACAGTTGAAGTAGTATTGCAATTCCACTTCTTCTTAGTATGAACTTCCTTGCGTTCTATGTTGTTTAACTTCAACTATTCGAGGCAATAAGGCCTTATATGTCCATATATTCCATAGTGCTGACATATCAGATGATGTTTCTTGCTCTTTCTATGATGGGATCCCATGTGTTGAGCAAAATGTTGTAACATGTGATCCAACTTCAGAACTTTAGTCTTCATTCTAGAAATAGCAACCTCCTTGAGGGGAATCTTCGTGTTCACATCTTTCATGCCTGTCCTTTTATTGTTTCATTTCACATCCTTCGTTATTTCTCTACATTCTAATTTTTCAACTAGTAAGCTTAAATTATTCAACTTCCTTTCAAGAAGAATCAAGTTTCCTAGAATGGAGTTTAAGGAAGATGCCTATTTTTCTAAGGTTGTGATGGTAGAAGCACCCTCTACTGATTCCTTTTGAAGAGTTTCTATGGTTTTCTTCCGATTTTATGATGATAAGTGGGATTTTTCCAACTTGGTGAGAACAAGATTGCATGTTGTCAGAAGATCTTATCTAACCAGTTCTTCAAAATAGAACTCATTTTCAGATTCATCTTTTTCTGATTATGCCATCATAATGTTAGAAATTTCCCCTAACCTTCACTTTCAGAATCTGGTCTGGTGGTGGTTAATCCCTTTTTATGTTTTCTTAGAAAGTTAAGGCATTTTGGTATAATGTTTCCATAGCCTCCACATTCAAAGCACTGAGTTCCCTTCCCACTGTTGGGATCTTCTTCATTCTCGTCTTTGTTCTGGGAAATGATGTTGGACCTCTTGTATGGGACATTCATCCTTCTCTTCCTATCTAGATACTTCAAGGTTTTGTTGGACTTTTTCCCAAAAAAAAAAATATCATCTGCCAAGCTCTCTTCTTTGACACCTTGACTTCCAGCTTCCTCAGTGATGGATACAAATTTTATACCTTTATTCTTCTTTTTTGTCTTCTCATTGATGCACATCTCAAAGGTTTGTAGGGAACCAACGAGTTCATCAACCTTTATACTACTTAGGTCCTCATCTTCTTCAATAAAAGTCACTTTCATATGAAACCTTTTAGGTAATGATCTGAGAATATTTTTGGAAAGCTTTTCTTCAAACATATTTTCACTTAAGGCAAAGGATGTGTTGGAAATGTCACGTAACCTGATGTGAAACTCACTCACAGTTTAATCTTCATTCACCCTCAGGTTCTTAATTTTTTATTATTATTAGTTGCAACCTTGATATACGAATCTTGGGTGTGCCTTCATGTGAAGTTTTCAAAATCTCCCATGCTTTTTTAGCTTCTGAACATGTGTTCATGAACATGTTCTTGTCAACACCATTTAAAATTACATTAAGTGCCTTAAAGTTTCCAAGGGATTCATCATCTTGAGCCTTAGTCCAATCAACCTCTAGTTTTTTGTCGATTGTAACATCTTCAGAGGTAATCATTGGATGTTTCCATGCCTTAATCACAACTTCCCATGATTTTTCCCAATGATTTAAGAAAAGCCACCATCATCACCTTCCAATAATCATCATTTGTGCCATCCAAAATAGGTGGTTAGTTTAATGATCCTCCATCTTTAATTGTCTCCATTTGAGAAAAATTTATGTTTGTTGGAGCTCACCCAACATGCTAGGTTTCACGCTTTGATACCGATTGAAATTTTGTTCCTCAGTGACGGATGTCGAACATGATGCTCCAGCAACAGGTGCGACAAGATACACCAGAAATAGTACACTAACTAGAATAGATGAAGGAGAAAAAAGCAATAAAAAACAAAATCAAAATGTTTACCCAGTTCGGTGAAACTACACCTACGTCTGGGGGTTTAGTCCACAACCCAAGAAAGGAAATTCACTATTAGTAGTTTAGTACATTTAGACTTACAAGAAACAACAAACCATATGTTGTTCAACGCCTCTTCCTAACCCTAGCCAATGACTTTTTATTTAGATTCTCCCTATAAATATAAGAACATACTCACTTTCTTATGTGCTACATTCTTAATGATAGGGGCAAACAACCCCTAAACCCTAGTAATCAAATTCAATCTTCACAAGATAAAGAATGTTGAATATTATAACTCAATTAGACAAACCTTTTATGCCAATTTACTAAGACATAGAGGTGTACATAAATAATGTTGATTACAGCTCAACTAGACAAACCATCTATGCCAAGTTACTAAAACATAGAGGTGTACATAAAGATTTGACACTAATCCTATTAGTGCATTAGCGTGAATACACAACACAAAACCTAGACAACTTAAGATCTTCAATGGGAGTGCTTGCTTTCCAATGTAGGTTTAAGCTCCTTATATCATAATGTAACTCTAGGCTTTTCTCATTGGATAATATCTTTGAATTTGTCTATAACGAATGCAATATCTGTTGGATATTTGATTTGATCCTTGAATATCTCCAACAAGATATGATTTGTTTTAATTCAAATTCAAATCTTCATTTAAATATAAATTAAACTTCATCCAGTTGTCAAACAAATTATCTAATCATATTGATAAATCAATAACAATAAAATCTTCAATGGATCTTTAACGAAACATACTCCAAAACGTATCATTCTGGCACCTGTTTCACAAAGCCCCAGATTTCGTACCAACATGTTGGAGCATCGCGCCCAGTGTAACACCTGAGGTGAAAGAGGACGGTGGTTACATGTAACACCCGTGGGAGAGAGAGTGGTTGTCGGTGTCATGAGGCATGACAATGAGACACTCCTAGCAGCTTCTAGGGGAAAACCGAATTCACATCCGAATGAGAGGAATCCTGAGGCTATGCAGGTATGGGACTGCATGGTTGAATGAAGGCTTATAAGGATTAATTGGTACTCTCTATATTAACAAAATGCATCTTCTTTTCGGTAGCCCGTTCATAAGAACTCCACAGTTAAGCGTGCTTGACTTAGAGCAATTCTGGGATGGGTGACCTTCTGGGAAGTTTCCTGGAAAGCGTGTGATTGAGAACAAATCATACTGAAAAGACCCGTGTTGGTTTGTGGGGTCAGTCGGTAATCCTGAAAGAAATATGGTGCATTACAAATGGTATCAGAGTCATACCTCTCCCAGTACGATGTGGTTCGGGGACGAACCAAGCGGAAGCTGGTGGGCATGTAACACCTGAGGTGAAAGAGGACGGTGGTTACATGTAACACCCGTGGGCGAGGGAGTGGTTGTCGGTGTCATGAGGCATGACAATGAGACACTCCTAGCAGCTTCTAGGGGAAAACCGAATTCACATTCGAATGAGAGGGATCTTGAGGCTATGCAGGTATGGCACTGCATGGTTGAATGAAGGCTTATAAGGATTAATTGGTACTACCTATATTAACAAGATGCATCTTCTTTTCTGTAGCTCGTTCATAAGAACTCCACAGTTAAGCGTGCTTGACTTAGAGCAATTCTGGGATGGGTGACCTTCTGGGAAGTTTTCTGGAAAGTGTGTGATTGAGGACAAAGCATACTGAAAAGACCCGTGTTGGTTTGTGGGGTCAGTCGGTAATCCTGAAAGCAATATGGGGAGTTACACCCAGCATGTGTCCTCTCTGCAGCTTTATACAACTTTAGTAAGCTAAGTCAATCTTGAACACTTGGACACTTCTCCAAGTTGTTGTTTTGTTAAAATGCAGCCAATCTACAGGGTCAATCTAATAGGAACAAAAATATAGTAAGGACAAATGTCATTAATTCTTTATGCAATATAAATCTCTTTCACCTGTAAATTTTTAACTCAAAATCATCACTAAGATCATTCCACAGGCTTTATTAAGGGAGAGACAATTTTATGAGTGCATCAGGATTACTTTGAAAGCCATTAATTTGTTGGGTAAGGAATCCTTTGGAGGTAGTATAGATTTAAAGATATACATTTGTAAAGTCTTTTATTCTTTAGATTGATCAAAATGTTATCATTTGATTCATACCATTATCCACTTGTTCAAATCGTCAATCATGTTAAATGGAAAAGATACAACATTTTATCTTGCTATAGAGGACTTACGAGATCATTTTCCCCTTTTTCTCTTTTACATTACTGAAGAGACACTTAGTAGGTTGTGACATATGTTGGTGGATCAGGGTAAGCTGGTATACATATCAATGTGAAACACAAACATTTGTAGCCATACTTTTTTTTAAAGATGTCCTTATGAAATTATACAGTATACTAGGAAAAGTGATTAAATCATTATAATACTAGAATCTATTCAAACAAGTCAGGGACCAATGAAACCATTGGGAATTGATTCACATATATTTAAGAATCAATTCATGCAAGTCAAAGACTTGTTAAAATATCATTAAAACAAAGTTTTATGCAATAAATCATTCTCAAATCATATATATTTATATATGGGATCATTCAAACCTAGAGGAGCACACACCAAAAACAAAACTATTAAACAATCTATTGAAATCACTAAAAACTTATCCTAGGTCCTAAATCTAGAGACAAAAGCACATTTACACTAGGTTAACCTTGACAACATTTCTATCATGAGTTACAAATATTAATAGTGTATTATATTAGTAAAGTGAAATTTGTATTTCATGGTTGTTAACCAACAACCTCTCTGGGTATCTCAAACCCATATAGGTGGGGCAAGTAAATTAGATTGTGCTAGGTTTGTTGTGCGATTAACCGATATATATATGGGTTACTTTTCCATGGTTGTTGAATCAAATAACTTACAACTAGTATTTTTTTACTATTTCTATTGAGGTGAAGGATTTTTATCTAGGGTGGGACATGTTATTTGCTTACATAATGTTTTAATAAGGAGATACTTGCGGCATAATAATTTGTCTGACTTTCTCAGGTGTTGTTATTTTCATATTTACTTGTCTAAATAGAAGACTATCCTTTTTGTATTATCGTTTTCCCCTAAGCTCCCCTTATGTATAGTCATGACAAAAATTACTAGGCTTAAAATTTTTTTAAAAAAGTAAAAGGTATATGTTATATATGAATCAATAGTAATTTTATTCTCTTCAAGTGATTGCATTGAGGGGGAAACTTTGTTCCTTAGTTGTTGATTCCTTATCAACTCCAAAACATATTAGGTACAACCTATAAGAAATGTGAAACTACTAAACTAATAAATTCATAAATAAAATTAAGAGAAGAGATAAATGTGAGTAATTTACATGTTGTGATATTAATAAAGGAAACTATAATACTATTCATAGAGTCTAGACCTACATAAATATTATTCCACTCAGTAGTTTATGCGGGTAATGTGTGAGTATGTTCAAACTGCAGTAAAGCGGCAAGAAGCAAAAATTTAGTTTTGAAGGAATTCCCTCTAGGGTTTATATCGTCTCCACAGGGATCGGTGCGATGAAAGAACACTGTTCAATGGTCTCTAAATTTCTAAGCTTGTTGTTTAAAAGGTTTGGTTTAAAAGGTTCAAGGAACCATGAATAAAAGGTAGAAAATATAAAGACGGAAAATATAAAGTAAAGACTGAAATATAAACGGAGCCTTGTCGGGATTGGATCTCATCAATTGATAACACATGCATTCTTCTGATCATGTTAAACACAACTCAATCATTCGTCTAATATCCTCACGTATCACCCACAACAGAGGTTATTTCTAACGCAATGTTGAGAGAACAACCGTATTGTCTCATTGGTGATGTCTCACGCAACAAAAATACAACACCGAGCATTAAGAACGGATACTCACGCAAATGCTAAGCCTAAATCTATGTCTAGAGTTAAGGACCTAACAGGTAATCATCCTAGATCCAGAACTGAAGAGTACATGTCTATAGCGGTTCAAATCAAAGATAAATAGGTAAACAAAGATAACACCCATATTGGATAAACGATTGTTTTAAATAAAACACAATGATCAGAATACGTACATACGCTTAACTCTTTTTACATGTATTCACCTAATTTGTCAAATGGTTGTGAACAACGTTCTTCATCACTATTATCACGCATCCGCATTGATCCTTCTCATGCTATTCATGCTACTTAATCAACACAATAAAATGTAAGATACAATGAATATCAACTTACATAACCATGTCAAAAGTTTGTTCATTGATAGATGAAAATCTTAGATCAAAGATGTGAAAAGGTTTTGTTAAGACCCACAAATAAGCAATCAAAGATAATCAATCAATAGAGAATCCAAACTAGTTCACAAACATATATTAGATGAAATACATAAGGTATCAAAAGATTACATCTAAACCCCAACAAAAGATCAAAGATCTTACCTCCTCCCTCTTAGGGTTTTGTATTTCTCTCTCAAAAATAAACTTGAAATGAAGAGAGATAAGTTCTGATATAAAAATTATATATTATTTTTTCTAAAAAGCAAGAAAAGTACTTATATAGTACATTCAAGATCTGTCTTGTTCACACTATGAGCAGATCCTTCGCGTAGCGAACATCAAATTAGGCACCTGAGGTGCTTCTGAACTGTTAAAACGCCATTGAGAAATATCTAAACTTTGTTGTGCGAGCAATTCTTCACACTGCGAACCATCTCGCTACAAGTTTGCACAACGAGTTTCAATTTCTTTTCTCTCTGAGTGAACAGTATCTAGTCTCCCAAGGGTCTTCGCTGGCAAGTTCGCTGTGCAAAGTTGGTGATGATTTTTGTGGGGAAGTTCGCTAGGAGCTTCGCACTGCGAACTTCTTGATGATTTTCTACTGTCTTGGTTTCCTTGCCCAATTTCTTGTGTCTTACTTTTATTTTGTTTTGTGCCTAATTCTTGCATAATAACACACAAATCAAAGCAACCAAGACATTTTCCAACAATGAAGCATATCATCTAAAACATGAGTGATTTTAATCACTTTCACCTACAAAAACAATGAAATATGCCAGCATTTGATAGATCAAATAAGCAAAGTTTGGCATCTAATAAAGTGTTCCTTATACTTTTTCATATAATTCGTCAATTGCGGCTAGTGGCACCTAAAACCATGAAACACGACCTAAAGTATCCTATAGTTAAACTTTAATTACTAGACTATGAATTTTCTCTGCGCCTTGTTGTGAATTGATATCGTCAAAAACAAACCAAAATATGAGACAAAGATTGAGATTCTTGAACAAACGCAAGAAATCCTATTAGGTTTTACAAAAGGGAGAGAAGAAGGAAGAATAAGAATTGGTTAAATCTATTTTTCTATTCACTTTCTCAATAAGGGTTCAAACATTACAAGTGAATACCAACAATTAACCTCTCTCAACAACCTACGAGAACTAGTTTATTTATAGATAAATTAAGATACAAGCTAACTTAATAATTAGGCTTAGAAACAATGCCCAATTCGACATACTAACTTAAATTACAAGTTAATGTATTTTGACATTATGCTCGAACAAACTTCGACTACAGCATACACATCTCAAGTCAAAACGTGAAGCTACCCTTGTCGATACTAGAGTTCGATCCAAATACCAAAAATCTCCACCTTGGAACAAACTCTATAACAAGAGAACAAACTAACTTTCATCATGCAACTTTATCAACTCCATATAGCGGAAAAACTTGCTACTTGGCAATGTCTTGGTGATTACATCAGCAACATCGTGTCAGTCAAAACCTTCAGCACTTGGACTTTGCCACACTTGATTATCTCTCTGACAAAGTGCAACATCATATCAATGTGCTTGGTTTGTTCATGATAGGCTGAATTCTTCGAAATGTGTATTGCGCTTTGACTATCACATTTAACAGCGATAATTCGACCTTGAAGTTTCAGCTCCATAGAAAAACCTTCAAGCCACAATGCTTCTTTCACAACTTCAGTAAAGGAGATATACACCGCTTCAGTGGTTGATAAGGAAACAACCTTCTGAAGTGTTTCTTTCTAATTGACTGTTGTACGAAACATAATGAAGATATATCCAGAAATAGATTTTCTGGAATCCATATAACATGTATAATCAGAGTCAACAAATCCTTTGATTTCAAATTTTCTATCATCATCACAGGTTCCACCATAAATTAGGACTCGGCTCAGACACCTATTTATGTACATAAGAATCCACTTTAAAGGTTGCTAATGCACCTTCCCAATATTGGCCATATACCTGCTTATAAGGCTCACTGTATGTTACGTCTGGCCTTGTAAAGACCATAACATACATAAAAAGACCTATTATTTTAGCATATGGAATGCTATTCATATAGGCTCTTTCAAATTCAGTACTAGGACATTGAGTCGTACTCAACTTGTATTGAGGACTAGTCGGTTTTAGAACAGGTTTTGAATTCGACATACCAAACATTTCAAGAATCTTCTTCGGGTATATCTCTTGAGATAAGCATAATCTCGAGTACTTTATATCTCTCCAAATGTCAATCCTAAGAATTCTAGAAGCAGCTCCCAGATCCTTCATGTTGAACTCCTTATCGAGTTCATCCTTCACCTTCATAACATCTTCGACATTATTGCTTGCTATAATGATGTCATTCATATAAAGCAATGAAATAACAAGTGAATTTTCAGCTCAAAATCTGAAGTAAACACAGTGGTCGAACTGGCTCCTAGTGAAACTAACGTATTCCATGAACTTTTCAAATCTCCTATTCCATTGTCGAGGAGATTGTTTCAGGCTATAGAAGGACCTATTCAGCTTGCACACATAATCTTCCTTTCCCTTTTCTGCATACCCTTCAAGTTTCCTCATCAGGATTGTTTCATCTAGATCACCATAGAAGAAGGATGTCTTCACATTCATCTATTCAAGTTCTAGGTCAAACTTTTCCACCATTTATATCAACATTTTAATGGATATATGCTTTACAGCAGGAGATAATACATCATTGAAGTCGACATCTTCTTTTTGAGTGAATCACCTAGCAACCAACGTTGCCTTAAAATGCTTCAACACCATTCCTTCAATCCCTCCCTTAACCTTGAAGAGACTCTTACAGCTGACTAACCTGACCCCTGCAGGTTTCTCGATCAGCTCCTAAGTTTTATTATCATGGAGAGATTTCATCTCTGAAAATCTGGTGTGCAGATCACAAATTTCCCTAGAGATATTGAGACATTGATCTCTACATAACTAAACAAGGCAAAAAATAAGAACATCCAAAAACTGCAAACACATAACAGTGTCGTGATAGATGTTTTAACATCTGTTAAGACATGTATTTTAGAACTTAATAGCAGACTAAATTGAACATAACAGAAAGATAAAGAACACCAAGATATGATGACCCAGTTCGGTTAAAAACAACACCTACATTTGGGGGCTACCAAGCCAAAAATGAGTCCACTATTAGTAGTATTAATTTAGAGCTAAACTCTCCCATTTACAACTCCTCACTTAATCCATACCTAGTAAAATTCTATCTAGAAATCACCATCTAGATAAGAGAAATCCCCACAACCTCCAGTGACTGTATCAAACTGTTCAATTGAAAGACACCCCTTTTAATATGATATTCAGTCAAGACTCTTGACTAACAATCATGCATGGAGTTGCTTAAAAGCTTTATACAAGAACAATATACAATTCATTACCTACAGGTTTCTAAATATGTAAAATTATGTATACCATAATGTATCAACTGATACAAAGGGTGACTTACAACACAAGAAAGCGCACGACTCTCAAAACCCTAAACCCTTATAATTACTTTGCAAGAATTCATTACAAGGTCTACTCTCTTATGATCTATTTATGCCCTAGGTCTTGGTATTCCTTTTATATCCTTCAGCAGTCCGTGGGCTTCGAAGTCTCTATCCAATCTTTCTTTGATCCATGTTCTGATTTCACCTTAAATCTTGGAACAAATCTGCAACAAATCTGCTACACCAGACCAAGACGTTGAGTCCACAATGCTAGAACATCTTGTCTGACATGTTGTTCTTTACAGATTTCTTCTTGTTGGAATATCTTGTGCAACATCATGTTTTACCAAAATTTAGTCAAATCTTTGGAGCCTTCAATCTCCCCTTTTTTACCAATTTTGGCTAAAACTCCTTCTGCATAATAAACTTGGGAAGTAAGAAGAAGAAGAGTAGAAAGTCCTAAATTCATTTCAGCCAGCCTGTGATGAGCCTCCTAAAAGCTTCCATTCTTCCTATACAACATCTACCACCTGTTGTACGACGAGTATCCTGAACCCTGGCGTACATGAGGAAGAAGATGCAAGCCACTCCCCCTCAAAACTAATCCCAATATACCATCCTCCATTATCCAGGTTAGGGTTTAGAGAAGCAGACCCCAATTCTGGATAACTCAGAACACAAGACACAATTGTGTTCATAACTCAGATTATAAGAAACAAAAAGGATACTCAGAAAAGAAACTGAGACACAGACAGGATATCAGAACATCCAATCCAACATCCTTGCAAACAACTGCAAGAATAGACTCAGACCTCAACTAGAGATCAGTTATGTGTTGTAATGTGCAACACACAACTAGGATAAACAACAACCTATCTCCCCCTTTTTAGCCAAAAAATGACAATGGTACCCAACACAGGTCCATGCCCACATGGTACTTACCTAAACGCGAACAAAAGCCATTAAGACTCAACACATAAAAAAGAAAAACAACTTGAGACTCGAAGCACATACCCTCTTTAAATATCCAAGCAATTTCTCTAGTAATTAACGTTCATTGATATAACCGAAGGACAATTAAATGAAAGAGTAAATTGAGAAAGAAAACTTTAGCATAAATGAATGTGCACCGGCCAACTCAGATTTGACTATTTCTTTTTTAGGGAGAACTGTCCAAGATACACCATCCAAATAGAGCTACTCTGAAACAACCACAAGTCTTAAACAATGTCCTGACATCTGGTCAGACTTTGTCTACTCTCTTTCTCTCTTGGACATTTTGAAGCATAACCACAATGCTTACCAATGAACTCCACACATACTCTTTTCATCCAGAATTAGAGAGTCCTAATCATGATGTCCATACATTATGTGTGAAGTTTCCCATTTATCAACAGAAGTTTCCATGGACCTTATTCCAAATAGCTGAGAAAAGTAAATTCTCCTAGACAATATCTAATATTATTCATCAGGTCTCTTCTAAGACACATAAACATAGTTGAATTACTTCAAAACCTTAATATATCAAGCTCACAAGTAGAATTTATTAGGCTAAATCACCAACACACCATGATGTTAAGACATTTAGTCGTACATCACAATCTCACATTATTTAGATGAATACCTTCATGGTCATGGGAGAAAGAAACAAAATAGGAGCACTGGTCTTGTACGATAAGCAATAGAATCTTGGATTAAGATCAACAATCACTATTGATTACTCTCCCCTTGAACACATCCACACACTGTACAAGTCCATCTTGAACCTTACAGCTATAGACAACCTTGTTCTTGAGAGTAAATCCAATCAAGCCTAGAATGTTCACATTCCCTAAAGAGACGTACACATTCTCTTAACCTTTTGGTTAATCAAGATGTCATCCACACATGGAAGTCATCAAACTCCTTCACCAAATGAAATGAGATACATCCTTAGCCCGCTTTCTTCTTAAGATTCAGCCTGATACAATCTTTTCTGGAGATACTTCCAGCAGAACCAACCATCTACACATAGATAATTAGAATCCAAAAAGTCTAGGCCAGTAGCTCTAAAGAAGAAGATCAAACTCAATCATCCTCCAATGATACCCAAATAGCAGGAATGATGTTCCAACATCACTTAGGACATCAACACCAATCACAGGACTTACCATTTGCATAGTAATTGTTACACATTGTTAAGATACACAAGAAGATCTTAATAGGTCACAACTTTAGCTGATTAATCTTCAAGCACATATCACAGGCCCATCACAAAAGGCAGAATACTACAGATAGAAATAAACTCTCACATGCCTCATGAAGCTTCAACCCAAAAGCATAATGTTCAGACAACCTCTCTGACATTACAAAGTCAGCACCCATTCTTAAGCATCCAAAGAGGAGATTCCCTCTGATAGATTCCAGTATGACTGACAATAACCATGAAGGTATAAATTGAGCCTAATACCAAAAATAGACTTCTCAACGATATCTACTTCTCCTCTGCCCTTCAATCTTCTATCCTCCACTTTGCAAAAGATCACCCCAAGCTAAAGTACATAAGTACTAGCACGCAACATGCTCGATCAGGTAGCTTCTTAGAGCACACTCAACAGACACTTTCCTTCAAATTAACCAATTAGAATACCTTTCACAAAGTCCCTGATCACGGGGGAACAACAACAGGACTGGAACTTCTAGTACTAGCACCTTCTTACCCTAGACAAAACTCTAGAACACTCATATCAACCACCTTAGATGAGACTCCAAGAAGAAGATATGAAAACACCAGGAAATCAACAACTCCCTTGAGCTTTTTCCTTTGCATGATTCACAAAGGATGAGATAAACTTAGGAAACAACCATATAGTTGAAGAGCGTCCACTCCTAAGAAGACCAACTTATACAAGATGGTACAACTCCCCTACACACAAATGACATCAGGATCAACAACCAGATGTTCAGTCTAATGTCATAACATTTAATTTACATCATTGACTTGACTAGCCAACTGATGAAACCACATATGCTTGAAACAGTCTTGAAGATCAGACCCTTAGACTTCCAGACATTATCCCATCTTGAATGTCTTTTCCACCATAACAGAACCAGAGTTCCATGTTCTCATAGACTTGATCATGAAATCAAGTTAGAGTAAACAACCTTCATCCTGTACATAAGAATTGAAACGCAACGACCAATCCTTTTCAAGATAACTCAAGTGAAAGAAAAAATATCCTGATGGCAATCTTCCTTAAGCACAATTATCCAAGAGAATCGTTCACACAAGATCAGAGTCTATACAAAAACCAAACCTAATAGGAGAGGTAGTCATAAGATAGACGACTATCTGCAAGATCACCCAAGTCAGCCAGAAAAGTCTCTAAGATGTCAGGTTAATGTCCTATACATGTTTCCTTGAGTTCATATGCACAAAATCAAGTAGAAATGTCTTCACATGCCTTCAACATAAAACATGCCACAAGCTCCTTCAAAGGATAACGAGGCGCCTATCTCCAGATCAGAAATAAACTAACCTAAAGGCAACTTACCAAAGCTGATGGTGTCTAGCTCTTCATCTTTACTAGCATACATATACAAGACAAAACTCTTGGATAGAAGCTTCCTAGATTACAAACCAAAAGACTCTTCAAGCCCAATCTGAAGAATATTCTGAACACTATTGATAAACACATATTTGTTTATCCTTCATAACATATGTTGCATTCCTCCTTTGTTTGAGAAGTTCACTCCTTGGATCAACAAGATTATGCACACACTCTTTAGAAGTGATGTTTCAACATCTGGTTGAACATCAAGTCCTTTTCCCAATGAACAAGTAATTGGATCTTGAGTTCTTGCCCTGTCAAAAGCTGCACCTTCAGGAGTGACACTTTTGACATTAGCAAACAAGAAGGATAATTAATTAAATACTTGTTAAGGCCACAAATAGCAATTGATTTTAAATCCCAATTTCGTACTCTTCAGTCAAAATATGTCATAAGACACCCCTCCTTGCTCAATCAATAACTTAGAGAGAAATTTTCAAGACATAAATATTCCTTAGAATACCATCTTCTCTTCTGAATACATTCGGCAGTGCCTTTTTGAGTGGAATTGAGAGAGGACTCAAGTATCTTGAGATACCTAAAACATGTCATAGAGTGTTTACCAAATCCGTAGATCATGACTTTGATATACAAGGTCTCAACTTAAACTTTTTGCTCCTATTACCCTTCATGGTACCTGGTTGACCCTGTCTCCCAAGCAACATAGGACAATTCTTCAGAGGAAGACATCATAATTCTTGCTCCTTTACACAAATCCCATCTAGTGATGGCATGAACATCTAGAGAGACTGACACCATCTTCATCAAGCCAGGAAGATGTCAGAACATTTTATATGACATCATACTAAACAATTGCATCATTTTCAACAACAACAGACGAATCTTCATAGAGCACTCAATCAACCATCAGTAGTTGTCAGGCCAGATTCAGAAAACTATCCTCCTAGCTTCCAATCTCCTTGAGAACAACAATAATAGATGATCTTATCACACAATCTTCTTCCTTGTTCAAAAGACCAGAAATTATCTTCCCTAGAACTCATCCAGAAACAAAACAGGATGTCTGCTCTGATACCAATTGAAATTCTGGTGTGCAGATCATAGATGTCCCGAGAGATATCGAGACATTGATCTCTGCATAACTAAGCAAGGCCGAAAACAAGAACATCTAAAAACTGCAAACACATAACAGTGTCATGGCAGATGTTTCAACATCTATTAAGACATGTATTTCAGAACTTAAGAGCAGACTGAATTTAACTTAAAAGAAAGATAAAGAACACCAAGATATGATGATTCAGTTAGGTGAACAACAACACCTACATCTGGGGGCTACTAAGCCAAGAATAAATCCACTATTATTAGTATTAATTTAGAGCAAACCCCCCCCCCCCCCCCCCCATTTACAACTCCTCACTTAATCCCTACCCAGTACAATTCTATCTAGAAATCACCATCTAGACAAGACAAACCCATATATATATATTCCTAAATCACCTCAATGATATCTAATAGTCAGAACCTCCGATGACTGTATCAAACTGTTTAATTGAAAGACACTTCTCTCAATACCATATTCAGTCAAAACTCTTGACTAACAATAATGCATGGATTTTCTTAAAATCTTCATCCAAAAAGAGTATACAATTCATTACCTACAGGTTTCTGACTATGTAAAACTATGTCTACCACAATGTATCAACTGATACAAAGGGTGACTTACAATACAAGAAAGTGCACGACTCTCAAAACCCTAAACTCTTATAATTACTTTGCAAGAATTCGTTACAAGGTCTACTCTCTTACGATCTATTTATTCCCTAGGTCTTGGTATTCCTTTTATAGCCTTCAACAGTCAATGGGCTTCGAAGTCTCTGTTCAATCTTTCCTTGATCCAAGTTCTGATTGCACCTTAAATCTTAGAACAAATCTGTTGCACCAGACCAAGATGTTGAGTCCATAATGCTAGGACATCTTGTCTGACATGTTGTTCTTTACAGATTTCTTCTTGTTGGAACATCTATTGCAACATCATGTTTTACCAAAATTTAGTCAAATCTTTAGAGCCTTCAATCTCAACATCCATGTCTTTCATCCATTCAATCTTATCTCGACTCCTCATAACTTCCTTATAGTTTCTAGGTTCTTTGTGAAGAACCTCACTTGTAGCGATTAAGGCATAAACTATGTGATCTGCATAACCAAGTATATGAGGTGGCTTGATGACTCTCCTCGATTTGTCTATTTCCAGCAGGTAGTCATTATCAGTCTCCTCATCTTCGATAATACCTTCTGCTTCTTTTTCAAATTCATCTGGATCATGCAATTCAACATCATTATGCTCCACCTCAACAAGAATCTCTTCTTGTTCCATCTCTTCTTCAGAGATCTTCAAACTCCTACCAATGTCACCTATTTTCTTGAAATCCATCTCAACTTCATTGAAACGTACATCTCGACTTGTGATACACCTCCTGTGACCTGGCTCTAGGAACCACAACCTATAAGCTTTTACTTCTTCAGGGTATCCAAGGAACATACATCTCAGAGCTCTAGGTTCGACCTTGTCTTGCCTAATATGAGCATAGGATAAACAACCAAATACTCTAAGTCTATTGAGACTAGGTGGACGTCTCGGCCAGACTTCTTCAGGTTTCTTCATTTCCAAGGTTGTCGAGGGACACCTATTTATCAAGTATGTTGTAGTCGCAACAGCGTCTGCTTAAAACACCTTCTTCAATCGTGCATTTACCAACATGCACCTCATCATTTCTAGAGTGGTTCGATTAAACCTTTCAGCTAAACCATTTTGTTGGGGAGTCTCTATAGTAGTTTTGTGCCTTGCAATACCATACTAAGCATAATAGCTGTTGAAAGCCTCATTGCAAAATTCAAGACCATTCTCGGTCCTCAACCTCCTGACCTTCTTGCCAGTTTGGTTTTCGACCAGAGTCTTCCAACTTTTAAACTTTTCAAAATTTTCATCCTTAGTCTTCTGGATGAATACCCGTAACTTTATAGAGTAATCATCAACTATGGGTAGAAAATACTTTGCACCTGAGTGTGAAGGATTACTTGCAGGGCCCCCAAAGATCACCATGAATATAATCAAGGGATCTATATGTTCTTTGTTTACCTTTGTTAAACTTCACTCTACAGGATTTACCAAATACACGAGGTTCACAAAACTCCAATTTTTCTACCTTGTCACCACACAACCGATTTTGTTTCCACAATTCGACCAGACCTCTTTCATTGACATGGACAAGTCTCTTGTGCCATAGCTCAGCCTTCGACATAGGTTCTATGGATGCCACATCTGCTGAACCACTTACAACCTCATCCGCAAGGATATACAAGCCTTATTTCTTAACGCCTCTTGAGACTTCCTTCGACCCCTTCATTACCCTTAGGATGCTTTGCTCTCGTTTGAACACATATCCTTTCTTGTTCAATTCACCAAGAGAAATCAAACTCCTCTTAAGATCAGGTACATACCTAACAACATTCAATAGCCTTGTTGACTCATCATGGAGCTTGAATCTCATTGATCCAATACCTGCAATTTTGTAAGCTTTTTTAATTCCTAGCAGCACTGATCCACCATCTTGATCACACAATTCCTCAAACACATCTTTGTTTAGAGTTATGTGCCAAATACACCCTGAATCCATAATCCACTCCTGGCTAGAGTCACTACTTGAAACCACCAGGACATTAGATGATTCATAACCATCTTGCACAATGGTTGCATTACTATTATCCTTTCCACCATGATTGTTTAGTTGGTTAGGGCATACTTTTCTTGTATGACCATCATTCTTACAATGATAACACTTAATAGTAGGAGCATTACCACCATATGAATTTTATAGAACTTTACCCTTCTTCTCCTCAAACCTACCATCTTTCTTCAAGAATTTCCCCTTAACAGAAAAACCTTCACCAACAGAAGATGTCTTGTGCTCCTTTTGTTCGTTCAAATACTTGGAGTACATGGCAGATTGAACATCTTCAAAGGTCAACGACTCTCTTCCATACAAGAGAGTTTCTTTGAAGTGAGCATGAAACTTAGGTAAATAACACAACAACATCAATTCTTGATCTTCATCATCAATCTTGACCTCGATATTCTCAAGATCAAGAATCAATTTGTTGAACATATCCAGCTGCTCGGCCAAGGCTTTGTCTTCACTCATCTTGAACGAATAGAAATGTTGCTTCAGATAGAGACGATTAACTAACGATTTCGTCATATACAAACCTTCAAGTTTCGTCCACACACTAGCTACAGTTTTCTCCTTTGAAACCTGTCGGAGAACCTTATCACCAAGGCTTAATACAATGGCACTGTGGGCTTTTTCGACCATCATTGTCTTCTCCTTCTCCGATAGGGCAACATCCGTCTTCTCTAATCCTTTCAGCGATTATAATAAACCCTGTTGAACAAGAAGAGATTTCATCTTCAAGCGCCACAAACCGAAATCATTCACACCAGTGAATTTCTTAATCTCTTACTTTGTTGAAGGCATTTCCTTCTCCACCCTTACCACACCAGTTTGTTGTGAATTGATGATATCAAGAACAAACTAAAATATGAGAAAAATATTGAGTTTCTTAAACAAACAGAAGAAACCCTATTATGTTTTACAAAAGGGAGAGAATAAGGAAGATTAAAAATAAGAATTGATTAAATTTGTTTTTCTATTGACTTTCTCAATAAGGGTTCAAAGATTACAAGTGAATACCAACAGTTAACCTCTCTCAACAACCTGAGAGACCTAGTATATTTATAGACTACTAAGCTAACTTAAGATGCAAACTAACTTAACAATTGGCCTTAGAAACAAGGCCCAATCAGATATACTAACTTAAATTACAAGTTAATATATTTCGACATTATGCTCGAACAAACTTCGACTACAAGATACACAACTCCTGTCGAACAATGAAGCTATCATTGTCGATACAAGAGTTCGATCCAAATACCACACGCCTAATGACACTTACTAATCCCTGTAAATTTGAGAAAAACTCAACTCTACTTTGTTAGGTTGCAATTTCGCACATCTTTTTAATGGCAAATAAATAAATATAAAAAAGAAAATGCAACATGTACAAGAAACAAAGTAAAGTTAGTGAGTAGCACAAAAGGTGCACTAAAACTCCACCAAAGAAAAAAGTGGCAGAAAAATGAAATAAAGAACATGGCAGAAAAATGAAATAAAGAACATGGCAGATTGAGGCCAAAAACCAAAACAATCAACAAAGATCCAAGTTAGAGCTTAGAACAATCAAAACACCATCAACAAATCAGAAACCTTCATGTCCAGTTTAGAACCATGCCCTCAAGAAAGCGAGATCATACACTTGAACCGATATTGGTGAACGCAGAGGAAATGACCTGCTAGCCAATTAGATAAAGAAGTAGCACACCTCGACGACCTACCAAGATACCTTTTTCAAACAAGTGAAATACATTTATCTTCTATGGTCTCCTCGATAATCGACGATCTTTTAAAGATAAAAATGTTCCTTATTTTTTTTTATAAAATATACACTACAAAATATCAAATCATGATAAGACCACCTCCAATCCTAACCAAAATTCGATCAACCTTACAATAGTTTGTTTATAATCTTAATTGACTAATTTATCACTTTTGATTTAACAATTTTATATATATATATATATATATATATATATATATATATATATATATATATATATATATATATATTATTCACATGCATTTCCATCTATTTCATTTCAAAATTGAGCCACATAGTCATACAAACAATATATAACGTATACCTCACGCATCCACAATGCTTTGATATTTGAAAACAGTGTTTAACCTTTTAGTTTGAAGATTTGACAATTACGTAGCAGCTTTTATGGACAATTAGTTGGACGAAAGAGGGGGAATAAGTTAATATGTTAAAATACTTGATCACTAGTGTACTTGTAGTGCTAGTATATGCGACCGTACCCAACTTTTAATATGGCTCTTATCATTCGTCCAAGAATGAATGTGGTTCTTATTAAAAATAAATTTTATCATTTGTTGAAAATTCATAATCTATAAATCAAAGTATCGATATCATATTAAAGTAAGTTTGTCTTTTTCATATCTGCTGATATTTTTACTAACCAATGTATCAAAGTGTCAAGACAAATGGTTGAAGTTGAGTACGTATTCGTCGTATTTTGACTATTCAAAGAAGATGGAACTATAAGCCAGCTGATATGTTGCACTTGCATGACCAAATAACCACCACCTCTCATTGATTTTCAATTCTTCTCAAGCACTAATTGGATGGAATTTGGTATCTATCGAGGGAAAACAATTAGTCATAAGTTGAAAACAGACCAATTAAAAATAAAGGTTTGTGGCAAAAATACTAGGTTTTAAATTTACAAAGAGTAAAAGATTTGTATTATACATGTTGTAATTCATGAACAACAAATGTTCATGGATATGTTCTAAAATATAAGAAAATTGAGAGTGAGTAAATATTAATAAATGTTTGAGAAATATTTTCACATAAAAGGTGATATTCATATTCAATGCTTTATAAAGAGTTGTGTTAATTAACTAAAAAGAAAGACAAAAGAGAATAAAGTGTCACGTAGACAAGTGTGAGGGTCCCAAACTTTATGTCATTTGCCTCCTATATACACTCCCCCGTTGGTGGTGTTGGAGTAGAGATGCTAGTGGTAACTTGTAGGTGATATTTGAACACTTAGACACGACGCATCAGAGCACTTAGGCAATTGATCGTTGCTTGAGTTTGAATTTTTTATTCGGAAATATGCAACACTTTGTGAAGTGTTGCAAAATGAAAATATGTAACTATTAGAAAACGTTGTTGTAGGCGAAACAACACATCTTTTGTTAAAAGTGTTGTCGAAGGGATATTGTTTCATTAAGGGTCGCAACCTTGTGAAACAACACAAACCCTATAAATAAATCATTCTGAATTCAGAAATTACATCATAAAAACACATATCCTCTTCAGAAAAATTTCATATTCTCTTCCATACATTCAACTTTTCATCCATATTGTGCAAACTCGAGTATAAGCTGAATTATCCTGGGTATTCTTACATAAAAACTCCAAGACATTCGAGAATGTTTGAAATACTATAACGAAAGTGATTCGTTCATAATTCCAGACTGGATCCATTAAATCTAGAAGTTTTATCTAACAATACACGGATCAATTGGATCTGATTAGGCTCTATAGAGTATTGGATTCCCTCAAAATCCCTCTGTCAAGAGTCACACATTGGATGATATATGGCCTAACTAAGATGACTTCAGTTCCATGCTCACATTAGAAGAAGCCGTTCTAGTTGAGATGATGCCCATTGAGTCTCATGCCACTTATGTTACCATCCAGCTTCGTCCTTCTGACAACTTAATCCCGAGCACCAACTACCACTCTGGAAACCTATCCCATTGTCGCAATAATCAAAACCAATGTGGTAATCGTCATAACCATGGCGGGCCTCGAGGTGGCAGCCCACAAGGTTCTCATCCATATCAACAGCAACAATCACAATAGGAGTATCCCTCTTACCTGAAGTGGGGTTAGACTCCGCCACATCCGTGCCATTATTCTACTTTTTAGTGGGCCGACCCTTCTGCTCTTCCCCATCAACAGGGCATTATGGTCAAGTATTCTTAGGCTTACACAACCATGGCTTCACCAGCACCCACTAACATCGCAGATGATATGCACACCATGTCTCTAACTCCTTCGGACAACATATGGTACATGGACACGGGTGCCTCTTCCCACATAGCGGCGTCACAAGGTAATCTCTCATCTTATTATAATTTGTGTAAATTAAATCAGAAACTATTTATTGGTCGCAAACAAGCCATTCAAATTCAGGGATCTAGACACACAACCCTACCCATCTCCCATAAACACACAGAAAACCAATTATGTTACATATCCCATATTATAGTTTGACCTAACTCATCGTTACATAACCAGCTTATAAGGAGAGGGGTGTCACTCTATATAAACTCTTTCAATGCTCTATCTCAAACCATGGGAATTCACGAGTTATAGGTTCTTATGAATAAATAAAAGTTGTAAAAATAGACATTCCAGAAGCTTTCCAAGTTGGTGCAATCATTGCAAAATTTCCACATGAGTTACAGGTTCTTGTGAATAAATTAAAGTTGTAAAAATAGACATTCCAGAAGCTTTCCAAGTTGGTGCAATCATTGCAAACTTTCCACCTTCGTGGAAAGGATATAGAAAGAAATTGATGCATAGTTCTGAGGATTTCTCGATGGAGAAACTTCAGAAACACCTTCGAATCGAGGAGGAGACAAAGGATAGAGAAAAGTTTGAGTCTGTTGGATACTCTAAAGCCAATGTTGTGATTAAAAAAGGAAAGAGGAAACATGATGGCATGAAAAACCATCTTGCTCTAAGAAGGAAGATAACAAGTTCAAGAACTCTAGTGGATTAAAAAGACCAAAAGGCAGATGATATGTGTGCGGAAAACCAGGCCATTTTTCTCGAGATTACAGGCATAACAATTCCAAAATAAATTTAATATTGTTCATGTCAATGACGACATAATTTCTACGGTGAGTGAGATTATGGCAATCAAAGGCAAAATGAAAGGATGGTGGTATGATACATGTTTTATCGTGCATGTTTCTTATGAAAAAATAACATTTAAAACCTATTTTGAATTAAATGAAGAACAAGAAGTGCATATGGGAAATGATGTACGATATAGAGTTGTTAGAATGAGATTTATCGAACTAAATTTCACTTTTAGAAAGAAATTCACTCTTGTTAATGTACTTCATGTCCCTGACATGAATATGAACCTTGTTAGTGAGGATTTTTTGGAAAACCCAAGTATTAAGTCTGTATATGAATCAGGCAAATTAATTTTAACCCGTAATGGTGTATTTATAGGAAAAGAATATTTCGCTGAGGGAATGATCAAACTTTGTACTACCGATAATATTATTAATGAAATTTATAATTCTTCTTATATGCTTGAATATATTTCTTTATTGCATTCTAGATTAGCACATATTGGTATTAGTACTATGAATAGACTAATTAAATCCGGATTTCATCTCATGCAATATTCATGATTTCAAAAAATGTGAAATATGTGTTAAATAAAAAATGATCAACAAAGCTTTCAAAAGTGTTGAAAGAAAATCAAATTTGCTTGATCTTGCGCACTCGGATTTGTGTGAATTTAATGACATGTTAACCCGTGGGAGAAACTGGTATTTCATAACCTTTATCGATGATTACTCTAGGTTCACACATGTATACCATATAAAGTATAAAGATGATGCCTTTAATGCTTGAAATTTTATAAAGTGGAATTAGAAAATCAATTAAGTAGAAGTATCAAAGTCCTTAGGAGTGATAAGGGTGGTGAATACTTTTCTACATAATTTGATGCATATTGTGAAGAATATGGCATTATACATGAATGTTCCACACCTTGTACACCACAATAAAATGGTTTAGATGAGAAAAAGAATCGAACATATCAAGAAATGAGAAATGCTATGTTAATTCATTATGAGTTTCCATTTTATTTATGGGGTGAAACATTACTATCCGCATGTCATAGAATGAATAACATTCCTTTAAAGTTAACCAGTATTTCTACATATGAGATATGGAAATCTAGATCACCAAATATCGGCTATTTTAGAGTATGGAGGTGTGTAGCATATTAGTAGAATACGAATCCTAAAAGAACTAAATTGGGTCCTCGAGGTATCAAATGTGCTTTCATAGTATATACATCCAACAACAAAGCATATAGACTTTTAAATCTGGATTCTAATGTAATTATTGAATCCTGAGATGTGTAGTTCTTTAAAAACCTTGTCTAAGGAATCTAAGACTCCAACGAATAAAGAATCTCGTGATGAAGATTTTCGAAAGTATTTCAAGGATTGTTGAAACACAACCTGAGCATAGGATAAGCAAAAAAGCCCGAAAAACTAAAAATATAGGACGAATTAAAATCGGTTTTTTTAACTCATTTCCTTTTAACTCATAGAGGATGATCCTAAAATCTATAAAGAATTAGTGGCTTCAAGGAACTTTCTTTTTGGAAAGATGTTATCCAAGATGAAATGGATTCAATTATTTCAAACCACACTTGGGAACTTGTCTATCTTCCAAAGGGTTCAAGGCCCATTGGATGTAAATGGGTGTTTAGAAACAAGTATTATAATGATGGTACATTAAACACCTACAAGGCTAGATTATTAGCAAAGGGTTCAAACAAAAATAAGGTGTTGATTATTTCGACACATATGCACCAGTAGCAAGGACGATGCCAATAAGAGTATTGTTTTCATTAGCTTCTCTGAATGACCTTATAGTTCACCAAATGGATTTTAAAACAACATTTTTAAATGGAGATCTCAATGAGGAAAATCACATGGAACAACCATAAGGTTACGTGCTTCTTGGAAATGAACAAAAGGTATACAAACTTGTCCTATCCTTATATGGTTTAAAACAGGCACCAAAACAATGGCATCAAAAGTTTGACTTTGTCATACTTTAAAATGCATTTATTCCAAATTCCTGTGACAAACATTTGTACACAAAGAAGTTTCTGACTTCCACATTCAACATGAAAGATCTCGGACTCGTTGGCACTATTTTAGGGATCAAAGTAAAACGAAATAGTGAGAGTTGTAAACTTAGTCAAACACATTATAGTGAGAAAATGTTGGATAAGTTCCAATACCTTCACTTTAAAGAAGTAAACATTCCATTTGATCCTAGTACCAAACTTCAAAAGAACAATGAAAGAATTGTGGCCCAATTGGAATATGCAAGTGAAATTGGATGTCTAATGTATTTAATGCAATGCACTAGACCTGGCATATCATGTGTAGTTAATAAGATGAGTTGATTTACTAGAAATCTAAATGGTGAACATTGGAAGGCCATAACTAGGATTTTCGGTTACCTTTTAAAGACTAAAAATCCTGGCCTTCATTATGGTAGTTTTCCTGTCATACTAGAAGGATATACTGATGCGAGTTAGACATCGAGTGTTGAAGCGCATAAATCTACAACTGAGTGGATATTTATATTAGTTGGATGCACGATTTCTTGGAAGAGCTAGAAACAAACATCCATCACTCTTTCGACCATGGAATCATAATTTGTGGCTTTTGCTTATACTGGTCAAGAAGAAGAATGGTTGAGGGACCTTCTGTTGGAAATTCCATTGGCTAAAGACAATGTTTCGAAAGTGTTGATGCATTGTGATAGCCAAGCCACCCTAGCAAGAGCATTCAGTGAAGTATACAATGAAAAGTCTAGGCACATAAGTGTTGGACATTCTTTAGTGAGAAAATTAATTAAGGACGGGGTCATTTCTTGACGTATATACAAACAAGCTATAATTTAATTGATCCGTTTACTAAGTCATTGACTAGATACTTAGTAAAGACTACCTCGATAGGTATGAGATTAAAACTCTTTAACTAAGGGTTCCGACAATGGTATCAACCCAATCTGAAGTTAAGAAAACCTTAATCTAAGATTTAATGGGTAACGACTAGTCGTTCATTTGGATGTTTGTGCAATATTTTGTGATAATGTTGATTATTATCTATTGAGGGTTAAGTGTTTCACACTCTTAATGAAGTTCTATGTTGAGAATAAGTATCTCAAGAAAGTATATATAATATAAACTTCACCTATGTGAATTTCGAGATGGTGCAGTCTCAAAGTGAGAGTTGAAGTTTCTCTCATGAAAAATTCATGAAAACATGAAAAGCAAATCACCATAAATAGTATTAGGCGAGAGATGTAGGAGAAGAACCATTAAATAGTGTGTGTAAGGTAATGTTGGTATAATCACAAGGGATAACGGTAAAAAGCATTGCTACCTAACATTTTGATTAGATTTTGCATTATCCTTACTAAGGTTAAGTTCAAATCGAAAAATACTTAACTATGTTAACATTCTTTGTTTCACTTTTTTGGAATTGGTTTTGTCATTATTAGAACAAGTGGGATATTATTATAATTTATGAACAATAAATGTGCATGGGTATGTTCCAAAATGACAAGAAAATTAGAAGGGAGTATATGTCAATAAATGTTTGAGAAATAATTTCACATAAAAAGTGACACTCACATTAAAAGCCTTTATAAAGAGTTATTTTCATTAACTCAACAAAATGTTAAACGTGGATAAAGTAAACATTATGTCATTTGTCTCCTCCATACGCCCTCGCAGCAGTGCCGTTATCGATCACAATCTAAAAGTAATGTAAGACATTCTTAACATCGATCACAATCTCAACTCAATCTCGAGGAATATTCAAGGGACAAGAGATAGACAAACTACCCGTTCATACTTCACTTTAAAGTTTCATAGGACAATAATTGGTGGTTGAAACACGCATCGAATCCGTCAATTAATAACTTTTTCTAAGCAATGGTGCCAATATGAACACATCTTCTCCTTTTTATGTTGTATAAGTTTTAAGAGATTATGGGTTTACCCCACCTTTTATATCTTGGTTGGTTCATTGATAAAGAGTGTAGCAAACTTGCTTTAATTAATGTTAGTAATTTGAATATGTGATGGTTTGTATTTATATTTGAGTATCTCTACTAAAGATCTTTTATGAACTTTTAATCAAGGACTAATCTACGGAAACCAAACGTGCATTTAAACTTATATAAATATCAATTACTAGAATATAAAGAAACAAATATTCAAATTGTTTGAAACTTTATATACATGGTCTTTACATTAAATTATTCAACGATCGAATAGATTTAATTTAATTTATATAAGGAGCTATTGAAATTGTAAATATGGTATATTTTACACCTAGTGTCAATGAACTTTTAGTTAAACTTAACATACCTACATTTTAAATGACTCTCTAGAAATCAAATTAAATCAATGAAACCATTGAATTATCTAATATAAAATTTGATGCAATGACTATGTATATAAAATTTCAAACAATTTTACATTTATTGTTATCATGATGATTATGTATATAAAATTTCAAACAATTTAAAATTTATTGTTATATATTTTAGTATAGTTTATATTTACATATATTATAACTTATTATAAAAAAATTTAAATTCTATAAAATTGTCTTGACTTGATCTACTCGATAATATCTTTCAATTCAACGGTAAAATTGATTTGATTAATCATTTACAAAGAATTATTGAGAGGTATAAGTATATTAAGTTTAACATCTAATGTTAACATATCATATATATATATATATATATATATATATATATATATATATATATATATATATATATATATATATATATATATATATATATATATATATATATATATATATATATATATATATATATATATATATATATATATATATATATATATATATATCCTTCTCATAACCTTCTCATATTACCGAATCAAGAACATTCTGAATTGAATTCTAAAATTCATCAGTTTAGATTCAATCAAGCATCTTCTCAATTTTGGTTTCCTGAATATCCAGATCTCTAATTTCTACGACTTCAAATGATGGATGGATATAGAGCTGCTTGATCCACCGCAATGCGCAAATTCACAATTGCGTGTGAGGCAGCCATTGTTGCTATAGCAGTACTCATTCAACCACCTTTTCATCTATGGAAAGGCATCGCAAATATCGTAGCAGTGACTCCATTGCATCAAGATTCAGTAGAGGCTCCACAGATAACAGGATCTAATAAAGTTACTTCGATCAATTCTCTTGTTCCATCTCCAATTTTGCTACCAAGAGCCTTTCTTGCCTCCAAGTGTTGCGAGAATACCTTGAAGTGTAACGTGCTAACAAACTATTAAACAATGTGTATAACATTGCTCGACAAAAAAATTCAAACGCACTCGAAAAAAAGGCTACAATGCCTTGAAGAAATCCTATATAACGCTCCTTCTCGCGAAAATGCCGTTCTAAGAGGTCGTGCCAAAAAGGTCTGGGGCGAAGAAAGAGAAAGTTGTCTAATAAAGAGATTGATATAGGATTAGGAACCATCATACTCCTTCCCAGATCCCTAGAGGGGGCCGAGTAGTCACGCTCCTTCCCAACTCAAACAGAGAGATGACTAGGAAAGGTCCAACCAAAGCATCTTTTGGCTATGAGGATTTTGGAAAAAAAAGATATCCAAGTCCATAGAGAAGACACCCAAGTTAGGCCAATAAGATGGAAAAGAAGACCCCGACAAAAACGTGCAACTCATCAATGACCGGCTAAATTACTTCAGCGTTGATGACAAATATAAGTGAAATTTATTTATGTTAACTCATATAGTACCGACCAGGCTATGGTTCAATGGCTTTCTAGACAGTAGAAATACATCATTGATGGATTTCTATGAGTGGTTCTCTTCACACTTCACATCCTGGAAGAGAAGACTTGTGACTGAATATTCAGGGAAAGAATAAAAGTTTGAAATCTTACATAAATCGGTTCACACAAGTGGATGTTGAAGTTAATTAGTCCGTAGAGGGCATTTAGTGCTGGATCTTCGAGAAGGCCTTTTGAGGGACCATCATTTCATATCAAAGATAGGGAGGAAAAAAATGAAGATCATCCAAGAGATGTTTACCATGAGGAATCATACATGCTCCTACAGGATAAGATGAGCACACATTTCGACAACCCCATGTCAACTGAAACCCACTCCAATCGCCCAACCGCGAAGGTGTCCCATTGGTATCGAGACGAAACTGACTGAGGTTTGTAGAGACGATATGATAAGCACACCCCCCTGATGGTCTCTCGGGAAAAGATCTATCAAGACAATACCAACACTGAATTTTGTACAGCAAAAGTCTGACTCCATTATCTCGTCCGAAAATCTTCTCACATGGATAAGTCAAAGTACTGCCCCTTCCATATGAGTTACGACCACAACATTGACCATTGCGTCCAGCTGAAGGATTCCATAAAGTGTTGATTTAAAAGGGCTGGCTATCCGAGTATGTCAAAGGGAACAAAAGAGTTAGCGAGGAATTGCTTAAAGATAAATCTCCCTCAATGACTGCAAATGTTGGGACGAGCAGCGAAATAATGGGGGCTAATCAAGGAAATCACCCATACATCACCTCTATCATTAGAGATGCGGCCCGTGAAATATCATCGAGATAATGGTTTTCTACATAAAGGATGCAAGTGTGTCGAGAAAGATTCTTGATCGGCCCATGTTAGGGTTTTGAAACTCGAAAAAAACAGAGGTGCCCCAAACAAAATTTTCCCCTAGTAATTGTCATACCCCGAATTTGTCCTACTTTACCATTCTCTTATATTTAACCCACGTATTATTTCGTGGTCATTCTCATCGGGTCTTTAGCCATGAACTTTTAGCATGTACGATCGAAGAACATTTGTGTGTGTGTATTGTGACTACATGTCCTTTGAAGATGTGGCGAGTTCTTGTGGAGGGGTGTGCTTTCATTTTCATAATCAAACCATACGTTCGTCCACGGCAATATTTGGATCATTTTCAAAATATAAAAGGATTGTTTTTTTAGGCCATGCGAGTTAAGTTAAAGTCTTGATTAAAGGATTCACAGTTTGATGAAAGGTTGATGCCCAAGATTAAATTTGGATTTAAGTGATTATTTGCAAAATTCAATTGGGTTGTCCTTTAGTTATGGCAGGCTTATGTTAGGAAACGAAGTTTGAATTAAATTACAAACTATATGTGATTTATTTTCAATTTACAAATACATGCCAGCTTTTCTTTTGTGAAGTCGGATCGTGGTTAAGAAATATTGAGACTCAAGTGGGTGTTTGTTGCCAAAGTTTGGTACAACTCAAGTTCAAAATAATAATATTGCATACAAAGATCTATTAAAAGACATGGCACTACATTAAAAGGCACAAGTTTACAATGCCTAAAGGAGGGTGAATTCACGAGCCAAGGTCCTTTGCGTCAATTGTCTTAAGGCACCTATGAGAATTCCTATTACAAGTTGTTCACCCATTCATAGCAGACACAAAATATGCATAACTAAACTTCAAATGCACAGCAAATAAACACCAGCCGACCACAACTTCATAGGACCTGCACAAAAGCAACAAAAGTGACACAGTACACAAGGTGGACAATATTTGGAGATAAAATAACAAGACAGTCAACAAAGTCCCATAAATGTGATGAATTCGATGGCCCACAAAGGTCATTAATGACAGTCATTCCCTTCTATGCTTCCAGCAAACAATGCCATAATAAAGAAGAAAATTCAATATAATGGAAATTCAAAAGCTACAACATACACTCATAGCTAGCCATGCGCATTGTTCAATTACACGCCGTGGATACGACAAAATCACAGCTCCAGCCATGACCTGTAAAAGGACAGGTCTACCCACAGCAGCAGCAGAGATACAACTCACCATTGTCCTTTTGATCTCTTCTTTCACAACAACAGAAAAAACTGAGAGGATGCATACTGATACAAAAAAAACATACTACTAAAAACCTGCTAGCAAAATGGCAATGTTCATGCTTGAAAAACGGTTTTTCACAGAAAAATAAGACAAGACCACATCAATACCATTTCAAAAATGACAAAGAGAAAAGGAAATAAAGGGAAGAGAATAAGACATACTGTGTGGGAACCATTTCACAATCCTCACTCACTCCTCAAACTAAAACGATCTTCAGAACAACAAACAACCTTCAACTTCATAAACCCTTCCTTATCACCTCCAACCAAACCTCAACGTTTTCTATCTCAAATCAAAATCCTCAAACCTTGAATCTTCTGCTACCTCGATTCATCCCGAACATCTATAACCTTCTTTTTTCAAATCTCTCAACCTTTAACCAAATATATTTTTCATTTCACCATAACCTCACTTGGTTTTCTTTCACAAATAGAGTTACCATCACAATCACCTCAACCAACCCCAAATCCGAACTCACATAAACCTTCAACTCTAATCTTCAATAACCATCACCCCTGAACATCTCTCCTTCAATTGATTCCATTTTCTGAAACACAAACCTTCAAAACACTTTTCTTCTGAACCACATTTAACATAACCTACAAAACCTACTTTAAACTTCAATGGAAAAAATACAAACCTGAAAACACCTCCATTTCGCTCTAATCTGTCTTCGACAATCTTCAATAACCCAGACCTTCACCCTTTAAACCTTCTTTCGTTAAACTGAAATACCCAATAACCATTCTCTTCAAATTTAACAGAGTAACACAACAACGGAACCTTCATATTCTAAAATCTCCCACAACCTTCAACTCTATTCATGTAATCTCCCCAAACCCATTCCTTGACCATCTTCTTGACTCAACTACAATATTCAACTTTCCTCAAAACCCCAACCTCCTCTTCAAACTTGATCATCAGTTTGAACAAACCTCCTTCAAAGACCTAAACCCTCACCTTCAGACCTGAAAATTCTTACAGCCACAAAACACCAATGATTCACCCTTCAATCCCCTTTCGGTGAATAATAGAAACTCACCTCCCCTCATAATCTCACTCAAAATCATTTAACAATACATGCAAACCTTCAATCTTCAAAATGCATAAACCTGCTTCATACCCAGAACAAAACCATAACAGAGAAACAGAACAAGATAGAGTGTTAACAGACCTCACCTTCTTCACTATAAACCCCATTTTTATCGGACCCCTCAAGCCAAACTCCTTCCTCAATCTGTAATTTTATTCAATCATCACAAACTTTCTTCGCTCCATAGAATATTCTCTATCAACTTCAACTAAACCCCAAATCATCATTGACACATAAATCACCTGGCAGAAACCCAAATCCGAAAGTGAGAAGGAGGAGTTTGAAACTCAGAAATGATATGAAGAGGGTAGAAGGAGAAGTTTATGGGAAACCTGATTCAAGCATTTGAGAAAAAAATCCACGTTAGAGTCGAGTGAGAAATTGATGGTGAGAACTTCCGTCAAAGTCGTGGGTTCTACGATCAGGACTCGTTGTTATTCTCTTTCCGTTTTTCTTGCCTTGTTCGTTTAAACGAGAGATATCGTGTTACTTTCCCCTCCCTTGTTTTACTTGCAGCGTGTTTTGATGTGGGTGATGGGCTTCTGCTTTTGAAGCCCACATGATTCTACATCTATTATTTTAATGTACCCCTTTGTTTTTATATTTATTTTGGTGAGGGATTTTTATTAATAATGTTGAATTTTTTTTCTCAACAAAACTTTGTTAATTTTTGGGTACGTTTTTTAAATCTTTGGATTTTTTATTTCAATTTTTATGGTCGATGACGAGATTACCGCTGTTTAGCCGTCAAGTTATTGGCGTGAAACAAAGGATCCGAGACCACTATCCTCTTTCGATTTTCTTTCGATCGATGAAGGCTTTTATTCGTAAGCGTCGCGTATCGAAGTTGATAACCTTCTCGATTTCAAATCTATGGTGAATGACCATTGGGGTCATTTTTCGTACTTTGGGATCGTGATAGGCTACCTTCGATTAATCAGCATTATGTTTGCGATTAAGATGAGATCCCATTCCTTTGTGTCCCGATTCGATTCACTAAACTAACCAATAACTTTAATTTTCGTTAAATATTATTGTGAATATTATTGTTATATTATCTTGACATATTATTATTGTCATATCATACCACAAACTCTTTTCATACTCCTCGATTCGATTCAAATTATTTTCTCAACATTTTTCTCAATTCAAACTCCGAAAGAAGGAGGTTCTTGGAATCTAGCATTCCTTGAATCTTCGAGTGAGTAATTCTCGAGACACGCTCTTGAGTTATTATTCATTCAATCTTTCGACTTTTTTTCTAAAAAAATTTCCTCGATTAAAACTCCGAAAGAAGGAGGTTCTTGGAATCTAGCATTCCTTGGATCTTCGAGTGAATAATTCTTGAGGCACGCTCTTGAGTTATTATTCACTCAATCTTTCTACTTTTCCAAACTCAAACATTTTCAAATGTCCTCCTAAGTCGAGTGCTCGTCCGCATTCGCAACTATCGATATTTTGCACACACATTCACAACTCATCGTGATTTCGATATTAGGGGCACCCTTAGGTACTGATATCGTTTCTCACATTCTAATCCTTGACACGTCGTCAAGTCGGTTCCATATTCAATCAAATCCTCGACACGTCGTCGAGACAATTTCAAAACAACTTCCTTTTTGCCTCACATTCCGTTTTCGATTCAATCTTTTCACTAACTTTTTTTTAACCGTACGAAAGAGGGATATTCTTAAAATCTAGCATTCTTTGAATACTCGAATGAGTAACTCTCGAAGCATGCCCTTGAGTTGTTATTAGTTCATTCTTTCGTTTCCAAAACATCCAATCCTTTATCTCCAACTCTTTTCAACCTAATTTCCGAAAGAATTGAGTTCTTGGGATCTTGCATTCCTTGAATTCTTCAGTGACAAGCTCTTGAGGCACGCCCTTGGGTTGCTTGTCAATCACTCTTTCGTTTCTCAAACTCAACTTCAACCCTTTTCGAACTTTTTTCTTTTCGTGGTTGTTACCACGAACTACAGACGCTCTGATTATTTATTCATTCTTGAATACAAGATACGTAGGCACAAGATTGCGATGATCTTGGCGAGCACACTTCTATCTTCCTCCATTATTCTGTCCACACATTCCCAACCTTTCCCGTAGTCGAACTACGACGCTCTGATTTCTCATTCTCGTCCGAATGAGCATACGTAGGCACAAGGGTCCCAATCCTTGGCGAGCACCCTATCCTCTAACCCCCCATTTTCCCTTTAGTGTCTTTAACCTTTTATCCTACCGATTCGACTTATCAACGAGAAGAAAACAACCAAACCTAGACAACACTCACCACAAATACCTTAAGAGGTTCCTGTCGAGTACGACGGACGTGAGGGGTGCTAGTACCTTCCCCTCATGTAACCGACTCTCGAACCCGGAACTTGGTTGCGACAGCCCTATTCCTATCCTTTTCGTTTTAAGAGGTT
Source organism: Lathyrus sativus (assembly GCA_963859935.3). Lineage (NCBI taxonomy): Eukaryota > Viridiplantae > Streptophyta > Magnoliopsida > Fabales > Fabaceae > Lathyrus > Lathyrus sativus. The sequence goes on along the minus strand of OZ012739.1, from coordinate 349,260,044 downwards.
TTCTCGATATTTTCCTCTCCCGTTTATTCGGGAAAAATAACGTTCGGTGGCGACTCTGTCGAATCGCATTTCTGCGCCTTTCGCGCGAGGGTCGTTTCTTCGAAATGTCTCCGTGATTTTTCGAGGTGCGACAGCTGGCGACTCTGCTGGGGACTGCTCCATGCAAACAGAGAGTCGAGCCTATCTTTTGGTTTGTGAGGATTGTTTATTTTTATTTGTTTTTTTTTCTCGTTTATGTATTTGTTCTCTTATCGCTTGTATATTTTATGCTTGTTATCTTGTTTGCCTGTTGGTTCTTGGGATGACATCATGAGTAAAGCTCTACGCCCGAGCTTTGGTAAAAGCAGAGAGAACACATAGTTTAGAATTGGTAGTCGAGTAGTGTTAGTCTCCGAGGACTCGCTCCTTGTGGGCCTAGCATGAAAGCTCCTCCGTAGGAGACCTATTCGTAGATCTTGTTGTAATACAGCTAGCCTGTTGCACGATTTGATTCATGAAGGGTCCATGATTCTGGGAACCTTTTTTAGCACCAGTTCCAATAATGGTGGCCGTGTAGTGTTATTCTCCGAGGACTCGCTCCTTGTGGGCCTAGCATGAGGACTCCGCTCAGGAGAGACCTTATCGTCATTATCATCGTAATACAGCCAGCCTGTTGCGTGACGCTAATACGACTAGTGTCCGTGATCCTGAGAAACAAACATAGAAACCATCCCGTAAGTGGGTTTATGGGTAGAATGTTTAGATCTTCCCGTATAGGTTGTACCTGTCAGTTTCTTTGATCGGAAATTGTGGTTACTTATCTGTTACAGTTACCAGCTTCAGGAGCTGTTTGAACTGTGATCCTGTGATCCTGGATCTTGTATCTTGCATTGCATCTTGCATATCATTTGCATTGCATCTCATATGTTGTGCATTTTTCATTTCCAATCCTTCAGCAGAATCTTATGTCTCCTTCCTTCCTCTCCAGTAAATCAAGTTGATTCCCCGACACCAGTACGCGACTAGAGCCAATACAAGACGAATGATGGAGCAGATTCAGCAAGAATAAGTTTCTATCAGGAAGGAGCTGGAATCCCTCAATAAAAAGATGGATCAGATCTTCGAAGCCCTCTCCATAACTGGAAAGGAACCAGAACAGCGAACTGTTCAACGACCGTGTCAGCAAAATCAACGCAGAACGTGGAAGCCAAATAGAGTATTTGATAGTCTTCCAATGACATATGCAGATATCTTTGCTCAACTGATGGAGAAGAAGGCTATCATTCCGAGAGATCTAGCTCCTCCAACTGTCCTTCCTACTGATTACGACGCGAACGCTCATTGTGAGTTTCATAAGGGCACTCCAGGTCACAACATTGAGAACTGCAGGTTTTTCAAGCACAAAATTCAAGACCTGGTTGACAAGGAAGCTCTCACCTTTGATGGGAAGTATCTCAGTGCCGTCAACGACCCGATGCCGCCAGCCAACTAGTGCTAACATCAGATCAAGTCCAGTCAAGTCCATTCTCTGAAGAAGGCCGTCATGCTGCCATTTAATCTTTCGCATTTCTTATATTTTGTCTTTGTGTGTTTAAGTACTGTATGCTTTAAACAATTGTCATTCGTATCTGGTTTCATTAATGTATCGTTTATGCATGTTTTGAATTAGTTATGTCGTATTCACTCATTTTTCACTTAACACCGACACATTTGTTCACTTCACTCTATCCACTATTTTGTAGCATGATTTGAGGGAGGATGATGAAAACAAAATACCCATAATTGCAAAGTGTATGCTTTCAGACAGAATCTCGTCGATGATGTACATGCATTGTTTCAATTCCCCATACATTGAAGATATAAGGAGTTAATCCCTAGTAAACCACTTCGAGCCTAGAAGTAGGAGTTTCCTTCGGATATTCAAACCTTTACACTCAACCTGGGGCAGGGTAGTGTTCAGTTAATCCAACTTCGCACTCGAATCAACAAAGCAAAATCCAGAAGACGGTTGTTCATCAAAGACCCATGCTATGGCAGTCACAACCCTCCAACAAAGTCCAAAAAAAGAGTCAAAATACTGCTAAGTCAGACACCTCAAAGGGGACTTAGGCAAAATCAAGGCAATCCCGATGGATCTGACAAGCAAAGTCAATTCATGCAAAAGTTAGGGATAAAAAAAAACAAAAGCAAAAGAGGACCCCGAAACCCTCAACAAAAACAAAATAAGATTCAATGGCCATTCAAATAGGGTCACTGATATCCATTAAAATAAGGTGACTGCCACGTCGAGCAAACCTTGAATCATCAAGCTTATACTGTCATGACAAGTGCAGAATTAACTGAACGTAGGACTGAAGATCATTAAGAAGAAGGGGTGGGTACAAATCATACTTTGAGCCTAATATCCTTTGTTTCATAACCGTGAACCATACCACGTTACAACCCTCGAAATACCTAATTGAGGTGAGGTTCGTTTTGAAAGCATACTATCGCAAGGTTGTGTAACCTGACTCCTCACATAATTGCTAATCATCAACATTGGTGTCATTATTCTTGCAACATCTTTTACACCAATCAAAATCAGCATAATGTTTAGGCTAACGGTCCATTCGTTTCACTATCACGACACTTCAATAAAACGATACTTTTTCAAATCTTGCATCGAACTTTGCATTAATATTACCATTTGTGAATGTACAATTTTAATTGCAAATCAGTGCTAAGGATTCAAAGACACTTCAACAAGGAGCAATCAAGGAAGAACTTGACTTCTAGTGGCTGGCATAAAGAAATGCTACCTCAGGACCTACAGGTTGGGGCAAACCACTCAATAGCTCGAGTTGGGGCAAGCCATCTCAAGTCATCCAAGTTCAACGTCAACTTCAAAACAGGTTAATCTGAGGCAGACCATTATCATGTTCAGACTAGGGCAAGTCCAGATTATCCTAATCATCAAGCAGAGCTGCAACCTTCTCTGAAGCAAATTCACAACCACCAAGTACCCAGACTTGCAACATCCAGAGCATCTTTGTCTGCTTCAATCATGGCGTATTCAGCAAACTGCGTGTCGAGGGAGTCCATCCCTCCCACCACCCGAAGTCCAATTCGCATTGGCAACTACTCAAAGTCAACCACGCTGGCGTCTCCACCTGCATTTCCAATTACCCATCTGCATCATCTGCATCATACGCATCACATTCGAACTCATAAGCATCTTGCATCATATGCATACTCCAATCATGTCATACTTCCCCAGCTTTTGCATCTCCGCGCGTCAGCATTTGCATTTACACTTCCATTCGTTATGGAACCTCATTTATCATCGAGCATTTGCATATGCAAGTCAAGGTCCAGGATCAATCTCGAGAGTTTCCAAGATTATCATCATCCCAGTCAGGGGCATCCTCCGCAAGACCGTGGGTTTTTCCCACGAAATTCAAGAGTTTTCAAAGCAATCATCAGCCCAGTCAGGGGCATTTTCGCATGACTGTGGGTTTTCTCCAACGAAATTCAAAGACACTCCAAGCAAGATTTGGCCCAGTCAGGGGCATCTTTTTCAAGACTATGGGTATCTCCCATGACGTATTTCAACCTCGTGGTTGATCAGATCTTCAAGTCAATATTCAGCTCAGTCAGTGGCATATCGTTTAAGACCGTGGGTGTTTCCCATGAAGTTGTTCAACCTTTTGTTGGGCAAACCCAAGATGTTCAGTGTAAGATTCAGCCCAAACAGGGGCATCTTCAGCAAAACCGTGAGTGTTCCTCATAAAGTTGTTCATCCTTTTGTTGACCAAGATAAAACTTCAAGACAAACTCAGCCCAAACAGGGGCATCCTCTTTGGAATTCATGGGCGTAACCATAAAATCATTTCAACAAAGTTTTGATCTCCAAGCAAGACGGTGGGCGTACCCCGTTGATTCATTTCAATCTGATCTTCCTCTTGGATGTTCCTCGATGAGTTGTATCCAGCAAGCATGACCGATGTCAATTGCCTTACTATCATTCTTTTGGTGATAGCCAACCTCGTTAGTTCAACCTAGCCTGCATCCTTTTGGTGTCGGTAACCTTCAATTTGTTTCGTTCTATCATCCTTTTGGTGATAACAACCTGTGTGTGTGAGTTTCGCTCCGTCATCCTTTTGGTGGGGGGTCTGTCATCTGGATTGATGTCAGATTGTGCGATAGTGTTTGTCCTATCATCCTTTTGGTGGTAGTGGCCGGTGTGAGTTTCGCTCCGTCACCCTTTTGGTGGGGGATCTGTCACTTGGATTGGTGATAGGTTGTGCGATATTTATTTATGTTTGTGTTTCGCTCCGTCATCCTTTTGGTGGGGGGTCTGTCACTTGGATTGGTGATAGATTGTGCAATATTTATTTATTTATGTGTGTGAGTTTCGCTCCGTAATCCTTTTGGTGGGGGGTCTGTCACTTGGATTGGTGATAGATTGTGTGATATTTATTTATGTTTGTGTTTCACTCCGTCATCCTTTTGGTGGGGGGTCTATCACTTGGATTGGTGATAGGTTGTGCGATATTTATTTATGTTTGTGTTTCGCTCCGTCATCCTTTTGGTGGGGGGTCTGTCACTTGGATTTGTGATAGATTGTGCGATATTTATTTATTTATGTTTGTGTTTTGCTCCGTCATCCTTTTGGTGGGGGGTCTGTCACTTGGATTGGTGATAGATTGTGCGATGTTTATTTATGTTTGTGTTTTGCTCCGTCATCCTTTTGGTGGGGGGTCTGTCACTTGGATTGGTGATAGGTTGTGCGATATTTATTTATGTTTGTGTTTTGCTCCGTCATCCTTTTGGTGGGGGGGTCTGTCACTTGGATTGGTGATAGATTGTGCGATATTTATTTATTTATGTTTGTGTTTCGCTCCGTCATCCTTTTGGTGGGGGGTCTGTCACTTGGATTGGTGATAGGTTGTGTGATATTTATTTATGTTTGTGTTTCGCTTCGTCATCCTTTTGGTGAGGGGTCTGTCACTTGGATTGGTGATAGATTGTGTGATATTTATTTATTTATGTGTGTGAGTTTCACTCCGTCATCCTTTTGGTGGGGGGTCTGTCATTTGGATTGGTGATAGATTGTGCAATATTTATTTATTTATGTTTGTGTTTCCCTCCGTCATCCTTTTGGTGGGGGGTCTGTCACTTGGATTGGTGATAGGTTGTGCGATATATATTCATGTTTGTGTTTCGCTCCGTGATCCTTTTGGTGGGGGGTCTGTCACTTGGATTGGTGATAGATTGTGCGATATTTGTTTGTTTGTGTTTCGCTCCGTCATCCTTTTGGTGGGGGGTCTGTCACTTGGGTTGGTGATAGATTGTGCGATATTGTTTCTTTGTGTTTCGCTCTGTCATCCTTTTGGTGGGGGGTCCGTCACTTGGATTGGTGATAGATTGTGCGATATTTGTTTGTTTGTGTTTCGCTCCGTCATCCTTTTGGTGGGGGGTCTGTCACTTGGATTGGTGATAGATTGTGCGATATTTGTTTGTGTGTGTTTCGCTTCGTCATCCTTTTGATGGGGGGTCTGTCACTTGGATTGGTGTCAGATTGTGCGATGGTGTTTGTCCTATCATCCTTTTAGTGGTAGTGGCCGTGTGTGTTTCACCCCATCATGCTTTTGGTGATGATGACCTTTTGCCAGTTATTTACAGTTTACTCAGAGGTATACCTCATCCAGCATTTCCAATTCTCAAACTTTCCTTTTCTTTTCGAAAAAATTCAGGGTCTTCTTCATATCTAATTGTCTTCTACCTTAAAGGAGTGAGCGCCATAGCCGTTCATCTTACTCGGTCAAAGCCAATTAGATAGGGGCATCTGTCATACCCCAAATTTATCCTACTTTACCATTCTCTTATATTTAACCCACATATTATTTCGTGGTCATTCTCATCGGGTTTTTAGCCATGAACTTTTAGCATGTACGATCGAAGAACATTTGTGTGTGTGTATTGTGACTACATGTCATTTGAAGATGTGGCGAGTTCTTGTGGAGGGGTGTGCTTTCATTTTCATGATCAAACCATACGTTCGTCCACGACAATATTTGGATCATTTTCAAAATATAAAAGGATTGTTTTTTTAGGCCATGCGAGTTAAGTTAAAGTCTTGATTAAAGGATTCACAGTTTGATGAAAGGTTGATGCCCAAGATTAAATTTGAATTTAAGTGATTATTTGCAAAATTCAATTGGGTTGTCCTTTAGTTATGGCAGGCTTATGTTAGGAAACAAACTTTGAATTAAATTACAAACTATATGTGGTTTATTTTTAATTTACAAATACATGCCAGCTTTTCTTTTGTGAAGTTGGATCGTGGTCAAGAAATATTGAGACTCAAGTGGGTGTTTGTTGCCAAAGTTTGGTACAACTCAAGTTCAAAATAATAATATAGCATACAAAGATCTATTAAAAGACATGGCACTACATTAAAAGTCACAAGTTTACAATGCCCAAAGGAGGGTGAATTCACGAGCCAAGGTCCTTTGCGTCAATTGTCTTAAGGCACCTATGAGAATTCCTATTACAAGTTGTTCACCCATTCATAGCAGACACCAAAATGTGCATAACCAAACTTCAAATGCACAGCAAATAAACACCAGCCGACCACAACTTCATAGGACCTGCACAAAAGCAACAAAAGTGACACAGTACACAAGGTGGACAATATTTGGAGATAAAATAACAAGACAGTCAACAAAGTCCCATAAATGTGATGAATTCGATGGCCCACAAAGGTCATTAATGACAATCATTCCCTTCTATGCTTCCAGCAAACAATGCCATAATAAAGAAGAAAATTCAATATAATGGAAATTGAAAAGCTACAACGTACACTCAAAGCTAGCCATGCGCATTGTTCAATTACACGCCGTGGATACGACAAAATCACAGCTCCAGCCATGACCTGCAAAAGGACAGGTCTACCCACAGCAGCAGCAGAGATACAGATCACCATTGTCCTTTTGATCTCTTCTTTCACAACAACAGAAAAAAATGAGAGGATGCATACTGATACAAAAAAAACATACTACTAAAAACCTGCTAGCAAAATGGTAATGTTCATGCTTGAAAAACGGTTTTTCGCAGAAAAATAAGACAAGACCACATCAGTACCATTTCAAAAATGACAAAGAGAAAAGGAAATAAAGGGAAGAGAATAAGACATACTGTGTGGAGAACCATTTCACAATCCTCACTCACTCCTCAAACTGAAACGATCTTCAGAACAACAAACAACCTTCAACTTCATAAACCCTTCCTTATCACCTCCAACCAGACCTCAACGTTTTCTATCTCAAATCAAAATCCTCAAACCTTGAATCTTCTTCTACCTCGGTTCATCCCCAATATCTATAACCTTCTTTTTTCAAATCTCTCAACCTTCAACCAAATATATTTTTCATTTCACCATAACCTCACTTGGTTTTCTTTCACAAACAGAGTTACCATCACAATCACCTCAACCAACCCCAAATCCGAACTCACATAAACCTTCAACTCTAATCTTCAATAACCATCACCCCTGAACATCTCTCCTTCAATTGATTCCATTTTCTGAAACACAAACCTTCAAAACACTTTTCTTCTGAACCACGTTTAACATAACCTACAAAACCTACTTGAAACTTCAACGGCAAAAATCCAAACATGAAAACACCTTCATTTCGCTCCAATCTGTCTTCGACAATCTTCAATAACCCAGACCTTCACCCTTTAAACCTTCTTTCGTTAAACTGAAATACCCAATAACCATTCTCTTCAAATTTAACAGAGTAACACAGCAACAGAACCTTCATATTCTCAAATCTCCCACAACCTTCACCTCTATTCATGTGATCTCCCCAAACCCATTCCTTGACCATCTTCTTGACTCAACTACAATATTCAACTTTCCTCAAAACCCCAACCTCCTCTTCAAACTTGATCATCAGTTTGAACAAACCTCCTTCAAAGACCTAAACCCTCACCTTCAGACCTGAAAATTCTTACAGCCACAAAACACCAATGATTCACCCTTCAATCCCCTTTCGGTGAATAATAGAAACTCACCTCCCCTCATAATCTCACTCAAAATCATTTAACAATCCATACAAACCTTCAATCTTCAAAACGCATAAACCTGCTTCATACCCAGAACAAAACCATAACAGATAAATAGAAGAAGATAGAGTGTTAACAGACCTCACCTTCTTCACTATAAACCCCATTTTTATCGGACCCCTCAAGCCAAACTCCTTCCTCAATATGTAATTTTATTCAATCATCACAAACTTTCTTCGCTCCATAGAATATTCTCCATCAACTTCAACTAAACCCCAAATCACCATTGACACATAAATCACCTGGCAAAAACCCAAATCCGAAAGTGAGAAGGAGGAGTTTGAAACTCAGAAATGATATGAAGAGGGTAGAATGAGAAGTTTATGCGAAACCTGATTCAAGCATTTGAGAAAAAAATCCATGTTAGAGTCGAGTGAGAAATTGATGGTGAGAACTTCCGTCAAAGCCGTGGGTTCTACGATCAGGACTCGTTGTTATTCTCTTTCCGTTTTTCTTGCCTTGTTCGTTTAAACGAGAGATATCGTGTTACTTTCCCCTCCCCTGTTTTACTTGCAGCGTGTTTTGATATGGGTGATGGGCTTCTGCTTTTGAAGCCCACATGATTCTACATCTATTATTTTAATGTACCCCTTTGTTTTTATATTTATTTTGGTGAGGGATTTTTATTAATAATGTTGATTTTTTTTTCAACAAAACTTTGTTAATTTTTGGGTACGTTTTTTAAATCTTTGGATTTTTTATTTCAATTTTTATGGTCGATGACGAGATTACCGCCGTTTAGCCGTCAAGTTATTAGTGTGAAACAAAGGATCCGAGACCACTTTCCTCTTTCGATTTTATTTCGATCGATGAAGTCTTTTATTCGTAAGTGTCGCGTATCGAAGTTGATAACCTTCTCGATTTCAAATCTATGGTGAATGACCATTGGGGTCATTTTCCGTACTTTGGGATCGTGATAGGCTACCTTCGATTAATCGGCATTATGTTTGCGATTAAGATGAGATCCCATTCCTTCGTGTCCCGATTCGATTCACTAAACTAACCAATAACTTTAATTTTCGTTAAATATTATTGTGAATATTATTGTTATATTATCTTGACATATTATTATTGTCATATCATACCACAAACTCTTTTCATACTCCTCGATTCGATTCAAATTATTTTCTCAACATTTTTCTCAATTCAAACTCCGAAAGAAGGAGGTTCTTGGAATCTAGCATTCCTTGAATCTTCGAGTGAGTAATTCTCGAGACACGCTCTTGAGTTATTATTCATTCAATCTTTCCATTTTTTTTAAAAACATTTCCTCGATTGAAACTCCGAAAGAAGGAGGTTCTTGGAATCTAGCATTCCTTGGATCTTCGAGTGAATAATTCTTGAGGCACGCTCTTGAGTTATTATTCACTCAATCTTTCTACTTTTCCAAACTCAAACATTTTCAAACGTCCTCCTAAGTCGAGTGCTCGTCCACATTCGCAACTATCGATATTTTGCACACACATTCACAACTCATCGTGATTTCGATATTAAAGGCACCCTTAGGTAATGATATCGTTTCTCACATTCTAATCCTTGACATGTCGTCAAGTCGGTTCCATCTTCAATCAAATCCTCGACACATCGTCGAGACAATTTCAAAACAACTTCCTTTTTGCCTCACATTCCGTTTTCGATTCAATGTTTTCACTAACTTTTTTTTAACCTTACGAAAGAGGGATATTCTTAGAATCTAGCATTCTTTGAATACTCGAATGAGTAACTCTCGAAGCATGCCCTTGAGTTGTTATTAGTTCATTCTCTCGTTTCCAAAACATCCAATCCTTTATCTCCAACTCTTTTCAACCCAATTTCCGAAAGAATTGAGTTCTTGGGATCTTGCATTCCTTGAATTCTTCAGTGACAAGCTCTTGAGGCACGCCCTTGGGTTGCTTGTCAATCACTCTTTTGTTTCTCAAACTCAACTTCAACCCTTTTCGAACTTTTTTCTTTTCTTGGTTGTTACCACGAAATACGGACGCTCTGATTCTTTATTCATTCTTGAATACAAGATACGTAGGCACAAGATTGCGATGATCTTGGCGAGCACACTTCTATCTTCCTCCATTATTCCGTCCACACATTCCCAACCTTTCCCGTAGTCGAACTACGACGCTCTGATTTCTCATTCTCGTCTGAATGAGCATACGTAGGCACAAGGGCCCCAATCCTTGGCGAGCACCCTATCCTCTAACCCCCCATTTTCCCTTTAGCGTCTTTAACCTTTTATCCTACCGATTCGACTTATCAACAAGAAGAAAACAACCAAACCTAGACAACACTCACCATAAATACCTTAAGAGGTTCCCGTCGAGTACGACGAACGTGAGGGGTGCTAATACCTTCCCCTCACGTAACCGACTCCCGAACCCGAAAATTGGTTGCGACAACCCTATTCCTATCCTTTTCGTTTTACGAGGTTTTCTCGATATTTTCCTCTCCCGTTTATTCGGGAAAAATAAAGTTCGGTGGCGACTCTGTCGAATTGCATTTCCGCGGCTTTCGCGCGAGGGTCGTTTCTCCGAAATATCTCCGTGATTTTTTAAGGTGCGACAGTCATCACTGTGACAATGGGAAACTTTGATATCTTTTGGATCCTCATTGATGGTGGTAGCTCCTGTGACATTATGTACTCAAACTTGTTTTAGAAGATGGGGCTCGACAAGGGTAGCTTATGGTCATATCAAGGTTCCAATATCTAGGCGTTTAAAGGAACTACCAATCGTCCATGGGGAAATTTGGAGCTGGTAGTCTCTATAAGCAATGCGAAGGACCCCTGAACAGTCAATTCATAATTCCTCATTGTTTTCTGCAGGAGCGTCTATAACTGTATCTTGAGAAGATCTTTTGTGGCCACGCTAGACGTCGTTGCCTCATCGATGCACCTAAAGCAAAAGTATGTAAATCTCTAGAGAGAACCCATCACCATCAATGTCGACCTAGAGAGGGAAATGAGAATCTAGAAAGCCCTTCATAAGAATTAAGAATAAGGAGAGACCATGGAGCTCAATATAGCATCCCCCACCGGACAACTCAGCAGGATGGTCATCCGTCCTCCAAAAAGTGGCAAGATTGACAAAAGCTAGCAAAAGGAATAAGCATCGACTAGCCCACTTGGTTATGTTTTCTCAGCCTCACTTATATTAAATATTGTGGTTGTATAACCATCATCCTTATGCACATGGATATTTTATGGTTATAAATGAAATGTGCCATTTTCTAAAATGTTTCTTTCTTTCTATATGTGCATATCGATAACATGTTTGTAGTATAACCTATGAGCTCGAGGCCCGATACATTAAAATCCATGGGTGATGCCAGAGCTGCTTTGTTCGTTCATCTACAATAATAAATTCCTCACCTAAAGTCAGGGGTACTGCCAGAGACGCTTTGAACGTCCAGCTACATCAATCAGTTCCCCACCTAAAGTCACTCAAGAGGTCGGGGTTGGTTGGACACACATCTATCCCTGACCGTGTTTTCATTTGGTGGGGGAAGTGGAACTAACCTTTGGCCGGGCACGGGCCTAGTGACGTAAAATTAACTTCTTAGGAAGACCTCATAAGTTTGCAAAGATCCAGATCCATGCACTCAAGATCATACAAATGCACCTTCAATAGGTAAAAAACATTTCATGATAAAAATAATAATATATACACATATGTACTTCCATTAAAAGATACTCTACATGCAGTACACACACAAAATAAAAGTCGATTTGGCTACTTCTACAGAGAAACTATCTTTCCATCTTTGACTACTTGATTTAGCCATTTGTTACCTAGAGATAGTCAAAGGATAGTGAAAATGTTCCACTTGCTGCAAAGCATATTCAAACGAATGTGAAACTGCCTCAAGGGTAGTGCTCGTTGTAATATCCTAAAATCCCAACTCTTTATTTAAAAAATAACACGAATAAATTACTCAAATAAGGTGTTATACATTCTCGACATACAACTATCTCAACCAAACATATATTAACATAGAGGAGTAAAACATCATTTAATTTAAAGTGTCTCAACAGTTATAATTTAACTTAATTAAAGCAAAAGGTTTCAAACTCATAACAAAAGAAAATGGAAACAAATAGCCAATCCCAGTATTACATATCGAAGTGACACTCAGGAAACTAAACAACTCGAAAAATAATAAAATAATAAATAATGCCTTTATGCCATCCTCAAGCTCCACAAAAACTAATGCTTCTCTACTTGAGTATCTGTATCACAAGGGTAGAAAACACCACACAAAAAAACAATTAGAGGGTGAAAATACATTCTAAAATGTTAGCGGTGTCTAAAATAGTAATTGATAGCACTCTCAATCATCACCATAACATTATTCACAATAATCATCAATCATAAGTGTAAATGTGTATACAATTCACTCATTTCCTCATCACCAATACATGTGGTACCAATTTACTCGCTAATTTTGGATGTCAGAGTTATATTATTGATCGATCCACTCACCAATATTGGACATCAGAGTTATATTACTGATTAATCCACTCACCAATCATCACTGGTGGACCGAATTCCGCACACCTATTTATGATATACACGATGCATGAAATGCCACAACAATGTCAATGCAATAAATGATCACTCACAGTCCCCCTCTGAACCTTATATCTCACCACAATTCATCACAACATACAATAATAACTTAACATAATACAAATAATCATCACTTACTCAAAAATACTCACCAACAAATAACATTACACAATCAATACTTAACTAAGTCAACTCATCACTCCTATAGTTAGTACCTAACCCTTCCACCTTTCATTCGGGGATTTTAGAGTCACGAGGTGTACCCCCTCACCTCAACTTAATTGCCCGTCGACTTAGCTCTGAACATGTCAGATAACTCCATACATCACTCATTTTAATCACACAAAAAAACATAATAACTTAACTCATCAAACACATTAAAATAATAGCAGATATTCACTGCCAAAGAAAATAGCTCGAAAAATTGAAAAGACAACCCAAAAACTATCAAACAAAGCTAACGGTCATCCCATCTTCGGGCTGGAAATCGTCACATCGCACGTCACCTCTCTCTCTCTCTCTCTCTCTCTCACACACACACACACACACACATACACACACACACACACACTCTCTCTCACTCCATCTTTCTCTCTCTCTCTCTCTCTCTCTCTCTCTCTCTCTCTCTCTCTCTCTCTCTCTCTCTCTCTCTCTCTCTCTCTCTCTCTCTCTCTCTCTCTCTCTCTCTCTCTCTCTCTCTCTCTCTCTCTCTCTCTCTCTCTCAAAACCGTCATCACTGGCAGTCTGGGGATGTTGCCCTTGTCTTGTAGTGCTGACGGGCAACCCTTCATAGGTCTGATGCACGCCATCCCTCTCAACACAGTGACAGTTAGCCTGTCATGAAGGAGACGCCCGTCATTGGTATATGGAATGCATAATCTATGTTTCTCACCATTGGAGCTCTCTCAAAGCTTTCATTTTGATTATGATTCGCCCAAAATTCACTGCAATTCATCACAGAATAATCATGCAGTAATTAACAAGCATTGATTGGACATTTATTTCATCAAATCCTCACTTAATCATCATTATGTTCATACTTTCAGAACCCATAATCACGAACAACACAATTCATAACTTCACACATTAATCCATACGAATTTTAGTAATCAACATACTTCACAAAAAACATCATAACAACATGATATAGAGAGGTTTGCACAACCATCTCAGGGTCTAAAACCTCATCAAAAGAGGAAGTAAAAGAACAAATAAGGGGGTTAGGATCCTTCTATATCCTTTATGAAAAACACACCCATAGATTAATCATCTCCCCTTACCTAAAATTTGCAACAAAAAAAAGGATTGAAATTTGGCTTTGAATTCTCTATTAGCTAGGCTTTGTTCTTGCCTTTCAAATTCTATTCTTTCAAAACTTTTCACGTACTACCATTTATGTCTCTCTGTTTTTCTATTAAATAAAAACCTAGTTTAATTTTCATTATTTCTATTCCCCCTCCTCCCCTTCAAGTCTTGACAATTCTCTCAGTACTACATCAACTCTACAAATATATTATTTTCCACCCCATGTCCCAATATCCCGTAGTTTCTCTATATTTCTATTATTTTTAATTAACCAAAAATTTAAATAATTCTATCAATAGTTTCCAAACACACCAAATGAATCAATTAAAACACTCTAACAATCAAATAAATTAAAATAAGGCATGTTATCTCAATTAAAATAAAATAATTTAAAAACTAAGGTGTTACAACTCTCCCCCACTTAAAGAATTTTAGCCTTCAAAAATTACCTGAAGAAAACAACTCAAGATATGACTCTCACATCCGACTATCCAGTTCTCACATCGAATTTCCTCCAGAAGGTCCTCCCCACACTACCTTCACCAAAGTGATATTTTTACCTCTCATGTGCTTTACTTCTTGATCCTCAATTGGCAAGTTTGGCACCTCAACATTCATGTTATGTCTCAGTTGCACATCATCCAAGTGGATCACAAGGGACATATCAAGAATATACTTCAGAAGTTAGGGCACATGAAAAACATCATAAAGATTCGAAAGAGAGGGCGGTTAGTCAACTCTGCATGCCATTTCTCATACCCTCTGAAGAAACTGATATGAAACAATGAAATGAGACGTGAGCTCTCAAGACTTCAACGTATGACCAACACAAGTCACCAGAGTGACTCTCAAGATCCCATGATCTCTCTCTTAGAAATTAAGTGCGTTCCTTCGCTTATCGAGATAAATCATCTTCCTTCTCGGTGATGCCTTCATCTTTTTCTTAATCATCTTAATCTTCTCAGATGTTTATTGAACAATCTTACCATAATTTTACCTAATTCCTACCAACACAAAGGTTTCATACACCTCTTACCATAAAAATCCTCAAAAGGTGCCATGCCAATACTATAATGGAAATTATTGTTATAGGTGAACTCGATCAGTGGTAAGTAATTGTCCCAGTTATCTCCCTCCTCCAAAATACAAGCTCTCAATAAATCTTCCAAAGACTAAATAAACCTTTCAGTCTGATCATTCGTCTACGGATGGTAAGAAGAGCTCAACCTTAACTTGGTTTCTAAGGCATCTTGCAACTCTCCTAAAACCTTGACATGAACATCAAATATCTATCTGAAATAATTCTTGAAGGAATACCATGCAGCTTCATAATCTCACTAATGTAGATATGTGCTAGCTTCTGCAATGGGAAACTAATCTTTATCGGAATGATATGAGCTGACTTAGTCAGTCTATCCATCACAACCCAAATTGAATCACTCCCTTTTGCGGTCCTTGGCGAACCCATCATAAAATTCGTAGAGATTCTACCCCACTTCCACTCAGGAACACTCAAAGGCTGCATCAATCCAAATGATTTATGATGCTCGATCTTTGATTTCTAAAAAGTTAAATAAGAATACACAAACTCGACAACCTCCTTCTTGGGATACAAAATGGTAGATAAAATGGGTTCACCTTCTTTTGGTTATACTAATATTGGTGGTTATGGTCACACTTAATTGGGCTTCATGAACATTGTGTCACATTTACGTGTCCATTTGAATAGTGCTTCTTTCCTCAAGAGTTTGTAAAATTAGAGTGCATAGTGTATTAATCAAAAGATAAATTAGGATAGAGCAACCAATATACCATTAAAATTTTGGATCCTTTTCTTAGTCTTTGGGATATCCATGTTGACCATAGCTCGACATTGAATTAGGTTCACCTGTATCCCTTTTTCCGTGAGGTAATACCCAAGAAATGTTTTGGATCAGACTCCAAAGGTGCATTTTTTAGGGCTCAAACATATTCCATATTTCTTTACTTAAAAAAATATGGATTCCGTGTGGGTTGTGTGCTCCTATGTTTCCTTAGACTTGATAATCATATCGTCCATGTAAACTATCATTAAGTCTGTCATCTGATTGCTGAATACTTTATTCATTATTGGTTAGTAACTTTCCCCATATTTTTAAGGTCAGAGAGCATGACCTTGTAGTCGATGTTTCCTTTGTCAGTCATGAAGGTTTTTTTTTTGGTATAGAGGGTACATTGGTATCTAATTATACCCCAATCCGGCGTACATAAAAGAAAACAACTTAAACTCTGACAAGTTGTCAACAAGTTAGTTTATGTAGAAAAGAGAGTAAAAGTATTTTGGGTCTATCATGTTCATATTTGAGTAGTCGATGCACATTCATAATTTATTTTATATTTTATTTCCCAATACTATGTTTGAAATTTAAGTTATGTAACTCACCTTCATTATGAATCTTTCTTTAAAGAGCTTGTCTACCGCCTTATATGTGGCTTTGGATTTTTTTCTGGTGATTATTGCCCCATGTGATGGGCGACATAAGGGATGCCTTATTGGAGTGAAAATGTGTGGCATGCGAGCAAGTCATGGTTTCTCTACAAAGTTTTTGTCAAATCCTTACGCATAGGTTCCGACAGTTCGAATCATATTTTAATAGTCTTTGACTAGTCTTATCTTACATAAATTGTAAGAAAAATCACTAATAGGTTCAAGTATCTCCACCGTTTTATGGTTCTTTGGTGGTATAGCTTCATCCTCTTCAATCCCTTCATCTGGGAGGCTTCCTCTAATCGATAATCTTACTCCAATGCTTCCTCATGTCCTTCAGGTTCATTCTATGACTTTTAAGCACTCGCCTGCTTTTCTTTGAGGGCTAAAAAGTAAGCTTAAGTAGATGGTAAATCAGCCTTTAACACTACAATTTAATCCTCTATATCAAGTGCAAAATTTAATAAATTGCCTCTAAGGTGGAAAGAAAAGGACATTCGATAATGGAGTCCTAAAGGCCGCCATAAGATCTACATGTCATAGGAGTCTTATGATCGTCTTGTTGAAATGCTACAGGTTTCCTCCTTATTATGATTGAGGGATATAATGAAGGCTTAACCTTTGGTATGCTTTGACATAAATGATATCACATGAGCATTCATAGTATACCAACATGTGTTATACATCTCTTAAGGTGAGAAAAATACACAAGAAGAGGGGAGTTGAATTGTGTTTTTTGTTTCTTAACTTTGCCTTTGTTCAGAGTCCAAAATCTAAACTGATGTTTGGATTCGGATTAATACGTTACAGCGGATGTTAACATAAGCAAATAAAAGATAAAGAATACACGGATTTGTCCTAGTTCCTCCCAACTAAGAGTAGTCAAGTCCCCTGACAAGGCAAGAGATTTTTCACTATAATCAAATCATGATTACAATTGCTTATGCACTTAAGCATAAACTTTTCTTTGCTCAGACTCTCATCCCGAGACATCCTTCTTAAACTCCTCATATCCAATACTTCTTCTTAGATTCCATGAATCCAAGACTCCCTTGCTCAAGCCCCTCAGGCCCAAGACTTCCTGCTTAAAGCCCTCAGGTTCAAGACTTTCTGGTTAGGTTCCATGAACCCATGATTTCTGCTTATGCTCCTCAAGCTGAAGACTTCCTGCTTAGACCCTCAAGTCCAAGACTTCCTGCTATGGTTCCACAAACCCAAGACTTCTGCTCAAGCACCTCAGGCCAAATACTTTCTTGCTTAAGTTCCACAAACTCAAGATTTCTTCTCAATCAGTAACTAATCAATACTTTTAATGCTATAGCACATAGAAGGAGACTTACTTGGCTTAAGCTTCTCAGCAAGAGACTTTGATGCTCAAGCACATAACAAGAGACTTTATCTAAACTACTAAACAACATGTTTAGAAGAATAGAGAACAAGGTATACTTGATACAAAATCAGAGGTACAAGGTAATCATCATAACAAAAACCTTAAGCACCTAAGATTTCTAAGATATTCAATGTTTAAGAAATCTTAAGGCTTTGCACAATTTACAAAAAATAACATAATTTTTGCATACTTGATTGTGTTACTTATTGTTAATCTTGTTATTTCTCCATCTAGATAGAAGTGTAAAACACTCTAATCCTTCTTGGCTTTCCTTCTCTATTTTCTCCTTGTTCCTTGTTGAAAATCCAGATTGAATCTTCAACTACTTATATAGCCGTTGTAGAAGACTAACCATTGGAAGAGATAACTTGAACAAGTGTCTTTGTTTTTCTATAGTACAAGAGACGGTGAAGATAGATACACCAAAAGATCTTAATTTATTGTGTAACTTGTTTAACCATTGCGTCTTACATGTAATCTTGTACTATAGATTCGTTGAGAGTAGATATCCGTAAAGCATGTCAACTCTTCTTAAGCCTCGTGAACATAGACTCTAGCTGATAAACTGATTTAACAATGCAGCTTGCTTTCTGCATTACGGATAACTTAAGATTTATTACTAACTCTGAATGATCACCATAAACTGATACATTAACTTAGTGTAGAAACAATATGTTGTTTTTCTGATGTTGAGGCCTTCAACTTCAGAGTCTACGCTAGACATCACTTAGAGAATATTCTTCAAGTTTTGATCTTCCAAAGGTTAGTAACTCAACTCCTCTCAAATGTGTCCTTATATCAGATTTTGAATACATTCTCTTTAAGCTTTAGAAGCTGCATACTTAGAAAACACATTAGATAACACCATTGTTCTTTTAATACTTTGTTATCATCAAAACCCAAAGGATATATGTCATGAACAAATCTTGTTCTAACAATCTCCCCCTTTTTGATGATGGCAAACATAAGTATTTAAAGAACAATATTGAGAAATTATAATTTTCTTGGCAACATCAGGGTATTAGGTTTGTAAGCTCCCCTTGAGTCTAATAGTCCAAGGTTGAGTTCTGTAAACTCCCCCTAAGTATTATATTCAAGAAAAAATATTTTAATTTTCTTAGCAACATCAGAGTCTGAGGTTTGTAAGCTCCCTCTGAGTCTAATAGTCCAAGGTTGAGGTTTGTAAGTTCCCCCTAAGTTCTATTTTAAAAAAACTAAAATATATCACCCGAGCAAGATAAACAAAGTAACAAAAATAACCAAAATAACAGAAATTTAAAAAATAACCAAAATAACATAAATTTAAAAATACATTAAATTATAAATGAACAACATTAAATCTGAAGGGTTCAGATTCTTTACTAAATACTACTATATCTTTCTCCCCCTTTTGTCACATAAAAAAAAATAAAAAGAAAAGAAAAGAATTACAATCATATGTGCGTAACAGGGCATCATTACGTGACCAGTTTTCAAGGAAGAGAAAATAATCAAGTAGCAGAGATTATTAAAAAGTTGTACAATGCATCTTTATTATTTATTGGTCTTAACAGTTCCAAGAAACAAGAAAAGGATTTTATTCCGACGTTTGGGTCATCCATAATCCACTATAAAAATAACCGAAGCTTAGGTCATTTTCATCAACATCCTACAACATAATACGGAGACAACAATAGAGAGCACCAACATATTCATTTTAATAGAAGTTTCAATTATTGCTACTAGTTTGAAGACTCAAGATCTTTAAAAGGCAGCATATTTTGAATCATCTGCGACTGGTCCTTTGTCCAATACACCGAAATCTTATGATGAGGCTTCATCCTCAGCTGCTCAGAGACCTACTGAAGAAGTTTCATCAGCTACTGATTTGAAACCAAGAAAGAAATTAATAAAGAAGAAAAAGATTAGAGATGAGATGTTCTATCAGATGATTGTCTCAGAGCGAGAGGATGAGGATGTGGATGAAGACGAGCCTGGCATCGATTAGGGAAACTGGATAAGTTGCAAGGTAATGGAAGAATTAGATAAGTTATAATCTTATCACTTTCCAATCCCTTTTTGTAATTCTTTTAAAATGAATAATGAAAATTGTTTTGACCATTTTTATTTTGCATGTGCAATCTTTTATTTTTCTCTATGATTTTCTGATAAAAGCATAAATGAAGTAAGAAGGTGAATAGAACCAACAATTAACATGTTAATATAACATTTACAGTTGTAAAATGAATCTTAATAGGACTGAACACTATACATCATTTCCCAAGAGTCATATGTTAAAAGATATATTTGACTAATCAATATTAAAGTATCTATTCCAACCATGTTCAGACACAGTCTTCCAAAAGTTAAAGTCAAGCTTAAGCAGCTCATCAAAATCCACAAGCTTTCCATTGATGATAACTAGTTGATTCAAAGGAGAATTGACTAGAGAACTCATCTCAAGTTTGGTTTGAACAACATAGAAGAAAACAATAAAAAGAAAAGAACTGAACAAGACTCTAAAGGAATAAAAATCTTGTTAGAAGATCAGAAAGAAGACACGAAATGTTGTTTCACAAAGACAAGGGATATAAACAATAGAAATATATAAAAGAAAACATCATTACCCTAAGATTCTTACCCACCAAATTTCTTGAGTCCACCAAATGATGATCAACTTTATGGAGTTTTAAGTAAACAAAATTGTTTTTAAAAAGATTCACTACTACGGAAAACACATATAATAATGGTCGTGTTATTACAGATATTCAATCAAACTTTGTAATATGTCATATTTATGTGCGTGCATTACTTTTATTTTATTTAACCACATATAACCACGGTTGATTTAATACCCATGGTGAAAAGTGGTGTATGGTCATGGGTTCAAATCCCAACACCAATATTTTTTGTTATTTACTTAATTTTTAAAAATGCTGACAGACCTTTCTGTCGCAACTGCGAAAAACACCCGACAGAAAAACAGAAGAGTTGCCACCGAATGTTATTTATCCCAACACAGGGAAAGGAAACGATCGAAGAAAACCTGAAGAATGGGAAAAGGCAAGGTCATCGCAACCAAATCTTGGGTTCGGGAGTTGGTTAAGCAAGTGGAAGGTATGAGCACCCCTCACGTCCGTTGTACTCAACGGGATCCACGCTTGTTGTTTAATCAAAGGGTGTGTCATCTAACACTATTGCTAAAAAAAATGAGAACAAATAAAAAAAGAGACTCGATAGGACATCGCCGCCCTATGCCTATGTATTCCCTCGTACAATGGGAAAGTCAGAGTCAATGTGGCTCAGAAAACTACGAGTGATGGAGGAAGGTTGCTCGCCAAGACATCGTCGTCTTCTGCCTACGTATACTCATATGATATGGGAAATCAGAGCAAATGTAGTTCGGCTAACAATGAAACCACAGGTTGGTTAAGTGTTTTTTATGAGTGACATTAAGTTCCCATTCCAGCAGTTAGGATCGATGCCTATTTGCAGTAGAACGAAAAAGTAACGTACTTTTTTCTAAAAAGGAGTTTGAAACAACAAATCCCGAAGAAATAAAAAGGTTTGAATTTTGTTTGTGAGTTTTAGTGAAGTGAATTAGTTTGCTTTATGATTCACGTTGCACTAAAGACTATGATATAGGAAAGAATGCGTTGCATATCTCCCCTAGACGGGACATACGCTAAACGCTCTAGACAAGCAAGAGGAAACCCCTCACTCATCATTTCCCATATGCTTAAGGCCCGTGGCGCACAATGTTCATCGTCTTTATTAAGTGTGTTAGAATTTTTTTGAGATGAGAAGAGAGAAAGACGCATAAAAGGTCTAAGGGAAACTCGGTCCTAACATTGTCATGCAAAGTGGCCCTAAGGTCGGGATGCAAAAGGAAATTCTATCCTAATGTTAGCATGCAAAAGATGGACCTAAGGTTGAGGTTAAAAGGGACTAACCTACTTGTTATCATGCATAGATTACACTCCTAATGTCTATCCTAATCCAAACGTTAATCGGAAATTAAATTAGACTAGGAATCCTAAGAGAGCATGCAAAAGCAAAGAAAAAAACAAGAAAACAAGGCAAAAACAGCAACTATAACAGCGCCTCCTGCATAAAACAACAATAAAATCCAACAAGACAGCACAACAACATTTAAGAGCTACTAATTCAGCATAAATGTAGGTGTAAAAGGCAGGAAACAAGCAAGCATAACATAGACAACATGCAAATTGATAATAACAACAGCTGTAGAAAGCATGACAGCAAGCATGTTTCAATGCAATCATCATGAGCAAGCATCAATCATGAACAAGTATCATGCAAGGATGTACATGCATCAACAATCAAACATAAATGTTCAATAATATTGCATCATTAAGAATAATCTAGAACAACATACTTTTCATATCAATTCAAACAATTAAACGATCACGCGACAAACGAAATCGGAAGCAAACACACACATGCATCACAAATCCAACAAGATAATCATCAACAATTAATCTTTAACATGATACAATAAAATAAAGCATATGATCATCACATCAAACAACATGAACATTTTAAGCATTCAAATGGAAACCAACAGTCACGCATCGAAGAATCGTAATCGAACAATCAAGCATGATGAAACATGTCAAAAACAGTCCACACAAATGCATCATATTAATCCATGAAGGTTAGAGGTGGAAAGAAATCAAAACATGCTTGAAAACAACCAAAAATCACATTCTAGTCCAATGTTAATCGATTAATCATTTTCCAGTGCAAACTGGTTAATCGATTAACCACTCAAAAATGGCTTAATTTACATTGGTTAATCGATTAACCATATTTTTTTACTGCAACTAGTTAATCGATTAACCACATTTTTTTACTGCAACTGGTTAATCTATTAACATTGCACCAGAAGTAAAAAAAACAGCAATTCAAAAGCACTTTTAGCAATTAATTCAATGTGCATTCATCCAAATGACCATGTAATCAATTATGCAAGAATTTAACACCAAAAATCAGTGATCAAACATCAATAAAACTTAATCAAGCATTGAGATCACAAATCACAAATATCAAAATCAACAAAATCAATTAAAACTTGAAGATCTACGTTGTTATTATCCATATAAGCTCAAAACATAAATGGATCTAGAATTAACCAATCTTCAAAGCTGAGATTTGCTTTGGTAATTGTTGATTCACTGCAAATTGATAGATCCAAGCTAAAAACCGAAAGAAACTTCAAGATCCAAGAGCTTTCTTGCAAGAGAAGTGAAGAACAAGCCAAAATAAGCCCAAAGTTGATCCAAGAATCACTTATAAGCTTGCTTTCAAAATCATATCCAAATCCAAACGAAAATCAAATGATGAATTGAAGATAATGGAGATGAATGATAGAGGTTTTGCTCTAGAATTTAAGGATTCCAATGAAGAATCAATGAACTTAAGTGAAAGAGCTTCAATGGAGTTTTGGAGTTTTGGAGTGTAGAAAAATTGAGAGAATTTGAGAGCAAATTCTAGAGAAATGAGTGTGAAATCTAAAAATTGGAAAATCATGAGGTTTTTTCTTTTAGGTTTGGAGCCAATTCACTTAAATAGGCTCTTAGTTAGGAGTGAGGTTTTGAAAATTAGAATGAGATTAGGAATGGAAAATTGGATTGATTTTGAAAGTTAATCAAAATTTAGAGTGATTCTAAATCCTTCTTCTGGTGTAAAAATCAATTCACAAGTGATCAAAATAGACCCCAAAAGTGACAACATTGAAAATGCACGTATCTGTGCAAATTTTCCTTTGGTTAATTAGTTAACCACTCCCAAACTTTTAAACATGCACTATTTGGAGGGAAACTTGCACATTCACCCGTTTTCACCCGTTTTGAGCCCTGTTAAGCCTCTGAAACTTGCCCTTGAATATTATAACTGTAAAAATGCCTGAGATAACCTGTGACTTGTATCCTGTGCTGAAAATAACCAGCTGAATAAAATAAAATTGGTCACTCGATTGCTGTGCAAAATAAATTCTGAAGTCTCTAACGCTCGCTGTTTAAACTCTTGCAATAAAGGAGAACCCTGGGCCATAGAAACACCTTGATCCCATGTCTCGAGAAACAATATCATGATATGCAGAAATACAAAAATGCATAGAAACATAGGCCAGTAGACCAAAAAACGATGAGGCAAATTTTGGGATGCTACACTTTCACCATGGGTATTTAAATCAACCGAGGTTATAGGTGACGCCTTTTTTTTAAATATATATATATATATATATATATATATATATATATATATATATATATATATATATATATATATATATATATATATATATATATATATATATATATATATATATATATATATATATATATATATATATATATATATATATATATATATATATATATATATATATATATATATATATATATATATATATATATATATATATATATATATATATATATATATATATATATATATATATATATATATATATATATATATATATATATATATATATATATATATATATATAATGCTCTTAGTTCATTCACTTTTGTCCTATACGTACTTAGGTAAACTTCATCATTTGCCTCCAAGCTTCTTCCATTTACGAAACATTATTCATCCACTAAACCAAACTTGAAAACATCATTTCTTCCACAAACGAAACTCAAAAACATTGCTTCCATTAAGATGTTACAGTTTATTCATGTTTAACGATTCTACAGGTAAAATGTTATTGTTTAACAATTCTATTTGTTTATTTTTTATTGTTGTTCATGTTGTTGTTCTTGTTGTTGCTCTTGTTGTTCTTATTGTTATTCTTATTTTTATTCTTGTTGCTCTTGTTATTGTTTTTGTTGTTTTTGTTGTTTTCTTATTTTTGTTCTTGTTGTTGTTATTGTTCTTGTTGTTCTTGTTATTATTCTTGTTATTGTTCTTGTTGTTGCTCTTGTTGTTCTTGTCGTTGTTATTGTTCTTGTTGTTCTTTTTATTGTTCTTATTATTCTTGTTATTGTTCTTGTTGTTCTTGTTATTATTCTTGTTATTGTTGTTGTTCTTGTTGTTCTTGTAGTTCTTGTTATTGTTGTTGTTCTTGTTGTTGTTGTTATTGTTCTTGTTATTGCTCTTGTTGTTCTTGTTGTTGCTCTTGTTGTTCTTGTTGTTGCTCTTGTTGTTCTTGTTGTTTTTATTATTGTTGTTATTATTGTTGTTATTGTTCTTGTTATTCTTGTTGTTGTTCTCGTTGTTCTTGTCGTTCTTATTGTTGTTTTTGTTGTTCTTGATGTTCTTATGGTTATTGTTATTATTGTTGTTCTTATTAATTTTGTTAATCTTGTTATTCTTGATGTTGTTGTGTTAAAATATTTAATATTGTATATTGTGATGAAAGTTATAAATGTAGTCAGGCAAAACATATGGCAAAAAAAATGATGACAGACCTTTCACAACGGGTATTTAAAACAGTCGTGATTATAGGTAGCACACTTTTCGTTTTTCTACAATGGTCATACAACCGTGATTGTAAGTAACGCATATACCACCACACGTTACGTAACAACGGCCGGTACTGCATGATAATATATATTTTTTAACTGTTGTTGTATGTGTTTTTTGTAGTAGTGATTTTTATTTAAACTGCTTTATTAGAAGTAAAGATTATGTGATTCCTTTTCACTTTAAGTAAAAAATGAAAAAAAGTGAAAAATAAATATTTTAAAAAATGTATATTTTACAAATACAAAAATTAATAATAAAAAATGAAAAATAAACTTTTTGTAGTTTTCAAAATAAATAAAAAAGTTAGAAATAAAGTAAAAATAAATAAAAGAGAAAAAAATATATTAAAAGTGAGAAAGGTGGACTTGAACTCATAAGGTCTCACTCTCTTAATCCCTTACACTCCAATTCTTACTAAATGAGCTAATCTAATTATTCATAATGAGATGCTACTAAAATTAATAATAATAATAATAGTACTAATAATAATTTATTCCTATTTAATTAATAATAATATTATAAATTATTTTTAAATTAGTACAAAAAGAAAAGAAATGGTGGTAAAATTTTGGGGTACGACAAAGGGTATTCTATAAATCTTCACCAAAACCCTTTTATTAAGACCAATGAATTAAAAATATATTTTTCTTTTTCCATCATTTAAATTCAGCGGAGTCACCCTTTGAATATGGTAGGATTAGCAGTGTAATATTTTTCATTTGGTTCTTAACTCATTCTTGAAGAAAAGTCTTTAGCAAACATATTTTTCTCATTGGATCATTATCTGCACCACTGTTAAGTGTTATGCACAGACCATGATCTGATACCAACTGAAGGTGAGAAAAATGCACAAGAAGGGGGAGTTGAACTGTGTTTTCCGTTTCTTAACTTTTCCTCTGATCAGAGTTCAGAATCTGAACTGATGATCATATTCTGATTAATACGTTGCAGCAGATGTTAACAGAAACAAATAAAAGATAAAGAACCCAAAGATTTATCCTAGTTCCTCCAAACTGAGAGTAGTCAAATCCCCTTGCAATGCAAGAGATTTTTCACTATAGTCAAATCATGATTGCAATTGCTTATGCACTTAAGCATACAACTTTTCTTTGTTCAGACCCTCAGCCCAAGACTTCCGGCTTAAACCCCTTAGGTCCAAGACTTTTGCTTAGGTTCCATGAATTCAATACATCCTTGCTTAAAGCTCTCAGGCACAAGACTTCCTGCTTAAACCTCTCAGGTTCAAGACTTCTTGCTTAGGTTCCACGAACGTATGACTTCCTACTTAAGTCCCACAGACTCAAGCCTTCCTGCTTAGACCCTCAAGTCCACGACATCCTGCTCAGGTTCCACAAACCCAAGACTTCTGCTCAATCCCCTCAAGACCAAGACTTTTTTGCTTAAGTTCCACGAACTCAAGACTTCTGCTCAATCAACAATTGATCAAGACTTTCAATGCTCTAGCACATAGTCGAAGACTTACTTGGCTCAAGCTTATCAGCAAGATACTTTGATGCTCAAGCACATAGTAAGAGACATTATCTAAACTACTAAACAACATGTATAGCAGAATAGAGAACAAGGTGTACTTGATACAAAATCAGAGGTATAGGGTAATCACCATAACAAAGACCTTAAGCACTTAAGATTTCTAAGATATTCAATGTTTAAGAAATCTTAAGGTTTTGTACAATTTACAACAAATAACAATAATACCTTTAGCACTTAAGATTTTCAAATCTATGAATAAGTAGACTAATGAGCCGACCTGCAACAAGACTTGGTCCCAGTAATACCTTTTTGTAAAAAATTGATCGAGTCTTAAGATGAGCCTCTCTCTCTCTCTCTCTCTCTCTCTCTCTCTCTCTCTCTCTCTCTCTCTCTCTCTCTCTCTCTCTCTCTCTCTCTCTCTCTCTCTCTCTCTCTCTACTTTTTAGGACACATAATAGTAGATAAAAACGTGTTCACTTTCTTTTGGTTATACTAAGATTAGTGGTTATGGTAACACGTATTTGGGCTTCGTGAACATTGTGTCACATTTAGGTGTCCATTCGAACATTACTTCTTTCCTCCTGAGTTTCTAAAATGGGAGTGCATGGTGTATTAATCTAGAGATAAATTGGGACAGAGCAACCAATTTTCCATTCAAATTTTGGATACTCTTATTAGTCTTTGGGGTTGCCATGTTGACTATAGCTCATCATTGAATTGGATTTACCTTTATCCCTCTTTTTGTGAGATAATATCCAAGAAATATTTCAAATCACACTGCAGAGGTGCATTTTCTTGGGTTCAAACACATTTCATATGGGTTGTGTACTCAATATGTTTCTTTAGATTTGATAATCATGTCGTTCATATAAACTATTATTAAAGGTTATCATTTATGTAAGTTAAAAAAACTTACTTTTTGAGGAAGTTGAACTCATATATATATATATATATATATATATATATATATATATATATATATATATATATATATATATATATATATATATATATATATATATATATATATATATATATATATATATATATATATATATATATATATATAATTTGAAAAAGAACAGGAAATGTGTTATTTTAAAGGACACTAACAACCGATCCAAGAACATAGCAGCATTTGACAGGTGTTGTTTATAAGCTTTCGAGGACAAATTACAAAGTAGAAACATGATAATTTTTTTGCCAAAGAAAACCACGTGATGTTGGCTAACACTTTCCTCTTAATTGCTACAGAATGAGATATGCTTCCACAAGATTCTTCCACAGACTTCAACAAATTTGCACTCTCTGAATGACGTGAGAGTTTGAAAAACATCATTTTTATCGTTGCTACCGTAAATAATTGTTCCTTTTGCATTTAGACATTATTGTAGTATGTGCTTGTTTGTTTATGCCAGAGTAGTTACATTATTTTGGATTTTTCCACTAATTAATATTATTGAATGGCATTGTATAGTTTGTGTTGGCCTTTTATTTTTGGAACCTTTGTTTGTCTAGTGTATTCGTATTATCTCACTCGTCCTGCTCTCTTGGTGTTCTTTGCTATTTCATGACATAGAACATGGATAATGTCCCAACGCAACGTTACATCTATATATATATATATATATATATATATATATATATATATATATATATATATATATATATATATATATATATATATATATATATATATATATATATATATATATATATGCTCTCTTTCGAAGATCTAGAGACTCTTCGAAAGTTTGTACAGTTTCGTTTGATTTTGATGGTGGAAGTTTTACTGAAAAAGACGTTTAGGTGTAGGGAACCAAGACAATTGAATTGTACTATGTAGATAACTATTGCCCATCAATGAATTATTGAATGTGCAACCACTCTCCTCATTCAATAAGGGTAAGGGTTTGATTGATTTGCTATAAAAATTAAGAGTGAACAATACAACTTTAATTAGAATGGATATGATATGATATGGATTGGTTTGATTTTGTTAAAAAAATTCCAAACTATATAGAGAATGATGGTTTGCCTTGAAGTAAAATAACCACACGTATAATAATATTATGTGGATAAAATCTTAAATTTATGGATTCAATACTTGAAGTAAAATAAACACACGTATAATAATATTATATTATGTTGATAAAATTTTAAATTTATGGATGGGATTGAATTTGATAATAGAAGTTAAAATATACAAAATCTCTAACGGTAAATTAATGAAAAATTGAGTTAATTTGAAGAATATGAAGTTAAAAAATTGAGAGAGAAAAATAGGGAAAGTAATTAAAGATGAGAAGAATAATTGATATTAAGTACATATGAGAACTTACAAAGTCTTATATATATAACAAGTATAAAATAATTGGAAATAACAAAACAGCTTAACAAAATAAGTTGAAACTAACAAAAACCGAAGAAAACAAAACTAAAATATGCCTTCGTTATCGATTACGCAAAACACCGTAGCCGATTACGAGTCCGATAACAGCTATTATTCAGCTTTTTTAACTCTGTAACCTGTAATGGCAGATTCAGGAATATTTGGTTATTTCGTTGTAGGGGCAAATTTTTTTGTAATATACATCAAAACAAAAAAATATGGCGACTTGAACTCGAATATAGAATTCAACATAAAATATAATCACAATTAATCCACTAAAATATAAGAGTAAAAACGATATTTTAAAAATTCTCAAAATAATCTATAATATGTAGAATAAAGTTTTCGCTTATATTTTCTTTTTTATGAAATTTAATAATTATACATTTACAATATACTTTTTTTAGACGTACATTCAATAAATCCATATTATAGATAAATATTTGTAAATTTAGGAACTAATCTATAAAAATAACCCTTTCATAATTAGATGCACGGATAAAATAAATTTTACGATAACAATTAATTTCTATTTTATAATGTTATGTGTGTTTAAAGCTAAATAAATGGATTATTTAGATACAATAATCAAAATAAATATTAATTGATTTATATAGGTAACATACTTCTTTTAATGGGGACAAATTAAGAAAATTAAGATAATTTAAACTAAAATTTTTTTTGTGGGGGCTTGGCTCCCTTGGAAAACTACGTGCACTTGTCCCTGATAATCTATTACACCAAAATCCGTAATCCGTTGTCACAACTGAAATGTCAAAAATTTGTTTTCAACACACCATCTCATTTCAGTTGTTCCAAGTCCAGCATGCTCAAGTTTTTCTTCAACCTTTTGAACACCTCATTTGTTACCCACTTGTTCAAAAAATCTGCAACTTGGTCTTCACTTCGACAACATCTCAATCGTAACTTTCCTTCACTCACTAGCTCCCTCAAATAATGAAACTGTATCTTTATGTGCTTGCTTCTTCCGTATGGAATCGGATTCTTCGCAAGGTTTATTGCAGAAACATTATCAACCAGAAGTGTAGTAGCCTCACCCTCATTGCTACCCAACTCCTTCAATAGATTCATGAAACACATAGCTTGACATACACACACAACGAAACTGCAATGTACTCGGTCTCACAAGACGAGAGTTCTACCGTTGATTCCTTCTTCGAACACCAAGAGATTGGTGTCCTACCAAGCATAAAGATGTATCCAGCTATTGACTTTCTATCATCCTTATCATCACACCAATTAGAATCAGTTAAACCAAGTAAATCCAATGTTCAACCCGTATCTGATGCGGGAAAGAGAATTCCATACCCAAGAGTTTCTTTAATGTATCTAAGAATTCCCTTGAGTGCTGCCAAGTGAGACACCTTCGGTCTCTTCATAAATCTACTAGCAATACCGACACTAAATGCCAAGTTCGGTCGTGTATTGCACAAATACCGCAATGATCCAATCAATCTGCTATATTGTGTTGGATCCACATCTTGCCTATCCTCACTCTTGGGCAGCTGCAACCTTGTCTCACATGGTGTAATGGCAGCATCACAATGCTCCATTTCACACCTCTTCAAGATCTCAAGAGCATATCTCCTTTGATGCATCAGCAATCCCATTTTTGACTTATGGAACTCTATATCAACGAAATATCTCTTAATGCCAAGGTTTGTCATCTCAAACTAATCCATAAGTTCACTATTGAACTTAGAGATACTATTCTCATAGTTGTCGATAATCAATAGATCATCCATATATAAGCAAAGAATGATCACACCATCATTTGCATCCGATCTCACATAAACTCCGTGTTCGGACACACACCGCTTGAAACCAATATCAACAAGAAAGTTATCAATGCGTTTGTTCCAAGCTCTTGGAGCTTGTTTCAAACCATATAAAGCTTTATGTAATTTGTAGAACTCCATCTCTTGATTCTTTACTACAAACCCATGGAGCTTCTCAACATAAACCTCTTCATCATGTGGACCATTCGAAAATGCAGATTTGACGTCCATTTGATATATCGCCCAATCGTTGTTATTCGCAATGCCAACAACTAATCAGATGGTTTCAAACCTAGCCACGGGTGCAAACACTTCTTCAAAGTCTATACCTTCACGTTTCAAAAATCCCTTCGCTACCAATCAAACCTTATGCTTGATCACTTTGCCTTTGGGATTTGTCTGCACTTTATAGACCCATCGCACACCATTTGGCTTCTTTCCAAGCGTTAAATCGACCAACTCTCAAGTACCATTTTTTCAATAGAATTCAGCCCCTCATTCATTGCACAAATCCACGTTGGATTGCTTAGAGCTTCTCCCATGTTCACCGGTTTGAATTTGGCCATAAGCGTAAAGTGAACAAAATCACCATCATCATTGATTTCATTATCCCATAATACTTTACATTCTTAGAGTCTCTGAGGAAACACTATTTGCCTTGTTGGTTGTCTACTATTTCCTCCATTTTTGGCTTCGACATGTTGCTGTTCTACACCTCCAGCATTATGAAAATTCTGATTTTCCAGTTTGTAACCAGTTACAGGATTCACGTAACCCGTTACGCCTTCTGCAAAACCAGCTCCAACAGCTTCAGAACCCAAAAATTCACATCGTAACCCAATACAACTTTTAGTGAAACCCATTATGGGACCTGCATTAGCAATTTTTCTGCTGCTGTCAAACTTTCGCAACTCGTCGACCACAATATCTTGGATAATCATGATCCTCTTGTTTGCAACATCAAACAACTTATAACCTCTAGTAGGATGATAACCAACGAGTAATGTAACACCCCAAATTATTGGAATATTTATTTAATTTATTTAAATATGAATATTCGCATTTTTGGTGATTTTCGGTGGTTGGTGTGAATATTGAGAATTATGAATTTTGAGTTATTTATTTAAATAATAGTATATAATATGAATATATTAGTATTATTATTAATTTAAATAAATATAAGTGAATTAAGGGCAAAGTGGACATTTGAGGAGGAGTTAGTGAGGGTGAAGTTGGAAAGCCCAATTTTAAGGCCCAAAGCTAGGTTTAACAAAAAGGAATTTTGAGGGAATTAGGATTCATTCTTGTTAGACCGTGAAAAGGGAAGAAATAGAGGCCCGAGATCTGAGGAAGAGGATTGAGGCAAGGCTTCGCGAGGTTTCCAAAAATCAAGGAGAAAGGCTTAGACTCGGCAATTAAGGTATAGGGAGTATTGCCTTCATTGTTTTCAATATGTGATTCAATGTGTTTAAAGTCGATTTAAGGGTTTAAGGATTTTGAGTATTGAATTGTTGTTGCCTTTATGGTGAACTAATGAGTTTGAAGGATTTGAACTAATGGTCTGATAGGTTTGAGGATGATTTGAGAGTAAGGGAAATTAGGCCTTCGTGGCCAAATTTGTTGTTGAGGTTGTTTAACCGTATAGGGTAAATGGTTGTGATAACTTTAATGACTGTGGGGTATTTGTAAAACATTATGGGAATTTGAGGCATAAATATGATACGCGATTGGCCTAATAAGTCGTAGATTTTGTGCCTTTATCGCCGTAATACCTTAGGAATGATTTAGGATGTTTTTGGGGCATTGGGGAAGGAAATCGTATGGACTTTTGGGCTGGTTTTGCTACTGGTGCATAACAGCAATTTATTGTAATCACGAGTTCACACGACAAACATTCGCCCCAGACTCACACAACGAACTTGCTTGCGAACGTTGTAGAGTTTCGCGAATTCTAATCTTGTGCAGTGATGTCTTGATGTTTTGATGTTGTGATTTCTTTGATGAATTACCATGAGTATGACTATGATTCTTCTGAGATTAATACATGATTGTATGATGATTCTTATGAGTAATAATGATGAGCTATGATGTTGATTTCATACGTTTTAATGATTCTATGATGACATGATAATTATGATGATTTTGATGAATGATGATGCACCTAATGAGTTTATTATGAGGATTATACGTGTGCACCATGCACTCATATGCATTTCGGACTTTGGTCTAGGACCTTGATTCTTGTGGCTTCAGTCCCATTGTGTGAATGTGAGGTATTTTGTTATGCTCCGGTTCTCGTGTATAATCGATCCTACTGTTGTGGATCTATGGAGGGTTAATGGCCCAGTGTGCATCGAATTTTGTTGATTGGTACCACATGCATGAGTCTTGTTGCATTTGCATTTATATGACAATTTGGTGTAATTTATAATGTTGTGGCCTTTGATGTTTGTTGCGGTGGAAATAGGATGTCAAACTATTAATTAGTTTGAATCGCATCTTTAGTTCACAACCACTCTTTGATTTATCCGAAGAAAAAGGTGAAAAGAGGAAAAACCTATTTTTTCATCGTAAACATAATGTGGAGAGAGATCTAGGTAAGGGATTGGTTAAGCTTAGGGAAGGTATTAGCACCCTAAACTTCTGTAGTACTCTACAGGAACCTTTTGTTTACTTTTTTCTTTTTTGCTTCAATTATTTACTCTAAGGTATATACAAAGGGTTAAAGTTAAAGAAAGACCTAAGGGTTAGTCCTAAGTTTACTAGGCAAGACATCGCGTCTTGTGCCTACGTATCCTAGGTAGGGAATGGAATCAGAGTAATTGTAGTTCCCCTTGAAAGGGAGGTTAGAAACGTCTTGACTGTGCTCAAGGTTTCAATGGGGAATAAATGTATCTTAAGGACACGCTTACGTGGAGTGCGGAGACTCCAACCTCTACGTTGAAATCGTTAATTAAAATTAGGGTTAAATTAGTGATTCCACGGCGGGAAACCCTAAAACAGAGTACGGCAACTCTTTGACTTGATGCTAGGGTAAATGGTATTTGCGTCCACGGCGGGACGCCTAGGCTATTAGGGTTTTGAAAAGTTCAAGGGTTAGGGTTATTGACTCGGCGGTCAAACTGCTAGACTTAATCCTTCATAAGGAAAACGGTAAATAAAGTAAACAGTGAAAAATTAATAATTGTTGAAGATATTGAGAGAAATATACAAGCGATAATGGGATGAATTATGAATGTCAGATACTGTGCAAGAATGAATGTCAAGAAAAGTTAGCAACAAGTTCATGGGGCGATGTTAAGAATGACGGATAAACAATTAGACAGAGCCGAGACTAATCAAAATAGGATTTTGTGAGATTTTTTGAGGAAAAATTGAATTATAATTAAACTGAAAAGGGGTGTTTTTAATAATAAAATATGTTAATTAATTTTAAAAAAGAAGTGTTAGGTTTAGTTTTAAAAAAAGTTGATTTTAAATTATTTTTTTTAAAAGAGAAGTGTTAGAATTTCAAATTTAAAAAATGAAGGTTAGCTTTTAATTTTTTTAAAAAAAGGTTTTTCTAATAAATAAAGAGTTAGTTTAATATTATATAAAAAAAAGTTAGTTTTATTTTTATTAAAAAAAAAGCATGTTAGTAGTAGTTAAATTAGTTATGTTTTTGGTTAAGAATTAAAATAAAAAAGTAATTAATATAGCAAAGTAAAAATAAATAATAAGAAAAAAGCATAATACTAAAAACGGATTGGGCTGGGTGGTCAGGCCCCAGACCCGACCCAATACATATAAAAGAGAATGGGGTAGGATTTTAGGGTTTGATCCCTAAATCCTGGTACATCCGCGGCGGACTCCATTTGGAGTTTTGTTTGCAGAACTTTCTCTCTTCTTCTCTTCCGTATGCTCGCTATTCTTCTTCTTTATGTCATGAACCTCTTCTTTTCTTTTGAACCTGAAGCAAACAACAAACAAGTGAACAAAATGGCTTACATTTTGATGATTTCTGGCTCGTTTGATGATGCTTTTCGGTGATGTCTCGCATGGCAAGGATGATGAACCGCTGAGCCAAAATGTGGGTTTTCGTGTAGCCTGTGATGTATGAACTGAGGCTCGTTGATCTCGGATCCGCGGTTGATGATGACTCTCCGACAGTTTTCATTGAGTTTGCGCCGCGGTCTGGTGACGACGGAGACGGAGATCGTTTTGTGTTGATTGAAGGTGAAATCTTTGTGTTTTTCGCGGTGATTATCGGCCGATGATGGGTTACAACCGAGGCTAGGTGGCGATTTGTTGTTTGCTTGATGGACGAAGATGACCTGTGACTTGGTTTTGATGATTCACGGTCGTCTTCTCCATTCGTTAGGGTTTCAGATGTGGTTTACGGCCGCCATTTCTGGTGAGTTCGTTCCTCTTTGTTGATGTTTGGCCGCGTTTTGTGATTTCGTTACTGTTAGGGTTTGCCGTTTCTGGGTTGAGTCCCCTTAGGGTTTCGACCCTGAATATTTGTTTTATATTGTCCGTTTATTTTGGTTGGGCTTGGATAACGACTTACATTATTTTTCGGTGATGATTATCTGAGATTTTATTTGATTTTTCTGGAGGATTTGATTTGCGTTATTTCTTACACAGATTGGATCGGATTTGGTTGTGCTTAGATCTGTTGAAGAAAATAGATCTGAATCTGATTCTAAATCCATATGATTTACTTGATGAAAATGGATTGTAGATCTGGATTTGTTCGGCTTTGGATTGGATGCAGATTCCCTGTTATTTACTTGATGAACTATTTTGCTGAATGTGAAAAACTCATTTTTGGAATAAGCGCTTATCCAAATAATCACTTCTGGCCAAAAACACTTCTTTTTCTCTTCCTCTGGCCATCCCGAAAAAAAGAATAGATATTTTCCGGTTTTAGTCCGAGGTCGTGAATCGATTTGGGAGTTGGCTTCGGCATTTGTCGTTGCCCTCCCGACACCCTATGATGAAATTACTCTGAGGGTGTCGAACAAAAATAATTTCTAACATTAACCTCTTTTTCGCTCTGTTTTTGGTTTGTCTGTGTGCAGGTATGGAGAAAAAAAGTCGGGCGAAGAATTAGTCGTGAAGTCGAGCATGAAGACCAGAAAAATAGGAAATTAGGAATAAAATATATATTTTTTTATTTCTTTTTGTAAATTGTAATAAAAAATATTATGAATAAAAATTCAATATATTTTCTATCCAAAATCACTTTTCGATTCCCTTTTCTATAATTTAAATATGTCGTCACCGAATAAACCACAAACATATCCAATTAAATTTAATTGATTAAGTGCCTCCGAATAAATTCAATCGATTAAAATTTAACCGATTAAACTTAAACAAACAGAATTACTTTCAACAATTAAATTTGTGCGAATAAAACCCAAAGAATTACTCGAATCAACTCCCTCGGTCCCAAAACATGTTGCTCGATTTAAACCTGAC
Organism: Lathyrus sativus; assembly: GCA_963859935.3. Taxonomy (NCBI): domain Eukaryota; kingdom Viridiplantae; phylum Streptophyta; class Magnoliopsida; order Fabales; family Fabaceae; genus Lathyrus; species Lathyrus sativus. The sequence goes on along the minus strand of OZ012739.1, from coordinate 349,223,605 downwards.
GCAATTGAGTTCTAGACAAATCTTTTTCAAATTAAATCGTGCCTGATGATATAAACGGTAACCGGCCCCTAATAAAGCAGAGAAATCCAATTAACAGCAAAACCAAATATCCTTCGCACTGGAAAAATTCAACTTGTTTCTCCAATGATTAAATCCAATCCTTTGAACCAACTCGGCCAAAATCCCAATTGAACAGATATAATAAATCCAGACCCGAGCCGAAATTTCCACTGTATTCCCTTAGAATTTGACTGGAAGATAGCAGGAGAACAGAAAAATAGGCCTTGTTAAAATAAATTCCGTAGAATGAATTCTCGCACCAATTTGAATTAAAAGAACTCGTAATCAGCCTCATATGATTAAACGACGGCTCTGAAATCCACTGACGATGATTCTGCTTCCTAAACTGTCAGCAAACAGTAAATAAATGACCATTTCGCCCTTCAACAGCTAAAGTGTACCAGATGTGATTTCTGCAAAACAAACAGACTACATAACCCGTTAGTAGTTAGCTGATGCAAAAATGAGATGTCGTGCGACATGAATCGATTAATCTGAGGGTAAACTTTGGGGTATTACAGTTTCCCCTATTTAAATAGTTTCACCGGATGATTTGAGCAGCGGAGACTCGAGGAATCACGGTGGAGGGATTTAAATACAGATAACCGAAAATTTTCCCCCTAGACACAGTGATATGCAATGTTATGGACAAAACGAAACGAAATATAATGCTAAAAATCCCATGACTTTAATATGATGCGTATGATGAGAATGATAAGTGCAAGAATGCAGACGACACGACGACACAGGGGACAGACGCGACGAGTAACTGCATTGGGGAATACGACGCACTGGTGGAACAACGCGACAATTTGGGAATCCTAGAGTGATGGATCAATCGGTGCAGGCACGACCAGTCGTCACTTTAGGATGAAACAATAACACAGGATCCACACGGCGGTAGGATCAGGTAAACGACAAGTGCTGGAATTTCCGGGTCATTCCTTTAAACGAAGAGATCGAGCGGGATCTTCAAGAATCATCGGAAAAATATACAAGGAGAAACAAACATCATAAACATCTGGAAGATCATCGAATGAACTCTGAAACACACCAGAGATATTCGGAAAAACATCGAATAAACTCGGGGACAAAGAAACACATTTCAGGGACATTCGGAAGAACATCGAATGAACTCTGAAACACACCAGAGATATTCGGAAGAACATCGAATAAACTCGGGGACAAAGAAACACACTTCAGGTACATTCGAAAGAACATCGAATGAACTCTGAAACATACCAGACATACTCGGAAGAACATTGAATAAACTCTGGAACGCATCCAGAAACAAAAGAACAACATCTATAGGAGCATGAGATGAAGACAAGTCTCTGAAGGTAAATTCGAAACATTTAGGAAAGCAATAAATGTACGGGACAAGTTAAAGACATATCTAGAAGAACATCATATAAGCAACAAAGGGGTTCTGGAAGAACGTCAGAACAAAAACTCAATCTGGGAAAACATCAGAAAGAGATAGATGTAGCACCCCAAAATTTTCCTTTCGTTTTAACCGTAGCTGGCTTTTGTTTCTTTGCATTTTGCATTCTTGCATATCATAGCATTTATTCTCGAGGCATGGGATCAAGGTATTCATGTGGCTCAAGTTCATTTTGGCGCAAAGATTGAACAACAAACAGCGAGCATCAGGGGCTCGGGCATTTATTTTTCCCAGCGGTCAGGCGGCCAATTTTATTTTATTTTGCAGGAGAACAACAGTTTAGAAAGCAACACTCAGGCTCATGTCAAACATTTTCACAGTGATAACGTTCAAAAATGAGGTTCAAAAGCTAAACAGAGCTCAAAACAGTTGAAACAGGGCAAATGGACAGGATTTCCCTCCAAAAGGCGCCAAATTCAAAATTCAAAGGTGTTAATCGGTTAACGCATATGGTTAACCGGTTAACCAATGCAAAACTAGGCTAGATTCAAAGTTTCAGAGGTGTTAACCGATTAACCTATATGGTTAACCGGTTAACCAAAGCAGATTTTGCCTTGCACGTGAGATTTCAAGCAATTTTCATTTGGGTTCATTTTTGGCCTTTGAAAATTCAAATTTTGCATGTGGGAAGGATCTAGAACCTCTTTAAAATTCAGATTTCCCTCCAAATTCCCACTCCTCATTCCAAACCAAAATTCACAAGCAAAATTCCAAACCTTGCTTTGGTATCCAAACCTATATGGTATTTAAGTGATTCACTCCAAACCAAAGGGAGCAATCTCTCATAATTCAATTCATTTTTTCAGAATTCACTCTTGAGCTCTCAATTTTCTCTCAACTTCTCCATTTCCAAAACCCTCACTCAAAGCTCTTCATCATTTGGATTCATTGATTTTTCATTGAAATCAATGGATTCTTGAGCATAAACCTCCATTTATCATCATCATTGGATCAATTTTCATAATCAATTTTTGTGCAAATTGAGATCTGATTTTGGAGCTTGAGTTGGAAGTGCTTATTTGAAGTAATTTTGCTTAAAAGTGTTTGATCTTCATTCCTCTTGCAAGAATTATTGTGGATATTAAAGTTTTTTGGATAGTCTTGTTTGAATCTGCTCAAATTCAGTTGATCAACACTTACCGAAGCAAATATCCGCTTCGAAGGTTGGAATTTTTGATCCGATTTAATTTTTGAGCTTATCATGTTAATCTTCATATTCTATTGAATTTTGGTTTATTTCGATCTGTTCAGATTGTGATATTGCTGTGTAATTGTGTATCCATGCTGTTGGATCTCTATTTTCTGTTGTTGATTTCATGCTTAAGTGATAAGTTGATCTTTTGGATCCTTGGATAAGTTGGTTTTATGTTGGAAGTGCTTTTCTGCTGCTGTTTTTGGCCTCTGTTACAGTGTTAATCGGTTAACTCATATGGTTAACCGATTAACCATTTCAAACTTTCAAATTTTTCAAACATTAACAGTGTTAATCGGTTAATGCATATGGTTAACCGATTAACCTGTTCAAAATTCCAGATTTCCCAAACTTTTTAAGGTGTTAACCGATTAACCCCAGGGGTTAACCGATTAACATTGTAACAGTGGGCCTGTTTTGCTGTTTTTCAAGGTGTTTTCGCATACCGTTCCACTTCGGATCATCATAAATCAGTGTGATGCATTAGAGGTGTGATGCTTGGTATATATGTCGTTGTTCTTGATCGTTTGATCATGATTTTTGTCGACTCGTTTTGTTCGATTTCCACTTGAATGCATATTCGTATATATTGTTCAATGTGATGTTCATTCTTGGTTGCTTGAGCGAAGAGCTATGGTCGAGATGTGCTTGTGGCGGTTGCTGCCCCACACTTCTTTTCCACCCATTTTCTTCGATGATTGATGGTTGACGGTTGTAAAGGATTGTTTTCTCCCGTTACATCTCATCCGCTCATTTTCTTTTTGCATTTGCATGTTCATGTTTGCTTGCATCTTTGCATGTGCATTTCATCTTGTGTTTTGCATCTTTGTTTGCTCCAAAGGGGTTGAGATGTGCTTGTGGCGGCTGCTGCCCCACACTTTGTTCCTCCCTTTTTGCATGTTTTCTTCGTGTATGCATTTTCTACTTGTGATTGATCCTTCCTTTGTTCTTCTTGTACTTTTTGCCATGATCCCCATAGGATTCCTAGTCCCTTCGTTTAGGACGGGAGTAGGAGAGACATTAGGTGTTCAATCCAAGCATGCTAACATTAGGGTAGATGTTCCCCCTTTTCATCCAAACTTTAGGACCACTTTGCATGACAATGTTAGGGCCGAGTTTCCCTTAGACATTTTGTGCTTCTCTCTTCTCATCTCAAAACAATTCTAATTCATCTAATAAATGTGATAAACGTTACACGCTACGTGTCTTAAGCTACATGGGGAATGATGAGTGAGGAGTCTCCTCTCGCTTATCTAGAGTGTTTAGTATACATCTTGTTTGGGGGCGATATACGACGCATTCGCCTCCACATCATAGTCTTTAGTGCAACGTGAATCACAAACCGAATTAATTCACTTCACTAAAAAACACAAAAAAAATTCAAATCTTTTTCCTTCAGGATTAATCGGAAACTTTTTTTAGAAAATAGTGTTGTTAAGCTTCGGTTATACCGCAAACAGGCTTTGTCTCTAACTGCTGGAACGGAGGTTTAACCCTACTCGATTAAAACACTTAATCAACCTGTGGTTTCGTGTCAGCCCGAACAATGTTTGCTCTGATCTTTCATACCAGATGAAAGTACGTGGGCACAAGACGCGACGTCTTGATGAGCAACCTTCCCCCTTCTCCCGTAGTTAGCTGAACTACATTAACTCTGACTTTCCCATTGCATGAGGGAATACGTAGGCACAGAGCGGCGATGCTCTGCCGAGTCTCCTTTCTTTTTCTTTTGTCCTGAAGCCTGTAGCATAGATAGTTTAAACACACCCTTAGATAGACAACAAGCGTGGATCCCGTCGAGTATGACGGACGTGAGGGGTGCTAATACCTTCCCCTTGCGTAACCGACTCCCAAATCCAGGACTTGGTTGCGATGACCTTGTCTTTCCCTTTTTCGTTAGGTTTTTCCGATCGTTTCCTTTCCCTCTCTTTGGGATAAATAACAAAAGGTGGCGACTCTTCTGTTTTCCGCTGGGTGTTTTTCGCAGTTGCGACAGCTGGCGACTCTGCTGAGGACCTCCAATTCCCTATGAGAGTCACTCCTAGCGCTTATCTGTTTGCATCTTTGGGTGTTTACTTTTGTGCAGTTTTTGCTTGATGTACATTATCTATTGTATATTATTGCATTTGCATATTTTTGTTGCTGCTGTGCTGTGGGTTAGGTTGTTCCATTGAGAGATAAGTTGGACCTAAGCTTGAGTATACACATAGGATTAGAATGGAGATTAGCGGGAGCTTGTGTGGCGTTTGGCTGCGCAATAGCTCGTGTGAAATTCATGTTCAGATGAGATTTTCTCTGGAAATATTCTATCCTGCACGTCTGGTGCAGTATAGGGAATATTGACTTAGAGAGGCTGTCGACTCTAGAGATCGTTCATTTGGGAAGTCAGCTAAGTGAAGCCGCTTCGCTAGACTATGATGCCAAACCAGAAATGGTGAATGTATCATCGTTTCTCGAAAGTCTGTGACGCTGACCACCCGCATAGGATGTCGTACCTTTCAAGACTAGAACCCACATGTGAGAGGGAGGGGTTTTTGTAGGAAACCTGGCCTTCAACCAACCTTGGTTTTCTCGTCAGTGCAGAATTGTGATCCTGAGGGTTCCATCCAGTGTGTTATCTCAGTGTTCTGATTAGAGCGGAGCTCTGGTTAAATTCAGTCAATGGCATAGCAGCGAATTTGAGCATTGGATACCTTGATCCCATGTGTGCATTTGCATAATCATTATGCATTTAACATTGCATGTTTGTGTGTGTCACAGGTGAAGGTGAGAAAATACTTAGAAGGGGGGTTGAATAAGTATGAAGATAAAACTTAGAAGTAAAAACTCAAGTATTTTTATCCTAGTTCGTTGAACTCAACTACTCCAGTCCACCCTATCTAGAGTGATTTGCCTTTCTCAAACAAGGACTTAATCCATTATTTAATCAACTGATTACAATAGTAAGCACTAAGAACAACTGTTCAAAGTCTTCTCAAGAACTACTGATCCCAACTGGATCTTCTTAAGGAACTATTACAATGAAATGTAAGATTAATACAAGTGTTTGAATGCTTCTAACAAGCTTTATCACAACAGTTATTTTTCACTTAATGTTAAGAACAAAAGAGTAAACTCAGCAATAAGAATATTTTATGAGAGCTTGTAGGAGTTTCCATCAATGATTAGTTAGTTGTAAAATATGTTTGAAGAAGATGAGGAAGACTTGCTTTTATATGCACAATAGTCCACAAAGTCTTGACGTTGGAGGCTGTGTACTGAAAAGGCCTGAACCTTTTTATCTTTACATTACATGACCTTTCCTGGAAGTAGAATGCACAGAGAAATGCTTTTGGTCTGTGTTCTAGTGTCAATCATGAAAGAGGAAAGAGTCGTTGAGCCAAATCAAAAGATATCACTTTGAATTCTTCTTCAACAAGTATTTCATTTCAGCAAAGTAAACATCAGAGTCTGCATGATCAGAGTCTTGGATACCCATCAGATTTTGCTGAATCAGAGTAATGCAGCAAGTGTGCTTTAGCGTGTAGTTCTATCATAGCAGAGTTTTATGAATCAGATCCTCAGTACATGCAGCATGTAGTACTCTCAGAGTCTTCTGAAAAACTGTGCTTCTTAACTCTCATACAAAGTTCTTCAATGCTTCAGAGTCTTCAGATCTAATAGAGTCTTCTGCTTCAGATTCTTCTCCAGCTTCTACTTCAGATTCTTCTGTAGCTTCTGCTTCAGATTCTTCTTCAGCTTCTGCTTCAGATTCTTCTGCAGACAGCGCTCAGATTCTTCTATAAGATGATTCTGACTCTTCAGAGCCTTCCGTAGTTCCATGTTCAGATTAATTTGCTCTTGGATGTATATATACTTTAATCATCTGCAGCAAATATTCATGAACCAATTTTAGAGTATATAATTATTTAATACAAAATTTCATAAGAGTTATCATCAAAACATAGAGATATTACTAAGAAACAATCTGTGTTCTTACAATAGGTTCTCGTCTTTCCCTTGATTCTGGTACTGGTTTTCTTCAGAGATGAAAGTTAGCAGAAAGAGGATTGTTGTGTACAAGTTTCCGGCACCTGAGTTGGGACCTTTATTTGGTCTGATTTCCATGGCTGATCCTGGTACTATTGCAGCTTTCAGAGAACAGTATGGGGGAATTCTAAAATTTGTCCATAAGCTTACGGCTTATGAGGATGGAGCTATTCATACCATGGTGCAGTTTTATGATCCTCCGCTGAGATGCTTCACGTTTCCGGACTATGTGTTGGTTCCGACTTTGGAGGAGTTCACTTGCATCTTAGGTGTTCCGATTTTGAACAAAGTGCCTTTCTTCAGCTCCGAGGAAGAACCTAATCTTGAGAAGTTGTCCTCCGCTCTTTATTTGAGCACCTCTGACTTGGCATATCATGTTATCAGCAAAAACAGAGTTTCTGGATTCACTTTACCCTTCCTGGTCGACAGAGCCCGAGGGTATGCTGACAAGGGTTGTTGGGTGGTTTTCAGTGCTATCTTGGCTCTGTGTGTTTATGGCATTATGTTGTTTCCCAATGTACTAGACTTTGTGGATTTTGATGCTTTTCATGTCTTCGCTTCCAAGAATCCTGTACCTACTCTCCTAGGAGACTTGTATTGTTCAGTGCATTACAAAAATGAGAAAAGAAGAGGAAGGATGGTTTCTTGTTGCGCACCGCTGTTGCATATGTGGTTTGTTGATCACCTTCCTCGCTCTGGAGCTTTTGTGGATTCCGCGAACTCATCCGAATGGCCGAAGAGGCTTATGGGTTTAACGGAGAAGAATATTTTCTGGTTCAATCAAGACTTACTGGGTTGTGAGCTTATCTTTAGTTGTGGTAGCTTTCCTAATGTGCCCTTGATAGGGAGGAAAGGCGGTATCAACTATAATCCTTCTCTTGCTGTTAGACAATTCGGTTATGCTTTGAAAGGACCTCCGAAAGAAGAGGAAGTGCAGGAATCTCTGTACTTCACAGATGTAGTTGATCCTTGTATCTCGGCTCGATTCGTGGACGCTTGGGGTAAGATTCACAAGAAGGGAAAGCTTTCTTTGGGCAAAGGAGATTGTAGAGCCTATGATCCATACTCGGATTGGATTCGGAAGAGGGTTGAAGAGGTATTATTGCCATTTCTTGTTGAAGCACCATTGTATCCTTTAGTCATTAAGCCTTATACAACCATTGATATCCTGAGATACACCAAGCTTTGGATAGAGAAAGAAGAGTTGCGCAAAGAGAACGAAGAGTTGAAGCAGGAAATCAGTCAGCTGAAGCATGATAAGGGTGAAGTTGTGTATTTGGCCAAGACAAATGCGGAACTGTGGATCAAGTTGAAGGAAGAACTTGTTGATCAAGTACAAGCACGGAAGCAATTCGGTCTTGATCTGAAAAGCACTTGTGATGTTCTGAAGAGTAAGAAGGAGGATTTAGACAGAGCCTATCTGAAGATATCCAAATTCAATGAGCAATGGAATGCTACTGTGACAGCCAACAAGAATCGGGAGGACCAGATTCGTGTTCAAGTCGATAAGCTGAAGGCGCAATTCAAGGCTAAGGAGAGAGAGGTATTGCTAGAAACGTTCCGCAGAAGTACGATTGAGCAGAAATACCAAGAGAATTTGTCAGCACTTGAAGAGTTCAAGATTCGGGCAGAGGTGAAGAAACCCAGGCTTGAGGATGCCTTCAACAAAGATGCTTGGGAGGACCATTGTCATTATCTCTGGGATGTGATACGCAAGAAGGATGTTCTTATCCGAGAATTGATGGAGAGGCCAAAACATCCCGACACGAAAGAGATGCTTGAGGAGTCTCAGGAGTGGCGTAAAGATCATGGCTACTAGGAGTTTTATCTTTTGTAGTTTCATTTGCTTTTGTATCTTTGTATGCGGATATTTCTCATTTGGTTGTATTGTTTCAACTTTACTTGATATATGAGAAGATTTATTGTGGTGTTCTTATCCATCTCTGTTGTTCTTGTTTATTGAAACCGGAATCAAGGGGGAGATCTCCCTGTGCATACATAGACATGTTTTTGCATCTTGCATTCTCATTTGCATCGCAGGTTGTTCTTGGTGGCCTTGTGTTCTTATCTCTGCTTGGTTTTCTTCAATTCAGGATTGAGGAGTTCAGTTTCCACAGGTATTCTACTCGAGGGAATCAACAGAAGGTGATGGATCATGTTCAGGAAGAATTGCAGAAGGTCAGGGCTTGCATGGCCCAATTCATGGAGCTGATGCAGATTGTTGCTAGTGGACAGGAACAGTTGAGAATGCTAGTCCATCCGTTGATAGCACGGGTTGATAAAAACGGTGTTTTGCACGGAGGAGCCGGTGTTGTTCATCCTTCGATTGGTGGATCTATTCCTCAGGGCATTCCTACTGTTGTTGTACCTCCGAGCAGAGGAGCTGCTGGGGAGAATGGTAATATTGCTGGTAATGGCAGTGTGTGTGTTGTACACGGGGTTGCTGGGCCTCATTGGGAGGATAATCAGGATGATATATTTTCTGTGAAAGATCTGGAGGGTGTTTTACCGACTGAAGTTGACCGAAGGTTCAAACTGATTGAGGAGAAGATGAAATCGTTTGAGAATCATAACTCTTTGGGCCTGGATATGTCTGATCTTGGTTTGGTTCCTGGGGTTAGGATTCCCCCCAAATTTAAGGTGCCCAATTTTGAGAATCAAGATAATATCGACTTAAAATAAAACAGTGGTATATTTGAATGGAAATAAAGCAGTTGTATATTAACGAAAAGTAAAGTCAGTCGTTAGTTTGTTATTGAATTGAATCGGGACGAAATGCAATGCTAAACCGTCTTAGCTCGACTTATGAAAAAATTCGAACTATAGAAGGTCACGTAAATTGATATTCGTGTTATGGACAAGATAGAGAAATAATATTGAGGATCATTCTCCTATTTAATCGTGTCGCACGGACAAAAGAAGGGTAGGATCTTTTCTTAATCACAAACTCGTGTTAATTAATCGAGGGAAACCTCTCACAATCCCAAAGTATAGAAAAATGATCCAAATGATCATTTTCTACAAATTTGAAATAATGAAGGTTATCGACCTTGAAAACCAACATTCGCGAATCGAAAGACTTCATAGATCAAAAAATTAAATAAAATCAAAGATGAAGAATAAAATGAAAGAGAAAAGAAGGTGGTCTCGGATAAATTATTATCTATCAATAATTTGACCGGTAACAACTTCTGGAGGTCTCGTCATCAAGCCGAAACGATAAAAAATGAATAAAATCATAAATGAAATGTGAAAAGAAAATTGGTCTCAGATTTATTATTATTTATCAATCATTTGACAAACAATAATTTTGAGGTCTTACATCGACCGAAATGGAGTAAAGTGGATAAAATCGAAAAAAGATAACCATATATCTAACAAAAAGAGTTTTCACCAAAAAAACTAATTGAGATTTTTTTACAAAATGATTAAAAACTATTAAAATATTAATATAATTTCATCACCAAAATTAATTGTTAAAAATAAAAAGAAATACAAAAACAAAATGAAAAAGAAAAACAAGAAAACATGGAAGGGGGTATTGGGTCAGATTATGGTGTGAAGAGGAATGGGAGAGGGGTGTGCACAGCCTATGGAAATCATTTGGGCTTAAACAGAAGCCCATCATTCCAAGGGGCATGGTAAGAAAGCAAATGGGGGTGAATCCGGCTTTATACGCGGGCCAAGAGCCGAAGGTCCATCCGTTATCCATCAACGAGAAGAAAAAATAAGATTTTAGTGAATCTCAAGGTATCATCGCCCCCTTGTTTAACACTTCTCTAAAGGAAGAAAAAACAAATCTTTCAAATCCCCTAACTCACATTAACATATTGCGTTACGGGTTGTTTTGGTCCTTTTCTGAATCGGTTTCGATTTAGTGAAGCTTAGTTTATATGAACATCACTCTTCTTTTTCTTTCTATGTTCTTTTTTTTTGCGGTTCACGAAGTTTGGTTTGGGTGTCATGTTTATTGAAGCGAAGGATTGGTTTTAGAACGAAAGATAGGTTGTGAGGGTTGATGAAGTTAATGAAGATTGGGAAGAAGATAAGGGTTGAGGTCAAGCTGTTGAAAGGATCTCTGTAGGTGAAGGGGATTAAAGGAGGTTTTTTTCATTGAAGGACAATGAGGTTTTCACTTTTGCAGGATGTGGGAATTTTGGGGTATTATGGTCGTTGGCTTTGTTCGTATGGGTCATGGCATAAAATGCTATATGGATTCGCAGTTCCTGATGCACCAGCAGATGTTTAGGCCTTATCACATTTGTATTTTTTTGGAAACCATTTTTGCTTGTCGGATGCGGTACGAATTTGTTGTGCAGGTGAACTATTGTTGCGTTTTGCAATTTTGGAGAGCACGTACACTGTCACATTTGTGGTTTTCCTTTTCTATCTTTAGTGGTCCTCTTTTTTCAGTTTTTATTATCTTCTTTATGTTGCACTACTCTCATTTTTTGCTGGATGTTCTTCTTTTGGGAATTGGTGGTGCGTCTTGATGTGTTTGCAGTCTGCGTCCTATCGCAAGCATGACTTGGAGTCATTTTCATGAACTGTGGCTAGAGGGACAACTGCAACCCATTTCACTGGTGAATCATCAAGAAAAGCTGTGTTGTGTTATATTTTTGTTAAATTGCATAGAACTGAAATGAGCCTGTCGAAATGGGCTTTAGGAGGTTTTTTTTGGAAGCCTTTTTGTAAGGGTTCTTGACATTTGTGTAAACATATATTTGAGATATGATTGGAAAAGAACAAATGGATTTTCTTCTTCATTTTCGTGTTGGCTCGGTGGTAATCGTGTATTGCAGGTAGATTGCATAGCATCATGTCGTGTGGCAATGGTAATGTGGTTGTCTGATGGTTTGTAATAAGAAATCTTACTTCTATTTTTTTTGTAAATAATGTAAATGGACATGGATCCTTTTGTGTGGAATTATTGTAGTCTTTTGTAATGGATAAAAATTGTGATTTGCATCCTATATTTATAATTTTCGTAATGGTCCTCCATCTTGATGATGATTGCAAATGGGCTCATGTACAATTAATAATATACCTTGGGAGTTGCATTTTTTGTAATGGCCCTTTTTTTGAAAAATTTCTTCTTGAATGTACAACGGTTTCTCTTTGTAGAATTCTTTTTCTTTTTTTGCAAATTTTTGTAGTAAAACCATTCTTAAGTAATGAGCTTTGAAAGCTTGAATTGGATCCGGGACTTACACCTAAAACCAATTTCCAACAAATCCTTGAATTCTTCTCGAACCAATGCTTTGAATCAATCTTTAAGAAATGAACCCCAAAAATGAATAGATCTTGAACACATAGCCATTTGAATCAATCATCTCAAGTCATCAATCATGACACAAGACTTGTCTGACCAAGATTAGGTCAAACCTGACTGATTTTCAACCCTTGTTGAACCCACACATTCATAGAGATAGACCTCTAACGAAACTCTACTCAATCTCAAACCATAACATCCTGAGTTTGGATCATGAACAGAAACAACATATTTTTGGATTTTTGAATAATGTTAGTGGATGAATGTACAGATGAAAGGTATATACAGATAGGACGAAATTGGGGTATGACAATACTCTGACAAGAGCATATACCAACGGACCAGCCTTCCTGTCTGAGCAGGTTTCTCAAAAATATACTTTATTGGATCCATCTTGGAAATCAACAAAGTGGTATGACATATTATGTATTGCTTCAGACGTCTGGCAGCCCAAGCCAAAGCACAACAAGTCTTCTCCAAGAGTGAGTAATGACTTTCACAATCGGTGAATTTCTTGCTTAGATAATAGATGGCATGCTCTTTTCATTCAGACTCATCATGTTGACCCAATACACAACCCATAGATCCCTCAAGCAGTGTCATGTACATAAAGAGAGGTTTTCTAGGTATGGGAGGAATCAAGATTTGAGGTTCTTAGAGATAACCTTTAATTTTGTTGAAGGCTTGTTGACAGTCTTCATTCCAAACAATCGTTTAATCTTTTTGTAACAACTTGAAGATCGGCTCACAAGTAGGAGTCATATTGGAAATAAATTTGGATATGTAGTTTAATCTCCCAAGGAAACCTCTAACTTGGTTCTCGGTTTGCGGAGCTGGAATTTTTTGGATAGCTCGAACCTTGTCAAGATCTACTTCAATCCCTTGTTGATTAACGATGAAACCGAGAAGCTTCCCAAATCTCACTTCAAAAGTGCATTTTGCAGGATTCAGCCTCAACAAGTATTTTCTAAGCCTTATGAAAAGCTTCAACAGGTGATCTAGATGATCTTCTTCACTCTGAGATTTGGCTATCATATCATCGACATACACCTCTATTTCTTTGTGCATCATGTCGTGAAATAATGTGATCATGGCTCTCTGGTAAGTGGCTCCTGCGTTCTTTAAACCAAAAGGCATGACCTTATAATAATAAGTGCCCCAGGGTGTGATGAACGTTGTCTTTTCCATGTCTTCAGGATCCATCCCTATCTAATTATATCCTGAGAAACCATCCATGAAAGAGAAAACAACAAATCTAGCAGTGTTATCTACCAAGGTGTCAATATGCGGTAGAGGGAAGTCATCCTTTGGACTGGCTTTATTCAAATCCCTGTAGTCTACGCACATTCTAACTTTGTCATCCTTCTTTGGTAAGCACACGATGTTGGCCACCCATTCTAGGTACTTTGATACTGCCAAGAAACCCGTATCTATCTGCTTTTTGACTTCATCTTTGATCTTGAGAGTCGTATCAGGTTGAGTCCTTCTAAGCTTCTGTTTGATGTGCGGACATTCAGGTCGAAGAGGTAACTTGTGAACCATTATGTTAGTGTCTAAACCAGGCATATCTTGATATGACCAAGCAAATATATCAACATACTCTTCTAGAAGCTTCACTAGTCTTTACTTGATCTTTGCCCCAAGAGTTGTCCCAATCTTGACTTCTTTCTTGCTTTCTTCAGTGCCAAGATTAATAACATCCACTTGCTCTTTATGCGGATGTAGGTCCATGTACTCGTACTCAGATATTCTTTCCAACTCATCTGGAATCTCAAAATCTTCGTCGTCTTCGTCTTCGACTTGATTTATGGGTGAATCAAAGTCAGGAGGGAAAACATAGTCATTGAATTCAACGGGTTTTGGAGTTTCACTGCATGTTTGGAATGGCTTGATTTATTAAATCACACAAAGACAAATGCACAGAACAAAAGGAATAAATTTTTCTAGTTTTCAAAAGAAATGTCATTTTCTTTAAAAGTAAAAGCAAAAAACAATAAACAAAAAAATGAGGATTTTAACAAAACATCTTCATTAATAATAATAATTTGAAAGCATGTGGCTCATACAAAATAATCCGATAACCTTGGGCAAGGTTACAGAAAACTTTTGAAGGAAACTACAAAACAAAACAAGCGAATAAATTTGTCATAGGAAAGATGGCAGGAATCTCAACAGCCTCCCAATTGCTTAGAGCGGCCTCATCATGATATACCAATTGATCAACATAAGTCATCCTCAAAATCCTCCTCAACGGCGTTGATTTGGATGCCTCTACAGATGAACACTTTGTTGATGGTCTTCAGTCGTCTCTTGGAAAGAGTCTTGTCATGAGTTGGTTTGTAACCCAACCCTTGGCGATTCCTCTTTTCTCTTGCTTCTACTAACTAGATACGAATTCAAACTAAAGCGAATACATAAAAACGCAGGAAAAGTACAAATGAAATACTTCAATCTGGTATTAGGGATCCAGACATTCTTTCATTAATCCATCATATGTAGGGAAGGAATTGCTTCTTGCCTAAGCAAAAGGTTGATTCGAACCTGAGGCTTGCACATTTTGAAAGATATAACCCCTGATTGAATCATTTCCTTCACCTTCTCCTTTATAATGAAACATTCTTCAATGTCATGGCCAGGTGCTCATTGGTGAAAGGCACAAAAAACATCAGTCTTAAAGTAACTCCTATGAGCCTGAGGGGTACATGGTGGAGTTTCTTTCTTAATCAATCCATTATATAAGAGTATAGGAAACAACCGGGCATAACTCACAGGAATTCCTCTGGATTTGTCACTCTGTTCTAATCTCTGATTGGTAGAGGAAGAAGAACCATCCCTTTGCTGGGACATGACTAAATCCTTGACCAAATTTGTCAGGTACCTTTTAGCAGCCCTTAAGCTTTCTACTTCATCTCGAAGCTTTTGATTTTCTTGCTCCTGAGCGTCTATCATATCCTTAATGGCGGCAGAGAAAGCCTCCACGTAAGTCCTTAAAACAAAAATTTCTTCTCGAAGTGCCTGATTCTCTTGTTCCAAATGGTCCATTTTCTTTCAAGCTTGAACATTAGTGTTGCGAGGATGCGGAGGATTCAGTGTGATCGACTGGAGGTAAATAGCACAAAATAAGCCACAAAATATGCAAATGCAAATGCAATGCTAACATTCAAAGGAAGCCCAAAAATGTTTACAAACATCAACAATGGAGGAAAGAGTAAAGCAAAGTAAATTTTTCATTAACAAATGAAAGTTTTTACAGGAAAAGAAATAAACATCCAAAGCCCAAGTGCGGACATAAATTACAAGATTGAAAATTAAAATTGAGAGGCCTAATCTTTTTGACAAGAAGATCCTTCCCCTTCTTGAAGCTTCATCTTTCTTGTAATTTCTTCTTTCTGGTTCTGACGGAGCAAATTCCAGAGTTCTTCGTTATCTTGAACAACCATGAAGTGTTTATCCTCCCACATCTTCTTATCCTTTTCAGCTTTGACTAAAGCGTCATTCAATTCTTCCATAGAGAAGGGTTCTTTCGGATTTTTCGGAGTAGACATGAAGCGAGTGTAGTACATCTTTAAGGCTATCTCTTTAGACCAAAGTAGATACGCCTCTAAAACCGCACAATTTGGATGCCCTAGAGCAGTCATCCCTTGGGTATTGAGTTAACGCCAAGCATACTCAATTCGTGCTTTAAGATCTGGGTTTCTCCCTTCTTCGAGAAAGCATCTTCCCGAAAAGAATAGATTAGGCTCTTCCTTTACAGGATATCCTAGCTGTCGGTGAGCTTGGATGGGGTTGTAACTAATACATCCTTTTGTGCCAAGAAGAGGCACATTAGGGAAATCCCCACAGCTGTGAATCATGGTAACCCCCTCATACATGGGATCGTACCAACGGATGTCATAGTGTCTGACCGATAGAAGCTTTTTTGTCCAAGCAATGTTGTTCTTTAAATTCTATAAAGAGATCGTCCTTGGCAAGTGCGAAATAAACCACTTGTAAAGGAGAGCGGTACAGCAAGTAATCTGGCCTTCTCCATGAGTGTTTTTAGATGAACGGAGAAGTATGTGTTAGCTAGCAGGGTGGGAACAGGCTTCCTGGTTAGAAACAAGTTGATGGTGTTCACATCTATGAATTCATCAGCACTTGGGAGCAGAAGGAACCCATAAATCAATAAGGCCAAGATAGCCTCAAAGATTTCTGTGTCTTTCTTATCAGCGTGAGCCTCAACTCTTTCCATCAAAGGTCTTACTTGCAAACCAGAGAATCCATCTTTGACATCCAAATGAGTCTGAAGGTCAGATGGTTCTAGGTATAAGGCTTCAGCCAAGACTCTCATATTTGGTCTTCTTTCTCTCCTAGAGAATGGTTAAGGAGTGACGCATAATCCCATCAAAGCTGAATATTCTTCCAACGTTGGTAGCAACTGGTAGTCTGGAAACGTGAAGCAATGCTAAATGGGGTCGTAGAACTGAACGAGCGCTATTAACATCTCCTCATCTTCTTGGAGCTCTAATAGAGATAGAAGATTTCCATACTTGTTGCTAAACGACAAAGGATCTTCCACTAGGCCTCCTAGTATTCTCATATTGTCCAACTTTAGGCTTCTGAATGTGCATTTTAGAGTCATTTTATTTCTTAAGTCCATTACAATGTCTGCTAAAAAGAGTTAGAGATCCTTTGAATGTTAATAAAAACAATGAGATGCAACACAATTAGTTTTAAAAAACTCGGAAGATTGATTTGCAAAAGAAACACTTTTTGGCACAAAATCTTACTTCATTAATATTGAAAAAAGTTAAAACTTTAAAGTACAATACAAGAGACTAAAATACAAAAGGAAAAGGACTAAGCCCTAGAGTCTCCACGGAGTATAGCTATAAAGGTCCTATATGCGCATCCTCTTCGTCTGCCTGTCTTTCACCATTTACTTCGACCATATGGACCTCCAAGTTGGCATCATCATTGATCCTCAGTGGCCTCATTCACATTCTCAATTTCAAAGCCCTCAGCAACCTCAACTTTCTCAACTTTAAGGCCTTTAGCAGCCTCAATTTTCTCAAGTTTAAGGCCTCCAGCATGGGAGAATCTCTCATATCCCTTTGAAGGGTAATATATTTATAGGATTTCCCACTACAAAAGATGGGAAATTGAATCCATATTCCTAAAGGAGACATTTGAATCCATATTCACACCTTTCGATGAAGGTGGGGTTGTATTTTGTTAGCATGGGAGAATAATATCCATGCCTTTAATTGTTTGTGAGCGAGAGCATTTCCATCGATGTGACTATTGCAGGCTCCCCTATAAACTTCTGCATGTACTAGGCATCTCACCTAAGTACCTTAGCATGAGAGTAGTCCTCCCCATTCTGTAATGTTTCCTTAAGAGTATGATGTACATGGTAGCTTCCCTCCTAGCTTTTTTGACTTCTCCCTTGTTCGGTGGATGTCCACTCGATTGTATGTAGTGTAGTATGGGCAAAATCCAACCAGATTCGGAGATAAGTTCTAGGAAGTATGATTTTCCTATTAGGGGAGGCAAGAGTCTCCTGTATGATTTTCCAATTGAACCCTATAACCTACGAGGTGGCTAGTTTGGATAAGAGATCTATTATGAAGTTCTGTCTGTGTAGGATGTGCTCTACTTCGAAAGAAAGGAAACTAAGGATAAATTTTGTACCTTCTATTGATATTTTATCAGTTGGGGCTCCTTGGCCTGATATTGTCTCGAGACCTGATTGGCGACTAGCTGGGAGTCACTTTTGACTTTTAGTTTGTGGCTCCTATTTCCAAGGCGAGGACCATACCTGTGATCAGGGCCTCGTACTTTGTTTGATTATTTTTTATGGTAAGCTCGAACTTCAGCGTTTGCTCGATAACTATATTTCCTGGTCCTTTAAGCACTCATACTACCCCACTCCATTTTAAATTGGAGGCCTCATCCATGAATAACGCCCATTCTAAAGGTGGGTCTTCGATGAGCAATCTGAGTTCGTCCACAAAATCGGCCAAAGCTTGAGATTTGATGTTCCCCCTTGAAATGTATTGGATTTTGTATTACGAAAGATTTACCAACCAAGATACCATTTGTCCCGCTAGATTAGGCTTCTTCAATACTTGACATATGATATAGTTGGTTTTTACCAGGAGTTTGTGCCTCTGAAAGTATGGTTGGAGCTTTCTCACCACGGTGACAACGACTAATGCAAGCTTCACAATATTCTGGTAGTGTGTCTTAGTGCCCTTGAACACTTTGCTTACGATATACACATGTCGATCTGCTTTTTCTATCTTGTGGATAAGGACTGAGTTCATTGCCCGCTCAGTGACTAAGAGGTATAGAAGTAAAGGCATGCATTTCCTTCGTGCAAGTGAAGATCAGGGGAGACGAGAGGAACTCCTTGATCTTGGTGAAGGCATCCTCACACTCGAAGCTCCATTTGAGATTCTCCTTTTTCCTTGGGGAGGCAAAGAAAAGGAAAGCTTTATCTCCTGCAAAGGAGGGGAAGCGAGATAGGGTGGTGAGGCGTTTGAACCCTCGAAGTCAGTATTTGGATCTTCATAAGCTTGAACATCAACAAAGGTGATATTTTCTCTGGCTATCTCTAGGTTGCTCAGATAACACTTACGAGCCACTTGTCGATCTCCTCATATGGTTCCCAATATTCCATCTAGGTGCTAATATTTTAATAATAAATATCAGGTAAATATGACCTCCCCTAGAGCGTTGATGGTCGTGCACCCCAGGTTGATGTTGTAAGGTGATACTGTAACAGCCCAATTTTGATAATTAATTATTTATATTAATTAATTGATTTGGGTGATTAATATTTTAATTGTGGAAATTATGTGTTAATATGTTATGTTTGCATATTAAGCTATTTTACCGATTTTGAGAGTTTCGGGGAAAATAGATTGGAGGGTATTTTAGACATTAAGTATTTAATGTTAAGTTGAGACATTTTATGAGAAATGGATTAGTGGATGTTTGGAGAGAAATAGAATAGAAAGAGTATAAGTGAAAAAGAAAAAGAGAAAGGGAAAGAAAGGAAGATAGAAGCATAAGAGAAAAAGAAGAGAAAGAAGAGGAAGAGGAGAAAAGAGGAGAAAAAGGGGAAAAAGCGTGGAAAGCTCAAGAACAACTTTTAGCTTCTGATTAATCAAGGTAAGGGTGTGAAATATTGTTATTCTATCAATGTCTATGATTATGTATGATTGGTTTGGATTGTTTGGATGTTTTCTCCATTTTCCATTCTAGGGCATATATGAGTTTGATCGGTATAACCAAGGTTTTAACGGTTGGAATCGAGAATAAAGTGTGTAGTTTAGTCAAGGAATGTCATACTAAGACTATAGGAACTGGTTTGGTGAGAATCGGTTGATTTTGTGGAGATTTGAGGATTGATGACAGTGAGGGTTTTTGAGTTCGCAGACGTTCGCTAGCACCTTCGTTAGGCGAACAAGTTGCGAGCGTTCACTAGCAACTCGCTAGGCGAGCAAGTTAGCGAGTGGTCCCAGACTTGGATAGAATGCATTTGATCTGGTTCGCTGGTAGCGAGCGAGGTAGCGAAGGGTTCGCTAGGGCCTCGTTGCAGCGAGTAGGTGGCGAACGAAGTCAGTAGCTTATGTTTGCCTTCGCGAGCTTGTTCGCTAGGCGAACAGTTAGCGAGTATTCGCTAGGCGAGCAAGCCAGCGAGCATGATAGCATTTCCATTTCTTTGTGTTTTTCCATTCAATGTTGATTTTTTGGTTTGATTGTATTCAATCTTGATCTGAAATTAGTGATTGTGCGCTGTGATATATGTTGTGGGTAGCCGTATGGCATGAATCCTAGATTGTGCAATATTGTGAAATGTGGTCATTTGGCAAATATATGCATTGTTTAAATTGAATAAAAATGCATGATGATTGTGATTGAGTTCGTTGCCGTTGGCACGATGTTATTAATAATGCATGAGAACATATTGTGAATATGTGTGCATTGCTTGATAAATATGGTGATGAATTGTTTGAGTATGCATGAGATTAAGATGCGAGGACGGTCTTAAGTGCATATGATTGTTATATGAAACATGTATATGTGTAAGACTTGTACTCACTGGGGTAGAATAACAAGATGTTGTTCCTGGTGGGGTAATCACTGGGGTAGAATGACAATTGTTGTTCCTAGTGAGGTAGAGTGGCATGGTCGTATACACTGGGGTAGAATGACTAAGATGTCGTTCCTAGTGGAATAATTGAAGGTGAGAAAATACTTAGAAGGGGGGTTGAATAAGTATGAAGATTAAAACTTAGAAATAAAAACTCAAGTATTTTTATCCTGGTTCGTTGAACTCAACTACTCCAGTCCACCCTTCCTAGAGTGATTTGCCTTTCTCAATCAAGGACTTAATCCACTATTTAATCAACTGATTACAATAGTAAGCACTAAGAACAACTGTTCAAAGTCTTCTCAAGAACTACTGATCCTAACTGGATCTTCTTAAGGTTTACAATCAAATGTAATACAAATACAAGTGTTTAAGATTGCTTCTATAAAGCTTTATCACAACTGTGATTTTTCACTTAAATATTAAGAACAAAGAAATTAATTCTTGAAAGAATATGAATAGTATGAGAGCTTTGAATATTGATTTCTTTTTGATAAAACGTCAAGTAAAGAAGTTGGGTGAAGACTTGCTTTTATAGGCAGCTGATCCAAGGAGAGCTTCACGTTGAGAAGAGTGTCCAAAAGGTATGAGCCTTTTTGTCTTCACATCAAGTGACCTTTCCTAGAAGAAGAAAGCACAGAAAAATCCTTTTTGTCTGTGTTCTTGTGTCTAGCATAAATAATGAAAGAGTCGTTTGGATCATTCCAACGGATATAATCTTTAAATAATTCTTCTTCAATTTTCAGCAAATTTCATCAGAGTCTAATTAGATTAGAGCCTTCTGATGTTGATCAGAGTTTTGCTGAATCAGAGTCTTCTGCAGCAGGTATGCTTTTAGCGTGTTTAAGATCAGAGCATATTTGAGTCAGATCCTCAGTACTGGCAGCTTTAGTACTTTCAGAATCTTCTGTAGAAACTATGCTTTGAAAACTCTTCATACATAATTCTTCTTTGATTCAGATGCTTCTGACTTGCTTCAGATTCTTCTGGAGCTTCTGCTTCAGATCCTTCTGGAGCTTCTGCTTCAGATCCTTCTGGAGCTTCTGCTTCAGAATCTTCTGGAGGCTACGCTCAGGATCTTCTGTTGGCAGCAATCAGAATCTTCTAATGGATGCATCTGGCGCTTCAGAGTCTAGCAAATTTCTTATGTTCAATTCTGATTTGCTTCTAGAAAGTTAATTCCTTTACTATCTGCAGTAAAAATTCTCAAGCAAATTTTAGAGTATATAATTCTTAATTACAAAATTTCATAATAGTTATCATCAAAACATAGAGATATTATTAAGAACCAATCTGTGTTCTAACAATCTCCCCCTTTTTGATGATGACAAAAACATCAGAAATTTTGTTTAATTGAAAATATAATAATTATAACTCCCCCTGAGATGATGAATCTCCCCCTGAATTAATTACAAATAAGGAATAGAAACTTCCCTTTTGTCTTGAGTAATTTTCCGAGTTAGAGCTTGATTGTTCTTTAACATTTGAGAGTCAAAGTGTCTTGCAAATTTCAGAGTCAGAGTTTGATAACTGTCAAATGATCTGAGAGACTCAGAGTTTCTTTTACAGAGTGTTCTTATCAAATGTTCTGAAATACTCAGATTTAATGTTAGATAAAATTGATATGTCTGAAGTTTCATTCTGGTGAAGTTTAATTAAACAGTTCAGATCTATATTTTCTCCCCCTTTTTTGTCATAAGCAAAAAGTAATAACTTTCAAAAGACAAATAAAAGGAAACAGTAAAAGAGATAAATCATGTGGAGAAAACTTTGAAACATTCATTCAATTCAGTTCAGAGCAAGAGTACATGCATCAGAAGATATTCAAAATACATAAGCAAACATCAGATGCAAAAACATCAGAATAAAAAAAATGAAAAACTAAGAGTGTTTTGACAAAAGCATCTTCAACAGATTCATGATCTCAGAAGAGGACTGTTCTTGCTTTGACATCCACTTAGCCATTGTTTCATTCTTCTGATCCTGTTGAGACATCCAATGAGTCATGTCTTCAGACTTCTTATCCTGTTTTTCCATCCATGACTTGATTTCTGATTGACCAGCTTCCAGAACAGCAATCTTATCCTCAAGATCTGGATGTTCTTTCTTAATCTCAGATGAGGAAGGTTAAATATTTTATGAAGTAGAGCCAGAAGGATGTTCTATCAGAGTCATGGCCAAAGGGTTGTCTTCAGATGTAGATTCAGCAGCTTCTTCTGATGATGGAGGAGCATCTGTAAGAAGTAATGGTCCAGATCTTTTGACAGTCCAGAACAGACTTCTTGCAGCTTCAGCAAATATGAGCTTCGCATCATCAGAATAGACGTTCTTCAGATTTGATGCTACAGTGTTGAATCTGTTAATGAAGCCATTCCAGATGACATCAGATTCTGTTGCATCCATTGTTGCTGAGCACTTCCTCTGTACAGTACCTAAATACATCTGTATTTCTTGCAAAAAGCATGTAAATAAATGATCAACATTTAGTCTAGGTTTGGGGTGTAACAGAGTCTCCAATGTTATTGGTTTTGGTTGGGGAGCAGGTGGAAATAGGGATTTGTGAATGGAAATCAGAGGAGGAGGGTAGTATGGTATGAAAGGAATTTCAGGGGATTTGTCAGGTTTTGATCTGTTTAAGGCATTCAACAGATTTGGTTTTGCTTTGGTGTGATAGGAAACCACATCAAAGGGTTTATTAGAGTAAGGTTGGAAAGCAGAGTTTGCAGGTTCAGCATAAGCAGCAGGTTTATCATATGAAACAGGTATAGCTGAAGTAACAGCTTTTGCAGATTTTGCAGAGTATGATATTATTGCTAATGAACCTACTTCTGACATAGATTGAATATATGTTAGAAGCACAAATGGTAGAGTGATTTTAAGTTTGGGTTTTAAAGGAGTGATAGGGTCAGATGGTTCAACTCTGTCATAGAAATCTTTGAGTTTGAAACCATAGGAAAGATTGTGAAAAAGAGATGAGAATTGTGCACATGAGGCAAAAGGTACAGATGGTCTTGGTGTAGATGGTGGGATTGGATTTGGAATGAGGATTTCAGATGATGGTGTAGGTGTGGGAGTAGGATCTGGAATGAGAACTTTAGAAGATACATGGGGTTCTGGTTGGTTTACCTCAGAATCTCTATGAGAGGGGGATATCAGAAAATCTGGGTGAATGTCAGATTCTGAGGAATTGGATAATGTGGTTGGTGTGTAAGAAGTAGAGGACACTTGAAAGACAGTTTTCAGAGGTGTAACATCTAGAACTTCTGTCTCAGGGATGTTGGTTCCAGAGGGGTTGGTGGATTCTGAAGGATTTTCAGAGGGTTTTGATGAGGGTTCAAAAGTGGGTGGTTCTGATGTGATTGGTTCAGAAGTAACTGGTACAGATTCAGTGGGTTCAGATGTTTTGGATGGTGGATTATCTGATTATGGTTGTTTCTCTTGTTGTTGTGTTTGAGGTTCAGATGATTTTTGTTGTTGATGTTCAGAGTCTTTTTCTTGTAGAGGTTCAGATGGTTTTTCTGGTTGTTTTTCTTGTGGTTGGTGTTGTTGTTCAGATGGC
Source organism: Lathyrus sativus (assembly GCA_963859935.3). Classification (NCBI taxonomy): domain Eukaryota; kingdom Viridiplantae; phylum Streptophyta; class Magnoliopsida; order Fabales; family Fabaceae; genus Lathyrus; species Lathyrus sativus. Next base: position 349,199,906 of record OZ012739.1, on the reverse strand, counting down.
TTTTCTGGTTGTTCAGATGGTTTTGTTGGTTGTTGTTCTGATTGTGGTTTTTGTGGTGCAGATGGTTTTGTTGGTATTTGTGGAGTCTGAGTTTGTGGTTTTGTTGTTGTTGGTTTTGGTACAGATGGTTGTTTTACAGGTGAGATTGAAATAGGAATAGATGATTTTTGTGGGGATGGAACAGAAACATGAGGTGGAGCAGTTACAGATTGTTGTTGTGTAGAAGGTGGTTTTGGAATAGACTTAACAGTTGAATCATTTATAACAATAGTATTTGCAGAAGATACAGAAGATTTAGTACCTTTGATTTTGATGCGTTTAGCAGGAACAGAGGGAGTGTCTCCAGATTCTTTCCTCTTTAGCAGCTTCTGTGGCTTCTCAGCAACCTTGGGCTTCTTCTGAATAGGTGCAGCTTCTGCTTCTGATTGAGTCCTCTTTCTTGGTGTCTCTTCTACTACAACAGGAAATGGTTGTCTTGCTCTCTTTATAATATCTGCAGGAATAGGCTTTCCTTCTGCCTTGCAATCATCAATATATATTACTATAATTTCCCTTGGTTCTTCAACATAGAACAAAGGGTAGTCATCTACAGGGGTTCTCTTCTGACTCAGTTCAGAAATGTTCAGCTTCTTGGGTGTTGTTGTAAGTTCTTCCACTATTTTTAGTCTCTGAAGACTTTTGGCATTCAGAGGCTTTCCAAGAATGAATTCCAGTTCTTCTGTGACGCCAGCAGCATACAGAGCAGTTACAAGTCCATTTTCTGTTAGAAGATCTGAGATTAACCTTCCAAAAGGAATCCAGGTTCTGATCTTCTGACCTTTTTCTTTCACATATTCTCTAGAAGCATTTATATGATTCCATAGATGCATAAACAAAATATATGTAAGATCTACCTTGGTGCTCTGACTTAAGCAATACATAAAGTAGAGTTGTTCATTGTTGACATAGTCTGGAGAGTTTGTAGACTTTTTGTGATGAATGCATCCCATGAAAATCTTAGCCCAGATCTTGTAGTTAGGCTTTAGATCTTTGAACTTATTAGAAGCTTGTCCAGCAGTCATCACTTCCTCATATACTTCATCCATATCTACACGCCCAGCTGGCAAGTGTGATACTCTATCTGTTTCCTCATATCCAATGAGTTTTCTAATCAGATCTTCTGTTATGATTATCTCTTTGCCCAAAACAGAAGATAGAATGAACTTAGGGTATACAGAAGCATGTATCCAGAATTCTTTTACCAGAAGGGGGTAGACTGGTCCAAAAAGTCTGTCAAAATACTTCACCCATCCTTGAGCATCTATAATGGAGCGAAACTCAAACCCATTCTCAGCCAGTGAATCAAATTCCACCATTGATTCACATAGAACCTCCAGCTTTTCAACAGGTGTTAGCAATGTTCTTTTTGGTGGTGTATAAGGAGTTACGCCCATATTAGCAGAAGTAACTGCAGCCATGGTTGATTGAAATTGTGCAGCAGTTGATGATGAAGTTGCCATTGAAGATGAGTTTGTCAAACGCTTAGGATTTTTGTGAAGAGAGAAGAGAAGACAGAAATGCATAAAAGGTTTGAGATGTGAAAAATGAGAAAATGAAGAGAAATGATGTATTTATACTAAACACTTAGGCATACAAACAGTCAGAAGAAGGCACGTTTAAACAAAGCATTTAATGAAAAGAATAAAAATCATTTCAAGCATTTATTGATTCTGACAATTTAGGGGGAAAATCAAGATTTTCACTATTCAAACTTCACCTCAAACGTCTCTTCAGTAGTGTACACGCCACCTTTGCAGATTTGGAGTGACACTTGTTTGCTTGCATGTGTTTCTGAATTCTCTTGAGAAATGAAACGTTAACCAACGTTCAGATCCTCTAAGAATTGTTAGTTCAGAGTTTCACAAGAAAATAATTAAAGAAAATGAATAAGCAATCAGAAGAAATACTTCAGATCATTAGGCATTTTTGCATTTGTAAAATTTGCTTCTGAAAAATATCATTCTGGACAAAAATCCATACCAATATTTTTTAGAATAAATTTGAATCTATCTTCAACAAGGGGTTTTGTGAAAATGTCTGCCCATTGATGATCTGTATCAACAAAGGCCAAATTTATAATTCCCTTCTGAACATAGTCTCTGATGAAATGATGCTTAATTTCTATATGTTTTGCCTTAGAGTGTAAAATGGGGTTTTTAGACAAACATATAGCAGAAGTATTATCACAGAAGATAGAAATGTTACTTTCAAATATTTGATAATCTTCTAGCTGAATTTTCATCCAGAGCATCTGCGTGCTACATCCAGCAGCAGCTATATATTCTGCCTCTGTGGTTGAAAGTGCAATTGTGGGTTGCTTCTTGCTGTACCAAGAGATTAGATTTCTTCCTAGAAATTGACAACTTCCAAAAGTACTTTTCCTTTCCACTCTGTCTCCAGCGTAGTCAGCATCACAGAATCCAACTAATTTGAAATCATCAGATTTTCTGTAACACAAACCCACATTAGAAGTACCTTTCAGATACCTTAGAATCCTCTTGACAGCTGTCAAGTGTGATTCTCTAGGATCTGATTGGAATCTAGCACACAATCATACACTGAACAATATGTCAGGTCTAGAAGCAGTTAAGTAAAGAAGAGATCCTATCATACCTCTGTAGAGTTTCTGATCTACTTTCTTACTTACCTCTTCCTTGCCAAGTGAGCTAGTTGGATGCATGGGAGTCTTTTCCATCTTACTATCAGTCATGTTAAATTTCTTCAGAAGTTCTTTAACATATTTGGTCTGATGTATGTAAGTGCACTCTGGAGTTTGATTGACTTGGATTCCTAGAAAGAATCTCAGTTCTCCCATCATGCTCATTTCAAATTATGCCTGCATACATTGAGCAAACTCCTTTCCCAGCATAGTATTGGTAGATCCAAATATTATATCATCCACATAAATTTGACAAATTAGAAGATCTTTCTTAAATGATTTACAAAAAAGTGTTGTGTCCACTTTGCCTCTGATGAAATTTTTCTCCAGAAGAAAATTGCTCAATCTCTCATACCAAGCTCTGGGAGCTTGTTTTAAACCATACAGAGATTTCTTTAATTTGAAAACATGATCTGGAAATTTTTCACTCTCAAAACCAGGAGGTTGGTGGACATAAACTTCTTCTATAATACCATTTAGAAAGGCACTTTTAACATCCATCTGATACAGAGTGATGTTATTTTGTGCAGCAAATGAAATTAGAAGGCGTATAGATTCTAACCTTGTCACTGGAGCATAAGTTTCAGTGTAATTAATACCTTCTTGTTGACTGTACCCTTGAGCAACAAGCCTTGCCTTATTTCTTTCAACTTCTCCTTTCTCATTTAGCTTATTTCTGAAGACCCATTTTGTTCCAGTTATATTGAATCCTTTTGGTCTTTGAACTAAATCCCACACATCATTTCTGGTGAATTGATTTAACTCTTCTTGCATGGCAATAATCCAATCATTATCTTGCAGAGCTTCATCTACAGAAGTTGGTTCAATTACTGACACCAGTCCAAATAATGATGCTTCAGATGATCTTAGAAAGGATCTTGTTCTGATGGGATCATCCTTCTTTCCAATAATAACATTTCTCTGGATGAGAAGCTTTAATTCTGGATGATGATCCTCTAACAGTTGATTCTTCAGAAATGTTTAGATTGTTCATCTGAGAAGTTAAAGGAATAGCATCTGACGTTGCTTCTGGTTCCTTCACTTGAGATTTGTCTGCCTCTGGGACTTCAGAGTCTGTGAAGACTACTTCTCTATCTGCAGAGTTTTCAGACTGCTTTGGCTTTTAACTGCCAAGCTTATCATCAAATCTAACATGAATAGATTCTTCCACAATCGGTGTCTCAGTGTTGTATACTCTGTAGCCTTTAGAGCGTTCAGAATATCCAAGCATGAAACACTTCTGTGCTTTGGAATCAAACTTGTTCAGATTTTCTTTAGTATTTAACACATAACAAATACATCCAAAAGGATGAAAATATGAAATTTTGGGCTTTCTGTTCTTCCACAGTTCATATGGAGTCTTCTCCAGAAGAGGTCTTACAGACACTCTGTTCTGAATGTAACAGGCTGTGTTGATTGCTTCTGCCCAAAAGTGTTTTGCCAGATTAATCTCATTGATCATGGTTCTGGCCATTTCTTGCAGAGTTCTGTTTTTCCTCTCTACAACCCCATTTTGTTGTGGAGTTCTAGGACAGGAAAAATCATGAGCAATGCCATTTTCATTAAAATATTTTTCAAAATATTTATTTTCAAATTCACCACCATGATCACTTCTGACTTTTATAATTTTGAAATCTTTTTCATTCTGGACTTGTTTACAAAAGTCAAAGAACACAGAATGTGACTCATCCTTGTGTTTTAAGAACTTTACCCATGTCCATCTACTATAGTCATCAACAATGACTAATCCATACTTCTTGCCTCTGATGGATGCAGTTTTCACTGGTCCAAACAGATCAATATGAAGTAATTCTAGTGGTCTGGAAGTAGAAACAACATTTTTTGATTTAAAAGATGATTTTGAAAACTTCCCTTTTTGGCATGCTTCACAAAGAGCATCTGAGGTGAAATTCAGATTAGGAAGTCCTCTGACAAGATTAAGTTTATTAATCTGAGATATACGTCTCATATTAATATGCCCCAATCTTCTGTGCCAGACCCATTGCTCTTCATTAACAGACAAGAGGCATTTAACATTCTGAACCTTAAGTTCTGAAAGATTTATTTTATAAATGTTGTTTTTCCTCTTTCCACTAAATAGGATAGAGCCATCCTTTTGACTAATAGCTTTACAACATTTTTGATTAAAGGTAATATCATAACCATTGTCACTTAATTGACTTATGGACAATAAGTTATGCTTTAACCCTTCAACAAGTAAAACATTAGTAATAGAGGGAAGTTTACCATTTCCAATGGTGCTAGATCCAATGATCTTGCCCTTCTGGTTCCCTCCAAATTTAACATCACCTCCAGATCTAAGCTCCAGGCTTTGGAACATAGACCTTTCTCCTGTCATGTGTCGTGAGCATCCAAAGTCCAGGTACCATGATTGGCGTCCTGACCTTGCTGCTAAGAACATCTGCAACAGGAATTATTTTACTTTTAGGTACCCAGATCTTCTTGGGTCCTTTAGGGTTAGTTGTTCTGAAGGTTTGTCTAAACTTCTGTTTTTCAACATAAGGTTTATTCTGACTAGCCTTAGATTTAAACACATGAATATTCTTTTCAGAGCGTGTGTGTTCAATATCATTCAAGTGACCAAATTTAAAGTGTGAATATAAAGGAGTTTTCTTGATGATAATTTTATCAACAGGTTTTGGATTTAAATCCTTTCCAGAGGAGGATTTATATCCAATTCCTTTTCTGTTATTTCTGCTAACTCCATAGATCATAGAAGCCATTTTGCTTCTGTTTATGCTTTTAGCAAGAAACTTCTGAAAGCTATAATCATATTTTTCCAAAATATTTTTGCATTCAGATTCAGTTTCAGAATCAGAGTTTTGTTGAGCTAATTCAGAATCATTTTTCAATCTTAAGTTCTTTTCATTTAGCTCAGCTACTTCTGATTTGAGAATATTATTCTCAGATACAAGATTGCTTTGACGCTTCTTGTATTTGAGCTTAATATTGTTATAGCTTTTCAGAACTTCTGATAACACTTTGATAGTTTCTTCTTTAGTGAGTTTAGCCATTACCTCTTCAGCGTCAGAGTCAGATTCAGATCCTGAAGTTCCTTCCTCCGGATCTTCTATGTCTACCATTAAAGCTACATTGGCACATTCTTCTTCTAACTCAGATTCAGATTCAGATGTATCTGAATCATCCTAGGTGGCCATCAGAACCTTTTTCTTCTTATCAAATTTTCTTTTAGGCTTTTCTTTCAACACCTTTGGACATTCATTTTTGTAATGTCCAGGTTCTTTACATTCATAACAGACAACCTCCTTTTTGCCAGATCTTCTGTGTCCAGAAGATTCTTTTCTTTGGTCAGGCTTCCTGAAGTTTCTGAACTTCTTTCCTTTATGCTTCCAAAGTTTGTTTATTCTTCTGGACAACATGGATAGTTCATCTTCATCTTTAGATGAGGATTCTTCAGAGCTTTCCTCTATTACCTGCAATGCTTTAGCATATTTATGAGATTTTAAAGCAACAGATTTACCTTTCTTTTGAGGTTGATCTTCCTCAAGTTCAATTTCATGACTTCTTAGTGAACTGATCAGTTCCTCCAAGGAGATCTTGTTCAGATCTTTAGCCATTTTCAGCGCTGTCACCATAGGTCTCCATCTGGTATGTAAGCTTCTGATGATCTTTTTCACATGATCAGCAGTAGAGTATCCTTTATCCAGAACCTTTAGTCCAGCTGTAAGTATTTGAAATCTGGAGAACATAGCTTCAATAGATTCAGAGTCTTCCATCTTGAAGGCTTCATACTTCTGGATCAGAGGCAGAGCCTTTGTTTCCTTAACTTGAGAGTTTCCCTCATGAGTCATCTTTAAGGATTCAAACATATCAAATGCAGTTTCCCTGTTTGTAATTTTTTCATACTCAGTGTGAGATATTGCATTCAACAATATTGTTCTGGCCTTGTTGTGATTTCTAAATTCCTTCTTCTGAGCATATGTCATAGATTTTCTGTCTATTTTCTTGCCATTCCCATCAGTGGGATGAACATATACATCTATGACCAGATCCCATAAATCAGCATCATATTCAACGAAAAAACTTTCAATCATGTCTTTCCAATAATCAAATTTCTCCCCATCAAACATAGGTGGTTTGGTGCTGATTTTGTCCCTTTCTTCATATTTGTTGTTAATGTTAGACATTGTATTATCAGCCATAGTAACAACCAAATATATATCAAAGTATTTCTTGCTGGATCTTTACTGTCACTATTAAGTGGTAGCACACACAGAACCGGAGCTCTGATGCCAACTGAAGGTGAGGAAATACTTAGAAGGGGGGGGGGGGGTTGAATAAGTATGAAGATTAAAACTTAGAAATAAAAACTCAAGTATTTTTATCCTGGTTCGTTGAACTCAACTACTCTAGTCCACCCTTCCTAGAGTGATTTGCCTTTCTCAATCAAGGACTTAATCCACTATTTAATCAACTGATTACAATAGTAAGCACTAAGAACAACTGTTCAAAGTCTTCTCAAGAATTACTGATCCTAACTGGATCTTCTTAAGGTTTACAATCAAATGTAATACAAATACAAGTGTTTAAGATTGCTTCTATAAAGCTTTATCACAACTGTGATTTTTCACTTAAATATTAAGAACAAAGAAATTAATTCTTGAAAGAATATGAATAGTATGAGAGCTTTGAATATTGATTTATTTTTGATAAAACGTCAAGTAAAGAAGTTGGGTGAAGACTTGCTTTTATAGGCAGCTGATCCAAGGAGAGCTTCACGTTGAGAAGAGTGTCCAAAAGGTCTGAGCCTTTTTGTCTTCACATCAAGTGACCTTTCCTAGAAGAAGAAAGCACAGAAAAATCCTTTTTGTCTGTGTTCTTGTGTCTAGCATAAATAAGGAAAGAGTCGTTTGGATCATTCCAACGGATATAATCTTTGAATAATTCTTCTTCAATTTTCAGCAAATTTCATCAGAGTCTAATTAGATCAGAGCCTTTTGATGTTGATCAGAGTTTTGCTGAATCAGAGTCTTCTGCAGCAGGTGTGCTTTTAGCGTGTTTAAGATCAGAGCATATTTGAGTCAGATCCTCAGTACTGGTAGCTTTAGTACTTTCAGAATCTTCTGTAGAAACTATGCTTTGAAAACTCTTCATACAAAATTCTTCTTTGGTTCAGATGCTTCTGACTTGCTTTGGATTCTTCTGGAGCTTCTGCTTCAGATCCTTCTGGAGCTTCTGCTTCAGAATCTTCTGGAGGCTACGCTCAGGATCTTCTGTTGGCAGCAATCAGAATCTTCTAATGGATGCATCTGGCGCTTCAGAGTCTAGCAAATTTCTTATGTTTAATTCTGATTTGCTTCTGGAGAGTTAATTCCTTTACTATCTGCAGTAAAAATTCTCAAGCAAATTTTAGAGTATATAATTCTTAATTACAAAATTTCATAATAGTTATCATCGAAACATAGAGATATTATTAAGAACCAATCTGTGTTCTAACAATAATCACCGGGGTAGAATAACTGAGATGTTGTTCCTTGTGGGGTGCTCCCTAGGGAAGAATAACTGAGATGTTGTTCCTAGTGGAGTATACGTGATACAGTCGTACGCACTGGGGTAGAATGACTATGATATTGTTCCTAGTGTTGGTGTTCACTGGGGTAGAATGACTATGATGTTGTTCCTAGTGAGGTATAAGTGATGTACCCATAATTTTAAATAGGAATTGATGAGTTGTATTGAGTCACATGGCATAGAGATGAATGTTGTGTGAATGTATGCATATGTACATGAATTGTTGAATTGAGAGTTATGATTGGTGAATAAATATGAATGTGTATGTTTATGAACAATGATGCAAGTTGTGAATATGTACGTTGAGGTGTATATGAGGGAACTATGATGAAATGCGGGGAGAAAGCGAAGCAATGTATATTTTTATGTTATATATATATATATATATATATATATATATATATATATATATATATATATATATATATATATATATATATATATATATATATATATATATATATATATATATATATATATATATATATATATATATATATATATATATATATATATATATATATATATATATATATATATATATATATATATATATATATATATATATATATATATATATATATATATATATATATATATATATATATATGTTTATATGCATTGGTTATTATGATAATATTTCTCACCCTTCTGCTGTTTTATAATGCTCTATGAGGCATTGTAGATTAGCTTTGATGGAGGTATTTTGTGAAGTATAGCTTCATTCTTTTGTTGGTCAGCTTTGATATGTAGCACCGGGTAGTTAGGATTGTATAGCATTCTTTTGGGATACATTTGGTATATGTATCTGTTGATAATGTTTATATAAACATGAATGATGTGGTGAATCAAACTGGATAATATGTATTTATATGACTACATGTTTAAAATGAATCAATATTTAGATTTTTCCACTTTTAATTCTAAATGTTGAGATGTGGGTGTAAGGACTAAGTTCCTCTGTTGAAAGCTACCCCACTGTTGCTTATCTCTATTGAGCAGGTGTTGTATGTTTTATTTCACGTATTGTGTGACATGCTCCTTTTATACCATGTTTCCAATTATACTCTGATGAAATTTTAAAATGTGCTAAGTGATTTATTGTTTATTTGGGGATATAGAAAGGGGGTGTTATAGATATAGTGTTAACAATGGGGTAAATGACACTGATAGTTTTCGTGTTAGCTCCCTCACCACAGATGGTTTCTAGAGTTACATGGCCATTATTTTCACTCGTTCTCCCGATAATCAAGTTAGAGAGTCGGTGAACCTTTGAATATGATTCAAATTTGGTTGTAGCTTCTGGAAGACATGCCAAAACAAGACATTTGCATAACTTCCTGGGTCCATTAAGACGCGCTTGATATCCTAATTGTTATGTGTGATGGTGATGACCAGGGGGTCATTGTCATGAGGTTTGATGTTCAAGGGATCTTCTTTGGAGAAAACAACGTTGACCCTGGCCCGTCCTATAGTGTGTCCAGGATGACCGGAGGATATGACATTTTCCACAAACATTTGCCTTGTGTATCTTTGTCGAGTGGCCCTAGAGAGACCCCTCCTGAAAATACCTCCTACAATGGTGTTCACTACGTGATGTAGGACCCTATTAGTCATCTCCTGATAGAAATAGGGATGATAAGGTTGGAGTGGAAGATGTGGTGTAGGTTAGTTTTACCAGACTCTAGAGTCGGAACCACTGTAATATCCAGAAAGAACAAGGTGTGTGTATGTTCCCACTGCAAGGGTGTTAAGTGAAAAATATGACTTAAATTGTGTTAGAACAAGATTTGGTTCTGCATCTGTATCTCTAAGTTTTGATGGTAACAAGTCAGTATTTATGTGAGAAAAATTTTGGTACCCTAACGGTTTGTTCTTGTGTATCTTTAGATAATAGCTTTGATTATGAGTCTTGAACATGAAACGTTACAACTTTCCGAATATATTGATCTAAATTGCTTCTGCTCAAACACATGAATGAGAATATTCTAAGGAAACTGTATGTTGTTGCTGCAACGTTCTCTTGCCTCTTGCTTCTGACGTGTGACTCTGATCAATTCACTCCCAAAGACTGCTCAAGCTTCTGAATATTAAACGTTGAAGGTTCTAAAAAACTCTGAAGAATCTAAAGTCAGTTATTGATGTAATCAAGCTTCTGATTGATGATTAAAGTTTTTGAACTCAAGCAAAATCAACTCTTCTAACTCATGCTTCAAACAACAATTTATATAGAAGCCACTAAAAAATAGAAGATAGGATAGAGTTTATACGTAGAAAAAATAGTACATGATACAAACCAATATTCCTTCCACTAAGCGGATTTTGTGGAGTAAGGAAAATGAAGTAGTACGACTCTTGTCCCCCCCCCCCCCCCCATATTAAACCGTTACTCAACGGATCTTTTTTTCTGGCTATATAAAGACTTGAAGTGTTGAAGAAAGGAAGAGCATGCAAGAATGTTGTCAAAATTTGTGCTGAAATTTTCTTTAAGTGTATTGTGTTTTTAACTTGTTTATACCTGCTTGTATAAAAAGTAATATTTGTAAACATAACTTTGTAATCAAACTGATGTTTGTATTTCCTTAAGGGACCAGTTAGGTCACAATCCCTGAAAAGACATAGACTGTGTGTCTTTGTGGTTTGTTAGTCACCAGCAGTTGTGAGTGCAGTTGTAATTAGTTGATTATAGTGGATTAAGTCCTTTGGTATAAGACGAAATCACCTTGGCGGGTGGACTGTATTAACTTTGAGATTTTCAAGTAAACCAGTATAAAAATCGAAGCATATTTCTCTTTGTTGTTAAATATCTGTGTTTTTTATTGAGTGAGTAAAAAGCTTTTAATTTTGAAAACCCCAATTCAAACCCCACCTTTCTTCTGTTTTTCTCACCTTCAATTGGCATCAAAGCTCTGGTTCTTATTGTGATAAAAGTTTATCAAACACTTAACCATGTTTAGTACCGATCCAGTGTGTGAGAGAAACAATGGTAGTTGCTGCTATTCCAGTAGAGAAAGATCACTACAGTGCCAAACCATCAGTCTTTGATGGTGACAAGTTTGACTATTAGAAAGATATAATCAAAAGTTTCTTTCTTGGCTATGATGTAGATCTTTAGGATCGTTGATGGCTACATTCATCTTGTTAATGCTGCAGGAGAAAAAGTTTCAAGAAGTGCTATGACTGATCAACAAAAGAAAGATTATAAGAATCATCACAAGGCAAGAACTATACTGCTAAATACTATCTCTTATAATGAGTATGACAAGATAACAAACAGAGATACTGCCAAGTCCATTTTTGATTCTCTAAGAATGACTCATGAAGGAAACACTCAAGTTAAGGAGACAAGGGAGCTTGCTTTAGTCCAGAAGTATGAGGCATTCAGAATGGAGGATGATGAAACAATTGAAACTATGTTTTCAAGGTTTCAAATGCTAGTCACGGGACTCAAGGTTCTGGACAAAGGATATTCAATTGCTGACCATGTCAAAAAGATCATCAGAAGCCTTCCTAAGAAATGGAAACCTATGTCACTACCTTGAAACTATCTAAAGATCTTAGTAGTATCAATCTTGAAGAACTTGTTAGGTCTTTAAGAAGTCATGAGATAGATCTTGAGGGAGATGAACCTCAAAGGAAAGGAAAGTCAGTTGCTTTGAAATCCAACTCTAAAAATTCAAGGGCTTATCAAGCTGAGGAAATATCAGAAGATTCTGATGAAGACTCAGAAGATGATGAACTTTCATTAATCTCCAGAAGGGTCAACAGACTTTGGAAGAACAGAAAAAATGGTCAAGAAGAGTTCAAAGGAGATAGAAGGATTTTCGGTCGTTCTGACTCAACATCAGGACAAAGGAAGTTGAGTTCTGGAAAAGAAGTTATTTACTATGAATGCAAAGAGGCAAGTCATTATAAGAATGAATGTCACATGCTCAAGAAAGACAGAAAGCACAAAAGTAATTTTGTCAAGGGTAAGAAAGGACTCATGGCTACTTGGGATGAATATGATTTAGAAGAAGAAGATTCTGAAGAAGAACAAGCTAATGTTGCATTGTAAGAAACAACCTCTGATGCTAAAGTCTCTGGAGAACCCGAAGACAAAGTATCATCAGATTTAGAAGCAGAATCTGATCATGATTTTGAAGAGGTATTTTCTAATCTCTCTCGTTCTGATTTAGAATCATTTCTTTCTAAAATATAAGAGAAGTATCAAAGTCTTCAAAGCAAATACGAAGATCTTAAACAAGTCCAAGTAATTGCTTCTGAAACTTGTGAGAAGTATGAAGAGAATATTTCTTCTTTAAATGAAAAAATATTTTCTTTAGAAAGTACAAACTCTACTTTGAGAAGTCAAATCTCAAAATTAGAAGAAGAAATAGGTTCATATGTTTTTGGTACCAACTGTATATTTAGATACGATAGAGCTTTTCAGCACTTTTTGACTAAAAGCATAGATAGAAGCAAAATTGCTTCCTTAATCTATGGAGTTTGTAGAAATGGAAAGAAAGGTTTAGGTTGTACAAATACCTCTAAGTCGGATGAGAGTATCGTGGTAAAACCAAAACCTCTCTATAAGCACTTTGTACCTGCTGGCGCATAACCTGTTTATTTTGAGCTTGCACAGAAACCTCCACCGACACAGAAATCTATTTCTAAGCCTAAATATCATGAACAAATACCACTCGATTATCCTGTTGCACATAAACCCGAAGTTGTTAAGCACTATAAGAAAACTAACAAAAAAAGGACCCAGAAAGTGGGTACCTAGGGAAAAGATAGTTTATGTTGCAGACATCCTTAGCAGCCTAACTGAAACACCAATCATGGTACCTGGACAATGGTTTCTCGTGAAACATGACAGGAAGAGGCATATGTTCCAAAAAGGAAAAATCATTGGCTCTGGAACTATCAGTAATGCTAAACTTCCCTCTATTACTAATGTTCTTCTGGTTGATGGTTTGACGCATAACTTATTGTCTATCAGTTAGCTTAGTGAAAATGGTTATGATATCATTTTTAATCAAAAGTCTTGTAAGGCTATTAGTTAGAAAGATGGCTCAATCCTTTTTAACCGAAAGAGGAAAAACAACATTTACAATATTAGACTTACTGATCTCTGTGAACAGAATGTCAAATGCTTAGTGTCTGTTAATGAAGAGAAATGGGTATGGCATAGACGTTTGGGCCATGTTAGCATGAGGAGGATTTCTCAGCTAAATAAGCTTGAACTGGTCAGAGGCTTACCAAACCTGAAGTTTTCTTCAAATGCTCTTTGTGAAGCATGTCAGAAAGGCAAGTTCTCTAAAACTTCATTCAAAGCAGAAAATGTTGTTTCCACCTCTAGACCGTTAGAACTTCTACACATTGATTTGTTTGGACCAGTGAAAACTGCTTCAATCAGTGGAAAGAAGTATGGATTAATTATTGTGGATGACTATAGTCGTTGGGCATGGATAAAGTTCTTGAAGCACAAGGATGAGTTTCATTTTATGTTCTCTACCTTTTGCTTTCAAGAGCAAAATAGAGAAGAACTGCAAAATAGTCAAAGTCAGAAGTGATCATGGCGGAGAATTTAAGAACATATACTTTAAGGATCTATTTGATTCTCATGGCATATCCCATGATTTCTCCTATCCTAGAACTCCACAACAAAATGGAGTTGTAGAAAGAAAGAATAGGACTTTAGAAATGGCTCGTACCATGATCCAAGAAACTGATATGGCTAAGCATTCTTGGGCAGAGGCAGTAAACACGACTTGTTACATTCATAACAAAGTTTCTATTAGACCTATTATGGGTAAGACTCCTTATGAATTATGGAAGAACAGAAATCCCAACATATCTTATTTTCATCCTTTTGGTTGTACATGTTCTATGTTAAACACTAAGGAGAATCTTGGAAAGTTTGATTCTAAGGCTCAAAAGTGTTTGTTGTTAGGATATTCTGAACGCTCAAAAGGCTATAAAATCTATAACACGGAAACACGAATTATTGAAGAATCAATTCATGTTAGATTCAACGATAACTTGAACCTGAAAAGTCAAAGCTAGTTGAGAAACTTGCAGATTTAGAAATCACCTTCTTAGAACCTAAGGATAAAGACTCTAGAGATAAAGATACAACTGTTGAAACTAGAGACTCATAAACAACTCAATCAAAAACTATTGTTGATCCATCTCATCAGAAGAAAAGTAGACCAAGAATTTCCCATTTTGAAGAATTGATTCTGGGAGATAAAGACGCACCAGTCAGAACCATATCATCATTCAAACCTTCTGAAAAAACTCTTTTTGGCTTGGCCTCTCTCATTGAATCAACCTCTATAGATGAAGCTCTTCAAGACAATGAATGGATTCTCGCTATGGAAGAAGAACTAAATCAATTCACCAGAAATGATGTTTGGGATCTTGTTCAGAAACCAAAAGGTGTCCATGTAGTTGGAACCAAATGGGTATTCAGAAACAAGCTCAATGAAAAAGGTGAGGTCATAAGAAACAAAGCATGATTGGTAGCACAAGATTATAGTCAGCAAGAAGGAATAGACTATACATAAACCTTTGCACCAGTTTCCAGGTTAGAATCTATTCATCTCTTAGCTTCTTTTGCTCTTAATCATGATATCACTTTATATCAGATGGATGTAAAGAGTGCATTCTTAAACGAGTATATCTATGAAGAAGTGTATGAGCACCAACCTCCTTGTTTTGAAAGTTCTAAAAACCCAAATTTCATTTTCAAACTTAAGAAATCATTATACGGTTTGAAACAAGCTTCCAGAGCTTGGTATGAAAGACTAAGTAACTTCCTTTTGGAAAATAACTTTACCAGAGAAAAAGTGGATGCAACACTCTTT
Organism: Lathyrus sativus; assembly: GCA_963859935.3. NCBI lineage: Eukaryota > Viridiplantae > Streptophyta > Magnoliopsida > Fabales > Fabaceae > Lathyrus > Lathyrus sativus. The sequence continues at coordinate 349,184,801 of OZ012739.1, read as the reverse complement.
TGTAAAACCTATAAAAATGACATTCTGGTTGTGTAAATTTACGTTAATGATATTATAATTGGTTCTGCTAATATTTCCTTGTGCAAGGAATTTTCTAAGTTAATGCAGGCAGAACTGAAGTTCTTTATGGGAATTTAAATTGATCAACAAACTGAAGGAACATATATCAATCAAAGCAAATATACTAAGGAACTTATGAAGAATATGTTAAATCTTTACGCTTTCCCCATATAACTGTGTATTCATTAGAATCATGTGAGTTACAGATTTCTTGAGACTAAGTATTTCTATTCTCAATCTTCATTCCTTGTCAGATTTCTTTTGCTTCCTTCAAGTATACATTTATTCGTATTTATTTACTGATGTCAATACTTGAATAACGTAAACCTATTTTGTGACCTTCTGGATATTCCCTTCAATAAGAGACAACTTCACTCCTTTCCCATTCTTTGATATCTTTGTCTCTTACTCTGCTTATGTCCTACGCCACTTGTTTGGGAAATGATGAATTTTTGTTTTAATTCATCTAAACTTTATTGTCATTTATTGTTGATTCATTATATATATATATATATATATATATATATATATATATATATATATATATATATATATATATATATATATATATATATATATATATATATATATATATATATATATATATATATATATATATATATATATATATATATATATATATATATATATATATCAAAGTCTTCCTCATTTCTCTTTCTCAGTCTCTCAAATCTTTCTTATCCTGTTTTTGTCACTATGTCTCTCAAAACTTTTTATGAAAATGAAGAAGTCTTGGAAGTAATCACTGAGAAAAGACATAACTTTCCTAGACTCAGAGACTTAAGTTTGAACATAACTACCAGCATGAAGATTCAAGAATAGTCTGGTTACTATGTAATCTTGCATGGACCCATCTATTCTAACCTTTGAAGGAGTTTTGGAAATATGCAAGGGTTGGCGAAGATGACAACTATATCTGGTCTTTTTTTATGGAGTTCCTTTTATCATAAACCTACCTCCATTGCTGAAGTCATCAACTGTGTCCAATTTGGAGTCACCGTTGAACATTTTTATTTGGACTACTCTTTTGTTGAGAAACTCATTGCCATTCATGATTATTCTCTTCCCATATATGAATCTTACAATCCTGAAGGGCTCCTTCCCACTGCTAAAGTGTGGTTTCAACTCCTGCTACCCAACCTTCGACCCCGAGGAGTGGCCAAAGATGTTCTATCTCATGATGACAAACTCTTTATCTACTTTCTAATGTACAACTTCTGGGTCAACCATCCTCAAACTATCTTCAATCGTCTAAAGTATTTTGTTGATGTTTCTAGAATTTAGCATAAGTCCTCCATTCCTTATGGAAGAATTTTGTCTGAGCTGTTCTTCAAGGCTGAAATCACTGGATTATCCAAAAGGCTTGGATCAAACAATATTGTGATTGAAGAAAGACGCGAAAGAGTTGATAAGGTGCAGGATTTTTGATGCTTGTTGGGCGTCTGTTCTTGTTGGTGTATCAGAATCTATTCTCTCAGTTTATGTATCTTGTTAACCATCTTGTTTGTGTTTCTTATTTGTTTTTGGTTTGATCATGTCCTTGTAACTTGGTTGAACTTCGTTAATCTTAAATGAACTTATTTTTGGTTGGATATGATTGATTTGGCTTATTACACTAAGTCTCAGAATCTCTAGACCCACATATTATATTTTTGTTGCATCTGATTGCATATTATTGCATATTTTTCTTTTTTTATTGCTGACAAAAAAGGGGGAGAAAGTATTGATTTTGATAAACCTAATTTCTCTTTAATCAAACCCAAACATTTCAAATGTTTGCACTAACCCTTGTATAAAAGGATATTATGTTAGTTGTTTTCTTTCAGGAAAAACATACTATATATCAGAAACACCTAAAAAATCAGAACAGAACGTATAAAGCCCAAACTATGAAGATATGCTAGCTTCTTAAAATTCTGAATCATCTTGAGTGAGAAAATACTTCGAAGATTATTCAAGTTTATTCAACTGATCAGAAGTAAAACTCATCAGAAGTTGATACACGTTGTTGTGTGTTAAATTCTTGTTAAAATGCTTAATAACAGTAAGGACAAGTTCAAGAAACTTCTGAAAGATAAACCAGTCTTTTGAACAGAAGGTTCATCTACTCCAACAAAAAGGTTAATCAAGAAAGTGTTCTTTCATTCTGATTATCTTTTTAGATTTACTCATCTCAAGGGGAGCTTTGTGCTTCTTCCTGGTATATGTTTTGGTGATTACCCGACAAAAGTTGTTCACCAAAATACAGTATTTTACCATCATCAAAAAGGGGGAGATTTTAAGAACAAGATTTAGTTCTGCATTTGTATCTCTAAGTTTTGATGATAACAAGTCAGTATTTGTGTGAGAACAATTTTGGTACCCTAACGGTTTGTTATTGTGTATATTTAGATAATAGCTTTGATTCTAACTCTTGAACATGAAACGTTACAAGTTTCTCAATATGTTGATCTAAATTGCTTCTGCTCAAACTCACGGATGGGAAGTTTCTAAGGAAACTGTATGTTGTTGCTGTAACATTTTCTTGACTCTTTCTTCTGACGCGTGACTCTGATCAATTCACTTCTAAAGACTGCTCAAGCTTTTGAAGATTAAATGCTGAAGGTTCTAAAAAAACTCTGAACAATCTCAATTCAGATATTGATGTGATCAAGTTTCTGATTGATGATTGAAGTTTCTGAACTCAAGCAAAATCAACTCTTTTAACTCATGCTTCAAATAATGATTTATCCAGAAGCCACTAAAGAATAGAAGATAAGAACGAGTTTATACGTGGGAAAAATAGTACATGGTACAAACCAATATTCCTTTCACTAAGCAGATTTCATGGAGTAAGGAAATTGAGGTAGTGCGACTCTTGTCCCCTCCGTATTAAACTGTTACTCAAGTTTCCAGCTCATTCATGAAGAATACCAGATCTACCCTTCAACAGATATTTTTTTCCTGACTATATAAAGACTTGAAGAAAGGAAGAGCATGCAAGACTATTGAAAAAAATTTGACCTAAAACTTTCTTTAAGCGTATTGTGTTTTTAAGTTGTTTATATCTTCTTGTATAAGAAGCAATCTTTGTAAACACAACTTTGTAATAAAACTGTTATTTGTATTTCCTTAAGGGACCATTTAGGTCACAATCCTTGAGAAGACATTAATTGTGTGTCTTTGTGGTTTGTTAGTCACTAGCAGTTTCTAGTGCAGTTGTAATCAGTTGATTATAGTGGATTCAGTCCTTGGGTATAAGACGAAATCACCTTGGCAGGTGGACTGGATTAACTTTAAGATTTTCAAGTGAACTAGTATAAAAATTGAAGCGTATTTCTCTTTGTTGTTGAATAGCTGTTGTCGCAACTGCGAAAAACACCCGGCGGAAAATAGAATAGTCGTCACCTTTAGTTATTTATCCCAAAGAGAGGGAAAGGAAACGATCAGAAAAACCTAACGAAAAAGGGAAAAGACGAGGTCATCGCAACCAAGTCCTGGATTCGGGAGTCGGTTACGCAAGGGAAAGGTATTAGCACCCCTCACGTCCGTCATACTCAACGGGATCCATGCTTGTTGTCTATCTAAGAGTGTGTTTAATATATCTATGCTACAGGCTCACAGGACAAAAAGAAAAGAAAAGAGACTCGACAGAGCATCACCGCTCTGTGCCTACGTATTCCTCGTGCAAAGGAAAAGTCAGAGTCAACGTAGTTCGGCTAACTACGGGCAAAGGGGGGAAGGTTGCTCGCCAAGACATCGCATCTTGTGCCTATGTATTCTCATATGGTATGAGAAATCAGAGCAAACGTAGTTCGGGCTGACAAGAAACCACTGGTTGATTAAGTGTTTTAACCGAGTAGGGTTAAACCTTCATTCCAGCAGTTAGGGACAAAGCCTGTTTGCGGTAGAACCAAAGCTTAACAACACTCTTTTTACGAAAAAAAGGTTTCCAATTAATCCCGAAGGAAAAAAGGTTTGAAATTTGTTTGTGTTTTTTAGTGAAGTGAATTAATTCGGTTTGTGATTCACGCTGCACTAAAGACTATGACATAGGAGCGAATGCATTGCGTATCGCCCCCAAACGGGACGTACACTAAACACTCTAGACAAGCGAGAGGAGACCCCTCACTCATCGTTCCCCATGTAGCTTAAGGCTCGTAGCGCACAACATTCATCGCATTTATTAGATGAGTTATAATTGTTTTGAGATGAGAAGAGAGACGCACGAAAGGTCTAAGGGAAACTCGGCCCTAACGTTGTCATGCAAAGTGGTCCTAAGGTTAGGATTAAAAGGGAAACGTCTACCCTAATGTTAGCATGCTTGGATTGAACACCTAATGTCTCTCCTACTCCCATCCTAAACGGAGGGACTAGGAACCCTATGGGCATCGTGGCAAAAAGCACAAGAAAGCACCAGATAAATTCAATCACAAGTAAGAGATGCAAACATGGAATGCAACACAAGAGCACAGGGAGGAAAAAGTGTGGGGTAAATACCTCCATAAGCATATCTCGACCTTTATTAATGCTGGAAATAAAGATGCAAAACACAAGAGGAAATGCAAGCATGAATATCACTTTGAACGGCAAACTACAAAAGTAGGCATCCAAGTGGAAAACAAACACAAGTCGACGAAGTCTCGATTAAACAACCAAAACAGCGACCAAATGTCCAGAACATTTCACGTCTAATGCATCATATTGAATTACGATGATTCAATGCGAAACATATCCAAACAAGCAAGAAAATCAGCAAAACAGACTCACTGGCACAATGTTAATCGGTTAACCATATGTGTTAACCGATTAACCACTTAAAATGGCTGAAAATTTGGAAATTTGCACATGTTAATCGGTTAACCCCGGGCGTTAATCGATTAACACCCTGAAAACATTGAAAAAATTGAATATTTGAAATGGTTAATCGGTTAACCATATGTGTTAATCGATTAACACTGTGCCAAACAACAGAAAAACAGCAACAGAACATCATTTTCAGCAAATAAGCACTTATCCGATCAACCGAATGATTGCATAATCACTTAATCACGAAATTAAACCAGCAAATCATGATTCAAATAGCATATGAATAGATTGACACAACCAAATCATGAATCAATCGGATCAGATTAACCAAAAGCTAATCAAATATGAAAATCCACATGATTATGCAAATAAGCTAAAAACAGATTCAGATCCAACCTTCGAAGCAGAGATTTGCTTCGGTTAGTGTTGATTCAACTGTAATTGAACAGATCAAATGCTAGAAGTCAGAAATACTTCAAGATCCACACCAATTCTTGTAGTAGAAATGAAGATCCTTCAAGATCAATCCAAAATAAGCCAAATAATCACTTCCAAAATCACTTCCAGATTCAGATCCAATTTTGCACGAAAATTAGATGGAGAAATTGATCCAATGAAGATGATGGATGGAGGTTTGAGCTCAAGAATTCATTGATTCCATGGAAGAGTCAAAGAATTCAATGGAAAAGAGCTTTGGTGAGGGTTTTGGAGTTTGGAAAATTGAGAGAGAATTTGAGAGAATTGAGATGATTTCTGAAAATGAGAGTGAATTATGAGTGATTAGATGTGTGTGGTTTGGAGTGGATCACTTAAATATCACCTAGGCTTGGATCCAAATGAAAGGTTTGGAAAATGGTTTGGAAAATTTGGTTTCGAATGAGGAATGGGAGTTTGGAGGGAAAATGAAATTAATCAAATTCTGAAATGATTCTAGATCCTTCCCAAGTGTAAAATTGAAATTCAAGTGATCAAAATTGGACCCCAAAATAGTACCTCTTAAAAATTCACGTGCAGAGGCAAAATATGCACTGGTTATTCGATTAACCATATAGGTTAATCGGTTAACACCTTTAAAAAATCCAAATTTTCCCTAATTTTGCCTTGGTTAATCGATTAACCATATAGGTTAACCGATTAACACCTCCAAAATTTGAATTTGGCGCCTTTTGCTCTGTTTCGACTGTTTGGAGCTCTGTTAAGCTTCTGAATCCCATTCTTGAATGTTGCAACTGTAAGAATGATTGATATGAGCCTGAGTGCTACTTCCTGAAGTTATCCTGCAAAATAAAATAAAATCGGCTGCTCGACCGCTGGGCAAAATAAATGCCAGAGCCTCTGATGCTCGTTGTTCAGTCTTTCAAACCTTTGCGCCAAAGTGAACCTGAGCCACAAGAATGCCTTGACCCATGCCTCAAGAACGAATTCTATGATATGCGAAAAATGCAAAATGCAAAGAAACAAAATCCAGTTAAGGTTAACACGAAAGGGCAAATTTTGGGGTGATACAGCTGTGTTTTTTATTGAGTGAGTAAAAAGCTTTTGTTTTTGAAAATCCCAATTCAACCCCCCCCCCCTTTTCTTGTGTTTTTCTCACCTTCAAATTGAACAATCTTTCTTGGCATTTTTCAACTCATTTCTCATGTTTTAATGGATTTATTTTGTATTCTTCTGTGATTCTTCAACATATTGCAAATACCTTTGGATTCCTTGATGTGTGAATTATTGTGCAGGATACAGGCATAAAAAGTCAATGATTAAGACACAAATGATTGGACAAGGAATCTAAAGAAATAAAGAAGAATCAGCAAGTTTGCACTGCGAACAGTAGCAGGTCAAAGTGAATGTTCATTGTGCAAGCTCACAGCAAAGTCTAGGCGAGCTAAAAACTTTGGATGGTAGTAGGAAAAGGACCCAAAGTTCACTGTGCGAAGCTGTAGCGAAGAAGTTCACATTGTGAAGAATGAGTTTTCACTACGAACTTAGATATTTTCAAGGGTGGTTTAACTATTCCTAAGGTACTTGAAGTGCTCAAAAGTGACTTCGCAGTGTGAAGAAGGTGTTCGCAATGTGAACATGACAGATTTTTGTACTTCTATATAAGCACTTTCTTGTACTTTTTAAACAACACTTATATAGAACATAGGTGTTATGAATTAGGATGCCTTAAAACAAAATATACTTGGTTTCTTTATGATCAAGAAACACACAAGGGTTAGGGTTAAGAAACAACAAGGAGAACAATAAGGGTTGGTTATAACTGATATTCTTTACTTTCTCTATAAAACAGATTACAAGTACTTAAGAATAACAAATAACCCTCTCGCCCTAATTAGGTTTCGTTACACCACACATAAGATGAGAGACTAGTGTGTTATTTATAATAAACCCTAACATACTGAACTAATGGGATTTTTAACAATTACCCATTCCAAGCTAACTTAGGGTACAAGCTAACTAAACAATTGGATCTTTAACACATGACCCAATTCGACAACTACATACTAGAACATAATTTGACTACAACATGTAGGTCTTCGACAACAACATGTAAGAAAAATTTGTTGGCATGCTAACTAGAGTTTGATCCAATATCTCACAAATATCCACCTTGGATATAACTCTACCATCAAGAAACAAACTAGCTTTCTTCATGTAGCTTTATCAACTGCATACAGTGGAAAAACTTGTAACTGGGCATCGTCTTGGTGATCATATCAGCAACATTATGATCTGTCGAAACCTTCAGCACTTGGACTTCTCCATGCTCGATTACCCCTCTAACGAAATGCAGCCTCACATCAATGTGCTTGGTTCTCTCATGGTAGACTAAATTCTTTGACAGGTGTATTGCACTTTGACTATCACATTTAACAGTAACAACTCGACCTTGAAGTTTCAGATCCTTTGCAAAACCTTCAAGCCACAATGCTTCCTTCACAGCTTCAGTTAGGGTGATATATTCCACTTCAGTGGTTAATAAGGCAACAACCTTCTAAAGTGTTGCTTTCCAACTAATTGTTGTTCCAAACATAGTGAACACATATCTAGAAATAGATTTTCTGGAATCCATACAATCTGCATAATCTGAGTCGACATATCCTTCGATTATTACTTTCCTATATTCATCCAAGGCTCCACCACAAATTTAGACTCTGTTCAAAGACCCATTTATGTACCTTAGAATCCACTTCAATGCTTGCCAGTGAGCCTTTCTAGGATTCGCTATGTACCTGCTTACAAGACTTACTACATATGTTATGTCTGGTCTAATATATGCCATATCATACATCAAAGAACCCACTATATTAGCATATCGAATGTTATTCATATAAGCTCTTACAACATCAGTATTGGGATACTAATCTATACTTAGCTTGAATTGAGGGTTTGTCGGAGTCACAACAGGCTTTGAATTCGACATACCAAGCTTTTCAAGAATCTTCCATAGGTATGCCTCTTGAGATAAGCATAATTTTGACTACTTTCTATCTCTTCAGATGTCAATTTCAAGAATCCTGGATGCAGCTTCCAGATCCTTCATGTCAAACTCCTTATTGAGTTCAGCCTTCACCCTCATTACATCTTCAACATTATTGCTTGCTATTAGAATATCATCCACATAAAGCAACAAAATGACAAATGAATTACCAAGTCGAAATCTAAAGTAAACACAATGGTCAAACTGACTTCTAATGAAACTTATGCATGTCATGAACTTGTCAAATCTCTTATTCCACTGTCGAGGAGATTGTTTCCGTCCATATAAAGATCTCTTCAGCTTGCACATATAATCTTCCTTCCCCTTTTCGATATACCCTTTAGGTTGCCTCATTAGGATTGTTTCATCTAGATCACCATACAAGAATGCAGTCTTCACATCCATATGTTCCATTCAAGGTCGAACGTTGCCACCGTGACAAGCAACATTCGAATGGATTTGTGCTTCACAACAGAAGAGAACACATAATTAAAGTCGACGCCTTCTTTCTGAGTGAAACCCCTAGCGACCAATCTTGCCTTGTATCTTTTCAACGCCACTCCTTCAATTCCTTCCTTACCTTTAGAACTCCATTTACAACTGACTAACCTGGCTCCAGCAGGTTTCTTGATCAGTTCCCAGGTGTTGTTATCATGAAGAGATTTCATCTCATCATCCATGGCCTTTAGACATTTAGTATTCTTTTGACTCCTCATAACTTTCATATAGTCACTAGGTTCTTCTTCGAGAATCTCACTTTCAGAGATTAAGGCATAAGCTATAAGATCTACATACCCAAGTCTCTGAGGTGGCTTGATGACTCTCTTTGACCTATCTCTTGTTAGCAGGTAATCATTATCAGTCTCCTCATCTTCAACAACAGCTTCTACTTCTTCTTCGACTTTATCTGGGGTACGCAATTCATCATCAATATGCTCCACCTAAACAGGAATCTTTCCTTGTTCCAGCTCTTCGCCAGCATCATCATTTTTCTTGAAAGTCATCTCAACTTCATTGAAAACTACATCTCGACTGGTGATACACCTCGTATGACCTTCCTCTAGGAACCATAGCCTCTAAGCTTTGACTCCTTCAAGGTATCCCATGAACATTCATTTTAGAGCTCTAGGTTCGACCTTATCTTGCCTAATATGAGCATAGGCCACACATCAAAATACTCTCAATTTGTTGAGACTAGGTAGATGTCTCGACCAAACTTCTTCAGGTGTCTTTATATCTAACGCATTCGAAGGACATTTGTTTATCAAATATGTTATTGTCGAAACAGCCTCAGCCCAAAACACCTTTTTTTAATCCAGCATTAGTCAACATGCAGCTAACTCTTTCCAAAATAGTTTGATTAAACCTTTCTTCCAAACCATTTTGTTGTGGAGTACATGCAGTAGTTTATGCCTTGCAATACCTGAGGCAGCACAAAAACTGTCGAACGCCTCATTGCAAAATTCAAGGCCATTGTTTGTTCTCAACCTCTTGACCTTTCTGCCAGTCTGATTTTTGAACAGAGTCTTCCAACCTTTGAAATTCTCAAAAGTTTCATCCTTAGTTTTCTGGATGAATATCCATAACTTCCTGGAATAATCATCAGTTATGGTTAGAAAATACCTTGCTCCTGAATGTGATAGACATATTGCAGACCCCCAAAGATCAACATGGGTGTAATCAAGGGATCCATAAGTTCTTTGTTTTTCTTTGTTGAACTTCACTCTGCAAGATTTTCCAAGTACACAGGGTTCACAAAATTTCAGCTTTTCGACTTTTTCTCCTCCAAGCAGATTTTTTTCCCTAATTCGACCAGACCCCTTTCACTGACATGGCCCAATCTCATGTGCCAAATTTCTGTTTTTGACAACGGTTTCATGGATGTAACATTTGTCGAACCACTTACAACTTCATCCTCAAGGGTATACAAGCCTTGTTTCTTCACGCCTCTCAAGACTTCCTTCGAACCCTTCGTGACTCTTAGGATACTTTTCTTTTCTGGAAAAACATATCCCTTCCTGTTGAATTCACCAAGAGAAATCAAATTTCTCTTTAAATCAGGTACATACCTGACTTCAATCAATAACCTTATTGACTCATCATGGAGCTTAAATTTCACAAATCCAATACTTGCAATTTTGCAAGATTTCTTGTTTCCCAGCAGCACTGATCCACCATATTCCACTCATTTCTTGAGTCGCCGCTTGAAACCACAAGAACATCAGATGATTCGGAGTCATCTTGAACAATTGATGCGTTTCCATTATCTTTACCTCCATGATCTTTCAGGTGTTCAGGGCACACTTTTCTTGTGTGACCCTCCTTCTTACAGTGATAGCATCGAATACCAGATGTCTCGCCATTATAAAACTTATGCTGACTTTTACCTTTCTTCTTGTCGAACTTACCATCCTTTTGCAATAATTTTCCCTTAACGGACAAACCTTCACCAACCATCGAAGGTTTATGCTCCTTTCATTCGTTCAAGTCCTTAGAATACAAGGCTGATTGAATTTCTTCAAAGCTCAGGAACTCCCTTCCATACAGGAGAGTTTCTTTGAAGTGAGCATGTGTTTTGGAAAAAGTACACAACAACAACAATGCTTGATCTTCATCATCGATCTTCACATCAATATTTTCAAGATCAAGAATCAGCTTGTTGAACATATCCAACTGCTCATCCAACACTTTGTCTTCACTTATCTTGAATGAATACAAAGCTTGCTTCCATTAGAGTCGATTCACCAGAGATTTGTTCATGTACAAACTTTTAACTTTCAACCATAACCCCGATGCCATAGTCTCCTTTGATACCTTTCAAAGAACCTTATCACCAAGGATCAATAATATTGTGCTATGGGCTTTCTCTATCATGGCCGTCTTTTCTTTTTTCGTTAATGCAACATCCATGGCTGCCTCTACCTTCAACGCTTCCAAACAACCCTACTAAACCAGTAGGGATAGCATCTTCAAGAGCCATAGACCGAAGTTGTCCACTCTGGTCACTTTTTCGATCTCATACTTTGTTGAAGGCACCTTTTCCACACTCATTGCGCCAATTTATTGTGAATTAGGATGCCTTAAAACAAAATATACTCGATTTTTTTATGATTAAGAAACACAAAAGGGTTAGGGTTAAGGAAAAACAAGGAGAACAACAAGGATTGGTTATAACTGATATTCTTTAATTTCTCTATAAAAAATATTACAAGTACTCAAGAATAACAAATAACCCTCGCACCCTAATTAGGTTTTGTCACACCACACATAAGATGAGAGACTAGTATGCTATTTATACTAAAACCTAACATACTAAACTAATGGTATTTTTGATAATTACCCATTACAAGCTAACTCAGGGTACAAGCTAACTTAAACAATTGGATCCTTAACACAAGGCCCAATTCGACACCTACATACTAGAACACAATTTGACTACAGTATGTAGGTCTTCGACAACAGTATGTGAGCAAACTTCGACAGCATGCCAACTAGACTTCGATCTAACATCTCACAATAGGTTTTCAGTATCAGAATTTTATCTCTCTACATTCTAAACATATTCTAGATAGAGAAACACAAACCCTAAGAGGGAGAAACACAAATTGGAGCAACTCGGAGATTGATCTTCGAGTAAGTGCTTCGATCTCTTGTTGGGTTTGTCTTTGATTTCTTATTTATGAGTATTGACAAAACCTTTTCAAATTTTAGATCTAAGATATTCATCTATCAATGAGAAAACTTTTGACATAATCTTATAATTTGATATTCACTAGTATCACTTTGATTTTATTATGTTGATTATTAGTATGAGTAGCATAATTAGCGATCAATACAGTAAAGACCACGATAACGTTTTTGACACAAACGATATTATGAGGATGCATGATAATAGAGAGGAATAACTATGTTCACTTACATTTGCCAAATTAGTTGAATGCATGTAAAAGGGTTAATCATATGCACGTATTCTGATCATGGTGTTTTAAATGAAATAATCATTTATCTGATATGGATGTTATCCTTATTTACTTGTTTATACATTGATTTGAACCATTATAGAAATATACTTTTCAGATCTGGATATAGGATGAATATATGTTAGGTTTTAAACTCTAGACATAGATTTATGCTTAACATTTGCGTGAATATCAGTTCTTAATTCCTTGTGTTGTTGAGTTGCGTGAGATATCATCAATGAGACAATACAGTTATTTTCTCGACGTTGAGCTAGACATAAACTCTGTTGTGGGTGATATGTGAGGATATTAGATGAATGATTGATTTGTGTTTAACTGGTCAGAAGAATGCATGTGTCATTAATTGATGAGATCCAATCCCAACAAGGCTCCGTTTATTTTAAGTCTTTACTTTACATTTTCCATCTTTATATTTTCAGCTTTTATCTATTATACCTTGAATCTATCAAACAATTTATCAACAAGTTTAGGAATGTAGATACCATTGAAAGACATTCTTTCCCTCACGCTGATCCCTGTGGAGACGATATAAATCCCGGAGGGAATCCGTCCGAACTAAATTTTTGCTTCTTGCCACTTTACTGCAGTTCGAACAAAATGGCGTCGTTTCTTGGGATTGGTGTTTAGGTATTGAATCGCATTGTAATAGTTTCTATATTTTTTAGCTTTGTATAGTTGTTTATATTTTATATATACTTGTTTCCTTTTATGTTTACTCAAGTGTTAGTTAGGGATGAATGATGAGAACTTATAGATTAGTTGTTATTTGTATAAAAGTATCCAATGAAGATTCTTCCAAGTTTGGATAGTGATGATAGGATTTTGAGTGTGATGAATGCAAACGAGGTACATGGTTACCGCTTTATTGAATGTTAGAATGATTTAAGAATTTTGTGCTTTGTGCAAATGTATATTTTTGTTTTATTTTGCAACTTTGTTTGAATGCTTGTTTCACTTAGGTTCAAAAGTCACAAATTGTGAGAAACCTCCATTGTTTACTATATGCTAGGATGATTGATAACTTTGTTTGATTCATTTGATTCATGCTTAATATTTTGATTATTGTGATTTTGTGGAAGCATTAGAAATGACCAAGGTATTTGTTTATACTGAGCACAACCATATTTAAAAGTAACTTACCAGTGAGTAGTGAGAGTTTGTTAACCCCTTTGAACCTAAATAGTTTAGATCTCACTTTATTGATAAACTTGGTTTATTTACATATTTTGAAAGTTTAGTTCATCATTGAATTTTTTGAGATTCTTAAAAAAAATTCTTGAAACCTTTGAACATTGTTCTAAATTGATTTCCTTGCCATAAAAAGTAAGGAGCATTCACTTGAGGTTTTATTGTATTCAAATTGGGGAGAACGAAAAGGAAAATGGTAGGTTATTAAAATTTTGAAAATTTTCGAGCAAGCATAGAAAAAGTGTGAATATGAATGCGAAAAACTAAAGAGAAAGAATTCTTGTTTGAAAAAGAAAAATAGAGAATGAAATAATTGTGAAAAAAGAAGTTTGAGAATGTTTGAAATAGAGGAAAGAAAATGGTTAATGAAGTTGTGATGTGTAAATGACTTGTACATTGAATGTCTCTTTTGCATTGCCAACTTTGATTCAATGACCTTTAGAAATGTCCCTTTGTTATGAAACTGACCAAGCCATAATGTTACAAGCCCTTAGTGATCTTATTGCTTCCATAATTTCATTTGTGATTATTAGATGAATGTATGAATTCAATTGTTATTAACATTGTTTGTCAGATGAGTGGAATTGTTCCGCGGTTGCAAACACGTTAATTTATTCATCCTTATTTTGAATGGGAGTGTTAGAATGATTCAAGTATGAGAATTTAGTTGTTATTTGAAACATTGCATGATATTTGTTTAAGAACTAAGTTCTTTATCATTGTTCAATTTTATTAAGTGGTGAACATTACTTGTGCGTATTCTCATGCTTGAGCAAATTCTCTTGTTTGAGAAAATCTCTCTTGTTTGAATTTGAACAGTTAATCCTTTCTTGGTTGAGTCTTATGTTTGAGCAAATCCTCTTATTTTAGGAAGGCCATACTTTTCTTAAGAACAAGAAAAAATCTAGTTAGGGAGAGTTTGTTAAGTGCAAAATATGACTTAATTTGAACCATCTTTCTTGACATTTTTCAATTCATTTCTCATGTTTTAATGGATTTATTTCTTGTTCTTGTGTTATTCTTCAACATATTGCAAATACCTTTGGATTGCTTGATGTGTGTTATTGTGCAGGATATAGGCATAAAACATCAATGATTAAGACACAAATGATTGGACAAAGAAGTCATAGAAATGAATTAGAATCAGCAAGTTCGGAGTGCAAACAATAGCGAGGTCAAAGTGAATGTTCGTTGTGCAAGGTCACAGCGAAGTCTAGGCGAGCTAAAAGCTTTGGATGGCGGTAGGATAAGGACCCAAAGTTCATTGTGTGAAGCTGTAGAGAAGAAGTTTGCATTGTGAAGAATGAGTTTGCACTGCAAACTTAGATATTTTCAAGGGCGATTTAACTGTTCCTGAGGTACTTGAAGTGCTCAAAAGTGACTTCGCAATGCGAATAAGGTGTTCGCAAGGTGAACATGACAAATTCTTGTACTTCTATATAAGTACTTTCTTGTACTTTTTAAACAACACTTTTATAGAACATAGGTTTTCAGTATCAGAATTTTATCTCTCGTCATTCCAAATATATTCTAGATAGAGAAACACAAACCTTAAAAGGGAGAAACACAAATCGAAGCATCTCGGAGATTGATCTTTGAGTAAGTGCTTCGATCTCTTGTTGGGTTTTGATTTAATCTATTGATATCTTGTGTATTTCATATAATCTATGTATTCTGAACTAGTTTTGATTCAATATTGATATTGTCTTTGATTTCTTATTTGTGGGTATTGACAAAACCTTTTCAAATTTTAGATCTAAGATATTCATCTATAAATGAGCAAATTTTTGACATAATCTTAGAATATTATATTCACTAGTATCACTTTGATTTTATTGTGTTGATTATTAGCATGAGTAGCATGAGTAGCGATCAATACGGTAAAAGCCACGATAACATTTTTGACACAAACGGTATTATGAGGATGCGTGATAATAAAGATGAAGAACTATGTTCACTTACATTTGGCAAATTAGTTGAATTCATATAAAAAGGGGTAATTGTATGTATGTATTCTGATCATGGTGTTTTATATGAATTAATCATTTCTATGATATGGATGTTATCCTTGTTTACTTGTTTATACATTGGTTTGAACCGTTATAGAAATATACTCTTCAAATCTGGATCTAGGATGAATATCTGTTAGGTTCTAAACTCTAGACATAGATTTAGGCTTAACATTTGCGTGAATATCAGTTCTCAATACTATGTGTTGTTGAGTTGCGTGAGATATCACAAATGAGACGATACAGTTGTTCTCTCAGCGTTGCGTTAGACATAACCTCTGTTGATGCTGATACGTAAGGATATTAGACAAATGATTGATTTGTGTTTAACTAGTCAGAAGAATGCATGTGTTATCAATTGATAAGATTCAATCCTAACAAGACTCCATTTATTTTAAGTCTTTACTTTACATTTTCCGTCTTTATATTTTCAGCTTTTATCTATCATACCTTGAATCTGTCAAATAATTTATCAACAAGCTTAGGAACGTAGAGACCGTTGAACGACGTTCTTTCCCTTGCACCGATCTCTATGGAGACGATATAAATTCCTGAGGGAATCCTTCCAAAACTAAACTTTTACTTTTTTTCCACTCTACTACAGTTCAAATAAAGGGCAAGGAGACTTAGAGGTTGTAGTAGATATATTACTTGTTTAGGGATGAGAGCTAGCTCATGGCGGCGAGTAGACATATATAGTGGTTTTTGAGGTTGTTTGAGGGACCAGCTCACGTGAGGTGAGAGGCCCTAATGTTGACCGACGTTGTTGGGTTGCGAGCAGTTATGTTAACAATGTTAAGGCTATTAGAAACGTAGTGCTCTCTGTATAGTGGCAAATGTGTATGACTTGAGAATTTTCCATATCCCCTTAAGTGGTAATGTATTTATAGGAGCTCCAGATACATTCAATTTTTTTTTTTGGAAAAAATCACTAGCTCTCTAAAAATATAACACGGAATATATTTGCAATAATTTTCCATATCCCCTTAAGGGGTAATATATTTCATAGTTTTATAATAATTTTTTTTAATATTTTTAAAAACTTAAAATATTATAATATTTTATATTTAATATATTTATTTTTATAAAAAATGCAGATAGATATTTGGTGTCAGCGTTAATGAGCTCGAATATAGAATTCTTTTACTGCCGATAAAGTAATAGGTACTAGCATCCTAGCGAATTGGCAATTAAGATTTGAAGATAAGCACTAATAACGGTAGTGCAACAATAGAGTATTTAATTATAATCCATTTTGTTTGATTCGATTTTTGTTTTATTATCTATTTATGAACACCAAAAACAAAACCAAAATTGGAAGAAAAAATATTATATAAGTTTTTGGCTTGGGTGAGATACGAACGGTGCAGAATGAAACTCTAAAGAAAAATAATATGAAAAAAAAAAAAAAAAAACAGAAATGATAAATAAGGGTAAATTGCTCAATCAAAGTGGCTCCATGAAGGTGACAATGGAATCAAATCAACTGCTAAAGATTAAAAGTATAACATATAAAATAAAATATGAAACAAACATGTACAAATTCAAACAACAACAAGATAATATTTTAGAATATTTGAGTTCATTCATTTATTAGTTTAATTATAATTTTCATTCTCCTATTTAATGTGATTCACAAAATTGATCTTTTTATTTTATATTTAAATAATTTTAAAACATGACAAATATTGTATACAAATTTGTTATAAAATTGTATAGATAAAAATATAGATTAAAAAGTAAACATTTCATCAATATTTTAAGAAAAATAAAAATAAATGGTCAAAACTATTTAAATTTAAAATATGAGAATAATTTTGTGAATAAGTTATAACTGTAACTTATCCTAAATTATTGTAGTGGTAATCTTGAAACAAGAAAGTGCAGTGATAAACATATGATATTTATTAATTTGTTGATATTTTGGAAAAAATAGATAATATATTTATTTATAGTATATTTAAGACCATAGCTTAAATATACTATGATGATTAATTAGAATTTTCACTATTTTAAAATTGAATATTCATACTAACTAATTAAGTTTATAATTAATTACTTAGTTTCTAAAATAGAAATTTAATGAAGTATTTAAAATTTTATTTTAATCATTTATCAAGTTAAGATATCTAATTTAATAAATAATTAATATACATATACATATATTTATATAATAATTATTAGAATATAATAAATAAATAATATTTATATATAAAACATTCCAATAATTACCCACGTTAAAATTATATTTTAATAATTATTTTAAAGATTTTTAAACAACCATCTAAATACTATTTATTTAATATTTTAACTTTATAATTGGGTCTACCACTTTAGGGTACTGGACCAACCATTTATTTAGGAAAAAGAGAAAAGGAATAATAGAAAGAAAAAAAGAAAAGAAAAGTGTATATGTATAAAAAGAAATGATATGTGTAATGTTTCATCTTTCTTTCCTTTTTAGGATTTATAGTCTTATTTTATTTTAGGTATTTTTTTTTGTCTTACTTTAGTTTGATTTATTGTTGAATTAAGTATATATTTTGCTTATTTTTTGTATTTTATTCTATTTAATTTAGGTATCATCAGAATTTTATTTTCGGTATTATGTTATACTATTTTGTTATTTTATTATTAATCTATAATATAAGAAACTCAGGTGTTCTAAAACAAATTAGTTTCATTTGTTTTCATTTGTTCTTTCAAATAAAAGATTAATTAAACTTCAAAAGTAACATTTTATCAAATCAACCTACTACACTTCCATTACAATTACTCATTCTCAATATTGCATCTCTCTCTCTCACACACGCACGCGCACACAAACAAACACACTTCACATCTCTTTTTTTATTAGCGTGATTCTTTCTCTCTCTTACATTCAATAGGTTTTTGAAACTCTCACAATTTCTTGGCTTTGGATTTCTTCTTTCTCCAAAGAATTTCTTCATTTCCAACATAATTTCTTTCTTCTCTATGTTTCAGTTTTGAGACTTACCAGTGATGTTTTGTTTTGAATTTTTATGTTATTTTAATTCTTTATCTCAATATTGTTTTAGTCATGGTTTACGAAAATTATTTCTTTCAAAAGTTATTGCAAACTTGTTTTCATAAATTGATTTACATATAGTTTGTGGCAAACCATAACTTATTATCATTAACGAAAAATGCTTTATTGCTTCATGGTTAATACTTAATAGTTTGTTTGATTGAATATTTTTTTGATTGATTTTTGGACATGATTTATTTTAGGTTACTGTTTATCTTCAACCTTATACGGGGATAA
Source organism: Lathyrus sativus (assembly GCA_963859935.3). NCBI lineage: Eukaryota > Viridiplantae > Streptophyta > Magnoliopsida > Fabales > Fabaceae > Lathyrus > Lathyrus sativus. Next base: position 349,165,991 of record OZ012739.1, on the reverse strand, counting down.
GAGAATCAGTTTCACTTTAGGATCTATAAGCTAGGGTTCGATTTTAAAATCAATGCAATTTTATGTTAAGTACTTTGTTAATTAATTAGATTCAATTTCTCATTAGTTTGTTTTATCTTTTGTGGTTTTTCATTATAATTTTGTTATGTTTTATCTTTAGGATCTATTAGTTTGTTCAAATTTAGTTGACTTATGACGTATTTCTTTTCTCACATTGCATTTGATTTAACGTTGCTCTTTATTTTTTTTTTATTTTTTTTGTAAATTAATTTTGAAATGATTGAAGGTTAATGTTCGGTAGTTTGAAGAAGAGGTCGAATGTTTGAAGGTTTTCCGGGGAAGGTGATCAAGGTGTATGAAAATTTAAGGTATTTTATGGATAAGGGATGAAGAACTGGATGAATATAAGGGTATTGGGGTTTGAGATTATTAAGGATTTAAAGTGTTTTATGGGGGGAAATGGAAGAACAAGTTAAATGTATGAAGATGATGGTGAATAATTGTGAGATATTGGATTGAATTCTAATATGGTCGAAGGGTAGCTTCTGGTTCGACGGGAATTAAGCATGAGGTCGAAGTATGTTCGCATGTTGCTGTCAGAGTAATGTGTGTTGTAGTCAAAGTTTGTTCTAACATGCATTAGTCAATATTTCTAGGGTTGTTAGCATGTTGAATTGGGTCTTGCTTGTAAGCTCAATTGTTTAAGTTAGCTTGTACCCTAAGTTAGCTTGCAATGGGTAATTGTTAAAAAGCCCATTAGGTTAATGTGTTATTTTTCTTATAAATAGGATGCTAGTTTCTCAATCTTGGCATAAGGAAAAATAGGAAGATAAAATCCTAATTTCAAGAGAGAGAGAGAGAGAGAGAGAGAGAGAGGGGGGGTTATTTTGTTATTCTTGTATATTTGTAATCTTGTTTGAAGAGAAAGGAAAGAATAGCAGTTTATAATCAATCCTTGTTGTTCCTTGTTATTTTACCTTGTCTTCTTTGTTAACCCTAATCCTTCTGTGTTTCTTGATTATTAAGAAACCATTTATACTTTGTTATAAGGTATCCGATTCACAATAATAATAATGAAGGAGATAAAGATTTATGGAAAAGAATTGGGTTCAGTTTCAAGAAATTGATGGTTTTATGGGAAGGATTATGAAGGTTGAATGAGGGTTATCTTGAATAAGTGTGAGTGAGCGGGAGATGATGAGAGATAAAAATTCAAAGAAAATGAAAGATTATACATTTTCTTGTGATTGACAAGAGAAGAAAGATATGAGGGAAATCCAAAGGGGTCAAATTGGATGTTGCCACGGGTGAATATGTGCAAGGATGAGAATATGACCAATAGATAGAAATAACAGTTAACGCAAGAGTGACTTTCTTCTGATTTGAAATTGATCAACTTACAAAGACATTGAATATGGAAAATGAATTTTAATTTACTCTTATTATTTTATAGTTCTTCATGTCTCCCTGTATAGTGAATTATTTTATGTTGCAAAGGCGGCTACTCAGTGTTAAAGGGAGTTAAAATTTTTGTTTAATTTTTATTCAACTCTTCCCTGTCTCAGGAATTCTTACATTGCGTAAGAGACATATATGTGTTTACTATGCATAACTTTTATCTTTTTCTTTGATATATGTGGAAAAATATTTATGAAATTTTATGATTAGCGCGTCTATCTGGATATTTATACACCATAACTATACTTATGGTCCAAACCTCCATTAGTTTACTTTTCATTAATCTATTTGTCATTGCCTGACAGGTTATTATTAATTGGATTTTTATTTTTTGCTACAGAGATGGGCGGCACTACCGAGTGAATCTCCAACTATTAATGATATCGATGTAGATGATTGGTTTCCTCGCTTTGTTATTCTTTAGGGTGAATCTCTATTCTTATATTTGTTGTGTATAGGTATTCAACCAACTTCTATTTATATGTTGTGTTGTAGTTTTATACACACTTCAATGCCTTAATCTAGAAATCTTTCAATGTCAAAACTAGAAACACTTTTAACATAATCAATCAATACTGGATGTGTGTTTCTCCTACATGTGGCTTCCAACAGTTTTAGTCAAAAGAGTTTTTGTGGATTGACATTTCTTTATACATGTCTACTAAGTGCGATTCATGTAGAAAGGGTGATTCACGCATGCTCTCTAAGGTGAAAAATATTTATGACAGTTGCAAAAAAAGCAAGTAAAGCTTGATGATCTGAAGATGGGATGACGTTGTAGAATTTTGATGTCAAATGTGCTTAGGAAATTATATATTTTTAAATTTTTCTTTTTTTACTTATATACTAAGTTTTAAACCTGTTAATAATCTTGTGTTTTGCACTTGTCATGTTTTGAGTGCATATTTTCACAAGCCTTAAGGGTAGTCCCGATTACAACAAAGAATGGTTTGGACTTCAGAACTCTCCAATATACTCTTTTTCATTTTAAAGATGCAGTTGCAATCATAATTTAGTAGCTTTGGACAAAAGGTGACTTTCTTGTGATCTTATGTTGACCAATTTACAAAGACATAGAATATGATAAATGAATATTAACTTGCTCTTATGATTGTATAGTTTTTCGTGTCTCAATGTATAATGAATTATTTTATGTTGCAAAGGCATCTACTCAATGTTGGAGGGAGTTGAAATTCTATGTTTAATTTTTATCCAACGTCCTTCATATCATGAATTCTTACATGGCTTAAGAGACATAGATGTGTTTACCATGCATAAATTTTATCTTTTTCTTTGATACAAGTTGAAAAATATTGATGAAATTTTATAGACAACTCGTCTATATGGATATTTATATATTAGAAATGTACTTACGATCCAAACCTCCATTAGTTTAGTTTTCATCGATCTGTTTGTCATTGCCTGACAGGTTAGTACTAATTGGCTTTTACTTTTTTGCTACAGAGATGGGCGACACTACCGACTGAACCTCCAACTTTTAATGATATTGATGTAGATGATTGGTTTCCTCGCTTTGTTGTTCTTCAGGGTGAATGTCTACTCTTATATTTTTTTGTGTACAAGTGGTCAACCAACTTTTATTCTATAGGCTAAGTTGTAGTTTTCTTTACACTTCAATGCCTGAATCTGGAGATCTTTCAATGTCAAAACAAGAAATAATTTTCATTATTGTACTCGATCAATATTGGATACAAGTTTTGCTAACATGTGGCTTTGGACAGTTTTACTGAAAATAACTTTTGTAGATTGACATTTCTTTATACATGTCTGCTAAGCGCAATTCATGTAGAAAGGGTGATTCAAACATGTTCTCTAGGGTGAGAAATATTTATGACATTTGCAAAAAAGTGAGTAAACCTTGATGATCTGGATATGGGTTGATGTTATAGAATTTTGATGTCTAATGTGCTTAGAAAGGTATATGTTTTTTAAATTTACTTTCTATTACTTATATATTACTATTTATAACCTGATGATAATCTTGTTTTTTCACTTATCATATTTTGAGTGCATATTTTCACAGACCTTTGTAAGTATTAGAGTGCACAACCTAAGATGAGAGGTGAATAAGGTTTGCTAATTAATTTTCTTTAAGAAAGTAACAAAATTTCTACTTAACAAATTTTTGGTTTACTTTTACTCGTTTAATGATTAATGAAATGATGAATTTATTTTTCTGGTTTAAGATATAGAAGTAATATGCAGAAAAATAAATGCAGTAAAGGAAACGAACACAAAGAATTATACTAGTTACCTTATCAAACAATGGTATATCTAGTCCCCTCACACCCTGTGAGAGATTTCACTAATGTTATATCTTTGTACAAGTATCACACCAATACTTCTCCTACAGTCTTCTAACACAACGAGAAAGAACCCTACTTTCTCAATTCTGACACTTGTTTCAAAAAACCATGGATAAATTTGTTTTACAAAACTTTGAATATAAGAACAAAATGTTACATATCAATTTGAGTACAAGTGAATTTTTTAAATCCCACAAAAATTTCAACTAATATTCCCTTTCTAATATAAAACAATTCAAAAGTATAATATACTCTAGGTGCTTAAGAACTTATCTTTGAATGGAATGAAAATTATACATAAAAGTTCTTGAAAGTATTTGACGATTTATGAAGATGAATTGTTTACAAATTTATTTGAAAGAGGTGAATCTTAATGTTAGAAAATGTGTGAATTTATATTGCACAAACACACTTCTTTGAATCATGACAAAGCTTTAAAAAGTCATGATAAATTATGATGGTTTAGAAAATGTTATAAGGAATGAATGCCATGAAAGGATGCGTGAAAAAATTTAGAATTTTTCAAAAATGCACCAATGACAATTGATTGTGCATCCCATGCAATCAATTGTCATGTTTGAATTTTTCACTTTTTTCCTTGATGACAATTGATTCTTGATTCCAGGTGCAATAAATTGAAAGCTTCGCTACTGTAATGTATGACAATCGATTAATTCATTCATAAAAATTAATCGATTGTCTCATGACATTAAAATTCTTCAAAGTTTTCTAAGAAAAATGATACAATCAAGGTTAGAACCCATGACACTTTAGTACTTGAATACACCCACTAAACCACTAGGAAAAATATTTATTTATTGAATACATTCTCATTAAATATTCTCATATAGAAGGATATGTAATGAAAAATTATGATGCATGCAAGTTTAGGAAAAACTTTTTGAAGGTTTTACATTGAGCGCCTAAAATATATACACAAACAAAATTGTCATGTGATTCAATCCTTCAATTTTCTAAAACTCATGCAATCTTGATATTTGATTTCAATCTTTTACTTCTTTGATCTTTCTTTTTATGATGATCTTTTGTCTTCATCAAAATTAAGCTAAGAAGGATGAACATATATTCTTCAAAATCTCTCCCTTTTCTATGATGACAAAATCTTTTGATGAGAAGCTTTTGCTTGATTCTTGATTTCTCCCCCTATCTACAATATATCCCACTTTCTCTTGCAATATATGCTATGATGTATTTACTATCTTAAAAACAACAAAAATACTCATCTCTTATTCCTCCTTTTGGCATTATCAAAAAGAAAAAATTAAAATCCAAAAGAAGTATAATAATGTAAAGAAAATGAAATATAAAACATAAAAGGACTTATCTTCTTCATAATACTATCATATGAAGTCAAAGATGATATTAATGTTTATACTTCTTCAAAACATCTTCTATTAAGTGAATTTCTTAGAATTACCATATCAAATGGTCTTGTATCTTGAAATATCAACCTTGATTAGACAATTCTAGCATATGAAGTCAAAGATGATATTAATGTTTATGCTTCTTCAAAACATCTTCCATTAAGTGAATTTCTTAGAATTACCATATCAAATGGTCTTGTATCTTGAAATATCAACCTTGATTAGACAATTCTAGCATATGATCTTCAAGTACCTATAAAACAATTAATAGTTCTTTGGTACCCAATATTCTTTAGGTCCTTTTGGATTAGACTCCTTTCTCACCGATACATACTCACCATAAGAAATATCATAATTTTTTATGTAGAAAGCATTAGAAGTATGGTCTTTTGCATTACAATTAAAACAAATAGGTATAAAAACATGATTCCTTATATTGATATAAAAGTTATTTCTATAAGGTCTTTTATGATGATTTACAACATGTTCTATTTTTGATTCTTCGTTGTTGAATTCGCTAGTAGCATTTACAAAGATGGTTTGACTTGTACTAGGATTATCAAAATTAGTAAAACTAAGTCCATATTTATTATTTGAAAATCTTTGACTTAATACATTTTCTAAACCAATTTGAACTTTTTTGTATTTCATGATCACTTGGTTTAATTCAACGATTTTAGACTCAAAAGAAGAACAATTATTGCATGCTGAATTTTTTATTAAGTCTAACTCCACTTTTGTGATATTAGCCTCACTTTCTAGATTTAAAATAGTTTTCTTTTGTTTTTAAAATTTTCTAGAAAGTTTCAAAAATTCATCATGTAATTCATTAAAAACACTATTTAATTCATCATATGAAAGTCTACCATCAATTTAAGAATCACTAACCTCATGTTCTTCATCACTTTAATGATGTGATGACATCAATTCCTTGCTTGTATGATCTTCATCCAAAGATAAACTTATTTTATTGTCATTGATCCACTGTCGCGCATGAATAAAAACGAGTAATTTTAAAACTGTAGTTTAGCGACAATGGCTCGAGTCGTATCACAAGGATTCTTATATGAATTAACTAACCAATAGGAAAAAAGGGGGTTGATTCGATTGAGAAAAAGTGATTATGAAATAAGTGATTATTAAATAAGTGATTATTAAATAAGTTGATATATTCCCCTAGCGGACTCTATTCCCTTTTCGATTACAATACCAATCAAACAAGCACAATTGATACTACAAGATATATATTCCTAATTTCCGAATTAAGCAGAAGAACGAGTTATAACAATCGTGAATTAAGCAAACACGATAAAACAAACGCGAATTAAGCAAACGTGATTAAGGTATAGGAACATACAATCATCAAAATAAATCAATAAACTCTAAGAGAAGTCGAAATAAGCAAAGGATATATCAAAGAGACGAATTGAAAGGAAAATAGATTTAATTGAGAAATATAAGAACCTCAAAGTATGATAGAGGCGCGATTTCAGTAGATCAACCGAGAGGGAATAATTCTCCATTACAATCGTACAAAGCAAATTATTTTCATGAGTAGTGAATGAAAATCGGCGATGAACAGTAGCGTGGCTGCTACTAGGTATAAAGAAACAAGAAATTAGGTTCTCATCCCAACCGGATCAGAAAATATAAAAACCGGCCCAAAACTGACCAAAAACTATTTTTTTTCTAAAGTCTGAAACTTCAACGAATTATTTGACTTTGTTTCACTCCAAATCAACTTTTGACTCCAACACAAAACTTGTAGATATTTATTTTAGCTTTTCAACCCTATTATAACGCATCAATCTGATTCTCTTAGCTCAAGTTATGGTCTACACATTGAACAGGTATTAAATAACAGTTTAAGCTGAAAATAAATATGAAAATAAAATAAAGTCGTAAATAAACTTAAATATAAAAACACACTAAAATAGTAAAAATAATGAAATAAACTATAGAGTTGCCTAACTATAGTACTAGAAGAAAGTGCATCAAGATGCACTGATCAGTCATTCCATGCTACAAATGATTTCTTTGGCCTTTTATCTTTTCTGCTCTTGAATTTATTCTTCTTTCGAAATGTAGGGCATTAACTTTTAACATGTCATCTTTCTCCACATTCAGAGTAACTTTCCTTCTTAGTGCTTATTTTTAAATGATCTCCTTTTTCTTTTCTAAATAACTTTTCAAACTTCTTGATAAGATCATCATCTTCATCACTAGTGGGCTCATCCTATTGGTTGCTATCATGATTTTTGAATTTCATCTTTAAGGCAATATCTTTTAAATATTTTACTTGAATTCCATGCTTCTCCAATATTTCAAGTTTTATTTCATACTCTTGGAGTTTTCCGAACAATGTTGCAGAAGTCATGTTGGATAGACTCTTCTTTTCTAATATCACCGTCATTTTTGGTTGTCATTCACTAGCCAAAGATCTAAGCACTTTAATATTAAGTTTGTCGTTAGAAAAATACTTACCAAGAGCTATCAAGTGATTAGTCAAATGCACAAATCTTTTTTGCAAGTCGAGTATTAATTCTCGGGGCTGCATTCTGAATAATTCATACTTTTGAAATAGAGTGTTCAATCTTGGTCTTTTTACTTCAGCGATATCTTCATGAGTGACCATTAATATATCCCATATTTCTTTCGCCATTGTGCATTAAGAGACACGAAAGAACTCATCCATACTTAGTGCCGCTTGAAGTAAGTTTATTGTTATCTTGTTATAGAGAGACTTTTTCTTATCATCTTCATTCCAAGAACTTTTGATCTTAGATGTACCAACACCGTTGATGACAAGAAAGAGGATAGCAATTGGAGCTGCAAGGGGCCTTTTGTATCTTCACAAGAAATTTGATCCAAAGATAATACACAGAGATGTAAAGGTTGCCAACATGCTTTTGGATGATGATTATGAGGCTATTGTCGGTGATTTTGGCCTTGCAAATCTCCTTGATCATGTTGATTCTTGTGTCACCATTGTCTCCCGTAACCTCCACAAGCAAATTTGTTGTTGCAGACTCAAAAGGACTTGTAGCTTTGGTTGACTTTAATTCACTACTAAAGATTTTTCCTCATCAACCTAAGTAATGGTATTAATATATTTTCATTTTTATCATGCAATACTGTTTGAAGGAGTTCTTATTGTTGAAAAGTATATTTTTGGCAAATATTTTTAATATCGTATCCACAGAGATTGGTGTTATTATCACCGTTCTATAATTTCGATTGTTGTAAGTTCAAAGGTATTCAAATTGTTTGTTGATGAATAAATTGTTCTTTTTACTTATAAGAAAAATAGGACAATAAAAATGGTTTTAGAATAAAGTTTAAAAGTCTTGTCAAGATTGAGTTTCATTATCTTTGTTCTTTATGTATTCTTAATATCACATGCATGCATTCAAACTCGATTGATAATATTCAAGTGTCCTCTCAATAATATTTATGTCTAAATAAAATTGTGATAGCTACTATATAAATCCTTAGACGATCTCTCCATCTAACTATTGATATAATAATCTTGAATGCTTAACACAATAGAAAAATTAGTGAATAAATCTATCTCTACAACTTATTCTCTACTTGGAAAAATATTTTAGTTCAAGAATCAAACTACCTTTCTCAACAATAATTCAATTCTAATTTTGTAATATAAAGAGAAAAATAGTATTCCTTATCAAAGATGAAGTTTGTTACATGCAAGGATACAAAAGTGACATAAACAACAAAAGATAACTACTACCTCAACCTTGCCAAGAAGGAATTTAGCTACTCATCATCTTCATTGATTCCATGGGAAATTCTTCAATAATTTCTTCTTGCATGCAAAAACTCTCCAAAGATAAGAAAATCCTCTAAAAATCTTTCTAAGATCACCTTACAAACCTAAGAGATACTAAGACTAAAGATTGAAATGATTGTGTCTTACATGCAAGGGAAAAGTGCAATAAACAGGCTATGGGGCGCCACCCTACAAAAAGTGTTATTTTCTTCCAAGATATGACATGTGTCACAATCTTTTCAAGTGGCTGATATCACCCAGTTCGCGGCGCGAAGGATGGTCGCGGCGTGAACTGCCCAATTTGATAATTCCTTGCTTTGCTTTGAGATTCCTCATCAATTCCTTTCCAAAACTTTTATCCTCACGAGTTGCTCTGGAGATCATTCTTTTCTTGACATACATTCTACAAAACTAGAGAAAAAGTGAAATATCTATTCGAAACCAAACAAAATAACTAAAATTGAATGTTTTACTAAATTATGATAAAAACTTGTGTGAATTTAATAAGAAATCGGTAAAAAGGGACCTATAAAATATATAAAAATTAATACCAATTGGTCCCTAACAACTCTCCCCAACTGATCATTTTGTTTGTCCCTAAACAAAAGTTATTCTTAAAGCAAACCAATTTATGAAAGCAAGGAATGAACAAGTGTTAGAGGATGATATTCAAATGGTTCAAAAGCATACAACACTCTTATGATACACCTACTTTCAATATTAGACAAAACATGAATAAAAATAATGGTTGGCTACAAAAATTATACCAAGAAATTCCAAGTAATACATGTCAAAATTGAATCAAAACTACACACACATCATAGTGATGATGAATAATCATAAGGGTTTTCTTACACTCATTCGAACAATTAAATCAACATCAACTCGAATCATGTGTTCATCACAATATACACAAAATCATGAAAAATTTTGAGAATCAAGAGGTCTTTTAAGGGTTGTAATGTGGTTCGGGTTAAAGAGAAAGGACATGATCACAAGACTCAATTAAAGATTGCCTATTCTAAGAGAGCATTTCCTTTTATTCAACAATCTTTATTTTCAAATATTTATTTTTTTATTTTTATTTTTTTTATAACACACCACCATGAGCTTTTCTTTTCATTTCTCTTTTTGTTAGCTCAATTATTTTCAAGGTGATGTATTATGTTTTCTCCCCAACTTCATCATTTTGACCATAATTGATGCAACCAAAATCTCTACTTAGACATAGGCAAAAATCATATTGCGACCAACTTTGGTTTAGGCTCACTTGAAACGAAGGAATTTAGGATCCATTTATTCACCATATTATCAATGGTATTTAAATTTATACTTCGGATGGATCCTAATATAGGCTCAAAAGGGGTTTACTACGGATCACTTCTCACAAGGTTTTTAAATTTCTTTGGCCAAGTGGTTTTTCTCAATAACAAAGATTGCCTCTATCCTTTTCAAAAAAAGTTTTCTCACAAATTAGATTAATGTATGATTTAGCATGATAAGAATGAGTTGAACAGAAATTGTCGGTCTCCCGCATTTTAGTGTATAATGAAAGATTACCTCACAAATGGTTAGGTCCTAATTTGATTCAAAGTAAACATGTAACTCAAGGAATATTATGATAACAATTTTGTAACACACCATTAAACTATTCATCTAAAGTCTAAAAATAAAAATAAGGTGTACCTTGAAGTGTCGACAGCTAGTTCTTATCATCACCACTCAAAATTTCCCAACTTGTTCGTCGCAATCCTTTTGGTTCCTTCAACTTACTCAAGTATAAGGACAATTAAACTTTAAAAATAATGGGGTATACCAAAAAGATTTTGAAAACACACAAATTAAAATTCACAAAGTAGAAATGCATCCAACAACAAGTCTAATGGTGAGACTAGAGCCACCAATGTACATAATGCTGAAAGGAATGAAATTAAAATAACAAAACTAAAATAACAAGAAAAAATTAAAAAAAAATTATAAAAACTACCAACATGAGATCATCACTCTTCATCCTTATCTTCTCCACCGCCCACGGTTCCTAAAGCATCTTCCATCTAAGCATTTTGGCCCGTGCTTGGAGCTTGGCTACTGCTTCCTGCCCCTCCCATAAAAGATGGCCTACCCTTAGGCCAATTAGCATAAGCAAAGTAGTCCGCCTGAGATGGGAATGTGCGGGCCTCTGATGCAAGAAATGTGTTCTGAAACGGTTGATGCATACAATCAAATAAGAATGATTGAGACCTTTTAGAGGCCTCAAAGTTATCACAGCAGTAATTGGCAAATGCCATTTGATCAAAAACCGGCGCACGGTGGGGTCTAGGGGCAGGGGAAACAGCTTCTACATTTGCATTCCTCTCTATCCGGCTCTGACAAAACCTGTTCAGGTATGCATCGTCCATGATCAAAGTGATGGAGGAATGTACCTCTCCTAGAACCTGCACTTTTGCATTCAAACATGTTGCGGTGAAATTTGGATGTCAAGCTATTGATTAACTTGAATCTTAATTCATTTACAACCGGTCTTTGATTTATCCGAAGGAAAGGTTAAAGAAAGGAAAAACCTAAAAGGGAGAGATCTAAGGTTCGGGGGTTGGTTAAATTTAGGGAAGGTATTAACACCCTAAACTTCCGTAGTACTCTACGGGAACCTTTTGTTTATTTTTTTTTATTTATTTCATTAATTATTTTGCTTTAGGGTATTTACAAAGGATTGAAAATTAAAAAAGACATAGGGGTTAATTCTAAGTTTACTCGGCAAGACATCGCATCTTGTGCCTACATATCCTTACGGGAATGGAATCAGAGTAACTGTAGTTCCCCTCAAAAAGGAGGTTAGAAACGTCTTGACTGTGGCCAAGGTTCCAATGGGGAAGTAAGCACATCTTAAGGATACGCTTAGTGGAGTTCAGAGACTCCAATCTCTATGTTAAAAAAATGTTAATTAAAATTAAAATAGGGTTAAATTAGGGATTCCACGACGGAAAACCTTAAAACAGAGTACGGCGACTCTTTTGGCCTAACACTAGGATAAAAGCAATTTTGTCCACGGCGGGACACCTAGGCTAAACAGGGTTTGATCCATTAAAGGGGTAAGGCTATTGACTCGGCGGCCAAAAGGCTGGACCTAATCCTTTGGAAGGATAAAACTGTAAAAAAATGTGAAAATATGACAAATCATTATATGGAGGAAAAATTAAAGTACAGCAATAAGAAAATTAATAAAGGCAGAGGGTATAAAGAAACAAAGAAACATTTCTGAAAACATGAAGAATATGAAAATATGTAATGACACTTAGAATGAAGTGAGGGAGGAAAATAGTGTGGGGCTGTGGCCACCACAAGCACATCTCAACCTCGAGCATGCACATGAAATGCCAAAAGAAAGAAAAGTAATAAAAGGGTACATAAAATGACACGACAAACATCAAACATCAGGAGTTCCTTACGAAAAGGTTTTAATTTTTTAATATTTTAAAAAATGTTTTAATTTTTTAATAAAAAATATTTAAGTTTAAATTATAAAAAAAAAGTTTTTGGGGGAAAAGTCTTTTCAGTTTTTTTAGAACAAAAAAGGCTTTTCATCCCAAAAAAAGGCTTTTCAGTTTTTTGGGAAAAGACTTTTCAGTTTTTTTGGGAAAAGGTTTTTGGGAACAAAAAAGTTTTTTTTTTCTTCGGAACAAAAAGGCTTTTCAGTTTTTTAAAAAAGGTCTTACTAAAAAAAAGGTTTTAATAATAAATAAAAAAAAGGGTTTTGATTTTAAAAAAAGGTTTTGTTAAAAAAGGGTTTTGATATTAAAATCTACGGACCTAAACACACATGGAGATTAACATGGCAAAATATGCACATAAACATGAAAAAGCAAAAGGTTTAGTAATTTAACGGACCTAAACACATTAACATGGCAAAATATGCACATAAACATGAAAAGGCAAAAGATTTAGTAATTTAACCTACGAAGCGGAGGTTTGCTTCGATAAATGTGAAAAAGGTTTGAATCAGGGAACACTGGAGAGCTCCAATCCTTCTGACGAGTTGTGGGAACGACCGCCTATTTTTTTTTTTTCTGAAGAAAACCTTCTGATCCCCTTTTTCAACAAGGCAACACATGTATATATAGGGAACAAATTAGGGTTAACACCAAATTGTCAATAATGTCCCTAAAGCCCATTTTAAAGCCCAAACTAAATAATTAGTTAAGAAAAAAATAAAATTTAAATAATTTAAAATAATCAAAATAAACTTAAAATAAAAACTAATAATCCTATTGATTCCTAAAATCAAAAATATTATAAAAAGAACAAAATTTTTTCTAATATTTTTTATTTTATGATTTTTTGGATACTTTTATGAATAATTTAGAAAAAAGTGAAAAAAATAATATTTAAAAAAATGATTTAATTAAAATACGAAAATAATAATTAAATAATAATAAAAAACTATTTTTGTTATTTTTAATGAGAGATAGAAACATTTAGAGTAAAAATAATAAAAAACAAAAAGTGACTAAGGTAAGATTCAAACTCTCAACCTCTCACACTCACAACTCCTTACACATGTCCTCTTGCCAATTGTGCCATTTTTACTTTTTAGAAAAAAAATACATGCCATATGATATTTACCTGCAAAAAGTCAAACGACTACACAAATTTGTTAGTAATTGATTAAATGCAATGAAATGCGACGACAAATCTTAGGGCAAAATTTGGGGTATTACAGTTGCCCCTATTTAAATAACTTCACTGGGTGATTCGAGCAACGGAGACTCGAGAAATCGTGGTGGAGGGATTTAAATACAGATAACCGAAAATTTTGCCTTTAGACGCAGTGCTATGCAATGATATGGACAAAACAAAACAAACTATAATGCTAAATCTGATATGATGCGTATGATGAAAAATGACAAATGCACGGATACAGACGAAACAACGTCACAGGGGACAGCCCATCGAGGAATTGCACTAGGGAAGAAGACATGTCATATCTGGAAGAACGTCGGGTAGACACGACACAGAATTGTTGATAGGTGCCAAGTAAATTAGAAATTGTCCGCAAGGTAAGACGCGGGTAAAACACGAGCTCAGGAGAAAAACGCAAATGGGGATTAAACACCCATGATGCCAAGTAAATAAATTTTGCCCACAAGGTAAGACGCGAGTAAAACACGACCTCAGGGAGAAAAAAAAGCAAATGGGGGTAAAACACCATGGTGTTAGGTAAACCCAGGAATATCTGGTAAACGGGGAATAAAACACCCAAGGATAGAAGGTGAATGGGGAGTAAAGCACCCAAGATAGAAATGTAAATGGGGAGTAAAGCACCCAGGATAGAAATGTAAATGGGGAGTAAAGCACCCAAGATATAGAGGTAAATGGGGAATAAAGCACCCAAGATAGAAATGTAAATGGGGAGTAAAGCACCCAAGATAAAAATATAAATGGGGAGTAAAACACCCAAGATAGAAATGTAAATGGGGAGTAAAGCACCCAAGATAAAAATGTAAATGGGGAATAAAGCACCCAAGATAAAAATGTAAATGGGGAGTAAAGCACCCAAGATAAAAATGTAAATGGGGAGTAAAGCACCCAAGATAAAAATGTAAATGGGGAGTAAAGCACCCAAGATAAAAATGTAAATGGGGAGTAAAGCACCCAAGATAGAAATGTAAATGGGGAGTAAAGCGCCCAAGATAGAAATGTAAATGGGGAATAAAGCACCCAAGATGTGCACATGTATAGGAATTATGCTATGACATATGATCAAATTCAAATGCAGACGTCGACGACAAGACTCGACTCTTTCTGTGAGATGACAAAACTGGAGGACTGATTCCTCAACACGGAGATCACTGTCATTCTGTTAAACTGTATCAAGTAGATAGTCACTGTAGGAATGATGAATAACTGCTTGGGGATTATGCAAGTAAACTGCCCCAGGTCAAATGAACTGATAGTTGCTTCAGCTGTCTAATTCATGAAATCGACTGTTTTGCTGTATCCTCGGAGGGCTTGCCCCAGTCTGAGTCTTGAACAATTCTCTGGATAAACCAAATCTGAGAAGATATTTCCTTGAACAAATCTTGAACTGATTCTTTGACAGGATGTAAAAGGAACTTGCCCCTGATAAGATCACTTGACCAAGTTTCTTATTGTTTGAAAATTCCTTAGAGGAAAGCCAGTTTGCAAACAAAAACATTCATACAAACATGGTAATGCAAAGTTCATGCGACTTTTGAAATCAAAATTATTTTTGAAAGATGGAAAATACATGAGTCGTTAGTCAGAACACAACGGTTCAAGACGCTCAAAGTTTAAAACAAAGGTGTACTGCCAAAATAAATGATTCACAAAGATCTTTAGGAGTCAGGTTACGCAACCTTGCTGTAGTATACTTTCAAAATAACCTTGCTTCAATTAGGTCTTTTGAGGGTTGTAATGTGGCCTGGTTCACGGTTTATGAAACAAAAGATAAAGGCTCAAAATTTATTTGTACCCACCCAATCTACGTGATGATCTTCAGTCCTATGCTCAGTTAACTCATACTATGCATTCAGGTTCCCATAAGTTAGGGATTTCATTGATCGTAGCAATGATGACTCAGAAGTCAAAGGGACCTATGAAAAGGCAGCCACTACTCCCCTATAACATTTGATTGTTTTGACATTGAGGATTTTCAAGATAAGGATTTAAAAATCTCTTTGTATTATCCCTAAATTTTGCCTGAACTGTTTATTTTAGAGTTTACAGTCAGCGGGATGCCCCAGTTTTGCCTAAGTCTCCTTCAAAGGTTTTGACTTAGCGGGCTTCTTTTGATTTTTTTATATTATTTTTTTGTGTGAAGGAAAGTGACTGTTTGATTTTAATGATTACGGTGAACCATCATCGACCTTTTGATTAGAAAACATCTTCGACACTTATTTGACGTGTGCGAAGGAAAATTTGTTAATGAAAGGTGTATCGTATGAACACACAACCAAGTTAAATGAGAACTACCCATCCCAAGGTTAAAATTGTGGGTTTTTTTGTAACGAAAGAAACTCCAACTTCTAGGCCTGAAGGGGGTGACGAGGGATTAACTTCCTTATTTCTCCAGTGTTTGGGAATTGAAACAATGCCTTACATCGTCAACAAGGTTTAATTGAAAGCATACTGACAGCAGTTATGGGTATAACATTTTCGTCATCCTCCCTCCAATCTTAGCATATCAAAATTTTGGACAAGAAGTAAATATTTGAAAAATAAAGCATAAAGATGCAAATAAATGGACGGAAATGAATTGAATCAAAAGTCTCAATGCTTATTTCATTAATGAAAGTACAAACATAATTAAAAGCAAACAACTTAAACAAAATAAGGAAAGTGCAAACAACGAGAAACAAAAAGGCCTAGTGACAAAACTTCATTTCTGATGTACTGGCAAGGGATTTTTCTGAACATCCGGATGACTGTCTGTAAAATCAAGTATTCCAGTTCTAACCAATTCACATACTCTAGCCTTCAATGCAAAACAATGTTCCAAGTCGTGGCCTGGGGTACCCTCATGAAAAGCACAATGGAGATCAGTCCTGAACCCAACCGGATGGGGATTAGGAGGAGGTGGCGAAGCCTTTGTGGTGATCAGTCCTCGTCGAACCAAGTCAAAATATAGCTCGGTGTAAGTCATGGGAATAGGATCAAAGTGGCTTCTGTTCCATTTCTGGTTTTGTCTGATAACTGGGCGTTGAGGAGTTTAAGCTGGCTGTCCTCTGGCAATCAGTATTTGAAGCATTTCAGTGAGCTTAGTCATGTCTGACTTCAACTCATCGATTTCCATTCGGATCTCTGCATTGTATGTCTTTTGCTCTGACATCTTATGTCTATAGTTAGCCCTGGTCTGATATCTGTGTCGAGGAATCAACTTGACGACTCAAAGGTACACTGGAAGATGAGAGAACCGAGAATGAGAAACTGGGGGGAAAATGCAATGCAAAAATGTGATGCTAATGCCATGTAATGGTTCCAAGAATTTCAACGGTCGATTGCAAATATTCCCTTTTAGGAAAGTTGGAAAGAAATTTTTTTTTTACTCTAAAATGTAGGACTTCTTGAATTTGCAAATGACTGTTGAATTCCTTGAAACTAGGAATGATATGATGCTTTATGGATGCAATGTACAAATACACATAAGCAAACAAAAGGTCCTAAGTTAGAGGAACAATGAATGGAGTCAAGGTCTACCCTTCCCAAAGAGGTATGTACTATAGGTTGATTGTACCTGCAGAACAAGGGTTCTAAATCAGTGCCCAAAATCATCAGTCCATCCTTCGGATATTATCAACTTCCCAACTGACTTGAGGGTCGATAATATTCTCAAGAGAACCTCTTTTGAGTGTAGTATCGCGTAGCAACCATTGTAGGACTACTCCCACATAGTTCTCGCACTACATCCTATATAAGGCCAAGATGGTGTAAAGGTACTACGGTTCCCAGTATCACAGACTCCAATTGATAATGGTAAAAGTTTTCACGATTACACTCGATCAACCGAACCATTTTCGAAAGTGTCTCAACTGAGCGGTGATTCTCGAGTCAACTTAGTCGGGACTCACTCCCTATAAGCCTCGTCGAATATATCACCATCCTATAATAATGTCACTCAAGTCCGGGTGTAGGACTTATCTCACAACACAGTAACTCCCAAGCAGGTACCCTGAACAACGTATATACAAATGAGCAAAAATATTAATGAAACAAATATATAATGAAAAATAAACAAAATAGGGATAACCCTCAAAAATTAGGACTCCCCAGTGAAGTCGCCATTTTCTGTTGCGGTGAAATTTGGATGTCAAGCTATTGATTAACTTGAATCTTAATTCATTTACAACCGGTCTTTGATTTATCCGAAGGAAAGGTTAAAGAAAGGAAAAACCTAAAAGGGAGAGATCTAAGGTTCGGGGGTTGGTTAAATTTAGGGAAGGTATTAGCACCCTAAACTTCCGTAGTACTCTACGGGAACCTTTTGTTTATTTTTTTTTATTTATTTCATTAATTATTTTGCTTTAGGGTATTTACAAAGGATTGAAAATTAAAAAAGACCTAGGGGTTAATTCTAAGTTTACTCGGCAAGACATCGCATCTTGTGCCTACATATCCTTACGGGAATGGAATCAGAGTAACTGTAGTTCCCCTCAAAAAGGAGGTTAGAAACGTCTTGACTGTGGCCAAGGTTCCAATGGGGAAGTAAGCACATCTTAAGGATACGCTTAGTGGAGTTCAGAGACTCCAATCTCTATGTTAAAAAAATGTTAATTAAAATTAAAATAGGGTTAAATTAGGGATTCCACGACGGAAAACCTTAAAACAGAGTACGGCGACTCTTTTGGCCTAACACTAGGATAAAAGCAATTTTGTCCACGGCGGGACACCTAGGCTAAACAGGGTTTGATCCATTAAAGGGGTAAGGCTATTGACTCGGCGGCCAAAAGGCTGGACCTAATCCTTTGGAAGGATAAAACTGTAAAAAAATGTGAAAATATGACAAATCATTATATGGAGGAAAAATTAAAGTACAGAAATAAGAAAATTAATAAAGGCAGAGGGTATAAAGAAACAAAGAAACATTTCTGAAAACATGAAGAATATGAAAATATGTAATGACACTTAGAATGAAGTGAGGGAGGAAAATAGTGTGGGGCTGTGGCCACCACAAGCACATCTCAACCTCGAGCATGCACATGAAATGCCAAAAGAAAGAAAAGTAATAAAAGGGTACATAAAATGACACGACAAACATCAAACATCAGGAGTTCCTTACGAAAAGGTTTTAATTTTTTAATATTTTAAAAAAGGTTTTAATTTTTTAATAAAAAATATTTAAGTTTAAATTATAAAAAAAAAGTTTTTGGGGGAAAAGTCTTTTCAGTTTTTTTAGAACAAAAAAGGCTTTTCATCCCAAAAAAAGGCTTTTCAGTTTTTTGGGAAAAGACTTTTCAGTTTTTTTGGGAAAAGGTTTTTGGGAACAAAAAAGTTTTTTTTTTCTTCGGAACAAAAAGGCTTTTCAGTTTTTTAAAAAAGGTCTTACTAAAAAAAAGGTTTTAATAATAAATAAAAAAAAAGGTTTTGATTTTAAAAAAAGGTTTTGTTAAAAAAGGGTTTTGATATTAAAATCTACGGACCTAAACACACATGGAGATTAACATGGCAAAATATGCACATAAACATGAAAAAGCAAAAGGTTTAGTAATTTAACGGACCTAAACACATTAACATGGCAAAATATGCACATAAACATGAAAAGGCAAAAGATTTAGTAATTTAACCTACGAAGCGGAGGTTTGCTTCGATAAATGTGAAAAAGGTTTGAATAAGGGAACACTGGAGAGCTCCAATCCTTCTGACGAGTTGTGGGAACGACCGCCTATTTTTTTTTTTTTCTGAAGAAAACCTTCTGATCCCCTTTTTCAACAAGGCAACACATGTATATATAGGGAACAAATTAGGGTTAACACCAAATTGTCAATAATGTCCCTAAAGCCCATTTTAAAGCCCAAACTAAATAATTAGTTAAGAAAAAAATAAAATTTAAATAATTTAAAATAATCAAAATAAACTTAAAATAAAAACTAATAATCCTATTGATTCCTAAAATCAAAAATATTATAAAAAGAACAAAATTTTTTCTAATATTTTTTATTTTATAATTTTTTGGATATTTTTATGAATAATTTAGAAAAAAGTGAAAAAAAATAATATTTAAAAAAATAATTTAATTAAAATACGAAAATAATAATTAAATAATAATAAAAAACTATTTTTGTTATTTTTAATGAGAGATAGAAACATTTAGAGTAAAAATAATAAAAAACAAAAAGTGACTAAGGTAAGATTCGAACTCTCAACCTCTCACACTCACAACTCCTTACACATGTCCTCTTGCCAATTGTGCCATTTTTACTTTTTAGAAAAAAAATACATGCCATATGATATTTACCTGCAAAAAGTCAAACGACTACACAAATTTGTTAGTAATTGATTAAATGCAATGAAATGCGACGACAAATCTTAGGGCAAAATTTGGGGTATTACAAAACACAATCCCATGATTAACCCAGGATACATCAGCAACCCCATTTTTCCTCCAAATGGTGTTCCACTCAGTGCAATCTTCCGCAGTTCTTCTGCCACAATGAAAGCTAAGTCCACGGTCTTCCCCAGCATGATATAATACAGCAAGCAACCTACATCCAGTGGGATGGTGGTGGTGTGACTTCTAGGGCGAATGTTATTCAACAGAATAACCAAGTAGATTTGTGCTTGAAGCTTCAAATTTTCTCTTTTCCAACATTTTGGCAATCCTTGGTCGTTCAGCTCATACGTCTTTCCCTCTAGACATAGATAGTTACTAACTTCCAGAATATCCCAATCATTTGCCAATGCCTTGATTTCGAATTCACACCGCCTGTCCCCCGTCAAAGTGAGAGGATTACCAAAGAACTTGTTGAGTGCTTGCTTATTAAAGAGGACATTCTTGCCTCTCACCACTGTCTTATAGGCGTATGCTGTCCCGGGTTCTGTATGAAGTACATTAGCATAGAATTCTTGCACAATGTCGTAGTTAAGTTCCATGACGGGCTCAAAGATTTTCTGCCATTTCCTTCCTTCCAGATTGGCCACAACCTCCCTATATCTCCCTTCTCTTGATAGCCGGATGATTCTTTCGTTTTGAATGTTCTTCTTGAGAAGCACCTCGAATCTTGCTTCTTGTTCCAGACCAAGAAAAGTTGGTTGAATCCTTGAGGAGCTAGGGGCTATGGTCTTAGCGCATTTGGACATCTGCATCACAACCAAAACAACAGCACAAATATTCATTTGAATTAGTCAAGAAATTTGAGAAATTGGGAATGTCGGTTTTGAAGGGTTCGCGACACGAAGCCCCGGTCGCGGCGTGACCTATGCGAAACCCAGAAAAACCTACATTCACAAGGGTGCAACCATGGTGATTCTCAACAATATCAGTGTTCCAACCTTAAATCTAACCCAGCCTAACCAATTGTTCAACATGCAAACAGATAATTTCATGAATTTTGAATTTTCCACTAACCCTAAATTGAGAGAACAAAATAGGAAGAAATTGGGAAACAATGTACATACCTTGCTTGAGATTGGAGTGGTATAGATTAAATAGGAAAGTGATGGAAACTTTGGAACTTTGTGGGATCTTGAGAGTGATGGAACTTTGGGGTTTTGGTTTTGTGGGGTGAGGGAGTGTGTGAGAGTGAGTAAAATATGGAAAATAAGGGTTGTTAAAATAAAAGAAAAGTGAAAACAAAACATAGTAAAGTAAATAATTTGGGATTTTTCAACTGTTTCGCTTCAGGTCGCGGCGCAACCCTTGTTCGCGGCGCGAACAATCAAAATCAGAATGTCCACTTTTCCTCAGTTCGCGGCGCAAGCATCCTTCGCGGCGCGAACTGACCAGGATTTTGACAAATTTTTGAAAATAGAGAATGGGTTGTCATCCCTGGTATCCCACAACTTGCTACACTACTGTTTAATCCTAAAAATGAAGGAAACTTACAGAGGTTGGGTTGCCTCCCAACAAGCGCTTTATTTAACGTCGTTCAAGCTCGACGATCAAGTGATTATTTTCATGGTTCGGTGAGTGAGACTACATAAACCTCTCGATTTATTTCTCCACCGTGATAGACTTTCAATCTCTGCCCATTTACAGTTCAACTTTCTTGGGACTTGGGATCTTCAATCACGATGCCTCCGTACTCTTTCACTTCTTTTATCACAAACAGTCCAGACCACTTAGATTTCAGCTTACCCGGGAACAACTTAAGCCTTGAGTTAAAAAGGAGCATCATTTGTCCAACCCTAAATACTTTGGGACAAACCTTCCTGTCATGGTATGCTTTCACTTTGTCCTTGTACGTCTTGTTTGAGTGATAAGCATTGTTTCTCAACTCTTCCAACTCATGAAGTTCCGCTTTTATTTTCTCACCAGCTTGAATGGGGTCAAAGTTTAAAAGTTTGAGAGCCCATAATGCTCTATGTTCCATTTCTACCGGGAGGTGGCAAGTTTTCCCATAGACCATTTGGAAAGGTGTGAGTCCAATGGGGGCTTTGTATGCAGTACGATATGCCCACAAGGCTTCGTCTAACTTCGAGGACCACTCTTTTCTCGAATTAGAAATCGTCTTTTCAAGGATCCTTTTGACCTCTCTATTTGACACTTTCGTTTGGCCATTTGCTTGTGGATGGTATGGGGTGGTTACCTTATGCTTTACACCATAATGCTCTAAAACGTTTTCCAACGATGTATTGCAAAAATGTGATCCCCCGTCACTTACTAGCACCCTAGGCACACCAAAACGTGAAAATATATTTTTCTTTAAAAACTTGATCACGGTTTTGGAATCGGCCTTAGGTGAGGCAATTGCTTCCACCCACTTCCACACATAATCGACAGCTACCAAATGTATTCATTAGAGAAGGAAGGTGGAAATGGTCCAACGAAATCAATCCCCCAACAATCAAAAACTTCTACTTCCAGCATGTTGGTTAGAGGCATTTCATCCCTTTTACTAATCCTTCTGCTTCTTTGGCATTTATCACAACTTCTAGCGTGTTCATAAGCGTCTTTAAACACGGATGGCCAATAGAATCCCGATTGAAGGACTTTAGTAGCGGTTCTTAATCCATTATAGTGACCCTCATACGGAGAATTGTGACAGTGCCATAGGATATCCTTTGCCTCCTCAGTAGTCACACACCTTCTCAAGATGTTATCCACACCTACTTTAAACAGGTATGGATCATCCCAAACATAATACTTTGTGTCGGCCAAGAATTTCTTTCTTTGATTCGAAGTGAGGTCCCCCGGTATCAAACCAGTTGCCTTATAGTTAGCAAAATCGGCAAACCATGGCCTCACTTGAATCGCATAAAGTTTTTCATCCGGAAATTCTTCCCGCACTTCTTTTTCTTTATTTGTAATTTCCACATTCACCAATCGGGACAAATGATCGGCTACCACGTTTTCGGAACCTTTTTTATCCCGGATTTCCAAATCAAATTCTTGTAATAATAGAATCCAACGAATCAATCTTTGTTTGGAATCCGGTTTGGTTAGAAAATATTTGATTGCCGAATGGTCTGTGTAAATTACAACTTTAGATCCGATCAAAGAAGCTCTGAATTTTTCTAAGGCATACACTATGGCTAGTAACTCTTTTTCAGTTGTTGCATAATTGACTTGTGCTTCGTTTAAAACTTTACTAGCATAATGTATGGCATGAAAAAAAAATTCTTTTCTTTGACCTAAAACTGCACCAACCGCATAATCGCTTGCATCACACATAAGTTCAAAATCAAGTTTCCAATTAGGTGCGGTCACTAGCTTTTGTTTCAACTCGTGAAACGCTTTCAAACAAGATTCGTCAAAAAGGAATTGTGTACCTTTGTTGAGCAAATTACTCAAGGGCTTTGCAATTTTTGAGAAATCTTTGATGAACCTCCGGTAAAATCCAGCATGTCCGAGAAAGCTTCTTATCCCCTTGATATTTATTGGAGGTGGTAATTTTTTGATTACTTCCACCTTTGCTCGATCAACTTCCAGCCCTTTGGAGGAGATTTTGTGCCCAAGAACAACTCTTTCGGTCACCATGAAATTACACTTCTCCCAATTCAGCACCAAATTTGTTTCTACACACCTCTCTAGAACTACATCAAGATTCTTCAAGCATAAATCAAAAGATGCACCGTAGACAGAAAAATCATCCATGAACACTTCAATGCATTCTTCAATCAAGTCTGAAAATATGGCTTGCATACACCTTTGAAATGTTGCCGGTGCGTTACACAATCCAAAAGGCATTCTCCGGTAAGCAAAAATGTCGAAAGGACATGTGAAGGCTGTTTTTTCATGATCTTCCGGGTTGACCAAAATCTGGTTGTAGCCCGAATAACCATCTAAAAAATAGTATAAATTCTTACCGGCTAACCTCTCTAGCATTTGGTCCATAAAAGGTAGTGGGAAGTGGTCATTTCTTGTGGCTTGATTCAATCTCCTATAGTCAATGCACATCCGCCATCCGGTTACTGTCCTAGTTGGAATCATCTCATTTTTCTCATTTCGAACAATCGTCATGCCACCTTTCTTTGGAACTACTTGCACCAGACTCACCCATTCACTATCGGATATAGGATAGATCATCCCAGCCTTCAATAGTTTAACGACTTCTTTTCTCACCACTTCCTTCATGGATGGATTTAGGCGTCTTTGAGGTTGAGCAACGGGTTTGTAGTTGTCTTCCATCATGATCTTGTGCATGCAATAGGCTGAGCTAATACCTTTTAAATCCGATAATACCCATCCAATTGCGCCTTCATTCTTTTTCAGTACTTGTGTCAATTTCTGCTCTTCTTGGGTGGATAAAGCGCTACTAATTATCACCGGCTTGGTGAAATTATCGCCAAGGAAAACATACTTCAAATGTGGAGGTAGCATTTTCAATTCCAGCTTTGTGTCTTCCACTTTCTTCTTCTCATCCAACGCCTCAATTTTTTCTTCATGAGAGGCAATCTCTCCACAAAACTCTAAATCACTCAAAATTGCCTCAATTTCTTATTCCTCCTCTTCGATTGAGACATTGTAAGCTCCTATAAGAGATCTTTCTAAGGAATTAGAGAGATGGACTTGATTTGCAACTTCAATGATTTCCTCCTCGGCTACATCGATTCGGAAGGAATCGTGCTTGTCTTTAGGATGCTTCATGGCTTCGAAAAGATTGAAAGTTACTTCTTCATCTTGCACTCTCACTTTCATGAGTCCATCATCAATGTCAATCATCATCCAGGCTGTCTTCATGAATGATCTTCCGAGAATTAAAGGAACATCACGGTCCTCGTCCATGTCCACTACCACAAAATCTACCGGAAAGAAGAACTTGTCCACCTTGACTAGCATATCTTGTGCAACTCCATATGGTGAAGTGGTAGACTTATCGGCTAGTTGGAGAGTCATTCTCGTCGACTTCATCTCAATGTTTCCCAACTTTTTGATAATAGATAAGGGAATTAGATTGATGCTGGACCCTAGATCAATCAAACCATTGCCAATGTATGTGTTTCCAATGGTCACCGGTAAAACTACTCGGCCCAGATCAGACTCTTTCTTGGGATATTTCTTTGAATTATTGCGCTGCACCGCGCATCAAGTAGAACGGTTTCATCTTCAGTATACCTCTTCTTTTTTGTGAGAATATCCTTCAAAAACTTTGCGTATTTTGGCATTTGCTCTAGTGCTTCGGTAAATGGAATACTAATTTGAAGTTGCTTGAGTATATCCATGAACCGTGCATAGTGCCTTGCATTGTCCTTTCTTGATGGTGCATGTGGGTAAGGTAAGTGTTGGGCTGGAACATGACTCACGCTTTTATCCCCTCTTTTGTTTTTCAATTTTGACTCTTTCTGAATACCACTTTCATGATTCTGTTTTTGCACAGTTCGTGGCGCGAAGCTCTGGCGCGGCGCGACCTGAGAAGAATTTTTCTCTTCATCATTTTGAGCCTCCAACAATTCCTCCTCTTGATTTCCAGCTATGACATTTATATCATCCTCCACTGTAATTTCCTTGTTTCCGTTGCTTGCCACCTTTTTACCGCTTCTTGTGGTAATTGCTTTACAATGTTCCCTTGGATTGGTTTGAGTGTTGGCGGAGAATGATGAACTTGCTTGTTGTTCCGCCAATTGTTTTGCAAGTTCGCCTACTTGAGTCTCCAAGTTTTTGATTGTTGCTTCATTGTTTTTTTGACTTGCCATGAAGGCTTGTATGAATTGTGCTAGCGTATCTTCTAACTTGGAACTTCCTCCTTGTGATTGTTGGCTTTGTGTGTTTGGATTTTGATATGGACTTTGTTGCTGAAAATTTTGGTTGTTGAATCTTGATTGTTGGTAGCTTTGGTTGTTCCTTTGAAAAGTGTTGTTGTGTTATGGAGGATATCTTTGGTAACCTTGACCTTGATTGTTGACATAACTTACTTCCTCTTGAATCGGGGGACAAAATCCGGTTGGATGATCTCCTTGACAAAGTTCATAACTTGCCACTTGATGTCTAACTTGTGTTCCATGAATCTCTTTCAATTGTTGTGGAAGTTTGGACATTTGTTGAGTGAGCAGCTCCACTTGTTGAGAGAGTCGCTTGTTTTGAGCAAGTATGGCATTGTTGGTATTCAACTCAAGAACCCTCACTTTCCTTTGTGAAGGACTACGGTCGTGTTGACTTTTTTGATCGTTGAGTGCCATTTGATCAATAATGGTTTTCGCTTCCTCAGCATTCTTTGACATGAGAGAACCACCCGCGGTAGCATCCAAGAGTGTCTTTTGTGAGGTTTGGAGTCCGTTGAGAAAAATGTGAATTTGTGTGAGATCATCAAAACCGTGACCTTTGCATTTCCTCAACATGGATTTGAATCTTTCCCAAGCCTCGTTTAGAGACTCGTTGCTTCCTTGTGTGAATACCGAAATAGCCGTTTTGGCTTCCATGAATCGGGATTGAGGGTAGTACCTCTCTAGAAATCTTTCTTCTAATAAATTCCAATTCGTCATCACTCTTGTTGGTTGATCAAGGTACCACTCTTTTGCTTTTCCCACCAATGAGTGTGGAAACATTCTCTTGAATAAGTTTTCTTCACTTGCTTCATCTACTCCCGTAGAACCCGCAATCTCATAAAATTTGATGAGATGGTTGTACGGATCTTCATGATCCATTCCGGTGAATGGATTTGCATAAAGGAGTTGAAGGATGCCGGTATTCATCTCCGTATTCCTTCCTCCTCGAGCAAATTGAGTTGTCTGCCTTGGACTATTAGCGGACATTTCGATACTAGCGTCGTCACCTATACTTCCTTCAACGGTGTCTACAACTTCCTCTTTAATTTGAGTAAGTGCAGAATTTGTTGCTGCTTCTCTTCGGTTCCTCTCGTCGGCTAGTTTCTTTCTTCTTTGTGTCTTGCTATTAAGCCTTCGGATTGTTCTTTCAATTTCGGGGTCGAATTGAAATTGCTCCCCGGTGGCTTTTTCTCGCATGCACTAGAATCTACAAAACTAACAAACCAAGTGAAACGCAAGAGTGATAGAAAAAAATAAAAACAAGAACTTAGAACAATGAATTATTGCAATGCATGTAATATCGACACCAATCCCCAGTAACAGCGCCAAATAGTGGATCCAAGACTTGGGGAAAATTACCATGTAGATTTAGTTCGCAAGGTGTGAACATTTCTTAATAAACCAATTTGTGTTAATGATTTCAGAATATTAAACATATGGTCACTCTTTCAGCTTACAGATGGCTCAACTATCCAAAGCATGTACAGAGGAAAATCCTCAAATGTGCCCGAGCATAAGATCTAATGTGGTTGCTCTTATGACAAAATGTTTGGAGTTGAATTTTTGACATTGCAGCAACTTATGAAACAAAAGTGTTTATAAAATAGATTTAGAAGGTAAGAATTTGTGCATTATAATAGTTGTATTCAATAGAAAGAGTGGAGGGATCAACAATTTTATCATTATTTACCATTAACGTACACAAATACATTAATCTCTGTAAGTTTTTCTAATAAATTTTAGAGAATTTTTTAATGCCCCTCTAATTCCAGAAATGTATCTTCGGACGCACTCGTGATCACGCAATCCATTCATTTTTAAACCACACCATAATTCTATGAATACATTTAGTTCAAAAATGCATTTCTGAAATTTTCAAAAAATGCATTTTCGGAACCTACTAATTGCCTTTCCAGAAACAAGAGTGTCTAGCAACTGCGTAATGTAGTAGGCTTCCTATGTATTCTTCCATTTACAGTCATAAATTACTAAGGATTGTAGTGTGTTTTTACATCCTTGCACCCCATGAATATTTGGTCGGACATAAGAAAGTTGTTATTGCATCATAACAATCTCAATTTTTAGATAAAGAAATTTCAAAATTGAATTCACTTGAATTTTTGTCTGTCAACCATTCTGTCAATTATGAATATGTATTTCATGGAACACAACTTCTTAGTCTCAAATTTTTTAGTCTTTTTTCCTATGAGAGTTTAAATGATTCGTCGTTGTAGAAAGTTGGAATTTTCGGTGGACCATGACAATTAAATCCCCAATTTTAATTTGAATTTTCTTACTCTTGAATCTTTTTCAAAATTGGTGACTTTTTCTTGATAGTTTGTGATTGTAAATGGAAGAATACATAGGAAGTCTACTACAATACACGGTTGCGAGACACGTCTATTTTTAGAAAGGTAATCAGTAGGCTCTGGAAATACATTTTTAAAAACTTTATAAAAATGTATTTTCAAACTAAATTTATTCATGTAATTAGAGTGTGGTTCAAAAATGAATAGATTGTGTGTGCATAAAATACGTTCAAAAATACATTTTAAGAATTAGAGAAACATTTTTAGAGTTTTTAATAATATCTAAATAATATATAAAATACATTAAAAAATTCTCAAAATTTTATTTGAGACCTCTTGATTATTATAATTGTACCTAAATATAGAAGAGCTAAATCACACCAACAACAAGCCTTTATATAATTAAGTTAAAAGTTAATTTAGTATACACTTTAGGAATGTATTACATGGCAAATTCAAAGAGCATGTGTGGAAGTGACCATTCCATCTAGGCTAACCAAGCCACCAAACCTATACTTTGAAAAGCAACATATATTTTGAGTGGTTTGACTTATTTTTATGTTATAGTATATCTATATTTTTATATGATGTCGATTATAAATTAAATTAAAATATTTTGTATCCAAAATTTTGAAATTATGATAAATTTTTATAGTTGTAATGAATAGGGTGTGGGAATAGGTCAAACCAACTAATAGAGAGCTACGGCCTATTTTACATAGGTTCAGGTCAGGTCAGACTTTTTCTTAAATAGAAAAGACATAGGCTTTTTTATAAGTCTATTTAGCTAAAGAGGTTAGCTTATCATAAGAAAAACCTTTTAAACTTATCAGGCCGACCTATTTATAAAAAATTCAATAAATTTATTATTATTATTATATTGTATTTTGTATTTTGAATTAAAATACGAAAATAAAGCTTAGTTATTTTGAACAACTTATGAAAATAAGTTGAAAAAACATTATAAACAATGTTATAAGTTGTTGTCATATGTTTTTTTTTCCATAAATTCTCTCCAACAAATAGTATCACCAAATTTATGCTAATAGGTAAACATGAATGAGATAATAAAAACAAACATTTAGTCTTAATAATCTTTAAATTTGTTAGTCTATTTAACATAAGTTGAATTTCTTATTTACAAACCTTCAAATGAAGTAAGCTTTTAAATAGGCTAGTAGGTCAATCCGACCTTCAAAAAAGTCAAACTTAGGCCTAAAAATAAGTTTATGATAAGCTACAAGACAGGTTTAAACTTTAAATTTTTCTAGCCGGTCAGAGTCCGACTTTGCAAAGCCTAACTCAGCTCAGTCTATTTTTACCCCTAATAATAAGTGAAACACAATAACACTTTAATAAATATCATTTATTGAGCGGTGAAAATAAAGTAGGAAAAACTTTAATAAACATTATTTATGATAACGGAAAAGTAAAATAGAAAAATAAAATAATCTTAATTTTAATATACTTGAGATTAAATATTTATAAAAAAAATTGAAAGTTAGAATGAGTCAAAAAGTTAATAAAGTTTTAATAATTTTTCTCTTCTATAAAACAAAAAATTAAATAAAACAAAAAAAATAAAATTATTGATACAAATATTAAAAAATAGAATTTATCGAATAATTTTTAACGTATGTGAACAAAGGTGTTGGTGCAAAGGTAGAATTATTCTATTAAGAATGACGGCAGAAGAAACAGGATTAAAAGTTACAATGATTGTCACTCTATTTATAAGCTAAAACTAGGGTTACTAGAATAAGATAAATACTAAAATACCCTCTAACAAACTTATGGGCTTAAGAAAGTAATATAATAAAATATGAATTATTACTAATACCATCCCTTAATTCATATTCCATCAAAACTTGTAACACCAATTCCATCCCTTAATCTGAAAAATTGATCAGTCTTGATAGCTTTCGTCAGAACATCTGCCAACTGCTTCTGAGTGCTGCAGTGTACAACTTCTAACACTCCACTCTGAACTTGATGTCTCAGAAAATGATACTTGGTCTCAATATGCTTGCTTCTCCCATGCAACACTGGGTTTCTGGCAAGATTGATTGCAGACTTGTTGTCAATCATCAACTTCAGAGGTTTGTCTACTTTAATCTTCAGATCCTGCAACAGATTCAGAATCCACACAGCTTGGCATGCAGTAACAGCACCTGCAATGTATTCAGCTTCACAGGTTGACAACGCCACAACAGTTTGCTTCTTGGAACACCAAGAAATAGGACCTCCCAGAAATTTGAACAAGTACCCAGAGATACTTTTTCTGTCAACTCTGTCTCCACACCAATCAGAGTCTGAATAACTCAGAAGTTCTGACTCATCCTTTCTTCCAGAAGGAAATAACACTCCATACTTCAGAGTTCCTTTGATATACCTCAGAACCCTGACAGCAGCTTGGTAATGGGACCACTTAGGTTTACTCATGAACCTACTAACCATCCCAACTGAGTAGCAAATATCAGGTCTGGTATTGCACAGATACCTCAGAGAACCAACCAACTGTTTGAAGGTTGTAGCGTCCACATCCTTTCCTTCAGAGTCTGAATCCAGTTTCTGATTTGTATCAGAAGGTGTGACAGCCATCTTACAATTCTTCAGATCAAATCTCTTCAGAAGTTCTAATTCATACTTGAGCTGATGCAAAATGATACCTTTCTCAGAATATCTGAACTCCATCCCTAGAAAGTATGTCATTTTGCCTAGATCAGTCATTTCAAATTCATTCATCAGAACTTTCTTGAACTTGGCTATCTCCTGTACAGAACTTCCAGTCAATAGTATATCATCAACATATAAACATACCAGAGTCATATTGCCTTCATAAGTATGTTGAACATAGACACCGTACTCCATCTCACATTTCTGAAAGCCTTGCTTCTTGAAAAATGAATCAATCTTCTGATTCCAAGCTCTGGGTGCTTGTTTCAATCCATATAGAGCTTTGTATAATCTGTACACCATCCCTTCCTGATTTTTTTTCACAAATCCAGGAGGTTGTGACACGTAAACTTCTTCTTCTAATGGACCATTCAGAAATGCAGATTTTACATCTAAATGCATCAGAGGCCAATTCCAGTTAGCAGCTATTGCAATCACCATTCTGATTGTTTCATGTCTTGCTACAGGTGCAAACACTTCAGAATAATCCAGCCTAGGTTTCTGTAGAAATCCTCTGGCTACCAACCTTGCTTTATGTTTGCCAATTGAACCATCTGGCTTTAACTTCTGCTTGAAAACCCATCTGACGCTGATGGCTTTCTTGTCTTTTGGAAGTTCTGTCAGCTTCCAAGTTTTGTTTCTCTCTATAGCATCAAGTTCTTCTTTCATGGCCTTCAGCCAGAGCTTCTGCTTAAGAGCCTCTTCTGTACTTATGGGTTCAGAGTCTACTAACATGGCACATTGAATAACTTCTCCTTCAGAGTCTACTTCAGTGTCTTGCAGCATGTCAAATTCTGCAAATCTTCTGGGAACGCTTCTGATTCTTTGTGGTTTCTGAACTTGTTCAGAGTCTTGGGCTTCAGATGATTGACTTTCTCCAGAGCTTTGACCAACTTCAGGATCTGGCATATTTCCAGAGTCTTGAACTTCAGAATTTCTAGCTTCAGAGGCTAGACTTCCTCCAGAGCCTTGGCCATCTTCAGAGTCTGAATTTCCACCAGAATCTGGATTACCATCAGAGTCTGGATCATCAGAGTCACCTTCATCTTCTGAGTCTTCTCCAGAGTCAGAATCACTATCAGAGTCAGAATCAACGTCAGAGTTTACTTCAACTTCAGAAATTCTTAACTCTGACTTTTCTTCAGAAGTTCTAACATCAGAATCAGATTGAGACTTATCCCAATTCCAAACTTCTGATTCCTTCACAATCACATCTCTGCTGAATTCAATTTTGTTGGTTTCTGGACAATAGAGCTTGTATGCACCTGTACTGTGGTACCCTATCAGAATCATTACTTTGCTTCTATCATCCAGCTTCTGTCTTCTGGCTTCTGGAACATGTTTATAGCAAACAGAACCAAACACCTTCAGATGACTAACACTTTGCTTGTCTCCAGTCCACTTCTGCATAGGAACTATTTCCTTCAACTTCTTCGTAGGACATTTGTTGAGTACATACGTTGCAGTGGCAACAGCTTCTCCCCAGAGCTTCTGAGGAAGCTTCTTCTCCTTTAGCATGCTTCTCACCATATCAAGCAAAGTACGGTTTCTTCTTTCAGCAAGACCATTGTGTTGAGGGGTATAAGGAGCAGTAACCTCATGCTCAATTCCATTCTCCTCACAGAACTTCTAGAACTCTTTGGAGTTATACTCACCTCCACCATCAGTTCTAAGAATCTTCAACTTCTGACCACTCTGATTCTCAGCCTTCATTCTGAACTTCTTGAATTCATCAAACACCTCATGTTTGAATTTAATAAGGGATACCCATGTCATTCTTGTGAATTCATCAACAAATAACACAAAGTATTTATTCCCTCCAATTGATGCTACTGGAAATGGACCACACACATCAGAATGTACAACTCCCAAGGCATGTTTTGCTCTTGGAACAACTTCTGATGCAAATGGAAATCTTGGTTGTTTTCCTTCCATGCAAACTTTGCATGACTTTTCAGGCTTCTTAATTGCAGGAATTCCATGTACCAGCTTCTTTGAATTCAGATGTTTTAGGCTTCTGAAATTCAAATGACCAAATCTTCTGTGCCACAGCTCACTCTCCTTCTCAGCACATGTTGCACTAAGACATTCTGAGTCTGCAGTTCTGACATTCACCTTGAATGTTCTGTTCCTTCCCTGTTCTGACTCCATAATCAACTTCTGATTGCAGTCATACAACTTCAGAAGATTGTCCTTCATGGTAACTGAAAAACCTTTCTCAATTAATTGTCCCACACTCATCAGATTGCTTCTGATGCCAGGTACATACTGTAACACCCCACTTCCCAAAACAAATAAAATATGAATAACATAATAAAAATCAGAGTTTCCTTCCCAAGTGGGATATCACATAAAAATCACGTTTCCTTATAAAAAAGGTTTTTCTCCAAATACAGCGGAATATTTAAATAATACAATTAAATAAAAATTTTGATACGTTCGCAGGAAAAAAATAGGAGTTCAACATGAAACAATAAAAATGCCCAAGTCTCGTGCTACGTATCAGAGCATCCTAGACTCGACAGTCACACCAATATCCAAGCTAGCTAAGCACCTGGATTATCTGTACTTCCGAAGAAGCACAGACCACAACAACAACAAGGGGTGAGAAATCATGATCAAAAATATAATGGTAATGTAATACATGTAATAAGGCAGTAAAACACACCAACACATCAATTATTCACCCCAACAACACCATATAACGAACCTACTGTTCAAATTACAATATAACATATTATAATGTAATTATGCAACTCAACACCATGCATGCGGTACCGACTCATTGGTTCATTCAATCGAACCTGGATAGATCACTTACGCTCCTCCTGAGACATGATCTATCCCCCACCATTCTCCACAAAGGAGTACGGATGAATCACTTACGCTCCTCCTGAGACATGATTCATCCCACCAAAACACCATGATATGCAAGACACCAATGCATAATTATTATATTCTGGCACGCTAAGTGCACACGATCCTCCTGATCATATCATCATACAACAATGCATATGTATAGATATATTACACCAACACCATATAAACCAATCAGATAGTAAACGAATTCATACTATCACACCGGATATAACTACGTCCCCCCCCCCCTCGGGGATACACGATCCTACTGATCACTACACACATATACATTACTAATTGCTCACCAACAATATTAAGGGAAACACGTACTATCCCCAAGTACACAAGTTATATCCCATACTCATCATTTTCACACTACAGCAAGGCTAGAAGGATCACACGAGACCAATTCAGACATCTCACCAAAAGTCTCTGAGGTTACTCAGAACCTCCCTAAACCAACACCTCAGCCTATACACCAAAATCAATAATTCATCAACATCAATCCACAATCACAAACATGCCAATAGATATTATACTTACCAATTATCCTATAATTTCTACTCTAGAACCGACATTACGGTACATTACCGACACTTCAGAGTCACTCTGAATCTCACCAAGGTCCTAACCATAGTCATTAACGACACTATAGGGAAACAACACATAACTTTTCCCAAAGCTATAATCACGGTCATTGCCAACACTACGGTAACAACACATAATCTCATCAGCTTTATATTCCTAGTTACTATCAACACTACAGTAACATCAACAATCCAACAAAATGGATCAATACTACAGTAACATCATCACCATATATATATATATATACCCCAAAATGCATCATCAGCATTCATCAATCCCCCAACATCAACAATAATCATAGCATGCCAATATAAAACTTTATATAACGATAAATTCCTACGGGGTTAAGGAATCCCCTCTACCCTATACATGTATAAACCATTCCCAATCAAATTTCTCCCCCCTTACCTTGACAATTGGTCGATCGATAGAATTCCTCCTAGAATTGGTCTCTTGGCCTTCTCCTTCCTCTTCCGTTCTTCGTTCCCTTTTTCCTTCGTTCTTTTTCACTTTCCTCGTTCTTTCCTCTTCTCTCTTTCTATCGCTCTTTTTTCTCAATTTTCTAAAATGTATTGTAACTCTCCTAACCCCTCATATTCTATTTCCCTTTTTAATTATTCTAATCCCAATAATAATAACTAATAAAATAATATAATATTAATAATCTTAATAATAATAATAATACTAATATAATCTTACTAATATTAATAATACCACATATTAATAATAATAATAATAATAATAATAATAATAATAATAATAATAATAATAATAATAATATTATCTCACCAAAATAATAATAATAATACTTTTAATAATAATAATAATAATAACACTAATAATAATAATAGTAATAATAATAATAATAATAATACTATTATTATTATCACACCAATATCCCACGCCTATGGTAATCCCTTCCCTCTCCATTCCAACTTTTCTAATATCTCCTTGCTACCCCTTCATATTTCCTTCCTCACGGTTTCTATCGTGACTTTTCATATTTCCATTCTAACTTCCCAATAACCCTTTCACCTCTTATTTTACTTATTCCAACCACTAATATTCCCAATAATAATTCTAATAATAATAATTATAATAATCATTATAATAATAATAATAATATAATATAATATAATACTATTATAATATTATAGTAATATTCAACATAATAATAATAATAGTGATACACCCAACAATAATTATAATTATAATAATAATAATATTATCACACCAATAATAATAATAATATTAATAAAAATAATATAATAATAATATAATAATACTAATATTATTATTTCACCAAAATAATAATAATATTAATAATAGTAACAAATATAATAAATATAATAATAATAATAACACCCCCACCAATGTTACTATTATTTTTATATTACTATATTTCACACCAAAATATCACCAATAGTCCTCCCACATTAGGGACACCCACCAAACATCATCAAATACACCCCCACCAAAGGGCACACCAACATATAATTTTTAAAATAATAATAAAGTGACTAAATAATTAAAATGGGTGTTACAACTCTCCCCCACTTTAATTATTTTCGTCCTCGAAAATTACCTGATGGAAATAGCTCCGGATACGCTTCTCGCATCCTGCTTTCCAACTCCCAGGTCACACTGCCTCCTGCAGCACCTCCCCAAGCTACCTTCACCAAAGGTATCTCTTTCCCTCAGAGCTGTTTCATCTTACGGTCCTCGATCCTCAACGGCATCGTCTCAATAGTAAGATTCTCCCGAACCTGAACATCATCTCTCTGAATCACATGAGATGGATCAGAAACATATTTTCGCAATTGCGACACATGAAACACATCATGTAGATTCGACAACTCCGGCGGCAACGCCACCCTATAGGCCACAGCACCAACTCTTTGCAAAATTTCATAAGGTCCAATAAACTTAGGATCCAGCTTCTTGGACTTCAACGCCCGACCCACACCAGTCATCGGGTTAACTCTTAGGAATACGTGATCACCTACACAGAATTCCAACTCTTTCCTCCGATTATCATGATAACTCTTCTTCCTACTCTGAGACACTTTCATTTTCTCACGAATCATCTGAATCGTCTCAGTAGTCTGCTGAACAATTTCTGGTCCAAGCACCACACTCTCACCGGTCTCATACCAACACAGAGGAGTCCTACACCTCCTCCCATACAAAGCTTCAAAGGGTGCCATTCCAATACTCGAATGGTAACTATTATTGTACGTGAATTCAATCAATGATAAATGAGTGTCCCACGCACCACCCTTTTCCAATACATAAGCTCTTAATAAATCCTCAAGCGACTGAATAGTCCTTTCCGATTGACCATCAGTTTGTGGATGATAAGCTGAACTTAATTTCAACTTAGTACCCAAAGCTTCTTGCAAGCTCTTCCAAAATTCTGAAGTAAACCTCGGATCTCTATCCGACACAATACTGGACGGAACACCATGTAACTTCACAATTACCCGAATATAAATCTCCGCCAGCTTCGTCAACGGAAAACTAATATTAATTGGCACAAAGTGTGCAGACTTCGTTAACCGATCCACAATCACCCATATAGCATCAAAACCTCTCACCGTATTTGGCAATCCTGTAACAAAGTCCATAGAAATGCAATCCCATTTCCAAACCGGAATTTCCAACGGTTGCATAAATCCAGAAGGTCTCTGGTGTTCTACCTTCGATTTCTGACACGTCAAACAGGCATAAACAAATTGAGCAATGTCTCTTTTCATACCAGACCACCAAAATAATTTCTTTAAATCATGATACATCTTCGTAGCTCCGGGATGAATACTCAGATTACTACGGTGTCCTTCACTCAAAATCAGCTTTTTCAGTTCCTCATCATCTGGTACACAAATCCTGCCTCTAAATCTCAACACACCTGTACTATCCAATTTAAAGTCACTATCGGAGTCACTTCCTACTCCAGGCATCAAATCTACCAATTTCACATCCAACTTCTGATTCTCTCTAATCATATCCAAGAAGTCATTATTTCCCTGCAACATACCCAACATTACACTCTCTGCAGTAGTTTCACAAACCATGCTCAAATCTCTGAATTGTTCAATTAACTCAATTTCTTTCACCATCAGAGCTGCCATATGAATTGTCTTTCTACTCAAAGCGTCTGCCACTACATTGGCCTTTCCCGGATGATAACTCAAACTGAAGTCATAATCCTTCAAAAATTCTAACCATCTTCTCTGCCTCATATTCAGCTCTTTCTGATCAAACAGGTATCTCAGACTCTTATGATCACTAAACACTTCAAATCTTGAACCATATAAATAATGTCTCCAGATTTTCAACACAAAAACAACCGCAGCTAATTCAAGATCATGAGTCGGATAATTTCGCTCATGCACTCTCAATTGCCGCGATGCATATGCTACTACTTTACCATTCTGCATAAGAACTCCACCTAATCCCATCTTAGACGCATCACAGTACACCACAAACGGTTCACTCGGAGTCGGTAACACTAACACCGGTGCCGTAGTCAATCTCTTTTTCAACTCTTCAAAACTTTCTTCACAAGCAGCGTCCCATACAAAGACTTGGTTCTTTCTCGTTAACTGAGTTAATGGCAACGCCAAATTAGAGAAACCTTCAATAAACCTGCGGTAATAACCAGCTAAACCCAGAAAGCTCCTAATTTCTGTCGCTGTCTTCGGCGGTTCCCACTGCAATACTGCACTTACTTTTGACGGATCCACCGCTATTCCATCTTCAGATATTACATGCCCCAAGAAACTCACTTTCCTCAACCAGAAGTCACACTTTGACAATTTAGCAAATAGTTTATTTTCTTTCAACACTTGCAAGGCAATCCTCAAATGTCCTGCATGCTCTTCATCAGATTTAGAATAAATTAATATATCATCAATAAACACTACAATGAACTGATCCAAATAAGAATGGAAAATTCTGTTCATATACTCCATAAATACTCCCGGCGCGTTAGTCACTCCAAACGGCATTACAGCATATTCGTAATGTCCATATCGAGTCCTAAAGGCAGTCTTCTGAACATCACCTTCTTTTACTCTTATCTGATGATAACCCGATCTTAAGTCGATCTTACTAAATACACGAGCTCCCACCAGCTGGTCCATCAAGTCATCAATCCTAGGTAGAGGATACTTATTCTTAATAGTCACTTTATTCAATTGACGGTAATCGATGCACAAACGCATACTACCATCCTTCTTCTTCACCAATAACACTGGAGCTCCCCACGGCGATACACTTGGCCTAATAAACTTCCTATCCAACAATTCTCCAATCTGAGACTTCAACTCAGCCAATTCCACTGCAGACATCCTGTACGGTGCCATAGAAATAGGCCTCGTACCAGGAACAAGATCAATACCAAATTCCACTTCTCGCGTCGGAGGCAATTCCGTAATGTCGTCAGGAAACACTTCCGGAAATTCATTCGCCACGGCTACTTCCTCTATTGACACTTTGCTATCCCCCGATAATGTTGCAAATAAAGCAAACACTCTAGTTTCATCTTCCAACAAAGCCCTCAATTCTTTATTAGACAAAGAACTTGCTAAAGCTTCCTCTTCAGGGGTCAAGAACTACAATTCCTTCCGAAAACAGTCGATGTAGACTCGGTTGAACTCTAACCAGTTCATACCCAGAATAACATCCAATTTACCAAGTGGTAGACAAATCAAATCCACTTCAAATTCTCTACCGAAAATAGTCAGCGGACACTTCAGGCATACCAAAGAAGTAGTCACTGAACCTATAGAGGGTGTCTCAATAGTCATTCGTCTCTCCAGAGTAGACGGCACCAATCCTATTCTCTCCACACAATCCACAGAAATAAACGAGTGTGTTGCACCCGTATCAATAATAGCAATCAAAGGAATATTATTGATAATACAAGTACCTTTGATAACACGCTCATCACTGGCAGCTTGAGTCCCTGCTAAGGTAAACACTTTTCCACCAGCCGGAGACGTCTGAGGCTTCTTCGGCTTCTCACAATGGGTACTGATGTGACCCTTCTCACCACAGTTATAACAGGTCGGCATAGTTGCTCTGCAGTCAGCTATCACATGACCTGGTTTTCCACACTTAAAACACTTTTTGGCTTCATTAGGACAATCATTAGCACGGTGTCCCATACCACCGCACCGAAAACATTTCCCTTCAGCAGATGCTCTCCCATCTCTAGGCTTCTTATCAACAACAGCTTTACGTTTTCCCTTATCAGCAGCAACACCATAAGGAGTACCACTAAACCTCTGCTTACCCTTACGGTCATTAACAGCTTTGTAGTGTGCAATCCTTGCCCGGTTATCGTTATCATAGATCCTGCTCCTGCTTACCAGCTCAGGATAGCTCCTGATCTTCTGACAAGCAATCCCCAGCTTAATCTCTGGACGCAGTCCATTCTCAAACTTTAAGCACTTAGAAGTCATTGCCCCTTCCACATTATAGTGAGGACAATACTGCACCAGCTCCTCAAACTTAGCAGCATACTCTGCTACAGTCATACTACCCTGCTTCAGCTCTAAGAATTCAATTTCCTTAGCACTCCGAATATCTTCCGGAAAATACTTCTCCAGAAAACCCTTCCGAACTACCTCCCAAGTAATGGCAGTTCCAGCAGCTTCCAATCTTTGGCGACTATTGTCCCACCAAGCTTCAGCCTCACCCTCCAGCATGTGAGTACCAAACCTCACCTTCTGCTCATCAGTACAATCCATAGTTCTGAAGATTTTCTCAATTGCCTTCAGCCACTTCTGAGCAGCTTCAGGGTCCAGAATTCCTCCTTCAAACGTTGGCGGCTTGTTGCTCCGAAACTGCGCCAAACTCCTGAATTGGGCATCTGCAGTTTGATTCTGATTAGCAACAGCTTGCGCCATTGCTTGCATAGCAGCAGCTAATGCAGCATCGTTCCTTCCTGCCATACTGCTCAAAACATAACAACACCAGGTTAAAAGATATTCAACTACATCATAACGGACAGACTCAACTCGACTCAACAACACTGGCCGGACGGACCGACCTGCTCTGATACCAATTGTAACACCCCACTTCCCAAAACAAATAAAATATGAATAACATAATAAAAATCAGAGTTTCCTTCCCAAGTGGGATATCACATAAAAATCACGTTTCCTTATAAAAAAGGTTTTTCTCCAAATACAGCGGAATATTTAAATAATACAATTAAATAAAAATTTTGATACGTTCGCAGGAAAAAAATAGGAGTTCAACATGAAACAATAAAAATGCCCAAGTCCCGTGCTACGTATCAGAGCATCCTAGACTCGACAGTCACACCAATATCCAAGCTAGCTAAGCACCTGGATTATCTGTACTTTCGAAGAAGCACAGACCACAACAACAACAAGGGGTGAGAAATCATGATCAAAAATATAATGGTAATGTAATACATGTAATAAGGCAGTAAAACACACCAACACATCAATTATTCACCCCAACAACACCATATAACGAACCTACTGTTCAAATTACAATATAACATATTATAATGCAATTATGCAACTCAACACCATGCATGCGGTACCGACTCATTGGTTCATTCAATCGAACCTGGATAGATCACTTACGCTCCTCCTGAGACATGATCTATCCCCCACCATTCTCCACAAAGGAGTACGGATGAATCACTTACGCTCCTCCTGAGACATGATTCATCCCACCAAAACACCGTGATATGCAAGACACCAATGCATAATTATTATATTCTGGCACGCTAAGTGCACACGATCCTCCTGATCATATCATCATACAACAATGCATATGTATAGATATATTACACCAACACCATATAAACCAATCAGATAGTAAACGAATTCATACTATCACACCGGATATAACTACGTCCCCCCCCCCCCTCGGGGATACACGATCCTACTGATCACTACACACATATACATTACTAATTGCTCACCAACAATATTAAGGGAAACACGTACTATCCCCAAGTACACAAGTTATATCCCATACTCATCATTTTCACACTACAGCAAGGCTAGAAGGATCACACGAGACCAATTCAGACATCTCACCAAAAGTCTCTGAGGTTACTCAGAACCTCCCTAAACCAACACCTCAGCCTATACACCAAAATCAATAATTCATCAACATCAATCCACAATCACAAACATGCCAATAGATATTATACTTACCAATTATCCTATAATTTCTACTCTAGAACCGACATTACGGTACATTACCGACACTTCAGAGTCACTCTGAATCTCACCAAGGTCCTAACCATAGTCATTAACGACACTATAGGGAAACAACACATAACTTTTCCCAAAGCTATAATCACGGTCATTGCCAACACTACGGTAACAACACATAATCTCATCAGCTTTATATTCCTAGTTACTATCAACACTACAGTAACATCAACAATCCAACAAAATGGATCAATACTACAGTAACATCATCACCATATATATATATATATATATATACCCCAAAATGCATCATCAGCATTCATCAATCCCCCAACATCAACAATAATCATAGCATGCCAATATAAAACTTTATATAACGATAAATTCCTACGGGGTTAAGGAATCCCCTCTACCCTATACATGTATAAACCATTCCCAATCAAATTTCTCCCCCCTTACCTTGACAATTGGTCGATCGATAGAATTCCTCCTAGAATTGGTCTCTTGGCCTTCTCCTTCCTCTTCCGTTCTTCGTTCCCTTTTTCCTTCGTTCTTTTTCACTTTCCTCGTTCTTTCCTCTTCTCTCTTTCTATCGCTCTTTTTTCTCAATTTTCTAAAATGTATCGTAACTCTCCTAACCCCTCATATTCTATTTCCCTTTTTAATTATTCTAATCCCAATAATAATAACTAATAAAATAATATAATATTAATAATCTTAATAATAATAATAATACTAATATAATCTTACTAATATTAATAATACCACATATTAATAATAATAATAATAATAATAATAATAATAATAATAATAATAATAATAATAATAATAATATTATTATTATCTCACCAAAATAATAATAATAATACTTTTAATAATAATAATAATAATAACACTAATAATAATAATAGTAATAATAATAATAATAATAATACTATTATTATTATCACACCAATATCCCACGCCTATGGTAATCCCTTTCCTCTCCATTCCAACTTTTCTAATATCTCCTTGCTACCCCTTCATATTTCCTTCCTCACGGTTTCTATCGTGACTTTTCATATTTCCATTCTAACTTCCCAATAACCCTTTCACCTCTTATTTTACTTATTCCAACCACTAATATTCCCAATAATAATTCTAATAATAATAATTATAATAATCATTATAATAATAATAATAATATAATATAATATAATACTATTATAATATTATAGTAATATTCAACATAATAATAATAATAGTGATACACCCAACAATAATTATAATTATAATAATAATAATATTATCACACCAATAATAATAATAATATTAATAAAAAAAATATAATAATAATATAATAATACTAATATTATTATTTCACCAAAATAATAATAATATTAATAATAGTAACAAATATAATAAATATAATAATAATAATAACACCCCCACCAATGTTACTATTATTTTTATATTACTATATTTCACACCAAAATATCACCAATAGTCCTCCC
This sequence comes from Lathyrus sativus, assembly GCA_963859935.3. Classification (NCBI taxonomy): domain Eukaryota; kingdom Viridiplantae; phylum Streptophyta; class Magnoliopsida; order Fabales; family Fabaceae; genus Lathyrus; species Lathyrus sativus. Next base: position 349,123,023 of record OZ012739.1, on the reverse strand, counting down.
ACATTAGGGACACCCACCAAACATCATCAAATACACCCCCACCAAAGGGCACACCAACATATAATTTTTAAAATAACAATAAAGTGACTAAATAATTAAAATGGGTGTTACACATACCACACGTTCTGAATCAATGCTGTTTTCCCATTGTTCAGAATCACTCTGACATTTCCCATACCTTCTGCATTAAGATATTTGTCATCAGCACATCTGATCTTTGTTCTCTTTTCAGAGTCAAAGTCAACCAGCCATTTCTTGTTTCCAGTAAGATGATTTGAACAGCCAGTGTCCATATACCACCAGTCTGTCAAATCATCAGATTCAGAGGCCATCAATAGCACAGATTCGTCATCAGAACTTCTGGCTATATTTGCTTCTTCTGATTTCTTCTCCTTGTTTGACCAACAATCTCTAGCAAAGTGACCAAACTTCTTACAACAGTAACATTGGATCTTCTTCTTGTCATACTTCTCTTTTCCCTTCTGAGCATTCTTTTGTCTATCAAAGGTTGAGCTTTCTGACTTCTGACCACCATCAGATCTTCTCCTGGCTTCTGACTGCTTCTGATACCTCCTATCAGAAGTTGCTTTCAAAGTCTGTTGCTCTACTTCCCTTTCAGAAGTTCTTTCAGTCAAACGCAACTCTTGCGCTTCTAAACTGCTCTGCAGCTCTTCAATTCTCATGGTACTCAGATCTTTGGAATGTTCTATTGCTACCACAATGTAATCAAATTGAGAGGTAAGGGATCTCAATACCTTCTCCATGATTGTTTCTTCAGAAAGAGTTTCTCCACACGCCTTCATCTCATTAGTGATCAGAATCACTCTGGAGATGTATTCAGAAACTTTCTCATTATTCTTCATGTTGAGATTCTCATATTGCTTTCTCAAGGACTGAAGCTTCACCTTCTTCACTGATGCGTCACCACCATAACATCTAACCAGTGTGTCCCACGCAGCCTTTGCTGTCGTTGAATCTGCAATCTTCTCAAACACATTTACATCAACACATTGATGAATAAAGAATAATGCTTTCTGATCCTTCTTCCTTACTTCCTTCTGCGCGTTTTTCTGTTCATCTGTTGCATCTGCTGCTACTGGAACATAACCATCAGTGACAAGATCTAGAACATCTTGAGCACCAAATAGTACACGCATTTGGATCATCTAACGATTCCAGTTTTTACCATCAAATACTGGAAGTTTGGTGTTCATGTTGCCGTTTCCGTTCATCTTCTACCTTGCACAATACACTCAGATTTCTCACACAGTGTTTCCTAACCCACAGAATAAAATTCTGATCAGATTTTGTTCAAGATTCAACACGAATCTAAGAATCAAAATCAAACACACAAGACCTCACGTTCACTCGTGTTTCCCGTGTTTCTCAATGAATCTGAACCGGAGCTCTAGATACCAATTGTTGGTGCAAAGGTAGAATTATTCTATTAAGAATGACGGCAGAAGAAACAGGATTAAAAGTTACAATGATTGTCACCCTATTTATAAGCTAAAACTAGGGTTACTAGAATAAGATAAATACTAAAATACCCTCTAACAAACTTATGGGCTTAAGAAAGTAATGTAATAAAATATGAATTATTACTAATAAAAGGTGCTTATAAAATCAAAACAAAAATAAATTTTATATAGATAAAAGAGTGCATTGTTGACCCGAATATTTTTATATATTAAAATTTTTTATTATTGATCTAAATATTTTTATGAATATGACTAAAACAAAAATAATATTTATATATAAAAAGAAAATTTATCGTTGATCCAAAGCATGTTTGTTTTGAAATAGGTTGAATTTCATCTTCATTTGTTAGAAATGAATTAATTTTCAATAACTTATATTTCTTTTATGTTACTATATTAATTAAGTTTTGTCATTATTCCAATATCTTGTATTTATTACAATCTTTAAAAACAAATACGCATTCAAAAATCTATCTCGTCAAACAATGAGTTTCATGCATATAAGTACGAGGTTGTAATTAGTTTAATTAAAAATAACATTTTTATTCTTAAGAATTTCCGCCAGTGGAAATATGTGAAAACAAAAATGAATTATAAGATCTCTCTTAACTAAAATTTGAGACAAAAATGAAGAATAAATTTAAGAGTAATATTATTTTGACATTCAACTTTATTTACTATTTTCTTTTGGTTAATAATATATAAAACTTGGTTAATACAATTCACACTTTGGCTTATATATTCTAACATAAAACAATATAAAAATAGTATGAAATAGTAAAATAAAATTTTGGACGTAAAAAATTTATTAATATACTTTATAATTTAGTTATTAAGTGTTCTGACATCAAAAAATAATCTTACATGATAAATTAACTTTTGTTCATAATGTGTATAATGTTGTTCAATATAGTTTAGAAACTGATTAATGAATTTTTAAATATAAAAAAATTTAAATAGTAAAAATAAATTTGATTAATAGAGTGTAAATAGTGATTAAAATATTTTCTAATTTAATTTTGACAAAAGTTCAATATTATGTATTTTATTAATTAATATAATTGTGAAAGTGGTCAATTAATTATAAATAAAATAAGTAATTAATAACATGTATTTTTTTTAATTCAATGATGAAATTAGTTTACTGTATATATTTGTGTTACAAAATATTTTTTTAAAAAGTAATATATTTTTATAAATAATATTTTTTATTTAAAACAAAAATATTAAATACACTATACAATACTAAGTAATTGAGTGTGAGCATAAAATTTGAGGCCAAGATAGCAATGCTCTAAATTTAAGGGTTAAACATACAATAATTCAATGATGATGATGTATCACTGTTTCTCATTTTGCAGCCTAGTTGACATCCTTAGAAACAACTATTAAATTATCCTGAAATGAATATTATAATAATTGAAGCAATAGATTTAGGCACGTTGGAAATTTCGAATATTTTTAATTAGTCAATTGGAAATTAAAATTTGATGATAAGCATCAATGACAGCCAATGCCAAACTAAACACTAATTGCGGTATAAATAAATTTGAACCGTTTGATTAAATTTGAACCGTTTGATTAAAATTGACCGATTATTTTTTTTTTAAAATGGATCAGATTAAATTGGATGTTGAATTGATTTATATGTTTAATTTGAATAATATATATAGGGTTACTTCAATTGAATTTGAATGTTTGTTTGGAATCCATCAAATATTAAAATCATCCGAACTTAATTAATATATATTTAATTTATTTTTATTTCTATATAGCTTATAAATATGAGAATCATAATGTTATCGGAATATTATTATTTTTATTATTTAATAGAACATTATATATTTTTAAAAGTACAAGTCATGCAATATAAAATTTTGAATATTATTTAATTTATAATTTAAAATACGAATAATCAAATTAATATTATATGATATTGAAAATATTATTATATAACAATTTTTTTTCAATTATAAAAAAAATAGTGCTTATATTTTTTTTAAATGAAAAGTTAATTACATATTTACTCTAATAAATATTAAATCGATTAAACTGATTTGATTTATCCGTCAAACTGACTAAATCGAATTCGGCAAAAATCAAAATTGTATTGGTCGAAATTGGATCATAAAAATGAAATCGTAATTTGCGTCAAATTTAAGTTTTATGGCCAAAATCGTCTGAAATCAGACAATTGTCAAATACTTGATCTCACAAAAATTAAAAATTTAACAGGTTATTATAAACTAGGTTAATATTTTTCTCAAATTGATTTTCTTTCTTACTTTTAAACCATTAATAATCTGCCTATTTCTCTTTTGTCACTTCAATCTTACATATTTTGTCTCACTTTTTTTGAATTCAAATCATTCTTTCCTCTCTTTATTCGTTATATATCTTCTCTCATACTTGTAATTCTGAATTTTAGAGATGCTTTTATCTTCTTCTCAACCTTTTCCTAATTTTCTTCTCTTTTTCATATTTGTTTTCATTTATCATTTTTACTTTTTTGACATGTGTTTTAAAGATCTGTTAAAAAATTCTTCTTTTTTATCTAACTAAAGAGAAAAAAAGTATAGAACTCTAATAGTCATTCTTTTTTTTTTTTAGATTTATCTTCTTTAGATATTTTTCTTCAGCTTCATTACATGGAGAACAACTGCATTAAGGTGAAAACAAACTCACTTGAAAAACTGACAATATATATATATATATATATATATATATATATATATATATATATATATATATATATATATATATATATATATATATATATATATATATATATATATATATATATATATATATATATATATATATATATATATATATATATATATATATATATATATATATATATGCAAAGTGAGAGAGAAAGACATGGAGGATGTATCAGAATGTTGAAAAATAATTTGACCATTAGTCATCTATTATTTTTCATTGATTTAAAAATTTTGACCATGAGTTTCTAAGATTTTGTAGATTTGGGTGGTTGAGGAAATGAAAAGGATGGGGAGGTATGAACCAATACTGGAAAATTTGTTGTTAATGAGGTAGTAGTGGTTGAGGAGATGAAAAGGATATGGAGGGCTAAACTGTAACACCCCACTTCCCAAAATTAAATAAAATACAAATATTTCAATTAAACATCAGAGTTTCCTTTCAAAAGTGGGATATCACATCCAAATAATTCAACATACTCATCATTAGATGGTTTTCAAAATAAAATAGCAGAAATTATCCTTAGTCAACATTCACGGCCATCCGCCAAATCACACAAAAACATTCATTAAAAGGTTCACCAAACTTGATACGTCACAGGAAATAAAACAATTCAACATGAAGCAATTAAACGCCCAGATCTCGTGTTACGTATCAGAGCATCCTATGACTCGACTCACACACCAATATCTAAGCTAGCTAAGTACCTGAATTGTCTGTACCTCCGAAGAAGCACAGACCACAACAACAACAAAGGGGTGAGAAAACATGATCAAAATTATCGGTAATACAGTACATGAAATAAAGGTAGTAATCATATGATTCATCACCCAACATTCATCAAACACGACCTACTGTCCAACATCAACACAACACACCATAATGCAATTATGCAACTCAACACCATGCATGCGGTACCGACTCATTGGTTCATTCAATCGAACCTCGGATAGATCACATACATCCGTCCTTGGCCATGATCTATCCCCACCATTCTCCACAATGGAGTACAGATGAATCACATACACTCCTCTTGAGCAATGATTCATCCCACCAAACATCATGATATGCATAACACCAAATGCACAATAAATGAACTCAAGCACACTAAGTGCACACGATCCTCTGATCACATCACCATACAATATATACATATTACACACCAATTTAATCATTTCAATATCCTAACATAAACCATTGCATAATCAAATCAAATCATACACACCAATTTACAACAACTAAATCCAAGCACACTAAGCGCACACAATCCCCCGATCACATCACCATACATCATACATACGTATTGTTCATTAATTAATCATTTTAATTAAAGTCACACGATCCTCCTGATCACATCACCGTACCTCATACATATATCACACCACCAATTTAATTATTTTAATTAATATTCAATACTACACAATTTCCCCTTTTAGCACCAAGTAAATAATCAGTAAATCATCTCAATTAATCCATGTTTTAGTTAAGATTTAATTAAACAATGACTCCCCAACATATTGGATATAAAAATATTTGGAAACTAATTATATTATATATACTATGTTATAGATCTATTCATTAGCTTTCTAACGCTTCGGACGGGAACTAAAACCGACTTACGGATTAAAAGTTATGGCCAAAATCGTCGGAACAGAAATTTCCAATTTTCAACTTTTATACAGCATGCAATCGATTGCTGTATTAGTGAAATCGATTGCTTGACCCAATTTTTCATATTTTAGCCTCTGTTTTGTTGTGCAATTGATTGTTGTACTAGTGCAATCGATTGCTTACTATGTGTTTTCGAAAAATTAAGCAGAAAATGGTATTTTTCACCAACCCTTCCCTCTTTGCTACCACAATCAATCCCCACATGTCAATGTATTCACCAAACTCGAAAATCCACTAAATCATGAGTATTCTATGGGTTTTCTTCCTACATAAACTTCTACTCATTCACCATTAATCCACAATTTCAAATCTAGGGTTTTCTCCCTACATAAACTTCTACTCATTCATCTATCCTCTACCCTATCATTACTACAACTATCACACACTACTCTAATCATTTCCTCCCTTAAACTTTCTCTCCGGAACCAATATTCATGTTCGTCACTACTACTGTAGAAGTTACACAGAACCTCACCAATCTCACAACAATACATGCCCAATTTCATCAATGACAGCAATACTCATAAACACATCAATGTACACGAAATTCATCATAACAGTAACAATTATAAACACATATTCACCAATTCTTCAACATACAAATCATGCTCCTCAAAATCCCTACGGGGTTAAGGAATCCCCTCTACCCAATTCATGTAAATAACAATCCCAATCAGTTTCTCCCCCTTACCTCGATTAATTGCTCAGATTGTTGAGGAATCTTGAAGAATTTGGCAGCCCTAGCCTTCCTCTCTTCCTCCTTGCGCTTCCTCTTTACTCTTTCTCCCCAAACTGTTTATCGTGTTCTCCTTCTCTTCTTCTCCCAAAATCCCCTTTTATTACTTATTCCAATAATAATAATAATAATAATAATAATAATAATAATAATAATAATAATAATAATAATAATAATAATAATAATAATAATAATAATAATAATAATAATAATACAAACACAATATTACTATTATTTATTAAATTATTATCATTATTCATTATATTATATTAATATTAACTCCATGGCTTATTAAAATAATCCTTATCAATTAAGGACACCCACCAACGCGCTTAGACACACTCCCCACACAAGGACACACCAAAAAGACTAAATAATTAAAATGGGTATTACAACTCTCCCCCACTTTAATTATTTTCGTCCTCGAAAATTACTTGATGGAAACAATTCCGGATACGCTTCCCGCATCCTGCTTTCCAATTCCCAGTTCACACTGCCTCCTGCAGCACCTTCCCAAGCCACTTTCACCAAGGACATCTCCTTCCCTCGGAGTTGTTTCTCGTTCAATAAATTGCATTAGAAGTGCCTCATCAATCAAATTATCTCTCACTTGCACACCATCCAATTGAATCAAAGTACCTCCTCGGCTTAAACACATGAACACATCATGCAATTTTCCATAAGTGACAGCGGTAAAACAGTCTAACATGCTATCTTCCCCACACTTCCGCTGCGCCACTCTGATATAGACAATCCAAACACAGTGTGTGCTTCCGAGACTTCAAAGCTCGACCAACACCAGTTACCAGCATAACTCTCAACACATGTCTTTTCTTGGATCCTTTTTTATCTTTCAATCGCTTCTTGCACCATCTCCGGTCCGAGTACAACATTCTCGTCAGACACACATCCGCACAAGGAGTCCTACACCTCCTACCATACAAAGCCTCATACGATGTCCTTCCGATACTAGAATGATAGCGGTAGTTGTAGGTAAACTCAATCAACGACAATTAACTACCCCCTGATCCATCATGATCCAACACACAAGCTCTCACCAAATCCTCTACATACTGGATAATTCTCTCTGTCTGTCCATCCCTCCACAGATGCTAAACAGAGTTCAACTTTAACATGGTACTCAAGGCGTCTGCAACTCTCCCAAAATCTCATTGAGAATTCAGATTCCCATCTGACCCAATATTCGACGATGTCTCATACTACTTCGCAACTTTCTCATTATACATCTTAGCTAGCTTCAGCATAGAATGATTCATCCTCATTGGTAAGAAATGAGTTAATCTTGTCAATCCATTCTTAACCACCCAAATCGAATCATATCCCTTCAAATTCTTCGGAAAACCCAACACAAAATCCATGGAAACACCATCCTATTCCACTCAGAAATATTCAACAGTTGCATCAGGTCCAACAGTCTCTGATGTTCAAACTCCAACTTTCAACAAGTCTAATCAGCATATACGACCTTAACCACTTATCTTTCCATCTATGGCCACCAAAACAATTCCTCAAATTCGGTCACATCTTCATAGCACCTGGATGAACACTCGATCTACCTCAATGTCCTTCTTCCAGAGTACTCTTATCTAACTCACAATATTGGAACACAAACTCTATCACGACATCTCACGGTACCATTTCTATCAATCCGAAAGTCAGCCCCTCGACTTAATTCCTTAAGTTCAATCAATCTACTAACTCAAATTAGAATTTCGACCTCCTCAAATCTCATCAAAAATACCAATGGTCAGCCTCAACATACAAAGCTTAACTCCATAAGAAGTCTCTTCACAGACCAAACTCATATCTCGAATTTTCTTAATCAGTGCTAACTCCTTTACCCTCATCATCGGTATATACCCAAAAATTCCCAAAATCGATACATCAGCTACCACGTTGTCTCACCCGAATGGAAATTCAACCCAAAACCATACTCCTCCAGAAGTCCCAATTATTTCCTCTGTCTTAAATTCAACTCTTTCAAATCAAACAAATACCTTAAGCTCTTAAAATCACCAACCATCTCACATCTCAACTAAACAATAGAGGCCTCCAAACTCCGGCACAACACTCAACAACAACCAACTATAAACCACTTGTCCGATAATTCCTCTTATGTACTTTAAGTTGCCTTAAAGCATAACTAAAACTCGCTGATGTTGCGCTTAAAATATCTCCCAATCATACCAACAAAGCATCACAAAACACAACAAATAGTTCTCTCAGATTCGGCAAAACCAACACACAAACTGTTGACAGCTCTCCCGAAACTCTTTGAACCTTCCTCACAGAGGCCTATCACTACTTCTTCTCCAACACCAATAACTCAAGTTCCCGATGCTCAACATAATTCTCTATACTCTTCGAATATATCAAAATATCATTAGTTAACACAACCATTGACTCGCTTAATTAAATATGGAAAATCCCATGCCAACAGACATTCAATTTGCGAGCTATGGCGGAAACCCGAACCGCACTTTCCGCCCTTACTACAACATCCAAACATGTTCCATCAATAAATATCTTAATCCCATGTCACTACACCGCCATCACATAGAGCATTGTAATAACTTCCCACGCTTCGAACCGTGCGTCATTCCGAGTTACGGTCCTCCCGTTACGTCAAAAATACAAAAACAACATTTTCACCCTTAAAAGGCCATTCAACACATCTTCAACTCTTGAAATATTTACAGGTCTAATTATATCAATATCGTATTCCACATCTTACTTTCTTTAATACTCACCAGAAGTCACTATCCACCCTTTACCTACTCGACTTCACAATCTGTCGCCGTAGCACACACACCAGACACAAGTCTCCAACTACTCACTCAATTTAATTCCTTGACCGTCCAAACAGACACATAATATGGAGCTCTCAACATCGGCTAGTTTCCGCAACAAATTCGATCACAACTCCAATTCACGTCCTGATTGTATATCACTGTCTTGTCAGGATAACTTCCAGACAACCACACTTAATCGGCAACCCGCCAACTTCTCTACTTTCATCGACACTCAAAATTCCCCTCAAAATCAAACATCTCAACATTGTCCTGCGCCGACTCGCCAACACAACTCTTAAGCATTTGGCTTAACTCCAAACAATTCACTATACACACCATCTAAGCTCGCAAGATACATTTATTCCCTCCAACATGATCCCGTCAAACTATAGTAGCGTTTAACAACACACTGAGTCATCACTCCACACTTGAAGCATCTGGGAGAAGCATAACTTTCTCCCCCACTTATTTCAATCCTACTCCTGCAGTCTTCAGTCTCTGGCGACTGTTGTCCCACCAAGCCTCAGTTTCACCTTCCAACATGTGAGTACCAAACTTCACTTTCTGCTCATCACTACAACCCATCGTTCTGAAAATTTTCTCAATTGCCTTCAGCCACCTCTATGCAGCTTCAGGATCCAGAATTCCTCCTTCAAATGTCGGTGACTTATTATTCCGAAACTGTGCCAAATCGCCAAATTGCGCACCCGCGACTTAGTTCTAATTAGCAACCACCTGCGCCATTGCTTGCATAGCGGCAGCCAAAGCAGCATCATCCCTTCCTGCCATACCGCTTAATAATAACAACATAAGGTTAAAAGGTACACAACCTCTATCCTACGGACAGACTCAACTACTACACTGGTCGGATGGACCGACCTGCTCTGATACCAATTGTAACACCCCACTTCCCAAAATTAAATTAAATACAAATATTTCAATTAAACATCAGAGTTTCCTTTCAAAAGTGGGATACACATCCAAATAATTCAACATACTCATCATTAGATGGTTTTCAAAATAAAACAGCGGAAATTATCCTTAGTCAACATTCACGGCCATCCGCCAAATTACACAAAAACATTCATTAAAAGGTTCGTCAAACTTGATACGTCACAGGAAATAAAAAAAATTCAACATGAAGCAATTAAACGCCCAGATCCCGTGTTACGTATCAGAGCATCCTACGACTCGACTCGCACACCACTATCCAAGCTAGCTAAGTACCTGGATTGTCTGTACCTCTGAAGAAGCACAGACCACAACAACAACAACAAAGGGGTGAGAAAACATGATCAAAATTATCGGTAATACAGTACATAAAATAAAGGTAGTAATTATATAATTCATCACCCAACATTCATCAAACACGACCTACTGTCCAACATCAACATAACACACCATAATGCAATTATGCAACTCAATACCATGCATGCGGTACCGACTCATTGGTTCATTCAATCGAATCTCGGATAGATCACATACACCCGTCCTTGGCCATGATCTATCCCCACCATTCTCCGCAATGGAGTACAGATGAATCACATAGACTCCTCTTGAGCAATGATTCATCCCACCAAACACCATGATATGCATAACACCAAATGCACAATAAATGAACTCAAGCATGCTAAGTGCACACGATCCTCTGATCACATCACCATACAATATATACATATTACACACCAATTTAATCATTTCAATATCCTAACATAAACCATTGCATAATCAAATCAAATCATACACATCAATTTACAACAACTAAATCCAAGCACACTAAACGCACACAATCCCCTGATCACATCACCATACATCATACATACGTATTGTTCATCAATTAATCATTTTAATTAAAGTCACACGATCCTCCTGATCACATCACTGTACCTCATACATATATCACACCACCAATTTAATTATTTCAATTAATATTCAATACTACACAATTTCCCCTTTTAGCACCAAGTAAATAATCAGTAAATCATCTCAATTAATCCATGTTTTAGTTAAGATTTAATTAAACAATGACTCCCCAACATATTGGATATAAAAATATTTGGAAACTAATTATATTATATATACTATGTTATAGATCTATTCATTAGATTTCCAACGCTTCAGACGGGAACTAAAACCGACTTACGGATTAAAAGTTATGGCCAAAATCGTCGGAACAGAAATTTCTAATTTTCAACTTTTATACAGCATGCAATTGATTGTTGTATTAGTGCAATCGATTGCTTGACCCAATTTTTCACATTTTAGGCTCTGTTTTGCTGTACTAGTGCAATCGATTGCTTACTGTGTGTTTTCGAAAAATTAAGTAGAAAATGGTATTTTTCACCAACCCTTCCCTCTTTGCTACCACAATCAATCCCCACATGTTAAGGTATTCACCAAACTCGAAAATCCACTAAATCATGAGTATTCTATGGGTTTTATTCCTACATAAACTTCTACTCATTCACCATTAATCCACAATTTCAAATCTAGGGTTTTCTCCCTACATAAACTTCTACTCATTCATCTATCCTCTACCCTATCATTACTACAACTATCACACACTACTCTAATCATTTCCTCCCTTAAACTTTCTCTCCGGAACCAATATTCATGTTCGTCACTACTACTGTAGAAGTTACACAGAACCTCACCAATCTCACAGCAACACATGCCCAATTTCATCAATGACAGCAATACTCATAAACACATCAATGTACACGAAATTCATCATAACAGTAACAATTATAAACACATATTCACCAATTCTTCAACATACAAATCATGCTCCTCAAAATCCCTACGGGGTTAAGGAATCCCCTCTACCCAATTCATGTAAATAACAATCCCAATCAGTTTCTCCCATTTACCTCGATTAATTGCTCAGATTGTTGAGGAATCTTAAAGAATTTGGCAGCTCTAGCCTTCCTCTCTTCCTCCTTACTCTTCCTCTTTACTCTTTCTCCCCAAACTGTTTATCGTGTTCTCCTTCTCTTCTTCTCCCAAAATCCCCTTTTATTACTTATTCCAATAATAATAATAATAATAATAATAATAATAATAATAATAATAATAATAATAATAATAATAATAATAATAATAATAATAATAATAATAAAAACACAATATTACTATTATTTATTAAATTATTATCATTATTCATTATATTATATTAATATTAACTCTATGGCTTATTATAATAATCCTTATCAATTAAGGACACCCACCAACGCGCTTAGATACACTCTCCACACAAGGACACACCAAAAAGACTAAATAATTAAAATTTTAATTAGTGTTATTTTTATAAACGAGAATTAATTTACTATTGATTCAAATATTTTTATAAATAATATCTTTTGAAATTATATATTTATATACGAGATAAAAATATATTGATTCAAATAATTTACTTAATATATGATTTTTATTTATCAATTTCATATTTTTATTGTTGTTAATATGTTTTATGAGCATCAATTATAGAAAACAAATTTTGACTAAATCATAACTCATATTTTAAAAAAAAATACTAAATTAAAATAATTACTTTTATTCACGTTTTTTTTGTATAAATGATCCAATATAAATTTTTTGAAATTTCAAATTAAATTTCATAATTCGATGTTAGCTTGAAGTTTTAATAGTTAATTAGGAAAATAATATTTATTTAAAAATTTAATAAAGTTTGTTTTTTCTTAATATGCAAATTTTATAAAATGGAGAAAATAAAATTATTGATCAAAAAATTAAATAATAATCAGACCAAGTTTATTATTGAGTCAATTATTTTAGTAAATAATATCAAAACAAAAATAATATTTATATAAATATAAATATAAATATAAATATAAATATAAATATATATATATATATATATATATATATATATATATATATATATATATATATATATATATATATATATATAATATATATATATATATATATATATATATATATATATATATATTTGTTTCAAATATTTTTATATACTAAAAAAAATTATAGACATCAATTTATTATCTTATTTAAAAATAATAAATTTTTTGATTAAATAATTTTTTCTTTTTATCATTTCAATTTTATTACATATTTAAAACAAATGCGCAAGATCATATGAAACAGAAATAATGAAATTATTGATTAAATAATTAAAATTTAACGGGAACAAGTTTACTATTTTTTCAGTTATTTTTGTAATACGAGAACAAGTTATCCATTATTTTTTTAAAGCAGATTTGACTAAATCTTCAACAACAAAAAAAGAATTTTAAATTAAAATTTGTGTATATGAACAAGTTTATTATTAATTCAAATATTTTAAAAATAATTTTTATATACCAAAAAAAATAAATAATAATCATAGGTACGAACTTATTATCTTTAAAAATAATCCACTCTTTTGATTCAATAATTTTATATTTCTTTTAAAATATGTCATTAATTGAAATTAAATACTCAATTAATTTTAAAAGTTATTTATATAATTCAAATTAAATAATAATCAATTAATTTAATAGTAATTCAACTAAATGTTAATTTATTTATTTATATTTAATAAATTATAATTAGGATTTGTATTTTATTATTTTTATTTTTAAATTTGTGTATTATTTGAATTAAATAAATATTTATTTTTGTGTAATTTGAAATAAATAAGTAAGTAAATGTTTATTCTAAATTACGAAGTATCCATCATTAGAAATATTAACAATAAAAATTGTTTGATCTAATTGTAAAGTGACTAACATTTAACCATAAGGGATCTAGGTTTGAAACACCATGGATACAAATTTTGTATTTTCTTTTTATTTTAAATTCTAAATCGTAAAATAATACTATATAAAAATTATTTGTCACCAATATACATTAACTTAGTGGTAAAGGCATATCATAAAATTAAATGAACGAAATGGAGCGGAGTGAAATGAAATCGATCAGAATGAATATTTTAAATATAATAGTAAAATGAAATGGAATTCATATCACTTTTATAAATGATGCAAAATTGCAAATCATCAAATATTATTCAATTTATCTCATTTCACTCCACTACATTGGGTTCCCTATATCCAAACAAAGCCTAAAGGTCTATGGATTTGATTTCTTCTACAAACAATTTTTGCTTTTTTTGATATTTTCAAATTTGAATTAAATTAAAAATTAAAAAACCAATTTATTATTTAAAAATAAAAAAATAAAATTCAAGGGTAACTATAACATAATTATTAAAAACTGCATGTTGCATATATAATACATATAACATTCTAATCACGATTCTAAAATAGGAAAAAAATCATCAACTTAAAAAAATTATAACAAAAAACTAATATGACCTGATTAAATTTTATTAAAGAAATAAAAAGAATATTTTTTATAGATTAATTTAGGTTTTATATTTTTTTTGAAGGATTAAAATGAATCTTCATTAGAATTTTTATTTTATTTATCTATTTATGGACATCAAAATCAAAACCAAAAGTAGAAGAAAAAGATAGTATATAAAGTTTTGGCTAGGGTGAGATACGAACGGTGCAGAATAAAAAATAAAATAAAAAAAAAATGAAAAATAAGGGCAAATTGCTCTATCATAGTGGCTCCACGAGAGTGACAGTGGAATCAAATCAACGGCTATAACTTAACCTGAGATTATCTTCACGGTCAAGATAGATTCTCTAGCGTGATTTCGTTTTCTGTTTTCTCGTGTTGATAATAATATTAATGAGTGAGATTCTTTAGTACTTTGTCGTACTCGTGAGAAAATGATGAATTATTTGAATATATATGATATATAATATGTGCAGTGTGTTGATAATATATTAAAATTTGTATGTCTATTCTTTCTATTTTTTACTTTTTGTTTTGTTTGGAAAGCGTGATGCAGGAGAAGGAATATTGTGTTGATGATGTAAGATTCAAGAAATCATAAAGGGTATTTGAATTTAGAGGCTCATATGCTAACAAATAAAATAGATTTAATGATTCTTGAAAAAGAAAAACCAAGACACTCACTTGTAAAAATAGAAATTTCATTATTTCTCTTGTAAAAGATTATACAGGATTTCAAGCTATTCGGCTCTAAACAAATTCTTTTAATTCTGTTATAATATAGTCTCAAAATTTAAGTTCTATTTGATAAATTTAACTGATAATTAATAACTGATTACTAATAGTTTATAGTTTATAGCGGATGATTGATAGTTTATAGTTGATGATTTATAATTGATAAGTTAATTTAAGTGTTTAATAAATTAACGGTTATACTAGTTAATAAATACAAAATGACATAAAAAAATATTGTTAATTAAAAAATTAATAATCCTATTTATTAAATTAATTTATATTTAATAAAAATAAATTTATTACCAATCAAATTCAAAATATTTTAAATACAAATATAAAATTAAACATAATACAAAAATATATTAAACACTTATATATAAATTTTATGATGAAATTTAAATATCTAAAATAGTAGTATAGTAATTTGATCTTATATTTCAATAATATGCATACTTTCTTCTCTTTTTTTTCTCAAAATTCATGATATACCTACTAATAAATAAATATATTCAATCATTCATTATCATATTTATAAAAAATAATACATTAATAATAACAAAAATCAAGTAATAAATAGTTAAAATAATAATTCAAAAGCAATAGAAAAAACAATTCAATGTAATGAGTCAAAATATTCTACTAATAATAAAATGGAAGATGGATTGCATCGTGAATTTGTTCGGTAAAAATAATGACTAACTTTTTTATTGACTCAACTAAAACTCAATTATTTTAATTTAAATCATCATAAAAACCCGAAAGTATTTTCTTATAAATGAAATTAAAAATTATATTATTTTAAATATAATGTATTTTTAAAAAATATATTATCTTTTATGAATATATAATATGTTTTTACATACAATACATGTTTAAAATTTATTTAACACAAGAGATGCTAATAAAATATGAGGAAAAATTATTAATTATATTAATGTATGCAATTTAAACAGACAACTAACAAAATTAATTCCAGGCCACAATAATAATAAGGGAAAACTTAATTAGCAAAGACACTAAACTTTTAAGGTGAAAAACTTCCTTTTAAATTAGAGAATAAAAACCACTAGATCTAGTCTAGTAAAACCTTTCACAATATAAATAATGAATATACAAAGAGTCTTCTTAATAACACTTAAAATTAACGATCTTCATGATATATAATAAAGGTGAAAAACACACTCCACCAAACAACACCTAAACAAAATTATGGACATAATGAAACAAACTCTTAGAAAAGATAAAATTACTCAACATAAATCAACAAAAATGTAAATAAAAATTGATTCCATTGTGACTCTCATGGAGCCACTTTGATCGAGCAATTTGCCCTAATTTTCCATTTTTATTTATTCCATATTATTTTTCTCGAGTTTTATTCTACTCCTTTCGTATCTCACCCAAGCCAAAAACTAGTATATTTCTTCTACTTTTGGTTTTGTTTTTGGTGTCCATAAATAGATAAATAAAATGAAAATCGAATCAAACAAAATGGATTATAATTAATACTCTATTGTTGCACTACCGTCATTAATGTTTTGTTTGGCACTGGCCGTCATTAGTGCTTATCTTCAAATCTTAATTGCCAATTGGTTAATTAAAATATTCGATATTTCCCACGTGCCTAAATGCATTGCTTCAATTATTATAATATTCATTTCAGTTTAATTCCAGTAATTTCCAGAGTTGCTTCACCTTGTTGATATTAAATATAAGTTTAAAAGTTTTATATCAATTCTCAACTATTATTAACATCAAATCATAAAAAGTGTGATTATTTCTTTTTTAAAAGATGATTTATTTATATAATCATTTGATTTATTATTATTAACCGTTAAAATTTAATGTAAATTTTTTGAAATTATATATATATATATATATATATATATATATATATATATAAACTAGATTAAAGTTTTTGCGCTGCCGTCGTTTCAACTAATTAAATAATTAATTTTTAAATAATTAAATAATTAAATTAATTTTTATAATTTATTTGTAAATTATAATATTATAAACAAAATAATTTTAAAATAAAACTCTTAAACAGTATTAAATAACCTTCAAAAAAATTATGTTATGCACATGGAAGAAGAATTATAGTTTTATAATGAAAAATTCTAGCTTGTGAATATATAAAGAAAGAGTAATGTTAATTTGTGTCCTTGAGACACAAGTTAAGAGACTCATTTATAGTAAATTTGTATTTAAAAAAATAATTTAAAAAATAATTTTATACTTTAATTAAAATTTGTATACAATTTTTAAGATAATATTTTTTAGTTTAGTTCTTAATTTGTGTTCCAATATCACAAGTTAACATAACCATAAAGAACAAAACAAAATTATGATTAGTATTTAATGGTGTAACTCATATCCTTGGGTTATAACTTCAAATTCTTTGAACTTAACATCACTCATTAAATTAAATCTAAATTATGTGATCAAACAATCTAAGATAAAATATGATTCATTTATGTTTTATCTTTTGAAATTAATTACTTTATTATGAATTAAGGATTAAATTTATATAAATGGTCATTGTAAAAATATTTAAATATACAATTTTTCAAACATAATTGATAGATTAATTATTATTGGTTACTTAATATTTTTCGGTTAGTTATTATTATTAAATATATAATTCTTTGTATTAAGCATGCTTGAAATATTTGACAAAGTCAAAGTCGAATGTATTCGATAGAATAGTAGTTGAATACAGCCTTTAATAGTCAGAGATGCTTGTATTCAACAGGAGGTCGAATACACCTTGTAGTTAACAAGTTGTGTGTATTCAACAGGGTTGGATAACAACTAGTCGAATAGGGTTAGTTTGTTAGATATTATTTGGTGTGTAAGTAATCTCATTTATAAATAGGGGGATACCCTACATTTATAAATAAACAAATTAGTTAAAATTGAATTCATTCTTCTCTCTTCCTAAAACCCTAATTCTCTCTCTCACACACACGCGCGTGCGCACACTCACACACACATACAATTTTTATGCAGCGAAATCATCTTGCAACCAAGGAGTGGTTGAATCACTTGAGTGAAGATTGAATAACGAGAATTGTGAAGCAATCAAGAAAGTGATTGAATCTTGTTCCTTGAAGATCAGTCTAACATTTGGTATCTAGAGCACTAATTACGATTCTTGGGAAGCATATCATAGTAAATCATTTGAACAAACATTTTCCAACAAATCTCCCATCCTTGGATTATAAGAATTCTGAGAATTGGTGCGAGAAGATGAAGGTTGTCTTTTGTAGCCATAAAGAATCAAAAGATTTGTCAAGCATGAAAAAAGAAGATCTTCAAGGGACGATTGCATCTCATGAACAAAGAATGGTTGAAAGATCTGCAAGTAATACAAAAGGTGATGTAGCTCTGCATGCGCAATCAAAAAAAGAAAATAAAGTCAAAGGAAGATGGAATGGTAACAGAGGTAAAGAAGGTTACAATAATTCAAATGGTAGATGTAACCAACAAGAAGGAAATTTGTCGAACCAGAGAAGACCCTCAAACCAAAGCAACCACAGAGGTGGTGCTGCAGGTAAAGGAGGAGATGGTGTAAGAAAACCTTATAAAAGCCACATTCGATGTTACAATTGTCAAAAGCATGGTCATTATGCTAATGTTTGTTCTGGAAAAAAAATCAAGAGAATGATGTAAGACATGCAAGATATGAAGAATAAAAGATGTTGTTGATGGTCAAAATGAAAGATTAAGAAAGATTAAGAATACAAGAAGAAGTCAGAGGTAAAGCATACCTCAAAGAATAAGAAACATTCCTACAAGGTTGCAGGAATGTGTTATTACATTAGATGATGTGGTTGATGATGAAGGTGAACTTGTTCACTATGCTTTCTATGCATATACTGAGCTATTCAATGTAACTGAGGCATAGAAGAACTCAAAGTGGATGCAGGAGATGAATGAGGAGCTGAAGTCTATCGAGGTTAACAACACCTGGTCACTAGTCGAATTGCCAAAAGGAAAAAAGGAAAATAATGTGAAATGGGTATACAAGGTGAAGCTAAATCCCAAAGGAGAAGTAACAAAAATAAATCAAGACTTGTTGCCAAAGAATTTATTTATAGAGAAGGAATTGACTTTGATGAAGTCTTTGTACCAGTTGCTAGAATCAAAACAATCAGATTGGTTGTTGATCTAAAAAATATGAACAACTAGTATATATGTCATATGGATGTGAATTGTGCATTCAGGAAAGGCCCCTTAGATGAATAAGTTTATGTTGCACAACCAGTTGGGTTTGTGAAGCAAGGTCAAGAACGTAAGTTATATAGGTTGCTTAAAGCCCTGTATGGACTTAAAAAATCTCCAAGAGCTTAGAATAAGAAGATAGATGGTTTTCTAAGAGAGAAGGAATTTGTAAAGTGCACAACCGAGCATGGAGTATATGTCAAAAGAAGAAGGAGTGAATTGCTTATATAATGTTTCTATGTCGATGTCTTGTTGATAACAGGTAGCTGCAAGAAGGAGATCAAAGACTTTAAAGGTGATTTGAGCAAGAAGATTAAAATGTATGACTTAGGCAACATTTCACATTTCCTTGACATATATTTCTAAAAGAGTAGTAGTTGTCTGATGATGTATCAAAGAAGATATGCAAGTAAGATACTCAAAATATTTGAGATCGAAGACTGCAATGCAACTTTGACACCCACTTAACTAAGCTTGCAACTGTCGAAGGACTTAGATGAAGATAATGTCGATTCAACTTAGTATAGAAGACTCATTAGATTATTGAGATACCTTTGTCACCTAAAGCCTAGTCTAGCATATAGTGTAGGTCTGGTGAGTAAACTCATGCAGAAGCCAAAGGTATCAGACCTTGCAGCCACAAAGAGGATACTAAGATTTTTCAGTGGGACTTTTGACTATGAAATTTTGTTCTCACAACACATGAAGGAAAAGAATGCAAACTAGTGGGATACACCGACTCACGTTGGTTTAGTGATGCTTAAGATGGAAAATACATAGGTGGTTTTATGTTTATGCTAGGTGGTGTACCATATGCTTGGAGCTCAAGAAAAAAATCCAATAGTAACATTGTCTATAACACCCTAACCCCAACGCGTAATTTAAAAGATCATGCAAATTATTTATTTTAAAATCAGCATAGGCTATCACACATTCCTCATAAAACATTCTTCCCAACATTAAATTAAGCAGTGGAAATTAAAACATGATTATCTCAACATAAATGTCTCATATTCACATAAAAGAACTTAATTCCAACATAAGGAAATAAATCCAGCAAACTTTCAAGAAAACATCAACAAAATGATAATATTCCCCGATGTTACACTATCATATCAAACTTCATAAATACTAAATAAATTCAAAAGGTGATAAGGAAAACTAATTAGGAATCTACGGCAATCCTTCAACACAACAACAACTAATTCCCATCTACCTGGGTATTTGTACCATGGCACAACAAGCCACACAAATAAAACAAAAAGGGGTGAGAAATACAATGTTAACGGTGTATATAAAAAGTTAGGATAATTCAACAACAATATTTAACAATCATATATAATAATTTACAACATATAACAAATCATAGATATAACTTTATACATTGCAATATGGCTCATCATTCCTAACTCAACATGCATGTGGTACAAAGTTTTTGGATTTCAGAGTTATGTTACTGATTAATCCACACCTATGGTTCCTCATCTAAACCAACGATTCCATTAACGAATATGAGGTCAGCTTCTATTCCTTCATTTGAACCAACGACTCCACCAATGAATATGAGGCTCGTCTATGTTTCCTCATTTGAACCAGCGATTCCACCAATGAATCTCAGACCCGTCTATGGTTCCTCATCTGATTCAACGATTCCACCAATAAATCTGAGACAACTGATGAACATGATGCATGAAATACAACTAACAACATCAATATACTACTGAACAACGATTCCTCATCTAAAGCGAAACTACGCCAATAACAGGCCACACTATAGTTCGTCATCTTAACTACTCACCTCAACAATATACACATATATATGTAATAACAGATCAACACATGCATATAGTTATATTTTAATTCAACATTACTCATCAACATGATAATTTACTAACATATGTGCTCAACAACACTCATCAACATAGTAAACATATTATTACTCATGTAAGCTCATCAACAAGGTAAGAAAATTACTATACATGCTCAACGTTACTCATCAACAGAGTAAAATATATTATTACTCATGTAAGCCCACCAACAAGGTATAAATATTATTATGCATGCTCCACACTAATCATCGACAGAGTAAACATAATATTCTACAACTCTCACATTCAATATGGTCAACTTGTAACCCATTAGACAACTCAATACAACACATTATTATTTACCATCAACTCTGACATTGACAAAAGGGATCTAAATTGATCAAAAGGCAATGAAAATTCACAAAGGACTTTAAACTCATCAAAAGGAAACGAACATTCATTGAAATCACCAAACTACTCAAAACTCGCCGATTTCGCCTATTTGAGTTCTCACCGCCCCCAAAAACTTACAAATAACATGGCCATTGAAAGTTAAACATTCTAACTTTTTCCTTTTCTTAAGGCAACGAAAAAATAGACTACCACCTTATCAAAAGGCATCATTGGGTAATATTAATTACTCTCACCTTATCAAAAGACATCAACACAGGTTAACCAACCTTAATCGAAACTCAAAAGAAAAACATACACATTCATATGTGCTCGCCTTATCATAAGGCACAACCATTATTTATTCAATCAATTCCACCTTATCAAAAGGCGTCAAGAAGGTTACCAAAACAAGGTCAACAACGATCAACTTCAAATTGATTCTAATATTATCACAACAATATCTCCTCAAAACGTTTTGCCCAAATCTTTGTTAGCCACAAACATAAACACAAATAATTAAGAAGAATATGATAAGAAGGTAAGGATCCCTCACTATCCGACTACCTAAATACCCACATGTAAACAGTTTCAAACCCTACCTTATAAGTGCAGCAAAAATCAGAGCTTGGCTATGGAGTCTTCCCTAACAAGAGCTCTCCTAAGGTTTTTGTCTCCTTTCATTCTTTGCCTCTTTTCTCCAACTTTTCACATACTAATTATTCCATTTCCTTATATCACTCTTTTCTATTTAAATTAACCTAGTTTTATTTTAATTAGATTAATACTACTAGCTCCACCCTATTTCTCTCTAATTCCAACTAATTTATAATAAAAGCTCAACCACATAATAATTAAATAATACACATTTAGTAAAATAAAATAATATCAAAACTCAAATAATTATTAAAAAAAATTAAAAATTAAAACAATACTAATAACATTAAAATTAAAATGGGGTATTACACTGTCATCATGTTGGGATGAGTACATAGCTACCTCTTCGTGTGCCTGTAAAGCAACATGGATGGTGAACCTGACCGAGGAGATTTTATAAGAAGATCATGGATCAATGATCATAAATATCGACAACATGTCTACTGTCAATCAGACCAAGAACCCGATAACACATAGAAGAAGCAAACACATTGAGATGATGTTCCATTATCTTTGGGAGCCGGCAGAAAATAAGAAGCTGGACTTAAGACACTACATAATTGAAAATCAGATTGCAAACATCATGATGAAGGTTGTACAGGTAGATTTGTTCAAAAGATTGAGAATTATGATGAATGTAGATAGTTTAGACTCAATGAATTAGGTTATGTGTTAAATATGTAATTCTTTGTGTTAAGCATGCTTGTAAGATTTAACATAGTAAAATTCAAATGTATCTGATAGAGTAGTAGTCAAATACATTCTTGAATAGTCAAAGGTGCTTGTATTCAACACGACGTTGAATATAACTTGTAGTTAACAAGTTGTTTGTATTCGACTGGGCCCGATAACAACTAGTCGAATATGGTTAGTTAGTTAGAGATTACTTGGTGTGTAAGTAATCCCACTTATAAGTAGGGAGATGTTTTACATTTGTAAATAAGAAATTCTGTTAGAATTGAATACATTCTTCTTTCTTCTTCAACCTTAATTCTATTTTTGTTTCTCTCTCTCTCTCTCTCTCTCTCTCTCTCTCTCTCTCTCTCTCTCTAAAATTATCTCCTCTCATCATATGCTTGTGCGGAGGAATCATCTTGCAACCAATGAGTGGTTGAATCACTTGAGTAAAGAGTGAAAAAAGAAAATTAATCAATCAAGAAAATGATTGAATCTCGTTCGTTTAAGATCGGTCCCAAAAATTATTTCGTTGGGTTTGTTACCTTAATTATCTCCTTATGTTATACTTACTCCTATATATTACAAAGGTTAACCAGTGTAACTTAATTTTTTTATCAAGTTTAATGATATATTTTGAGATTATTATAAAGTGTTATTTGTAATATTGTCGTTTTGCATTCACATATCATTTGTTCATATGGTGTTATAGTTAGGTTACAAGGTAATTTTGACCCTTGCAATTCAGTATATGCAGTGTAACTTATATTGTAACACCCTAAATCCTGAAACTTATAAAAATAATTACTCGCCATATTTAGGATGCTACTCTCATACAACATGCATACTTCACATTTAAATCAAAACACTCGCAACGGAATTCCAAATTAATATTCATAAACTTTAAATATCTCAACAAGACTAAATACAAAAATTAGGATATCATCATCCAATGATTAACTCAAACAACAAAATAGTACAAAACACCTTGTTCTCGATGTTACATATCACAACATTTAACCAACTAAAAGTGATAAACAATAAAATAAATGAAGATGAGCTCCAAGGCAATATTCCAAACTCACATCAACTACTACTTCTGTTTTTGAGTATTTGTACACATCGTACATCAACACACACATAAAAAAAAAAACAAAGGGGTGAGAAAATGCTCAAATATGGTGCAAAAGATCACGAAGGGTAGCCTAAACAACAACAACAACAACAACAACAACAACAACAATAATCATCAACAGGTAATGTATTCTTAAAATAATCATCAATTCACAAATGCCAACTTGTATGTAATGTGACAACACCTCGACTCTATATGCATGTGGTATTAACTCAACAATGGTTCCTCATACAAACCGGGTCCTAACATCTGAACCCCGAGCCTTAACATCTAAGCTCCAAGCCTCAACATCTGAACTTGGGACAAATCACTAGTCCCAAAGTATGAACTAACTAACATGTATCTTTCATAACAAAGACGAAATATGATGCATGAAATATAATAATGCAATGACAACAACACAATCGTGATTACAGCCCAACATCTGAGTGTAAACATTCATGCATTTCAACGCATCAACAGTAACTCTCACTCTGAACTACGCATCTCAACAATCATCAGCAAGTATTTACAATAATTTTATATCATATATTAACATATAGAATTAACATCCACATAAAACTCAATCATGTTAAATCATTTTAACATCTAATTCATTCGTTTACAACAAATAATTGTTCATTCCTTATCGTCAACTATTATGTAACAAGTAAAACAATTAATTTTCATAAATTCTAGTACTCATCTAGCCTCTTAATACATCACAATAGGATAGTCAAACGAGTTAGCTTTCCAACACTTCAAATTGCATATCATTTGGGTTTACGGAACTAAAGTTATGGCAAAAACAAAATCAGAAAAAAAATTTCGCTGAAGTGTCTCACTATGCAAGGCCCTCCCTCGCTTAGCGAGGATGCAGAGACCTACAAACTCAGCATTATGATTTTCACCATTGTAGAACCTCTGAAGCTCCGATTTCGATTCCGTAAAAACCCATACGTCCAAAATTTCATCACACATCAAACATACATCATTTCACATATCACTTGAACATATTCATCATTTATATCATCAATTGATCATGAGTTTTGAGACTTTATTCATCATATTCATGTCAACCATATGAAAACCACTCATACCACTTTCATGAATATAAACATCAGTGTAAACCACTATACGAATTTCAGAATCATTATAACAATCACATCATGTTATCGTAATAGTTTCATCCATATCATCAAACATTAAACAATGGAAGAAAATATGGACAAATCTAATAGGGATTAAGGACTTCTCCCTATCCATCATGCAATTGACTCCATATTTAGAGTAATCCCCCCTTATCTTGAATTTCCAACAAAGCAAGCTCTAAACTCCTTAACATTGGTTTTTTCTTCCCAAATCATAGGTTACCTCCCATGCCTCTTTTTTCCTGTTCTCCAAAATAATACTATAAAAGTCCAACCCTCGCTTTTTTCTATTTGAACCAAAACTTAATTCGCCTAATTATGTTATTCTCTTATTACTCTCAACTTACTCCCCTATTTCCTATTTTGCCCTTGATCCTATTACTAACTCCTATTTCCTTTTATTTTAATTTCTAATAATTCAATTTTCCACCATATTCTCCTATTTCACTTATTTTTCTACAACTATTTATTTATATTTATTTTTGTCGAATCAAATTGATTAAAATAATCCAATTAATTTCTACAATTCTTTTAACTCTCCAATACCCACCAAAGCACGTATATTCATAAATTACCTAAATAAAAACATATAAATTACTAAATGCAAATAAATTTAATTAAATAAATCAACTGAATTCAAGGTGTTACATATATCATTTAACTAGTATTTTATCTCATAATAATTTATCTGATAGTCAGAAAACTTCTAACTTTAAAACTTTCTTCCATTAGTACTACTCTTATGCCCCCAAATCTATCAAAATGAACTTAAATTCCTTGTTGATAATAAACTTAAAGTGGACTTTTAACTTAAAACTTTCATCCATTAGTCTTGCTCTTCTACTATAATTGATCCTAATTAACTGCAATTTGTCAAAAATGAGCTTAAATTCCTTGTTGATGATAATACTTGGGATTTAACCACTCTCTATTCTAGCAACAAAAAAACCATTGATTATAAATGGATTTTAAAACTTTTTACATATGAAATAATACAAAGATAAAAGGTTAGGTTGGTTCTCAAAGTTTTCAACCTAACATAAAATTTGGATTGCCTAAAAACATTTCGTCCAGTTGTAAACGACAATCATTAGACTCATTTTGTTAAAAATTAAAATGGTTCTTTACACCAACTTGATATTTACATTGCTTTCCTTCATACTGACTTAAATGAAGAGGTTTATATGATTGTCCCTATCTATCTCATGTTTCTTTTAAAAACTATTGTAAAGTAAATGGTAAGGTAAAAAAAAAAAAAAGCTTATAATTTATAGTTTTTAGTTTTTCAAACTCATTTTAATTAAAAAAATGTGTTTTGATAACTGTTTTCTAACTTTTAGTTTATAATTTTTTAATTAATTTTTAATTTTTTTTCTTAAATATAGTTTTTAAGTTTGTAATTTTTAACTTTTGACTTTTTATTTTAATTATATATATATATATATATATATATATATATATATATATATATATATATATATATATATATATATATATATATATATATATATATATATATATATATATATATATATATATATATATATATATATATATATATATATATATATATATATATATATATATATATATATATATATATATATATATATATATATATATATATATATATATATATATATATATATATATATATATATATATATATATATATATATATATATATATATATATATATATATATATATATATATATATATATATATATATGTAATTTTTAACTTTTGACTTTTTATTTTAATTATATATATATATATATATATATATATATATATATATATATATATATATATATATATATATATATATATATATATATATATATATATATAAATTTTATGAACTTTGCTATTTATTATGAATATATTAAAAATATAATATAAAATAATATATTTTAATTATATTTTTATATATTATATTATTAAAATTGTTTTGCATGTTGTTATTAATATATTTATTTTTATCAAATAAATATTAATTTAATAATATAATATAATAAGATAATGAAATCTCTAATTTTTTAATTAAAAATGTTATTTTAAATTATTTTATAATTATCAGTTAATATAACAGTTAATTTACCAAACACTCAAATTAATTTATCAGCTATCAACCATCAAGTATAAATTATAAACTATCAACTATAAACAATAACCAGAGTCTTATATATTTCCACAAACAAGTTAGTAGACAGTGATTATGAGAAAGTGGAGCAATTGACCAGGGATAGTGGAGCAATTGACTAGGGGTCATGTTCTGGCACACACAGGTCAAGAAATGTATATTGTTTTTACTTGAGCTCATCCTTAATATGTTGGAAAAATAAAAAACAAGAAGTTGTTCTAAGATCTTCATCAGAAGCTAAGTACGAATCATTGACAAATATTGTCGGTGAAGCCTGGTGGATGTTGTACCTTTTACATGACTTTTGCATACAACATCCTTATCTGATTATAATTTTCTATGATAATATATCACCTATTCATATTGCTAATTATTATATCTTCCATGAATAAAACATATAAAAATGGATTCTCACCTCATTTGGGACAAAGTATAAGACAACATCATCATCTACCTAATGTTTATAAACATTCTGAATCAACTAGCTAACATGTTAACCAAGGCTCTCCTCGGCACTTTCTCATATTTGTAAGACAAATTTGAAATGATCAATATACATTAATTTGAGAGAGTATGTCAAACATAACTAATAAATTAATTGTTATTAGGTAGTTACTATTTTTCTTTTGTTAGTTATTATGTTGTTGGATTTGTTATTTTTATTAGCTCTTATAGTTTTACTTAATGGTGGAAAAACGGATTTGATCTATCGAATATGCTTATTTTATCCGCATTTTTGTGGGACGGATCAAAATTTTACGGATGCACCTGTTCTTGTTAAAAAACATTAAAGAGTTGACTTTCCTGTTATAAATCAGGGAGAGCAAAAAATGACTAATTTAAGTGTCTGTTTATCTGTTTCTCAAGTGATTTTTCCCTCTTCTCTCCGTCTAAGAAATCTCCTATTTGTATGGATTGAATCACCCATCCTCCATTAATGTTTTGGCTTTCATATCCTTCATTGAGGCATCCTCAAATAACGTCTGTCGCCTCCATAATTGCCAGGTAACGTCTCTCCCACCAATAGTTGTAACTCCCATGCAATCATGAAGCATTCTGTAACTGTCTCTTGCGACTCTTTAAATGGTATCCTAGCATTGACATTAGATATGATCTGTATGTAAGAAGTCGGCTCCGATGTGCTTGTATTAGTGCTCCTAACCGGATTCTGACCTAGTTGCCTTTTCATCTGAGTTCATAATCGATGGTGACTACTAGTGCGGTAAAGCGGCAAGAAAAAAATTAAGTTTGGAAAATTCCAGGATTTATCGTCTCCACAAGGATCGGTTCGAGGGAAAACTGATTTCGCTCGGGTTTTCCTCACCCTCTGAAGGCAGATTTTGCTTGACATGCATCACTGACCGGGCATATATTTTTCTAGTTGAATTGGTTTCTCCTCCTTCTGTGAGTCCCTCTGCAATGGTGTTTAATGTATGATGAATCACCCAGGCTTCATGGATTTCCTTCGTATTCTTCCTCTTTTTCTATGTAGGGTTTTTTGAGCTGGTATCTTCTCAGGGAGGACTTCTCTTTCCTAGATATCCTTCGACGTCTTTAACATATGACAATAGTCAACCTCTCTGAATTAAGATCTCAATTTCTTCTTTTAGCTGATGACAATTCTCTGTGCGGTGTCCACAGAATCTGTGATACGCACACCATGTAGTCTCGTCTATTCCCATCATAGCATGAACCCCTTTTGGATGCCCCGGTATAGGAAGCACTTTGAGATGATAAACTTCTTTCAAGATATCCTTTCATTTGGAATTCAATGGTGTATGCTCATCCTCTTTGTCAAATGGATGCCAGGATGACCTCATCGTTGTCTGGCCCCTACTTAGGGTACTCCTTCTTGTGTCTAGATCCTTCCTCTTTAGCTCGCATTTTTTATTTGGCATCTTGGGACCTCTTTTCCATGTTACTTTCATCTCCATTAATGCATCATTCCGCTATGGTAATAACCTTATCTATGTTGGATGTCGGCTTTTGTGCTAAGGACTCATTGAACAGTTCGACTTTGAGGTCATGCTGAAATGCTCCCACGAACATTTCTGAATTTGGATGAAACACTTTAATTATTTCTTCATTGAACCTTGTCAGATATTCTCTGAGAAATTCCAAGTACTCTTGTCGGACGTTAAATAAACTGGTAGTTGATACTTTCATATGTTTTCTTGCTGAAAAGTGTTGTACCATCATTTTAGTTAAGTCCTAGTAGCTAACGAGTAAGAACCTAGGTAAACTCATATACCATCGCAGAGCTTCTTTCTTATAGGTCCCAACCATGAGCTTACATTTAAGAAAGTCGGAAGCTCATATTATTGTCATCTGATCATTGATCAGAATAATATGCTTTTGAGGGTCGATTTTACCATCAAAAGTTACCAACAACGTTGGTTTGAAGTTCTCTGGAAATTGATCATCCCAGATTTCCTCGGACAAAGGTTGGGAGTCGAGAGGCTCATCCTATATGTGCCCATCCTGTTGACTTTGTGCCTGTAAAACATTGATACTATCTTGCAAGGTTTCATTCTATTCACGGAGAGCCTTCACTACCGTGAGTAGCTAAGTTAGATTCGGTGGTGGAGGTGGATCACTTCGATTAGGAGATGACCTGGACATCGCACAGTTGGGATATTAGCAATTTAGGTGATATTTTTGTGTGGCTTGGGCAAGTTTTACCGAGGCCCCATGGCGGGCGCCAAATTTTATTGCTAAAAATATACCAAAAAGTTGACTTCCCTGTTATCAATCAGGGAGAGCCTAAAATGATTGATTTAAGTGTCTGTTTATATGTTTCTAGGGTGATTTCTCCATTCTTATTTCCATCCAAAAAATCTCCTATTTATATGACTCGACTCACCCATCCTCCATTTATGTTTTCCCTTTCATATCCTTCATAAAGGTAGCTTAAAATAAAGTCGGTTGCCCCCATAATTTCCAGGTAACGTCTCTCCCATCAATAATTGTAACTCTTATGCAATCATGGAGCATTCTGTAACCGTCCCTTGCAACTCTTCGGTATCCTAAAATTGACATCGGATCTGACCTATATGTATGAAATCGGGCCCGATGTGTTTGTACTAGTGCTCCTAACCGGCTTTCAACCTACTTGCTTCTTCATTTGGGTTCATAACCAATGATGACTCCGGTCTATCAAAGTTTACAACCCGACAACATGACAACTTCTATCTCTATCTATTACCCAACTTTCACTTGAGTCATCCCTATTTCATCGTAGGCTTCTTCTGATTTTATAGATTAACTTATCAAACTAATTCTCGGGATGTACAACACCCTTTGATGTGTCTGTTCCGCCCTATCCTTTTTGCCGGGCTTTTACGGACACAGACTTTTACATATAATTTTCAAAAATTTAGGCTTAAGAGATTCGATACCCACAAATTTGTCATTTTCCGTCTTCATTTTTATGCGGAACAAAATAAAGTTTTAAGTCCGCACATTTAAATATGTTAATCCCTGTCCTGCCTTATTTTCTTACGGGACAAATATAAATGAGACTGACATATCCATTTGACCCCTTAATATTATTTAAGACCCTTATATATTATAAATGTCGATTAATATAATTTAATTTTGAGTGTCAGTTCAACAATATTTATATTTTTAATAATGTTCTTTTTGCGGTCATATATTATTTGTTCACACATTGATTGTAGTATGTTTGTCATTTGATGAGTGAAACATTTTATGTTTTTGACCCATCAAAAGTGATTTGACAATTTATGTATTTATAATATTTTATAGCTATAGTATTTAAGTTTGATTTTAAAATTATAGTATTAAATTATGTTTTAAAACAAGTACTGTGGCTAGTCATGACCGGCAACAGGCACATGCTTTTAGTTGTTACCAAATAATTTTCGACGGAGGAGTGTAAGGAAAATTACGTTTTTAACACTATTTTTTTTTTTAAATTATCGAATGTTTATATGTGATTTTCATTTTTTTTATTCGATACTCATGTAAAAATAAAACTAAATAAATTAATCTACAATATATCAAAATATATATATATATATATATATATATATATATATATATATATATATATATATATATATATATATATATATATATATATATATATATATATATATATATATATATATATATATATATATATATATATATATATATATATTAAATAACTTCTATTAATATTAATATTCTAGTTATCAAAATTAATATTAAATAACTTATATTAATTTTCTACATAACTTCTATTTAAAATTAATATTAAATAAAAAAATATCATTTAAATGTTTACTACATACATTAAAAAGGCGGAGAGACGGACACTCTAGTTATCAAATAAAAATTAAAAAAATTAATTAAATTTTTATTTAAGAATTAATTAATTACTTTGTATGAAATCAAATATGAATGATGTTAAGATCAAAATTTTTACTAATGTCGCTAATGCTTTTTTCGAATTTTAGAATTGTTCCTTGGAAAATTAGAACTAGATGGTTGGACTGTATTACTTCAACTCTTAACATGGAATTTTTGGTCACTCGTATGTTTAGGAAAGTCAATGGTTGTGCGAATTTCTTAGCCGCGGTTAGTTTCAAGTCTAGAACTAGCAATTAGTTCAATTTTGTGCATAGTAACATTAACAATGATTTTTTTGTTAGACAAATTTGACATTCCAAGACATATAATTATTTTTTAAAGAGTTTTGGTTTGGTCCCCATAAGTTGCCTTTATTGTCTATCTAATATATAGTTCTTCTTTTGGTTTAAAAAAATGGTAAATTTTAGAATAATGAGAATTCTAATTAGTCATTATTCTATACATAGAATATATTCTGTACACAATCATTGTTGCTAGTCATTATTCTTTAATATTCTGTACACAATCAAATAATATATTATCATTATCTAAAAAGAATTTAATAAGGTATTAAGAGTATCGATTAACAAAGAATCACACAAGTAATCGAGTATTTGTTGCTAGTCTTTATACTTTTGCATTTCAAATTGGTACCGAAAGACATAATGTCATGGATATAGTATTCTTGCAATCTCATATTTCATAGATTAACATGTTGTAGATTATGTAGTTATATGCGTGTTCATTGATTTATTTTCTTTTGCACCTAAAGCATGACTCATATCATGTATAGAGCATGTCTTGATAAAATTGTTATTGAATCAATTCTAACACGTGATATGAAAATATATCTTAATTTTAGTTTATCGAGATTTGTCAATTAAATATTATATTTGTTTTATTTATTTATTTTTGTATATGAGATCATGAATGATGTGTGTGAAATTCATGATTTTTTTCCTTCTATAACATGATTGAAATATATAATTTTATAAGACATAACATAATGTTTATGATAATATTTGAGAACCTTTTTATTTGTTATAGTTAGTGTGATAATACATAACATCAAAAGGTAATGTTAAAATAGTCTAGTCTAGTCTAGTTAGTTAGTTATAAATTAGTTAAGTGTTAGTTACTTGGTTAGTTAACATGGTATCAGTGCGATATTGTGTGAATGATGAGGATGAAGATTATGCTACCGATTTTTATTTTGATATCAATGAAGATGAAGATTCCTTTCATGATAAGGAAAAGGAAGCTTTTGCTGTCAATGATTCAAGTTCTTTGAAATAGAAATCTCGATGCTTCAACCACACCCGTCGAGTACAATTTCACCGAGTAGCACACGATATACGTTTTGTTCACCGTTGTCGATCTTCTAGGCATAAGTGTTCTTCAGTTTTTTAGAATTTCAAGCTTGAAGAAATCATTGTCTTTTCCGTGAGCAAGGATGTTGCATTGTAGAAAATTGAAGAATAAAATAGCAATTGTGATATTGCTATGAATGAATTTCAACCTTCAAAATCGTCTGAAAATCTTGATATATTGAATCAAGAGGCAGATGTAGAAGAGAAATTGATGAAAATGAATGAAGAATCAATGAAACAAAATATGAAATTTCTTTTTCTGCTATTGGTCGCTCTGTAAGGGTCTTTATCGCACAAGATTCGATTTCATCAAAATTGGAATCAGTAAGTGACAACTTTATCATCACTATGAAGGTAATGAAATCTCATATGTTGATTGTTTCATCTCAATTGCAACTCATGTTGGATATTTGGATCACCATTTTGTCTTTGTCACCGTGTCTTCGTCACTGTGTTTGATCTTAATAGTAGTTTGAAGTTTCTCACCAAGAAGCATGTTAGATTCTTCAATCATCTTACTGTTTTGGTTCACAATTTTTTATCCTCGCAGAGCTTTGACAATAGACGATGGAGTTTTTCTCGCAATTTATTTTGTTGAGATCGGGCTCAGATTTTTTGTTGGTAACGACAAGCTGACACTAAAATTTGTTATCATATTTCCGCCATTATTTTCCCCTCAACGCAAGAGAGTTAGTGAAGCTTCTACAACACTCAGTATCTCTGCAAATATACTGAGGGTTAGTGTCTTGAATGACGCTATCAAGAGAATGTACAATCCTGAAAAACATGTGGCTGTCTTTATTTTGATAGTTGTGGTTACCTATTAGTTTCAAACTCATCAAATGCATGGGCTAGTGATTTGGTAGTCTCTAGTCGAAGAAGAAGCATAAGGTGCTAATAAAGTTTTCAACGAAGCATAAATGAATAAAACTGATGATGTTGGTCGAGATAAGATTGAATAGATTAAAGCCATTGATGATGAGATGAAATCTCTTAGTGATAGTGAAAATTGGGAGTTGATCGAGAAACCTACAGGATCCAGGTTAGTCATTTGTAAGTGGATTTTCAAGGTTAAGGAAAGAATTGAAGGAATGATGTTAAAGCGATTTAAGGCAAGGTTGGTCGCTAGGGGGTTCACTCAGAAAGAAGGAGTCAACTTCAATAATGTGTTCTCACCTATTGTAAAACATAGATCCATTTGAATGTTGCTTGTTATGGTGGTCAAGTTTGACCTAGAACTTAAACAGATGGATGTGAAGACAACCTTCCTGTATGGTAATCTAGATGAAACAATCTTGATGAGGAAACCTGAAGGGTATACATGAAAGGGAAAGGAAGATTATGTGTGCAAGCTGAGTATGTCATTATATGGCCTGAAACAATCTCCTTGATAATGGATTCGGAGATTCGACAAGTTCATGACACACATAGGTTTCAATAGAAGCCAGTTAGACCATTGTGTTTACCTTAAATTTTTAACTAGAGGTTCACTTGTTATTTTGTTGCTTTATGTGGATGACATCCTCATAGCAAGAAATAATGTGGAGGATATCATGAAGGTGAAGGTTGAACCCGATAAGGAGTTCGACATGAAGGATCTATGAACTACTTCTAGGATTCTTTGGATCGACATTCAGAGAGATAGAGAGTAGTTGAGATTATGATTATCTCAATAGGCATACCTACGAATTATTCTCGACAAGTTTGATATGTCAAATTCAAAACATGTTGTAACACCGACTAGTTCTTAGTACAAGATAAATTTGACTCAAAGTCCTTGTACTGAAGTCAAAAGAGCATATATGAATAGAACTCAATGTGCTAGTATAGAAGGTTATTTGATGTATGTTATGGTCTGTACTAGGCCAGACATAACATACATAATGGATCCTAATGTACATAAATGGGTCTCTGAGCAAAGTCCTAATTTATGGTGGAGCCTATGGTGATGATAGAAAAGTCCAAATCGAAGGATTTGTCGACACTAATTATGCAGGTTATGTGGATTCCATAAAATTTATTTCTGGATATGGGTTCACTATGTTTGGCACAACAATTAGTTGGAAAGAAACACTTCAGAAGGTTATGGACTTATCAACCACTGAAGTGAAGTATATTTCCCTCACTGAAGTTGTGAAAGAAATATTGTGGCTTGAAGGTTTTGCTAAGGAGATGAAACTTCAAGGTCAAGTCATTGTTATTAAATGTGATAGTTAAAGTTCAATACACATGTCGAAGTATTTAACCTATCATGAGTGAACCAAACACACCAATGCGAGGCTTCATTTTTTCAGAGAGATAATCGAGCATAAAGAAGTCCAAGTGCTGAAGGTTTCGACATATGACAATGTTACTAATATGATCACCAAGACATTTCCAAGTTGCAAGTTTTTTCCATTGTATGTAGTTGATTGGAATGCATGAAGACATCTAGTTAGTTTCGTGGTTCACAGTTTGTTCCAACATGGAGATTTGTAGCTTATGGGTTATAAGTTAATGTTGTAGCAAACTCTGTCGAAATCGAAGAGCTAGTGTAGTTGTCGAAATATGTTAGCTTCTTATTTAAGTTAGCATGTCGAATTTGGTCAATTTGTTGGGCCAATTGTTTTAGTATGTTAGTTGAAAGCTAGGATTTAGCTTTCTTATAAATAACATATTAGTCATTACTTGTCCATCAATCCTTGATAATCCTAATCAGAGAGAAAAATAGTGTGGTTGAGATTCAATTGTAAACATTATTCCTTAATGTGTAATTGAATCAAGAATTCAATTTTTAACCACTTTGAATCATCTTTATCTTCTCTTCTATCTTTTCTTTTACTTTGTGGTTGTCTTGTTAATCAAGAAACCAATCATACTCTGTTTTCTCGGGCTTCATTTCACAACACTCAACAACAATATTTATCAACACGCCTAACAAAAACACCAACATACTTCAACAAAAAATATGTAAACTATATCATAAGCTTATGAACAAAACAAAATCATTTATGAACAAATAACAATATTTATGAACAAAATCATAAACTAACCTTAACACAAACAACGATACATTTATCAAACATACTCAACAACAACATTTATCAACATACCTAACAAAAACATCAACATACTTCAACAAAAAATATGTAAACTAAATCATAAACTTATGAATGATACAAAATCATTTATGAACAAACAACACAAACAATAACATTTATGAACAAAATCATAAACTAACATTAACAGAAAAAACAACACATTTATCAAACATTCATCAACAACAAAATTTATGAACAAAATTATCATAAAGTGACCTTAACATAAACAACAAAATACTTCAACAAAACACCCGGATACCTCAACAATAATCTAAACAGTTTACATACCTCAACATTTTAAACCTATAATCTTATCTTAACAACAATAAAAGAATAAATCCTATGTTGCACGAGGACAAATGTTTGACGTAACTTTTGAAGAATAAAAACACGGTAAATTAGACTAATATTTTGAAAACAACAACAAGATATCATATCTCATAAAATGAATCACATATGTACCTTTACTTGAAAAGATTTATGGAAAAAGAAAACAAAAATATGAGTTTGCTACTTATTTCGTGTCACCTTCCCTTGACTCATACTAATTTGAGAAGTTATGTTGGAGTTTTATAAAGTTATGATGAAATTTTGAGATATTGTGACAAGGCGAGAGAAGTTAGAATTTCATACTTATATCACAATCTATTTCTGAAGTAAATTAAGTTATCTTACATAAGTAATATATTTCACAACGGTTGGTAAAAATAACTGTGGTGATTTGTCATAATATTTCACCACGGTTGTTAATCTGGACCGTGGTGACAAGTTTTTAATTTTCATTTAAAATTTAAAATTAAGGGAACACGTCCTTTTATTAACAAAAAAACACAAAAATTGCAGGGGTTGGGTTTTGAAGTGTGTCACTCTTAACATATCACAACGATTGTTAATTGTGACCATGATTATATATAATTTAAAAATAAATAAAAAATGAAAGGAGTCTAATGTACATATATTATCTCAGTTAGTTAAGTTGTTGTTGTAAGAAATGGTTATGGAATGTGTTTTTTATAGTAGTTGAAAGAGAATTATTATAAGGTAGAAGATTAAGAAGAAATCGTTCTCAAGGTACATCAAAAAAGTGAGGTTCATACTTCCTCAACGATTCGGAATTTGATGGAGTATCATGACAGGATACAAACAGAGGAACAACTTGGTGATTAAATGCATCTCAATGTTTCTTATGACAATGTGATTTTAATGAATTTGATGAGTAAAGATTCTAGAGCCACTAAGCTTATGACATATAGAGATGAAGAAGAAAATATGACAATCATTAAATATTTACGTAATACATGTACGCTGGGTAAAGAATCTTTTATAGAAGTAATCTTAAAGGCAAAGATAATCATGTTAAAGAAGGTGTTGTCTACCGTAATTGGTTTCTCACGTAAGCGAGTAGCGTTTTCGTGTTTTTCTTTTCTTTTCAATTTTAGCCATTTTGCAGCTGTTTTAAACTGCCATAAATTTCTAGTAATTATTTTTTGACAGTTTAAAACAGTGGCTAAAAAGTTGAAAACAAAAAAAAAACTGAAATTTTATGTTAGTTAAAAATTGTCACTAAATAATTAAAAGCTAAAGAAAAAATAAACTGATATTTAGCGTTGATTTAAAACCGTCATTAAATGGTTGAAATTGAAAGAAAAAAAATGATGAAAAACGCTACTCAATTACGTGAGAGACCTATTAAAGTCTCTCAAGAAAGCATAGTTAAAGAGATTCTAGTTACATAATACTTGTTCAAAGATGAAATCACTTATTTAATTTTCTTTTCATGCAATTTTCTTTTTCTTTTGGTTGGATCAAGCCTAACTCTCATTTTTGTAATTTTTTTTCCTTTTTATAATAGGGTTTTGTAATTTTTTTTTCTTTTTATAATAGGGTAATGCTAACTTGTGCTCTTGAAATACATGTTAAAAAAATCCATAAATAAAAAATAAATATTGAAAAAAATATTAAAATCATTAATTTTAAACTTATATTAAATTTAAAACACAATTTTCAATAAATTTTTATTATATTTATCACTTAACTTATGTCTTTGGAACACAAGTTAGAATTAATCTTTATAATATAATTTTTTATTTTTCGAAAAACTAAAAAAACAATTTAAAATAATTTTTTATTATTTATCATTAAGATTAAAAAAAAACTTATACAAATTAATTAGGGATGAAACTAACCAAACTATTCTAAAATATATATTCTATTAAATTTATCACCAATTTGGAAACGAATTAAACTTTTTAAAATTATGAAAATAATTTATATTATGTATTCCTTCTCAAAGTTTTGCATGGTCTTAAGATGAAATTGATTTTAAAAAGTATTAATATCTATGCACCAATAGTGTATTACTATTTTTCACATGGAACAGATCAAATCATTTTGCATGATTATTTAACAACGCCTTATGTGTATAGATATTAATCTCTTAAAAAATAAAAAATAAAATCACAACATCTCAAATTTATCCGAAACTGGTATATCAAATTTGATACAAAATTAATAAAAAATAAATTAAAATATGTATAGCACTGTATGCATCATCTCAAATTTGTGTATATATTTCACACTGATTTGGAATGAAATTGATTACAAAATTAAAAGACTTGTAATACTATGCGTAGGGTCTCATGTCCGTCTTAATAAAAGAACGTGAATCTGTACTATTTTGAGTGCTGCAATTGAACAACTCCTATAATGATGGGAAAGGTAGAAGAAAATGTTGTAGAGCGTAGGAATAGGATACGTGTCCTTAGAATAATTGTAGTTGAAGGGTCGGTGGTGAATCACGCTACCTTCATCTCTACGATGACATTTTGGTTGGCCATAGATGTTTTTTAGACTACAAAGTAATAAACACGTGGCAGTGTGTTAACGGTCAGATCGGATCCCGTGAATGAAGCCGCCTTGGACTCAAAGGTTTCATCAACTAATTTCTTCCATAACCTTTGTTCATATTAGAAACAACATTGCTGGTCTTAAGAAATTATAATATAACATTGGGTATTTTTTTAAATATATATTTAAAAACAGTAACATAGATAATATGTAAAAGGAAGAATATATGTTAAGCTTGAATCTATTCTATTAAATTTTTTTAAGAGGATTTCTTATTGTATCTTAGATATTTATAATGCTCCATGTAAATTTTAATATATGTTTTTGATTTCGAAGATATATTTTCGGACGCATTTAACAAACGTTATTATGAGCTACACCATTTTTTTTTGTTTAATTAATTTCGGAGATACATCTTTGAAATAATTTCGTAGTTACATCTATGGATACACACCAGAAACAGATTCAATAGATCCAAAATGAAATTGACATTTATAACATAAAATTATCATTATAATGATGTTTTCAATAGAAAATTCAATACTATATTTCAATATCTCAGTGGACGCTTGCACATCTTTAGGATATCTTTGATCGATCTTTGTCGCGTCGCTTCCAACTCGAGCGGAACTTTCTCTTCAAAACTGAAAAACGTATTCCACATAACCCTAACACCGCTTACGTCTTGAGCTCAAACTTGGTGAACTGAATCTTTCCTCCGTTGTCAATCAAAGGTGAACGGTACTTTAACTTCACAATCTTTTGATTGTTTCTGTACGGTAGGAGAAAGTTGATTTCGTCTTTGATATCTTCGAGGGAGGTGAGGTTGGTGAGCTTGAACGTTCACCCGGGTGTAGAGCCGGAGAATGACACATTTGCAACATACCAATAGATTTTTATTTGTGACATTTGAGACATTTTGAGTTTTTTGTGAAATATAACACTAGGGCACCTAAATTTATAGAAGACAAAAATCAATTTGGACCATTCATTAACTGACACATTTATTCCAAAGATATATCTCCAGAAACGCACTTGTTGCGGTGGAAATAGGATATCAAACTATTAATTAGTTTGAATCACAATTCTTGATTCACAACCGCTCTTTGATTTATCTGAAGGAAAATGTCAAAAGAGGGAAAACCTATTTTTGCATCGTAAACACAATGCGGGGAGAGACCTAGGTAAGGGGTTGGTTAAGCTTAGGGAAGGTACTAAACTTCTGTAGTACTCTACAGGAACCTTTTATTTATTGTATGCTATTTTTATTTTATTATCTGTTTGATGTATATATTGAGCTAAGGGATAGAGTGACCTAAAAGACCTAAGGGTTATTCCTAAGTTTACTCGGCAAGACGTCGCATCTTGTGCCTACGTATCCTGGATAGGGAATGGAATCAGAGTAATCGTAGTTCCCCTCGAAAGGGAGGTTAGAAACGTCTTGATTGTGGTCAAGGTTTCAAGGGGAGTAAGTGTATCTTAAGGACACGCTTACGTGGAGTTTTTGAAAACTCTTATTTCTATGTTGAATTGTTGATTGAAAATTAGGGTTAAATTAGGTGTTCAACGGCGGGAAACCCTAAAACAGAGTACGACGACTCTTTGACCTAATGCTAGGGTAAATGGCATTTTCGTCCACGGCGGGACGCCTAGGCTAATAGGGTTTTGAAACGGTCAAAATTAGGGTTATTGACTCGGCGGTCAAACTGTTAATCCTAATTCCTTCGGAGGAAAATATAACGGTACAACATGCAAGCAAGGCAAAATATCATATGACAAAATTAAAAT
This sequence comes from Lathyrus sativus, assembly GCA_963859935.3. NCBI lineage: Eukaryota > Viridiplantae > Streptophyta > Magnoliopsida > Fabales > Fabaceae > Lathyrus > Lathyrus sativus. The sequence goes on along the minus strand of OZ012739.1, from coordinate 349,081,924 downwards.
GCGGAAAGTAAAGAAAGCGTCGCGACGATCACTCGCATAAATTACAAATCCCCAAAAAAAAATGCGAAATAAAATAAATCGCGACCATGGCATCGCGTAAATTACATCCATGGAACAACATAAATTAAATAAATATTAATCGGAATTTAAGTATAATCTGAGGAGAAAAACAGAGAACATTAGTGAAAAGTTAGACATAAATTGAACGCATGAGTTTTATTTTTTGAATCTTTATTAAAAATAATTAATCTTAATTTCGAATTAAAAATTAACTATAAGTTAAAAAAAATTACTAACTAGAATTTACTAAAATGTTTTTGATTACTAATCATCAAAAAAAAATAATTTTAAGTTGTTAACAAAAAAAATAAACTAAATATAAATTATAAAAAAATGGTTTTTTTTTATGTTTTTCTCTTTTTTTTGTTTAGGTTTTGGTTAATTTTAAATAACAATGGTTTTAAGGTTAGAAGTTATTTTAAAGATGAATTTTAATTAAAAAAATTAGAAAAAGTTTTAATTTTAACGTTAGAGGTTATTTTAAAATAAATCTGAAGCTTCAAAATAGTTTAATTTTACCACGGTTTGTTTTTTATATTTCGAAAAGAAATAGTTAAGTTCAGTTTTTTTTATTTATAAAAAAAGTGTTCATTTAAAACTTGGAAAAGAAAGAACTAATTTATTATTAAAAATCCAATACATGGACCTGACTTTACCGCTAATGTTTTTTATGCTAATGCAACATTCTCATTAAAAACAGGGACCTACCATATATATATATATATATATATATATATATATATATATATATATATATATATATATATATATATATATATATATATATATATATATATATATATATATATATATATATATATATATATATATATATATATATATATATATATATATATATATATATATATATATATATATATATATATATATATATATATAATTGATGAAGGTTACTAGGGAAATGCCAATTATTATTTACACCAACACTACTTACAGATTGAAATTATGAGTTTAGAAAAACGATGGGTTGAGTTATTAATTAATTAATTAAAAACAGAAGTATAAGAACATAGAACACACAGAGAAACAGACGAGTCATTTGACCCTGGGGTTTCAAACCCTCATCCTCTTCCTCTCCAAAATGTGTCGTCGGTAGCCATTACCATGTTCTCCGAGCTTATTTTTTTCGATGCATGTACCTGAAACACAACCGGAAAATATGTGAGAAACAAATTTCTTACCCAAAATAAGCGTTTTGCAGGTGATTGCCAACGCTGAAGCTTCCGCGTCTCGATTGGGCCGCCGGTGGTTGATTGTTCTGTTGTTCGTGATTCCGGCCGATGATGTTAGGAACTGAGGCTTTTTGCGATTGTAGCTGGCGTTTGAACCGTTTGAGTTTCTGCCGCCGTCGTTGATAGTCATAGGTTCGTAATGCTCCGAAACTTCCTTCTTCTTTTTCTTTATGGTTCGATGATGACAAAGCTCTAATGGCTTCTCTGAAAATCCCTCTTTCCGTTGCGGATTTCGCTTTGGAGGGCTATTGGTGATGGATGATGATGAAGTTGTTCATGGCTTCTGAATCCGTTAGATTTCTAATGCACCGCCGACTTTTGTATTTTTTTTCCTCGATCTCGCTTCGGATCCCCCCTTTATGTGTTTTCTCTGATGATACTTATATGGGTTTTTTCCTTTGAGATTGTGGTTCTGGATTGTTGCCGAAAATCCGCTTAAATCCGTTGGTATTTGACCCAGTTTTCGATTTAAATATGGTGGCTGTTATTTTGCTTTGAACCTGTGATACTTATGTTGATGCTTTGAACTGTATTGCGGTTGATTTAAAATTGGTTTGCTGGGCTTTTCCGAAAAGAATGTTACAGCGATTTTGTTTCGGTTTTTTGCAGAATTTTCGGATGGCTGTTTGATGATCTGGTAGCTTAAGCTATTATTCCTAACAGATCTTTCGTATTTTCCTCTGATGATTGTCGTTGAGCTTTACGTTATTTCCGCTTTGAGGTTGGATTGGATTTCCGGTTTGAATCTGGATTTTGTTCTTCTTTTGATGTGGATTTGGATCTCCGAAATATTTACTTGATAGAGAAACAGTTTGGATACGGATTGGATACGGATATCTGTTATTTACTTGATGGAACAAATTCGGATTACAAACCGTTTGGCTTTAAAATCCACTTTCGGCAAAATCAATTTTCTCGGCTAAAAACTTCTTTTTATCTCTCTTTCTCGACTGTCTCAAAAACTAAGAATGGATACTATCGGTTTAGTGCCGACGTCGAGGATTGGAACGGGAGCTGGCTGCGGCATTTGTCGTACCCTCCCAACACCCGGTGATGAGACCTTTCTGAGGGTGTCAAAATATTTTCTAACTCCTTTCCTGTTATTGCTCTGCTTCTGATTTTTCTGTGTACAGGTACGAAGAAAGTTGGATACTCGGGGAATTTAATCAGAGAAGTTGAGAATGAAGAACTTAGGAATTTAGGAACTTTAGAAAAAATATGTAACTTATTTTCTTTTTTGTACTCTATAGAAAAAATATTATGAAATAAAATTCAATAACGTTTTTCCTCTAAATTCCAATTCTCCTAGTAATTTAAAATATTATGAATAAATTCACTACATTTTCATATTCAAACTATTTCCTCCTTGTAAAAGAATAAAATATGAATAATAAAAATATCATGAATAAATTCCATATATTTTTTGTCTAAATTACTTTCTGATTAAATTCAACCGATTAACAGTTGATCAATTAAACCTTCACCAATGTACTAACTTCCAAATAATTCGTACGAATCAATCCCCAAAATAATTGTCCAAATCAGTTTATCGTTCTGAACACGCCACCCTACTTAACACAGTCATGCCCCTCAATTCCATTCAAAGTCCCATATTAAGTCGTGCGTGATGGTTAGAACCAGAAACGGCCTTGAATGGACTAAAAAAAAGAAAAATGAACAGAGAAATCCCTTTACCGGAGAAACGGATCCATACTCCATGCAAAAATTCCATTGGTATTCCTGATGAATAAATCCCGTGCCCTGAACCAACTTGGCCAAACATTTGCATTTAAACAGATATAATCAATCCTGCTTTTATTTTATACTGCTTTTCCTTTTTGAGGAATTTAAGTGGCAGATAGCAGAAGTAACAGAGAAATAAATATCTGTTGAAACCAAATTCCGCAGAGCAGATCCTTGCATTTGACTTGAACCAAACCAAATTAATATCTCAACATAATCAAACCCGCATGACAAAATAACTGTCTCAGCCCGTTGAATTGATTACCGTATCTCAAAGATCCTGATGCCAAAATTACCGTGAATTTCTGTTCACCTTCAAAGAAAATAAGGAGCTCGGAGACGGAGGCTCTATTCATTTAATAAATCTCTAATGATGACTCAGCTTCAAGGACTGTCAATAAACAACGTGAAAATGACCATTTCGCCCTTTAACAGCTAAAGTGTACCAGTCGTGGTTCCTGCAAAACGAAACAAACTACGTAACCTGTTAATAGTTTTCGCTTGCGCGAAAATAAGGTGCCGGCACAACAGAAGAGTCGCCACCTTTCATTATTTATCCCTCAGAGCGGGAAAGGAAACGATCGGAGAAACCTGACGAAAAAGGGTAAGGTAAGGTCGTCGCAACCATTGTCTGGATTCGGGAGTCGGTTACGCAAGGGAAAGGTATTAGCACCCCTCACGTCCGTCGTACTCGACGGGATCCTCGCTTGTTGTGTTTGCTTGGACGGGTTGGTTTTATTCTATCTACCTATCAAGGTTGGCTTAAACAGAAAAGAAAATGACTCGGCAAAGCGTCGCGCTTTATGCCTACGTATTCTCATCAGAGAATGAGAAATCAGAGTCAACGTAGTTCAGCCTACGACGGGTTATGGGGGAAGGTAGCTCGCCAAGACATCGCCATCTTGTGCCTACGTACTCTCAATAGGTATGAGAGATCAGAGCTCACGTAGTTCGGGAAACTGCGGTTTATTTCCTGTCTTTTACGAAAGAAGTGTTTTTTATTGTGTTTGCGATTTCAATCGCACTAGAGACTATGACCTGAGAGTGAATGCGTCGCATGTCACCCAAAGGGTACCATACTAAACATCCAGACTGTGGAAATGAAACTCTCCCACAATCCTTTCTCAGATAGCTTAAGGCCCGTAACGTACGAAAGAAATCATTCATGATTACCGTATCTTAAACTGTTTTGAGATGAGAAGAGAACAGGCCCAACTAGGAGGGAGACTATCAAGTCCTACTGTTGTCATGCCAAAGATTCATCCTATGGTTGAGGTTTGAACAGGGAACTCCTAGAAGATGTCATGCATAGGTTTCAACCTAATGTTCTATCATCAATTCCTTATCAAAGGAAATGAGAGTCCTAAGGGATCATGTCATTGATACACCAAAACAGACAAAGCATCAGCTTAACAGTTATCAAAGGAAATGAGAGTCCTAAGGGATCATGTCATTGATACACCAAAACAGACAAAGCATCAGCTTAACAGTAAAATGCATGCAATGCAAGTGAGGGAGGAAATGTGTGTGGGGCTTCAGCCTCCACAAGCTCATCTCGACCTCAAGCCAGAATGGATAACAGTAATCATACTGAAATATAAATCATGCTATCAAGCAATAACAGTAAACTGTAATCATACAGAAGAAAAATGAAATAAAATGCCATCAGACAAACAAACCACATGGGCAAGGGAGTTGGGCTCTACCGAATACCCGCAAGCAAAGCCACATAGTAACAACAGAAGCAGCGGGAGCAACTCCACCTCTAGTGCAATCATGCTCCTAGATTCTACTTATTCTAGATATGGACTTATTCTAATGCATCAAGCAAGTCAAACAAAACATGTCAATACAGAAAAGAAAACAGAAGAAAGCAGACCAGCTTCTCTCAACTCCAAGCTTCAGCTCTTCCAACAGCAACTCAGTCTTCAGACTTCCAATTACTCTCGACAAATATCAATTTGCTTTTCCAGGTTTCAACCCTTCAACATAAGTTTCAACTTATCTTCTCTTTCAAGCTTCAGCTTCTTGATCAGCTCCACCTTCAGGCTTTACTGGATCTTCAGGTATCAAAGTAAGGATCAACTTTCTTTGTTCTTCAAGCTTCAGCTGGAATGGAAATACTCAAGGATTCATCCTCTTCTACACTTTTCAATGAAGTCTTCCTCTTCAAACTCAAGCTCAACATCTCTCAGGATAATCAAACCCGAGGAAATCACTTACTGGATAAGCTGGGGATATTGAACTGCTTACTGACCACCAAGGGTGACCTATAAGGGTTCAACATCAAAGGAATGGTTCCCTCAAAAGTTCTACTTCCTAGGTACAATCAATTATCCCTCCAAAGGAGAGAGGTGTATACCATGGAAGTACTTTGAATCATAGGGAGGAATGGAGGTGAAAGATACCATCCATGTTTAAGAAAGAAGTTAACTAGGTCTAAACTCTTCCTAATCCCTAACCCTAAAACAAAACAAATAAGATCAAGCTCTCAAGCTCCTTAATCAATCTTCAAGTCTTCTACTATGCTATTCAATGCTCCTCAGAACAATACCAAGCTCTCCAAGCCCACAAAGCAAAGCAAACAAAAAAATACAAGCCCACAAGGGCAACACAAACAATCATCAACTACAAAAATCATCCAAAAATAGTATACTACTATATTAAATCCTAATATAATTTCTAAGGGATCTTACATACCTACCCTTAATACCCTTATATGTCCCATAGTCTAATTTGTCCTAAAAACCCAAAAATCTAAGGTTATTGTGGACCTATGTTGAAGTTTGACCTAATTCTACACAACCTAATGTCATCTAATCAAAACTATCCTAAAATTCATCACAAAATTATGGAATAAATCCAGGGGGAAGCTAAAGCATATATCTAACTATCCTAAAAAGAATGGCCTAAAAATGTTAAGGGAATTACCTAAACAAAATTCTACAAATTCATGGATCAGCATAAAAGACATAAAATGCAATAAAAGTAGAAAATACATAAAAAATACTAAAAATGCATGAAAGGAAAGTATTTTTATTTGATATTTTTCTTGACAAAAATATGAAGTAGGAGAAAAAACTACCATTAAAAAATCTTTAATTTTCCAATTATTATGATTTTTCAAAGTTTGAAAGAAAATGGAGAAAATAAAAATGAAAATATGGAACTGGGGTGCAGGAAGTAACCAAATATAGTTCAATACACGCATGGGCCCAGACTGGGGGGTTCAGAAAGTAAAGCGCGCTGGGCCCAACTCACTCAGAAAATCAATTAATAAATCATACAGAAAATGAAAAATAAACGGTGCAAATAGTCATGGTTTTCAGTTCAAAATTGATTGGGCCTCGTGAAAGGGGTGTGGGAAGCAATCCAGCCCAAAGTTCCTTTTAATGAAACGCAACGTTTCATTGGGTTTCAGAATTCCCTCCCAAATGAAATTGAATCGTGCCCGTTGGATCGTTTCTCAGGTCAATGGTCAGCTCCCCATCCAATGGTCATGACCTCGTCTTCCACCTCCAGCGAGGGTTCCAAGGAGACTCCATGAAAATGCAGAGCTTCAAGCTCTTTCTTCTTCAAACACGAACTCCCTCAATTCCTCATGGAATATGGAAATTCAAGACCCTATCCTGCCTAGAATTTTATGATGAATCCATCCCTGCTCTCAAAATCAACTGAAACTTCCTCTAACATGAAACACGATCCAAGATCCAAAATATACTCAGTCATCAATCTTAACAATTCTTGCAACTAGCTACCTCAGATCACTCACCAACTCACACTGAATGATTCTTGATGTCTAGTTCATTCTATATCTCAATATAACACGAGTTCTTGGTCATCAAAGAAATGGGGTCCATAGTTCAATCTTCACCAATTGATCCCTAACTCTCCAAAATTCATCTCTTATTGGTCTCTAACATTTATACACTAACAAATTAACCTAATTATGCCTAAAACATGGTGTAGGGAAGAATTTGCAAACTTGGTTAATCTTGATGAACAGATGATGAAATCCTCCAATTCAGACCTTGAAACTCTTCAGAAAGTTTCCCTAGATGCCAATCTTGCTACTGTTTGCAACAAATTTGATGGAGGAAGCCTCTATCTCAGAATTCGATTCTGACTTGCTACCTTGAAAGTTCAATCACCAACTCTTCAATTCACCATGGATTTGGTCTCAAATCAATCTGCACAGCTTCACTATGATATATAGAATGTGTTTGAATGGAAAGAATGAATGGAAATGAAGAAGAATGTGAAATTGAAACTTGACTTGCAATGGAAGATTCTTGATCTCACTCTCTCTTCTCTGCACCAATTCTCACCAACCTTGCATCTGAGCAAGTTACATATGTTATATAGAGTGGTTTAGAATCATCTAGAACCATCTAGGACCATCCAATGAGTATTTGAACTTCTCATGTCATGACATTTTGATTTCAATTCTCCTTATGTGCTATCTCATGCCAAGCTTCTTGTAACCTTTGTAACTGACTTGAAATTCTCCCCATATGAGATTTATGATGTGTTACAATGCATAACCAACTTGCTTATTGAGTTTTGTTGAGTTTTGCTTTGGTACCTTAATATGCAAGTAAGCCAATTCCAAAGCAGCCCTAAGATCTAGGCCTCAAATCAAAATTGTGGCTGAACCATTGTTCTTAGAATGTCCTTTGGAGTCAAAATGATCTATTATATGACATGGTTTGGATTTATAGCTTGTGATTTCCAATTTTCAATTTCACCTTAATTAACTTATGCCTCCATTTTAGGCCATTTTCATCACTTTTTGATACAAGCCTTTTCAAAATCTCATGACCTCCCTACTAGCCTTAAAGCATCATTCTAAGCAAGTTTGATGTTGAAGATTTTTCCATTTGAAGCTTGGAAATAGGAGATATGGCCTTATGCTTGAAATGACCTATAACCTCCAAATGACCAAAATGCCCTTGACTTGTCAAAGCCATAAGTTGAGTTCTACAAATCCTATCAAGGACTTCTATTACTCTCTAGAAAGATAAGTAGATTCTCTACAACATTCATGTTGACCAAGAATCCATAGGAATCATCCTACTAGGGCAGAAATTGGATGCAAGTTGGGTGACTTTCAAGGCCCCAGATTCACATACCTCAGATGACCTGTAACTTGTCAAAGCCATAACTTGAGCTCTACAAATCCTATCAAGGACTTCTAGTACTCAAATTAAAGATAAGAACAATCTCTACAACATTCATGTTGTGGGGAAGATGGGTTGACAATCACATCTTGAGCTAACCTGCCTTGAAGATAGGGATCAGACTAGGGGATTTTACACTGTCGAGCCTTAGAAACCCTAGCTTAAAACTTCTCAAACTCCTCAATCATGATGAGTTGGTCTAGGAATCATCCTTATAGCATCTCACTGCATCATTCCATGATCACATGGTTCTTGGATTAGGTCTCAACCCTCTCCAAATCATCAGTTGACCTAGGGTTGGCCCAGTCAAACCCTAACTGCACCACTCATGGCTGAGTCTTCTTATTCTTGTACAATGGCCTCTGTAGGCTTCATGATGGCTTTCAAGACATCTCATAAGCTCTCTCAAAGCTTCAAATCCATCCTCATAGTCTCAGAATCCTTTGAGGAGCTCCCACAACTCTCAAGTTATGAGGCACACAACCTTGGTTTCAACCAATCTCTCTGAGGATCTCTTGAGTTTTCTGACAAAGATATCAACCTTTGAACCTTTGAATAACCCTCTTGGCTAGCTTCAAAGTCTCATACAACTCTTGATGGATAAATAAATGTTGGTCAAATTTTGGGGTGCAACAGCTGCCCCTATTCAAACGGCTTGAACCTGACTGGGTGAGGAGCGAACGACTCTCATCCAATCAAGGTGCGAGGCGGTTGAATACCGATAAACCCAGAAATTTGCCAACTGCACAAGTACACGGTCCTCTGACGGGAATGAATCTTCAAACACTGAAATACTAGCTGCACGGCAACTAGCTGGGGACATGCTGATCTGAACCTTGTCATCAGTTATCCACATTAAATTCCTCTATCATTGTCATCAGACACCTGACCTCGCTGAGACAAACATCCAACATCGCCGCTGGAGCTACAAAGGGTCTGACATCGTCGTCAACCAAACATAACTCTGAGAAACACCCGACATCGCCGTCAAGTACTCAACATAATCTGACTTCGCCGTCAACCCTCAACATCGTCTGACCTCGCCGTCAGGGTGAAGAAACTCCATTGGGGAATTGGTCACACGGTAACCGGTAATACATAGTCGATCATGCCATCAGGCATCCAAAGAAACTGTCGGGCATCAGCCGGACTTCAACCCTCAGGTTGATCCTGCCATCAGGCATTCAAAGACATCTGTCGGGCATCAGCCGGACTTCAACCATCAGGTTGATCATGCCATCAGGCATCCAAGGAAATTGTCGGGCATCAGCCGGACTTCAACCCTCAGGTTAATCATGCCATCAGGCATTCAAAGACATCTGTCGGGCATCAGCCGGACTTCAACCATCAGGTTGATCATGCCATCAGGCATCCAAGGAAATTGTCGAGCATCAGCCGGACTTCAACCATCAGGTTGATCATGCCATCAGGCATCCTGCATTACTGTCGGGCATCAGCCGGACTTCATCAGCAAGTCGGGAATAGAATTCTTGGTCAATCATGAGCCAACTGGGAATATCTAAACCACTGCCATCGGGTACTCCGCATCAGCCGAGAGAACTGCTTCATTAACACGGTCGGACTTCAATCATGGAGTCTTCAAGGGAGGTTTCAACTTCGCCGTTAAAAATCTGCTGGGGATGACGCTTCGCCGCTGGGGATTCTGGAGAACTATCAAGTAACTCCGCTCCGGGGGTCCAGAAATCATTCTGGGTGAATCAATTCTGCTGAGGACTTCGAGGATCGTCTTGGGCAAATAACTCCGCCGGGGACCTTCAAGAATCATCTTGCACCGGTAACCATTCTGGAGGTTTCAGGAATCATCCTGAGCGAACATTCTGTTGGGGATTTCAGGAATCATCCTGGGCAACCTTTACTGGGGACTCTTAGCATCAGCTTGAGCAACCAACTATGGAGACTGCACTGGGTACTTAAGAATCATCTTAAGCAAACGACCCTGCTGAGGAATTCAAGAATCATCTTGAACCGAAGACTTCGCTGGGGATCCCAAGAATCATCTTGAGCAAGCGACTTCGTTGGGGTGAATGTCAGGAATTATCCTGAGCAATCAGGTCTGCGGCGGAACACCTGCAAAACAAGAACGGTAACAACCTAGATCATGTTTATTATGCATATGCTTCGGCAATGGCGCAATGCTCCACACAGTGGAAATGTTATGCGTTTATGATAAATGCTATGCAATCATGCACAATGATGCGATCCTGTCAGCAAAATAAATGCCGAAGGGAGAATCCTCCTGTCAAGGAGAACGAACTACTCAGATAGGGGAATCATCCTGCTGAGGAGAACATGGTCACGCCAATCTCAATTGGACTCCACAGGGGACACGACTTCAGTTGACTGCTGCGGGGAAAACAACTTCAGCTGATTGCTGCAGGGGAACGAAGCTCTACGAGAACCAAGACCTGCTGAGGGAAAGCGATGTCAATCGCAGGAATAAACTGCATGGCCGTCTCGACTACTTCCCTGGAGATGACGACTCTGTGGGGAAACAACTTCAGTTGATCAACGCTCCACTGGGGAAAACCAATCATGGCTTGAGCGTCTTCCAAGGATTCGGCTCTCTTGGGGTCTGCAAACTCGGCTAAGGAAGGAGAAATCATTCTGCTTTGCTAGAGAGAGTACGACTCTGCGGGGGAATCTCAATTCCGCTAGGGAAGAAGGAATCATCCGACTTCGGGAGAGAGTACGACTCTGGTGGGGAATTTCAATTCCGCTGGAGACTTCAGTCTGGCACCATCAGGTGCTGCGTACTTTGGCGTACGAATAGTTTCCTACAAAACCTGCACTTGTGACCCGGTGCTGGGGGAAAGAATTCATGCTTCGGCGCCTGACTCGGCTGGGGGGATGGCGCTCCTTCAGGATGCATCAGCTTGGGGAGAGAATCTTCTCTGCCTGGGGAGACATATCAATGCTCGTGCTCTCGCATTCAGACTCTGCGGGGGGAGGCTACTGAACTCTGCTGGAGAAGGAGGAATCATCCTGCTTCGGGATGCGCACGACGCACTGTCTGGAATAAGCTACACCTATAACAACACAAACAAACAGACAAGATACCCTTCTCAAAGGGACCTATCAAGGTTATTATCTCGTGACAATATTCAAGTAATTAATTGTTTCAACAATCAGTGGCCTAGGCCAGTAAGTTTATGTATGCGCATTTTATTAAAAACATCGGTGTTCTTTTTCGCAAACAAAACAGATAAATGCTAAACAGACAAACAAAATTGCTGAATAGTATACATTTTATTGATAACGAACCCCTGAATGGGCAAAATGCTTTACAACAGAGGCAAGCTCCTGGAATGAGGAAGCCGCGCAAAAATAAAACATAAATATACATCAGTATATACAAATGTCGGCAACGAGGCGTGGACGAACACCTTGAGTTGATCCCTCTATGACCCACTCGACTTCGATACTTCTCCGACGCTTCAGCTTCGGAAGAGATTGATTCAGATAAACGGCCCTCAGGTCTTCCGAACCACTAAACAATGAAAGTCCACACGCGGAACGCAATCATTTGCTTTTTCAAATCCCTAACTTTTGCGTGAACCGCCCTTTGCGGGTTTTCAGTCCACCGGGATACCCTTTTTTGCCGAAGCCGCCCCGTGTAGGTTTTCGACTTCGCGGGTGTACGTTTTTCAATTTATATCCCTAATTTTTGCCCGAACCTTTTTATTCTGTTTTTGGTTCGCCGGGATGCCCCTTTTTTGCCTGGACTCTCTTTTTTTGTCCAGCGGGTCACTTTCAAGCAAAGTATTTTTTAACTGCGTCCGCGTTCACCGGGGATGCAAAATCTTCACCATCCATCGTGGATAACAACAAAGCTCCTCCCGAGAAGACCTTGCTGACGATGTACGGACCTTCGTAATTCGAAGTCCACTTGCCCCGGTGACCGGAGTGTGGAGGAAGAATCTTCTTCAGGACGAGATCACCCGTCTGAAAGCTTCTAGGACGCACCTTCTTATCATAAGCTTTCTTCATTCGGCTTTGGTACAGACGACCAAACGCAATTGATGCTAACCTCTTCTCGTCCATCAGGCTGAGTTGGTTCAGACGATTCGTAATCCATTCTGCCTCGTCGAGTTTCACATCAACCAAAACTCGCAAAGAAGGGATCTCCACTTCTAACGGTAGGACAACTTCCATACCATACACCAAGGAGAAAGGAGTTGCCCCGGTTGAAGTACGTACCGTTGTACGATAACCGTGCAGTGCAAACGGCAGCATCTCGTGCCAATCTTTGTGTGTCACAACCATCTTCTGAACAATCTTCTTTATGTTCTTATTGGCTGCTTCAACGGCGCCATTCATCTTCGGCCGGTAAGGAGATGAGTTGTGGTGTTCAATCTTGAAACTCTGGCACAGCTCCTTCATCATCTTGTTATTCAGGTTCGAACCATTATCAGTAATGATCCGCTCGGGAATTCCGTAACGACAGATGATGTCCCTCTTTATGAATTTAGCCACCACCTGCTTGGTCACATTAGCATACGAGGCTACCTCCACCCACTTGGTGAAGTAGTCGATAGCTATTAGAATGAAGCGATGACCGTTAGATGCAGTGGGCTCGATCTTGCCTATCATGTCGATGCCCCACATGGAGAACGACCACGGGGAGGACATGACATTCAACGGGCACGGCGGCACGTGAACTTTATCAGCATAAATCTGGCATTTATGACATCTCTTCGCGAATTTAAAACAATCCGACTCCATCGTCAGCCAGTAATACCCTGCTCTCAGGATCTTTCTCGTCATGGCATGCCCGCCGGCGTGCGTACCAAATGTGCCCTCATGGACTTCCTCCATGAGCATACTCGCCTCTTTCTCATCTACACATCTGAGTAGCACGAGATCGTGGTTCCTCTTATACAACACTCCATCAGGATTGAGATAAAAGTTTCCAGACAGCCTCCTCAGAGTCTTCTTATCCTGGGTTGACGCACCCGCAGGATATTCCTTAGTCATAAGGAAGGTCTGGATGTCATGGAACCATGGCTTGCCGTCGGTGGCTTCCTCGATTGCAAAGACAAATGTCGGTCTATCAAGACGGGAAAGGACAATCCTTGGAGCCTCATTCCAAAAATTGACTTTATACATTGAAGCCAACGTGGCTAAGGCATCAGCCATTTGATTTTCTGCTCTGGGCACATGATGGAGTTCCACTCGATCAAAGAACGGAAGTAGCCTTCTGGCATAATTCATGTACGGCACCAAATTCGATTGACGAGTCTCCCACTCCCCTTTAATTTGGTTGATCACAAGCGCTGAGTCACCATATACGTCTAGGTTCTTGATTCTCAAATCAATCGCCTCTTCTAGACCCATGATGCATGCTTCGTACTCTGCTTCATTATTGGTGACCGGAAACGTCAGTCTCGCAGTGAACGGGATGTGGGATCCGTGGGGGAGTCGTGATGATCGCCCCGATACCACTTCCATAAGAATTAACCGCCCCATCAAATATCAACTTCCACTGGTATTTCCTATCTGGCCCCTCGTCGGGCAACGGTTCATCGCAATCCTTCGCTTTGAGAAACATGATATCCTCATCAGGGAATTCAAATTTCATCGGCTGGTAATCTTCGATCGGCTGCTCGGCCAGGTAATCAGACAGTACGCTGCCCTTAATGGCTTTCTGGGAAACGTACTGAATATCATATTCTGTTAACACCATTTTCCATCTGGCAATCCTGCCCGAAAGAGCCTGCTTCTCGAAGACGTACTTGATCGGATCCATCTTCGAAATTAGCATGGTGGTGTGATTGAGCATGTATTGTCGTAGAAGTTTGGCAGCCCAAGCGAGTGCACAACACGTCTTCTCCAGCATCGAGTATCGAGATTCACAGTCAGTGAACTTTTTACTCAAGTAGTAAATGGCATGCTCCTTTCTGCCCGTCTCGTCGTGCTGACCGAGAACACACCCCATACTATTCTCAAGAACTGTCAAGTACATGATTAGAGGTCGTCCAGCCACTGGGGGTATCAAGATTGGAGGTTCCTGAAGGTACTGCTTTATCTTGTCGAATGCCTTCTGGCAATCCTCGTTCTAGGTAATCGCCTGATCTTTCTTTAAAAGCTTGAATATCGGTTCACAAGTGGCCGTGAGCTGAGAGATAAACCTTGCAATGTAGTTTATTCTGCCCAAGAAACCACGAACTTCTTTTTCTGTTTTCGGCGCTGGCATTTCTTGAATGGCTTTTATTTTCGCAGGATCAACCTCGATGCCTCGTTCACTCACGATAAACCCCAGTAACTTTCTGGACCGTACCCCGAAAGTACATTTGTTAGGATTCAACCTCAACCTGAACTTCCTAAGCCTCTCAAAAAGCTTCAATAAGTTGACCAGATGCTCTTCCTCCGTTTGGGACTTCGCAATCATGTCATCAACATAGACCTCGATCTCATGATGAATCATGTCATGAAACAAAGTTACCATTGCTCGTTGGTAAGTGGCCCCTGCGTTCTTCAGACCGAAGGGCATTACCTTATAGCAAAATGTTCCCCAGGGAGTGATAAACGTCATTTTCTCCATGTCCTCCGGCGCCATTTTGATCTGATTGTAACCGGAGAAGCCATCCATGAACGAAAACACGGAGAACTGGGCTGTGTTGTCGACCAACACATCGATATGAGGTAACGGGAAATCATCTTTAGGGCTCGCCCTATTCAAATCCCGATAATCGACGCACATGCGTACCTTACCGTCCTTCTTCGGTACAGGAACTATGTTGGCGACCCATGGAGGATAAGTAGTGACCGCTAAGAATCCAGCGTCGAGCTGTTTCTGCACTTCTTCTTTGATCTTAACGGCCATGTCTGGTCTCGTCCTCCTAAGCTTCTGCTTAACGGGAGGGAAATCTTCTCGTAGCGGCAAGTGGTGGACCACGATGTCCGTGTCAAGTCCGGGCATATCTTCGTATGACCAAGCAAAGACGTCACTATACTCTCTTAGCATCTCGACCAATCTCTGCTTGACATCACTCTGCAGCGCAGCCCCTATCCTGACATTTCTGACGAGCTCTTCAGAACCCAGGTTCACGATTTTGATCTCCTCTTCGTGAGGCAGAATAACCTTTTCCCCTTGTTTCAACAAGCAGGCCAACTCTTCGGGAAGGTCTTCATCTTCATCAATCTCTTCTTCGGCTTGATAGATCGGGCAATCGAAGTCGAAGTGAGCCGTAGAAGGTCCAGAGTCGATGTCATCTGTTATGTGGATCTTACAATAACAAGGGTTAAGTTTAAAACAAGAATATGCAGGTTAGCACAAACCCCATTGCCATTTTACTGTTTTTCAAAACAAATATAAAACAGGAATAACAGAGATCACAATATCTGAATGCGAAGAAAACGCCTTTGATTTATTAACAAAATGCATGTACATAATCCAACAAGGCCCTGACAATAAAACCACTATGCCCCGGGTAGGACATAGGGTTGTACAATGATTGGAAAAAGTAAATCATTACTCTTCACTTGTCATCTGGATGATATCCTTGATGGTCCAATTCTTGAGGCCCTCGCCCGGCTTGCTTGGCTGAATCCAAGAGTCGAGATCACAATCGCTATCCCCGTTGTCTTCAGACACCGCGTTGATGCTTTTGAAAATCACTCCGCCCCTGGTAAATTGGATCGGCCCTTTACCTCGAGACGCACCGCTAGACGAAGAAGAAGAAGCTTCAGCTCCAGGAGAATACCCCAACCCAAACTTATCCTGCTTGTTCGGTATCTCCAAAATATGCCCCCAGCCTGGGGTAGATCCAGCTTGGACGACGGCCCGAGCTTCTTTGAACGAGGAGAGATTCATCTCTGGCCTTTCTGTGACTACGGGAGCTACTTTCTTCACCTTGACGGTTTCGAACGCTTGACAAAGAGTTTCATGGATTTCGCCATCCATTTCAACGTACTTAAAGGATGACAAATGGCTCACCATTATGTCTTCCTCGCCACACACGGTTACTATGCTTCCCCCGACAGCATATTTGAGCATTTGGTGCAACGTGGAGGTCACGACACCAGCATCATGGATCCACGACCGGCCCAAGAGACAACTGTAGGCAGGCATGATGTCCATAATATAAAAGACCGTGTCGAACGTTCCCAGACCGACTTGGACCGGCAGGGTTACCTCCCCGAAAACGTGGCGTTTAGTTCCGTCGAATGCTTTCACCACCAGATCACTGGGTGTGCAGATCACTCCACGAGTATCCAACTTCATTAAGGCCTTCTTCAGAAGCACATTAAGCGACGAACCCGTGTCCACCAGCACGTGTGACATGATCGTGCCCCTACACTCTATCGAGATGTGCAGGGCGCTATTGTGATTCCTCCCTTTTGGCGTCAGCTCTAAGTCTGTGAAACCTAGCCCATTGCCAGCATTAACATGGGCTACCACCTCTTCTAGCTGATTCACCGATATCTCTTGTGGTACGTAGGCAACGTTCAACACCTTTAGCAGCGCGTTGCGGTGTGCTTCAGAACACAGCAACAGGTTGAGAATAGAAATTTTCGAAGGCGTCTGATGGAGATGGTCTACAATCTTGTAGTCGCTCTTTTTGATCAACCGCATAAATTCCTCGGCATCTTTAACAAGCAAATCCTTCTCTACCCCATACGGGGCCTCTTCGACGATTTTGCTTTTACCCTTGTCAGCCGCATCAGCTCTGACCGCTTTATCCGCCACGACCTCCGGCGGCGCAAACACTCTTCCGCTGCGGGTAATACCACTAATTCCTGCAAGATTCTCCACAGTCGACCCATACGGTTCCAGCTCCAACTTTTGTTCGTTGCAGTAGACTTCAGCCCCATAATGCCACGGAACATCGTTAGTACTCTCGAAGGGTATCGGCCCAGCTTTGGTGATAGTGATTGTGGGCGGTCTGGGCGCAGAAATGGTTATTGGCCAGCGAGGGATGGTGATGGTGGCGACTTCATCGGCCTGCTTCAACACTACTTCTCCCGATACACTTTCAGCCTTCCGGCTAAACTGCAGGATCCCTTCAGCCATCAGACTTTGAATTCCTTCTACCAACTGCTCACATCCATCAGAATGTGTGGCGCAGTCCCTGCATAACTCTCCGCATCCTGGAAAGAACCCTCTTTTCAGCAACTTAGCTTTAACGAAGCTGAGCGACGTCTTTAGGTCTCTGACATCAGTCAACAGATCCGCACTTTCTTCTTCGATAATGGCATTCACTCCGCCTCCCCTATGATTTGGCATAGGATTCTTCGTGACATTAGGCACATTATCGGAGAAGTTAATGATCTTGGCATCTACCAGGTTCTGTACCTTATGCTTGAAGGCTTTGCAGTTCTCGATGGTATGGCCTGGTGCCCCTGAGTGGAAGTTGCAAGTGGCATTTGCGTCGTACCCTGGTGGAGGTGCCCCTGTCAAGGGAGCCATCGTCCTCTTCTGAACCAACTGAAGCTGAAGCAAAGTCTGCAAGAGCTGCGCGTACGACATGGGTGGTGCCTCGAAGTGACGGTTTGCCAAAGGTGCCCGATTTTGGTGCTTTCTATATCCCTGTTGATTAGGTTGCTGCTGCTGCGGAGCCGCTGGGATATTTATACTGGCTACCTGCTGCTGAGGGCCCTTGCCCTTTCTTCGAGCGTTGGTCACAACGCTCGCTTCTCCTTCTCGTCGTTTGCCAGCATAAGGTTTCTTTCCGCCCCCTCCAGCTGAGGATGACTCACCTTGGATTTTCCCGATCTTGATTCCATTCTCGACGTGCTCGCCCATGATAATGAGAGCTGAGAACGTCCCAGACATACCGCTGACTAACTTTTCGTAGTAAACCCCTGGGAGGGTAGCTACAAACATCTACACGAGCTCTCGTTCAACCATCGGCGGTTGAACCCGAGCTACCAACTCACGCCACCGTTGAGCGTACTCCTTAAATCCTTCATTATTCCTCTGCGACAGGTTCTGGAGCTGGACTCGGTTCGGGGCCAAGTCGCTATTGTACTGGTAATGGTGCACAAACGCTTCAGCGAGATCCTTCCATGTGCGCACGCTAGTGGGCTCCAGACCCATGTACCACTCGAGGGACGGCCCGGAAAGACTGTCTTGGAAGAAGTGCATCAGCAACTTCTCGTCTTCGGAATAGGCAGACATCTTCCTGTAATACGATCTCAGGTGGACACGAGGGCAAGTGGTGCCCTTATATTTCTCAAAGTCAAGCAACCTGAACTTAGGAGGTACCTTGAAATCAGCAATTAATCCCAGCTTGGACATATCAACGCCCAAAGTATTCTGATTCTCAATATCTCTCATTTTATCTTCAAGTGCTTTGAATCTGAGTCGCGCTTCAGCATTCAGCTCCCCTTCAGCACCTCTTTGAGAGAACACATCATCCTGATGATCCTCAAGCCATGGCTGAGGCACCAACAGATTCCCGACGCCTGCATTGCCGTTGCCCGGCCCGATGTTGACATTAGCTCCCAGACTCCCATTACCGACGCCCGTCGTATTGAGTCCGATGTTGGCCATCATATTGCCATTAGCACTGCCGTTGCCCCCGGCTGCGGGGACACCGTTCTGCGGAGTATCAACTGGTGGAGGAGTAGGCACGGCCCTGCCATAGAGTATGTCGTTTCTATCAACCCTGGAGATCAAAGGCTAAACCAAAGTCCTGAGCTGGTCTTGGCCATTGGCGACCACTTGCATGAGTTCCATGAAGCGATCCATCCTCTCGTGGAGCTCCTGAACATCTGTTTGCACTTGATCCATGATCCTGGTTTGATTAGCTCTAGTCGGATAACGGTGAATTAGTCTCTGATCAATCCTGGAACCACCGGGAACAGCCTGGGACCTGTAAACCTGAAAAACCTGTAAACACTAAAGGGTTAGGAAAAACAACAAAATGCTCGCCATGCAAATGCATGCGTGTGTCTGTGTGTTTGGGAGATTTCCCCCGATCCTAGTGCCTGAGTGCCAGTGCGGATAATAAAAATAAGAAGAAGTCCGAGTCCAATCATGGAAACAACAATCTCATATATAAAGAAAGCCTATCAAGGCAGTACATAGCATCAACGAGTACAAGATGAATCAACAGCGTGACCTCAGCCAACAAGCCTGGTGATGGTCAGCATACAACAATGATCAAAACAAAAGGAATACAAATAGTCAAGTACGGCCACGGGCGCGATACTCTTCTAACAATTCCTTCGTCTCTGGATGATCTGGCAGAGTGAGCAACCCCTCGACGAGCAACTCCCTCTGCACAATGGTATACTGAAGTCCCTCAACTGAACTTTCCCATGCTCCTTCGCCGAAGCAATCTTCTAACTTCCGCTTTTTGGACTCAAACGTCAGCTTGCGCTCCTTCAGGTTAGCGAGAGCTTTGTTGAGCTGGCCTTCGGCGGCATATCTGTGGGCGGTTTCTTCATCAAACCTCTGCTCACTGTCCTTCACCTGGGCTTCCAGCTTGGAGATCTGCAGCATCAGCTTATCCTCCCGCTCTTTCCTGGTGGCCAGGGAAGCCTTCCAGTGCTGGTTGAACTTGGATATCCTCCGATATGCCTTGTCCAAGTGCTATTTCTTCGTAGCCAGTACGTCGTTGACAGCTTTGAAGTCTCGACCCATGCGTTCACGCTCGGTTATCTGCTTAGTCAGGTATGTACCTAGCTGGTTCACCAACTCTGTTTGCCTTTTGAAAGAATGAACGGCTTTGTTCCTCTCGCTTCGGAGCTGAGCTAATTCCTTCTCCAGTTCTTCGTTCGCCCGCTTCAATTCATCCCGCTCGGTTAACACCCGATTATGCTGCTGAATGGGCACCGTAGTAGGTTCTTCAATCGTTGGAGGGATTTCTGGCTTGGCATGAGGAAACGGCATCCCTATAGCATTTGCTCTGGCTCTGATCCAAGTCAAATACGGAGGGTAGGCTTGATTGTTGCTTTTTCCCAGCAAAGGCTTTCCTTGCTTACTGATACCGTTCCAGGCGCGTTGAAGCTTGGACAGCAGATCCCCCTCTAGACTACCCGTGAGGTATAGAGATTCCTGTACCTCTTCCTCCTTCGGCGGAGTTCTCAAAGCATACGCGAACTGGCGGACCAACAACGACGGATTGTAGTTTATACATCCCTTCCTACCTATCAAAGGTACATTTGGAAACCCGCTGCAACTGAAGATCACCTCAGTACCCAACCTATCTCTGTCGAACCAGTCAATATCCTCTGCAGATAAACTCATCAGACGCTCAGGCCACTCGGCTGTGGCTGCAGACAAGACAAAGGGACCCCTCTTGGGCAGATGACTTTCAAGCCATTTGTACAGCAAGGGTACACAACACGAGACATTCTTGCCCCTCCTGTTCTCGTTTTTGTAGTGAACTGAATGATAGACATCTCCTATCAAGGTAGGGACTGGATTCCCTGAAGCAAAGATGTGAAACGCATCAAAGTCCACAAAATCGGGCATGTCGGGGAACAGAATGATGCCATATATGCAAAGAGCGAGGATGGCATTGAACGCGACCCAACATCCGTCTTTGGCACACTGCTGAGCCTTACCTACTAGAAACTGCAAGGAGAACCCAGGAACCTTGTTCCAACTAGTCAACACTAACTCGGAGGCGTCCAGATGAAGTGAAGGAGCTAAACTAGCCAGATCAGGCTCAGCATCCATATGAACAAAAGGCATCTGCCTCCTGATAGGCACCCCTAGCAAATCAGCATATTCTTCCAGCGTAGGTGCGAGAACGAAGTCCTGAAAAGTGAAACATCTCAGCGGAGGGTCGTAGAACTGCAGCAGAGCGTGTAACCCATTCAACTCGAACACAGAAGGCTTATGAACTAAACTGAGCAACCTGCCGTAAGATTTTCTGAACTCGTCCCACACAAAATCATCTGCTAGAGCTATCAAACCAGTCAGCTTAACCACGTCAGGGGTAGGGAACTTGTAAGCCACGGTCTTCCTCAGAGAGCCCATAACAATACAATAGGAGGCAAGAAATCCTGGATCGGGGAAAACGGTACCTACAACACAGACACACGTTAACGAAATGCAACTGAATATGCAAACTAATGCAAAATGCAATCATGCAATAAGAGGTCAGGGCAACTGGGGCTGTGGAGATTCTGCATCAACAAAACCATGACGCTGCTCTATCAAGAACAACCACTGATAAGGAGAAAACCCCGGTGTAGGACCACAAATCTGATCTGCCAAGAACAACCATCTGATAGGACCCTATACATAGGATCATAATTCTGCTCTGTCAAGAACGAATGTCTGATAATAAGGACCTCGGATGTAGGCTCAAGAAATATCTGCTGATGAGGTCTTCAGACCCCAATCAAAAATCTGCTCTATCAAGAACAAACATACAGCTGCTGATGAGATCTTCAGACCCCACTCAAAAATCTGCTCTATCAAGAACAAACAACATCTGCTGATGAGATCTTCAGACCCTACTCAAAAATCTGCTCTATCAAGAACAAACAACATCTGCTGACAAAACTCTGCTCTATCAAGAACAGACACACATCTGATGATAAGATCCTCTGATCAAAACCTGCTCTATCAAGAACAGACATACACCTGATGACAAGATCCTCTGATCAACACCTGCTCTATCAAGAACAGACAAATCTGCAACTGAGAAACCCCGGTACCAACAAAACTGATTCATTGTCAAGAAAACCAGGTAGTCTGAAGGTCACGGTTTCCTGCAATAAACCCAACCCTACTCACAGGTATGGACCTAAACTGACTCAAGTTCGGCATCCTATGCGTTCATCAGCGTCACAGACATTCAAGAGGGGTGATGCGATACCCAGAAGGTGTGGCATCACCAGCTCATGAAGCGGCCTCACTCGGCTGAATCACAAATGATCGGTCCCCAGAGTCGACAATCCACCAAACCAGCAACCGTCTCAACCCAAGGGGTTGAAAGAGAAGCCAACCGGATGAACCTCGTCTGAGCGTGGATTTCATGAGACACTAGTGCCTGCAAAGCAAGCACGCGCCCACTAATTTCCACTCTAAGTCTATAGTGCACTCAAGCCTGGGTCTGGCTTCTCACTCATCAGAACTCCCATCCCACAACAGCACAGATAATCATATTATACTGAATATAAAATGCGGGAAATAAAGTGCGAGAAATAAAATGCGATAAATAAACGCAACCCAACAAGTAAATATACAAGCGTTAGGATTGACTCTCGCAGGGAACCGTTGGATTCCCCAGCAGAGTCGCCAGTTGTCGCTTGCGCGAAAATAAGGTGCCGGCACAATAGAAGAGTCGCCACCTTTCGTTATTTATCCCTCAGAGCGGGAAAGGAAACGATCGGAGAAACCTGACAAAAAAGGGTAAGACAAGGTCGTCGCAACCATTGTCTGGATTCGGGAGTCGGTTACGCAAGGGGAAGGTATTAACACCCCTCACGTCTGTCGTACTCGACGGGATCCTCGCTTGTTGTGTTTGCTTGGACGGGTTGGTTTTATTCTATCTACCTATCAAGGCTGGCTTAAACAGAAAAGAAAATGACTCGGCAAAGCGTCGCGCTTTATGCCTACGTATTCTCATCAGAGAATGAGAAATCAGAGTCAACGTAGTTCGGCCTACGACGGGTTATGAGGGAAGGTAGCTCGCCAAGACATCGCCATCTTGTGCCTACGTACTCTCAACAGGTATGAGAGATCAGAGCTCACGTAGTTCGGGAAACTACGGTTTATTTCCTGTCTTTTACGAAAGAAGTGTTTTTTATTGTGTTTGCGATTTCAATCGCACTAGAGACTATGACTTGAGAGTGAATGCGTCGCATGTCACCCAAAGGGTACCATACTAAACATCCAGACTGTGGAAAAGAAACTCTCCCACAATCCTTTCTCAGATAGCTTAAGGCTCGTAACGTACAAAAGAAATCATTCATGATTACCGTATCCTAAACTGTTTTGAGATGAGAAGAGAACAGGCTCAACTAGGAGGGAGACTATCAAGTCCTACTGTTGTCATGCCAAAGATTCATCCTATGGTTGAGGTTTGAACAGGGAACTCCTAGAAGTTGTCATGCATAGGTTTCAACCTAATGTTCTATCATCAATTCCTTATCAAAGGAAATGAGAGTCTTAAGGGATCATGTCAATGATACACCAAAACAGACAAAGCATCAGCTTAACAGTAAAATGCATGCAATGCAAGTGAGGGAGGAAATGTGTGTGGGGCTTCAGCCTCCACAAGCTCATCTCGACCTCAAGCCATAATGGATAACAGTAATCATACTGAAATATAAATCATGCTATCAAGCAATAATAGTAAACTGCAATCATACAGAAGAAAAATGAAATAAAATGCCATCAGACAAACAAACCACATGGGCAAGGGAGCTGGGCTCTACCGAATACCTGCAAGCAAAGCCACACAGTAACAACACAAGCAGAGGGAGCAACTCCACCTCTAGTGCAATCATGCTCCTAGATTCTACTTATTCTAGATATGGACTTATTCTAATGCATCAAGCAAGTCAAACAAAACATGTCAATACAGAAAAGAAAACAGAAGAAAGCAGACCAGCTTCTCTCAACTCCAAGCTTCAGCTCTTCCAACAGCAACTCAGTCTTCAGACTTCCAATTACTCTCGACAAATATCAATTTGCTTTTCCAGGTTTCAACCCTTCAACATAAGTTTCAACTTATCTTCTCTTTCAAGCTTCAGCTTCTTGATCAGCTCCACCTTCAGGCTTTACTGGATCTTCAGGTATCAAAGTAAGGATCAACTTTCTTTGTTCTTCAAGCTTCAGCTGGAATGGCAATACTCAAGGATTCATCCTCTTCTACACTCTTCAATGAAGTCTTCCTCTTCAAACTCAAGCTCAACATCTCTCAGGATAATCAAACCAGAGGAAATCACTTACTGGATAAGCTGGGGATATTGAACTGCTTACTGACCACCAAGGGTGACCTATAAGGGTTCAACATCAAAGGAATGGTTCCCTCAAAAGTTATAATTCCTAGGTACAATCACTTATCCCTCCAAAGGAGAGAGGTGTATACCATGGAAGGACTTTGAATCATAGGGAGGAATGGAGGTGAAAGATACCATCCATGTTTAAGAAAGAAGTTAACTAGGTCTAAACTCTTCCTAATCCCTAACCCTAAAACAAAACAAATAAGATCAAGCTCTCAAGCTCCTCAATCAATCTTCAAGTCTTCTACTATGCTCTTCAATGCTCCTCAGAACAATATCAAGCTCTCCAAGCCCACAAAGCAAAGCAAACAAAACAATACAAGCCCACAAGGGCAACACAAACAATCATCAACTACAAAAATCATCCAAAAATAGTATACTACTATATTAAATCCTAATATAATTTCTAAGGGATCTTACATACCTACCCTTAATACCCTTATATGTCCCATAGTCTAATTTGTCCTAAAAACCCAAAAATCTAAGGTTATTGTGGACCTATGTTGAAGTTTGACCTAATTCTACACAACCTAATGTCATCTAATCAAAACAATCCTAAAATTCATCACAAAATTATGGAATAAATCCAGGGGGAAGCTAAAGCATATATCTAACTATCCTAAAAAGAATGGCCTAAAAATGTTAAGGGAATTACCTAAAAAAAATTCTACAAATTCATGGATCAACATAAAAGACATAAAATGCAATAAAAGTAGAAAATACACAAAAAATACTAAAAATGCATGAAAGGAAAGTATTTTTATTTTATATTTTTCTTGACAAAAATATGAAGTAGGAGAAAAAACTCCCATTAAAAAATCTTTAATTTTCCAATTATTATGATTTTTCAAAGTTTGAAAGAAAATGGAGAAAATAAAAATGAAAATATGGAACTGGGGTGCAGGAAGTAACCAAATATAGTTCAATACACGCATGGGCCCAGACTGGGGGGTTCAGAAAGTAAAGCGCGCTGGGCCCAACTCGCTCAGAAAATCAATTAATAAATCATACAGAAAATGAAAAATAAACGGTGCAAATAGTCATGGTTTTCAGTTCAAAATTGATTGGGCCTCGTGAAAGGGGTGTGGGAAGCAATCCAGCCCAAAGTTCCTTTTAATGAAACGCAACGTTTCATTGTGTTTCAGAATTCCCTCCCAAATGAAATTGAATCGTGCCCGTTGGATCGTTTCTCAGGTCAATGGTCAGCTCCCCATCCAATGGTCATGACCTCGTCTTCCACCTCCAGCGAGGGTTCCAAGGAGACTCCATGAAAATGCAGAGCTTCAAGCTCTTTCTTCTTCAAACACGAACTCCCTCAATTCCTCATGGAAAATGGAAATTCAAGACCCTATCCTGTCTAGAATTTTATGCTGAATCCATCCCTGCTCTCAAAATCAACTGAAACTTCCTCTAACATGAAACACGATCCAAGATCCAAAATGTACTCAGTCATCAATCTTAACAATTCTTGCAACTAGCTACCTCATATCACTCACCAACTCACACTGAATGATTCTTGATGTCTAGTTCATTCTATATCTCAATATAACACGAGTTCTTGGTCATCAAAGAAATGGGGTCCATAGTTCAATCTTCACCAATTGATCCCTAACTCTCCAAAATCCATCTCTTATTGGTCTCTAACATTTATACACTAACAAATTAACCTAATTATGCCTAAAACATGGTGTAGGGAAGAATTTGCAAACCTGGTTAATCTTGATGAACAGATGATGAAATCCTCCAATTCAGACCTTGAAACTCTTCAGAAAGTTTCCCTAGATGCCAATCTTGCTACTATTTGCAACAAATTTGATGGAGGAATCCTCTATCTCAGAATTCGATTCTGACTTGCTACCTTGAAAGTTCAATCACCAACTCTTCAATTCACCATGGATTTGATCTCAAATCAATCTGCACAGCTTCACTATGATCTATAGAATGTGTTTGAATGGAAAGAATGAATGGAAATGAAGAAGAATGTGAAATTGAAACTTGACTTGTAATGGAAGATTCTTGATCTCACTCTCTCTTCTCTGCACCAATTCTCACCAACCTTGCATCTGAGCAAGTTACATATGTTATATAGAGTGGTTTAGAATCATCTAGAACCATCTAGGACCATCCAATGAGTATTTGAACTTCTCATGTCATGACATTTTGATTTCAATTCTCCTTATGTGCTATCTCATGCCAAGCTTCTTGTAACCTTTGTAACTGACTTGAAATTCTCCCCATATGAGATTTATGATGTGTTACAATGCATAACCAACTTGCTTATTGAGTTTTGTTGAGTTTTGCTTTGGTACCTTAATATGCAAGTAAGCCAATTCCAAAGCAGCCCTAAGATCTAGGCCTCAAATCAAAATTGTAGCTGAACCATTGTTCTTAGAATGTCCTTTGGAGTCAAAATGAGCTATTATATGACATGGTTTGGATTTATAGCTTGTGATTTCCAATTTTCAATTTCACCTTAATTAACTTATGCCTCCATTTTAGGCCATTTTCATCACTTTTTGATACAAGCCTTTTCAACATCTCATGACCTCCCTACTAGCCTTAAAACATCATTCTAAGCAAGTTTGATGTTGAAGATGTTTCCATTTGAAGCTTGGAAATAGGAGATATGGCCTTATGCTTGAAATGACCTATAACCTCCAAATGACCAAAATGCCCTTGACTTGTCAAAGCCATAAGTTGAGTTCTACAAATCCTATCAAGGACTTCTAGTACTCTATAAAAAGCTAAGAAGATGCTCTACAACATTCATGTTGACCAAGAATCCATAGGAATCATCCTACTAGGGCAGAAATTGGATGCAAGTTGGGTGACTTTCAAGGCCCCAGATTCACATACCTCAGATGACCTGTAACTTGTCAAAGCCATAACTTGAGCTCTACAAATCCTACCAAGGACTTATAGTACTCAATTTAAATCTAAGAACAAGCTCTACAACATTCGTGTTATGGGGAATATGGGATGACAATCACATCTTGAGCTAACCTGCCTTGAAGATAGGGATCAGACTAGGGGATTTTACACTGTCGAGCCTTAGAAACCCTAGCTTAAAACTTCTCAAACTCCTCAATCATGATGAGTTGGTATAGGAATCATCCTTATAGCATCTCACTCATTCCATGATCACATGGTTCTTGGATTAGGTCTCAACCCTCTCCAAATCATCAGTTGACCTAGGGTTGGCCCAGTCAAACCCTAACTGCACCACTCATGGCTGAGTCTTCTTATTCTTGTACAACGGCCTCTGTAGGCTTCATGATGGCTTTCAAGACATCTCATAAGCTCTCTCAAAGCTTCAAATCCATCCTCATAGTCTCAGAATCCTTTGAGGAGCTCCCACAACTCTTAAGTTATGAGGCACACAACCTTGGTTTCAACCAATCTCTCTGAGGATATCTTGAGTTTTCTGACAAAGATATCAACCTTTGAACCTTTGAATAACCCTCTTGGCTAGCTTCAAAGTCTCATACAACTCTTGATGGATAAATAAATGTTGGTCAAATTTTGGGGTGCAACAATAGTTAGCTGATGCAAAAAGAGATGACATGTGACATGAATCGACTAATCTAAGGGTAAAATTTGGGGTATTACAACACTCTATTATCTTGTTCCGAAAATGCATCTCTGAAACTTCTCATAATATAGTGTCACACCAGAACACTAAAACAAAACCATTTTTTTCATTGACAAAAACACGCATGTTGTTATGAGGTAGATAAAAAATGCATAAAGACAAAGTATGAACAAAAAGTGAATATATAACACTTCATTTATATTGAGACGCAACTACATACAATTATTCGTCCAGTTAAACAAGAAATAAAAAGAATCGAAACGTATGTTGCCGACAAAATATATAGGTGGTATCCCCTTGGACTTTTGTGAATTCGATTCTTTTTCAATGTTGTTCAATCTCTCGAATTCTTGCATCCTTTCCATAAAATGATCCGGCCATGTCTCGGCTTTTGCGGTTGAATGAGTCGTCCACTCCGGTGATGTAAGTGGTATGGGGCATCCCTGTTTCAAATAAACTCGAACATGAATAGTGAAAATGAAAAAAAAAAAGGATAATGGAATGTATTAGCTCTGCTTTTACTTGTGTTCTTATTAATGGTAGCCCAAATGATGAATTCAATTTAGAGAAGGGCCAGAGACAAGGTGATCCTTTATCACTTATCTAGTTCTTGGTAGCATCCAGTGGAATCAATTGCATGTTTTATGCTTCCATTATTGTCAATGTATTTAGACATATTAGATTGAGGAAGATCCTCAATTTAGGGTCTCTCCACTACAACAAATAATACTTTTATGACGGAACTTTCGCCATGAACAATATAGAATCGAGGGTGCATGTAACAGGAGCGTCTAATTTTTTTATATAAATAAAATCAATATGTTACCTCGTTTTTATGCAAAACCGACATAAATATATGCTCAGGGTTTGAGATTCGATTCCCAGCTCCTACAGTTTTATGTTTTATATGGAATCAAAAAGACGCCTTTAATTTTCATAGTTTTTTATGTCAGATATTTTAAAAAGTCTTTATTTTTTATTCTTTTTGAAACTAAAAAGGCTTTATCCCCTTAGTGTCTACCTCATTCACATCTAGAGTAGCGAAAGAACACTTCTTCTCCAGCCAATAAAAGAACACTTCTTCTCGTAAGAGCCCTAGCAAACGAAAAAACTCTCTCACCATTATTCTTCGGTATGTTATTACTGTTGTTGTGGTTCTTTTTTGTTGCTTTGGTCCATTAATTTTGTTCTTATTATTCTCTTTATATTTTTTATCACTCAGTGTCTCCTTCATTCAAATCTTGAGCCCTAGCAAAAGAATACTTCTTCTCCAACAAACGAAAGAAAACATATTCTTTAAGGAGCCCTAGCGAACGAAAAAACTCTCTCACCATTATTCTCTTATATGTTATTTTTGTTGTTATTCTTGTTATTCATTAATATAATTATTGTTATTCTTCATTACTGTTGTTATTGTTATTGTTATTATTGAGAATCTTTATTTTTGTTGGTTGTGTACTATTTTTTTTTCATTTTTTTATTGGTCAAAAGGAAAGAGTATATAAAACAATTATAAAGAAGTTCTACAAAGAGGCCCACAAGGAAATAGTACATAAAACATAATTTTTTCATTACATAATTTTTTCCAAATCAGAACAATATCCTCTAGAACTACAAGAATCTTCTCAATCTACGACTCGTTCCTCACTACCCTCATCTGAGTCATATTAAACAATCTTTCTCATCACCTTTAAAATTCTAGGTACCCAACCGTTGATGTTATCACAGATGTTATGACATCCACTATAACACAGACTTAACGACAAACTGTAAATGAAAACATAAATAACACAAGTAATTGTTTACCCAGTTCAGTGCAAACCACACCTACATCTGGGGGCTACCAAGCCAGGGAGGAAATTCACTATTAGCAGAATTAATTCAGAGTCAAACAACCAGTTTGCACTCTTCACTTAAGACCTACCTAATGACACTTCAGCCTAACACTAGACCTGAGTTACCAACTCACTCCCCCTCAATCACAGTAGTGATATCAACCAATTCAAAGTTACAAATGGCAATGAAGTCACACTTCAAACACACCTTGATCTGCTTCACGACTTTGATCAAGAGACACAACACTCGTGTTTAAAAGCTTAGAGTGAACACACACAGAGTACAGTTCAAACACACTAGTCCAAAGCAATCATCCAAGAGATAATTGCTTGGCTCACAAGGAATCCTAGGACTCAAAAACACATGTGAAGAACAACTGCACAACAGAGAATTCTTCACTCACAAAACAATGTACTCTCCAATCTCTGTCCCTAGGCTCTAACGAATTAGGATTGCTATTTCTGTATATATAAGCAGCATACAGTCCATGGGCCTAGGTGTAGAAATTAGGTTTACCTAAGATAAACCTCTCTTCATGAAGTTGCGCACATCCAATTAGGTCAGGGGAATTCCATGTTATCCTCAGCAATGCCTGACATGTCGCCTGAGATAACTAGGCTTCCTAAAATGTTTCCTGAAGTATAGCCTGAGCTAATACCAGAAAACTTAAACACGCGCCCTGATGTCATACGCTTGATGTCATAACATCCAACATGACATCCAACTTAACTTGCTTTTAGCTATCCCAACTTACCCTGCGGAACACCCTTCATGTATGTCATAACATCAGTTATGACATTCACACATACTCCAATGTTTTGCCATAAAATGCAGCCAATCAAAAGCATCTACAACCTTTCTATTTTTCTTCTTCTTCAGCATCTTCTTCTTCTTATTGGCCTTCCTCACCATCAATGCATCCTTGACAGCAGTCAACCTAGATGGTTGGGCCTCCTCAGTTTAATGCTGATAGTGTTGTATTGTGGTGATGATTTTATTCTCAATAGTAACTTCTGTTGAGATAACTCTCTTAGCCTTCTCAGATGGAAAACTCATGTTTCTATAGGAAGTTAATAAGAATAGGTTAAAGATGAGAAAGTTCATTATATGAAAGTGTGCATTTATAGAAGAGGTTGAAGATGAAACATCTGATGATTTAATGCTTGCAATGATTAATTCTAATGGTTAATATTCTTGAATGACTTGTGACCGTCTTGAGAAATGAAGAAAAATTTCAATCATTATAGTCGTTTCTCCATTTTGGGAAGAGCAAAGGTTGTTCTTATTTTTTATCAGAGTTATTTTTTCTTAAATGACAAGTCTTTGCAAATGGTTGTCACGTATCCCTAAGTTTAATGTAATTACTTGGAGTGCATATCTTTCTATATGTAATTTTTCATTTCTAAAATTGTTTTTTATGTCACTGATCCTTCTAACACTAGTAAGTACATGTTTTTCAAGTTAAACATCTTCCATAGTACTGATGAAAATCAAGCATCTGAAGAAAATGATTCAGATGATGTGCATGCTATTCGTCATGATCATGGAGAGGGGATATGGAAAAACTAGTAAGTACATGTTTTATATACCTTTAAAATTTATAATTAATCATTTTAATCCTTTTAAATCATTGTACTATATGCTTAAAGTTGTTGTTGATTGATCTAATTAGTTTCAAATGTTGTTCTATATATTCAGGAATATGGTTCTATATTACATGTGAAATATGCTTCTATGTATTCAGGAATATGGTTCGGTGTTATAGGTGAAAATCGAGGTAATAACATTGAGGTAGTACCTCAAATCTACATAACACTGAGTTTTATTATTGGACGTGCCATCTAGTTATGAAAATTATAAATATGCCGATGTTGGAAATCAAACCCACGACACATTAATTTTTAACCTCAGTTTTTAAAACACCAAGGTGATAAGTGATTGCTTTTCATGTCGCCGTTCATTACCTTGACTATGTGACAGAGGTTAAATGCATTTCGCGGTCGACATTAGAAGTTTTATCTGTAGTAGTGCTTATTTGCAGCTTGTAAATAACACTCATATTTTTGTGGGAGAAAAATTGAGTTAATGTTAGAGAAATCAAGGTTAATATTTTTACTTTTTGATGTCATATGAGGTCTGAAAGTTAAGTTCTACAAAATCTTACTTTAGAACTATTTACCGTGGAAATTGGTAAACAACCGCTGGTCTTCTAAAACACTAATTAATTTGGTTCACTTGCAAGTTCAACCAGTGAATCCTAAGGACATAGCTATGGTGTTTTATGTTTTTTCTGGAAAATTCGTAAAAAACTTCGACATTATTCATTGGTTTGTAAAAAGGATTGATTGTTTTGTTTGAAAAAAGGGCTAAACTTTGTAAAAGTTTGGTAAAGTAAAACAATGAAGAAAAATAACTTCAAAGTAAAAGAAATGCAGTAATGAGGAATGAGTAAAAGAAAGTAAATTTCTATTGAATAAAATATATGGTGTTTCAAATGTACATTTCTCAATAATGACTCTTTTCTCATGTTAACTTGGGTGCTTTGAGTAAATTTGAGTACAATACAATAATTGAACATAGAAATCTTAATACTAAGACTCCTATTTATAATTCGTCAAAATAATTGCCTCTAACAAACATTTCTTCAAAAGTTGACACGTTTCACCCATACATGCTTTTGTTTCACCATGATTAGCCACACGTCTTCCCCTAAGAAACAGATAAGGACAAAAGATAGTTATCCATCCATATTTGAAATTTAAATGTTTGTCGAAGGAAGGCCTTATAACATCTCTTCTTCAAAATAACTTCCTATACTTAGAAAATATTTCTAAGTATTTGTACAAGCATATCTCTTTATGAGAACCATTTTGAAAGAATTTCACACCCATCCCCGTCGAAATCAACCAAAATTAAGAAACTTTCATTTTTACTTAGTTTCTCAAATGGGAACATGGCGTCGAAATTCCCAACCAATAAATTGCCCCAAAAAAATATCATTTTCGACTAAAATGAAGAAAAAGGAATTTTTTGAAGCTTTCTCATTCGACGCCAGAATAATATCTTGGACTGCTATGACGTCGTTGTCATCATGACAACTTTTACCAAACGTCTCCTAAAACCCATGCATGAATCTTTCTTCATTATCACACATCTAGTCCCTAGGAGATCATGGGCCAGACCTTTAACTGCTACCGTTTCATCACACCACCCTCACATGACACGCGTCCCATGATTTTTTATCACCCTAAATGATATATAGTGATCGTGCACAGTAACTGTTCCACTTCAAACCGTCTATAAAAGAGTGAAAGTTGCCATTTTTACGCTTTTCACTTTCTAAACTTTCTGAAGCGCATCTTCCTCAAAACTTCATCTTTCTTCAAATATTTTTCTTTGCAAACTTACTACAGCAACGACTTCTTCTTCAAAAATCTCCAAGGAAACCAGCAAGAACGCAAAATACTCCAAGAAATCCAAAGAGCTTCCTCTAGTTCATAGGATGTTGGGCCCAAACGTATTTGGAAATCAACAATACATCCCAGAACCTCCAAATGAAGAGGAAACACACAAAATATATCAATCTCAGGTACTTATCCCTCTTCTTGTTTATGGAAAAACCCATGCCATGTTAGGTCCTTTGCCTGATCTCTCTGTTGACCCCATTAAAGTGAGGGAGTTTTTCCCATATTATCACCATTACAAACCCATAGCAAACGGTTTGAAACCTATGACTGATAAGGAAATAGAAATTGATGGAAAATGAAGGTAGATGGTCAAGGTTCATCTTCGACCATAGCTTCTAGAGACCCCATAAACTTGGAGTTCATGAATACTATCTCTAGGGTTTTTAGATCATGCCCTCTATCGAAAGATCATTCAGACTACTTGGCTTGGTTAGAAAAGATAGAAAAAGCCAAGTCTCAAATTTGGAAGAAGATGGACATCTATGACCTAATCCATCTGTCGAAGATAGGACCAGGTTATTGTCCTTATATGCTCATTGCTTCCTTATACTTCTGGGCAACCCCCGTAACAACTTCCATCTTCTTTGTGGAATGGTTACCCCAACTCTTTTCGATGTTGCTGCTATTATTGGCTTGAAACCCATTGGAGTGAACTATGACCCTAATCTCTTAGCTGATGACTCGATGGGTTTTGATACCAACAAAGAGCATTCACCACTTATATCGCCAATTATCATGACAAAGAAACCAACGAGGTTTTTGAACAAGAACATGTTGCCTTCTTGCTCTCACGCTGTGTCTTCTGCTCAAGGTCTCTCCAAGTGGCGAACATGTACTTGACCATGGTGAAACAGTTGCGTGCTGGACATGACCTTTGTCTCAGCGAAATCATTATGACCAACCTGTATGAATCTCTTGGCGAAGGTGTTGCAGTTGTGAAGACCATCAAGACGAAAGGAAGCTTTCTTCTTTCTGGACCTTTCCGGATGCTGCAATCATGGCTGAATGCCACTTTTGAAGCATCCCTTCCTAATCGAAACCCCATCAATGAAGCTTCCATTGAAATGAAGAGCAGAAGAGTTGAAGGGACGAGGCTTAAGCTGTTGACTCCTAATGACGAAGGAATGAACCTTCAGCAGACATTCAACAGTTACATGATGATGTTTGCTAAGCGTCATAATTTTTCTTCCAACATCGCCCATTTTTCCAATAGAAAGGTAGGTTCTGAATGTTTCACATGAAGATTTCCTCCTGAGTCGAGGGAACACAAAGCTGAATCTCTTGATATTTTGGAATCCTTCCTTACACCAAGACTGTTGGCCTCAAGGCTCAACCCTTCCAAGCTTCGAATCGCTCTTGTTAGCTATCAACCAAATCTTGTCTCTTGATAATTTGGCTTAATTCAGATTAAACCAAAACCCCTCTTTCTTAAAAAGGGTTCGTTGATCCATTACAACATGTGGCACAATGAAGCAGAATGTACCAAGTTGCTAGCCAAGTATTTTGATCTTACAGAGTTCAATTATGTGCCTTTCAAACCAAGCTTTCTCTGAACCAGAGAGATCAGCGAGTGGTGGAGAGAAAATAATACTGCTGAATTCTTTGATGTAGTTGCCTTCAAGCTCCACCTAACTAGAGTTTTCGCCCTTGTGCAGGACAAAGTGAAGAAAGGTACTACAATACACATCAAAGAGATCCAAGCACTCCAGAAATACTTTGAAATGGACTACAGGCCAGATGATCTTAGTTGAACCATTAACGAAGCATCCGTGAATTTAAAAGAAAAACTTACAAAGAAATTAGAGGACTTAAAACTTCCTTCGTACGTTCGACCTGATCAACATTATGAATTAGCTTTTAATCTCTATCCTCCAAAACTCCCTCGAATGCCATCTGCTAATTTTGGTGTGGATTTTACCCTCCATTCCCAGATTGGTTCGTCTGTAGGGATTTTATAAAAATTCTTTGACAAGACTCCCAAAGGCGTGCTAGGAGAGTGGTTATGACTAAGTATACTATGGATAATTTCAAAGGCTACCTTCATATTGGCATATAACACATTTGCGTGGAGTCTCCAATATATGAAGGTGTGGAATGGAAGGTTCTTCGATATAACTTCTCTTTTCTCTTTGTTATATTTTATATTTGGCTTATACTAATTGCGTTGATTTTCTTTTGCAGATGTGAAGATTCCAGCCAAAAAACCTACTCCCGTCGAAAAGGAAGTCATCGAAGAGGAAAAAGAAGAGGATAACACCAAGAAACTCACTACAAAGGTAAACCTTTTGGCTTATCATTTCTTCTTATTTTTATTATATTTCCTTCTTAATCTAACATTTGAAATATTATATTTTTGCAGGGTAGTTGAAAACTACCTCCGACACCTAAAAAGAGAAAGCTGAAAGAACTTGAGGTGCATGTGATTGAATCCGGTGATGAGGACGCTTCACCAGACCACTCCAAACACACCAAGAAGAAAAAAAAGCAGACAAAAATTAGTGATGCAGGTTTTCATCCTCAACCAAAACCAACAAAAGTGCCTACGAAGAAACCTCCCACCCCAAAGGTGGTAGAAACTGATGCTACGCATGGTAGTTAGAAATCAATCAGAAAAAAGGACCCTGATTAGGTATAGAGTGATAACTCTAGCCTTGGGACTGAAAACCCTAAGGTACCAAGATTTCTTCTTCGTCTTTGAGTTTTATGGCTATTTTCGCCTAACATGCTTCTAACCCCTTCTTGATTTCTTCTTCTTAGGATGCCAAAGATAACAAGGGGCATCCCATTGTACAAAAAATCATCCCTACTACAAGTAGTGATCCTAACTATCATTCGACAACCATTCCAAGACTTCTCCTAAGGATTCCATAAAGGAATCTGTTGACGAAGTGAGCCAACTAGCTGGTGATCAAAAGAAATCACCACTCAAGGCCACTACTAGGCTCTCACATACCAATGCACTTGGTCAAGAGAAAATCCCAGTGAGGGAGGAAGTCTTAGATGATGTCGGGAGATACTAAAATATCATCTATAGAACAAGTCGAAGACAAATCTAAAGATGGCTCCCTAATTAATCAACAAGGTGGTGGCAGAGAAAAGGGTGAAGAGGATGAAGGGGAGGAAGAGGATCACCCTGTGCTTGACTTTGAGACTGAAATCGTCGTGGAGGACTAAGGTGAAAAAGTAAAAGAGAAAGATAAAACTGAAAATGAAAACAAAAAAGAAAAGCAAGAAGATCAATCGAAAAATGACCCACATCCAGATGCTTCAACTAGCACAAATTCTACCAGCCTTTCACATGAATAGCTAGAGTCCTTAAAAGTGTAGAGTCCACTAGAATATTTAAACGCCATGATAAGCTCCAGATATAGCTTTGGCAATAAGAGTACTAGCACTTTGACTGCCTCAGGCAATTAGTCAGCCAATAAGCTTGAGGAACAACAAAATTTAAATAATTGGACTAACAATTTACATCACGATAGCGATGTTTACAATAATTAAGGAATGGAATCAACATACCTCTGAAGAATTACGACGCAGAAGCTTCGACAATAGTGGCGATTTCAGCGGTACGTTTTCCAATTCTCCTTTCCAATTGCTACACCCTACCGTTGAATGTTGTTGTGAATTTGCTTTGAAAGCATGTATTCCTCACTGTGTGTATAAACTGCTACTTGTGTATGATGTGATTTATTTTTGAAAAGTGTCGCGTCCGTGATATTATTATGTTGTGATCTACTTATAGACCTGAAAGAATTAAATCCTGATTCTTGCATTGAAGTTGATTCTTGCTTTTCCATTTTCAGCGTATCGTGTTTGATCATGTTTGGAGCCGTTTTGGAAAGAAATCCAACTTACACGTTACCTATTTTTTGGAATTTTGTTTGATTACGTTTGGAACAGTTATTCAAACCTGACTGCCCAACCGTGAATTTACGATCTGGTATTCATTTTCTTGCTACACTATGCCAAATAATACCTTTAGCAGTGCTTTTTTTGGCCTTTAGCAGCGCTTAAAAGCGCAGCTAAAGGTAAAGGCAACACTTTTTTATGGAAAAAGCGCTGCTATAGGTCTCTTTTAGCAGCACTTTTAGCAGCGCTTTCCCCCCTTTAGCAGCGCTTTTAAAAAGCGCTTCCTATTCTCCCCTCCCCCCCCCCCCCCCCCTTAGCAGCATTTTTCAGAAGCGCTGCCTATTACCCCCCCTTTAGCAGCGCTTCCCAAAAGTGTTGCCTATTTCCCCCCCATTTAGCAGCGCTTTTCCAAAGCAATGCCTACTCCCCCCCATTTCCCCTCCTATAGCAGCGCTGTTGTGAGCGCTCTCTATGTTCCCCCTTTAGCAGCACTTTTTAGTAAAAGCATTGTCTATTCTTCACGATTTTTTTATTTAAATAATCACTTTTTTATATTTTTTCGATAAACCTACTTATAACAATTACATTCCCTGCTTATAATTCAGGCTTTTAATTCAACACTTTGGCCTTATATATACATTGTAATTCAACACTTTGGCTATAATCATTGTAATTCACATAAATTAACCTGCTTATATATAATTCAACACAATCTGATCCTCATAACAACTTCACAAATATAGTCAATTTACATATAATTACAAAACCGATAACTTTACAAATAGATACAACTTTCAGAAATATTATTATCCCACATCAATATTTGACGATACATATACCTTATACAATTCTCAACTCAAAAATGTATTGACACCATTCCTCCTTAAGTTCTTCCAATCTTGCTTTCGAGTAAGTACCACACTTGAATTCATCAAAGTACTACATAATATAACAGAACATGCACGATTTAGTTTTAAAACTTATTACTCAGATGAAATATCGGTTAATTATTAAAATAAATCATATAACTTACGAATTGATTCATACCATGATTGGAATATCTATTTGACCCAAGTGAATAATTTCCTTCGTAAAGCGCAATACAAAATATCCGCAATCAATCCCATTGCGCTGACGAGGACACTGTAAATGGAAAAAACAAACGATCATTTATGAGGATATATAAATAAGAAAAACATATATATAATTTTATTGAATGACATACTATGTAATTTTATTGCATGATATAAATATGTATTTTTATTGAATGAGACAATATGTAATTTTGCAAGTACCTTTGTCACTAACATCTCTTTCTTTTCTTCGTTGGAACGTGGTTTACTTGTCTCTTAACAACACAGACGGATGGATTGATCCAAATTCCCTCGTTATGATCATTTCTAATATATGAGTCGTCCGCTCTAATATTCTCATCTGGATCATCTATAATATAAGATTTCTTCTCAACATCAATATCACCCTTGTCTCCAATGTTATCATCGATTACTTTGTTGGAAAAAAGAACTATAGACCATTTCGTACTTGTTGGATCAGTGACATAGAACACTTGTTTAGTTTGCGTGGCTAGAATAAAAGGCTCATCTTTGTACCCCACCTTATTAAGATCCACTTGTAAAAATCCTGAGTTATCCATTCGTATGCCACTATTATTCTCAACCCACTTGCATCCAAAGATAGGAATCTGAAACTTCTCATAATCAAACACCCAAATGCCCTCGATAAACCCAAAATATGACAGATTTGCATATTTGGGGTTTAAGTCCTTCACACTTGAAATGTGCATTGCTTCGGCAAGCACGGTGACACCACTATTTTGCATTGTACTTTTATCATCTTGTTCTTTGGTATAAAATGTGTATCCATTAATTGCGTATGCGCTATAAGAAAACACATGCAAACTTGGACCATATGCTAAACATCTCAACCTTTCTGTTATTGAAGCGGGATCAAAATAAAACTTTGAAAAAATATGATCCTTGAATCATGTTATAAAACTTTGATTGTGCTCACGTACTATCCAATTTTCATTTCTATTCAGATTTAAACCTCGGAGAACGTCTTTGTGCATTTTAACATACGGCTCAACCTCAATGTCATTGTGCAGAACATACAAATGCACTTGCTCCCATTCATCCCTTGAAACTGTCACAACTTTATTTCCAATTAACTTTTTTCCTACTATTTTTTCAACAACATGAGATTTTGAGAAGCTAATGGATTGAACATTGGACAAATATTCAGTACAAAACTCAATCGCTTCTTCAACAATGAATCGTTCAACAATACAACCCTCTGGTCGACTTTGGTTTTTCACATACCCTTTCAATATTTTCATATAACGTTCAACAGGGTACATCCATCTCATATAAGCTGGTCCACACAGTTGTGTCTTTTTCACAAGATGAACAACTAGATGTACCATTATGTCAAAAAATGATGGAGGAAAATACATTTCAAGCTCACACAAAGTAATAACTATTTATTTTTGCAATGTTGGTAAGATCGAAGGATCGATCACCTTACTACAAATTGACCTGAAGAAAAAACACAATTTAGTTATTACCCGCTTCTCACTTTTTCTGGAAAAATAGAACGTATACTTATTGGTAGAAAGTGATCCATTATAACATGGCAATCATGTATCTTTAAACTCTTTAACTTGAGGTCTTTCATAGAAAAAAGTCTTCTAATATCTGAAGAGTATCCTTGTGGAACTTTAACTTCACTCAGAAACTTACACAATATCTTTTTCTCCTTTCTAGATAAAGTATAAGCAACAGGTGGTAGATATGTTCGATTTCCTTTCTTCAAGGGTCCTAATTCATTTCTTATTCCCATTTCTACCAAGTCCTTTCTTGCTTTAAGGCCATCCTTAGACTTTCCTTGTATATTAGTAACGTACCAATAACACTTTCAAATACATTTTTTTCAATATGCATAACATCAAGAAAATGTCTTACATACAACGACTTCCAATATGGCAACTCAAACAAAATTGACCTCTTCTTCCACCCATGCGTGACAATCGTATGAGCAAAAGGTTTTCCAAACTTAGTACCCACATCTTTCACCTTTTCAAAAATTTGTTCGCCGGTCAATGTAGGTGGAGCTCTACGTTGTTCTGAATTTCCATTGAATGCTTTTCTCCACCCACGGTAGTGATGATTAGAATTTAAGAATCTATGATGACCAAGAAAGACATTCTTCTGACCAAATTCCAATCGCGTCCAATCTGTGTTTTCTTCACAGATAGGACACACACATTGACCTTTAATGTTATACCCCGATAGATTTTCGTATGTTGGAAAACCATTAATTGTGCCAAACAACATCGCCCTCAAATTGAAACTTTCTTTCTTATATCCATCATAAACCTCCACACCGTTCTCCCACAAACTCTTTAAGTCTTTGATTAAAGGTGTCAAGTATACGTCTATGTCATTCCCTGGTTGTTTAGGGCCAGAAATTAACATAGATAACATCATGTACTTACGCTTCATACATAGCCATGGAGGTAGGTTATAAATCATAATAATTACAGGCCATGTGGAATGTGAGATACTTTGTAGACCATGCGGATTCATTCCATCAGTCGATAATGCCAAGCAAAGGTTTCTAGCTTCTTCTCTAAAATCAGGATACTCATTATCAATTTTCATCCACTGTGGTGAATCTGCCGGATGTCGATACTTCCCATCTATAATTCTATCATCTGCATGCCAAGCCAAGTGTTTTGCATCTGTTTCACTATGAAACATGCGTCTAAATCTCGGAATTATAGGAAAATACCATAAGACTTTTGTTGGTGACAACTTTTTCTTATACCGAGATACACCGCATTTAGGACACTCGTTTAATGATGCATATTCATTTTGAAACAAAATGCAATCATTTGGACAAGCATGTATCTTATCATAGCTCATGCCAATAGAGCATAACATTTTTTAGCTTCATAGGTTCGATTAGGAAGAACATTATCCTCCGGAATCATCTCTTGTAGTAGGGCTAACAACTCTGTGAAACTTTTATCCGACCATCCATTACCCGCCTTTAAGTTGTACAACTTTAATACCGCAGAGAATCTTGTGAAAGTAGTGCAACCTTTATACAACGGTTTCTCTGCATCGCTTACCAACCTCTCAAACATCTTGGGACAATCCTGAAGATCTTCTTCAAGTGCTTCTGCAATCTCTTCGACTCGATCACAATCATATGTATCACTGCCATTTTCCTTTGAAGCATAGGTCGTATTATCCCTCGGTTCGAAATTCGCGTTACTTATCTCACCATGTAATGTCCAACATGTATAACTTCGATCAATTCCATGTCTCATTAAATGAGATTCCAACTGAACATCGTCAACCCGACATCCATAACAGCAACCTAAGCAAGACCATGTGATCCTACTGGGGTCTTTGGCGTGTTCAACAACAAACTTAACGAATTTTGATACCTCATTCTCGTACTCTTTTGACAATCGATTAGAAGACATCCATTTTTTATCCATACTAATTAAGTAAGCTAAACTAAACTAAGAAAGCTAAACAAAATAGCGAATACCTGTAAAGAAATCACCAACTTCTAAGAAAGCTACAAAGTAGGATTCTTGGAAACGATCACAACCTTACTCTTCACAGGTAACCCCTGTAACAGACAAAATTAATAACATCATCAACATTAAATAATTCTTGGAAACGATCCAAATTAACAGACATAAATAATTCATTTACTTTCATCAACAACATTAACATCATTAACATCAACAACAACATTATCGTTATTTAATTCAATTTT
The DNA here is from genome assembly GCA_963859935.3 of Lathyrus sativus. Lineage (NCBI taxonomy): Eukaryota > Viridiplantae > Streptophyta > Magnoliopsida > Fabales > Fabaceae > Lathyrus > Lathyrus sativus. The sequence goes on along the minus strand of OZ012739.1, from coordinate 349,040,190 downwards.
CCATCAACAACAATACCATTAACAAATATACGAAATTAATTCATTTGTTTTCAGCAACAACATTTGTTTCCATCAACAATATCAACAACATCATTAATATCACCACTAACAACAACAACATTAACATTATTTTTTTCCATCAACATTGTCCAAGATATACTTCGGAAGCATTCAAAATCTATCAAATTATTTAACATTTTTCAACTATATTGTTCATGGTTTCAACATACAACACGTGAATAGAAAATACATTTGCTTGAATTTAGTTGTTACTTCTTAAGAATTGTAGGATACCATAATATATTACAAAAGAATTGTATATTGACAATGTTGAGTTCAGAAAAATGAGTTTTCTAAAGTTATCTAAATTGTACATTTTCTTGAATTCAGTATGTATGAGTTTTCTAAAGTTATCTAAATCTATTAGTTCAGAAAAATGAAAAACCAAGAGAATAATCGAGAAAAATGAAAAAATGAAAAACTTCAAATACCTTAAAAATGGTGGAAATGCGCTGACAGTGGAGGTGGAGGACAGAGATGACCGTCAAAACGGACGAAAGGCGGCGAAAGGAAATACACGACAGAATGAATGAAGGACGGCGACAAACGGAAGCTGTCGGACGGGGGCAATTGACAGAATGCATCGACGGTTAATAGGACAAACATTCGCGAGTGGGAAAGAAGGAAAGAAGGAGACTGTTCTATTTCTGCGAAAATACTGGGTTTTTTTAAATTTATACTACTTAAACCTACAACAGCGCTTTTGCACGGCCTTTAGCAGCGCTTTTAGAAAGCGCTCTCTAAGGTCTGCCTTAGGCAGGACCTACAGCAGCGCTTTTAAAAAGCGCTTTCTTTTGTGCCCCCTATAGCAGCACTTTTGTAGAAAGCGCTTTCTTAGACCCCCCCCCCCCCCCCCCCCCCCCCCCCCCCCCTTTAGCAGCGCTTTTAGAAAGCGCTTTCGTAGGTTACCCCTTTAGCAATGCTTTCTAAAAGCGCTCTCGTATGACCTACTTTTAGCAGCGCTTTTTATAAAGCGCTTTTTTAGGGACTACTTTTAGCAGCGTTTTTCTTAAAGCGCTGTCTAATGTATGCTATTTTTTTTTCTTTTTTTTTCATGACTCTTTAGCAGCGCTTTTCATAAAGCACTGTCTTTTTATGCGCTGCCAAAAGTCATATTTGTAGTAGTGCAGATGAACATTGATTTTAATTTTAAGACATGTCTGATTGTGTTTCAACTCTATGTTAGGAAATGCAGGGCTATCCATCTTCTTACTCTAAATGAACTTGCAACATTTCATGAATATGTATGATGTACTATAATTTAGGTACTAGCACTTCAAGAAATCCAAATGAATCCTTTTTACAAATAAGCTCAGTTTTTTCAATTGATTCAAACCATTTGAACCCAAAACATTAAGAGTCGAACTTTGATGCCATAGAGAATCCATAAACTAAGTCATGCCACTTTGTCATTTTGCAAACATTGAATTCGTAACACACTTAAATGAATATCTTAATCCCGAATCCGAGTTACCGTGTACTTTAGAGCAACAAGTAATTGAGAAAGCAACAAGACCTTAATCGTAATGAACCCACAACTTCATCTTTTGCACCATGACTCGTACCTTAATCAATCAAAACTCAATATTGATTTTCATGAGATATGGCCAAAAATCCATCCAACACATCTTCAAAGCATTGGTCTAAGAATGGCTCAAGAATGAGAAGCTCTAACAGTGAGGCTCAAATATAAACCCTGAGACTACTTTGAGTCAAGATAAACTGGTCATGCCCTAAAACGCTTGACTGAGAAAACCAATATCATCTACACTTGTATTTAATGCACCTGCAAAATTGGTTAATTACAATAAAACACACACATAATTCTCAAAAGATCATGACCAAAGACCTAATAATCTTATAGAGAAAATTGAAAAATCTTAAAGTAAAAAATTAAGGTATGACACTTACTTAATCTTATTTTAATATCCTCATCAACTTTATGATATAATATGTGTCTAGTGACTGAAACACACTTGATTATTCTAAAAGAAGGAAATAATCAAATCTTCAACTAAAAAACAACCATTTTCAACTAAGAAAAATTCATGAACTCTTATTGTTATTATATTTCACTTAGAGATGAATTACTCGAAATATTTCTAATTTAAATCATGAACAAAACAATATTCTTAATTAGACTTTACTCCCACCTAAACTTCAAATTAGCATGATTTTTTTGGAACAACCAAAAGACTTAAAAAAAAAACGCACATCATCATATACTAAAAACAAAACAAAAAATTATTTATCAAAATATTAAATCTATATTTCATTACCTTTTCTACAACAACAACATTTCTCAAAGATGAAGTACAAAATTATATCTTTGCAAAACAAAAGAACAATAAAAATAAAATCCCTAAAAAAACATATAAAAATACAACTTTTGATTTAGGGTAATATTAACTTGTACTTTTAGGGCACAAACCAAAAATTAAATTAAAAGATATTATTTTAAAAATTATATACAAATTTTAATTAAAGTATAAAATTATTTTTTTAATTATTTTTTTTTTAATACAAATTTTCTATTAATAAATTTCTTAATTTGTATCGTAAAGGTTGAGACACAAATTATCATTACCCTTTAATTTATTTTCACTCTTCATAAAATTTTTTTTCATTAATGTAATAATGCAATCATAAATTTTCACCTAGCAATAAATTTTCTTTTTGATAAATGAAGGAACAAACTCTCAAAACAAACTACAAAACACCAAAAGTAGATGCTCCTAAAAACATCACCAAACAACAAATGTTAAACTAAAATAGCAGCACGCGTAAAATCTTCAAAACAGCATTTCAACGAAGCTAACACGAATCTCTTCATAATATTCCCTTGAACTTTCCCTTCATTTTAGCCATGTTCATAAATTACTATTTACACCTATTTTATTCAAATTTTAAATATTAGGAATTTTCCAAGTTAATTATAATTCATATCTAATCTTTTAGAAAACTTTGATTAGTTTATTTTTAAAATATTCCGCACGTTAAGACGAATAAATCTCACGATTTACCCTATACTTGGTTAACAATAATATTTTATTAACTTAAATGGTTCCAAACTCGGAAAGCCATAATTATATAAATAAAAAAACCCACAACTTTTAAAATAAAATCTGTCAATAGAATTATTCAGATTTTTTAAATAAAAAAAAGTCTTACGTAAGTCGTAACCTCAATTTTAAAATTAATTAACCCTAAAAAAATATCAATAGTGGAGAGCATTAACTATCACAAATTTGCAAATTGCATATAGTGGGACCCCATAATTGACCGGTAACCTGGTGCAGCTGTAAAACACTAAGGCGGTCCATGATAAACAAGTGGGACAATTGTTACCGACGCAGCCGGTCATAGCCTGATATTTTTTCCTCCAATTTTCGTCTTTGTCTATATATACATCACACCCATGTGCTAAACCTTTTTTCGATATGACTGAAGCTGCAACACTTTGCACTTCTCCTCCGTCGTCAAACTCATCGGAGAAAATTCTCCGCCGGGAAATTACATATCAGAACTCTTCCACCGCCGTTTAAGTAAGTTAGTTACACTTTCATTCTCTTGGATCTTGTTTTCCTCGAGTTTCGTTAATTCGATCCGATTTTTGTGGTAATTGTAATCATTTTCACACTCTTTATTTTCTCTAGGTCTTTGAGATGAATTATAATTTATTTTTTTTAATATATATATATTTTTTAAATTTTGCAGGTTAAAAAGAGGACTTTTCGGGTTTTAGTATCACGTTTTTAAAGTTTCATCTTTTGAGAAACTCAGATTCCGATTCTTATCTTTCTTCATCTTGTTCTTCCTTTGTTTTTTTCTTCTTAATTGAAACATTATGGGACTTAAGGTTTTGCACTTGTCGCATAATGTTCTATCTCATTCTCCATCTTCATCTCAAACTCTAGCTTCAGCAATTTCATCTCCTTCGTCTAAACCAAGAACCAAATTCGTTCCATGTTCAGCTTTGTTTCGATCGAGAAATTTTGTTATTCACAGGTCTCGATCTTTGGATCGATACCCACTTTGGACTACGCGAAAGAGAAGTACTATTAGAAGGGCTTTCAGTGCAAGCTTAGATTCGTTCTCCGATGAAGAATTTGCGAAGAAAATCGAAGATTTAGCATTCAGGTTCCAGATTTCAAGCGAAAACAATGCGATTATGGATTTGGAAAGTTTCGAAGAGAGTTTAAAAGCAAGTTTAACTTCTTCTTCTTCGGGTTCCTCCGCGGTTAACTTTGCGGCAGACTTTGAACCGCCGTGGAACGGAAGCCATGGCGGTGAGGAAATTATGCCGGCGATAATTGAACGGAAAGCAAACAGCGTGGAGCTTCCGTTTTCGTTGAGGATTATAAAAAAGAAGCTGAGATTGAAAGAAGAGTTCAGAGAGGTTGGTGAATCTGCGCGTTGTTCAGTGAAGAAAGCTTTTTCTTCCATGGTTTTCATCATCAGAGAGCTTCAATGTTTCACTCTGCAAATGAGAGAGGCTCTTTTATACGAAGATTTACAAGGGATTCTCGAAAGGGTGCAAAGGGAAATGCACGCTTCATTCGTGTGGCTATTTCAACAAGTTTTCTCTCATACACCAACGTTAATGGTTTATGTCATGATTCTCTTAGCGAATTTCACCGTTCATTCAATGTCAAGCAACAACGCCTTCGCCGCCGTTGCTCCGCCGGTTGAGACGGAATCTATCGTCGAGTTTCGCGACAATGATTTTCAGAAATTCGATTCGTCTGTGATTAAATCGTTCTCTGTTTCAAACGGAAATAACACGGCCTCCGTCGACGGAGGAAGCGGCCGAGGCGGGAAATTCAAACCGGTAGCGAGTGGGTTCGATGGGGATGGCCGGTTTGATAAAACCGGAACCGGTTTTTCAAATGGCGGTGTTTATAAAACAGGGGAAAATGAACCGGAGTCGGTTTTAGAAAAAGAAGATGAAGAAGAAGAAACTAAACTATGGGAAAATATGGTGGAAGAAGCTTCTAGAATGGAAGTGGATTTAGATCGAGAAGCAATTAAACGATTCGTTTCACCGGTTTCTGCTAGGATTGAATCTGATGATTATGCTGAGTATTTGAGAACAGAACTTGTTTATCAAACCGCCTTGTCTCAAGAACCAAACAATGGTCTTTTACTTGCTAACTATGCTCAGTTTCTTTACATCGTTGCACATGAATTTGAAAGGTGCGTATATTCCATGGAATCTTTTTATATTTTTACTCTCTTCAAAACTCAGTTAATTTCACATTTTAAAGAGAGATATCGCAGATTTAAATCTGTGCATTATTTTTATTTTTCGGAGACATCTTATGTTCGAACTCACGTCCTGTGTCGCTAGTTCGAATCATAAGATGTCTCTATAGTACCATCACCGGTTGATATTTAGATCTCATTAAGCAGTTCATTATACTTCCCAATTTTGGAATAATATTTGATTTATTATAGTTATATTTCATGGGAAATCTAACTAAAAATGGAAGAAAGAAAAGATACAAAATATGTTTTTGTCGAATTTAATAGTTGAAAGAGGAGTTTGCGGTGTAGTTTCTCTGTACCAGTGTACCACTGATTCATGAGCCAGTTTTGTATCGTTTTCTGCACGTGATGTACTCGTGTATCATACACATAACAAATATCTCACACGTAATTTTATTGACTTTTCTTTTCATAGTCTACCAAGGTTTTATTATATAATTAAAAAAAAGTAATGTAACGTAAATTAATTATATAGTTAGGAAAAGCAATTAACATGTGAAAAGTGGTTGTATTATTGACATTTTGGTATATGGTTTGAAAATACAGGGCAGAGGAATACTTCAAGAAAGCTATAGAAGTGGAGCCACCGGATGCTGAGTCGTTTAACAAATACGCAATGTTTTTATGGAAAGTGAAAAACGATTTGTGGGCTGCTGAGGAGACATATTTGGAGGCAATTTCGGCTGAACCTAGTAACACTTATTATGCTGCAAATTATGCTCATTTTCTATGGAATACTGGTGGAGAGGATACGTGTTTTCCTCTTGATAATTCTCAAGAAGTTTAAGTTAAAATAAGAGGAAAGTTGGAGGGAAAATATATACATGAGAAAAGAGAAAAAGAAAAATGAAAAAATTTTGTAGCTTATATTGATCTTTTTTCAATCTTTTGATTTTTTTATGGGATGGATAGGTTGGGTGTGAAAATCAGTGAAAGAGATGGAATAATGTTGGGATATTTGTACAATTGTAATTATATAACTGTACATAACTCTTACAATGGATCTTTTTTCTAATTTATAGTACATGTTAATCTTTTAGTTGATGGTTGGTTTATACTACATAGAATTATAGGTAAAACTTTCTTCTCTATCATGAGTAATAAAAGTACTTCATTGACAAGTTAAACTTTCTTGTGTCTATAGTGAATGATTTTTTAAAGTAGTTTAGTGGCTAAAATCTATCTGCGAAATGTCGAAGATTCGATCTGTATTTTTATATTTGATGTTTCTACAAAACTATTAATTAAGATGTTTTAATTAAATTATAATAAAAAATGTTTTATAAATTAAATTGACTATTTAAAATTTGGTGATATTATTTTTAAAGTGATTAATAAAATTATTTCAATAAATATTTTGACATGATTTAATTTGATTCATGTGTAATTTTGCATAGTGTAAAATATATTACATTGAAAATTGAAGTGGTCAGTTTTTTGAGATCATTTTTAATCTTCTTGCAAGTGTGCTACTTACTGTGGAATGATAGTGAGGACCAACTATTAAATTTTGGTCAATAAAGTTGTTTTGAATTGAGCCATGGCCTTATCCGTCTAGGAGAAGAAGGTGATTTAAATCTTTAAAGAAGGAGAAGTTTAGGAAATAGACACGTCTTAAAGGTATGTGTTGCACCTTGAAAAATCATCGAAAAAACGACCCTCGCGTGAAAGGCGCGGAATGCGGTTCAACAGATTCGCCACCGAACTTTATTCATCTCAAAAATAGAGAAAGGAAAATATCAAAAAAAAACCTTTAAAGAGAGATAAGAACATGGTCGTCGCAACCACATTCTGGGTTCGGGAGTCGGTTACGTAAGGGGAAGCTATTAGCCCCTCTCACGTCCGTTATACTCAACGGAAACCTCTTAGTTCGGTTTGTGATAAGCGTTATCTAAGCTTGTTTATTTTCTTCTCAATGATAAATGCGAACAGGTACGATAAAAGGAGTTGAATGCTAGCAGAAAAATGGGTTGTTTTAGGTTAGGGTGCTCGACAAGGATTGAGGCCCTTGTGCCTACGTATGCTCATTCGGACGAGAATGAGAAATCAGAGCTTTTGTAGTTCAACTACGGGAAAGGGTTGGAAAAGGGAAAACAGAAGATGGAGGGAATTGTGGACAAAAGGTTTTGACGGAAAAGATGGAAAAAGAAAAAAGGTAGACGCAAACATATGAAAAAAGAAAAGGTAGCTCGCCAAGATCATCGTAATATTGTGCCTACGTATCTTTATTCGGACGAGAATAAAGAATCAGAGCGTCTGTAGTTCGTGGAGACGACCACGAAAAAAAGGGGTTACGAGTTAAAATTTGGTTTGGATGATGATTACTCGAAGCTTAAGAAAGGCTCCTCGGGCCCAACTAATCGGGAGAGTGAGTTAAAGACTTGACTCTCTCTCTCTTTTTCATCTTGAAAAGAAGTTATGCTTGAAAAGTGTTTTGAACGATGAATGGTTGGAAGATATTTTGTATGATCGAGTTGAAAGTGTTTTAGAGGCGTCAATTGTTCATATATGAGTAAGAGAACTCACACCTAAACAACTGAAGAGAGATCAAAGGCCCAATCCCTATCTTTTTCACCTTGGAAAGAGTTTCATAGTTGTTCATCGTTTTGAATTTTAATTATAAAAACCCGCTTGGCGTTGGAAAGGGCTCGATGACGAATCGAGAATTTGGTTGAAAAGAGGTGAGAATCGATCCTAGTTCCTAGGGGTGCTCCTAGTAATGTAACCACAACGAAATGATGTGATGGTGTGCAATAGGTTGATGGCGAATGCTAATGAGGAATCGACTTACGAAAGGTGTTTTAAAATGGCTCGACGGCGAATCAAGAATTAGTTTGAAAATGGTTTAGTCTATGCTAGTCCATAGGGGTGCTCCTAGTAAACAGACAACAATCGAAGCAATACGAATGCGTAGATCGGAATGGTCGAATTGAAAGTTTTTTTGAGGCGTCAGCTGTTCATACACGAGTAAAAGAACCCGCATCTAAACAACTGAAGAGAGATCAAAGGCTCCATCTTCTGTTTTCCCCTTTCCAACCTTTTCCCGTAGTCGAACTACGAAAACTCTGATTTCTCATTCTCGTCCGAATGAGCAAATGTAGACACAAAGACCCTAATCCTTGCCGACCTAATCCTTGCCGACCACCCATTTTCCCCTAGCATTTGATTCCGTTTATTGTACACGTTCACATTTATCATTGAGAAGAAAAAAAACAAGCTTAGATAACGCTCATCACAAATCGAACTAAGAGGTTCCCGTTGAGTACAACGGACGTGAGGGGTGTTAATAGCTTCCCCTTACGTAACCGACTCCCGAACCCAGAATGTGGTTGCGACGACCATGTTCTTAACTCTCTTTAAAGGTTTTCTCGATATTTTCAATTCCATATTTTTGGGATTACAAAGTTCGGTGGCGACTCTGTCGAACCGCATTCGGCGCCTTTCGTGCGAGCGTCGTATTTTTGATGATTTTTCGAGGTGCGACAGCTGGCGACTCTGCTGGAAACTTTTGCTCCATGCAAGATAGAGTCAAGCCTATCTTAGGGCGATTTGCAAAGAGAGTTATCTTTGTTTGCTTGTTTTCTTCTCGTTTATGTATTTGTTCTCTTATTGCTTTCTTTTTTATATGCTCGTTATCATGCTTGGCTGTTGGATCTTGGGATGATATCATGAGTAAAGCTCTACACTCGAGCTTTGGTAAAATTAGAGGGAACACCTAGTTTAGAATTGGTAGTCTATTAGTGTTAATCCCCAAGGACTCGCTCCTTGTGTGCCTAGCACGAAAGCTCCCCTAGAGGAGACATATTTGTAGATCTTGTTATAATACAACTAGCTTGTTGCATGACTTGATTCATGAAGGGTTCGTGATTCTGGAAACCTTTTAGCACCAGTTTTATATTGGTGGTCGTGTAGTGTTAGTATCCAAGGAGTCACTCCTTGTGTTCCTAGCATGAGGACCCCGCTCAGGAGAGACCTTGTTGTCATTATCGTCATAATACAGCTAGTCTGTTGCGCGACATTGATGTGATTGGTGTCCGTGATCCTGGGAACCTTATCCATCAACATAAAAACCATCCTGTGAGTGGGTTTATGGGTAAAGAACTTAGATCTTCCCGTATAGAGCCAACCTATAAGGTTTCTTTGATCATAAACTTTGGTTAACTATCTGTTACTGTGACCATCCTCAAAACTGATCAAACGTGTGATCCTGGATCTTGCATCTTGCATTGTATACCTACATGTCATTACATTGTATCTGTTATGCATCTTACATTTCATTTCAACAGTAGAGACTCAATTCTTCTTCCTTCATCTTCAGTAAACCAAGCTGATTCCTTAAAACTAATATGCAACTCGAGCCAACACAAGACATATGATAGAGCAGATTCAACACGAGCAAGCTGCTTTCAAAGAAGAGTTGGACTCCCTCAAAGGAAATATTGATCAGATTCTCGAAGCCATCACTACAGCCAGAAAAGAGGAAGAACTGCGTCAACCCGTTGCCGTCAGCAACAACGTTCATGTGCAAGGATCTACCTCAAGGCTCTCAGTTCTTGTTCCCAACCCTATCAATTATGAGATATCGATAAACTTCATTCCCATAGCTGAATGCCATTTCTCAACCACTCTCAACACCTAGAGTTACTATTGAGGCTATCCCAGAAGCCCAACCTACTGTCATTTAGATCCTCATTCCTCATGCTGAAGAGAATCTTCAAGATCAGTATGATAATGTGCAAGAATATCATGCTGCTATCCCAATTGTCAATCCTACTACTGCTCAGGTTTCTGAAGCCATCAAAATGTGTCGCGATTTAGCTGAGAAACTCCGAGTCATGGAGGGGCACAACTCAACTTCTTTGAATGCTTTAGAAATGTGCTTGGTGCTAGATGCCACCATTCCTCCCAAGTTTAAGGTTCCATAATTCTTGAAGTACAAGGGTCTCAATTGTCCCAACATTCATCTGAAGATGTACTGTCGCAAGATGGTTGCCTATGCCAGAGACGAAAAGTTGATGATTCATTGCTTCCAAGACAGCTTGTCTAGAGCATCCCTTGAGTGGTACATGCAACTGGAGCGTAGCAGTGTATGCACTTGGGCTGATTTAGCAGATGCGTTAGTCAAGCAGTACAAATACAACACCGACCTTGCTACGAACTGTACTCAACTTCAGAGCATGGCTCAAAAGGACAACGAATCCTTTAAGGAGTACACGCAATGCTGGAGAGAGTTAGCTGCAAGACTGCATCCACCTTTTATTGACCATGAACTGATTGACATCTTCATGGGTACTTTGTAAGGCCAGTACAATGAGAAGCTGATCGATAGTGTCTCTGCTGGATTCTCTGACTTGGTGAGCATTGGTGAGAGAATCGAAGACGGTTTGAAGAGTGGAAACATCAAATGAGGTTTTCGAAGTTAATCCAAAGCTAAGAAGCCTTTCAATGGATATAAGAAAAAGGAGGGCGAGACAAATGCCATCTCTGCTCAGAAAGGGCAAGCTCAACAAGCTCCTGCTCATATGCCTTATCAAATCCCTTACTTCCAGTATCTGTATGTTGTTGTTGTGTAATACGCTCCAATGCTTTATCAGCCATCTGTTCAAACTCAAATGCAGAAATAGGCTCCTTAGCAACCATCATACAATCAGCAAGGATATCAAAATCCCCCTCAGAATCAACAACAACGAGCTACTCAACAACAACGTTAGCCTAATCAGCAAAAGACAAAGAGGCCTGAAAGAAACTTTGATCGCCTACCTATGTCATATGCTAAGATCTTCGCTGAGTTGTTGGAGAAATGGGTGATTACCCCGAGAGACCTAGCTCCTTCAACTGTCATTCCTCCAGACTATGATGCTAACTCTCATTGCGAGTTTCATAAGGGCGCTCCAAGGCACAGGATCGAGGAATGCAGAGCTCTCAAACAAAAAATTCAAGACTTGGCCGACATGCAGTTTCTCACATTCAAAGGAAGGACTGCCAATATCACGAACAACCCTCTGCCGCCACCAAGCTAGTGCCAGCATCGAGTCAAATCAAATCAAGTCAAGTTTATCTCCCTAAAGAAGGCAATAATCATGCCACCCCATTACTTTGCATTATTGTATTTGTCTATTTAAGTACTATATGCTTTGAACATTGCCTTTCCTACTTAGTTCTATTAATATAGTGATTATGCATGTTTTGAATTAGTTATGTCGTATTCACTCATTTCTATAAAGCAGCGACACATATTTATCCACTTCACTCACTTTATCAACTGTTGTTTAGCAATGATTGGAGGGAGGATGATGATAATGACATACACATGATTGCAAACCGTATGCTTTCGGATGAAATTCTGCTGATGATGTACATGCATTATTTCAATCCCCCAAACACTGGAGAGACAAGGAGTTAATCCCTAGTTAACCACTTCGAGCCTAGAATTAGCAGTTTCCTTCGAATCCATAAACCCTTACACTCAACCTGGGGCAAGGTAGTGTTTAGTAAACCCAATTCTGCACTCAAATCACAAAGTAAAAAACCTAAAGGACGTGACGGTTGTTCTTCAATAACCAACGACATGATTGTTCTTCAAGTAATAAATGAATAACTTCTAACCTTGCAACCGACGCGAACATTTCTTCAAAATAAATTCCTTCTTCTTGATTATACCCTTGGGCCACCAATCTTGCTTTATTTCAAATGATTATTCCATTCTCATCAAGTTTGTTCTTAAACACCCATTTGGTACCGATGATGTGTTTATTACTTGGCCTAGGAATAAGTAAATTCTATAAGCTTTACTTGAAAGAGAATAACCAAGAAATATACCTTCGTCGGGTTTTTCATCAAACTTACCAAGATTGTCTTTGTCTTTGTTTAAGACAAAGCATTTGCATCCAAATATGTGAAAGTAAGCAACGTTTGGTTTTCTCCCTTTGAAAAGTTCATAAGGAGTCTTTTTAAGAATAGGTCCAACATTTACACGATTACTTACAAAGCACGTTGTACTTACCGCATCCGCCCAAAAATATTTTGGAAGATTTGAGTCGCTAAGCATTGTCCTTGCAAGTTCCACCAATGATCTATTCTTTCTTTCTACAACACCATTTTGTTGAGGAGTTCTTGGTGCCGAGAAATTGTGAGAAATTCCATGTTCTTCACAAAATTCTTCGAAAGGGGCATTTTGGAATTCTCCACCATGATCGCTTCTTATGGAGGCAATTGTTAGTGACTTCTCATTTTTAATTTGCTTCGCATATTTCTTGAACGCCTTGAATGCTTCACTTTTCTGCACCAAAAAGAATGTCCAACTATATCTAGAGAAATCGTCAACAATAACTAAAGCATATACATTACCACCAAAGTTTCGTTTTCTTGATGGACCGAATAAGTCCATATGTAGCAGTTGTAATGGCCTTGTAGTGGACACCATATTTTTGGATATGAAAGTTGATTTGGTCTGTTCCCTTTTTGACAAGCATCACACAACTTATCTTTGAAAAACTTTATCTTTGTCAAGCCAATGACTAAATCATGCTTCACTAATTTATTCAAATGCTCCATATGAATGTGAGCAAACCTTTTATGCCATAGCCATGAATCGCTATTGTTCGCCATAAGACATTTTACCTTCAAAGATAAGTCATCAAGGGTAAAAATATTGCTAATTCTTCTACCTTTGAGTTTTACCTCATGAGTGACTTCGTCTTCTATCAAACATTCATCTTTGGTGAATTTGATTTTGAAGCCTTTGTCACAATGTTGGCTTATACTCAGAAGATTGTACTTTAGTCCTTCAATGTAAAGTACATCTTCGATGGATGTGAAAGGTGGTGCTCCAACGTTTCCTATGCTAATAATTATTCCTTTGTTGTTGTCTCCATAGGTAACAAAACCCTTGGCCTTAAGCACTAGGTTTGAAAATTTGTCTATATCTCCGGTCATATGCTTCAAACAACCACTATCAAGATACCATAGATTTGAAGTGGTTTTCAAGCAAACCTACAAAACAAATTACTTCTTGTTAGGTACCCAAATTGCCTTGGGTCCTTTATAATTATTACCTTTCTTAACCCACACATAATGCCCACTTGCTATACTAAAATTTCTAACATAGCAAGCATTAGGCGTATGGCTAATAATTCCACAATAACAACAAGTATGAACAAAATTGCTCTTATATCTTGGAACATATTATTTCTTTTTAGGATATTGATGCACATTCTTAGGTTTGTTAACTTTCTCTTTAGAAGAGTTGTCACTTGCCTTAATAAATACTATTTTACTAGAACTTGGTTTTTAAAACTTTGAGTAACCAAGTCCACTCTTATCATTAGAATACCTTTGTTGGCTAAGGACCTCTTCTAACACAATTTGTCCTTTCTCATACCTTTCAAGGACTCTTTTTAGTTGAACAATTTGGAAAGAAAGTGACTCACAATTTTTACAAACCACGTCTTGTTTATCTTCACTAATTTTCTTTTGTTCCTTATCTTTTGCTTCTTTTCCCATAGAATCAACTTTTTCTTCTAAGGATGTAATTTGTTTCTTTTGTGAAGATATTGTTTTACATAATTTTTTACATTCACTCAATAGTTCATTTATGACATCTTGTGTATCATTATCATAAAGAGAAAATTTGTTACTAACCTCATCATCTTCATCATAGGAGTTGTGGGTAGCCATCAATACGAGATTTGCGCTTTCGTCACTTTCCGATTCGGATGAGGAACTTATGTCATTATCGTCTCATGCATCATATGCCTTTTTGGTCTTTGTTTCCTTCTTGCTTGTGAATCCTCCTTTCTTTGACAACTTTGGATAATCGGGCTTTATGTGGCCTTGTTTACCATATTCGTAACATGTAAGCTCTTGTGTTGAAGTGGAAGCCTCCTTTTTCTTGAAGTTTTTCTTTCTCTTAGCAAAATTAGCGTTCTTGTCATTCCTACCAAAGAATTTTCAAAGTCTTTTAACTAGGAGCATAAAGGTTTCATCTTCTTCTGGTGCACCATCATCTTGATCATCTTTTAGGTTCACTTTCAATGTGATACCCTTGGACTTCTTCTCTTGATGTTCATATTTCTCAAGTCGTCCAAGTTCTAATTCGTATTGCTAAAGCTTTCCAAACAACGATGTAAAAGTCATGGTAGAAAGACTTTTCTTTTCCGATATAGTTGTAACTTTTGGTTGCCATTCTCTTGTCAAGGATCTAAGAATTTTGAGATTCAGTTCATCGTTAGAAAATGTCTTACCAAGTGCTATTAAGTGATTGGTCAAATGTACGAATCTTTTCTGAAGAGCAACTATGAATTCTACGAGCTGCATGTGAAACATCTCATATTCCTAACTTAAAGTATTCAGTCTGGATCTTTTGACTTCAAGGGTTCCTTCATGAGTCTCCACCAGGGAGTCCTAAATTTTCTTTGCAGATTTACATTGAAACACGAAAGAATTCATCCATACTTAATGCATTTTGTAATATGTTGATCGCTTTCTTCTCACCAAGTATTTTTCTTTTTATCATCTTCATCGTATGAACTTTTAATCTTCAGAGTGCCAACACCATTAAGCACACTAACTGGTTGATGAGGACCATTTTCAATAGTTTCCCAGATTCCTTCTCCTTGAGCTTCTAAATATGATCTCATACGGATTTTCCAAAAGTCAAAATATTCTCCAGAAAATAGAGGAGGTTTGTTACTGCTATCGCCATAAAAATCGGATTTGCGTTAGTGGAAGCCATGCTGGATCAATAGGAATAGGTTACCTATAACCTGCTCTGATGCCAATTTTTAGTAATATATGCACCTAAGAGGGGGTGAATTAGGTAATTAGAAATTTTTCCGAATTTTTTGAAGGTTTCAAGTTTTACTTTCCTTAGAGATTACTAAGTGATGAAAGCGATAAATCCGAAAATTAAATGACACGATGATGTGTTTATTACTTGGCCTAGGAACAAGTAGATTCATCAAATTTTACATGCATTGATTCTTCAATAGTTAAAGTGTGTTTATTGTAAATTCTATAAGCTTTACTTGAAAGAGAATAACCAAGAAATATACCTTCGTTGAATTTTTCATCAAACTTATCAAGATTGTCTTCGTCATTGTTCAAGACAAAGCATTTGCATCCAAATATGTGAAAGTAAGCAATGTTTTGTTTTCTCCCTTTGAAAAGTTCATAAGGAGTCTTTTTAAGAATATGTCTAATATTTACATGATTACTTACAAAGCATGTTGTACTTACCGCATCCGCCCAAAAATATTTTGGAAGATTTGAGTCGCTAAGCATTATCCTTGCAAGTTCCACCAATGATCTATTCTTTCTTTCTACAACACCATTTTGTTGAGGAGTTCTTGGTGTCAAGAAATTGTGAGAAATTCCATGTTCTTCGCAAAATTCTTGGCTTTAAGTGTTGAAAGTTGTATGTATGTACAAGATTGTGATGTATGTTTTTAGCATGTCCATGTATTATTTGTGAAGGACATGTATGGATGTAGGTTTGTGGACTCATGGCGTGTTAATGATGGAAATGAAAAGGACACATCGATGGGTACAAAAGGTGAGGCATATTACATGAAGATGGTGAGAACAATGTGAAGGACCAGGGGGATGAAAGTCGTGTAAGCCACAACACACTTAGGCTCCTTTCTATTTCTTTTTAAACTGGTGCAATGGTGCACTTGATATTGTCTAAAACTGTAATGAAAAAAACATTTTTTTTGTATATTTTAAGGTTCAAATGTAATTAAAATATGTTTTTCTTTTTACATGATGCAAGCTTTACATGTATATTTATCATAGGCTTATGACTTGTCTAACAAGGCCTTATTTTAATATTGAAATCGATCCTTATCCCATATAAGTCAAACTTTTGACATTTGATTAATAAACCAACATCAAACAAATTCTAAAATAAAAAATGCAATTAACAATAAAAGATAAAATTCAAAAGTAAAACTCTTTGACTTTGACTTTAATCTCAAATGAAAAGATGTGAAAATTAAAAAAATGATACACATGAAAAATCCACAAGGTCAAAAGGAATCAAATGCTTGACCTTTTTCCTTGGTATGATGATGATTTAAGAATGAAAGACCAGATGAAAACACCTTGACTGATGAAATGCATGACCAAATGAAATGGTCATGTTGATGCAGATGAAGCTTAAGATTATGTAATGCAACATGTAAAATGAATTAAGAGTAAAATAAGAGGTAGGACAAAATTGTGGTAAGACAATAAGCGAGACTGAAGATTTAATGGATAAGGTGAAACAATGTGGAGAAGATAGGCAAGATTGAAATAACTACAAAATTGAAAAAAAATAGCGCCTAAACTCTTATTGGGAAACGTTATGGAAAAATCAACGCCCTAGATTAAACCGTCTAAGGATAACATGCTTTTTGTCCCATCATGTCCCTCAAATAAATAAGCACTTAAGACACCTAGGTAGGGTAATTGATCCCTAACTCACGCATATGAGGTGACGTGTTGACAACTTAGAAAGATAGTAAGTCAGAGACAGAAACCATTAAATGCACCAAGTACTCCTAAAATGTATTTAAGACGTCTCCACTTCTTCGAGCATCTGGGGAATACCTTTAACATGACAGATCAATATAATGAAAAGACTTCCTGGTTCCTAAGAACCCAAAAGTCTTGGAAGAAACTGTTATAGGTCGGCCACATACTCAGGGACCCTGCCCCACCTTCAAAGATCTAAATGCCATAAGGTAAAGTCTACCTGGATTGATCTGATCCAAGCGTACCTGTTTTCTAGTTCGACCACTTCTGAGTGTAACATCATGTATTCATCTCGAGCGAACACTAAATCTTATAGAACATTCTCTTGACTATTGAACCCTTAGTAATATAGAAACTGAAGATCCATCCATCCAACGTTCATCTGCATCTCACGCTGGTTCGTTAGTGACTTAGTTATTCGACTCCTCTATATATGTGAATGGAGCCATTTTAGGTGAAGATTTTTGAACGCAATTTGAATAATCTCCCTCTCTCTCTCTCTCTCTCTCTCTCTCTCTCTCTCTCTCTCTCTCTCTCTCTCTATATATATATATATATATATATATATATATATATATATATATATATATATATATATATATATATATATATATATATATATATATATATATATATATATATATATATATATATATATATATATATATATATATATATATATATATATATATATATATATATATATATATATATATATATATATATATATATATATATATATATATATATATATATATATATATATATATATATATATATATATATATATATATATATATATATATATATATATATATATATATATATATATATATATATATATATATATATATATATATATGACTTGAATATTAGAGTCCTAACCTTGCAGGTACACCCCCCGCTCTGTCGTGTCGGAAGCTCTCCTCCACTGCAACTTCCATGATCACACTTATTTCTAGATCCGGTACGAAATAAGATTCAACTATCCTCTATCATATTCATTAACAATGGCATCCTCCAAATCTACTCATTCTTTCGACGAACGACAAGCCTCTAGTGTTGCTAATTGATCACGACTTTCTATGTCTAATACAACGAACTGCAAGTGCACAGTCTATCGCGTAGTAATAAAAGATATCGATCCCACAGGGACTCGTAATCAAACTAGTGTTCTTGGGAGTTACTATGTTTAGCTAGGTAGAATATGTTTTAAGGGAATAAGATTGTCACTAAAAGGGGAAACTAAGATTACTATTTAGATTTTAATTAATTGAATCGATACATAGTAATTGTGTTCTTCAGGGATTTGATAAGTTACTGGTGTATGAAATAGTTTTCACAGTTCATTTAAGCAGAAAGTGGAGATTTGAAGACTCTCGTCTCACGATGGTTATTGACGCTAATCATAATCCTAAGGGCCTAACGTACACTTTCGTATTCCGTTCGGGGTTAAAATTACTTTTTGGAAATCTCTAAGTTCTAATTCGTATTAAAGTGCTTTCGCTGTTATTAAAACAAATGCCTAGTGTTTACTATCTGACCTTACCGCAGCTTTCACTTGTTGGTTCGTATCTTAATTAATTTCCCACTTTCGTGGCAAAACTACTTTAAAACAAGTTCTCGCTTTCGCGACGAAGTTTATTTCGTAAATCAATTTTAAACACTTAGACCATAAGTTATTTTTGTGAAAAGAAAGTTTTCAAACAAGAGCTATCAAATCCCATTCGAATTATTACTACATATCGATTACCTAAGTTTAGCTAGACATGGAATTTGGAAAAGCAAAACATAAATAATAATAATAAATAATAAATTGCATTATGATAAAATAGAAGTCGATCAAAATGAAAACCTGTAAATAATGCCAATTGGCCTTTGGGAAGATCCTCCACAGATGTTGGCAGGATTCTGTCTTTAGTTCCAATTCGATCGTACAGTGCAGTAACAATTACAGAAGAGCGGAAATGGGAATGAGGAAAATGGCAGGGAAATAAAGGAAAGGGATACAAATAAAACTGGAGAAATGGATACAAATAATAACTGAAAGTAAATTTGCTCTGGAAATTAAATTTGGCAGCACTTCGTGGTATGAATGCAGCTCCCTTCTTGAAGTCCCCTGCTTCCCTTTTTATAGAAGTGGAATTCCAACGGTTACCTCTGAGGATGATGGACCTTGAGGCAGATAATCTAGGGAGTAGTGGACCATTTAATGGGAATTGGAATTGCTCTTTTGACGTGTAATCTGAGTGGGGCGTTTTTGCCTGCATGACGGTCGTCACAAGGTGTGACGGTCGTCATGCATCTGTGACGGTCGTCACATCAGCAAAAACTGTCTGCTGCACTTTTCATTGTGTTTTCACTCCTTTTTCGTCCATATTTCATCTGGGATTGCTTCTTTTCTTCATGTTGCCTTGTTTAGACGTGATCGTTGAATACCTGCAAAAACATCAGACAAATACATGGAAATAACCCGAAATCGGATCGAAAACGGTTAGACTTTAGTTGAATTATGCATGAAAATATCTATATGATTTCGTGTTATCACTAATGCTACAAGAAATCCCCCTCCTCCCCAAGGAGAGAATGGTCAAATGTCGACGATCGATCCATCTGTTACTCTACCTTAATACCCAATCCAACCTAGGGAAGATCAAGGAGGATTTCAGCCTCCCCCATCTCTCTGAATCTGCACCAGATTTTTACCTATTCAAACCCTCATTCAGACCTTATATAATGCCTTCAATGTTCGCATGAGAGTTGCTTTCTGATTTTCAAATCTTGCAAGCTAATATAGGTTTGCAAGGAGACAATGATATGATGAACAATGTCTAACAAATTGTGCAACAGCAGAACGCCCAAGCCTTAGCGAAGAGGCTAACTCAGATTTAATAGAGTTTACATAACATTAATCTGAAGAACAACACTGCACAAGAGGCGACTTCATATAAAACCTCTATTCTTGAACCAATAAGGGATCCAAAAGTGATAAAGATTTTGAAGACATAGGCACCATACCCCTTCCTTTAATCTTGAAGGAGGAAGATGATACTTCTTTTAAGTTCATCTCCCTTAGAGAAAAGAAGGGGACAAGGAAGACACTCCCATTTAGACGCGAAAGAGACATCCAATATTCACCCGCATAATGGATATCATAATTTTGAAATTGCTTGAGACATCACCAAAGCTCCGGAGTTACGACAAGACCAAGGATCTAGATGAATATGATGATCATGTCAATGAAATTCTAAATTACTATCATGTTGGTGAGGTCGTAAAGTGTACGCTCTTTGCCCTATTCCTGATTGGATCAATTGTGGACTGGTACAAATCCCTCTTATATGGGAGTATAACCTCTTGGCCCGACATGTCTGAAGTTTTCACTACCCATTTTACCTCTAGGAAGAGACAAATGACTACCATAGTCGTGCTTAGAGAAATCCTGAACAGTAAGAAAGAAACCCTGCGTGAATATATTTTCCACTTCACCAAAGTGGTCGTAGTTATGGGAAGCTTAGACGAAAGCCTGAAGTTCTTGGTCTTTAATAAGGTCTTGATCCCTGACTGTGCTTTCTGAGAAAAATTGGGACGCAAAAAGGCACACAATCTAAAGGACTTATTAAGTAGAGCGCAATACTACATCAACTATAAAGAAAAAATCTTGGCCGGTGGAGTTCACCGGATACCAGGAGGTGCACCACCTATCAGAATATTAGGTAAAGGCGTTGGGTGGTCCAGGGAAGACATGGAATGAAGATCCTACCCCCAGTTTGATTTTTACACACCCTTGAACATTTTAGCTGCTCAATCAAGGAGGCCACGTTGATCTCAATGGATTTAGATTCACCTTCTTTCTTGTCCTATATGTATATTATAGAGCAAAAACTTCAAAGATGCACATATTCCAGATACAAGCATGCCAACCCAAAGAATAAAAAAAGGAAAATATGGGTGTGGCATAGTAGTCCTCTAAAGAAACCATTTTCCCATCCTCAATAGTCTAATTAAGAAGGACTCGATCTAGGGAGAATATTTTCACATGCTTCAAAGCATACTCAAAGGAATATTCAATAATGGAGAAAACTTCTTGCAATGACTTGGCCAACTGTTTAGAAAGATCAAGATTCCCTTAGAGCAACACATGAAGGTCGTCCTTAGACTTATTTTAATTCTTTGAAGAATCTTTCAAAGACTTCTCAAACTCTTCTATCATTTTCTAAACAAGATCTAAAGATTGGTTTTTTTTTTCTAAAACCTCATTCTTCTCAGTTACTTCCCGGGAAAGTTGGTTCACTTTTTCAACCAGAGTGTCAGGGTAATCTAAAGGCTCCACGACAGCCTCCAAAATAAAAAATGAATTAAAAGCATCTCGGATCCTCTCCAGATATTGATTTAGCTCAACTGTAAGGTCATCAATCTAGTTCTTCGATCTAGTTGACGCCTGACGAGTATGATAAGCCAATTAAACCAACTCCCTTTGTTAAACTTCCTCGAAAAGATCTTATAAATAAATGTGATCTTCATCAGAAACTAAAGAATAAATTTTTTTATCCATCCTCAGATTAGGAAGAGCTAGTAATGCAGGTTTTAACTCCATCTGAGTGGATGCTTACCTTATTGCATATTTGATTCGATGACATTATAAATAGGTCTCTAGAATTGAATCTATTCTAACTCTGAGATGAAAGTCAATGTTTCCCCGCCTTTTAGCCTAAAGATGGTAAAAATTCATCTACCACAAATCGATCAGGGGAAACACATACCTAATTTTAAGCATAAGGATGAATAGTCTGAAACATTTATCCGATAACCATACCATAAGGCGTCTCAGTGGGCATAGCCAAAGTAGAATCTCCTATAAGGGAAGGCCTACTTGGAATTCCCACAAGGGAAGAAATGACATGAAACTCCTTCCTTAGTCATTTCATATCATAATTGCTCTTTATCATATCTACACAATCAAGAAAAGAGACATCAAGGATGATCCAAGAATATGACATTAAAAGAAAATTCTCTGAGGCCACTTACCAAATATTTTATTCCTTTTCTTCTTTGATTTGGCATCCACCACCCAGCGGGTCTAAATGCACATTTTCAACTAGTTTATGGACGCCATATTAGGTAGGATAACCCCAACAACAAAACCAAGCTCGTATTAGAAGGTGTCGCTTATGCGAAAAAGGGTCGGCTGACAGACAGAAGAGTCGCCACCGTTCGTTATTTATCCCAAAGAGAGGGAAAGGAAACGATCGGAGAAAACCTACGAAAAAGGGAGAAGAAAAGTTCATCGCAACCAAATCTTGGGTTTGGGAGTCGGTTACGCAAGGGGAAGGTATGAACACCCCTCACGTCCGTTATACTCAACAGGATCCATGCTTGTTGTCTATCTAAAAGGGTGTTAATCTATCAAAAGGCTGGCTCACAAGGACAAAAGAAAAGAAAAGAGACTCGATAGGACATCGTCGTCCTATACCTACGTATTCCCTCGTGGAATGGGAAAGTCAGAGTCAACGTAGTTCGGGAAACTACAGGTGAAAGTGGGGAAAGTTGCTCGCCAAGACATCGTCATCTTGTGCCTACGTATCCTCGTCTGGTACGAGAAATTAGAGCAAACATAGTTCGGGCTGACACGACCACAGATTGGTTCAAGCGTTTTAATTGAGTAGGGTTAAATCTTTGTTCCAGCAGTTAGGTACGATGCCTGTTTGCGGTAGAACCAAGACTTAACACACTCTTTCTGAAAATGATTTGCAAACAATCTCGAAGGATAAAAAGGTTTGATGTTTTGTTTTGTGTTTTTTAAACAAGAAGTGAATTGAGTTAAGTTTGTAACTCATGTTGCACTAAAGACTATGACTTGAGAGCGAATGCATCGCTTATCGCCTGAAGGGCATACGATAAACACTCTAGATAGTATGAGAGGAGTCCCCCCAACCATCATTCCTCAAGTACTTAAGGCTCGTAGCGTACAACATTTATTATCCTTTATTAAGTGTCTTAAGATGTTATGAGATGAGAAGAGAAGACACAAACTCTAAGGGGAAACTAAATCAACCCTAATGTTATCATGCAAAATGCTCCTAAAGTTGGGATTGAATGGGGAAATCTATCCTAATGTTATCATGCAAAGAATTGAACACCTAATGTCTCTCATACTCCCATCTTAAACAGAGGGACTAGGAATCCTAAGGGATCATGGCAAGAAGCACAAGTAAACACTTAGCAATTCAATCACAGATGAAATGAGAATTGAAAGATAAAAATGACTTAAACAAGTCAATGAAATAAAAGATGCAAACATGAAATGCAAACACAAATGATGCAATAAGACTCAACAACACAAGGGACTCAAACACAAGAACAAGTTAACTTAAACAAGTCAACAAGAGATGAGATGAAATGGGAGAAGCAAGCTCCTACAACCATCAACCATCAATCATCACAAAAGAATGGTGCTATCCTAAGAAGCACACACAAAGAAAAGAGGGAGGAAAAAGTGTGGGGCAACGACCACCACATGCACATCTCAACCATACAATTCTTAAAGATGAAGCAAAGAAAGCAAATGATCACTCATCACTTGAACAACATCCACATGATATGCATTCAAGCAGAAACCAAACATTACGTGTCGAAGAATCGAGATTGGACATTCAAGAACAGTGAAACATGACCAAAATAATCCACATAAATGCATCATATAAATACATGAAGGTTAAAGGTGGGAAGAAATCAAAACATGCTTGAAAACAACCAAACATTACATTTTGGTCTAGTGTTAATCAGTTAACTCTTTGCTAGTGCAAACTGGTTAACCGGTTAACCACTTGAAAATTTTAGAAATTGCACTGGTTAACTGATTAACCAGTTTGTACTGCAACTGGTTAACCGGTTAACACTGCACCAGAAGCAAAAAAATAGCAATTCAAAAGCACTTTTAGCAATTAATTCAATGTGCAATCATCCAAATGATCATGTAATCAATTATGCATGAATTTAAAACCAAAAATCAGTGATCAAACATCAATTAAACTTAATCAAGCATTGAGATCACAAAGATCAAAGATCAAAATCAACAAAATCAATCAAAACTTGAAGATCTACATTGTGATTATCTAAATAAGCTCAAAACAGAATTAGATCTAGAATTGCCAACCTACAAAGCGGAGATTTGCTTTGGTGAGTGTTGATTCACTTGAAATGAGCAGATCCAAGCAAGAAACCCAGAGATTCTTCAAGATCCAAGAGCTTTTTTGTTGTAGAAATGAAGATCAAGCAAGATCAAGCAAAAACGGTCCAAATAAGCACTTCCAAATTAGCTTCCAAATTCAAATTCAAATCCAAACGAAAATTGAACGGTGAATTGAAGATAATGGAGATGAATGATGGAGGTTTAGCTCTAGAATTTTATGATTCCAATGAAGAATCAAAGAACTCAAGTGAGAGCTCTAATGGAGGTTTTGTGAGTGAAAAAGTGGAGTGAAAATTTCAAGAGTGAGAGTGAAATCTGAAAAATGAAATGTAATTGTGAGGATTATTGTTGAGGTTTGGAGCAAATTCACTTAAATATGCTCTAGGTTTGGGATCAAAATGTGGTTTGGAGTGAGGTTATGAAAATTGTAATGAGATTAGGAATGGAAAATTAGAGGGAAATTTGAATTGATTTTGAAAGTTAATCCAAATTTAAAGTGATTCTAGATCCTTCTTCTGGTGTATAATCAAATTCACAAGTGATCAAAATAGACCCCAAAAGTGGTAGCATTGGAAATGCACGTTACTGGGAAAAATTTACTATGGTTAACCGGTTAACCATTTCTAGTGCAAATTGGTTAATCGGTTAACCACTCACAAATTTTCAAAAATAGCGCCATTTGGAGGGAAACTTGCACATTCGCCTGTTTTCACCCGTTCTAAGTCATGTTAAGCCTCTGAAACTTGCCCTTGAATATCATAACTGTGAGAATGCCTGAGGTAGCCTGGGTGTTGTCTCCTGAGCTGAAAATTATCCTGTTGAATAAAATAAAATCGACCGTTCGATCGCCGGGAAAAATACATTCCGGAGCCTCTGATGCTCGCTGCTTAGACTCTTGCACTAAAAGAGAACCCTGAGCCACGGAAATACCTTGATCCCCATGCCCCAAGAACAAATGCTATGATATGCAGACATGAAAAAATGAAATAAAACATAAGTCAAGTACAAGAAAATGGTTGGTCAAATTTTGGGGTACAACAGAAGGTCACCAAATTCTTATTCAAATATAGTTCCTCAAGGGACAGGTCCCTCTCACTATAGCGATATATTCCTCCATCTATCAAATAGTGGCTTTAAGTCTAATACTTGTTAAAGACGTATGTGCATGCCGGCAAAGGACCATGCTCTAAATCATTACTAAGAGAACTGACCTAAAAAAACAATTATAGAAATGTTTCACGCTATCATAATAAGCCTACAAGTATTTGATGTTTTGGCTCAGAGAGGGCAGTCCAGAGTCACTCACATGGTTAGGGTTGTATTGGGTTTTAAATAGACAGAACAACAACATTAGAGTCATCTTTTTACCCTTATATTTCCACCACTGTTGGAAAACCTTGAAAAATGCCCAACTCACTAGATGTAAGTGCGATGGGATATAAAAAGATGGTTCAGTACGCCAAATTTAAAATCATCGAAGTAATATAACACCCTTTGAGAGAGAACATGCATTTATTAAAAGGGATCGTGCACCCATCATATTGATATAAAATCCTCTTATCTTCATATGGGGAAACATTCCTTAGTCAACTGCAAATCTCTCGTCAATCACAGCTTGGTCAAAGACATCTTCACAACAAAGAGAAAACAACCTCCAATACTCTGAATCCCCACAGCTCCCTGAAATATCCTTATTGGCCATCTTGGTTGAATTTGACATAATAACCATAATTAAAATATGTTATAAAAAACTACAGGTACAACGTATCGAGCAAGCAAGCTTAAACAATCATTATCTCAATAACCCTTAAAGGTTGAATGAAAGCAAAATGAGAACATTGAACTTTGGAACTTAGAGGAAAGAACAACCAAACATGCAAGGCCAATGCCAACAAGCAAATTTGTATGAACTTGATCCCACACTTGAACAAAAATACTCCCATAAAAGAACGATAAAAATGTAAAATTACTCTTTTTTGCAGGTTAATAACAGACGAAAAGGTGAAATGACACTTCGCAAGCCTTTTATAGCCTATTCGAGCATTGAGGATCCTACGATCACTCTGCATTACCAACCGTTGAGATTTTCTCAAAAATAGCTTGAAAGGTACTAGAGTACTCTAAGAAAAGAGAAATTACATTACTGACTAGCATAGGGGACATGTCGTTCACTCCCAATGAAATGTTACCCCTTATGAAAGAGGCATTAAAGGTGCATTTCCCAAGAGTAGCAAAGTCCCGTCAAAGACCCTCCATGTCTATGAATTCTGTGGTCGGGTGAAGACACATATTAGCCCTTGCTCTACAAAGCGGAAACAAGAGCTTGAGGGGAAACTTTTTCGGGAGACCCATAAGGCCTAAAGAAGGAAAAGTCCAATAACGATCTTAGATAACGTCTAACGCATAACAAGTTGACTCTTTTTTCTTGAAGGAGAAAGTAATCATTCACACAGACATTCCTCCGGCTGTCTAGATCAACATAACGACCAATCGCATCTCACACCTCGCCACATGCATTCAGTTGCCAACCACTTCTTAGATTTAAATAGAAAAGTGTTACTTCACATGTATTCAAATCATTTCTTATTCAAATATCACTTTTCACTCTTTTACTAACTTGAACGTTGTAGTGTTAATCTTACAGACCACCCACCTTGCCACTACATCAGAAACTCTAAATCACTAAAAAGAAACTTCAAATTCATACTCACTAATCAATTCCACTTTCAACACAAAACATAGACCATCATACTCACAATGAGAAATTAATTTATCATATATTTTATTAATTTATCAAATGTTGAATTCAAACATGATAAAATAGATAAATAATTTAGTACATTTTATCTCTAATTTTATTATCAAACGAGCCTTTCTCTAATGTGAATAGACAAATGGACCAATATTGACATTAAAAATGAGTGGATACCAAGCGCACTTAGGTATGGTAAAAAAACCCGGACCTGTCGGAGCCCGCCCGGACCCGCTCCAAAATTAGCGGGGAAAATCCGATTTGAGCGGGTACGGGTGCGGGGAGACATTAAGACCCGTCCGCACCCTGCCCGGCCCTGCCCCCGAATAATGCATTTTAGTTTAATTCTTTTATTTTACTTATTTTAGTTTTCATTTATTAATTATATTTTTAATTAAATTGTTAATACCTTTATTGCAATTAAAATAATTAAATTAATATTCATTTACTAATTAAATTTTAAATTAAATAATTAATTAATTTATTAAAATAATCAATTTTTTAATTAAATTATTAATTTTTATTGCAAATAAAAAGAAATTAATTTTTTTTCGGGTGAGGTGGGGCGGGTGCGGGTGTACCTGTTCTCTACTGGAGACGGATATTGACTGTAAATTTTTACTTTCGATTGAGTTTAAAAACAAAGGCAGGTGTGTTACATGGAGGCGGATGCGGGTATAATAAAACCCGCCCCAACTCACTCCGTTGCCATCCCTAAGCACACTTCGTAGGATTTTTTGCACATATTATCATATTCCTTATTTTATTTTTCCGATAGCAGAATCACATGACAGGTGTAATTAAATATTTCTAGCGTTAATCACAAGACAAAAATATCTTGCGTCAATAAGACGCCATTTTCGCTATATTTAAAATACAAAAAATTATATTTTTTATTGACGATGCAAGGACTGTGATTCACGTGGGATATTGACATTAAGATACTTTTCTTTTCTTATTTTTCTAATTGAATTGATTATTCATCTGCTTATCAGCTTATGTAAGCAGCATTGTTGAATAGTGCTTGATTGGTGCGCTGTGATTATTTCTTTCTATTTAATCTTCAAAGAATCAATTATGATGACATAAAGGAAATGGTGAATGACTGGCTGAAAATTGAAGTTGGAGATTTCTTCCTTTATACTTTTATTTGTTTCTTATGCATATTTTTAAGTGGAAGGTGGGGACGATTAGTAGTATCTTTCAGCACTTATATTTGAAAAATCGAGGAAGAAATTAATTCACAAAAAATGTAAGGAATAAAATGTTTTGATGCTATATAATATAATATTTTTCACATCATATTAGTGATGGCATACACTAGAATCCTAGTCTCATGTCATGCACATTAAAAAAAATTATAATAAAATTTAGAATGAAGAAATAGTGTGTCAATCTAAAACAAAAGTATATTTTAAAATTGAAAACATATTTAAAAAATATATTTTTTTTATCTCTTTTGAAATTTATTAAGGGTTTAAATTTAAATTTTTTTAATATAAAATATATCATTTAAAGATAAATTAAATAGTTGAAGTTTAGAGACACTAACTACTTGATTTAGTTGTCTATATTTGAAATTGCAATAAATATAATAGAGATTACTTTAACTACGATTAGATGGATAAAATAGTTCTTTTGTGTTTTGATATATAAAAAGTAAATGATCTTCTCATTGTCTGGCTGATGATACATTTAAGGTTATGTAATGATAAAGTTGTTTTTGGGAAGGACTAGACGATTTGAGTCATTAATCTATTTTCATGCTTGTAATAATGACTGTTGATGTTTTGTCGTTGTAGTAATGTATATGATCTAACTGGTTATGCAATTGAGTGATGATGATTATTAGAGATATGTAAAATATGGAAACAATGTGTAGCAAACTTAAGGCGACATGATGGGAGGGTTGATTGGAACCTTGAAGAATTAGAGATGTTTGGGACCTATGATCATAGTTTTAGTAGCTTTGATTCTGACGAGTGTAGTGATAATGACCTTGTTTTGCCCTATTCTTTCTCAAGATAAGAAAGTATATAGATGGAAACTACAAGCACCGTATGTTTTAGTGGCGGGTTGACAACATTCAATCTGTCTACACTAGTGAGGCTAGTGTGACCTCGTTTCAAATAATCTTGTATATATCTACCATTGGAGACGAAGGCGGTGTCTTGTTGGAGTCGTGCAGTGAGGGAGAGAGGGCCAATTTCACCATGTCGCGGGGACCAAGGGGAAAGTTCTTCTACATGTTTTTGTGTGTCATTAATGACATGGGAATGGGGATCCCATTTACCATGTTTGAGTCTGAAGTCTTACGAACCATCAATGCTTTCATTTCCCAACTTCATCCAAACAGTTGGGCCTTCATCAGGGGAATTAAGATTATTTGTAGGAGCATAGGGATAACACCTACCATATATTCTTCTCATTCTATGCTACCAAAGGCGTTGAAAAGGGCGATTAGATGTATATAAGTGCTCATTTCAAGAGAACTCATCCATTTATATAAATTAAAAGGATCAATTGGTATAGGTACGAGTTGTCATACCCCAAATTTGTCCTACCTTTCTCAGCGTTCTCTCCGTAAGTTCATCTGACCTTTGGCCATGATCTTCTGAGAATTAGGTCATAGGATCTTGTGTGCGTATTCATTATGACTAACCAGTTTGTGCAGGTGCAGTGATTTCGAGTGTAGATGGTACTGGTTCTTCACTCAAACATTTAAGGTCATGACCAATTTATCCTAACTTAAAATGGTCCTAGGGTTTCTATTTGATCTGGACTCCACTTTTAGAACACTTTCTTCATTCTTGGGCCGTTCTTGGATCAACACTTTGAAGATATCTTAGATGGACTTTCTGGCTATATTTTAAGAAATCCGGTTTTGGTAGTTTATGAGTCAAAGATACTTTAAGATCAAGATGATAAAGTGTGTGATTAATGTTACATCATTATTTAAACTAAATACTTGGAATTATAATTTTTCTCGAGTCGTTTCTTCGTCAGGGCAAGAAAGGCTTGTTAGAGATTTGCCTACATGGTGGCAAAGTTGAAGTTGTGGGTCTTGTTGCACTCTTAAATTACTTGTGTATTAAAAGCAAGATGGCTCGGATTCGGGATTAAGATTCAAGTGTGCTTCAAGTTCAATATTTGTAAAATGACCAAATGGTGATTTGGCCTATGACGTCAAAGTTTGATTCATAATGTTTAGAATTCATATGGTTCGATTAAATGGGATCAAGAGATAAGCATGCTAAGTTTGATTCATGTAGGTATCTGAACCTAAAGTCCATGTTCAAGTTATCAAGCTTCAAGCTATGATTGAAATTCACTCAAGTTACTATGTGTCCCATTTTTTGAATCTATGAATTTTAGAAAGAAGTGATTCATGTGAAATTCATCATTCAAGGGGATTTTATGTGGTTTGCATCATGTTTTGATTCTATTATGTGGTTTGCATCATGTTTTGATTCTAAAATTCAATGAAACAAGATCTCAATGTAAGGTAATACAAGATTAGGAGATTCTTGACAAGACAAAAAATTCAAGACTCACATTCCAAAATTCAAAAATTAAGGTCACATTTGAAATTACAACATTTTTTTCACATTTTAAAGTCTAAAGACTTTCAAAATGCCAAGCTCAAATCATTCTCATGGCAAGATTCATTTCAAGGTTAGAATGTTAAATTTAAGCCAAAGGTCCAAAAAGTACAAAATGTTGATATAAAATTC
The DNA here is from genome assembly GCA_963859935.3 of Lathyrus sativus. NCBI lineage: Eukaryota > Viridiplantae > Streptophyta > Magnoliopsida > Fabales > Fabaceae > Lathyrus > Lathyrus sativus. The sequence continues at coordinate 349,009,667 of OZ012739.1, read as the reverse complement.
AAAAGCTTTTTACAAGGCCAAAGAAAGTGAATACCTTCTCTTATGACACGGTATCTAAGCTACAAGAAGTATTCCATGATGACAAGAGAAATTCTAATGTAAAATTAAGAGAAATGGTAGAAGACAACAATATATATACATATATCTATACATATATATACATATATCTACATATATATACATATATCTACATATATCTACATATATCTACATATATATACATATATCTACATATATCTACATATATATACATATATCTACATATATATACATATATCTACATATATCTACCGAGGCATCATAATTTTATTTGCAATAAAAGGTTTATGAAACAGTGATTTTTTGAATTTGCCTAGTTCCAATGTTCGTTTGAGTTCTCTCACCATGGTAGAAGACACAAACATGGTGAGAGAACTCAAACGAACATTGGAACTAGGCAAATTCAAAAAATCACTGTTTCATAAACCTTTTATTGCAAATAAAATTATGATGCCTCGGTAGAAGACAACAATTTTGATCCCTCACTCTTAATTTCACCATTTAAGCCATAAAAGCAAATGGTAATAGACACAGTTTCAACGTCACGGACTGTAAAATCTATAAAACATATCCCACAGAGAAAGGACGTATCAACAAGGTTGGCCCTGGCTATATCCTTAAAATACAGAAACAATTTACAATGAAAAACAAGTATGCTTCAAGCAATACTCTAGTTCCCAAACTATAAAATGTATTGTTGCCCTTTTCCCATATTATATGGGACAAACCAACCGCTTGTGAACTATAAAATGTATTGTTGCCCTTTTCCCATATTATATGAAAAACAACGACGCTGTTACAGTCTAACTGCTTGTGAACTTTGTTACAGCTTTGGTACCCTCAGAAACTAAAGAAACTATATATGATACCAAACATATATGATACCTCATATCAATACAAAGCAAGGATAGAAACTAAATTATCTTCAAATTCAAATCCCTAATTTTACAATTTACAACACAAAGCAATAATCTGAGAAAAGAAAGATTACCGGATATCAATGAAGAGAAGGGTGACGGTGGTGAGCTGATGACGGCGGCTGAGATCGACGGAGAAGGGTGACGGTGGTGAGCTGATGACGGCGGCTAAGATCGACGGAGAAGGATGACGGTGGTGAGCTGATGACGGCGGCTGAGATCGACGGAGAAGGATGACGGTGGTGAGCTGTCTTAGGGTTCCTCTTTTTATTCTAGTGAAGTGAATCGATGAAGAAGATGGCTGTGAATTGATGAAGAAGCGGTGAATCGATGAAGAAGCGATGAAGATGTGCTTTTTTGCGTGGGTAGAATGATTTTTGCGCCAAAAAGAAAAAACATTTGGGCCAGGATATGTTTTCATATTTTAATTAATTTAATTTAGTGGAATATTTTAATAGCGTTTTTTATAAAAGCGCTATCTTAAAACACAATGATAGAAATGATAGCGGTTTCTTAGAAAGCGCTATTGTAGTTACATATTTTAATAGCGATTTTTGGAAAATGCTATTGTAGTGTTTTTAATAATAGCGCTTTTATAAAAGTGCTATTGTAATACAACATTTTAATAGCGCTTTTTAGAAAAGCGCTATCTTAGTGAATATCTATAATAGCGCTTTTTTATAAAGTGCTATCAAAATCATATTTTCTGTACTCTTTAATAGCGCTTTACTATAAAACACTATTATAAATATGTTTGTTTCCTTTTTAATAGCGCTATTAAAGTAGGCGATACAAAAAAGCAATTTTGGCGTAGTGGTACCAACAACATTCAAGAGCCAAAAGGCTTAATCTTCGCGCGAATAAAGCTTGCATGCAGTTCACGCAAAAGAGATTTCGTGATGAATTTTCCATTCTTGGAATGCATATTTGCAGCTTAGCTCAGGATTGACAAAATAATCTTGCGAATTCAAGTCGAAAATCGGGAATTTAAGTCATATAGCCTATAAAATAGGTTTCTTTCATTCACACAAGGCAAGGGAGAAAAATTGAGAAGAGAGAGCAAAGTAATCAAATACACACGCATCGGCAGGGGGAGAGAAAAACGAATTTGAAAGTACACGCACGACAGAGAACGAAAGTCGAAATCAATCAATCCAATTTTGATCCAATGCTGCCTCCGTAATATAAGTAGTCTCGCTTTTGCTTTGATTGCTTCGAATTGATGATGATTGTTGCAATACTATTGTGTTCTTGTTTCCCTTTCAACACCGACGAAATTGCGAGAACGAAAAACATTATGTGATGCGACGCCAGCGAGAGAACGGTGTGAGCAGATAGTACGAGAGAGAGAGAGAGAGAGAGAGAGAGAGAGAGAGAGAGAGAGAGAGAGAGAGAGAGAGAGAGAGAGAGAGAGAGAGAGAGAGAGAGAGAGAGAGAGAGAGAGAGAGAGAGAAAGAGTAGTGGAAATGGTGATGGCTGAAAATGTGATGCTGAGTTTTTATTTTCTCTTTTGAAAAAACAATGTTGTTGTTGTTGGTTTGGGTGGGCTTTAAGTTCCCAGCCCAGCCGTTTCTTTATTTTTTGGCCCTCACACTAGTTTTTTGGCACCCCATGAGGAGATTCGGGCTTAAAAGCATGGGCCCGAGTCTTATTTATACTCACGATCTTGTCTTGCACCTTTTCTCTTTAAATTAAAATTTAGTTTTTATCATTTATTTTTACAAGTTTTAAAATAGGAATTCGTGATTAATTAGTTAGGTTAATTTTGGTTAAAAGTGAATTTTGTCTCAAATCATAATTGATTAATTGAAATTCTATTCAATTAGAGTTTTAATTAATTAATGAAAATCTTAATTGATTAGTTAGAATTAATGTTTTGATCGATTAGCTAAAATGTTAATTGATCATGATTGGTTTTAATGTTAGCTTTGGCTATGGTTTTGAAAACTCTCGCGACATGCTTAACGACCGTTAAATGATCCTGATATGTGTTCTTAATGATTTTGAGTTACTGATATTCCCCCTTTGAAAAGTTCTTGACTTAATTTTACCTTTGGTAAATCGAATCATGATAGACATCAAGATCAAACAGCTACATGATAACATTATGTAGCTTTTTCTTTTATCATAATTTTAGGTTCTTAGGATATGTTTCCTTTCCTCTTAAAATTAAAATATTTTTTCTCAAAAAATACAAAAAAACTCTAATTATTTTTAACCTTTTCCAAACCCTAATAAAACACTTAACAAATTCAAACCTTTTTTGCCTCCTGAATTTTCAGTTTAAAACTTTTCAAAAAGGGCATGCCGCCTAGCATCGTCCATAAAAAAAACACAACAAACCAAAAACTTTTTCAACATGAACTACAGAGTTCTAATTCCCTCTAGGATACGTAGGCATTGGATTGTAAATTTAAACGAACTCAATAATAAAAATCTCTTATTTTCTCTTAAGTAATCATCCATTTTCCCTTAGAAATCTTATAGATAACAAATACCTTTCATGCCTAGATAACTTAGATGGTTCCCATTGAGTATGATTGATGTAGGGAGTGTTAGCACCTTTTTCTTACATAACCAACTTTTGAACCCAATATGGTTACGATGACCATATCCTATCCTTTTCCCATGGGTTTTTTCTCTTCGTGGAATAAATAGAGTTCAGTGGCAACGTTCTGTTATTCCATCCGCGAACTTTCTTCATAAGGTCGTATTTTTTGAGGCACGACAGATGGCAACTCTGCTGGGGACTGGTTCACCCCTAAGCAAGTCAAGCCTAGTCTAGGTTTTCTTCGCATGTTTGAGTGTTTGTTTATCTTTCTTGCTTGCTTATATTCTTTTACTTTATTGCTTTCCATATTATATATCTGAGGTTCTTTAATACTTTGAAGGGGAACTTTGATTGCAAAACTTGTTGGAAAGGCTCTATACCCAAGTCTAGAATAAACACATAAGATAGAAGATGTTGAGTAGTATGGGCACCGAGGATTTTCTCCTTATGTAGTTCGATACGAGAACCTCGCTTAGAGTAGATTCTAATAAGAATGTTGACGACTGTTAAACTTTTGGCGTGGACAATCAATGTTTTCATTGGGATCCATGACTCTAAGGACCTTCTAGAACCTTGAATAATTTGGCCAAACACTAGGATTGATGGTCATGTAGTATGGGACACCGAGGTTTACTCCTTGTGTAGTTCGATACGAAGATCTCAATCAGAAGAGACTTTCTTGATGAAGTCATTTTCTTGGCAATCACTAACATACGCAACAAACAGTTAAGGAAGTCTATGACTCTGAGACGTTTGTTTAGAACCCGATGTGATGGTCGTATAGTATGAGACGCTGAGGTGTACTCCTCATGTAGTTTGATACGAAGATCTCACCAAGAAGAGATTCATATGATAGAGTCATCAACCGACATACTTATGACGTGTATGATACATAGTCATATGGATTCATGACTTTGGGGTTCCTTTAAACTCTAGATCCTACCTGGTGAGATCCTTGTGAGGAGAATGGTCAGCCTAATCCTTCATCTCTACCTTGGACTTACGAGACCCCTTATCAGAGATTTTGGTTATTTATTTGTTGCTTTGGATGACCTTGAGGGCTTGACTGATCCCGTGATCCTGGATCTTGCATTTTAACATTGCATTCATTCACATACCATTGCACTTGCATCCATCAGCATGCATTGTATATCATTTTCCAAAAACCAAAAGAACTCATCCATCTCGTGTCTATAACTCGCGTAGATTTCCTGACACTCGTATCAGATTTGAAGCAACTCTTAAGGGACCATGAGTCCTTTGGAGCAAAGCTATGATGTGTTTAGAAGATATGTTGACTTGATGAAGAACCAGTTGGACCAACTTGTGGAGGCCATTATAACTTTCGCACGAGGAGAGGATGATATTCAACGAACTTCAGTTGCTGAGAATGTCATTCCAGTTGAGAATCATGCCGTTCAAAAGCGTCACACCGTCCGAGTTAGGTTTAGTCTTAATGTGCAACTATGAAGAAGGCTAGCCTAGCAGCGAATCGAGAAAGAAAAGCTCAAGTTCCTCATTGCTGGAAACTTTCAGCCCATACCATTAATTTGCATTTGTAGTTTTTTTTTTTCTGTATCGCTACTTGCTTTTAAATATTGTTGTTTTGAATGGTAATATTAATGAAGTGATCATGTATTTTATGAATCAATCATGTCGTACTCATATATATATATATATATATATATATATATATATATATATATATATATATATATATATATATATATATATATATATATATATATCCATACTTCTCCACTTCAATGTCTTCATCAAACTACTATTTTAGCAAAGATTGGAGGGAGGATGATGAAAACGAAATACTCATAATTGTTCTGGTATGCTTTCGGATAAGATCTTGATGATGATGTACATGAATTGTTTCAAATCTCCAAACACTGGAGAGATAAGGAGTTAGTCCCTATTTAACCACTTCGAGCCTAGAAGTAAGAGTTTCTTTCGGATCTATAAAACCTTACGCTTAACTTGGGGCAGGGTAGTGTTAAGTTAATCTAACCGCACATTTGAATTTCAAAATGAATACATCCCATCTTGGGATTGACCACCTGATATTTGTTCTTGAATGACCAATGACTTGGCAGTCACAACCCTTCAGCAAAATAAAAAAGAAAAGAAAAAGAAAAGAAAAGCCCGCTAAGTCAAACACCCAAAGAGGAGACTTAGGCACAAATTAGGGTAATCCCGGTAGACTAAGCTTCAAGAAGCAGTCCAGGAAAAATTTAGGGATCAAAAGAAAAATCAAAGAGGTCGTGTAAATCCTCAGCAAAAAACAGAATAAGATTCAGTGACCATCATTTCTAAAATCAAAATGGTAACTGACATAAAAAAAACAAAATAAGGTGACTGCCATTTCAAGAGAATCTTGAATCATCGCTTTCACTCTTACACTGTCAAATCCCTTTTGGAAGACGAATTTGTGTAGAAATAACTGAACGTAGGACTGGAGATCATCATGAAGAAAGGGTGGGTATAAATCAAATGTTGAGCCTTATATCCTTTGTTTCAAGAACCGTGAACCAGACCACATTACAACCCTCAAAAGACCTAATTGAGACAAGATTTATTTTGAAAGCATACTACAACAAGGTTGTGTAAACTGACTCCTAGAGATTTTCTAAATTTTCTGTTTTGTTTCCATATTCTTGATGTATCTTTGAGGGATTGAAGAAAACTTATGATATGCCCAGAGTTGCAAATTGAGGATTGACACTTAGAGGTTAAAGAAAAATGCACAGTGGATTGTCCAAAATGATGATATCTAGATTATAGATGTACAACTGAATATTTAAGAGTTTTAGGACGAAGTTAGTAAATTAAAGACTTCTAACTTATCCTCACTATGGGATTATAGATGTACAACTGAATATACAAGAGGAATGTTGAAGATATATTCAAGGAGACAAATGTTCAAGATAATATAAATGGGAATTTAAATTTGGATATCGATAATGGGGTCACTGATGATAACTGTTCTTGCTAAAAGTACTAAAATGGTTGACTTCCTTGTTCTAGGTCAAGGAGAGTAAAAAATGGATGGTTGGAGTGTATGATGTGTATAACTTTGTTATTTGTTGTCCCCTTTAATCTTCCAAACTCCACCTCCCTTTATAGGTCTCTACTTCTCCTCTCGTTTTACTCTTCATAAATATCTCCTCAGTAACGTCCATCGTCACCTATAATGGCATTGTAACACCTGCCTTTTCAATAATTGTAACTCTACAACCATTATGCCTCAATCCATAATTGTTTATTGTGAACCTTCACATGACATCCTAGCCCTGTCATCAGACCCAACTAGCATGACTGAAATAGGTCTCAGTTTATATGAAGTAGTTTATGCCTTGTTTATATGGATACCCATACCCAACATTCGACTTCTAGGCAAGAATATGACCTTCCGACTTGGTTAGTTCCTCTTAATCGTTCGTCCATCCAACTCGTCCAGAGTCTTTTTAAGACTTACAATCGGCTCTTCCGGCCTTATACCTTGGTTATTCAACTAAATTTTTGGGTATGTACATAAGCCCCCAGAGCATGCATTTCGAAGGTCTGTATTTTCCGGACAAAGCAGTGCCTGGAAATCCCTGTTGCGTTTAGCCTTTGAACTAGAGATGTCCTCCAGGTCCCTCTTATAATGACGTGTCATGGTGTATCTTTTTTCTAGATTTTCTGTTATCTTAGCAATGATGACTTTTACGGGAATTTGATCTTTATAGGAACTCTTAACATTTTGAATTCCTTGATTCTTTAAAGTGGTTTTCCTTCACTGAGTTTACCCATTCATCTCCTTATTCATTTCCATATTTTCCGAAGAGACTTTCAGATTTCTTCCTTCTTTGTCAAGATCAGGTACACTTATTTTACTTCTTTTGCTATGTTCTTTAATATGGCTATTATTGATTCTTGTAATAACAATACCAATTCATTGAAAACCTTGAGTGCTCGAGAGATGAAAAATCTTTGGTATTTTTATGTGAGAGGTCGTAGGGATACTTTGACCCAGGCTGAGTTTGATCGTACTGTAAAGGAGGCTTATGGAAATATTCCCATTTATTTTAGTGATTATGATTCCAAATCTTCTTCATAAGGTTCATCTATATAGGTGTTGATGGAGATTACGGATTCATTTGACCCAGAAGTAATGAGCTACGATCATAGTTTTATCAATGACTTTGAGATTGCCAAACTTGGATCTCTGAGAAATATTTCCTCTACCGGGAATGAAGATGATGTCGTGTTGGAATCTTGTATTCCCGGGGAGCGCGTTTGTATAGCTCATCCCAGGGGGGGTTAAAGAGGAGTACTTCCACTTTTATGTCGGGGGTGTTGGAAGACTTTAAAGTCCAACTTCCTTTTACCGATTTTAAATTAGATCTGCTAAAGGTTTTGAATACCGCTCCTTCTCAGCTACACCTCAATAGTTGGGACTTTATAAAGGCCTTTGGAATAGTTTGTAAAGCCATACACATGGAACCTATCATAGGCTTGTTTTTATCCTTCCTTGAAATTAAAGGTGTCTAAAAAGGAGGTTGGGTTACCATCAGTGGCCTTTCGGGCAAGAGTTTCCTTCAGGATTTTACCTCTAACTATAAAGGCTTTAAAGACCAGTTCCTTCAAATTAAATGTGGTTCGAGGTGCTCTTAAGTACTATATGCCTTGGACGGATCCCACAATTTTCCCATCTATTGGACTGGAAATCCAATTTAAGTATCCGACTTTGACTTTGATAAATTGAGTGATGTGGAGATCAAATCTTTATTTATCTTATATGCTTTTTGCATGATGAAGATTTGGGATTTATTTTTATTTCCCAGAGAACATATTCTTTCTTTTTTGGGTAACTTTTGTCTTTTTGACCTACTACTTACTTGAGATGAACCTCTTTATTTCTCTAACACCTTCTCTTTTTTGTAGTAAAAATGACTAACCTATCTTTAATAGAGCAGATGAGATTGATGTTAAAAGCTCGAGCGGCAAGGCGTGTGACCGATCAAGATGCTACCAAATCGGATATGTCCGACCTTGAAACTCGGGTTCAGAAGAAAAGGAAGCAGGCATCAAGCAAAGCAGTTTCAAATGTCTCTGGGTCTCTTGCTACCCCATTTCTCCTCAGAGATAAGTTTTTCTAGTATCTTCCAAGGTTATGCGAACTTTAATGAGAGATGATGTCTGCAGGACCGACTAGCATATTTCTTCTTTAATGCATGAAGCCTGAGCAAGTGATCATTCTCGATCACCCGATGAATTCAAGTTCTGGAGCAATAGCTTTGATGGATTGAAATTCCTTTATGATCTTTTAGACTCCATAGAGGACATGAACAAGGTGAAGGATATTAGGCATCAGAAGTTGACTCAAAATATCAGCTCCTACCTAATGATGTGTGTTACTATTACTCGAGGCTTGTTTGAAGTAGGGTATGATAGCAAGCGGATAGAGGTTAACCTGAGACGTGAAATTTCCCAACTCAAAGAGAAGGAGGAGTCACAGGTAGTTAAGGTAGCCGAGATGGAGAATCAGTTGTTGGAGGAGAAGCCTAAAAGGGAGAAGTCGAAATCTGAACTGCAGACAATTATTGACAAACAATTTATAGAGAGTAAAACCGCCCAAGACTTGATTGGTCACCTACAGAGTTATTTGAAGCAAGTTCTAATGGACATCCTCGATGAAAGTGATGCCGCTTTTGACAGGGCGATGACTCAGGTCCTATGTCTTTATCCCGGCCTTGACTTTCCCGAGATGGATTTTTTCAAAGTTGTGGTCGACGACCATCTTGTGGACATAGAAGAGATCGAAATTTTCCCGGGTGATGATCCAGCATAGGAAAACCCTACCATTGACCTTACTTCTGAAGCCATTCATGAAGACAAACTCGAGGAATAATTTTAGTTTCTTTTTTTTCTGTAATGCTTTTAAGTATGTTTATGCCCTTCCTTTTTTGAACCCGAGCCTTATTAAGGCCCATAATATAACTATGTTTTTGCCTTATGAATGTTATTTCCACAATTTATTATTTTTCTATACTAATCTATGTGAACAAGTCGATAAGATACAGTTAATTATAAACTCTAGGTTCAATGGTGTTTTTCTTGGTCATACAAATTGGTGAACTGCAGAGTCGTGTTATAAATGGGTATTGTATTTTTATGAGGTAGTCTCATTTAATCCTTTAGAACACATAGTTCTCATTTTCTATCAATGATCATTAGGATATCTATTGATTGAACTGACTCTCCCTCCTAACCGAATTCCATTATGAATTGAGAGCCCCAGCCGTGAATCCTCACTGCCTCTATGACCTTATACCCCAAAACAGTAAATTCGATCATATTATATTGGACAATGTATCGTTTAATATTGTGTTATTTTTAGCTTGAGCAACGTTAATATCCACGGATCAGATGCCAGCAGACTTGTGATATATTAATGTATCCCGAATAAGAATCGAGTTCTCTAGAGGCATCAAGTGCATATATCCCGGATGGAACTGGTCATGCCAGAGGTATATTAACTTAGACTTTGGCTAGAGGCATCAAGTGCGCATAGCCCAGATGAAGCTGGTCATGCCAGAGGTATATTAACTTGGACTTTGCCTAGAGGCATCAAGTTTGCAAGCCGCCAGAGGTATATTAACTTGGACTTTGGCTAGAGACATTAAATATGCATATCATGGACAAAAACGATCATGCCAGAGGTATATTAACTTGGAATTTGGCTAGAGGCATTAAGTGCGCATAGCCCAGACGAAACTGATCATGCCAAAGGTATATATAGTTGGAATTTAGCCAGAGGCATCAAGTGCATATAGCCTGGACGAAGTTGATCATGTCAGAGGTATATTAACTTGGACTTTGGCCAGAGGCATCAAGTGCGCATAGCCTGGACAAAGTCGATCATGCCAAAGATATATAAACTTGGACTTTGGCCAAATGCATCAAGTGTGCATAGCCTGGACAAAGTCGATCATGCCTGAGGTATATTAACTTAGGCTTTGGCCAGAGACATCAAGTGCGCATAGCTCGGACAAAGACGATCATGCCATAGGTATATTAACTCAGACTTTAGGCAGAGGCATCAAATGTGCATATCCCAGACAAAGTTAATCATGCCATAGGTATATTAACTTGGACTTTGGCCAAAGGCATCAAGTGCGCATAGCCCGAACGAAGCTATAGGACTCACTCATATGTTTGAGAATTGTTTTAAATATGGGTGTCTCATTAAAAACCCTCTCATAGGAAAAATATTACACCCTAATGATTTTATTCACGATTCTTACTACAAAGTTTATATAAAATTACAACTTTATTACATTTCCACCCGATATATCATATTTTCCTTTTAAACTTCGAGTCCTATTGCTTGTGACTTCGTTCCTTGGCCCCGCTTTCCTTTTCTTAATATTTCCCACCTTTTTACCATTAGAATTCTTCTGTTTAATATCTCATCTTCAACTCAGGCAGTGAGCCCCAATGTAATATCTCTCATCTTGTTTGTCAACAGACCTTCTAATATATTTCCTTTTGAGTTAACCTCTACTAAATTCACTTTTAGTTGTTCTTCTTTGACAGGACCTTTGGCTTAATCATTTCTTTTTAGTCTCAAGATATCCATGTAACATTTTCTAGATATCCCTTGGTTACCCTTTATTATTCCTACTCGGTCGTCTTCAAGGAGATACTTCAGCATGAGATACAACGTGGATAACGCCGCCTCTAAAGTATTGAATGAAGGTCTGCCAATAATAATGTTATAGCAAGGTGGATCGTTAATAATCAAGTATCTTACCTTGATACCTTTCGCATTATATCCACTGCCAAAATTCGTCATTATAGGAAGATACTCGAGCACTTGTATGTGTTCACCAGAGAACCCCACCAAGGTACCTTTAAATGATAATAAATTTGAGGTGTCGAAGTTTATTCCATTAAATGTTTCCTAGTATAAGACGTCTGCCAAACTTCCGGGATCAATCAGGACTTGCCTCATACTCCAATCCCGTATCTGAACTTTAATCACCATTGGATAATTCTCATGAGCTAGTACTCCTTCTTCATCCTTCTTGGAAAAACTGACTGCAACCAAGCTCCATTTTTCTCCCGAAAGCAATCTTTGTTCGATGTGCATAACCGATCTGACGTATCTTTTTCTTGTCGAGCTGGTCTCTCCACCTCCAACGTACCCCCATGCGATGGTATTAAGTGTATGATGGGCTACTCAGGTTTCACATACCACTTCAGTATTTTTTCTTTTCTTCTACATCGAATTTTGTACTCCGTCTTCTCAGGGGGACTTCTTTTTCTCGGTTGTACCCCTGTGTCCTTAACATATGACAACAACCTACCTCTCTGAATCAAAATTTCAATTTTCTTTTTTAATTGATGACATTTTTCTATGTGATGTTCACATATTCTATGGTAAGCACACCATGCGCTTTCGTCCTTTCCCATTATTGCATGTACCCCTCCTCTTGGGCATTTCAATATGGGAAATAGGTTGAGGTGACACACTTACTCAGGATATCTGACCGTCTTGCATTTAACGGGGTATACTCCGACTGTATTTCGAATGGACATCGGGACGGCCTATGTGCCTGCTGACGTCGGGTCTCGTTCCTGGAATATTCTCTCTTGTGACTCGGTCCCTCTTCTCTTGTATGTGACTGTGACCTTTCTTTGGCATCCTGGGACCTTTTTCCATATTGCTTTCTTCTCCCTTGATGTAACATTCTTCTCGGGTGATGACCTCATCTATGCTATACGCCGAATTTTGCACTAAAGATTCGTTAAATTGACCAGCCATGAGACCATGCTGAAATGCTTCGACGATCATCTCTTGGTTTGGATGGGATACCTTGATGGTTTCCTCATTGAATCTTGTTAAATACTTTTGTAACAATTCTAGATATCCTTGTCAGACATTGAACAAACTGGTAGTTGATAGCTTTCGATGTTTGCTTGCTAAAAAATGTTGCATCATGTTTTTAGTTAAATCCTAATAGCTAATATTAAGAATATTGGTAGATATATATACCACCGCAAATCTCCTTCCTTAAAATTTCCGACCATGAGTTTACATTTAAGGGACTCAGAAGTTCCTACGATTGTCATTTGATTATTGATTGCAATGATGTGCTCCTGTGGGTCTTTCTTTCCATCGAAGGATGCTAATGTTGGTGGCTTGAAGTTCTATGGGACTTGGTTGTCCCAGATAACTTGTGACATAGATTAAACTTCCAAAGATTCCTCTTATGTATCACATTCTTATTAGTTTTGAGTCTGAAGAACATGTATGATGTCCTTTTGGGTTTCGCTCTGCTGACAGAGGGCCTTTACCACTGCCAACAACTGGGTTATACCTGGTGGTGGAGTTGGGTCACTTCGACTTGGCGATGACCCAAACATCGTATTGTTGATAATACTAAAAATTCTTAAGTGGTCTAAGAAAGTTTTATCGAGGCCCCACGATGGGCGGCAAATGTAACACCCCAATTTTTAGTAATTATTAATTTAATTAAATTAATTGATTAATTGTGTGATTTTGTGCCTAATTGAATTAACTAATTTATTTGATTTAAATGAATTATTTGATTTATTTAATTTATATGAGTTAATTGATTTAACTAATTTAATCTAAATATGTGATTTATTGATTTAATTAAATTAATTGATTTATTCTATTTGGTAGAATAGTGTAGAATTGCTAGATTAATTAGTTGGGCCTAATTATAGGTGTGTGAATAGAAAGTGAGAGTGGGTTGAGTAAATCCCAATAGAAATGATTAAATTATTCGGGTTTAACAAAAAGGAATGAGAAAGAGAATAGAAAGATAGAAAGTTAGTAAAGAGAAATAAAGAAGGCTAGAGGGAAAGAAGGGTGGATAAAAAGAACCAAGAGAGGGAGCTCAAGAAATCATCAGAAACTAAGGTAAGGGTGGGTTTTTATATGATTATTGAGATTGTATGATAGTGTATGATGGGTAGTATCATATTTAGGATAAAAATCCCTAATTTCCATGGTTTTGAAATTTATGATTACATGATATATGATAATATGATCCTTAAATATGTGTTGTAGACTGTTATAATTGTCATATAATGGTAGGATTTCAAATAATGGAACTGGGGCTTTTTACGGAATTGAAATCGGAGGTCCGAAAGGCCTCCAACAGTGGGAAACGCAGAAAATTCTGCACTCTGCGATGTTTGTGTCGATGCATACGTCGCAGCGGTCGACGCATACTGAATGCATTTTTCTGGATTTTGTTTCGGCCTTCCATGCGTCGACTGATCCGTCGCTAGCGGTCGACGCAAGGTTGTGTATTGGTAAAAATTTTGTTCCGACGATTTTGACCATAACTTTTGATCCGTAAGTCGGTTTTGGTCCCTGTTCGAAGCATTGGAAAGCTAATGAGTAGATCTTTAACATAGTATAGATGATATAATTAGTTTCCAAATATTTTTATATCTAATATGTTTGGTAAGTTAATTGTGTATATGTTCTATTATTGAATTGTTGCCTTGTTGCTGCGGGTTGTGAAATTATTTGCGGATAATTTATCGAATACTTATGTGTGTGCTTGTATAAGTATATTTTGGTGTGTGAAAACATGAAATTCATGATAGTTATTTCTTGTTGTAATGATAATACCATTATAATTTTATTGTAAAATGTGTTGTATACCATTGAAAATGAATTGTGTGTGAATGATTGATAAATATGTGCAAGTATGTGTGATTGTGTGATAATTCAAGTGTGATGAATTATTGAAGATATGCATGAATGTTAAGATTAGGGAATTATCTTAATTGCATATGGTTGTGAACTTGCACGTGCATCATTTGTGTCAAGAGGCAATGCTTGTTAGTTCCGTGGGAGCTAGTGACTTGTCCCAAACCTAGAGCGGGTTTGAAAGCTTAGGGAATGGGCTTTTTATATGTTATTGGTCCAGGGAACGGACCCGGTTTAAATGTAAAAACCGAAAAATAATAACAAGTGTTGGTACCACATGGCATGAGTTGCATTGAGTCTTGCATTGAGTTTTGCATTGAGTCTCATTGTGTACATGTTTGTGCTATGAGATTATGTGTATCTATGTGAATTGTTGAAATTGGTGAAATTGTGGATTGTATGTATATACTTGTGAATGATATGGTTACTTGAGTGATACTTTTCTGATGAAACTTTGAAGTGTGAGAATAATTGAATTATATTTGTATGCCTTAGATTAATTATTATCTTATAGTTTCAATAATTATGTGAATTCTCACCCTTCTGTTGAAATGATGTTTTATACGACATCGCTCAGGTAGCTATTGGAGTAGCTTGATTTGTGCCTTTATTTATTTTGGATCGATTCATGCTCTGATTATGTAACACTGGGGAATGTTTCGAGTTCATGTTTTGAGAGATACTTTATGTACTCTACTTCATTTTGTTATTGTTATTTTGAATTATATGAAGTATTGACTTTTAAGTCTAAGTATTGATTATGAATGAGATGAGCATGAGACTTTCATTAGTTCTATTAAGATTAAAGTAAATCCGTTGCTACATGCCAATGTAAAAGCGTATGAAAAGCATGAATTTATTCTAAGTGCTATTGAGCATGACAGGTGATTGTGTGATGTTTTGAAATTATATGTGACACCCTTTTGTGAGATGCATGATAATTACTCTGATTATTTATATATATTTCGCGGGGTTTAGAAGGGTGTTACAGCAAATGTTCTTGCTAAAAATACTAAAATGGTTAACTTCCTTGTTCTAGGTCAAAGAGAGTAAAAAATGGATGGTTGGAGTGTCTACATTGTATATCTTTGTTAATTATTGTCCCTTTTAACCTTCCAAACTCCATCTCCCTTTATTGGTCTCCACTTCTCCCCTCGTTTTACTCCTCATAAATATCTCTTCAGTAACATCTGTCGTCACCTATAATGGTAATGTAACGTTTTCCTTTTAAATAATTGTAACTCTCTAACCATTATGCCTCGTTCTATAACTGTTTCTTGTGACCCTTCACATGGAATCCTAGCATTATCGTCGAACCCAACTAACATGAATGAAATAGGTCTTGTTTTATACGAAGTCAAATCTGCATTGTTTATATGGATACCCATAACCGACATCTGACTTCTATGAAGGAATATGGCCTTCTGACTTGGTAAGTTCTCTTTAATCGGTCGTTCATCTAACTCGGCCAGAGTCTTTTTAAAACATATAATCAACTCTTCTGAGGTTATCCTCGACTAGTCAACTAAATTTCCAAGTATGTACAATACCCATTTTTAAATTTAGTATTATATATAACTAAATATTTGGTCGATGCATATGACCATCGACTAGTACATTGTATATCTCATACCCTTTTGATAAGTTCAATGAAATTAAGTGATTCCTTACGTTGTTTCTTTGCTCAATATGCTTTATTTTTTTCTCATTTTAAACTACTCTTTTTTTCCATGTTGAATATTATGTATTTTTGTTGAAAACGTGTGATAGGTCTAAATTTGGTCTCATTTGCTTATTGTTGGTCAACCATATTGTTTTTATCGTCAATTTATGGTGATCTTGAGAATAATATATTAATCAATAATAAGTGTTTGTTTTGCGTGATTCTATGTGTGATGCAGGTAAATAACTTCTAAAGATTTTGAGTATGACAACTAAACAATAAAGAATAAATCTCAAGCATCTTCCGTCAAGAAGCAAACACAAGACCAAGTGTTCAAGTTCTAATAAAACAACTAATCAAAGTTTAATCAAGAAAGAACTGAAGTTGCAAAATTATGAAAGCTCGTATGATCTCGTATTTAGTATTTTATCTTGTAGTTTGATCATGTAAATGTAACAGAAGTAAGAATAAGTCGTGCAATACTAAGACGATATGCACACACACTAAACATTTTGAAAATATCCATTTTTTGTTAAAACTTCTTAAAAGCAGTCTTGGCAATTACTTAATCTATTAAGAAGCCTTCTAATCAGTAAGGGAAGCAAAACTCAAAGTTTTTAGTGGAAATATCAGGATAAACTTTTGGGAATTGGATTAGGCCACATGGTTTAAGCTTGAACCAATATAAATTCTTGTGTGATCTCTCTATCTTTTATCTTTTATCTTTTATTTATGTGAAATTTATCTTATATTCTTAATTCTCGGCTTCATCTTATTTTCTTTAAATTGATTAATTATAAAATCAATCATTTATGATTTTTTTTCAAAAATTAAATAACACAATTCACCCTCTTGAGTTTGAAATTACTTGATCAATAGTATTTTGTTGATTAATCAATTATGGATGACACTACATAATCGACTATAGTATGCATTTGAGCAAGATTTTTTTAAAATTCCTCAACATAATCGATTATCGTCATGTCATTAGGGGTGTTCAAATAAACCGGTTATTTAAATAACTCATATCCATATTCAAATCCGGTTATTAAAAACCGGTTAATTATTAGTATGCTTTTAACCAAATCCACATTTTGGATATATTTTTAATATGGTTTTAACCAAATTCATAATTTGGACATCCATATCCAAAATAAAAACCAAATTAGTCAACTTTTTTTAATTAAAAAAAAAACTTCGAAATTTTTTTTCAAAAAAAAGATATTTTTATTCTGAAAAAATAATTAATTTTTTGAAAAAAAATATTGTTTTAATTTTTTTCGGTAAATAAAAATTTTATGAATTTTAAAATAACTATTGTTTAAAATTCATAACCAAAAATTATGATTTTGAATATTATGATTTTGAAATTCATAATTTTTTAATTCATAATATTGTTAAAATAACAATAGTAATTAAAATTCGAATTTACTCTGTCCTTCTTTATTTAAATTAGTCCTCCAGTTCACATAAACTAAATGACTACAAAAAAAATATATATCATATCTACAATCAAAATAGACTTGCCGTTTAATTCAATCAATGCAAATTTAGATCATATTCTTTTTATTTTAGTTTTTAGTTTTTAACCATCTTAAATAAAAATTTTAATTTAATCCAATAACTATTCAAACGATAACAACCATTTATTTTTTTATTGTAATTTATATACAAAAAGCATATTTAAATATTAAATAATTATCATTTTTTAATAACACATATTTCTAATTACAAATCAACGAATTATATAGGAAAGAAAAAATAGATAGATTGGAGTAACCGTAACCAATATTATTATTTAATTGTTAAATTGATTTAATAAATTTAAAATATAAAACTAAACTGATATTTTTTAAATATAGAGATGAATTAGATGAAATGATATATATTAATAAATGATATATATTAATAGTTAAATTGAATCCATTCAATTAACTAACTTTTCATTTAATAATGAAGGAATTGGATGAACTTTCCATTCATGAATTTTAACAATAATAATTATGAATTTAAACAATAGTAATTATGATTTTGAATATTTAGAAACCAAAAATTATGAATTTAAAAAAACAATAGTTATTTTTGTTGGTGCAAAGGTAGAATAAATGATGAAAGGTAGAAATATTCTATTAAGAATGACGGCAGAAAAAAAACATGATATTTGGTTACAATGATTGTCACCCTATTTATAAGCTAAAACTAGGGTTACTAGAATAAGATAAATACTAAAATACCCTCTAACAAACTTATGGGCTTAAGAAAGTAATATAATAAAATATGAATTATTACTAATACCATCCCTTAATTCATATTCCATCAAAACTTGTAACACCAATTCCATCCCTTAATCTGAGAAATTGATCAGTCTTGATAGCTTTCGTCAGAACATCTGCCAACTGCTTCTGAGTGCTGCAGTGTACAACTTCTAACACTCCACTCTGAACTTGATGTCTCAGAAAATGGTACTTGGTCTCAATATGCTTGCTTCTCCCATGCAGCACTGGGTTTCTGGCAAGATTGATTGCAGACTTGTTGTCAATCATCAGCTTCAGAGGTTTGTTTATTTTAATCTTCAGATCCTGCAACAGATTCAGAATCCACACAGCTTGGCATGCAGTAACAGCACCTGCAATGTATTCAGCTTCACAGGTTGACAACGCCACAACAGGTTGCTTCTTGGAACACCAAGAAATGGAACCTCCCAGAAATTTAAACAAGTACCCAGAGGTACTTTTTCTGTCAACTCTGTCTCCACACCAATCAGAGTCTGAATAACTCAGAAGTTCTGATTCATCCTTTCTTCCAGAGGGAAATAACACTCCATACTTCAGAGTTCCCTTGATATACCTCAGAATCCTGACAGCAGCTTGATAATGGGACCACTTAGGTTTACTCATGAACCTACTAACCATCCCAACAGAATAGCAAATATCAGGTCTGGTATTGCACAGATACCTCAGAGAACCAACCAACTGTTTGAAGGTTGTAGCATCCACATCTTCTCCATCAGAGTCAGAATCCAGTTTCTGATTTGTATCTGAAGGTGTGACAGCAGTCTTACAATTCTTCAGTTCAAACCTCTTCAGAAGTTCTAATTCATACTTGAGTTGATGCAAAATGATACCTTTCTCAGAATATCTGAACTCCATCCCTAGAAAGTATGTCATTTTGCCTAGATCAGTCATTTCAAATTCATTCATCAGAACTTTCTTGAACTTGGCTATCTCCTGTTCAGAACTTCCAGTCAATAGTATATCATCAACATATAAACATACCAGAGTCATATTGCCTTCAGAAGTATGCTGAACATAGACACCGTACTCCATCTCACATTTCTGAAAGCCTTGCTTCTTGAAAAATGAATCAATCTTCTGATTCCAAGCTCTGGGCGCTTGTTTCAATCCATATAGAGCTTTGTATAATCTGTACACCATCCCTTCCTGATTCTTTTTCACAAATCCAGGAGGTTGTGACACGTAAACTTCTTCTTCTAATGGACCATTCAGAAATGCAGATTTTACATCTAAATGCATCAGAGGCCAATTCCTGTTAGCAGCTATTGCAATCACCATTCTCATTGTTTCATGTCTTGCTACAGGTGCAAACACTTCAGAATAATCCAGTCCAGGTTTCTGTAGAAATCCTCTGGCTACCAACCTTGCTTTATGTTTGCCAATTGAACCATATGGCTTTAACTTCTGCTTGAAAACTCATCTGACGCTGATGGCTTTCTTGTCTTTTGGAAGTTCTGTCAGCTTCCAAGTCTTGTTTCTCTCTATAGCATCAAGTTCTTCTTTCATGGCCTTTAGCCAAAGATTTTGCTTAAGAGCCTCCTCTGTACTTATAGGTTCAGAGTCTACTAACATGGCACACTGAATAACTTCTCCTTCAGAGTCTACTTCAGTGTCTTGCAGCATGTCAAATTCTGCAAATCTTTTGGGAACGCTTCTGATTCTTTGTGGTCTCTGAACTTGTTCAGAGTCTTGAGCTTCAGAGTTTCTAGCTTCAGATGATTGACCTCTAGAGCTTTGACCAACTTTAGGATCTGGCATATTTCCAGAGTCTTGAACTTCAGAATTTCTAGCTTCAGAGGCTTGACTTCCTCCAGAGCCTTGGCCATCTTCAGAGTCTGAATTTCCACCAGAATCTGGATCATCAGAGTCACCTTCATCTTCTGAGTCTTCTCCAGAGTCAGAATCACTATCAGAGTCAGAATCAACGTCAGAGTTTACTTCAACTTCAGAAATTCTTAACTCTGGCCTTTCTTCAGAAGTTCTAACATCTGAATCAGATTGAGACTTATCCCAATTCCAAACTTCTGATTCCTTCACAATCACATCTCTGCTGAATTCAATTTTGTTGGTTTCTGGACAATAGAGCTTGTATGCACCTGTACTGTGGTACCCTATCAGAATCATCACTTTGCTTCTATCATCCAGCTTCTGTCTTCTGGCTTCTGGAACATGTTTATAGCAAACAGAACCAAACACCTTCAGATGACTAACACTTTGCTTGTCTCCAGTCCACTTCTGCATAGGAACTATTTCCTTCAACTTCTTCGTAGGACATCTATTGAGTACATACGTTGCAGTGGCAACAGCTTCTCCCCAGAGCTTCTGAGGAAGCTTCTTCTCCTTTAGCATGCTTCTCACATATCAAGCAAAGTACGTTTTTTTCTTTCAGCAAGACCATTGTGTTGAGGGGTATAAGGAGCAGTAACCTCATGCTCAATTCCATTCTCCTCACAGAACTTCTGGAACTCTTTGGAGTTATACTCACCTCCACCATCAGTTCTAAGAATCTTCAACTTCAGACCACTCTGATTCTCAGCCTTCATTCTGAACTTCTTGAATTCATCAAACACCTCATGTTTAAATTTAATAAGGGATACCCATGTCATTCTTGTGAATTCATCAACAAACAACACAAAGTACTTATTCCCTCCAATTGATGCTACTGGAAATGGACCACACACATCAGAATGTACAACTCCCAAGGCATGTTTTGCTCTTGGAGCAACTTCTAACGCAAATGGCAAACGTGGTTGTTTTCCTTCCATACAAACTTTGCATGACTTCTCAGGCTTCTTAATTGCAGGAATTCCATGTACCAGCTTCTTTGAATTCAGATGTTTTAGGCTTCTGAAATTCAAATGACCAAATCTTCTGTGCCACAGCTCACTCTCCTTCTCAGCACATGTTGCACTAAGACATTCTGAGTCTGCAGTTCTGACATTCACCTTGAATGTTCTATTTCTTCCCTGTTCTGACTCCATAATCAACTTCTGATTGCAGTCATACAGCTTCAGAAGATTATCCTTCATGGTAACTGAAAAACCTTTCTCAATTAATTGTCCCACACTCATCAGATTGCTTCTGATGCCAGGTACATACCACACGTTCTGAATCAATGTTGTTTTCCCATTGTTTAGAATCACTCTGACATTTCCCATACCTTCTGCATTAAGATATTTGTCATCAGCACATATGATCTTTGTTCTCTTTTCAGAGTCAAAGTCAACCAGCCATTTCTTGTTTCCAGTAAGATGATTTGAACAACCAGTGTCCATATACCACCAGTCTGTCAGATCATCAGATTCAGAGGCCATCAATAGCACAGATTCGTCATCAGAGCCTCTGGCTATATTTGCTTCTTCTGATTTCTTCTCCTTGTTTGACCAACAATCTCTAGCAAAATGGCCAAACTTCTTATAACAGTGACATTGTATTTTTCTTTTGTCATACTTCTCTTTTCCCCCTCTGAGCATTCTTTTGTCTATCAGAGGTTGAGCTTTCTGACTTCTGACCACCATCAGATCTTCTCCTGGCTTCTGACTGCTTCTGATACCTCCTATCAGAAGTTGCTTTCAGAGCCTGCTGTTCTACTTCCTTTTCAGAGTTTCTCTCAGTCAGACGCAACTCTTGCGCTTCTAGACTGCTATGCAGCTCTTCAATTCTCATTGTGCTCAGATCTTTGGAATGTTCTATTGCTACCACAATGTAATCAAATTGAGGAGTAAGGGATCTCAACACTTTCTCCATGATTGTTTCTTCAGAAAGAGTTTCTCCACACGCCTTCATCTCATTAGTGATCAGAATCACTCTGGAGATGTATTCAGAAACTTTCTCATTATTCTTCATGTTGAGATTCTCATATTGCTTTCTCAAGGACTGAAGCTTCACCTTCTTCACTGATGCGTCACCACCATAACATCTAACCAGTGTGTCCCACGCAGCCTTTGCTGTCGTTGAATCTGCAATCTTCTCAAACACATTTACATCAACACATTGATGAATAAAGAATAATGCTTTCTGATCCTTCTTCCTTACTTCCTTCTGCGCGTTTTTCTGTTCATCCGTTGCATCTGCTGCTACTGGAACATAACCATCAGTGACAAGATCTAGAACATCTTGAGCACCAAATAGTACACGCATTTGGATCATCCAACGATTCCAGTTTTTGCCATCAAATACTGGAAGTTTGGTGTTCATGTTGTCGTTTCCGTTCATCTTCTACTTTGCACAATACACTTAGAGTTTTCTCACACAGTGTTTCCCAACCCACAGAATTAAAAAAAATTCTGATCAGATTTTGTTCAAGATTCAACAAGAATCTGAGAAACAAAATCAAACACACAAGACCTCACGTTCACTCGTGTTTCCCGTGTTTCCCAATGAATCTGAACCGGAGCTCTAGATACCAATTGTTGGTGCAAAGGTAGAATAAATGATGAAAGGTAGAAATATTCTATTAAGAATGACGGCAGAAAAAAAACATGATATTTGGTTACAATGATTGTCGCCCTATTTATAAGCTAAAACTAGGGTTACTAGAATAAGATAAATACTAAAATACCCTCTAACAAACTTATGGGCTTAAGAAAGTAATATAATAAAATATGAATTATTACTAATAATTTTAACAATATTATGATTTTGAAAAAAATCAATTTTAAAATAAAATTAAATCAAAATTAATTATAAAATTGGTTATGGATAAAACCGGTTTATAACCATTTTAAAAAATAAAAACCGGTTATGAAAATTGGTTTTAATAACCGGTTATAATATATGAATTATTTATGGTTATGGATTAATTTTGGACATTAACCATCCATGACCACCCCTACATGTCATAATAGATTATAAACGAATTTAATCTTTTTCTAATGTTTCCTTTTTCACAAAACTTTGTGATAGCTCAACTATATAAAAAGGAATTTGACTCATTTGAAAAACATACACGCCATATAAAAACTTTATGTTTGAGCTTTTATTCTCTTAAATTTTTTGTTTTGTTTTAAATTCCGCCTCATAATTTTCTTTTTAGATTTTTGAGGGACAAATTTAAATGGGAGGAAGATTGTTTGCCACCCTAGTTGAAGTGAATCCAAACAGAAAATGATGCAATTTCACGTGAAAGAAGAGGAATTGTTGGTATACACTATAGAGGTTATTATCAATATCAGGTTCATGCAATTCAGAAATGTCTCCATTCACCATCCCATACCGTTTTGCCACCGTCAATATTCTTCTTCTTCTTATGATTCCACGTAATGGATCACACTACTTTTATTAAATTGTCCATACTTTATTAATTTGAGTTTAAAAAATAGACTGCAAAATATTATTTAATAATGTTTTTAAATAACCTAGCTACTATTTGCAGGAGAGTTTAATGAGTTCACCAAACTATTTAATTTTTTATGAAAGTTTTCCCAAACATCACATTCATGGGTCAAGGCCATTTTTGTCATTTTTGAAAAGCTAAGATGTATTTTATCATCAACTTTGGATTTAACTAAAGAAAGTAAGATAATTTTTTTTTTGTAATAATTTAATTATACTACTTTATTTCACATCATGAATTTTTTATTAAGTAAATAGTCTTATTTCAACACAATGATTAAACTCAAATAACTAACTATAAAATCTGAGATTAAGTATATTTGAAGTCTTTCATTTTTTTTTTGTTATTCAAAAATTTTTTAAGAATGATTTTTATAAAAAAATTTATTGGTTTCTCTTGTACTTTAACGAGGATTTTTATTAATAATAATTTTAGCGACAATTTTAACAAATGGAATAAAAAATATAAATGAAAATTTCTAAGATGACTAGTTTTTAAAGGAATATTTTTTAAAAATTAAAAATAAAATATGAAATATTTAAAATGACCACAAATACATTTAACACTAAAATTTATTTTAAAATGATAAAGTGTATTTTTAATTAGCATTTCTAGTATGTAAAAGATGCAAAATATAATTTTTTTAAAACACAAGATATTAGTAGGTAGATCTGTTAAAATAGATTATTCGGCTTCAAATAGATTGGCTCTGACGAATCTAGAGTTTTTCAAAGTTGGGCCAAAAACATTTTAGTATAATATGGATTCAAAAATTACTATTTAAGTCCGGTTTTATACGAGTTTCCGACTATCCGATCCTAAATAGATTTTTTTTTATATATTTTTAAGAACTCTATTATATTTTATAAATACTATAATATATTTTTAAATACAATACGTGACTATACTACATATAATAATAATCAAATATTTAAAATAAAATAAACTAATAGAATATGAGAAAATTAGAAAGTAAAAGATAAAATAATAAAATACTAAATTGATTATATTAATGTATAATATTTAAAAGAGAAACATTGAATAGAATATAAATAAAACTTAGTGAAATGAGATAAATCAATTTGTTATTTTGATGTGAGAGAAAATAAGTATTAATATAAATTTTTTAAAATTTATAGTTATAAAGGTATAACGGACTACTCACAACCCATACGGGCTATCCCTAATGAGTAGCCGATGGTCGAATTAAAAAAAACTCTAAAAAATATGGCAATTTCTTTATGCACCTTATATATTACTAGTATACCACGTGAAAATATTAAAATGTCTCCATATTTCGGAGATGCATCTCCGAATACACATTAAAACGTTAAATGGTCTGGAGACATATCTTTGTAATATTTTAAAATGCATACACCATGCATTAACTCTAAAAGGCATTTGACACGCATATTGTATCAGAGATGCATCTCTGTTTATTTTACGGAGATACATCTTTGTAACCTATCAGAACAATGTATGTTTTGTTTTATTTACGTTTATTTAGATGAAGATTTATAAACGTTATGTACCATGTTGTGACGATATTTAAACCATACAATCGATATGAAAAAATAACATATATAAACCCAGATGGTTCAAAAATGTCATATATAAATAAAGACGAAATACATGATGAAGTAGCATGAGGTGAAAATAAAATACAATCCATAATGAATTCAAAGTACAAGTATTGTATACTATCGCACTACTATGTATGTCGGACTATATTTCATTTGCCTCCTCTTCCTCCTCAGGCTTTTTGGCCTTCAATCCCCCTCGTCCTTTGGTGTTGTCTCCGGCACATTATTGGCCCTTGTGCCTCTATCATAATGGTATCTAAGACCTCTCTCACATCAGACTCATTAGGAAAGATACCTTTGTCAATGTTTGCTTGCGCAATCGCATCCGCTGGGTCAATCCCAGATAGTCTACCATCATCTCGAGTGTCTCGTCTTTCCTAATCCTTCATGATCTAGAAGTTTCCCCCCTGATCGGAAGATGTAGCAAACATGACACATCGTCAAGTGTGATAGATATATCACCAAGCGGGAGATGAAATGACGAGGTCTTGGTGTGCCATCACTCCACGAATACATTAAGCATCTTGTGGTTGACAGTAATATAACCAGTCATGCACAAGCTCTTCATCCCAGATAGGGATAATGCTTCCTGAAACCACTCCTTATTCAACTCAGGCAAGCTAGTAATCTTCACCTCGTGGTTAATAATCTTCAACGGATCACGGTATTGTAGAAAAATAAGTCAATGTCAAAACTTATAAATTAAAATTAACGTGAATTAAAAGAATGAATCCTACTAATGTCACCTCTCCGTCCCAGATATGTTTGGAAGTATGGTCTAGGTACAGAGGCAATAGTGACAACTCTACAAGGCCTTTTCCAAATGGCTTAGGCTTAGCATCCTAAGCAGCCTCATCATCCGGAGGTGGCACTAGCTTAGCAGCATTAGTAGCAGGAGATGACACTGTCTCAGAAGCATCATTCGTTGGAGGTGTCACTGGTGCCTCCAATACCACCGGTGACTCGGGTACCTATGGCGCATGAATAGGTGAAACCTGACGCCTGTAGAATGATGGAGAGAGTGATCCATCGGTAGGTGAAACCCGTATCTATTACAGGAAGAAGAAGATGGAAAAGAATGAGGAGAAGTATGAGCCTCAAAAGTAGCTGTCTCCGTATGACCAGAGTGAACAGGAGGCTCTAAAACCTGACTCTTCTCCCGTCGCACTGATGCATGTTGTGCAATCCTCTCGTGCATTAGTCTATCGTGTCTGTCAGTCATAATTCATGTGAGTTAAAGTAAACCAAATATTTAATGTAAGCAAGCAACATCACAAACAAGAAAAGCAAAAAATGAAATAGATTGCTAATATATGGAGATGCATCTCTGGTTACTGAAAAACTTAAACGTTGAAAATTTTTGTTTCTGCAGTACCTCAGGTGTGTCAATGGCGGCAATGCAGACATAGAAACACAAAAAAATGGTTTGGTCATCATTTTCAGTCAACAAACATGTTTTACACTATGTCTAAATTATCACTCATGCAATTTATACTCATTTTTCACCTTAATCATCAATTTATACCCATTTACACAAAAACTCAAACATTTCAAAACATCAAAAAAACTTACAAATGTAGATTTTACCTCAAACATTGATGATGTATCTGATGCATTTGATGTTGATTGAAGAACCTATGAGCTTGGTTGTTTAATTTGGGAGTTGGTTGATGGAAAACACTTTGAGAGAGTTTGAGCAAACTGTGTTTTTTTTTAAATGAGAAAAGAGAAGGGTTTTGGCGTGATTTAAGTTTCAATACCTTTCTAATATGCTTCTAAAATAAGTTTGAAAATGCATCTTTGGAATATTTTAACGTTAAGTCAGAATTAGATGCATCCAGAGATGAATCTCTAGAATCTAAGGGCATTTTAGTATTTTCACATGGTGTCTAAGTAATATATAGGGTGCAGTAAGAAATTTTCAGGTTCTAATTTTTAAGGGCCAAACTCTATGATTTTTCGAGCTTGTCGGACCAACCCATATAAGCTAGTCCATTTTGACAGCTCTAACAAATATAAACCCTATCATTTATCATTTTATTTTTTATAGAATGTAAAAATGATAGGATTTACCAGACACATTCAATAATATATTTTGAAAATTTTAAGTATATATAAGGTAAATTAAAAAGTCTCAAAAGTATGATACAATTTTGAGGTGAAACCCAACTTATGAAAATAAAGTATTAGATGAAAATAATTGGAGGAATCAGAATGCTAGCAACACTCTCTTTTCAATACTCTCTTATGGAAGAATATATTCTTCTTTTGAATATGACACCTAGGTATGTAAATGGATATTCATGGGGGCGGATGGTAAGATATATGTGTCCGCCCCATTAGATAAAAATGATATTTGTATCCATCATATATCCGTGCGAGTTTTTGCTAAGCAGGTAATCAGCGAATTTTAAGGTATCCGCGGATATTTATAGATATCCATGGATAACTTTTTTTTTTCTTAAATTATTAATTTTTTTAAAATTACAACTTCTTTTAAAGACACAAAAACTTATTATGACATAGTATCCATAGAATTCACTCAAAATTTAACAACAAAAATTCATACATTAATTTTCTTCATTTTCACCAAAATATAATAACATTCAAACATAATATACATTCATTTCATTTTTAACAAAAATAAATGAAAGATATAGTGATTGTGAGTTGTGGTGGAAGAGCAGTCAACAAAGGAGTGGGAAGATAAGTATAGATTGAATGGAGGAAGAGCAATATTTATGGGTTAGACTCTGAAATTGTTTATGTGAGATCTAGAGTATAGAAGAAGCTTAAATATAAAATGCCCAAATATGATTTGTATGAAACGTAAAAGGTTTTCCCCAAAGAAAACTTTAAAATAAAAAAGAAAAATGAAAAGACAGAGTATAATAAACTAATGATATATAAATAATTTTTATAATTTATTAACGGATACAGATATCTGCAGTCACAGTAATATCAAACCTATATCCATATCCATAATATTCATTTATTTTATACATGAATATTCGTTAAACTACCTGCTCCGTATCTGTGACGGACTTTATCCATAAATATAAGTGGATATGAATCATTTTGTTATCCCTAATGATACACAATATATTGTATAATATAAAAATATCTTTTTTTTCATTACTTAATATTTACAAAATATTTGATACTTCATATAAAAAATTTAGTATAAATTTTTATCAAATTATTTGAAAATATCAACAAAAGATTTATTGAATTTTTCAAAAATCTTATGTATTAGATATTTTTCCACACTTTTAAAAATTCGATTATTATGTTGGTACGAAAAAAGAACAAAAAAACAAAAATATTTGATTTACCAAAATTTTTAAAATGTCGGGTCACATCCTGCATATATCGGCAATTTTAAAAATTCGGTATACATATATGTGTTTTTAACGATAATTTAGAAATATTTGATAAACATATATGTATTTTAATCGATAATTTCAAAATTATTGGTAAAAACACATATTATCCATACCAATATTTATAAATTGCCGATAAAATTTCATAATTTAAATTTTACTGTGTATTTGTGAATTGTCGGTATAAATCCATAATTTTATTACTGCTAATTTCTAAATTTCAATAAATAAAAAATCTTGTTTTCCCTATATATGCTGCAAAATGTTTGATAAGAATATTACAATATCAAAATTTTGAAAAATTCCGAAAAATGATATTGTGAATGAAAATTTATTTTTAGCCATGAGGATACTATAATCAAAATAGAATATATGTGAGGGTGTCATGTCCAATTAAAGGGGTGCCAGACAGATTTCTCGAATAATTGGTCAATTGAGCTAATGTTAGTGATGCTATAAAAGTTTTATTTTGTCTATAGGTCTTATTCCATTACTAATCATTTAGAATTTTTTGAAGAACTTATTTGAATTTATCTTATGATTCATATATTTATACTGTATTTGGAATATTTGAGAGAGCTTATAATGTTGTTTTGAGCTTATTTTCTAACCTTCAAAATTAGTTTATAGAAAAAGTTTTTATAATACATAGTTTATTTAGAAAAAATTAATTCGTTTTATTCTAATCTTGTTATTTTATTCTTGTCGAGAATAAAAAAAAAGAAAAACTATTTATGCTATTTGACATAAACAAAACTCATTCATGATCAATAGCACTAACATCCATAAAATAAGGTGTGTTTGTGTTTGAGTTGGCGTTGAACACTTATTCCGACACTTATATTTACATTTAATTTATTTATTTAAATTATTATTAGTGTAATCGTATTAATGTTGGTGTCATACTCGAAGTGTTAGTGCTTTATACCTCCGAAGATACTAAGATTGGAAAGTACATTGTTTCATACAATTTTGATTTAGACTCTTAATCTTGTTGGGAGGAAATCATAATCCAATACACTACTAGAAATACTCAACTTTCCTGCGGATTCTGATAAAATTTCTGTAGAAAACATATTACCTGCGATTTTTCCTGTTATTTTCTGTGCCCAGCTAAAACCTTCGTGGATAATTAACTTAGCAGATAGAGTCGCAGGAAAAAGTCGCAAGTAAAACAGCTAAAATCGCAGATAATACCGCAGGTAACTGAAAGTTTCGCAGGAAATGTCGCAGCAAGTTTAAAATCCGCAGGTAAGTTCGCAGATATTTTCTCTCTCAGGTTTTTAACTTTTATTATTAATTGTATTTAATTCTTATTTAAAATTTTATAAATGTTAAATGTCAAAGGATCAATAATATAAATATAAAAATCTGATTTCAATAAGTCAAAGCAACACTAATCTCATTCAAATTTTTAAAGCAAACATTACTATAAAGTCAATAACAAGTACTTATAGAGTTACATTACTAAAAATGACACAATCAAACTACTAATAATTACTTGTCCAACCAAATTAATCAGAAAAAACCATCCAGATTTCAGACAAATTAACAAGTAAAAAGACAACCAAAGACTGACATTTACATCAAAACATGAGTGAGAAGAGAGAGTATCTAAGGATGTAGATTGAATGTACTTTCATCTGCCAGTTCATTACGAAGAACTTTAGGTGCCATCCATTGAGGCTATAAGCAGAAAAAAGTCTTTTATTCTCTCCGGCCGATCGAAATTTAATCTGCGAGCAAAATCTTCCACTTCCCTGCATCACAAAATAACATCAAAATAAATTTCGAGTAAGAGAAGAAAACGTACACTCTCACACAAGTCACACACAAACATTATGCACACACTATTGAGTGTTCAATATGGATTGGAAAAATGGAGTCTTTTTTTTACTGTTGTGTCACACTTTTGAAAAATAAATATCAAAGTGTTTTAGTTTTAATTTTTTTTTTCAAAATGTCATATTTTCAATATGAATTCGGTCATTTAAGTGACAAATATGTGAAGGAAACATATATAAGGTGTTTGTCCATTAGACGAAGAGCACTATATTAGTACTCTCTATTTTAATTCTAGTAGAGATTAAAAAATAAATGTTACTATCTATTAAAAATAGTTAGAAATTTTACTACATGGGGAAATTGATGCTGTTAATTTGAATCTATTTTGCTTTCTTTGGAATGTACTGTTAGAATCAATGTGTCAACCACTGTAACATAAATCTATGCACATTGTATTACCTGTATGTTTATATAGGATTTAAAACTTAAAATAAAATAAGAGTATCAACTGTGTCACATACCAAATATATCCATTTCATTATCATATACCACGACAAAGTAACATATTAAGTAAATATATGGATATATGGATTATGGATGGCAACAACAGCAGTGCACTACATAAATATATCCATCTCAATATTATACTATATAACTCAATTACATAACAGTGCACTATAAATTTTAATTAATGCATAGCAACAGCAGCAGTGCACTACATAAATATATAATTCCATAATTGCATAATTTGACGGCATTATAATTAAAGATGCAATATATATAATACCTTTGTCCTGACAGAAAGTGGATTAGCAACAATGAACTTGAAATATTAGGGAAGGTATTTACGCTCTCCATCACCATCATTGTACAATGCAGTGCAAACCAGCCTGAAGGAAAGATATATAGTCCATCAAATTAATGTGAAAGAAGCATAGCATACCACAACAGAAAGACATTGTTGAGGGTTAAACTTAAAACTTACGTGTGAGGTCCAAGCTCTTTGACATCATGTTCAACAATAAAATCATAATGCCCACCAGCACGTATAGTCTCAACTGGTGCTTTCGACGTATCTAACAAAAGTATCCTCTGTCTCTCTGTTTGTATTTCAGCCTGGCAGTAACAGTTTTAAGTATAGAATTGGACTAAACAGCCTGGCAGTAACAGTTTAAATATCGAATTGGACTAAAATTTCAAACGAATAAAACAAACAAATTTGGTACTCTCACTATTATGAATAAAACGCATATGCATTTTCTCAGACTTAAGTTGATTAAAGACAATATCAAAGTTTGTTTGGATTGATTAATTGGGATGTTTATCCAAACAGGGCTTAAGGGAATCTACATCTACTTATCTAATTAACCAACATAGATGCATTAAAACAAAAAGAAACCAACGAGTACAACGCAAGTAAAAAAACAAGGTAATTGAACAGTATGAAGGTTAGTTAGAAGAAACTGACCTTGATAATAACTTCTCTGACTTCAATATTGGAGCTATTGTTTATACTTATATAGCTACAGAAAGTTTCTCCCAAGTAAATTGCTCTGCATCAATCAAATTGGAATCTAAATAAACAATTACAAAAATAAAATTAAAAAAAAAAGTAATTGAAAATTGAGAGAGAGTAGGGGGACCCGAAGGGCTGAGGGAGAACGAGGAGGCCAAAGAGACCCATGGAATCGGAGAAGTGATGAAGGAGGAAGCGGTCGCGATAACTGAGATCGGAATCGGGAGCGATGAGGTCTGCGGCGGAAGGGGCGGAGGGAACGTCGAAGTGGTCTTCACCGACTAAGAGGTCGTCGGGATCGATACAAAGGGGAGGATCGACATTGAAGGATGAACGGCAAAGTCGCATAACCCTAAACGCCACTGAATGAGAAGATGAAGATCCTCCAGTTTGACTCATCTTCTTGGAATTCAAATGCGAAATGTGAATGTTTTGCAGTCACATAAGAATCAGCACCGAGATCGTTTCCAGTGTGTTTCTTTCAAAATGATAATGTAATTGGGTTCGGGGTTTTTCTATGCTAAAGATGAAATTGTTACTTTGATGTATTGATTATCGTAAGTACACCCAATTTTGCAGGTGATCTCAAAATGTTTGAAAACGGTATACAACTGCAATATGTGGCAGGAACAATAAGATTTCAGATATCTATGTTGCAGCCGCAATTACAGTAAAGCATCGTTCACCACAATATTCCACAATATCAATTATCACAAAACAACAATCAATTTTAAACCCAAATCTCAATCTTTTAATCAAATACTTATCATGATAAACTAAATACCAAATAAAAACAGGTGTAAGTATTACAACTTATTATGTAGTAACATTATTAAGTGTAGTTAAATGAACGATAACCATACCAACAACTCGGTGGTGAGAGACTCAAGCCTGGATTCCGACATCCACTCTTCAATTCTGGGAGTTTTTGGTGTCCCGACCAAACTACTCTTAATCAAATTCACAGGGGAGAGCATCACAGGACTTTCATCAAACACCTTGCCCTCAAGAACATCCCTCTTCTCCGAATTCAAACCGGCATCTCGTTTTTTCTCAATATTACTGCAAACCCTACCAACAACCTAAAGCTCTGTTACCCCGAAGCTGAGCCAAAGTTCCAGGTTGCAAATACTTTCCTCAAGTGCATCTCGTTTTTTCGTTGTGTCCATTGTTGACGGCGAGTTGCGAAACTGTGGTGTAGTGAGAATGGGATTTTTTTTAATTTTTTATTTGATTTTATTGGACGAAGAGAAAGGAGTAGGGTACTTGAGTGAGTAACTGAGTCGGATACTGAAAACTTAGTAGTTGAAAATTAACTTTTTGAATTTTATTTTGATTGTTTAAGTTAAGGAACAAAAGAAGGAGCGGATAATAGAGAAAATTAACTAAATTTAAATGTGATTGTTTAAGTTAATGGATTTTTTTTTTTGCCATTTAATCTATAATTTGATGATTTTTTTATTTAAAAGATTTACTTTTTATTAATTTTTTTTACACTTAATCCATAATCTAAATTGTAAAATTGAATTGCAAATTAACAAATGATCTCTAACATAATAATCTAGTTATTTCACCAAAATATTTTAATACACAAAATGAATAAAAGCATTATATATAATATAAAATAATATAAAAATATATGTTCTAAATTGAATAAAAGGTTTATTTTATTCTCTTTTTAAATTTTAAATTTTTAAAAAAATTATAAGTTGAAGGATTACACATCAATTATATCGTAAGTTTATATTTTTTATTTTTCTAATTTTTACAACAATAAAAAAGCATTAAATAAATAAATTTTCTTTAAAAAATAACTAAAAAAACTCAATTAATGTTATAAAACATTCTTAAAAAAACTAAAATTTAATATAAATAAATGTCTCAACAACATATTTTTGAAACCAGTGTTTTATAATTTTATTTATTAATAGTAAAAATATAACAAAAAATAAAAATAAACCAAACGATTCGCAGAAACGGTCGCAGGAACATTTACAGCAAACTTCGCAGCAAATCCTGCGACATCTCCGGAGAATTTTGTAGTTTCAATGGATAACAAATTCCTGCGAAATAGTTCGCAGCAAATCCTGCGACATTTCCAGAGAATTTTGTAGTTTCAATGAATAACTAATTCCTGCGAAATACTTCGCAGAAAAATCCGCAGGTAATTTATATTTTATTTTTAAAACTAAAATCGCAGCAAATGTCTCAGGAATTCCTGCGAAATTTGCTGCTACTGTAATTTTTGCAGGTAATAATGTTTCATAATATAAATGCGCAGGTGAGATCGCAGGTACTGCTGCGGAACATTGGCCTCAGGAAAATCCGCAGGTGATCTGTGTATTTCATGATAACACAATCTCTCTTGAGTATCAACTATAACGACAATCAACAAAATACACCAAACGCGCAACACAATTTTAACGTAGAAAAATCTCTGTTAACTAGGAGTAAACAAACTACAGGACATGTGGGGTACTTAAATCTCCACTATAATCAAACAATTGGTTCATTCAAGGTTCTCTCAAAAACTAGTTAGAGGCATAAATCAACATACTCAAAACTTACGATCATTATTGGAACACAACAAGAAATCGGAACACAACAAAAACTACACCTTAGAAAATCACTCGGCAGACAGGTTTGAAAAACCTAAAACTCGGCCCCCACTATTCATAATGTACCTCTAAGAGTGTTGAACATTGTCATCAAAACTCGGGATGATCTCATGGGACCGATTTGTGTTGAATTGGGGTTGCGTGAATTTCACTCTTCTCTAAATTTTTCTTTTGTTGTTTCTCACCTTATGAATTGTTGACCTAATTTTCTTTGTTAGATAATAACAAAGGCTTGCAAATACATAAACTACTAACCCACATTCATTTGGACCACTCTAAATATGAGGAATAACATAACAAATCTGACATTAGAAAGTTCAAATTATACAATAACAAAACGATATAAAATTATCTATGCCCATTAATTGAATAATAGTTAATCACGTAATGGTGTTTGTTAAAACTTTACCAAAAGTTTAGATATCGTACATCTGTGTTTGATTTTAGTACGTGTGAGATGAAATTTTAAATTATATTGTGTGAGAAATTCATGTATCAATCTTGAGGAAGAGCAAGAAGATCTTTAAGGGACCTCGTTTTTATTATAAATAAATAATGTTTATATTTAAAATTATATTTAAAAATTAAGGAATGAAAATTATCATAATTGTTAAGTGATAGTAAGATTTTAATAAAATATTTGTTAAAGAATATTATCGTATTTATTGATCTTTGATATAAGAGTTATATGTAAAAGCTTTTTCATGAAAATTGTGCATTGTTTTAATTAAAAATTGATAATTAATTTCTCCATTGCTTTTTTTAACATAAAATCTCTATTTTTATATTTAAGATACATGTTAGCATTATTATTTTAACATAAGTTTTTTATATATATATTAGAACTCTGGAACTCTGATAATAATATGTAAGATATAAAGTAGTGTAATGTTGTTCTTAATTCTAAAAAATGTTTTACTTTATATTTTAAGTTTTATTTATTACCAAATAATGTATAACTTTATTTTGTATTTGTGTATATGCTCGTGGCATTTTGGTATTATGCTAATGCAAAATCGAACAAATTGAAGAAATGATTGTATTCCCGAGGTTTATACATCCTCCTATAATACTCAAGTGCACTCAAATGTCATTGTATTTCCGAGGTGAAATTCAACTGTTGTTTTTTGTCTCCCCAGCAATTGATTTTCCTGTCTTGCTTTTTTATATAAGGTCCACTTAGTATTTCAAACGCTCTTTTTACTTTTGGCACAAACTGTAAGTTTCATCTCTTCTACAAACTCTGATATTTCCCCTCTGAGCTCCACTGACACCCATTCTTATCAGACTCTTTTATTCTCCAGGTCCCAGATTTCTTGGTTCATCTTTCCTGAAAGTCACTTCTCTTTCACCCACTATCTCAGTTTTCAGCTTTTTCACGTACCATATCTCTATTTCTTATTTGCATGTCATCGCTTCCTTTTCATTGTATTAGCCGTTATAAGTTGTAAATATAGAAGATATACCTGCAAATATAATAGACACATATTCCAAGTGGCGATGATGTTTCTTATGATACTAAGATAGTAAACCCATAAATTTCAAACATATACCCTTTTGAGGCTAACCAACTCATTACAAAATTTATAGTGCTTAATGATAGTTATAAGTCTAGCTAGAGTTTTATTAAAGATGGTAATGAACCATCTAGTTCTCATCCTGTCGGAAGTATAGACTATTCTAAAAAAGGAGATGGATGAATGAAATATGGTGATCTCATTGTTAAGTGACAAGTCACCATTTTGTTTCTTCCTTCAAATTTAGATAATCCTTTTATTACTCCTCAAGCTAGATACTCTAATGAAAAGATGAGAAAAATAATTGCAACTGATATCATGTTTCATGAATATCCTTTTAGAGTTTTCAAGGATAACTTTTGGATATGGGGTTTCCAATCTGCAAATCCAAATTTTTGTAAGGTTACTCATTAAACATCGAGAAGTGATTGTGTGGCATTATTTGAGAATGATATAAAAGTGTTGAAGAAACTTTTAAAAAGTGTGAGTAAAATAAGTTTAACTAAGGATATGTGGAAATCTAGCCATTAAATAGTTGAGTATACGGCTATCACATGACATTTCATTGATGCATGATACAAAAAAGTGTTTTGAGTTTTGTGAAAGTTCATGCACCAAGGCATGATATTCATGTGACTGATTATATTTATCAATGTTTGAAAACATGAGGGATTGAAAATAAAGTTTTTTTTAGTATTTTTTTATAATGCTTCTTATAATGATTTATGCTTAAGATGTCTCATAGATAATGTATATCTAAGTAGTAATTTAATCCTTAGTGGATATGTGTATCATGCAAGATGTTGTGTCCATATATTGATTTTTTTGGTACAAAACGACCTTAGTAAATTTTAGGATATCATTTTCAATATCGTGAAAGTGTCAAATATGTTAATCACAATGATGCAAGACTAAAGGCATTTTTGTTGTGTGATGGAGGAGAAAGGCTTTAAAGAAAGGACGTTCATTGTTAATTGTCCAACAACATGGAATTCAACTTGTAATATATTGTCAACTACTTTGAACTTTATGGTTGCATTTGCGTCCTACAAAGAAAGAGAGTCTCGTTATGATTATGCCTGTTTATTTGAAGAATGGAATAAAATTGAAAATTTTTATAAACTTATATAAGTGTTTACTCATGTCATCATGTAGTTTATCAGCTATTTTTTTACTTTATTATTCTTGTAATTGTTTACTATAACTACTATATTAAATGTAGGTAATGAGTATCCGACTATTGCAAATTTATATATATGTCAAAAATTTGAAAGGAGAAAGAAATACTTTAAGGCGAGTGAAGATGAAGATCTCTTCATGAGAAAAATGGCAAGTCTAATGAAAATAAAGTTTTACAAATATTAGGGGAGTGTAATGTGGTGATAGTTCTAGTTAGTGTTTTAGATTCTTTGTGCAAATCTTATATGGTGTATATATATTTTTCCAAGATATATAAACATAAAATTTTTTTGATGAAAATATAAAGGCTATGTGTTCATTGGAAGAGTTATATGATGAGTATTTAATATCTTTGGCAAAGTCATCTTCTTTTGTTGTTAATTTGGATAGTAATAATGCATCATCTTCTCAAACGAATGTTGCAGCTGTCATAATTGAATTTGATGAATTTCTGAGCATTATTCAAGAAAATGAAGTCATTTCTCCAATAAAATCAAAATTGTAGGAATATTTTGATGAAGATATTAACATTTCTAAAAGTATATATTTTGTACTTTAGATTGGTGGAGGAACAACAACATAATATTTAAGATATTGTTTAAGATGGTTACTGATATATTAGTTATTTCAATCTCGATTGTAGTCGTTGAGTTTACATTTAATGTTGTAGATAGAGTTATTGATGAATGTCACTCTAAACTAAATGAAAAATATGTTAAAACTCGTATTTATGATGAGGATTGGTTCCATCATAAGTATAATGTGAAAGGAAAAAAAGCATAAAAAAATTGAGATCCTCATAAAGAATATCAAAATGAAGGTTGATTGCAAACTCAATTTTCTTGAGCTTCTTATGGCGTGGTTGACCTATTTGATTAGGCATTAAATTAAATGTAACTTATGAAATATAAGTGATAAGTGATAGAAAGGGAGAAAAGGTTTAGATTACAAAGTGGGTGACCTAATTAATTAAGCACTAAATTAGATGCAACTTATGAAACATAAATGATAGAAAGGGAGAAGGGTTTGGGTTACAAAGTGGATGGCTCAATTGATATGTGGACTTCTTGTCAAAAGTTGAGCTATATGCGTATGATAGCTCATTTTATTGACAATAATTGACACTTACAGAAAAAGATTTTAACTTTTTGTCAAATCACAAGTCATACAAAAGATGCTATTTGTGAGACAATAGGATGTGTTTGAACAGTCAGGGTTTATAATGTGTGCTTAATTTGACGGTTGATAATGCTTCATTTAACGATATTAGGGTTGGAAGTCTCAAGAAAAGGCTTTTGGATAAGAATTGTTTAGTTATGAGCGGAAACCATTTTCATATGAGGTGATGCACCCACATATTTAATTTAATTGTGAAAGAAGGTATGAAAGACATTGATGATTCTGTTTATAGAGTATGTCATGCTGTTTGGTATGCTAGATCATCTCCCGCGAGACTTCATAAATTTAAGGCATGTATTGACTAGGAAATCATGGACTATAAAGGTTTAGTTTTTTAGATGTTGAAACTCATTGAAATTCAACTTACTTGATGTTATTATGCGAATGAAAGAATCTTTAAAGAATTAGGTTTTCACAATGTGGAATTTATGAGGATATATCAATTATATTTATGTATGGTTTAGTTTTTCTTTCCCTTCAATTTCTACATGTTAGATGTTTTCATGTTAGATGTTTTAGGAGAATAGGATTTTGAATTCTTAATTGATGTGATGCATAATTTTTACTTATATATGTTGTGGATGGATGAGTGCAGGCAAGAAACTGATATGCAAATACTCTTTTCATGCCCATTGACTTTGTGCCTTGGCATATTTTACTTTTAAAATGTTTGATATTCCTTAAAAGAAGATATATTACTTTATGTATTTCTTTCAAAATCACCATGTGTGAGTTTATATGGGTTCATTTACTTTGCGAGATGATATAGAACAAGTGAATTAATTCTTGTAGGTAACAATATCTCAGAAATCAATCAAATTAAAACAATACTGGATGACAAAGGCATTGTTCTTTGTAGGTAACAATCATCATTAAGTTACAATAAAAAAGAAAATAAAATACATTATATATTACATTGATATATGGGGAAAAAATTCCAATAGTTAAACAGCAGCACTTGATCTTGATCAACAAGGTGATATCAAACTCTCAAGACTTGATCTTGATCAACAAGGTGATATCAAACTCTCAACACACATTTGTGGGAAGTGTTTCAACATAAAACTAACTTTAGAAGTGTCATTCTTGTAATTGTAAACCATCCAAATCATTTCAATAGCCTTTCGAAACAGCAGCAGCAGTTGATCGTCTTGAAAAATATATAATAGATTTGTCAAGACAAAAGACTTAAATGGAGGATCTAGCAAGTGAGTAACGTTGAACAATTTAGTCCAAGACTCTTTAATTCCATATTCCTTCATGACCCAAACATCATGATCAAAAATTATGCCCAACCAATCCCTCAACACACATAATCTCGAAAAAGTGGGTGTCCTTCTCATCAGTTCAGAAGGCATAGTCATCATTTGATAAGACTCGTTGCCTAAATCAAAAGAAATAATACAGTGTTGATGGGTCGCTTTAGAATAGGCCATCCAACTAATTGAACCGCTTACATATATGTTTACATATCTTCCTGGTTGAAAATTAGAGACAGAATCAAAAGGGAAAGGTTGAATGCTTCTCCAAGAATCAGTACTCAAAGTATAAACCTTCGCTTTAGTTGTTTCTAGATCAATACCCCCCTCACTTTTTAAGGGGTTGTAAAAAACAACCACTTTGTAATCCTGAGAAACATGGTCATAGCCGAAGCCATGTGTCATAGGAGGGCGATCAAGCTCTGGTGGGTTTTCAAAAGGGGGCAATTTCTTAAATTTTCTAATAGAAGGATTCCAAAGTACAACCATATGCCTAACATCGTCGTAAATACAATAATAAGCAACACAAAGGATTCCGTCACAAGAGCCAACGGCGTAACGAGAGCAGGCGCCTTTGGAAAAATTATCGGGTAGAAAATCCAATCCAGTGAAGTTATGGTCTGTGCCTGAGAAAATGGATTCGAGTGAGTAAGAATTTAGAATATACCTGGTCGAGGGTCTGTCGTAGCTAAAACGGAGGAGGAGGCGCGTGGTTGACAGGTTAAGGTGTTTTCTAGCAAAAATTGGATCGGAGATGAGTGATTTCCAAGATTTGGAGACGCATCGGAACTGGAGAAGGGATTTCACCGGTAACCTAGATAGTATTTCTGAAATCAGATCAAGAGGAAGATCGGCGGAAGAGAAGATGATGTTAGGGTTTGTTCTACTCATGTCTCTGGATTGGAGTCAAGCGATATTCCACAAACCTATTTTAAGTTTTTAACCAAACTACTAAACTATTCTCCCTTTTATATTATCCAAAACTTTTTTTTTTATTTTTTTTATTTTATTATTATATTAATTTAGTGAATTCAAATTATATTTTTTATATAATCCTATAATGTAGGTGATTCTAGTATTTATATAGTTTTTTCTCATTCTCTAACATCCATCTCACTAACACATTTATTTATATAAAAATTTCTCTAACTATTTTTAAAAATAGTTAATCTTGGAATGACTCCACAAATGGTTTTTATTTATTTATTATGTCTATTAGTCATTATTCCTGTTCTGGTCTGGGCCCAACCTCGGTCCAGCCCAATACCACACATGGCTCAGTAAGTGAACTGACCCAATCGGGCACACGCGCCCCATAGGACGGGCAGGGCACGCTCCCCCGGGGATAGACGACGCGCCCGCCGGCGTCTCAACATCCTCTCTTGTCGGCCGGATAGGGCACACCCCGGTCCGTCGAGCAAGACCTTTGGTTCCTCCACACCCTCGCGTTCCCCTCGTGGAGAACATCGTGCCTCCAGGGAGCCTCCCGAGCTCCCCTCTGCGGAGAGAACAACGTGCCCGACGCACGTTCTCCACGTGCTCCCCACCGCGGGGACACGTCATCCACCAACTGTCCACCTCCGAAAGAGCAGGTCAAACCCACTTTCCGGAGATCAAGGAGCAGTTGGACTAGGGCGAAGACCACGTCTTGGTCTTCACTACGCCACGTAAGCCCTAGCAGTCACCTAGGTTGGGCCTGGCAATCCAGCCCAACACAAGTGACCGTTGGCCCAGCGTTGGGGTCTCTCTATAAATATCATCTTCCTTAAGAGGGTCAGGTAATTCACTTCTTACCCTTTTTCTGTACTCTGCCCGCACTCTGCCCAACTCCTTACTTTGGCATCGGTGTGTTTTGCAGGTACACCCCCTTTCTTCCTCATCACCGGTGAACAGGTAACAGCCCAACCGCGTGTGGCCAGTCCGTGATCCCCTTCTGATCAGGCCAGATTAGTGGCGCCGACTGTGGGGTCAGAAACTTCCC
The DNA here is from genome assembly GCA_963859935.3 of Lathyrus sativus. Lineage (NCBI taxonomy): Eukaryota > Viridiplantae > Streptophyta > Magnoliopsida > Fabales > Fabaceae > Lathyrus > Lathyrus sativus. The sequence goes on along the minus strand of OZ012739.1, from coordinate 348,968,115 downwards.
CGTTACTCCGAGCAGAAAACCAAAGTTTCACCAACACTCCACGATCATGGCTAGCCCACACCGCGACGACGCTCCGCACGTCCTCGTGCTCAACTTCGCCACCAACGGAAACAAGCAGATGGAAACGACGCGTCCGGCGGAAACCGACGAGAGAGACGGCCAAACCGCCTCACCGTCGTCCGCGGAGCGGCCCCTTCAGGCCGACCACCGGCCCCAGGGCCCGGCAGCATTCCAACCCGTTCCCATCCCGGTGGAAGCGGACCCAACAGTGGCCGCTCTCTTTACGGTCATCAACCAGACGAACCAGCTGCTGTTCCAACAAAACGCGAGAATTGGAGCATTGGAACGCGTCGGCCCTCCGAGGTACCCCCGCGGGAAGACCAGAACGGAGGTTCGAGGAGTCCCTCACCTCGACCCAGAAATCGCCGGTCGTGGCTGGAGAGACACTGCGCACAGGTAGCGCGAGAACGCACCAGGTCCCCAGCAAGACAAGTTCGCGAGAGGAACCAGAGCACCGCGGCGATCCCGACCAGGGATCCCCAAGGCGAAAACCCAGGCAGGAGGTCGAGAACCCGAAACTAGGGTCCCATTTTGAACGGCTTGTCTCCCCATCGGTCCCCGGCACCCAGCGACGAGGACGATTACCGCACCCCGCTGTCCCGAGAAATCATGGCTGCCCCCATACCCCAAGGGATGGAGAAGCCCCCGACGTTGTCGACGTACGACGACACCTCCGACCCGGACGATCACCTAGAAGACATCGAGGCCATGCTCGATTACCGAAACATCCGGGGAGCTATCAAGTGCAGGCTCTTCCCGAAGACTCTGAGGAAAGGCGCCATGACCTGGTATAAAAGTCTGGAGCCCGAATCAGTTACGTCATGGAGAGTCTTAAAGGACCTGTTCTCCAAACACTTTACGGCGTCCCGACGCCACCCGAAGACGGAAGCCGTCCTCGGGGCGATCATCCAGGGCCCCGACGAACCTCTCCGAAAGTACATCGAAAGATTCACTCGGGAAGCAGTGCAAGTGACGACGTCAGACGAGATGAAGTGCTACTTAATGGAACAGGGTCTACGCCACGACTCCAAATTCTACGAGGCCGTAGGCATACACCGGCCGACATCCCTCCAAGATTTCCTCGACAGAGCCGCGCATTATATCCGATTCGAAGAAACACAAGCGGCCAACTCCGCTCGAGACACCCGACACAGGGAGGCCCCCCGCGGGCACCGAGACGACGGAGCCTCGAGCCATCGACGGGGAGGGGACCGTCGTCGCGAAGACCGCCCCCGCGAGCCCCGCGAACAACGCGAACCGCGCGGCCCTGCCGGCCGATTCACAGAGTACACGGCCTTAGTCGCTTCCCGCGAGCGCATACTGGCCGAATGCACCAAAACCGAATTCGTACAAGGAGGCGTCCGTTTTCCGTGACCGACACCCCCAAACCCAATGTGGACAAATCGAAATACTGCCGATTCCACAGAAGCCACGGGCACGTGACAGAAGACTGCATCCATCTCAAGGACGCGATCGAAATTCTGATCAAAGACGGTCACCTGAAGAGATACACCCGAGGAGGCGAACCACCGAGGTAAGAGGCCCCAGAGGCTAATAAGGTCGAGGAACTTCCCTCTCCAGAGGACAACAGCAGGCTCCAGGTCGCGCTTTGTGTCAGCCGCCCTGAGGATTGGTTCGCGGACATAGAATTCGGTCTTCCCGAAGGACCCGACCTAATCGACGAGCCAATCCGACCAACCAGCCGCTGGGAATACTTCCCTAGAGCCATGGTCATCTCCGATGGAGCCACGAGGAGCCTGTCCATAGGATCCGTGAAGAGAAAATTCGACGAGCTTATCGCAAACGACTCCGGTAAAATGAGCACGCTCAAGAAATTCCAAGGCCGATCCAACCCGATCACATTTTACCTCGAGCAACTCCTCGGGGGATCCCCCAACTCCAACATTCCCCTGCTCATCCGTGCACGGATGGCGAACTTCGACGTCAGGCGCCTCCTCGTCGACGGCGGAAGCTCGGTTGGCATCATGTACGCGCACCTGCTCACAACTCTCCAACTCGACGAATCCAACCTTTCCCCTTACGTAGGCTCCGACCTTCAGGGGTTCAACGGGACGACGATGAGACCTTGGGGGTACGTGGAGCTGAAAGTCACCTTCGGAGAAGAGGAAACAACCAGGGAAATCAGCATCCACTTCTTAGTCATCGAATGCCCATCCCTCTACAACTGCATCCTGGGCAGGACAACGATAGCAGAACTCACCGCGGTACCTTCCACCGTCCACCTGAAGATGAAATACTACACAAGACGGGGGGCCGTGGTGACCCTTAACGGAGACATCGAGGCCGCCCGAAGGTGTTTTGAGGCCGCGCTGAAAGGCCTAGACTCCATCGCTCCAGCGACCAAGAAGACAACTCCAATCACAACACCAAAAGGCAAACCAACGAAGCTAGTCAGATCCGTGGAACTCGACAGTCGCTTCACCGACGAGCACGACCCCGAAACAAAGACCAGCGAAGTCAACAGGCAGTCCTCCCACCCAGCACGCCCCATCCCGGAGGGAGAATTCGAACTCATCCCACTCGGGGAAGACACGAGCAGAACCGTGAGGATCGGCGCCGGACTCCCAGACCTCGCGAAACGACAGCTCCAAGCCTGCCTCCGCGAGAATGCCGACCTCTTCGCCTGGAGCACCGCAGAAATGCCCGGCCTCGACCCCGAGGTCGCCTGCCACCAGCTACCCATCAGCCCGACCGCGAAGGCCGTTGTGCAACGCCGGTGTCGACAGTCCCCTGAAAAATCGGCAGCAGCCGAAAAAGCTGTAAAAGACCTCCTAGAGGCAAACTTTATTTTGGAAGCCCAATATTCAACCTGGCTGTCCAATGTTGTACTCGTTAAAAAGAATAATGGAAAATGGCGCATGTGTGTTGACTATACTGATCTCAATCGGGCATGTCCTAAGGACGCCTACCCCCTCCTCAACATCGACAAGCTCGTCGACAACTCCGCGGGCTTCAGGCTCTTGTCCTTCATGGACGCCTACTCGGGATACAATCAGATCCCGATGGCCGAGCACGATAAACAAAGCACGGCTTTCATGACGGCGTCGGGCAACTACTATTACAACGTAATGCCCTTCGGCCTCAAAAACGTCGGGGCCACGTACCAACGGATGATGAATAGTGTCTTCCACGACGAAATCGGCGACATGCTCGAAGTATACATGGACGACATGATCGTCAAATCTTGCACGGAGGACGACCACACGGCACACCTCCAGAAGGTCTTCGAGACCGCAAGGTCGTGCCGCATACGCTTCAACCCGGAGAAATGCACCTTCGGCGTCTCCGCCGGTAAATTCCCCGGCTACTACTTGACCGAACGGGGGATCGAAGCCAATCCGGACAAATTCCACGCCTTCTCAAATATCACCACGCCCACCACGAAGAAGTCCATCCAATCCCTCAACAGCGTGCTCGCCTCCCTTTCCCGGTTCATTGCCAAGTCCGCCCAGCACGTCCTCCCATTCTTCAAACTGCTCAGGAAGGAGACCAAGTTCCACTGGACGGACGAATGCGAGCAAGCCCTCCGCCACCTCAAACGCGTCTTGTCCGAACCACCAGTGCTGACACGTCCCGTGATGGGCGAAACCCTATACTTATATCTGGCCGTGGCTAACGAAGCCGTCAGCGCCGTCCTCGTCAGCGAAGTCGGGGAGGGCCAAAAGCTCATCTACTTTACTAGCAAAGCCCTCCACGGCCCCGAAATCCGATACCAGCTGATCGAGAAGGTCGCCCTAGCCCTCATCACAGCAGCGCGCCGACTTCGGCATTATTTTCTCGCACACGCCATCGTGCTCCGCACTGATCAGCCCATCCGCCAGCTCCTCGGCCGCCCCGACATGGCCGGACGCATGCTGAAATGGTCACTAGAACTCTCTGAGTTCGACATCACCTACGAGGGTCGGTACGCCATCAAAGCTCAAGCCTTGGCTGACTTCGTCGCCGAGATGACCCCACCGCCAAGAACCACATCTGGACCATTTTTGTGGACGTCTCCTCCAACTCCACGGGGAGCGGCGCTGGCATCGTCCTCGACAACGACGAAGGCACCCTCATTGAAGTCTCCCTCACGCTGGCCTTCCCGACGACCAACAACCAAGCCGAATACGAAGCATTTCTGGCCGGCCTCCGCTTGGCATCTGACCTTAGAGCCAGGGACATCCGAATATACACAGATTCCCAGCTAGTCGCTTCGCAAGTCCGAGGAGAATATCAAGCGAAGAACGACAACCTCGCCGAATACCTCGCGCTCATCACCAAAAAACTGCGAGGTTTCGACACAGCAGAGATTCAGCACGTCCCGCGCGAATAGAACACCCGCGCCGACATTCTCTCCAAACTGGAAAGCACCAAAAAGCGAAGCGGCCACAAGTCGGTCATCCAAGAAGTCTTGTCGCAACCAAGTACCAGCGCGACCACTACCCTCCTCGACATCAACACCGTCAGGGATACTGACTGCTGGATGACCCCACTCCACGCCTACCTCAACACCAGCCACCTTCCGGCCAACCCTAGAGAAGCAGCGCAACCAGACGACGCGCCTGCTCGTACGTCCTCCTCGAAGGAAGGCTGTATCGTCGAGGCTTCGCAATCTCACTCCTCAAATGCATAGATAAGTCCCAGAGCGCAGCCGTTCTAGAGGAAATCCACGAAGGCATCAACGCACAACACCTCAGCGGAAGATCCCTAGCACGAAAGGCCCTACGAGCAGGCTATTACTGGCCCTCGATGCAATCGGACGCGAAGGAACACGTCAAACAATGTGACAAATGCCAACGACATGGGGACATGCACCTCGTCCCCCCAGCCGACCTCACATCCCTCTCATCCCCATGGCCATTCGCCTGGTGAGGGCTGGACATCCTCGGGCCCTTCCCCTTAGGATCCTACCAAAACAAGTACCTCATCATCGGCGTCGACTACTTCACCAAATGGATCGAGGCCGAAGCTCTGACCAAAATCACGGCCCACAACATACTCCGATTCTACAAACGCAACATCCTCGCTAGATTCGGGGTCCCACTCGCCATCATCACCGACAACGGCACACAATTCACGGACAAAAACTTCCGCGACTTCCTCACCAAGCTTGGAACCAAACACCACTTCACCTCGGTCGAGCACCCTCGGACAAACGGCCAGGCAGAATCCGCGAACAGGGTCATACTCAGGGGACTCAAACAACGACTCGGAGACGCAAAGCGAGCATGGGTCGAAGAGCTCCACAGCGTCCTCTGGGCATACCACACCACTCTCCACTCAACCACGGGGGAAACTCCATTTCGCCTCACGTATGGAACCGAGGCCGTGATACCCGTCGAAATACGCGAACCATCCAGACGAACGGAAGCTCCTCTGGACACCGACGACAACAACGGCGCCCTACGAGAAGAGCTCGACCTCGTCGAGGAAATCCGTTCAGGGGCAGCCCTCCGAGAAGCCCGGCTAAAGCAACAAGTGGCACTTCGCCACGACAGCAAAGTCCTAAAACGCGACCTTCAAACGGGTGACTTAGTTCTGCGCAGAAACCAGAAAGACTCCCACGAGGGCAAACTGGCTGCGAATTGGGAAGGCCCCTACCGCGTCCGTGACAAAACGGAGCACGGGGCCTATTACCTCGAAAACCTGCACGGTGAACAACTAGCTCGACCATGGAACGCCGTGAAACTTAAGCGGTACTACAGTTAGAACATTGCCCGCGACGACCCTTCGTCCCGGCCACTAGGGGGTGACATGGTACCACCGCACTCTCACGCGTCCACTAGCGACCAGAGAAAAGCAAGCCCTGCCTCTTGTGTGCACGGGCAGACGGCCTCGCTCGGCGGGGAACACCTCGACCGAGATTCCCCGTCGCCGTACCAAAATCGGCAAGACACCCAGCTCGCGATGGGACGTCCACGCCACGGGGAGACCTACCCCCGAAACGGTCCGGCCGCACCGCCGGCCAAACCGGCCGGTTCCCTTCACCACCGGTAACAAGTTTGTCGAGCTAACACCCGGACAGGCCCAGAGCATATCGAAGCATGCACATCAAACATCATTCAAGCAAACAAATAAATACGAAAAACAAGCATAAACATCATGCAAATACCGAGCGCACACTTAGAAAATTCACAAAAATATATTAAGCAAAAGCGGGCACCAGCCCAGTAGTTAATATTACACAAACGGGGGGCGCAGGCCCAAAGAAAAACAAGTTATAAAATGTCGGCACGCATGCCATAAAAACAACGAGCACGCAGACCCGGGAACCTATGCCACTTCGCCTCCTGATCAGCAACCACGGGGACCTCCTCGGGAACGACAAGTCGGGGTCGACCACCTTCCCGCCGATGATCTCATGATACGGCCCGATCCCATCCACGACCAGCGCGACGCCGGGGTTGACAACTTGGATCTGCGCGACGGTGCTCTTGAACCTGACCTCGACAGCCTCCAAACAATCGCCCTCCAGCACCCGAATCCGGGCAACCAGATCAGCACGTGTGATCAACCGTTGGTCCTTCTCTGTCTCGTCCTCGGCCGGACGAAGCGCGCTGTCCAGGACTTCCATACGAAACTTCAGCGCCTGCACCTCGGCCGTTGCCGCCCCCAACTTCTCCTCCATCGAGGTCACTTTCCCCTCAGCGCTCTCCGCTCGTTTGCGTTGGTCGGCAACATCTTTCTGACTCTTCTCCAGTTCCTCAGTAAGCTTGGCCAGACGCGACTGCATAAAGGTAAGGTCCCCTGCAATTTGGACAACTCAGCGGCAGAGCAGCCCTCCTCGTTCAGCACAAGGACCGTCGTGAACGTCTGCATCATCGCGGCCAAATCCTCCGCCAGGATACGTCAACGAGACTCTCGATCGGCCTCCCGGACAGCCTTCACCTCCCCAGCAGAGACGGTAGGAGATCGGGCACCGTGAAAATAGCTCGGATGCTGATGGCACGGCGGGACGACGTAACCCTCCTCGGCCGAGCCGGCCGTCAGATCAATCAAACCGCTAGGCTCCTCAGATCTCGGCCTCTTCGCTGCTCCCTGAGACGTAGGAGACTGACTCCCTTGAGGAGAAGAAGACGAACTCTGGCCTCCCGGCGTCACAGCCTCCTGCCCGACCAATTGACTCACCCGCGTCTTCGGGACCACAGTGTTCCTTGAAGCGCGCAGTTTCTTCACTCGCTCCTCGATAGAAGACATGTTCGCTGCAAAAACAAAGAGAGAGTTAGCAACAGCCAGAACACATGATCACGGGGAAAACGAAACATCCCTACCTAGATAGTCCAGAGCGGCCGCCCCAGTGGCGCAACCGAGCAGGGTCTTAGTGTTAATCAGCCGCTTCTTGGTTCGCACGTTCCCCTCCGCGTCGAGGATGTACCGACCATCAGGCGTCACCAGTTTCGACGGGGGAAGATCCCGCACAAAGGCAACTATTTTCATATAAGCGGCCATATCCTTCTCGTCGAGGGTCCCCGCTCGTACGATATACCTGTCCGTGCCACGGTTGAAGTGCTCCGCGGTCCATAACAGATGTACCTTGGGGAGCCACGCGAGGAACCGCTGACCGTCTACCATTCGCTCGCCCTCGGCAAAAAGAGTATCCGAGCCTTCTTGAGTGATCGGTTTTACGAGGAAAAACCGGCCTTTAAAATATTTAATGGAATCGCTGTACGCCTTGAAGAGCTTGGTCGGCTGCTTAAACGAGACCCATCCCTGACGGCCATTCACCGACTGGCGCTGCAGGTGGAAGATGCGAAAAAACAACGGCACCGTGGGCTCCACCTCGAGATAGAAGCACACCACCTCGAAAGCACGGATAAAAGCCAGAGCATTAGGGTGCAGTTGAGACGGGGCCAAGCGTAACCAATCGAAGAGCCCCAGATGGAAGACGGAGAACGGCAACCTGAGCCGAGCCTCTTTGAAGTATAACTCGTGCATGGGGAACATCCGCCGCCCATATCGCGAACAGATGCGATGGTGCTCCTTCGGGCGGTACACCTGCCAATGTTGCGGCTCCCCTTCAGGCGTGTCCTCGACGGTGGCGTAGACATCGGACGCGTCGGCCACGAAGCAGGACGGGGTGGACAGCAGCTCTTCAGCCACCCATTCCTCGACCGGGACGACACGATCGTCAAAATCCGGGACCTCGGGTTCATTATCTTCGACCATCGTCCCCGGTACCAAGGCCGACATCTACACCTGAAAAGCAGAGGGCAACGGTGAATTCGATAGCCAAGATCAAATTCACCCTTCCACCGCAGGTCAAGTGAAAGGGCGACAAAGGCGGGAGAACGACGAGCGAACATGCGCTCCCCACCGATCCTCCACGGGGCGTTTAAGGGCCAACCCATCATCCCTCCTCGGGACGTTCATCGGAAAAAGCGCGTGTCCCCGGGGAATCCATCGGAGAAAGCCCCCGTCCTCGGTACATTCACCGGAACAACCAACTCTCCCCGGGGTATTCATCAGAAAACCGCCAGATACGGCGGATCTTGCGTTTCTCCTCAGGGCATTCATCATGCCCCGACCACACATCCTAATCAAACGGCAGAAATAAAAGGAGGAGGGAAAGAAAAACTCACTTATAACGGCGGCGAACGGGAGGAAGAACCAAACGGTGCGGCGGCGATCGACGGCAACGGCGGACGAGCAAGAATCTCAGAGCTTCACAGGTAAGGCGGCAAGATGGAAAGTAGAAAAATGAGCGGGGACCCCCATATTTATAACCCGGTGCGGCATTCAAAGCGACGCTAGGCTCATTAATGGCCTAGGGTAGCCGCCCCTACGACCACTTAACGCACGACACGTGGCGGCAACCTGACAGCAGCGTCCCCTCACCTGCCTTCACCCCGCTCTGCCGGCGATGGGAGACCCCCGCGCAAACGCCCGTTCCACTGTGCACAAACCAGAAGAACCTCCTGTTTCTCTACCTCTCTCCCCGACACAGCGACCTTAAGTCCTCGCTCTTTCCCCACAGAGCTTCGACTTGGGGGGCTCCTGTTCTGGTCTGGGCCCAACCTCGGTCCAGCCCAATACCACACATAGCCCAGTAAGTGAACTGGCCCAACCGGGCACACGGGCCCCATATGACGGGCAGGGCACGCTCCCCCGGGGATAGACGACGCGCCCGACGGCGTCTCAACATACTCTCTTGTCGGCCGGACAGGGCACACCCCGGTCCGTCGAGCAAGACCTTTGGTTCCGCCACACCCTCGCGTTCCCCTCGTGGAGAACATCGTGCCTCCGGGGAGCCTCCCGAGCTCCCCTCCGCGGGGAGAACAACGTGCCCGACACACGTTCTCCACGTGCTCCCCACCGCGGGGACACGTCATCCACCAACTGTCCACCTCCAAAAGAGCAGGTCAAACCCACTTTTCGGAGATCAAGGAGCAGTTGGACTAGGGCGAAGACCACGTCCTGGTCTTCACTACGCCACGTAAGCCCTAGCAGTCACCTAGGTTGGGCCTGGCAATCCAGCCCAACACAAGTGACCGTTGGCCCAGCGCTAGGGTCTCTCTATAAATACCCTCTTCCTCAAGAGGGTCAGGTAATTCACTTCTTACCCTTTTTCTGTACTCTGCCCGCACTCTGTCCAACTCCTTACTTTGGCATCGGAGTATTTTGCAGGTACACCCTCTTTCTTCCTCATCACCGGTGAACAGGTAGCAGTCCAACCGCGTGTGGCCAGTCCGTGATCCCCTTCTGATCAGGCCAGATCAATTCCATTAACACATTCAGTTTTTTATCAACAAAGTTAATGAGCTTTATTAATTGAATTTTTATCATATATGAGTTGGGCCTTAATACAGGCCAAGTATTCTTCTATCCATATTCTAGTTTTCATATTTTTTACCCTATATTTCTCTAATTATTCCTATATCTTTACACTTAAATATTTTAAATTAAAATATTCTTATATAAGTAGTTATATTTTTAGAATTTTTCATTTCCGCTCCACTCTCCCGAAATCTTCCAAAACATTTATATTTCTCGCTGCAAATCGGAACACTTCTCACAAGATTTCTGGTTCTCAAATTACACATCGGAACTTAATGAATATGTCTTCTGATTTTCAACATGTGTATCAAAACACATTTTAGTTGTCTTTCGATTTGTTCATATCTTGACCGAAAGTGTACTACAAAGTGTTTCGGTTCTTCTATTCTTGCATACTGGAATTCCATTTCCATGTGTTCCGGTTTTATGATTTTTCATACCGGAACTCTTTTCAAATGTCTTCTGGTTTTATGCTTTTTTTCATTTCGGAACTTCTTTCCAATGTGTTTCGGTTTTGTGTTTTTTTAATACTAGAACTCCCTTCCAATGTGTTTTGGTTCGTCATTTTGAATTTTTTTAATATTTTTTTCCAGTGGCGCGAACACAAAGCAGTAAGATTCCAGACCGTGGTTTAGAATGGGGCACTTCATCGAGATTGGCTAATGAGGAATAGCATATTGGAGCATCTGCATCCGCATCACAGTCGGTTGGATTTCCAGAAGGATCGTACGATACATCTCTTTTGGTTAAGTAAGAGCTGCATATTGCTAGACATGTATGGTTTGGTGAGGTAAATAAACGACATGTATTTGATATTGAATAATATTTGAACTTTTAATGTTGTGTTTTATATTGTTCATACTTTTAATTGTTTTCAGGAGAGAGGCCCGAGGAAAGAGCTGAAGGTTGTTGGACATAGGTTGAAGCTGACAGTGAGGGTTCCACAACAACTTTCAAAAGGGATGGAGAGTTGGATTTCTAGGTCTGGTTTATCTTCACTCCAGAGAACTAGTTTGACGAAGATAGACACAAACCCAATTTCTGCATTTATGGAGAGATGACATCTAGAGACATCTTCATTTCACATGTCGTTTAGTGAGATGAGCATTACTCTGGATGACGTCTCTTGTCTGCTTCACTTACCCATCAGAGAAGTGTTATAGCCCCTTCAAGATATCACTGAAGTGGTTGTTGTTGGACTTGTTGTTAATTACTTAGGAGTGTCATAGTATATGACACAAGAACAAGTTTGTCACTGCAAGGGTTCTTACTATAAGTTGGAGTGGTTATACGATTTATTCAAAGAGCATAGAGTTGCTTCTAGATGGGTATGTGTGACTAGAGCGTATTTGCTGATGTTGGTGGGTTTCATAATTTTTGCTGACAAGACCTTTACAGTTGTTGATAAGTGCTAATTGGAGTGATATTGAGTGTGAATAATTGGAACTTATTGGCTTAATTCAACCAATAAACCTCAACTTTTGTGCATATGTTGTATAGTTTACATTATAGTGTATATATCACATTATCGTGTAAATATGATTGAGTTTAATAGTTTAATTTTATTTTTGTAGGTATTCAAACGAGAATATTTTTTCATATTCATATAGAGCATTGAATAAGCTTTTCGACGCTTCCGACCGGGCCTCAAACGGAGTTACGGTTCAAAAGTTATGAATAAAACAAGTGCAGGATTTTGTTGTACTGTCAGCTCTCGCCCCAAGCTCGCCGGATGAAGCTGAAGCGAGCTAGAAATTCCAGAAGTTGCAAAAAATTTCGCCTTTGTTCGCCAGGCGAAGTTTCCTGGGCAGAAACACATTAAAAGGGTTTAAAACACAATTTTTAGGGATGGGTTGGATATTTTTGGTCCCAACTCATCCAAACTTCATTTCTTCATAGTTTTAGAGCTTAAGAAACAATATTTGTTGTTTGTAATCGGATGATCCGGGGTCGGGAGCTTGGTTAATTGTGTTTGACATCGCGATAAATTTGGTTTCTTCTCCATTTTCTTTCCCTTTGTAAGTACCATTTGTTGGGGTTTGTTTGTAAGTATGCTTTGTTTATATGTATATTTATTACTCACGGTGTTGTATGAAACTTTCTTTAAAAATTAATGTTGATGATTACTTTCTTAATTTAGGTTTGCAAAACCAATGCAATAAATAGAGACATTTGGTGAATATGAACTTGTTATAGGGAAGAAATTCATGCACAGATTGCCTAAACAGACAAGTACAACATCATAGCAATTTGCTATCAAGTAACACATATCTGGTAGAGTCAACCATTTTTGTGGTGGTTCAGAACCAAATGCCTTTATCATCAAAGGTTCTCTCACTTCTGCTAATCGATTACCAAATAAGCTGTCATACAAACTTGACATTTCCTTGTGTATTATTTTAAACCCCAAATCTCGATGAACTATTGGCTAACCATCTTCATCATATCCATGCAATGAAGCAACGAATCTAAATCCACAATTACCATCTAATACAACATTAACTACATCTTTAATATATGACCTAATATGATTATGAACTGGAATGATGAACTGCTTAGATGACTATGAGTACTTCTGTTATGGTTGAGATTGCCTTTGAGAAGATTGTGATAATTTCAACTTCTTTAAAGCTTATGATGGTTGAGATTGCCTCTGTGAATATTGAGATGCTTGATCAACATACTCATGATACGAAGGGTCCTTATAAACATTATATCCTACTGGTTTTTTGCCTTTCTTCTTGACTCCCCCTTTGGTTTTTGTTTTCTTAGGTGGTGGACACAAAGAAGTCATTATGGGGTAGGCAAGTTCACAAAGTCTACTTCTTAATGCTCTTTTCCCAGCAACATCTAATGATCTAAATCTTTTCCATAATTCATCTATTGCACTACTCATATCCACTTATGATCGATCATCTACATCTACCTCCAACTCAACTTCCATAATTAGTTTCCTCTAATGAACATGCACAATATCTATTGGTATCGATATACCACCAAGTATGTATCTTATTAACTCACAAGCACAAGGTAACTCATAGGATATTCTAAGATTACAACCACATATTTTCCTGTTAGTTCCAGCATAATCAACTCTCAATATCTCTTCAGCAATGCGTCTCAAAGCAGCTCGAGACACTAAACCACGTAAATTACTGTAAAATGGACTTACATGCGTGTGCTCAACTTCATAAAAACATTTTTGAAAAGAAGTTCTAATGTTGCCTGGTTGTAACTTTAAGTTGTTATTCATAGCCTCACAACATTTGACCATATCACCTATATTATTTCCCAACATCTGCTTTAACTTCCAATGAGCTGACTCAAACCTAAAAATAATACATACTAAAAATACTATAAAAATGTACAATTTAAAAATACTAAAAATAAATACATAGTAAAAAATATTAATAAAAAGATATATACCGATTAGTCGTGGTGTTTTCCAAATGTAGCACTCGATTAATTCATGCTCCAACAAATCTATGTTTATGTGGTGTCAACCATGTGTCTTTCACATGATCAATAAATTCATTAGTATCAACACACGTCTACTTAATTTGTTGCAATCGTTGATCATACTCAACCTCATCACTAGCCACACAACTTCCATCCATAATTCCTCAATCGTCTTTTGCATGTCACCAACCACATATTTGCATGTCACTAACCATATATTACTTGCATTTTGCACCAAAAATTTTGTTAATGTGAAATCGGCATAGAAAATTGATCGACCTTGGAAACACAATTTCAATTGCTTTCATCAAAGCAAGATCTCTATTTGTCAAAATCACTTGTGGGCACAAATCTTTCTTCACAAACAATTATTAAGCTTATCTAACACCCAACAAAAAGTCTCAATCTGCTCAGACTCCATATACGCAAATGCGACAATAAAAGTCAACTCGGTTGATGTCATGCCAACAATTTCAAACAGAGGTTGCCTATATTTGGTTATCTTGTAAGTGTTGTCCATAACTAATACAATAAGAAAAATATTCAACAACTTAAATGAATCTGGATGGGCCCAAAATATATCTCTAATAACTTCTGAGTCATCTCTTTTTCTACTCCAATAAACATAATGTGCATCCTCAATAAGCTTAAACAAATGTTGTATCTCACTTCTAGGACCTCTTATCTCTTTTTCTATCATACTTTTATGCTTATATATTTGAGTGAAGCGGGTGACATTCTTTGGATCTCGCTATTTCAAGGAAAGTAATATGTGTCTAGGTGGAACATGTCTCTTTGTCAAGTCAACAACATGCTGCTTATGATATGTGGTCAACCAACCAACAAAGGAGTGACCTTCTAATCTATCAAGTAAACCATGGTTATCAACTCCACATTTTACATCAACTTTCCATCCAGACCCATCTTTCATCGAAGTCGACTTAATTTTAAATGGACATCCATATCTTTTCGTCGCACTTTTGGTTTCACTATCAGTATCCTTGTATTTCTCACCTTTATCACAATCAAATATTAATTTGTTACTTCTTCCTTTCTTAGTAGTCATAGGAGTATCTGATTCTTCATTTTCTTCTTCTTTATCAGATGTGAGTTATTTCCTCTTTCTTATTTCTATAAGAATATAAACATCAGGGCAATTATCAGGAAGTTGATCACGAGTAATGGTTACACCATACTCCCTTTTAGCTTCTTCCAGAAAAAATATGATGACATCAAGATAGTCTTCTTGTGTCAGCAAAGAATAATCTTCCAGAAAATCTTTTCTTATATCTTTCATGACTCTAATAGGATTAGGAATCATTACAATATTCTTCTTCCTTCTCTCTTTCATGTGAGCCAGAACGGATGCATATAGCACACTCCCATAAGCATCATCTAAATCTTGAGTAGCTCCAAATTCCATCAGTATGTTAATCAATTTGCATTGATAAAATAAGTTCAGAAGCAGTCTTGCATAAGGAAATACTCTTTTGAACTTCTTATTAGAATCCTTGATAGATTCACATAGATGATGAGAAATATAACCATGAAGATTTAATCATTGATCAGTAGACATATACCAAAGAAACATCTTGTGATCCCATGAAATTTGATCTGAACTGCCTTCTTGAGGAATCAAACAACCAATAATCATCTTTCTTTTCAAAGAGTGCCTTCTTAATATCCCTGACATATTATCCTCCATCCTTTTTGTTGATTATCACCATTCCTTTATTTTCAGCCCCAATTAGATGAACAATATTCTCTTGAGTTACATTGATATCCAGGCCCATTACATCAGATCTTATTTCCACACCTTTGAACTCCTTCAAACCCATTTCTGCTCTTGATTTTCCTTTCAAGCTTCTGTCTTTTTCTACAACATTTCTTTCTTCATCTTGTGCAGAATACTCATCATACACTTCTGCTCTAACCCAAAAATCTTTTACCAGAGTTGGGTAAGTTGCTCCATTCAACATATCAAAGAAGTTCATCCAACCTTGGAACTCAAAGTAACTTTTTAGTGGACATCCATTTACAGCAAAACTATCAAAATCAACCACTTGCTTAATGAGGAACTTTAATTTATCTTATCGAGTGGAATAGTCTTCGGTTTAATCTCAAACTTTTGCATGGAATTAAAATTTAAATGATTGGTTGATGAGGATTCTGTTGATGAGTTTTTAGGGTTTTTATAGGGTTTTGAGATAAAACACAAAGAGGACAGTGATAAAGGTTGTGTGTGTTGAGAATGTGTTGAGAGAAATAAATAACATTAAAGAGACTTAAACACCAAAGTATTTAAAATAAATTAATTCCCCTTCAAATTCAAAACATAGTCAATTTCAAGTGTATTGAAGACATTTCAGACAAGTGTAAAAAGTGGTACATTGTCTAGAGGAATTTCCACTTTTGTGCATGTGAGAAGCAAAGATTTCTTTATGCATTTTTCTGAATTAGAGATTTTTCAAAGATTATCTTTAATCAAAAGTTTGTTACCCAAACTTTGAATGAGACAATATTTGACTAATATTTGATTCAGATTCTTCATTCAAAATTAAGCATAAATAACTATGTTCAGAATCCTTCTTCAACTGTATAATTCTTTAGCAGAATTACTAATTGTATCAAAACATATATTAGTTTCTTCTGAACAGTAGTAAGAAAGCTTTCTTTATAAAGAGAATTCTTTGTTTTGACATGACACTGATGTTATCACAAATGGTGAGAATACCCAAAAACACCAGTCTGAAAGTTCTTAAACTAATGTTTTCCAAAGTAACTGAGTGTAAAAAAGATATATACACACACGAATACTTTGTACAAAATATTATACTTGAAATTGAATAACAGAACTTATCTGAATAGAATTTTTGAATCAAAATTCCCAGATGTTATGATGAAGCTTCTCTGACTTGTTTTGAAGCCATCATTTTGAACTATACTCCTCTAAAAGAATAACACCTTTGAGAAGGAGACTAGTTGCTTTCGATATATTTATTCATCTTTGCCACCCTTCTTTTCATACGAAGATGAAAACATGCTTTCCCCACTAGATCTTTGTCTGCACCACTATTAAGTGTTATGCAAAGACCAAGTTTTGATACCAACTGAAGGTGAGGAAAATACACAAGAAGGGGAGTTGAATTGTGTTCTAGAAACAATTTTGTACTTTTGAACAGAGTTTAGATTCTAAATGAAGATTCTGAACTTGATGACAGATGTTGTGGATAAAAACAGAAGTAAATAAATAGATAAAGAACACAACATAATTATCCTGGTTCCTCCTAAATTAAGAGTAATCTAGTCCCCTTGCAACACAAGAGATTTCCACTATAATCAATCATGATTACAAATGCTTATACACTTAAGTATAAACTTTTCTTTAGTCAGACCATCAGCCCGAGACTTCCTGCTTAAACCTCTCAGGTCCAAGACTACTGCTTCTCCACGAACCCAAGACTTTCATGCTTAAGCCCCTCAGACTCAACACTTAAGTATAAACTTATCTCTCAAGCATTTCTCTTCCTTTGAATATTGTTATATATCATTCTTCATCTGAATTTGTATTGTCCATCTCCTTCACCTTCTCCATTATAACCTTGCTATCAATTTCAATTATCATCTTATTAAAGCAGAAATCAATATTGATTTCAATCGCTTTTAGTAATGTCGTAGATTTCGCCATTAACGAGATATTTCTCCCTTTCGTGCTAATCGAGCTAGTTACTAACGTTTCGCCATTTTTGTTTTTAAAAATGGCTCAAAGACCATAATTTCCTTATGTTCTAAGGCTCACATCCGTGTTAACTTTTATCCATCCATTTTCCAGCGGAACCCATTAATGAGAAATTAAGACACGGTAACATACCAATATGCAGCTGATGACTTCTCGGCAAGTGTACCGGTAGTGTCCCAAAAATAAAAAGATTGTATCCACAGAGACTGTTATTTAACAAGAAAATATTATACAATGTTTATAAAATACTAGATTGATAGATTTTTGAGTTTAAGTGTGAAAAGAAACTAAAGTGTTATGTCAATAATACGAAAGTGGATAGGTTATGTATAGAAACCCTTGTTTCTCTATTGTTGATGTTTGATGCGAAGGTGAGGAAAATACATAACAAGGGGGTTGAATTGTGTTCTCCAAATCATTTTGTACTTTTGAACAGAGTTTAGATTCTAAACAAAGATCCAGAAGCTGATAACAGATGCAGTGGATAACAACATAAGTAAATAAATAGATAAAGAACACAACATAATTATCCTGGTTCCTCCCAAACTGAGAGTAATCCAGTCTCCTTACAAAGCAAGAGATTTCCACTATAATCAATCATGATTACAACTACTTATACACTTAAGTATAAGACTTTTATTTTGCTTAGACCTTCATCCTAAGACTTCCTGCTTAAACCCCTAAGGTCCAAGACTTCTGCTTAGGTTCTACGAACCCAAGAATTCCTTGCTTAAGCCCCTCAGACTCAAGACTTCTGCTCATACCATCGGTCCAAGACTTCCCTGCTTAGATTCCAAAAATCCAAGAATTCCGCTCAAGCCCCTCATACCCAATACTTTCTTGCTTAAGTTCCATGAACTCAAAACTTCCTTGCTTAGGTTCCACGAACCCAAGACTTCCGCTCAAGCCCCTCAGGCCTAATACTTCTGGTCAGACTCACAGTTTAAGACTTTATACTCAATCAACAACTGATCAAGACTTTCAATGCTCTAGCACATAACATGAGACTTAATTGACTCAAGCTTCTTAGCAAGAGACTTTGATGCTCAAACACATAGCAAAAGACTTTATTTAAACTACTAAACAATCATGTTTAGCCGAATAAAAAACAAGGTGTACTTGATACAAAATCAGAGGTACAAAGTTTCATACCCCAAAATTTGACCCCTAGATTCCATTATCATTGTAGGAGCATCACACATTGTTTCCTAACACTAACTTTGTTTCAAGCTTGTTGTTGTTGAAGTTCATCTGAATAAGGGTTTGGCACCTGTGGAATCGAGAGGATTAGTGCTTGATCAGTCAATTTTTTGGATTTGATCATCATCAAATAAATTTCTCATACATTCAAGGAGCTTATATTAAAAAAGAATCAAGTGCTAATTGATCTCACTACAAGTCAATTGAAGCTTAATTTCATATGGCCCCAAATTAGGGTTTTGTCAGAAAAAGTCAATTGTGCTTTTGACTTTTGATCCAAGCAAGAGCCCAAGCCTTTGGAAATGATTCAAAATGTTCATATACATCATTGAATCCTACTTATGATGTTTTAGAGGTCTCAAGATGCAATTTCATTGAAGATCACACAGTTGAACTCATTTTATTCAAAATTCATCTGACAAAGTCAACTCTTTGACTTTTAGGGTTTTTGGTTCAAATTGGACCATCCAAGTCAAATTTCATCAAAATATGTTTAATAAATGAGTTTGATCATGAGAAATAAAGGTTTGAGAGGTTTCTTGCAAAAGAAGAAAACTTGGATAAACTTGAAATTTTTCTAAGTGTGGAAAAAACCCTAGTTTTGGTACCAACTTTGAAAGGCCATAACTTCTGATCCACACATCCATTTTGTGAGTTCCAAAGATCAATTTGAAGATATCCTCATGTCATAAAAATGTTTCCTAGTGACCTATGAGAAAAAGATGTTTAGATTTTGAATTATGAAGCTTCAAAGTTTGGAAGAATTTCAAAACACTTAGAAAATTTTCAAGATAGCTTTGTTACTCCAATTTTCAGTCAACTTCAAGGCTAGTTTTCACTATGATCCCTTGAGATTCAAGAAATTATCAAAACATGAAAGTTGTAGGGCATGTTTAGGGCTTTCCAAAAAGTAAAATAACTCATTCATAGCATTTGTGAGCTAGGAGTTTCAAAAAAAAGAAGTTGAGGTTCAAGAACTTGAAATTCAAGATTTCAACTTGACATGACATGATACAAAACCAATCTTTTGTTGCAAATCTTGGTGTTTTGATTTGTCTAATTGCAAGATCTTTTTGATCAGAGTATTACACAAAATTACAAGAGATTACATAAGGTTTTAAGGCATAAACCTAGAGGTTATTCCATTTATGGCATAAAGGGAACACTTCCATTTTTGGTAAAGCATGGCCTTTCCACTAATTCAGCATAGAGCCACTCCCTCAGCCTCCCAAGTACAAGCCCATTTGCAGAAGCATGCTCAAAGTTCAACCACCTTATACTTGCTTCCTTAAACCATACAAAATACATCATCACAAGCTCTTTGGAATCCAAATGGATAGTTGACAAGAATTCGGGTTCTAACCACACTTCAAACTCTCCACTCTCTCTATAAATACTAAGTTAATCTTCAGTGCAAACAACAAGAAAAAACCTCAAAAACCACACAAAAGCACTTGTGTATTTGTGTAGCAAAGTGTTTTGCAAAACACCCTAGTTTTTGCAAAACCTCTGGTCAGAATCATTTCCTTCGTGCATTCTTTAAACCAACATCACAAACCTTCTCTAAACACCTCATAGACTTGGTTCCAACCATCAAACAGGTTTTGAAACACCTTAAACCTAATATACCATTCCCATCCTTCATTCTGCAAGACACTACGAGTTTTATTATTGAATCTGCTTCCAATCCATTTGAACATTCAAGTCATATCTCTAAGGATTAACAAAGCCAAGGAGGTTGTCATTTCCTTTTTGTAAGAGCATTTGAAGAAGCCTTGGACTGTCTCTAAGAGGTAAGTTTTTTCTCCTTGAACTTCATGATTCATGCACCATTAATGATTCATTTGTGAAGCAAACATGTAGATATCATCATATGCTAGATGTTTCAACTACTGTTTGTTTTATATGAGTTGCACATATAATGTTTTGACATGTGATATTTTTGTTGTGTTGCACTGTTGTTGGCTTCACTGTGTGATATGCTGTTAGAGTTAGGTTAAATGAGTATCATATTTGGATTCTCCTTAAAAATGATTCAACTTTGGTTTTAATTTCATTTAATTTGGTTGAGATTTGAGAGAGTTAGAGGAAGAAGAAAATCTAACCATGGATGATGTTCTAGGGCACGAGCGAGAGAGAGAGAGAGAGAGAGAGAGAGAGAGAGAGAGAGAGAGAGAGAGAGAGAGAGAAAGATGAGGAAGACGGAACTGAGGTGGAGATGACTTGACATGGCACTGAGTTGGCCATGTTAAGATTTCTCTACTTTAAAACAATTTTGAAGCATATACGTATTGGATGAGGGCGTAGCACCGCTGGTCGATGAGGAGAGTTTGTGAGCGAAGGTTCTGGGGTTCGATCCCCCCAGACCTTTTGATCTTTTTCCTTCTGATTAATTATGATTTTCTTATTTTATTACATGCTTGCATTTATTATTCACAATGTGCGTGCAGGCCAGATGTTTAGAGTTTTGGGTAGTAACCCTAGTGGCGTGGGTTCAAACCCATTTGAGTGCACTTCCTTATTTTTAATGCCTTGTATTTATGGTTTTCTTCACAAATTGATTTAATCATAACTTCTTTTATTTTTTTATCATTTTGGTCCCATTATTTTTTCTAAATGTCCATGAGAATGTCTATTTTCTATTCATGTCAAGAAAATTACAAAAAGAATTATTTTTATTTCCCTTGCGAATATTCAAAGTTTATGACTTTTTAGGATTTCTTAGGCTTTCTTTTGATTTGTGTGATTGATTCCTTTGATTCTCTTTGCTTGTATGCACCCATTATACTTTGTATAAACCTCACTTGATGTGTGAATTTGCATACCCTTGTTGTTACATGATTGGTTGTTACTTTTTTCAAGTTCATCTTCACATATGAATGTATATCTTAAAACTTTTGTTGTTACCTTACCTTGAGTGTTCTCATATACTTGTTATGTTATTTTAAAACATGTTCAAGTATGCATGAATCTTTTTTAAGATCTTTCTTATTATTTTTTACAAATCCATGATTGAATCCCTTTTACATGTTTGGTTGTTACCTACTTGTCTAACATGATTCACCATAAATCACATGATTGTTGACACACATGTCCTACACATGTTCAAGTTGTTTTGGTTGTTATCTCTACTTGATTTATACCTATGGTAAAGTAATGTTTTTACTTATACATAATCCCCTATGTGTTCCATGCTTAAGTATTGTTATGATTTATGCATTTTGATCTTTGAACTTTGTTATAAGTAATGTTTTGACTTATACATGATTCTCTACTTGTATCCATGCTTAAATATTGTTATGATTTATGCATGTTGATCTTTGAACCCTTGTTATAAGTAATGTTTTGACTTATACATGATCCACTTGTCACTTATGATGTTTGGTCTTGTAAGAACCTTATCTCATTCCCTTTTAGATGTTGTAACATCTATGTTTACCTTTGGTTGTAACCATTTGGTTTGATTCTTCTATGGATATACTTGGTTGTAACCTTGTTATCAAATCTTTGCTTGATGTTGTCACTTGCTTGCCCTTATCTTTCTTGGTTGTTACCTTGATCACTATACTTTCATCATGTTTGAATGAATGTATATGTGTGCTTAAATTTTTTTAAGTTCCCCCTAAGTGATGTAGCTTGTTAGCTTTCATCCTCAATATTTTCTCCATGTCCCTAAATCCAAAGGAAAGTCTCTTTATTGGCTCAATGTCATAAATAACTCATCATTCTTTTAGTCTCCCTTTGACCTTGTTAGAGTCATTAAGACTTTTAAAGGACCTTATACCTTTGACTTTGTCAAGTCAAGACCTTTAGCACACCTTGTTAAGAATCCTATAACTTAGAGCTTAGGTCTAGAGTTTGTTAACTCTGTGTGTACCATTGTTATGGATACTCACTTTTCCCCTTTTGGATTTTGTTAAAGTCAAACCCCCAGTTAGTATTTCAACATAGACTTAGAGAGTTTGTTAACTCTACATAAGTATCATTGTTATGGATGTTTATTCCCCTTGAGCCTTGACCATGGTCAAGAGTTCTCTCCCTAGTTAGGAAAACTACGGTTGCTATGATTCCATCCTTGTTAGGATATGTAGGCACGAGATGCAACGTTTTGGCGAGCATACTTAGTGTATAAACCCATAGGTCCTTACCTTAACATATAACCATTAATAGACAGACATTAACACAGACACAATTACCAAACAAGAGACTCCTGTAGAGTACTACAGATACTTAGAGTGCTAATATCTTCTCTTAGTATAACCAACCCTCGAACCCTCCGATCTCTTAGCTTTGTTATTACGTAGCTCACTTAGGGTTTTCTTCGATCTTTACCATTTCCTTTGGATAAATCAAAGTTCGGTGGTGAATATTTAAAGATTTGCGATTCAAGTTAATCAATAGCTTATATCCGATTCTCACCGCAACACAGAGTAATCACCTTGACAACGACCTTTAAGCACTTAAGATTTCTAAGATATTCAATGTTTAAGAAATCTAAGGTTTATTACAATTTACAACATATAACAGAAATTTTGCATACTCAATTGTGTTGCTTATTGTATGATTTTGTTATTCCTCCATCCAGACAGAAGTGTATAACACTTCTATCCTTCTTGACTTTCCTTCTATACTTTCTATTTTGATTGCTCATTGTTGAAGACTTCAGCTTGAATCTTCAGTAGCTTATATAGCAGTTGTAGAAGACTAGCCGTTGGAAAAGATAACTTGAACAAGTGTCTTTATTTTTCTATAATACAAGAGACGTTGAAGAGAGATACACCAAAGATCTTAATCCATTGTGTAACATGTTTCACCATTACGTCTTCCATGTAATCTTGTATTATAGAGTCATTGAGAGTAGATATTCGTAAAGCATGTCAACTTTTCTTGAGCTTTGTGAAAAATAGACTCTAACTGACAAGTTGATTTGACAATGTAGCTTTCTTTCTGTAGTACGGATAACTCAAGCTTTATTACTAATTCTGAATGTTCACCAGAAGCTGATATATTAACATAGTGTATAGATAATATGTTGCTATTCTGATACTAAGGCCTTCGGTTTCAGAGTCTACGCCAGACATCACTTAGAGAGTGTTCTTCAGGTTTTTATCCACCATAAGCTAGTAACTCAACTCCTCTCAAATGCGTCCTTATGTTAGATTTTGAATGCTTATTTTAAAACCTTAGGACCTGCATACTTGGAATACACATTAGATAACATCATTGTTCTTTTAATATTTTGTTATCATCAAAACTCAAGAGATATATGTCATGAACAAATCTTTTTCTAACACAATGTATTGCATGAATGATATCGTCACTATAGTTCCACGACGAATTAACAAAATCACTATACTCAATCCCTTGGTGTATATCTCATTAATCTATACTCGGTGTTTTATATCCCCAGTCCACCAACGTAAGCAAGATTAGGCAATGCAATAGAACGTTTAATCCTAAGACACTACTCAGAGTTTTCTATCCTTGGTCCACCAGCGTAAACACAAAAAATTGTCTATAGGTTCAACACATAAACTAATGGTCAGTATTTCCTATGTGGCCAAATTCAGATTAAAATAAAATCTCACATAAAAAGCATTAAGAACTAATTCCTTGCATGCTCATTTATTGAGATGCGTCGTTTACAAGAGGAAAAATACATCATCTTCTATGACAAGTGTTAAAGAACATGTTGACTCTCCTTTAATTGTCAAGTTTGACTAATAGGCTATTCGAAGATCAATGGTTAAGATATTTATAAACATGGAGATTCCTTTTCGGAAGTCGAACATGAGTCTTTTCATGAATTTATAATTCCTGCTTCACCAAGATTTTAGATTCGTTCACCCACAACATTAGCATGTGTTGTCTTGAAACTATGAGACACAAAAAGAATGATTTTGAAAAAAAAATTCTCTCTGAATTATCGAAGAATTTGTCTCACCACTAATCTAATATGTGAACTTCTTGTCAAAAGTTGAGCCATATGTGTATGATGACCCATTTCATTGACAATAATTGGCACTTACAGAAGAAGATTTTAACTGTTTGTCAAGTCACAAGTCATACAGGGGATGTTATTTGTGAAACAATAGAGATTTGTTTGAACATTTAGGGTTTAAACTGCATGCTTAATTTGACGGTTGATAATGCTTCATCTAATGATATTGGGGTTGAGAGTCTCAAGAAAAGACTTTTGTATAAGAATAGTTTAGTTATGAGCGAAAACCATTTTCATATGAGGTGATGCACACACATATTTAATTTAATTGTGAAAAAAGGTTTAAAAAATATTAACAATTTTGTTTATAGAGTCTGTCATGCTGTTTGGTATGCTAGATCCTCTCCCGCGAGACTCGCTAAATTTAAGGTATGTATTGACAAGGAAAGCATGGATTATAAAAGTTTAGTTTCTCTAGATGTTGAAATTCATTGAAATTTAACTTACTTGATATTATTATTCGCACCAAAACATGAAAAAAATCTTTGAAGAATTAGGTTTTCGAAATAAAAAGGAATGTGAATAAATTTTACAATGTCAAATTTATGGGATTATATCATTATATTTATGTACGATTAAGTTTTTTTTCCTTAAACTTAATCATTAGATGTTTTAGGAGAAGAAAATTTTAAATTCTTAATTGATATGATGCATAATTTTTAATATTATCTGTTGTGGATGGATGAGTGCAGGCAAGAAATTAATATGTGGATACTTTTTTCATGCCCATTGACTTTGATCCTTGACATATTTTACTTTTAAAATGTTTGATATTCCTTAAAAAGAGATAATATTACTTTATGTATTTTTTTCAAAATCACCATGTGTGAGTTTATATGGGTTCATTAGTTCCACTCTTAAATTGCTTCATACAAGCGATTTGACTATTCATCCACTGATCCACTTCACAAATCATTTAATCCATGTTCTTAGTCTCTAAATTCACCTCCATTAACATGACATTGATATTCTTGGTTCCAGTCTAACAAATTCAGAAGATTCTTTTATTGTCTACACAGTGTTAAGTCTAAATTAAATATAATTATGTTGAGAAAACATGTTAAATACTAAGTGTACAGGCCAAGCGATAAAAATTACATTTTGTTTGGTAATTTAGATGAGCCGCAAGTTTTTGAGGAATATTGTGTTAGATTTATGACTCCTCGAAGTAATTTAGATGAGCCGCAAGTTTTTGATAGTGTTGGTCATCTTTATGGAACTGTTGCGTTCTATCTGAAGGGTGTGACAAAGTTGTAACTGAACAGAATGCTTTCATTGTTATTGTTCATTAGTTATAACTATCATGACATGAGACTTTTTCTTTTTACTGCATCAAAATGGATCGTAGAAGTGTCAATTTCATATGATATTTTAATTTTTCATAGAGTTATAAGATATAAGAACTATATGAGAGTTGTTTGTGACTCAGTTGTACAAATTTTAAAAAGTGTCTGGAGTTTGTGACACAAGTATTTTGAATCGAAAGTTAAAACAAATTCTGAAATTTTGTTACTGTTTTTACAACACTCAATTATAATTTATTTTAAATATTTTATTTACACCTTTAAAATTTTATCTCATGTCTAAATTATTATTGAAAAATGTATAAATATTATATGAAACAATTAGATTATATTGTGAAGAAAATGGTGTTTAAGAAATATAAATTGGACAATCTAAATTTGCTTTCATGCTTGAGTGAAAACTAGAAGTTTTCTTAGTATTATAAATTTTCTTAATTTTCTTGATGAGTTATTTATTTTATGGATAATGTTATTTGTTTATTTTATTTGTAGATATGAAGAGTAAAGAGATGTTGAAAATGAGGATGATGTAAAGAGATTTTAAAAGCTTAAATATTTTATAGAGACATAATTCATAATATTCATAATTTATTTTATAATTCTTTTATGTAATCCATCATATTTTGGAATAATTTTTTTTAAATAATTTTTTTTGACCTAAACTAATTTTTGAATTAGTTAAAATAAAAAGGTTGGTTAAAAACAATAAAACCATTTTTAATATAAAACTAATTTTTTAAAAAAAAATTAGTTTTAAAACTGTTTCTTTTTTTAAATTTATAAAATTGGCTTTGAAACTTATTTTTTTAATAAAACTGTGTTGCACCCCAAAATTTGACCAACCGGGTCTCGCATTTGGCTCGATGTTTCGACGCACTATCGCATTCGCATCTGCATATTGCATACATTGCATGGTTCATTTGTTTTGATTTTATCAGGGATCACAGCTCTCGTCTCGTGTTTCAGGTGTTTTTGTCAGTTCAGATAGATAGAATCGATTTTTGGGATATTTCGGTGCCCGTTTATTTTTACCGATTATTTTTGTGTCGTTCGGTGCTTATTTTTGTTCCTCTGGAAATTATCGTGATTTTTCTGGATTTTATTGGCATTTTTTAGGTTTTAAATAGATTTTTAATCATTTATCTTTTTTTAATAGAATTTAATAGCATTTTTCATATTTTTAGATAATATAGAATAGTATAGAATTTAATAGATTTTAAATAGTTTTAATATGTTTTAAGTCATTTTTTTTAGATAATATAGAGTTAAATAGATTTTATCTTTTTTTTAATAGGATAATATAGATTTCTCTTTTAGATATTAGTTGAATTTTTAAATATATAGAATTAATAGATTTTTCTTCTTTTATAGAATTTAAATAAATAATAGTCTTTTTTAGAATTTAATATAAGTATATTAGTGGGTTTATTAGATTTTCTTTAGAGTATTATTAGATTAATAGTTAATTGAGTTTAATTAGGATTAGATGATAATTAGGTTTTAATTTTGTTTTTCAGTTTTTTTGCAGTTTTTTCATTCATTTTCGTTGGGCCTTATTTCCATTTTCGCAGCCCAGTTTGCAACTCAGCATGTCCAAAAATAAGTCCAAGCAAAAAGTCCAGAATGGTCCAGCATAATCCAGGTGTGTCCAGAACGTTCTGGAAGCTTCCAAGTTCAAAGCCAGTATAAATACCAAGCTCGCCACGTGTTGGCCAAAGAGGACCCCACGCTGCATCACCCACATCACGCCACCTCACCCTCCGTTTCCTCTTCCCAGGCCACGCATGGGGACACGCGTCCCGCATGCACCGTCTGCCCCCACCCACACGCCCACGTGGCTCCACCACAGCAGCTCACCGGGAAATCTTCACCGGCCGGCCTGCATGGCCGGCGGCCACCACCAACCCCCGCCGGAAACATCAACATTCCCAGAAACCTCCTCCCTTCATCATCTTCTCCAGGCACCTTCGTCCAACCTCCGATCTACTTCCGGCCGCCGCTAATCTCCCCAGAACGGCTTGAATCTTCAACCAATGTTCATCCTCCATCATCATGTTCATCATCTATCAACGATTTTCAGCTCTCCAGGTTCATTCATCAAAACTCTCAAGAACACCATCGTTGTTCTTCACAAGATCGTCCAGAAGTTCATGATCTTCATCTCCTTTCCCTGATCCTCATCAATCGTCGCCGATCATCTTCATCAGCATCATCAGTGTTCGTCCTTGTTTTCCAGAAGTCATCAACAATCATCAGTTTTCCATATATTTTTTCTCAGATCCGTGCGAATCATCCATCAAGAACCAATTCCAGAAAATAGCAACAATCACCATCAGGAGTTTCCAGGAGAACGAAGATCTTCAAGGCGTATCCAGAAGAATCTTCAGCCATCCTCGTTAGGTCTTCATCCCAGAAGATCTAAAATATCTTCGTCCGGACCCAACAAACTCATTCCTCCATGAAGGTTCATCAGAGGACGTCTCCAGTTTACAGATCTTCAAGAAGATCGTTTGAAAACCTTCCTCAACCCGCTCCCAGATTTACAAATGCATCAACCTTCAAGGTCTTCATCAAAAAATCCATTAGTGTTCGTCAAGATCTTCAACTCAGCAACGTTAAGATTCGCCAATCTTCATCAATATTGGTGAGGTTCTTTGTGTGGAGAAAATTGAGAGGAGACGGAAATGAATTTCAGCCGGTGAGGGGTGGAGTTGAGTCCGACGGCGGTGCAAGCTTCAGAAAATGAACAGTGTGGGCGGCGGCGCTGAAGGAGAAGAGAGAAGAAGGATTCTAGGGTTTCAGACCCTGAGAGTGAAGAGAGGGAGGAGAAGCTTGGGGATTGGGCCAGGCCCAATTACAATTTTTTTGACACCACACTCCCTCACGTTTTTGGCTGAGAGTGGGCTCAGGCCCAACGAAATCAATGTTTCCCAGCCACACACCCCGCTTCCACACCTCACACCCCCCTTCTGCGTTTTTTTTTGGAGAGACACATTGGGCTGGGCCCAATTCAGTTACAGTTGTTTATTTTTCTTACTTGTTTACTCCCCCTGTGTAACAGTATACCCCCCTTCCCGTCTTTGTGTTGTTTTTTCCATTTTTTGCTTTGTTCAAAGTTTGTTAGGGAAAAACAATGAAGAAAAATATATTGTGAAAAGAAAAAGAAAAGGAAATAGAGAAGAAAAGAATAAAGAAATGAAAAGAAAATGTATTTGAAAAATAGAAAAAGAAATAAAAAAGAAGAATATTTGAAAAATAGAAAAAGAAATAAAAGAGAAAATATTATGAAAATAGAGAAAAAGATATTGAAAGAAAAAGAAAAGGAGAAAAATATCTGGAAAATATTGGAGAAAAATATTTGAAAAATATATTGCAATATATGAAGAAAATATTATCGTGTTGAAAAAGAAAGAAAATAGAAAAAGAAAAGAAAGGAATATGAAAAATATATTTGAAAAGGAAAAAAGAGAAAAAGAGGTTATATTTGAAAAAGAAAAAGAAATATAGAAGAAATATAGAAAAAAATATAGAAAAAATATGAAAAAGAAGAGAAAATATTCAAGGAAAAATATATGAAAATATATTGAAAAAGGGTGAAAATATTGGAGAAAAATATTTGAAAAAATATATTGAAAAACATGTGAGAAAATGATTGGAAAAAAGAGAAAAATATTATAGTAGGTTTAAATATTTTTAAGTGCATTTTCTGTTAGGATATAGTTTTTCCATAGAGATTATTTCACGACTTTTAGGATAGTTTAGAAGCCCATTTGTTAGGGGGCTCTTTCCGTTCGATTTTTCAGGATAGAATAGGATAGTGTTTCCTAGGAGATTTATTTCAGTATTCAACCCATTGTAATCATTTTTCAGAGATGAATAAAACGAGATTTGAGCTGTGGTCCCGTAGTAGCCAAACTACAGCTGCTCTGATTCTTCGTACCAGACGAAGATATGTAGGCATAGGATGCGATATCCTAGCGAGCACACTAACGACTAACTTGCTGTTCTCTCGCGGCTGTGCGATCGAGACTTTCCCGCTGACGACTAATTGAGTACCCTTTTTTTCTCTCTTGCCCGAGTGCATTTGAGACCAAGCCATAGTTTTGACCATAGGTTCCCGACCCTGTGAAACCAGTTGTTTTTCTCACTGCTGTGTGAGAATGTTTTGTTTAGCCGTAGTTAGTCTGAACTACGTAAAGCTCTGATCTTCCATCCAGTGGAAGTACGTAGGCACAAGACGCGAGGTCTTGGCGAGCCAATTTTTCCCGTAGTCCCGAACTACGTTGACTCTGACTTTCTCTCTTGAGAATACGTAGGCATAGAGCGCGACGCTCTATCGAGTCAATTCCCTTCCGTTTAGATTTAGCAGCCGTAGATAGATTGTTTTGCATCCAGTAGACAACCCAAGCAAGCGTGGATCCCGTCGAGTACGACGGACGTGAGGGGTGCTAATACCTTCCCCTTGCGTAACCGACTCCCGAACCCAGGCTATGGTTACGATGACCATACCTTTTCCCCGTTTTTCGCGAGGTTTACTTCGAGCGTTTCCTTTCCCGCTCTGAGGGATAAATAACGCACGGTGGCGACTCTTCTGTCAGCCGGCGCCGATTTTCGCAGTAGCGACAGCTGGCGACTCTGCTGGGGACTTGATAGTTTCCTAGGGATCCAACGTCCCGAAAGCGAGTCAATTTTGGGGATCCAACGTCCCCTAAGAGAGAGTCAATCCTAGCGCTCGTTTGCTTGTCTATTAGGGCTTATTTATCAATATTATCTGTTACTATTGGGGTGTTACGGGTGTTCTATGATTGAGAGAAGCCGGACCTGGGCTTGGAGTGCACCTTAGACTTAGAGTGGAAATTAGTGGGCGCGTGCTTGCTTTGTAGGCACTAGTGTCTCATGAAATCCACGCTCAGACGAGATTCATCCGGTTGGCTTCACTTTCAACCCTTTGGGTTGAGACGGTTGCTGGTTTGGTGAATTGTCGACTCTGGGAACCGATCATTTGGAAGTTAGCTAAGTGAGGCCTCTTCAGGACTTGATGATGCCACTCCTTCTGGGAATCGTATCGTCAGTCTTGAAAGTCTGTGACGCTGACAACCGCATAGGATGCCGTACCTTGTCAGATATAGGTCCACACCTGTGAGTGGGGGTTTTTTTTGTGCAGGAAACTTGACTTCCAACCTACCCGTTATTCTGGTCTTCTCTTCAGAGCAACCGTGCTCCGTCAGCAGTACAGCAGTATTTAGATTGTGTGGGGGCTGTGATCCCGTGTTTGTTGCATTGCATTGCATTTGCATAGGCATCTTCGCATCATATTGCATACCATTCGCCAGCTAGTCAGAGCTCTTATCCAGCTGTTATTTTGATTCTGAAGGTGAGTATTGAAGACGACCAAGGGGTTGAAGCAGATCCAAAGTAGATTTGAGCAGAATCGAGCAGCGAAGTCAGCTGACAGTTGTTGATAGCTATGTCAAAGAGCAGCTTCCAGTTTGTTGATACCTTGTCAGGTTTCACCGTGACGTCCAATCCTCTGTATGGATCTCCGCGCGACGAAGACTTTCCGCAAGTGAACAACCTTACTGCAGTTCAGCCTGTGCAGCCATCTGTTGAAGACCAAGGTCTGCGTGAGCGGTTTGTTGTCCGAGGTGGACGTTCTCCTTCTGTTGATGTCTCAGACTACCAGGGTTTTGCCTTCCCTGTGCCAAAGCCCCGAAGAGAGGTCCCAACAGCAAAGAATGAAGATCCGTTAGCTCCCGTGTATGCTGAAAGGTTTCGTGCATTAGAGGAGAGGTTCAAAGCCTTGAAAGGTAAAGACGCTGTTACTCCTAGTGCTGCAGATATGTGTCTGGTTCCTGGCCTAGTGTTACCTCCGAAGTTCAGAATGCCGAGGTTTGAAAGGTACAAAGGAGATAGTTGCCCGAAGCAACATTTGGTGATGTTCTGCCGAAGAATGACTTCATTTGTGCACAACGACAAGCTGATGATTCATTGCTTTCAAGATAGTCTGACTGGGGCACCTCTGAGTTGGTATATGCAGTTAGAGCGTGATCAGATTTGATCATGGATGGACTTAGCCAATGCCTTTCTGAAGCAGTACGACTATAATCTTGACGAAGCTCCTATTCGCATGCAGCTGCAAGAATTGTCTCAAGGGAACAATGAATCTTTCAGAAAGTATGTTCAGAGATGGAGAGAATTTGCTGATAGAGTGCAACCACCGCTCCTAGACCAAGAGTTGAAAGGCATGTTCGTGAACTCCTTGCAGAGCCCGTACTTCGAAAGAATGCTTGGAACCGCACCAAATTTCACCGAGTTGGTAAGGACGGGAGAGCACATCGAGTATGGCGTAAAGACTGGAAGAATCCCGTATGTTCCAAGAGGTCAGGCCAGTGAAACTGAATCTCTCTGTAGCTCTCAATCTGAAGATGAAGCTATGATCAACGCGGTCCTGACAGATGTTGGATATCCTCAAGTCGAATCGATGAAATCTGATGGTTCTCCGTCTTCTCAGCGATCAGTACCTCCCGTGGCTTGTTATACGGAACAGACAGTCGTGCCTGGGGCACCCCATCGGGAATCTTATGTCGCTTCCATTGCAAAGCAGCGAGCTCGTGGCCGAGGTTATCAGAATCAGCGCCAGAATCAGAACCGACCTCGTAGCAATTTGGAACGAAGGAAAGCTCCTCTTCACCCAGTGCCGATGCCGTATAGCTAGTTGCTACCATCTTTGATCCAGAAGTCTTTGGTGGAGCCGAAAGCTCTTAAGCCAGTTCCAAAACCTTACCCTCCTGGGTATAATCCCCACGTTCAGTGTGGTTATCATGGTGGCTCTCCGGGGCATTCAACAGAAGATTGTAAAGCATTCCAGGCGAAGGTACAGCATTTGATTGATCAGGATCGCATTTCCTTTCGAGAAGGGTTTCTGTTTGTTCATCCCAACCGTTCAGCTGCCTAAGCTCGTAGATTCAGAGGGTCTATTCCCCAGCAAAAGCCAGTGATTCAGACGGGCAGGCGCCTCAGCATTGGCAGTCCTCGGACTTTTTACCATTTTGCATTTGTAGTTTCTTTTTCTGTTAGTTACTACCTGCTTTTAAAACATTGTATGTTTCGAATGATGATAATAAAGGGATTATGCATTTTTCTGAATTAGTTATGTCGCTGTCGCTCATTTATTGCATTGCACTGACACTTGCATTTTTTTTCACTCCACTTTATCGCCGTGACTAGCAAAGTTAGGAGGGAGGATGACGAAACTGAAACTCATAACCGATGATCGTATGCTTTCGGATAAGACCGTACCGATGACGTACAAGGCATTGTTTCAATTCCCCAAACACTGGAGATATAAGGAGTTAGTCCCTTGTTAACCACTTCGAGCCAGGAAGTAGAAGTTTTTTCGGACTTTTAAACCCTCACATCTTAACCCGGGGCAGGGTAGTTGTCAGTTAGCTTGACCAAGCGTTCAAGTCTTACAGAGGAGTGTTGTCTTTCGAGGACCAATCAGTTTATACCTTTCAAGAGGTCAAACCTCGCCAATCAAGAGTGAGACAGTTACAATCCTTTCAGAGCAATCAAGACAACCAGTGTCACACGACTTTGTTCCAAAAGAAAGAAAGAAAGCCCGCTAAGTAAAAAGAAAGAAAAGCTGGAAAGCTAAATACTTAGGCAAAATTCAGGGCATCCCGCTGGACTTCAAAAGAAATCGAAAAAATCGAAAAGAACTCAAAAGGAGTCAGTCCAGGCAAAAGTTAGGGAATCAAAAGAATGAAAAAGAGGGATTAAAAAGAAAATTTTCCCCAGCAAATCACAAAGTCGTGTACACAGACACCGAAAACGAGAAGGAGTAACTATCACTCTAGAAAGAATAGCTTTATGAGTTCCTTAACTGTGGTTCTTACCATTCAACATACCTCTTGAAGAGGCGAGTGCTCGTGCCAGGTTAACTGAACCTTAGGATCGGAGATCATCACGTAGACGGGGTGGGTACAAATCAAAATTTGAGCCAAATATCCTTTGTTTCACGAACCGTGAACCCGACCACGATACAACCCTTAAAAGACCTAATTGAGGTAGGGTTAGTCTGAAACGCATTACGATAAGGTTGAGTAACCTGACTCCTTCTTGACTTGCTAGTCACATCCTTATTGCATTTTTCACTGACCACGTAAGCACTACGTTTGAACTTCGGTTCACTCGTCACTCACAATCATCATGCATGTAAATGAGTGACAGCTCACATTTTTTCAAAATCTGCATAACCACTGCATTAAGATTACCATTCGTGAACAGACAATTCTAATTGCAGGTTAGTAGTTGACATGAAAGAAATTCCATCAAGGAATAATCGAGCAGGACTGAGTAATTCAGCAATCTGAACCAGAATGGTGAATGTTGTGAAGGCCTGTGAATCAGGGGCATTATCTTTCGGTGAATTCGGAATCAGTCAGTCTGAGGACAAGTCCCGAAGCTTCAGTTGATCAGGGGCAGCAGTTGATCAGAAGTGCGTCTTCTTGAGACCCGATCAGGGGCAGCTATTCAGAGCATGGATATTGGAAAGAGATACTTCCAGTGGATAATCAGATCGGGTTAAGTCGCTAGAACGCTCATTCAGGGGCAAGTCACCGCAGAGAATGTTGAAACCAACTGGGTTGATACGAGGATTATTGGAGATTGAACTCTTTCGTCGTATAGATACCGGGGCAAATATTCTCGAAGTCTTCTCGTAGCAAGCTGTTCAGAGCAAGTACTCCCAAGAGTTAGATTGGGGCAAGTTGATTGCGCTGGAGCAAGTTGTGCAAGCCAGTCTTGTTATCCCCAGCTGAGTGCACTGAAGCAAGTTGTTCAAACAAGTCTGTTTATCCCCAGCCGGAGTTGAGTATCGGGGAATCATGTCAATACCCTTACCAAAAACCTGAGCCTTTCAAATAAGAAGGTCTTGTTGTCATTGGATCATTATCCTGCAGTTTAAACCTGTTGCGTGTCAGTAACCAGCGTTCCCAAAGTCCAGTTCTCGCCTGGCAAATCGGTAACCAGTTCTCGTCTGGCCCACCCTTCCGTAAGCAGCAGTTCCCGTCCTGGTGCAGTTTATTGTAAGCAGCAGTTCCCGTCCTGGTGCAGTTTATTGTAAGCAGCAGTTCCCGTCCTGGTGCAGTTTATTGGTAACCAATTCTCGTTTGGTCACCGTTTCTTCAAGTGTTGTATCAGTTCTCGCCTGGTACATGTCATTGCGTAACCAGTTCTCGCCTGGTACATGTCATTGCGTAACCAGTTCTCGCCTGGTCATCGTGTGTTTTAACCCGAGTGTTATACCAGTTCTCGCCTGGTGTACATTAGCTTTCAGCCAGTTCTCGCCTGGTTGTCTTTTTCTCAGTCTGTTATCCAGTCAGCCCCGTCTGATGTTCATAAAAACCAAATCAATTTTCCTAACCCATTTTCCTATCAGTTCTCGTCTGGTAGTCTACCTTTGAATGCTAGTCCTCGTCTAGTATTCTCCACTGTGTACATAGTCCGTGTTTACCATAAACCAGAAAAGAAACAAAAAACCTAAAGGTATCTGACACAGTATTTCCCAATGACTCGCATGTTGTCATGTTCCCCGATACGAAGCTCGACAGATACCGGTGCTCCGAGTAATATTTGAATCCCTTGTGGACGTTGTTAAATCAGAATTGTTACTCTTCAGCAGATGAAAGTTGCGTATTATCCCCGGAAGAATCGAGATTGTATTGTACCCCGTATCAGAGTAGGATCAGGAGTATCTTCAGCAAATTAAGATTGATATCCTTGATAGAAGGGGCATTTCCAGCAGCGTGCCGCGCGCAATCAATCTCAGTTTGGGTCGATCCCCGCAGAGTACAATCAGTTGCCAATGGTTTGAAGGAAGCATTCCCGAGCAGAGTTGTTTTCTTTCCCCAGTGAAGTCTCCAAGCAGGGTTGCCTTTTCATTTCTCCAGCAGGGCGGTTATCCCCAGCGGATTTGATTTCCCGTCTCCAGCATTTATTTTGCTGAGATAATTCTGTGACTTCAGGTCATCCCCAGTAGAGTTGGCGTTATCTTCGGCATTTATTTTGCCAAGTGGTTTTCAGACCTGGTGTTCTCTGGCAGCTCAAGCCTGCATTAGCATTTGCATATATCGTCATTGCATCTATCAAGCATATAGCATATCCACGCCGTCTGGGCATCGCATTTTCAAACAAAACGCATAGCATTTACATGTCATATAGGGCATTGCATCATTATCAAGCATACGCATGTCGAAACATAGACCAGGGTGGTTACCTATTGGATTTCGAATTTGTTCACCTGCAGAGTTGTTTGGTTAAGCTTCTCGACTTCCCCAGCGGAGTGATTCTTCATATTTGGTTGTTACATCAGCATCGGAAAAAACAACAACAACGAAGATTGACATATATCAGATTTCTGAAGCTGCGGCCTGTTGACAGAATGGGTGCCAAGCAGTCGATTCAGAATTCCCCCAGGAGAATTGTCCTCAAGTTCGCAGTGAACTGTGA
Organism: Lathyrus sativus; assembly: GCA_963859935.3. Classification (NCBI taxonomy): domain Eukaryota; kingdom Viridiplantae; phylum Streptophyta; class Magnoliopsida; order Fabales; family Fabaceae; genus Lathyrus; species Lathyrus sativus. The sequence goes on along the minus strand of OZ012739.1, from coordinate 348,932,066 downwards.
GTTGACCAGATTTGATCCCAGAAGAGAGACGGGAATCAAGTCGTTTGCTTTTCCGAAGCATTATTTCAATACTTGTGGCGTTACACAGGTGTTGAAAAGGAGAAGAAAATTTACCAGAAAATTGATCAGGTGTTGCCGTGACAACCAAACTTCAGTTTATTGGAAGCTTTTCCTCAAGCAGTTTTGCAGTATATTCCCGCGGTTGGCAAATTTCAGGGTTTCATTTGTATTCAACCGTCATCTACCTTGAATGTTTGAAGGCTGAGCGCTCTTCACCCATTCAGGTCGAAGTCGCTTGAATAGGGGCAGCTGTTGCACCCTAAAATTTGACCAACCGGGTCTCGCATTTGGCTCGATGTTTCGACGCACTATCGCATTCGCATCTGCATATTGCATACATTGCATGGTTCATTTGTTTTGATTTTATCAGGGATCACAACTCTCGTCTCGTGTTTCAGGTGTTTTTGTCAGTTCAGATAGATAGAATCGATTTTTGGGATATTTCGGTGCCCGTTTATTTTTACCGATTATTTTTGTGTCGTTCGGTGCTTATTTTTGTTCCTCTGGGAATTATCGTGATTTTTCTGGATTTTATTGGCATTTTTTAGGTTTTAAATAGATTTTTAATCATTTATCTTTTTTTAATAGAATTTAATAGCATTTTTCATATTTTTAGATAATATAGAATAGTATAGAATTTAATAGATTTTAAATAGTTTTAATATGTTTTAAGTCATTTTTTTTAGATAATATAGAGTTAAATAGATTTTATCTTTTTTTTAATAGGATAATATAGATTTCTCTTTTAGATATTAGTTGAATTTTTAAATATATAGAATTAATAGATTTTTCTTCTTTTATAGAATTTAAATAAATAATAGTCTTTTTTAGAATTTAATATAAGTATATTAGTGGGTTTATTAGATTTTCTTTAGAGTATTATTAGATTAATAGTTAATTGAGTTTAATTAGGATTAGATGATAATTAGGTTTTAATTTTGTTTTTCAGTTTTTTTGCAGTTTTTTCATTCATTTTCGTTGGGCCTTATTTCCATTTTCGCAGCCCAGTTTGCAACTCAGCATGTCCAAAAATAAGTCCAAGCAAAAAGTCCAGAATGGTCCAGCATAATCCAGGTGTGTCCAGAACGTTCTGGAAGCTTCCAAGTTCAAAGCCAGTATAAATACCAAGCTCGCCACGTGTTGGCCAAAGAGGACCCCACGCTGCATCACCCACATCACGCCACCTCACCCTCCGTTTCCTCTTCCCAGGCCACGCATGGGGACACGCGTCCCGCATGCACCGTCTGCCCCCACCCACACGCCCACGTGGCTCCACCACAGCAGCTCACCGGGAAATCTTCACCGGCCGGCCTGCATGGCCGGCGGCCACCACCAACCCCCGCCGGAAACATCAACATTCCCAGAAACCTCCTCCCTTCATCATCTTCTCCAGGCACCTTCGTCCAACCTCCGATCTACTTCCGGCCGCCGCTAATCTCCCCAGAACGGCTTGAATCTTCAACCAATGTTCATCCTCCATCATCATGTTCATCATCTATCAACGATTTTCAGCTCTCCAGGTTCATTCATCAAAACTCTCAAGAACACCATCGTTGTTCTTCACAAGATCGTCCAGAAGTTCATGATCTTCATCTCCTTTCCCTGATCCTCATCAATCGTCGCCGATCATCTTCATCAGCATCATCAGTGTTCGTCCTTGTTTTCCAGAAGTCATCAACAATCATCAGTTTTCCATATATTTTTTCTCAGATCCGTGCGAATCATCCATCAAGAACCAATTCCAGAAAATAGCAACAATCACCATCAGGAGTTTCCAGGAGAACGAAGATCTTCAAGGCGTATCCAGAAGAATCTTCAGCCATCCTCGTTAGGTCTTCATCCCAGAAGATCTAAAATATCTTCGTCCGGACCCAACAAACTCATTCCTCCATGAAGGTTCATCAGAGGACGTCTCCAGTTTACAGATCTTCAAGAAGATCGTTTGAAAACCTTCCTCAACCCGCTCCCAGATTTACAAATGCATCAACCTTCAAGGTCTTCATCAAAAAATCCATTAGTGTTCGTCAAGATCTTCAACTCAGCAACGTTAAGATTCGCCAATCTTCATCAATATTGGTGAGGTTCTTTGTGTGGAGAAAATTGAGAGGAGACGGAAATGAATTTCAGCCGGTGAGGGGTGGAGTTGAGTCCGACGGCGGTGCAAGCTTCAGAAAATGAACAGTGTGGGCGGCGGCGCTGAAGGAGAAGAGAGAAGAAGGATTCTAGGGTTTCAGACCCTGAGAGTGAAGAGAGGGAGGAGAAGCTTGGGGATTGGGCCAGGCCCAATTACAATTTTTTTGACACCACACTCCCTCACGTTTTTGGCTGAGAGTGGGCTCAGGCCCAACGAAATCAATGTTTCCCAGCCACACACCCCGCTTCCACACCTCACACCCCCCTTCTGCGTTTTTTTTTGGAGAGACACATTGGGCTGGGCCCAATTCAGTTACAGTTGTTTATTTTTCTTACTTGTTTACTCCCCCTGTGTAACAGTATACCCCCCTTCCCGTCTTTGTGTTGTTTTTTCCATTTTTTGCTTTGTTCAAAGTTTGTTAGGGAAAAACAATGAAGAAAAATATATTGTGAAAAGAAAAAGAAAAGGAAATAGAGAAGAAAAGAATAAAGAAATGAAAAGAAAATGTATTTGAAAAATAGAAAAAGAAATAAAAAAGAAGAATATTTGAAAAATAGAAAAAGAAATAAAAGAGAAAATATTATGAAAATAGAGAAAAAGATATTGAAAGAAAAAGAAAAGGAGAAAAATATCTGGAAAATATTGGAGAAAAATATTTGAAAAATATATTGCAATATATGAAGAAAATATTATCGTGTTGAAAAAGAAAGAAAATAGAAAAAGAAAAGAAAGGAATATGAAAAATATATTTGAAAAGGAAAAAAGAGAAAAAGAGGTTATATTTGAAAAAGAAAAAGAAATATAGAAGAAATATAGAAAAAAATATAGAAAAAATATGAAAAAGAAGAGAAAATATTCAAGGAAAAATATATGAAAATATATTGAAAAAGGGTGAAAATATTGGAGAAAAATATTTGAAAAAATATATTGAAAAACATGTGAGAAAATGATTGGAAAAAAGAGAAAAATATTATAGTAGGTTTAAATATTTTTAAGTGCATTTTCTGTTAGGATATAGTTTTTCCATAGAGATTATTTCACGACTTTTAGGATAGTTTAGAAGCCCATTTGTTAGGGGGCTCTTTCCGTTCGATTTTTCAGGATAGAATAGGATAGTGTTTCCTAGGAGATTTATTTCAGTATTCAACCCATTGTAATCATTTTTCAGAGATGAATAAAACAAGATTTGAGCTGTGGTGCCGTAGTAGCCGAACTACAGCTGCTCTGATTCTTCGTACCAGACGAAGATATGTAGGCATAGGATGCGATATCCTAGCGAGCACACTAACGACTAACTTGCTGTTCTCTCGCGGCTGTGCGATCGAGACTTTCCCGCTGACGACTAATTGAGTACCCTTTTTTTCTCTCTTGCCCGAGTGCATTTGAGACCAAGCCATAGTTTTGACCATAGGTTCCCGACCCTGTGAAACCAGTTGTTTTTCTCACTGCTGTGTGAGAATGTTTTGTTTAGCCGTAGTTAGTCTGAACTACGTAAAACTCTGATCTTCCATCCAGTGGAAGTACGTAGGCACAAGACGCGAGGTCTTGGCGAGCCAATTTTTCCCGTAGTCCCGAACTACGTTGACTCTGACTTTCTCTCTTGAGAATACGTAGGCATAGAGCGCGACGCTCTATCGAGTCAATTCCCTTCCGTTTAGATTTAGCAGCCGTAGATAGATTGTTTTGCATCCAGTAGACAACCCAAGCAAGCGTGGATCCCGTCGAGTACGACGGACGTAAGGGGTGCTAATACCTTCCCCTTGCGTAACCGACTCCCGAACCCAGGCTATGGTTACGATGACCATACCTTTTCCCCGTTTTTCGCGAGGTTTACTTCGAGCGTTTCCTTTCCCGCTCTGAGGGATAAATAACGCACGGTGGCGACTCTTCTGTCAGCCGGCGCCGATTTTCGCAGTAGCGACAAACTGGTTTTTTTTTAAATAAAATAAAAAATTAGTTTTGAGAGAAACCGATTTAATTGTGAAAAACCGATTTAAAAATGAACCGATCCACATGTAAACCAATTTTAAAAAAAACAAACCATGTGATTCCATTAGTCTGCAGAATAATGTATAAGGTCCCTTGTTAGTTCATCCTTCAACTTCAAGTTTGAGGAGGTTGTTGACATTATCAACTTCTCATAGCTATGTGACGATGATTAATAATCATAAAATATTATCGCTTCATCGTTAGTTTTGGTTATAGTGCTTTCATCAAATGTTTATTTCCAGAACACACAAATGCCTTTAGCCATATATTATCATCTCAAGACAGTTAACCGAAGTAGACAAAACAACCCAAGTCTATTACATACGTATGCATTTATGCTCCTTTTTATCACCTGTACATTAATTCATTTGCATAACACTATAGCACCTCATCCTGTTAAGAGTGGAAACAGCAGAAATTGCAATAGCAGGAATCCTAAAGAAGAAGAAAAATCAAGGCACGGGTACGACAATAAAAAAACAAGAGTTTCTATATAAAACGTATTACTGGAAAGCTCAATTGTTCAATTCAAAACAAAATATCACAACAAAAGTTTAAAAATTGTGTTAAGTTACCATAACAAAGAAACTAAAATTGCCATATAACATTGATATATGAAAAAAAAAATCACACATTTCACTAAAAACTAAATAATAATAATAAAAATAAAGTACCAAAACTAACGGAAGAAGTAGCATTCCTGGAATTGTAAACTATCAACTTCTTTCTTGAACTATCCTTAAACAGCTGCACTTGATTTTGATCGTCTTCAAATATAATTCTATCATTACGAACAAGGTGATATCAAACTCTCAACATAGACTCCTGGGATGTGTTTCAACATATAACTAACTTTAGAAGTCTCCTTGAAATTGTAAACAATGAACCTACTTTCACAGGCCTTTTGAAACAGCAGCAGCACTTGATCGTCTTCAAAAATATATAATAGATTTAACAAGGTAAAATACTTACATGCAGGATCTAGCAAGTGAGTAACGTTGAACAATTTAGTCCAAGAGTCTTGAATTCCATGTTTCTTCAAGACCCAAACATCATGATTAGAAATTATGCACAACCAATCCCTCAACACTCACATTCTCAAATAAGTAGGTGCCACTTCCAGGTCAGGAGACAATCTCATGATTTGATAAGACCCGCTTTAGAATAGGCCATCCATTGAACCGCTTACGTATCTTCCTGGTTGTCCTGGTAGATGATTAGAGACAATTCCAAAAGGGAAAGGTGGAATGGTTCTCCAAGAATCAGTATTCAAAGTATAAACCTGTGCTTTAGTTTCACCTTCAACAAGACCCTCTTCAGTAAAGGTGTTGTAAATAACAACCGCTTTGTAATCATGAGAAACATGATCATAGCCGAAGCCATACGACATATGAAGGCGATCGAGCTCCGGTGGGTTTTCAAAACTGCGTAATGAGAGAATGATAAAATGTTCTGCCAAACATGAAGTAATATTAATCAAAATCAATATATATGTAGAAAGCTCATAATCCAATTTGAGAATTACTAAACCATAACTTCTATTCTAACTACTAACAACTAAATTTCTCCCATCCACTAGCAATGGCCAAAGAGAAATAGAGAAATTCAAATATGAAACTCTTTTCTGGACTGATTTTGCTAAATTCAAAAGTAGGTGATCTCAAATCAAAAATAATCAATCCAAAAACCACATGTTGTTCATATAAGTCACTGAAAGAATGATAAAACTTCTAGCCGTAACCATAAGCACCACACTCAAATTACTGTTCGAAAAGCCCAAATACTTAAGATGCATTTCAACAAACACATGGAGTGCAACCTTGAAAAACAACCTTAAAAAACAACAAAACAAAACACAAACAAGTAAACAAAAGAATCAACAAAGCACAAACAATTACAACAATATAAAGATGAAAAACACTTACAAACATTACTAGATCTCAGAGAAATATGAAGAAAAAAAATCAAAATCACAACAAATTCGTTAACATGAATACGCAAAATTAAGAACGCCTTCAGATCATCATCACAAGGCTCATAGGGCTGTTGGGAGTTGAAAGAACTTGGAGAGGGAAGAAACTGCGAGCGTCAAGGAGAGGAACGTGATTCAGATTGAAAACTATTATAAAAAGAGAACATCATGTAATGATAAAAACCCTTTTTGATTCAGATTTGTGCTATTGTCCACATGTTAGTACCTTCTTCCTCGCTGCCTCAAGCACTTTCTTCCCTCGCTCTCTGCTACTCCCAATTTACCCTATCCCAATTCTACTTCAGTTTCGTTACTCCCCTTTTATATCGTTTTTTTTTTCTCCTTTTTGTCTCAATTTTACTCAGTTTCGGAAATAATAAATTATCACGATTTTTTTTTTTAAATACCAATTTAAGAAGGAATTAAAAAAAAATTAAAATGGCTATAATTTCACACTGAGCCACCATGTGAAATGACTCAGGTTGGGTTTGAAATGAGTCACCATTTCATATGGCGCCAGCTCTAAAAATCAAACCTAGCCTACAAAAGAAGAGGTGTCATACTCAGTACAAGGCCTTTTTTTTATATATATTATTTAATATTTTGTAAAAAAAATATAATTAAAAGAAATAATAAATTATAATATTTATAATATAAAAAAAACAAAAATAGTGTACAACAGATGAAAAAAAAAAAATCAATGATCGGTTATATCAAAACGACCACCGGTTCCACATTGGGGAGGATTCACGTGACGTCAATGTCTACCACAAGGTTGTTGAGGAGTATTTGATCTTTGTGTGTTGACCTATGGAAGGGGTATTTATTGAGATGACCCTAGCATATCAGATCAATTTTGAAGAATTTGACCCCAATAGTCGGGCGGGCCGCTGTCAACGGCGCTTCCGTAGTTAAGTTCAATGCACATGTTTTCGTAGTTGGGACGGGGAGGTTGGTCGGGTGTGGACGGTATGGTTGTCCGAATTGGTACGTTGAATCGGTTTGGAAACGATGTAATGGTTGTTGTGGGGTTTGGTAGTCAAAAAATGGATATGTATTTTATTGGTAGGAAGATTGTGTGTTCATTCGTGGGGGGCTATAGTTGACTGGTGTGGGGTCAAAAGAGTTATTTGGGCTATAGGTGGATGGGGTTGGCTCAAAAGAGTTATCAGGGTTATAGGCAGAAGTGGTGTCGGTTTCGGGAGGCTGGCGGTAGGGATAAGGCTCTTGTTGTTGTGATTAGGTTGGTGGCATGTATGGGTTGCAGTTTTGGAAGATTGATTGGGTGGGCATAGTTGGATGTTGAGTATAGCATGGTGTTTGATGTTGGGCATTGGATTGTTGTTGTGGGTTTGAGGAAGACGCACGTTGCCTTGGGTCAATCAAATATGTTGGCTCAAACACAAATTGTTGTGATGTTGTAACCGACCTAAACCAAATTATATATTGATAACTTGGTCTAGCCCCTTCCACAGTATGGTCGGCTAAGATGTGTTGATGTCGGTTCTTCCAATGCAGACACATCTTTTTTGCAAAGTCCTTCCAATGATTTACACTTCATTGTGTATCCACTCTTAGTTGATGCCAGTCTCCCAAAGACGTCGGAGCGACTGGAATATCCTGATGCATCCCGAAGTGTAGTTTCACCCGATCACTTTGTGCATCTCCACCGTAGTGAACCGAATGATAGGTGTTTTAGCTGTCCACACGGAAGCATCATTGGCCTTGGGCTGATGGTTGAGACCCTCGTACGGCATCCATACAAATTATATTAACAATATATTTAATGAGAAAAACAAGTATGTGGTTATTAAATAGACAAAGTAATGGGACATCATTGAAGCATAAATTACATCATCTGGCTCAATGTGTTCTATAAGGTTGCGATAGACGATTATGGAGTTCCTGGGACATCTTTGGTAATTCATTCCCGGAATAGACCACCTAAAAAAAAGAGACACAAATAAATTAGTTACTAAGAAACATCGTTTGTATACTCATATTGAAAATAAACTTACTTGTTAGCGTAGGAGAATATGAATGGATTGCAGTTAATTGGAGCAAGTGTTGGCATTCTAGACCAACCCCACGCTCGAAGGAGATAGGTGCAGCCATAAAAAGTACAAGATTTTTTTTTTTTTGCATTTTTACATAATGAACTATATTGATGGGCGAGGACAGTTGAACCCCAACTATACGTGCACACTTTATTACAAAATAGCATAATATTCACCAGCAACTCTTTAATCCAAGTTTAAATGAAACATCATTAAGATTTAGAACCGTTCCTTGCAGAGCGAAGAGTACACCCAGAACTCGTTTAGAAGGAGTGAAAAGCAAGATTCTCTCAAGGAGAGACAATGCTGTCTTCAGGAGGTTGAAAATTACTTGAGGAAATTTGATCAATACGCATAAGTGAAGGAGAAGCAAAAGATCATTTTCAAAGACTCCCAATTCTTCAAAGATGACTAGCCTTTCATTGATGCTCTCCAAGTGGTTTTTCACGCCAAGGTTTGAGTTAGAGGTCACCTTAGGTTATCACAGAAGCAAAAGATAGGAGCTTTTGGAAAACTAGGGCAAGGTTTCATAACTGTGTCAATTAGGCTTGAGAGACAAGTTGAGAACAAGAATGAAAAACATAGACTGAAAGAGATTAGTTTAAATAGGGAATGAAAAGGCATATCCAAGAGAGAGAAAATTTATGACAACTAGATTTTGAAATGACAATACACATAAAATCTTTTGGAAAACCAACAAGTAGGATAAATAAGTACAAAGACAAAGTGAGAAATGACAAGTGATAGGGAGACAATAGAGAACCCAAATAGTAAAGTATCACAACTCTACAGATTATGCCCATATAAATTTCATAGCTAGCCTAACAATCTTCAGACACGTGGATTTTTTTTTATTTAAAAAATCTTTCATATTGAGAGTTGCAAGAAATCCTTGTTCCTTTTCTAAGTCTTAGAGTCTGATGCTTTTTAGAAGCCGTGTGTCATGAGAGGGTTGTTCAAGACACTGATGAAGCTACTTTTGATCAACATTAGTCTTTGATAGTCCATATTCAAAATTAAGCTTTTTAACAAGATCAAAAACTCTTTCTTAGAAAAGAGTTAAGTCTTTAAAATACAAAGGGTAAAACAAGCAAGACAACTCAATAATGAATTGTCTTCAGCAACAACACTTTTCTAATAAAAAACTTTTAAGCTCACATTGCTAGGTTCTGAATAAATAAAAAGAGAAAGGGTATGAAAGAAGGCCATAGTAAAGAAAATACTTTCCACTTATTCTGAGAATTCTTAAGTAGACATATTATCTAAGATAGTTATGCATCAAGGAGATAGATACATAGACTAAAATAAATAATATCTCATCCACAAAAGTTGTCTGGACAAAAAAAAAATAGGAATTTAGATATACCTTAATGTAGCTTTTGGACAACTCTTGGTTCCAACAATGTTCTTACTGATGAGAATCAGCCTTAAAGCATTCCTTCTTGTTGAACCAGGTCATTGTTTAGCACAGTCTCGGAGTTCAGTAGTGCAAGTAACCATAGTACTTCTTTTTCTACTTATCTCAAAATTCCAACTATCCTTCCTCTTTTAAGGTTGGGATTTGGAATATATGCTTTCCTCTTGTTGTAGGTTGTAATCGTTCATTGTTTAGACATTAGGATAATTGCTCTATCTTTTCCTTTTAGCATATCTGCGAGCACAATTTCAGATTTTGGTACCCATAATCTTATGGGTCATATTGTGTTAGTTACTATAGACCTTTTCTTATTATCTGCCTTATAGTAATGTCTAGGCTTATTCCAAAATTTCTTTTTAGAAATTATGTCTTGGATAAGCTTTAACGTTAGTATTTGAACCTTTTTTCAGAAACATAGATCCAGAAGTCTTAGGTATAGGTTTTCTTATACCTTTGACTTAAAGGTCTTAGGTTCTGAATTCCTTTGACCTCTTGACCTTTGGATCATAGTGTCTAGTTTCTTCAAAAACATTAACTTTGAGATCTCAGGTTTTGAATTTTGCAGAACTTTTAACCTTGAGGGTTTTAGTTCCACTTTAGTCAGAACCTTTGACTTCTTTGTTATTACCTTTGATGGGTTCAGAACTTTGATACATTTCAGCAGCAGACACAGAGTATTCAAAAAACCTTTTATCAGTATAGCTTGAAGAAGATAGTTTTGAGGATTTCATCCATGTCAAGATTTTAGAATCAAGACATTTTTCATGAAGATCCAAACCTTCTTCTTTGCTCTTGATTACTCCATAGATCATGAAAGCAAGCTAAGTTTTGTTAAGACCCATTGTCAAGAAATCTTGGAGAGCCATAACTTGTTCATTTAAAGGTTCCATGGAATCTTTTTCAGCTTACGCAACTAGATTTCTTTCAATGCCTAAATAGTTTCTTAAGAATATTTTAAATCTTATTTAAGAAAATCAAGTTGTTTCTTAACATCCTTCATGTACCCTGCCTAATCTTGACAACGACACGTGAGATCATGAAAAATATTAGAACAAGATAGGTTAGAATATACCTTATCTTCTTTATCAGATTTTGACCCAGAACCTGACTTGGATTATGAATTAGAGGGTGCGTGAGCCATCAGTGTGAAATTGGTGACATCAATTTCTCTGTCTGAATCTTCATCATCAAGTTCATCCTATGTTTCCATGAGGCTTTTCTTGAAATCTATATTGAAACTTTCCTTCTGAAAAGCTTTCCTTCTTGAATATGTCTTTTTGTAGATCAGGACAATTGTTTCTGAAGTAACCAGCCTAGTTTTAGTTATAGCAGATCTTCTGGTCATCTTCCCTATTTCTGGAATTTGGACCTTTAAAGTTAGAACTGCTACCAAAGAATCTATTGTTTCTCTTGGCCAACTGGTGAAACCTATTGATGATGAAATTCATTTCCTCATCATCAGAGTCCCCATTAGAATCTTCTTAACCATAAGCTTCTTCTAGTTTTTCTGACTTTTGAGGATCTGGAAGTTTTATCACCATATCTTTCAACATTATACCTCAAAGTAAGAGATCTAGGTTTCAACATAGATTCATCACCATTCAATTTCATTCCATGGCTCTGAAGTTTACTGATTAATCTTTCAAGACTTAGAGTACTCAGGCCTTTAGCCTCCTGAATAGCTGTAACCTTGATGGTGTATCCTACAAGAAGACATCCTCAAGACTTTCTTATCAAGATCAGTGGTGGTATAACTTTTGTTTAAAACTTGAAGTCTTGATACAAGAAGATGAAACCTAGAGATCATAGTTTCAATGTCTTCATAATTCTTCATCTTAAAAATCTCATACAGTCAAACCAAAAGGTTGGCCTTAGCTTTCTTAACCTGTTGGTTACCTAGGTAGGTAGTACATAAAGACTCAAGGATAGTCTTATCAGTTGACTTATTAATGGTCTTAATGTACTCTGAAAGTGGTAAAGCATTCACCAGAGTGTCTCTCACTCTGTAGTGCTTTATGTAGGTTTTCTTTTGTGTTGCTGTAAGAATTTTTCTATCTGTTACCATATCAACACCATTGATCTCTTTGTCAATGCTATAATCAAGAATTTCCCGCATCTCATCTTCAATACCAATCATGTGAGTGGACATATTGCTTTTCCATAACAAGCAGATAAAGATTAAACCTTGATTGCTGCAACAAGCATATTTTCCCCAAGGATCAGTCTTAAGGATTAATGAATCCTTTCATACTCACAAAGCAAATGACTTAAAGCAAGAAAGGTTTCTTGATTTCTTCAACAAGTACACTTGTCCCACGAGTCAGTCTTAAAGATTAAAAGTCCTTTCATACTCACAAAACAAATGACTTAGGGTAGAAACAAGTTTCTTGATCCACAAAAGTTTAGCATGACTTTCTTCAGCTTATCTTTTTTTATCCTCTGTAGTTTCCATTCTTTGAAAAATGAAGGAAACTTCATTGAAAGCTGAAGTACTGGCTGAATAGTTTTTCTCACCAGATATTTTTTTGTTTCACTGTTAAGTGAAAAAACACAGTCGAGCTTTGGTACAAACTAAATGTGAGAAAAATATACACAAGAAGGACGGTTGAATTGTGTATGTGAAAGTTTACTTCTTTTTCTTAAACCTATTTCGGAACCTAAGATGTCAAGATCAGATTCTGATCCAAGTAAGAGGCTGAGTCAGATCAGAGTCTGAGTTTAGAGTTTGTTGCACAACAGAATGTAAAAGCAGAAGTAAATAAGGAGACACACAATATATCTTGGTTCCTCTAAACTGAGAGTAGTACAGTCCCCTTGCAAAACAAGAGATTTTCACTATAACAAATAAATTACAATTTGCTAAATCAAACTAGAAAGAGACTTCTTCTCAAGCCCTCAAGCATGAGACTTTCTTGCCTAAACAACATGTTCAAGACTTCCTGTTCAATCTTTTCAGAATGAGACTTCCTGCATAATCACACTAATTGAGACTTCCTTACTTAAGGCATAGGTTTAAAACTCCCTGCTCAATCGAACCAGATCAAGACTTCCTTGCTTAAACCCTAGGTTTAAGACTTCCTACTCAACCTAACTAGATCGAGATTTCCTTGCTTTGCTCTCAAGCATGAGACTTTAATGCTCAATCACATTGGTCGAGACTTCCTTACTCTGTCCTCAAGCATGAGACTTCAATGTTCAAACGTTAAGTCTGAGACTTTTACATGTTCTAAACATTAGTTTAGGATAGTAATCACAAATGCACTTGATACACTTATCAATGGTGCACAGTTACAACACAAATTCTGATGTCATTAAGATTTCTAAGATAAGCATTGATAAGAAACCTTAAGACTCTATGTACAAGCTAACAAATATACAAAAGTGTTCTTGCTTGTATCAGATGATGTTTGTGTTGTGTGGTTATGTTGACAGCTTATTCAAATACTTCCATGGTATTTGAATATTTAGTACTTTTAGAGTTTTCAACAATCGGACCATTAATGATCCGTTTGACCAACTTGATTGGCATGATCATATCCTTGAACTCCCTTATATAGGTCCAAGAAAATAACCGTTGGAGGTAGCTTGTTTGAAGCGATGAAGAACTAGTTCCAAGGTAAATTTAGAGTTGTTGCAAAATAGATATTTAAATCATATTTTGTAACCACTCTATTTCAAACGGTAACCATAACAGTTGGAAGTAGATAACCATGAGTATATGTGAATAGCTTAGGCATCATGGAAAGTTGTATCTGGTTAGAAGAATTATCCACTAAATAAAAGCAATGTCCACTAGGGGTGTGCATGGATCATAAACCAAACCAAATTGAACCATATATATGGTTTGGTTTGGATCTTGAAATTGTTTTTATAAAATCAGTTTATTTTTTTAAAACCGGTTTACAAATGGATCGGTTCAGTTCTAAACTAGTTTTCCACAATAACCAGTTTTTTAAAAAAAACCGGTTTTAAGCCGATTTCTCTCAAAACCAATTTTACTTTCTTTAAAAAAAAAACAATTTTATAAAAAAAAATAGTTTTAAAACCAATTTCTACATTAAATATTTTTGACATAGTGAGTTATAATTTGAAAGTAAATTATAACTAACAATTAATTTATATACTAATTCAAATCAAAATGCAAACTAAATGTAACTAAAATTAAACTCAAATACAAACTCACAAGTTAAGATGAATTACACTTAACATTTACAACAAATCAAACATCTTTTATCAACTAAACCATTTATATTTTGATTAATCTTATATTGTTTTAAAATGTTTGTATTGAGAAAAAAAGTAAGGTTTTTTCGTGTAAGATAAGCTACTTATACAATTGTTAAGCAAAAAAAGTAGTTTGACGCGCATTTAAAAAATTAAACAATGATGCGCTTTTAAAAAAGTAAACAAAGATTCACTCACGCAAGAGAAAAATCATAAAACGGCTATAGAAATAAACATATAAATTTAACACATAATGAAATTTGAATACTCAATAACTAAACCACATTATTATTATGGCTACCGGTTTATATTTGGATAATAAAATGGACACCCACATTTATATTTTAACATTTGGTTTGAATTTTTAAAAGTGGAACTGTTAGTTCTATGATTGGCAACAATTTTGGTAAAACTTGGTGTTATCACAAGATGTCCTATAGGATGTCTTGAGATATGATCTTAACATTCTGTAGGTGGTTATTCTTGATGTTGCAGGGTTTTGTTCATGATGTCAAGAATGATGTCCTAACATATGTGTACAGAACATTCAGTCTGAATGTTATGCTTTGTCTGTTGCATTATTGTGCAACCTTGTGTGTTTTTATTATAAGAGATTTTCCTGGTGCAAATCATCATGGAGATCTTCTTTAAACAAAAGAGCTTCTGCTAATTAATTTGTGGAGTACTGTGGAATCTTTTGTTCTATGTTCATGCAGAAAATCTTGAGAAGATTTGGGGGTTGATTTGATCAAATCTGATTTGGTTCTATTTCTATGACGGTAATTATGAAAAAATTTGAAGAATTATTTGATTTAATTTTATCAAATCTGAGTATGTTTTTACTATTTCCCAAGCCCACTCAAAGTGTTTCTATATAAAGGCTTTACAATCCTATTTTGAAGAAGAGAAGCTAGGGTTGTGAGTGTGCATTGCTTAAGGAATAAGGTTTTTACCTTCTTGTGTTATTGTTATTTGTGAGCCATTCACTCATCACTTTGATGTGTGAATTGGACTGAGTCTTTGAGTTGTAAGTTGTCCACTCTAAGCTTTTAAGCACAAGTGCATTGTTCTTGATTGAATATTTTAAGTAAGATCAAGTATTGTCCTTGAAGAGTGTCATCTACATTTTAATAATCTGTTTTTATCACTACTGTGATTGAGGGGGAGTGAGAGATGTCTCTTATCTAAGAGTGTCTTAGATAGAAATTGCAAAGGTAGAGATTAGGTGCGAAGATTGTAAGCTAGAGAGAGTTTGCTGAGAATCTCAAACTAATTCTATTTAGTGAATTTCCTTTCTTGGCTTGGTAGCCCCCAGATGTAGGTGTGTTTGCATCGAACTGGGTTAACAATTGCTTGTGTCTCTTTACAACTATTAACTGCTTTTTATCTTGATCATATATTGGTAATTGTTCTATTAGTGTCGTGACATCTCTTTCGACATCTCATATCTGATACCAGAATTTCAATTAGTATCAGAGCAGGCATCCTGCTCTGGTTTTGGGTGAGATCTAGGGACGATACTTTCTAGTACTATGGACAAAGAAGGAGGATTTGTGAACAGACCACCTGTTCTGGATGGAAATAATTATGATTATTGGAAACCTTGCATGGTGGCCTTCTTGAAATCTTGGATAGTAAGGCTTGGAAAGCTGTCCTAAAAGGATGGGAACACCTTGTGACTGTTGGGAAAGATGGAAAAGCTACATCTGACCTGAAGCCTGAGGAAGAATGGACTAAGGAGGAGGATGAATTGGCTCTTAGAAATTCTAAAGCCTTGAATGCCTTGTTCAATGGAATTGATAGAAATATATTTAAATTGGTGAACAATTGTGAAGTTGCCAAAGATGCTTGGGAGATACTCAAAACTACTCATGAAGGTACTTCTAAGGTAAAGATGTCAAAACTTCAATTGCTAACTACCAAATTTGAAAACTTAAGGATGAAAGATGATGAAAGCATACATGATTTCCATATGAATATCCTTGAAATAGCCAATGCTTCAAGTTCCCTAGGTGAAAAGATGTCAGAAGAAAAGCTTGTAAGAAAGATTCGCAGGTCTATTCCCAAGAGATTTGATATAAAAGTAACTGCCATAGAAGAAGCTCAAGACATCTGCAAGATGAGTGTGGATGAACTTATTGGATCTCTTTTAACCTTTGAAGTGGGGATAAGTGACAAATCTGATAAGAAAAGAGCATAGCCTTTGTGTCCAATGCTGAAGATGGAGAGGATGAATGTGATGTGGATACTGATGAAAGCTTATCCAATGCTATAGTGCTCCTTGGAAGACAGTTTAACAAGGTAATGAAGAGGATGGATATGAAGTCAAGACCAAATGTCAAGAACAACTCATATGACATCAGCAGGTCTAATGATGCTGGTGGAAAAATAAGGTCTGAAGAAAAATCCACTCAAAGCAAAGGGATTCAGTGCCATGGATGTAAAGGAGTTGGTCACATTAGAGCTGAATGCCCTACTTACCTCAAGAAACAAAAGAAGAGCCTAGTTGTTTCTTGGACTGATGAGGATTCTGAAAGCGATCTTGAACAAGAATTTGCTAAACATGTGACTGCTTTGACTGAGAGATATAACTCTGATGAAGACTCTAGTGATGATGAATTAACCTTTGAAGAACTTGCAGCTTCCTACAAAGAGTTGTGTCTCAGAAGTGAGGAAGTATGCCATCAAGGAGAAAAGCAGAAGAAACTTATAAGCAAACTAAAGGATGAAAATGAAAAGCATCTTAAAACTATCTCTGAATTGAATGATGAAGTTACACTGCTGAATTCCCAACTTGATTAAATGTCCAAGTCTGTTAGAATGCTGAACAGTAGAACTGACACTTTTGATGAAATCCTTCAGGTTGGAAAAAGGGCAGGAGACATGACTGGGATAGGGTTTGATGGAGAAAAGAAACCATCTTTAGACTGTAGTCCCTCTTCACACCATAATCCTTCAAGGCCTAAGCGAAATATATCACATCAGATGTCTCAACATCATGGAAGAAGACAACCCAACCACCCAGTAGGAAGATTCCAAAGATGGAGATGTCATTATTGTGGACACTTTGGTCATATAAAGCCTTTCTGCTTCAGGTTGCATGGATATCCTAAACTTATTCCTCAATCTAAACCCAATCGCAACATTCCTTCTAATAGGAAGCAATGGGTTCCTAAAGCCGCTGCTACCAGTTTGATAGCTCATATGTCTCTCCGAGTCTCAACTAAGGAAGATTGGTATTTTGACAGTGGGTGCTCAGATACATGACAGGAATTAAAAATATCTTAGTAGACATCAAATCCCATTCTACTAGCTATGTGACTTTTGGTGGTGGAGCCAAGGGTGAAATCAAGGGGGTTGGAAAATTGAACTGCTCAGGAGTTTCAAACCTTGACAATGTGTTGTTGGTTAAAGGATTGAGTGCCAACTTGATTAGCATCAGTCAACTATGTGATCAAGGATTTAATGTCAACTTCACTAAATCTAAATGTTTTTTTACAAATGAAAAGAGTGAAGTGATTATGAAGGGAGTCAGATCTAAGGACAACTGCTATCTATGGGTTACTCAAGATTCTAAATGTACTCTAGCCAAAGAAGATGAAGTGAAACTGTGGCACCAAAAACTTGGTCATTTGTATCTAAAAGGGATGAAGAAGATCATTTCTATGGAAGATGTCAGAGGAATTCTTAAGCTAAAGATTGAAGAAGGAAAGGTTTGTGGTGAATGCCAAATTGGAAAGCAGACTAGGATGTCACACCAGAAGATTAAACATCTCACTACTTCAAAAGTGTTGGAACTCTTTCAAATGGACTTGCTGGAACTTATGCAGGTGGAGAGTCTTGGTGTAAAGAAGTATGCCTATGTGGTGGTGAATGATTTTTCCAGATATACTTGGGTGAATTTTATAAGAGAAAAATCTGAAGTGTTTGATGTGTTCCAAGATCTCTATCAAAGAATTCAAAGAGAAATTCAAAGAGAAAAGGAGAGCAATGTTGTTAGAATAAGAAGTGATCATAGGAAGGAATTTGAGAATAAAAAATTTGTTGAATTTTTCTCATCTGAAAGGATTAGCCACAAATTCTCTTCTCCCATTACTCCACAGCAAAATGGAGTTGTAAAACGAAAGAATAGAACTATCCAGAAATCTGCTAGAGCTATGATCCATGCAAAGAAACTGCCTTACCACTTCTGGGCTGAAGCTATGAACACTGCCTGCTATGTTCATAATAAAGTGACCTTAAGAATAGGAACCATGACTACCTTGTATGAGATATGGAAGAGAAGAAAGCCTACTGTCAAATACTTCCATGTGTTTGGAAGCAAATGTTACATATTGGTAGATCATGACCAAAGAAGAAAGGTGGATCCAAAAAGTGATGAAGGAATATTTTTGGGTTATTCTACTAACAACGTAGCATATATAGTGTTCAACTCCAGAACTAAAACTATGATGAAGTCCATAAATGTTGTTGTTGATGATGTGCATAAGGAGACTGGTGTCCTAGAAGATGTTGGAACATCCCTTGATACCTCAGCAGAGTCTGCAGACAAAGACACTGATCCCAGTTCTACTAATACAGAACCTAAACCTGAACTAGTAAACAAGGGACCCTCTACCAGAATTCAGAAAGACCATCATATGGATCTTATCATAGGTGATCTGAATAAGGGGGGTTACTACTAGATCCAGAGAAGTCATAACAAGCTCTTGTTTTGTGCCTAAAATTGAACCAAAAAATGTCAAAGAAGCCTTAACTGATGAATTATGGATCAATATCATGCAAGAAGAGCTAGGGCAAGTCAAGAGAAATGAAGTATGGGATCTTGTTCCAAGGCCTGAAGGAACTAATGTGATTGGAACAAAATGGGTTTACAAGAACAAGTCTGATGAAAAAGGGGTGGTCACCAGAAATAAAGTCAGACTTGTTGCTCAGGGATACACTCAGATTGAAGGGGTTAACTTTGATGAAACTTTTGCTCTTGTAGCTCGTCTTGAATCTATCAGATTACTTTTGGGAGTTACCTGCATTATGAGATTCAAGCTACTTCAGATGGATGTTAAGAGTGCCTTCTTAAATGGATACTTAAATGAGGAGGTCTATGTGGAACAACCTAAGGGATTCATTGATCCAACTTTTCCCAATCATGTTTATAAGTTGAAGAAAGCTCTGTATGGACTGAAGCAAGCTCCTAGAGCTTGGTATGAGAGACTAACATAATTTCTTGTTAATAATGGATACAGAAAAGGTGGCATAGATACGACATTGTTTATCAAGGAAGAAGGAGGAAAGCTCATGATTACTCAAATATATGTTGATGATATTGTGTTTGGTGGGATATCTGATGAGATGGTTCAACATTTTGTCCAGCAAATGCAGTCAGAATTTGAAATGAGCCTTGTTGGTGAATTAACCTATTTTCTTAGGTTGCAAGTCAAATAGATGGAAGATTCTATGTCCTATCTCAGAGTAAATATGCCAAGAATATAGATAATAAGTTTGGGGTGGAGAATTCCATTCATAAGAGAACACCTGCACCTACCCATCTTAAGTTGTCTAAAGATAAAAAGGGTGTAAATATGGATCAAAGTCTCTATATAAGTATGATAGGGAGCTTGTTATATCTTACAGCAAGCAGGCCTGACATTGCCTTTGTTGTAGGTGTATGTGCTAGATATCAAGCTGAACCCAAAGTGAGTCATATCAATCAAGTAAAGAGGATTCTGAAGTATGTTAATGGAACAAGTGAGTATGGAATGCTATACACTCATGGATCTGGCTATGTATTATCTGGATATTGTGATGCTGATTGGGATGGAAGTGCTGATGATAGGAAAAGTACATCAGGAAGTTGCTTCTTTTTGGGGAACAATCTTATATCATGGTTCAGCAAGAAGTAAAATTGTGTGTCTCTGTCTACTGCTGAAGCTGAGTATATAGCAGCTGGGAGTAACTATTCTTGACTAGTTTGGATGAAACAAATGCTGACTGAATATAATGTCACACAAGATGTCATGAAATTGTATTGTGACAACTTAAGTACTATGAACATCTCCAAAAATCTTATTCAACACAGTAGGACCAAGCATATTGATGTTCGCCATCACTTTATAAGGGAGCTTGTTGAAGAAAAAATCATTGCCTTAGAACATGTTGCTACAGAGAAGCAGCTAGCTGACATCTTCACTAAGGCATTGGATGCTAGTCAATTTGAAATTTAAGAGGGAAATTAGGGATTTGCATTTATGAGGATTCGTAGCAATTATTGCTGAGTGGAAATATCATTTAAGAGGGTTGGTATTTTCCAAAAATAAAGATGTCTCAACATCACTTATTATTTCAAAACACATTAAAAGTCATTTCCACATGCTACCTTAACCTCACTTTTCACTCCAACTGCTCATTCATCTCCCATACCTTCATAGAACATCTGCTTGAACCCCATTCTCTCACACACAAAAATCTCAAGATGTCTCAACAACATGGTTCAACTTCGTCCAAATCCGCTAGGTCAGAATCTAAGAGAAAGGCTCAACCTGTGAGCATCTCATTTGATGACGTGATTGATGTAACTCCTCTAGCCATGGTTCCATGTGACGATGCTGAAGTAACAAAATCCACAACCTCACATGCAAGCGGTTCCAAACGATCTCCTATAGGTAAATCTTCTGATACTTCTCTTGATTCAACAACTGAAAATAGGACCAAAGAGGGTAGTGTATATGTTGATAGAGCCATTAGAAAGTTGGTTACTAAGGTTCTGTATGGAGGTCACAATGTTCCTGGGATTTCTACCCCATTGTCTCGAATGGATATTATTCTCACTACTGATGCTAACCAAAGTAAGAAAAAAAATGGTGATGGTTTTCATTCTGAGAAGAGCACTGACACTGATAATCTGCACAAGTTGGCTAACTCTATGCTTAAGTAAGGAAGGATTGAAGGTGATGTTAATGATGATGTTGGTACTTCTGGTGTGGAGAACAAAACTGGCAGTTCTAATCAGAGTAAGAAAAAGGGTAATGTCTCTGATGATGTTGTGAATCTTGATAATGTTCCATCTAGTGATGAATTGATTAGGAATGGGGCTCCTGGAATTGCCAAAAGGTTGAAGACTAGGAGAGGTAAAGCTGTGATTGATCAATCCCCTTCTAAGAGTAATAAGAAAAATATTGTTGTTGGACCTCCTAAAGCTTGGAGAAAAGTTACCCCTGCCTCTAAGAAAAGAAAGGCTAGGTCTAAAACTGAGTCTGAAGAAGATGTTGATGATGATGTCCAGGACATCACACCTGTAAGAAGATCTGCTACCAAGAGAGAAACAGACACTGTGTCTGCTGCTCCTTTAAACAATGTGCCTTTCCACTCCATTGACAATGTGGCAAAATGGAAGTGTGTGTACCAGAGAAAAGTTACACTGGAGAGAGAATTGGGTAAGGATGCTCTTGAGATCAAGGAAGTCATGAAGTTAATCTCTGATGCTGGGTTGATGAAGATTGTGGTTGGATTTTCCAAGTGCTATGATATGCTGGTCAAAGAGTTCATTGTGAACATTCCTGAAGACATTATTGACAGAAAAAGCAAGGAGTTTAATAAGGTGTTTGTAAGAGGGAGATGTGTTGAGTTTTTTGCTGATTTTATTAACAGGTATCTAGGAAGGAATGGACAAGAGGCAAGTGAACTTGAGGTGACTAATAATCAAGTTTGTAAGGTGATCACTACTAACCAAGTTACTGCATGGCCCTTGAAGGGAAAATTGTCTGATGGTTAACTAAGTGTGAAATATGTTATCCTGCATAGGATTGGAGCAGCAAATTGGGTGCCTACCAATCATACTTCCTCCATTGTTGTTGGGTTAGGAAGGTTTATTTTTGTTGTTGGTACCAAGGTGAAGTTTGACTATGGTAGCTACATGTTTGATCAAATTATGAAGCATGCTACCACCAATGTTGTCAAGTTACCCATTGCATTTCCTTCTTTGATTTGTGGGATCATTCTAAGCAAGTATCATGGTATTCTCTCCAGTAATGATGTGGCCTGCAAAAGGGATTCTGTGTTGTCTCTCCAATATAAGTTGTTTGCAGGAAGACATGTCCCAGAAATTGTCTTGACATCTTCTGAGAAGACATCCTCTATAAAGCCTGGGCTTATCTCAGAGTTAAAGAAAACCTACAGGGAATTGGGAGAAGTCATTCATGTGGCTACTGCAAGGAAAATAAAATTGGAAGCCCTAATTAAAGGTTTGGAGCAGAATGAAGGAAATGATGTGGAGGCTGCTGATGCACAGGAAGAGGAAGATGGGGAGGATTCTCCCTCTTATGAGAGGACTGGTGATCATGTTTCTGGGTCTACAACTGATGATGAAGATGACAACTCTGGGTCTGAGGAAGAGAATTGATGGTGCTTGGTAATGGTGTTCTTTGGATTATGGTTGTTTTTTTATTTAGAATTTGTTTTCTTTTAACACTTAATGTGCTTTGGCTTGTATTTTTTGGGTTCTTACTGCACTCTTAAAACTATGTTTCTGGTTCTGTAGGATTGTTCGTTGTTAATGTGTTCTCATTAGTATGATTTCTTTTTTTTATAGCTAAAGAGGGGGAGAAGAATTATGAGGAGTTGATGTTGTTGTTCCTACTGTTGAGGGGGTTGTTCCTGCTGTTGAGGAAGAGCTTAGTTTTTGTTTACACTTTTGTTTGAGGGGGAGGGAGAAATATTTTGTTGTTTTCT
This sequence comes from Lathyrus sativus, assembly GCA_963859935.3. Lineage (NCBI taxonomy): Eukaryota > Viridiplantae > Streptophyta > Magnoliopsida > Fabales > Fabaceae > Lathyrus > Lathyrus sativus. The sequence continues at coordinate 348,909,489 of OZ012739.1, read as the reverse complement.
ATTTTTTTCTGCTGTTGTGCTCTATGATGTGTTCTGGGAGCTCTTGTGATCGATTGGATGTTTTAGTCAAAATTTTCCAAAGGGGGATTTGTTAGTTTTATGATTGGCAGAAATTTTGGTAAAACTTGGTGTTATCACAAGATATCCTATAGGATGTCTTGAGATATGATCTTAACATTCTGCATGTGGTTATTCTTGATGTTGCAGGGTTTAATTCATGATGTCAAGAATGATGTCCTGACATATGTGTACAGAACATTCAGTCTGAATGTTATGCTTTGTCTGTTGCATTTTGTGCAACCTTGTGTGCTTTTATGATAAGAGATTTTGCTGGTGCAAATCATCGTGTAGATCTTCTTTAAATAAAAGAGCTTATGTTAGTTAATTAGTGGAGTACTGTGGAATCTTTTGTTCTATTTTCATGCAAAAATCTTGAGAAGATTTGGAGGTTGATTTGATTTGATTTGATCAAATCTGATTTGGTTTTATTTCTATGACGGTAATTATGAAAAGATTTGAAGAATTATTTGATGTGATTTTATCAAATCTGAGTTTGTTTTTACTATTGCCCAAGCCCACTCAAAGTGTTTCTATATAAAGGCTTTACAATCCTATTTCGAAGAAGAGAGAAGCTAGGGTTGTGATTGTGCATTACTTAAGGAATAAGGTTTCTACCTTCTTGTGAGACATTCACTCATCACCTTGATGTGTGAATTAGACTGAGTCTTTGAGTTGTAAGTTATCCACTCTAAGCTTTTAAGCATGAGTGTATTGTTCTTGATTGAAGCTTTTAAGCAAGATCAAGTATTGTCCTTGAAGAGTGTCTTCTATGTTTTAATAATATGTTTTTATCACTACTGTGATTGAGGGGGAGTGAGAGGTGTCTCTTATCTAAGAGTGTCTTAGATAGAAATTGCAAGGGTAGAGATTAGGTGTGAATATTGTAAACTAGAGAAAGTTTGCTGAGAATCTTCAAACTAATTCTATTTATTGAATTTCCTTACTGGCTTGGTAGCCCCCGGAAGTAGGTGTGTTTGCACCGAACTGGGTTAACAATTGCTTGTGTCTATTTACAACTGTTAACCGCTTTTTATCTTGATCATATATTGGTAATTGTTCAGATATTAGTGTCATGACATCTCTTTCGACATCACATATCTGATACCATAATTTTAGGAACAATTTAGATACCAATTTGATTAAGAATAACCGATTTTTTCATACCCCTAATGTCCACAATACCTTCTAAATAAATAGGTATCTCCCAAAAGGTAGTACAGACTGAAGAGGCTAAATTACCATCTTTGAGTCTTGCAAAACCAAACCCTAGTTGATTCTGTCCAAAAATCTGTCGATTTGACAATATTTGTTAGCTTTGGTGCATAGTACAAATCAGACGCTCCTTAAGCCTTCAGGATCTGTGTTGTTACCTGGCTGAAACAGCATGCTAAAATCTAAACTATAGGATACTGATGAACATATTTATATTTTGGTCAACCATAATCCGAATCACTTCTTTATGGAACTTAAGTCTTTTGATATGTTTGAAACCTTAATAAAATTTGACTACAGAACCTGCACACTAGAGCAACTATTAGCAAACTCTATTATTCTTTAAATGCATTATGTGAGATGTTGGATTGAACTCTAGTGTGGTCGAAGTTTATTCACGAGTAATGTGTGTTGTAGTCGAAGTCTGTTCTAACATGCATTAGCCAATATTGCTAGGGTTGTTAGCATGTTGAATTGGGCCTTGCTTGTAAGCCCAATTGTTTAAGTTAGCTTGTACCCTAAGTTAGCTTGTAATGTGTAATTGTTAAAAAGCCCATTAGGTTAGTGTGCTATTTTTCGTATAAATAGGATGCTAGTTTCTTAATCTTGATATAAGGAAAAATAGGAAGATAAAATCCTAATTTCAAGAGAGAGGGGTTATTTTGTTATTATTGTATACTTGTAATCTTGTTCTAAGAGGAAGGAAAGAATAGCAGTTTAATAACCAATCCTTGTTGTTTTCTTCTTTATTAAACCTAACCCTTGTGTGTTTCTTGATCATTAAGAAATTTTGTATACTTAGTTTTAAGGTATCCGATTCACAACAAATTAGTGCGGTGAGCGTGGAGAGGATGCCTTCAACAAAGTATGAGATTGAAAAGTTCACTGGAGTGAACGACTTCGGTCTGTGGCGCTTGAATATGAAAGCTCTACTGGTTCAGCAGGGTTGTTTGGAAGTATTAAAGGGTGAGGCAGCCATGGACGTTGCGTTAACGGCAAAAGAAAAGACGGGCATGATCGAGAAAGCCCGCAACATAATATTGTTGAGCCTTAGTGATAAGGTTCTTCGACAGGTATCAAAGGAGACTACAACATCGGGATTATGGGTGAAACTTAAAAGTTTGTACATGACCAAATCTATGGTCAATCGACTCTACCTGAAGCAAGAATTGTATTCATTCAAGATGAGTGAAGACAAAGTGTTGGCTGAGCAGTTGGATATGTTCAACAAGCCGATTCTTGATCTTGAAAATATTGATGTGAAGATCGATGATGAAGATCAAGCACTGCTGCTGCTGTGTGCTTTGCCCAGAACACATGCTCACTTCAAAGAAACTCTCTTGTATGGAAGGGAGTCCTTGACCTCTGAATAAGTTCAATCAGCCTTGTATTCTAAGGACTTGAACGAACGAAAAGAGCATAAACCTTCGACGGTGGGCGAAGGTTTGGCCATTAAGGGAAAATTCTTGCGAAAGGATGGTAAGTTCGACAAAAAGAAAGGTAAAAGTCAACAGAAGTCTTATAGTGGCGAAACATCTGGTATTCGATGTTATCACTATAAGAAGGAGGGTCACATAAGAAAGGTTTCCCTGAACGCCTGAAAGATCATGGAGGTAATGGCAACGCAACCATCGCTCAAGATGACTTTGACTCATCTGATGTTCTTGTGGTTTCAAGTGGCGATTCGAGAAAAAAGTGAATTATGGATTCAGGTTGCACTTGGCACATGACTCCAAACAGAGAATTGTTTGAGGAGCTATGTGATCAAGATGGTGGATCCGTGTTGCTGAGAAACAAAAAATCTTGCAAAATTGCAGGTGTTGGATATGTGAGATTCAAGCTCCATGATGAGTCAATAAGGTTATTGACTGAAGTTAGGTATGTACCTGACTTGAAGAGAAATTTGATTTCTCTTGGTGAATTCGACAGAAAGGGATATGTTTTTCAAGGAGAGAAAAGTATCCTAAGAGTCATGAAGGGGTCGAAGGAAGTCTTGAGAGACGTGAAGAAACAAGGCTTGTATACCATTGAAGTTGAGGTTGTAAGTGGTTCGACAAATGTTGTATCCACGAAACCTGTGTCGAAGACAGAATTATGGCACATGAGATTGGGCCATGTCAGTGAAAGAGGCCTGGTCGAATTGGGGAAGCAGAACCTGTTAGGAGGTGACAAAGTCGAAAAGTTGAAATTTTGTGAATCGCGTGTATTTGGTAAATCTTGTAGGGCGAAGTTTAACAAAGGCAAGCAAAGAACACACGAATCCTTGGATTACATTCATGCTGATCTTTGGGGGCCTGCAAGGAATCCTTCCCACTCAGGTGCAAGATATTTTCTATCAATCGTTGATGACTATTCCAGAAAACTATGGGTATTCATTCAAAAGACGAAGGATGAAACTTTTGAGAATTTCAAAAGTTGGAAGATTCTGGTAGAAACTCAAACTGGCAGAAAGGTTAAGAGGTTGAGAACCGACAATGGCCTTGAATTCTGCAAAGAAGCGTTCGACAGTTACTGTGTTGAGTCTAGGATTGCAAAGCATAAGACTGTAGTAGGTACTCCTCAACAAAATGGATTAGCTAAGAGATTCAATCTGACAATCCATGAAAGGGTTAGATGCATGTTGGTTAGTGCTGGATTGAAGAAGGTGTTTTGGCCGGAAGTTGTTTCGACAACAGCTTACGTGATAAATAGATGTCCCTCAACTGCCTTGGAAATGAAGACACCTGAAGAAGTTTGGTCGGGACATCCACCTAGTCTCGACAGACTGTGAGTATTTGGTTGTGTGGCCTATGCTCATATTAGGCAAGACAAGGTCGAACCTAGAGCTCTGAAATGCATGTTCATGGGATACCCTGAAGGAGTCAAAGTATATAGGCTATGGTGCCTAGAGCCAGGTCACAGGAGGTGTATCACCAGTCAAGATGTAGTTTTCAATGAAGCAGAGATGGCTTTCAAGAAAACTGATGATGCTGACGAAGAGCTGGAACAAGGAGAGATTCCTGTTGAGGTGGAGCATGTTAATGCTGAATTGCTTACCCCGGATGAAGTCGAAGAAGACGTAGAAGATGTTGCCGAAGATGAGGAGACTGATAATGACTACCTGCTAGCAAGAGACAGGTCGAGGAAAGTCATCAAGCCACCTCAGAGACTTGGGTATGCAGATCTTATAGCTTATGCCTTAATCTCTGCTAGTGAGGTTCTAAATGAAGAACCTAGAGACTATAAGGAAGTTATGAGGAGTCGAAAGAAGACTGAATGGATGAAGGCCATGGATGATGAGATGAAATCTCTTCATGATAACAACACCTGGGAACTGATCAAAAAACCTTCTGGAGCCAGGTTAGTCAGCTGTAAATGGATTTTCAAAGTTAAGGAAGGAATCGAAGGAATGGCGTCGAAGAGATACAAGGCAAGATTGGTTGCTAGGGGGTTCACTCAGAAAGAAGGTATCGACTTCAATGATGTGTTCTCTCCTGTTGTGAAGTACATATACATTTGAATGTTGCTTGCCATAGTGGCACAATTCGACCTTGAACTAGAACAAATGGATGTGAAGAATGCGTTCTTGTATGGTGACTTAGATGAAACAATCCCGATGAGGCAACCTGAAAGGTATATCGAAAAAGGGAAGGAAGATTATGTGTGCAAGTTGAATAGATCCTTATATGGACTGAAACAATCTCCTCGATAGTGGAATAGGAGATTCGACAAGTTCATGGCACACATAAGTTTCATCAGAAGTCAGTTCGACCACTGTGTTTACTTCAGATTTCGACCGGGTAATTCATTTGTTATTTTGTTGCTCTATGTGGATGATATTCTAATAGCAAGTAACAACGTCGAAGATGTAATGAGGGTGAAGGATGAACTCAATAAAGAGTTCGGCATGAAGGATCCGGGAGCTGCGTCCAGGATTCTTGGGATTGACATCCGGAGAGATAGAAAGCAGTCGAAATTATGCTTATTTCAATAGGCATACCTACAGAAGGTTCTCAAAAAGTTTGGTATGTCGAATTCAAAGCTTTTTATTATTAGAGAATGGTGTGGATCTAGAAGGGGGGGGGGGGTTAAATAGATCCCTTTTTTAAAAAATCAGTCGGCGCTACCAATAAAATTGGTTTTAAAAATTTGTTTAATTTGCGGAAGCGGCCGTGAAAAAATTACCGTCTATAACGAACCGTTACTAGAAGACCGGATATGCGTCTAGCTTATGAAAGTTGATAATGAGTAAAGAGAATCATCACGCTAGTCACACTATCAATTGATTTATATCACTACTTGGTATAACTAGTTCCAATACCATAAAATGCCAACAAAATAAATGGACAGCACACGAGAATTTTGGTTCAGACAATTTATCAAACACTTGGCGTGCGGAGTACTCCAAGTGATTTCAGCCTTGAGTAAGTAGCTCTAGTTTCCTTGTACAATAAACTATTGTACTAGAGTCAAAATTAATTCAGCCCTTACTCAAAACAGTCCTAAATTTGATAAAATTGTTTGTACAAAAATCACGCAAAGATTAAGCAAAATGAAAATGCGGAAAGTAAAAGGCACAAGGATTTGTTAAGGCAGTTCCCCCGCCGTCCTTGCTTCGGGGTACGTCTGCCCTCAATTCTAACAATAGAATTGAGCTCGTATAATATAAATGTAACCTGTTGTGGAATTGTTTATACAAGAATAGAATATCAAATGCACAAACAAACTCTCTTGTTGTTGTTGAAGATGCTTTCTCTTCTTGTCCTTGATTCAAGTCGAATCAAGTCCTTCGATAACTTGTGGATGAACCTCCAATTACAGCTCCTTGTTTGAACAACCTTACGTCTTCAAACCCCAGCCTGAATGATCTCAAACACTCGTTAATCAAACTCGAACCTCTCCTTCACAATTCACTGATTACCGCTACTAGATTGACGAAACCAACCGTTCCTCGATCACCTTCGCTCAGCTAAATATATGTTGAGAAGATTCGTACCAAAACCCCCCAAATTCCAAGAATCTTGGAGGACAAAACCCTAGGGGTTTTATTCAAGAAAAACCTGCCAAAAACTCAACCGGAACCTGATTCCCAATCAACGGCTTCGGACATTATCACTTCAAACAATCCATAATGCACAACAAAGATTATTGTGTGTGATTGTTGTGGTTATGAAATGTAGAAGATGAAGATGATGAGAACTAATGGCACCTCTTTCACTTTTCTTGTTCTCACAATTGATTCAATTGTTTTTCAATAAAAATGAGCAACTTTCTATTTATATCATGCCAAAAATAACAGACAAAACTGCTTTTCGACATATGTGGACAAACCAAAATTGTGCAGTAAAACAGCAAACGATCGACCATACAAAAAGGAAGGGTCGACCTAAGCTACCTCAAGCAAGACAGATTATGCAAAATAACAAGTTATGCATTGACCAAAACAGGACCATGCATCGACGCAAAGTCTGCATTTTTAGACAAACAGAAATAACAACAGTATGCGTCGACCGGTAGGTCGACGTGCGCCAACCCGTGGAAAATGCACTTTGGAGACACCTTCTATGAGTCGACCGGAGCAAATGAGTGGTCGACTCAAAGACCTGAGTTTTGCAAAAATGCATAATTTTATGTTTTTGACTCTTCTAGATGCAACATATATATAACGCTAATTTGGTGACACAACATGCAAGCAAATGAGACATAAGAGATAAGGCACACTTATGCCTTGTGGTGATAATGCCAAGTACCGGTTCTTCCATGTGATTATGTTTTGACATCATCGAAACACACATGTATAGTATTTGAGGCTTTGCCCTCACATACTCCCCATTTTTGATGATGGCAAGACATGTGAAACCAGCTTGTGTGATGTGCGGTATTATCCTCCCCCTTGCTTAATGCCCTTATTTGCGACTTCTTCATTTGTGACTCTTCATGGTTTTACTATTATATCTCGGCACACTCTTCTCCCCCTTTGACAACATCAAAAAGAAAGAGAGGTAGGTTAAGAAAAAAATGCTCAAATCAAAGTATGTACAACTAGTAACAACAATATTAACAAATATCCACACATGATAACGTCAATGATCAAGAGACGAATAGATAAACAAACCATATAACAATAAAACACAGGACAATTATTGCTAAGGAAGGTCATACAACATTTAAAAATGCAAGGCATTGTCACAAGTAGAAATTATTCAATGCAATGCAAAATAACAAGACAACATAAAAGATGAAATGCAAGTATGCGAAATGCAGAGGCTTCAATATCTCTTCCCCCTGAAGTGTTGGCCTCTTCCACGATACGGATCCGCCATGTCGATAAATTCCAAAATAACACTGTTCAAGGTATTGAGGCCGTGGAGATGACCCGGTGCTGACTTTCAGATGACTCAACGAAAGAATTGAGTCGTTGCTTAATATTGGAGGTGGAGGTGTTGAATTGTTCATTCTGTGTCACGAGTTGAGTCTGAAGTTGTGCGAAACGCTTGTCCTGAGCAGTCATGAAGGCACGTTGCTCTAATTGTATATCCCTCATAATGTCTAGAAGTTCTGAAGAATGTTGTTGCAGAGGGTTTGTGAAGTGTCGTGACGCTTCATAACCCCACTGGGGAGGTTCCTCATAACCCCTATTTTGAGATTGCTCATTACCCCACTGTGAAGTTTCTTGATACTCCGAGTGTTGTGGGGCCTGATAATATTCACGCAATGTTGTCCATCTAGTATAGTGCCATTGGCCCCAACCTTGATCATTACTAGAATCTGTGGGAGGTGTGTGTGCAACCCAATCCTCATTTATTTGATCGACAATTTCCATTGGTTATCGATCATCGTTTTCCTCTTGTTCGTCTTCTTCTCCATCCTCTTCACTTTCCTCATCACTCTCATCGGAATTCTCTAACTGAGAAGTAATGGCTTTAACAACAAATTTGTATCGTTGTTCATCAGGAATCCAGATATAACCCATCATGGTAAAAGTTTTCTGACAAAACTCTTGATCCAAAGTGAGTGATTTATACGGAAACTTCGGAAGTGCAACTTTAGCGCTTGTTAGGATCTCTTGAATAAATGACCCATAAGAGAGAGTTGTACCACGACCTGAGTCCCTTAGAGCATAAATCCTACTTGCAATGTAGTAAGGCCAATTAATTTTAATCTTGTTTCTCATAATGTACATCAAGTGAACTTCAGCCTGATCAACGCAAGAAAAACCACCTTTCTTAGGCCCCAAAATGCGCGCCAGTATCCATTGCAAGATTCTATCATGTGGTTTCAATTTTCCTGTGGTGATGATCTTTGGAAATAAGTTGCTTGCCACAATATGATCAGCATACGAATTTTTCAACATGGAGTTCAAAGCTGTCTTGAACTCATAGCCTTCCACTGTGTGGGTGTTAGTGACCTCAAAGAGAGGCTCGTCCAAGTCAAGAGACATATCAAAGTACTTTTTCCAGACAACAATAGTGACACTAACCTTTGTGTTGCCAACCTTAGTGTGAAATTGAGATCCCAGAAACTTGCCATGAAGACATGTGTAGAAAATGCGTACAAGGTCTTCATTATACTTTTCATTGCACTCCAAAAAGTTTTTTACCCCATGAAAATCAAGAAGATTGACAATGTGAGGAATGTGCATGTGCTCCGCTGTGAGACGATAATAAGCGTGTTGCTTGACGACAAATCTTTTACTGAAATTTTTGGTAAAGCTATCGGTAAATTCCAGAGGCACTAAGGATACGGCGGAAACCAGAATGGATGCAGATGAGGAGGCCCTTGTAGATTGTTTACCTGTCACTCTTCTGGCAGCCATGGTTGTTGAGTTCAAAGAGATGAAAAGAAAGATAGGTTGACGATGAGTTGTAAAGATTGGAGAAGATTGTTGAATGTGTTGAGAGGTTAAGATCTTTACCCCTTTTAGTAGAAGTTATTTAGGTTTTGGGAAGAGGAGAGTGATAGGGTATAGGTATGATATAGTGTCAAGTTACAATGCATATGCAATGATGCACAACTAATGAGTCATCAAAAATTGAAATAATGGGAATTTTGAACGTTTTTGAAATTTTTTTTGACAATTTTCGCGCGATGCGTCGACCGGTCCTTGTATGCGTCAACGCATACTGTATTAAAAATTACACATTCAAAACTTAACAGGTATGCATTGACCGGTAGCTCGACCTAAACATACCGAACAAAATTTCAATTTTGGGGACACTTTTATGAGTCGACCGCACCCTGTTTGGGTTGACTCATGCAGACAAAACACGCATATTTTCACATTTATAAACATATAAGCAACACAGATACATAAATAACCAGCCACAACAAATATTAAGCATTCAAATAGACAAGATACATATATTATGACATATGTGACACTTATAACACACAATTTAAGGCATTTTGTGTTAATATAAAAATCGAGAGAGAGAGAGAGAGAGAGAGAGAGAGAGAGAGAGAGAGAGTTAAGGAAAGATATCACCTTCATGCCGAGAGTAGCTTGATGAATATACGCTTATACTTATAACATCTTCAATTGGTTAGATATCCGATGACCAAATTAGGTATAAACATAGATGAATAAAATATGTGCAAGAAATGTTACTAAACGTGATCCGAAATGTCGAGAATACCAAGTTCTCGTCGGATATGAAAGAAAGATTCAGTAGCAAGCAGTTTTGTGAATATATCCGCTAGTTGATTTGTAGTGTCAACGTGTTCAAAAATAACACCGCCTTTCTCCACATGATCCCTAAGAAAATGGTGTCGAATTTTGATATGTTTAGTGCGTGAATGCAGCACGGAATTCTTGGTAAGATTAATTGCACTAGTATTGTCACAAAAGATCGGAATACGTTTAAGTTTGAGGTTAAAATCTAACAATTGTTGCTTAAGCCATAAGACTTGAGCGCAACAACTGCCGGCGACAACGTATTCCGCTTTGGCGGTTGACAAGGCAACAAAAACCTGTTTCTTGCTATGCCAACTAACCAAAGAATTTGAAAATAAGTGACAGGTACCACTAGTACTTTTCCTATCCGATTTGCATCCGGAAAAATCGGAATCGGAGAATCCAACCAAGGAACAATTGTTTCCTTTGGAATACCATAGCCCATACTTTGGAGTACCCCAAAGGTATCGAAGTATGCGCTTAACAGCTTTTAAATGGGATTCCTTAGGAGAAGATTGATATCTAGCGCACATGCAAACACTAAACATAATATCGGGTCTAGAGGCGGTAAGATAAAGAAGAGAGTCGATCATACCTCGATATCTTTTTACCTCTACGTCCTTACCACTTTCATCTTTATTCAGATTTGCACATGTCGGCATCGGTGTGTCAATGGCTTTGGAATTTTCCATGTTAAACCTCTTGAGAAGCTCAAGATAATACTTTGTTTGACTTATAAACGTTCCTTCCTCAAGCTGTTTGATTTGTAATCCGAGAAAGTATGTGAGCTCCCCCATCATACTCATCTCGAATTCACCCTGCATTAGGTTAGGAAACTTTCTTACGAGATTCATGTTAGTTGATCTGAATATAATGTTATCAACATAAATTTGCACCAAGACTAAGTGTTTTCCTTGACGCTTAATGAAGATGGTTGTGTCGATCTTTCCTCTTGAATACCCTTGATCAAGTAGAAACTTGCTTAGGCTCTCATACCAAGCCCTAGGGGCTTGCTTAAGTCCATACAAGGCATGTTTTAACTTGTATACATGATCAGGATATTCATGAGACTCAAAACCAGGAGGTTGTGCAACATAAACTTCTTCATTAATATAACCGTTAAGGAATGCACTTTTTACATCCATTTAAAATAGCTTAAAATTTTTCACACAAGCGAAGGCAAGTAAAAAGGCGTATAGCCTCGAGTCGGGCAACCGACGCATAAGTTTCCTCATAGTCGATTCCTTCCTCTTGGTTATATCCTTGCGTGACTAAACGCGCCTTATTGCGGGTTATTACCCCCTTTTCGTCCAACTTGTTTCTAACCCATCGGGTGCCGATTACTCGATGACCCCGCGGAGGAGGGACAAGGTCCCAAACCTTATTTCTCTTGAACTGATTAAGTTCCTCTTGCATAGATAAAAACCAGTGCTCATCGAGTAAGGCTTATTTATGGTTTTTAGGTTCCATTTGTGAAACGAAAGCGAAGTGATAACAGAAATTACTTATCTTAGACCGAGTCGTAACTCCCTTTGATATATCACCGAGGATATTGTCGATTGGATGGTCTTTGGAAGACTTCTAAGCTGGAGGGAGATCATCTTTTGTAGGCGGATGAACTTCCTCAGTTTCCTCATGGCAGTCATCTTTCTCCTCCTCAATTTTGGCTTGGTCGGGTTGATCAATTCCCGGCTCGGCACCTTTGAGTATGTCTTCCGTAGATGTACCTGTACCATGAACAACACTACCTTTTCTGACATTTCTCGGATAAGATTCATCAAATGTTACGTGTACAGACTCTTCAATGGTAAGTAATCTCTTATTATAAATTCTATAAGCTTTACTTGACTGAGAGTATCCGAGGAAGATACCTTCGTCAGCCTTGGAATCAAATTTCCCTAAGTTCTCCTTTCCATTATTCAACACAAAACATTTACAACCGAAGACATGCAAGTGAGATACATTTGGCTTGCACCCTTTTAAAACTTCATACGGTGTTTTGTTTAGAATAGGGCGGATGAGCACCCTATTCAAAACATAATAAGTCGTACTTATGGCGTCAGCCCAAAAATATTTAGGCAATCCACTTTCATTAATCATTGTTCTCCCCAACTCTTCTAAAATACGATTTTTGCGCTCCACAACCCCATTTTTTTGAGGAGTACGTGGAGCGGAGAAGTTGTGATCAATTCCGTGTTTACCGCAATATTCTTCAAACAAATAGTTTTCAAACTCACCTCCATGATCACTCCTAATTGAGACAATGTTTGTGTTTAATTTATTTTGGGAAAGCTTAGAAAATCTTTCAAATGCGGCGAATGTATCGCTCTTGCTAGCCAAGAATATAGTTCAACAGAATCTAGAAAAGACATCAACTATCACGAAACCGTAATAGTTGCCACCTAGGCTTTTAATTCTAGATGGCCCAAATAAGTCCATATGGAGAAGCTCGAGAAGTCTCGTAGTTGAAACAATATTTTTAGATTTAAAAGAGATCCTCGGTTGCTTTCCTATTTGACAAGCATCACAAAGGTGATCCTTGGTAAACTTTATTTTGGGCAGACCTAAGACTAGATCTTTTGAGACTACTTTGTTAAGCAAGTCAAAGTTGACATGTGCTAAACGTCTATGTCATAACCATGAGTCTTCACTCATTGTCATGAGACATTTATCACTTGTCAAAGATACTTCATTCAAGTCTAGAATATAGACATTGTTTACTCTTGGGCCATTAAACACACTCTTCATTTCATCATTATGCACAATTTTGCAACAATCTTTTAAAAATGATACATTGTATCCTTTGTCGCATAATTGGCTAATGCTAATGAGATTATGTTTAAGACCCTCGACAAGCAATACATCAGATATAGTAGTGGAAGAAGGGTTACCTACACTACCTTTTCCAAGTATTGCACCACGATTGTTATCTCCATAGGTTACATACCCCTTCTTCTTTGCCACGAAGTCAATGAAGAGAGATATGTCTCCTGTCATGTGTCTTGAGTAGCCACTATCGAGAACCCATCTTCTGTCGGTGGTCTCAAGACGTTGTACCTATGAAAAAAAATTAACAAGAGGAGGTACCCAATGGCTTATTGGGTCCTAAGTTGTGAGTGACAAAATGGTCGCATTTAGGCAATCATTGATAAATGCCTTTAGGAATTAAAAATCTCCTAAAACGGCATTTAGCAATGGAATGGCCTTTCTTGCAACAATATAAACAAGAAAAGTTAACTTTATAATTACTTTTGCTATCATCATCTCTTATAACATATTTGTATTTTTGATATGGATTAACCATACTCTTTCTAAATTTGGATTTATCGATGGCAAAAGTAATTTTGGGCTCTAGAGCCTTGTTAAGTTTAGAATTTAGGTTTCTAACTTCATTTTGCCAAATGTAACAAGTGTCACACCCAAAGTTATCTATTCTACTTCTTAGATCCTCACAACCTGCTTTAGTACTTTCCACTATGGAAGCTTTAAGATCCTCACAAGTTTACAGATTCATCTTCATCACTTGAGCTTTCATCCCCGGAGCTTTCATCCCCGGAGGAATCGCTATCGCTTTCCCAAACTATATACGCTCTCCTAGGCTTTGATTGCTTTTTATATGATCTATTTGTTTCCTTTTCTTTGCCCTTTTTGTTCAAGGGACAATCCGGTTTGTGGTGTCCAGTTTTTCCGCAAGTATAACATGACCCTCTTGTTTTGTTTCCCTTAGTGTCATCATTTCTAGAGTGCCTAGATTGTTTGCGGAAGTTGACAAGATTCTTTTAGGAGTGTTGAATGTCGTTCTTTCTAACATAGCGGTTGTAACGCTTTACAAACAGCCCCATGTCCTCACTCTTGTCATCGTCTTCTCCGTCACTCGAAGTGTAATCACTATGCTCCTTATATTGAGACCTTGAGGAAGAAGTCTTGAGAGCAATAGACTTTTTTTTCAATATTTTTTGTTTTATCCTTCTTTTCATGTTGCTCTAGGCTTATAAGCACCATATATATAACGCCTAATTTTATGTTTTTGACTCTTCTAGATGCAACATATATATAACGCTAATTTGTTGACACAACATGCAAGCAAATGAGACATAAGAGATAAGGCACGCTTATGTCTTGTGGTGATAATGCCAAGTACCGATTCTTCCATGTGATTACGTTTTGACATCGTCGAAACACACATGTATAGTATATGAGGCTTTGCTCTCACAATTGTGACTCCGACAAACCCTCAATTCAAGCTGAGTATAGATCAGTGTCCCAGCACTGATGTTGAAAGAACTTATATGAATAACATTCCATATGCTAACATAGTAGGTTCTTTGATGTATGTTATGGTCTGTATTAGACCCGATATAGCATATGCAGTAAGTCTTGTAAGCAGGTACATGGCGAATCCTGAAAAGGCTCACTGGCAAGCATTGAAGTGGATTTTAAGGTACATAAATGGGTCTCTAAATAGAGTCTTAATTTATGGTGGAGCCTTGGGTGAAGATAGTAAATCAGCAATCGATGGATATGTCGACTCTGATTATGCAGGTTGTATGGATTCCAGAAAATCTATCTCTGGATATGTGTTCACTATGTTTGGGACATCAATTAGTTGGAAAGCAACACTTTAGAAGGTCGTTGCCTTATCAACCACTGAAGCGGAATATATTGCCCTAACTGAAGTTGTGAAGGAAGCATTGTGGCTTGAAGGTTTTGCAAAGGAGCTAAAACTTCAAGGTCGAGTTATCACTGTTAAATGTGATAGTCAAAGTGCAATACATCTGTCAAAGAACTCAGTCTATCATGAGCGAACCAAGCACATTGATGTGAGGCTGCATTCCGTCAGAGGGGTAATCAAGCACGGAGAAGTCCAAGTGCTGAAGGTTTCGACAGATCATAATACTGCTGATATGATCACCAAGACGTTGTCCAGTTGCATATTTTTCCACTGTATGTAGTTAATAAAGCTGCATGAAGAAAGCTAGTTATTGATGTTATAGAGTTAGATCCAAGGTGGAGATTTGTGAGATGTTGGATCGAACTCTAGTGTGGTCGAAGTCTGTTCGCGAGTAATGCGTGTTGTAGTCGAAGTCTATTCTAACATTCATTAGTCAATATTGCTAGGATTGTTAGCATGTTGAATTGGGCCTTGCTTGTAAGCCCAATTGTTTAAGTTAGCTTGTACCCTAAGTTAGCATGTAATGGGTAATTGTTAAAAATCTCATTGGGTTAGTGTGCTATTTTTCTTATAAATTGTTAGTTTCTCAATCTTGATATAAGGAAAAATAGGAAGATAAAATCCTAATTTCAAGAGAGAGAGATGTTATTTTGTTATTCTTGTATACTTGTAATCTTGTTCTAAGAGAAATGAAAGGATAACAGTTTAATAACCAATCCTTATTGTTTTTTTCATTATTAACCCTAATCCTTGTGTGTTTCTTGATCATTAAAAAACTGTTTATACTTAGTTTTAAGGTATCCGACTCACAACACATTATTATCATCAAAACCTTTTAAAAACATAAACAAATTTTATTCCAACATTCATCAACTTTCATCCTAGAGAAATATTGAGACATCTTACAAACATTTTAGGCACATGCTGCATTTGATTTTTCTTTTATAAGAGCTTCTTTAAAAGATACCTTGTTAGCTTTAGGATAATTTGCAAAAGGTTGAATAATGGCTTTCAAATATTCCTTCTTCTTTTGATGGACTAGGTGGTTCCTCCTCTGACCCATCGGATTTCCATCAGACTTCGAAAGTAATGACAAATGACTCCTCAGATTGTTAGTTCCAAACCAAAAACTATTAAGTTGAGCACCAAGCTTATCCAAGTTCTTGACTTCATAGAATTTGAAAAATCCAAAACTGTCACCATTTTTATTCCTTTGTTTGAAATAAAAACTTCCTCAACCACGCCAAAAAACTTGAAATTAACTTTGAGCTTAGCGAGAGAGATATGGTCTCGGAAGTTTGAGAAGTAGAAGGAAATACTCTCCTTCTTACCCTCCACGAGAACAAGTAGGAAATAACTTCCTTCTTACGCTAAAATGTTATGATGGATGACAAGAGAGATGTTTTCCGCATACCCGCTGATATTTGTAGTGGATATATGCATGCTTAAAATGTTTGACTGTAACATGATGCAAATAGATTTAAGATAATAATTATTATTGAAAATTATTGACAATGAATTTGCATAGTAAATTAATTGAAGTTTATCCTGCATCTCAGTTTAATTAAAAAATGGATGCTCATCCAAATCAGTGTTCTTATTGAACAAAATCATAAAATGAGCTATGAAGGGGAAAATTGTTGGAAATTCACCTCACACCCTATGAAGAATTCCCTTTAATTTTGATCTCAAGATTGATGAACAAACTCATAATATGATAGTAATGGTGATAACAAGTAAAGAGTTATCAAGAACAACAAAAGAGAAGAAGAATAACAAACAAACAAACAAACAGCAAGAAGGAGAAGAATAAGAGAAGAAATATTTTGAGAAAATTGTGTTACCCACAAACTGTGGGATTTCTGATTACTATTGAACTTTCACTTGCTAAACTCTGCAACTGTGAAATATGTTCTATATTTGATTACAAAGCAAGGCACCTATTTATAGTTTTAGGTTTACAAAAGCCCAAAACATAAAAGACCCAAAATATTCAAAATAAAATATAATCTAAATCATATCAAATCTCATCAAAAGAAATCTATGTCAAAACAAACTGTTTCGACACACTGAAAGCTTCAACACTTCGACACTTGACTTAGACTTTGACTGCTTCCTTGCTATTTCGACTTCAACACACTATGAACTATATTTAACACACCACCTAATTCATTGTGTCTAAACTGTCTACATTCATCATGGCTCTTAGTCTTCTGAAGGCTTCAACCTGCACTCCCTTCGTCATGATATCTGCAATCTGATTCTCAGTTCTGCAGTGTTCCAACTTCATATTCCCTTCTACTACCTGTTCTCGAAGATAATGGAACCTCATTTCGATGTGCTTGCTTTGACCATGAGCTATTGGATTCTTCGCCTAGTTGGTAGCTGACATGCTGTCTATCTTCATGGTAATTGCTCCATGATTCTTCCCTGTGATTCCTTTGACCAAATTCACCATCCAAGTTGCTTGACATGCACAAAGAAAAGCAGCTATATATTCTGCTTCGCATGATGACAATGCAACTACTGGTTCCTTTCTCGAATTCCAAGCAACTGGTGCACCACCTAACATAAACACATACCCAGCTGTGGATTTTCGACCCCCAGCATCACTACACCAACTGGAGTCTGTGTATCCCACTAACTTGAATTTTTTTCCTTCATCAGCTGCTGGAAACAAAATTCCATAGTCGAGAGTTCCTTTCAGATACCTCAGTATCCTTTTTGCCGCTACTAGGTGTGATACCTTTGGCTTCTGCATGAATCTACTTACCATACCAACACTGTATGCTAAGTCAGTCCTTGTGTGACAAAGGTATCTAAGTGACCCAGTAAGTCTTTTGTATTGGGTTGGGTTGACATCATCTTCATCTGAATCCTTCGAGAGTTACAATCTGGGCTCAGCTGGAGTCGAAGTTTGGTTGCAATCTTGCATCTCAAATCTCTTGAGTATTTCTCCTACATATCTTCTTTGGTGCATCATCAAACCTCTACTTTTCTTGTAGAATTTGATGCCAAGGAAATATGAGAGATTTCCCAAGTATGACATTTCAAACTCCTTACTCAGGTCATGTTTGAAATCTTCGATCTCCTTCTTGCAACTCCCTATTATCAACAAATCATCAACATAGAGACATAGTATAAGCAATTCGCCATTGCTTCTTCTTACATATACTCCATGCTCAGTTGTACACTTCATAAATTCCTTCTCCCTTAAGAAGCTGTCGATTTTCTTATTCCAAACTCTTGGAGCTTGCTTAAGTCCATAAAGGGCTTTATGAAGCCTGTACACCTTTCTTTCTTCGCCTTGTTTCACAAACCCAGCTGGTTTTGCAACATAAACTTCTTCGTCTAAGGGGCCATTAAGGAATGCACACTTCACGTCCATCTGACATGTGTGCCAGTTGTCCATATTTGCTAGACCAACAATCAACCTGATTGTTTCGATTCTAGCAATAGGTGTGAATACTTCATCGAAGTTGATTCCTTCCTTCTGAAGAAATCCTTTCTCCATAAGTCTCGCCTTGTGTCGAGTTACTTCAACTTTAGGATTTACCTTCACCTTGTAAACCCACTTCACATCAATTTCCTTCTTGCCTTGCGGCAATTCGACAAGTAACCAGGTATCATTGACTTTGATGGAATCCAGCTCTTCAGTCATTGCTTTCACCCACTTCGAATCTTTCAATGCCTCAGCTGCACTGACTGGTTCCACATCTGTATAGAAAGCATAATGTACCAGCTCACCCTCTTCATCGACTACATCATCTGATGTAATTACACATTCTTGCAACCTTGCATGCATGTGTCTTGTTCGTCGAGGTCTGCTTGAACCTGCTTCATCTGCAACTGGTTCCTGTCGAACTTCTATTTTGACTTTAGTGGCTGGTTCTTCACAAGAGATTCTCACTGAATCCTTCTTGGCATTCTCAGTCCAATCTCATTCTTTAAGCTCATCTATGATCACGTCCCTGCTGATCACTATCTGCTTATTCACTAGGTCGAACAACTTGTAACCTCCTATCGAATGATATCCTATCAAGATCATCTAATTTGACTTATTACCAAGCTTCCTTCTCAACTGATCTGGCACATGTCTATGTGCTATAGATCCAAACACCTTTAAGTGACTGAGACTAGGCTCTACACCAGACCAACATTCTTCTGGTGTGATTCCTTCAAGCTTCTTCGTCGGACATCTGTTCAATATATATGTTGTTGTCGAAACTGCTTCTCCCCATAATTCTTTGGGTAAATGTTTTTCATTCAACATACTTCTCACCATATTCATGATGGTTCTGTTCTTGCGTTCTGTAATCCCATTTTGCTATGGAGTGTAGGGTGGAACCACCTCATGCACAATCCCTTCTTTTACACATAGTGTATTGAAGTCTTTCGACACATACTCTCCACCACCATCAGTCCTCAGAATTTTCAGCTTTCGACCACTCTGTCTTTCGACCATAGACTTGAATCTGGAAAATACCTCAATCACATCACTTTTCTTCTTGATGAGGTAAGTCCACAACTTTCGACTGTAGTCATCTATAAACGTGACAAAGTATCTATTTCCACCAATCGAATCCACTTGGATTGGACCACATACATCAGAGTATATGACTTCAAGTATTGCCTTCGAATTCCTTCTTGCATCCTTGCTGAAGCTATTCTTGTGTTGTTTCGACTGAACACACTCCTCACAAAATTCCCTTGGAACGTCGATTTCTGGTAATCCTGAAACCATATTTCTTCTCTTCAGTTCTCTGATGTTATTAAAGTTGAGATGACCTAGTCGAAAATGCCATAACCACTCATCTCTACTGGCTGTAGTTGTTAGACACTTGTGCTCCATCACATTGAGTTCAATCTTGAAGGTCCTATTCTGAGACATTGGAGCCTTCAAGATTAATCTACCACCTGCGTCGAGAACTCTCATCATCTTGTCTTCGAAAACTACCTTGTAGTTCTTTTCGACAAGCTATCCTATACTGAGCAAATTACTCTTCATGCCTGGTATGTACAACACATTGGAAATTGTTGACCTTTTGCCATCTTTCCTCATAATCAGAACATCACCAACACCTTCAGCTGCTAGAGTGTTGTCATTTGCAAACTTCACT
Source organism: Lathyrus sativus (assembly GCA_963859935.3). Lineage (NCBI taxonomy): Eukaryota > Viridiplantae > Streptophyta > Magnoliopsida > Fabales > Fabaceae > Lathyrus > Lathyrus sativus. Next base: position 348,889,772 of record OZ012739.1, on the reverse strand, counting down.
GTGTTCTTCGACGAGGGCTTCATGTTGACAAACCAATCTTTCCTTCCAGTCATGTGTGATGAGCATCTTGAGTCCAAGTACCATTGATCTTGGAATCTTTCTTCATCTTTTGTTGTGACCATTAGCAACGTTTCTTCTTCTTCATGTTTCACCAGCTTTGCATCAGTCTCTTGATTTCTCTTCCTTTCTGGACAATCACTAACATAATGACCATGCTTCTGGAAATTGAAACATTGAATGTGGATTTTGTCTGTCTTTCGACCACCACCTCTTCCTTTACCTGCAACACCACCTCTTTGGTTGCCTTGGTTCCAAGGTTTCTTCTTATTCGACTGGTTTCCTCCTTTATTGCCATTCCAGCTACCTTTGTCTTTTCTTTCCTTTTTTGACTGCGCCTGCAAAGCCATATCTTTCGACTTTCTTGAAGCTCTCTCAGCCATCCTCTGTTCATGAGACTCAAGAGTCCCTTGAAGCTCTTCCTTCGTCAACACTTACAGATCTTTCGACTCTTCTATGGCAACTACTACGTGGTCGAATTTTGGAGCCAACGATCTCAAAATCTTTGAGACAACTGCTTTCGCCGTCAGCGCTTCTCCACATACTTTGATTTGATTCACCAACTTTGTAACTCTGGTGAAGAAATCTGTAATGCTTTCGTTGTCTTCCATCTGAAGCAACTCATAGGTTCTCTTGTGAAGTTGCAACCTCAACTATTTCACCTTCTCTGCGTCTCCAAACGACTTTTCAAGAATCTCTCATGCTTTTTTTGCTGAATCAACATTAATAACCTTTTCAGAGTTATCAGGATCAACACACTGATGAATTATAAAGAGTGCTTTATAATCCTTCTTCTTCAATTCTTTGTGCGCAACCTTTTTCGCCTCCGTTGCGTTCTCCCTAAGCGATGTTACTCCGTCCTTCACAAGATCCCAAAGATCTTGATAACAGAAAATCACCTTAATCTGCTTGCACCAATTCTCATAATTTTCTTGTAGAAGCAAGCTTCATCTCAAAGTTTTGATGACGTCAACATCAAGATCAAGAATAATTCATTTGTGCAAAAAGGCAAACGCTTTCAAAAGACCAAGATCAAGTGGAATGGAAGTGATCAACATTCAAAGCTTCATGAACATTAGACTGATCAACTCTCAAAGTTTTGGACACAAGCTATGCTATATCAAAATCCATTAATTTAATTTATATACAAGTGTTCAACATCTTTATCATTTGATCACATTGCATTAGCATACTTTTTAAACTATTAGAATTGGTATAACACTATTTTTATAAGCATTTTTCTGAAAAATAACAGTGTTAACCGATTAACCATATAGGTTAACCGGTTAACCATTTCAAAATTTGAATATTTTGGTATAACGTTCAAGTGTTAATCGATTAACCATATAGGTTAACCGATTAACACTGAACGTATTTTGAAAAATGGCTTTGTTTCAAGTTCAAAAATGATTTGAAAATTATACCAGTTCATATTTTGAATTATACTCAAATATACCTATTGGAAAAGGTGTGTTTACACATATAAATTCTGAGTTTTTCAAATTGAAAAACAATCCTCCAATAATCAATTTCAAAACAATTCTTTGAATCAAATTCACCACTTTCAAATACTTTTCAAAAGTGTTCATATTGATCATATCTTTCATATGCATAGCATTGAACACTTGTGTTGAAATTAAATGAGTGAATTTTGATCAGAAGGAGAAGATCAATCTCAACATTGATATTACCATTATTACTCTCAAATCAAAGTATTCAGATTACTTGTATTTTGACTTGTGATCCAGGTTTGTTGGACACAAGGGTGAGTGTTTACAAGAGGATTGTTCTTGTACACTTGTTGATTTTTATTGTTTGATAGTAGGCCTCACCAGTTGATGGTGTGATAGGTTGTACTTTATTAAACAATAGTGAAAACTCTCTTTCGTGTTGAAAGGGGAGTGGAGTACTCTCGGATTGTGAGGGAAACCACTATAAATCTTGGTGTCCACTTTGTTTTTCTTTCTACTGCATTCATCACCAAGAACCTAACCAGTAAAATTTCAAGAATACCGAAAAACCGGAAAAAGTCCCTAAAAGCCTAATTCACCCCCCACCCCCCCCTCTTAGGCATACTCTGTACTTACAATTGACATCAGAGCAGGTTAAGGTAACCTGTTCCTATCGATCCTAATGGCTTCCGCTAGTACTAACCCGGTTTTCAAAGATGGTGGAAGCAGTAACAAGCCACCACTCTTTTCTGGAGAATACTTCGACTTTTGGAAAATCCGTATGAAGGCACATCTTGAGGCTCAAGGAGATGGTATATGGGAAACCGTAGAAACTGGTCTGCATGTTCCTATGAGCGTCATAAATAACGTAGGCACTCCAAAGATAAAATCCTCATATGATGAAGATGACAAAAAGAGAATTTTGAATGAGAAGAAAGCAATCGACATACTTCAAAGCGCACTCAGTATGGACGAATTCTTCCGTATATCACAGTGTAAATCAGCAAAGAAAATTTGGGACACCCTGGTAGAAACGCATGAAGGGACAACCGAAGTAAAAAGATCAAGACTTAATACTTTAAGTCAAGAATATGAAATGTTCCGTATGCAGCCTGGTGAATCCATTGTTGCCTTACAAAAGCGGATGTCATCGTTGAAAGACTCTTCACCAATGATGATCTCAACTTGAAAGTCCTAAGATCCTTAGCAAGAGAATGGCAACCGAAGGTGACCGCTATTTCCGAAAAGAAGAGTCTTTTAACGATGACATCCGCTTCATTATTTGGCAAACTTCAAGAGCATGAACTGGAACTTGGTAGGCTTGAGAAGCATGAAAGTCAAGACAAGAAGTCCAAAGGAATTGCCTTGAAGATTGACACAAGGGATGACAAAAATGACGAATCTTCCGAAGACGAAAATTTCATGCTTCTAGTAAAGAAGCTCGGTAAGTTTTTTAATAATAATAAAAATTCCTCTTTTTCTAAAAAGAATAGACATTTCAGGAAAAAGGAGGCACCCACATCAAACCAAGAAATTACATATTACGAATGTGGGAAACAAGGTCACATAAAGCCAGATTGCCCGAAACTCGCAAATAAAGGAAAATTCAAAGGCAAGAAGGATTTCAGAACAAAGAAGGCTTATGTCGCATGGGACGACAACGAAGTAAGTTCATCATCGGAATCAGAAAACGATGAATGTGCAAATATGGCATTAATGGCCTCTCACCACTCCGATGAAGAAAATGAGGTTAGTAGTAATTTTTCTGTTTATGATAATGATGCACAACAGATTATAGATGAACTTCTAAAAGAGTACAAGACTTTGTATAAAAATATCTCATCACAAAAGAAAAGAATCTCATCTTTAGAAGAACAAAACTCTGTTTTTATGAAAAATATTGAAGATGAAAAACAAAAACTGATGGATGAAAAACAAAGTCTTGTATGTAAGAAGTGTGAATCTTTATCTTTCCAAATTGTTCAACTCAAAAGAGTTTTAGAAAGATACGAAAAAGGTCAAATTGGCTTGGAAGAAATTCTAAAACATCAAAGATATCCTAATGATAAAAGTGGATTAGGATATTCTAAATTTTCAAAACCAAGCACCAATAAGACCGTTTTCGTAAGAGCAAGTGAACAAATTGTTAAAGAAAAGGCCAGCACTTCTAAAGTTCAGCATCAAAATCATAACAAGAAAAGCATTGCAAAGAAAAAGAATTATGTTCTTAGATATAGAAGTCACTTTCAACCTACATGTTCTTATTGTGGAATTAAAGGCCATACACCTAATGCTTGCTATGTGCGCAATATTGGTGTTGCTAAAGGGCATTATGTGTGGGTTGAAAAAGGTACTAACTATCAAGGACCCAAAGCAATTTGGGTACCTAACACTACTTAATTTTGTGTTGTAGGTATGCTTGAAGACAACCACTAATCAATGGTATCTTGATAGCGGTTGCTCGAAGCATATGACGGGAGACATAAACAAATTTTCAAGTCTATCATTAAAGGCCAAAGGATACGTCACTTACAGTGATGATAATAAGGGAAAAATTCTTGGAGTTGGAACCATTGATGCACCTCCATGTACTATCATCGAAGACGTTCTTTATGTGGAAGGCCTTAAACACAACCTACTGAGCATAAGTCAATTGTGTGACAAAGGGTTCCGAATCAACTTCTCAAAGGAGGAATGCTTGATAGAACATGAAGTCGCTCATAACATTTTGTTAAAAGGTAAAAGATATAATAACATTTTTATGATTTTGATCCGCTGTCGCGCGCGGATCAAAACGAGTAATTTTAGGAAAATGCAGTACAGCGACAGTGACTCGGAATATCGTCTCACAAGGATTCTTGTAGGAATAATTAAATACAGTAACGAAATATGGGGGTTTTTGATTAAGATAAAATAAACGAAAAATAAGTGATTAAAAAGTGATTGTAGTAATGAGTTGAAACGGCTAATCTACTATTTTCGTTTCCCAACTTATCATCGATCCTAATAATTTCCAATTCCTAAGAGAATTCTATCCCCTTTCCGATTATAATAACAATCAACAAGCGCAATTGATATTATACGATACACGTTCCTAATTTCTGAATTAAGCAAACAGATAAAATAGTAACCGTGAGTTAAGCAAACACGAGAAACATATGCGGATTAAGCAACCGCGATTAAAGTATAAGAACATGCAATCATCGAAATAAATCAATCATCCCTAAGATAAATCGAATTAAGCAAAAAAAATATTATAGAGAAGAATTAAAAGGAAATAGATTTTATTGGAAATTAAAAGAACCTCAAAGTGTTGGCGGGAACCGATTACAGCAGATTAATCCGAAGGAATTAGTTCTCCATAATTCATACAAAGCTCCAACAAATATTTTCGTGAATAGTGAATAGGATACTATAAACGAGGTTTCCCCTCAAAATAAAACAATGGATTCAGTTCATAACCCAACTGGGTCAAAAACATAACCCAGGCCCAAAACAAGATCAAAACTAAAACAGAATTCTAATGCTGTAACTTGAAACGAAATTCTGGAATGTTGAGCTCTGAATCTGACTTTGACTCCAACACGAAAGTCGTAGCTCTCTCTCTTAGTTTTCTGACGATTTTTAGAATGCCTCAAACGGATTCTCGGAACTCCAGTTATGATTGTTTCCGTGCAGACTGCTAAAGCTGAAAAATAAGTGCGAAAATTAAATTAAACCAAAAATAAAATAAAATAAGAAAACATAATAAAATATAATAATAAACAAAATAAAATAAAGAAATGCCTAAGTAAAAATGTAGGAGAATGTGCATAAATATGCACTGATCAAATTTCCCCGGACTTGAACTTTTGCACTCTGAGCAAAATTAAAACAAAACAAGGGAAGCACACACACATCAATAGTTACTCATTCCAAGCTACAAGTCTTCATCGCTTAAGTTTACATCGATAGGTACTAATCTTACACACTAAGGATATCGTAGGAACACTAATCCACAATTGTGCAGTCATAAGGCTCCCTCGTATACAAACCAATCCAAATCATGTCGTTATGCCTAAGTCTAACTTACTCATCCTCTTTTTTTGCTCTCTTTCATTCTAGTGCAATCACATTAAGCCCTTTATCTATTCACACACATGGTAACTGAGCTTGTTAGTGACTATGATCCTTTTTTTTTTCTCAACAATTTGGAATTAAACATTTTTTTGTCTTTTCTTTTTTTTCTTTTTCACTTTTTGTCTTTGTCTTTTTATTTTCTTTCTTCTTATTAAGCACATGATCATTCACTTATTTGCATCAGCTCAACTACTTAGCATGTGATTTCTAGATGGTGCTGACTAATAGATAAACTACTAAAAGCTATTAGAGGACGAGAACTCAAGACGATGCCATAACAAGTATCTAACTCGACTTCCATATTTGGGAGACTCAAGGTGTTAAAACGATATCGATCTTATGAACTGTTCCCAAGTCTCTACAAACTAATCCCAAATTAGACTATAGCCCAGAACTTTCAAAAAGATGCAATTTTTTTTTTATATTTTTATTATTATAACTGAAAACAAAACAAAACAAAATATAAAGCAAAGGTTTCCCTCCCCCAGACTTAAAACAAGCATTGTCCTCAATGAAAGGACATAAATATAAAATAAGAGTGAGGGAAAGGAAAGAACACACCCGACGAGTCAAGGTGGATAAGTGATCACATATGCATCCTTTCCCAAAGAGAGATTTCCTGCAGTCTCCTCTTCCAAAGTGGGGAGTAACTTTGGATAGCATTCATTGCCCTTGAAATTTGTATTAGTGCCTTCACCTTTTATTCCAGGATCAAATAAGAATCTTCGATAAATAAAAGTGTCGAATGGGCATGTGAATTTGATATCCTTTTCCACAACATCAGAGATCAATGGGTTAAGGGGTTGCTTCACTGCTTTTCTTCCCACTTCCATCGAGGTCCATCCAATTCCCTTCTTATGTTTCTTCAAAACCTGTAAAGGTTTATTATCTTCATCAAAATCAAGGTTAGAAGAAATTATAACTGAAAGCTTTTTATCCATATCTGAATAAGCATAATTCAGATTGGTATGAATTGGTTTAACCTCCAAGGGGGGAGGTTGTTCAATGGATGGTGAGGTTGGGGCAGCCGTGATGTTAAGAGTTTTAGCTTCATAAACAACTTCATCTGCATGAAAAACATCACCCTGTACGGCAGCATTAATCTCAGCACAAATAGAGCAAATGTTAGTGTCGGTACATGAATCACAAGAGTAAGTATCATCAAAATCTGCTAATGATGGAAAATCAAAATACAATTCAGAATAAGTATCATCAACTAAATTAGAAGGAAACTCTTTTGGATTCACTACTGTTTGGGCAGATGGTTGGTTTGAATCTTGAGCTTGCTGCATGACATTCACTATAGTGGCAAGCTGTTCAATCTGTGTCTGCAAAGCTTGAAGACTTGAATCTGTTTGTTGCTGAAACTGAAGATCATTTATAGCCATTTGCTTGACAAGGTCCTCTAGTGAAGATTCAGAAGGTGTAGAGCACATAATTTGGAATTCATTCATATGATTATTCGGATCCTCACCTGCAAGTCCATTAAACCTTGACAACAAGTGTATTAAACCAGATTCCGATTCGAAAGGAACAACAACATCATCATATTCAATACACAAGCTATTATAATTTACATCAGGGGCAACTAATTGTCTTAAGGCTCTATTATCAGCCATTTCAAAATCGAGTTCAGTATCCGAAGCAAACAAGTTATGCAGATAGTCAGACTCAGACTCAGACTCAAACACAATGATGGAAAACAATTAATTAAATTTCAAAAAAATAAAATAATACCAGAATTAAACTAATTAAGCAAAATAATAATTATGAGAATTTTTTCGATTTTTTTCGACTCTATGAAAACAGTAAAAAATTGGCAAAATATTCTTTTTGGTCCCTTAACTATACCTTGGTGTTCATTTTGGTCCCTTAACTTTAAAAAGTTCCATATTGGTTCAAATGTTCCATATTAGTCCTTTTTGACCTATTAGCGACGGATTTAGCGACGGTTTTTTGATTTTTTTTTCCGTCGCTAATAGGTCAAAAAGGACTAATATGGAACGTTTGAAGAGTTAAGGGACCAATATGGAACTTTTTAAAGTTAAGGGACCAAAATGAACCCCGAGGTATAGTTAAGGGACCAAAAATGATATTTTGCCTAAAAAATTCATTAAAAATAGAAAAAAGGATTTTTTGGCGATTCTGAGGGTGGATTCCAGGTATTCCTTTGGAATACATGGATTAATGACCGGACGATTTTTCTGCTTCTCGTAGGCAAAACAGTTTTACGATCGGACACAATTTTTCCAAAAATAGATTTTTTTACGATTTGGACTGTAAAACGCGAATTGGACGAAACCACGAGGAAACTAAGGTCTAGACTCGAGGATACTAACTAACCCTATGACTCTAAAATTGATTAATAATGACAAGAATCCCCGGCAATGGCGCCAATTTGATCCGCTGTCGCGCGCGGATCAAAACGAGTAATTTTAGGAAAATGCAGTACAACGACAGTGACTCGGAATATCGTCTCACAAGGATTCTTGTAGGAATAATCAAATACAGTAACGAAATATGGGGGGTTTTGATTAATATAAAATAAACGAAAAATAAGTGATTAGAAAAAGTGATTGTAGTAATGAGTTGAAACGGCTAATCTACTGTTTTCGTTTCCCAACTTATCATCGATTCCAAAAATTTCCAATTCCTAAGCGGATTCTATCCCCTTTCCGATTGTAATAACAATCAACAAGCGCAATTGATATTATACGATACACGTTCCTAATTTCTGAATTAAGCAAACAGATAAAATAGTAACCGTGAATTAAGCAAACACGAGAAACATATGCGGATTAAGCAACCGCGTTTAAAGTATAAGAACATGCAATCATCGAAATAAATCAATCATCCCTAAGATAAATTGAATTAAGCAAACAAAATATTATAGTGAAGAATTGAAAGGAAATAGATTTATTGGAAATTAAAAGAACCTCAAAGTGTTGGCGGGAACCGATTACAACAGATTAATCCGAAGGAATTAATTCTCCATAATTCATACAAAGCTCCAACAAATATTTTCGTGAATAGTGAATAGGATACTGTAAACGAGGTTTCCCCTCAAAATAAAATAATGGATTCAGCTCATAACCCAACTGGGTCAAAAACATAACCCAGGCCCAAAACAAGATCAAAACTAAAACAGAATTCTAATGCTATAACTTGAAACGAAATTCTGGAATTTTGAGCTCTGAATCTGACTTTGACTCCAACACGAAAGTCGTAGCTCTCTCTCTTAGCTTTCCGACGATTTTTAGAACGCCTCAAACAGATTCTCGGAACTCCAGTTATGATTGTTTCCGTGCAGACTGCTAAAGCTGAAAAATAAGTGCGAAAATTAAATTAAACCAAAAATAAAATAAAATAAGAAAACATAATAAAATATAATAATAAACAAAATAAAATAAATAAATGCCTAAGTAAAAATATAGGAGAATGTGCATAAATATGCACTGATCAGATTTCTTTTGATGACTCTTCCTTGAAGGTAAAATGTCTTATGGCGAACAACAACGAGGCATGGCTTTGGCATAAAAGATTTGCTCACATTCACATGGAGCATTTAAACAAGTTGATAAAGCATGATCTAGTTGTTGGTCTTTCGAAGATAAAATTCATCAAGGATAAGTTATGCGATGCATGTCAAAAGGGAAAACAGACCAAGACAACTTTCAAATCCAAGCAAGTGGTTTCTACATCAAGGCCACTTCAATTGTTGCATATGGATCTTTTCGGTCCATCAAGAACAAAAAGCTTCGGAGGTAATTTCTACGCCTTAGTTATTGTTGATGATTTCTCTCGATACACTTGGACATTGTTTTTAGTGCAGAAAAGTGATGCTTTTAAAGCATTCAAGAAATATGCAAAGCAAATTCAGAATGAGAAATCACTCACCATAGCCTCTATAAGAAGCGATCACGGTGGAGAATTCCAAAATTTAGACTTTGAAGAATTTTGCGAAGAGTATGGAATTTCTCATAATTTTTCAGCACCAAGGACGCCTCAACAAAACGGTGTCGTAGAACGGAAGAATAGATCACTGGTAGAGCTTGCAAGGATAATGCTCAGCGACGCAAATCTTCCTAAATATTTTTGGGCAGATGCAGTTAGTACAGCATGCTTCGTAAGCAACCGTGTCAATATTCGACCACTCCTCAAAAAGACTCCGTATGAGTTGTTCAAGGGTAGAAAACCAAATATAGCATTCTTCCACATATTCGGATGCAAATGCTTTGTTCTCAACAACAACAAAGATAATCTCGGTAAGTTTGATGAGAAATCCGACGAAGGTATATTTCTTGGTTACTCTCTCTATAGTAAAGCATTTAGAATTTTTAATAAGAGAACACTTACTATTGAAGAATCCATTCATGTTTTGTTTGATGAGACTAACCCCTCGAAAGAGGATAATATTATTACGAATGATGATGATGATATAGTAGGTTCTCCACAACAACAAGAAGAGATTTCAAAGAATCAAGAAATACCATAAGAAGATGTCACTCAAATCATTGAAGAACATCAAGATCTTCCGAAGGAATGGAGAACGCATAGAGATCACCTGATAGATAAATTTATTGGTGATATTAGCCAAGGCGTTGCAACTCGACTTAATCTAAAGGATGCTTGTCTCAACATGGCTTTTGTATCTCAAATTGAACCAACCAAGATTGATGAAGCTTTAGGCGACGACCAATGGATTGTAGAAATGCAAGAAGAACTCAATCAATTCGAAAGGAATCAAGTTTGGAGTCTTGTACCAAGACCAGACCATAAGCACATCATAGGAACAAGATGGGTGTTCAAGAACAAACTTGACGAGAATGGGATCATAGTTCGTAACAAAGCAAGATTGGTCGCACAAGGCTACAACTAGGAGGAAGGAATTGATTTTGATGAAACGTTCACTCCGGTAGCAAGGTTAGAAGCAATTAGATTACTACTTGCTTACACTTGTTCTATGAATTTTCAGTTGTTCCAGATGGATGTCAAAAGCGCTTTCCTGAATGGGTACATTAATGAGGAAGTCTACGTCAAACAACCTCCGGGTTTTGAAGACTTCAAGAATCCCTCACATGTCTACAAACTGAAAAAGGCACTCTACGGACTAAAACAAGCACCAAGAGCATGGTATGACCGCCTTAGCAATTTCTTATGTGAGAAAGGATTTACAAAAGGAAAGGTTGACAAGACATTGTTCATAAAGAAGATCAAAGGAAACACTTTATTGGTTCAAGTCTATGTCGACGACATCATCTTCGGATCAACAAACAAAGAGCTTTGTGAAGAATTCTCACTTATAATGCAAGGAGAGTTCAAGATGTCCATGATGGGAAAATTGAATTATTTTATTGGACTACAAATCAAGCAAACTAAGGATGGCATCTTCCTCAACCAATCCAAGTATTGCAAGGAATTGTTGAAGAAATTCGATATGGACAGTTGCAAGGTGATGTCCACTCCTATGGGATCCGGAACGTACGTTGATCAAGATGAATCCGGTACTCCAGTTGATATAACAAAATATTGAGGTATGATCGGTTCATTACTAAATTTGATGGCAAGCCATCCTGACATTATGTTTAGCGTTTGTTTGTGTGCACGCTTTCAAGCAAGTCCGAAGGAATCACATCTCACAGCCGTAAAGAGAATCATAAAGTATCTCAAAGGGACAATGAACATCGGATTATGGTATCCTAAAGGTAGTATTTTTTCTTTAGTTGGTTACTCTGACGCTGACTATGCAGGATGTAAGACCGATAGAAAAAGCACAAGTGGTACATGTCACATTCTCGGGAATGCATTAGTATCATGGGCCTGCAAGAAGCAAGCGTGTGTGGCACTCAGTACAGCCGAAGCGGAATATATTGCAGCAGGAAGTTGTTGTGCACAAATTTTGTGGCTCAAGCAACAACTCCTTGATTACGGTATAGATCTCGGCTGCATTCCTCTTAGATGTGATAATACAAGTGCCATCAATATTACAAAGAACCCGGTCATGCATTCAAGAACAAAACATATAGATATCCGGCATCACTTCCTTCGAGATCACGTATTGAATGGAGATGTAGATGTTACTTTCGTCGACACGCACAATCAACTCGCCGACATCTTCACCAAACCTTTGGCGAAAGAACCATTCTATAAAATTCGGCGAGAACTTGGGATTCTTGATGAAGGTGACATCTGACCTTTTCTCTAATATGTGTATGCATTATTTGTGTTGTGTTTTCATGTGTATGCATTCTGCTTTTAAGTATTTTTCAAAAATTCGAGCGTGTTAATCGATTAACCATATGGGTTAACCGATTAACACTGTTAAATTTTCAATTCTGACTCAATATTTTAATGTGTTAACCGATTAACCTATATGGTTAACCGATTAACACTGTTAAATTTTCTAAAAATCAGAAACGAAAATTAATTAAATTTTTGAAAATATTATATATGATAAATGCATTTTTTATGTGGTCCATATTCTCTTAAGAGTCCAAATCCATATCCAAAATCATATCCCCTCTTAAAGAGTTTTGTGGAACTTCCCTCTTCAAACCCTAACCTCTCTCTCCCACTCTCTAAAGTTGGATAACTCCTCATAACCATCCCCACAACTTCTCAAACCCTAACTTCCTCAGAACCCACAACTTCAGTTCTCTCAAACTTTCATCCATGGCATCCTCATGCAAAGGAAATGGAAAGCTTCCTGAGTATGCATCAGAATCTGATGACGAAAGCATTCCAATGGAAACCACCAAAAAGAGGCGCATGGATTTCAAAGTTCGTGTTCGTCAACTTTTGCCGGTAAAGTACGTAAATCTTCGAGCTTTTCCTGCAATTTCTTTTGACTTTCCTACACTATTGGAATATCAACGCATCGACAAGTTCGTCACCGACTCTGGTATTATTTATCCTGATCTTGTTAAAGCTTTTATGAGTAAGATGGCTGTATATCTGGACATGGATGAGAACCACATGATCCGTTCCACCATTAGAGACCATGAGTTTGTTGAGAAATTATCCACCCTTGCTAGTTGTCGCTACTGCGAAAATCGGCGCCAGCTGAACAGAAGAGTCGCCACCGTGCGTTATTTATCCCAAAGGAGGGAAAGGGAACGCTCGAAGTAAACCTCGTACAAGACGGGGAAAAGGTATGGTCATCGCAACCAAAACCTGGATTCGGGAGTCGGTTACGCAAGGGGAAGGTATTAGCACCCCTCACGTCCATCGTACTCGATGGGATCCACGCTTGCTTGGTTTGTACGGATTACACTTCTATCTAAACTAAAGGATGAGGTCTGAAAAGAAAAAGAAAACATGACTCGGCAAAGTATCGCACTTTATGCCTACGTATTCCCGTCTGGAACGAGAAATCAGAGTCAACGTAGTTCGCCTAACTACGGGAAAGGAGGGGAAGGTTGCTCGCTAGGATATCGCATCATATGCCTACGTACTTCCACACTGCATGGAAGATCAGAGCAAACGTAGTTCGGGCTACGCACGACACAAGCTGTTCAAGTGTCCTTTTATGAAAAATCTCACCTTAAACAAGGGTTTTCTTATTGCAAAAAGGTTGATGTTTGTTCAAATCTTTTGACGGAAGAAATGAATTAATCTCTGTTATAACCTTTATTAGTGTTTTTCTGTTGTTTGAAGGAAGAAGAGATGACACTCTAAAATCCTAGGGTTAACAAGGGGAATAAAATCTACCCTAATGTTATCATGCATGGGTTAACACCTAATGTCTATCATGCTCCTCTCTTGCGCAGAGAGAAACAGAGATCCTAAGGGAACAGACGGAAACAGAAACAGCAGATATATACAATAAAGCAGTAAAATGCATGGATGCAACAATACAAGCGAGGCAAGGGAGTCTCACTCAACCTCGAACCTAGAAAACAATAGGCAAAAGTGAACAGGATTCACTTTCGACCCAGCAGGTTAAACAGCAAACAATACAGTCCGGGAAAACCAATCAATACATCAAGAAATAAAACAGCTAAAAGCTAAACAGCAAAAGCAATCTTCATCAACATCTAGCTTCAAGTCATCTTCAGGCTTCATCTTCAATCTCCCAATGGCTTTTCTTCAAGTCCTAACCTCCAAGCTGAGGAATCAATCACAAGAGTAAACTGGGTTTTAAGCAATTAGTTGACCACCAAGGGTGGCAAACAGACTGCTATCCACACAAAGAATATTTCTCTCAAGAGTTCTATCCCTTAGACATTAGCACCAAGCCTTCCAAAGGAAGGGGGTGAATGTCTTAGAGAGACTCTGCATCACAGAGAAGGATGGAGGCAATCAAGACCTTCCATGTTTGAGAATCAAGTTTGCTACTCTAGAGCTCTGCCTAACTCCTAGATCCTACAAACTTCAACAGCTGCCAGCAAGAGATACTCCTCATCAACTCTGGAAGTTGGTCTTCATTCTCTGATCTTCAAATGGGCTTCATCATCTCAGTCTTCAGCTCAAACCCCAAGTCCCAAACAAACCCAATACCCCACACAGACAAAATAATAAACCATAAAGAGGGCACACCACACAGTCAATCAAATATAGCAGGATACTAATAGCAGTAGGGGAATCCTAATATTTTCTAAGGGATCTATCTTATACCCATAACCCCTATAGTCCCATACCCAAAAATCAAGTCAAAATTCCTAAAAGAATTAATCTATCTCACCTATGCTCACCTATGCTCACCTAAAACCCTAATTTTGATCACACCAATCACACCTAATCAAATCACCTAAAATTTAATCCTAAAAATATGAATTAAATCCTATATACAAGTTGAAGTCCTAAGCTAATCACCCTAAAAAGAATGAATCAAAAATGTTAAAGCATCTATTCAAACTAAAATCACCAAATTTGAGTACTAAACTAAACTCATTAAAATGCTATTTACAAGAAAAATGCATGAAAAATATTAAAACAAAATAAAATGCCATTTTTATTATTTAATATTTTTCTTAACGAAATTATTGATCTACCACAAAAAGAACCAATTAAAAAGAAGCTATTTTCAATTTTTTTATGATTTTTTAAAAGATCAAAGAAAAATAAAGAAAATAAAATCACAAAATATGAATTAAAAGGGGAGGGGGTGTTGCCAGCAACTTCGCCCAGTTCATATTGCTGATGGGCCACAAAGGGGAGGCGCGAATATCATTTCTGCAAGGCCCAGATGCATCAGAAATATGAATTAAAAATCAAAAGAAAATAAATGGATCCACGGTGCAAGTAGCAACTCATTCAAGTGTTATTCCATTGGGCTTATCAAAAGGGGGTGGGGGTAGCAAGATTAAATCCAGGCCCAGACATTGCGTTTAAGTGAAACGCATCGTTTCGCTTAGTCAATTACCTCCGTTTTTCTCTTCAAATCTGGACCACACGATGAGATGAAAAGGTCAAAAATTCAGGGTGATCTGACGGTGCATGGTCATCGTCCCCAATCAAACCTAGGGTTTCAGAATTTTACAGCTCCCATGCATGAATCTTCAAGTCCATCGTTCTATCTCAATTCTCCATGAAATCACAAAATTCCAAAACCAAAGTTGCGCCTTTTTCTTCCAAGAACATTACTGCATTCCTAGTTTCATCTAAATCTTCCTATATCTCATCAACAGAAAGCATGAATGTATGGTCTCCACCAAATTACACTGAGATCAATCCTAACAATTCCAGATTCTAATGGCACCAATGCACTCTCCATGTTTCACTGATATCCACAAGCTATTACACGATCATTATAATTCAATATCCAGCCTAATCTTGATCATCAAAGAATCATCACCCTGTTATGGAACCTCATAGAACTCTCTCTAATTCTCAGGAATCAATCACTTAAGGTCTCTAATCATGTTTACCCTAACCATTTCATCTAATAATGCATAAATAAAGAGTTTTGAAGGCTTTTGCAAACCTGAAAAATGGTGATGGCAAGTGCAGCTACACTCCAATCCAATGCTTGAGACTTGTCACAAATGATCTTCAATGGCTGAGATCCTTTCTGTTTGCAAGATCTTGGATGGACAATGCTTGGATTGTGAGTTTGGATCCAACTTGCTTCTCTTGCAAATTTGAAGTTACACCTTCAAACATTCATCAATGGCCACTCCAATCTGTGTGTATGTGTTCAATATGATCCAGAGAATTGATTTGTGGAGAAGAATTCAATGGAGATGAAGAAACAATGGAGTTTTAGATTGATTTGCAAAAATGGAAGAAAATGGTATATCACTCTCTCTTCACCCTCTTTTCACCAACCCCTTGCACCAATGATTAACACTCCTTATATAGATGATGATGGACAGATCTAGAAGTTTCTAGATTGATCTAGGAAAGTGTAGAATGTGGTGGAAATTTATGGAAGTTCTCATGTGATGATACTTTGAAACATCTCATATCTCATGCATATGGCCTTCTAAACTTGTGCTAAAATCTCCTCTCATGATTTATTGAAATTGTATGTGTGAAAAAAACAGGCCCCTTGCCTTGAAATTTCACTTATGCCAAGTTTTCCATGCTTGCCTTATTAGGCAAGTAACAAAAATACAAAGCAAGTCCAAATTTTAAGCCCTAACTCAAAAAAGTGGCTGAACCAATGTCTCTAAAATGATGTTTGGAATCAATTTGGTATATTGGATGACCCATTTTGGATTTGTAGATCTCTCAAACCAATTTTTCATTTCAACTTTTTCAACTTATATGCCTTTTTTAGGTCATTTTTCACCAACTTTGATCAAGTCTTGTTCTATGCATTTCCAAACTTCCATGACTTCTTTACTAGACTTAAAATGATATTTTGAGCAACTTTTATGTTGTGAAGTTCTTCATTTGAAGCTTCCTTGTATGAGTTCTAGGCATAGGCTAAGAATGACCTGTAATCCTCAGATGACCAAAATACCCTTTGCTTGCCAAGACCATAAGTAGAGTTCCACAAATCATATGAAGGAATACCATACCTTTATAGAAAGCTAAGACAATAAGGAACAACTCTAATGTTGGCCAGGAATCCATTTGAAATCTCCTTGAAGGTCAAAAGTTGCTTGGAAGACAGACAACTTTCACAGACAAATTTCAGTGCCCTCAGATGACCTGTAACTTGCAAGAGCTATAACTTGAGTTCTATAAATCATCTTGATGACTTCCACCACTCAAATTAAATCTATGAAGATACTCTAAAAGTTTCATGTGGACCAAGAATTCATATGAAGCTTGCATCTTGAGTTACACTGCTTTGAAGTTTGACCTAAATCAGGGGATTTTACACTGAAACCCTAATTTAGTAACTCCAGTTCTCCTTGACTCCTCTTGATTTTTATTTAGAACAATACCATATCCATATCCATATAGCAAATAATGAACCCCACATTCTTCAAATGATTCTTGATGCCCTTCAAAACACTTCTTTGACCTAGTGTTGACCTAGTGTTGACCCAGATGAAACCCTAGTTGACTGACTTCAACTGAGGCTCTTGCAATCATTCCAATGACTTGGTCCTTCTTCAAAAAATGATCATCTAGGCTCTTCATATCATCCATACCCACTTCATGCTCTTGGCTCATAGCTCACACTTCCTCTGATGATCCCCAACTAGCCTCAAGATAGGAGAGAACTCACTGATCAACCTGTCAACTCCCCAAAGCTCAAATTCTTCCTTGATGACCTGAGTAGTCTTGAATATGAGTGAAACCTTTGAATATACCTCTTGAAATAAGAATAGCACTTGATCCCCTGATTAAGATAGCTTGCTTATGCTATGCAATGCAGATGAATACACTATGTACATGATGACAATGCAGATGACTATGCAGTTGAAACATAAACCTAGGTTAGAAAAGGTTGGGCAAATTTTGGGGTGCAACAGCTGCCCCTATTCAAGCGACTTGGACCCGACTGGATGAAGAGCGCGCAGCCTTCAGACCTTCACGGTACGAGACGGTTGAATACGAAAGAACCCGGAAATTTGCCAACCGCCAAAAAAATAAATTGCGAATACGACTACTGCTTGGGGAAACCCTGGGAACTGGCTTCTGTTGTCACAGCAACAACTAGCCATCCATCTGTCAATCGGTTCTATAAGATAACCTGGTATTGTCCGCAGACCACTCCATTCCGAAGAACTGAGCATACACCACACAACGAGAAATTGTTGATATCACTTATCAACCTCGCACACGCTAACCAGCGGGAGAATACCGACTTCACTTGTCATGTTGACTTCACTGATCAACCTTTCGTATCCTGAAGAAACGAGCGAAACGATGTTCGAAGACATGAACAACCGACTCTGCGGGGAAACGAGAAACTTAACTAAGTAACTCTGAAGGGACAATTCTGACGACTGCCGTCAAACACCTGCTGGGGAAATTGGAAACTTAACCAAGCAACCCATTGAAGTAACACCCTGCTGGAGAACATAACTCTGTTGGGGGAATTGCGGGTAACCACCCGAAAACTGCCTTACTGCCTTCTAATACTGATACCACATCATCCTGAGAAAGACCCAGCTGGGGGAATACAAGTAACTTAACCAAGTGACTTGTCACCGAATATCCTGACGGGGACTACAAGGAACTTAACCAAGTATCTCGTTGAAGATCACCCCGCTGGGGATTACATCTCTACTGGGGTAACTGTGGGTAACTACCCAAAATCCGTATCATGCTACTTTCCACAGCACTCTGAAAAAAGACTCGGCTGGGGAGAAAGAGAAATGCTTGACCAAGCAACTCTGCTAGGGGAATGTGTGGCATAACGAACACGATCACTGCGCGTCTAGCACAACAATCCTCTGTAACAAGATGAACACGATCACTGCGTATTCTACATCCCAACCCTCTCGACAGGAGGAAACACGATCACTGCGCGTCTCGGTGCCACAAACAAAATCACATAATGTGACAAACACGATCACTGCATGCTGCGTTACGACCAAAATCACATCGACCATAAATCCAACCGGATGAGATAAACACGATCACTGCGTGCCAGACGGAATAAATCCACATAAAAAAGTGGCGAACACGTTCACTGCGTACTTCAACCACCAATACGATGAACACGATCACTGCGTGTGCTGCAATAGGACGAATATGATCACTGCGCATCTCGACCAACAACCCCCAAAATGATGTCAACACGATCACTGCGTGTGTCACAAAACCAATCCATGTAACAGGACGAATACGATTACTGCGTATGCCGACCAACAAACCCAACTGATACAATGACCACGATCACTGCGTGCTCCGTATCACAAGTTCCCATGGTACTATCAACACGATTACTGCGTGCTATACGAATACGATCACTACGTATCCTGAACACGATCACTGCGTGTTTGAACACGATCACTGCGCGTTCTGAGCCACGATCCTCTTGACTGGAGAAAACACGGTCACTGCGTGCTGTGTGTCTCAACTAACCCACATAACTGGACGAATACGATCACTGCATATCCTAACCATACATAGGGTGAACGCGATCACTGCGCGCTTCATGCCACGACCCTCTTGACTGGAGGAAAACACGATCACTGCGTGCCTTGTGACACAAATTCAAACGTGGGGCGAGCACGATCACTGCGTACCTCGACCAACAAACAACCAAACGAACACGATCACTGCGTGTCTCGATTGCAAATCTGAATAATGCTAGTAACACGATCATTGCGTGCTACGTAACAGGACGAATACGATCACTGCGTATCTCGACCGACCAAACTGGACGAACACGATCACTGCGTGTCAACCCATAACCACTGTATAACGGACGAATACGATTACTGCATATATCGACCAACAACATCACATGATATGGTAAACATGATCCCTGCGTGTCCTGCACCACCAATAGAGTAAACACGATCACTGCGCGTCCGGCTCAATAAAACCCCCAAAACGATACCAACACGATCACTGCGTGCCTTTCAAAACAATCTTCTCAGATCGGGGCGAATACGATCACCGCGCTATTCGACCACAGATACACATACCAGGATCAACACGATTACTGCGTGTCACACAACATGAACCCCATAGATGGTACAAATACGATCACTGCATACTTGGGCCACAAATCGACATCTCAAAATCCACACGATCACTGCGTGCCTTGCTATATGAACCCCGTAGCTGGTACAAAATACGATCACTGCATACCTTGACCACAAATTAACATCTTCCTGAAACCACGATTTCACTTATCGGCAAGGAATAACATGTCTGAAACTGAAGAGGTAACCACCTGGCTTATGTTTCAACAATGCATGTTTGATAATGACGAAATGCTTCCATACTGCATGGAAATGCTACATACTCGGGTAACATGCAAATGCTCATGATGCATGTTTATGCAAAGAGTTACTTCAGCAAAATAAATGCTGAAGACAAACTGGATCCGCTGGGGATGACCAGAATGCTGCCGGTATGCTTCCAACAACATAAATGTTGATAAGGTGAACTAACTCCGCTGGGGATGACCGTCCTGCTGTGAAAGTAGCTCATGAACTCAAAACTCCAAAATCTGCTGAGGATGATCCTCCTGACGGGGAAAAATGACTTGCTGGGGAAAGAAAGGCAATCCTGCTCGGGAAGACTCCTTTCAGCAGCTTCAGCCACCTGATCACACTCTGTGGGGAACCTCTCCTGCTATCACTGAGCTGGGGAAATCATCCTGCTATCACTGAGCTGGGGATTGAATTACACATTCTGATTTGCACTGCACAAGAACTCTCTGGGAAGTTAATCACATCCATCTCGACCTTCACTGGGGAGGACTCTGCTCTGCTTGATAAGCTAATCCCGAACTACTGAAGATACATTGCTCAACTCTCCTGGGGAAATAACATTCAGTTTTGCCTGGGGCGACTTCACTGGGGAAGACACAACATTCAACCTCTAGAGAGGGTACCAGCCTGCCATGGACTCTGGCGGGAAACTTTGCGAATTTTCGGATACCTGTAAAATCAACAAGAAAACACAAGGCAATCTATGCAAATAGAAACATCTTGGTGATCACCCACGACAACCATTCAGGTAATTTTCGGTTTTAACAATCATCGGTCGAGGCCCGCCTGGTTACACGCATGTAAGTTTACTAAAAACATCGACGCTTTTTACAAACAAAACTGTAAAAAATTAAAACCAAAGTCATACACTACACCGAATAAACACTTTATTGATAACGGCCTGAGAATAGGCGAGATTTGTACATCGGATGCAACTCCTGAAAAGAGGTAGTCACACATAAACAAAATGCAGAAGTATACAAATATACAGAATAAAATTTGTACACATGTCGGCAACGTGTTACAGACGAACACCATGAACCGATCCTCCTATGACTCGTCGGACTCTGACGCTTTCCCGATCTTTGTCTTCGGAAGAGATTGCTTTGGATAATTGACCCCCAGATGCTCCCAAACCGCTAAACATCAAACTTGGACCGCAGTCATTTGCTTCTTAAATCCCTAACTTTTGCGTGAATCGCCCTTTGCGGGTTTTCGATTCACCGGGATACCCTTTTTTGCCGAAGCCGCCCAGTGTAGGTTTTCGACTTCGCGGGTGTACATTTTTTCAATTATATCCCTAACTTTTGCCCGAACCTTTTTATTCTGTTTTTGGTTCGCCAGGATGCCCCATTTTTGCCTGGACTCTCTTTTTACTGTCCAGCGGGTAATTCTAAGCAAAGTATTTTTTAACTGCGTCCGAGTTTACAGAGGACGAAAAGTCTTCACCATCCATGGTGGATAACAATAAGGCTCCTCCCGAGAATACCTTTCTCACGACATATGGACCTTCGTAGTTGGGAGTCCATTTGCCCCTGTGATCCGATTGCGGTGGGAGAATCTTCTTCAGCACAAGATCACCCGTCTGAAAGCTTCGAGGTCGAATCTTCTTGTCGAACGCTTTCTTCATCCGACTCTGATACAGCCTACCGTGTGAAATGGATGCCAGTCTTTTCTCATCTATCAAGCTCAGCTGATTCAATCTACTTTTCACCCATTCTGCCTCGTCCATCTTAACATCAAGCAAAACCCTCAAAGATGGTATCTCAACCTCCAATGGCAGGACAGCCTCCATGCCATATATTAGTGAGAACGGTGTTGCCCCGGTTGATGTACGTACTGTAGTACGATAACCGTGCAAAGTGAATGGCAGCATCTCATGCCAATCCTTATATGTTACCACCATCTTCTGAACAATTTTCTTTATATTCTTGTTGGCCGCTTCAACAGCGCCATTCATCTTGGGCCTGTAGGGAGATGAATTATGATGCTCGATCTTGAAATCCCGACACAAATCTCTCATCATCTTGTTGTTCAAATTCGAACCATTATCAATAATGATCCGTTCAGGAATACCGTATCTGCAAATTATATCCTTCTTGATAAATCTGGCCACCACCTGCTTCGTCACATTGGCGTAAGATGCTGCTTCCACCCACTTGGTGAAGTAATCGATCGCAACCAGAATGAAGCGATGCCCATTAGAAGCAGTAGGCTCAATCTTGCCGATCATGTCAATTCCCCACATGGAGAAAGGCCACGGAGAAGCCATAACATTCAGTGGACTGGGTGGCACATGGATCTTATCAGCATAGATCTGACACTTGTGACACCGCTTGGCAAACTTGAAACAGTCATTTTCCATTGTCAACCAGTAATACCCCGCTCGCAACAACTTTCGGGTCATAGCGTGCCCACCAGCATGTGTACCAAAAGTTCCTTCATGGACCTCTTCCATGAGCAAGTTGGCTTCCTTCTCGTCTACACACCAGAGGAGTATCAAATCGTGGTTCCTTCTATACAAAACGCCATCGGGATTCAGATAGAAGTTGCCTGCTAATCTCCTTAGAGTCTTCTGATCACGACTGGATGCCCCAGCCGGATATTCCTTATTCTTCAGGAAATTCCGTATGTCGAAATACCACGGTTTACCGTCAGATGCTTCATCAATTGCAAACACATAAGCCGTCCTATCAAGGCGAGAGATGACAATGCTGGGAGCCTCGTTCCAGCGGTTGACTTTATACATCGAGGATAACGTTGCAAGGGCGTCTTCCATTTGATTCTCCGCCCGAGGTACATGATGGAACTCCACCCTATCAAAGAAAGGTAGCAACCTTCTCGCATAATTCATGTACGGCACCAGATTAGGTTGGCGCGTCTCCCATTCTCCCTTAATCTGATTCACAACCAATGTTGAATCCCCATATACATCCAGATTCTTAATCCTCATATCGACAGCCTCCTCTAACCCCATAATACAAGCTTCGTATTCGGCTTCGTTATTCGTCACTGAAAAAGTCAATCTGGCAGTGAATGGGATGTGCGACCCGTGGGGAGTCGTAATGATTGCCCCGATCCCGCTACCGTACGAATTGACAGCTCCATCAAAAATCATTTGCCACTGGGAACTCCGCTCAGGACCTTCACCAGGCAACGGCTCATCACAATCTTTAGTTTTCAAGTACATTATGTCCTCATCAGGAAACTCAAACTTCATAGGCTGATAATCCTCAATTGGCTGTTCGGCGAGATATTCGGACAGAACACTTCCCTTAATGGCCTTCTGGGAAACATACTGGATATCGTATTCTGTCAATACCATCTGCCATCTAGCAATCTTTCCAGAGAGCGTCTGCTTTTCAAACACATATTTGATCGGATCTATCTTTGATATCAGCATGGTTGTATGGTTCAACATGTACTGTCTTAGACGTTTGGCAGCCCACGCCAATGCACAACACGTCTTTTCTAGCATAGAGTATCGAGATTCACAGTCCGTGAACTTTTTACTCAAGTAGTAAATTGCATGCTCTTTCCGCCCTGTCTCGTCATGTTGACCGAGAACACAACCCATACTGTTCTCCAGAACCGTCAGATACATAATCAGTGGTCGTCCCGCTACTGGGGGTATCAACACCGGAGGTTCCTGCAAGTATTCTTTTATCTTTTCAAATGCCCTTTGGCAATTGTCATTCCAGACCACCGCTTGATCTTTCTTTAACAGCTTGAATAATGGCTCGCACGTGGTCGTTAGGTGAGAGATGAACCTAGCAATGTAATTCAACCTCCCTAAGAACCCACGGACTTCTTTTTCGGTTCTCGGTGCTGGCATCTCTTGTATTGCTTTTATTTTTGCAGGATCGACCTCGATTCCTTTCTTGCTCACAATGAACCCCAGTAGCTTCCCGGATCTTACTCTGAAGGTACATTTGTTAGGATTCAGCCTCAGCCTGAACTTCCTCAGCCTCTTGAACAACTTCAACAGATTAACCAGATGCTCTTCCTCTGTTTGAGACTTAGCAATCATATCATCGACATACACCTCAATCTCTCTGTGCATCATGTCGTGAAAAAGCGTTGTCATAGCCCGCTGGTATGTTGCCCCAGCATTTTTCAAACCAAAGGATATCACCTTATAACAGAAGGTCCCCCACGGGGTGATAAAGGTCGTTTTTTCCATATCCTCCGGAGCCATTTTGATCTGGTTGTACCCTGAAAAGCCATCCATGAAGGAAAACACTGAAAACTGAGCCGTATTGTCAACTAACACATCAATATGCGGCAGCGGGAAATCATCTTTCGGGCTCGCTTTGTTTAAATCCCTATAATCGACGCACATTCGAACCTTGCCATCTTTCTTTGGCACAGGCACGATATTAGCGACCCAAGTGGGATAAGTGGTAACAGCCAGGAACCCAGCGTCCCATTGTTTCTGCACTTCTTCTTTTATCTTTACGGCCATGTCAGGACGAGTCCTTCTGAGTTTCTGCTTCACAGGCGGGCAATCTTCTTTCAACGGCAGATGATGAACAACCATATCAGTGTCCAGACCTGGCATGTCCTCGTAGGACCAAGCAAATATATCACTGTATTCATGCAGCATCTCAATAAGCTCCTGCTTAATGTCCTCTTGCAACGCGGCCCCTATACGGATATTCCTAATGCATTCTCCAGACCCCAAGTTGACAATATCAATCTCTTCCTGGTGAGGTAGAATGACTCTCTCCTCTTGCTTCAATAACCGACTAAGCTCTTCTGGTAAGACACTACCCTCCACAATCTCCTCCTCAGCTTGGAAGATCGGATGCTCGAAGTCTAAACGAGTCATAGGAAGTTTTTGGTCGGTGTCATCTGAAAATTCATGAATCCTGCGATAGAAACAGTTAAGTGCTTCAAAAATGATGTACAAGCAAAATGCATAACCACGCTGCCATTTTATTGAAAAATAAAATAAAAACAGAAAGAAAAGGATCACAACATTTGAATGTAAAAAACGCCGTCATTCATTAATCATGCAAACATACAGGTAAACAGTTAGGCCCTAAGACAAGATCATCGATGCCCCGGGCAAGGCATGTGATCATACAATGATTGAAAAACAACGCATTACTGTTTGGTGACTTGGATGACGCCCTGGATGGACCAGTTGCATAGGCTTTGCCCCGGCGTGCTGGGTCGAATCCATGAGTCCATGTCGCAATCGCTATCCACTTCTTCCGTATCAGACACGACATTAATCCTTTCAAAGTTAACTCCTCCGGGCGTGAACACGACAGGTCCCTTGTACTTAGGCGCACTCTACGAGGTAGATGGGCGGTACCCCAAGCCATACTTATCTTGCTTCACTGGGATGTCCAGAACCTGCCCCCACTTCTGAGTCTCTCCTGCTTGTACCAATGCCTTGGCTTCTTTATATGAGGAGACGGCCACCTCTGGCTCTTCACTCTTCACCGGAGCTTCTTCTTTAACCTTCACCCCTTCGAACGCTTGACACAGCGTTTCATGAATCTCTCCATCTACCTCCACGTACTTGAAAGAAGACAAATGACTGACTAAGATATCCTCTTCGCCACACACCATCACAATACTCCCCTCAACCATATATTTCAGCTTCTGATGAAGTGTAGAAGTCACTGCCCCAGCGGCATGAATCCAAGGCCTTCCGATCAAACAGCTATATGCAGGCTGGATATCCATGATGTAAAACACTGTATCAAACACCTCCGGACCTACCTGAATGGGCAACGTTATCGACCCGAATACTGACCTTCTTGTTCCGTCAAAAGCCCTCACTACCAAATCACTAGGCGTGCACAACAACCCCCGAGTATCTAATTTTAACAGGGCTTTCTTTGGTAACACATTCAACGAGGACCCAATGTCTACCAGCACATGGGATAAAATAGTGCCCCGACATTCGATAGAGATGTGCAAAACATTATTATGATCACGCCCTCGAGATGTTAGGTCAAAATCCGTGAATCCCAGTCCATGCCCAGCGTTAACATGTGCCATAACTCCCTCCAGCTGATTAACTGAAATCTCTTGCGGCACGAAGGATGTCTCCAGTACCTTCAACAGGGCATTTCTATGCGCCTCGGAGCACAACAGCAGCGATAATATGGAGATCTTTGACGGGGTCTGCTGCAGGTGATCTACAATCTTGTAATCACTTTTGCGAATTAACCTCATGAATTCTTCCACGTCTTTGGTTATCGGGTTTCTCTTTACTCCCCGAAGATTCCCCCTCAACAACTTTGTTCTTACCCCTGGCAAGCCTCTCTGCTTCAACCTCAGGTGAAGTAAAGATTCTCCCGCTCCGGGTTATACCACCCGCTCCCACTATGTTATCAACGGATCCCGCAGGCGAATCATTCAAGTCAATCTTTTCCCCATTACAATACACCTCGGCACCATAACTCCACGGGACTGCTTTTGTGCTTTCGAAAGGGACTGGCTTAGCCTTGGTAATAGTAATGGTCGGCCTTTTTGATGATGCCGAAATTGTCACTGATTTGAACGGAATGGTGATCGTAGCAATCTCCCTACGCTCTTCCTCAGATCTTGTCTCAACAGACTTCTCTCGCCCCACAGCCCTGTCAAACTGCAAAATTCCTTCATCAATCAAGACTTGAACTCCCCTCTTCAACTTCTCACAACCCTCAGGTTGAATCAAACAGTCAACACACTCTTCACTGCAACCGGGGTAGACGCCTCCTTCCAATAAACGTTGCTTTACGTAACTCAAAGGGGTTTTCAGCTCGCTCACTTCTGAAACCAAGTTCAACTCATCATCTAACATGATTGCATTGGCCCCGGCCCCACCATGCTTGGGCATTGGCTGCTGCGTGATATTGGGACCTTCCTTCCCGAAGTTAATAGCCGTACTATCAAGCAAATCCTGTACTTTATGCTTGAAAGCTAGGCAATTCTCGATATTGTGCCCTGGTGCACCCGAATGGAAGTCACAGTGCTCATTAACATCATATCCGACTGGTGGCTGGCCAGTTGGTGGTGCTAAGGTCCTCTTCTCGACTAGCTGTAATTTCAACAAAGTTTGAAGGAGTTCTGCATATGATATCGGCGGTACCTCGAATACTCTCCTCGGTCGTGGGTTCTGAAGCCTGCGCTGATTATTATTAGGCTGCTGCTGAGCCTGCTGCTGTGGTTGTTGTCTCTGCTGCTGAGAAGGCCCTGGAATGGTTACACTTGCAACCTGCGACTGCTGACGCCAATTCTGACCTTTATTCTTTCGTCGAGCACTGTATACAGCATTGGCATCACCCTGCCTTTTACCACCAAACGTCTTCTTATTACCTCCTGCGGAACTGGACTCACCCGCTTGAATTTTACCAATCTTCACCCCGTTTTCAATGCGCTCCCCCATCAAGATCAACTCAGAGAAAATACTCATCGAAAAATTCAGCAACCGATCATAGTACATTCCAGAGAAAGTTCCTATGAACATATCCATCATTTCGCGCTCCACCATTGGAGGGTGCACCCTAACAGCCAGATCTCGCCATCTCTGGGCGTATTCTTTAAAGCTCTCGCTAGACTTTTGAGACATACTCTGCAACTGGACTCGGTTAGGGGCGAGATCACTATTATACTGATAATGTCGAACAAAAGCCTCTGCCAGCTCTTTCTAACTCCTGATCTGAGTAGGCTCCAAGCTCATGTACCACTCCAGCGATGGCCCTGACAGGCTATCCTGGAAGAAGTGCATTAGCATCTTTTCATCCTCAGAATACGCAGACATGCGCCTGTAAAATGCGCGCACATGCACCCTAGGGCATGTATCCCCTTTGTACTTATCAAATGACGGCGCTTTGAATTTCAGCGGGACCCTCAACCCTGGGACTAACCCCATATTTGACATATCCAGCCCAAGAGCATTCTGGCTGGCCAACCCGTTCACTTTCTCTTCTAGCAATTTCATCCGATGGCTGTCATCCCTGGCTCTTTCATAACCTTCGTTCTGACCAGAGAACACATCCTCCTGACGATCTTCCCAGCGAGGTACTGCATCATATCCAACATAATCGGCATCCCGGCCCGGACCCGTTTGGACGTACCTGGGGTCATACCTCAGATTACCCATCTCTTGAGTGTTGTATGCGCCAGCTCCATATCCAAGATTACCATAGCCACCAAACCCAGCCTTGGCGCCCGCCATGCTGCCATACCCCATATTCACACCATTGAAGCCCTGGTTACCATTAATACCATTCATTCCGACATTCTCGGCGCCCCCATTGAAACCCTGGTTGACATTACCCACAAATACCCCAGCAGTATCTGCATTGACATTCATATTACCGGTGTTCCCACCTCCACCTACAGGACCAGCTTCTCCAGCATTCAAACCAGTCACAGGGACAGCATCAGCACTTTGACGATTCTCAACTCGGGGGGAAGCAGCAATATTCTCACCATGCGGTGTCCCGTTGTTCTCAGCCCGTGCGACTATCGGTTGAACCAGATTCTGCAGCTGCTCTTGTCCTTTGGCGATAGTCTCCATGGTTTGCATGAGCAGGGCCATCCTGTCACGCATCTCTTGCATTTCACTCTGCACGTTGTCCATGATCTTCTTCTGGTTAATCCTTGTAGAGTAACGGTGGACCCGCTTTTCTGCAATCCTGAAAATACCTGAAAAATGGCGCAGGAGATAAGATACATGGATCACAAACCTGTAATGCAAATATGAGTATGTATGCAAAATGCAATGTGTGTCTGTGCATTAGGGATTATCATTCCCCGATTCTAGTGTGAGTGTGCCAGTGCAGTGACAGTGCTAGCAATACAGTGATTGGAGCCGAATCATAGAAAACCTCATATATTGCAGAGAAATCCAAGAATACAATATCACTGAGAGTACAATAAGAAGGCATGACCTCATCCAACAATCCTGGTGATGGTCAGCACAAATGCAAATAAAGCATACAAGTTAATACATGAAATGATCAAGTACTCCCATAAGCCCGGTACTCTTCTATTAACTTCTTGGTCTCTGGATGACCTGGTCGGGTAAGCAGACCCTCGACAAGCTGGTTTCTTCTCTTGAGAACACGTCGCACGTCACCAGCGGTTTCCTCCCATGCCCCTGAAGGAAAATTGCGATCTAAACGCAGCGGAAAACAAAAATTTTCCTTTAGTGATCCTCACGAATGAGCATGGTCAGTGATAGAATCGTTACCTCTTTGTGGCGATTCAGATCTTTGATGCAGCGATCACAAGCGTTGATGAGGTGCAACGCCTCTACTCAGTCCACACGAACAGCTTCCGGTCACAGTGCTAGCTGCTTACGAACGGAATTATTTGAGTGAGAAAAGAGAATCAAAACGAAATTGCATCAAGTGAAAGCTTCATCACAAGGGTTCCTTTTATAGACTCTCTTGTGGGCTGCGGGCTAAAACCCTAATTCACATGATCCATAATAATATTATATATTATTATAATAACTATTATTATAATAAATATATTTATTTTATTATTATTTTATAACCATTATAAAATAACAATAATTATTATTATATTATCCGAATTTCTATTTTCACTTAAGTGCACCGTACCTTACGGTGTTCCTTTGATTTCTCTATCTCTCATCAAACTGTCCTTATGTGTGTGACCCTGTAGGATTTCGTAACGTTGGTAATTATATTAAATTATATATTTAACATAATAAACAGTAAGCGGTATCTAGCAACACATCACTGCTACCCAAGTCACGAAAATGTCATGTGATCTGACAAAACCTTTTTCGTGATAATATATGTTTGTACAATTACCCTTTTGCCCCTATGTCTATATTGAACACAAGGCATACTCTGTGTCATCCTTGTCCAGTTCAATATTGGGCCCTTAGACATTTCTCCTGTTATGCAGGATTGGCAAATTCCATCTAGGACACTCATGTCCCTCAGCATGCTTCGTGGAGTGCCCATCAACTGTCTTTATGATCATCCAGTTACGAATAATGTTTGATCAGCAATAAAGCACCCGACTCTACATCTAGGGTCCATAGTGGTTTCAGGTCGAAGGGTGGTAATACACCATTATCACCATGAGAATAACTTATGACACTTTGCATAACATACTATGTAGTATTCTCATAGCGGGTCAATCCGGTATAAATATTACTCCTAATATTTATACCTATGTCAAGACTTGATAACTCTTTATCCATGATCCATGAGATGTGATCATCAGTCTATCTTCATAATAGTCTCAATGCTTTTAATGTTATCCCACTTTGCAATAAAGCTTGACTACGGATATTTTAAGAATAATGTCTTTATGTTTAATGGGATCTCATGATTAAGTCACACTTAACATTTCATTAAACAGACTAACTATTCTAGGGACTTTATTATTCTGAAAGACAAACATAATAAAGAAATACCTTTTATTATTAAACGAATAATCCGATACAAGTACCAAAAAGTATTGGCCTCTAGGGCTTACACCAACAATCTCCCACTAGCACTAGAGCCAATTAGGCATACCCTTAATACCCATAGATCTAGTATGACCATCATGCTTCTGTTGCGCAAGAGGCTTTGTTAATGGGTCAGCGATATTGTCAAGTGTAGGTACTCTGCATATCTTCACATCTCCCCGATCGATTATCTCTCGAATGAGGTGATAACGCCTAAGTATGTGTTTGGATCGTTGGTGAGATCTAGGCTCCTTAGCTTGTGCGATAGCACCATTGTTATCACAATATAAACCAATGGGATCCGCAATGCTAGGGACTATGCCAAGTTCACTAATGAACTTCTTGATCCAAACAGCTTCCTTTGCTGCATTTGAGGCAGCAATATACTCGGCCTCAGTTGTAGAATCAGCAACTGTTTCTTGCTTTGAACTTTTCCAGCTCACAGCGCCACCATTGAGACAGAACACATAACCAGATTGTGATCTAAAATCATCCTTATCTGTCTGGAAGCTAGCATCAGTGTAACCAATTACATCAAGCTCTTCCTGACCTCCATATATCAAGAATGAATCCTTAGTCCTTCTCAAGTACTTAAGGATATTCTTGACAGCTACCCAGTGAGCATCACCGGGATCAGATTGGTACCTACTCGTTGCACTTAATGCATACGAGACATCTGGTCGAGTACATAACATGGCATACATGATAGATCCTATTGCAGATGCATATGGAATCTTATTCATGCGATCCCTTTCTTCCTTAGTTGAAGGGGATTGTGTTTTTGATAAACACAGACCATGTTGCATAGGTATGAATCCTTTCTTGGAATCATGCATATTAAAGCGTCTCAACACTTTATCTATGTATGTACTCTGACTTAGGCCAAGCAGTTTTTGTGATCTATCTCTATAGATCCTAATTCCTAATATATAGGCTGCTTCACCTAGGTCTTTCATAGAAAAACAATTCCCTAACCAAGTCTTCACTTGTTGCAAGGTAGGGACATCGTTTCCAATGAGTAATATGTCATCTACATATAATACCAGAAACACGATCATGCTCCCACTAACCTTCTTGTAGACACAAGGTTCATCTTCATTTTTGATGAATCCATATTGTCTTACGGTTTCATCAAAACGAAGATTCCAGCTTCTGGAAGCTTGCTTCAATCCATAGATTGATCGCTGTAACTTGCATATCTTTTGGGCATCTTGTGGTATGTCAAATCCTTCAGGTTGTGTCATGTACACATCCTCAAGAAGATTCCCATTAAGGAAAGCAGTTTTGACATCCATCTGCCATATTTCATAATCATGATATGCAGCGATGGCAAGTAAAATCCGAACAGATTTAAGCATTGCAACTGGTGAAAAGGTTTCATCATAGTCAACTCCATGAATTTGTTTATAGCCTTTTGCAACCAATCTTGCTTTATAGGTATGTACCTTACCATCCATGTCAGTCTTCTTCTTGAAGACCCACTTGCATCCTATAGGGTTAACTCCTATAGGAGGTTCTACCAAGGTCCAAACCTGGTTTGTGTACATGGAATCCATTTCAGATTTCATGGCTTCTAGCCACTTCTCAGACTCAGGACCAGTTATGGCCTCTTTGTAGGTCACAGGCTCATCTTGATCCATGAGTAATACATCACCCTGATCACTTATGAGATATCCATATCTCTCAGGTTGGTGACGTATCCTGCTTGACCTACGCTGGTCTTGTTCTTCTTGAGCAGGTTGCTCTTCCACAACTACTTGTGTTTCCCGCTCTAGTTCCTCCATAGGTGTTTCAATGTTTTGTGATTCTTGAATTTCTTCAAGCTCTATTTTCCTCCCACTGTTTCCTTTGGAAATAAAATCCCTTTCCAGAAAGACTCCAGTTCGAGCGACAAACACTTTGCCCTCAGAAGGATTGTAGAAGTAATATCCTTTTGTTTCTTTAGGATACCCCACAAATAAGCATTTGTCAGATTTGGGCTCAAGCTTGGTTGAAATTTGTCGTTTGACGTAAACCTCGCAACCCCAAATCTTCATGTAAGACATATGTGGTTTCTTACCACTCCATATCTCATATGGTGTCTTATCAACCTTTTTGGATGGAACACGGTTAAGTGTGTAAGCTGCTGTTAATAATGCATGTCCCCAAAAGGAGTTTGGAAGATCGACGTGACTCATCATGGATCGGACCATGTCTAACAAGGTTCGATTTCTTCTCTCAGATACACCATTCCATTGTGGTGTTCCAGGAGGAGTAAGTTGGGATAGAATCCCATACTCTTTTAGATGGTCATCAAATTCTAGGCTTAAATATTCACCGCCTCGATCTGATCGAAGAACTTTAATATTCTTACCTAGTTGGTTTTGTACTTCATTCTTGAATTCCTTGAACTTTTCAAAGGACTCAGATTTGTGTTTCATTAAATACACATATCCGTATCTACTGAAGTCATCAGTAAAAGTGATGAAGTACTGAAAACCTCCTCTGGCTGGTATGTTCAGTGGTCCACATACATCAGTATGTATGAGTGCCAAAAGATCATTAGCCCTTTCACCTTTTCCTGTGAATGGGGACTTTGTCATCTTTCCAATTAAACAAGATCTGCATGTCTCATATGATTCATAATCAAAAGAGTCCAAGAGTCCATCTTTATGGAGTTTGGAAATGCGTTTCTCATTTATGTGGCCTAATCGACAATGCCAAAGGTAAGTTGGATTCAACTCATTAGGTTTCAACCTTTTAGTATTAATGTTATAAATTGGCATTTCAAGATCAAGGACATATAGTCCATTATTCATTTTTGCAGTAGCATAGAATATATCATTCAAATAAATGGAGCAACAACTGTTCCTTATTATGAATGAAAAACCAAACTTGTCCAAACAAGAAACGGAAATAATATTCCTGCTAATTGCAGGTACATAATAACAGTTCTCTAACTGAATTATTAAACCACTAGGTAAAGTTAAAACATAAGTTCCTACAGCTAAAGCAGCAACCTTTGCTCCATTGCCAACTCGTAGGTCAACTTCACCTTTTGCCAAATTTCTACTCCTTTTTAGCCCCTGCACATTAGTACAAATGTGAGAACCGCATCCAGTATCTAATACCCATGATGCAGAAGTAGATAAATTAATTTCAATAACAAAAATACCTGAATTTGAAGTCTCTACTCCATTATTCTTATCTTCCAGGTACTTTGGGCAATTTCTCTTCCAATGTCCGGTCTTACCGCAATGGAAGCAAGTGCCCTCCTTTGCTATTCCTCCACTAGGCTTCAAAACAGGAGGAGTGGGTTTGGGTTTGGCAACTTCCTTGCCTTTCCCTCTACCACCCTGTTTGATGGGCCTCTTGTTCTGTTTCTTTCCATTACTGACCATCAGAATGGATTTCCCTTTTGTCTTCATATTCTGCTCAGCAGTTCTCAACATGCCTAGCAGTTCTGGAAGACTTTTGTCCAAGTCATTCATATTGAAATTCAGGACAAACTGACTGAAGCTCTCTGGCAACGATTGCAAGATCAGATCAATCGCAAGTTCCTTTCCAAGGGGAAACCCTAATCTGTCAAGGTTCTCCACATACCCAATCATCTTGAGTACATGGGGACTTACAGGGGCTCCCTCAGCTAACTTGCTGTTAAAAAGGGACTTTGAAACCTGAAACCTCTCATTTCTTGCTTGCTCTTGGTAAAGCGTTTTCAGATGTCCGATCATATCGAACGCAGACATGTTCTCGTGTTGCTTTTGCAACTCAGAGTTCATGGTAGCAAGCATGAGGCAAGCGGTTTCATTGGCATCATCGAAATGCTTCTTATAAGCATCTCTTTCTGCCTTTGGTGCAGAACTAGGAGGTTCCTCCTCAGGAACTGGTGTCTCCAAGACATACAGCTTCTTATCGTGCTTGAGGACAATCCTCAGATTACGGTGCCAATCCAGGAAATTTGTCCCAGACAATTTTTCCTTATCTAGGATGGATCGCAAAATATTGTTCGATGTGTTTGTTGTCATGGTAATCTACAAGAGAAATATGAAAATATAAGTATCATTAAAACAACATATTTAATTAGGCCTTTAATCAAATATGCTCCCACTATTTTATTCAAAACAAATGACCCTCATCATTTGATTCGGAAAATCCCGTTGGAAGACTTTCTAGTGGGTCGAGATCCATGTTTCACTTTGTTTTAAGTCAGCGTTAGGCTGATTACACAAAACTAAGTTATTTAGGTAGGAACTCCTTCCAATTGTATCTCATACAACTCTCGAATATTTTCAATTGGGTGAATAACTCCTTATTCTGATCCATCACATGAATCATTCCCAATTCTTGCTTCTAAACATATATAATCTTATTATAATTTGTTTAGTTAAGTTTGACCCATTGTTTTAGCAATTGGATATTACAATTATCCCATCACACCTTACTAATATAGAACATGCACCTCGCGTAGGCGAAACCTACAATGCTCGATACTAGTCTTGATGAGTGCTAAAAATTGGAAAGCATAAACTTAATATTTAATTTTGAGGGAATTTGTTATTAGTTTGATCTCACCGGCTTAACATGCAAAACGTCTCTCACATGCATCGACATACAAGTACATGCATCAACATACATATAAAAAGATACAATTATGGCCCCTAACGCAATTGTTCTCTCAAGCCAATGAGAGAACCTAAGCTAACCTAATAACGATCTAAGCTTCTCCAAGCATGATCTCCAAGGTTATCCTCCTTTAATATTGAATACTTCCTTTTTTTTTTTTTTTTTTTATAACATAATATTACATTACATATAAGAAAACTCGTTTTACATACGAGGGAGTGAGATGAGAAAAGAAGTTACATAAAGAGATTGAGAGAGAGGCACGACACGCAGGCCGTATTCAAAAAACCCAAAACAATAATAAAGGATAAACTAAGGCCATAACTGATCACCACAAATAAATAATAATAAACACACTTTTATTATTAGTTTAAAATTCCGATAATTAAATAAACTAAATTAAATTTCGGCTGATTGATCACACTTTGCAGACTTAGCCGGGGGTTCCGCTGCCCGGTCAGCGGACGGTGGTTCCGCTGACCGTTCAGCGGACGGGGGTCAAGGGGGCAGCGCCCCCTTGCGGGGTTGTTAGGGGCAGCGCCCCAGCGAAAATTTTTATGAACACTTCATTGTATTTCACGTCGTTTCCTGCACAACTTTTGTGCATTTACAACCCCAACCGGAAAAGTCTGCGGCAATACAACACTTGTACTGCCATTAATCCTAATGCAACAATTTCATGCCGTCAAACACAACTCGATTGATAACTCAATATGATATATCAACATGTCATTGCTTCACCATACTAACGTCGGATTCCGAAGCGAATGAAAATGATGATCTTTCAAAAAGAATTACAATCCTTATGTGATTGAATGGATGAAATCAAAACAGTATATCCCATATACCATCTTTGCATCAGAATTTCTTATATCTTATATAAAAGTGATCGATCTAATTGTGTAACCTATGGATGATCAATGTATCGCACAACTTCACCATACTAATGTCGGATTCCGAAGCATAATCAACATCAATCATCCAAATCGTACACAACAGATGCCAAATTTAATTAATCGTTTATTGTTAAATTCATTCTGTTTTAATCGAATCAAATACAGAAAAGACGGAAATTTAACAGCTATCAGATCCATGGTTTCGTAAGTGGCTCTGATACCACTGAAGGAAAATTGCGATCTAAACGCAGCGGAAAACAAAAATTTTCCTTTAGTGATCCTCACGAATGAGCATGGTCAGTGATAGAATCGTTACCTCTTTGTGGCGATTCAGATCTTTGATGCAGCGATCACAAGCGTTGATGAGGTGCAACGCCTCTACTCAGTCCACACGAACAGCTTCCGGTCACAGTGCTAGCTGCTTACGAACGGAATTATTTGAGTGAGAAAAGAGAATCAAAACGAAATTGCATCAAGTGAAAGCTTCATCACAAGGGTTCCTTTTATAGACTCTCTTGTGGGCTGCGGGCTAAAACCCTAATTCACATGATCCATAATAATATTATATATTATTATAATAACTATTATTATAATAAATATATTTATTTTATTATTATTTTATAACCATTATAAAATAACAATAATTATTATTATATTATCCGAATTTCTATTTTCACTTAAGTGCACCGTACCTTACGGTGTTCCTTTGATTTCTCTATCTCTCATCAAACTGTCCTTATGTGTGTGACCCTGTAGGATTTCGTAACGTTGGTAATTATATTAAATTATATATTTAACATAATAAACAGTAAGCGGTATCTAGCAACACATCACTGCTACCCAAGTCACGAAAATGTCATGTGATCTGACAAAACCTTTTTCGTGATAATATATGTTTGTACAATTACCCTTTTGCCCCTATGTCTATATTGAACACAAGGCATACTCTGTGTCATCCTTGTCCAGTTCAATATTGGGCCCTTAGACATTTCTCCTGTTATGCAGGATTGGCAAATTCCATCTAGGACACTCATGTCCCTCAGCATGCTTCGTGGAGTGCCCATCAACTGTCTTTATGATCATCCAGTTACGAATAATGTTTGATCAGCAATAAAGCACCCGACTCTACATCTAGGGTCCATAGTGGTTTCAGGTCGAAGGGTGGTAATACACCATTATCACCATGAGAATAACTTATGACACTTTGCATAACATACTATGTAGTATTCTCATAGCGGGTCAATCCGGTATAAATATTACTCCTAATATTTATACCTATGTCAAGACTTGATAACTCTTTATCCATGATCCATGAGATGTGATCATCAGTCTATCTTCATAATAGTCTCAATGCTTTTAATGTTATCCCACTTTGCAATAAAGCTTGACTACGGATATTTTAAGAATAATGTCTTTATGTTTAATGGGATCTCATGATTAAGTCACACTTAACATTTCATTAAACAGACTAACTATTCTAGGGACTTTATTATTCTGAAAGACAAACATAATAAAGAAATACCTTTTATTATTAAACGAATAATCCGATACAAGTACCAAAAAGTATTGGCCTCTAGGGCTTACACCAACAGCCCCCTCTCCGAAGCGATCTTCTAGCTTCCGCTTCTGAGACAAAGCTTCGTTCCTGCCTTCGATGACCTTGTTCAGTGCATTCTGGAGACTGTACCTGGTCATCACTTCTTCCTCATGCTTCTTAATGCTAGCCTTCAACTGCTCTTCGAGGTCAGAAATTTGCTGCTTCAATTTATCTTCCCTCTTCTTGTTGTTGGTCAGCGTAGCATTCCATGTCTTATTACAAGAAGAGATTTCTCGGTGAGCGGAGTCGAGAGCTTTCTTTTTGGACTCCAGCATGTCGTGGGAGCTTCTGAACTCTTGACCCAGACGTTCGCGCTTCTTCTTTTCTTCAGTCAACTCAGCACCTAGCCTGTTCACTAGTTCGATCTGCTGTTGGAAAGAACGGACAACCTTATTCTTCTCACTCCGCATCTGAGCTAGCTCCTTCTCTAACTCTTCGTTAATCTTCATCAAGGCTTCCTTTTCTTTCACAACTTGCTCGTAGACCTCCTTAGTAACAGTGGTTGGCTCTTCCACCAGAATATGAACAGGGACCGACGCAGCTGGAAATGGCATCAATAACTGCCTTGCTCTCTCCTGGATCCAGACTTTGTAGGGTGCATATGCCTGGCAATCACTCTTTCCCAACAGTGGTTTCCCCTTTCTATTAATACGCGTCCAGGCATGCCGAAGCTTGGCTAGTAGCTCTCCACTCAAATCACCGGTGAAGTACATAGATTCCTGCACTTCTTCTTCCTGCGGTGGGCTTTTCAACGCATATCCGAACTGACGGACGAACAAAGATGGATTGTAGTTGATGCACCCTTTTCTCCCTATCAACGGAACATTAGGATACCCAGAACAACTGAAAACAAGCTCGGACCCCAACAAGTCTCGGTCAAACCACTCAATGTCTTCAGAAGAC
The DNA here is from genome assembly GCA_963859935.3 of Lathyrus sativus. NCBI lineage: Eukaryota > Viridiplantae > Streptophyta > Magnoliopsida > Fabales > Fabaceae > Lathyrus > Lathyrus sativus. The sequence continues at coordinate 348,851,403 of OZ012739.1, read as the reverse complement.
AACCTCATCATACGCTCTGGCCAGTCAGCCGTGGTTGCACTATCCACAAAAGGTCCCTTCAAGGGAAGATGGCTCTTGAACCACATATGCAGCAAAGGCACGCAACAAGAGACGTTCTTGCCTTTCCTGTTCTCATTCCTGTAGTGCATCGAATGGTAAAAGTCTCCGATCAGCGTAGGCACTGGGTTGCCGGCAGAAAACAGATGAAATGCATCCATGTCCACAAAGTTTGGGAAATTGGGAAACAACACTATCCCATAAATGCATAGAGCCAAAATAGCATTAAAGACCACCCAACACCCATTCTTAGCGTACTCTTGAGCCTTACCAACCAGAAGCTGGAGAGAGAAACCTGGAACCCCTCGCCAAGAAGTCATCAACAGCTCCGAAGCATTCATATGCAAGGCCTTAGCTAAATCCTATAACTTGGGCTCAGCGGCAGAGTGAATAAAAGGAACTGCATTCTGTACCGGCAGCTCAGTAAACTCTACATACTCCTCCATGGTAGGCTCCAAAATGAAGTCAGCAAATGTGAAACATCTCAAAGCCGGGTCATAGAATTGCATCAAGGTGTACAGCCCATTCAATTCATCATCAGTTGATTTGCGAACCAAACCCAACAGTCGTCCGTAACTCTGCCTGAAGCTTCTACGGACATCCTCGTCAGCAAGAGAAATCAGACCCAGGAGTGGAGTAATATCAGGGATAGGTAGCTTGTAGGCAACTGTCATCCTCAAACCCGCCATGATCAATACTCAGAAGTCCAGACACTAGAACCGGGGGATATGCAAATGCACCTGCAGCACAGACACACGTTAATGGGATGCAATGATAATGATTATGCAAATAATGCAACGCAAGCAACATGCAACAGGGACCAAGTGCTATAGCTGAGAAGCCTGAACCATATCAAAAGTCTCAGATAGACCCTCCAATAATCATCAACCCTGGTCTCAGATAGACCCAATACAAAGCTCCAACTGGTCTCTGACAGACCTCAAACCATAACTCCAACTGGTCTCTGGTAGACCTCAAATCAAAACTCTGACTGGTCTCTGATAGACCTCACAAATATCCATAAATACCCAGGATCTCTGATCAAGAAATAACCGGCGTCTGAAGGTCTAGTTACCTGCATAACCCCAAACCCTCTCACAGGTGGATGTCCTAGTAACTGACAAAGGTATGGCATCCTATGCGGTCGTCGGCGTCACAGACTTTCAGGGTTGGTGATACGATTCCCAGCAGGAGTGACATCATCAAATCCTGAAGAGGCCTCACTTAGCCAACTTCCAAATGATCGGTCCCCAGAGTCGACAATCCAACTAACCAGCAACCCGAGCCACCCAAAGGGCAGGACAGGAGGCCAACCAGAAGAACCTCGTCTGAGTGTAGATTTCGCGGGACACTAGGACATGCAAAGCACGTGCGCGCCCACTAATCTCTACTCTAAGTCTAGGTGCACTCAAGCCCAGGTCCGGCTTATCTCTCAATCATGGAACACCCATCACACCCCACAATACATCAATAATAATGATAATATAATGCTGAAAGGTAAATACAGAAATGTAAATCCATACAAAATCCTCGACGGGAAAACAAGCGCTAGGATTGACTCTCTTAAGGGACGTTGGATCCCAAATGCATAAGGACTATCGCAGTCCTTAGCAGCCAGGGGACGTTGGGTCCCCAGCAGAGTCGCCAGCTGTCGCTACTGCGAAAATCGGCGCCGGCTGAACAGAAGAGTCGCCACCGTGCGTTATTTATCCCAAAGGAGGGAAAGGGAACGCTCGAAGTAAACCTTGCACAAGACGGGGAAAAGGTATGGTCATCGCAACCAAAACCTGGATTCGGGAGTCGGTTACGCAAGGGGAAGGTATTAGCACCCCTCACGTCCATCGTACTCGATGGGATCCATGCTTGCTTGGTTTGTACGGATTACACTTCTATCTAAACTAAAGGATGAGGTCTGAAAAGAAAAAGAAAACATGACTCGGCAAAGTATCGCACTTTATGCCTACGTATTCCCGTCTGGAACGAGAAATCAGAGTCAACGTAGTTCGCCTAACTACGGGAAAGGAGGGGAAGGTTGCTCGCTAGGATATCGCATCCTATGCCTACGTACTTCCACACTGCATGGAAGATCAGAGCAAACGTAGTTCGGGCTACGCACGACACAAGCTGTTCAAGTGTCCTTTATGAAAAATCTCACCTTAAACAAGGGTTTTCTTATTGCAAAAAGGTTGATGTTTGTTCAAATCTTTTGACGGAAGAAATGAATTAATCTCTGTTATAACCTTTATTAGTGTTTTTCTGTTGTTTGAAGGAAGAAGAGATGACACTCTAAAATCCTAGGGTTAAAAAGGGGAATAAAATCTACCCTAATGTTATCATGCATGGGTTAACACCTAATGTCTATCATGCTCCTCTCTTGCGCAGAGAGAAACAGAGATCCTAAGGGAATAGACGGAAACAGAAACAGCAGATATATACAATAAAGCAGTAAAATGCATGGATGCAACAATACAAGCGAGGCAAGGGAGTCTCACTCAACCTCGAACCTAGAAAACAATAGGCAAAAGTGAACAGGATTCACTTTCGACCCAGCAGGTTAAACAGCAAACAATACAGTCCGGGAAAACCAATCAATACATCAAGAAATAAAACAGCTAAAAGCTAAACAGCAAAATCAATCTTCATCAACATCTGGCTTCAAGTCATCTTCAGGCTTCATCTTCAATCTCCCAATGGCTTTTCTTCAAGTCCTAACCTCCAAGCTGAGGAATCAATCACAAGAGTAAACTGGGTTTTAAGCAATTAGTTGACCACCAAGGGTGGCAAACAGACTGCTATCCACACAAAGAATATTTCTCTCAAGAGTTCTATCCCTTAGACATTAGCACCAAGCCTTCCAAAGGAAGGGGGTGAATGTCTTAGAGAGACTCTGCATCACAGAGAAGGATGGAGGTAATCAAGACCTTCCATGTTTGAGAATCAAGTTTGCTACTCTAGAGCTCTGCCTAACTCCTAGATCCTACAAACTTCAACAGCTGCCAGCAAGAGATACTCCTCATCAATTCTGGAAGTTGGTCTTCATTCTCTGATCTTCAAATGGGCTTCATCATCTCAGTCTTCAGCTCAAACCCCAAGTCCCAAACAAACCCAATACCCCACACAGACAAAATAGTAAACCCTAAAGAGGGCACACCACACAGTCAATCAAATATAGCAGGATACTAATAGCAGTAGGGGAATCCTAATATTTTCTAAGGGATCTATCTTATACCCATAACCCCTATAGTCCCATACCCAAAAATCAAGTCAAAATTCCTAAAAGAATTAATCTATCTCACCTATGCTCACCTAAAACCCTAATTTTGATCACACCAATCACACCTAATCAAATCACCTAAAATTTAATCCTAAAAATATGAATTAAATCCTATATACAAGTTGAAGTCCTAAGCTAATCACCCTAAAAAGAATGAATCAAAAATGTTAAAGCATCTATTCAAACTAAAATCACCAAATTTGAGTACTAAACTAAACTCATTAAAATGCTATTTACAAGAAAAATGCATGAAAAATATTAAAACAAAATAAAATGCCATTTTTATTATTTAATATTTTTCTTAACGAAATTATTGATCTACCACAAAAAGAACCAATTAAAAAGAAGCTATTTTCAATTTTTTATGATTTTTTAAAAGATCAAAGAAAAATAAAGAAAATAAAATCACAAAATATGAATTAAAAGGGGAGGGGGGTGTTGCCAGCAACTTCGCCCAGTTCATATTGCTGATGGGCCACAAAGGGGAGGCGCGAATATCATTTCTGCAAGGCCCAGATGCATCAGAAATATGAATTAAAAATCAAAATAAAATAAATGGATCCACGGTGCAAGTAGCAACTCATTCAAGTGTTATTCCATTGGGCTTATCAAAAGGGGGTGGGGGTAGCAAGATTAAATCCAGGCCCAGACATTGCGTTTAAGTGAAACGCATCGTTTCGCTTAGTCAATTCCCTCCATTTTTCTCTTCAAATCTGGACCACACGATGAGATGAAAAGGTCAAAAATTCAGGGTGATCTGATGGTGCATGGTCATCGTCCCCAATCAAACCTAGGGTTTCAGAATTTTACAGCTCCCATGCATGAATCTTCAAGTCCATCGTTCTATCTCAATTCTCCATGAAATCACAAAATTCCAAAACCAAAGTTGCGCCTTTTTCTTCCAAGAACATTACTGCATTCCTAGTTTCATCTAAATCTTCCTATATCTCATCAACAGAAAGCATGAATGTATGGTCTCCACCAAATTACACTGAGATCAATCCTAACAATTCCAGATTCTAATGGCACCAATGCACTCTCCATATTTCACTGATATCCACAAGCTATTACACGATCATTATAATTCAATATCCAGCCTAATCTTGATCATCAAAGAATCATCACCCTGTTATGGAACCTCATAGAACTCTCTCTAATTCTCAGGAATCAATCACTTAAGGTCTCTAATCATGTTTACCCTAACCATTTCATCTAATAATGCATAAATAAATAGTTTCGAAGGCTTTTGCAAACCTGAAAAATGGTGATGGCAAGTGCAGCTACACTCCAATCCAATGCTTGAGACTTGTCACAAATGATCTTCAATGGCTGAGATCTTTTCTGTTTGCAAGATCTTGGATGGACAATGCTTGGATTGTGAGTTTGGATCCAACTTGCTTCTCTTGCAAATTTGAAGCTACACCTTCAAACATTCATCAATGGCCACTCCAATCTGTGTGTATATGTTCAATATGATCCAGAGAATTGATTTGTGGAGAAGAATTCAATGGAGATGAAGAAACAATGGAGTTTTAGATTGATTTGCAAAAATGGAAGAAAATGGTATATCACTCTCTCTTCACCCTCTTTTCACCAACCCCTTGCACCAATGATTAACACTCCTTATATAGATGATGATGGACAGATCTAGAAGTTTCTAGATTGATCTAGGAAAGTGTAGAATGTGGTGGAAATTTATGGAAGTTCTCATGTGATGATACTTTGAAACATCTCACATCTCATGCATATGGCCTTCTAAACTTGTGCTAAAATCTCCTCTCATGAGTTATTGAAATTGTATGTGTGAAAAAAACAAGCCCCTTGCCTTGAAATTTCACTTATGCCAAGTTTTCCATGCTTGCCTTATTATGCAAGTAACAAAAATACAAAGCAAGTCCAAATTTTAAGCCCTAACTCAAAAAAGTGGCTGAACCAATGTCTCTAAAATGATGTTTGGAATCAATTTGGTATATTGGATGACCCATTTTGGATTTGTAGATCTCTCAAACCAATTTTTCATTTCAACTTTTTCAACTTATATGCCTTTTTTAGGTCATTTTTCACCAACTTTGATCAAGTCTTGTTATATGCATTTCCAAACTTCCATGACTTCTTTTCTAGACTTAAAATGACATTTTTAGCAACTTTGATGTTGTGAAGTTCTTCATTTGAAGCTTACTTGTATGAGTTCTAGGCATAGGCTAAGAATGACCTGTAATCCTCAGATGACCAAAATAACCTTTTCTTGCCAAGACCATAAGTAGAGTTCCACAAATCATATGAAGGAATACCATACCTTTCTAGAAATCTAAGACAATAAGGAACAACTCTCATGTTGGCCAGGAATCCATTTGAAATCTCCTTGAAGGTCAAAAGTTGCTTGGAAGACAGACAACTTTCACAGACAAATTTCAGTGCCCTCAGATGACCTGTAACTTGCAAGAGCTATAACTTGAGTTCTATAAATCATCTTGATGATTTCCACCACTCAAATTAAATCTATGAAGATACTCTACAAGTTTCATGTGGACCAAGAGTTCATATGAAGCTTGCATCTTGAGTTACACTGCTTTGAAGTTTGACCTAAATCAGGGGATTTTACACTGAAACCCTAATTTAGTAACTCCAGTTCTCCTTGACTCCTCTTGATTTTTCTTTAGCACAATACCATATCCATATCCATATAGCAAATAATGAACCCCACATTCTTCAAATGATTCTTGATGCCCTTCAAAACACTTCTTTGACCTAGTGTTGACCCAGATGAAACCCTAGTTGACTGACTTCAACTGAGGCTCTTGCAATCATTCCAATGACTTGGTCCTTCTTCAAAAAATGATAATCTAGGCTCTTCATATCATCCATACCCACTTCATGCTCTTGGCTCATAGCTCACACTTCCTCTGATGATCCCCAACTAGCCTCAAGATAGGAGAGAACTCACTGATCAACCTGTCAACTCCCCAAAGCTCAAATTCTTCCCTGATGACCTGAGTAGTCTTGAATATGAGTGAAACCTTTGAATATACCTCTTGAGATAAGAATAGCACTTGATCCCCTGATTAAGATAGCTTGCTTATGCTATGCAATGCAGATGAATACACTATGTACATGATGACAATGCAGATGACTATGCAGTTGAAACATAAACCTAGGTTAGAAAAGGTTGGGCAAATTTTGGGGTGCAACACTAGACACCTTAAGATTCCATCAAAAGGCTGCTTCCTGAGGAAAGGTGTAAACCATGTAGATGGACCTTGGGCAAATTATGATAAAAGGGAGTATTACTATCAGATTTGCAGGTTCCCAAAAGAAACAGTTATTGCAAACTCTCGCACCGCTCGTATGCTGTGCTATGCCAAGAATCTGACGGTATCTGATCGAATGCTTCATTACATTATCTGTTATGTCCTCATCCCAAAGGATTCCAACCACTCTCAGATTAATGACTTAGAGATGTAGCTTTTGTACACAATCAAGAATCGCATAAGGGTCAATTGGATTCTGACCATCATGTATCATCTGCAGCAGCAACTTCAGTGCATCACACGGTTACCGTATGCTCGGTTGATTTCGAGAATCTTGGAATTAACTGAACTAGACCTCAACAGGGAACCATCCTCCAAGATGAAACTACAACTAATGAGATCAATGAGATTAACATTGTCAAAAATACTAGTATCATCAAAGCGGCTGACGGTACCTACAGGTATACCGATGACGGTCCTGTCCATCACGCGTATCCAATGCCTGAAAGGGGTCTTACAAGTGAGTTTTTCTATACAACCATGATAAACCAGCATCGAGAGTCAATGAATATGCATAGAGAGACCTCCCGAGCCATTGCCTCCCTCAGAAACCTTAATCTTAACCCTCCACATTCCAACACCCGAGTTGTGGACGAAGAGATTGAAGAAGAGGATGATAGTGAGGAAGAGGAAGAAGATGATGTGGATATGCCTGATGAGGATCTTTAGAGAATATGTTACTGTTGATGTTTTTTTATTGCATTGTTTTCTAGTTTTTGATGTTTTATGCTTTCATTTATGTTTGAACTCTGTTTTTATTTGGCATTGTAACTCGTACAATGTTCGCAGTATTGATGCCGTTTAATTTCATTATGCTTTGCTTCCATATTCTTGTGATTGCTTGCATTATTGGTCTATCTAGTTTTCTTTCTTGAAAGCTCCTTCCTTTTTGCTTATGACAAAGGGGGAGAAGAGCTTTGGCTTTCTTATGTCTTGTTGTGCAGAATTTTTGCCTATGTATGCGATAGGGGGAGTTCATGGACATAGGGGGAGAAAACAAGATCATTGCCAATCAACGTCAAAAATTGCACAAGACCATTTTGGTTGTCATCATCAAAAAGAGGGAGATTGTAGAAGCAAGCTTCATCTCAAAGTTTTGATGACGTCAACATCAAGATCAAGAATAATTCATCTGTGCAAAAAAGGCAAACGCTTTCAAAAGACCAAAATCAAGTGGAATGGAAGTGATCAACATTCAAAGCTTCATAAACATTGGACTGATCAACTCTCAAAGTTTTGGACACAAGCTATGGTATATCAAAATCCATTAATTTAATTGATATACAAGTGTTCAACATCTTTATCATTTGATCACATTGCATTAGCATACTTTTAAACTATTAGAATTGGTATAACACTATTTTTATAAGCATTTTTCTGAAAAATAGCAGTGTTAACCGATTAACCATATAGGTTAACCGGTTAACCATTTCAAATTTTGAATATTTTGGTATAACGTTCAAGTGTTAGCCGATTAACCATATAAGTTCTCCGATTAACACTGAACGTATTTTGAAAAATGGCTTTGTTTCAAGTTCAAAAATGGTTTGAAAATTATACCAGTTCATATTTTGAATTATACTCAAATATACCTGTTGGAAAAGGTGTATTTACACATATAAATTCTGAGTTTTTCAAATTGAAAAACAATCCTCCAATAATCAATTTCAAAACAATTCTTTGAATCAAATTCACCACTTTCAAATACTTTTTAAATCTTTTCAAAAGTGTTCATATTGATCATATCTTTCATATGCATAGCATTGAACACTTGTGTTGAAATTAAATGAGTGAATTTTGATCAGAAGGAGAAGATCAATCTCAGCATTGATATTACCATTATTACTCTCAAATCAAAGTATTCAGATTACTTGTATTTTGACTTGTGATCCAGGTTTGTTGGACACAAGGGTGAGTGTTTACAAGAGGATTGTTCTTGTACACTTGTTGATTTTTATTGTTTGATAGTAGGCCTCACCAGTTGATGGTGTGATAGGTTGTACTTTATTAAACAATAGTGAAAACTCTCTTTCGTGTTGAAAGGGGAGTGGAGTACTCTCGGATTGTGAGGGGAACCACTATAAATCTTGGTGTCCACTTTGTTTTTCTTTCTACTGCATTCATCACCAAGAACCTAACCAGTAAAATTTCAAGAATACCGAAAAACCGGAAAAAGTCCCTAAAAGGCTAATTCACCCCCCCCCCCTCTTAGGCATACTCTGTACTTACATTTCTTTCTTGAGAATTGGCAGGGTCGCCGGAAAGTTTTCGTTCAGATAGTTCATCGCCATCATTATCTTCCTTCCTTGAATCTCTCAACCGGAGCTCTAGATACCAGATGTTGGAAATTCACCTCACACCCCATGAAAAATTCCCTTCAATCTTGATCTCAAGATTGATGAACAAACCCACAATATGATAGTAATGGTGATAACAAGTAAAGAGTTATCAAGAACAACCAAAGAGAAGAAGAATAACAAACAAACAAACAGTAAGAAAGAGAAGAATGAGAGAAGAAATATTTGGAGAAAATTGTGTTACCCACAAACTGTGGGATTTCTGATTACTATTGAACTTTCACTTGCTAAACTCTGCAACGGTGAAATCTGTTCTATATTTGATTACAAAGCAAGACACCTATTTATAGTTTTAGGTTTACAAAAGTCCAAAACATAAAAGGCCCAAAATATTCAAAATCAAATCAAATCTAAATCATATTAAATCTCATCAAAACAAATATGTGTCAAAACAAACTGTTTCGACACATTGAAAGCTTCAACACTTCGACACTTGACTTAGACTTCGACTGCTTCCTTACTATTTCGACTTCGACACACTATAAATTACATTTAACAAAAATGTCAAAATTGACAAGGGTTGGTATTAGAATCAGAAGTTATTAGAAAGTTGATTTACTTAGCAGGAAGGTGAGACTATGAGACTATGTCCTATAATATCTCCAAGTACTCTATGAACAAGACTCTTATTTGATAGAGGTAGAAGTTTAATTATGGATGCTTACACTAATGTTGATCATACGAATTTATTAATTGATAGACTATCTACTTTAAGTTATTATATCTTTTTGTGTGGAAACCTTGTTGTTTGGAGAAGTAAAAAAGCAAAGTGTATTTGTTTGATCAAACTCTAAAGCATAAATTAGTGATATGGAATTAAAAATTTGTGAAATATTATGGATAAAATGTGTTAAAAGATTTGAAGATTAAATGTGAAGGTTGTTTTGTGACAATAAATCAGTCAGTCATTAATATTGCACATAATTCACTTCAACATGACATAATTCACTTCAACATGACATGACAAAATACATTGAAATTGATCGCCATTTCATTAAAGAAAAGTTGGATAATAGATTCATAACTATCACCTATATAGATATCAACATCAATTGGCAAATATGTTAATGAATGATTTACCAACAAAATAATTCAGCCAACTTACTTGTAAGATTGGAGTGATTGATATTGATTACTAATTTAAGAAAGTGTGAAAATAATTATTTTAATTTTAATTTTATTTTATTAATATGAGACACATTATGTCCATTAGATATATATTTGTCTATTTAAGTTAGTTTGTAAGTTATAACTAAAATATTTTAAAATCCTTTTTCTACACATTTGCTATACAAAGTCATCTAGCAATTGAATTCTGTCTGATAATTTTGGAGAATACATAAAGGAAAAACTATATTCAGTGTTCTAATTCCTGTGTGTTATAGAAATATAACCATAAATAACAAAATATATAATAAACATATAACTTTGACAAAATATGTTGGTATTCATCACCAAGAACTTTCTGCTTCTAATTTCCACTATTATATGAAAGTAAAACTTTATAGTTGGTACTTCCCTTGAAGGTGTATCCTATACTTATTATTCCCCCTTTTCGGATCAGTTGCATTGTTCAAACAAAAACCTATATAATTAACTTTCATGCATTGATTCTCACACTTCAATGGTTATTACTATGATGGCTTCTGGTTTAAGACATCTTGGCTCTTGCAAATAATATACCAGCAAAGAGACCTGTAAAAATAGTGTGCATTATGAATTATTAGATAAATAGAGATAGGGAGGAAAAAAGTGTTGTGCGGATCCGATGAATTACCGAATAAAATGCTGAATAAATTTGATACACTCAGAGGAACTTTGAACACTAAAATTCCAGCAATAGAGATTGGAATCTTGTTTAAGGAACCTACAAGACTGCAAAACAGACAGAAATAGAGAAATTGGACGGCCATAAAAGGAACTCAACATAAATAAATAACTAAAACAGTTAGGATTTTGTTGAAGCAACTTAATTTGATAGACTCGGTTTTAGGTTTTTTTTAATAGTCTATATCAGTTAAGAATGGCAATTCGATACAACTCGATTCGCAAAGAATCGGTTTGTTTTAAAAAGGTAAAATTCAGTTTTCTGTATAGGTAGTTCTAGTTCGGTTCAGAAATATAGGCAGTGTCTGGTTGAGTTCCATTTCTGGGACTCTTCATACCAGTTCGGTTCGGTTTTGGACGAACCATTAACAATCGGTTCAGTTTTTATCAACTATTGTAACGGTTTCTGTTAGGTTCGATCCTTTTTTGCAACTTTTAGCAGGGAGTTTTGTGTATTGAACTTGAACTCATAAAATTACCTGTATGTTGTAGGGCTAGTTTGATGTAAAAACCACATCGAGGTAAAGCTGATGGAAAGTCCGATCAGTCCACTAGCTGTTGCAACAACCCAAAACTCCGGTAGTTTAACTATGTCGCTGGAAACCAAAACAAAAACGATAGTGAGAATGCAGAAGGCTTCGTTGAATTTCAAAACAAAGAAACATACACTCACGCGTGTATTACATAATCCCACTCGCCGAAAAGGAATATCATGATGATGGCAAAAGGTAAAGACAATAAATTGTTGAGCAAGACCATTGACACTTCATTAAGAGAACCAGATTTTGTTGACTTTTTCGCTTCGTCCATAACCCACCTGAGTGTAAGCTATCACAAAAACGAAAAATGTTTAATCAATGATTAAATTAGACTTAACTGATTAAATTATCAATCACATGAGCAAACAGAGAAGCCTCTTACAGAATATGGAAATTTTACAAGGACTAAATATGCGTACCGAATAGCTTGCAGTAAGAACACAGTTCATAATCTGCCAGGCATAACCGACGGCATCAAAGGAGAGATCTGTAACACCTCCGCTGACAGCAGAGATAATCTGTAGAAAGTACATAGGAGAACTTAACTTCAAAAACATGTATCAAAACGGGAACATGCAGAGTGATATACGTCGGACCAAATAAAGGTTCCATAAACATTGCATTACCATCATATGGCCCTAAGCAACAGTGAAAAGAACTCAAGTTTGTAAAAGTAAAAGCAAATCAATGAGTATAATACAAGAATTTTACTTACCATCACAAACATTGCAGTCCATACTTTGGAACTCTGACGTTTACGGAATAAATATAACTCTCCAATTGCGGTTAAGATATTAGTCACATTCTTGAGAATTGTCACCATTGCGATGTTTATGTATTTCAAACTGAAAAAAAAAAATGCACCAGTAGACATTAAGCGTAGATAAAAGCAGCACAAGATGTATCAGTTGCTACAGAATTGAGCCGCGTCACAATAATAAGGTAGAACTTCTCAAAATAGAGCATCAAGAACAACATCAACGCATGTCTTGATAAAAGATACATATAAAGTAAAGCTTTTTCAATACCTATACATGCCTGAGACAAGCATGGCGATAAATATCACATTCACGGGCAACCAAACCCTAACCAACCTCCAATTGAGCTTTTCAACTGAAACTCTGCCACAGAGAGCCAATAGAACAACAACCAGAGTACTGATAAAGTTCTGCAAAGTAAATAGAAGAATAAACATCGCATACAGCCTGATTAAAATCATTTTCCATCATTTAAAACTCTCATAAAGCTAAAAGAACGACAGAACCTAACTTACTTGATAAAACATCAATGATATTCCTGCATTGAAATTATAACTTGATAAAACTATTTTGTTCAGCATTATCATGCTACAAGAGGAAATACAGTAAGCTGCTCCGGAGATAAGTGGTACAGACTTCTTGGCAGATCCATGCAATCGATGCCTTTCCTCATCATCAACATGAAAACTGCCATTATCACCATCTGTAGCTTTATTTCCTTTCAGATATCTGTTTGTAAGGAAAATTATAATACTATAAGGTTAATACTCAAGCACCTATAAATAACTAAAACAAAATACTTTGATTCAATTGAGTGATATATAGATTTAAAAGAAGATATTGACAGTGACACGTGCATGAAAATGAACACAAATGATTTAAAAGAAGATTTATTTCACACCTATCATACAAAGCTCTTCGCTCTGCATTGGTTACGTAGTTGTTCGGTGACAACTTTCCTTTCTCGTAAATTCCGTTGAAAGATGTGTGCAGTGTGTTACCCTTTTCGTCGAGTGATATGTTAGAGCCTATAGTTTTGCCTAACCCTGGCTCCTGAGAGTCATGATCAGTAGTACTAGTAGCAATGTCTAACTTAAAATCAGAAGGCATATCCTAAACCTAGAAATAGTGAAAATAAGGCAAAAACAAGTCAGAAAGATGGAATAGATACTTAATGAAAATGGTACGAGAGTAAAAGAAGAAGAAAATAAACGTGGGTAATGAAAGAGCTGCGGTTACCTCAATTGTAGTAAAGGTGATTCACGGTATGAACGTGATCAAGGTTGAACCTTTTTGAAGAAGACGCAAAGGGGAAAAGGTGATAAAAGGCGAGAATCCAGGTGGGTGAGGAGAAGGGAAGGAGTAGAAAAATGGGGATGGAACGGATTCCGAGGGATGCAAAGTCAATGAGATTGAAGCAGGCATGGCGTGTGCTAACTTGAACAAGAAGGGAGTGAAGTGAAAGATGCAAAAGAAAAAAGTGGCGGATTTTGCGTATGAAATGTGATGTCAGGATTGAACGGTTTCGTTTTGTTTAATTTGAAGGATTTATACATTTACACAAATTGTTTTTTTCACAATGTAACTGTGCCTCACACAATATTTATTAGAAAATTATTTAATTTATATTTAAAACGTATTTTTTAGCCTTGGAGCCCAAATTATGGCAAGATGGCTCCAACCCACACATGTAGATTTGAATTGTTTGTTTAACGTATATAAAACTTTAAAACTTTATACAGGGAAAACGACATGGGACTATTAGCCACCCTTCCAATCCAAAACACCAAATAACATTAAATAGCATGTTCTATTTCATCCTTTCCAAAACTAACCAGCGGTGGTTACTGAATCATAAAGTATCCCCTTGTTCTAACATCCTCCATGATTTCTATGCACTTCAAATCATTATCTGGACCATCAACAATGTTGTTAATATTGGAAAAAATGCTTTTTAAGAATGATGAAAGAAGACGAGAGAAAAGAAAGAAAAATGTAAATTGAATTATAAAGTTTAGGATTTATATTTATTGAAGTTCTATATGTTTATATCATTAAAAATCATTTATATAAGCAACTAAAGCATAGATGTAAAATTATATAATTTGACACATGTCTAAAACATTTCGACATACCAACTAATTGTTGTATTCGACATAGTCGAATACAACTTATTTATATATCTCAGACAAGCTACTTTGACATAGTGAAATGCTAGATTTCAACATAACGTTAATTTACAACTTCTAACACACCTTATAATTCATGCTCTCGAGACTTCTCAACCTGATTTTTTTCTTCAACTCGTCAAGTCTAACTTAATTCAGGGGTTTGCTAAGTATGTCAGCTAGTTGCTATTATGTCTTGTAATACTCAAATTCAAACTTTCCTTTGTTTACTTGATCCCTCAAAAAATGTTACCTTATTACTAAGTGCTTAGTTTGACCATGACACACAGTTGGGTGATTCACCAGGTCAATAGCTGACTTGTTGTCGACAAACAACTTCATTTTATCAGGTTCCTTGATCTTTAGTTCTCCAAACAACATCTTTATCCATGTTATTTGACATGATGCATATGATGCAACCACGTACTCAGTTTCACATGATGACAAAGCCACAATGATCTACTTCCTTAAGCTCCACGGGATTGGCATGTCTTCAATCGTGAATATGTAGCCTGTAGTACTCTTGTTTTCGTCTTGATCTCCATTAAAATTTGAATTAGTGTAACCATATACTTCTACATCTGTGCTGGTCTTCTTTTGCTTTGAGATTAGCACACCGTGATCAATCATACCCTTTATGTATCTTAACACCCTCTTAACTGCAGTGAGATGACATTCTTGGGGTTTCTCCATGGATCTACTCAATAATCCGACACTTTGAAACATGTTTGGTCTAGTATTTCAAAGATACCTCAAGAATCTGATGATTTATTTGTATAGTGTCGCTCTTACAAACCATTCATTTGTCTCATTCCTCAACTTTACTCCAGTTTCTAATGGCATGGCAGCCGCATTATGATTGTTCATCTTGAAACTCTTCAAGATATCTTGTGCATACTTCTTTTGGTGCAGGAACACTCATTCACTCGTGTCTTTGAACTCCATCCCTAAGAAATATGACAAATTCCCTAGGTTGGACATTTCAAACTCTTGCATTAGCTTCGACTTGACTTTTCTTATATCTATTTCATATGCACTTGTAATCAACAAATCATCTACATACAAGTATATGATGATTCGACTGACCCTCTATGCATCATTGACATACACTCCATGTTCAGAGACACACTTTGTGAAACCTGCTTCGACTAGGAAGCTATCCATTCTCTTATTCCAAACTTTTGGATCTTACTTCAAGCCATAGATAGTCTTCCTTAATTTGTACACCTTTGACTCATGTTCTTTGATTTCAAATCCTGGTGGTTAATTGACATAAACTTCTTCTTCCAAAGGTCCATTCAAAAATGTTGATTTTACATCCAATTGATGTATATTCCACCATCTTATGTTGTTGTCGACACAATAATTTTGATTGTCTCCAACCTTGGAATAGGTGTGTAGACTTTATCGAAATCAATACCATATTTTTGTAGAAAACCTCACGCCGCTAGTCTTGCCTTATGCTTGGAAATTTTTCCATTCGTCCTTTGTTTCAGCTTGAAAACCCACTTCACATCAATTGACTTCTTGATTGAATTTTTTATAAGCTCACATGTCTCATTCTTCTCGATTGACTTGATTTCTTCTTTCGTGGTTGTTAACTAATTTGAACCATTAATGGCTTAATCCAAATTTATTGCTTCTGCTTCTGCCATCATCATTGCTTCTTCTTTTAAGCCACCATCTACATCGACTACTTGATCTGAAAATCTCTCATATCCAGCTATCCTTATCAACTCAGATCTTGTTCTAGTCGATATTCTAGCATTTCGCTCAAGTGGTTCTTCATTTCGATTAGTTGGATCTTTAGTTTATTGATCTTCTTCAAACATAGTTATAACTGCATCTGACTCCTGTCGAACTGACCCATGAATCCAATCCCACCATTTGCTTTCATCCCCTAGAACATCTTGATTGATCACTAGTTTATCATTGTTTGGTGAATACAACTTATATGCATCAGTCGAATGATAACCTATGAGCACCATAGTATGACTTCGATCATCTAGTTTCTTCTTCAATTACTCAGGTACATGCCTGAAGTACATTGATCCAAAAACTTTAAGATGACTAACATTCAACTTCAAACCTATCCAAGCCTCATAAGCAGTATTCTCGACCATCTTCTTGGTTTGACGTCTATTTAGAATATATACGAGCGTCGAAGTTACTTCAGCATAAAATCTCTTTGGCATATATTTATCTTTCAACATGCACCTTATCATGTTTAGTATACTTTGATTCTTCCTCTCAGTTGTGCCACTACGCTTAGGTGTATATGGTGCAATGACCTCGTGCTCTATACCTTCCTCACTGCAAAATCTAGCAAATTCTCGAGAGGTGTATTTACCACCACCACATATGCCTATTGAATTCATATATGAAGGTTATGAAGTAGTAGTTACCTTCATTCGACCTCACTTCAAATGGTCCACACACATCAGAGTGAACTAACTCTAGCTTTTCCGTCAACCTCATTGACAAGTCGTGCTTAAATGCTTTCCTAGCCTGCTTTTCTTTGCAACATTCCTCACACACCTGACTTGGTTCTTTCACCTGAGATAATCCATACACCTTCTTTTTCTAGTTGAGCATACCTAAACTTCTGAACTTATGATGTCCATACCCATTTTTATATCTCAATTTTGACCCTGAATCATTGAATCAATACATACATCATGGCTTTTGCATCATCTGCATAACATAACATGCATTTCATATCGCATAATGCCTAAAATGTCAACCAGGATAATTTTTCGAATCTACAGACAGATTAGTCGAACTGATTCTCAAATATACGTGAAATTAGTGGACGAAAATTTTTAAAATTAAGCTTGCAAACGTAAATTTTATTATTCTACGGTTCGCGCAGTTCAACTCGGCGTGCTCGTTTTATGTTTTCGCCTACTTTTTCGATCGTATTTTGATCAATCTGAACCTTTTAACCTGTTATTTTTTGTTTCAAAATTTGATCAAAACCTATATGTTTCTGAGAAATTTATCCAGTGCTAATCATTTTGGTGCATTCAGTTTAATTTTTCAAACACTTTTGTGCGCATATTTTATTCATTTTAAGTCCGTTTATTTATGTCTTTTGTGAACATGTTCATAATAATTAAATAGAATTATTGGTGTTTTATTTTGATAATATTTTAATTATTTTAAGTATTTCATTTTATTTTAGTTTTAATTAACTTACTTCATTCTGTATTTAAAAATAGTTTTAAAGGACATTTTAGTCTTAAAGTTAATTGTAAAACATTAAATTATAATATAAATATCAACTTGTAGCTTGGAATTGGTTGGGGGGAGGGACTGACTGAACCAACCTAAATACACCAAATGACGCCTCCCTTCTTTTCCCAAACCTCTCTTAACATCATGAATCTCTCTCCCTCATGTATGGCATGGCCCATAAAAATAAAAATAAAGAACATTAACTGAGTGATTTTGAGGAAAAAATAGAATGAATTTTCTTTAGTAGAAATAGAGCAATACCCTTGTTTTTTCTCTTTCTCTATTTTTATTCTCCCTTACATCTTTTATCATCACCTTTACTTAGAAATAATAAAAAATAAGAAAGATGAATTATGAAGGTTTTGTTTCATGTTACAGTACCTTTCAAACCCATATTCATAATCCATAACTCTTTCTAAATTTGAAACATCACACAACACATTCACCACTTCATACAACATAACCTTCCTCACTCACAAAATCAACAATCTACAACTTCATTCTCCAAAAACTAACCATAACACACACAATAAGAAAATATACAATTTACTTATTTATTTCAAACTACACAACTTCTTAAACCACTATAAGCGCCAACACTTCACTTCACTCTTCTTTTTATACTACCACCAACGTAATCCTTCTACTTCATGAAATACAATTTCCAAACCTCATTTCTCATATTTTTCTCTCATAGCATGACATACATACTCACCTTTCTCATTTGATACAATAGTTCTTTAACCAAAAAATCATTTACCAACTTCTTTTCACATGTAGTAAAAGCACAATACTCTTCATTCCACCATTTCACTTTTCATTATCATTTGTAAGAAAGGAGAAGAAAAAAGTAGGTATTGAAAAAAGAAGCTTCTTTAAGCTTTGCTTCCACACACACTACAAAGAACTCCACCCCTCATCTTTGTTTTGTTTTATCACTTCAACTAGCCACCATGAAAACTCATAAACATTAATATCATAACCTCTATCCCCTTTTTCTTTCGCTTATCTTCTGTTACACAATAATTTTTTTTCGATTCACAATAATATGTGATGACAAGGATCACATGATAATGTTATTACCATTTACATCACTCGACCACTCCTAATTTGGCCCTGAAACAAACGCGGATGGCTTAAAAAGCCCATATGTCATACTTAAGTGGCGCGTTAGACTCGTGATTTGATTCTCTATTTGAAAATGTATAATAATAGTCATTCTCACATCGGACATCAAACTTATGCAAATCTTGTCGAACATTTTTGACGTCCAACTTCTTATTTGATACACGCAACCAACCTTCCTACATGAATCTCATCCACCTCTGAAGAACTTGACTCGAGTTCTCTTCTTGATAAAGAGTCATATCTCCTTGATACTCATGACTGTCAACAATATTGAAAGTATTAGATATATTCATAGAATCTAGGAGAGCTGCCACATAAGCATTATCATTAATCTTTCGGGTCACTTTGAATGGGTCATAATTATGTGGCTGCACCTTGTTATAAGTACCAACTGAAAATTTCTCCTTACGCAGAAACACCATCACATCATCTCCTACATCGAAAAATTTAATTTTCCTGTGTTTATCAAAAACTGCCCTACTCTTCTGCCTAATAGCCTGTAACTTAGCCTTGACAACTTATTTAACAACTACAATCTCCTCAGGCATATTCTCAGTAATTGCACTAATTCCAAACGCCTTAGGATACTTAATCAAATCAATCACATAGTTGATAAAAGGATAAACCAGAGAAAAGGATGATTTCCCCGTAGGAACAGAAATATAAACTAGAGAAAATGATGATTTCCCCATAATTGAGAGCACAATGTTGTTGTAAACAAATTTAATATGAGGAAAAACTAAATCTCGCTGCTTCAGTTTGTCTCCATAAACACTCTGAATCATATTCCCCAAAGTTTAGTTGGTTGTCTCAATTTGTTTATTTGTTTGAGGATGACTAAGAAATTTGGTGTCCCTGTCTGAAGTAATTGACGTAAGAACCCTGTGAAGACGCTAAATCTCCATGAGAAACAGCTTGGCTATGCTGGATGCATCAACATTCTTCTTACAAGCAATGAAGTGTGTCATCTTAGAGACTTTCTCTACTACAACGAACACAAAATCTACGCCTTGCTGCGTACAAGGCAATCCCAGAACAAAATTCATAGCTAAATTTTGCCAAATATCATAAGGAATATGTAAAGGCATATAAATACTAGTATTTTGAGAATTAATTTTAGAAACCTGACAAGTATAACAACTCCTAACTATTGCGCCAACATATCTCCTCAAGTGTGACCAATAATATCTCTCCTCCAATCTAGCAATGGACTTGTCTCTACCTAGATGATCGCCAAGACCACCATCATGCATATCCCAAATCAACTTCTTTCTTAAAGATAGAAAAGGGATCTACACTAGATCCCCTTTAAAAATATATCCATCTCGAATATGAAAATATGCGCAAGGATGTTTTCGTTTGCCTTTGGCCCATAATTCCTTGAATTCAACACCACTTTCATACAAATCTTCCAGACACTCAAATCCTACTATGTCTTATGCTAAGGTAATTAGCAAGGAAGCCCTCCTACAAAATGAAATTGCTACCTTTTTAAGAGCCCCTGACTTATGTTGAATAATAAAAAGATATTTTTTGTAGAAAACTCACCCTATAAGCACGCATCTTGTTTATCACCTTCTAGATATGAAGAAACTTCAATGGTTAATGGTTAGTGAACATAATGAATTCTTTATGAACCAAATAATGTTCCCATTGACGCAGAGCTCTAAAGACTGCATATAATTCCCGATAATAAGTACTCCATTTCTAGCGAGCATCACTTAATTTCTCACTGAAAAATACAATTGGTTTCTTCTCCTAAGAGAATACAACTCCTATTCCCACTCCACTAGCATCACATTAAACTTGGAACACTTTGTCAAAATCATGAAGTGTAAATACTCGATCAGTATATAACTTCTCCTTAATCAATGTAAAACTCAGTTCTTGCTTAAACCCTTAATTGAACTTCCCTTTCTTCAAACATTTAATAATATATATGTGTAGTGAAAGTAATGAAATCTCTGATAAACCTCTTATAGAAAGTGGCCAGACCATGAAATCTATGAACCTCGGTCATTGATTTAGGTGTAGGCAAACCCCTAATAGCATTCACCTTATCTTCAACAACATGAATCCCTTCTTCACAAACAACAAAGCCTATGAAAGGTAATTTGTTGGTGCTAAATGTACACTTTTTCATATTAATGTACCAACAGATCTCTTGTAAGACTTGCAACACCTGTTTCACATGCTCCATATACTCTTTCTTGGTGTTACTATAAATCAAAATATCATCAAAATAAACAACTACGAAAGAACTTGTAAATGGATGAAGAACTTGATTCATCAATCTCATAAAGGTGCTATGGGAGTGTGATAACCCAAAAGGCATCACCAATTACTCATACAATCAATCTTTTCTCTTGAAAAAATTGTTTTCCATTCATCTTCAGGTTGGATTTTGATATAATGATATCCACTACGTAGATTTATATTCAAAAATACCTTAGACCCAACTAACTCGTCAATCTTATCTTCCAAATGGGAATTGGAAATAAACACTTGATAGTTATCTCATTGACAACTCTGCTGTCAACCCACATCCACCACTGATTTCCCTTCTTAGGAACTAGAAGGACCGGTACTGCATAGGGACTTATACTCTTATGAATGAATCTTTTCTTCAACAAGTCCTAAATCTAGTCTTTTAAAATCTCATTCTCTTTACGGCTCATACGATGGTGAGGGAGGTTTAGTATTCTAGACCCCGAAATTAGGTCAACCTGAATGTTGAATATTTTACATAGTTAGGTAGTTCGTCCGCGATCAACTCTTTGAAATCCTTTAGGATCTTTAGCATTTCTTCTAGAATTGTTGTTTCCTCCTTTATAACACTCATCATCCATTTAATCACCATTGGACAAAAATATTAAGTTTCTTTAACATCCTCATCATACTCATTTTCACTTTACATCGTCACCAAGAAACTAGACTTCTTTCCTCCTGGATTCTTATCAAAGTGCAACACAGGAGCCATTACAATTTTATGTGTGCCCCATGTAAACATCATTATATTATCATGTCCTCGATAAGTGATGTCATTATAAAATTGACAAGGTCTACCAAGTAAAATATGACAAACATCCATATCAAGAACATCACAGAGTACCTCTTTTCTGTAATGATTTTTTTATGGAGATAAGAACTCTACAGGCTAGTGTTACTCGAACTTGGGAGCCATTGCATACCCAACCGGGGGTGTATGGCTTCTCACAAGGTTCTGTGGACAACTTTAAATAATCTACCAATTTCTACAACACCGGATTCTCTGTGCCTTCATTATCCACGATCAGATTACACATTTGGTTCTTGATAAAACAATGTATTTTAAACAAATTCTTATGTTGCCCTTCATCTTTGGATGCTATTAAAATTCATTCCAACACAAAATTTACCCTCTTATCAGATTTTTCCTTTGCAAACTCAACTTCTACATATTCTTCATTCTTAATTACATGTCCTTCTCTTTCCTCCTCTTATTCCCTTTCTTCCGTAATAACAACAAATCTTCTTGTTGGACAAACATTTGATCTGCGACCTCTTCCATTATAACGATAACATGTGTCTCAAGTGAGAACTTTAATTCTCACAGTTCATTGCGCTTAGAAAAACACGAGAACTCAGTTGTGTATCATGTCACAATCATCTTTCCCTGAACACATTCAATATACATCTAATAAATGTTTTTTTTTCATAATCCTCTAATAAAAACCACTGAAGCATCAATTATTTCATTTTTCACCAAGTTTTGACTAGCCCCTTACTTTGCCTTTGCCTTTGAATAACAAGTTTATCCCATCAGATAACAACAATACTCTTCAATGATCACCAACATCTTAACATGATTGTTCTCAGGGATGCCCACGTCGTCGAAGAATCTTTCAACATTGATATGCCAATCCAAAAAATCATTCACTCTCATTGTTTCATAGAACAATGAAATATCAATATTCTCTAGATAGTCATGGTTATACTGTCGATTCCTATGATCAATTATCTCTTCATTAACAGGCTCTTTTTCTATAGAACACAAATTTTCAATAATAATAGCATACTTTTTTCCTCCCCGTGGAACCCAAATATGTTCTCCTCTCATGTCTCTTTACTAGTTCCTATTGTTGTTGGCGTTGTTTACCTAATTTGTTAAAGTTGTCATCTGTTCAATCAAAGCAGCTAGGGTTGTGGTAAAAGTTGCAGTAACTCCCTCAAGATCTGCTTTGGTTAGTTAATCTCTCATGGTTGATCAAGCTACGAAAAGAAACAGGATAAAACCTGTTATGGTTCCATCTGATGCAGCCGGAATCACGAGCAAGCGCTAAACCTAGAACAAAAATACAAGTTTGTAAGTGACAAGCCTGTTAAATAAAACTCTAGAATCCACCAAAAAGAGAAAAACTATTGAATTTTATTATGAGAAAAGATAAAAGATAACCTTGATGGCCATGCCCAAAAGTGTTGCAATACAAAAAAAAACCTAATGCAGAAATAAAATATCCAAAATAGAAATAAACAAAAAATTGGGGAAAATGTTAAACTATTGTTTTCGGGCTTGAAATGAACTCATATGATTTAAAAAAAACACATATATCACGACAAAGCAGCGAGTTAGGTCTGTGAGTTGATTCCATATCTAAAAATGTATAATAATAGTCATTCTGACATAGGACGAAAAACTTGCGCAAATCTTACTAAACTTTTCCAACATACAACTTCTTTGATACGCGCATCCAACCTTCCTACACATTTCTCTCACATCTTTATACTTAAGATTAATAATATATCTATTTAAAAATAATAATAATACGTCACTTATAAAATATAACAAATATCATATAAAAATATCTGTTAAACTATAAAGGTCATCTAATTTAAAATATAAAAAAAAAATGAGAGATGTGAGTAAAAAAATCTTGTGAATCTTTAAAGATAAATATATATATATATATATATATATATATATATATATATATATATATATATATATATATATATATATATATATATATATATATATATATATATATATATATATATATATATATATATATATATATATATATATATATATATATATATATATATATATATATATATATATATATATATATATATATATATATATATATATATATATATATATATATATATATATATATAATCGTGTGTGTGTGTGTGAGTGTGTGTATACGTGTGCGTGTGTGTTATATTAAATATAAAAATATAAAAGATGCAAATTGTTTGAATTTGAAATTAAAAACTGTTTTTTGTGAATAAAAATTTTCAGTTGTGGATTCAAAATTACAATCAATTGAGAATTGGTGGTTGCAGTGGACAACGACAGATTTAAGCTTCCGATAAAAAAGAGAAGAGATTAACATGCAAGCTTAACCCAAATTAATGCTTCGAGAAGAAGAGTTACTGAAAATTGGATTTGAAATTGTGCCATGAATTCTTCATATGGTTCCTTTATACAGTGGGTGTGGTTATAACAACATACTATTATTTATTCGGCGATGGATGAATGACTAAGATTGATGGCTGAATGAAAGCAGCAGGCAAAATGCTACAGAGGATCCAAATCTGATGATGGAAATAGATCATCTCCCGCCTTTCTCTTCTGCCATCTCTCTCATGCTTCATCTAATGGCTGAAAATTGATAAAAGTTATTTAGATAAAAAATGTTGCTTTGAAAAATAAGAAAAAGATAGATGAATGGCTAAGATTGATGGCTAAATGAAAGCAGCAGGCAAAATACTGCAGAGGATCCAAATCCGATGATGGAAATAGATCATCTTTTGTCTTTCTCTTCTAACATCTCTCTCATGTTTCATCTAATGGCTGAAAATTGATAAAAGTTATTTAGATAAAAAAATGTTGCTTTGAAAAATAAGAAAAAGATAGATGAATAACTATGATTGATGGCTGAATGAAAGCAACAGGCAAAATGCTGCAAAGGATCCAAATTCGATAATGGAAATAGATCATCTTCTGCCTTTCTTTCTTTCTCTTCTGCCATCTCTCTCATGCTTCATCTAGTGGTTGAAAATTGATTAAAGTTATTTAGGTAAAAAAATGTTGCTTTGAAAAGTAAGAAAAAGATAGATTAATGACTAAGATTGATGGCTGAATGAAAGCATCAAGCAAAATGATGGAGAAGATCCAAATCCGATAATAGAAATAAATCATTTTTTTGTCTTTCTCTTTTGCCATCTCTCTCATGCTTCATCTAGTGGCTAAAAATTGATACAAGTTATTTAGATAAAAAAAAACAGTTGCTTTAAAAAGTAAAAAAAATAAATAAATGAATGACTAAAATTGATGACTAAATAAAAGCAACACACAAAATACTGCAGCAAATCCAAATCCGCAAATGATATTTAGGGTTGTTGGATATATCTTAATTTCCCGGTTGCTATCACTCTAGACAAATTATGATCTATGATTTATAAATTATTTTAGTATGATAAAACACTAATGCTATTTTTTAAATCATATTTGTTATTATTTTTTAATTTTTTAATTCTCAATTCCTCTGATTCTTTCATTTTTCTTTTCCGTATCATTTTTCTTTCAGTCCTGAGAGGAGAGAAAATAAGAAAATATACAGAAAGAGAATGAAAGGAGAAAATTGATGAAGCTTCTTAGCAACCAAAGTAGAGAAGAAAGGAAACAATAGAGAAAGAAGACTTTGAGTGGTTGCTGACCAAGGAACAATCTCACATTCTTCCAAAACCTCAATCACCAACATTCACCATCATCTTCAAACCCTAATGTGAGTCCCATTTTATTTCCTTTGTTCATGCATGTCTACCAATTTCAGATATTAGGGGAGTAAATAGAGAAATGGAGTATTTTGCAAACAAATTAGGGTAGTTTTTGTTTCATTTCATATCCTAATTTGATCCAAAGCTAGCTTATCAGTTATCACATTTCCTTGTTGTATAAACTTCAATTATCTTGCTAATGTAGAGAACAATGTCACCATGAATTTGTTGTCACCGAAAATGGATGCAATCATGGATAACAAGAACTTGACAGATGAAATTGACCGTGCATCTAAGTGAGATTCTTCTAAAACAAGTGGTAAATCAAACTGTGATAAGTTCAATGTAGAAGGTGAAATCATCAAGAACTTTGAATTCACCTTGGGAATGGAGTTTACTTCTCTTCAACAGTTTAAGGACGCTGTTCTAGAGCACAACACGTTAAATGGCAGGAAAGTAAAATTTGCCAAGAACGAACAGATCGAGGGTTAGAGCTTTTTGTAAGTTTAATGAAAAATGTGGATATGTCATTTTGGTGAGTCGGGTGGCAAAGACTATCGTATTTAGGGCGAAGACACTATGCCCCGAGCATACTTGTGGAAGGGTGTTTGTTAACAAGAGTCGTAGGTCTAAGTTGTTTGTGAAAGTGTTGGCTAAACACAATAACAATGAAGAATAACCAGCTAGACAAGAGCTGCAAAAACTGGGAAGTTCGACAACTGCGACTAAAAGAGGGTAAGTTTATAGTTGTGATTTGTTAAATTAATTGTTCTTTGTTGTATCTAACTTGTTATTGTATTGTTATGTTAGGATAGGTCTAACGGAAAGAATCCAAGTTATGTTAAACCGAAGAAGAAGAAGAAAACAAAAAAAGGATTCAATGCGTGTAGTACTTTGAAGAACAACGAAGGATTAAAGCAACAACAACCCAAAGTGTTTGTTGAAGGAGAATCTCTCAAGCAGAATCAAGAAGATATGTTGGCTAGAAACACATTTGCTGAGCCAGATTCTGCAATGAACCTTGTAGCAACAGCTGCTGATGTGAGTCTTAATTTTGTTTCGGTTCTTAGTTACTCAATAATGGACTTTTTCTTTCATTATTATAAGTCAGGTGGGTTATCAGGGTGTGTGTATGTCTTGAGTTTGCCTTTCTTTGTTGATTATCTATGTCCTGCATTGAGTTGCTCTGCTCAGATGCTTCTTTTCAAGTGGTTGTGGGGATAAAAACATCTATTGTTCGCACATGTTAGCTCAATTGACAATAGTCGATATTGTTGAATTGAATGCCATTACAAAGGTTCCAACTCTAGAATTCACAGTTAATACAATTTTGTCTACCGATTAAAAAAACATCATTTTATATTTAGTTATTTCATGTTGTGTATGTTGGAAGCTAATTTCTAAAAGTTTTATTTTTATTTCATTCATATTTTAATTTGATCAAAAGCTATAATATACTTGATCATCAATTTTTTTAGAAAATAGAATATTGCATTTCTGGAATGCATTCTAGTTCTAGCTTGTAGAGATTTGTAGTACAGTTAGCACTGAACCATTATTTGTCCACAAAGTGACAAAGGCTAGTTTGTTTTATAGCATGGGATTGTGATGTTATCCAAAAATAAAATATAGAAATGGAACAAGAAAGTGTGACACCCATTTGACTAGTATATCTAATTCATATATGGATTAAATACACTAATTATCAAATATCAAAATAATCAAATTACTTATAATAATAACTAGACGGTGTATTTTATTCAATTGAATAAAGTTTTTGCATTGATGAACACTTTTTGTAATTCAATATAGTATCACATGTCTCATATCTAGGATCTCTTCAGCTTCTCACCTTCCTACAAGAAATTTTGGATCTTCAAAGAACATTCATCTGCTCACAATTTCAGAGAAGCTTTAATGGCAGACTTTAAATTTTCATCTCTAGATTCACATAATGTTGTTCAATCCTCTAAAGTTGTCTCCTCGCAATTTACCGATTCATCTTATGCGAACACTTTTGCATTGAAGCTCTCGATAAAATTGCATGAAAATAATTTTCTCTTTTGGAACCAACAGGTTAAAAGAGTCGAACACTTTTGCATTGAAGCTCTTGATAAAATTGCATGAAAATAATTTTCTCTTTTGTCGAACACTTTTGTATTGAAGCTCTCGATAAAATTGAATGAAAATAATTTTCTCTTTTGGAACCAAACAGGTTAAAAAAGTCATTCTTTAGCATAAATTGCACAAAATTATATTAAATTTATCTAATTTTTTATGTGCTACAATCAATTGTTGTTTAATTTGTAAAAAATAGATTAATTGTGATTCAGATGGGATGCATATATAAGTCTTTTTATTTGTTAATAGATCTTTTTTAATTAAAGACTGAGTGTCTGAAACCTGAGTGTCTGAAACCTGATTAGTGTGGACAAAAATGTAAACTTTAGCTCTAAGACCATAGATAAAGACTAAAATTATATATATTATATAACTAGAATTCGATCTTTATTCTCTATTCAAATTAAGGCTTTGTTTAAACATTTATTCATTGTTATAATTCCTTTGTGTCTTCTAATTTTTTCTTAGCTTCATTTTTGGTTGTTGAGATTATCATGTTTTGATACTAATTTTATATGAGAATGTGAATGCTTTATTTTTTCTTCTAAATATCTATTATTTTTATATTTTATTATAAATTTGTTTTTCTTCTTCTTAGTTTGGTGTTAAATTCGAATACCTTTGAGATTGTTTTACATTCAATTTACTTTGTAGTTTGGTGAAATTTTGAAATGTTGTTAATCAATTTTGTTAACTCTAAAAACCGTAAAACTGCTATTTTCCAAAACCAAAATGTCAGGTGGATGAAATTGAGTTATTTTATTCTAACAGTCAATTTAATAGAATTTGAGTTTTGAGCTTGAATCCAATCCTAATCGTCAGTGGAAGAAGATGTATTCAAGGTGACAAAAGAAAATTTTATAAGAGTAAAGATAAATATAAGATCACGTTTCTCTACCGACACATATTCTCACATTCATGCATTCAACATATTTTTGGTCATTGGATCAAAATCAAATGGTCAAATTTTAAATTTAATATTTTTATTTTAAAAAAAATTAAAACTATATTTAAATTTAGACTGTTTGATCTTAACTAAACAATCAAATGTATGAATATAGAGAATATTTAACTGCGGTGAATCTGATTTCATAAATAGATAGTCATGGTGAAAAAGAAAAACAACAAGTGAAAGATGTATGTAGACTTCATTTGAATTTTGCTTGTCCAAAGAATCTATATCCCCTATCGAGTACTGACCCACATATTAATGGTGTCTTAGGAAACAAAATTTTAAGTTTCATAGACATTTACTCTATATATAATCAAATCAAAATGGATTCTCTTAATACACAATTCATGATATTTACGAATAATACTTGCAACTACCACTATAAGGTCGTGTCATTCAGCCTAAAAAATACTCGTGAAACTTGCCAACGATCGATGGACATGGTATTTGCAAACTAAATCGAAAAATTCTTAGAAGTATAGATAGACAAAATGATGAAAAAAATTGAGAAAAATGATGTCACAATGAGGATCTAGAAGTGAGACTAATCTCAATTGTTGTGAATTGGATACTTTTAAACAAAGTATAAATTGGTTTCTTAATAATCAAGAAACACACAAGGGTTAGGGTTAATAAATAAGACAAGGTAAAATAACAAGGAACAACAAGGATTGGTTATTAAACTGCTATTCTTTCCTTTCTCTTAGAACAAGATTACAAGTATACAAGAATAACAAAATAACATCTCTCCCTTGAAATTAGGATTTTATCTTCCTATTTTTCCTTATGCCAAGATTGAGAAACTAGCATCCTATTTATAATAAAATAGGACACTAACCTAATGGGCTTTTTAACAATTACCCATTACAAACTAACTTAGGGTACAAGCTAACTTAAACAATTGGGCTTACAAGCAAGACCTTAATTCAACATGCTAACAACCCTAGCAATATTGACTAATGCATGTTAGAACAAACTTCGACTACAACATGCATTACTCGCGAACAGACTTCGACTATATTAGAGTTCGATCCAACATCTCACAAATCTCCACCTTGGATCTAACTCTATAACATCAAGAAACTAGCTTTCTTCATGCAGCTTTATTAACTGCATATAGTGGAAAAACTTGCAACTGGACAACGTCTTTTCTTTTTCCGTTAACGCAACGTCCATGGATGCCTCACCCTTCAACGCTTCCAAACAACCCTGTTGAACCAACAAGGCTTTCATCTTCAAGCGCCACAGACCGAAGTCGTTCACTCTGGTGAACTTTTCAATCTTATACTTTGTTGAAGGCATCTTCTCCACACTCTCCGCACCAATTTGTTGTGAATCAGATACCTTTAAACAAAGTATAAACGATTTCTTAATGATCAAGAAACTCACAAGGGTTAGGGTTAACAAAGAAGACAAGGTAAAACAACAAGGAACAACAAAGATTGGTTATTAAACTGCTATTCTTTCCTTTCTCTTAGAATAAGATTACAAGTATAAAAGAATAACAAAATAACCTCTCTCCCTTGAAATTAGGATTTTATCTTCCTATTTTTCTTTATGCCAAGATTGAGAAACTAGCATCCTATTTATAATAAAATAGGACACTAACCTAATGGGCTTTTTAACAATTATCCATTACAAGATAACTTAGGGTACAAGTTAACTTAAACAATTGGGCTTACAAGCAAGGCCCTAATTCAACATGCTAACAACCCTAGCAATATTGACTAATGCATGTTAGAACAAACTTCGACTACAACATGCATTACTCGCGAACAGACTTCGACTATACTAGAGTTTGATCCAACATCTCACATCAATGATAAGATATAATATGTGCTTAATCCTTCATAATTCTTGGTGAGGGTTCAAGCTAGGAAAATTATGGGTTTTATTCTAACAAACCAAGATGCAAAATCATACAAATTCTAATTAATTATAATATGAAAATTCCAACGAGCGTCAAAGAGGTCCAAAAGTATTAGAATATTACTTCCACTTATCTAATAATCTTCAAACTGATATTTCATCCAAAGTAGTTGTATGCAATAACTTGCAGCTGAGATGTATTCTACTTATGATGTAGACAAAACAATAATTGCTTGTCTTTTATCAGCCTAGGATATATGGTTTTCACTTATGAATTGGCAGTTTCTACTAATGAATTTTCTCTCAATTTGATACCCAACATACTCAGCATCACATAATCCAACTAGCTTATAATATAGGGATTTTTTTTATAAAACAACTCTAGATTGGTTGTTCCCTTCAGATACCTAAAGATCCTCTTAACAACTGTTAAGTGAGTCTCTCTAAGATCTGACTAAAATCTTTCACACAGACAGACACTGAATAAAATATCTGGACAAAATACCATTTTTGGTCCCTAAACTATACCCTTGGATTCAGATTGGTCCCTTAATTTTTTTTCTTATCAGATTGGTCCATTAACTCTTAAAACGTGTCACGTTAATCATTTTCATCTAATTAGCAATGGAAAAATTCAAAAATCAATCGTTAAATTCGTCGCTACAGTACCAAAAGGACTAACATGACACATTTTAAGAGTTAAGTGACCAATCTGACACGAAAAAAGGGACTAATATGAACCCAAAGGTATAGTTAAGGGACCAAAAAGAGTATTTTACCAGATATCTGGTCTAGAAGCTGTTAAATAAAGTAAAGAGTTAATCATACCTCTATACAAATTTTGACAAACCTTGGTGATGCTTTCCTCTATGCTTAGATTACAGGTTGGATGCATAAGAGTGTTCATGATCTTGTAATCATCTTGCTTGAACTTCTTTAGAAGCTCCTTTGTGTATTTTGTCCAATTAACATATATTATATCCTTGCATTGATTGATTTGAATACCAAGGAATAACTTCATCTCTTCCATCATACTCATTTCAAACTTAGCATGCGTTGTCTTTGAAAATTCTTAGCAAAGGAAAACATTAGTAAAGAACCAAATATAATATCATCCACATATACTTGGGCAATTAAGATATCAATTTAAAGTATTTTTCTAAAGAGTGTAGTGTCTACTTGCTCTTTTTGAAAATCATTTTCTAACAAAAAATATCTCAGCCTCCCATACCAAGCTCTGAGAGCTTGTTTGAGTCCATAAAGTGATTTCTTAAGTTTGAAAACATGATCTAGGTGGACTGGATCCTCAAATCCAGGTGGTTGTCTAACATACACTTCTTTAGAAATAACTCCATTTAAAAATGCACTCTTAACATTCATTTGGTATAAAATAATGTAATGATTAATAACATAAGAGAGAAGTAACTTGATTTCCTCTAACCTTGCAACATGTGCAAAGGTTTCAAAGAAATCTATACCTTTTTGCTGACTGTAGCATTAAGATACAAGTCTATCTTTATTTCTTACCACTTCTTCTTGCTGATTAAACTTTTTTCAGAATACCAATTTTGTTCCAATAATGTTCTTCCGATAAGGTTTTGGTATTACATCCAAGACATCATTCCTTTGGATTTGATTCATCTCTTTTTGAATTGCCATAATCCAGCTATCATCAGAAAGTGCTTCATCAACAGAAGTAGGTTTAGTCATAGAGAGTAGTCCTAGCATTGAATTTTCTTCTTTGAAGGAAAACCTTATCTTTCGAGGACTATCTTTGTTTCCAAGAATTAACTGTTTTGGATGAGAAGACTTGTACTCAATGGTTTTCTTGGATATTGATGCTCATGAGGAGCCATCTTGAGCTTCTTTAGAATCTTAAACATCTGAATGAGCTTCTGAGGTTGGATCATCTTTTGGACCACCAGATTCTGAAGTTCTAATAGCTTATGAGCATCCATGTTCTAATGGATTCTTTTGAGGTGTCTTCAGACACACAAATTTCTGAAAAGTTTTAAACTAGCTATGACATTTTACTTTTAGGCTCTTTGTCATCAAATATGATATGTATTGACTCTTCAACTATTTTAATTTCAGAGTTATACACCATGTATACCTTTGAGCATTCAGAGTATCCTAAAAAGATACCCTTTTAAGATTTGACATCAAATATCTTAAGATATACTTTATTGTTTAAGATGTAACATGTACATCCAAACTGTTGAAAATAAGAAACGCTTGGTTTTCTTCCTTTGAACAACTCATACAAAGTATTATTCAGAATGACTATAATATAGATTATATTATGAACATAACATGTTGTGCTTACAGATTTTGCCCGCAAGTACTTAGGTAAGTTATTATCATTAATCATAGTTTTGGCCATTTCTTGTAAAGATCTATTCTTTCTCTCTAACCTTCTGTCCCCGAGTCATTTCTCATCACTCACTAATAGAAGGAAAAGTACCTTATGATCAACCAACTCAAAAAAATTAATTATATAAACATTTCCTTTCCTCCTACCTTTGAACACCATGGACTTGACAGACTCATTCATGACTACATAATTGTTCTTATTAAACGTGAGTACCTACTGTCACAAAATTGACTAATGCTTAGTAGGTTATGTTTTAGTCCATTTACTAACCAAACATTATTAATTGAGATATAGAAATTACCAATAGTACCCATACCAATGATCTTTCCTTTCTGGTTTCCTCCAAATCCCACAGTTCCTCCCTCTTTCGGAGTTAGGGTTTGGAACATATGCTTTTCTTCTATCATATGTCGTGAGTAGCAACTGTTCAGGTATCGTGGTTGCTACCTTGCTTATCCTTTGAAGCATATTTGTAGCATTTTTTTTAGATTTAGGTACCTATAGTCTTATAGGTCCTCTAGGGTTAGTTCTGACAAGTTTCTTCTTAATTTGTACCTTTGGTCTCATACGGTAAGGCTTAGGATAATTCAAGACTTTTAATTTAAAAGTTTGTTGTCTTAAATGGATCTTGGCCTTAGGTTTTGAACCTTTCAGAACCTTGCATCCTGATGTCTTAGGTTATGATTTATTCAGAATCTTTGACTTTAGAGTCTTAGGTTCTGGTCTCTTCAGAACCTTTGACTTTTGGGTCTCATGTTCTAGTTTCTTCAGAACCCTTGACTCAATAGTTCTAGGTTGTGACTGATTCAGAACCTTTGCTTTGTCAGCAACATGTACAAAATAAAAATCAAGCCCTTTCTGAGCAGAGCTTGAAGAAGAAGGATTTGTTGGCTTATTCAAGGTTTCAAACCTTTGATTAAAATATTTTTTAGAGTAACCAATACCTTCTCCTTTGCTTCCACTTACACCATAAATCATGGATGCAAGTTTAGTTATGTTAAAACCAATTATGATAAACTCCTAAAGAGTCATTTCACGCTCATCAAGGGGTTTATCAGACACTTCTTTTACTAGAGCAATATGATCTCTCTCCAAGGCTTCATTTTTGTTTAAAATTTTTTTTAATTCATCTTTCAAAAGATCATATTACTTTTTCAATATTTATGTGTCTGGATTTCTCTTGACACAGACTCATAAGTGAAGGTGAGATAATACTTAGAAGGGGGGTTGAATAAGTATGAAAGATTAAGACTTAAAAAAATAATCACACAATTATTTTTATCCTGGTTCGTTTAAAACAACTACTCAAGTCCACCCCTCCTAGAGTGATTTGCCTTTTTCAACAAGGACTTAATCCACTATTTAATCAAACAGATTACAATAGTAACACCTAAGAACAACTGTTCTTAGTCTTCTCAAGAGCTACGATTCCAACTGAATCCTCTTAAGGAAAACCTTTACAATCAATGTAAATCAAATACAAGAGTATTAATGCTTCTATAAAGCTTTTATCACAACAGTGATTTTTCTCTTAAGTTTAAGTACAAGAAATTCTAAGAAGAATATGAAAGAATGAGAGCTTTGAATAACATGATTTCTTTTCACCAAATTGTCTATGTGAAGAATTTGGTGGAGTCTTCCTTTTATAGGCAGCTGATCCAAGGAAGCTGAGCGTTGAAAAGAGAGTCCCAAAAAGGTCTGAGCCTTTTTGTCTTCACATCAAGTGACCTTTCCTAGAAGTAGATAGCACAAAAAAATCCTTTTTGTCTGTGTTATTGTGTCTAGCACAAATGAGGAAAGAGACGTTTGACTTACTCCAACGGATATAATCTTTGAATATATCTTCTTCAGTTTTCAGCAAGTTCTTCAGAATCTGAATGAGTCAGAGTCTTCTAATGATGTTCAGAACCTTGCTGTATCAGAGTCTTCTGCAGCATGTGTGCTTTCAGCGTGTTGATCATCAGAGCATATTTGACACAGAACTTCAGTACTTGACAGTGTTAGTACTTTCAGAAACTTCTGTAGAATTATGCTTTGAGAAACTCTTCATACAATATTCTTCTTTGCTTCAGATGCTTCAGCTTCAGATGCTTCTGACTAGCTTCAGATGCTTCTGCTTGCTTCAGATTCTTCTGGAACTTCTGCTTCAGATCCTTCTGGAGACTACGCTCAGGATCTTCTGTAAACAGCAATCAGAATCTTCTAATGAATGCATCTGGTGCTTCAGAGTCAGTTACATTCTTGTATACCAATCAGATTTGCTTCTAGAGTGATAATTTCATTTCAATTTGCAGTAAAACTCTCAAGAAAATTTTAGAGTATATAATTCTTAAATATAAAATTTCCTAACAGTTATCATCAAAACAAAGAGTTATTATTAAGAACCAATCTGTGTTCTAACAATCTCCCCCTTTTTGATGATGACAAAAAGTATTAGAAATTTTGTTTAACTGAACATATAGAATTATAACTCCCCCTGAGATGATGAATCTCCCCCTGAGTTAAATACAAATAGGAATAGAAACTTCCCTTTTGTCTTGAGTAATCTTCAGAGTTAGATCTTGTTTGTTCTTATAACATTTGAAGGTCAGAATGTCTTGCAGATATAAGATTCAGAGTTTAATAATAGACAAATGATATGAGAGACTCAGAGTTTCTTTTATATAGTGTACTTATCAAATGTTCTGAAATAGTCAAATTAAATGTTAGATAGAATAGATATGTTTGAAGATTCATTCTGGTGAAGTTATATTAAACAGTTCAGATTTATATTTTCTCCCCCTTTTTTGTCATAAGCAAAAAGTAAAAACTTTTAAAAAGACAAATAAAAGGAAACAGTAAATAAGATAATTTAATGGAGAAAACTTTGATTCATTCAAAAGATCAGAGCAAGAGTACATAGGCAAATATCAGAAGATATAGCAATAAGGTACAAATGCAAACAACAAATGCAAAAAAAAAAAACATTAGAAAAAAAATCTAAGAGTGTTTGGACAAAAGCATCTTCAATAGATCTGTAATCTCAGAGGATGATTGCTCTTGCTTGGACATCCATTTAGTCATATTTTCATTCTTTTCATCTTGCTTTGACATCCATTCTGTCATATCCTCAGACTTCTTATCCTGCTTAGCCATCCAGGATTTGATCTCTGACTGTCCAGCTTCCAGAGCAGCAATCTTATCTTCAAAATCTGGATGTTCTTTCTTTATCTCAGATGAAGAATTATGAGGAGGTTCTGTAGCCTGAACAGAGTCAATTTCCATTGGTTCTGTAGATCCTGGAGAGGGGTCTACTAGAGCCATAGCCAATGCATTATCAGTAGACTCTGTTGATGGTGGAGGAGCATCTAAACGAAGCAGAGGTTCAGTTTTGTTGACAGTCCAAAATAGAGTCCTTTCAGCTCTGAGCTTTGCATCATCAGAACAAACGTTCTTCAGATTTGAAGCTACAGTGTTGAATCTGTTGACGAATCCGTTCCAGATGATGTCAGATTCTTTGGCATCCATTGTTTCTGAGCATTTCTTCTGAACAGTACCTAAATACATCTGTATTTCTTGCAAAAATGTTTGAAATAAATGATCAATATTAAGTCTGGGCTGTGGTCATAACAAGGTTTCCAGAGTTACAGGTTTAGGTTGGGAAGTTGGTGGAAAAAGTGATTTTTGGATGGAAATCAGAGGAGGGGGATAGTATGGAAAGAAAGGAATTTCAGGTTTTTGAGGTAGGGATCTGTTTAAGGCATTTAACAGATTTGGTTTTACTTTAGTGGGATGAGAAACCACATCAAAAGGTGCATTTGAGTATGGTTTGAAAGCAGATTTTGGTGGTTCAACAGATGCAACAGTGTTATCAGATGCAATTGGCAGAGCTGAAACAACAGCTTTACCAGATTTTGCAGAACATGATATGGTTGCTAAAGAACCTGCCTTTAACATTGATTGAATATATGAAACAAGCACAGATGGAAGAGCCACTGTGAATTTTGGTTTCAGAGGGGTGAAGGGGTCAGATGGTTCAACTCTGTCATAAAAATCTTTCAGTTTGAAACCATAAGATAGATTATGAAAAAGAGAAGAAACTTGGGCACAAGATATGGAAGATCTTGGATTATAACTGGGGATTAATATCTCAGATGATGGTGCAGGTGGAGGAATAGGATCTGGAATGAGAGTTTTAGAAGGTATGGAAGGTTCAGGTTGGTTTACCTCAGAGTATTTGCCAGATGGAGAGATTAGAAAGTCTGGGTGGATTTCTGATTCTGAGGAGTTAGAGGATGTTGTTGGTGTACAAGAGGTAGAAGATACTTGAAACACTGTTTTTAAAGGTGTGACATCAAGAACTTCTGTCTCAGGGATGTGAGGTTCAGAAGTATTGGTAGGTTTTGAAGGAATGTCAGATTGTTTGGATGGTTGTTCTGAGATAGGTGAATCAGATGAAATAGTTATTGGTTCTGATGAAACTGGATTAGAAGTTACTTTTGTAGGTTCAGAAGTAATAAGTGCAATGGGTTCAGAAGGTGGATTATTTGATGGTGGATTGTCAGAGGCTTTTTCTGGTTGAACTTCTTTTGGTTGGTTCTCTGGATGTTCAGAGGTTTGTTGTTGAACAGATGTTTGTTGTTCTGATGGTTGTTGTTCTGATGGTTGTTGATCTGATGGTTGTTGATCTGATGGTTGTGGTCGTGGAACAAAATGTTTGATATGAATTTTGGGTTGAGATGGTTTTGGTACAGAAACTGTTGGTGTTGTTGTTTGAGTTGGAGCAGGTGTTTGTTTTTGTGGAGAAACAGAACTGGGAGCAGTAACAGAAATGGTTTGTGTAGAAGGTGGTTTTGGTACAGACTTAATATTAGAATCATTAATAACAAGTTTTGCAGAAGATACAGAAGATTTAATACCTTTTACTTTGATCCTCTTGGCAGGTACAGAAGCAGCTTCTTCAGAATCTTTTCTCTTCAAGAGCTTCTTGGGCTTCTCAGCAATCTTGACCTTCTTCTGAGCAGGTGCAGATTCTTCTACAGGCTGAGTCCTTTTCCTCTGGAGTTGTGCTTCTTCTTCTGCTACTTCTGGTAGTGGTTGTCTAGCTAGCTGAATCACATTAGCAGGAACAGGTTTTCCTTCCTTCTTGCATTGATCAATATACATAACAACTATATGTCTGGGCTCTTCAGCAAAAAATAAGGGAAAGTCATCTACAGGAATCCTCTTATTCAATTCAGACATATTCAGCTTCTTGGGGGCTGTTGTGAGTTCATCAACAATTTTGAGTCTCTGAAGACTTTTAGCATTCAAAGGCTTTCCCATTATAAATTCTAATTCTTCTGTGACACCAGCAGCGTACAGAGCAGTTACCAAACCATTCTCAGTAAGAAGATCTGAGAGCAACCTTCCAAAGGGGATCCAAGTTCTGATCTTCTGTCCTTTCTCTTTCACATATTTTCTAGATGCATTGATATGGTTCCACAGATGCATAAACAGAATGTATGGAAGATCTACCTTGGTGCTATGACTAAGGCAATACATGAAATAGATCTGTTCATTATTGACATAATCTGGAGAGTTAGTTGACTTCCTGTGGTGGATGCATCCCATAAAGATCTTGGCCCAGATCTTGTAGTCAGGCTTCAGATCTTTGAATTTGTTAGAAGCTTGACCAGCAGTCATTACTTCTTCATATACCTCATCCATGTCCACACGCCCAGCTGGCAAGTGGGAAACACCATCTGTTTCTTCATAACCTATTAATTTTCTTATCAGATCTTCTGTGATAATAATTTCTTTTCCCAGCACAGAAGATAAGATGAACTTGGGGTACACTGATGCATGAATCCAGAATTCTTTTACAAGGAGAGGGTAAACTGGTCCAAAGAGCCTATCAAAATACTTAACCCATCCTTGAGCTCTAATTATGGAACGAAACTCAAACTCATTTTCTGCCAGAGAATCAAACTCTACCATAGATTCACATAGAACTTCCAATTTATCAACTGGCGTTAGAAGTGTTCTTTCGGGAGGAGAAAATGGAGCAACACCCAAGTTTTCTGAAGTTACAGCAGCCATAGAAGATTGGAACTGAGCAGCTGTTGATGATGAAGTTGCCATTGAAGGATGCTTTGTCAAATGCTTAGGTATATGATTTTTATGCAGAGAAAATAGGAGATGAAAACGCATGTAATTTCTGAGAGTGTGAAAAGTGTGAAAGTGAATACAAGACAAGTATTTATACTAAAACACTTAGGCAAATCAACAGTCAGAAAAATGCACGTTTTATCAAGCAATAAATGAGGAGAATAATAATCATTTCAAAACATTAATTGCTTCTGACAATTTGGGGGGAAAATCAAGATTCTCATTATTCAAACTTCACCTCAAACGTCTCTTCAGTTAAGTACACGCCACCTCTTCAGATTTGGTGTGACACATGTTTGCTTGCATGTGTTCTGAAATCTCTTAAGAAATGAAACGTTAGTCAACGTCCAGATCTTCTAAAGATGGTTAGTTCAGAGTTTCACAAAGGAAATATTGATCAGAATAAAATAAGCAATCAGAAGAAATACTTCAGAGCATTAAGCATTTTTGCATCTATAAAAATTTGCTTCTGATGAATATCATTCTGGACAAAAATCCATACCCATATTTTTCAGAATAAATTTGAATCTATCTTCAACAAGGGGTTTTGTAAAAATATCTGCCCATTGATGATCTGTATCAACAAAGGCTAAATTTATGATTCCCTTCTGAACATAGTCTCTGATGAAGTGATGCTTAATTTCTATATGTTTTGCCTTAGAATGTAAAATGGGATTCTTGGACAAACATATAGCAGAAGTATTATCACAAAAGATAGAAATGTTACTTTCAAAAATTTGATAATCTTCTAGTTGACTTTTCATCCAGAGCATCTGCGTGCTACATCCAGCAGCAGCAATGTATTCAGCCTCTGTGGTTGAAAGTGCAATTGTGGGTTGCTTCTTGCTGTACCAGGAGATTAGATTTCTTCCTAGAAATTGACAACTTCCAGAAGTACTTTTTCTTTCCACTCTGTCTCCAGCGTAGTCAGCATCACAGAATCCAACTAATTTGAAATCATCAGATTTTCTGTAACACAAACCCACATTAGAAGTACCTTTCAGATACCTTAGAATCCTCTTGACAGCTGTCAAGTGTGATTCTCTAGGATCTGATTGGAATCTAGCACACAGACAAACACTGAATAATATGTCAGGTCTAGAAGCAGTAAGATAAATAAGAGAGCCAATCATACCTCTGTAGAGCTTTTGGTCTACTTTCTTACTTACCTCTTCCTTGCCAAGTGAGCTAGTAGGATGCATTGGAGTCTTTGCCAGCTTGCTGTCAGACATGTTGAATTTCTTCAGAAGTTCTTTAACATATTTTGTCTGATGTATGTAGGTGCACTCTGGAGTTTGATTAACTTGGATTCCTAGAAAGAATCTGAGTTCTCCCATCATGCTCATTTCAAATTCTGCCTGCATACATGTAGCAAACTCCTTTCCAAGCATAATATTTGTTGATCCAAAAATGATATCATCTACATAAATTTGGCAAATTAGAAGATCTTTCTTAATTGTTTTACAGAATAGTGTTGTATCCACTTTGCCTCTGATGAAATTCTTCTCCAAAAGAAAATTGCTCAATCTCTCATACCAAGCTCTGGGAGCTTGTTTTAATCCATATAGAGATTTCGTTAATTTGAAAACATGATCTGGAAATTTTTCATTTTCAAAACCAGGAGGTTGGTGGTCATAAACTTCTTATTCTATAATTCCATTAAGAAAGACACTTTTAACATCCATCTGATATAGAGTGATGTTATTTTGTGCAGCAAATGAAATAAGAAGGCGTATAGATTCTAACCTTGCCACTGGAGCATATGTCTCAGTGTAATCAATACCTTCTTGCTGACTGTACCCTTGAGCAACCAGCCTTGCCTTATTCCTCTCAACTTCTCCTTTCTCATTTAGCTTATTTCTGAAGACCCATTTTGTACCAATTATATTGAATCCTTGAGGTCTTTGAACTAGATCCCATACATCATTTCTGCTGAATTGATTTAGCTCTTCTTGCATGGCAATAATCCAATCATTGTTTTGCAGAGCTTCATCTACAGAAGATGGTTCAATTTCTGACACTAGTCCAAAAAGTGATGCTTCAGATGATCTTAGAAAGGATCTTGTTCTGATGGGATCATCCTTCTTTCCAATAATGACATTCTCTGGATGAGAAGCTTTAATTCTGGATGATGATCCTCTAATAGTTGACTCTTCAGAAATGTTTAGATTATTCATCTGAGAAGTTAAAGGAGTAGCATCTGGAGTTGCTTCTGGTTCCTTCACTTGAATTTTGTCTGCTTCTGGAACTTCAGAGTCAATAAAGACTACTTCCCTATCTGCAGAGTTATCAAACTGCTTTGGCTTTTCAGAGCCAAGCTTATCATCAAATCTGACATGAATGGATTCTTCCACAATCTGTGTCTCAGTGTTGTATACTCTGTAGCCTTTGGAGCGTTCAGAATATCCAAGCATGAAACACTTCTGTGCTTTGGAATCAAACTTGTTCAGATTTTCCTTAGTGTTTAACATATAGCAAATACATCCAAAAGGATGAAAATATGAAATGTTGGGCTTTTTGTTCTTCCACAGTTCATAAGGAGTCTTCTTCAGAAGAGGTCTAACAGACACTCTGTTCTGAATGTAACAGGTTGTATTGATTGCTTCTGCCCAAAAATGTTTTGCCAGATTTGTCTCATTGATCACGGTTCTGGCCATTTCTTGCAAAGTTCTGTTTTTCCTCTCTACAACCCCATTCTGTTGTGGAGTTCTAGGTCAGGAAAAATCATGAGCAATGCCATTTTCAGAAAAATATTTTTCAAAATATTTATTTTCAAATTCACCACCATGATCACTTCTGACTTTTATAATTTTGAAATTCTTTTCATTCTGGACTTGCTTGCAGAAGTCAAAGAACACAGAATGTGACTCATCCTTGTGTTTTAAGAACTTTA
This sequence comes from Lathyrus sativus, assembly GCA_963859935.3. Taxonomy (NCBI): domain Eukaryota; kingdom Viridiplantae; phylum Streptophyta; class Magnoliopsida; order Fabales; family Fabaceae; genus Lathyrus; species Lathyrus sativus. The sequence goes on along the minus strand of OZ012739.1, from coordinate 348,809,644 downwards.
CCCATGTCCATCTACTAAAGTCATCAACAATGACTAATCCATACTTCTTGCCTCTGATGTATGCAGTTTTCACTGGTCCAAACAGATCAATATGAAGTAATTCTAGTGGTTTAGAAGTAGAAACAACATTTTTTGATTTGAAAGATGTTTTTGAAAACTTCCCTTTCTGGCATGCTTCACAAAGAGCATCTGAAGTGAACTTCAGATTAGGGAGTCCTCTGACAAGATTAAGTTTATTAATTTGAGATATACGTCTCATATTAATATGACCCAATCTTCTGTGCCAGACCCATTGCTCTTCATTAACAGACAAGAGGCATTTAACATTTTGAACTTTAAGTTCAGAAAGATTTATTTTATAAATGTTGTTTTTCCTCTTACCACTAAATAGGATAGAGCCATCCTTTTGACTAATAGCTTTACAACATTTTTGATTAAAGGTAATATCATAACCATTGTCACTTAATTGACTTATGGACAATAAGTTATGCTTTAACCCTTCAACAAGTAAAACATTAGTAATAGAGGGAAGTTTACCATTTCCAATAGTGCCAGATCCAATGATCTTGCCCTTCTGGTTCCCTCCAAACTTCACGTCACCTCCAGATCTAAGTTCCAGGCTTTTGAACATAGACTTTTCTCCTGTCATGTATCGTGAGCATCCAGAGTCCAGGTACCATGATTGGTGTCCTGACCTTGCTGCTAAGAACATCTGCAACAGGGATTATTTTACTTTTAGGTACCCAGATCTTCTTGGGTCCTTTAGGGTTAGTTGGTTTGTAGGTTTGTCTAAACTTCTGTTTTTCAACATAATGTTTATTCTGACTTGCCTTGGGTTTAAACATATAAGTATTCTTCTCAGAGCTTGTGTGTTTAATGTCATTTAAGTGACCAAATTTAAATTGAGAATACAGAGGTGTCTTCTTGATGAAAAGTTTGTCAACAGGTTTTGGATTGCTTCCAGATGAAGATTCATATCCAATACCTCTTCTGTTGTTTCCACTAACACCATAGATCATAGAAGCCATCTTGCTTCTGTCTATGCTCTTAGTAAGAAATTTCTGAAAACTAGAGTCATATTTTTCTAAAATGCTTTCACATGACTTAGTCTCAGATTCAGATTCTTGTTGAGTTGTTTCACAGTCATTTTTTATTTTCAGATTAATTTCTTTTTGCTCAATAAGTTCTGTCTTCAGAAGATCAATCTCAGATTCAAGATTGCTTTTCAGCTTCTTGTATTTGAGTTTGATATTGTTGTAACTTTTCAGAACTTCTGATAAAACTTTTATAAGTTCTTCTTTGGTAAGTTTAGCCATTACCTCTTCTGCGTCATCATCAGATTCAGAATCTGATTCATATCCTGAGGTACCTTCTTCTTGATCCTCTGTGCTGGCCATCAGTGCAACATTAGCACATTCTTCTTCTGATTCAGAAGATGATTCAGATTCATCTGAGTCATCCCATGTTGCCATCAGAACCTTCTTCTTTTTGTTAAACTTCTTCTTGGGTTTTTCTTTCTGAAGTTTGGGGCAATCATTCTTGTAGTGCCCAGGTTCTTTGCACTCATAGCACACAACTTCTTTCTTGCCAGATCTTCTGTGCCTAGAAGATTCTTTTCTATTATCAAATCTTCTGAAGTTGTTGAACTTCTTTCCTTTGTGCTTCCAGAGTCTGTTGATCTGTCTGGACAACATGGATAACTCATCTTCTTCTTCAGAAGAAGATTCTTCAGAGCTTTCTTGAATGACCTGCAAAGCTTTAGCAGTTTTGTTAGATTTTAATGCAACAGATTTACCTTTTTCTTTCTTCTGAGGTTCATCTTCCTCAAGCTCAATCTCATGGCTCCTCAGTGAGCTGATGAGTTCTTTTAGAGAGATCTTGTTCAGATCTTTAGCCATCTTCAAGGCAGTCACCATTGGTCTCCATCTGGTAGGCAGACTTCTGATGATTTTCTTTACATGATCTGATGTAGAGTATCCCTTGTCCAGAACTTTCAGCCCAGCTGTGAGTATCTGAAATCTGGAGAACATGGCTTCGACAGATTCAGAGTCTTCCATTTTGAAGGCCTCATACTTCTGGATCAGAGCCAGAGCTTTTGTCTCCTTAACTTGAGAATTTCCCTCATGAGTCATTTTTAGGGATTCAAACATATCAAAAGCAGTTTCCCTGTTTGTAATTTTTTCATACTCAGTATGTGAAATTGCATTCAATAATATAGTCCTGGCTTTGTGATGATTTCTAAAATCTTTCTTCTGAGCATCTGTCATAGATTTTCTGTCAATCTTCTTTCCATTCCCATCTGTGGGATGGACATATCCATCTATGACTAGATCCCATAGATCAGCATCATATCCTAGGAAAAAACTCTCAATTCTGTCTTTCCAGTAGTCAAATTTCTCCCCATCAAACATAGTGGATATTGAATTATCAGCCATTGTAACAAATGAATATATATCAAAGTATTTCTCTCTGGATCTTTACTGACACTGTTAAGTGGTAGCACACACAGAACCGGAGTTCTGATGCCAACTGAAGGTGAGATAATACTTAGAAGGGGGTTGAATAAGTATGAAAGATTAAGACTTAAAAAAATAATCACACAATTATTTTTATCCTGGTTCGTTTAAAACAACTACTCCAGTCCACCCTTCCTAGAGTGATTTTCCTTTCTCAACAAGGACTTAATCCACTATTTAATCAAACAGATTACAATAGTAACACCTAAGAACAACTGTTCTTAGTCTTCTCAAGAGCTACTGATTCCAACTGAATCCTCTTAAGGAAAACCTTTACAATCAATGTAAATCAAATACAAGAGTATTAATGCTTCTATAAAGCTTTTATCACAACAGTGATTTTTCTCTTAAGTTTAAGTACAAGAAATTCTAAGAAGAATATGAAAGAATGAGAGCTTTGAATAATATGATTTCTTTTTAGCAAATTGTCTATGTGAAGAATTTGGTGGAGTCTTCCTTTTATAGGCAGCTGATCCAAGGAAGCTGAGCGTTGAAAAGAGAGTCCCAAAAAGGTCTGAGCCTTTTTGTCTTCACATCAAGTGACCTTTCCTAGAAGTATATAGCACAGAAAAATCCTTTTTGTCTGTGTTATTGTGTCTAGCACAAATGAGGAAAGAGACGTTTGACTTACTCCAACGGATATAATCTTTGAATATATCTTCTTCAGTTTTCAGCAAGTTCTTCAGAATCTGAATGAGTCAGAGTCTTCTAATGATGTTCAGAACCTTGCTGTATCAGAGTCTTCTGCAACATGTGTGTTTTCAGCGTGTTGATCATCACAGCATATTTGACACAGAACTTCAGTACTTGGCAGTGTTAGTACTTTCAGAAACTTCTGTAGAATTATGCTTTGAGAAACTCTTCATACAATATTCTTCTTTGCTTCAGATGCTTCTGACTAGCTTCAGATGCTTCTGCTTGCTTCAGATTCTTCTGGAGCTTCTGCTTCAGATCCTTCTGGAGACTACGCTCAGGATCTTCTGTAAACAGCAATCAAAATCTTCTAATGAATGCATCTGGCGCTTCAGAGTCAGTTACATTCTTGTATACCAATCAGATTTGCTTCTAGAGTGATAATTTCATTTCAATCTGCAGTAAAACTCTCAAGCAAATTTTAGAGTATATAATTCTTAAATATAAAATTTCCTAACAGTTATCATCAAAACAAAGAGTTATTATTAAGAACCAATATGTGTTCTAACAATAAAATTTTGAATCAAAGTAATTAAATCAAAATGAGACAGTTTAGAAAATACCCCATCCACTTCTTCAGAATTTGAACTAGAATCTGAGTCAGATTCTTCTTCAGAAGATGTAAGAGCCATCAAAGCAAAACTAGCTTGTTCTTCATCCTTTTCATAGTCTTCTTTATTTTCAAGTTCATCCCATTTTTCCATGGAACTCTTCTTGAACTTGTTTATGAAGTTGTCCTTTTAATATCTTCCTTTCTTTGACTTGTTCTTTTGTACTTCTGGACATTTAGCAATGAAGTGACCAACCTTTTTGTAGTTAAAACATCCCTTATGACCATCCTTCTTTTATTTAGAACTTGATCCTTTGAAGCCACCACTTCTTCCAGAGAATCTTTTGTTCTTCTTGGCGAGATACTGGAACCTTTTGATGATAAATGCCATTTCCTAATCATCTGAGTCATCTTCAGAACCTTCTACATGAGAAGCTTCTTCAAACTCCCAAACTTGAGTCTTTAGTAGATTTGGAAACATATTTCAAAGCAAGAGGCTTTGACTTCTTGGCAGGTTCATCTCCATTGAGCTCCATCTCATGGCTCTGAAGGTTGCTGATAAGGCTTTCATGACTTAATGTGTTTAAGTTTTTAGCCTCCTGGATAGTTGTCACCTTAGGTCTGTATCTGACAAGAAGACTCCTAAGAATCTTATTGACATGATCAAAAATAGTATAGCTCTTGTTCAGAACATGAATTCTAGATACAAGAACTTGAAACCTTGAGAACATGGTTTCAATGTCTTCATACTCCTCCATTCTGAACATATCATACTTTTGAACGAGAAGGCTGACCTTAGTTTCCTTAACTTGTTGATTCTCTTCATATGTAGCACACAGGGATTCAAAAATGCTATTAGCTGTAGATTTATAAATAATCTTGATGTACTCATAATGAGGTAGAGCATAAACCAATATGCCTTTAACTTTATGGTGTTTTCTATAGGTCTTTTTCTAAATGGGTGTGAGAGTTTTTCTGTCAGTGACCATTCCCACTCCATTAACTAGAATATCAATGTCATCTTCCAGAATGTCCCACAACTCATCATTATGACCTATGATACGAGTATACATCTTTCTCTTTCACCATTCAAACTCAACAGAGTCTCCATTGAAAGTTGGAGGTATAGTTGTATAATTATTCTTTTCTTAAGTGTTATTTTCATGACTAATAGTAGGATGTGGATTAGGAGTACCACTATCAGATTCAGAGACTCTAGACATGATTCAATATGTTTTTCCCAGGATCTTTTCTACACCACTATTAAGTGCTTAGAAGAGATCGTGCTCTGTTGTCAACTGAAGGTGAGAAAAACACAAGAGGGGGGGGGGGGTGAATTGTGTTGATTTTTTCTTTGTTTTAAAATCTCTTGTCAAATTCTAAATACAAAGTATATAATTTGATTCATAGGTAAGTGGTAGACATCAGATAAGTAATGCAAGAAATAAAATAGACACACAGAGTTATTCTGGTTCCTCTCACAACTAGAGAGTGATCCAATTCCCTTGTACTTATAAGATATTTTCACTATAATCACACACGATTACAATTTTCCCAAGCACACAAGCAAGAGACTTGAAATGCTCAAACACAAAGTAAGAGATTTATATGCTAAAGCACACAAGCAAAAGACTTCCAATGCTCTAGCACACAAACAAGAGGCTTCCAATGCTCAAACACAAAGTAAGAGACTTCTATGCTCAAGCAAACAAGCAAGAGACTTCCAATTCTCAAGCACGCAAGCAAGATACCTCCAATGCTCAAACACAAAGTAATCGACTAGTATGTTTAAGTACACAAGCAAGAGACTTCCAATGCTCAATCAACAAGCAAGAGACTTTCAATGCTCAAGTACACAAGCAAGAGACTTCCAATGCTCAAGCACACAAGCAAGATACTTTTATGCCCAAACACACAAGCAAAGAGACTTCAAATGCTCAAACACTAAGTAAGAGACTTCTAACAATCTACCTAACAGATAAAAGATTGTTTGGAATAATACACTTGATATACAATCAGAGGTGTAGCCAAAATAAAACGCAGAAAAAACTCTTTAAGACTTAGGGATTTCTAGAAAACACAAAGGTAAGAAATCCTAAGTTAAACTTGTGCTTATGTTTTGACAAAGTAAATTCTCTTTGAATGTTAATAGTTCATTGTTATTATTCTTTAAGTCTTCAGCTCCTTAAATAGAGAAGGAACGTTGAAGATCTAGCATAAAAGAGTCTTTGAGAAGCTTGAATAGAGACATTGAGATGTTTCTTCAAATGGTTAATGTTGTTGAAAGCTTGTTTGAAATACCTTTGTTATAAGAGGAATTATCAGTTGCATCTTAGCTGACTCTATGAAGAAAAAACATGGGTCTTCATGTGATCAAAAGAAGACAAAGCAAGCTCAAAGTATGACAATGACCTATCGCAGTCACCTTGCTCCTTGCGCTTTGACTAACTTCAGGTTTTGATTAGCAGAGACAGGCTTCTTCAAAGTCTGGTCTTCAGAGGCTGACTCCTCCAGGCTCTGACCTTTAGATGTTGACTTCTTCAGAGTCTTGTCATTAGTTTTCGATTCTTCAAATTCTGGTCTGTAAGTTTCTCTTTAGATGTTCATAGTCAGAACCAATACTTGGTTTATTCCCGAAATTTTAGTTTATGGTCATGTACACTTGAACAAATATTAGTATACTCAATTGTTCTTTAAATAATTTGTTATCATCAAAATTTAAGGAATATGAGACAAACCAATTTTGTTCCAATAGGTATTAAAATGCATGTCGATTTAAACAACCTCTTAACTTTACTGACTCGTAATTCGACTAGTCATAGTTTGATGTTATGATGCATGTTGATTTAAACAACCTCTTAGCTTTACTGCCTCGTTATTGAATAATGTATTATTCGACAACAAGAGTTATTGAGATATGAGTATCAACATGAATGTTATTTCAAGAACAAAACCAATTAAATTTTTTTTACACATTTACTTTCGGACAAGTTTGGAATAATAAAACTTTGTCATTACTTGTGTGCATCATTTTACTATTTTTTTAATAGAATAAAAGTATAAGTTAAAAATAAAAAAACCTAAAAACATCCAAAATGATAAATCCATTCATCAAGGGCAATGCCCATTACTTAGGCTGACGAGTAACATTTATCCATTTTCATTTTAAAAACTTATCAGGAAATTAGGCTCACGAGTAACATTTATCCATTTTCATTCATTTTAAAATTAATTATAAAACATATCAGGAAATAAAAATCTCCTTTTTCTTTTATTAAAATAGAAACCTTTGCCCCTAAGAGTTATCGTTATGGCATGAGTTCACACAATCTTCACTCTCCACCATTCCTCTAACTTCCTTCTTCTTCTTCTCGTATCAAACCACCACCACCCCGAACCAGATCTTCCACAGGAAACTTTCGATCACCACCGCGAGCTCATGCACCACCGGTTGGATCCCATTTCCTCTCACTCTCTCCTTATTTCTCTCTCAATGAGTGTTCTTCTATTATTTATCTTCGTAGCAAAAACCTTCAATTTAGTCTCTAAACTAGTATTAACCACGAACACTAAACACGACACTAAACACGATACTCACACTGTCACACATATTTTCTCTAACATCTTATATTAAAGAGAAGATGATAGTTTAGTGGCTAAAATAATTGTTTATTCTGTTATTTATAGTTCTTATTATTATGTGCTCAAAAGCAGAGTCAGATAGAGGGAGCAGGCCAATCATAATTGCACTGTGATAAACTAATAAAATAAAATTCAAAAGAGAGAATCTGGTGGGACTATAATATCCACATTAGGAGAATAAAGTTGAAAACAGATGGTGGGCCATCAGATATCTACAAAAGGCAGAAAGACATAAAAGTAGGACTCTGTCATTGTCTATGTTACCAAAACAAAAATCAAAACAAAAGAAAACTCAGTGTCATGTGTGTGTCTGTAATATCATTTTGAGGCTAGTTGGTTGCATTGCATTTTATTCTTTGTATGAGTTTGGATCAATACTTCATCTTCTCATTTTGATGTATTTTTCAGTCAAATTAATCTAATGGCTTGGTTGTTGTTATTGTTGAAGGCAGGAGAGAAATCAACAGCACAGCTGTAAAGCCTACATTTCATGTCTTCTTCTTTACAAACTTCACTAGGAAAAAAAAGGTATAATGCTTTCCCACTCTAAAAAGAAGGGGTAGCGCCGCGCAGCTTGTTGCCCATTTGACTTCTCTTTATATTTATGTATGAAGACTTAGGTTTTTGGTTTTTGTTTCTTGTTTCTTGTTTCAATCTCATTTTGTTTCTAGCTAGGGAGTCTAGTACTATGAATCAATTTTTGTTCTGTTTTTCCGTTGTATCGGTTGTATTGTAGGGGATTGATGTTTTTAGCTGTAAAAAAAATAAAGTATTTTCTTATAGTCTTGATTCAAATCTGATAGATACATCAATATGATCATGCAGTAATTCGGCACAAAAAAAAGAAGGGCTTAATGCATAGGAAATATTTGTACAAATTGTGATAATAAATTAATAATAATAATAATAATACCAACTTGGTCTTGTTTTTTCTTAATTGGCAGTTTTTATGAGATATTCCAGGAACAAATGCAGAATTAACCAATTGGATTGAATCATGAAGCTCTCACTCTTTGGAAAACAAGTTTCCTCAAAACAACTCTCCTCCCATACCAATGCAGCAAACAAAACATGTGGTATATGCTTTGATGTGAAAACAGATTCTGATATATTCAAAATAAGGTCCAAACTTTTTCAAAGAAGAAAGTGCAAGCACCTTTTCTGTGTTGATTGCATATGCAAGTATGTAACTGTTCAAATAAATGATAATGCGCATAAGGTGATGTGTCCAAGTCAAAATTGTTGTGTGAAATTTAAGCCAAAACATGTGCAACACATTTTGCCAAAACAACTTATTGCTAAATGGGAGAATTTAATTTACAAGTCTTCGGCTCCGACGGAGCCAAAAACTTACTGCCCTTATCAGAATTGCTCTGTTTTGTTGGTGAAAGGAAATGGCGTGAGAGGAGATTTCGCCAACAGTTCAAAGTGCCCTTCGTGTCACAGAAACTTTTGCGCGCGGTGCAAAGTTCCATGGCATGCAGGAACGAATTGTCAGAATTTCCAACAATTGAAAAGGAATGACAAGAATGATTTGGATAACAAGTTTTTGGAGTTGGCCAGAAAAGCAAAGTGGCAAAGATGTCCAAATTGCTCCATGTATGTCAAGAGAAGTAGTGGATGCAGTTACATGAAATGCAGGTTTATTGTTTAGCCTCTCGCTAATCCTTAATCATTGTAGCACTGTATGTTTAAATTTGTTATTAATTATAATAAATTATAAACTCTCTTTCTAGGTGTGGATGCAAATTCTGCTACAGGTGTGGGAAGAAAAGGCAATTTTCACATTCATGCGGTAGAAGTTAGTTTCTCTCTATGGTGTCATTAATAATATTATTTATTTTCTATGTACTTTTTTTGTTTTTCGAAAGTTGATTTTAACAGTTCTCACTTTCTCCTATGCAAGAACCTTGCTATATCAAGTATTTGTGTGACAATTCTCAAGACATTTAATTCTTCGCGTATAAGAAAAATAAAAATAGGAAAAATAGGAAAATAGACAAAAATATCTTGTTTGACTGTTTTAAGAAATAAAAATCAATATAAAAAAGTTGTAGACAATGGTGTCAAATACTTGGTGTAAGGTGAAGTACACAGTTGTATTGTGTAATTAAAAATCGGTTTGGTTAAATAAGTTGAGTGATATTTAGTAAAATCATGATTTAGATGAAAAGTTGACTAATAATATAAAACATGTTTTGAAATAAACAAGTTTTTCATCTGTATGTTATGATTTATAGATTTGATTAAACAAGTTTTTCATCTTTATGTTATGATTTATAGATGCTTATATTGTTGATTGCGAATATGCATTTTAAGAAAATCATTCCATGCCATGTTACAAAGTTTTTGAAAAATTCTTGATTAAGTCATGAAACCTCACATGAGCTATGCATAATGAATTTTCTTAGCCACTTGACATTGTATTGATTTTATTTGAGGATAAGAAAAAGATAAAGTTGAAAAGAGTTGATAAGTGCCAAAATTATTTAAAATATATAAACACTTATTAATTTAATTCATAAGTAATTAATGAAAAAATTTTAATTTATCGATAAAACAAGATAAAATATTTATATGATTATTTTAATTGTGTATTCATTAAGTACATGTAAAATAAACCAAGAAAGTCATGAAGCAATAAAGATCTCACCTAGAAAAACAGAGGCTCGCCCAATTAAAACATGGAAAAATAAAGTAAAACCTTCCAGAGATATTATCCCCACGCGGAGACAGGGTCTTGCTAAGTGAGCAATGGCGGTTCAAAAGTTTCTTCAGAGCCAAGTTACTTCACAAAGAAGGAAGACATTTGCTAAGTAAGACTGCAACCTCGACAAGCGAAGCAATGCAGTTAAAGATTGCTTCAAGGCCAAGTTACTTCATGAGGAAGTTAGTGTTGACTCAGTAGGCGAAGTGGCAGCCTCACTAAGCGAGGTATGGCGGTCCAATGATTTATTAGATAAGTTTCTTTAGAGTTAAGGAAGAGTTTGCTCGATAAGTGAGATTAGGCGCCGCTAAGCGAGGTATGGTTGCAAAGCCCACTTGAAGATGAGTTGGACATGACTTAGAAGGGAAGAAAAGTAGACTCTCTATGCGAGCTCAGCGCCTCACTAAGCGAGGGTTTCTCAATAAAGCTCTATAAATAGCAATCCAAGCGAATTAGTATGAAAGAAGACTTTTGGTGGATGTGACTTTGGTTCACTACATATCAGAAAACACAACAGGAGAGGAAAGGATAAGGAAGATTGAGGGTGAAAGCGTTGTTTGAGGAATCAACAAAGATGATATACAACTTCTTTCTTCTAGATCATAATTGTAAATCTACGATGAGTAGGTGTAGCTCATTTCTCTTTTATTATGGTTAGTTGTAGTCGTATGAATACTCACAGATTGATTTTGATCCTGACATTATGTAATTCTTCTTATACTTTAATATTGATGATTAAATTCACACTTAATGCTTTTTTTGTTTAGCTAGCTAGAACATGTTTTCATGGTTTTAAATCGATATCGAGAGATACTTTTCATTACTAGATCCAAACTTTTCATCTGCTAGACGCTAAACTCCAGAGATAGATTTAAGTTTAGCATCCACAAAAACTATCAAAGTTTAATGTTATCGTATTGATTAATAGGATGAGAAATCGTCTATTAGGCAATATGATTGGTTTCATGCTGTTGATTTATACATAAACTACGACAAAAAGTGATGGGTGGTAATAGTAATAATTTATTAGAATTGCATATACTGATCACAATTAAACATGAGGTTAGGTCGATGAATCTAACCCCAACAAGTTTTCTCCTCTGTTAAACACCAAAAGTTCAATTACATTCTTTTACCAAAAGTTATCTACAAAACATTCTTAAAATTATTAAAACTCTTGATCGAGATTTTAAAACACATCAGTCTTTGTGGAGACAATAAAGTATACTTACTTTTGTTACTAGACAACAAAATCCAAGTTGTGTGTCTCACCTATATTATTAATCTTGCTTCAAGGAGCTTGTCTACGACCTTCCTTGTGATATAAGCTTTTTTTGGCGGTTGATTCCACCCGCCCTGGGCCACATAAGGGATGTCTTATCAGAGGCCTAAGGTATGACATCCTACCTTCGGGTTAAGAAGATGCATTTATTTTTCTGAACATGGGAACAAATTATGGTTTTTCTGCAAACATTTTGCCAAAGCCTTAAGCACGGGGTTTGAAGGCCGACCCATATTTTAATAGTCTTTGATGGGTCTCCTATAAAATAAATGGTAATAGAAATATATGGGTCTTTGGTTGCATGATTTCATCGTCTTCCCCATATCATCTATGAACATTTCCTCTAACCTGAAATCTAATTCTAGTGCTTCGTCATGTTCTATGTCTCATGACCTTTTAGTGTTTGTCTTTTTTTTTAGGGATAAGAAGTCACTACTACAAATACTATATTTCATGACGAAGCTTTCACCCCAGTTATTGAAAATCTGATGTCAAATGACTTAGGTTGCGCTATATATTACTTTTTAAAGAAACTTTATCTTTCACCTCGGTTTTCTAGGAAAACCGAGGTAAAATGTTGTTCAATGTTTGAGCTTCGATTCCCAACTCCTGCAATTTTATGTTTTATCTACAATTAAAAGGCGCCTTTATTTTTTATACATTTTATGTCAAATATTATCCCTCGGTTAATGAAGAAAACCAAGATAAAAACTCTAAAAATAATTTTTATTCCTTCAGAATCATAATGTTTTGTCTCATTCACTTTTTGCACCCTAGCGAACAAAATGAACCCATTCTTCTCCAGCGAACAAAGGAGTTTCCCAAGACTGAGAATCACCACCCTTCTTCTCTGAGGAGGAAGTAAGCTCGAATTCTTCTCTGTTGAGTTTCTCATCACACTTCTGGTATATTTAAATTCTCCATTATTGTTGTTGTTGTTTTCGTTGGTGATGTTTTTGCCGTATGTGGTTGTTGTTGTTATTATTATTATGGTTTTTTGAGACTTATATTGTTTACTATAATATTGTTATGGTATTTGTTGTTGTTCTGGTAGTTATTGTTGGTTGTGTTCTATTTTTATTTTATTTTCAAAAACTGTATGTGATTATGGATTATAGTTGAATGAAAACCAATAGATTAAGTAAAGAGTATGAGAATGAAGTGATTCAATTTTTTGATTTTGCGGGAAAAAAAACTTCCTAAGGAGAAGGGGATTTTTTGGTGTCCTTGTAACATTTTCTAAAACATGCACAAACATCCAAGGGATCAAATATTCAATCATTTAGGTTGTGATGAAATTATTCAAAATTACACGAAATGGGTATGACATGGTGAAAGGACAAAAAAAAGATTTCTGTCATATACAGTTGAAGATGATGATGAATTTCTGAATGATACTCTAGAAGATATGATTTGTGATATTGGGGTAGATGCTTTCAAGAATGCTAATGTGGTAGATACTTTACAAAACGACATAGAAGAGTCGTTGTATTAAAGAAGCAAAAGTTTTACAAGATTGTCAGCAATGTTAAGATTATTTAATCTTAAGGCAAGAGGCGGGTGGACGGATAAAAGTTTAATTGAATTGCTTGAATTGTTGCAAAAAATGCTTCCAGAAGGTAACACGTTGTCGAACCATAGTTATAAGACCAAGAAGATATTGTATCCAATGGGTTTGGATTATGTTAAAATACATACATGTAGTAATGAATCAATATTATATAGGAAAAAAATATGAAAACCTAAAGGAGTGCCCGAGATGTGGAGATTTACGCTACAAGAAGAAAGCCAGTGGTGTTGAAGACGATGATAGTGTAACTAGAAAGAGTGTTCCTTCCAAGGTGATGTGATACCTACCGGTAATTCAAAGGTTCAAGAGATTGTTTGCTAATGCAAATGATGCAAAGAATACTATATAGAATGTAGATGAAAGAGTGTGTGATGGAAAAATTTGCCATGTAGCTGATTCATTGCAATGAAAGAAAATTGATTCCTTCTTTTTAGAGTTTGCACTAGAGTCGGGGAACCTTAGGCTTGGACTTGCCACCGGCAGAATGAACCCTTTTGGTAATTTGAGTACTAACCATACGCCGTGACCCGTTTTTCTAGTAATTTACAACCTACCTCCATCGTTGTGCATGAAGCGCAATTATATGATGTTATCAATGATGATTCGGGTCTAAAACAACCAGGAAATGACATAGATGTTTATTTAACTCCATTGATGGAATTTAAGAGTTTTGTGGGAGGAAGACATTGATGTGGATGATATGTATACATGTGATAACTTTAAGTTGTGTGCCATGTTGTTTTGCACAATCAATGACTTTTCTGCACACTGCAATTTGTCTGGTTACAACATCTAGAGACATAAAACGTGTCCTATATGTGAATTTGATACATCCACCACCAATTACGACATGGAAAAAATTGCTTATCTTAGTCATCGAAAATATTTTAGACCTAATCATTCATACCATAGATTGCAGAAGACTTTTAATGGAGAACATGAGTTTGATTTTGCTCCAAAGCCCTTAATTGGGAAGGAAGTTTATAAAAGATAACAACACATTCAGGTTGTCTTTGGAAAGAAACTAAAAGCTAAACAAAAAGGGCCTATGGAGAAAAATAGTTGGAAAAAGTGGTCAGTGTTCTTTGACCTTCCATATTGGTTTAGTCTTGATGTAAGACATTGTCTTGATGTGATGCATGTGGAGAAAAATGCATGTGATACTTTGATTGGAATGTTTCTCAACATTAAAGGCAAGACAAAAGATACTAAGAAATCCCATAAAGATATGGTGGTGATGGGTATATGACAAGAGTTAGCCCCAGGCTGTCACACTCTGTCTAAAAAAGAAAAAAAAATTGTGATTGTTTGCAGGATATCAAAGTTCCCCAAGGGTACTCATCAAATGTGAAGAAACTTATGTCAGGAATGATCACAAATTAGTTGGCTTAAAATCTCATGATTTCAATGTCTTGATGCAACAACTTCTACCATTGGTTGTTTGTGATATTTTAACAAGGAATATAAGAGTAACTATAACTAGATTGTGTTTATTCTTTAATGCTATACGTGTTAAAGTCATTGATCCTTAAAAATTTATACGAGTTGGAACAAAAGGCTGCAATTATCTTATGTCAATTAGAGATGTTTTCCCTCCATCATTCTTTGACATTATGGTTCACTAAGTTGTTCATCTAGTAAGGGAGATTAGAATTTATGGTCCAATTTACTTACAGTGGATGTATCCCATAGAGCAATACATGAAGATCTTCAAAGGGTATACAAAGAATCATCATCGTCCAGAAGCTTCGATCATTGAATGGTACATTATAGAAGAAACTATTGAGTTTTGTACAATGTGTTTGCCAGAAGTTAACTCTATAGGAATTATCGAGTCTCCTCATGAGGGAAGATATGATGGTAGAGGTATTCAAGTTTTAAATGTTAAAACTTTTAGCCGAGATGTAGTTCTTCAAGCACATTTGTATATATTGAATAACCTGGCTGAAGTTTAACCTTACTTGACCGCTCACAAAAGTCTTATAAAGGAAAAAGACCCCGGTGTTTCCCGTGAAAATTGGAAAACAACCGCTGATGTTCCAAATATAACTTTGGTGACTTGCAGGATCGATCAGATTGATCCTAGGACATATGCTAAAATCTTTATGTGAATTTAATTTATCTAAACTATACACTTCAACAATATTTTGAGGAGAAGGCTGAATAAAAGGTAGTGTTCGACTGAAGTAAAACAAAGGATGTAAGTTTGCGGAGAACGAAGTAAAGAACTTTGAAAAGTATTTAATAAAGTAAAGCAAATTGCTCAAAAGATGTAGATTGCAGGAAAAGTAAAGAAAAACTCTTTAAAATTAAGCAAGTAAATTGAATTTCATTGAAAGTAAAGATGGTGTGCTTACATAACGTACATTCTCCTTGAACTCGTTTCTCTACACTCGGATACTTTGAGTAATTTTGGGAGTGACTTGTACAAATAGTAAATTATAATACCCTGAATTCTAATTTTAGAACTCTTATTTATGATAGTAAAAATAACTACCAATAACCTCCTAAAATCATCAGCCTCCGACAAGTGTCATATTGCATGTAGTCACTTGCTAGATGGATGCCACTTGTCCTGCTTAGTCATGAGAAAGCATAACTACTCCCTCCTTTATTTGAATTTCAAAACTTCACTGATATTCAGCCAATGTCTCGGTCGAAGGTGATTTCTTTAAGATTTTGAAAATTTCTCTAAGTCCCAAAATGCTTGAACAACCTATCCTGCTCGAAGGTCTCCACGCTCGAAGTCTTCTACTTTCTTTAAAGACTTTAATATTTTAATCTAAATATTATGCGTCGAATTTTTGAGCTAACACCCGGATGAATGAAAAATGGTTTTTGACAAAGCATAACAAAACTTTTGTAACTTGGTTTAATGAAGTGTTTCTAAAGAGAACATTTGTGCATCGAAGACAATTAAATTATTTTCACGTATGCCCTATGTTTAATTTAATTACTTGGAGTGCATAAAACATTAATATATATATATATATATATATATATATATATATATATATATATATATATATATATATATATATATATATATATATATATATATATATATATATATATATATATATATATATATATATATATATATATATATATATATATATATATATTCATTTTATACAAAATCAAAGGATGACCATAGTATCATGCAAAATAGTTGGGTTATGGTTGAAGCTGAATCCATGTATTTCTCTAGTGCCAAAGATAACAATCATGTACTAGTATCTAGAGCGTACTTTGGGTTCATTGAGAAGATTATAGAGATTTATTATCTTTCTTTTAAAGTGCCTTTATTTAAGTGCAAGTGGGTTGACAGTAACACTGGTGTAGAAATTGATGAATTAGGATTCACATAGGTTGATCTTTGAAAGGCAACTTATAAGAACGAACCATTCATCATGGCAACCCAAGCAAAATAAGTTTATCATGTCACTGATCCTCCTAAAACTAGATGATCAATTGTACTTCAACAAAAACATCTTCCAGGTAGTATTGAAGATAATCAAGATTTTAACTACGAGACCCCTTGTTTTGCAACACATGTACGTCAATCATTTAAAGAAAATGATTCAGATGATGTGCATGCTACTCGTCGTGATCATAAAGAGGTGTCATACCCTAAATTTGCCCACCTTTTTTTTTTTGTAATTATTTTCACATTTTATGTTACATTTTTCACCTAATTTAACGCCGTCTAGACACGTGTCCACTCCCGATTGGGCGTTCTTCAAATCTCGACTTTTTTTGCCCAATAGGAGCAAGACACGTGGCCTAAGGTTATTTTCGTAAATTTCAATCCTTTTAATTTATCTTTTTTTCCTTGTAAATGTCAATTTGTTTATTATTTTTATTTTTACTTGTATATTAAATATGTTTTATTCTATTATTTAGACTTAGAATTAGTTTAATTAAGTTTTTAATAGAAAATAGGATTTTATTATTTTGTTACACAGAAATAGAGTTCTTTTTAGATATTTGTTTACTTTTAGAATATAGATTTTTAATTATTTAATTTTAAAATTGTTTTCTTTTTATTTAAATAATTAGTTAGTTTTTATTTATTTATTATGTTTTTAGAATTAGAATAGTTATTTATTTTCCATTTAAATAGTCTTTGATTTTAATAGACTTTTTTTTAAAAAATAGTTTTTTTATATAATTGTTTAGAATAGGATTTAAGTTTTAAATAGATTATTAATTAGTTTTTTTGTCAGAATTTTGATGGTTTAATTTAGATTTTAATTAATTTTTAGAATATTTTATTTTTTAGAAGATAGTTTTTAGATAGTTTTATTTTATAGGTTTGTTAATTTGTTAATCTTTTTATTATTTTCTTTGTTAATATTAATAGTTTAGAAATAGGTTTATTCATTTTTAATATTATTAAGATTTTATTTTTAGTATTAGAATTAATTTGTTTTTAGTGTATTTTTAGTATTAGAATTAAATAGATTTTTTATTAAAATAGAATTAGGAATAGATTTATTTGTTTAAAAATTATTTAATCCCTTTTTGTTATTTAGAATCAAATAGAATAGAACTAGAAAATAGAATTAGGATTTTAGAATTAATTAGATTTGATTTATTTTAGAGATATTTTAGGATTTTAGAATTAAGTTAGTAATTACAGAGATATTTTAGGATTTTAGAATTAAGTTAGTAATTTTAGATATATTTTAAGATTTTAGAATTAAGTTAGTAATTTTTAGAGATATTTTAGGATTTTAGAATTAAGTTAATAATTTTAGAATTCTTATTAGGAATTAGTTTAATATTAATTAGAATTTTTAATAGAATAGAATTAATTTAGAATTTTAGATTTAGAATTAGAAATAGTTTTAGAATTATTTAATTTTAATTAGATTATTAGTAATTATTTATTTTCTTTCATTTATTCATTTAGATTAATTTAATAGAGTTTAAAATAGATTTAATTATATAGTTTAGAAATAGCTTTTAGGTTAAATATAATTTAGTATTTTTGTTATTAGAAGTTATTTAGAGTTTTATTTTTTTTTTCTTTTTTTTATTTTGTTAGAACTTGTAATTAGTTTTATATTTTAAAATAGAGTTTTTTTTTATAAATTATTTGTTTAGGAGTAATTAGCTTTAATTATTAATTATTGTTATTATTGTTAGAATATTATTTGGATTAATTTAGTTAGATTATATTAATTAGGATTTAAAATTAGGATTATCATTTGATTTTGTTTTAATTATGAGTTAATTTTTGTTTTAATACAGTTAGTTAGTTTAAGATTTATATTTTTTAATTATCAATAACAACGACACATGTCATCATTCCACTATATAAGCTACTATTCATTGTCCCTTACCCTGGGACAAGAACCTTAGCCGCAGACACCAAACCCTAATCTCTAGGTCAAGCCGCCCAAGCCTCAATCTTCATCATCCACGACTAATAACCACCATCGTTCAACATCTTCTCCTTCAATAAATAACAGTCAACAGACAAACCTCCATAACCTTCGAGATTCAACATCCATCACAAACACAACTCACTCTCAGCTTCAAACTTTCAACACAACTCACTCTTAGCTTCAAACTTTCAACATCATAACTGACACCTCAAACTCGTTCAAATAACCATCGGTTAATCCATCTTCAACTAACTCAAAACTTTCTCCAAACCAACTCATCACCAAGCCCAGAAATCGCAAGACTCATCAAACTTAACTCAAAAAAACTCAAACCCCTCTTCCTCGATGAAAAAACTCAGACGAACCATCCTAACCCATAGACAAAAACCGTAACAGAAATGATAAACCCATACATCTACCATTTCCAAGTCACACCGCCGTAAAATCCCCTATCATCTTCTCCGAAACTACCAAACCCATTTCTCATTTGGATCTTTAAAACCAGAAAGATAAATAGAACAGAAGAGGAAGATTCAAATCAAACCCATACGAAATCATTCTCCAACAGAACCCATCTTTACGATCTTGAAACCAGCAACCCACTCCAAACTCGCCGCTAATCTCTTCCCCCAAGCTTGTTTGAACGGAAGCCTAGAAAACCCAGCAACTGTTCTTCCGTAAACGACCAACACCTTCCACCTTCGATCCAAGCCTCACAACCCTCCAACTTCCGTTTTCAAAGACGAAACCCCAACACACACAGATTTACCCAATCCACAACCAAATCGAAACAGAAATTGAAGAAATTATCGAAACAGCGAGAAAGAAGTTATCGTGAGAGTGAGAGAGACTATTCGAAGGAGAAGAGGACTCGTTCCTATTTTTTTTTTTTACTTCTTATTTTTATTATATTATTTTCTTTTTTGGGGATAAATGATTGATGGGCCTCCGACCCATTTTTCTGTTTACACCCATTGCTGTTTCTATTCAGCCCCTGTCTTGTTAATTATTTTTTATGTAAATAATCTCTTAATTAATCTCTTTTATATTATATATTATTTACTATATGTTTGTTTTGTATACATATTAATATATTTTATATATTAGAAGTTCTTCACTTTTTTTTTTTCTCTTAAAATTTATTTATATATATATACATATATAATTTGTTTAAGTATTATTTTATAAACTTTTATTTTTTAAAAATTTAAACATTTTATTTTATTTTTAGAGTTGAATCCATTTCGCATTTGTTATTGGGCATTTTCCGCCGTTTTGGTCGATGACGACGCTTCCATAAATCGATTACTAAGTCAATATATTGATAAGTATCGTTGGATTCGAGACCCACCCCATTCTCTTCTCATCTCTTCTCCGTTTCAACTGTATTTTCGACTTATGGATCAATGAAGTCTTTTTATCCGCAAGCGTCAGATTTTCGAAGTCGATAACATTCCCGATTTCAAATCTATGGGGGATGACCATTGGGGTCATCTTCCTTACTTTGGGATCGCGATAGGCTACCTTTGATTAATTGACATTTTGTTTGTGGTTAAGACAAGATCCCATTCTTTTGTGCCCCGATTCGATCAGCTAACCAATATACAACTGCTTTACTTTCTGTCAAATATATAACTGCTTTATTTTTCTGTCAAATATACAACTGTTTTATTTTCAGTCATTTATATTCTTGTACATATTATATCTGTATATTATTATTATCTTGTAAATATTCAACACTTGTACATTATTTAAAACACTTAACAAATATCGAAACTGTAAAATCTAAATTGGTGGACTGTTGATTATATATCTTGTATATTATCCATTTCTTGTATATATTCGAATTTATCTCATCTCTTTGGCAGGTTATCAAATCTTTTCAATAAACAAATAATTCTTTGTATTGAATTAAAAAGAGAGGATTAAGTGTAGACTTCTTCCTCTTCGAGTATCGAGATGCTCACTGTAGTGTGGGTGGTTTAGATACTCGTCTTTCAATACGAAGATGCTTCCACCTTCCTCTCCTAAAACCTCGATCTCGTACCGAGTACATTTTCAAACCCTCTTCCTCCTAAAAAACCTCGGTCCTGTACCGAGTACATTGTCAAACCATCTTGAAAATAAGTTCTCTTTGTGTTGAATTAAAGAGAGAAGATTGAGTGTAGTCTTCTTCCTCTCCGAGTGTCGAGATGCTCACTGTAGTGTGGGTGGTTTTGATACTTGTCTTTCAATACGAAGACGCTTCCACCCCTTTTCCTCCTAAAACCTCGGTCCCGTACCGAGCACACTTTCAATAATAAACTAGTTTCTCTTTGTATTGAATTAAAGAGAGAGGATTGGGTGTAGACCTCTTCTTCTCCGAGTGTTGGGATGCCCACTGTAGTGAGGGTGGTCTCGATACTCGTCTTTCAATACGAAGACGCGACTCCATCCACCACCTATCCCTTTCACGACTCCTTTTCGCAACAATTTTCACACCTAAAACCTCGGTCCTGTACCGAGTGCATTTTCAAATCTTTTCATAACAAAAACTTGAATGGTCGTGGAGTGGTTAGGCGTAGGCCTTCTCCTATCCCGAGTGCTGACGTTTACCGTAGGGTTCTCTGTCGCAAAGCACTTACCATTCAAAACCAAAAACATCTTTAATAAGAGAACGAAGTTCTCTTTGCATTGAATTAAAGAGAGAGGATTGGGTGTAGACCTCTTCTTCTCCGAGCGTAGGGATGCCCACTGTAGTGAGGGTGGTTTCGACACTCGTCTTTCAATACGAAGACGCCTCGTTCGCCACATCCTTTTACAACAAAAGCTTTGAGATAAAGAATTGGGTACTACCCGTAGGGGTTACTATCCGAGGACCTATCTCGCCCCAAAAACAATCCAATCAATCAAACGTGACTTCTTGCCCCGCGTGGCGAAAACTAATCAATCTTTCAAAAGGATATGATACGTCCGTTCTACCGCAAACAGGTAATGCCTAAGTCTCCAACGAGCGAGCAGCAAAACACCTAACTGCTAGAATGCGCACGATAGCATCATCCATAAAAAACATCAATACACCGTAGGCCGAACTACGGCTGCTCTGATTCTTTACTTCGTTCAAGTAAAGATACGTAGGCACAAGGGCCACAATCCTTGTCGAGCACATTCCCCCCTATATCTGTAGTTCCCCGAACTACGTCGACTCTGACTTTCTCACATTTATTGAGAATACGTAGGCCTAGGACCGCGAAGTCCTACCGAGTTTGTTCTTTCTCTCTTCTTCCCCGTTACCTCTCTTTCCCTGTTTCTAACCCTTTATCTCTCTCCCTTTGGAACACACTTTTATAGCATAATATTTTAGCAAATATAATCACACGTCGACAAACAAAAGGTTCCCATCGAGTACGATGGATGCGAGGGGTGCTAATACCTTCCCCTTGCATAACCGGCTTCCGAACCCGTTCTTGGTTGCGAGACCATCTTATCCATTTCTTTCTTAAGGTTTTCTCGATATTTTCCTTTCCCCTCATGGGATAAATAAAGTTCGGTGGCGACTCTTCTGTCTATCTTTTCCGCCTCCCCGTCGTTGCGCGATGCATTTTTCGAGTAGCGACAGCTGGCGACTCTGCTGGGGAAATCTAGCAAGCCAAGCCTAGTTTGTTTGTCGTATTTGGGTTTTATTTTGCTTTATCTGTTTATGCTTTGTTCTCTAACTTGTTGGGTTTATTTGGTTGGTTTGTAAGGATAAAGGCTTTCTACCCGAGCTTTTCGAGTATACACTAAGTTAGGAGGTGGTTTCTTTCTGATTTGCGAGACTTAGGACTCGTTGAGTTGGATCGAATCCCACTGCTCAGATGAGACCCCTTTGGGATGATTATGTCTTACGTGTAGTCGTAATGGCATCTTTATTTCCGACTTGGGAGTCCGTGACTTTGAGAACCTTTTAGAACCTTATTCCAAAGGTTGCTAAAACATAACTCTGTGTTCATCCTTTGAAGGGATTACCGTCTTACGAGTATTCGTTCTGACGGAAAACTTTTGAGGGTTAGTGCATGGGACTTTGTTTAAAGGCCTTTGGGATACCCTCTTATAAACCAATAGATTGCCCACCCGAGGTGAGAGATACCTTTTGTTGTTGTCTTGCAGGATTTGTAACTTTAATCCTTGATATGGATCTGTTCTCGTGTGCACTCATTGCATTGCATTTGCATAAGCATTTCTGCATCATTTTGCATTTTCTTCCCTAACTAGTGCCAAGACCTTACCCGTCCTCTTTCCATAACCTGCAGTTGATTTCCCGACACTCCTACTGAACTCGTGAAAGTTGTGAAGCATTTGAAGCAATAAGAGCATAGACGCCTTGAAAGGCCAATCAGACAATGCAAACTGAGGTAGCTATGCCAGAGAACGACCGCCAGAATGTTGAGTCCCCACCAGGGTTTAATGTGACGAACAATCCACTGTATGATCTTCTGCCAGATGGCCATCCTCCGCAAGTAAACGTTCCTACTCGACCCCAGAGGATGCCAACGACTGATCCCATGAAAGAAAAGCTTCAAGCCCTTGAGAAGACTATTCAAGCTATGAGAGTGTCTGACATACCCGGCCTCGATACTGCTGATATGTGTCTAGTGCTAGATTTAGTGATCCCTCAGAGATTCAAGATACCCAACTTCGAGAAGTACACAGGCTTTAGTTGCCCGAGGCGTCATTTGGTGATGTACTGTCGAAAAATGACCCCTTACACTCATGACGATAAGCTAATGATTCATTATTTTCAAGAAAGTCTGAGTGGAGCGTCATTAAGTTGGTACACAGACCTAGAAAGAAGTCATATCCAATCATGGAGGGACCTAGCCAACGCTTTTCTAAAGTTTTACCAGTTCAATCTAGACATTATTCCCACCCGCATGCAGTTGCAAAACCTATCTCAGAATGAAAATGAACCTTTTAAGGGATATGCACAACGGTGGAGAGAATTTGCAGCAAGGGTGCAACCACCACTTTTGGACAAGGAACTAATTGACATGTTCATCAACAGTTTGCATGGCTCTTATCTTGAAAGAATGGTTGGTTGTACGCCATCAAGCTTCTCTGACCTTGTGATTGTAGGAGAGTGCCTCGAAAGCTACCTCAAAAGTGGACAAATCCAGGACGCATCAGGCAGCCAGGCCAGTGAGATTGAATCTTTCGATGATTTCCATGAGGAAGAGGAGGATGAAACCAGCGCACTCATAACAAATGTTGAGTATTCTCTCGATGTGCCAACAAAACTCTATGGTCCCTCATCTGCTCAACATGCATCATTACCAGTGCCATGTTATCCTTATGGGAAATCAGCCATGTCTAAAGCTTCGTCGCACAAGCCATGGGTCGCTCCTCATGCAAATCAACGAGCCCATGGTCGAGGTCATCTGAATCAGCGCTGTAATCAGAATAGGCCCAGCAACAACTTGGAAAGAAGGACTGCTCCTCTTCATCCAGTCCCTATGTCGCACAGTCAACTTCTCCCACATCTGATTCAGAACTCATTGGTGGAGCCTAAAACTCTTAAGCCTGTGCCAAAACCTTACCCTCCTGGGTACAATCCCAATGCTCAGTGTGGATATCATGGAGGATCCATGGGGCACTCGACTGAAGAATGCAAAGCCTTCCAAGCCAAGGTGCAACAACTAATTGACAAAGGGTACATCTCTTTTCCCGAAGGGAGTTTGGTCGTTCATGTCAACCTTTCAGCTGTCTAAGCTCAAAGATTCTGAGGGTCATTCCCAAAAGCCAGTGTGGTCCAGACAGGCAGACGTCCTCAACATTGGCAGTCCTTAGGCGCTTTTACCATTTGCACCTTGTAGTTTATTTCCTGTTAATTGCTACTTGTGTTTAAACATTATTGTTTTGAATGGTAATATTAATGAAGTGATTATGCATTTTCCGAATCAATTATGTCGCATTCGCTCATTTTTCCACTTATCACAAGCACAGACACATACACCTTTTTATCCACTCCACTTTATCACTGTTGTTTTAGCAAATATTGGAAGGAGGATGACGAAAATGAAATACCCATAATTGCAAATTGTATGCTTTCGGATAAAATCTTGTCAATGATGTACATGCATTATTTTAATTCCCCTAAACACCGGAGATATAAGGAGTTAATCCCTAGTAAACCACTTCGAGCCTAGAAGTAGGAGTTTCCTTCGGATATTCAAACCCTTACACTCAACCTGGGGCAGGGTAGTGTTCAGTTAATCTAACCCCGCATTCGAATCAACAAAGCAAAAATCCAAAAGACAAGATGGTCGTTCATCAATGACCCATGACATGGCAGTCACAATCCTCCAACAAAATCCGAAAAAAAATCAATCAAAAGCCTGCTAGGTCAAACACCTCAAAAGGGGACTTAGGCAAAAATCAGGGCTATCCCGATGGATCTGACAAGCAAAATCAGTCCATGCAAAAGTTAGGGAACAAAAACAAAATCAAAAGAGGTTTTTAAACCTTCAACAAAAACAAAATAAGACTCAGTGGCCACCCAAATCTATGGTCTACTGACATTTATCAAAATAAGGTGATTGCCATTTCAAGCAAACCTTGAACCATCAAGCTTACACCGTCAAGGTAAGCATGCACAGAATTAACTAAACGTAGGTATGGAGATCATTAAGAAGAAAGGGTGGGTACAAATATTACTTTGAGCCTAATATCCTTTATTTTATAAACCGTGAACCAGACCACGTTATAACCCTCGAAAGACCTAATTGAGGCGAGGTTTATTCTGAAAGCATACTATCGCAAGGTTGCGTAACCTGACTCGCCATATTTGCTACTCATCAACGTTGGTGTCAATATTCTTGCTATATCTTTCACACCAATCGAATTAGCACAACGTTTGGACTAACGGTCCATTCGTCTCACAATCGCGACACTTAATAAATGACATTTCTTTCAAAACTTGCATGAACGCCGCATTAAAATTACCATTCATGAACAAAACAATTTTAATTGCAAGTCAGTAGTTGGCATCAAGAAAATTCTAACACGAAGCAATCAAGCAGGACTGGATCATTCAACAGTCTGGATCAGAATCAAGCATACTTTGTAGCCCTGTGGATCTGGGGCGTTGGCATCAAAATTTGGAATCAATCAGTCTGACCCAAATCCCCAAACGACGGTTGATTATGGGGAAAATCATTCAAGAAGCGGTTGATCAAAAGTGAATCACACCAATCAGGGGCAGGCCACCTAGAGTTTCTTTGACTTGAGGATAAATTCCTCCAATGTTCAATCAGGATAAGTCAAGTCGCTTCAACGCTCTTTCAAGAGCAAGCTACTCCAAAGAGTATATTGAAGCCAACCACCAGTAATTGTTTAAACAATGATGAATCCTTTCATGGTACAAACTCTGGGGCAAGCCATCTCGAGGTCATCTCATGGAAAGTTACTTAAGCAAGTTCATCCTCATGAGCAACTGTTGAGTTCAAAACGAGTGTTGGGGAATCAAACTATCACCTCACCCAATTAACCTTAACCTTCCAAAAAGGCCTTGCTGTCATTGGATTCTTCATCCCACAGCCTAAACCTGTCACCTATCAAAATAAACCGAAACCTCCAAAGTCCAGTTCTTGTCTGGCAAGCCTAAATACCAGTCCCATCTGGTCAACCCTTCGCTGAATACCAATTCCCGCTTGGTATATGTCAGCTTTCAAACCAGTCCCATATGGTCAACCCTTCGCTGAATACTAATTCCCGCTTGGTATATGTCAGCTTTTAAACCAGCTCCCATCTGATCACCTTTCCTTTTAGCCTACATATTAACCAGCCTACCATTTAACCAATTCTTGCCTGGTAAACCTTATTCCAAAGTCCAGTCCTCGTCTGGCAAACCAGAAGTCAGTTCTCGTCTGACAGCTTAACCTTTCGCTAACCAGTCCCATCTGGTTTACCCTCCGAATACCAGCCCTCATCTGGTACTTCCATCCCAAAGTCCAATCAGCATTGGCAACCACCCAAGTCCACCCTGTCGGCACCTGCATTTTCAATCACCCATATGCGATCATACGCATCATATGCATCATACGCATCATATGCATACCCATAATCATATCATATTTCCTCAGCTCTTGCATCTCCGTGCATTAGCATTTGCACTTGCATTTCCATTTGATATGAAACATCATTCTCATCAAGCATCCGCGTATGCGAGGTCAGATCCAGGATTAATCTTGAAGATTTTCAAGATCATAATCAGCCCAGTCAGGGGCAATCTCCGCAAGATCGCAGGTCTCCCTGCGAAATTCAAGAATATCAAAGCAAAATTCTGCCCAGACAGGGGCACCTTTTCAAGACCATGGGTGTATCACATGATGTATTTCAACCTCGTGGTTAATCAGATCTTCAAATCAACATTCGGCCCAGACAGGGGCATCTCCAGTAAATTCATGGGCGTTCCCCAGTGAGTTATCTCCAGCAGACTTCAAAGATAAGTGGCAATCTCTTGGGAGAAGCTTATCCATCATCAACGATAAGTGGCAATCTCTACAAAGAAGCTTATCTTTCTTCAGTGATAAGTGGCAATCTCTTGGGAGAAGCTTATCCGTCTTCAGCGATAAGTGGAAATCTCTACAGAAAAGCTTATTTGTCTTCAATGATAAGTGAAAATCTCTTCATAGAAGCTTATTCTTCATCAACGATAAGTGGCAATCTCTTGGGAGAAGCTTATCCGTCTTCAGCGATAAGTGGCAATCTCTTTAGAGAAGCTTATCTTTCTTCAGTGATAAGTGGCAATCTCTACAGAGAAGCTTATCCTTCATCAGCGATAAGTGGCAATCTCTTCAGAGAAGCTTATCCATCTTCAGCGATAAGTGGCAATCTCTACAGAGAAGCTTATCCTTCATCAACGATAAGTGACAATCTCTCGGGAGAAGCTTATCCTTCTACGTCCTTTTGGGTGTCAGGTTTGTCTGTATTTCACTTATCAAACTTTTGTTTTCTCTTTTTTCGGACAAATTCAGGGTCTTCTATATCCAATCATCTTCTACCTCGAAAGAATGAATGCCGTAGCATTTCGTCTTACTAGGTTTAAGCTGATTAGATAGGGGCATCTGTCATACCCTAAATTTGCCCACCTTTTTTTTTTGTAATTATTTTCACATTTTATGTTACATTTTTCACCTAATTTAACGCCGTCTAGACACGTGTCCACTCCCGATTGGGCGTTCTTCAAATCTCGACTTTTTTTGCCCAATAGGAGCAAGACACGTGGCCTAAGGTTATTTTCGTAAATTTCAATCCTTTTAATTTATCTTTTTTTCCTTGTAAATGTCAATTTGTTTATTATTTTTATTTTTACTTGTATATTAAATATGTTTTATTCTATTATTTAGACTTAGAATTAGTTTAATTAAGTTTTTAATAGAAAATAGGATTTTATTATTTTGTTACACAGAAATAGAGTTCTTTTTAGATATTTGTTTACTTTTAGAATATAGATTTTTAATTATTTAATTTTAAAATTGTTTTCTTTTTATTTAAATAATTAGTTAGTTTTTATTTATTTATTATGTTTTTAGAATTAGAATAGTTATTTATTTTCCATTTAAATAGTCTTTGATTTTAATAGACTTTTTTTTAAAAAATAGTTTTTTTATATAATTGTTTAGAATAGGATTTAAGTTTTAAATAGATTATTAATTAGTTTTTTTGTCAGAATTTTGATGGTTTAATTTAGATTTTAATTAATTTTTAGAATATTTTATTTTTTAGAAGATAGTTTTTAGATAGTTTTATTTTATAGGTTTGTTAATTTGTTAATCTTTTTATTATTTTCTTTGTTAATATTAATAGTTTAGAAATAGGTTTATTCATTTTTAATATTATTAAGATTTTATTTTTAGTATTAGAATTAATTTGTTTTTAGTGTATTTTTAGTATTAGAATTAAATAGATTTTTTATTAAAATAGAATTAGGAATAGATTTATTTGTTTAAAAATTATTTAATCCCTTTTTGTTATTTAGAATCAAATAGAATAGAACTAGAAAATAGAATTAGGATTTTAGAATTAATTAGATTTGATTTATTTTAGAGATATTTTAGGATTTTAGAATTAAGTTAGTAATTACAGAGATATTTTAGGATTTTAGAATTAAGTTAGTAATTTTAGAGATATTTTAGGATTTTAGAATTAAGTTAGTAATTTTTAGAGATATTTTAGGATTTTAGAATTAAGTTAATAATTTTAGAATTCTTATTAGGAATTAGTTTAATATTAATTAGAATTTTTAATAGAATAGAATTAATTTAGAATTTTAGATTTAGAATTAGAAATAGTTTTAGAATTATTTAATTTTAATTAGATTATTAGTAATTATTTATTTTCTTTCATTTATTCATTTAGATTAATTTAATAGAGTTTAAAATAGATTTAATTATATAGTTTAGAAATAGCTTTTAGGTTAAATATAATTTAGTATTTTTGTTATTAGAAGTTATTTAGAGTTTTATTTTTTTTTTCTTTTTTTTATTTTGTTAGAACTTGTAATTAGTTTTATATTTTAAAATAGAGTTTTTTTTTATAAATTATTTGTTTAGGAGTAATTAGCTTTAATTATTAATTATTGTTATTATTGTTAGAATATTATTTGGATTAATTTAGTTAGATTATATTAATTAGGATTTAAAATTAGGATTATCATTTGATTTTGTTTTAATTATGAGTTAATTTTTGTTTTAATACAGTTAGTTAGTTTAAGATTTATATTTTTTAATTATCAATAACAACGACACATGTCATCATTCCACTATATAAGCTACTATTCATTGTCCCTTACCCTGGGACAAGAACCTTAGCCGCAGACACCAAACCCTAATCTCTAGGTCAAGCCGCCCAAGCCTCAATCTTCATCATCCACGACTAATAACCACCATCGTTCAACATCTTCTCCTTCAATAAATAACAGTCAACAGACAAACCTCCATAACCTTCGAGATTCAACATCCATCACAAACACAACTCACTCTCAGCTTCAAACTTTCAACACAACTCACTCTTAGCTTCAAACTTTCAACATCATAATTGACACCTCAAACTCGTTCAAATAACCATCGGTTAATCCATCTTCAACTAACTCAAAACTTTCTCCAAACCAACTCATCACCAAGCCCAGAAATCGCAAGACTCATCAAACTTAACTCAAAAAAACTCAAACCCCTCTTCCTCGATGAAAAAACTCAGACGAACCATCCTAACCCATAGACAAAAACCGTAACAGAAATGATAAACCCATACATCTACCATTTCCAAGTCACACCGCCATAAAATCCCCTATCATCTTCTCCGAAACTACCAAACCCATTTCTCATTTGGATCTTTAAAACCAGAAAGATAAATAGAACAGAAGAGGAAGATTCAAATCAAACCCATACGAAATCATTCTCCAACAGAACCCATCTTTACGATCTTGAAACCAGCAACCCACTCCAAACTCGCCGCTAATCTCTTCCCCCAAGCTTGTTTGAACGGAAGCCTAGAAAACCCAGCAACTGTTCTTCCGTAAACGACCAACACCTTCCACCTTCGATCCAAGCCTCACAACCCTCCAACTTCCGTTTTCAAAGACGAAACCCCAACACACACAGATTTACCCAATCCACAACCAAATCGAAACAGAAATTGAAGAAATTATCGAAACAGCGAGAAAGAAGTTATCGTGAGAGTGAGAGAGACTATTCGAAGGAGAAGAGGACTCGTTCCTATTTTTTTTTTTTTTTACTTCTTATTTTTATTATATTATTTTCTTTTTTGGGGATAAATGATTGATGGGCCTCCGGCCCATTTTTCTGTTTACACCCATTGCTGTTTCTATTCAGCCCCTGTCTTGTTAATTATTTTTTATGTAAATAATCTCTTAATTAATCTCTTTTATATTATATATTATTTACTATATGTTTGTTTTGTATACATATTAATATATTTTATATATTAGAAGTTCTTCACTTTTTTTTTTCTCTTAAAATTTATTTATATATATATATATACATATATAATTTGTTTAAGTATTATTTTATAAACTTTTATTTTTTAAAAATTTAAACATTTTATTTTATTTTTAGAGTTGAATCCATTTCGCATTTGTTATTGGGCATTTTCCGCCGTTTTGGTCGATGACGACGCTTCCATAAATCGATTACTAAGTCAATATATTGATAAGTATCGTTGGATTCGAGACCCACCCCATTCTCTTCTCATCTCTTCTCCGTTTCAACTGTATTTTCGACTTATGGATCAATGAAGTCTTTTTATCCGCAAGCGTCAGATTTTCGAAGTCGATAACCTTCCCGATTTCAAATCTATGGGGGATGACCATTGGGGTCATCTTCCTTACTTTGGGATCGCGATAGGCTACCTTTGATTAATTGACATTTTGTTTGTGGTTAAGACAAGATCCCATTCTTTTGTGCCCCGATTCGATCAGCTAACCAATATACAACTGCTTTACTTTCTGTCAAATATATAACTGCTTTATTTTTCTGTCAAATATACAACTGTTTTATTTTCAGTCATTTATATTCTTGTACATATTATATCTGTATATTATTATTATCTTGTAAATATTCAACACTTGTACATTATTTAAAACACTTAACAAATATCGAAACTGTAAAATCTAAATTGGTGGACTGTTGATTATATATCTTGTATATTATCCATTTCCTGTATATATTCGAATTTATCTCATCTCTTTGGCAGGTTATCAAATCTTTTCAATAAACAAATAATTCTTTGTATTGAATTAAAAAGAGAGGATTAAGTGTAGACTTCTTCCTCTTCGAGTATCGAGATGCTCACTGTAGTGTGGGTGGTTTAGATACTCGTCTTTCAATACGAAGATGCTTCCACCTTCCTCTCCTAAAACCTCGATCTCGTACCGAGTACATTTTCAAACCCTCTTCCTCCTAAAAAACCTCGGTCCTGTACCGAGTACATTGTCAAACCATCTTGAAAATAAGTTCTCTTTGTGTTGAATTAAAGAGAGAAGATTGAGTGTAGTCTTCTTCCTCTCCGAGTGTCGAGATGCTCACTGTAGTGTGGGTGGTTTTGATACTTGTCTTTCAATACGAAGACGCTTCCACCCCTTTTCCTCCTAAAACCTCGGTCCCGTACCGAGCACACTTTCAATAATAAACTAGTTTCTCTTTGTATTGAATTAAAGAGAGAGGATTGGGTGTAGACCTCTTCTTCTCCGAGTGTTGGGATGCCCACTGTAGTGAGGGTGGTCTCGATACTCGTCTTTCAATACGAAGACGCGACTCCATCCACCACCTATCCCTTTCACGACTCCTTTTCGCAACAATTTTCACACCTAAAACCTCGGTCCTGTACCGAGTGCATTTTCAAATCTTTTCATAACAAAAACTTGAATGGTCGTGGAGTGGTTAGGCGTAGGCCTTCTCCTATCCCGAGTGCTGACGTTTACCGTAGGGTTCTCTGTCGCAAAGCACTTACCATTCAAAACCAAAAACATCTTTAATAAGAGAACGAAGTTCTCTTTGCATTGAATTAAAGAGAGAGGATTGGGTGTAGACCTCTTCTTCTCCGAGCGTAGGGATGCCCACTGTAGTGAGGGTGGTTTCGACACTCGTCTTTCAATACGAAGACGCCTCGTTCGCCACATCCTTTTACAACAAAAGCTTTGAGATAAAGAATTGGGTACTACCCGTAGGGGTTACTATCCGAGGACCTATCTCGCCCCAAAAACAATCCAATCAATCAAATGTGACTTCTTGCCCCGCGTGGCGAAAACTAATCAATCTTTCAAAAGGATATGATACGTCCGTTCTACCGCAAACAGGTAATGCCTAAGTCTCCAACGAGCGAGCAGCAAAACACCTAACTGCTAGAATACGCACGATAGCATCATCCATAAAAAACATCAATACACCGTAGGCCGAACTACGGCTGCTCTGATTCTTTACTTCGTTCAAGTAAAGATACGTAGGCACAAGGGCCACAATCCTTGTCGAGCACATTCCCCCCTATATCTGTAGTTCCCCGAACTACGTCGACTCTGACTTTCTCACATTTATTGAGAATACGTAGGCCTAGGACCGCGAAGTCCTACCGAGTTTGTTCTTTCTCTCTT
Source organism: Lathyrus sativus (assembly GCA_963859935.3). Lineage (NCBI taxonomy): Eukaryota > Viridiplantae > Streptophyta > Magnoliopsida > Fabales > Fabaceae > Lathyrus > Lathyrus sativus. The sequence continues at coordinate 348,777,166 of OZ012739.1, read as the reverse complement.
CTTCCCCGTTACCTCTCTTTCCCTGTTTCTAACCCTTTATCTCTCTCCCTTTGGAACACACTTTTATAGCATAATATTTTAGCAAATATAATCACACGTCGACAAACAAAAGGTTCCCATCGAGTACGATGGATGCGAGGGGTGCTAATACCTTCCCCTTGCATAACCGGCTTCCGAACCCGTTCTTGGTCGCGAGACCATCTTATCCATTTCTTTCTTAAGGTTTTCTCGATATTTTCCTTTCCCCTCATGGGATAAATAAAGTTCGGTGGCGACTCTTCTGTCTATCTTTTCCGCCTCCCCGTCGTTGCGCGATGCATTTTTCGAGTAGCGACAAGAGGGAATATGGAAAAACTAGTAAGTAAATGTTTTATATCACTTAGTAATTTATAATTATCCATTTTACCCTTTTTTTTATTCCTTTTACTAAAGGTTTAATGTTGTTGTTGATTATCCTAATTGGTTTAAATTGTTGTTAAAATTACAGGTGTTTAAAGAACGGTGACAAATCTTAGCATAAAACTTTTGAACAACCTACAAGACTTTCCATTTTGGTAATTTCTTTTGTTGGTTAATCATTTGATTTAGTTTTGTTGTAAAGTTATAAGGTTTCTCCAATTTTGGCTTTACATTTAGTGTAAACTATTGTTCTTCAGTGATATGGTTCTATAATGCTGGTACAATGTTTCTGTTTCAGAAATCTGCAAAATATGGTTCTGTATTCTGTGATATGGTTCTGTAATTCAGGTGCAAACAAAAACATAAAAAAACATTTCACCCGTCGTTTTTTAAATAAAACTGACGTAATAATATAGGGCTATTACCTTGATTTTTAAACAAAACTAAGATTTTATGTTGGACGTGCCATCCAGCTTTGTAAATAATAAAAATGAAGATGATGAGATTCGAACCCATGATCATATAACTTCACACCTCGGTAACTCATTAACTGAAGTGCTAAGTGACATCTTTTCATGTCACCTTTCGTTTCATCGCTTGGGTAGCCAAGATTACATATCTTTCGCGTGCAACGTTAAAGCGTTATATGTAGTAGTAAGTAGGCTCGAATGGACGATATAATAACTTATATTACTACGATTTGGTCCTTCAGGGTCTGGAACTAGATGTTTAGGTGTACGATTGAAGAAACAACTTCTAAAGTGGTCGGGGAAGGTCGCCTAAGAATTCCATTGTAAATGGAGTCACACTCTATTATCAAAAAAATTATCCTAATTATTCTTATTTCATAGCCATTGCCAAACACCACCATAAGTTTCACATGTCTCAGGGGTCTTGCGATCATCTCGTTGAAGCATGTAATTTTTCACCATAATATGGATGAAGGATGGAATGAATGTTTAGCCTTTAATATTCTTCTAGATACATAATATCACATGAGCTTCCTTGGTCCACCAACATGCGCCGAACATCTTAGCTAACCATTGTTACACTGATGATGATGGATATTCAATGACAAGGGACCTCGTCAAGTAAACACTTCATCATATAAAAAGATTATAGATATTTTGCAGATATGGGAATCTTTGAGGGGTGCGTTCTCTTGTGTGATGATGCAACAACTATCACCATGTATATAAAAGTTGTCGATGACGTAACATGGAAATCTTCACTTGATTTGGTGGTCAGAAGATCATTCGCCTCAAAGAAAGATAATTTTTTTTTTGCTATGGTGGGCAGGTACTCTCATTGGTCGAATGTCCAATGAACGAAGGAGTTCTCAGGAAACTCTGTTTTCCGCTCAGCTAAGTTACTTTTGTCACTTGAAAACATCATATTACTTTGAATGAAAAAGGAAAGTTGTATCTAGTGTTTCTAAAAGACGGAACCAGTAACCTGTACATACCAAAATATCTCAATGATACGTTGAGTATTGGATAAAATAACTGTTTCAAAGGAGCCATTGATCAAATTGATTCGTGAGATGTTGGGAAAGAAAGGGGTGGTATTGGCAAAAATACTCTAACACCAAAGTCATTAAGTTGATTGTGGAAAAATGTGTAATGCTTTATTTTTTTTAGACTGTGTACCTACTTTGACGTATAATATCTCTTTTTATAGGAATTCTATTAGGGTTATAGTGACCTTCATTCTATAGTTTTCATTAAAACTGTTCATATTATCGAATAGTGATATATGGATCCTTATGTGATCCAACGACCTATCATTTACTTTGTATTTTGACTTAGTGTGTTTTAGGGCAGATTCATGTCCACTCCTCAGGTCCCAAGACCTTCTACATACTCGTAATGTTTTTGGCCTAACGTCACTCTTTTTACCAATGTCTTTACCTTTTAGGTTTACACGGTTATTCTTCTATGAGATCGAGACCATTTTGGATTAACCATAACCTAGACCCATGGTTAAAAAGGTTAATGGACTGACTTGGTCAAGGTAAGAACAAATGTTAATCCTTTAGCTAGTGTTTTGAATGATGCTTCCAATTAGAAGGGTGTGAATCATGGGGTGCATCCTTTTGCAGTACATGATTCAATGGAACAAAATTTAAGTCATATATTAGAATCTCTCGAGGATAAAATGTATAAAGGTCTTTAAAGGAGTAAGAAGATTTGAGCCACTAAGAATCCCTCAGCAGATGTTTATATAAACTCCGAGTTTGAGGCTCTTGTTGCTCCCATTAAGAAGAATACATTGTTCCCTAAAAATTCGGACAATCACATCCATTCATATGGATGGAAATAGGAAGATTTTTGTATAATATCGGTGCACCTTTTAATGTTTTGAACTTAATTTTGAGCAAATGGTTAAAGTGATTGCTTTTGAGGTCTCGGGTTTTCAACAACCTGCCCATCATCAACATCAGGATTGGATCATTAACAACTATGGAATACGTGAAGAATGATATAGATAGGTGCAAGGTTCGTCTACAATTATGATGCAATTTTGTTGGTCATAGATACTTCTTAGGAATGGATGGGTTATCCATATTCAAATAATGTAACATGTTTGGAAATGTTAAATATTCTAAGAAATCAAACATTTTTGTATGATAAGAAAAATCTTAGACATAATTATTTTCATGTTTCAAAAGGGGTCACCTCCAAACCATTGTTGGCTTGACTAGTCTTGTAAGCTTGGTTGTAATGTTACTTTGCATGGTTGACTGTAGACCTTGATATATTTGCATAGACACAACAATCCAAAGCATTTGTATTAGTGACCGAATTAAAATAAACTCTTTAGCAAGATCGATAAAAGGAGCAAAAATAAATAAGTTCAACTTATATTCTGAGCAACATAGGGGACACATACATTTATCAAGGAATGTTTGCAATGCTTCCTATTGATTGTACCGTGGACCTCCAATCCAATCTATAAAATTTGTGAAGCGTAAGTCAAAAAGTATAGTAAAAAAGATGCGAAGATTCGTCTAAAGGGAAAACGCAAAACAAAACACCACAAACCTAAAAGATAACTTAAAATTACTTTTTATTTTATTTATTTCCTACTTATAATTCGGATTACAATATATTTAGCATGAATAATCTTTAAATGTTGATTAAAACTAAATTTCATCGTATGCTCATTTAGAAATTACAGAATATAAATAATTAATTATAATAAATATTTTTTTATCGTTTGGGGAATGTAGTAGGGAACAAGGTGATTCTTATGCAAATTAAGTGTATAGGTCTAAAATGAAGACCGGTGAATCCTCATAAATTTGGACACCTAGTCTCTCAATGGTCCAAGGTACCACCTTGTCCATCGATGGTATAAGATCTCCTGATCTTTCGACCAATGTGATTGGACTGCGGTATCCTTTAAAAATGGCATTAACCATCAATGGAAAAATTATAATGCAACCTCTCATGGTGTAAAGCTTACATTAGCCTCTCACAATGAAAATCTTAATGCAACCTCCTTTGAAGGTGACATCGGCCCTCTCAGAAGCGTCCACATCTTGGTGAGCCACCGGGTTATCAGGACCTGACACCACGTCCAAGGACAGATCCATAAATTTGGACAGATCTAGAAATTTGTGGTTGTGGAGGCAAAATATATATTTTTGTAAATGTTTATATAAAATTTTACATTTATGTGTAAATATATAACTTTTACGGCTTAAATAGTGTTTTGGTCCCTGTAAGTTAGCGAGTTTTTGCGTTTAGTCCCTAAATCTTTTTTTTCCAGGTTTGAGTCCTTATATCTCATGTTTGTGTTGATTTTCATCCCTGACGTTAGTAGTCTACTAAAAATTGAGCTGACTAACGGTGCTGATGTGAAATGACATTTTATTTTTATTTTCTTTATATTTTGCAGACGTGGCTAATGACTTATGTTAAAACTTATATCAACAAAATGTTCAGAACACACATTTTGGTATCAGTCCTTGTAAATTAGGGTTTTCCATATTTGAAAGGAGAAGTGTGGTGACCATTGGAGAGCGACGGAGGCGAAGGTGAGACGATAACCACGATATGACAACGATGCCATTTTGGTTGACAATCTCATATGTGGTATAGTACAATGATTACTGAGGTATAGTACACATAAATGATGGTATAATACAATGATTACTGAGGTATAGTACACATAAATGCTGGTATAGTAAAATGATTACTCTACATTTATCTCTATTTTGTTTGTTGAAAGTGATAAGGTTTAGTATAATGATTATTGATGTTGGTTCTGATGAGGTATATCAATATGCTGGTGGTGTTCAAGTTAATAATGCTGGTAGTGTTCAAGTTAATGAAGCTACTGATGTTCAAGGTAATAAAGCTAGTGATGTTGATGATGTTCAAGGTAATGATGTTGATGGTGTTGGTGGTGTTCAAGATAATAAAGTAAATGAAGTAGATGATGTTCATAAAGATGAAAATAAGGGTAGTGATGATATTAAAGATAATGACTTTGAATTTGGTGGTTTATATTTGATGATAGTGAAGATGAGAGGGCGCTTGTCATGGATGATTACTTTGATGTTAATGAAAAACAAGATACTCCAAAGAAAAGGGTCAAAGTTGCATCAAGGAAGCACAAGGATACTCCAAAGAAAAGGGTCAAAGTTGCAGCAAGGAAGCATAAAGATACTCCAAAGAAAGTTATAGAAAGAGGTTCACAACATATTGCAAGCCTTTCATTGGGGTAGATGAATGTTATCTCAAGACTAAGTATGGAGGGAATCTTATAATTGCAGTTGGTAGAGATCTCCTAGCTTATGTTATGCTTATGTAATTCTAAGACAAAACTAGGTATGTTTATGTTTATGTAATTGCAGTTGGTGGCTGTCTTATTTCTTACTCATTGTGTATTTTGCAACCTTATGCCTTTTGGCCTTTTGAAATTATGATACAACTAGGTAGGCCTTTTAGCATTATATTTTTTTTTCCTTTATGTACTAAAGAATTATGCAAACTACAAATACAACATACTAACATAAGTAATAAACAAGGAGTCATGCTTATGTTCTGTTTGTGTATTTCAACAACAAGTTATGGCTTATGTTCTGTTTGTGTAATTCAACAATAAGTTATGCTTATGTTCTGTTTTATAATTCAACAACAAGTTATGCAAAACTACAAATACAACCAACTAACATAAGTAAAGAATTATGGCTTATGTTCTGTTTGTTTGTGTAATTCAACAATAAGTTATGCAAACTACAAATACGACCTACTAACATAAGTAAAGAATTATGGCTTATGTTCTGTTTGTGTAATTCAACAACAAGTTATGCTTTTGAGACAAGTTATGTCATCTTTGTAATTATGTTTTATGCGTTTGTAGTAATTTCCCTTCTCTTAGGGGTTTAGACGCATGTTCAACCTTATGAATATTATTCATAGGTATTTAAAGTAAGATTTTGTACCTCAGGTTTAGATAAACATTTGACCCATGTAGATCTTAATGTTATTCATAATCAACTTTACAAAGACTTTTTCCACGAGTCTAGAGTAGGTGACTGATACATTCTTTATCCCAAAAGGCCAGATCTGGTCCATCATTATTTTTTTATAGCCTTAACAAGCATCTAGGAAGTTGAGAGTATTACATTTTGAGATCCCACTACATGCATGTCTTTGTATGGAAATTGATAAAAGGTCTTTGGAAAATGCTATGTTAAAATTTATGTGATATATGCAAATCTTCCATTTAACATTGTGATTTTTTCTAGTCGTGTAAAGTATATGATTTCCCAAATGAAACCTGCATTTGCTAGATTTTAAGTTTTCTCCTAAACTACAACTTGCATCTCTCTAGCCAACTAGTTCTTCTTTTGCATTACTGGTCAAATAATTTGGTTAACTTCTAGGTGATTAGAGGCTACCTTTGTATCAATTCTAGGGATGTTCGCTAGGATCCGTGCAAATAAGCCTGATTTTTCCCTTAGTGTTTGGGCCAAAGTGAGTTCCACTTCAGTCGTTTGATGAGTACCAACCTTTGTAACCTTAACGCATCCTGCTATCTCAACTTCCTTCACTTTGTAATATGATATTCCTTGGTTGGTCCACCTAAACAGACCTTTGATATTGTAATTACTCCAGCTCGCTCGCACTAAGAGTTTTACTAAACTATGAATTAACTAAAACAATGTAAAATTGATATATGAAATAACTTAGCCAAGCACATATAGTTATACATTTTTAAAACATGTCCCATTTGTTGGGTGAGTTATATAATTCACCCACCGAATCTTTCTTTTAGGATGCTTCATGCCAAAGTCTTCTTCAATCGCCTTTGTGAGTCACCTTAAATTCACTAGAAGAGATGAAGATTTTCACAACTAATTTGCTTTGTTTTTACCCTTTCATTTTTCCTTATATTCGTTTTTCAAACTTAGATTCCCCTGCAAAATTCACTTGTTTTCAAACCATATTTTTTTCTTCTGAATTTCGTTGATAGAGCCCAAATTCTCCCGAAGAAATAGGCATGGCTTTGGCTTCTAGATCTTGGGTTAGATGCATTATCAAGCTCGATAGTTAATCCTTTTGGCTTTTCTTTTCCATCTTTCAACCTAAAATGATCAAAAAGATATAAAACATAATTGATGCATAATTAGAAGAACAATTCATAATCAAGCATAAATGGGGGGGGGGGGGGGGGGGTTATAAGTTACTTCATGTCTAAGTAAGCTAATAAGTGTATGAATATGATAGTGATAAACATGTTATAAATGATCATTTGGTCAAACTTGTTGACTTTGGTGCGAATTATCATTTATTTCTTTTGGGTATAAATGATCATTTAGACTTAAGGTCTAGGTAGTCAACATTGTTAACTCTAGTATAAATTATCAATTTTATTGTCTTGCTTTATATGGACATGGCTTTATTTTATGTGGATGATTGCAAACTATTCTATATACGGAAATAAAAAACCAGAGTATAATTTGTTCTAAATTATATTGCTATCATCTAATGACAGATTGTCACACTTTAATATTAAACTTGTCTATTTTAAAGGTCTTTTATTGTTAATGCTTTTCCTTTTAATAAAAATTTAGAAGATTTGCGGAAAAGACCAAACCAAGTCAAAATCATCCTAACTAGAAAAGTTCTCATAGTATTTTACTATGAAAGTTACGATGATAAAGCAATGAGATGACTAGCACCAAAAAATGAAGAAAATCAGAGAAAAATTACAAGAAACATTCAATAATGGCTACACAACAACAACGCTATCCATCTACAAAGAGTCAAAGCAACACTTTCAATAACACAACGCCTTGATTCAAACATTCTTCCAATTTCTAAAACAATGGAGTCATCTAATATCAACGCGATTAAGTTGAGACACGATGCAATCTGTCATTTTCAGAATCTTTTCTATACATTATAAAACGTCTTTAGTCATTAGGGTTCCAAATTTTTAAGAGGTATACTTTGGCATTGAGGAGAAATTAAAATGAATGCTATCATTAGGGATTCATTCCTAATTATTGTAAGTTTTAATTTTTCCTTTTCATTGTATTAGTCATTAATCCCTTAAGGATGAATGACTACTTCTCTCAGATTACTCCCCCTTAACTAGTATGGGAACAACTTTGAACTTTCAGTCTAAAAGATTTTACATTAATTAGTTTCTAAAAGAGATATAAAAATTTAAATAATGAATATACTATACCTCCTTACCATTTTATTTTTAAAAATCTACTTCTTTGACAATGATGTTATTGTTTTGAATTATTCCATAGTCCATTTGATTCCTTTACTACTTTTCTTCAAATGACATAGTTTCTTCCTTCTTCATTATCTATTTGGTTTTGAAGCTTTGTGTGGTTGTTTGTTCTTAATGGAGGAAGAGGTTTGAGGGTGAGGAAAGTTGGGTCATTGAAGAAGAAAAGGTTATGAAGGGTTGAACCAATTGAAGAATGAAACTCTAATCATTTCCGCCCCCCCCTTTCGGAATGAATGTAAGGTATTTATGTAGGAACTTGTGAGGGTAGAAATGGGAAGAATCTTGAGGAAAATCTATTGTTCTGCGTTTTTGCAAACTTCAGGTCGTACGAGTCGTGTTGACGTCACATAATGGCTTGTGAGGTGGGGTCAATGTACGAATTGAACAAAAGCGTTTCTTTTTGCTTTAGGATTGTTTTTGCGTTTTGCCCCCCAAATTTTCGCTGTTGTGGAATGAGCATGTTTTGTAGTGGGGCCTGAAGGTTGGAGAGTGGTATTGTGATGCTGATTTTATGAATGGATTTTGAATTGTGCAGGTTATATGGGCCATATGGATTTGTAGCTGAAATATCTTTTATTTTTGGACGAGCTGTGGTGCGAGGTCGTACATTGCGTGTGGAGGCTCATAGTTTGTGCGAGTTGGAGTGCTGGAGGTGATGGCTGGTAGAAGTGTTGCCATTTCTTATGTTTCAACCATGATGGTCAAGGTGGCTTTGTAATGTGTCGATTATGCGCATGTTATAAGAAGTGGCAAGCTGGACATTTTTATTTGTATGTTGTATGGTAGCTACAGGTGGATGTGGATTTTGCAGCTTGAAGGGTTTGATTTGGAAAAGAATTTTTTGCAGCTTTCATTTGGTTGGTTGGGTCGTGTTGTACATGGCCTTGCACCATTTTTTTGTTGTAATTTTGGTATTTTTGTAATCTTCTTGTAATTGAAAATAGCCTATGGGCTTTCTTGAGAAAAAACTTGGAGCTTTGTGACAAATGTAATTGACTTTTCTATTTTTGTTGCAATACCATGAGCTTTTTAATCTCTCTTGCAATTATTGTGATAGGCTTTGGTATTTTGTAAGATGAATTTGGTGAACATGAGAAGTCAATGGGCTTCAATTAAATGGGCTTGTATGGTTGAGATAATTTGGTTAAATGTTTATAAAGCGAGAATTTTTATGAGAAAATGTAATGAAATAGAAAATTTGGAAAATAATTGGGGTAAATGGCTTAGGATTTTGTTTGACATGGATATGGACATAGTAATTAAAAAGGATAGGGATAAAAAGTGAGTGCTTAGAAAGACAAAAATGAATTCACGGTTTAGAACCACATATGCACTTTGAGTGATCTTAATCCACCGTTTCACTCTGATAATCTTCAAACTAAACTTGACAAAATGAAAATGAAGCAATTTGGAACTTCAAGTACATTATAGCATGGAGGCAAACCAAATCATTGATGCATCAACCTCTAAATTCAACCACTTAAGCATGAGTTAGAACATGAATTGTGTCACGACTTGTTCCAGAAGAACCTGATTAAAAAGGGACTGATCCCTGATGACCCTCAACCATAAAATCTTGATTTATTCACAACTAAGTTGACTCGACACAAAAACCTGACTAAAACCTCAAACACACACCACTGCATTAATTCCCCCTGACTTCGAAAAGAAAGCAACACATGTTTTTTTTCTCTGAATAACAGTTAGTGGGTGGATGTACAAATTAAATCTTTACACAAGGTAGGACAAATTTGGGATATGACAGATGCCCCTATCTAATTAAATTGAACTTAGTAAGATGAATTACTGTGGTGTTCATTCTTCTGAGGTAGAAATCAATTAGATATGAAGAAGACTCCGAATTTGTTCGAAAAGAAATAAAGGCTTGGGAAGTGGAATTACAAATCAATGTCAACCTTCGAGTAGACACTGAATATATTGCAAAGTCGTTATCACCTAAAGGATGATAGAGCGACACACGCACACAAGTTGCTACCACCAAAAGGATGATAGAACGATATTCGCATAATCTGATACCAAAGGGATGACAGACCCATCACCAAAAGGATGATAGAGCAAACACACACACACACACACACACACGCAGCCTTGACACCAAAAGGATGTAGGAGACACTCGCACAATCTGGCACCAAAAGGATGACAAAAGCATCACTAAAAGAATGATAGAGCGAACATATTCACACAAGTTTCTACCACCAAAAGGATGATAGAACGACATTCGCACAATTTGGCACCAAAAGGATGACAAGCTCATCACCAAAAGGATGATGGAGCTACATTCGCACAATCTGGCACCAAAAGGATGACAGACCTATCACCAAAAGGATGATAGAGCAAACTTACACACACAGCCCTGACACCAAAAGGATGTAGGGGTCCATTATCGAAAGGATAATGAAGAACACCCGCACAATCTGGCACCAAACGAATGACAGACCCATCTCCAAAAGGATGATAGAGCAAACTCACACACATCCCTGACACCAAAAGGATGTAGGGGGTCCATTACCAAAAGGATAATAGAGAACACTCGCACAATCTGACACCAAACGGATGGCAGACCCATCACCAAAAGGATGATAGAGCGAACTCACACACACAACCCTGAAACCAAAAGGATGTAGGGGGTCCATTACCAAAAGGAGAATGGAGAACACTCGCATAATTTGGCACCAAAAGGATGACAGACCCATCACCAAAAATATGATAGAGCAAACTCACACACACAACTTTGACACCAAAAGGATGTAGGGGGTTCATTACCAAAAGGATAATGGAGAACACTCGTACAATCTGTCACCAAAAGGATGACAGACCCATCACTAAAAGGATGATAGAACGACACACGCACACAAATTACTACCACCAAAAAGATGATAGGAACTTCCCAAATTTGAAGGCCACCAACACTAAAAGGATGCAGGCTAGGCTGAACCAACGAGGTTTGACTATCACCAAAAGGATGATAGTGAGGCAATTGACAAAGGTCAAGTTTGCTGGAGATATGATGAATGAGGCTTATTTGAGAATATCAACAAAAGGTTGAAGTAAAGAAGTCATTGAGGAACACCATCCTTGTCAACAAAAGGTTGAAAGAAGATAACTCACTGGGGAACGCCCAAGAGGAAAGTTGGATTGAAACAAAATTAACAGGGAGCGCCCGCTGACTCCGAGAAATGCCACTGGTTGAGATGGGGACGCAAACTTCAACAACAAAAGGGTGAAAACAAAATTAAATGAGGAATGCCCACTGACTTTCTTGGAGATCACAGCTTCGACAACAAAGGCTGGGAGTAATTTCATGAGGAACGCCCATGAACTTGAAGAAAATGCCCCTGGCTGGGCTGAGTTTACTTTAAAATCTTGCCACAACTTCGTGGGGAACGCCCACGGGTTTGAAGGAGATGCCCATGGTTGGGCTGAAGATCATCTTGAGAAACTGATCAACCACAAGGCTGAAATAACTTCGTGGGGAACGCCCATGGTCTTGAATAAACTGCCCCTAACTAGGCTAAATCTTGCTTGGAAATCTGATCAACCACAAGGTTGAAACAACTTCGTGGTGAACACCCACAGTCTTGAATAAACTGCCCCAGACTGAGCTGAAGATCGTCTTGAAAAAGTGATCAACCACAAGGTTGAAACAACTTCGTGGGAAACGCCAACGGTCTTGAATAAATTGCCCCTGACTGGGCTGAATCTTGCTTGGAAACCTGATCAACCACAAGGTTGAAACAACTTCATGGGGAACACCCATGGTCTTGAATAAACTGCCCCTGACTGGGCTGAAGATCGTCTTGGAAATCTTGAGATTAATCCTGGACCTTGACTTGCATATATGAATGCTTGATGATAAAGAAGTTCCATAGGGAATGGAAATGAAAATGAAAATGCTAACACGCGGAGATGCAAGTGCTGGGAAATTATGATAGGTTTTGGTATACAAATGAGGCTTATGATATCTAATGCAATGTGTATGGTGCATATGATTGCAGACAGGTGATTAGATATGCAGATGGGAGGTGCCAGCATGGTGGACTTTTGGTAGTTTCCAATGCGGATTGGACTTTGGGTGGTGGGAAGGATGGATATTCTCGACACGTAGTTCGTTTGAATACGCCATGACTGAAGCAGACAAAGATACTCTCGATGCCCTAAGTCTGATCATTTGTTGATTTGTTGTGAACTTGCTTTAGAGAGGATCACAGTTCTACTTGATGGTCTGGATGACATGGTCTTGCCTCAGTTTGAACATGGTAATGGTCTGCCCTTGATTAACCAATTCTGATCCGTGGGGGCTAAACTTTGATACTTTGAGATGGCTTGCCCCTGATTGGGCTATTGAATGATTTTCCCTAGCCCGTGGATTTTGAGGTAGCTTTGCTTTGTGCCAGCCACTGAAAGTTCAAGTTCCTCTTTGATTGCCCCTTGTTGGAGTGCCTTGGATGTCGAGCACTGATTTGCAATTAAAATTGTACATTCCTAAATGGTAATTTTAATGCAGAGTTCATGCAAGTTTTGGGAAAGTGTCGTTTATTTTAGTGTCGTGATAGCGTGAGACAAATGGACCATTAGTCTAGCGTTGTGCTAATTTTGCTTTGTGTGAAAGATACATCAATGATAATGACATCAATGCTGATGATTAGAAAACATGTGAGGAGTCAGTTTATGCAACCTTGCAATAGTATGTTTTCAGAATAAACCTCGCCTCAATTAGGTCTTTCGAGGGTTGTAACGCGGTCTAGTTCATGGTTATGAAATAAGGATATTAGGCTCAAAGTATGATTTGTACCCACCCCTTCTTCATGATGCTCTCCCGTCCTACGTTTAGTTAATTATGCACGTGTCTATCTTGATGGTGTAAGCTTGATGATTCAAGGTTTGCTCGAAATGGCAGTCACCCTATTTTGTTTTTGAGGAGTGTAAGTGACCCTTTGATTTTGATATGGTGGCCACTGAATCTTATTTTGTTTTTATTGAAGGTTTGAGGGCCTCTTTTGTTTTCGTTTTTCTTTGATCCCTAACTTTTGCATAAACTGCTTTTGCTTGTCAGATCCATCGAGATTGCCTTGATTTTTGCATAAGTCTCCTTTGAGGTGCTTGACTTAGCAGACTTTTGATTTTTTTGATTTTTTTGTTGGAGGATTGTGACTGCCAAAGCATGGGTTTTTGAAGAACAACAGACATGTCTTTGTAGTTTGGTCTTGTAATTTAAGTGCGTAGTTGGATTAACTGAACACTACCCTACCCCAGGTTGAGTGTAAGGGTTTGAATATCCAAAGAAAACTGCTACTTATAGGCTCGAAGTGGTCAACTAGGGATCAACTTCTTGTATCTCCAGTGTTTGGGGATTGAAACAATGCATGTACATCATCGACGAGATTCTGACTAAAAGTATACAGTTTTGCAGTTATGGGTATTTCATTGTCATCATCCTCCCTACAATCATGCTAAACAACAGTTGATATGGAATGAAGTGAACAAATATGTGTCTGTGATTTGTGATGAGTGAAAATAATGAGTGAATACGACATAACTAATTCAAAACATGCATAAACAATACATTAATGGAAACCAAATACAAATGGCAATTTTTAAAGCATACAATACTTAAACGAATAAAGACAAAATACAAGAATGAAAAAGGTGAAATGGCAACATGACTGCCTTTTTCAGGGAGATGAACTTGACTTTGACTTGATCTGACTTGATTTGATGTTAGCACTAGCTTGACGGTGGCATTGGATTGTTGATGACATTTGGAGTCTTCCCATTGAATTTAATAGAATTCCTATCAATCATGTCCTGAATTTTATGCTTGAAAGCTCTGTAGTTCTTGAATGTATGCCCTGAAGCGCCCTTATGAAACTCACAATGGGCATTTGCATCATAGTCGGCAGGAGTGACAGTTGGGGGAGCCAAATCCCTCAAAGCAATGGCCTTTTTCTCCAGAAACTGAGCAAAAATAGTAACATATGACATCAACAGACGATCAAAGACTCTATCGAGCTTCCGCGTCCTCTGCTGATTAGGCTGACGTCGCTGGAGAGCAGCTTGCTGTTGTTGAGCAGCTTACAATTGTTGATGCTAAGGAGGGTACTGATACCCTTGCTGATTGCAAGAATGTTACTGGGGATCCTGTTGCTGAAGCATTTGAGCTTGAACAGTTGGATGATAAGGCATTGGAGCGTATTGTGCAGCAGTAACATACAAATACTGATAGTAAGGGATTTGGTAAGGCATAGGAATGTGAGCTTGTTGAGGAGCTTTCCCTTTCTGTGCAGAGACTGCATTTGTTTCACCCTCTTTCTCTTGTATCCATTGAAAAACTTTTTGGCACCAGCCTGACTGCTAGAACCTCCTTGGATCTTTCCATTCTTCAAACCTTCCTCGATTCTCTCATTAACAATCACTAAGTCTGAGAATCCAACAGAAACACTACCAATCAACTTCTCGTAGTATTGGCCTTGCAAAGTACCCATGAAGATATCAATCACGTCACGATCGACAAGAGGTGGATGTACCCTTGCAGCTAGCTTTCTCCATCGTTGCATGTACTCCTTGAAGGATTCACTGTCCTTTTGATCCATACTTTGAAGTTGAGTACGGTTAGGAGCAAGGTCAGTGTTGTATTTGTACTGCCTGACAAATGCATCAGCTAGCTCAGCCCAAGTGTGCACACTGCTATGCTCTAGCTGCATATACCATTCGAGTGATGCCCTAGACAAACTGTCTTAGAAGCAATGAATCATTAGCTTTTCGTCTCTGGCATAGGTAGCCATCTTACACAGTACATCTTCAAATGAATGTTTGGGTGACTGAGGCCTTTGTACTTCAGGAATTCTGGCGCTTTGAACTTGGGAGGAATGATAACATCCGACACCAAGCATAATTCCAGAGCACTGAGAGAATTTGAATTGTTCCCCTCAATGACTCAAAGTTTTTCAGCTAGATCGCGACACATTTTGATAGCTTCAGAATCCTGAGCAGCAACAGGACTGGCAATGGGGATATCAGCATGATAGTTTTTAATATCTTCATACTAGTCTAGCAGATTATCTTCGGCATGAGGAACGAGGATCTGAATAACAATAGGTTGGGCTTGTGGGATGGCTCCAATAGTAACTCTTGGCGCTGGGATTAGTTGAGAAGTGGTTCCTTCAGCTGTGGTAGCGAAGTTCATTGGCATCTCATAGGGGTTGTGAACAGGAGCTGAGAACCTTGAGGTAGACCCTTGCACCTGACCATTGTTGTTGACAACAACGACTTCACATAGCTCTTCTTTCTTTCTGGGCATAGTCATTGCTTCGAGGATCTGGTCAATCTTTCCTTTGAGGGAATCCATCTCTTCTCGGAAGGCAACTTGCTCTTGTTGAATCTGCTCTATCATTCATCTTGTATTGGCTCTATTTGCATACTGGTGTCGAGGAATCAGCTTGATTTACTAGAGAGAAAGAAGTAGAAATGAGATTCTGCTGAAGGAATGAAAATGGAAAATGCACAATAGATACAATGTAATGCAAATGATATACAATGCAAGATACAATGCAAGATCCAGGATTGCAGGATCACAATTCAAACAGTTATGAGGTTGGCTGAATAGACGGGTCAAGAACCACAGTCACTGCTCAAAGAAACCCCACAGGTAGGATTCTAAAACGGGTAAGTGCCTAGAGTCATGGATATATTTCAAAGATATTATAGCCATGAAAAAGCCTCTTCACGACAATAATATCCTCGAAAAAATCTAGGTAAGGTTTTCGTATCTTCCACATGAGAAAGACTCCTCAGAGGTGTCAACTACGTAACCATCGACATACGGGTTCTAAAACAGGTTCTCAGAGTCATAGATCGAGGTTGAAAATATTACTTGTCAAGAAGTAATACGTTCAAGGGATCTTATCTGATTAGGGAGTTCGTATTAATCCAAAAGGAGTTAACTCTACCAACCACCATGGATAAAACGGGTCAATGGTCCTTGCAATCAACGATTCAGGCTCGAAAACATTATTGTTATGGCAAAGGCTCACCACAACAATAACATCTCCAAGGGAATCTACTCCAAGCAGGATTTTCGCTTCAGCCTTACGTGGAAGAACCCACGCAAGTCTCCACTATACAACCACCATCCTAATCCTAGGGTTTTACTCGGACTCGGGTGTAGAGCCATCTCACGAAGTACCTAAAAGCAGAGCATCCCATAAATGTCATAATGATCAAAAGCAACAAAGATAAGGACAGGAGAGCAAATAAACAAGCAAATGAGAAGAAAACAATCAAGCGAAGCTAACAAGTTCACAATTCGAACTAAGATAGGCTTGAATCTCTCTTTAATGGAGTAATAAGTCCCCAGCAGAGTCGCCAACTGTCGCACCTCGAAAAATCACATCGAGAAACGTGACCCTCGCACTAAAGGCGCGGAAATGCGGTTCAACAGAGTCTCCATTAAACTTTATTTATCCTAAAAAGGGAAAGGAAAATATCGAGAAAACCTCTTAAAACGAAACGATGGAAACATGGTCATCACAACCAACGTTCCGGGTTCGGGAGTAGGTTACGGAAGGGGAAGATATTAGCACCCCTCACGTCCATTGTACTCAACGGGAACCTCTTAATTCAAATCGTGAGGAACATTAGCTAAGCTATTTTGTTTTCTTTTCAATAATAAATGCAAATCGGTAGGATAAAAGGATAAAAACGCTAAGGGGAAATGGATGGTTAAGGGGATAGGGTTGCTCGCCAAGGATTGGGGCCCTTGTGCCTACGTATGCTCATTTGGACGAGAATGAGAAATCAGAGCTCTCGTAGTTCGACTACGGGAACGATAAGGGGGAAACGAAAGATGGAGGGAAGGTAGGTCGCCAGGATCATCGCAATCTTGTGCCTATGTATCTTACATTCATAAACGAATGAAGAATCAGAGTGTCCGTAGTTTATGGAGACGACCACGAAAAGAGAGGGGTTGAAGTGAGTTGAAGTTAGGTACGGATGATGATTACTCGATGCTTAAGAAAGGCTCCTCGGGCCCAAGTAATCTAGAGAGTGAGTCAAAGGCGTGACTCTCTCTTTTCATCTCGAAGAGAAGTTGTATTTGAATGGTGTTTGAATAAACGAGTGTTGGAGGAATATGGTTTAAACGTTGTCGGGATGAAAATGTTATTAGAGGTGTCAATTGCTCACACACGAGTAAGATAGCTCACATCCAAACAACTGAAGGGAGATCAAAGGCTCAATACCCTCTTTTCACCTTGAAAAGAATTGAATAGTTGTTAATTAATTTAATAGTTTAATTGAGAAAATCCGTTTGATGTTGGATTAAGGGTTTGACTTATATTTGCATGAAAAACCGGGGTGGAACGAAAGTTGGTTTGAAAATGGCTCAACGATGAGTCAAGGGTTTGGTTTGAAAATAGAACCGGCTCGACAACGAATAAAGGGTCAAGTTTTGAGAAATGATACTAGTCCCTGAGGGTGCTCCTAATAACGAAACCACGATGAAATGTGAAAGTGTGTGCGATAGGTTGATGGCGAATGTGGACGAGCACTCGACTTACGAGGGGTGTTTGAAAATGGCTCGATGACGAATCGAGAATTAGTTTGAAAACGGTTTCATCTATGCTAGTCCCTAAGGGTGCTCATAGAAGATAAACCATGATCAAAGAAATACGAATGCGTACATCAAAATGGGAGAGGGATACATGTAAGTTACACGGGATTGCACGAAATAAAAGGGTTCATTGTCAGGTAGCCTAATAGGAAGATGCGTGTGTGCAAAATGTCCTAAACTAAGCCTTGAGCAAAAGTCGGACAAAACTCCAAGCTAGGGTTTCTGACAAAGTCCAATGATCCAACAATCCACCAATTTAGGATTTTATTGTTTCGATAATTGTTGTGTTTCGAATAAATGTGAACAAGATGAATATGATATGAACAATTATGAATAATATGAATAGTGTGAACAATATAGCAAGATATATAACAATACAATCAAGATCATATCCATAATAATATTATCAATATAATATCAACAAGTATATGAACAAGATGATAAAATCAAGATAATATTGACTGAAAATAAAACAATTGTATATTGACGGATAGTAAAGCAAGAATATGTTGATGGAAAGTAAAGTTACTCATTAGTTGATTTGTGAATTGAATCGAGACAAAATGTAGAGCTAAACCTTTATAGCTCAATTTATGAAGGAAATCGAACTATAGGAGGTCGTGCAAATTGATATCCGTGCTAAAAACAAGATAGAGAAATGATATTGAGGAACATTCTCCAATGTAATCGTGTCACACGGACCAAAAGAAGGGGTTTGATCTCGTCGTAATCATAAACTCGTGTTAATTAATTGAAGGTAACCTCTCACGATCCCAAAGTATAGAAAATGACCCCAACGGCCATTTTCCACAGATTTGACAAAATGAAGGTTATCAACCTCGATAAATCAACGTTTACAAATCTAAAGACTTCAATGATCGAAACGAAATTGAAAATCGGGAGAAATAAAATCGAAATTAATCATAGAATGACAAATAACAAAATATATAAAAAAAACAAGAATTATTACTTTTGAAAGCAACTTCTTTAGAGTAGATTAGGAAAAATAATAAAAATAAAAATTTATTAAAACAAAATTTTTAAAGAAAAATAAAACATAATGAGGGGGGGGGGGGGGGGCAAATGAGAGAGAGGTGATGGTGAGAGATATGGAAATGGTGGAATCATGTGGGCTTAGCCCATTGTAACAGCCCAATTTTTAATAATTGATTATTTGTACTAATTAATTGATTTAATGAATTAATGGATTTAACTGATTTATTCTATTTGGTAGAATAAGGTGAATTTACTAGATCTTCTCTAATTAATGATAAGATGAGATATATTGAGGAGAAATAAAAGACAAGGATATATAAGAGAAAATGGAAAGAAAAGGATAGAAATAGAGAGAAAGGAAAAGAAGAGAAAGAAAGAAGGAAGAAGAGAGAAGAGGAGAAAATAGAAGAAAAGCTTTGAATCATCAGAACGGCTTCTAACTTCCGATTAATCAAGGTAAGGGTGTGAAATATCATTATATTGTCAATGTATATGATTATGTATGATTGGTTTGGATTGTTTGGATGTTTTTCTCCATTTTCCATTCTAGAGCATATATGAGTTTAATCGGTAGAATCGAGGTTTTAACGGTTGGAATCTGGAATAAGTGGTGTAGATTAGTCGAGGATTGTTAGACTAAGAGTACTGGAACTCGTTGGAATTGAATCGGGTGATTTTGGGAGTTTTGGAGAGTTTTGGACAGTGAGGATTTTGAACATCGCAGACGTACGCTAGCACCTTCGCTAGGCGAGCAGGTCGCGAGTGTTCGCTAGCAACTCGCTAAGCGAGCAAGCTAGCGAGTGGTCCCAGACTTGGACAGAGTATTTGATCTTTTTCGCTAGTAGCGAGTGAGGTAGCGAAGGATTCGCTAGGACCTCGCTGCAGTGAGTAGGTAGCGAAGCCTTACAGTAGCTTTTATTTGCCTTTGCAAGCTTGTTCACTAGGCGAACAGGTAGCGAGTGATCGCTAGGGACTCGCTAGGCGAGCAAGCCAACGAGCGTGACAACATTCTCATTTCTTTGTGATTCCATCCAATGTTGATCGTTTGGTTCGATTGTGTCCAATCTTAATCTGAAATGAGTAATTGGGTGTTGTGATATATATGCTGTGGGTAGCCGTATGGCGTGAATCCTAGATTGTGCAATATTGTGAAATGTGACCTTTTGGCATATATAATGTATTTTTTAAATTGATTAAAAATGCATGATGATTTATGATGAGAACATATTGTGAATAATGCATGAGAATATATTGTGAATATGTGTGCATTGATTGAAAATGTGGTGATGGCATTGAATCGTGAATGCATATTGATTGTATGCAATGTTGTGAATAATGCATGAGAACATATTGTGAATATGTGTGCATTGCTTGATAAATGTGATGATGTTGAAAGTATGAATACTTTGATATGATGTGTGAGTGTGAAATCATGTTATAATTCTTATGTGATGAATTATTTGAGAATGCATGAGATTAAGATGCGAGAACGGTCTTAAGTGCATTTGGTTGTTGATTGCATACGCATCATTTGGTCAAGAGGCAATGCTTGCTAGTTTCGTGGAGACTAGTGACTTGTCTCAAACCTAGAAGAGTGGGTTTGAAAGCTTAGAGGACGGGCTTTTGTTGTTATCGGTCTAGAGGACGGACCCGGTTTAAATGTAAAAACCGAAAAATGATAACAAGTGTTGGTACCACATGGCATGAGTTGCATTGAGTTGCATTGAGTCCCATGTCATAGAGATAAATGTTGTGTGAATGTAGGCATATGCGTATGTTATGTGAATTGATGAAAACTATGGATGTGTGTATGATAAATATGCTTGGTGATCATTCCATATTTGCTTATACATATATTGTGATGTGTATTGATGAATTAGTTGAAAAATGTGTAATTGTGAACGATATTGACTGATGAATTGATGAATAAACATGATTGTATATGTTTATATGAATTGTAGTGAATTAAACATAATGTGTATGTTATGTGGATTGATTGAAATTGTGGAAGTGTGCATGAGGTTATGCTTGGATTATATATATGCGTATATGTCGATGTACATGAGTGAATTATGATGAATGTGTTTGGTGATTATCCATATATATTGTATATACATTGTGACGTATATGGATGACTTGTGGTGAGAATGTTGATTATGTGTATTCTAAGATTGTGGATATATATAATTATATGCATTGATTATTATGATAATATTTCTCACCCTTTTGCTGGAATGATGTCCTATCTGATATCATGCAGGTATCGAGAATAGAGCTGCTCGTAGTTGCATGGTCGTTGTTGGTGTAGCCATTTAGTAATTTAGATATATTGGGTCGAGTCATGCTCTGGTCTTGTAACACTGGGATCGTTTGGTTTATATTTTAGAGATACATTATGTATTCTATGTTATGTTTTTATATTAATTGGAATATTATGATGTTGGCCTTGGTGCCTAAGTAATGTTGAAGTATGTGATGAATTTGAATATTCTGCTAAGAGAATTATGTTATAAAATGAATCCGCTGCTACATGCAAAGTGAAATTGTGAGAAGCATGATTATTTATTATAAGTGTTAATGAGCATGACAAGTGGTTTTGATGTTTCGAAAGTTATGTGTGACGCCCTTTTGTGAATACATGAAAATTTACTCTGATTATTCGTATATTTTTCGTGGGGTTTAGAAGGGTGTTACATTAGTGGTATTAGAGCAGGTCGGTCCGTCCGACCAAGTTGTCTAATGTTGTTTGTTCCCTTGTATGCGACATGTGTGTGAAAACACTGTCGGTACGTGTTTGTTTTCCTAACCTTTGTCTGCAGAAGTGGGAATGATTCAAGTGGGGGGGGGGGGGGGGGGGAAGTTGGTGCTTCACTAGGATGCTGCGAGTGTGGAGTTGTAGCTCAGTGTGTGGTTGAACTCTCTTATAGTTTGGTAAAGATGGTTTATGCCCCATTATGATTGTCGACTGTCTATTAACAAGTTGAGAACTGATCACTCTTAATCTCTTGTTGATAGTAGTTGGGATTGTGCTGGATGGGATAGACGTGTCTTACGAGCTTAGATGGCGTGAGCAGTGAATTGTTTGGAGTTAAATTCAGTGCTTAAGAATTGCTTTGATGAGTCGGCGCAGGACAGTGTTGAGATGTTTAATTTTGATGGGAATTTTGGAGAGTTAATGAAAGTGGGAAGTTGGCGATTTGCCGATTAATTGTGGTTGTCTGGAAGTTATCCTGACAAGATAGTGATACACAACCAGGACGTGAAGTGGAGTTGTGATTGACTTAGTTACGGAAACTAGTCCGATATTGATAGCTCCATATTATATGTCTATTTGGATGGTCAAGGAACTAAATTGATTGAGTAGTTTTGAGACTTATGTTTGGTGTGTGTGCTACGGCAACAGATTGCGAGGTCGAGTATAAGGGTGGATGATGACTTCTCGTGATTATTAAAGTAAGATGTGGAATACAATATTGGTATAATTATAACTTTAAACATTTTAAGAGTTGGAGATGTGTTGAATGGCCTTCTAAGTGTGAAGATGTTGTTTTCGTATTATTGTCGTAACGGGAAAACCGTAACTCAGAATGACGCCATATTAGAAGCGTTGGACTCTATTACAATGCTCTATGTAAAGGTGAAGTAGTGACATGGAATTAAGTTATTTATTGATGGAATATGTTTGGATGTTGTAGTAAGTGCAAAAAGTGCGGTTTGTGTTTCCGCCATAACTCACAAATTGAATGTCTGTTTGGCATGAGATTTTCCATACTTAATTGAGTGAGTCAATGGTTGTGTTAAACAATGATATTTTGATATATTCGAAGAGTATGGAGGATCATGTTGAGCATCGGGATCTTGAGTTATCAGTGTTGGAGAGGAAGCAGTTATATGCCCCTGTGAAAGAAGTTCAAAGAGTTTTGGGAGAGCTGTCAGCAGCTCGTGTGTTGATTTTTGCCGAATCCGACAGAACTGTTCGTTGTGTTTTGTGATGCTTCGTTGATATGATTGGGAGATATGTTAAGTGCAACATCAGCGAGTTTAGTTATGCTTGGAGGAAATTTAAAGTACATAAGAGGGATTATCTGACAAGTGATTTAGAGTTGGTTGTTGTTGTGTTTGTGCCAGAGTTGGAGACTTCAATTGGTTAGTGTGAGATTTGAAATGGCTGGTGAATCTCAAGAGCTTAAGGTATCTGTTTGATTTGGAAGAGTTGAATATGAGGCAGAGAAAATAATTAGGACTCCAAAATAATTATGGTTTTGGATTGAATTACCATTCGGGTGAAGAAAACGTGGTAGCTTATGCATTGACTTGGAAATCTTTGCATATACTGATGATGATGGTAATGAAGTTAAAACTGATTAAGCAAATCCGGGATGAGTTGATCTGTGAGGAGACTTCTTATGGAGTTGAGCTTTGTATTTTGAGGCCTACTATTGGTATCCTTGATGAGATTTGATAAGCTCACCACTCTGGTTTGAGTTAGTAGAATGGTTGAATTTGATGAATTAAAGTCGAAGGGCTGATTTTCAGATTGATGAGAATGATATCATGAGATGTCATGATAGAGTCTGTGTTCTAGATATTATTGAGTGGAAGAAGAGTATTGAGGTAGATGGAGTATCCATCTCGGTGCTATGAAGATGTAACCGGATTTGAGGAAATTATTTTGATGACCATAGTTGGAGAGAGAAGTGGTTGAATTTGTATATGCTGGTTAGACTTGTTGGAAGTAGAAGAATAAACGTCAGAGACCGTTGGGTCCGATGCAACCGTTGAATATTCTAGAGTGGAAATCAGATAGTATTTCTATGGATTTTGTGTTGGGTTTTCTGGAGAATTTGAGGGATATGATTTTACTTGGGTGATTTTGGATAGAATGACTAAATTGGCTCTTTTTCTAACAAGGAAGAGTAAACATTCTATGTTGAAGCTAGCTGAGATGTATAGTGATGAAGTGATGAAGTTGTATGTGATGTCGTCGAATATTGTGTCAAATGGGAATTTGAGTTTTCTTCGAGATTTTGGGAGAGTTTACAGACGCTTTGAGTACCATGTTGAAGTTGAACTCTGCGTATCATCCGTGGACGGATGGACGGGCAAAGAGAATTATCCAGTCTTTAGAGGATTTGTGGAGAGCTTGTGTGTTGGATCAAGGTGGATCGTGGGATAGTTAATCATCATTGATTGAATTACCTACAATAACCGCTATCATTCTAGTATCGGAGTGACATCGTATGAAGCTTTGTATGGTAGGAAGTGTAGGACTCCTTTGTATTGATATGATTCAGGCGAGAGTGTTGTGCTCGGACCTGAGAATTGTGTAAGAGACGACTGAGAAAATCAAGAGGATCCAAGAAAGGACGTGTTTCGAGAGTTACGATAGTAACTAGTGTTGGTCGAGCTTGAGGTCTCGGAAGCACACACTGTGTTTTGTTGATCTGTATCAGAGTGGCGCAGCGAAAGCGTGGGGAAAATAGCAGGTTAGACTGTTTTACCGTTGTCACTTGTGGGAATTGCATGATATGTTCATGTGTATAAGCTGAGTAGGTACATTGATTCAGATGGATGGTGTATGAGTGAGGGAGGATTTGACTGTTGAGGCATTGCTAGTTCAGGTTAATGAACGAGAAGCAACTTCAAAGTAAAGGGATTCCTTTAGTGGAGGTAGTTTGGGAGAAAGTTGGATTTGAGAGATTGGGATGCGAGAGTCGTATCCAGAGTTGTTTAAATCAGGTAACATTTTCGAGGACGGAAATTCCTAAAGTGGGGGAGGGTTGTAACAACCTAATTTTCAATAATTGATTATTTGTACTAATTAATTGATTTAATGAATTATTAGATCTATTTAATTTATATGAGTTAATGGATTTAACTGCCTTATTATATTTGGTAGAATAAGGTGAATTTACTAGATCTTCTCTAATTAATGATAAGATGAGATACATTGAGGAGAAATAAAAGAGAAGGATATATAAGAGAAAGTGGAAAGAAAAAAATAGAAATAGAGAGAAAGGAAAAGAAGAGAAAGAAAGAAGGAAGAAGAGAGAAGAGGAGAAAATAGAGGAAAAGCTTGGAATCATCAGAACGACTTCTAGCTTCCGATTAATCAAGGTAAGAGTGTGAAATATCATTATATTGTCAATGTATATGATTATGTATGATTGGTTTGGATTGTTTGGATGTTTTTCTCCATTTTCCATTCTAGGGCATAGATGAGTTTAATCGGTAGAATCAAGGTTTTAACGGTTGGAATCCAGAATAAGTGGTGTAGATTAGTTAAGGATTGTTAGACTAAGAGTACTGGAACTCGTTGGAATTGAATCAGGTGATTTTGGGAGTTTTGGAGAGTTTTGGACAGTGAGGATTTTGAACATCGCAGACGTACGCTAGCACCTTCTTTAGGCGAGCAGGTCACGAGTGTTCGCTAGCAACTCGCTAAGCGAGCAAGCTAGCGAGTGGTCCCAGACTTGGATAGAATGTATTTGATCTTATTCGCTGGTAGCGAGTGAGGTAGCGAAGGATTCGCTAGGACCTCGCTGCAGCGAGTAGGTAGCGAAGCCTTACAGTAGCTTCTGTTTGCCTTCGCGAGCTTGTTCGCTAAGCGAACAGGTAGCAAGTGTTCGCTAGGGACTCGTTAGGCGAGCAAGCCAGCGAGCGTGACAACATTCTCATTTCTTTGTGATTCCATCCAATGTTGATCGTTTGGTTCGATTGTGCCCAATCTTGATCTGAAATGAGTAATTGGGTGCTGTGATATATATGTTGTGGGTAGCCGTATGGCGTGAATCCTAGATTGTGCAATATTGTGAAATGTGGCCTTTTGGCATATATAATGCATTGTTTAAATTGATTAAAAATGCATGATGATTTATGATGAGAACATATTGTGAATAATGCATGAGAACATATTGTGAATATGTGTGCATTGATTGAAAATATGGTGATGGCATTGAATTGTGAATGCATATTGATTGTATGCAATATTGTGAATAATGCATGAGAACATATTGTGAATATGTGTGCATTGCTTGATAAATGTGATGATGTTAAAAGTATGAATACTTTGATATGATGTGTGAGTGTGCAATCATGTTATAATTCTTATGTGATGAATTATTTGAGAATGCATGAGATTAATATGCGAGAACGGTCTTAAGCGCATTTGGTTGTTGATTGCATACGCATCATTTGGTCAAGAGGCAATGCTTGCTAGTTTCGTGGAGACTAGTGACTTGTCCAAAACCTAGAAGAGTGAGTTTGAAAGCTTAGAGGACGGGCTTTTGTTGTTATCGGTCTAGAGGACGGACCCGATTTAAATGTAAAAACTGAAAAATGATAACAAGTGTTGGTACCACATGGCATGAGTTGCATTGAGTTGCATTGAGTCCCATGGCATAGAGATAAATGTTGTGTGAATGTAGGCATATGCGTATGTTATGTGAATTGATGAAAACTATGGATGTGTGTATGATAAATATGCTTGGTGATCATTCCATATTTCCTTATACATATATTGTGATGTGTATTGATGAATTGGTTGAAAAATATGTAATTGTGAACTGTAATACCCCAAATTTTACCCTAAGATTAGTCGTTTCATCTTGTACCCCATTTCATTTTGCATGGCGTTTAACTAACCACTAACGGGTTACGTAGCCTGTTGTTTTTTACAAGAGAATCACATCAGGCGCACTTTAACTGTTGAAGGGCGAAATGGTCATTTATTCACTGTTTGCTGACAGTTTAGGGAGCAGGGTCATCGTCAGAAATCCCTCGAATAATTAGGATCTCCATTTACGAGTTCCTTATTTTGTCGCAACTGTGAAAAACACCCTGCAAAAACAGAAGAGTCGCCACCTTTCGTTATTTATCTCAGAGAGAGGGAAAGGAAACGATCGGAAAAACCTGACAAAAAAGGGAAAAGACGAGGTCATCGTAACCAAGTCCTGGGTTTGGGAGTCGGTTACGCAAGGGAAAGGTATTAGATCCCCTCACGTCCGTCGTACTCGACGTGATCCATGCTTATTGTCTATCTAAGGGTGTGTTTAAACTATCTACGCTACAAGCTTTAGGGACAAAAAGAAAAGAAAAGAGAGACTCGGCAGAGCATCGCGTCTCTGTGCCTACGTACTTTCATCTGGTATGAAATATAAGAGTCAACATAGTTCGGCTAACTATGGGCGTTAAGGGGGAAGGTTGCTCGCCAAGACATCGCGTCTTGTGCCTACGTACTTTCATCTGGTATGAAAGATCAGAGCGAACGTAGTTCGGGTGTACACGAAACCACGTGTTGATTAAGTGTTTTAATCGAGTAGAGTTAAACATCTGTTCCAGCAGTTAGGGACTAAACCTGTTTGTGGTAGAACCGAAGCTTAACAACACTCTTTTTTGAAAAAAGTTTCTGATTAATCCTGAAGGAAAAAGGTTTGAATTTTTTTTTGTATTTTTTAGTGAAGTGAATTAATTCGGTTTGTGATTAACGTTGCACTAACGACTATGAAACGAAGGCGAATGCATCGTATATCGCCCCCAAACGGGACGGATACTAAACATTCTAGATAAGCGAGAGGAGACCCCTCACTCATCATTCCCCATGTAGCTTAAGGCTCGTAGCGTGCAATGTTTATCGCCTTTATTGAATGAGTTAGCATGATTTCGAGATGAGAAGAGAAGACACATGGAAGGTCTAAGGGAAACTCGGTTCTAACGTTGTCATGCAAAGTGATCCTAAAGTTTGGATGAAAAGGGGAAACATCTACCCTAATGTTATCATACTTGGATTGAACACCTAATGTTTCTCCTACTCCCATCCTAAATGGAGGGACTAGGAATCCTATGGGGATCATGGAAAGAAGGCACAAGAAGAACAAAGGAGGAATCAATCACAAGTAGAAAAATGTAAACATGAAAAATGCACAATTAGAATGGTGGGAGGGAGGAAAAGTGTGTGGGGCAGCAGCCGCCACAAGCGCGTCTCGACCTCAACAGCGATGCAATAATGATGCAAGCATGTGGATAAAACAAGAGATGAAAGCATACAAACATGCAAATGAAAACTCGATTCGAACCACATACAAACATGCAAATAATTGAAAGAATGATCATACATGGCAACAACATCATGATTAAACAACCACAAACAACAGCAAATATCCAAAACAATTCAATCCTAATGCATCACACTGGTCTATAATGATTCGAATCAAACCGGTATGCGGACATGCAAGCAAAACAGCAAATTAGGCATTCTGGCACAGTGTTAATTGGTTAACACATACTGTTAATAAGTTAACTTGTGTAAAACAAGTGAAAATCTAGAAATTCGTAGGTGTTAATCGGTTAACACCAGGCGTTAACCGGTTAACACCCTGAAATCTTTGAAATTTTTTGAATATTTGAATTGGTTAACCGGTTAACCATATACGTTAGCCGGTTAACACTGTATCAGAAGCAGAAAAAACAGCAAACAGAACCACTTTCCAGCAAATAAGCACTTATCCGATCAACCGGATGATCACATAATCACTTATTGACGAACTTAAACCAGCAAATCATGATTCAAACAGCATGTAAACAGATCAACACAACCAGATCAAGGATCAACCAAATCAAATCACTCACAATTCAATCGAATATGAAGATTAACATGATTAAGCTTGAAAATTAAATCGGATCAGAAATCCAACCTACGAATCGGAGAATTAATTCGATAATTGTTGATTCAACTGTAATTGTGTAGATCTAAACAAAGAAGTCCAGAATACTTCAAGATCCAAGCTAATTGATGTTGTATGAATGAAGATCCTTCACAATTAAGTCAAATTACTCCAAATAAGCACTTCTACAATCACCTCAAAATCCAGATCTGAACTTGCACGAAAATTGAATGATGAAATCACTTCAATCAATGTAATGGATGGTGGTTTTGCTCTTAGAAATCAAGGATTCCAACGAAGAATCAATGATTTCAATGGAAAAGAGCTTTGAGTGAAAGTTTTGGCTATGGAGGAAATTGAGAGAATTGAGAGAGAATTGATCAACTCTGAATTTGAAAATGGAAATTATGAAGGTTAGATTGGCTTGCTTTGGAGTAATTCACTTAAAAACCACTTTGGTTGGGATTCAAAACAAAGGCTTGGAAGTTGGTTTGGAAATTGTGGTATGGAATGAGGTTTGGGATTTTGGAGGGAAATGAAATTTAACCAAATTTCAAATGATGTTCTAGATCCTTCCCAAGTGCAAAAATGGACTTTCAAGTGATCAAAATTGGACCCTAAAGCAACTCCACTTGAAAATTCACGTACAGGGCAAATTCTGCTATGGTTAACCGGTTAACCATATGCGCTAACCAGTTAACACTGTTAAAACTTCAATTATGGGCTGATTTTCAAATGGTTAATCGGTTAACCATATGTGTTAACCGATTAACACCTTCAAAAATTTGAATTTGGCGTCTTTTGGTGGGAAATATGTGCATTTGCCCTGTTTCAACTGTCTGGAGCTCTGTTTAGCTGTTGAACCTCATTTTGACCGTTGTCACTGTGAAAATGCTTGTTATGAGCCTGGGTGCTGATTTCTGATCTGAAATTAACCTGCAAAACCGAATAAAATTGATCGTTCGATTGCTGGACAAAATAAATGTCGAACCTCTGATGCTTTCTGTTTGCTGTTCAATCTCTTGCTCTGAAATGCACCTGAGCCACAAGAATGCCTTGATCCCATGCCTCGAGACCGAATGTTATGCAATGCAAAATGCTAAATGCGAAAATGAAACATAAGCCAAGTATAAAAACGAGAAGGCAAATTTTGGGGTGCTACAGCTGCCCATATTCAAACAACTTGGACCTGAAGGGAGGAAAAGCATCCACTTTCAACCATTCAAAGTACAAAGTGATTGAATACAAAAGAACCCGGAAATTTTCACCCCGCGGGAATGCAAAACAGCGACTACCAACCAAGAGTCGGAAAAGACATGCTGGGGATAACAATTCAACATAATCTAAATTTCATCCAAAAGATGCCAACCAAAAGTCGGGAAAACGTATGAAGGATACCAACCAAGAGTCGGAACAAAGACCAACGAATACCCACCAAGAGTTGGGACAAAACTGTCAACAAATACCAACCAAAAGTCATAACAAAACCTGCTGGGGAACAAAAGAGTAACCACGCAGCTTCATGGAGACTCCACCAGGGAGAGAGCGGACTAATCAGACGACTCTGTGGAGCACAAGCTTCTATCATAAGACTGCAATCAAAGAATTCCATCCCAAATATGGGGTAAAAACCAAACATTACCAACCAAAAGTCGGGATTACTACAACACCAACTGGAACTTCCATGCCGAAACGACTTCGCTAGGGAGTCAACATCCATCACATGACAACAATCTAACTGCATCATCCAAAAGATGAGATATGGGTTATTCTCTAGGGATAAAACCACCCCTACCAACCAAGAGTCGGAATCCATACTAACCGCAATTTACATAGCGAGACGACTTTGCTAAGGAGGCATACTGACCAAAAGTCGGAATCAACAACCAGAGTACCAAGGTTACCAACTAAGAGTTGGAAAATTGTCAACAAATTAACCACACCGGATATGGTGACCTCACTGGGGAATCCAAAGCTACCAACCAAGAGTTGGAAAACGAACCGACATCCATGATTGACCATACCGGAGAAACCATAACCACCAACCAAAAGTTGGAAAATGCCAAATCTCCTCATCAACCAAAAGTTAAGATAACGACTTCGCTGAGGAATAAAGGGAGGACTACCAACCAAAAGTTGAAAACACCAGATCTTCTTATCAACCAAAAGTTGAGATAACGACTCTTCAGGGGAAAAAGGAAGATTAACAACCAAAAGTTGGAACAACAACAGACGTCCCAGACCGAACCTACTGGGGAAAAGGGGAATACCAACCAAGAGTTGGGACAACCGCAGGGGAAAACATCCAACCAAAAGTCAGAAAACCAAGGTACTAACCAACAGTTAGAATCACCATGAAACCCCCGTCGATCAAAAGTCGGAACACAAGTTGCTAACCAAGAGTTAGGATTATTGGGAAAAGTCCTCATCGATCAAAAGCTACTAACCAAGAGTTAGGATGACTGGGGGATGCTACACGAAGCTGACTTCACCATAGAAGACTACCAACCAAAAGTTGAGATGATCATCCTGGATTGTCAACCAAGAGTTAAAATAAAAGCCACTAACCAAAAGTTAGAACAACGACTACTAACCCAGAGTTAGAACAACAAAGATTATCAACCAAAAGTTGAAATAAAGACTCCGCTCGGGGAAGCCCTAAGATTACCAACCAACAGTTGGGATCACGAAATACAACCAATCATCTGAATTATGCAGGAGGGTACCGACCAAAAGTTGGAATCCACGACTCTGCTGAGAGAAATAAAGAATAACCACCAAAAGTTGGAATAACATCCAAACGCCCCTGGGTCATCAACCAAAAGTTGAAATAAACAACGATGAACAACCAAAAGTCAGAACAACTCTGTTGGGAAAGAACCACAAGCATGACCAAGGAAGGCAACACTCGCAAGCGACTCATCTGGAGAAAGCGAAAACATTCACCCAAACTACTCAGCTGGGAAGAATCTGGTAAAATACCCGATCCAGAAATCCATCTTGATGAAAACCCCTTGATTCAAATAATCTTTGCCGAAAAAGATATTCAGTCCCAAAACACCAAACCTGGCTTATGCTTCAGATGCATATGTTTGAAAATGGCGTAATGCTCCATACGAAATGGAAATGCTACGCATTTGGGGAGGATGCTAATGCAAATGCAAATGCAAATGCAAATGCAAAAGAATCAACCTAGCAAAATAAATGCTAGGGAGAACAAACCCACTCCGCCGGGGAGAGAGAACAACTCATGCCGGGAAGAGAAACCCACACCGTTGGGGATTAAATCTTCTGGGAAACTTGAATAACTCTGCGGGGACACAAGAAATTCGATGCTTAAATCAAACCCCTTATGCCGAGGAATATCAGATACTCCTACTATACGGGAAACTTGAATCCGCTAGGGAAATCCCAGACTTCTGTTCTACCACTTACTCTATCGAGAGAATCAACACTGCACTCTGCTGGAGACAATCCTGAACCAACTCCGTGGGGAAAGGGCGTCACCGACGTTGCCTCCGCTGGAGAAGAAAACTGGTTTATAAACCATCCTGCTGTTGAGGGAAACACCTCTATCCTGTTCCGCTGAGAACAACTCCACCCTGTCGGGGACTCACTTTCTCATGAAGACAAAGCTTAGTTCTATTGGGGAAATAACATTTCAATCTCGATAATCGGACCCCATCGGAGAGGACGCAACTCTTCCGGGGATAAGATAACCATCTCACTGGAGAAGCGAAATCTCTGCTAGGGGAAACAAGCCTCTCGCTTGCTCATGCCTGACCGCATTTACCCGTAGGGAATAAGCCCATTCTGCCGGAAATATCACACTTAATTCGCTGAGTATCCGGCTGACAACCACTGCCACTTGTTGCGACTTGAACTGCTGAGGATAAGGGAAACTCACCTGATTGTGATAACCCTGTTGACCTGCAACAAAGAAAATAATAGAAATGTTCTACATGTAAAATGGATACCTCAGTTACCATCCATGATACTTACCGAACAAGCAAAGTCAGCGCTTTCATTATGCTCTGTACATCCTCTCACTTTTACCTGCAATGTTTATCCAGAATAACAGACATTTCGCAAACAAAACAGTAAAATGGACAAGAAAAAGAAAGCTCTTTAACTGAAGTGAATACTTTATTGATGAAAGGCCTGTAAATAGGCAAATTACAATTCAGATGCAATTCCTGAAAAGAGGTAATTGCTCATAAACAAGTAAACAAATACAATATAAATGTCGGCAATGTGGAAACAGACAACCACCATGTGTCGATTCGGCTATGACTTGTATGTCTTCAATGTTCCCCATATTTCGTCTTCTGACAAGACTGACTGGACTGATTCCTTTCCTTTGGGATAACTGCTCACAAGCTTATAGATCGAACACGGACCGTGATCATTTGCTTTTTAAATCCCTAACTTTTGCCTGGATCGCCCTTTCGGGTTTTCAATCCACCGGGATACCCATTTTTGCCAAAGTTGCCTCTTCAGGTTTTCAACTTTGCGGGTTTACATCTTTTATTTTTATCCCTAATTTTTGCCCGAACCTTTTCTTTTTATGGTTCGCCGGGATGCCCCCTTTTTGCCTGGACTTTTCTTTTTGTGTCCAGCGGGTCTCTTTTAAGCAAAGTATTTTTTAACCACGTCCGCGTTCACAAGGGACGAAAAATCTTCACCATCCATAGTAGATAGTAATAAGGATCCGCCAGAGAAAACCTTTCTTACCACATACGAACCTTCATAGTTAGGAGTCCATTTTCCCCTGTGATCTGTCTGAGGAGGAAGGATCCTTTTCAACACCAAATCACCTATCTGGAAGCACCGAGGACGCATTTTCTGATCAAAGGCTTTCTTCATCCTACTCTGGTACAACCAGCCACGCACAATGGTTGCTAATCTCTTTTCATCAATCAAGCTCAGCTGATTCAACCTGGTCCACACCCATTCAGCTTCGTCAAGCTTCACATTCGACAAAACCCTTAAAGAAGGAATCTCAACTTCTAATGGCATGATTGCTTCCGTACCATACACCAGTGAGAAAGGAGTTGCCTCGGTTGATGTACACACCGAAGTACGATAACCGTGAAGAGAAAAAGGCAACATCTCATGCCAGTCCTTGTAGGTCACAACCATTTTCTGCACAATCTTCTTGATATTCTTATTGGCTGCCTCAACAGCACCATTCATCTTCGGACGATATGGAGAGGAATTGTGATGTTCTATCTTGAAACTCTGACATAGTTCCTTCATCATTTTGTTATTCAAATTTGAACCATTATCAGTAATGATTCTCTCCGGAATACCATAACGACAAATGTTATCCTTCTTTATGAATCGGGCGACCACCTGCTTCGTGACATTAGCGAAGGACGCTGCTTCTACCCATTTCGTAAAGTAATCAATCACGACCAGAATGAAGTGATGCCCATTAGAAGCAGTCGGCTCAATCTTTCCAATCACACCAATTCCCCACATGGCAAAAGGCCAAGGAGATGTCAACACATTCAGAGGAGCTGGTGGCACATGCACCTTATCCGCATAAATCTGGCATTTATGGCATTTTCTAGCGTACTTGAAACAATCGGATTCCATAGTCATCCAATAATACCCAGATCTCAACAATTTTCTAGCCATTGCATGTCCACCGGCATGAGTACCAAAAGAACCCTCGTGGGCTTCCTCCATCAACAGGTTTGCTTCAAGCTCATCAACACAATGCAACAAGACCATGTCGAAATTTCTCCTGTAGAGCACATCGTCCTTGTTCAGATAGAAATTACCGGCTAACCTCTTCAGTGTTTTCTTATCTTTGCTAGATGCCCCAGATGGGTACTCCTGAGTCTTGAGAAAATGCTTGATATCGAAATACCAAGGCTTTCCATCAGATTCTTTCTTAACGGCAAACACAAAAGCAGGTCTATCAAGACGCATGCTGGTGATAGTAGGAGTTTCATTCCAGAAATTCACTTTATACATCGAAGCGAGCATGGCCAAGGCATCTGCCATCTGATTCTCAGCCCTCGGCATATGATGGAAATCAACTCTATCGAAGAAAGGCAGCATGCTCCTTGCATAATCTCTATAAGGCACCAGGTTGGCCTGACGAGTTTCCCATTCTCCTTTGATTTGGTTAACGACCAACGCTGAGTCACCGTACACATCCAGATTCTTAATCCTCATATCAACGGCCTCTTCCAAACCCATAATGCAAGCTTCATACTCGGCTTCATTATTGGTTTAAGCGAATGTCAACCGGGCGGTGAACGGTATATGAGAACCGTGAGGAGTAGTAATGATCACGTCGATTCCATTACCATATGAATTAACTGCTCCGTCGAAAACCATTTTCCACTGAGATCCTTTCTCAGGTCCCTCGCCAGGTAAAGGCTCATCACAGTCTTTCATTCTCAGAAACATGACATCTTCGTCTGGGAAATCAAACTTCAGCGGTTGATAATCCTTAATCGGCTGTTTCGCAAGATATTCTGACAGGACGCTTCCCTTAATGGCTTTCTGGGAAACATGCTGAATATCATACTCTGTTAACACCATTTGCCAACAGCCAATCCTTCCGGAGAGTGCTTATTTTTCAAAGACATATTTGATTGGATCCATCTTCGAAATCAATAGGGTTGTATGGTTTAACATGTACTGTCTCAAACGCTTTGCGGCCCAAGCGAGTGCACAACATGTTTTTTCCAGCATCGAGTACCTCGACTCACAATCGATGAATTTCTTACTCAGGTAATAGATGGCGTGCTCTTTTCTACCTGACTCGTCCTGTTGACCGAGCACATATCCCATTGATTTCTCAAGAACCGTGAGATACATGATCAGTGGTCTCCCTGCAATTGGAGGCATGAGTATTGGAGGTTCCTGCATATATTCTTTTATTCTTTCGAATGCCTTCTGGCAATTTTCATTTCACCTGTCCATTTGATTTTTTCGCAGCAATTTGAATATTGGTTCACAAGTGGCTGTAAGATGAGATATAAACCTTGCAATGTAGTTTAATCTCCCCAGAAAAACACGAACCTCTTTTTCTGTTCTCGGCTCAGGCATTTCTTGTATAGCTTTTATTTTGGCAGGATCTACCTCAATACCCTTTTCACTGACAATGAAACCCAATAACTTCCCAGATCTCACCCCGAAGGTGCACTTGTTAGGATTCAGCCTCAGCTTGAACTTCCTCAACCTTTCAAACAATTTTAGAAGATCGACCAGATGCCCCTCCTCCGTATGTGACTTTGCTATCATGTCATCAACATAGACTTCCATCTTGTGATGAATCATGTCATGAAACAAAGTGACCATCGCCCGCTGATAAGTTGCCCCTGCATTTTTCAATCCAAAGGACATCACCTTATAGCAAAAAGTCCCCCATGGTGTGATGGAATTCGTTTTCTCCATGTCCTCTGGGGACATCTTGATTTGATTATACCCAGAGAAGCCATCCACGAACGAAAACACAGAATAATGCGCGGTGTTATTAACCAACACATCGGTATGAGGGAGCGGGAAATTGTCTTTCGGGCTCGCTTTATTCAGATCTCGATAATCAATGCACATCCTGACCTTTCCATCTTTCTTAGGCACAGGAACAATATTAGCGACCCACAGAGGGTAATTCGTGACAGCAAGAAACCCATCATTCAACTGCTTTTGAACTTCTTCTTTGATCTTGACTGCCATGTCAAGCCTTGTCCGTCTCAACTTCTGCTTGACTGGCGAGCAATCTTCTCTGAGAGGTAACCAGTGTACCACAATATCTGTATCCAGCCCAGGCATGTCTTGGTAAGACCAAGCGAAGATATCTTTATACTCACGAAGCATTTCAACCAATCTTCTCTTGACACTGTCTTCCAATGCAGCCCCCACTTTAACCTCTTTCCTATCATCCTCGGTACCTAGATTAATAATCTCAATATCCTCCTGATGAGGCACAATAACCCTTTCCTCTTGCTTGAGAAGCCTGGCTAACTCTTCGGGTAGTTCACAGTCTTCGTCAGTCTCATCTTCAGCTTGATAAATGGGATTATCAAAGTCATACGAAGTCATAGCTGAACCTGAATCGATGGCATCTGATAGAAAAGACATGCATGAGGATGTTATGTTTATCATGCGATGCAACAAACAAAACACATTGCCATTTTTCTGTTAAGTATAAATGTAAAACAAAAACAAGACAAACATGGATCACAAAATTTGAATGTGAAACATCTTTTATTAATGATAAACTGTAAATAACAAGAAGGCCCCACAAATGGGTCACTACGTCTTGGGCAGAACGCAGGACTGAACATAATCAAAACAAATGAACATTACTCTACAGCAGTAACATGAACGATTTCTTCAGTAGTCCAGTTGCACAACTTCTGGCCGGGAGTACATGTACAAATCCAGGCATCCATGTTGCAGTCACTGTCACCTTCATCGTCTTCGACGACATTGATTTTGTCGAATATCACACCACTGCTGGTGAACTGAACTGGTCCCCTGTATCTCGGAATCTGAGAAGAACCGGGGGGTTTGTATCCCAAGCCGAACTTGTCTTGCTTGACAGGAACATCGAGAACTTTACCCCACTTCTGAGATGAGCCGGATTCTGCGATAGCACGGGCTTCCTTGAGCGACGACATTGAAACCTCTGGACCCTTGGCTGCTACAGGAGACTTCCCCTGAATCTGAACCGCTTCAAATGCCTGGCAGAGCATTTCGTGGATCTCACCATCCACTTCTACATACTTGAAAGATGACAGATGGCTAACCATAATGTCCTCTTCACCACACACAGTAACTATGCTCCCCTCCTCCATGTACTTCAGCTTTTGATGCAACGTTGAGGTTACTACCCCAACAGCATGTATCCAAGGTCAGACGAGCAAACAGCTGTATGCTGGTTGGATATCCATAATATAAAAGGTTGCATCAAAGATTTCCGGCCCTATATGAATAGGCAGCGTGATTTCTCCAAATACTAATCTCTTTGATCCGTCAAAAGCCCTAACCACCAGATCACTGGGCGTGCACAACAACCCGGGATATCCAATTTCATCAATGCCTTCTTCAGAAGCACATTGAGGGAAGACCCAGTATCAACCAAAACATGTGACATCAGAGATCCTCTACACTCCAACGATATGTGCAGAGCACGATTATGAATCCTCCCAGCCGGAGTCAGATCTAAATCAGTAAAGTCGAGACCATTGTCGGCATTCACGTGAGCGACTACCCCCTCCAACTGATTGACAGAAATCTCCTGAGGTACGTACGTTGTATTCAAGACTTTCAACAGAGCATTACGATGCGCCTCCAAACTCATCAGCAATGACAAGTTAGAAATTTTTGAAGGAGTTTGATTCAAGTGATCCACAATTTTATAGTCACTCTTCCGAATTAATCTTATGAATTCCTCCGTATCCTTGGAAAGATCATCAATAACAACTTGGGGTTGGGCACTCTCTTCAATCACCACTTTACGCTTACCCTTGTCATTCTTATCAGCAACAACCTCTGGTAGAGAGAAAATCCTACCACTTCTGGTAATACCTCCGGCACCGACTATGTTCTCAACCGATGAACTTCCGCTTGGCGATTCTATCCATTCTTGTTTCTGCCCGTTACAAAACACTTATCCTCCATAGGTCCATGGTATTGCTCTAGTGCTCTCGTACGACATGGGCCCTGGGATAGTAATGGTCACCGGAGCTGGCTTAGCAGGCGCTGAAATATTGATTGTCCGATATGGAATAGAAATAGTGGCAACTTCATCTCCGTCATCACTCACCTTGTGCTCGACATCTTCCTTCACGACTTTGTCAAACTGCAGACAACCCTCGTCAATCATCCTCTGGATACCCCTCTTCAAAAGATCACAACCCTCAGGCTGCGCTTCACATTCTGAGCAGTCAGCACAACAACCAGGAAATACTCCCTTCTTCAATAAACAAGCTTTCACAAAACCCAACAAAGTTTCCAAATCTTCAACCTCAGTTATCAAATTCAACTTTTCACCTTCAATAACGGCGTTGGCTACCACCCCCCCATGATCCGGCATCAGGTTCTGAGTAACATTGGGCCCCTTGTTGGTGAAGTTAATAGCTTTAGAGTCAAGCAAATCCTGGACCTTATGCTTAAAAGCTTTACAATGATCAATGTCATGGCCTGGGGCGCCAGAGTGAAAATCACAATGAGCGTTTGCATCATAACCAGGAGGCGGTATACCTGTGAGAGGAGCCAAGGTCCTCTTCTGCACCAATTGTAACTACAACAACCGTTGTAACAACTGAGAATATGGTATCGGAGGATTTGTGAACTGTCTGTCAGGCATCCGACGCCTAGCGGGATAAGGACGTTGAGCGTTGCCTTGTTGCGGAGCTGCGGCCGGGATATTCACAGTAGCAACTTAATGATGCTGACGAGACTGAGCTCTCCCCTTACCTTTATGTGAAATAGCATTTGCATCCCCCTCCCTTCTTTTGGGGTTTGCAGAATACGGCTTCTTCGTTCCTCCTGAAGGGGATCCACCACCATTGGAAATCTTACCAGATTTGATCCCACTTTCAATTCGTTCATCGACAATCACCAAATCAGAGAAACCTGCAGACATGCAGCCTATCATCTTCTCGAAATACACACCCAGTAACGAAGCCATGAATAAGTCTATCAACTCCCTTTCAACCAAAGGAGGTTGTACCCTTGCAGCTAGATCCCGCCACCTCTGGGCGTATTCTTTAAAGCTCTCAGAGTTCTTCTGCGACAGACTCTGCAATTGTACCCGATTGGGTGCCAGATCACTATTATATTGATAGTGACGCACGAAAGCCTCAGCCAACTCTTTCCAGCTACGGATATGGGTCCTCTCAAGCCCCATATACCATTCCAATGAAGCCCCTGCCAGACTATCCTGGAAGAAATGCATCAACAACTTCTCATCACTGGAATAGGAGACATTTTCCTGAAGTAAGCCCTAATGTGTACTCTAGGGCAAGTCGTCCCTTTGTACTTATCGAAATTGGGCACCTTAAACTTGGGGGGAATTCTGACCCCAGGAACCAAACCAAGATCAGACATATCCAAGCCTAAAAAATTCTGATTCTCCAATGATCTTATTTTCTCCCCAATCAGTTTGAAACATCGATCGACTTCAGTTGGCAAACTACCATCTAGATCTTTCACAGAAAATATATCATCCTGATTATCCTCCCAATGAGGACCAGCAACCCCGTGCACAGCGTACACACTGCCATTACCCGCGATATTACCATTCTCACCAGCAACTCCTTCGCCCGTAGGTACAACATCAGTAGGAATACCTTGAGGAATAGACCCACTAACCAGAGGATGAACAACACCAGCCCCTCCGTGAAAAACACCGTCTTCATCAACCCGTGCTATCAACGACTAAAC
Organism: Lathyrus sativus; assembly: GCA_963859935.3. Taxonomy (NCBI): domain Eukaryota; kingdom Viridiplantae; phylum Streptophyta; class Magnoliopsida; order Fabales; family Fabaceae; genus Lathyrus; species Lathyrus sativus. Next base: position 348,737,297 of record OZ012739.1, on the reverse strand, counting down.
GGGAGTTCTCAACTGCTCCTGTCCACTGGCGACAGTCTGCATCAGTTCCATAAATTGGGTCATACTAGCCCTAACCTCCTGCAATTCTGCCTGAACCTGATCCATCACCTTCTGTTGATTCCCTCGAGTAGAGTATCTGTGGAAGCTGAATTCCTCAATCCTGAACTGAAGAAAACCAAGCAGAGATAAGAACACAAGGCCACCAAGAACAACCTGCAATGCAAATGAGAATGCAAGATGCAAAATGCAGACATGTCTATGTATGCACAGGGAGATCTTCCCCCTTGATTCCGGTTTCAATAAACAAGAACAACAGAGATGGATAAGAACACCACAATAAAACTTCTCATATATCAAGTAAAGCTAAAACAATTGAACCAAATGAGAAATATCCGCATACAAAGAAGCATTGATCTCATCCAACATCTCTGGTGATGATCAAGATACAAAATCAAATGAAACTACAAAAGATAAAACTCCTAGTAGCCATAATCTCTACGCCACTCTAGAGACTCCTTGAGCATCTCCTTCGTATCTGGATGGTCTGGCCCCTCTATCAAATCTCGGATGAGGACATCCCTCTTGCGTATCAAATCCCGAAGATAATGACATTGATCCTCCTAAGCGTCTTCACCGAAGGCATCTTCAAGCCTGGGTTTCTTCACCTCTGCATGGATCTTGAACTTTTCAAGTGCTGATAAAGTCTCTTGGTACTTCTGCTCGATCGTGCTCCTGCGGAATGTTTCTAGCAATAGCTCTCTCTCCTTAGCCTTGAATTGCACTTTCAGCTTATCGACCTGAACACGAAACTGATCTTCCCTATTCTTGGTGGCGGTCACGGTAGCATTCCAGTGCTCATTGAATTTGGATATCTTCAGATAGGCTCTATTTAAATCCTCCTTCTTACTCTTCAGAATATCACAAGTGCTTTTCAGATCAAGACCGACTTGCTTCCGTGCTTGTACCTGATCAACAAGTTCTTCCTTCAACTTGGTCAACCGTTCTGCATTTGTCTTGGCCAAATACACAGCTTCACCCTTATCATGTTTCAGCTGACTGATTTCCTACTTCAATTCTTCATTCTCTTTGCGCAGCTCTTCCCTCTCTGCCCAAAGCTGGGTATATCTCGAGATATCAACAGTTGTAGGCGGCTCGATGACTAATGGATACAAGGGTGCTTCAACAGGAAATGGAAATAGTACCTCTTCAACCCTCTTCTGAATCCAATCCGAGTATGGATCATAGGCTCTACAATCTCCTTTGCCCAAAGAAAGATTTCCCTTCTTGTGAATCTTACCCCATGCATCCACGAATCGGGCTGAGATACACTGATCAGCTACACCTGTGAAGTATAGAGATTCCTGCACTTCCTCTTCTTTCGGAGGTCCTTTCAAAGCATAACCGAATTGTCTCATAGCAAGAGAAGGATTATAATTGATACCGCCTTTCCTCCCTATCAAATGCACATTAGGAAAGCTACCACAACTGAAAATAAGCTCACGACCCAACAAGTTTCGATTGAACCAGGCAATATTCTTCTCCGTTAAACCCATAAGCCTCTTCGACCATTCGGATGAGTTCGCGGAAGTCACAAAAGCTCCTGAGTGAGGAAGGTGATCAACAAACCACTTATGCAACAACGGTGCGCAACCAGAAACCATATATCCTCTTCTTTTCTTGTTCTTGTAATGCACTGAGTGATACAAGTCTCCTAGAAGAGTAGGCATGGGATTCTTGGAAGCGAAGACATGAAAAGCATCAAAATCCACAAAGTCAGGTACATTGGGAAACAACACAATGCCATAAACACACAGAGCCAATATAGCACTGAAAACTACCCAACAACCTTTGTCAGGATACTCTCGGGCTTTGTCGACCAGGAAAGGTAAAGCAAATCCGGAGACTCCGTTTCTACTGATAACATGATCTAGCAAGTCAGAGGCGCTCAAATAAAGAGCGGTAGACAACTTCTCAAGATTAGGTTCTTCCTCAGAACTGAAGAAAGGCACTTTGTTCAGAATCGGAACACCCAAGACGTAAGCAAATTCTTCCAAAGTAGGAACCAACACAAAGTCCGGAAATGTGAAGCATCTCAGTGGAGGATCATAAAACTGCAACAGGGTATGAATAGCTCCATGCTCATAAGTCGTAAGCTTACGGACAAACTTCAAAATTCCACCATACTGCTCTCTGAAAGCTGCAAGAACACCAGGATCAGCCATGGAAATCACACCAAATAAAGGTCCCAACTCAGGTGCCGGAAACTTATACACAACAATCCTCTTTCTACTAACTTCCATCTCCAAAGAAAACTAGTACCAGAATCAAGGGATAGACGAGAACCTGTAACACACATAAACATGCAATATTAAATGCAGAATGAGATGCAAATGCACACATAGGATCAAGGTATCCAATGCTCAAATGCGTTGTTGTGCCATTGACTGAATTCAACCAGAGCTCCGCTCTAATCAGAACACTGAGATAACACACTGGATAGAACACTCAGGATCAAAATTCGGCACTGAAGAGAAACCAGGGTTGGTTGAAGGCCAGTTTTCTTGCAAAAACCCATCCCTCTCACATGTGGGTTCTAGTCCTGAAAGGTACGGCATCCTATGCGGGTGGTCAGCGTCACAGACTTTCGAAAAACGATGATACGTTCACCGTATCCGGTTTGGCATCATAGTCTAACGAAGCGGCCTCTTTTGGCTGACTCCCCAAATGAACGGTCTCCAGAGTCGATAGTCTCTCTAAGTCAATATTCCCTCAACTGCACCAGACGCGCATGATAGAATATTTCTAAAGAAAAACCTCGTCTGAATGTGAATTTCATGCGATCTGTTACGCAACCAGACGCCACACAAGCTCCCACTAATCCCCACTCTAATCCTATATGTATACTCAAGCCCAGGTTCGACTTATCTCTCGGTGGAACAACCTAACCCACAACACAACAACAACAGAAATGCAATGCAATAATATACAACAGATAATGTACATAAAGCAAAAATAACTGCATAAAAATAAACACCCAAAGACGCAACAGACAAGCATTAGGAGTGACTCGCATAGGGAACCAGAGTCCCCAGCAGAGTCGCCAGCTGTCGCAACTGCGACAAACACCCGGCAAAAACAAAAGAGTCTCCACCTTTCGTTATTTATCCCAGAGAGAGGGAAAGGAAACGATCGGAAAAACCTGACGAAAAAGGGAAAAGACGAGGTCATTGCAACCAAGTCCTGGGTTCGGGAGTCGGTTACGCAAGGGGAAGGTATTAACACCCCTCACGTCCGTCGTACTCGACGGGATCCATGCTTGTTGTTTATCTAAGGGTGTGTTTAAACTATCTACACTACAGGCTTGCGGGACAAAAAGAAAAGAAAAGAGAGACTCGGCAGAGCATCGTGTCTCTGTGCCTACGTACTTTCATCTAGTATGAAAGATCAGAGTCAACGTAGTTCGGCTAACTACGGGCGAAAAGGGGGAAGATTGCTCGCCAAGACATCGCGTCTTGTGCCTACGTACTTTCATCTGGTATGAAAGATCAGAGCGAACGTAGTTCGGGTGTACACGAAACCACAGGTTGATTAAGTGTTTTAATCGAGTAGAGTTAAACATCCGTTCTAGAAGTTAGGGACTAAGCCTGTTTGCGGTAGAACCGAAGCTTAACAACACTCTTTTCTGAAAAAGGTTTCCGATTAATCCCAAAGGTAAAAGGTTTGAATTTGTTTTGTATTTTTTAGTGAAGTGAATTAATTCGGTTTGTGATTCACGTTGCACTAAAGACTATGACACGGAGGCGAATGCGTCGTATATCACCCCCAAACGTGACAGATACTAAACATTCTAGATAAGCGAGAGGAGACCCTTCACTCATCATTCCCCATGTAGCTTAAGGCTCGTAGCGTGCAATGTTTATCGCCTTTATTGAATGAGTTATCATGATTTCGAGATGAGAAGAGAAGACGCACGAAAGGTCTAAGGGAAACTCGGTTCTAACGTTGTCATGCAAAGTGATCCTAAAGTTTGGATGAAAAGGGGAAACATCTACCCTAATGTTATCATACTTGGATTGAACACTTAATGTCTCTCCTACTCCCATCCTAAACGGAGGGACTAGGAATCCTATGGGGATCATGGCAAGAAGGCACAAGAAGAACAAAGGAAGAATCAATCACAAGTAGAAAAATGCAAACATGAAAAATACACAATTAGAATGGTGGGAGGGAGGAAAAGTGTGTGGGGCAGCAGCCGCCGCAAGCGCGTCACGACCTCAACAGTGATGCAAGAATGATGCAAACATATGGATAAAACAAGAGATGAAAGCATACGAACATGCAAACGAAAACTTGATTCAAACCACATACAAACATGCAAATAATTGAAAGAATGATCATACATGGCAGCAACATCATGATTAAACAACCACAAACAGCAGCAAATATCCAAAACAATTCAATCCTAATGCATCACACTGATCTATGATGATTCGAATTAAACCGGTATGCGGACATGCAAGCAAAAAAGCAAATTAGGCATTCTGGCACAGTGTTAATCGGTTAACACATACTTTTAATCGGTTAACCTATGTAAAACAAGTGAAAATCTAGAAATTCGTAGGTGTTAATCGGTTAACACCAGGCGTTAATCGGTTAACACCCTGAAATCTTTGAATTTTTTGAATATTTTAATTGGTTAACCGGTTAACCATATACGTTAACCGGTTAACACTGTACCAGAAGCAGAAAAAACAGCAAACAGAACCACTTTCCAGCAAATAAGCACTTATCCGATCAACCGGATGATCGTATAATCACTTATTCACGAACTTAAACCAACAAATCATGATTCAAATAGCGTGTAAACAGATCAACACAACCAAATCATGGATCAACCAAATCAAATCACTCACAATTCAATCGAATATGAAGATTAACATGATTAAGCTTGAAAATTAAATCGGATCAGAAATCCAACCTACGAATCGGAGAATTGATTTGGTAATTGTTGATTCAACTGTAATTGTGTAGATCTAAACAAAGAAGTCCGGAATACTTCAAGATCCAAGCTAATTGATGTTGTATGAATGAAGATCCTTCACAATTAAGTCAAATTACTCCAAATAAGCACTTCTACAATCACCTCAAAATCCAGATCTGAACTTGCACGAAAATTGAATGATGAAATCACTTCAATCAATGTAATGGATGGAGGTTTTGCTCTTAGAAATCAAGGATTCCAATGAAGAATCAATGATTGCAATGGAAAAGAGCTTTGAGTGAAGGTTTTGGCTATGGAGGAAATTGAGAGAATTGAGAGAAAATTGATCAACTCAGAATTTGATAATGGAAATTATGAAGGTTAGATTGACTTGCTTTGGAGTAATTCACTTAAATACCACTTTGGTTGGGATCCAAAACAAAGGCTTGGAAGTTGATTTGGAAATTGTGGTATGGAATGAGATTTGGGATTTTGGAGGGAAATGAAATTTAACCAAATTTCAAATGATGTTCTAGATCCTTCCCAAGTGCAAAAATGGGCTTTCAAGTGATCAAAATTGGACCCCAAAGCAACTCCACTTGAAAATTCACGTACAGGGCAAATTCTGCTATGGTTAACCGGTTAACCATATGCGTTAACCGGTTAACACTGTTAAAACTTCAATTCTGGGCTGATTTTCAAATGGTTAATCGGTTAACCATATGTGTTAACCGATTAACACCTTCAAAATTTTGAATTTGGCGCCTTTTGGTGGGAAATCTGTCCATTTGCCCTGTTTCAACTGTCTGGAGCTCTGTTTAGCTGCTGAACCTCATTTTTGACAGTTGTCACTGTAAAAATGCTTGTTATGAGCCTGAGTGCTGATTTCTGATCTGAAATTAACCTGCAAAACCGAATAAAATCGATCGCTTAATTGCTGGGAAAAATAAATGCCGAAGCTCTGATGCTCTCTATTCGCTGTTCAATCTCTTGCTCCAAAATGCACCTGAGCCACAAGAACGCCTTGATCCCATGCCTCGAGACCGAATGCTATGCAATGAAAAATGCTAAATGCAAAAATGAAACATAAGCCAAGTATAAAAACGAGAAGGCAAATTTTGGGGTGCTACATATTTAATTTGAGGAAGAACGGAATTTTACAGTAATTTTGACATCGGAATCTTCGAGACACAATAATTTATTCAAAGGCTCAAAATTTGTTGTCAGGGGATCTCTGAGATGTTCTTTTATCCTATAGGGCTTATTGTGTTGAGATGTTAGTGGTGTGGTTCAAAGCATTACGGGAATTCACGCTGTGGAATTTATTTTAACAGGCACTCATTTTTCTACTTCTTCTGCTATCCGCCAGTCAATTCTTAAAGGGAAAGCAGTGGAAATTTTGATTTGTGTGTGGATTTATTGATTTGTTTAATCGTGATTTTTTGGCCGAGTCGGTTCAGGACATGGGATTTAGTTAGCAGAGACACAATTTAATTTTTAGTGCGGAGTTTAGTTCTGTTCACTATTAGTCGGATTTCTCTACTTTTTGTTGTTTTACTTCGTCCAAGGCCGGTACCGTTTCTATCACCAGGCACAACTTAATTTGGGCAGGAAATTTGGGCCATTGGATCTGATTGATGAAGTTCACATTTTTTATGTGGTTATTAGTTTATTAATATTATTTGTTTGTTTCTAATTACAATTTCTAAACTTTAAAAACATTTTATTTGTAAAATTGAATTTTTCTTCTTATAAGTCCTCATTATATTTAAAAATACTTTTTCTAAAAAGTACGTCTACCAACCCGATTTCAGTGTGCGAATTAATTTTTGCTTGTTGATTGTTTCGTCTAAGGGTCCCCTGACTTTCGTTGTGTCGTATTTGTCTGTATTACAATTTCCTTATGTCTTGTATTTTTTTGGTTGTAATTATGCGAGTATATCATCGCCATGCATGTTCTTTACTTTTTTCGTACTTTCTCATATTTTCATACTGCCGTTTTAATTTACCTTACATGACGTTATTCACCGTTAAATCCCGCCGCTGAATCCCTAATTTCACCCTAATTTCAATTTAACATTTCAACGTAGAAATAGGAGTTTCGAAACTCCACGTAAGCGTGTCCTTAACAAGCGCTTACTCCCCTTGAAGCCTTGACCATAGTCAAGAAGTTTCTAACCTCCCTTTCAAGGGGAACTACGATTACTCTGATTTCATTCCCTACTTCGGATACATAGGCACAAGATGCGAATCTTGGTGAGTAAACTTAGGACTAACCCTTAGGTCTTTTTTGTCACTCTTAACCCTTAGCTCAGTATATATCTTCAAGCAAATAATAAAGCAAAAATAGTAAACAATAAACAAAAGGTTCCTGTAGAGTACTACAGAAGTTTAGGGTGCTAGTACCTTTCTTACGTTTCAACCATGATGGTCAAGGTGGCTTTGTAATGTGTCCATTATGCGCATGTTATCAGAAGTGGAAAGCTGAACTTTTTTATTTATATATTGTGTGATAGCTGCAGGTGGATGTGGATTTTGCAGCTCGGAGGGTTTGATTTGGAAAAGAGTTTTTTGCAGCTTTCATTTAGTTGGTTGGGCCGTGTTGGACATGGCCTAGCACCACTTTTTTTTTTTTTTTGTAATTTTGGTATTTTTGTAATCTTATTGTAATTGAAAATAGCCTATGGGCTTTCTTGAGAAAAAACTTGGAGCTTTGTGACAAATGTAATTGACTTTTCTATTTTTGTTGCAATACCATGAGCTTTTTAATCTCCCTTGCAATTATTGTGATAGGCTTTGGTATTTTGCAAGATGAACTTGGTGAACATGAAAAGTCAATGGGCTTGAATTAAATGGGCTTGTATAGTTGAGATAATTTGGTTAAATGTTTATAAAGTGAGAATTTTTATGAGAAAATGTAATGAAATAGAAAATTTGGAAAATAATTGGGGTAAATGGCTTAGGATTTTGTTTGACATGGATATGGACATAGCAATTGAAAAGGATAGGGATAAAAAGTGAGTGCTTAGAAAGACAAAAATGAATTCACGGTTTAGAACCACATATGCACTTTGAGTGATCTTAATCCACCATTTCACTCTGATAATCTTCAAACTAAACTTGACAAAATGAAAATGAAGCAATTTGGAACTTCAAGTACATTAGAGCATGGAGGCAAACCAAATCATTGATGCATCAACCTCTAAATTCAACCACTTGAGCATGAGTTAGAACATGAATTGTGTCACGACTTGTTCCAAAAGAACCTGATTGAAAAGGGACTGATCCCTGATGACCCTTAACCATAAAATCTTAATTCATTCACAGCTAAGATGATCTGGCACAAAAACCCTGACTAAAACCTCAAACACACACCACTGCATTAATTCCCCCTGACTTCGAAAAGAAAGCAACACATGTTTTTTTTCTCTAAATAACAGTTAGTGGGTGGATGTGCAGATTAAAGCTATACACAAGGTAGGACAAATTTGGGATATGACAGAGTCCTGCCCAGCAGGAGAGGATCCAATTATGTGTTAATATACTTCCATTTCTCTCGTATTATGTTCTATTAAGACATTTTGACTTTTTATGAGAAGCCGGTGAACTTGTAGTCTTTATTTAACGTCTAAATATGAATGTGTTCAAAGACATGTCTTTGTATTTGCTTAATTGTGGAAACGGAATTTGCGAATCACTCGCTTCATATGTGTCTTCAGTCTCTTACAGTCATTTGTGGCATGACCATGCATATGATTGTACTAATCTATATTTACATCGGGTTTAGTATCTCATTGTTATGATGAATTGATGAGGTTGAAGTCATATTTATTTTAGAATATCTTCGCAAATATTTTGTGTATGTGTGTGCGCACGTGTGTGTCCTCCAAGCTTTTCCTTGAGCCCATGTAACATTTCAGATGGCATATATGCTAATGAATGAGAAAATAAGCCTAATTTAATAAAATTTTCTATTTCTTGTAAGGACATGACCAGGTTAGTGTTCTTTGTTTAAGATGTCTCACCATTGAAATTATCCATAAAAGAGTTGAGATTCTTCTTGTTTTTTCCTAAATCCGATGAATCATGTTGAACTTTTATGTGTTATTCTACTTGTGGAGAATAATGAAACAAACATTTCAACAAGTTATTTCCAAGACCATATCGATCTAATTGGTAGATTATAAAAATATATAAATGTAGGCTTCTTTATAGTACATGGGAATATGATGCACTTTAGAGTGTCAGACACTCGTTGGAGTTTTTTCTAATATTAAATGAGGTTATGAGCTCCTTTGAGTCCATCTGGGTGTTTACCGTGAAAATTAGTAAACAACCGCTAATCTTCTAAAATTTGGTTTACTTGCAGGGTCAACCAGTGAATCCTAAGGACATAATTATCATGTTGGAAAGTTGAAGAACACTTCGACAATATCATGTTGTAAAGGTTTGTAATAAAGTTCCAGAAAAATGATAAACTTTGTATAAATTGATAAAAGAAATGCAATGAAGAAAACTTCAAAGTAAAAATGCAGTAAAGAGAAAAATGATAAATGGAAAGTAAATTTTTATTAAAATAAATGTGGTGTTTCAAACGTACATTTCTCAATGAAAAACTCTTTTCTCACTTGACTTAGATACTTTGAGTGAATATTTGAGTATTTGGACAATAATGAACACCCAGAAATCCTAACACTAAGACTCCTATTTATAATAAGTCTAAATAATTGTCTTCAACAGATATTTCTCCATAAATTGACACGTTTCGCTCTGCGTGCCTTCATTTCGCCATGACTCTCCATGCGTCTTTCCTGATAAACAGATAAGGACAAAATATAATTATTTATTCGATTTTGAATTTTAAAACTTCTGTCGAAGGAAGACTTCAAACATCCTCCGTCGAATTCGCTTTCCATACTTAAAAAATATTTCTAAGTATTGTCCAAACATGTCTCCTTCATGGAAACTACTTCGACCAAACTTCTCATACAAGTTCCTGTCGAAGTCTTTCATTATCGACTGGCGTCGAAATTTCCAGCCAACAAATTGCCCCTCCAAAAATGTCATTTTCGACTGAATGGAGAAAAGGGAATTTTTTGAAGTTCTCATTCGATGCCAGAAACCTTTGGTTTATTATGACGTCACTATCATCATAACAAAATTTTCAAAATGTCTCCTTAAGCACATGCATGAATCTTTTTCAATCATCACACGTTTAGTCCCTAAGAGATCGTGGGTCAGACTTAACTGCCACCGTCTCATCATACAACCCTTGCATGCACGCGTCCCACAGTTTTTGTCACCATTAATGCGTACAGTAACCGTTTCCACTTCATCCATATTTAAATAGCAAAAATACCCATTTTTTAAACTTTTCACTCTCTAAACTCTTTTGATCACACTTTTTCAATTCTTCATCTCTTTCAAATCCTTTTTCCTCCAAACTTACCAAATGGCTTCTTCAACCAAGATCTCCAAAGATACTAGTAAGAACACTAAGGAGCCCAAGAGATCTGGAGAGCTTGCTCCAGTCCATAAAATTATGGGTCCCAATATGGTAGGCAACCAACCCTGATCCATCTCTTGAAGAAGAGAAGCGCCAGATCTACAAATCCTGGAACTTATTCCCGTCTATGTTTTTGATAAGACACACACCATGTTAGGCCCTCTTGCTAACCTTGCTGATGATCCTGCCAATGGTCTAAAACCTAGGAGTTGTGAAGAAATTAAAACTGATGAGAGATTGAAAGTTGATGGTCAAAGTTCTCCTTCGACTGAGGCTTCTAGAAACTTAATTAACTTAGAGTACATGAATAATATTTTTAGGGTATTTAGGTCATGTCCCTTGTTTAAAGACCCCTCTGATTATCCCGCTTGGTTAGAGAAAGTAGAGAAAGCAAAATCCCAAGTTTGGAAAGACATGGGAATCTTCGACATGATTCAGTTGTCGAAGATGGGGCCTGGTTATTATCCATCCATGCTGATTGCTTCTCTATATTTCTGGGATAGTACCCATAACAACTTCCAACTCCCTTGTGGAATGGTGACTCCCACCTTGTTCGGTGTTGCTGCAATCACAAGCCTCAAACCTTTGGAGAAGATTATGATCCTAACCTTTTAGCTGATGACTTCATAGGCTTCGACATAACCAAGACATCTTTCACAACTTATATAGCTTACTACCACGATAAAGAAACTGAGGAAGTTTCTGATCAAGAACATGTTGCATTTTTGGCTCTTTTGTTTCCCACTGTGTTTTTTGTTCAATCAAGTGGCGAAAAGATACTTTACAATGGCCAATCAATTAAACGTTGGAGATGATATTTTTCTTAGTGAAATGATTTTAGCCAACCTTTATAAATCCCTTAGGGAAGGCATTACAACACTGAAAACAATCAAGTTGAGAGGAAACATACTTCTCTCTGGACCCTTTTGGCTATTACAGCTATGGCTAAATGCCACATTTGAAGCATCTCTCCATGCTCGGAATCATATCAATGCAGGATCCGTTGAAGTGAAGAACAAGAGAGTCAAAGGTACGGGGATTTTTTTGTTAACTCCCAGCGACGAAGGACTAAACCTTCAGCAAACCTTCACCAGTCATGTGATGATGTTTGCTAAACGCTACAATTTCTCGTCCAGTATGGCCCCTTTTGCACTCTGAATGGTTCACCAGAAGATTTCCTGCTCAGTCGAAAGGACAAGAAGCAAAATCTCTTGATATCTTGGAATCTTTTCTTACACCAAGATTGTTGGACACAAGACTCAATCCCTCAAAACTTCGATTTACTCTTGTTGGTTACCAACCAAACCTTGTTGCTCTACAGTTTGGCTTCATCCAAATCAAACCAAAATCACTCTTCCCCAAAAAAGGTTCCTTGATTCATTACAACATGATCCACAATGAGGCAGAGTGTACCAAATTGCCGGCCAAATACACTGACCTTGCAAAAATCAATCATGTGGCTTTCAAACCATCTTTTCTTTGCACCAAAGAGTTTGACACATGATGGAGAGAGTACTATACTACATAATTTTTTGATGTAGCTGCCTTCAACCTTCATCTAACTCGTGCCTTTGCCCTTGTGCAGGAAAAAGTAAAGAAAGGTACTTTGACACATATCAAAAGTATCCAAGCATTCTAGAAGTACTTTGAAACTGCTAATTGACCCGATGACCTTAGTCAAACCATTCGTGAAGCAGCAGTTACTTTGAAAGAAAAATTTACAAGAAATTAGAAAATTTAAAACTACCTTCGTACGTTAGACCCAATCAATGGTACAAGATAACTTTTAATTTATATCCTCCAAAATTCCCTTGACTACCAAGTGTTGATTTTGGTGTGGCTTTTAGCCCTTCATTTCCAGTCAGGTTCGTTTGTGAGGATTTTGTCCTTCAAAAAGAATCACAAAAGCATGCTAAACAAGTAGTTTCAACTATGTATACTCTGGACAATTTCAAAGGTCTCCTTCATATTGGCATAGAACACATTCGCGTGGAGTCTCCAATATATGAAGGTGCGGAGTAGGAGGTTCTTCGACACCACTTCTCCTATCCATTTTTCCTTATTTATGTTTTGTACTTGACTTATCCTAATTGCGTTAATTTTATTTGCAGTTGTAAGAATTCCAACCAAGAAACCTACCATCATTGAGAAGGATGTCGTCAAAGAAGAAGGCAAAAAAAAAACACCAAGAAACCAACAACAAAGGTAAACTCTGTGATTTTTTTATTATGTATCGCTTTCCCATTCTAACATGTGAAATGTATTATTTTTGCAGGAAAGTTGAAGACCACCTTTGACACCAAAAAAGAGAAAGCAAAAGGAACCTGAGGTTCAAATAATTGAATCAGATGACGGGGATCTTCCTCCAAATCACTTCAAACAACCCAAGAAAAAGAAGAAACAGACAAAAATTACTGATGCCAGTTTTTGACCCCAACCAAAAACAACTAAAGCTCATGTAAAGAAACCTTCCACTCCAAAAGTGGTCGAGACCGATGCCACCCCTAATACTAAACAACCAACTACCAAGACGAACCCAGATCAAGTGGAGAGTGACAACTCCAGCCCTGTGGCTGAGGGCCCTAAGATACATAAATCTCTTCTTTGTCTTTGGATTTTGTAATTATCTTCGACTAACTTGCTTCTGATCTTTTTTCTTGATTTCTTCTTATTAGGGTACTAACGATGACAAAGGGCAACCCCTTGTTCAACAAATCCTTCCCACCACCAACAATGATCCTTCTTACCATCCTACGAGTGCTCCCTCTCAATAACAGACCTCTTTTAAGGATTCCACCAAAGAATCCACAGATGAAGTGAGTCAAAAGAAATCACCACCAAAGGTCACAACTGAGCTTTCACAAACTAGTGACTCTGATCATGAGAAGAGTCCACCAAAGGAAGATGCCCCAGTTGATGCAGAAGGTGACACAGAAATGCCATCTGCAGAAAATATTTTCAGAGACAAATCTAGAGATGACTCCCCAATCAACGCACAACAAGGTGCTGGCGGTGAAAGAGACGAAGAGGATGAGGAGGAGGAGGAAGAAGAAGGTCGCTCCATGTTCGAATATGAAACATAAATTATTGTGGAAGAAGAGGAAGAAGAAAAAGATGATAAATATGACAAAGAGAAATGAGAAAAGCAACAAGATGACCAGCCAAAAAATGACCTAAAAACTGATGCTTCAACTAGAACAACCATTACCAGTCTCTCTTGTGAGGAGCTAGAGTCCCTGAAGGTGAAAAGACTATTTGAGTACCTAAAGGCTATGATTATCACCAGATACAGTTAGACTAACAAAATAAATAGTACTTCGACTACATCAGGTGATCAATCTGCCAACAAACTTGAGGATGAGTTGCTCCCCCAGATTAAAGGGAAGGTCTTTGATGCTGACTTGTTTCAACTTTTAGAGAAACACACTTCAGGTTGTTTTGGAATCAAAAATCTCCTAAAACAATTCAATGTCTTAGAGGTTTCTCCAGAAGTTGTAAATGCCATAATGGAATTGGGCTCACTGATTAAGCTTGTTGTTGCTGATCTCAACTGCCTCAAAGATATCTCGAATAAAATACATAACAAATCAGAGACCTAACTGGATGAATAGGATGTAGCCACTGAATCCACTGCAAAGATTGAAGAGTTGGAGAAGGGCTCTGAACAAAATAAGAAGAAAACTGAAACCTGTGATAAGAATGTCGAAGCATGGGAGCAGCAGATCAAAGAAGTGCAAACCAAAACTTCTCAGGCCAAGAAGTGTAAAGTCGAAATTTTGAAGTTTGATCATGAAGAAGCGGCCAAAGAACTTCGAGTCTCTATGCACCACATCGAGAGAGCTCAAAAACTTAGGAAATAAATTGAAAAACTTTCAACCAACAAAACTATCTGCGAACGACGCTTGATGTTTCAATGGTCGAAATATCAAAAGATGAAAGATTCCCCTCCTTTTTAATCTGATTGTAACTGATAAACTTGTTTCTTTTTTGTATTAATGTTGAGCTCTTCGTGGCATTTGATGTAATGACTTAGCTATTTTGGCAACTTTTACTTTGATCGTCATTTTGGCTTCGACTACCTTTGCATGAATTATTCCTTACTTATTTTTACTTCTTGAAGTACAAGCTTATATTTCTTTAAATATTTACCATTCAACTTCAAGATTCTTCTATCCTTATTTAACTCTTCGACTTCATATGCGCCATTGGAAAAAATTTAATAATTTGAAAAGGACCTTCCCACTTTGGAGACCACTTACCCGAAGTTCTAACTTTTTGATCCATGGGCAAGATTACTTTCCAAATTAGATCTCCCATAGAAAATAACTTGACTTTCACCTTTTTATTATATTAATTTTCTACTCTTTTCTTTTTCCTTTTTAATAATTCTAAGGCATTCAGTATTTCTTCACCTAAGTCAACTAATTCGTCCAACATCATGTTCCAATAGGACTCAGATGGGATCTCATATTGTCACTGAATTCTGATCGACTGTAAGTATATTTTGACTGGTAACACTGTGTCATGACCATATGTTAGTCGAAAAGGTATAATGTTTGTAGCATCTTTAGGGGAGGTTCAACAAGCCCATAAAACTTGGCCTAATGTCCTATGCCAATTTCTTGGCTTCTTCCCCACATGCTTCTTAATTAACCCAATCACTACCTTATTTGCTGATTCGACTTGACCATTAGCCTGAGCATAATAAGGTGTGGAGGTCAAAAGTCTGAACCCCATTTCTTTAGCAAATTCTTGCATCTTTCGACTAGTAAAAACTGATCCTTGATCTGTTGTAATAGTTTTCGAAACTCCAAACATGTTAAATAATATGTTTTTGGATGAATTCGACCACTGCATCTTGATCCATATTTACCAATGGTATAGCTTCAGTCCACTTAGTGAAATAGTCTATTCCCACTAGAATGTATTTTTGACTCTTGGATGATGATGGTCGAATTTCCCCCACTAAATCCAAAGCCCACCTTGTGAAGGGACAAAGTTTCAGTATGGAATGTAGTTCGCTTGCAGGAACATGTTGAATGCCTGCATGTATTTGGCATTCTTGACATCCTTTGGCGAATTCAATAAATTTTTTAAGCATGGTAGGCCAATAAATCCCTTGTCAAAATAACAACCATCTCATCTTATGGCCTACTTGATGCGCTCTACATGCCCCACTGTGGACATTAGACAAAGCCAAGTATGCCTTAGACTCACTAGGCAATTTAAGTAAGACACCCTTTAGCGTCCTTTTAAACAGTTCGTTCCCCATCAGAACATAACTTAAGGCACGATATTTAACCTTTCATTTGAGAGACTGTTGGGATTTGAAAGTAGTCTACTGTTGGCTTTCTCCAATCTTCGCCTGTAAAACTATCTATGACTAATATTTCAAAGCTCTCTTCGTCATCATACCCTAGCTTTATTATTCCCAAGTTTTTTGGGGATAGTCTAGTTGATGCAACTCTTCCTCTGACTTTGATTTCATCTTTCAATTTTTCTTTCGAAATTTTGTATTCAGAAGCAATATGGGCCAAGTCACTGGCCTCTTGATTCTCAAGTCGAGGTTGTTGCACCCCAAAATTTGACCAACATTTATTCACCAAGCTTGTGTTCATTGTATTCATCATCTGCATCTCATTGATATGTGGGCAGTAGATCAAGAGGTATGATTACCCAGCAAGAGTTATATGAGACTTTGAAGCTATCCAAGAAGGTTATTCAAGTGTTCAAAGGTTGATACCTTTGTCAGAGAACTCAAGAGATCCTCAGAGAGATTGGTTGAAGCCAAGGCTGTGTGTCTCATAACTTGAGAGTTATGGGAGCTCCTCAGATGATTCTGAGGCTATGAGGATGGACTTGAAGCTTTGAGAAAGCTTATGATATGTCTTGAAAGCCATCATGAAGCCTAGAGAGGTCATTGTACAAGAATTCAGAAGACTCGGCCATGAGTGGTGGAATTAGGGTTTTGACTGGGTCAACCCTAGGTCAACTGATGATTTGGAGAGGGTTGAGACCTAATCCAAGAGCCATGTGATCATGGAATGATGCATTGAGATGCTATAAGGATTATTCCTAGACCAACTCATCATGATTGAGGAGTTTGAGAAGTTTTAAGCTAGGGTTTCTAAGGCTTGACAGTGTAAAATCCCCTAGTTTGATCCCTATCTTCAAGGCAGTTTAGCTCAAGATGTGATTGTCATCTCATCTTCCTCACAAAATGAATGTTGTAGAGCTTGTTCTTAGATTTAATTTGAGTATTAAAAGTCCTTGATAGGATTTGTAGAGCTCAAGTTATGACTTTGACAAATTACAGGTCATCTGTGGTATGTGAATTTGGGTCCTTGAAAGTCACCCAACTTGCATCCAACTTTTGCCCTAGTAGGATGATTCCCATGAACTCTTGGTCAACATGAATGTGGTAGAGAATCTTCTTATATTTCTAGAGAGTACTAGAAGTCGTTGATAGGATTTGTAGAACTCAACTTATGGCTTTGACAAGTCAAGGGCATTTTAGTCATTTGGAGGTTATAGGTCATTTCAAGCATAAGGCCATATCTCCTATTTCCAAGCTTCAAATGGAAAAATCTTCAACATCAAACTTGCTTAGAATGATGTTTAAGGCTAGTAGGGAGGTCATGAGATGTTGAAAAGGCTTGTATCAAAAAGTGATAAAAATGGCCTAAAATGGAGGCATAAGTTAAATAAGTTGAAATTGAAAATTGGAAATCAGAAGTTGTACATCCAAACCATGTCATATAATAGGTCATTTTGACTCCAAAGGACATTCTAAGAACAATGGTTCATCCATAATTTTGATTTGAGGCCTAGATCATAGGGCTGCTTTGGAAATGGCTTGCTTGCATCTTAAGGCACCAAAGCAAAACTCAAGAAAACTCAATAAGCAAGTTAGTTATGCATCTCAACATATCATACATCTCATATGGGGAGAATTTCAAGTCAGAATTGAGGGTTACAAGAGGCTTGGCATGAGATAGCATATGGTGAGAAGTGAAATCAAAATGTCATGACATGAGATTTCCATTTTCTCATTGGAAGGTCCTAGATGGTTCTAGATGATTCTAAACCACTCTATATAACATGTATAACTTGCTCAGATGCAAGGTTGGTGAGAGTTGGTGCAGATAAGAGAGAGTGAGATCAAAAATCTTCCATTGCAAGTCACAATCGGTTTCATCAATTCTCTTACAATCAATCCATTTCTTTGGTGCAATTCAATTCCATATGTGTTTCTGAAGGTGTGCCAATCAAAATCAGAGAGGTTTCATGTTTGGATCGTGTTCTTGACATTGAGCTTCACCACCTGCAACTCCAGATCGGTTTCCAAGAATCAAGCACTTTCAAGAGGTTTTATTGCATACAGAAGCTCTATCAGGCATCATTGATCATATCTGGAAAGATTGAAGCATTGGTTTGAGGGATTTCTTCATTTGTTCACTCGATTTTATCAGGTTTGCAACTTTCTTCATGCACCTTAATTTAAGTAGAATTGATTAGTGTAAACAATTTCAAGAATCTTGAGTTTTGATTTTCAAGCATAATCTGAAGTTGCTATCGGGTTTCAAGTTTGAGTGAGATTCAATGGAATTTGAGATCATGGGTGGATTCAGTGTGGAATTTAGAGTAGATTAGTGTTTTACATTTTGGATTTTCATGAAGTTTTGAGGAGATACGAGATTGGGGAGGAAGAGGTATGAAGCTCTGTCCATGGATTCTTTCTCCCACTATCACAGCCAAAGGTAGGAGATAAAGATTTGGCCGTTGGATGAGGAGCTGACCAGTTGACTGAGAAACGATCCATTGGTCACGATTTGATTTCAGCATTGATAGGGAAACTCAGAAACACAATGAAACTTTGCGTTTCATTAAAAGGAGCTTCCTGGGCTTAGTGATCCAATGACTAATCCCACCCCCACTTGTGGCCCATGATTGATCTACACTACATTTGCTTACTTTTCACACCGTGGATTTTTCTTTTTCTTTATGTTTTTTTATTTAATTTCTGATGATGATTGGGCCTGGCGCGTATTGTTATCTGCACCCCTATTTTCAGCCCATATGGAAAATGAACTGTCCACGCTTGCTATCTGCACCACATCCTTCCATGTTTTAATTTCATTTTCTTCCATTTTTTGTTAAACTTTGAAAATTCATATCAATTTGAAAATTAAAGATTTTTTAATGGGAATTTTTGCTCCCATTTCATATTAATGTCTAGAAAATTATCAAATAAAAATATTTTCATTTCATGCATTTTTGATATTTTTTTGTGTATTTTCTACTTTTATTGCTTTTTTAATTCTTTTATGTTGATACATGAATTTGTAGAATTTTGTTTAGGTATTTACCTTAACATTTTTAGGCCATTCTTTTTAGGATAGATAGATATAAGCTTTAGCTTCCCCCTGGATTTATTCCATAATTTTTTGATGAATTTTTGGTTAGTTTTGATTAGATGATTTTAGGTTGTATAGAACTAGGTTAATCCTTAACATAGGTCCACAATAACATTAGAATTTTGGGTTTCTAGGTCAAGATAGGTATTGGGGCATATAAGGGTATTAAGGGTAGGTATGTAGGATCCCTTATAAATTATATTAGGTTTTAATATAGTAGTATACTATTTTTAGATGATTTTTGTAGTTGATGATTGTTTGTGTTGCCCTTGTGGGCTTGAATTTTTCTTTGATTTGCTTTGTGGGCTTGGAGAGCTTGGTATTGCTTGGAGGAGCATAGTAGGAGCATTGAGGAGCATTTAGGAGCTTTAGAGCTTGATCTTATTTGTTTTGTTGATTGTTTTAGGGTTAGGGATTAGGAAGAGTTTAGACTTAGATAACTTCTTTCTTAAACTTGGATGGTATCTTTCACCTCCATTCCTCCCTATGATTCAAAGTCCTTCCATGGTATACACCTCTCTCCTTGGGAGAGATAAGTGATTGTACCTAGGAAGTAGAACTTTTGAGGGAACCATTCCTTTGATGTTGAGCCCTTATAGGTCACCTTTGGTGGTCAATAAGCAGTTCAATATCCCCAGCTTATCCAATAAGTGATTTCCTCTGGTTTGATTATCTTGAGAGATGTTGAGCTTGAGTTTGAAGATGAAGACTCCATTGAAGAGTGTAGAAGATGATGAATCCTTGAACATTGCCATTCCAGCTGAAGCTTGAAGAGCAACAAGAGCAAGTTGATACTTGAAGACCCCTGAAGATGAAGTAAAGACTGAAGGATGAAGTTGACACTTCTAAGGGATTGAGATTGATTCTGAAGAGCTGAAGCTTGAAGAACAAAGGAAGTTGATACCTACTTTGATACCTGGGATCCTGAAGGAGCCAAGTTGATACTTATGATTGATAGTGAAGCCTGAAGGTGGAGCTGATCAAGGAGTTGAAGCTCAGAGAAGATAAGTTGAAACTTATGTTGAAGGGTTGAAACCTGAAAAAGCAAATTGATATTTGTCAAGAGTGATGGAAGTCTGAAGACTGAGTTGCTGTTGGAAGAGCTGAAGCTTGAAGCTGAGAGAGGAGTTCTCATCCTTTTCTTTTCTGTATTGATGTGTTTTGTTTGACTTGCTTGATGCATTAGAATAAGTTCATATCTAGAATAGGTAGACTCTAGGAGCATGATTGCACTAGCGGTTGAGTTGCTCCCTCTGCTTGTATTGTTACTGTGTGGCTTTGCTTGCGGGTATTCGGTAGAGCCCAGCTCCCTTGCCCATGTGGTTTGTTGCCTGATGGCATTTTATTTCATTTTTTCTGTATGATTGCAGTTTACTATTTTTGCTTGATAGCATGTTGTTTATATTTCATTATGATTACTGTTATCCATTCTGGCTTGAGGTTGAGATGAGCTTGTGGAGGCTGAAGCCCCACACACATTTCCTCCCTCACTTGTATTGCACGCATTTTACTGTTAAGTTGATGCTTTGTCTGTTTTGGTGTATCATTGACATGATCCCTTAGGACTCTCATTTCCTTTGATAAGGAATTGATGATAGAACTTTAGGTTGAAACCTATGCATGACAACTTCTAGGAGTTCCCTGTTCAAACCCCAACCATAGGATGAATCCATGGCATGACAACAGTAGGACTTGATAGTCTCCCTCCTAGTTGGGCCTGTTCTCTTCTCATCTCAAAACAGTTTAAGATACAGTAATCATGAATGATTTCTTTCGTACGTTACGAGCCTTAAGCTATCTGAGAAAGGATTGTGGGAGAGTTTCTTTTCCATAGTCTGGATGTTTAGTATGGTACCCTTTGGGTGACATGTGGCGCATTCACTCTCAGGTCATAGTCTCTAGTGCGATTGAAATTGCAAACACAATAAAAAACACTTCTTTCGTAAAAGACAGGAAATAAACCGTAGTTTCCCGAACTACGTGAGCTCTGATCTCTCATACCTGTTGAGAGTACGTAGGCACAATACTGACGTATTGGCGAGCTACCTTCCCCCATAACCCGTCGTAGCCCGAACTACGTTGACTCTGATTTCTCATTCTCTGATGAGAATACGTAGGCATAAAGTGCGACGCTTTGCCGAGTCATTTTCTTTTCTTTTTAAGCCAGCCTTGATAGGTAGATAGAATAAAACCAACCCGTCCAAGTAAACACCACAAGCGAGGATCCCGTCGAGTACGACGGACGTGAGGGGTGCTAATACCTTCCCCTTGCGTAACCGACTCCCGAATCCAGACAACGGTTGCGACGACCTTGTCTTACCCTTTTCCGTCAGGTTTTTCCGATCGTTTCCTTTCCCGCTCTGAGGGATAAATAACGAAAGGTGGCGACTCTTCTGTTGTGCGGCACCTTATTTTCGCGCAAGCGATAGCTGGCGACTCTGCTGGGGACTTCAACGGTTCCCTGCGAGAGTCAATCCTAACGCTTGTATGATTACTTGTTGGGTTGCGTTTATTTATCGCATTTTACTTCTCGCACTTTATTTCCCGCATTTTATATTCAGTATAATATGATTATCTGTGTTGTTGTGGGATGGGAGTTCTGATGAGTGAGAAGCCAGACCCAGGCTTGAGTGCACCATAGACTTAGAGTGGAAATTAGTGGGCGCGTGCTTGCTTTGTAGGCACTAGTGTCTCATGAAATCCACGCTCAGACGAGGTTTATCCGGTTGGCTTCTCTTTCAACCCTTTGGGTTGAGACGGTTGTTGGTTTGGTGGATTGTCGACTCTGGGGACCGATCATTTGTGATTCAGCCGAGTGAGGCCGCTTCATGAGCTGGTGATGCCACACCTTCTGGATATCGTATCACCCCTCTTGAATGTCTGTGACGCTGATGAACGCATAGGATGCCGAACTTGAGTCAGTTTAGGTCCATACCTGTGAGCAGGGTTGGATTTATTGCAGGAAACCTTGACCTTCAGACTACCTGACAGTGAATCAGTTTTGTTGGTACCAGGGTTTCTCAATTGCAGATTTATCTGTTCTTGATAGAGCAGGTTTTGATCAGAGGATCTTATCATCAGGTGTATGTCTGTCCTTGATAGAGCAGAGTTTTGTCATCAGTTGTTTGTTCTTGATAGAGCAGATTTTTAAGTGGGGTCTGAAGATCTCATCAGCAGATGTTGTTTGTTCTTGATAGAGCATATTTTTGAGTGAGGTTTGAAGATCTCATCAGCAGATGTTGTTTGTTCTTGATAGATCAGATTTTTGAGTGGGGTCTGAAGATCTCATCAGCAGCTATATGTTTGTTCTTGATAGGGCAGATTTTTGATTGGGGTCTGAAGACCTCATCAGCAGATATTTCTCGGTCCTACATCCGAGGTCCTTATTATCAGACATTTGTTCTTGACAGAGCGGAATTATGATCCTATGTATATGGTCCCATCAGATGGTTGTTCTTGGCAGATCATATTTGTGGTCCTACGTCGGGGTTCTCTTATTATCAGATGCAGTGGTTGTTCTTGATAGAGCAGGATTATGGTTTTGTTGATACAGAATCTCCACAGCACCATCTACCCTGACCTCTTATTGCATGATTGCATTTTGCATTAGTTTGCATCTTCATTTGCATTTCATTAACGTGTGTCTGTGTTGCAGGTGCCGTTTTCCCCGATCTAGGATTTCTTGCCTCCTATTGTATCGTTATGGGTTCTTTGAGGAAGACCGTGGCTTACAAGTTCCCTGTCCCCGATGTGGTTAAGCTGACTGGTTTGATAGCTCTAGCAGATGATTCTGTGAGGGATGAGTTCAGGAAATCTTACGGCAGGTTGCTCATTTTGGTTCACAAACCTTCTGCATTCGAGGTGAACGGGTTGCACGCTCTGCTGCAGTTCTACGACCCTCCGCTGAGATGTTTCACTTTTCAGGACTTCGTTCTCGCACCTACGCTGGAAGAATATGCTGATTTGCTAGGTGTACCTATCAAGAGGCAGATGCCTTTTGTTCATATGGATGTTGAGCCTGATCTGGCTGGTTTAGCTCCTTCACTTCACCTGGACGCCTCCGAGTTAGTATTGACTAGTTGGAACAAGGTTCCTGGGTTCTCCTTGCAGTTTCTAGTGGGTAAGGCTCAGCAGTGTGCCAAGGATGGATGTTGGGTCGCGTTCAATGCCATCCTCGCTCTATGCATATATGGCATCATCCTGTTCCCTAACATGTCCGATTTTGTAGACTTCGATGCATTTCACATCTTTGCTTCAGGGAATCCAGTCCCTACCTTGATCGGAGATGTCTACCATTCTATCCACTACAAAAACGAGAACAGGAGGGGGAAGAATGTCTCGTGCTGCGTACCCTTGCTGTACAAATGGCTTGATAGTCATCTGCCCAAGAGGGGTCCTTTTGTCTTGTCTGCAGCCACAGCTAAGTGTCCTGAGCGTCTGATGAGTTTATCTGCAGAGGATATTGACTGGTTCGACAGAGATAGATTGGGTACTGAGGTGATCTTCAGTTGCAGTGGGTTTCCAAATGTGCCTTTAATAGGCAGGAAGGGCTGTATAAACTACAATCCATCATTGCTAGTTCGACAGTTCGCGTATGCTTTGAGAACTCCGCCGAAGGATGAAGAGGTACAGGAATCTCTGTACCTCACTGGTCTTCTAGAGGGGGATCTGTTGTCCAAGCTTCAGCGCGCGTGGAACGGTATCAGTAAGCGAGGAAAGCCATTGCTGGGAAAAAGCAACAGTCAAGCCTACCCTCCGTATTTGACTTGGATCAGAGCCAGGGCCGATGCTATAGGGATGACGTTTCCTCATGCCAAGCCAGAAAGCCCTCCCATGATTGAAGAGCCTACTACTGTGCCCATTCAGCAGCATAATAAGGTGTTGGCTGAGCGGGATGAATTGAAGCGGGCGAATGAGGAACTGGAGAAGGAATTAGCTCAGCTCCGGAGCGAAAGGAACGAAGCCGTTCATTCTTTCAAAAGGCAGATAGAGTTGGTGAACCAGCTAGGTACAAACCTGACTAAGCAGATAGCCGAGCGTGAGCGCATGGGTCGAGACTTCAAAGCTGTCAACGACGTACTGGCTACGAAGAAGCAGCACTTGGACGAGGCATATCGGAGGATATCCAAGTTCAACCAGCACTGGAAGGCTTCCCTGGCCATCAGGAAAGAGCGGGAAGATAAGCTGATGCTACAGATCTCCAAGCTGGAAGCCCAGGTGAAGGACAGTGAAAAGAGGTTTGATGAAGAAACTGCCCGCAGATACGCCGCCGAAGGCCAGCTCAACAAAGCTCTCGCTAACCTGAAGGAGCGCAAGCTGACGTTTGAGTCCAAGAAGAGGAAATTAGAAGATTGCTTCGGCGAAGGAGCATGGGAAAGTTCGGTTGAAGGACTTCAGTATACCATTGTGCAGAGGGAATTACTCGTTGAGGGGTTGCTCACTCTGCCAGATCATCCAGAGACGAAGGAGTTGTTAGAAGAGTATCGCGCCCGTGGCCGTACTTGACTATTTGTATTCCTTTTGTTTTGATCATTGTTGTATGCTGACCATCACCAGGCTTGTTGGCTAAGGTCGCGCTGTTGATTCATCTTGTACTCGCTGATGCTATGTACTGCCTTGATAGGCCTTCTTTATATATGAGATTGTTGTTTCCATGATTGGACTCGGGCTTCTTCTTCTTATTATTATCATCACTGGCAC
The DNA here is from genome assembly GCA_963859935.3 of Lathyrus sativus. NCBI lineage: Eukaryota > Viridiplantae > Streptophyta > Magnoliopsida > Fabales > Fabaceae > Lathyrus > Lathyrus sativus. Next base: position 348,712,693 of record OZ012739.1, on the reverse strand, counting down.
TCAGGCACTAGGATCGGGGGAGATCTCCCAAACACACAGACACACGCATGCATTTGCATGAAGCATTTGCATGACGAGCATTTTGTTGTTTTTCCTAACCCTTTAGTGTTTACAGGTTTTTTCAGGTTTACAGGTTGTCCCAGGCTGTTCCCGGTGGTTCCAGGATTGATCAGAGGCTAATTCATCGTTATCCGACTAGAGCTAATCAGACCAGAATCATGGATCAAGTGCAAACAGATGTTCGGGAGCTCCGCGAAAGGATGGATCGCTTCATGGAGCTCATGCAAGTGGTCGCCAGTGGCCAGGACCAGCTCAGAACTTTGGTTCAGCCTTTGATCTCCAGGGTTGATAGCAACAGCGTGCTCCACGGTGGGACCGTGCCTACTCCTCCACCAGTTGATACTCCACAGAATGGTGTCCCCATGGCTGGGGGCAACGACAGTGCTAATGGCAATGTGATGGCCAACATCGGACTCAATACGACGGGCGTCGGTAATGGGAGTCTGGGAGCTAATGTCAATATCGGGCGGGGCAACGGCAATGCAGGCGTCGGGAATCTGTTGGTGCCTCAGCCATGGCTTGAGGATCATCAGGATGATGTGTTCTCTCAAAGAGGTGCTGAAGGGGAGCTGAATGCTGAAGCGCGACTCAGATTCAAAGCACTTGAAGATAAAATGAGAGATATCGAGAATCAGAATACTTTGGGCGTTGATATGTCCAAGCTGGGATTAATTGCTGATTTCAAGGTACCTCCTAAGTTCAGGGTACCCGAATTTTAAAAATATAAGGGCACCACTTGCCCTCGTGTCCACCTGAGATCGTACTACAGGAAGATGTCTGCTCATTCCGAAGACGAGAAGTTGCTGATGCACTTCTTCCAAGACAGTCTTTCCGGGCCATCCCTCGAGTGGTACATGGGTCTAGAGCCCACTAGTGTGCGCACATGGAAGGATCTCGCTGAAGCGTTTGTGCACCATTACCAGTACAATAGTGACTTGGCCCCGAACCGAGTCCAGTTGCAGAACCTATCGCAGAGGAATAATGAAGGATTTAAGGAGTACGCCCAGCGGTGGCGTGAGTTGGCAGCTCGGGTTCAGCCGTCGATGGTTGAACGAGAGCTCGTGCAGATGTTTGTAGCTACCTTCCCAGGGGTTTACTATGAAAAGTTAGTCAGCGGTATGTCTGGGACGTTCTCAGCCCTCATTATCATGGGCGGGCACGTTGAGAATGGAATCAAGATCGGGAAAATTCAAGGTCAGTCATCCTCAGCTGGAGGAGGTGGAAAGAAACCTTATGCTGGTAAAAGGCGAGAAGGAGATGCGAGCGCTGTGACGAACGCTCGAAGGAAGGGCAAAGGCCCTCAGCAGCAGATAGCCAGTATAAATATCCCAGCGGCTCCGCAGCAGCAGCAGCAACAACCGAATCAACAGGGATATAGAAAATACCAGAATCGGGCATCTTTGGCAAACCGTCACTTCGAAGCACCGCCCATGTCGTACGCGCAACTCTTGCAGACCTTACTTCAGCTTCAGTTGGTCCAGAAGAGGACAATGGCTCCCTTGACAGGGGCACCTCCACCAGGGTACGACGCCAATGCCACTTGCGATTTTCATTCAGGGGCACCCGGCCACACAATTGAGAACTGCAAGGCCTTCAAGCACAAGGTGCAGGATTTGGTGGATGCCAAGATCATTAACTTCTCCGATAATGTGTCCAATGTCACGAAGAATCCTATGCCAAATCATAGGGGAGGCAGAGTGAACGCCATTATCGAAGAAGAGAGTGCAGATCTGTTGACTGATGTCAAAGACCTAAAGACGCCGCTTAGCTTCGTTAAAGCTAAGTTGCTGAAAAGAGGGTTCTTTCCAGGATGCGGAGAACTATGCATGGACTGTGCCACACATTCTGATGGATGTGAGCAGTTGGTAGAAGGAATTCAAAGTCTGATGACTGAGGGGATTCTGCAGTTTAGCCGGAAGGCTGAAAGTGTATTAGGAGAGGTAGTGTTGAAGCAGGCCGATGAAGTCGCCACCATCACCATCCCTCGCCAGCCAATAACTATTTCTGCGCCCAGACCGCCTACCATCACTATTACTAAAGCTGGGCCGATACCATTCGAGAGCACTAACGCCGTTCCGTGGCATTATGGGGCTGAAGTCTATTGCAACGGACAGAGGTTGGAGCTGGAACCGTATGGGTCGACTGTGGAGAACTTCGCAGGAATCAGTGGTATTACTCGTAGCGGAAGAGTGTTTGCACCGCCGGAGGTCGTGGCAGAGAAAGCGGTCAGAGTTGATGCGGCCGATAAGGGTAAAAGCAAAGTCGTCGAAGAGGCCCCGTGTGGGGTAGAAAAAGATTTGCTCGTCAAAGATGCCGAGGAGTTCATGCGGTTGATCAAAAAAAGCGACTACAAGATTGTAGATCATCTCCATCAGACGCCCTCGAAGATTTCCATTCTCAACTTGTTGCTGTGTTCTGAAGCACACCGCAATGCGCTGCTGAAGGTGTTGAACGCCGCCTACGTACCGCAAGAGATATCAGTGAATCAGCTAGAAGAGGTGGTAGCCCACGTTAATGCTCGCAATGGGCTAGGTTTCACAGACTTAGAGCTGACGCCAAAAGGGAGAAATCACAACAGCGCCCTGCACATCTCGATAGAGTGTAGGGGCACAATCATGTCGCACGTGCTGGTAGACACGGGTTCGTCGCTTAATGTTCTTCCGAAGAAGGCGTTAATGAAGTTGGACACTCGTGGAGTGCTCTGCACACCCAGTGATCTGGTTGTGAAGGCGTTCGACGGAACTAAACGCCACGTTTTCGGGGAGGTGACCCTGCCGATCCAAGTCGGTCCGGAAACGTTCGACGCGGTCTTTTATATCATGGACATCATGCCTGCCTACAGTTGTCTCTTGGGCCGGCCGTGGATCCATGCTGCTGGTGTCGTGACCTCCACGTTGCACCAAAAGCTCAAATATGTTGTCGGGGGAAGCATCGTAACCGTGTGCGGCGAGGAGGACATAATGGTGAGCCATTTGTCATCCTTTAAATATGTTGAAATGGATGGCGAAATCCATGAGACTCTTTGCCAAGCGTTCGAAGCTGTCAAGGTGAAAGACGTAGCTCCTGTAGTCACAGAAAAGCCAGAGATGAATCTCTCCTCGTTCAAAGAAGCTCGGGCCGTTGTCCAAGCTGGATCTACCCCAGGCTGGGGGCAAATTTTAGAGATACCCAACAAGCAGGATAAGTTTGGATTGGGATATTCTCCTGGAGCTGAAGCTTCTTCTTCGTCTAGCGGTGCATCTCGAGGTAAAGGGCCGATCCAATTTACCAGTGGCGGAGTGATCTTCGAAAGCATCAACGCAACGTCTGAATACAGCGGGGATAGCGATTGTGACCTCGACTCTTGGATTCAGCCAAGCAAGCCAGGCGAGGGCCTCAACAATTGGACCATCAAGGATATCATCCAGATGACAAGTGAAGAGTAATGATTTACTTTTTCCAATCATTGTACAACCCTATGTCCTACCCGGGGCATAGTGGTTTTATTGTCAGGGCCTTGTTGGATTATGTACATGCATTTTGTTAATAAATCAAAGGCGTTTTCTTCAAATATTGTGATCTCTGTTATTCCTGTTTTATATTTGTTTTGAAAAAACAGCAAAATGGCAATGGGGTTTGTGCTAACCTGCATATTCTTGTTTTAAACTTAACCCTTGTTATTGCAGGATCCACATAACAGATGACACCGACTCTGGACCTTCTACGGCTCACTTCGACTTCGATTGCCCGATCTATCAAGCCGAAGAAGAGATTGATGAAGACGAAGACCTTCCTGAGGAGTTGGCCCGCTTGTTGAAACAAGAGGAAAAAGTTATTCTGCCTCATGAAGAGGAGATTGAGATCGTGAATTTGGGTTCTGAAGAACTCGTCAGAAACGTCAGGATAGGGGCTGCATTGCAGAGTGATGTCAAGCAGAGATTGGTCGAGATGCTTCGAGAGTATAGTGACGTCTTTGCTTGGTCATACGAAGATATGCCCGGACTTGACACGGACATCGTGGTCCACCACTTGCCGCTGCGAGAAGATTGCCCTCCCGTTAAGCAGAAGCTTAGGAGGACGAGACCAGACATGGCCGTTAAGATCAAAGAAGAAGTGCAGAAACAGCTTGATGCTGGCTTCTTAGCGGTCACCACTTACCCTCCGTGGGTCGCCAACATAGTGCTTGTACCGAAGAAGGACGGTAAGGTACGCATGTGCGTCGATTATCGGGATTTGAATAGGGAGATCCCTTAAGATGATTTCCCATTGCCTCATATCGATGTGTTGGTCGACAACACAACCCAGTTCTCTGTGTTTTCGTTCATGGATGGCTTCTCCGGTTACAATCAGATCAAGATGGCGCCGGAGGACATGGAGAAAACGACGTTTATCACCCCCTGGGGAACATTTTTCTATAAGGTAATGCCCTTCGGTCTGAAGAACGCAGGGGCCACTTACCAACGAGCAATGGTAACTTTGTTTCATGACATGATTCATCATGAGATTGAAGTCTATGTTGATGACATGATTGCGAAGTCCCAAACGGAGGAAGAGCATCTGTTCAATTTACTGAATATTTTTGAGAGGCTTAGGAAGTTCAGGTTGAGGCTGAATCCTAACAAATGTACTTTAGGAGTACGGTCCGGAAAGTTACTGGGGTTTATCGTGAGTGAACGAGGCATCGAGGTTGATCCTGCGAAAATAAAAGCCATTCAAGAAATGCCAGCGCCGAAAATAGAAAAAGAAGTTCGTGGTTTCTTGGGCCGAATAAACTACATTGCTAGGTTTATCTCTCAGCTCACGGCCACGTGTGAATCGATGTTCAAGCTTTTAAAGAAAGATCAGGCGATTACTTGGAATGAGGATTGCCAGAAGGCATTTGACAAGATAAAGCAGTATCTTCAAGAACCTCCAATCTTGATACCCCCAGTGGCTGGACAGCCATTAATCATGTATTTGACAGTTCTTGAGAATAGTATGGGGTGTGTTCTCGGTCAGCACGACGAGACGGGCAGAAAGGAGCATGTCATTTACTACTTGAGTAAAAAGTTCACAGATTGTGAATCTCGTTACTCGATGCTGGAGAAGACGTGTTGTGCACTAGCCTGGGCTGCCAAACGTCTGCGACAGTACATGCTCAATCACACCACCATGCTAATTTCGAAGATGGATCCGATCAAGTACGTCTTCGAGAAGCAGGCTCTTTCGGGCAGGATTGCCAGATGGCAAATGGTGTTAACGGAATATGATATTCAGTACGTGTCCCAGAAGGCCATCAAGGGAAGCGTATTGTATGAATACCTTGCCGAACAGCCGATCGAGGATTACCAGCCGATGAAATGTGAATTCCCTGACGAGGATATCATGTTTCTCAAAGCGAAGGATTGCGATGAGTCGTTGCCCGACGAGGGGCTAGATAGGAAATCCCAGTGGAAATTGATATTCGATGGGGCGGTTAATTCCTATGGAAGTGGCATCGGGGCGATCATCACAACTCCCCACGGATCCCACATCCCGTTTACTGCGAGACTGACGTTTCCAGTCACCAATAATGAAGCGGAGTACGAAGCATGTATCATGGGTCTAGAAAAGGCAATTGATTTGAGAATCAAGAATCTAGACGTATATGGTGACTCAACGCTTGTGATCAACCAAATTAAAGGGGAGTGGGAGACTCGTCAATCGAATTTGGTGCCGTACATGAATTATGCCAGAAGGCTACTTCCGTTCTTTGATCGAGTGGAACTCCATCATGTGCCCAGGGCCGAAAATCAGATGGCTGATGCCTTAGCCACGTTGGCTTCAATGTATAAAGTCAATTTTTGGAATGAGGCTCCAAGAATTGTTCTTTCGCGTCTTGATAGACCTGCATTTGTCTTTGCAATCGAGGAAGCCGCCGACGGTAAGCCATGGTTCCATGACATCCAGACTTTCCTTATGACTAAGGAATATCCTGCGGGTGCGTCAACCCAGGATAAGAAGACTCTGAGGAGGCTATCTGGAAACTTTTATCTCAATCCTGATGGAGTGTTGTATAAGAGAAACCATGATCTCGTGCTACTCAGATGTGTAGATGAGAAAGAGGCGAGTATGCTCATGGAAGAAGTCCATGAAGGCACATTTGGTACGCACGCCGGCGGGCATGCTATGACGAGAAAGATCCTGAGAGCAGGATACTACTGGCTGACAATGGAGTCAGATTGCTTCAGATTCGTGAAGAGATGTCATAAATGCCAGATTTATGCTGATAAAGTTCATGTGCCGCCGTGCCCGTTAAATGTCATGTCCTCCCCGTGGCCGTTCTCAATGTGGGGCATCGACATGATAGGCAAGATCGAGCCCACTGCGTCTAACGGTCATCGCTTCATTCTGGTAGCTATCGACTACTTCACCAAGTGGGTGGAGGCAGCCTCGTATGCTAATGTGATCAAGCAGGTGGTGGCTAAATTCATAAAGAGGGACATCATCTGTCGTTACGGAATTCCCGAGCGGATCATTACTGATAATGGTTCGAATCTGAATAACAAGATGATGAAGGAGCTGTGCCAGAGTTTCAAGATTGAACACCACAACTCATCTCCTTACCGGCCGAATATGAATGGCGCCGTTGAAGCGGCCAACAAGAACATAAAGAAGATTGTTCAGAAGATGGTTGTGACCTACAAAGACTGGCACGAGATGCTGCCATTTGCATTGTGCGGTTATCGTACGACGGTACGTACGTCAACCAGGGCAACTCCTTTCTCCTTAGTGTACGGTATGGAAGCTGTCCTACCTTTAGAAGTGGAGATCCCTTCCTTACGAGTTTTGGTTGATGTGAAACTCGACGAGGCAGAATGGATTACGAACCGACTGAACCAACTCAGCCTGATGGACGAGAAGAGGTTGGCATCGATTGCGCATGGTCGTTTATACCAAAGCCGAATGAAGAAAGCTTATGATAAGAAGGTGCGTCCTAGAAGCTTTCAGACGGGTGATCTCGTCCTGAAGAAGATTCTTCCTCCACACTCCGATCACCGGGGCAAGTGGACTCCGAATTACGAAGGTCCGTACGTCGTCAGCAAGGTCTTCTCGGGAGGAGCTTTGTTGTTTTCCACGATGGATGGTGAAGATTTTGCATCCCCGGTGAACGCGGACGCGGTTAAAAAATACTTTGCTTGAAAGCGACCCGCTGGACAAAAAAAGGAGAGTCCAGGCAAAAAAGGGGCATCCCGGCGAACCAAAAATAGAATAAAAGGTTCGGGCAAAAATTGGGGATATAAATTGAAAAAATGTACACCCGCGAAGTCGAAAACCTACACTGGGCGGCTTCGGCAAAAAAGGGTATCCCGGTGAACTGAAAACCCGCAAAGGGCGGTTCACGCAAAAGTTAGGGATTTGAAAAAGCAAATGACTGCGTTCCGCGTGTGGACTTTCTTTGTTTAGTGGATTGGAAGACCTGAGGGCCGTTCATCTGAATCAATCTCTTCCGAAGCTGAAGCGTCGGAGAAGTATCGAAGTCGAGCGGGTCATAGAGGGATCAACTCATGGTGTTCGTCTACGCCTCGTTGCCGACATTTGTATATACTGATGTATATTTATGTTTTATTTTTGCACGGCTTCCTCATTCCAGGAGCTTGCATCTGTTGTAAAACATTTTTTACCCATTCAGGGGTTCGTTATTAATAAAATGCATACTATTCAGCAATTCTGTTTGTCTGTTTAGCATTTATCTGTTTTGTTTGCGAAAAAGAACGCCGATGTTTTGATAAAATGCGCATAACGCCGATGTTTTGATAAAATGCGCATACATAAACTTACTGGCCTAGGCCGCTGATTGTTGAAACAATTAATTACTTGAATATTGTCACGAGATAATAACCTTGATAGGTCCCTTTGAAAAAGGTATCTTGTCTGTTTGGTTATGTTGTTACAGGTGTAGCATGTTCCAAACAGTGCGCCGTGCGCATCCCGAAGAAGGATGATTCCTCTTTCTCCAGCAGAATTCAGTAGCCTCTCCCCGCAGAGTCTGAACGCGAGATAGTGAGCATTAATATGTCTCCCCAGGAAGAGATGATTCTCTCCCCAATCAGATGTATCCTGAAGGAACGTCATCTCCTCAGTTGAGTCAGGCGCCGAAGCACGTGTTCATCCCCCAGCACCGGGTCACAAGTGCAGGTTTCGTAGGAAACTATTCGTTCACTGAAGTGCACAGCAACTGATGGTGCCAGACTGAAGTCTCCAGCGGAATTGAAATTCCCCACCAGAGTCGTACTCTCCCCCGAAGTCGTATGATTCCTTCTTCTCCAGCGGAATTGAGATTCCCCACAGAGTTGTACTCCCCAGCGAAGCAGAATGATTTCTCCTTCCTCAGCCGAGTTTGTAGATACCCCAAGAGAGCCGAATCCTTGGAAGCTGCTCAAGCCATGATTGGTTTTCCCCAGTGGAAGGTTGAACAACTGAAGTTGTTTCCCCACAGAGTCGTCATCTCCAGAGAAGTAGCCGAGAAGGCCACACAAGGTATTCCCGCGATTGACATCGCTTTCCCTCAGCAGGTCCAAGTTCTCGTAGAGCTTCATTCCCCCGCAGCAGTCAACTGAAGTTGTGTCCCCTGCGGAGTCCAATTGATATTAGCGTGACCATGTTCTCCCCAGCAGGATGATTCCTCTATCTGAGTAGTTCTTTCTCCTTGACAGGAGGGTTCCCCCTTCGGAATTTATTTTGCTGACGGGATCGCATCATGGTGCATGATTGCATAGCATTTATCATAAACGCATAGCATTTCCACCGTGTAGAGCATTGCGCCATTGCCGAAGCATATGCATAATAAGCATGATCTAGGTTGCTACCGTTCTTGTTTTGCAGGTGTTCCGCCGCAGAATTGATTGCTCAGGATGATTCCTGACATTCTCCCCAACGAAGTCGCTTGCTCAAGATGATTCTTGAGATCCCCAGCGAAGTCTTCGGCTCAAGACGATTCTTGAATTCCTCAGCAGGGTCGTTTGCTTAAGATGATTCTTAAGTACCCAGTGCAGTCTCCAGAGTTGGTTGCTCAAGCTGATGCTTAGAGTCCTCAGTAAAGGTTGCCCAGGATGATTCCTGAAATCCCCAACAGAGTGTTCGCTCAGGATGATTCCTGAAAGCTCCAGCATGGTTACCGGTGCAAGATGATTCTTGAAGGTCCCCGGCGGAGTTATTTGTTCAAGATGATTCTTGAAGTCCTCAGCAGAGTTGATTCATCCAGAATGATTTCTGGACCCCCGGAGCGGAGTTACTTGATAGTTCTGCAGATTCCCCAGCGGCGAAGCGTCATCCCCAGCAGGTTTCTAACGGCGAAGTTGAAACCTCCCTTGAAGACTCCATGATTGAAGTCTGACCGTGTTAATGAAGCAGTTCTCTTAGCTGATGCGGAGTGCCTGATGGCAGAGGTTTAGATGTTCCCAGTTGGCTCATGATTGACCAAGAATTCTATTCCCGACTTGCTGATGAAGTCCGGCTGATGCCCGACAGTAATGCGGAATTCCTGATGGCATGATCAACCTGATGGTTGAAGTCCGGCTGAAGCCCGACAGTTTCTTTGAATGCTTGATGGCATGATTAACCTGATGGTTGAAGTCCGGCTGATGCCCGACAGATTTCTTTGAATGCCTGATGGCATGATCAACCTGATGGTTGAAGTCCGGCTGAAGCCCGACAGTTTCTTTGAATGCCTGATGGCATAATCAACCTGATGGTTGAAGTTCGGCTGATGCCCGACAGTTTCTTTGAATGCCTGATGGCATGATCAACCTGATGGTTGAAGTCCGGCTGATGCCCGACAGTTTCTTTGAATGCCTGATGGCATGATCAACCTGATGGTTGAAGTCCGGCTGATGCCCGACAGATTTCTTTGAATGCCTGATGGCATGATCAACCCGATGGTTGAAGTTCGGCTGATGCCCGACAGTGTTCTTTGAATGCCTGATGGCATGATCGACTATGTATTATCGGTTACCGTGTGACCAATTCCCCAGTAGGGTTGTCGTGCAACTGTTATGCTCGGTGTCGAAGATGTTCCTACCGACCAGAGTATCGTTCACCTGTGTGTGGTATCCAGACCTCCAGCAAGATCATTGACACGTGTTCATCTTATTATTCTCTCCAACAGAGTCTATTATTCAAGTTCATATTTCCCCAATGGATTTTCTTCACCCTGTCGGCGAGGTCAGACGATGTTGAGAGTTGACGGCGAAGTCAGATTATTTTGAGTACTTGACGGCGATGTCGGGTGTTTCCCAGAGTTATAGTGGGCTGGCGGCGATGTCAGATAGTTGGGTTTCCCAGCGGTGAGGTTGGATGTTTGTCTGACGGTGATGTCGGGTAGTTTGATTCTCCAGCGGCAATGTTGGATGTTTGTTTCTGGCGACGATGTCAGGTGATTTAGTTTTCCAGCGGCGATGTTGGGTGTTTTGGTTGTCCGAAGGCGATGTCAGACGCTTTATTTTCATGAATGCCTAACGGCGAGGTCCGGTGTCTGATGACAATGTCAGAGGAATTTAATGTGGATAACTGACAACAAGGTTCAGATCAGTATGTCTCCAGCTAGTTGTCGTGCAACTATTATTTCAGTGTTCGAAGATCTGTTCCCACCAAAGTACCGTGTGCTTGTGCAGTTGGCAAATTTCCGGGTTTATCGCTATTTAACCGTCTCGCACCTTGATTGGCTGAGAGCCGTTCGCTCCTCACCCAGTCAGGTTCAAGCCGTTTGAATAGGGACAGCTGTTGCACCCCAAAATTTGACCAACATTTATTCACCAAGCTTGTGTTCAGTATATTCATCATCTGCATCTCATTGATATGTGGGCAGTAGATCAAGAGGTATGATTACCCAGCAAGAGTTATATGAGACTTTTAAGCTAGCCAAGAAGGTTATTCAAGTGTTCAAAGGTTGATACCTTTGTCAGAGAACTCAAGAGATCCTCAGAGAGATTGGTTGAAGCCAAGGCTGTGTGTCTCATAACTTGAGAGTTGTGGGAGCTCCTCAGATGATTCTGAGGATATGAGGATGGACTTAAAGCTTTGAGAAAGCTTATGAGATGTCTTGAAAGCCATCATGAAGCCTAGAGAGGTCATTGTACAAGAATTCAGAAGACTCGACCATGAGTGGTGGAATTAGGGTTTTGACTGGGTCAACCCTAGGTCAACTGATGATTTGGAGAGGGTTGAGACCTAATCCAAGAGCCATGTGATCATGGAATGATGCATTGAGATGCTATAAGGATTATTCCTAGACCAACTCATCATGATTGTGGAGTTTGAGAAGTTTTAAGCTAGGGTTTCTAAGGCTTGATAGTGTAAAATCCCCTAGTTTAATCCCTATCTTCAAGGCAGTTTAGCTCAAGGTGTGATTGTCATCTCATCTTCCTCACAACATAAATGTTGTAGATCTTGTTCTTAGCTTTAATTTTAGTATTATAAGTCCTTGATAGGATTTGTAGAGCTCAAGTTATGACTTTGACAAATTACAGGTCATCTGAGGTATGTGAATCTGGGTCCTTGAAAGTCACCCAACTTGCATCCAACTTTTGCCCTAGTAGGATGATTCCCATGAACTCTTGGTCAACATGAATGTGGTAGAGCATCTTCTTATATTTCTATAGAGTACTAGAAGTCCTTCATAGGATTTGTATAACTCAACTTATGGCTTTGACAAGTCAAGGGCATTTTGGTCATTTGGAGGTTATAGGTCATTTCAAGCATAAGGCCATATCTCCTATTTCCAAGCTTCAAATGGAAAAATCTTCAACATCAAACTTGCTTAGAATGATGTTTTAAGGCTAGTAGGGAGGTCATGAGATGTTGAAAAGGCTTGTATCAAAAAGTGATAAAAATGGCCTAAAATGGAGGCATAAGTTAAATAAGTTGAAATTGAAAATTGAAAATCACAAGTTGTACATCCAAACCATGTCATATAATAGGTCATTTTGACTCCAAAAGACATTCTAAGAACAAGGGTTCAGCCACAATTTTGATTTGAGGCCTATATCATAGGGCTGCTTTGGAAATGGCTTGCTTGCATCTTAAGGCACAAAAGCAAAACTCAAGAAAACTCAATAAGCAAGTTAGTTATGCATCTCAACATATCATACATCTCATATGGGGAGAATTTCAAGTCAGAATTGAGGGTTACAAGAGGCTTGGCATGAGATAGCATATGGTGAGAAGTGAAATCAAAATGTCATGACATGAGATTTCCATTTTCTCATTGGAAGGTCCTAGATGGTTCTAGATGATTCTAAACCACTCTATATAACATGTATAACTTGCTCAGATGCAAGGTTGGTGAGAGTTGGTGCAAAGAAGAGAGAGTGAGATCAAAAATCTTCCATTGCAAGTCACAATCGGTTTCATCAATTCTCTTACAATCAATCCATTTCTTTGGTGCAATTCAATTCCATATGTGTTTCTGAAGGTGTGCCAATCAAAATCAGAGAGGTTTCATGCTTGGATCGTGTTCTTGACATTGAGCTTCACCACCTGCAACTCCAAATCGGTTTCCAAGAATCAGGCACTTTCAAGAGGTTTTATTGCATACAGAAGCTCTATCAGGCATCATTGATCATATCTGGAAAGATTGAAGCATTGGTTTGAGGGATTTCTTCATCTGTTCACTCGATTTTACCAGGTTTGCAAATTTCTTCGTGCACCTTAATTTAAGTAGAATTGATTAGATTTGATAGGTTAGAATGGTTAGAAATCATTAGGGGAAGCTTTCTAGAAAGTTTGAAGAGAATTGGTGATGATTTTGTTGTTGACACCATTTCTTTATGGACCAAGAACTCCTTGAATCTTGAGTAATAATCTTAGTTCTTTAGTGGAAGTTGACCAGTGATAGGAGGTGAACATTTTAGTGTAAACAATTTCAAGAATCTTGAGTTTTGATTTTCAAGCATAATCTGAAGTTGCTATCGGGTTTCAAGTTTGAGTGAGATTCAATGGAATTTGAGATCATGGGTGGATTCAGTGTGGAATTTAGAGTAGATTAGTGTTTTACATTTTGGATTTTCATGAAGTTTTGAGGAGATACGAGATTGGGGAGGAAGAGGTATGAAGCTCTGTCCATGGATTCTTTCTCCCACTATCACAGCCAAAGGTAGGAGATAAAGATTTGGCCGTTGGATGAGGAGCTGACCGGTTGACTGAGAAACGATCCATTGGTCACGATTTGATTTCATCATTGAGAGGGAAACTCAGAAACACAATGAAACGTTGCGTTTCATTAAAAGGAGCTTCCTGGGCTTAGTGATCCAATGACTAATCCCACCCCCACTTGTGGCCCATGATTGATCTACACTACATTTGCTTACTTTTCACACCGTGGATTTTTCTTTTTCTTTATGTTTTTTTTTATTTAATTTATGATGATGATTGGGCCTGGCGCGTATTGTTATCTGCACCCCTATTTTCAGCCCATATGGAAAATGAACTGTCCACGCTTGCTATCCGCACCACATCCTTCCATGTTTTAATTTCATTTTCTTCCATTTTTTGTTAAACTTTGAAAATTCATATCAATTTGAAAATTAAATATTTTTTAATGGGAATTTTTGCACCCATTTCATATTAGTGTCTAGAAAATTATCAAATAAAAATATTTTCATTTCATGCATTTTTGATATTTTTTGTGTATTTTCTACTTTTATTGCTTTTTTAATTCTTTTATGTTGATACATGAATTTGTAGAATTTTGTTTAGGTATTTCCCTTAACATTTTTAGGCCATTCTTTTTAGGATAGTTAGATATAAGCTTTAGCTTCCCCCTTGATTTATTCCATAATTTTGTGATGAATTTTAGGTTAGTTTTGATTAGATGATTTTAGGTTGTATAGAACTAGGTTAATCCTTAACATAGGTCCACAATAACATTAGAATTTTGGGTTTCTATGTCAAGATAGGTATTGGGGCATATAAGGGTATTAAGGGTAGGTATGTAGGACCCTTAGAAATTATATTAGGTTTTAATATAGTAGTATACTATTTTTAGATGATTTTTGTAGTTGATGATTGTTTGTGTTGCCCTTGTGGGCTTGAATTTTTGTTTGCTTTGCTTTGTGGGCTTGGAGAGCTTGGTATTGCTTGGAGGAGCATAGTAGGAGCATTGAGGAGAATTTAGGAGCTTGAGAGCTTGATCTTATTTGTTTTGTTGATTGTTTTAGGGTTAGGGATTAGGAAGAGTTTAGACTTAGATAACTTCTTTCTTAAACTTGGATGGTATCTTTCACCTCCATTCCTCCCTATGATTCAAAGTCCTTCCATGGTATACACCTCTCTCTTTGGGAGAGATAAGTGATTGTACTTAGGAAGTAGAAATTTTGAGGGAACCATTCCTTTGATGTTGAGCTCTTATAGGTCACCTTTGGTGATCAATAAGCAGTTCAATATCCCCAGCTTATCCAATAAGTGATTTCCTCTGGTTTGATTATCTTGAGAGATGTTGAGCTTGAGTTTGAAGATGAAGACTCCATTGAAGAGTGTAGAAGAGGATGAATCCTTGAACATTGCCATTCCAGCTGAAGCTTGAAGAGCAACAAGAGCAAGTTGATACTTGAAGACCCCTGAAGATGAAGTAAAGACTGAAGGATGAAGTTGACACTTCTAAGGGATTGAGATTGATTCTGAAGAGCTGAAGCTTGAAGAACAAAGGAAGTTGATACCTACTTTGATACCTGGGATCCTGAAGGAGCCAAGTTGATACTTATGATTGATAGTGAAGCCTGAAGGTGGAGCTGATCAAGGAGCTGAAGCTCAGAGAAGATAAGTTGAAACTTATGTTGAAGGGTTGAAACCTGAAAAAGCAAATTGATATTTGTTAAGAGTGATGAAAGTCTGAAGACTGAGTTACTGTTGGAAGAGCTGAAGCTTGAAGCTGAGAGAGGAGTTCTCATCCTTTTCTTTTCTGTATTGATGTGTTTTGTTTGACTTGCTTGATGCATTAGAATAAGTTCATATCTAGAATAGGTAGACTCTAGGAGCATGATTGCACTAGAGGTTGAGTTGCTCCCTCTGCTTGTATTGTTACTGTGTGGCTTTGCTTGCGGGTATTTGGTAGAGCCTAGCTCCCTTGCCCATGTGGTTTGTTGCCTGATGGCATTTTATTTCATTTTTTCTGTATGATTGCAGTTTACTGTTTTTGCTTGATAGCATGTTGTTTATATTTCAGTATGATTACTGTTATCCATTCTGGCTTGAGGTTGAGATGAGCTTGTGGAGGCTGAAGCCCCGCACACATTTCCTCCCTCACTTGCATTGCACGCATTTTACTGTTAAGCTGATGCTTTGTCTGTTTTGGTGTATCATTGACATGATCCCTTAGGACTCTCATTTCCTTTGATAAGGAATTGATGATAGAACTTTAGGTTGAAACCTATGCATGACAACTTCTAGGAGTTCCCTGTTCAAACCCCAACCATAGGATGAATCCATGGCATGACAACAGTAGGACTTGATAGTCTCCCTCCTAGTTGGGCCTGTTCTCTTCTCATCTCAAAACAGTTTAAGATACAGTAATCATGAATGATTTCTTTCGTACGTTACGAGCCTTAAGCTATCTGAGAAAGGATTGTGGGATAGTTTCTTTTCCACAATCTGGATGTTTAGTATGGTACCCTTTGGGTGACATGCGACGCATTCACTCTCAGGTCATAGTCTCTAGTGCGATTGAAATTGCAAACACAATTAAAAACACTTCTTTCGTAAAAGACAGGAAATAAATCGTAGTTTCCCGAACTACGTGAGCTCTGATCTCTCATACTTGTTGAGAGTACGTAGGCATAATACTGACGTATTGGCGAGCTACCTTCCCCCATAACCCGTCGTAGGCCGAACTACGTTGACTCTGATTTCTCATTCTCTGATGAGAATACGTAGGCATAAAGTGCGACGCTTTGCCGAGTCATTTTCTTTTCTTTTTAAGCCAGCCTTGATAGGTAGATAGAATAAAACCAACCCGTCCAAGTAAACACCACAAGCGAGGATCCCGTCGAGTACGACGGACGTGAGGGGTGCTAATACCTTCCCCTTGCGTAATCGACTCCCGAATCCAGACAACGGTTGCGACGTCCTTGTCTTACCCTTTTCCGTCAGGTTTTTCCGATCGTTTCCTTTCCCGCTCTGAGGGATAAATAACGAAAGGTGGCGACTCTTCTGTTGTGCCGACACCTTATTTTCGCGCAAGCGACAGAGGTATGTGTCGAATACTTACCATTTCAAATCTTTGTAACAACTTATTAGCTATCACAAAGTACATGATAAGATTTTCCTTAACACATTTATATTCTTTTGTAATTTGCTTTATGACCAACTCTGAGTCACCCATTATTTCAACTCGAGTTGCCCCCAATTCCAACAAGATTTCAAGTCCAACAATTAAAGCTTCATACTCAGCTTCGTTGTTTGAACATAAGCCTTCGACCCTGTACTTGAATTATTTTAGAATTTTGTTAGGAGAAATAATCAATACTCCCACACCCATTTCATCCTTATGACTAGAACCGTTGAAGTAAAACTTCCAAGGTTCAAGTTCCACATATTCTTGTGAGCTTCCGACTATAGAGTGGTCGACTATAAATTATGCCACCACTTGTCCCTTAACAACCTTTAGAGGCTTATAAGTTAAGGAATATCCAGTTAGTGCCAGTGCCCATTTGCCAATTCGACTATGCAAAATTGGTTTAGAAAGCATATGTTTAATAATACCAAAATGAGATGATACATAAACTTCAACTGGTTTTATATAATGCTTTAATTTTGTACAAGATTGCTATAGACACAAACATAATTTTTTGACTATACTATATCTAGTTCTGCATCATTCAGGACTCTACTAAGGTAGTAAATGGCTCTTTCGACGCCATTTCCATCCTCTTGAGCTAACATGCTCCCTAAAGTCTTGTTAGACGTAATTATGTACAATCTCATACTCCTATCTCTACAAGGAGGTGCCAAAATTGGAGGGTGAGCAAGGTAGTCTTTAATCTTTTCGAAAGCATTTTGTTCTGCTTGCCACCATTCAAAACCTTCTTGCTTGAGTCAAAGTAGAGGTGAGAAGGCTTGGGTTTTTCCACTTAGGTTGGAGAACCACCTCAGGAAATTGATCTTTCCTAGTAATGATTGTAATTCCTTCTTTGTCTAAGGCGTTTTCGCCTCCATGATGGCCTTGGTCTTGTTCTGATTAATCTCTATTCCTTTTTTATGGACCATGAAGCCTAGAAAATCCCTCGCCTGCACACAGAAATCACACTTAAGAGGATTCATCTTGAGACCATTCTTCCTCATTCTTTCAAAAGATTGTCGAAGATAATCGATATGACTTTTTTTTTCTTCTGAAACTGACTTAACCACAATGTCATCAATATATATCTACATAAACGTTTCAATGAAGTCATGAAAAATAGAATTAATTTCTCTTTGATAAGTTGCCCTAGCGTTCTTTAGGCCAAAGGGAATTACTACCCATTCGAAAGTTCCTAAGGCTCTAGGGCATAAAAATGTTCTCTTCAACACGTCCTCCCCAACAATGAAAATCTGATTATATCCAGAATACCCGTCGAGCATACTTAGATACTCATGGTTTGCAATAGAGTTGACTAGCATTTACGCCAAATGCATTAGATATTCATCTTTTGGGTTACAACATTTAAGTCTCTAAAGTCTATGCATACCCTCAAATATCCATTCTTCTTAATAACTAGAACAATATTAGCAATCCATTTGACATATCTGGTCGTATGGATGAATTTGCATCTTAGAAGTCTTTTGACCTCTTCTTTGACCTTTGAGATAACTTCAGGTGCAAAGCACCTTGGAGTTTGCTTGATGGGCTTCTTCCTAGGCTTTATTGGTAGCTTCCATTTGACTAGATCTCTACTTAAACCAGGTATTTCGTTGTAATCTCATGTGAAGTATTCTTTGAACTCCTTCAGCAGTTGGATCACTTAGATTATGAGCTGTGGGCTAATATTAACACTGATGTATGTTAACCTTCTTGTTTTCCCTTCTCCCAGGTTGATTTCTACCAAAGGGTATTGCGCCAACATCTTGACATTATTTGCTAGCGGATGCTTTTCAAAACCCAAAGGCTCATCATCATAGATGGCATATAGCCTTTGGCTTTGCACTTTGACTTGATCCTTGTCTGGTGGCTCTGGATCGAAGTCCTTCCCAGGACCTTCAAAGTGCTCATCTTCATTTTTGGCTTCAACAACCATGTATTTTACTTCGGCCTCTATGGCCGCTTTCAATTTATTTTAAACTATGTAAGCCGAATTCTTTCTAAGTGCCAATGACTCAGTCAACGTCACTGAACTCGCTACCCCAACCAGTTGGTTGGATTCCAGCTGTTCCAAACACGTAGTCTTCTTTACCTATCACCTCAATATCCCACTGAAAGTTATGGGTTAGATGTAGGTACAAGGAATATGCATTATCTGCAGGTGTAAGGTCGAACCTTGCAGGGTTACAAGCCGCTATGTAGGCTAAGTTTTTTGTCGAAATGTCGCCCACTTAATTGATTGACCTCAGCCATATAATAACTTTATTCCGTCTCTATGTTTTCTAGAATCCCATCACTTCTCCAGATGAAGATTATTTGGTGAAGTGATGATGGTACTGCGCCTACTCCGTGAATCCACTCTCGACCAAGGATCAAATTATAATTCACCTTCAACGCAATCACCATGAACATTATTGGCCTGATGATTGTGCTAACAATCATATCTACTTGAATGAATCCTATTATGGTGCCCACTTTCCCTTCATAGTTTGAGAGGACCATGTTGTGAGGCTTTGTGTCATAGTCATTCTTCCTAATCTTCTTCAACATGTAGTGCGACATTAGGTTTACAGCCGCCCCACTACCAACTAGTATCTTATTGATACCAACATTCTCTATTTTACCTATAATAAATAGAGGGTTTAGGTGATTCTTCATGGCTTCGTCAGGCCTTTCAAAGAAGGTATTTTTATCTTCGACGCAACCATTATTCAGAATATAATAACAAATTGTCCTATGACTAGCCACTTCTAATTCGACTTCTTCTCTGGTTTATCCATCTTCGTCACCCTATCATATTCTCTAGATAGTACGGATACTACGTTGTCCTTCTGGTTAGTAAACAACTTTCTCTCGACTGGCCTCTTTTCGACAGGCTCCTTGTCTTTGTTTCCATCCTTTTTTATTATGTTGCTACTTGACTTAGCTTTTTCTTTCTCCGCAACCTCCCTTTCAACTTTGCGCCTTCTTTGTTATCGTCTCCACTAAGACCTTTTCATAGGGTTTTTCCCCTTATAATTCTCTGAGCGCAATGCTGATTTTTTGGAAGCTTGAAATTCTCTCTGGTACGCTATTGACGAACCTTTTTCAACTTCGAAATCTTTCCATTTGTTCTGACCATGCCCCCTCTTCTCGACTGACTTTACCCACTTACCCTTAGGGGCATCAGCAGTGGGTTTGAATGTTAATGGCCTATTTCCACGTAACCCTGGTCCACCTTGGTCATGTCTCCTTGGTGCTCCCTTCTTGTCGAAAGCCCCACAGTTGTTTGAATCCCTCCAGTTGTTTTTTCTCCTTGCTCGTCGAACTCCATGTATGTTCTCCACAACTTTTCTATCAAAGAACGCGTTGCACATAAGGTACAACATAACTTGAGAGTTCTTTCATAGGCATCTATGGAGGAATTCTACCACATTCTCCTCCTGCTTTGGATATGCCACCTTGACATATTCTTCTTGTTTGAGATTGTGTTCTACTACTTCCATCATGGACTCCTGGGTCATTTCGGCCATATTGACCCCAAGGTTGGTATCTCTAGTAATGTCCAACTCTTGCAGTCCAATTCTAAGGCCTTCAGTAGCCTTAATTTCGTTGTTAGCTTGTATGAAACTATCAACAATCTCATGTGTTGTAATTATTTGGTTGGAACCTTCAGTAGTCCCTTTGTTAAAGCCTTTAGTAGCTTCCTTGACGAAACCCTCAGTAGTTTCTATTTTGAGGTCATCAGTGACTTTCTTAGCGAAGCCTTTAGTAGCTTCTTCGTTGAAGTCATCAGTAACTTCTTAATTAAAGTTCCCAGCAACATGGATGAAACCCTAAGTTGTTTCTTAGTTACAGTCCTCAGCAACTTCTCTAGTGAAGCCATCAACAGCTTCGACCATTACAACATCACTGGCGAAGTCATCAGCAACTTCCATCATGTTGACCATAATTTGTTCTGAGTAATGTGCATCCTCTACAAGGAGAGGATCAAAATCTGTCTTCATTTGATTCTTTGACTTGTCAGCAAACTTGAGTCTTCCCTCATTGATGGCATTTTGAACAAGATCCCTGAAAAGAAAGCATTGAGAAGTTTTTTGGCCCAAACAATTATGGTATTTACAAAAACCTCTTTTTTTTCCTCTGCTCTAAGGGAGGCATCTTTGCGCCATGAGGCACTATCATCTGGCTATCTTTAACTAATAAATCAAAGATTTTGCCACACTTGGTGACGTCGAAGGTATAGGTTCTCTTAGGGAACATATCGTTCTTCTCTGATTTAGCTGGATTTTTTCCATTCGACGGTGTTAATACTTTACAGGTATAAAATGGGTCTTGCTTTAGTTCAGCAAGGTCAATTTCACTCTCGTGAAAAAAGGGATCAGTACTAGTTTCTTGTTCGTCTTCGTCGAATTTGACGTAGGCTACCCTTTCTTTTATATTTTTTTTGCCCTGGCTTTCTCAGCCTTCAGGAATTCTACCTGTCGAACTCTATCAGCCAACTGAGCCATATCTCTTAGGTATTAGGTATCTAATTTCTTCCTAATTGAGTAGTCAAGCCTACCAGAAGCCATTTCAACCAACTCATGCTCAGACACTTATGTAAAATACCTAGCCTTAAGCAGTCGAAACCTATTCAAGTAATCATCTATTGGCTCAGAGAATTTCCTCTTAATGTTGGCCAATCTTTCAAGCTTATCTTCGACTGTCCCATATAGAACTGTTCATGGAACAATCTCTCCAATTGAGTCCAATTGAGGATCGAATTTGCTGGTAGGGTTGTAAACCATGTAAAGACATTTTTGGTAAGTGAACTTGGGAAATATTTCATCCTTAGGTTCTCATTATTGGCAATCTCGCATGCCTCTATTAGGTATCTTGCCACATGTTCGACTATGGACTCACTAGTGTCCCCAGAAAACTTAGTAAATTTAGGAACTTTCCATCTAGGAGGTAATTCTGTTTGCAGAACGTATTTGGACAATGGTGATGTATAGTTTGGCCTATGAAGGCCAATATTCACACAATTTCTTGCCATAATTCTTTCGACCATGGCTGCTAGGTTATTATTTATTGCCATATCCTCACGTCGAACTTGATTTATAACTTCATTAGCATTTTGGTTTTTATTCACCCTTACTACCCTTGGTTCTCTTGGAATTTCTTGTTCGATTCCAAGAGGTTCGACTCCTGCCCCCTGGTTCAATATATTCGTCTGGGGCACATTTCGTTGAACTTGGTTAATTGTGGGGTCTTCTTCCAAGACTAACACTGGGTTTTCTCTAACCCACTCCCTTTGGAGTTGTTGAGGAGGTTGAGGGACACTAAAAAATTCAACAATGCGCGTCATTTATGCTGCCAATTGTTGGTTCGTTTGGATAGTATTTTGAATTAAGAGGTTGAATATGACACCCATTTGTTGGACAAGCATTTGGACCATCTCGTGATTACTTTCGTCCATATGCTGTCTTATCACTGCTGCAAAATTGTTAGTGATATTAAGCATCTGGGTCGGAAATCCTGTCTCTAAAGGTTGACTAATTCGACCCATATTATTGATGCCTGAACCAGATCCTTGCAATGGCGAAGTTATGTTCATCATTGGGTCTGAGAACATTGATGATGAATTATGAAAGCTTACCATCACTGATGTGGGCATGCCATAAGGTTGTTCACGCCCTATTGAAGGCATCGAAAATCCAAACATACATGGCCTGAATATGTTACTAGCTACTGGAGGAGGGGTCATTGGTGGACCCTGCGTTCCCACGTAAGATAATATGAGTCCACTTGGCACAACCGACTACATAGACATCGTAGACAATATAAAACAATTTATTTTTTCATTTTGTCATAAAACTTTTTTTTTTATTTTACCATTTTTCTTGGAGAAAGGGAACTCGCGGAAGTCTTTGAATGACCTCATCTTAAAATTTCATACTCTGTACTACCGAAGCATATTTAAGCTTTAAAAGTACAATTATCACTTATCCTTTTATATTTTAAAACATGTCCAACCATATGTGGGAAGTCTTGTGTATGTTTTATCATTTATTTTCACCCCTTAAAAACTATGAGAATGTCCCTTGAATTTATCTCAACATTATTGTATTTGTATGATGGACACAAAGGAATCAATGTTGGATTTAATGTAAACATGTACTTATTATCTTCATGTTTATCAAGATCCTTGACTTTGGCCATGATGATGATCATGTTCAACTTTAGACATCTTAATCATCATAATGTTCTCATGTCATTAATGACAAATGTTTCTGTTAAGGTTGATGTGTGCTATTCCCATTTGTCTATTTAAAGTTTAAAAATTCTTGGAGCAATGTATGAATAATATCTTCGTACTTCCAAATATATTCTTCTATATGAGATCATAAGATATTTTTTTTCTTTCTTTTAACAAACATTCTCTTTGGATTATGGACATAATAAATATCATAATCCTCTTTAGATTCTTCCATAAAGATGTTCTTTAACTCTTTATTGAACCATGAGAATACATAATATTGAATGTAATGAACATGTTATTAATCATAATATTAATTCATAGATGGGAATGCTCTCATTTATATGATAGGATAATATCTTCTAGGACAATTAACCCTAAAAATATTTATTGATATAATACTTCTCGTTATTCATTTTGGTGATTCAATACACTAGTAAAACTTCAAAGTATGCAACACAAAATTCATTGTAAATTTTGTCAATTAACATCAAGCACAATTTTCTATAGTTTGTGATGAAAGTTATTTTATCATGATTCATCAACTATGAACCTCATCTTCTTCTTTGAATCTTCAATTAATCCTCTTATGACGACACTAGTCATTTAAAATATCCATGAAGTTTATGATTCTACTATTATAACTAATGTTAATCTAATTATTTCATTATTGAGTAGATACAATGCATTTGTGGATGTGAGAAGTCGGTGAACTTGGAATCTTTATTTAACGTCTAAATATGAATGTGTTCAAAGGCGCGTCTTTGCATTTGTGTAATTGTGGAAGCGGAATTTGTGAATCGCTCGCTTCATATGTGTCTTTAGTCTCTTATAGTCATTTGTGGCATGACCATGCATATGATTGTACTAAGCTACGTCTACATCGGGTATAGTATCTCCTTGTTATGGTAAATTGATGATGTTGAAGTCATATTTATTTTAGAATATCTTCGTAAATATTATGTGTATGTGTGTGCGCGCGCGTGTGTCTTCTAAACTTTTCCTTGAGCCCATGTAACATTTCAGATGGCATATGTGCTAATGAATGAGAAAATAAGCCTAATTTTATAAATGTTTTTATTTCTTGTAAGGTCGTGATCAGGTTAGTGTTCTTTGTTTAGGATGTCTCATCATTGAAATTATCCATGAAAGAGTTGTGAGATTCTTCTTGTTTTTTCCTAAATCTAATGAGGCATGTTGAACTCTTATGTGTTTTTCTACTTGTGGCTAGGGCTGGAAATGAGTTGAGTCGAGTCGAACTCACCTCAGCTCGGCTCGACTCGTTAAGAATTGGTTTAGCTCATATCTTGGTTCGAGTTCGACATGAACTTTTTTTTCAGCACAAACTCGACTCGTTATAAGTTCACGAACAGTTCGGTTCAACTCGTTAGGTTCATCTCATTAGGTTCAGCTCACATGGTTCACAGACTTAAAAGCTATTTTTTTAAATCTATTTTTTAAAGTATATTTGACATTTTAAATTAATATATTTTTTAAAATAAAATATTAAAATAAAATAAAAGATATCATATTGAAATTTAACTTTATCTCTGAAATCTACTAATTTAAAACCTACACAAATTTCAACATATACATTTGAGAGTCTAATTCAAAAACTATTAAATTGAAGATTAAATTTTTCTAAGATTTGGAGTAAATATTTAAACCTAATCTTAAAGACAGTATAATTCTTCTCATATGTAATCGAGTTGACTCATGAACCTAACGAGTCGAACTATATATAGTTCAAGTTCAGCTCATTTAGTTAACGAACTTAATTTTTTGCTCATATTCAACTCATTTTCTTCGTGAACCTAATTCAACGATTTAATTGTCGAACCAAATTTCGAACTATTTTCGAGTTGGTTCTGTTCATTGTCAGCCCTACTTGTGGCGAATAATGAAACAAATATCTCAACAAGTTGTCTCCAATACCATATCAATCTAATTAGTAGATTAGAAAACCATATAAATAAAGGCTTCTTCAGAGTACATGGGAATATGATGCACTTTAGAGTGTCAGGCACTCGTTGGAGTTTTCTTCTAACATTAAACGAGGTTTTGAGCTCCTTTGAGTCCACCTGAGTCATCATATTCCTCCATTGTTGGAAGTCATATTTGTCTTGGTATTGGCTCCTTATTGATATTGTTTATGGGGGGGAGTTGAGTTACATTATCCTTCATTATCTTTTGTCTCAGTGAACTTAGAGATGGTACATTCCCAAACTTTGAGCTAGCGATATTTTCTCATATATCCTCCTCCCGAGGTGAGTGGTTTCAACGCTTTTGATTCTTCTTGATCAATTTTACTTTCCTCTTAATTCAATTGACACGAGATTCCATCCCGACCATGATTTTCTCAAGAGTTTGTTTGTCGGATTGTTGATGTTTGGGTTCCAATGCATCGTTCCTTAGAATCTTTTCACCTCACCCCTTCATAATGATCGACAATTTAAGGGGTGATACTTATCTCTCCATCAACATATCTCCAAGATGGTGAGCCATACACCTTAACCTTTCATTCTAGGATTTTGATTTTTATGGATGGGCTCTTCTTGCAAGCGTTATAGTGGAGCTTGTATTTTGGTTATAGTGGAGCTTGTATTTTGGTCACCTTTGAAACAATGGATCTTTGAGGTTTAGGTAATATTTTAACAAGCCCCGTGACTAATGCCAATGTTCATAATTTACTAGAATGATCACTTTAACAAGTGATATAATCTCTAACTCACTAGGTGTGATGCGCCTGTGTGGTGCTACAATCTCCTTGTGAGTTTCATGCATTGCTCCTTTCTTAAATATTGGGGGACTTGGAAAATATACTATAATGGTGTGTAAGGAAGTATGCTAGCATGTAAGTGAATAAATTATGTAGTCATATATAAGGTGAATCTCTTATTTATAGAATAATTTTTATTTTCAATGATGTTATCTATGAGATCATTATTGGATAAATAATAGTTTGTTTCCTTAATTGATTCTAATATAGGTGGTGGCACCTCTCTGATTTGAATATGCTCCATATAACTCGAAGCGATGTGAGCACGTCGATGCTTCTAGATGCCTCACTAATAATCTAATTGTGGCGTGTCATCCTAGTGCGTCAAGGTGAGCATCTCTGTTTAATGGCTTTAGACTTAATAATTTGTTTTGTAATTTCATTTTTTGACTTTATTAATAAATGATTCATAATATATTTGGAATAGACTGTTTAGCTCCATACTATTCTTGAATGTCATGTGGCTGATTATGAGAGAGTCACTGTTCAAATAAAAGTAATTTTCTATGGTTGATTAATGTTAATTTTCATATTGTTTATAAATGCAATGAGGTGTTTGTGATTGATGTAGTTTTACTTTTAAAAATAAGTTTGGAGCATCTCTTATACTCCTCTTTAGTACACTATGATCGTTGATTGTAGCTTAATATCTCCTAGACTTATGGTTAATTTCTATTGATTTAGGGATGATAAAAAAAAAACCAAATTTTTTTTCATTATAATAAATTAAAAAAAAAAATTGAGAATCATTTAGAAATTTTTTGGTGAGCATCTCCTAGACTTATAATAAATTAAATTATTTCTTTACATATTTTTTCTTAAGAATCATTTAAAAGATTAATTGAGAATGAACTTCTAATAAAATTAAAATAAGAACTCTATCAAAAATGTCTTTTAAATATAATCATAAACATAATTTAAGAACAGATAATTTTGGAAAAATTATATCAATATGACTTTCGTCATACATTTTAAAATATTTTGTTATAACATTTGCTTTTATAAACTATGACTATTGTTATTACAATTTATATCACCATTGCTTTATTATAATTTAATAACATATAATGTGTACTCTAAGTGTGGTTGCGCAGACTGCTGAGATTCATGACATAGAGTAAGAAGTTGAGATTCATGCCAAGTAAAGGACAAAACAAAGTAAAGCTTGTAAAGATGCAAACAGGGAGATCTATCACATAAATTGGAAAAATATAACTGAAATTGTAAAAATTTAGGACCAAATAATTTTTGATGAATCATTAGATGTTGTAGTTAAGGCATGTAGTGCTGATAAATTTGGAACAATCCAAAAAGTTGAAAAAAATATTTATATGAGAATTATCAAGGTAAAAAGAGAGATTCAAACTTATATCAAAAAAAACCTATCAATTAAATTCTAACAATATATTTATGGTTTTGTACATGTCACTTACATTTTTGTGTATGTTTTAAATAAAATTATATATTTTTAACTTATAAAAGAAATATTACTTAACTAATTTTACTTTAAAATCATAATATATTTAAATGGTGAGATATGTAGTAAAATATTTTTAAAAAATTGTAATGTTATAATATGGTTAAATACATAAGTATTGTATAAATTAAATTGTATTAAAATTGTATTATATAAATAAATTCATAATTATGGCATGATAACAAAAATAAAACTATTATATGGTAATATTTGTCAAAAAAAATTTAATCAATTTGTAGTTTGTATAATCATAAACGCTTTATTATTTAAGTACATTAAATTAATTTCAATACAAAAAATAATAAAACAGAAAGAAGGATGAAAATTTTATAGATGAAAAAAAATAATGTATAGACAATTTTTGTAATAGAAAAAAAATGGTTATAAAATATAGTGTGTGTAAAATCTTAAAATGATAAATAATAAAAAAAATAGAGAGTAATAAATATCACATAAACTTTATTTATAATATATTAACATGTATATCTTATTTATTACTGTTTAGATATTTATAAGCTACACAAAATTTATAAAATAATATAATGCGATATACAAACAGTGAGATAAAAGATATAAAATGAATTCCAGGACCATACAATTGTTATATACATAAAAAATGTATGAATTGTATTGTATTAAAATTGTATCATAATATAAATAATTCATAATAAGAAAATGGGTTAGTGGTGATGGTGATTGGTGGAGGGAGAATAACCAAATTAAAATTGACTAGTGCTGGTATGAGTTAGAAATTATCAAATTTACCCTTAATTATTTTGGAAGGAAAAATTAGTACAAGTTTTATAAAATTATAATTTAATATAATAAATTTATGTATTTGTTAGAACAACAATAAATATACAAGATTAAAGAAAAACGAAAATAAAAGACAATAAATATGATTGATTTTTATTAATGTAATTTAGTCAACTATTATAGAATAAATATAGTGTTTTGATTTTTATCTAATAAGTATAAATTAGAGTATATAGGGTTAAAGACTTAAAATAAATCCAAAATACAGGATGTAATAAAAAAAATATTAAACTTATTGTGAGATGTTGGATCGAACTCTAGTATGGTCGAAGTCTGTTCGCGAGTAATGCGTGTTGTAGTCGAAGTTTGTTCTAACATGTATTAGTCAATATTGCTAGGGTTGTTAGCATGTTGAATTGAGTCTTGCTTGTAAGCCCAATTGTTTAAGTTAGCTTGTACCATAAGTTAGCTTGTAATGGATAATTGTTAAAAAGTCTATTAGGTTAGTGTGCTATTTTTCTTATAAATAGGATACTAGTTTCTCGATCTTGTCATAAGAAAAAATAGGAATATAAAATCCTAATTTCAAGAGAGAGAGAGGTTATTTTGTTATTCTTGTATACTTGTAATCTTGTTCTAAGAGAAAGGAAAGAATAACAGTTTAATAACCAATCCTTGTTGTTTTCTTCTTTATTAACCCTAACCCTTGTGTGTTTCTTGATCATTAAGAAACTGTTTATACTTAGTTTTAAGGTATCTGATTCACAACAAATTGGTGCGGTGAGCGTGGAAAAGATGCCTTCAACAAAGTATGAGATTGAAAAGTTCACCGGAGTGAATGACTTCGGTCTGTGGCGCTTGAAGATGAAAGCCATATTGGTTCAGTAGGATTGTTTGGAAGCGTTGAAAGATGAGGCAGCCATGGACGTTGCGTTAACGGCAAAAGAAAAGACGGGCATGATTGAGAAAGTCTACAACGCAATATTGTTGAGCCTTAGTGATAAGGTTCTTCGAAAGGTATCAAAGGAGACTACAACATCGGGATTATAGGTGAAACTTGAAAGTTTGTACATGACTAAATCTCTGGTGAATCGACTTTACCTGAAGCAAGCTTTATATTCATTCAAGATGAGTGAAGACGAAGTGGTGGATGAGCAGTTGGATATGTTCAACAAGCTGATTCTTGATCTTGAAAATATTGATGTGAAGATCGATGATGAAGATCAAGCACTGTTGTTGTTGTGTGTTTTTCCCAGAACACATGCTCACTTCAAAGAAACTCTCTTGTATGGAAGGGAGTCCCTGATCTTTGAAGAAGTTCAATAAGCCTTGTATTCTAAGGACTTGAACAAATGAAAGGAGCATAAACCTTCGACGGTGGGCGAAGGTTTGGCCATTAAGGGAAAATTCTTGTGAAAGGATGGTAAGTTCGACAAGAAGAAAGGTAAGAGTCAACAGAATTCTTATAGTGGCGAAACATCTAGT
Source organism: Lathyrus sativus (assembly GCA_963859935.3). Lineage (NCBI taxonomy): Eukaryota > Viridiplantae > Streptophyta > Magnoliopsida > Fabales > Fabaceae > Lathyrus > Lathyrus sativus. The sequence continues at coordinate 348,683,649 of OZ012739.1, read as the reverse complement.
ATTCGATGTTATCACTGTAAGAAGGAGGGTCACATAAGAAAGGTGTGCCCTGAACACCTGAAAGATCATGGAGGTAATGGCAATGCAACCATTGTTCAAGATGACTTCGACTCATCTGATGTTCTTGTGGTTTCAAGTGGTGACTCGAGAAAAGAGTGGATTATGGATTCAGGTTGCACTTGGCACATGACTCTAAACAAATAATTGTTCAAGGAGATATGTGATCAAGATGGTGGATCTGTGCTGCTGGGAAACAACAAATCTTGCAAAATTGCAGGTATTGGATCTGTGAGATTCAATCTCCATGATGAGTCAATAAGGTTATTGACTGAAGTCAGGTACGTACCTGACTTGAAGAGAAATTTGATTTCTCTTGGTGAATTCGAAAAAAAGGGATACGTTTTTCAAGGAGAGAAAAGTATCCTAAGAGTCATGAAGGGGTCGAAGGAAGTCTTGAGAGGCGTGAAGAAACAAGGCTTGTATACCCTTGAGGTTGAGGTTGTAAGTGGTTCGACAAATGTTGCATCCATGAAACCTATGTCGAAGACAAAATTATGGCACATGAGATTGGGCCATGTCAGCGAAAGAGACCTGGTCGAATTGGGGAAGCAGAACCTGCTAGGAGGTGACAAAGTCGAAAAGTTGGAATTTTGTGAATCTTGTGTATTTGGTAAATCCTGTAGGGCGAAGTTTAACAAAGGCAAGCAAAGAACACATGGACCCCTGGATTACATTCATGCTGATCTTTGGGGGCCTGCAAGGAATCCTTCACACTCAGGTGCAAGGTATTTTCTATTCATCGTTGATGACTATTCCAGAAAGCTATGGGTATTCATTCAGAAGAGGAAGGATGAAACTTTTGAGAATTTCAAAAGTTGGAAGATTCTGGTCGAAACTCAAACTGGCAGAAAGGTTAAGAGGTTGAGAACCGACAATGGCCTTGAATTCTGCAACGAAGCATTCAACAGTTATTGTGTTGAGTTTGGGATTGCAAGGCATAAGACTATAGCAGGTACTCCTCAACAAAATGGCTTAGCTGAGAGATTCAATCGAACAATCCTTGAAAGGGTTAGATGCATGTTGGTTAGTGCTGGATTGAAGAAGGTGTTTTGGGCGAAAGCTGTTTCGACAACAGCTTACCTGATAAATAGATGTCCCTCGACTACCTTGAGAATGAAGACACCTGAAGAAGTTTGGTCGGGACATCCACCTAGTCTCGACAAACTGAGAGTATTTGGTTGTATGGCCTATGCTCATATTAGGAAAGACAAGGTCGAACCTAGAGCTCTAAAATGCATGTTCATGGGATACCCTGAAAGAGTCAAAGCTTATAGGCTATGGTTCCTAGAGCTAGGTCACAGGAGGTGTGTCACCAGTTGAGATGTAGTTTTCAATGAAGCAGAGATGACTTTCAAGAAAACTGATGATGCTAACGAAGAGCTGGAACAGGGAGAGATTCCTATTGAGGTGGAGCATGTTGATGCTGAATTGCTTACCCCAGATGAAGTCGAAGAAGACACAGAAGATGTTGTCGAAGATGAGGAGACTGATAATGACTACCTGCTAGCAAGAGACGGGTCGAGGAGAGTTATCAAGCCACCTTAGAGACTTGGGTATGCAGATCTTATAGCTTATGCCTTAATCTCTGCTAGTGAGGTTCTAGATGAAGAACCTAGAGACTATAAGGAAGTTATAAGGAGTCGAAAGAAGACTGAATGGCTGAAGGCCATGGATGATGAGATGAAATCTCTTCATGATAACAATACCTGGGAACTGATCAAGAAACCTGCTGGAGTCAGGTTAGTCAGCTGTAAATGGATTTTCAAAGTTAAGGAAGGAATCGAAGGAGTGGTGTCGAAGAGATACAAGACAAGATTGGTTGCTAGGGGGTTCACTCAGAAAGAAGGTATCAACTTCAATGATGTGTTCTCTCCTGTTGTGAAGCACAAATCCATTCGAATGTTGCTTGCCATGGTGGCCCAGTTCAACCTTGAACTGGAACAAATGGATGTGAAGACTGCGTTCTTGTATGGTGATTTAGATGAAACAATCCTGATGAGGCAACCTGAAGGGTATGTCGAAGGAAGATTATGTGCGCAAACTGAATAGATATTTATATGGACTGAAACAATCTCCTCGACAGTGGAATAGGAGATTCAACAAGTTCATGGCACACATAAGTTTCATCAGAAGTCAGTTTGACCACTGTGTTTACTTCAGATTTCGACCGGGTAATTCATTTGTTATTTTGTTACTCTATGTGGATGATATTCTAATAGCAAGCAACAATGTCGAAGAGGTAATGAGGGTGAAGGCTGAACTCAATAAAGAGTTCTACATGAAGGATCTGGGAGCTGCGTCCAGGATTCTTGGGATTGACGTCTGGAGAGATAGAAAGTTGTCAAAATTATGCTTATCTCAAGAGGCATACCTACAGAAGGTTCTCGAAAAGTTTGATATGTCGAATTCAAAGTCTATTGTGACTCTCGACAAACCCTCAATTCAAGATGAGTATAGATCAGTGTCCCAGCACTGATGTTGAAAGAACTTACATGAATAGCATTCCATATGCTAACATAGTAGGTTCTTTGATGTATGTTATGGTCTGTACTAGACCTGACATAGCATATGTAGTAAGTCTTGTAAGCAGGTACATGGCGAATCCTGGAAAGGCTCAGTGGCAAGCATTGAAATAGATTTTAAGGTACATAAATGGGTTTCTGAATAGAGTCCTAATTTATGGTGGAGCCTTGGGTGAAGATAGTAAAGCAGCAATCGAAGGATATGTCGACTTTGATTATGCAGGTTGTATGGATTCCAGAAAATCTATCTCTGGGTATGCGTTCACTATGTTTGGGACAACAATCAGTTGAAAAGCAACACTTCAGAAGGTCGTTGCCTTATCAACCATTGAAGCGGAGTATATTGCCCTAACTGAAGCTGTGAAGGAAGCATTGTGGCTTGAAGGTTTTGCAAAGGAGCTAAAACTTCAAGGTCGAGTTATCACTATTACATGTGATAGTCAAAGTGCAATACACCTGTCGAAGAATTCAGCCTATCATGAGCGAACCAAACATATTGATGTGAGGATGCATTTCATCAGAGGGATAATCGAGCGTGGAGAAGTCCAAGTGCTGAAGGTTTCGACAGATCATAATGCTGCTGATATGATCACCAAGACGTTGCCCAGTTGCAAGTTTTTCCACTGTATGTAGTTAATAAAGTTGCATGAAGAAAGCTAGTTTCTTGATGTTATAGAGTTAGATCCAAGGTGGAGATTTGTGAGATGTTGGATTGAACTCTAGTATGGTCGAAGTCTGTTCGCGAGTAATGTGTGTTGTAGTCGAAGTTTGTTCTAACATGCATTAGTCAATATTGCTAGGGTTGTTAGCATGTTGAATTGGGTCTTGCTTGTAAGCCTAATTGTTTAAGTTATCTTGTACCCTAAGTTATCTTGTAATGGGTAATTGTTAAAAAGCCCATTAGGTTAGTGTGTTATTTTTCTTATAAATCGGATACTAGTTTCTCAATCTTGTCATAAGGAAAAATAGGAAGATAAAATCCTAATTTCAAGAGAGAGAGGTTACTTTGTTATTCTTGTATACTTGTAATTTTGTTCTAAGAGAAAGGAAAGTATAGCAGTTTAATAACCAATCCTTGTTGTTTTCTTCTTTATTAACCATAACCCTTGTGTGTTTCTTGATCATTAAAAAACTATTTATATTTAGTTTTAAGGTATCCGATTCACAACACTTATAAAATATAATTATTAAAGTCTCTTCCTCTTTCAACCATCACAATCCCAAGTTAAAGTTGAAGAACATCAAACTAAAAGACAATTATTTTCCAAATAATAAATTGATTCAAACTATAAAATATTTGAACTTCTTAAACATAAAACTCACGTCTTGTTTGCACGGGCAGAGCTAAAAAAATTCTTAAGGGCCAAATATTAAAAAAAAAGATTGAAAGTCACTCGCTGATAATTTTTTTTAAGAGTTACTATATTATAAAGATTTTAATTTTTTTAGAGTAATTTCTCTACTAATTTTGTATTTGTTGTTAAATATAATTTATAGTGTAAACAGATTTGATTTGATATGATTTAGATTAGATTTGATTTTGAATAGTTTGAGCCTTTTATGTTTTGGGCTTTTGTAAACCTAAAACTATAAATAGGGTGTCTTGCTATGTATTCTATACAACACAGAACAGATTTCACAGTTGCAGAGTTTAGCAAGTGAAAGTTCAATATAATCAGAAATTCCACAGTTGTGGGTAACACAATTTTCTCCAAATATTTCTTCTCTCATTCTTCTCTTTCTTGCTTATTTGTTATTCTTCTTTTCTTTTGTTGTTCTTGATAACTCTTTACTTGTTATCACCATTACTATCATATTGTGGGTTTTTTCATCAATCTTAAGATCAAGATTGAAGGGAATTCTTCATAGGGTGTGAGATGAATTTTCAACATCTGGTATCTAGAGCTCCGGGTTGAGAGATTCAAGGAAGGAAGATAGTGATGGCGATGAACTATCCGAAAGACAACTTTCCGGCGACCCTGCCAATTCTCAAGAAAGACAATTATGAGAATTGGTGCAAGCAGATTAAGGTGATTTTCTGTTATCAAGATCTTTGGGATCTTGTGAAGGACGGAGTAACATCGCTTGGGGAGAACGCAACGGAGGCGGAAAAGGTTGCGCACAAAGAATTAATGAAGAAAGATTATAAGGCACTCTTTTATAATTCATCAGTGTGTTGATCCTGATAACTTTGAAAAGGTTAGTGATGTTGATTCAGCAAAAGAAGCATGGGAGATTCTTGAAAAGTTCGTTTGGAGGCGCAGAGAAGGTGAAAGAGGTGAGGTTACAAACTCACAAGAGAACCTATGAGTTGCTTCAGATGGAAGACAATGAAAGCATTACAGATTTCTTCACCAGAGTTACAAAGTTGGTGAATCAAATCAAAGTATGTGGAGAAGCGCTGACGAAGAAAGCAGTTGTCTCAAAGATTTTGAGATCGTTGGCTCCAAAATTTGACCACGTGGTAGTTGCCATAGAAGAGTCAAAAGATATGTCAATTTTGACGAAGGAAGAACTTCAAGGGACTCTTGAGTCTCATGAACAGAGGATGGTTGAGAGAGCTGCAGGAAAGTCGAAAGGTATAGCTTTGCAGGCGCAGTCAGAAAAGGAAAGAAAAGGAAAAGGTACCTGGAATGGCAATAAAGGAGGAAACCAGACGAATCAAAAGAAACCTTGGAACCGAGGCAACCAAAGAGGTGGTGCTGTAGGTAAAGGAAGAGGTGGTGGTCGAAAGACAGACAAAAGCCACATTCAATGTTTCAATTGCTAGAAGTATGGTCATTATGTTAGTGATTATCCAGAAAGGATGAGAAATCAAGAGACTGATGCAAAGCTGGCGAAACATGAAGAAGAAGAAACGTTGCTAATGGTCACAACAAAAGATGAAGAAAGATTCCAAGATCAGTGGTACTTGGACTCGGGATGCTCATCACACATGACTGGAAGGAAAGATTGGTTTGTCAACATGAAGCCCTTGTCGAAGAACACAGTGAAGTTTGCAAATGACAACACTCTAGCAGCCGAAGGTGTTGGTGATGTTCTGATTATGAGGAAAGATGGAAAAAGGTTAACTATTTCCAATGTGTTGTGCGTACCAGGCATGAAGAGTAATTTGCTCAGTATAGGGAAGCTTGTCGAAAAGAACTACAAGGTAGTTGTCAAAGACAAGATGATGAGAGTTCTTGACGCAGGTGGTAGATTAATCTTGAAGGCTCCAATGTCTTAGAATAGGACCTTCAAGATTGGACTCAATGTGATGGAGCACAAGTGTCTAGCAACTGCAGCCAGCAGAGATGAGTGGTTATGGCATTTTCGACTAGGTCATCTCAACTTTAATGACATCAGAGAACTGAAGAGAAGAAATATGGTTTCAGGATTACCAGAAATCGACATTCCAAGTGAAGTCTGTGAGGAGTGTGTTTAGTCGAAACAACACAAGAATAGTTTCAGCAAGGATGCAGGAAGGAAGTCGAAGGCAATACTTGAAGTCATATACTCTAATGTATGTGGTCCAATCCAGGTAGATTCGATTGGTGGCAATAGATACTTTGTCACATTTATAGATGATTACAGTTGAAAGTTGTGGACTTACCTCATCAAGAAGAAAAGTGATGTGATTGAGGTATTTTCCAGATTCAAGTCCATGGTCGAAAGACAGAGTGGTCGAAAGCTGAAGATTCTGAGGACTGATGATGGTGGAGAGTATGTATCAAAAGAGTTCTATACACTATGTGTAAAAGAAGGGATTGTGCATGAGGTGGTTCCATCTTACACTCCACATCAAAATGGGATTGCAGAACAAAAGAACAGAACCATCATGAATATGGTGAGAAGTATGTTGAATGGAAAGCATCTACCTAAAGAATTATGGGGAAAGCAGTTTTGACAGCAACATATATATTGAACAGATGTCCGACGAAGAAGCTTGAAGGAACCACACCAGAAGAATGTTGGTCTGGTGTCAAGCCTAGTCTCAGTCACTTGAAGGTGTTTGGATCTATAACACATAGACATGTGCCAGATCAGTTGAGAAGGAAGCTTGATGATAAGTCGAATCAGATGATCTTGATAGGATATCAATCGATAGGAGGTTACAAGCTATTCGACCCAGTGAATAAGCAGGTAGTGATCACCAGGGATGTGATCATAGATGAGCTTAAAGAATGGGACTGGACTGAGAATGCCAAAAAGGATTCAGTGAAAATCTCTTGTGAAGAACTAGTCACTGAAGTCGAAATAGAAGTTCGACAAAAACCAGTTGCAGATGAAGCAGGTCCAAACAGACCTCGACGAACAAGACACATGCCTGCAAGGTTGCAAGAATTTGAAATTACATCAGATTATTTAGTCGATGAAGAGGGTTAGCTGGTACATTATGCTTTCTACGCAGATGTCGAACCAGTCAATGCAACTGAGGCATTGAAAGATTCAAAGTGGGTGAAAGCAATGACTGAAGAGTTGGAGTCCATCGAAGTCAATGATACCTGGTCACTTGTCGAATTGCCGCAAGGCAAGAAGGCAATTGATGTGAAGTGGGTTTACAAGGTGAAGGTAAATCCTAAAGGAGAAGTAACTCGACACAAGGCGAGACTTATGGCGAAAGGATTTCTTCAGAAGGAAGGAATCAACTTCGATGAAGTATTCGCACATGTTGCTAGAATCGAAACAATCAGGTTGGTTGTTGGTCTAGTAAATATGAACAACTGGCACACATGTCATATGGACGTGAAGTGTGCATTTCTTAATGGCCCCTTAGACAAAGAAGTTTATGTTGCACAACCAGCTGGGTTTGTGAAACAAGGCGAAGAAAGAAAGGTGTATAGGCTTCATAAAGCCCTGTATAGACTTAAGCAAGCTCCAAGAGCTTGGAATAAGAAAATCGACAGCTTCTTAAGGGAGAAGGAATTTGTGAAGTGTACAACTGAGCATGGAGTATATGTAAGAAGAAGCAATGGTGAATTGCTTATACTATGTCTCTATGTTGGTGATTTGTTGATAACAGGGAGTTGCAAGAAAGAGATCGAAGATTTCAAACATGACCTGAGTAAGGAGCTTGAAATGTCAGACTTGGGAAATCTCTCATATTTCCTTGGCATCGAATTTTACAAGACAAGTAGAGGTTTGATGATGCACCAAAGAAGATATGCAGGTGAAATACTCAAGAGATTTGAGATGCAAGATTGCAACCAAACTTCGACTCTAGCTGAGCCCAGATTGTAACTGTCGAAGGATTTAGATGAAGATGATGTCGACCCAATCCAATACAGAAGACTTACTGGGTCACTTAGATACCTTTGTCACACAAGGCCTGACTTAGCATACAATGTTGGTATGGTAAGTAGATTCATGTAGAAGCCAAAGGTATCACACCTAGCAGCAGCGAAGAGGATACTGAGGTATCTGAAAGGAACTCTCGACTATGGCATTTTGTTTCCAGCAACTAATGAAGGAAAAGAATGCAAATTAGTAGGATACACAGACTCTAGTTGGTGTAGTGATGCTGAGGATCGAAAATCCACAGCTGGATGTGTGTTTATGTTAGATGGTGCACCAATTGCTTGGAATTCGAGAAAGGAACCAGTAGTGGCATTGTCATCATGCGAAGCAGAATATATAGTTGCTTCTCTTTGTGCATGTCAAGCAACTTGGATGGTGAACTTGGTCGAAGAAATCACAGGGAAGAATCACGGAGCAATTACCATGAAGATAGACATCATGTCAGCTATCAACTTGGCGAAGAATCCAATAGCTCATGGTCGAAGCAAGCACATCGAAATGAGGTTCCATTATCTTCGAGAGCAGGTAGTAGAAGGGAATATGAAGTTGGAACACTGCAGAACTGAGAATCAGTTTGCAGATATCATGACGAAGGGAGTGCAGGTCGAAGCCTTCAAAAGACTAAGAGCCATGATGAATGTAGACAGTTTAGACACAATGAATTAGGTGGTGTGTTAAATATAATTCATAGTGTAAACATATTTGATTTGATATGATTTAGATTAGATTTGATTTTGAATAGTTTAGACCTTTTATGTTTTGGGCTTTTGAAAACTTAAAACTATAGATAGGGTGTCTTGCTTTGTATTCTACACAACATAGAACATATTTCACAGTTGTAGAGTTTAGCAAGTGAAAGTTCAATATAATCAGAAATTCCACAGTTGTGGGTAACACAATTTTCTCCAAATATTTCTTCTCTCATTCTTCTCTTTCTTACTTGTTTGTTATTCTTCTTTTCTTTTGTTGTTCTTGATAACTATTTACTTGTTATCACCATTACTATCATATTGTGGGTTTGTTCATCAATCTTGAGATCAAGATTGAAGTGAATTCTTCATAGGGTGTGAGGTGCATTTGTATGTAATCTTATTTATGATATATGATTTTGAATTGATCTATTTTTGTTTTAATATTATCCTTAAAAAAACTAATATAATAAATCTTTTACATGGCAAAAGAGCAATAAAATAAAACTGTCAGACGTGAACCATCCAAATATTCAATATAACTTATAGAAGTTTAAATTAGAAGATGAACAGTTCAAAATAACTTATGGAGAATACAAATTAAAACGGTTTCATATGGGTATTAAAATTTCTCTCCAATCCCTATTCTTCTTTTTAGTAACAATGTGCATTCAAGTTTTTCTTCAATCTCTATTCTTCTACTCTGCATAAACTTTTAATTTGGTTCTGCAATACTTCTGTTAAAAGTTTGCCCATGAATTCTTTGGAATACCCTCTGTCTAACGTTATATAACATTGCAATATTTAGCAAAGTGATCCGCTCATATTTTGAGAGTACTTAAAGATAAACTGAATTATCTTGAATATTCCTGCGTACAAACTCTAAGATAATTTGAGAGTGCTTGACATACTATAAGAAAAATGATTTGTTCACAATTCTATTTTTGATCCATATAATTTAAATTAATTTTCTAACAATCTTATAGTATTGTCAAATAATGACCATCGAGACTTTCGTTTCAAAAATCAAAGGATGAACTATTGAGTCATGGGCACGTTCTAAACACAGAAAAAATTACTACTATAAATTCAGGTATGTTTTATTGTTTTTCATAATATCAAGATTCAAATATGAAATAATATAACAATTAGTATCAAAGTATGGTTACAAATATTATGATTTTTCGATAATAATTAATTGATATGAATTGTAATATAAATTGATATGGGTCCTCGAGAAATGAAATTTGCTTTTCTAGGCTACACACCAAACATTAAAGCATATAGACTTTTGAATTTGAAGTCTAATGAAATTATTGAGTTTCGAAATGTAAAGTTTTTAGAGAACTTCATCATGAAGGATAAGGAATATGAGATTCCCACAAATAAAGAACCTTGCGAGTAAGGTTCTCCACGGATTTTTGAAACACAACCCGAACTTAGAATAAGCAAGAGACTCTAAAAGGGTAAGGATCTTGAACCAAACAAAATTTATTCTCGACTTATTTCCTTTTATCTTGTAAAAGAAAATTGTGAGAATTTTGTTCCAAAAATTCCTATTATTCTTCAAGTGGAAGATGATCCTAAGACTTATAAGGGAGAATTACCTTTAAGGGACTCCTCTTTTTGAAAGGACCCTATCTAAGACAAAATGGATTTTATAATGTCAAATCATACTTGGGAGCTTGTCGATCTACCTAAAGGATCAAACCCGTTGGATGCAAGTTGGTATCTTAAAGAAAGTATCATAGTGATGGTAGACTAAACACCTATAAGGCTAGATTAGTAGCCATGAGTTTTAGAAAAAAAAATAAAGGGTTGATTATTTCAATACATATGCACCGGTAGCAAGGATGATGACAATTAAAGTATGCATGACCTTATAGTTCATCTAATGGATGTCAAAATAATATTCCAAAATGGAGATCTCAACGAGGAGATTTACATGGATCAACCATTAGGTTATGTGCTTCTTGAAGGTGAGAAAATACTTAGAAGGGGGGGTTGAATAAGTATGACAGAAAATAATCAAAGATAAAAACTCAAGTATTTTTATCCTGGTTCGTTGAACTCAACTACTCCAGTCCACCCTTTTCAAGAGTGATTTGCCTTTCTCAACAAGGACTTAATCCACTATTCAAATCAACTGATTACAAATAGCAACACCTAAGAACAACTGTTCTTAGTCTTCTCAAGAGCTACTGATCTAACCTAGATCCTCTTAAGGAAAACTTCCTTTACAAATTAATGTAATACAATGTAAGAGTAAGAAATTGCTTCTATGAAAGCTATAAACACAACTGTGTTATTTCTCTAAGTTTAGAACAATGTATGAACAGCAAAGAATATGAGAGCTAGAGAGTTTTTCACGTGAGAGTGTTCTTGCAATAAGTTCGTCTAAGTTCGTCACTTTTTTTCACACTGAAGAATGAGCTATGATTTCCTTTATATAGCCACTTGAATATTGGAGAGAATATTTTACCGTTGGAGAAGATATTTCCAATATCAAATAGTACTGTCCTTTGTACTATTGCAGCAGAGAGACGGCGCACAAAATGTGGGTGTAGCAATTGTCTGCTGAGCTGTGATTATACCATATATGGAATGTATCAGAGGAATAATCTTCTTGCAGAGAATTTTGTCTATCCCAATTAAGGAAAGATTTGCTGGCATATTCCAACGGATATATTAAAATAATCTTCTTCAAATAATTCTTCAGATAGTTCAGATCAACAATCAATATCAGAGTCTTCAGTCTTCAGAATCTTCTGGAAACTTCAGAGCCTAAGATGTTCTTCAGATGTTGATGAATCAGAGTCTGGTGCAGCTGTGTGCTTGAAGCGTAATATGCTCTTAGATCAGAGTCTTCACTCAGATCAGAGTCTTCTCTCATTCAGAGTCTCTTCACTCAGAGTCTTCTTTCATTCAGAGTCTCTTCACTTAGAGTCTTCTTTCATTCAGATTCTTGATAATATATGCAGCGTGTTGTATCTTCAGAATCTTGATGACTAAGCTTTTATACTTCAGATTCTTCTAAGCTCTTATACTTCAGATTCTTCTAAGCTCTTATACTTCAGATTCTTCTAATCTTCAGATGCTCTTGAGCCATTCAGAATTTATTGTTCACATCAAATTTGCTCTTTAAGATTAAAATCTTTTGTGCCTGTAGAAAACAGTTTAGAACAAATTTAGAGAGTATAATTCTTGTATACAAATTATCATTAATGTTATCATCAAAACATAGAGATATTACTAAGACACGATCTGTGCTCTTACAATCTCCCCCTTTTTGATGATGACAAAACATGAGAAATTTGTTCAATAAAAATATGAATTAAAATTACTCCCCCTGAGATTTACAATCTCCCCCTGAAATGAATACTCTAATGGAATTAGATACTTCCCTTTCTGGTTGAGTACATTTCAGATTCAGAGCCTGATTGAAGCCTGGTTAACATCCTGATTGAAGCCTGATTGACATATGTTTGATTTCTAGAGTCAAAGCTTGATGCCATATTGAAGCTTGATGCCAGATGAACAACTTCAGAACACCTGGTTGTTTATCTTGCCATTTCCTGTCTTGAGTTATCTTTTAGATCATAGTACTCAAGGTTAGATATCAGAGTCTGGTCTACTCAGATTTAGCTATTTTTGATCAGGTTCTGAAAAGATAGATCTCAGGAAAAACTTCAATGAAATTTGTCAGATTTTTTTAATGATATCTGGGACACTTAAATTCAAAGAATGTTAGTAACATGTCTGACTTAGTTCAGATAATTGCTTATAGATTTGAACAATCAGATTCTATTTTGTTTCTCCCCCTTTTTGTCATAATCAAAAAGATTTTTAAAAGACAGTAAAGATGCAGAAGAAACACATATCCAGATAAGCAAAAAGATCATTGTCATTAAGTCAAGAGAACAAAACATATCAGAAGAAAATCAAAACAAAGCAAAACATAAAAACTTGTGCAAAACATCAAGTAGGTTTAGCAGATGAGGCTTGTTGAGAAGCAATGAGTTGCAGCAGTGCTGTAATCCTTTCTGAGTTTTCATCTTGCTTAGCCATCCAAGTTTTCATTTCTTCATTTGTTTTCTTTTGATCAACCATAAAATCCTTAAGTTCTTTGACATCCTTCTGAAGATCTGTAGATTCTGAAACAGTAGATTCTGGAACAGTAGATTCTGAAACAATCTGAGTAACATCAGGTGCAGGAATATCTGGAGGTGGAGGAGCTTCTAGAAGAAGAATAGGAGGAGTGTTTCTCTTAATCCGTTTTTGATAAGCAGCAAACCTTACTTTTGACAATCTAAGACATTGAGTCCTGATTTTCAAAGCCTCCCTATTCAGTCTGTAAAGATATTTCTTCCAAACAGCGTTAGCAGCCTCTTTGTCCATAGTAGTCATGCAAACATCCATAATGTCAGCAAAGTCTGAGACATTATCCTTATCAAAATCTCTTAACAGAGTATAAACACTTGATCCCAATTCTGCTTCATCAGGGATTCTGGGTTGTCTTGGTTGGGTTGGATGTGTTTGTGGTGTTTGTTCAGAAGGTTGAGGTTGTGAAGATGGATGTTCAGATGTTTGTGGTTCAGAAGGTTGAGGTTGTGAAGATGGATGTTCAGATGTTTGTGGTTCAGAAGGTTGAGGATTGATTTGTGGTTCAGATGTTGGTTGGTTGGTTTGTGGTTCAGATGTTTGTTGGTCAGAATGTTGTGGTTGAGGTATTGAGGGAATTGGTTGGTTTTCTGTTGGTTGTGGAGTGGTTTGGATTTCAAGAGGTTGTGGAGTGAGAGTTTGAGTTGGGGAATTTTGTGGAGAGGGTGGATGTTCAGAAGTTGGAGATTTAAACAGCTGTTTCCAAACACTCTCAGAACGAGGTTGTTTGAGATCATTCAAGCATTCATTAATGTAACCAGATGATTCATCATCAGATGATGTATCAGAGTGGTTAGATTTTTCAGAAGTTGAAGATAAAATGACAGACTGGTTTAAAGGTGTGACATCTAATATCTCATTAGGATCAATGAGATTTTCAGGTTGGTCAGAGTGTTCAGGGTGAACATCCTCTGGAATGGTATATTCTGGGATAGTGTTTTGTGGTTGTGGTGTTGTTTGTTGAGTTTGTTGTGGAATTTCTGTTTGTATGTTTGTTGGTTGTGGTGTATGAGTCTCAGATGGTCTAGATCTTTTAAATATAAGGGGTGAGTCAGATGGTGTGGGGGTAGCAGAATGATGAACAGGATTAGAATTAGTGTTAAATACCTGTTTCAGAGTATCTCTAATTTCTTCAAAAGTTGCTGCAGGAGGATTTGGTTGAACCTTCTTCAGCTTCTTCCTTTTCTTCTTCTTTTCAGCATCTGAATGCTTCCTTTTCTTCTGATGACCTTCACTATCAGCTTTTCTCTTACGTCTTCTTTCCCTTGTCAAATCAGGAAGAACTTGGCCTTCCTTCTGCACAAGATTGGCAGGAATCTCAACACCATCTCTTATGCAGCGAGCAACATACTCAGCAATAATTTCTCTAGGTTCATCTGAGGTGAATAAAGGAAAATCCTTAACAGGAATCCTTCTTCCCCTAACTTCTTCAGAGTTAGTTTTCCTTGGTTTCTCAGATAAATCATCAACCAGTTTCATCCTTCTCAGAGTTAAACCGTTTATTTCAGAGCCAATGATATAAGTCAGATCTTCTGTCAACCCAGCCTCTTGCAGATGCGCCACAAGTTAGTTTTCTATCAGAATATCTGAAATCAGCCTTCCCATAGGGATCCATGTTCTGACTTTTCCAGATTTATCTCTGGCTGTTTCCCTTGTTTCCTTGACGTGAGACACCAGATGATTAAACAACAAATATGGAAGATCAATCTGAATGTTTTGGTGTAAACAATACATGAAGTAAAGTTGTTCAGCATTAACATAATCAGAAGAGTTTGAAGGGGGTCTGTGAAAGATGGTGTTCATGAAAATCTTAGCCCATATCTTGTAAGTGGGTTTCAAGAACTTAACCTTCTTACAAGGTTCACCAGTAGTACAGATTTCTTGACAAACATCTTTCAGATCTTCACGCGCAGAAGACAGAGAGGTTACTCCATCAGTTGCCTTAAAACCTATGAGTTTCCTTATCAGGTTTTCAGTGATAACTATCTTTTTCCCCAGCACAGAGGAGTGAATGAACTTTGGAGTAGCAAATGCATGGATCCAGAATTCCTTCACTAACTTTGGATACACAGGACCCATAAGCCTGTCAAAGTAACCGTCCCAGCCTTGTGCTTTGATTGAAGAAATCAGATCAAACCCATTTTCAGCAAGATCTTCTAAGTCCACGAAACTTTCACATAGAACTTCTAGTGAATCAACAGCAGTTAGGAGAGTGCGTACTGGTTCTATGACAGTGGTAGCATTCTTGGTAGTAACAGCTTTTGAAGTGGATGCCATTGTTGACGATGATGAAGAAGATGAAGGTTTCTGAGTTCTTTTAGGGTTTGCAAAGAGAGAGAACAACAAACAAAAACGCATATGTGTTTGAGAATGTGAAAAGTGTGAATGTGTTATGAGAGTGGTTTAAATAGACAAATAAAGCAAGCATGGGAAACACAACAGACACACATAGGACACATACGCACGTTTGCATTAAATGAAAAGTAATCATTTTTAATTATGATATGACATTTGGGGGAAAATCAAGACAGATTGAGATTTTCAAAGCAATACCTTAAACGTCATAATCAGTAGGTGTACTCCATCTTTTCAGATTCTGAGTGACACGTGTTTGCTTGCATGTGATTCTATAACTCTTAAGAAATGAAACGTTTTCAACTTTCAGATCCTCTGAGATGGTCAGTTCAGAGTTTCACACAAAAGAATAATTCACAGATAAATTAAACAAGCAAGACAGATGAAATACTTCAGAGTGTTAAACACTTAGCATCTGAGAAGTTGACTCTGAGAAATATTACTCTGGAAAAAAATCCATACAAATATTTTTCAGAATAAACTTAAACCTATCTTCAGCAAGGGGTTTTGTGAAAATATCTGCCCATTGATGATCTGTATCAACAAAGGCTAAATTTATTACACCCTTCTGAACATAGTCTCTGATGAAATGATGTTTAATCTCTATATGTTTGGCCTTAGAGTGTAAAATTGGATTTTTGGATAAACATATAGCAGAAGTATTATCACAGAAGATAGAAAGATTACTCTCATAGATTTGATAATCTTCTAGTTGACTCTTCATCCAGAGCATCTGAGTGGAACATCCAGCAGCAGCAATGTATTCTGCCTCTGTGGTTGATAGTGCAATTGTTGGTTGCTTCTTGCTGTACCACGAGATCAGATGACTTCCAAGAAACTGACAGCTTCCAGAAGTACTTTTGCGCTCAACTCTATCTCCAGCATAGTCAGCATCACAGAATCCAACTAGTGAATATTTGTCAGATCTTCTGTAACACAAACCAACATTAGCAGTACCTTTCAGATACCTTAGAATCCTCTTAACAGCAGTTAAGTGTGATTCTCTAGGATCTGATTGGAATCTAGCACATAAACAAACACTAAACAGAATGTCTGGTCTAGAAGCAGTCAAATAAAGAAGAGATCCTATCATACCTCTGTAGAGTTTCTGATCTACCTTCTTACTTACCTCTTCCTTACCTAGAGTGCTTGTAGGATGCATTGGAGTCTTTGCCATTTTGCTATCCAGCATGTTAAACTTCTTCAGAAGCTCTTTAACATACTTGGTCTGATGTATGTAGGTGCACTCTGGAGTCTGATTTACTTGGATTCCCAGAAAGAATCTCAGTTCTCCCATCATGCTCATCTCAAATTCTGCCTGCATACATTCAGCAAACTCCTTTCCAAGCATAATATTTGTTGATCCAAAAATAATATCATCTACATAAATTTGACAAATCAACAAATCTTTCTTAATGGTTTTACAAAATAGTGTGGTATCCACTTTTCCTCTGATGAAATTTTTCTTCAGAAGAAAATTACTCAACCTCTCATACCAAGCTCTGGGAGCTTGTTTTAGTCCATAAAGAGATTTTTTCAGTTTGTAAACATGATCTGGAAAATTTTCATTTTCAAAACCAGGAGGTTGGTGGACATACACTTCCTCTTCTATAATTCCATTAAGAAAAGCACTTTTAACATCCATCTGATAAAGAGTGATGTTATGTTGTGCAGCAAATGAAATAAGCAAGCGTATAGACTCTAACCTTGCAACAGGAGCATATGTTTCTGTGTAGTCTATGCCTTCTTGTTGACTGTAGCCTTGAGCAACCAGTCTTGCTTTGTTCCTTTCAACTTCTCCTTTTTCATTAAGTTTATTTCTGAAAACCCATTTTGTTCCAATGACATTGAAACCTTTAGGTCTTGGAACCAGATCCCAGACTTCATTCCTTGTGAATTGATTCAGCTCCTCTTGCATAGCTAAAATCCATTCATTATCTTCCAGAGCCTCATCAACAGATGTTGGTTCTATAATTGACACTAAGCCACAGAAGGAAGATTCAGAAGTTCTGAGAAATGCTCTTGTCCTTATTGGATCATCTTTCTTTCCAATTATCACATCCTCTGGATGAGAAGCTTTCATTCTGGAAGAAGATCCTCTGACTGTTGGTCTTTCAGAAATATGCAGATTGTCAAGTTGGGAAGTTAGAGGCGTAGCATCTGGGTTTGCTTCAGAGTCTTTGTCTTCAGTCTTGTCTGCCTCTGAGCCTTCAGAGTCTGTGAGAATAACTTCTCTATCTGCAGAACTTTCAACTTGCTTTGGCTTTTCAGAGCCAAGCTTATCATCAAATCTAACATGAATAGATTCTTCCACAATCTGTGTTTCAGTATTGAATACTCTGTAGCCTTTAGAGCGTTCAGAATAACCAAGCATGAAACACTTCTGTGCTTTGGAATCAAACTTGTTCAGATGATCTTTAGTGTTAAGCATATAACAAATACATCCAAATGGATGAAAATAAGCAATGTTGGGCTTTCTGTTTCTCCACAATTCATAGGGAGTCTTTTCCAGAAGAGGTCTTACAGACACTCTGTTCTGAATATAACATGCTGTATTTATTGCTTCTGCCCAAAAGTATTTTGCCAGATTTGTCTCGTTGATCATGGTTCTGGCCATTTCTTGCAATGTTCTATTTTTCCTCTCTACAACTCCATTTTGTTGTGGAGTTCTAGGACAGGAGAAATCATGTGCAATTCCTTTTTCAGAAAAATATTTTTCAAAATATTTGTTTTCAAATTCACCACCATGATCACTTCTGACTTTAATAATTTTGCATTCTTTTTCAGTCTGGACTTGATTGCAGAAGTCAATGAACACAGAATGAGACTCATCCTTGTGTTTTAGAAACTTTACCCATGTCCATCTGCTGTAGTCATCTACAATGACTAACCCATACTTCTTGCCTCTGATGGATGCAGTTTTCACTGGTCCAAACAGATCAATATGAAGTAATTCCAATGGTCTAGAAGTGGAAACAACATTTTTTGGTTTAAAATGAGATTTTGAAAATTTACCCTTTTGACATGCGCCACACAGAGCATCTGAATTGAACTTCAGATTAGGGAGTCCTCTGACCAGATTGAGTTTATTAAT
The DNA here is from genome assembly GCA_963859935.3 of Lathyrus sativus. Taxonomy (NCBI): domain Eukaryota; kingdom Viridiplantae; phylum Streptophyta; class Magnoliopsida; order Fabales; family Fabaceae; genus Lathyrus; species Lathyrus sativus. The sequence goes on along the minus strand of OZ012739.1, from coordinate 348,665,491 downwards.
CTGAGATATACGTCTCATATTAATATGTCCCAATCTTCTATGCCAGACCCATTGCTCATCATTCACAGATAAAAGGCATTTTACATTTTGAACTTTAAGTTCTGAAAGGTTAATTTTGTAAATGTTGTTTTTCCTCTTTCCATTGAATAGGATTGAACCATTCTTTTGACATACAACTTTGCAACATTTCTGATTAAAGATGATATCATAACCATTGTCACTTAATTGACTTATGGACAATAGATTATGTTTCAATCCTTCAACTAACAGAACATTAGAAATAGAGGGTAGGTTACCATTACCTATTGTACCAGAGCCAATGATCTTGCCCTTCTGGTTCCCTCCAAATTTCACGTCCCCTCCAGATCTAAGTTCCAGGCTTTGGAACATAGACCTTTCGCCCGTCATATGTCGTGAGCATCCAGAGTCCAGGTACCATGATTGGTGTCTGGATTTTGCTGCTAAGAACATCTGCAACAGGTATTATTTTACTTTTAGGTACCCAGATCTTCTTGGGTCCTTTGAGGTTAGATGTTCTGTGGTTTTTCCTAAACTTCTGTTTTTCAACATAGTGTTTATTCTGGCTAGCCCTTGGCTTAAACACATAAGTACTCTTTTCAGAGCTTGTATGTTTAATATCATTCAGATGACCAAACTTAAAATGAGAATACAGAGGAGTCTTCTTGATGAAGAGTTTATCAACAGATTTTGGATTGCTTCCAGAGGAAGATTCACATCCAATGCCTCTTCTGTTGTTCCCACTAACACCATAGATCATAGAAGCCATTTTGCTTCTGTCTATGCTTTTAGTGAGGAATCTTTTAAAACTGGAGTCATATTTTTCTAAAATATTTTCACTTGACTCTGTTTCAGTATCAGATTCTTGTTGAGTTGTTTCTAAATCATTTTTGAGTTTTAAATTTATTTCTTTCTGCTCAACAAGTTCTGTTCTCAGAAGATCAATCTCAGATTTAAGATTGCTTTTCAGCTTCTTGTATTTGAGTTTAATCTTGCTGTAGCTTTCCAACATGTCAGATAAACTTTCAACAAGTTCAGCTCTGGAGAGTTCAGAAAATACCTCTTCAGAGTCAGAGTCTGATTCTGACTCAGATTCAGATGATGACGTTCCTTCATCTTGATCATTTGTGTTGGCCATCAGCGCAACATTTGCACATTCTTCCTCAGATTCAGAAGATGATTCAGATTCATCTGAGTCATCCCATGTAGCCATCAGAACCTTTTTCTTTTTATCAAACTTCCTTTTGGGTTTTTCCTTTTGAAGTTTGGGACATTCACTCTTGTAGTGTCCAGGTTCTTTACATTCATAGCAAGTGACCTCTTTCTTGCCAGATCTTCTGTGTCCAGAAGATTCTCTCTTTTGATCAGATCTTCTGAAGTTGTTGAACTTCTTCCCTTTGTGCTTCCAGAGTTTGTTGATCCTTCTGGACAGCATGGATAGTTCATCTTCTTCTTCAGAAGAAGATTCCTCAGAGCTTTCTTCATTTACCTGCAAAGCTTTAACAGATTTGTTAGATTTAAAAGCTAAGGATTTACCTTTATCTTTCTTCTGGGGTTCATCTTCCTCCAGCTCAATTTCATGACTTCTCAAAGAAATGATGAGTTCTTCTAATGAGATTTTGTTCAGATCCTTGGCCAGCTTCAATGCAGTCACCATAGGTCTCCATCTGGTAGGAAGACTTCTGATGATCTTCTTGACATGATCAGATGTTGAGTAGCCCTTGTCCAGAACTTTCAACCCAGCTGTTAGAATCTGAAATCTGGAAAACATAGTCTCAATGTTCTCAGATTCTTCCATTTTGAACGCTTCATACTTCTGTATCAGCGCCAGAGCCTTTGTTTCTTTCACCTGAGAGTTTCCCTCATGAGTCATTTTGAGAGACTCAAACATATCATGAGCAGTGTCTCTGTTGGTAATCTTCTCATACTCTGTATGAGAGATTGCATTAAGAAGTATGGTTCTGGCTTTGTGATGATTCTTGAATTCTTTCTTCTGCTCCTCAGTCATTGATTTTCTATCAATCTTTTTGCCATCCTTAGTAGGATGTTCATATCCATCAATGACTAAATCCCAGAGATCAGCATCATACCCCAAGAAAAAACTTTCAAGTCTATCTTTCCAATAATCAAATTTTTCTCCATCAAACATTGGAGGTTTGGTGCTGATTCTGTCTCCTTCATATTTGTTGCTTGATGTAGGAATATCACCCATATTTAGCAACCAAATAAATAACAGAGTATTCTTCTCACTGGATCTTTATCTGTCACGGTTAAGTGAATGCACACTCAGAACCGGAGCTCTGATGCCAACTGAAGGTGAGAAAATACTTAGAAGGGGGGGTTGAATAAGTATGACAGAAAATAATCAAAGATAAAAACTCAAGTATTTTTATCCTGGTTCGTTGAACTCAACTACTCCAGTCCACCCTTTTCAAGAGTGATTTGCCTTTCTCAACAAGGACTTAATCCACTATTCAAATCAACTGATTACAAATAGCAACACCTAAGAACAACTGTTCTTAGTCTTCTCAAGAGCTACTGATCTAACCTAGATCCTCTTAAGGAAAACTTCCTTTACAAATTAATGTAATACAATGTAAGAGTAAGAAATTGCTTCTATGAAAGCTATAAACACAACTGTGTTATTTCTCTAAGTTTAGAACAATGTATGAACAGCAAAGAATATGAGAGCTAGAGAGTTTTTCACGTGAGAGTGTTCTTGCAATAAGTTCGTCTAAGTTCGTCACTTTTTTTCACACTGAAGAATGAGCTATGATTTCCTTTATATAGCCACTTGAATATTGGAGAGAATATTTTACCGTTGGAGAAGATATTTCCAATATCAAATAGTACTGTCCTTTGTACTATTGCAGCAGAGAGACGGCGCACAAAATGTGGGTGTAGCAATTGTCTGCTGAGCTGTGATTATACCATATATGGAATGTATCAGAGGAATAATCTTCTTGCAGAGAATTTTGTCTATCCCAATTAAGGAAAGATTTGCTGGCATATTCCAACGGATATATTAAAATAATCTTCTTCAAATAATTCTTCAGATAGTTCAGATCAACAATCAATATCAGAGTCTTCAGTCTTCAGAATCTTCTGGAAACTTCAGAGCCTAAGATGTTCTTCAGATGTTGATGAATCAGAGTCTGGTGCAGCTGTGTGCTTGAAGCGTAACATGCTCTTAGATCAGAGTCTTCACTCAGATCAGAGTCTTCTCTCATTCAGAGTCTCTTCACTCAGAGTCTTCTTTCATTCAGAGTCTCTTCACTTAGAGTCTTCTTTCATTCAGATTCTTGATAATATATGCAGCGTGTTGTATCTTCAGAATCTTGATGACTAAGCTTTTATACTTCAGATTCTTCTAAGCTCTTATACTTCAGATTCTTCTAAGCTCTTATACTTCAGATTCTTCTAATCTTCAGATGCTCTTGAGCCATTCAGAATTTATTGTTCACATCAAATTTGCTCTTTAAGATTAAAATCTTTTGTGCCTGTAGAAAACAGTTTAGAACAAATTTAGAGAGTATAATTCTTGTATACAAATTATCATTAATGTTATCATCAAAACATAGAGATATTACTAAGACACAATCTGTGCTCTTACACTTCTTGGTAATGAGCAAAAGATGTTGAAGCTTGTTAAATCCTTGAATAAATTAAAAAACAAGCATTAAAACAATTACATCAAAAGTTTGACTTTGTCATTGCAAGATTCATCAATTAATGGGGAGACAGACAACTTAGGGGGGATTTTTCAATCATTATCAAAACAAGAATTCAAAGAGTTTTTCATCATCAAAAAAGGGGAGATTGTGAAGAATACGTCTTACATCTAGTTCAGTTTTGATGAAGACAAAGATAATCAAAGAAGAAAAGGATCAAAAGTGTCATGCACATCAATGATGAAGTTGATCAAGAAGGTTGAACATAGATATTGAAGTGAAGATTTGAGACCAATGAACATAACTAAGGTGCTCATTGCAATTTATACTATATTACTTTAAATTGCTCATAATTTCATCTATTACTTCATCTAAAAACCTTCTTGTATCATCATGCATGATTATCTAAAAAAACATTCTTCATATAATTCTTGTTACAAGTGTTTGTACATAAAGTTGTGTGAGAATATTGATTAGCAACGAGATGAATGAAATTTTAGAAATGAAGAGGTTTCTAACTTCCACATATCAAGATGAAAGATCTTATACTAGTTGACACAATTTTGGGGTCAAAGTAAAGTGAAATATTGAGGGTTATTGTTACGGTGAGAATTGGATATCAAGCTATCAAATTAACTTGAATCTTAATTAATTGAAATTCACCACCGAGCTTTGATTTTATCCAAAAAAAAGGTTAAAGAACGAAAAAAATCTAATTGCACCGTAAAAACAATGCGGGAGATCTAAGATTCGGGGGTTGATTATACTTAGGGAAGGTGTTAGCATCATAAGCATCTGCAGTACTCTATAGGAACCTCTCGTTTTATTATGTGTTATTTGTTATCTGTCTGCTAAAGGGTTGAAGGAAGACCTAAGGGGTTAGTCCTAAGTATGCTCGCCAAGACATCGCATCTCATGTCTATGTATCTCGACGGGAATGGAATCAGAGCATTCGTAGTTCCCCTCAAAGAGGGCGAGGAACTCTTGACCATGGTCAAGGTTCTAGGGGGAAGTAAGTGTTCATGGTGAGACACTTACGTGGAGTGCGGCGACTCCAAGTCTAAAATTGAGTTGAAAGGGAAACATAAGTAAGTATCCACGGCAGAGACTTACATGGAGTATGACGACTCCTGATCCTAAGGTTAGGATAGAAACGAGAAAAAAATGAGTGTCCAGGCAGGACATCTGCATGGAGTGTGGCGACTCTGATCCTAAGGTTAGGATAAGGGAAGGAAAGAGAATGTTACGTGTGACATGACAGTCAACGGGAGAATATCCTTTCCTTTGGAATTAGGTAGGCGGCAGAGGGTAAAAAAAAAAGGAAACCGTAAGCATCAATGAGTGAGTATCGACATGTACATCAAATGCTCGGGTAAAAGACAAACTCAAAAGATAGGACAATCACACCAAGACCAAATGCATCAAGGATTAAATTCAAAATGAATATCGAAAACTTTTTAAAATAGAGCATGCGAATTCCAGATTAACTTAATAATTAAGAAGAAATTGAACCAAATCCTAATTAAACAAAAATCTAATTGAAATCTAATCAAAAACTAATTAATCGCAGTATAATAAAACTAAAACAATAAACTAATTTACACTGATGTACCACGTGACTGAATGATAAAACAAGGGAAGCTGGGTTTGGTAATTCACTTCACATTTCACTTCTTCCCTCTACATCATTTCCTCTCTCTATCTCTACGACCAGAAAACCACACCGGAGACAAAAAGGGGCGCCAGAGAAGATGGAGTACAGCGGAAACCGTCGTCTTCTCCGGTGAGAAACCAACCGTTCAACTCTAACTTAAAACCAACCCCCACCCAAATCCAGTTCTTAACATAAACCCAACCTCTGTTTTCTAAAAAAAATAATGAAACCCACAAATCAAACCAAACCCAAAAGAAAACTTAAACCTAAATCAATACAAAAATAAACCCAGGCAAAAGGGACGAGGCAAAATACTTACTCTAGGGCATTCGCACGACAACAACGACGAGCAAGACATTTAAATTGCAGGGAAAAGAAGCTTGAGTATTTACCTCATGGAGAACATTTCCGAGGAGTTTCAGGCGAGTCTTGAATTGATCTACCCAATATTTTCTTGTATCTGAATCATGTTAGGTTTCTTCCTCTCAATTTCTTCAACCGTGTGTGTATGTATATGAATTTTCTGTGATGCTTCTGTATGTGATCAATTATGTTATTGTACTCTCCCCTTTTTCTTTTAATTTTGCATGTTGATGTTGTGATAGCTTCTTCGCCCCCTTTTTGCAATGCATGTGTATTGGGGAAAAAGGAAACAAACAATGTGTTTAGTGAAATTGAAATATAGCATCTCTATAAATAAAGTTTCGGACCCACTTGTCCTTGTATCAGCATGTGAATGTTACAAGCATGTCTAAAATAACAACTTTTGATAAAGCTCTTTGCACTAGTGTTCTCAAAACCTTCCACTTTTGGCTTTATTTGTTCCCATTATTATGGTATAACTTTTTGTAATTTCCCCTTTTAAGTGCTCCATGAGGAATAATCTTGTAACAACTTTGTAATTTTTGGATTAGAGTTTGTGTCTTCAAATTAAACTTGTGAACAATCTTGAACATTTTTAATATGCTAGATTTAAGCTTGTCACTTCTGATTTTATGGAATGCTTAACGAACTATAGTGGATCCCATTCCATCTATCTTTGGGAAAGCAAAACAATACGATGCATGATCTAAAGTAGATCTCCTTGAACTTGTCAATTTGTGTGGATTCATAGTGTGAATGAACTTGTGAACTTTAATTCTTGAGTTTGTAGATTGAATTTTTGTAACAACTATATCTTATAACTTTTTCAAGTGATCTTTGGCTTGAAATATAAAATTAAATCTTGGAAACAATTCTTGTAACTAGATTTCGGAACAAGTTTTAGAAGCGATAATCAAGTCTTAAGATTCTTGTATTTAGATGGATGGAACCAAAAACTTTAATTCCTGCTTAATAACTTGCATGATGATGGACTAGGTGTTGCACCCCAAAATTTGACCAACATTTATTTATCCATCAAGAGTTGTATGTGTTCAAAGGTTGATACCTTTATCAGAGAACTCAAGAGATCCTCAGAGGAATTGGTTGAAACCAAAGTTGTGTGCCTCATAACTTGAGAGTTGTGGGAGCTCCTCAGATGATTCTGAGACTATGAGGATGAACTTGAAACTTTGAGAAAGCTTATGAGATGTCTTGAAAGCCATCATGAAGCCTAGAGAGGTCATTGTACAAGAATTCAGAATATTCAACCATGAGTGGTAGAATTAGGGTTTGACTGGGTCAACCCTAAGTCAACTGATGATTTGGAGAGGGTTGAGACCTAATCCAAGAGCCATGTGATCATGGAATGATGTATTGAGATGTTATAAGGATGATTCCTAGACCAACTCATCATGATTGAGGAGTTTGAGAAGTTTCAAGCTAGGGTTTCTAAGGATTAACAGTGTAAAATCCCCTAGTTTGATCCCTATCTTCAAGGCAGTTTTAGCTCAAGATTTGATTGTCATGTCATCTTCCCCACAACATGAATGTTGTAGAGCTTGTTCTTAGCTTTAATTTGAGTAGTAGAAGTCCTTGATAGGATTTGTGGAGCTCAAGTTATGGTTTTGACAAATTACAGGTCATCTGAGGTATGTGAATCTGGGTCCCTGAAAGTCACCCAACTTGCAGACAACTTTTGCTCTAGTAGGATGATTCCTATGAACTTTTGGTCAACATGAATGTTGAAGGGCATCTTCTTAGCTTTCTAGATAGTACTAGAAGTCCTTGATAGGATTTGTAGAACTCAACTTATGGCTTTGACAAGCCAAGGGCATTTTGGTCATTTGGAAGTTATAGGTCATTTCAAGCATAAGGCCATATCTCCTACTTCCAAGCTTCAAATGGAAAAATATTCAACATCAAACTTGCTTAAAATGATGTTTAGGGAGGTTATGAGATGTTGAAAAGGCTCATATCAAAAAGTGATAAAAATGGCCTAAAAATGAGGCATAAGTTAATTCAAGTGAAGTTGAAAATCATAAATCCCAAGTTATGACTCCAAATGACATTCTAAGAACAATGGTTCAGCCACAATTTTGATTTGAGGCTTGCATCATAGGGTTGCTTTGGAATTTGATTGCTTGCATATTAGGGTACCAAACCAAAACTCAAAATAACTCAATAAACAAGGAAGATATGCATTGTATCTCATCTTAGATCTCATGTAAGGATAAATTCAAGTTGGTTACCAAGGTTACAAGGGTTTTTGCATGAGATACCATATAAGGAGAAATGAAAATTCAAAATACCATTGCATGAAAACTTCAAATTCTCATTGGATTGTTCTAGGAGGTTCTAGACTGTTCTAAACCTCTCTATATAATGTTTCTAACTTGCTCATATGCAAGGTTGGTGTTAATTGTTGTAGAGAAGAGAGATTGAAATCCAAATTCCTCCATTGCAAATCACATTCAAACTTCACATTTTTCTTCATTGCTATCCCATTTTTCTTCACAAACCTTCTCCATAGATATTTCTGAGTGTGTTCATACTGGTTGGAGGATCCATTGATGAAGAATTGAAGGTGTTCCATTGGAAATTTCAAGGAAGCAAATCACATGGAATCTTGAAGTACAAGCTTGCTACATCCAATCTTTTGCAAACAGAAGAAGATTCATCATCTAGGGAGCATTCTTGAAGAGTTGCAAGGCTTGAATTGAAGATCTACCATCACTACCATTTCAAGAAGCAAGGTATGCAAAATCATCTCTACACCCTAATCTAGGCATGGTTAGGGTAAATTATTAGTTTAGAGCTATTAGAGACAATTAGGTGATCATGTATGAAGAGTTTAAGAGCATTTGGTGAAGTTTCAACTATGGAGGTCAATTCTTGATGGAGTAAGAATGAGTGATATATTGAGTGTTAATGCAAGATTATTAGTTAGTTTTGATTAGGGTGAGGTGAGGATCATTTTGATACCAAGAAAGTTGAGTTTGGTTGAAGTCGTGTATGGACCATATTTTGAGATTCATGAAGTTGCACCTTCGGGTTGCATGGTAGAGCTTGTTTCAATGAAATCCAAGACCATAGTTTTGTTCAGCTCGGAAAATAGATCAAGTTTGTGTTTTATATTTTTGATTTTGGTCAAGAAATGAAGGAGAACGAATGGCTGGAAGAAGAGTGCATGGGGCTGAGTTTTCATGGTGATTCTGCAAAACCCTAACCCAAGGTTAGGGATGATGTTTTAACCATCTGATCGCGCATTTGACCTTGACCCAAAGAACGATACAACGGCTGGGATTTAAACTCGTTTTGGAGGGATTTCAGAAGCGCGTATGAAACGCGGCGTTTCATTAAAACGCCATCCTGGGCTTAGTGAATCAATGCTATCCAGACCCCCATGTGAGGCCCAATTCCAATTTGAACTATAATCCTCTGCTATTTGCACCGCGCCCTCTTTTATTTTCTTTAGTTTTTTATGGTTTTTCTGATTAATCATTGGGCCAGGCGCTTTTCTGTTTGCACCCCCATGTCTGGGCCCAAACGCAATTGTAACTGCTCATTGTTACTATCTGCACCCATTTGCATATTTTGATTTTATTTTTACTCCATTTTATTTTTAATCTTTAAAAATTCATAATAAATGGAAAAATCAATATTTTTTAATGGGAGTTTTTTCTCCCTTTTTATATTTTTGTCTAGAAAAATATAAAATGGAAACATTTGTCATATCATGCATTTTAATATTTTTTGCATATTTTCTTCTTTTATTGCTTTTTAATTCTTTTATATTGATCCATGATTTTGTAGATTTTAGTTTAGGTAGCTCCCTTGGTATTTTTAATTCAATCTTTTTAGGGTAGTTAGATATATGTTTTAGGTTCCCCCTGGATTAATTCCATATTTTTGTGATGATTTTTAGGATAGTTTTGATTAGATGCAATTAGGTTGTGTAGAATTAGGTCAAAACTTCAACATAGGTCCATAACAACTTTAGATTTTGGGTTTTTAGGACAAGTTAGACTATGGGGCATATATGGGTATTAAGGGCAGGTATGTAGGATCCCTTAGAAATTATATTAGGATTTAATATAATAGTATGCTATTTTTAGTTGATTTTTGTATTGGTTGATTGTTTGTGTTGCCTTTAGGGCATGTTTGCTTTAGTTGCTTTGCTTTGTGGGCTTGGAGAGCTTGATCTTGTCCTAAGGAGCATTGAGGAGAATAGTAGAAGACTTGAAGATGCATTGAGGAGCTTGAGAGCTTGATCTTGTTTTTGTTTTTGTTTTGTTTTAGGGTTAGGAATTAGGAAGAGTTTAGATGTAGATAACTTCTTTCTCAAACATGGATGGTATCATTCACCTCCATTCCTCCTTATGATTCAAAGTCCTTCCATGGTATACACCTCTCTCCTTTGGAGGGATAAGTGATGTACCTAGGAAGTAGAACTTTTGAGGGAACCATTCCTTTGGTGTTGAACCCTTGTAGGTCACCTTTGGTGGTCAAATAAGCAGTTCAATATCCCCCAGCTTATCCAGTAAGTGATTTTCTCTGGTTTGAGCTTGAGTTTGAAGATGAAGACTTCATTGAAGAGTATTGAAGAGGATGAATCATTGAGTATGGCCATTCCAGCTGAAGCTTGAAGAGCAGCAAGAGCAAGTTGATACTTGAAGACCCCTGAAGATTAGGTGAAGCCTGAAGGTGGAGCTGATCAAGGAAGCTGAAGCTTAAGGGAGAAGATAAGTTGAAACTCATGTTGTAGGGTTGAAACCTGGAAGAGCAAACTGATGTTTGTCAAGAGTGATTGAAGTCTGAAGACTGAATTGCTGTTGGAAAAGCTGAAGCTTGGAGTTGAGAGAGGAGTTGATCTGCTTTCTTTTTCTTTTCTGTATTGCTGTGTTTTGTTTGACTTGTTTGATGCATTAGAATAAGTCCATCTAGAATAAGTAGAATCTAGGAGCATGATTGCACTAGAGGTTGAGTTGCTCCCTCTGCTTGTATTGTTACTGTGTGGCTTTGCTTGTGGGTATTCGGTAGAGTCCAGCTCCCTTGCCCATGTGGTTTGTTTGCCTGATGGCATTTTATTTCATTTTCTTTCTGTATGATTGCAGTTTACTGTTTATTGCTTGATAGCATGTTGTTTATATTTCAGTATGATTACTGTTATTTCATTCTGGCTTGAGGTCGAGATGAGCTTGTGGAGGCTGAAGCCCCACACACATTTCCTCCCTCACTTGCATTGCATGCATTTTACTGTTAAGCTGATGCTTTGTCTGTTTTGGTGTATCATTGACATGATCCCTTAGGACTCTCATTTCCTTTGATAAGGATTTGATGATAGACTTTTAGGTTGAAACCTATGCATGACAACTTCTAGGAGTTCCCTGTTCAAACCTTGACCATAGGATGAATCCATGGCATGACAACAGTAGGACTTGATAGTCTCCCTCCTAGTTGGGTCTGTTCTCTTCTCATCTCAAAACAGTTTAAGATACAGTAATCATGAAAGATTGTGGGAGAGTTTCTTTTCCACAGTCTGGATGTTTAGTATGGTACCCTTTGGGCGACATGCGACGCATTCACTCTCAGGTCATAGTCTCTAGTGCGGTTGAAATCGCAAACACAATAAAAAACACTTCTTTTGTAAAGGACAGGAAATAAACCGTAGTTTCCCGAACTACGTATGCTCTGATCTCTCATACCTGTTGAGAGTACGTAGGCACAAGATGGCGATGTCTTGGCGAGCTATCTTCCCCCACGACCCTTCGTAGGCCGAACTACGTTGACTCTGATTTCTCATTCTCTGATGAGAATACGTAGGCATAAAGCGCGATGCTTTGCCGAGTCATTTTTCTTTTCTTTTTCAGCCAGCCTTGATAGGTAGATAGAATAAAACCAACCCGTCCAAGTAAACACCACAAGCGTGGATCCCGTCGAGTACGACGGACGTGAGGGGTGCTAATACCTTCCCCTTGCGTAACCGACTCCTGAACCCAGACAATGGTTGTGATGACCTTGTCTTACCCTTATTCGTCAGGTTTTTCCGATCGTTTCCTTTCCCGCTCTGAGGGATAAATAACGAAAGATGGCGACTCTTCTGTTGTGCCGGCACCTTATTTTCGCGCAAGCGACACTAGGCACCTTTGATTTTCTTGAAATTGTTTTGAGTGAGCAACAATGTATTCTTTTAAATCGCAAATTGCTTGAAATATGTCTTGAGTCATAGTTGAAACCTTATAATCATTTTAAACAACTTGGGCCACTTTAAAACATCTTGATCATAAATAGCCTCTTGAAACCACATATGGATTAAAACATGGAATACCAAAGAAAATAAATTGAGGCCTAAAGTTTTAACCATGGTCCGCTATTACTTTGAAATTCAAAGTCTCATTCAAAATTTGTTCATAATCTTTATCTCAAAATGCCATGAACTTTCTAAACAAACATCTTAGGATTGATGTTATCATGTAACCTGTCTCATTCAAAATTTGTTCATAATCTTTATCTCAAAATGCCATGAACTTTCTAAAAAAACATCTTAGGATTGATGTTATCATGTAACCTAGGTCATGGACCCTGTCATGACCATTTTTCCATAAGTATGAGGTCATAACCCTTCTTTCATATCCACAATTTAGTGGGACTGTGAGCTTACAGAAAGTCTTCATGACCCTTGAATATTCTGCAATGACCTATCTTCAAAAAACTAATAAACCGGTTAGCTATGTATGGATGATTGACCTAAGATGACGTGTAAAGGATCACAGGATCTAAGGGTAAATTTTGGGGTATAACAATTATGAACTTAGTCAAACACCTTATATTGAGAAAATTCTTGAAAAGTTCAAACATTTATGCTTTAAGGAAGTGACCACTCCATTTGATCCTACTGTCAAACTTCAAAAGAATGATATAAGAGTTGTGGATTAATTGAAATATGCAAGTGCATGCAATGTACTAAATCCGACATAACATTTGCAATTAGTAAAATGAGTAGATTTTACTAGCAATCCAAATGGTGAGCACTGGAAGGCCATCATTAGGATTTTTTACTATCTTATGAAAACCAAAAATCTTGATCTCTATTATGGTATATTTCTTGCCATATTAGAAGGATATACCGATGCAAGTTGGATTTCGAATGTTGAATATCACAAATCAACATTTTGGTGGATATTTACAGTAGGCGAGGTGCAATTTCTTGGAAGAGCAAGAAACAAACATGAATCACCCTCTCAACCATAGAATCAAAGTTCGAGACTCTTACTTCTGCAAGTGAAGAAGCTGAATGGTTGAGGGACCTTCTGTTGGAAGTTCCATTGGCTAAAGACAATGTTTTAAAGGTGTTGTTACATTGCGCTAGTGTTAGCTCATAAATTTGATGCCTGGTTTAAGTTAGTGAAATAAATACGCGAAAGAGAAATTCTGGGAAGTTATGGCAGACTTCGACATGACAATTTAGTTATGGAAGTCTAGTCGAAGTGACCCCTGTGCCAGAAGGAAGGGATTTTTTGGACTTAGAGAGTTTTTCTAAGTTTGAACGTGTAGTTCGACGAAGAGGCCATTTATGGTATCTTCGATTTAAAGTTCTAATTTGAAAAAGGAATAGAACTTTGTTCTTATCTAGTTCCAACAGAAGACATGTGGAGCACATTAAGGAAGTGAAGACATGTTGAGTGCCACTTGTCTTGTTTTAGGAGAAAGACTGTTAGAGGCAGTTATTTCGATTCAATATAAATAAGAGGTCTTAGTGATAGGATTTCGTGTGTGATCAAGTTTGTACAAGTCACTCAAATTACTCAAAGTACCCAGTGTGTAGAGAAAAGAGTTACTGAGAAATGTACATTTGATGAAACACCGTTTTTTTGCAATTTAATCAAATTCAGTTTATGCTTTTGTCCAGAAATTTATCTTCTTCATTACACTAATTTCTTTCGACGCGTTTTATAACATTTTGTATTACTTTCTAGCAATGTACTTTCTTTTATCAAATTAAAATATTTTTCCAATCATGAATAATGTCGAAGTGTTCATTGTCTCTTAAAATTTAGTTTTAAAAAAGCATTAGCACATGTCCTAGAATTTGCTGGTTGATTTTGTCAGTTAACCAATATTTGGAAAACAGCGGCTGTTTACCAAATTTCACGGTAAACAAATTGGCACATCCAGTGGAACCGTGCTAGTGATATTTGTAACAGTTTTCTTTTAAAAAATTCTACTAAGTTTTTCACGTTTGTTGTCTCTCTCTTGCTAAAATTCGTCGTATATTATTGAGAAATGGTAAAGTAGCCACCACTAACAAAGATAGACTAAGGAGAAGATACACGAGAAATGTTAAATCAAAATCAGCCAAACAATCCAAATCCTCAAAATACATCAAATAATGGAGAACCTACCCCAGCATCTTCGACAGAGAGAACCACGACCTCAGTACCTATTTCTGAACTGGTACCATCCATGGTAAGTTCGACGCCTACACAGTCGATTGCCCATAGTGAGCCCAGTTTAACTTACATTGGGCCACAAGGTTCTCCGATAACCCCCCCCCCCCCACACACACACACACACACCAATAAGAAACGCTTCGAACAGACCATTTATGCCTTCAGGATTCTCTATGACTTTAGGAAGTCGAGAACAGCCTTACAGAATGCCAACATCCGTGATGGTGAACTTACATAACATGGGGTTAACGTTTCTAGAACCCGTAATAAATGTAACTTCCCTGTTGTAGGGGTCAGGATCTAGGATTAATAATATAGGTCGAATTGGCCAGCCCTTAGGGATATATTTTTCCACCCAAATGTCATGCCTAACCAATAGTTATGCAGCGGTTATTAGGCAGCAAATGGATGAAAGTAACCATGAAATGGTCCAGATGCTCGCCCAAACAATAGGAACGATTTTTAATCTTCTAATACAAAACACTACCCAAGCCAACCAACAAATGGTTGCACAAATCACGCTTTTGCAGACTTTTTTGGTGTACCATAACCTCCACGACACCCACAGAGGGAGTATATGGTAGAAAATCAAGGGGTAGCCTTTGGAGAGGATGTCACTATTAACCAAGTCCAACAAAATCAAAGGAACACACCTAGAGTAAATGCTATGAACAAGGGAGAGGTTAACGAACAACCTTGAGCCGAACCCCCTAGGATTCAACCACAAATTCCAATAGAGGAGGAACTAAGGGTCGTAATGGTTAATAGAAACCAGAATGCTGACAATGTCATACAACAAATTCGACGTGATGATATGGTAGCGGATAACAATCTAGCAGCCATGGTTGAAAGGATTATGGAGTGAAATGGGGTAAAATTTGGCCTGTGAAGACCAAATTACACATCACTATTATCAAAATATATTTTGCAATCAGATTTACCCGTTAGATGGAAAGTGCCTAAATTCACTAAGTTTTCGGGGGATACCAATGAGTTAACTGTCGAACACGTTACTAGGTACCTAATAGAGGCATGGGATATTTTGAGTAACGAAAACCTTAGGATTAAATATTTTCCAAGCTTTCTCACTAAAAACGCTTTCACGTGGTTCACAACATTGCCAACAAATTCGATTCATACAAGGACTCAATTGGAGAGATTGTTCCATGAACAGTTTTACATGGGACAAACAAGGATTATTCTAAAAGAATTGGCTAGTATCAAACAAAAGTTTACTGAGCCAATAGATGATTATTTGAACAGATTTCGCCAACTTAAATCCAGAAATTTCACACAGGTGCCAGAACATGAGTTGAATGAAATGGTCGCTGGGGGCCTTGACTACTATATTAGAAGAATTTAGACACCCAGTATTTGAGGGATATGGCCTAGTGGGCTTATAGGGTTCGACAACTAGAATGCCTGAAGGAGGAAAAGGCTAAGACGAAGAAGGAACATATAATGGTCCCTTAGACTTCGACGAGAATGAAATTGACCTTTCTGAATTAAAGCAAGGACCACCTTACTCTTGTAAGGTCTTAGACCCTTCGAATAGAAAAAACTCTACCGAACTAGAAAAGAATGATAGATTTTCTAATAAAACTTACACTTTTGACGTCACAAAATATGATGAAAATTTTGATTTGTTAGTTAAGGATGGCCAAATGATAGTGCCTCCTGGTGCTAAAATGCCTTTGTTAGAACAAAGAAAAAAGAGAGGTTTTTGCAAGTATCACAATTTCTTGGGGAATAAAACATCTCAATGTTTTCTTTTAAGAGATCTCATTCAATATGCAATTAAGGACGGAAGGCTTAAATTTAGAGAGAAGTCGAAGGCTCAAATGAAGATTGATTCCGACCCTTTTCAGGTGGCTGATGCCCACTACACTGAGCCATCTGTAATTAACATGGTCGAAGTCACTGAGGATTTCTACAATGAAGCGGTCATGGTCAAGGTTACTGAGGACCTCGACAGAGAGATCGTTGAAAGCGTCATCTGTGAAGTCATTGAAGGCTTCTCCAAAGAAACCACTAAGGGTTTTGAGAAACAAACTGCTGATAGTTGCGCTCATGGAGTCACTAAAGGCTCTAACGAAGGAATCGCTGAAGATTTTAACTCGACAATAACAAAAAAAGAAACCACTGAGGGTTTCGTGCAAATTGATAATTTAATTAAGGCTACTGAGGGCCTTAGGGTGAAATTGGAAGAGCTGGACATTGCTGAAAAGGTCAGCGTGGATGTGAACATGGTCGAAGTCTCTCAGAAAACTTCGATGGAGGTTGACGAGGACCTTCGAAATGGAGAATACAATAAGGTGGCTTTTCCAAAGCATGAAGAAATCCTTACTGGTTTCCTTTACAAATGTTAGTAGAAGAAATCAGAATTTATGATATGCCTTCGATCCAGCACAGTCTTTGACAAGAAGGCAGGTCAGAATGTCGAAGGGGTTCGTAGGGCAAAGAACAAAAGAAATTGGAAAGCCTCTCATGGCCTCCAGACGTTCAATAACAGAAGTGACCCTAGGAGACAAGAGCAGGCAAGGCAAAGGCTTAGTGGCAACAAGCCCACTACTTTCAAACCTACGTCGGAGGCTCCCAGAGACAAATGGATCAGACCGCTCGAAAATCGAGACCAGGGCTAGCAAAAATGGAAAAAATTTGAAGTTTAGAGAGGCTCTTCTTTGATGTGCTAAAAATAATTTCAGGCGTCGAATCGGGTAGCATATCCTTCAAATAATTATAAAGTAAAGAATTTGATGTCAAGGTCCCAGTTGAGGAGGCAACAGAGGCGAAGAAAGGTTGAAAGGGAAACCATGGAGAAGGCAAATCCTGAATCCAGTAGAAACATACCATCTGTTGTACCCCAAAATTTGACCAACCGTTTCTAGCAGTTTGGCTTATGTTTCGTTTCATTTGCATTTGCATCTGCATACCGCATACTGTGCATTTTTTCAGCCGGATTGATTTTATCGGGATTACAACCCTGTTCTCGTGTTTCAGACGATTCAAATCAGTTTGTATAAGCAGGTTTATTTTGGAAGTGGTGCTCTTCCCGGTGATTCAGTCTTCGCTGTTATTTTTTAGGATGTTTCGGTGTCCGTTTTTACCGGTTATTCTGTTGCATTCTCGTATTTTTATTCGCCGATTTAATTGCTTTTCATTGTTTTTTTTAACTTATGGAATCTTTTCTAGAAATTATTTCTTAATTTGTTTCATAGAAATTAGAGTTTAAAAAGATTTTTAGGTTATTTTCTCTATTTTAGATTTTTAGATTTTAAATAGTTTTTCTAGAAATTAATAGTTTTAATGTTAGGTTTTATTAATTCTTTTAGTTTCCTTTTTCAGAGTTTATTAATCTAGAGTTTATTAGGATATTAATTGAATAGGTTTATTTAGTTTTATTTTAGTTAATTGGTTAGGTCTTAAAGGAGGTCACGTTAATATCTTTTAGTATTAATCAGGTTTTAATATTTAGCTTGTATCATTTTGGTTTTAGCTTTACTAATTAGTATTAATTAGTTTAATTAGCTAGGTTTGGTTTAGCCTTTAATATCCGTCAGTTAATTTAATTGTTTTTAGTCAACTAATATGTCCACTAATCAGTCCTTTCATTCCTAATCATGCAGGCTTGCGCCATGTGTCAGGCTATAAATAGCCTGTCCACTATGCACTCTCTCTCCTAGATGACACGCAATCCAAAAAAAACCTAGAAACCCCTCGCCGGAAAAATCACACAGCGCCGCCTACTACCGGAAAACATCACCGGAACTTCATCCATTCCACCGGAAAATTCAAACCTTCATCGTGTTTTTCACGATCAACCACCTTTTTTTCAGATTTCTTCTTCAAGAACTCATCAAACCTTCATATGTTCATAACCGTTTTTTCGTTTCTTCATCGTGTTCATCACGCTCATCCATAACTTCTCCAGAAATTCATACGAAGTTCATCAATATTCATAACCTCCATCATTCAATTTTTCCATATTCTTCATCCTATCTTCATAATATTCATCATGATCTTCACGTTCAAGATCTTCGTCCGTTTTTCAGTTCCATTTAAGATCTTCAATCACTTTTCCAGATGAATTTCATATGAAATTCATCTCATCTTCATCCGTATTCATCACCTTCATATCTTCATCCACGTATGAACAATCATCCAACCTTCCAATCTCCAAATATTTTTCCAGATCTATGAATGTTCAAACAATTTTCATCAACGTTCATCTAACCTCCACCATGATGCTCATGCGTTCATCACATTCATCAACTTTTTTTCCAGAAATTCAAACTCATCTCGTTTTTTTTCCAGATCTCCACCATAAAACGTATAAACCTTCAACATCTTTTGTTTCAGAAATTCATAGCACCTTCATGTTCTTCTTTTCCAGAAAATCGTAGATTATCCATCTTCATCCTCGTCGTGGAGATCTTCCAGATATTCATCGTCAATGTTCATATTCAATCAACTTCAGTCCAAAACCCATTCCTCCTCCAGATCTGAAACCGCGAACAAGCAACGATCCACACAAAACTTCTTCAAATCTCACAACAATGCATCAACACTCAGTATCTACCTTCATCACCTTCGTATCAAGATTTTTTTCTAGATCTACGAACGATCTTCAGCAATCTTCATCCGTTTGTTTAGACCTAGATCTAACATGCAAATCTTGACGATTCTCTCCAGAAACCCCAACCTCACAATGAAGATCAACGCAAATCTCTGAACGTAGCAGTCTATTTTGTGTGTTTGATATCAAGTTTTCTAGGTTTGTTTTGTTTAATTGGATAGAAGAAGATGAGCACGAAAGATTGAACTGAGAGGGATAGAACTTTCGTGGTAATTGGAAGAAATGTTGGAAGAGGAAACAGAGGGAGCTAGGGTTTGCAAACGGCGGGTTAGGGTAACGGAGTGAAGAAGACGACGAGTCTCACGGACACCTTCAGTTGGTTAGTGGGCCTTTGGCCCAACCATTCATTTGCTTCTTTGGATTACTCCCGTATTCCTCTTTGCAACCCCTGTTGTTGTTTGTTCATTTTTTTGTTGTTGGAGATTTGTGGGCCAAGCCCAATTGTATTGTTGCTGAACTAAACCCCCTGTCTAGATTACACCCTCCCTGTTCATTATTTTTAACTTTTGTTTTGTAATAGATTATAGTATTTTTCTTTTAATATTATGTACATATATTTTTGTATAGAATTTTATATTCTATATTCTATATTCAATTTCTTTTAAATGTCTTTAGAATTTTCTATTAGAGGTTTATTTTTCCATTTTAGAAGTTGAATTCAATTTCCATTTGTTATTGGACTTTTCACATCATTTTAGTTTTGTAGGTCGATGACGAGACCTCCGTAATGCGTTATTAATCGAATTGTTGATGGATAATGTAGGATCCGAGACCACTTATTTCCCTCCTCATTTCTCTTCTCCTTCTGATTTTATTTTTGATTTTCTTCTGTTCTGGTCCGTGTGACATGATTCAATTGGAGAATGATTCGTAATATCATTTCTCTATCTTGTCTTTGACACGGATATCAATACGCTGCCTCTTAATGTTTGGCTTCATTTATAAGTCGAACTATGATGGTTCAGCGTCACATTTGTTCTGATTCGAAACGCCATCATCAAGGATCAAAGGAGAAAAGGTTGGAAATGGATCTTACACGCAAAAAGTCAAGGGTCAACGGAACCACTCCGTTCGGTAACATTGTTTTTATTTCGCCTCTTTCATCTCTTTTATTCAACCGTCGAATGTTGTGAGTTGTAGCGTTAGATACGTGGGACTTGGCGTGTGCGTCCCGATTCGAACCTTTTCTCTCGCATCCTGGCGATTGAGACTCCCTTTTCTCTCGCATCCTGGCGATTGAGATCCCTTCTCTTGCCCCCGTGCAATTGAGACCGTTTTTCCGTAGTTGGCCGAACTACGACTGCTCTGATCTCTCATATCTGTTGAGAGTACGTAGGCATAGGATTGCGATGATCCTAGCGAGCATTTTCCCTCTTTCCTGTAGTTAGCTGAACTACAGCTGCTCTGATTTCTCGTGCCAGACGAGAATATGTAGGCACAAGACGCGATGTCTTGGCGAGCACACTAACAACTAACTTCGTTGTTCTCTCACTTCCGTGCGATCGAGACTTCCTCGCTAACGACTAAGCTTCCCTTTCTCTTGGCCCGTGCAATCGAGACCAGCCCGTAGTTCTAGAATCCTTTAGGTACCCTTACCTTTAAACCAACGACATACTACGCCCATTCTACCACAAACAGGTAATGCCTAAGTCTCCAATGGTCGAGCTGCATACACCTAACTGCTAGAATGTGTGTGCTAGTATCGTCAACCTTTTCTCTCGCCCCCGTGTGATCGAGAACACCCTTTCGTCTCGTAATTAGCCTGAACTATGTTTTACTCTGATTTCTCATGCGATACGAGAATACGTAGGCACAAGACGCAACGTCTTGGCGAGCAATCCCCCCCGTAGTTGTCCTGAACTACGTTGACTCTGACTTTCCCATTGCACGAGGGAATACGTAGGCATAGAGCGGCGATGCTCTATCGAGTCAGTTTTTTCCGTTTAGCTTTAGCAGTCGTAGATAGATTGTTTTTCATCCATAGACTAGACAACTAAGCGTGGATCCCGTCGAGTACGTCGAACGTGAGGGGTGCTGATACCTTCCCCTTGCATAACCGACTCTCGAACCCGAGATTTGGTTGCGATGGCCGATCTTATCCCTTTTCGCTAGGTTTTTCCTGATTGTTTCCTTTCCCTCTTTTGGGATAAATAACGATAGGTAGAGACTCTTCTGTCTTTGCCGACACCTTTTTTCGCAGTAGCAACAGCTGGCGACTCTGCTGGCGACTCCAACGGTTTCCTGTGCGAGTCAATCCTAGCGCTTGTTTGCTTGTCTTTGGATGTGTATATTTGTGTGTTGTATTTTGTATAATGTTGTATTTGCATTTTCCGCACTATATTATTATCTGTTGTTGTTGTGTTGTTGGATGGGTGTTCCTTTGAGAGATAAGCCAAAACCCAGGCTTGAGTACACACATAGCATTAGTAGTGGAGACTAGTGGGGGGCCTGTTTTCTTAGCAGGCATAGTTCCCCATGAAATTCGCGCTCAGACGAGATTCTCTTTGATGATTTCTTTTCTGGCCCTTAGGGCTCGAGGGGATTTTGGATCTGAGGATTGTCGACTCTGGGGACCGATCATTTGTGATTCAGCTAAGTGAGGCCTCTTCGGGAGATCATGATGCCAAACCAGAAATGGTGAATGTATCATCATTTCTCGAAAGTCTGTGACGTTGATGAACGCATAGGATGCCGAATCTTTGTCAGATTAGGTCCATACCTGTGAGTGGAAGGGTTTTTGCAGGAAACTTGACTTCCATCCAACCCGGTATTTTAGTTTTCTCTTCAGAGCAAACTTATCCAGTCAGCAGCACAACAGTTATTTCAGAGCTTTGTGGGATCTATGATCCTTTGTTTGCTGCATCAGCATTTTGCATCGCATGTCATTTGCATCTCATTTTTGCATGTCCATCCTCAGCCGGAACAGAGAGCTTACCCGTCTTTTGTCCAATTCGCAATTGATTTCCCAAAATTTGCATTGGACTTGAATTAGCTTCTAGAAGAATCATGAACTCAGGAGAGAAGAATCAGGTTGTTACAAGGGTCGAGTTTGACTTGATGAAGAATCAGCTAGATCAGCTCATGGAAGCCATGACAGCTATGACCAGAGGAGAGGCTAATATTCAGAGGACTCCGGTAAACCATGTCGCTCAAGCTCAGCCTGTGCAGATTCCTGTTGTACAAGAGCATACTATTGCCAGAGATAGAGCTTCATCTTCTCTTCATGACACAGACTATCAAAATTTCACTTTCGCTGTGTCGGATTCTCAGAGGGTCGTTCCGAAGGTTAATGCTAAGGACCCACAGATGGTTGAATTTATAAGAAGATATCGTTTGTTGGATGAAAATCTTAACGCCGTGATGAGTCAGAATACTCTTAATCTGAATTCTTCGAGCATGTGTTTGGTGTCAGGCCTTGTGATGCCTCCGAAGTTCAAGACGCCAAGTTTTGAGAAGTACAAAGGGGATAGTTGTCCGAAGCAGCATCTGGTTATGTTCTGCAGAAGAATGACCTCACATGTCCACAATGACAAGCTTATGATTCACTGTTTTCAGGACAGTCTGAGTGGAGCATCGTTGAGTTGGTATATGCAGTTGGAAAGTGGTTACATCAGATCATGGTCAGATTTAGCCAATGTCTTCGTGAAGCAGTACAACTACAATCTCGACATGGATCCCAGCCGCATGCAATTGCAAGAATTATCTTAGGCGGACAATGAATCCTTCAGAGGGTATGTGCAGAGATAGAGAGAATTCGCAGCTCGTGTTCAACCACCACTTCTGGACAGAGAATTGGTTGACCTGTTCATGGGTACTTTGCAAGGGCACTACTTTGATAAGATGGTTGGTATTGGGACATCAAACTTTTCTGACTTGATGATAATGGGAGAACGTATTGAGAGTGGACTCAAGAGCGGAAAGATTTGAGACATCTCAGATACCTCAGTTTATGAAAGTGAATCAGTTGTCAATTCTCAAGAGGGATGGGAGAAAGAAAGTGATGTTATCCCGGAATCTCCCGTACCTCAGATTCAGTTTTCAGACACTTCGAGTGTTCAGAGTCAGCAACCTGTTGGGTCTGTGTATGAGCTATCTGCTCCCCTTCAGAGTCAACAATCTTATTGTCATCAGCCGCGTCAGTACGCCCGACAAAGACCAAGGAAGCCACAGAGGCATTTCACTCAGTTGCCGATGTCGTACAGTCAAGTGTTACCGGATTTGATCAGAGGTGGGTTGATAGTACCGAAGAAGATTAATCTAGAGATTCCTCCGTATCCGCCAGGTTTTAATGTCAACGCCCGTTGTGAGTACCATGCTAGGGCACAGGGGCATTCAACCAAAGACTGTAAGGTGTTAAAGAGCAAGATTCAGACTCTGCTTGACTCCAACATGTTCTCAGTCACGCCTCAGGGTGTCCAGATCAACGATCTTCCATCATCCAGTCATGTGGGTTCGGAAGAATACCAGACTGACTTCGACGAGCAATTTTGAATATGGTTGGTTCAACAGCAAATCAAGACTTGAAAGCCCAGTTCCCCGAAGCTGGCAGTCTTCTTTTATTATGTCATTTCTTTACATTTGTAGTTTCTTTTCTGTTAAAGTGCAAATCTCATATGTAAAACTTGTATTGTTTTCAATTGATAATGATAATGAAATGAATATGCATATTTTTATTTAATCCAATCGCGTTCACTCTATACTTTTTATTGATATCAAACACTTGTTTAAGCGGAATCCGGGGAGGATGACGAAATTGAAAGACGCGCAAGCTTCTGATTGTATGCTTTTGAATAAAACCTGTTGATGATGTACATGCATTGTTTCAAATTCCCAAACACCGGAGATATAAGGATGGTAATCCCTTGTCAACCCCTTTGAGCCTAGTAGTAGGAGTTCTTTCTGAAAACGAAAAACCCTTAATGTTAACCTGAGGCAGGGTAGATGTCAGTTAATTTGACCGAACGTCCAAATTGCAAAAGGAGTGTTCTGGTTCGAGGACTAACCACACCTCTATAAGTCGTACCTAAAAAAACCACAGTGGTTATCTAGTACTGACCAAGGAGCGAAACAGTCACAACCCTTTTCAAACAAGTCAGACAAGCCGGTGTCACACGATTTGTTCAAACAAACAAAAAAAGAAAAAAAAAGGGGGGGGGGGGAATCAAAGAAAAAAGCCCGCTAAGTCGATAACTTGAAAACAAGTGGCTTAGGCAAAAATTAGGGCATCCCGCTGGACTTTGAAATCAAAGGAAGCTCAAAAGAGCCAGTCCAAACAAAAATAAGGAAATCAAAAAATGACGATGAAAAATAAGTCATGTGATTCAGGCACCAGAGACGAAAAGCGAGTGACTGTCACTCCAAACACTTATGGTTTCCTGAACCATCACTCCTGTCATTCAACCTTTGAAAGGTGAGCGCTAGTGTCGAATTAGCTGAATATAGGATTAGAGAACATCACGGAGAATGGGTGGGTTAAAATGAATTTTGAGCCTTATATCCTTTCTTTCAAACCGTGAACCTGACCACGATACAACCTTCAAAAGTCCTAATTGAAGCATGGTTGTTTCAAAAGCATACTTCGGTAAAGATCGCGTCAAAACTGACTCCTAAAAGGATTCTGTTCAACTTGCAGGTTTTAATGTTGATATTCTGATGAGTGATTCGTTCACTATATGTCACAATTTGTTTTTTCTAGTGAACAGACTTGGATTTCAAAACTGTCATATGCATTGCATTAATATATCTTTTGTGCAGAACAATTTGTTTTACTTGCGAGTAAGCACTTGACATCAGGAAATTTCCGCAGTGGAAAGTTTTGATCAAGATAAGATGCAGAGAGTTTATGCACTGTAAAACTGGGGCAATTTATCAAGCGATCATGTCATGGGAATCAGCCATCCAAAGTTTAGTTAATTCGGGGCAATCAGGTCGAGATTCGATAAATCTCTCAAAGTCAGAGACATCCTCTCCACAGATTAGCCAATCAGGGGCAAGGTCGTTGCAAGGCTGGGGCAGGCCACCCCAAGAGCAGAAGCTATCCTTGTCCAGAAGCCAGCACTTCCTCGAGGTTCAGAATGATGAGGCAGTTCATATCTAACCATCAGGGTACAGAGATTTTAGGTTCCCTTTCAAGGAAGATTTCTACGGATATCCCACAGGCTAGGGCAAATTTGGAAATAGAGGGATATGTCCTCTCCATATTTTCAGAGCTGTTCAGAGCTAGTCAAGCAGGTTCAGTCAACCTTCAAGTTCAAGACGAATGTCGGGAAGTCATGTTAACCATCCCTTGACCCTTCACAGAAAACCTAAAGTCCAATCCCTATTGGCAACCACCAGAAATCCCAATCCCTATTGGCGTATCATTCCAAAATCCAATTCCCATTAGTACCCAGGAAAATTTCACCTGTTTTCCCCAGCAAAGTCCAATCATACTTGGCACATCCGGTTATCCCCAGCGGAGTTGGTTTCACCTCTTCAGCATTTATTTTGCTGAAAGGGTTCTTTTGCGTCCAGCTTTCCCCAGCAGCCCGAGCCTGCATCTACATTTTTGCATATAGTTATCATATTTGCATCATCTTTGCATTACATCCTCAAATTCGTAGCATTTCCATTTCGTATGGAGCATTACGCCATAAAAAAATTCAAACATATGCATGTGAAGCATAAGCCAGTCTTATTAGCCTTCCGTGGCAACCTGAATCAACTCTTGAATCAAGACAGTGATATATCAACAACCTGGTTCAGTCAGCTCATTTGCTTACTTTTGGGTTTCAGATCATACGTCGATTATGCTTTGTCCATCAACCCTCTGATGATGACATCTCTAAGCAGATTTTCTTTGTCCGTCAGCCCTCTGATGACGACATCCCCAACAGGTTTCTTTCTGTCAATCCCTATTGACGAAGTGGTTCTGATGTTCGCAGAGTTGTTCTTTGGATATTTCTTTCCGTCTACCCTTAGACGATGTGGTTCCTCGGATATGGATATTGTTGCTTCCCGTCTACCTTTAGACGAGGTGATATCTTGGATATGGTATTTTCTTCCCGTCTACCCCTAGACGAGGTGATACTTTCGGATTTGATGTTTCTTCCCGTCTATCTTTAGACGATGTGAGTTTTAGATGCAGGTTTTATCTCCGTCTATCCTTAGACAATGCGAGATTTTGATGTGGTTTTTCGAATATGGTGTTTCTTTCCGTCTACCATTAGACGATGTGGATTTCGGATATTCTGGATATTTTCTTTCTATCAATTCCTATTGACAAGGTGATGTTCTGTATGGTTTTCCGACTGTCAATTCCTATTGACGATATGATCTCCGGATGGTTTTCTCTCCATCTATCCTTAGACGATGTGAGCTTTGGATATGATTTTCTTTCTGTCAATTCCTATTGACGAGGTGGCTCTTTGAAGATGGTTTTCGTTTTGTCAATTCCTATTGACGATATGGAGCTTGCATTTGGTATTTCTTTCTGTCGATTCCTATTGACGAAAGGATTCTGAAGTTCTTTGACGTGATCTGTGGATTTGGTATTTCTGGCCGTCGATTCCTATTGACGAAAGAGTTCCAAAGTTCGCTGATGTGATTGTTTCGGATATGATATTTCTTGCCGTATACCATTAGACGAAGTGATATTTTGGGTGTGGTTTTCTTTCCGTCTATCCTCAGACGAGGTGAGTTGTGAACTATGGATATATTTCTTTCTGTCTACCTTTAGACGATGTGTCGCTTTGGATGGTGTTTCTTCCCGTTTACCATTAGACGATGTGATATTTTGGATATGAATATTTCCTTTCCGTCTACTCTTAGACGATGTGATTCTGGATATGGTTTTCTCTCCGTCTATCCTTAGACGATGCGAGACTCGGATATGATATTTTCTTGCCGTCTACCCTTAGACGATGTGAATGTTGGATATGTTTCTTCCTGTCTACCCTTAGACAATGTGAATGTTGGATATGTTTCTTGCTGTCTACCATTAGACGATGTGATATGCTCGCTTTTATTTAGTGAATGCCTGCTTCGAGGAGCAGAAGATCAATTGTGTGTTGATCTGGCCTTCGGGTTCGATGCTCGCTTTTATTTAGCGAATGCCTGCTTAGATTAGCATAAGATCAGCTTCGATTAATCCGGCCTTCGGGTTCGATGCTTGTTTTTATTTAACAGATGCCTAGCAGCGATGTTAGATGCTTTCCGACTTAGTGTTGTTACCTGCAGGTTAGCAGATGTTTCTTCCGACCGTGTGTCGAGGCCTTTTGATTCGTAATCAGTTAGCTTGTCACCGATGCAACTATCAGTTCAGTTATCCAGAGATTTTTTTCCCATCAGAGTTTGCAGTTTATTTCTGCGGTTGGCAAATTTCTGGGTTCTTTGGTATTCAACCGTCTTTTACCTTTGAATGTTTGAAAGTCGTTCGCTTTTCAGCCCTTCAGGTCCAAGTCGTTTGAATATGGGCAGCTGTTGTACCCGAAAATTTGACCAACTGTTTCTAGAATTTTGGCTTATGTTTCGTTTCATTTGCATTTGCATCTGCATACCGCATACTGTGCATTTTTTCAGCCGGATTGATTTTATCGGGATTACAACCCTGT
Organism: Lathyrus sativus; assembly: GCA_963859935.3. Taxonomy (NCBI): domain Eukaryota; kingdom Viridiplantae; phylum Streptophyta; class Magnoliopsida; order Fabales; family Fabaceae; genus Lathyrus; species Lathyrus sativus. Next base: position 348,638,108 of record OZ012739.1, on the reverse strand, counting down.
TCTCGTGTTTCAGACGATTCAAACCAGTTTGTATAAGCAGGTTTATTTTGGAAGCGGTGCTCTTACCGGTGATTCAGTCTTCGCTGTTATTTTTTAGGATGTTTCGGTGTCTGTTTTTACCGGTTATTCCATTGCGTTCTCGTTTTTTTATTCGGCGATTTAATTGCTTTTCATTGTTTTTTTCCTTATGAAATATTAGCATTTTTCTAGAATTTATTTCTTAATTTGTTTCATAGAAATTAGAGTTTAAATAGATTTTTAGGTTATTTTCTCTATTTTAGATTTTTAGATTTTAAATAATTTTTCTAGAAATTAATAGTTTTAATTTTAGGTTTTATTAATTCTTTTAGTTTCCTTTTTCAGAGTTTATTAATCTAGAGTTTATTAGGATATTAATTGATTAGGTTTATTTAGTTTTATTTTAGTTAATTGGTTAGGTCTTAAAGGAGGTCACGTTAATATCTTTTAGTATTAATCAGGTTTTAATATTTAGCTTGTATCATTTTGGTTTTAGCTTTACTAATTAGTATTAATTAGTTTAATTAGCTAGGTTTGGTTTAGCCTTTAATATTCGTTCGTCAGTTACTTTAATTGTTTTTAGTCAACTAATATGTCCACTAATCAGTCCTTTCATTCCTAATCATGCAGGCCTGCGCCATGTGTCAGGCTATAAATAGCCTGTCCACTATGCACTCTCTCTCCTAGATGACATGCAATCCAAAAAAAACCTAGAAACCCCTCGCCGGAAAAATCACACAGCGCCGCCTACTACCGGAACTTCATCCATTCCACCAGAAAATTCAAACCTTCATCGTGTTCTTCACGATCAACCACCTTTTTTTCAGATTTCTTCTTCAAGAACTCATCAAACCTTCATATGTTCATAACTGTTTTTTTGTTTCTTCATCGTGTTCATCACGCTCATCCATAACTTCTCCAGAAATTCATACGAAGTTCATCAATATTCATAACCTCCATCATTCAATTTTTCCAGATTCTTCATCCTATCTTCACAATATTCATCATGATCTTCTCGTTCAAGATCTTCGTCCGTTTTTCAGTTCCATTTAAGATCTTCAATCACTTTTCCAGATGAATTTCATATGAAATTCATCTCATCTTCATCCGTATTCATCACCTTCATATCTTCATCCACGTATGAACATTCATCCAACCTTCCAATCTCCAAATATTTTTCCAAATCTATGAATGTTCAAACAATTTTCATCAACGTTCATCTAACCTCCACCATGATGCTCATGCGTTCATCACGTTCATCAACTTTTTTCCCAGAAATTCAAACTCATCTCGTTTTTTTTCCAGATCTCCACCATAAAACGTATAAACCTTCAACATCTTTTGTTTCAGAAATTCATAGCACCTTCATGTTCTTCTTTTCCAGAAATTCGTAGATTATCCATCTTCATCCTCGTCGTGGAGATCTTCCAGATATTCATCGTCAATGTTCATCTTCAATCAACTTCAGTCCAAAACCCATTCCACCTCCAGATCTGAAACCGCGAACAAGCAACGATCCACACAAAACTTCTTCAAATCTCACAACAATGCATCAACACTTAGTATCTACCTTCATCACCTTCGTATCAAGATTTTTTTCTAGATCTATGAACGATCTTCAACAATCTTCATCCGTTTGTTTAGACCTAGATCTAACTTGCAAATCTTGACGATTCTCTCCAGAAACCCCAACCTCACAACGAAGATCAACGCAAATCTCTGAACGTAGCAGTCTATTTTGTGTGTTTGATATCAAGTTTTCTAGGTTTGTTTTGTTTAATTGGATAGAAGAAGATGAGCACGAAAGGTTGAACTGAGAGGGATAGAACTTTCGTGGTAATTGCAAGAAATGTTGGAAGAGGAAACAGAGGGAGCTAGGGTTTGCAAACGGCGGGTTAGGGTAACGGAGTGAAGAAGACGATGAGTCTCACGGACACCTTCAGTTGGTTAGTGGGCCTTTGGCCCAACCATTCATTTGCTTCTTTGGATTACTCCCGTATTCCTCTTTGCAACCCCTGTTGTTGTTTGTTCATTTTTTTTTGTTGGAGATTTGTGGGTCAAGCCCAATTGTATTGTTGCTGAATTAAACCCCCTGTCTAGATTACACCCTCCCTGTTCATTATTTTAAACTTTTGTTTTGTAATAGATTATAGTATTTTTCTTTTAATATTATGTACATATATTTTTGTATAGAATTTTATATTCTATATTCAATTTCTTTTAAATGTCTTTAGAATTTTCTATTAGAGGTTTATTTTTCCATTTTAGAAGTTGAATTCAATTTCCATTTGTTATTGTACTTTTCACATCATTTTCGTTTTGTAGGTCGATGACGAGACCTCCGTAATGCGTTATTAATCGAATTGTTGATGGATAATGTAGGATCCGAGACCACTTATTTCTCTACTCATTTCTCTTCTCCTTCTGATTTTATTTTTGATTTTCTTCTGTTCTGGTCCGTGTGACATGATTCAATTGGAGAATGATTCGTAATATCATTTCTCTATTTTGTCTTTGACACGGATATCAATACGCTACCTTTTAATGTTTGGCTTCATTTATAAGTCGAACTACGATGGTTCAGCGTCATATTGGTTATGATTCGAAACATCATCATCAAGGATCAAAGGAGAAAAGCTTGGAAATGGAGCTTGCACGCAAAAAGTCAAGGGTCAACGAAACCACTCCGTTCGGTAACATTGTTTTTATTTCGCCTCTTTCATCTCTTTTATTCAACCGTCGAGTGTTGTGAGTTGTAGCGTTAGATATGTGGGACTTGGCGTGTGCGTCCCAATCCGAACCTTTTCTCTCACATCCTGGCGATTGAGACTCCCTTTTCTCTCGCATTCTGGCGATTGAGATCCCTTCTCTTGCCCCCATGCAATTGAGACCGTTTTTCCGTAGTTGGCCGAACTACGGCTGTTGTGATCTCTGATATCTATTGAGAGTACGTAGGCATAGAATTGCAATGATCCTAGCGAGCACTTTTCCCCCTTTCCTGTAGTTAGCTGAACTACAGTTGCTCTGATTTCTCGTGCCAGACGAGAATATGTAGGCACAAGACGCGATGTCTTGGCGAGCACACTAACAACTAACTTCTTTGTTCTCTCACTTCCGTGCGATCGATACTTCCTTGCTAACGACTAATATTCCCTTTCTCTTGCCCCGTGCAATTGAGACCAGCCCGTATTTCTAGAATCCTTTAGGAACCCTTACCTTTAAACCAACGACATACTACGCCCGTTCTACCGCAAACAGGTAACACCTAAGTCTCCAATGGTTGAGCTGCATACACCTAACTGCTAGAATGCGTGCGCTAGTATCGTCAACCTTTTCTCTCGCCCCCGTGTGATCGAGAACACCCTTTCGTCCTGTATTTAGTCTGAACTACGTTTTGCTCTGATTTCTCTTGCGAGACAAGAATACGTAGGCACAAGATGCGACGTCTTGGCGAGCAATCCCCCCCGTAGTTGTCCCGAACTACGTTGACTCTGACTTTCCCATTGCACGAGGGAATACGTAGGCATGGAGCGGCGATGCTCTATCGAGTCAGTTCTTTCCGTTTAGCTTTAGCAGTCGTAGGTAGATTGTTTTTCACCCATAGACTAGACAACCAAGCGTGGATCCCGTCGAGTATGACAGACGTGAGGGGTGTCGATACCTTCCCCTTGCGTAACCGACTCCCGAACCCGAGATTTGATTGCGATTACCGATCTTATCCCTTTTCGCTAGGTTTTTCCTGATCATTTCCTTTCCCTCTTTTGGGATAAATAACGATAGGTGGTGACTCTTCTATTTTTGCCGGCACCTTTTTTCACAGTAGCGACACCATCGAAGAAATAAGAAAAGAAACTTGTAGAGAGAAAACCGTTTTCTCCTCAAAAAGAGGTATCTTCAAAGAAGACTGATCACGAAGATGACGTAATGGCATATGATTTCAATTTCTTGTCAGAAGCCTCACTAGACATCATATGTAACATGGTATTAGTACTCTCTAGAGAGTGCGACCAAGTGATAGAAGTAGAGGAACCAAAAGATGTGATGGAAATAGAGACGACTCGACATAAGCCTGTCTATTACTACATCATGAATAATGGTCGCATAGAGGAACAAAACGCCTTCATCGAAAGGCCTGATGAGTCAATGAAAAGTCATTTAAAACCTCTATTAATTATAGGGAAAGTAGGAAACATTGGGATAAGCAAGATCTTGGTCGATGTCCGGGCGACAGTCAACTTAATGTCGCACCACATGTTGAAAAAGATTGGGAAGGACGACACAATTACAAAACCTCATAATATGGTTTTTTCGAATTATGAGGGCAAAGTAAGAACTACCATGGGAGTTATATAGGTAGACTTGACCTTTGGCACTATAACTAGGCCAACAATGTTTATGGTAATAGCCTCGAAGGCTAATTACAATATACTGCTCGCTAGGGAATAGATTCACGACATCGATGTTGCTCCTTCCTCAATGCACCAAAGGATCACCATTTGGCGCAACGATGGCATCTTTGAGAACATCAAAGCGGTCCAGAGTTATTTTATGGCCGAAGTGAATCAGGTTGACAGAAGGAGCTTCGAACGGAATTTGGTCCACATTGGCCCATGTAATCCTGCGGGATTCAACATGACGCTGACAAATAACCATTTATATTCTCTCTATCTGAACCCTATGCATGGGTTTTAGTGGGACAGAGAAGTGGTAGGCGAAAAAGATTATATCTCCGGAACAACCCATATCCATCCAACTAGCTAGGGAAGCGAATTCAGTGATAATGACTGAGTCATTGGTGCTCGAAAGGATTTCAGCTTACATAGCCAAAAATAGATTAAAAGCGACCTTAGAAGCTGAAGTGAAAATCTTGGATGTCGAAGCCAAGGAAATTGAAGCACATCAAGAAGGTCCTGGTAAGGACTTCGATCCAGAACCACCTGATAAGTTTCAAGATGAGGTGCAAGGCCAGAGGCTCGACGTCATCTATGATGATGAGCCTTTGGGGTTCGAGAAGGATCTGCTAGCAAGCAACGTCAAAATGTTGGCACAAGATCCACTTGAAGAGATCGACTTGGGAGAAGGGTGTTATACCCCAAATTATGACCCCTAGATCCTCTCATAATTCTAGGAGCATCAACATTGTTTATCTAATCTTAGCCTCTTTCAAGTTTGACCTTTGTCAAGATACAGGTGAATTAGGGTTTCACACAGTCAGGAATCAGGATTTCTATGGATTGATCAGTCGAGGTTTTGGATTGATTCTCAACATAATAGTTCTCTATATCATCAAGGATATCACATTGGGTCAAGTATGAATCCAATTTAAGGTTGTCACCTTTTACGGTGAGAATAGGATATCAAATTATTGATTAATTTGAATCACATCTTAAGTTCACAACCAATCTTTAATTTATCCGAAGGAAAGGTTAAAGAAAGGAAAAACCTAGTTTGCATCGTAAACACAATGAGGGGAGAGATCTAAGGTTCGGGGGTTGGTTAAGCTTAGGGAAGGTATTATCATCCTAAACTTCTGTAGTACTCTTTAGGAACCTCTTGTTTAAAATGTGCTATTGCTATGGTTATCTGCTTAAAGGTAATGCTAAGGACTAAAGGGTAAAGAGAAGGACCTAAGGGGTTAGTCCTATGTTTACTCGCCGAGACTTACATCTTGTGCCTATGTATCTTGGGTAGGGGATGGAATCAGAGTAATCGTAGTTCCCCTTAAAAGGGAGGAAGAGGAACTGTTAGAACACAAATTGGTTCTTAATAATATCTCTATGTTTTGATGATAACTATAATGAAATTTTGTAATTAAGAATTATATACTCTAAAATTTGCTTGAGAATATTTGCTGCAGATACTAAAGTAATTGTCACTCTTGAAGCAAATCAGAACTGAACATAAGAAATTTGCTAGACTCTGTAGCGTCAGATGCAACCATTAGAAGATTCTGAATGCTGCCAACAGAAGATCCTGAGCGTTGTCTCCAGAAGGATCTGAAGCAGAAGCGCCAGAAGAATATGAAGCAGAAGCGCCAGAAGAATCTGAAGCAAGTCAGAAGCATCTGAACTAAAGAAGAATTCTGTATGAAGAGTTTTTCAAAGCATAGTTACTATAGAAGATTCTGAAAGTACTAAAGCTGCCAGTACTGAGGATCTAACTCAAATATGCTCTGAACTTACACACACTAAAAGCACACATGCTGCAAAGACTCTGATTCAGCAAAACTCTTATCAACATCAGAAGGCTCTGATCAAATTAGACTCTGATGAATCTTGCTGAATATTGAAGAAGAAGAATTCAAAGATTATGTCCGTTGGAATAATCCAAACGACTCTTTCCTTATTTATGCTAGACACAAGAACACAGACAAAAAGGATTTCTCTGTGCTTTCTTCTTCTAGGAAAGGTCACTTGATGTGAAGACAAAAAGGCTCATACCTTTTGTGACACTCTTCTCAACATGAAGCTCTCTTGGATCAGCTACCTATAAAAGCAAGTCTTCACCCATCTTCTTCACTTGACGTTTTATCTTAACGAAATCAATATTAAAAGCTCTCATACTATTCATATTCTTTCTAAGAATTAATTTCTTTGTTCTTAATATTAAGTGAAAAATCACAGTTGTGATAAAGCTTTTTAGAAGCAATTTTAAACACTTGTATTTGTTATTACATTTGATTGTAAACCTTAAGAAGATCCAGTTAGGATCAGTAGTTCTTGAGAAGACTTTGAACAATTGTTCTTAGTGCTTACTATTGTAATCAGTTGATTAAATAGTGGATTAAGTCCTTGATTGAGAAAGGCAAATCACTCTAGGAAGGGTGGACTGGAGTAGTTGAGTTCAACGAACCAGGATAAAAATACTTGAGTTTTTATTTCTAAGTTTTTATCTTCATACTTATTCAACCCCCTTCTAAGTATTTTCTCACCTTCAGTTGGCATCAGAGCTCCGGTTCTGTATGTGCTACCACTTCACAGTGACAGTAAAGATCCACTGAGAAAAACTTTGATATATATTTGGTTGTTACTATGGCTGATAATACTATGTCTAACGTTAGCAACAAATATGAAGAAAGGGACAGAATCAGCACTAAACCCCCTATGTTTGATGGGGAGAAATTTGATTATTGGAAAGACAGGATTGAAAGTTTTTTCCTTGGATATGATGCTGATTTATGGGATCTGGTCATAGATGGATATGTTCATCCCACTGATGGGAATGTCAAGAAAATAGACAGAAAATCTATGACAGATGCTCAGAAGAAGGAATTTAGAAATCACCACAAGGCCAGAACAATATTGTTGAATGCAATATCTCACACTGAGTATGAAAAAATTATAAATAGAGAAACTGCATTTGACATGTTTGAATCCTTAAAGATGACTCATGAGGGAAACTCTCAAGTCAAGGAAACAAAGGCTCTAGCTCTGATCCAGAAGTATGAAGCCTTCAAGATGGAAGACTCTGAATCTGTTGAAGCTATGTTCTCTAGATTTCAAATACTTACAGCTAGACTAAAGGTTCTGGATAAAGGATATTCTACTGCTGATCATGTGAAAAAAATCATCAGAAGCTTACCTACCAGATGGAGACCTATGGTGACTGCGCTGAAAATGGCTAAAGATCTGAACAAGATCTCCTTGGAGGAACTAATTAGTTCACTAAGGAGTCATGAAATTGAACTTGAGGAAGATGAACCTCAAAATAAAGGTAAATATGTTGCTTTAAAATCTAATAAATCTGCTAAAGCATTGCAGGTAATAGAGGAAAGCTCTGAAGAATCCTCATCTGAAGATGAAGATGAACTATCCATGTTGTCTAGAAGAATAAACAAACTCTGGAAGCACAAAGGAAGGAAGTTCAGAAACTTCAGGAAACCTGACCAAAGAAAAGAATCTTCTGGACACAGAAGATCTGGCAAAAAGGAGGTTGTCTATTATGAATGTAAAGAACCTGGACATTACAAAAATGAATGTCCAAAGGTGCTGAAAGACAAGCCTAAAAGAAAATCTGATAAGAAGAAAAAGGTTCTAATGGCCACCTGGGATGATTCAGATACATCTGAATTTGAATCTGAGTCAGAAGAGGAATGTGCAAATGTAGCTTTGATGGCAGACATAGAAGATCAAGAGGAAGGAACTTCAGGTTCTAAAGCTGACTCTGAATCCGACTCTGACGCTGAAGAGGTAATGGCTAAACTCGCTAAAGAAGAACTTATCAAAGTGTTATCAGAAGTTCTAAAGAGCTATAACAATATTACACTCAAATACAAGAAGCGTCAAAGCAATCTTGTATATGAGAATAATATTCTCAAATCAGAAGTAGCTGAGCTAAATGAAAAGAACTTAAAATTGAAAAATGATTCTGAATTAGCTCAACAAAACTCTGATTCTGAAACTGAATCTGAATGTAAAAATATTTTGGAAAAATATGATTATAGCTTTCAGAACTTCCTTGCTAAAAGCATAGACAGAAGCAAAATGGCTTCTATGATCTATGGAGTTAGCAGAAATAACAGAAAAGGAATTGGATATGAATCTTCCTCTGGAAAGGATTTAAATCCAAAACCTGTTGATAAAATTATCATCAAAAAGACTCCTTTATATTCCCACTTTAAATTTGGTCACTTGAATGATATTGAACAAACACGTTCTGAAAAGAATATTCATGTGTTTAAATCTAAGGCTAGTCAGAATAAACCTTATGTTGAAAAACAGAAGTTTAGAAAAACCTTCAGAACAACTAACCCTAAAGGACGCAAGAAGATCTGGGTACCTAAAAGTAAAATAATTCATGTTGCAGATGTTCTTAGCAGCAAGGTCAGGACGCCAATCATGGTACCTGGACTCTGGATGCTCGCGACACATGACAGGAGAAAGGTATATGTTCCAAAGTCTGGAGCTTAGATCTGGAGGTGATGTGAAATTTGGAGGGAATCAGAAGGGCAAGATCATTGGATCTGGCACCATTGGAAATGGTAAACTTCCCTCTATTACTAATGTTTTACTTGTTGAAGGGTTAAAGCATAACTTATTGTCCATAAGTCAATTAAGTGACAATGGTTATGATATTACCTTTAATCAAAAATGTTGTAAAGCTATTAGTCAAAAGGATGGCTCTATCCTATTTAGTGGTAAGGGGAAAAACAACATTTATAAAATAAATCTTTCAGAACTTAAAGTTCAAAATGTTAAATGCCTCTTGTCTGTTAATGAAGAGCAATGGGTCTGGCACAGAAGATTGGGGCATATTAATATGAGACGTATATCTCAGATTAATAAACTTAATCTTGTTAGAAGACTTCCTAATCTGAAGTTCACCTCAGATGCTCTTTGTGAAGCATGCCAAAAAGGGAATTTTTCAAAATCATCTTTTAAATCAAAAAATGTTGTTTCTACTTCCAGACCACTAGAATTACTTCATATTGATCTGTTTGGACCAGTGAAAACTGCATCCATCAGAAGCAAGAAGTATGGATTAGTCATTGTTGATGACTATAGTAGATGGACATGGGTAAAGTTCTTAAAACACAAGGATGAGTCACATTCTGTGTTCTTTGACTTCTGTAAACAAGTCCAGAATGAAAAAGATTTCAAAATTATAAAAGTCAGAAGTGATCATGGTGGTGAATTTGAAAATAAATATTTTGAAAAATATTTTAATGAAAATGGCATTGCTCATGATTTTTCCTGTCCTAGAACTCCACAACAAAATGGAGTTGTAGAGAGGAAAAACAGAACTCTGCAAGAAATGGCCAGAACCATGATCAATGAGACTAATCTGGCAAAACACTTTTGGGCAGAAGCAATCAGCACAGCCTGTTACATTCAGAACAGAGTGTCTGTAAGACCTCTTCTGGAGAAGACTCCATATGAACTGTGGAAGAACAGAAAGCCCAACATTTCATATTTTCATCCTTTTGGATGTATTTGCTACATGTTAAATACTAAAGAAAATCTGAACAAGTTTGATTCCAAAGCACAGAAGTGTTTCATACTTGGATATTCTGAATGCTCTAAAGGCTACAGAGTATACAACACTGAGACACAAATTGTGGAAGAATCTATTCATGTTAGATTTGATGATAAGCTTGGCAGTAAAAAGCCAAAGCAGTCTGAAAACTCTGCAGATAGAGAAGTAGTCTTCACAGACTCTGAAGGCTCAGAGGCAAACAAAGCTCAAGTGAAGGAACCAGAAGCAACGCCAGATGCCATTCCTTTAACTTCTCAGATGAACAATTTAAACATTTATGAAGAATCAACTGTTAGAGGATCATCTTCCAGAATCAAAGCTTCTCATCCAGAGAATGTTATTATTGGAAAGAAGGATGATCCTATCAGAACAAGATCCTTTCTAAGATCATCTGAAGCATCATTATTTGGACTGGTGTCAGAAATTGAACCAACTTTTGTAGATGAGGCTCTGCAAGACAATGATTGGATTATTGCCATGCAAGAAGAGTTAAATCAATTCACCAGAAATGATGTGTGGGATTTAGTTCAAAGACCACAAGGATTCAATATAATTGGAACTAAATGGGTCTTCAGAAATAAGCTTAATGAGAAAGGAGAAGTTGAAATAAATAAGGCAAGGCTTGTTGCTCAAGGGTACAGTCAACAAGAAGGTATTGATTATACTGAAACTTATGCTCCAGTGGCAAGGTTAGAATCTATACGCCTTCTTATTTCATTTCCTGCACAAAATAACATCACTCTGTATCAGATGGATGTTAAAAGTGTCTTTCTAAATGGTATTATAGAAGAAGAAGTTTATGTCCACCAGCCTCCTGGTTTTGAGAGTGAAAAATTTCCAGATCATGTTTTCAAACTAAAGAAATCTTTGTATGGTTTAAAACAAGCTCCCAAAGCTTGGTATGAGAGATTGAGCAATTTTCTTTTAGAGAAAAATTTCATCAGAGGCAAAGTGGACACAACACTATTTTGTAAATCATTTAAGAAAGATCTTCTAATTTGTCAAATTTATGTGGATGATATAATATTTGGATCTACCAATACTATGCTGGGAAAGGAGTTTGCTCAATGTATGCAGGCAGAATTTGAAATGAGCATGATGGGAGAACTGAGATTCTTTCTAGGAATTCAAGTCAACCAAACTCCAGAGTGCACTTACATACATCAGACCAAATATGTTAAAGAACTTATGAAGAAATTTAACATGACTGATAGTAAGCTGGCCAAGACTCCCATGCATCCAACCAGTTCACTAGGCAAGGAAGAGGTAAGTAAGAAAGTAGATCAGAAACTCTACAGAGGTATGATAGGATCTCTTCTTTACTTAACTGCTTCTAGACCTGACATATTGTTCAGTGTATGCTTGTGTGCTAGATTCCAATCAGATCCTAGAGAATCACACTTGACAGCTGTCAAGAGGATCCTAAGGTATCTGAAAGGTACTTCTAATGTGGGTTTGTGTTACAGAAAATCTGATGATTTCAAATTAGTTGGATTCTGTGATGCTGACTACGCTAGAGACAGAGTGGAAAGAAAAAGTACTTCTGGAAGTTGTCAATTTCTAGGAAGAAATCTAATCTCTTGGTACAGCAAGAAGCAACCCACAATTGCATTATCAACCACAGAAGCAGAATATATTGCTGCTGTTGGATGTAGCACACAGATGCTCTGGATGAAAAGTCAGCTAGAAGATTATCAGATATTTGAAAGTAACATTTCTATTTTCTGTGATAATACTTCTGCTATATGTTTGTCTAAAAACCCCATTTTACACTCTAAGGCAAAACATATAGAAATTAAGCATCATTTCATCAGAGACTATGTTCAGAAGGGAATCATAAATTTAGCCTTTGTTGATACAGATCATCAATGGGCAGACATTTTCACAAAACCCCTTATTGAAGATAGATTCAAATTTATTCTGAAAAATATTGGTATGGATTTTTGTCCAGAATGATATTTGTCAGAAGCAAATTTTACAGATGCAAAAATCCCTAATGCCCTGAAGTATTTCTTCTGATTACTTATTCATTTTCTTTAATTATTTTCTTGTGAAACTCTGAACTAACAATCCTCATAGGATCTGAATGTTGGTTAACGTTTCATTTCTCAAGAGAATTTAGAAGCACATGCAAGCAAACACGTGTCACTCTGAATCTGCAAAGGTGGCGTGTACACTACTGAAGAGACATTTGAGGTGAAGTTTGAATAGTGAAAATCTTGATTTTCCCCCCAAATTGTCAGAATCAATAAATGCTTGAAATGATTTTATTCTTTTTCATTAAATGCTTTGTGTGAACGTGCTTTTATCTGACTGTTTGTATGCCTATGTGTTTAGTATAAATATCACACTTCTCACCACATTCACACTTTTCTCATCTCAATCATTTATGCATTTCTGTCTTCTCTTCTATCTTCACAAAAACCCTAAGCGTTTGACAAACTCATCTTCAATGGCAACTTCTTCATCCACTGCTGCACAATTTCAATCTACCATGGCTGCAGTTACTTCTGCAAATATGGGTGTGACTCCTTATACGACACCAAAGAGAACTTTGTTAACACCTGTTGAAAAACTGGAGGTTCTCTGTGAATCAATGGTGGAATTTGATTCACTGGCTGAGAATGGGTTTGAGTTTCGCTCTATTATAGATGCTCAAGGATGGGTGAAATACTTTGATAGACTTTTTGGACCAGTTTACCCTCTTCTAGTGAAATAATTCTAGATCCATGCTGCTGTATACCCTAAGTTCATTTTATCTTCTGTTCTGGGAAAAGAGATAATCATCACAGAAGATCTGATCAGGAAACTCATTGGATATGAGGAAATAGGTGGAGTATCTCACTTGCCAGCTGGGCGTGTAGATATGGATGAAGTATATGAGGATGTGATGAATGCTGGACAAGCTTCCAATAAGTTCAAAGATCTGAAGCCTGACTACAAGATCTGGGCTAAGATTTTCATGGGATGCATTCATCACAGAAACTCTACAAACTCTTCAGACTATGTCTATAATGAACAGCTCTACTTTATGTATTGCTTAAGTCAGAGCACCAAGGTAGATCTTCCATATATTCTGTTTATGCACTTATGGAATCATATAAATGCCTCTAGAGAATATGTGAAAGAAAAAGGTTAGAAGATCAGAACTTGGATTCCTTTTGGAAGGTTGATTTCAAATCTTCTAACAGAAAATGGACTGGCGACTGCTCTATATGTTGTTGGAGTCACAAATGAACTGGAATTCATTCTTGGAAAGCCTCTGAATGCCAAAAGTCTTCAGAGACTAAAAATAGTAGAAGAACTCACAACAGCACCCAAGAAGCTGAACGTCACTGAACTTAGTTAGAAGAGAATCCTTGTAGATGACTACCCTCTGTTCTTTGCTGAGGAACCCAGAGAAATTATAGTGAGTTACATTGATGCTTGTAAGGCAGATGGAACGCCAATTCCTGCAGATATTCTGAAGAGAGCAAGGGAACCATTGCCTGTTGTAGAAGAAGAGACTCCAAGAAAGAGAAGTCAATCAGAAGCAGAAGCTGCACCTGTTCAGAAGAAGCCCAAAGTTACTGAGAAGCCTCAGAAGCTTATCAAGAGGAAAGCATCTGAAGACACTTCTTCTGTTCCAGCAAAACGAATCAAGATTAAAGGTACCAAACCTTCTGTATCTTCTGTAAATAATACTGTAGTAAATGATTCAACAATTAAGTCTATTCCGAAACCACCTTATACTAAAAAACAATCTGTTACTGCTCCACCTCATGTATCTGTTCCATCTCCCCAAAAATCATCTAATCCTGCTTCCATCTCACCTATAAAACCTTCCACTACACAATCATCTGTACCAAAACCAACAACAAAACCACAAAATCAGACTCCACAACCAAAAGTACCAACAAAACAATCTGCACCACAACAACAACCAAAAGAAAAACCATCTGAACAACAACAACAACTCCAAGAAAAACAATTTGTTCAACCACAAACACAACAACAAGAAAAACAACCAGAAAAACCACCATCAACCACATCTGAACCCATTGCATCTGTTCCAGTTACCTCTGAACCAATAAAAGTTACATCTGATCCACCCACATCAGAACCACCTACATCTGAACCCCCATCAAAACCTTCTGAAAATCCTTCAGAATCAACCAACCCATCTGGAACCAATATCCCTGAGACAGAGGTTCTTGATGTTACACCTCTCAAAACCGTCTTTCAAGTGTCCTCTACCTCCTACACGCCCCAGACTTAGACTACCATCCTCCTTCTCTGATCTCCATTCACAAATTCATATTTCCACCTACTCCCCAACCAAAGCCAATAACCTTGGAAACTCTGTTAAACCTCAGACCTAGACTAAATGTTGATAATTTATTTACATGTTTTTTGCAAGAAATACATAAGTATTTAGGTATTGTACAGAGGAAGTGTTCAGCAACAATGGATGCAAAAGAATCTGATGTCATCTGGAATGGCTTCATCAACAGATTCAACACTGTAGCATCAAATCTGAAGAACATCTATTCTGATGATGCGAAGCTCAGATTTGCTGAAGCTGCAAGAAGTTTGTTCTGAACTATCAAGAGATCTGGACCACTGCTTCTTACAGATGCTCCTTCATCATCAGAAGAGAATATTGAATCTGCATCTGAAGACAACCCTCTGGCCATGACTCTGATAGAACATCCTTTTGGCTCTACTGCTCCAAGCTCCAAAGCCCCTATGGAAATTGACTATGTTCAAGCTTCAGAAACCGTTCCACCTTCTTCATCTGAGATTAAGAAAGAACATCCAGATCTTGAAGATAAGATTGCAGTTCTGGAAGCTGGTCAATCAGAAATCAAGTCATGGATGGCTAAACAGGATAAGAAGTTTGAAGACATGACTCAGTGGATGTCTCAACAGGGTCAGAAGAATGAAACAATGGCTAAGTGGATGTCAAAACAAGAACAGTCCTCTTCTGAGATCATGGATCTGTTGAAGATGCTTTTGTCAAAACACTCTTAGTTTTTTTTTCATTCTGATGTTTGCATATGTATTTTTTGAATATCTTCTGATGTGTGTACTCTTGCTCTGAATTGAATGAATGAATGTTTCAAAGTTTTCTCCACTTGATCTATCTCTTTTACTGTTTCCTTTTATTTGTCTTTTCAAAGTTATTACTTTTTGCTTATGACAAAAAATGGGGAGAAAATATAGATCTGAACTGTTTAATTAAACTTCACCAGAATGAAACTTCAGACATATCTATTTTATCTAACATTAAATCTGAGTATTTCAGAACATTTGATAAGTACAATCTGTAAAAGAAACTCTGAGACTCTCAGATCATTTGACAATTATCAAAATCTGACTCTGAAATTTGCAAGACACTCTGACTCTCAAAGGTTAAAGAACAATCAAGCTCTAACTCTGAAAAATACTCAAGACAAAAGGGAAGTTTCTATTGCTTATTTGTATTTAATTCAGGGGGAGATTCATCATCTCAGGGGGAGTTATATTTATTCTATTTTCAATTAAACAAAATTTCTGATGTTTTTGTCATCATCAAAAAGGGGGAGATTGTTAGAACACAGATTGGTTCTTAATAATATCTCTATGTTTTGATGATAACTATAATGAAATTTTGTAATTAAGAATTATATACTCTAAAATTTGCTTGAGAATATTTGCTGTAGATACTAAAGTAATTGTCACTCTAGAAGCAAATCGGAACTGAACATAAGAAATTTGCTAGACTCTGAAGCGTCAGATGCAACCATTAGAAGATTCTGAATGCTGCCAACAGAAGATCCTGAGCACTGTCTCCAGAAGGATCTGAAGTAGAAGCTCCAGAAGGATCTGAAGCAGAAGCGCCAGAAGAATCTGAAGCAAGTCAGAAGCTTCTGAACCAAAGAAGAATTCTGTATGAAGAGTTTTTCAAAGCATAGTTACTACAGAAGATTCTGAAAGTACTAAAGTTGCCAGTACTGAGGATCTAACTCAAATATGCTCTAAACTTACACACGCTAAAAGCACACCTGCTGCAAAGACTTTGATTCAGCAAAACTCTGATCAACATCAGAAGGCTCTGATCAAATTAGACTCTGATGAATCTTGCTGAATATTGAAGAAGAAGAATTCAAAGATTATGTCCATTGGAATAATCCAAATGACTCTTTCCTTATTTATGCTAGACACAAGAACACAGACAAAAAGGATTTCTCTGTGCTTTCTTCTTCTAGGAGAGGTCACTTGATGTGAAGACAAAAAGGCTCAGACCTTTTGTGACACTCTTCTCAAGGTGAAGCTCTCTTGGATCAGCTGCCTATAAAAGCAAGTCTTCACCCATCTTCTTCACTTGACGTTTTATCTTAACGAAATCAATATTAAAAGCTCTCATACTATTCATATTCTTTCTAAGAATTAATTTCTTTGTTCTTAATATTAAGTGAAAAATCACAGTTGTGATAAAGCTTTTTAGAAGCAATTTTAAACACTTGTATTTGTTATTACATTTGATTGTCAACCTTGAGAAGATCCAGTTAGGATCAGTAGTTCTTGAGAAGACTTTGAACAGTTGTTCTTAGTGCTTACTATTGTAATCAGTTGATTAAATAGTGGATTAAGTCCTTGATTGAGAAAGGCAAATCACTCTAGGAAGGGTGGACTGGAGTAGTTGAGTTCAACGAACCAGGATAAAAATACTTGAGTTTTTATTTCTAAGTTTTTATCTTCATACTTATTCAACCCCCCTTCTAAGTATTTTCTCACCTTCAGGAACTTCTTGACTGTGGTCAAGGTTCCATATGGAAGTAAACATTTATAGGGAAGCGTTTACGTGGAGTGCGGCTACTCCGATTTCTACGTTGTAGAGTTGAGTTGAAAAGGGTAAGGTAAGTAAGTATTCCGCTGCGGGAACTTACATGGAGTGCGGAGACTCCTAATCCTAAGGCTAGGATAAAGGGATGGATGTCCACGGCGGGACGCCTAAGCATGAGTAGGCGACTCAAAGTCTTAAGGTTTGGAAAAAGGGTGAGGTGTGTCCACGGTGGGACGCCTAAGCATGAGTACGGCGACTCGGATCCTAAGGCTAGGATGGACGAGAGTGAAGGCATTGACACGGCGGTCAAATGGGGTAACCTTTCCTTCTGAGGGAAATAACGAAAATGAAAAACCAGTGATAATTAAAAATGTAAAATGATATACAAGTGATGATAATTGATAAGTGCAAGATACGATAGCAACGAGAATATGGTTAAACATGGAATTAAGCGATGAAATGCAATTGACTTAGCAGTTAGAAGTTGAATTAGATTTGAATGGTAAGTTAAATAGCGATTAAAGGATTGATGAAATGGGAAATGGAGAAATTGTTTTTGTTGTTTTTATGAAAATTATGATTAAGTGAAAATTAGACAAATGTTAGAATTAATTAATTTAAAAAAAAAAAAAACCAATTAATCCTAAAAAAGGTTTTAATTATTTTTGTAAGAAAGGTTTAATAAGCAAAAAGATTAATTAAAAATCTAAAACGCTCTAAATTATTAATTAGCTTAAATAGGGATTAGAAAAAGCCTTCTTTTTTTTTTTTATTAAGGGAAAGGAAATGAAAATTAAATTAAAACAAAATTGAAATATTTTGTATAAAATCAAATCAAAAGTTAGCTAGAAAACTACTTATTTTTGTTATTTTATTTTTACCCCGAAAACTTAAATTAAAATTCAAAATATTATTTTTTGTTATTTTTAAATCAAAATTTGTTTTTAGTTAATTATAATTAAAAAAAATCAAATTTTATTTTTTAAGTTTAGTTTGTTAGTAATGTTAGTTAGTTATATATCATTATTAATTAAATACAATTAACCTAACAAATAATAAAAAAACTACAAATAAAAAAGAAAACAGGTGGGTCGGGCCTGGGTCATCACCTCCCAGGACCCGACCCGGCAGCATATAAAAGGATGGGGCAAGGGTTTTGGAAACCCTAGACTTTCAAGGCATCCGCGGCGCCTCCTTGTGTATTCTCTAAGAAATTTTTCTCTCTTCTTCTCTGATGCATTGCTTTCCCTCTTCTTCTTTCTATCCTTGGTCGTGAATCTCCTCTTCTTACTCTCTATTCTTGTCGCGGATCTCCTATTTTCTTCTTACGTGGCCGCGATTCTTCTTCTTGATATTTCTTATCCCCTGAAAAATATGAACAAACCAAGCACTACTAAGATGAGGTTTACGTTTTTGTGGGTTGTGAGGTTACGACGACGATGATGAAGGCGATGATATTGACGGTTTTGATCATCTCTGAGCCTTCAAGTCTTGATGGATTCGTGTTGATATTGGTGGTCCGCTGGGTTTTGTGGACAATGATAGATTTGCGGTTCGTGACAGTTTTTGTTTGGTTTTGGAGATGATGACGATTGTCTGAGCCTTTGTGGGTTTTTCGGATGGATTTTGTGATGTCGCTGGGTTTCGAAAATGGTTTTTAACGGTTTGGATTTATTGGTTTTTAGGTTAATTTACGGCCGGTGATGAACTGTTCTGAGGCCTTTTGGTTTTTGACGGTTTGGATTTGGATCTTGGAGAGTTTTATGATTTTGTTCAATGATTTTTCGGTCCCCTTTCGCTGTGGTTTTCCATCTTGTTATAGTATTTTCTTCTCCTAAAACAATTTGGGGTATTAACTCATTTCCTTTTTCAGAAAAAAACATGTTTTAACATGTTTTTCCATATTATTTCTGTTTTTCAGATTCGGATTTTGCTGTTGTTGCTGTTTGCGGATTTGTTAAGGATATTTCTTCTTTCTATTCTCAGAACTGCTTTGATGGTGACTGTTAATATTATCCATTTCGGATTTCTTGTCCTCTTGATGGTGAAGATATTCGTCTGTTTCCATTTTCAGAATTATTGATGTTGTTGCATTTGAGGCTATTATTCTTACCATTTCCAGATTTTGGATATTGATGGTGATGTTGGGCTGTTGAACCGAAACTCTTTTCCTAAAAAAAATCTTTTTTCTTCTTTTTCGGACAGAACTGATGTTACATTGATTTTGGGCCTGAGGTTGTTGGAAAAATGGAGGTTTGATAGCAATTTCTTGATGCCCCTCCAAAATGCCCAATGATGAATCTTTTTTTAGAGTTGTTTCGTAAAAATAAAATAAAGTCCCTTTTAAAATTACTCATGATTCAATTTCTGACATTTTTGCTATTTTTGCAAGCTTTTGAAGATTTGGAAGTTTGAAGAACTTGAAAGCTTGAAGATAGTCTAGAATTTAGAACTTAAAATTTAGGGCTTGGGACCTTTGTGAAAATATTATAAATTTGAAATTCCATGAAAACTCACAAATTGTAATTGACCAAAAGATTTCAAATCCTTAACTTCTTAATGTAAATCCATTAATTTCTTGTTAAAATCCAAACATCTAAGAATGAAATCCACAATGCATTTCTTACTCTTTTAACGGAAGTAAAAAAAAATAGCAATGAATGTTGATGCTCTTTCCTCTGCATACCCAAAAATCCAGGACTTCACTAGCATACTCTAAAGATCAACTCGAATCAAGCAAAGAACTTCTCATGACCAATCATAACGCCACTTCATTTGAGCTTGGGAATAGTTCTCGAATAAACTCAAATCTCAATCCGTCTAAACTTTAACAATCTCCAATCATGCAGTTCATAAATTGATTAATATTCCAACTTTTCATCTGATGGCTAATAGTTCGATTCTCAAATAAGGACGAACTGTACTGAGGAAAATCCAACATCCATAATTTTCCAATTATCCGACACGCCTGTAAAAACGAACTAGGCAAACTGGTTAACTGGTTAGCTAAAATGAAAGATGAACTAAATGAAATGCAAAAATGATCACTGATCTAAGGGTAAAATTTGGGGTGCGACATCACCTAAGAAAGAAGAACAATGCAGTCCAAGAACCCAAATTAGGATTTCTAATTGGAAAAGTCAACTGTAGTTTGAATTTTGACCTAAAGAGATCTCCAATGGTGGAATAATTATCCATAAGGCTCATGTGATCCAAAGAAGTATACACATGAAGTTTCAAGGCCTCAGGGAACCCAGAACACTAACAGTCAATTCAGAGATTTTTGATCGTTCGGTTCGTCTAACTGAAAAGTCGACCCATTGGACAATAGGGTTTTGAACCAAAATTGAAGCCAATTATGTTCTCAATATTATTTCATATCTAATCTTGAAGTTTGGTGACCATTGGATCAAGAATTGAGAAGTAATCGAAAAGTCGGGAAATTAGGGTTTTGAAAAGGGCCAAGCCATAACTTCCTAACCGCACATCCAAATGGAATGGTTCAAAGCTTGTTGGAAATGTCTCAATGATTTATTCAAAAATGGTATCCACACCCATGAGCAAAAAATGAATGGATTTTGAGTTATGAGCAAAAACAAGGCAAGAGGGGAAAAACACTTGGAAAATTTTCATACTTGACTTATAAGTCAAATTTTCAGCCAACTTCAAGGGGATTTTTGACATAGTTTCATTTAGAATTTAAACTTCAAGTAAACATGAAAGTTGTATATCATATTTAAGGCTTTCCAAAAAGTACAAGAACATTTTCTTAGCCCTCATGGTTAGGGAGAATCGAAGGAAGAAAGTTGAGGATTTGTCATGTCACCAAACCAAATGCTACTCATGTCAATTGGTGCATAAACCACTATAGACTCCTCTAACCACTTAGTTATCTTATTACATGGTGTTTAGAGACTTGTTTGATGACAGAACAAGAGATTATCACCAAGCAAAACACGAATTTTGGACTTGTGGATTTGTTTAATCAAGAAAGTACAACTACGTACACATGAAAGAGAAACGTTTGCTCCAAACCTACTGCAGCCTAGCTACCACATCAGTTCACTCTTCCTTTTAACTCACCATTATCTTTTTACAGGTTTTATTGATGCTAGAAAGCATTGGAAACTTGTGTGTGATCAGAAACAAAATCCCAATTGAGATTTGCTTACCTTTCCCTCCAAAAATGCAAGGTTTGTGCAAAAGGATCCAAGCTGCCCATGCCACTTGATCTCTCCCTTTTCCTATAAATAGAACCTCACCCTCACATCAAAAGGACACCAAAGAAAGCAAGAAATCAAGCTAAAACTCTCTCATTACTCTGACCTCCACCTTCTTGCAAATCTTCAATTTTGCCTTTGTGACCAAGAAACTGCCTTGAGCAAAACACTGTCCAAAACCATTTCCATCCATCCAACACCTCTCCTAATACTTCAAACACATTGTAAACTAAGTATTGAAGCTATTCCAACCATCACTTTCACCAGAAAACATAACCTCCAAAAAGTCAACTGTCAAAGCTAAATGGTTTGACTTTTTTGCATTTTAGAAGCTAGAACTCTGTCCATATCATTTCTAGATGATCTAACCCTTCAAACACTTCATATAAAAGTTATTTGTGCTTTCCAAACACTCACCATACTTTTGTAACCATATCTCAGAGATCTGCCCTTGGAGTTGTTTGGTGTTTACTAGCTAAATCCTCTTGCTGCCAAGACAGTCACTTAGAAGGAACTTGGACCACTTGAATAGCACATTTTGAAAAATTTGGTGCTACTCAAATCATCTTCATCCAACTGGATTTATTTCAGAGGAAGCTTGCTTAGGAAGTCTTCAAGAGGTAAGTTCTTACAACTACCTATTCTTAGCATCATGACTATTTTTGATGTACACTAGTTTTGAACATGCTTAGAACTTGTTTTAGGTGGAGATCAGATATGAACTTTAATATGATGTTGGATTTGTATCTTTAAGACTGTCTTAAATGATGTGCTTACTATGGAGGCAAATCGCCACACATCACACAAGTCTGCAAGACATTGGTTAATGCAGGTTTCGATGATGACAAATTCCCTGGATAGATTGGAAATTATGAACTCCAGATCTACTAAAACAGATGCAACGTATCACCCACCATATCCTTTTATACTTGTCTTAAAACTGCTGTAATGAATATACTATGTGTAGATAAAATGCAATCATGACCAAAGGCATGAAAGACCACAAACTGATGAATTTTTGCAGGTTTGCAGGGCATGAGTCGACCATAGGGTTGGCGCATGCATCGGAACAATTCTCCACTAGTCAGCGCACAAGGCAATGAGTCGACCATAGGGTCGGCGCATGAAGGAATAACTTTCCAACGGGTCAGCGCGTAAAGGCATGAGTCGACCATAGGGTCGACGCATAAGGGAAATAGGTTTCAACGGGTCAGCGCACGCCGACTGTATGGTCGACGCATACTGATGAATTTTCCAGATTTCTAAACAACACAGGCCATGCGCTGACGCACAGACCTGCTGCGGTCGACCGTTCGCACGGAAAATCTATTTTTAAATGCTTCCCTCTTATATTTGAAATACTGTTATGTCTAGAATTGGGTTGGCACTATATATACTTGTTTAACCACTTGTGTCATTTTAACATTTGATATTCTTTTGATTCATGTGTTCAAAAACAAGAAAGAGTGAAATAGGTGTCCAAGATTCATCATCTTCATCTTCAACATCTCACAACATTTCAATTACACACAATCATTTTTGAAATGCATTTGTGAGAGATTCAAGGTGATAAGGTTCGAAGCTTAGATTGGAGAATCAAGTTCGGGTTGAAGCTTGTGACAGGTTCTTTCTTGAATAAAACCGTTGGGGTTTTACCCTCCAAGATTGGTTTGAATTTTGGGGGTTTTTGGACGAGATTCTTCATCAAGGGTCGTGAAGGTGATTGTAAAGAGGTGTTCTTCACAAGTCTAGTAGCGGATTCGGTGATTTTGAAGGGAAGATCTCGGGGTCGATTTGTTGCTGTTGAGATCAGCCGGAGCCGAAGGTTTGAACAACAATGTGTTATTCAATAAGGTGGCTGGAGTCGGAGGTCCATCAACACAAATCGGAGGACTTGATTCATCTTGAATCAAGGGGCAAGGAGTGAAAGCAACTTTCAACACATTGAGATTTCTGTTGTATATTTGTTGCTCAATCCTTGTATAAACTGTTACATTCAACAGGTGATATCTATAAAATCTATCTCAATTCTAGTTTTAGAATTGAGGGCAGACGTACCCCGAAGCGAGGACGACGGGGGAACTGCCTCACCAAATACCTGTCTTCTCTATTTTTCAGCATTTACGTTATAGCTCAAAATAAGTGATTTTTGTATAAGCTCTATTGTCAAAATTGTGATATCAATTGAGTAAGAGGTTAAAACTCTGTTTTTGACTCCAAAGTACAACAAGACATTGTACTAGGCTAGTTGGAATCACTTACTCAACATAAATATCACTTGGAGTGTTTTGCACACCAAGTGTTTGACATATTGCTTGAACCAAAATTATCTTACTTGTGTATCTAGTTTTGGTTTGCTCTTTGAATCATTGGAACTAGGAATCCTTACAACTGAAGTAGATAATTGATAAGTGTGATTAGTGTTGTGATTCTATTTTCCAAATTGTCATTAATCCAAAGGCTTACGCATATTCGGTTTTCCAATAACCGTTTGTTTTAGACTATATTTTTCTCGGCCGCTTCCGTACTTAAAACATTTTTAAAACCAATTTTAAATTGGTAGCGCCGACTCAAATTTTAATTGGGGATCTATTAAACCCCCCCCCTTCTAGATCCGTGCCATAGTCTAACACTTACCATATGTTGAAAACTCATTTCCATATGCCTTGTCATGCTTCTATTTAGGATTAAGATTTGAGTGGTCATAAACCTTCTGAGTATACTATATGTGATGTGTGTGAACCTTGATTGACCTTGAAATTTGAGTGTATATGACTGTCATGGTTTCTTCTTGCTAGAATACTTGAAAACAACTCATTTCCACATGTAATGTTGTGTCTATAATTAAGGCTATGTATTGATTGCTTACAAACATCTTTTTTATGTTGTATGAGGTGTGCCTGAACCATTTTATAGTGTGCATCATGTTTGAATATGCCTATAGCTTTGAAAATGAAAAAAACCATCACCATTTTGATTTTTCTATCGTGTTTTAAATTAGAAGCACTTTTTACACAAACCAACATCACCATTGTTTTCCTTGAAGAAAAATACGCAAGTTTGGTTTTTGGTTCATAAAATTTCATTGATTATTGATGAAGTTATGCTGCTCATGCAAATGGAGGTTTTAGCAAGGTTGAGTTTTGGCCATGGCGCCTTAGACTCATTTTTAGGTCACATTCAGGTTTATTATTTAATCTGGGGGGTTGATACATTGGATGTATCACCACCCCAGTGGTTTACCATATGCACGTGTGTTACCTTTGCCTTGCCAAACCTGAGTTTGATCCTGGCTAATCAACTCTTTCGTGCATTTTTCCATTTTTATGTGATTTATACCATATTACTTTCTGCTTCCATTAAATTTCCAAGTGTTCTCTCTAGCTGGTTTGGTATTGGTTTTAGCCCCTAAACAAGGGTGCATGGGTTCAATCCCTTTGGAAGACATTTCTTATCTTTTTATCACTTGTTTTCTTATTTTGTCTTTACAAATTAATTCAATCATAACTTTCTTGATTTTCATCATTTTTGTACCATTCTTTTTGCAAATCACTCTTTGACATGTCTATTTTCAATAAGTGAGGGAAGAATTCAAAAATTATCATTTTTGAAATACTTTAGTCCACTTGGAAGATATGACCTTTTTAGGGTTTTCCATTTGTTTTCATGAACTTCTTTGATTCAACCTTTGATTTCCTTCTACATGTTTGATCTTGTTTGAGTCTCCCTTGGTTATGTAACATATTTGTATACATATGGATCTTTGCTTTACCATGATTGTTCTTGTACTTGTAAATGCATGAACATGAAAGATATGTATTAAACTTTTGTTTGAACTTTGAAATGCCTTTTGATGTTGTAACCTCTTGAACATGATTCATAACACCCTACCCTTACCTTGATTGATTATGTGTCTTGTTAGAGCCTTGAAATATTTAGGATTTGATTCATATACCATGTTTAACTCAATTTGTAACTTGTACGCATGAGTTTTGTTCATTTACCATTGATGAACTTGTTGTTGTCACACATGTTTCATGTTTGCTTTTGTTGGTTGTTACCCTCATAATCTTTGAATTTTTCCATGATAAGTAATGTTTTGACTTATATGTTTAGTCTTGTAAGAACCTCTATCAGCGTCCCCTTTTAGATATTGTAATATCTTTGTTTACCTTTGGTTGTAACCATTTGGTTTGATTCTTTCATTGTTATGCTTGCCTCATGTTGTTACATGCTTGTCCTAAATCTTTCTTGGTTGTTACCATGCTCTTCATATCTTTATCATGTGTGAATGAATGCTTATATGTGCTTAACTTTTTTAAGTTTCCTCAAGTGATGGAACTTTTTAGTTATCATCCAGTTGCCTAGTTCTCTCTCCTATTCCAAAGGAAAGTCTCTCTGTTGACTTCACAAGTCACAGATAGTTCATTACCCTTCCCATTAACTTTGTTAAGTCATCTTGAACCCTATCTTAATTAAGTTAGAACCTATAAGCCATTAGACTTTTCTTAAGTCTAAAAGACCTACCCCTTATTAGGAGTATCCTTCAATTAGAATTTTAAGATAGAGTTTCCCAACTCTATGTGAGGATCATTATCATGATCACTCACTCCCCTCTTGGCATTTGCCAAAGTCAATCATCTTGAGTGTTCAATATAGATCTAGAGAGTTTGGTTAAACTCTATACAAGAATTGTTATGTTTGTTCCCCTAGCGTCTTAACCATAGTCAAGTACTTTTTAATCCTCGGTGAGGTGAACTACAGCTGCTCTGATTCTATTTGCCGCTACTCGAACAAATTGTGCAACGACGGGGAGGCGAAAATGAAAGATAGAAGAGTCGCCATCGAACTTTATTTATCCCATGAGGGGAAGGAAAAACATCGAGAAAGCCCTAAGAAAATAACGGATAAGATGGTCTCGTGACCAAGTAATGGGTTTGGAAACCAGTTATGCGAAGGAAAGGTATTAGCACCCCTCGTATTCATCGTACTCGATGGGAACCATTTGCTTGTCTATGTGTGAAGTTATTTTCTTAAAGATATTGTTTTAAATAATGTTCCAAGAGAGGTTAGAAACAGGGGAAAGTGAGGTAAAAGGGGGGGAGGGGAAGAGACTCGGTAGGGCTTCGTTGTCCTAGGCCTACGTATTTTCAACAGATATGAGAAAGTCAGAGTCCACGTAATTCGGAAAATTACGGGTAGAAAGATGAGAATATGCTCGGTGAGAATTGGTGCCCTCGTGCCTATGTATTTTTACTTAAAAGAAGTAAAGAATCAGAGCAGCCGTAGTTCGACCTACTACGGGTAAAAGAAAAAAAGGGGTGCTCGCCAAGACATCACCGTCTTGTGCCTACGTATTCTCAACAGATATGAGAAATTAGAGCGACTTAGTTCGGGGAACCTGTTAACCGTTGTTTTTGTTGGATGATGTTATCGTGCGCATTCTAGCAGTTTAGGTGTATTGTTGCTCGCTCGTTGGAGACTTAGGCATTACCTGTTTGCGGTAGAACGGATGTAGCATATCATTTTTGAAAAGATTAATTTTCGCCTAACAAGGCAAGGTGTCACATTTGATTTGTGGAAATTGTTTTTAGGGGTGAACTATGTCATTGGATAGTAACCCCTTGCGGGTAGTACCCAATTCTTTATCTCAAAGTTTTGTTGTAAAAAGGTGTGGCGAACATAGTCACGTCTTCATATTAAAAAACGAGTATCGAGACCACACACTCTATAGTGAGTATCCTGACACTCGGAGAGGAAGAAGTCTACACTCAATCCTCTCTCTTTAATTTAATACAAAGAGAACTTCATTCTCTTGTTAAAAAGGTGTTTTGATTACGAATGGTAAGTGCTTTGTGACAGTGAACCCTAAAGGTAATGTCAAGCACTCGGGATAGGAGAAGGCCTACGCCTAACCACTCCATGACCATTAGAGTTTTATTGTGAAAAGAGTTTTTTTGAAAATGCGCTTGGCAGGAGACCAAGGTTTTAAGAGAAAAAAGTTTTGAAAAAGAAGTTTTGAAACAATGTGAATAAGATAGGAAACGAACGTGAATATATACAGGACGTGAATAATATACAGGATATATAACCAACAGTCCACCAATTTAAGATTTTATGGTTTCGATATTTATTAGGTGTTTTGAAACAATGTACAAGATGAAGAGATGAATATATACAGGATAACAATATATATATCCATAATAATATATCAAGATAAATATTAACAGGTATATTGGACAGGATAATATTGACTGAAAAATAAAGCAGTGTATATTTGACAGAAAAATAAAAAGTTAGTCGTCAGTTTGTTAGTGAATTAAATCGGGACAAAATATAACGCTAAACCGTCGTAGCTCAATTTATGATGAAAGTCGAACTATAGGAGGTCGCGTAAATCGCTATCCGTGCTATGGACAAGATAGAGAAATGATATTGAGGATCATTCTCCAACTAAATCGTGTCGCACGAACCAAAGAAAGGTGGGATCTCGTCTTAATCGCAAACATTATGTCGATTAATCAAAGGTAGCCTATCACGATCCCAAAGTAAAGAAAATGACTCAAATGGTCATTTTCCATAGATTTAAAATTGAGAAGGTTATCGACTTCGATAAGACGGTGCTTACGAATTGAAAGACTTCATGGATCGAGAAAATTAAATGAAAATCGAAATGAAGAAGAAATGAGGAGAGAAAAGAAAGTGGTCTCGGACAAACCGTTATCTACCAATAATTTGACCGATAATGGCTTTAGAGGTCTCGTCATCGACCCAAAAAATGCAATTTGAGAATAGAAGAGGATCTAGAATAAACTGAAAATTGGAATGGAAATGAAACTGGTCTCATATTAATCAAGATTAATCAATAATCTATGATATTTTAGATTTTATTGGCCAAAAAATAAATAAGAAAATAAGATTGAAGTTAAAAATCATCATGGCAAAAAATATGTTAACAACCAAAACCGAAAATGAAAAATAAAAACATATGTAACTAAAATTAAGAAATAAATATAAACAAGGGAGGGTACACAAGATATGTGGGTGTGTTGTTTGAAGGTATGGTTTCCCATGGGTCAGGAAGTGCACTTACCAAGGAGTATGCAACCCAGAATTATTGGGCTTTACATGCTGGCCCGTGGGAACACCCACCTGAACTCGGCCAAAATAAAGGTCAAATAAGATGAAACGTGGCCATTTAGCAAATCAACCATCATCTATCATTGATGCAGCATTGGTCAAAGAAATGGGTCCTTGCTAACTTAAATTAAATTATATTTTCCAAAACCAGAGAATTAGTTCCAATGCGTGGACCGAAAGGCTAGGGCAGCGCAATAAAAGCTATCATCCATAATTGCCTTGAAAACAAAAAAAATGCTTAAGCTTTGAGTCATGTTCAATTACCTCAGACCCTAAAACTAAATTCTCAAAAATCAATCATCATTCTCTCTGCCCATGACTTTACAAATCAAAAACTCAAAACGAACGGTAACTACGTATGCGGCACTCGCTAAAATAGCATATGTAGTAGATCCAAAATCAAAAGTGAAACGTAAACAGGACGAATAAAACCAGGAACTGTAACCGCAATATGAAACTAAAGGAAGTTCATCAGAAAATTCAACAGGAGGATTGATACAACCAAAATATAAATTGATATCTGATGTAAAAAACCACACTCATATATAACAGTTTAAACAACTCAAACACAACTAATGAGACACAGATGGAAGAAAACAGTACATCCATACACCACACCCCAACTCTAATCATAAACAAAAGTAAAACAGATTTCAATTTTAACAAAAATCTATAAAGAAATGCTCAAGAACAGCATTAGAAACCAAATGATAGGCTCCACCAACCGAATCTAAGGCACTTGTGACGATTCGAGTATTGTTGACGTCGACGTTGCCGAGTCGTGTGATGCGATAATCGAGCCTCTTTTGATGCTTTTCATAGATGATGAGCCATGAGTTGATGATGAGTCGCGGTTACGAAGGAGAAAAGTATGGACGAAAAGGGATACAAAGGAGTTTTGTGGGGGGAGTTGTGAGTTTCACGGCGGAGAAGGGTATGGTGGGTCGTTTTCGGTGAAGGAGAAAGGCTTCGATGATGAAGAAAGTAGTAATGGGAAGAAGTAGGAAGGGGAGGTGATAAAGAAAAGAGTGGAAGATCGTGGCGGTTAAGGTTTAGGTGTTGGCGGCCGTGTTTTGCAGAAGATAAGGGTGGCGGCTAGTTTTCAGTTGAGAGGAAGATAAACAGTGATTTTGCTAGGGTTTTCTCCTCTCTCAAAAAACGATTCCTCTCCCCTTTTTATTTCCTCCGCTGCTCCCCTTTTAGTCTTTCTTTTGCTTTTTTTTCTCATTTAATTTTTATGATTAATAAATTAACTCTAATTTCTAAACTAATCTAATTAATCTAATTCTAGTTTCTAAACTAATTAATTAATTTTAATACTAAAAAATCTAATTCCATTTTTCTAAACTAAACTAATTCTAATATTCTAATAAAAAATTCTATTCTAAACTAAAGATTCTAATTATAATCTATTCTAAAATAAAATTCTAATTAATTATATTTTAAACTAAAATCTAATTTAACTAATTCTATTCTAAACTAATTAATTAATAAAAATTTCTAATTAAAATCTAATTTCTAAATTTATTTCTAAATCCTAAATTCTAATTTAAATTCCTATAAAAAATGTATTCTAATTATTAGTACTATTAATATATAAAAACAAAATATGTACAAAATATTAATATTTGAAAAGAAAAAGTTAGGAAACTAAAAAAGGAATTAATATTTACAAAAATAACATCCTTAGGCCACGTGTCACGCTCTCATTGGACAAAATAACAGAGATTCGGAAAATCACCCAATTGTGGGTGGACACGTGTCTAAATGGCATGAAACTCGACGATTTGGTTCAGAGAAAACTCCTGGTCCCATGTCTTAAAAAAAACAATGCAAAATATGATTACGAACTATGACCTAATGAAAATGCATATGAGTGCGAAGCAAAAACCAGTCAAAGTTAGAAAAAGCGAGAGCAAATTTTGGGGTGCAACAGTGTCCATTCCTCAAGCTTGCATCAAAAGAATTCATAAGTTTCAAAGAGCGTTCATATGGGGTGACTCGTTGGAGAAGAAGCACCTCCATTCTATTCGTTGGAGCATTCTTACCAAAGACAAAATGTTTGGAGGTCTTAGTCTTAGGAATTTATCTCTCAAAAAGAAAGCTTGTCTTGCTAAATTAGGGTGGAAATTCAAGTATGATAACAATTCACTTTGGTCTATAGGCATTATAAAAACCCTCTCACTTGAGAGGGTCAGGTATTTTAAATCATTCTAAATCACCCTAAGACATACACTCTTTGTACTTGCCTTCTCTTCTCTCGATTCTTACTTTAGCATCGCAGTGTCTTGCAGGTACACCCCTCCTCATCCTTGCAACCCAGCCACATAGACAAAGTCTCTGGCCCACTTCAGGGTCTGATCAGTCATCAAGATTAGTGGCTCCGTCTGTGGGAAACTTTGTTCTCCCTGTATTTCTTTCCTTGCAGATTCAAGACCAAAACAGTTCTTTCAAGTTTCCGATCATGGCCAGCCATGACAGTGTCCACGATGCTCGTAACACCCCCCCCCCCCCCCCCCCGTTAGCAAGACAGTGTTAGCTCCTAAATTCGACGCCTCAGTTAGAAAGAAGTTATTTAAGACAAAAAGGGTAAAAGATAGGTTGAGACCAAAAGAATGGTCGAAAGAAGAAAAATAGCTAAGTCGAAGGACTCACCCAGAAGCCAAGAGTTCGACCGCCTGCTGAGAAGAATGGTTTGTCGAAGGATTTGAAATTTAAATATTGGAGGGAATGGTTTTGCTTGTGGAAAATTGAGGGAGACACGTGTCACCTTATGAGTAATAGATCCATGCATTTGAGACAAGTGGCGGAAGGAGATTATGGTGGAGGTTATGAGAGGTTATTTTTTGTTACTATAAATAGGTTGTCTTAGACATATCCAAAGTGTGTTGTAATTCATTATTGTACAAATTACTCTTGAAATTACTCCAAGTATCCGAGTGTAGAGAAAGTGAGTATTGTAAGAGAATGTAGGTGATGTAAACACAACATCTTTTAACTTAATGCAATTTACTTGTTTTTACTTTAAGTTTTACAAAGTCTTTTATTGTCTTTATTGTCTTTACCCCTTTTCCTCCTTACCTTATTTCTCTCCTTCCTATGCAATTCTTTTCTCTTCGTCCTCAATCTAACTTCACCCTTACCAACAAACTTTCTTCTCTTTTATTGAAAGCCTTACTTTACCTTTAAATTAACCCGTAGTCGAATAGATGTTCTTTTAGGATTCTTTTGTCCCAATACTGTTTGAGTGTGGAACTTGAATAAACTCTTAAAACCAAAAATAAATCTTTTTAGCACATGTCCTAGGATCAATCTGATCGATCCTGTGAGTCACCAAAGTTAGATTTGGAAGATCAGCGGTTGTTTTCC
This sequence comes from Lathyrus sativus, assembly GCA_963859935.3. Taxonomy (NCBI): domain Eukaryota; kingdom Viridiplantae; phylum Streptophyta; class Magnoliopsida; order Fabales; family Fabaceae; genus Lathyrus; species Lathyrus sativus. The sequence continues at coordinate 348,606,578 of OZ012739.1, read as the reverse complement.
GATTTTCAAGGGAAACAAAATGGCACGCCCAGTGGGACAGTGCTAGAAAATCCATTTTACAAAACTAAATTTATATAAAGTTTGTAGTCATACTGGTCCTCTTCGTGAAAGGTATACTTTTATGTTACTAAGAAGCGGCAGAATTGCCGCTGCAAAGGAAGAGACGCGACCAAGACGAAACAGTAGGAACATGGCTACGGATACGAACCAGCCAGATAACCCCAACCATCAAGGAGACGGTTCCATCAAAGGAGTAAGAGACGAGGGAGTTCCCCCTCTGATACTGTCGACTGGAGAACAAACGGTGCTTCTTGTGAGGCCAGTGCCGACACCTTCCGTACTTGGGGTTGGATCGACAGTGATAAGACCTTATACTCAACTAGTATTAGAATATATTGTCCATCAAACATCGAACCCTCAGATTTTGTTAGGAGGAAGTTCGACGTCCAGGCAGTTTGGTCCCCCTGGTTTCACACAATCACCAAGAAATCCCCCATATGGGATGCCCACGGCTATGATGCAAGGGCTCCAAAGTGCACCCCCCATATTCTCGGATCAGGCGATGGCTTCGCCGCTACAAGGGTCAGGGTCAGGTGTGAACATGGGTCGAAATCCCCAAAGCCAGAGTTTAGGGTATTCGACGCAAGGCCCCAATTTGACCAACACCTCAGTTGCTTGTTTGAGACAGCAAATGGATGAGAGTAACCTACAGATGGTTCAGACTTTGTCACAAACCATGGGTGAAATATTTCAGCCATTAATCCAAAATACAACCCAGACCAATCAACAATTGGCGGTATAATTAACGAGATTGGCTGAATTTATGAGGGTACCTCCCTTAACCAGAAACCAAGCCGCAGTAGTGGATGTCCCATGAGACAACTTGGCGAATATGGTAGAAGTCGACGTAGGAAACCAAGGAAGGATAGTCCCTCCGGTATTCGAAGGGCTTAGGGAAAAGCCTTTGCAAAACCAACCTCGTGGCTTGGGAGAGAGAAATCCAGGAGTAGTGATTGTGAATCGAAACCAAGACGCAGATGATGTAGTCCAGCATGTTCGTCGAAACAACATAGCCATAGACAATAATCTAGCGGCCATGGTCGAGAGAATTATGGCCAGAAATGGGTTAAACACTAGTTTCACCAGGCCAAACTACACTTCACCTATAGTAGACTATATCCTTCAGGCCGAGTTGCCTCCTAGAACGAAAGTACCTAAATTCACTAAGTTTTCAGGAGATACGATGAAATCCACCGTCGAACATGTGGCTCGTTACCTAATCGAGGCTGGAGAGATAGCAAACGATGAAAGCCTTAGGATAAAATACTTCCCAAGTTCTCTCACTAAGAACGCCTTTACCTGGTTCACAACGCTTCCCCCTAACACGATGTGTAACTGGACCCAGTTAGAGCGTTTGTTCCATGAACAGTTCTATATGGGTCAGACGAAAATTAGCTTAAAGGAACTCGCTAGTGTGAAGCGTAAGTTCTCTGAACCAATAGAGGAGTACCTTAATAGGTTCCGTTTGCTTAAGGCCATATGCTTCACGCAGGTCCCTGAACGTGAGTCGGTCGAAATGGCCGCTGGTGGTCTCGACTACTCTATTAGGAAAAAGTTGGATACCCAGTACCTAAGGGACATGGCCCAATTAGCCGATCGAGTTCGACAACTCAAAAGACTCAAAGACGAGAAGGCTAAGTTTAATAAAAATAAAAAGGTAGCTTTTGTCGAATTTAATGATAACGTCGAAGGTCCGTGTGATGAGTCTATGAGTTTCGACGATGGCGAAGTGGACCTTGCTGAACTCAAGCAAGGACCACCTTACTTGTGCAAAGTATTAGCTCCCCCACAAGGAAAGAGTTATGTCAAATCTGAAAAGAATGATAGGTTCCCAAAGAAAACATATACTTTCGACATCACAAAATGTGATGAAATCTTCGATTTGTTAGTTAAAGACGGACAAATGATAGTGCCTCCTGGCGCCAAAATGTCGTCCATAGAACAAAGGAAGAAAAGAGGGTTTTGTAAATATGATAACTTCTTGGGTCATAAAACATCTCAATGTTTTCTTTTCAGGGACCTTGTTCAGAATGCGATCCAAGAAGGACGTCTAAAGTTCGGAGAGAAAGTTGGTGGCCAAATGAAGGTCGACTCAGATCCTCTACAAACGGCAGACGCAAATTACACAGAGTCAGTTAAGGCTAATATGCTCGAAGTTGTCGACGGTTATGACTTTTCAATCGAAGTAACAGAGGCTGCTGGAAATCCCATAGACGAAGTTGTAATGGCGAAAGTTATCATCAGCTTCGGCTCAGAGAGCTATGTCGGAATGGAAGTTGATAGCTGTGACCAAAGGGATGAAACCAAAGGCCCAAGCAACAGGAACAATCTGGGTTGGGAGATAGTGACCAAGGAAACGGCTGATGACTTCGTTAAGATTGATGAAGCCATCAAAGGCGTAGAGTTAAGCTATGAAGGGAAAGTGGGTTCGACCATGGGGGTCATTCAGGTGAATGTCACGGTCGGAACCATCACCCGCCTGACTGTCTTCATGGTGGTGGAGACCACTGCCAATTATAATCTATTACTTGGAAGAGAATGGATCCATGGAGTGGGGGCAGTACCATCGTCGATGCATCAGAGGATCGCCATCTAGAGACCAGATGGTATTGTTGAAAACATCGAAGCGGATCAGGGATACTTTAAAGCACCTATAAACCATATTGATAGAGGACAGTTTGATAAACATTTGACCGGTATAGGGCCATGTGAACCTGCAGACTTCGACTTTACACCTAATGACAAAGAGTATTGCTCGTTATATCTGCATCCCGTCGAAGGTTTCCGATGGGACAAGGAAGTTCCAGGCGAAAGGCTACCATACCTGTGTGAACTTCCCATAGACCCCACTGGCTGGGGAAGTGAGTTTGACGATGATGACTGAAGCCGCAGCGCTTCAAAGGATTTCGGCCTACGTGGCCGAAACTAAACTACAAACAGCCTTGGAGGCCACTACTAATGAAATGGCTGAGGGAGCCAACGAAAAATCCAAACAAGCAGGTCCAGTTGGGTATTTCGACCCTAAGATTCAATACGAGGGGCAGAGACTCGACGCCATATATGACGATGAGCCTTTGGGTTTTGAAAAGGATCCCTTGGCCAGCGACGTTAAAATGTTGGCGCAAGACCCACTTGAGGAAGTCGACCTAGGAGATGGAATAATTAAAAGGCTAACTTATATCAGCGCTAACCTCGACCCCCAACTTAGGGTCGAGACCATCCAGTTGCTACGAGAATACAGGGATTGTTTTGCTTGGGACTACAAAGAAATGCCAGGTCTAAATAGAGATCTAGTCGAGCATAGGCTACCAATCAAGCCTGGCAAAAAACCAGTCAAGCAGAATCTGAGACGTTTCGCCCCTGAAATACTCTCAAAAATAAAGGAGGAAATCAAAAGACTCCTCCGATGCAAGTTCATCCGTACGACCAGGTATGTCGAATGGATAGAAAATATTGTACCAGTCATAAAGAAAAACGGATCTTTAAGGGTCTGTATAGACTTTAGGGATTTGAATTCAGCAACCCCTAAAGATGAGTATTCGATGCCAGTGGCAGAAATGCTAGTCGATTCAGTTGCTGGCCACGAATACCTTAGCATGTTGGATGGATATTCTGGTTACAACCAGATTTTCATCGCCGAGGACGACGTTCCAAAAACGGTGTTCCCTTGCCCAGGGGCCCTAGGCACTTACGAATGGGTAGTGATGCCTTTTGGCCTAAAGAATTTTGGGGCAATGTACCAACGGGCGATGAATTCGATTTTCCATGACTACATTGAGTCCTTTATGCAAATATACATTGATGACATTGTGATAAAATCTGTGTCAGGAAAGGCTTATGTGGAACATCTGCGCAAATCCTTCATGAGAATGTGGAAATTTGGCCTCAAGATGAATCCCCTCAAGTGTGCATTATGTGTGCAAGCTGGAGATTTTCTGGGTTTCGTAGTCCACAAGAAGGGGATCGAAATCAACCAAAACAAAACGAAGGCCATCATGGAAGCGAAAGCGCCATCTAACAAGAAGGAACTTCAATCCTTGTTGGGCAAAATAAATTTCCTAAGAAGGTTCATATCGAATCTCAGTGGAAAAACACAAGCTTTCTCGCCGTTGCTTCGAGCCACCAAGGAGAAGTTCGAATGGACGAGAGATCAGCAAGAGGCTTTCGACAAGATCAAAGACTACTTGACTCATCCTCTGGTCCTTGCACCTCCATGTCGAAATAAAAGTATGAGACTGTACATAGCAGCGTCATACAAAACTCTAGGGAGCACGCTTGCTCAAGAGGATGAAAGTGGCGTCGAAAGAGCCATTTACTACCTTAGTAGAGTTTTAAATGATGCAGAAACTAGGTACAGTGAGATAGAGAAATTATGCTTATGTTTGTATTTCTCATGTATGAAGTTGAAGCAATATATAAAACCAGTTGATGTTTACATTTCGTCACATTTTGATGTCATTAAGCACATGCTGTCCAAACCTATTTTGCATAGTCGAATTGGTAAATGGGAATTAGCATTAACTGAGTATTCATTGACTTATAGACCACTGAAAGCGGTCAAAGGGCAAATAGTGGCAGACTTTATTGTCGAACACTCCATAAATGAAAGTGCCCTGAACTGTGTTGAACTAGAGCCTCGGAAGCTATACTTTGATGGGTCTAGTCACAAGAATGGGACAGGCATAGGTCTATTGATCATTTCGCCTGACAAAATTCCAACAAAATTCAAGTATAGAGTCGAGGGCCTATGTTCTAATAACGAAGCTGAATATGAAGCTTTGATCGCCGGACTTGAAATTTTGTTAGAATTGGGGGCAACCCAAGTCGAAATAATGGGAGATTCAGAGTTGGTTGTAAAACAGCTAACAAATGAGTACAAATGCGTTAAAGAAAATCTCATCATGTATTTCATAATAGCTAACAGACTACTCATAAAATTTGAAGTTTGCACTATTCGACACATACCACGAATACACAATCAGATAGCCAACGACCTGGCGCAAGTTGCCTCGGGATACAGGGTCTCGAAGGAGAACTTGCAAGAGGCAATCGAGGCTAGAGGTAAGGTGGTATTCGTGGGCTTGAGACCATCAGACTTGGAAGTCACGAAATTTGGCTACGCCGACGAGGAAACCTTTGAGATTTTTACAGTCGAAGGTCTGACAGACAAAGATTGGAGGAAATCTCTGGTCGAATACCTTCAGAACCCTTCAGCGACTACAGAACGAAAGATAAAATACCAAGCATTAAGCTACGTCCTGTTGGGGAATGAGTTATTTAAGAAAACTTCTGAGGGAGTTTTACTTAAATGCCTCAGTGAATCTGAAGCATACTTGGCATTGTCCTCAGTCCATGGTGGGACATGCGGAGCACACCAAGTAGGCCATAAGATGAAATGGCTGTTGTTTCGCTAGGGGATGTACTGGCCTACGATGCTGAAAGATTGCATCGAGTTCGCCAAAGGTTGTCAGGCATGCCAAATTCACGCTGGCATACAGCATGTCCCAGCAAGCAAGTTGCATTCCGTAGTCAAGCCATGACCATTTAGAGGTAGGGCTTTAGACCTTATAGGAGAGGTTCGACCTGCGTCTTCCAAAAACTAGAAGTACATTTTGGTAGGGATAGACGATTTTACCAAGTGGATCGAAGTTATACCTCTACCGAAGGTAGACCAAGAAGATGTTATCGAATTCATTCAGAAGTACATCATCTATAGATTTGGCCTACCAGAAACAATAACGGCAGATCAAGGGTCAGTATTTACGGGTAGGAAGATGCAGGAGTTTGCTAAAGAAATGGGATTTAAACTCCTTACCTCGACACCTTACTATGCCCAGGCCAATGGCCAAGTCGAAGCGGCAAACAAAGTGATAATTGGCATGATAAAGAAACAGATTGGAAGCAAGCCTAGGAATTGGCATAAGACATTGGATCAAGTCCTATGGGCATGTCGAACATCCCTGAAGGAAGCAACCAACACTTCCCCTTATCGACTCACTTTCCGTCATGACGCAGTATTGCCAGTTGAGATACACATACAGTCAATAAGAATTCAAAGACATCATGAAATCCCTTGAAAGATTTATTGGGAAATGATGCTTGATGAGTTAGTCGACTTAGACGAAGAGAGATTAAAAGCTCTAGAACTCTTGAGAAGACAAAAGAAAAGAGTGGAGAAATCATATAACAAGAAGGTCAAAGCGAAGACTTTCCTGGTTGGAGATTTGATATGGAGGGTAATCCTGCCGATGGATCGAAAAGTGAGGTCCCTAAGTAAGTGGTCCCCAAAGTGGGAAGGACCATTCCAGGTATCGAAGGTATTCTTCAACGGGGCATATGAAGTGATAGAGCTGAGTAAGGATGAGAGGGTATTAAAAGTAAATGGCAAATATTTAAAGAAGTATAAGCCAACACTTCGAGAGGTGAAAATATCAACTGAATAATTGTCAAAGATAAAGCGAAGCCATCAATGGTAATTTAAAATATGCCAAAATGGCCCAATGTCTTACAAACAAAATAAATGGCTCACAAAGGCCAGTATAGTCTGCTCTATTACAAAACCTAACAAATCAAAAAGGAAGATTCGCCTTCATCTTAAGGTAAGTCAATTTTTGAAGTTCGAGATGGCTTTGGCATTGAGCCTTATCTGTCCTCAGCCGGGCAACTTCAGATTCCAAACAACGGGCTTCCTCAGCGTAGGTGACGGCATGCTCAAGCTCAGCTGTTAAAGAGGAGTCGTCGAAGGAAGATAATTCAGCGTTCTTTTTCTTAGCCTTCGCTATCTTACCACGGAGCTTTTTAATCTTCCGTTCCCAGCAGGCGATGTTCGCCTCGTTAGTCAGGACGTCTTGTTTATTTTTCTCCTTCGTTTCTTCCAACTCAACAATCTTCTCCTCAGAGTCGACAACAGCGCTCCAAGCGGCAGCTTCGCTGCCAGCCTTCGTCTCAATCTCACCCTCAATCTGGGGCAACAATCGATAGTCTTTGTAAACCTGGTCGATCAGGGTACCAACTTCTTGAATAACATTTGCAGCCTCAGGAGTAAGGGATTTAATGTCCACTTTTTGAAGAAGAGCTTTGAGGGGAAGATGGATGGCAGGGCCCATCTGCAGGAGGGTAAAAAGATCCCCTTTTAAGATCTTTTGCTTGACCTTGTCCAGGGCACTTGCAGTTGGTGGCTTTGAGGTTTACCCTTCGGAAGTCGAAGTACTGGGAGTACGGCTAGAAGAATGACTTCTCCTACTCAACAAAAGCCTGATGTATTTTCGAGGGTTGGAAACCTTCAACGCATCCAGTTCGGCGAGAGTAAGTTGAGTTTCTCCTGGGAAGATGTTCGTTGGAATATCCTTTGGGGTAGAAGGAACATGAGTCTTTGTTGTTTCAGCAGTTTCAGGTTCTTTGATGGAGGTGTCCACAATTTTCAATTCTTTATCTTGGCTGTCCTTTGCCTTGTCGTCATCCTCCTCCATGTCACCCCCAGTACCTTTGTCACTGGATTCATGCAATTCAGGCTGGAGCTTAGCCTGATCCTCAATGGCTTGATCACCCTCGACAGTTTTTTCACCCACAACTACTGTCTGACCTAAAGGGGAGTTGGTCGTATCAGCCAGAGTTGTTTTCCCCTCTGAAGCGTCAACTTCATCATCCATCGTAATGGGATCAACCTAAGGATTGTCGTATTCACAATCAGAACCGTCAGTCTGAGACTGCTGGGTAGTGGTCTTTGTAGGAGATGGAGGGGCTATGAAAGAATCAGGTTTATTAATTTCACCAAGTGAACTCACACCAGAACCCAAATCAAAAGTGGGATGATAGGTAGGCTCACCTTGGCTATTCAAGGGGTATAGTGACAAAGGAACCACGGTGGGATTAGATCGTGAAGTTCCAGAATCATCCTAGAAAAGGTGGACATTAGAAAGAGTAAAGACTAAAGAATCAGTGCAAAGGCCCAAGGAAAGGTAGATGTGCAACATACCTTGACAGTTTCGTCAGCAGGACTCGAATTATCACTTTCCGTGAGGACAGCAGCTTGGATTGAAGCATCCCCTACGGGAGCGGGAGTAGGTTCTTGAGGAGGATTGGTAGGTTGAGGTGTGTTGGTTGCAACAGAAGCGAATGGAGCATCAGGAGCATCCACATCATGGATAATCTTTCTTTTCCTTTTCATTTGAAGACTCTCACGAGGAGACTCATCTTCGTCATCGGAATCAATAATAACTTGGGGAGAAGCCCTTTTAATCTTCTTTGAGGGGTAGGTGGTTTTCGACTAGCCTGAAAGCAATATGAAACGGTGAGATTGATTAAGGAGATCGAGATAGTAAAAAGCTGCGGAAGGTTACCTTTTGACCTTCGTCCTTGACTTCAGTTCTGGTTGTTGGGGCAGCACGTTTCGGAGCAACTGAAAAATAGATGATACTAAAAATAGTTAGCAACAATAAAGCTCAGAGAGGAAAGTCCAAATCAAAGGGGGATGAACCTTCAAGAATGTCGGATTCGATGCGAACATCTTCGATACTGACATGAAGGTGCCCTTTAAACGTATCGAGTGTATGTTTAGTCGGAACCACCCGCTGTGCTTTGGGCTTAGACTGTTGTCGAAGAATTTTTATAGCGTCTCCACAAATAAACCAATCTGGAAATGGAAGGGCAAGAGCCACGCCAAAACCAGCGGTTGGTAGTCGAGGGACTTTTGGGGGGAAAAGTTTAAAGGCAACCTCATACCGTTTCTCGCGAGGAACAAAAGAGGGAATCTTTAAACTATCCAGTTTTTTGGAAAAATTTTCTTTCAAAGTGACAGCAGCCTCGCGGATGGTTCGACTAACATCATCTGGTCGATAGGCAGTTTCGAAATACTTCTGGAAGACTGAAAGTTTCCATCATTAAGGGGCTAGAGTTAGTGGGCCACGTGTATGCTTGGATATGGGATGACAGAGGCAGTAGTTGCAATTCACGCCCCAGAGGGTGGAAGGATGATGAAGGCCCACGATTTTGTTGAGTCTCGAGAAAATAGCCATGATGATAGTGACGTCATAAACGTGCATCAAGGTGGCGGAACAGTAGCTTGCGTGTTCATAGCTATCTTTATTTTTCTATTTCATCCCCTTTCAACTTCTCAGACTGGCATTGGTGGAAAAGAGTATCAGACGACACTCATGGGGGCAAAGTGGCATCGAAAGCCAGACATTGTCAAAAAATGTGCTTTTCCACAGTCGAAGTTGAAAAGACTTTTTTGGGGGGCAATTTGTTAGCTCCTAAATTCGACGCCTCAGTTAGAAAGAAGCTATTTAAGACAAAAAGGGTAAAAGATAGGTTGAGACCAAAAGAATGGTCGAAAGAAGAAAAATAGCTAAGTCGAAGGACTCACCCAGAAGCCAAGAGTTTGACTGCCTACTGAGAAGAATGGTTTGTCGAAGGATTTGAAATTTAAATATTGGAGGGAACGGTTTTGCTTGTGAAAAATTGAGGGAGACACGTGTCACCTTATGAGTAATAGATACATGCATTTGAGACAAGTGGCGGAAGGAGATTATGGTGGAGGTTATGAGAGGTTATTTTTTGTTACTATAAATAGGGTGTCTTAGACATATCCAAAGTGTGTTGTAATTTACTATTGTACAAATTACTCTTGAAATTACTCCAAGTATCCGAGTGTAGAGAAAGCGAGTATTGTAAGAGAATGTACGTGATGTAAACACACCATCTTTTAACTTAATGCAATTTACTTGTTTTTACTTTAAGTTTTACAAAGTATTTTATTGTCTTTATTGTCTTTACCCCTTTTCCTCCTTACCTTATTTCTCTCCTTCCTATGCAATTCTTTTCTCTTCGTCCTCAATCTAACTTCACCCTTACCAACAAACTTTCTTCTCTTTTATTGAAAGCCTTACTTTACCTTTAAATTAACCCGTAGTCGAATAGATGTTCTTTTAGGATTCTTTTGTCCCAATATTGTTTGAGTATGGAACTTGAATAAACTCTTAAAACCAAAAATAAATCTTTTTAGCACATGTCCTAGGATCAATCTGATCGATCCTGTGAGTCACCAAAGTTAGATTTGGAACATCAGCGGTTGTTTTCTGATTTTCAAGGGAAACAGACAGACTCTCACGGAGCAACCCCTTTTCTTAGGAGCGAAGTCCATCAGCAGAGAGATGGAGTCGCCGCGTCTCCTTCCCCCAATTGCACTGACAACATCGGGGGTCATCCCTCCAAAGATCATCAGACCATCCCAGTTCCATCCAAGGCCGACCCGTCCCTGGCGACCCTACTCGAGGTCCTTAAAAAAACAAATCTTCTGATCCTCCATAAGAACACGAGAATTGGAGCCTTAGAAGAGTCACGACCAAGATTTCCTTCACCAAGAAACGAGCACCGAAGATCTTGAAGTCTTTCTCCCAGACGAGGAAGAGACCGTCGGGCACAAGCAGAGCCAGACTCTATAGTCTTGAGAAAGCGCGGTGTTGCGGTAGAAATAGGATCACAAACTATTAATTTGTTCGAATCACAATTCAATTCACGACCGCTCTTTGATTTATCCGAAGGAAAAGGTCAAAAGAGGGAAAACCTATTTTTGCATCGTAAACACAATGCGGGGAAAGATCTAGGGTTCGGGGGTTGGTTAAATTTAGGGAAGGTATTAGCCCCCTAAACTTCTGTAGTACTCTACAGGACCCTTTTGTTCAAATGTTTACTATTTGCTTTATTTATTTGCTTAAGGTATATGTACAAAAGATTAAAAGTGAGAAAATAAACCTAAGGGGTTAATTCTAAGTTTACTCGGCAAGACATCGCATCTTGTGCCTACGTATCCTTACGGGAGTGGAATCAGAGTAATCGTAGTTCCCCTCAAAAGGGAGGTTAAAGACTTCTTGACTGTGGTCAAGGTCTCAAGGGGAATAAACGCATCTTAAGGACACGCTTACGTGGAGTGTAGAAACTCCAAATCTCTACGTTGAATTGTTAAGTTGTAATTAGGGTTAAATTAGGTTAGGGATTCAACGGCGGGAAACCCTAAAATGAGTGCGGCGACTCTTTGACCTAAAGCTAGGGGTAAGATGGTAATTTTGTCCACAGCGAGACATGTATGAAAATTAGGGTTTGTGAGGTTGTAAGGGTTTGAAGTTGAAGACTACTGACACGGCGGTCAAACGGCTAGACCTAGTTCCTTCGGAGGTGTGCAATGTGACAGGATAATTGATGAGCGTGTGAGATAATTGAAATCATACATCAGCAGAATTTTAAATGCAGAAACGTAAGCGCGATTATTAGATTCGCGAGGTTACAATGGAGGAACAGTTACAATAATGTGATACAATTCAATTTTAAGAACGCAAACATAAGGAAACAACATAGTAAGCTGCACAGTGAACGAACTAGGTTAGTAAACAAAATTTATGAAAACAGAAGCATGAAGCTAAGGGACCTCTTTTGTGGTTTTTTTTATTTTAGGAAAACTTTAAAACATGAATCTAAGCTTAATTGTTTAACTTGATAATAAATAAATAATAAAGGGAAGATTTAAAAAAAAAAAAATATTTTCTCTTGGTTTTAAAAAATAATTGATTCTAATTATTAAAAAAAATGTTTTAATTTTAATATTTTAAAATGTTTAATTTTAATATTTTAAAAGGGTTTTAATTTTAATATTTTAAAAAATGTTTTTAACTTTACTATTTAAAAAAACAACTTAAATATTTTTTAAAAATTTGATAATTTAATTAAAAAAGAAAAGGAAAGTAAAAAATAAAAGGGTTGGGCCGGTCATTACCTCCGGACCCAACCCGGTTGAGGTAATTGCATCAAGATGTGATTTAGGGTTTCAGAACCCTTTGGTTTTTCGCGGCGCCGTTTACACTTCATTCTTCTTCTCTCTCGCCGCGATTCTCTCCGATCCTCTTCATTCTTCTCATTAACCTGAAATAAAACATGAACATTGTAATGAAGATGTCCCATGGCTTACATTTACAGTAAAACGGCCGATGATGAAGATATTCTGAGGCTGAGGCGGTTGATTGCCCGTCGTTTGGTTAAACGGCGCCGGCGGTCTTTCGTGTGAACGAGTTGAAGTCTTGTGATGGTTTTGGTGGAAAACTTCTTCTTCTTCTGATGTCGCGGCCGTTAGGGTTTGCTCGCGATGGTGGTTTCGCCGTTTTGTCTCTAGGGTTTTCATCAGGTGGTATCTTCCCTTTTATATATCTTTTTCGATCTTTCTTTTGGGCCTTTGTTAACAATGGATTTGCGTTACTTTTCGATCTGATTTGCTATGATTTTTGATATGGTTTGAACACTTTTCGGATTCACTCTTGCTTGATCGAATTTCTGATACCCTGATTGGATTTTTCTGATACTGATATATCTTGTTTCCTTTTTTAGGATTTGATTGGGATTTCAGATATGGATTTGTTTTGATCTGTTTTGGGACCAAACCTAATTGGATATCTTCTTTGAAACTGATTTGGATTCTTTCCTTCTCGAACAGGGATTTTGATTTGGCTATGGCAATCTGTTTGATAAACCGTATTGGATTTGTTTTGGTTTCACAGATGTGGATTGTTGTTTAACTGGTTTCCAATTGGCTCTTCTGATGTAGGTTTCCGGTTTTATTGCAGATTATGGATTCTTTGCCTCTTCTTCTTTCAGGATGGGTACTATGGCTTCGGTTGCGTCAAATGCTGCCGAGGAAGGTATACGGCAATGATGACAATATTCTGAGCCTTCGAGGGATATTCTTCGATGATGTCGCGGTTCAGAACAGGAGTTCTGGGCTTATTGCGATTTCTTGCTTTTTCTGCTATGGTTTTGTGTTTGATCTGAACCTCTTTCCACCATTTCTGATATGGTTTTGTTGTGTATTTGGTTATCCAGATTGATTTGTTCTTCGGGTTTCAGGTGATGGATTTATGGCTCATGGACTTGTTAGAGGTCTTTCTGCTATAGTTTGTTATCTGAACTTAATCCTCTGACCTGCACTTACTCTTCCATTTCTGAATTGAGCTGGTTTCGCTACTTGTTTGTTGGGCAATGATGTGCGATACTGATGCCCTTGCACTCGGTGCCTTATTCCACGATGCCTTTAGCTTGCTACTTTGTTGGCTTGTCATGGTGACTTGCACCTTTGATTCAGGCTTGCCCTGAACTGATGTGATTACATGAGTTCATCCTTGCTCTTTCGGGTATGATTTGCGCTATGCTGTGATTTTGTGCTGTGATTTTGTGTGGTCGCTCACATTTTCGTGACTTGCCATTGAAACTTGCCTTAGGATACATTGTTTGATGCCATTCAATGCAGTTTGGTTTGTATTTTCCTGTTCTGTTTGGACTTGGTTTTCATGAACTCAGAATTGATGCAGTTTTTGGCACTTTCAGTTTGAATTTCCACTTACCTATGGCTGTTTTGTTTAGGCAGCTTATGAACTGTCTTGCTTTGAGTTCTGAATTCTGAACCTGGTACTGATGCTGTTGTGGAATTTCAGGTGTTGGAAATTAACTTTGAACACAAAATGATTCAGACCTGCCGGCATCCGGGTCTGAATCCAGATTGACTATGTTGCCTTACTCTCGCATCAGTTTGGAAATTCAATTGCGGCAAGAGCGACTCAGTCCCGCTTCTTTTATCACTTCTATCTCTCGAATGTCCCTCATGATAAGAACAGATGGCCACTTGATTCTGACGCCAACGACTCGGATCGGTAACGGGGGTAGGATGCAGCTTCGGTTGTGCCACTCCCGGCACTCGATGATGACGATGTTCTGAGAGTGTCGAAAACAATTTCTAACCCTTTTTTTCTATTCTATTTGTTTCCTTTTGATGTGCAGGAGAATCGGAGATTCGTGGAGTAATGCCCAGTAGATGAGCATCATGAAGGCACTTAGAAATTTTAGGACTTAGGCTTTTTAGGATATACAATTCTTTTGTAACTTGTAACAAAAAATGTTATGAATAAATTCAACAACATTCTTTATCAAATTATTTCCTCTTTATGAATAAACTTCAAATTTCCATCCCAATTCACTTTACAAATTGTAATAATAATAATAAAATATTATGAATAAAATTCACATATTCTATTAAAATCATTTCCCAATTTCTTTTCCATGATTTAAAATTTGCAAACACCTCAACATCCGATTAAATCTCATCAGTCAAATATCCTTGAATTAATTCAATCCAATCAACATGAATAAGTTCCATTAATCAGTCGAAATTTTCACTGTTTTCCCTCTAAAATGAACTGGAAGATAGAAGAATGATTTCTTGTTAAAACCCTGTTCCACAGATCCGATTTTCCAACCCAAATTGATATCTTAACATAATCAAACCCACGTAAATAAATGCCTCAGGAATAAACTCATTGGGCCCAAAATCATGAATTATGCTTCAAAATGACCAAAACGCCCCTGGGGTAGTTCCTGCAAAACAAAACGCACTTTATGACTGGTTAGTGGTTAGCAGATGCACAGATGAGATGCTATGCAAAATGACTGACTAAATGTAAGGGTAAAATTTGGGGTATTACAGTTGCCCCTATTTAAATAGCTACACCGGACAATTTGAGTGACAGAGACTCGAGGAATCGTGGTGGAGAAATTTAAATATAGATAACCGAAAATTTTGCCCTTATATGCGACGATATGCAATGCTATGGACAAAGCGAGAACAGCTTAATGCAGATGATGCCGTGAATATGATATGGTGCGCATGCTGGAATGATGAATATGACGACACAGGGACGAACGCTACGAGAAGAAACACACTGGGGAAAACGACGCGCTGAGACACAGTACAACACTGGGGACTTCCAAAATGATGGTCAATTGGTGCGAACCGACCAATTGTCATTTTAGAACGGGAACGGGATTCTCAAATGGAGATGGTACCTATGAGACGGCCTCCACTGGGGAATCTAAAAATAAAACTGGATCACGTACGACTACAAGATCGATCACAGAATGCTGGAGCATTGAGCAAAGAATAACATCCAAGCTTCTGTAACCTATCCCTCGTGACAGGATCAAACGGACTTTTCGGGAATCCGTATCAAATATACAGGGTAAAGACCGGCTGTATGCCAAAATAAATGGACTTTAATGGGAAATGCCCTGATAAGCTTCTCGAGGGAGAACTGTCACTTATCGTAGGAAGGGACTTATATGCAAAAATGGATAAGCACTCAAATAAAGAGGCTGCTGCTTATCTGATAAATAAATCTTCTCGTATTTAAGGTCGGCGCCTGGAATATGATTCTGATTCTTCTTTTACTGAAGGATAAATGAACTTCTTCATACTTCAAGATCGTGCTCTCCTGAATATGAAAAGGGTAAACTGAACTTCCTCATACCTCAAGATCGTGCTCTCCTGAATATGATTCCGCTCCTTCTTTTACTAAAGGGTAAATGAACTTCTTCATACTTCAAGATCGTGCTCTCCTGAATATGAAAAGGGTAAACTGAACTTCCTCATTCTTCAAGATCGTGCTCTCCTGAATATGATTCTGCTCCTTCTTTTACTAAAGGGTAAATGAACTTCTTCATACTTCAAGATCGTGCTCTCCTGAATATGATTCCGCTCAAACCTCCCCGTACTTCAAGATCGTGCTCTCCTGAATACGATTTGGTTCAAACCTACCCATACTTCAAGACGACAGGTAAAATGGAAGCCCAACTGCTCCATGGAGATGGTCATTTGCTGCAAGTCATAACGAAGATAGGATCGGCTTCTTAGGTGAGAAATGTCGTATACCGATGTTGTAACATGTAGGATTATAAAGTGTTGTACTGATAGATTTTCCAGGCATGAACTGGCGTGTATCTGTAAAGGATTGCGGTTGAAAGATAGTGCAAAATAAATGCACGTCCGGGTACAGTGATAAACTTCTCGGGCGAGAACGGTCGCGTATCTGCCAAGGTAGGGTGAAAATTTTAGACGGTGCAAAATAAATGCACGTCCGGTTGGGCTTGACGACCGACAAGACTGAGATTCAATCTAAGATCGAGCTAGAAAGAAAACTGGTAATCAAGACTCCATCGAGGGAATGAACTCGGAGGGTAGATATCTTATCCTGGCGAGGAAAGATGGCTGAAGTAACCGTCATCCACGAGAATCGAGCTCCGTAGGGAAACTTGGAAACACAGATGTATTTTATGCTTAGGGTTGACAATCTACTTGGAGAGAGCGGACGAACCCAGTTACTCGGCGGTAACAACCAAATGATGGTGAAACACAATGAACCTGTGAATGCTAATGTGAATGTATGTTAATGTCTATGTATGTAGTTAAATATGCAAGATGTTATGAAATGAGTATGTGATGAATATGTAATGAAATAGGCATGTGATGCTTAGGCCCTTGCATAGGCTGACGAAACAGACTAAGGACGAGAGATGAAATAAACATCTCGACGGAGATACCCTGCGTTCTCTGCAACCAATACGTCAATCATGGGAAGGAATGGTAGGACCAAATCTGGTTTCAAAATTCTGAATTCTCTGGGGAGAAAGTAATTTGCTTGGGTGCACAGTATCACGTATTCACATGGGGAGAAGAAAACCTGAGGGACACTTTCGAGTTACTCAAGAAAAGGTTGTCAGCTTATAGTCTCTCTGGGGACTGTGTCAGAGCAATGATTTGAAAGTGTTTTCTGCAACAATGAGATTTTCGAGGAGTGACGAGATCCTTTCGAAATTTCCACTAGTCAAAGTAATTTCTTATTTTTTGATTGCGTTTTCGAAGAACAGTTTTAAAAAATTTCGATGCACCTTTCATTTTCAAAATTTTAAGAATAAATGCATTTTGCATAACAATAGAAAACAAGAGTAATGCACCAAGGAATGTAAGTAACAAAATGGTATCTTTTATTAAGGATGGCAGCTTGCTGAAGGCATAGCTCCACAGATGATTATGCTTTTGAGATTGGCAACATGGGAAAAAGTTACATTGAATCCAACGACACCTACTGACACTGATAACTAAGACTAATCCAGAATCTTGCTTTGGATGAGGATGAAAGAACTGAAAAATGGCTCTCATGTGGAAAGTGTGTTTGCAATGATTGGTGTCTTCTGATGCAATGAAATGCCTTTGTCCCTAACTTTTTCCTGGACCGCCCTTTCGGGTTTTCAATCCACCGGGACGCTCTTTTTTGCCTAAGCCGCCCTTTCGGGTTTTCAACTTAGCGAGCTTTTTATTATTATTATTATTATTATTTTTTCTTTTTTTTCAACCCTTACTTTTGCCTAAGTCGCCTTTTGCAGGTTTTCGACTTAGCGGGTTTTTAGGCATAATATTTTCGGACTGCATCAGAATTCACGGGATGTGCCAGCTCTTCACCATCCATTGTTGTAAGTATCAGAGACCCTTCGGAGAAAACGGTCTTTACAACAAATGGGCCTTCATAATTGGGCATCCACTTTCCACGCATATCTTTATGCACTGGCAGGATCTTTTTGAGTACGAGCTCTCCTTGACGGAACTCGCGGATATGAATCTTCTTATCAAACGCTCTTTTCATCCGTTTCTGATATAATTGCCCATGGCACATAGCGGTCATGCGTTTCTCGTCAATGAGATTCAACTGATCCAGTCTGTCTTGAACCCACTCAGCTTCTTCAAGTTCAGCTTCCATCAACACCCTTAAAGAAGGTACCTCTACTTCGATGGGGAGCACGGCGTCCATTCCATACACCAATGAGAAAGGTGTTGCCCCTGTCGAAGTTCGCACTGAGGTCCTGTATCCATGCAAAGCAAACGGTAACATCTCATGCCAATCTTTGTAAGTCACGACCATCTTTTGCAGGATTTTCTTGATATTCTTATTTGCAGCTTCAACGGCCCCATTCATCTTAGGACGGTACGGAGAAGAATTGTGGTGAGTGATCTTGAAACTGTCACACAGCTCTTTCATAGTCTTGTTATTCAAATTGGTGCCATTGTCAATTATTATCCGACTTGGAATTCCATAACGGCAGATAATTTCTTTCCTGATGAAGCGAGCAACCACTTGCTTAGTCACGTTGGCGTAGGAGGCAGCCTCTACCCACTTGGTGAAATAATCAATAGCAACAAGGATAAAACGATGACCATTAGAAGCCTTCGGCTCGATTGCACCAATCATGTCAATGCCCCACATTGAGAACGGCCATGGTGAAGACAAAACATTCAACGGTGACGGAGGCACATGCATTTTATCAGCGTAAATTTGGCACTTATGGCATTTCCTAGCGTATTGGATGCAGTCAACTTCCATGGTTAACCAATAATATCCAGCCCTTAACATCTTCTTGGACATAGCATAACCATTGGCATGAGTCCCGAAGGTCCCTTCGTGAATTTCCTGCAGTAACATGTCCGCTTCCCGTTTATCAACACATCTGAGTAAAACCATATCGTGATTTCTTTTGTATAACACACCATTACTGATAAAGAATTTCGAAGCCAGTCTTCTCAACGTTTTCTTGTCCAGACCAGTAGCACCATCGGGATACTCTTGCTTGACGAGATAGTTCTTGATGTCATGAAACCAAGGCCTTTCATCCACCTCATCCTCTTTGACTACTTGACAATAAGCGGGCTCAACTTTGCGTTCAATATGGATAAGAGGTGCTTCATTAACGAATTTAACTTTCCACATGGATGCTAACATGGCTAAAGCATCAGCAACATGGTTCTCAGATCTAGGAACATGCTCGAACTCTATCTCGTCGAAATACTTAATCAGCTCGACAATGTAGTCCTTGTAAGGGATTAACTTCTCGTTCTTCGTTTCCCATTTGCCTTGTACTTGGTAAATAACCAGGGCTGAGTCACCACTTACTTTAAGAAGTTTGATCCGGAGGTGAATTGCTGCCTCGAGGCCAAGAATACATGCTTCATACTCTGCGACGTTATTAGTACACTCAAAGTCCAACCTGGCTGTAAACGGAGTGAATCCACCCTTTGGGTTCATCAAAACGGCGCCTATACCGTGCCCATTGAAATTCGAGGAACCATCAAACATCATCTTCCACCAAAGACCTGGTTCTGGACCTTCGCTCGGATCTGGCTCTTCACAATCTCTCTTAATCAACAAAATATCCTCATCAGGAAAATCAAACTTAAGAGGTTCATAATCTTCAACTGGCTGATTTGCAAGATAATCTGATAAAATACTACCCTTAATTGCCTTCTGGGGTACATACTGGATGTCATATTCGGATAACAACATGTGCCAACGGGCTAGCCTCCCGGTTTGAGCAGGTTTTTCAAAAATATACTTGATCGGATCCATTTTAGAAATCAACAATGTGGTATGACAGACCATGTATTGTCGGAGGCGCCTAGCGGCCCATGCCAACGCACAACAAGTTTTCTCCAATGGTGAGTATCTGTTTTCACAATCGGTAAACTTTTTGCTCAGATAATAAATCGCATGTTCTTTTCTTCCAGTCTCATCATGTTGCCCAAGTACACAACCCATAGACTTCTCAAGAACAGTAAGGTACATAAACAACGGTCTTCCAGGTACGGGAGGAATCAGAATAGGGGGGTCTTGCAAATAACCCTTAATTTTCTCAAACGCTTTCTGACAATCAGGGTTCCACTCAACCGTCTGCCCCTTACAAAGCAATTTGAATATCGGCTCACAAGTAGCGGTCATGTTAGAGATAAACCTGGAAATATAATTCAGACGCCCAAGAAAACCTCTAACTTGTGTCTCGGTTTGCGGAGCTGGCATGTCTTGAATGGCTCGAACTTTGTCAGGATCTACCTCAATCCCTCGTTGACTGACAATAAAACCAAGCAATTTTCCAGATCTGACACCGAAGGTACATTTAGCGGGATTCAACTTCAACTGATACTTCCTAAGTCGTTCAAACAACTTCACCAAATGGTCTAGATGTTCCTCTTCACTCTGAGATTTGGCTATCATATCGTCCACATACACCTCGATCTCTTTGTGCATCATATCATGAAAAAGAGTTGTCATAGCGCGTTGGTAAGTTGCCCCTGCGTTCTTCAAACCGAAGGGCATGACTTTGTAGCAAAAGGTCCTCCAAGGAGTAATGAAAGTAGTCTTCTCTCGATCATCGGGGTCCATCTTAATATGATTATAGCCAGAGAAACCATCCATAAATGAGAACAACGCAAAACTGGTTGTATTGTCTACAAGTGTATCAATATGTGGCAGAGGGAAGTCGTCTTTCGGACTTGCTTTGTTCAGATCCCTGTAATCCACACACATCCTAACTTTACCATCTTTCTTGGGCACTGGCACAATGTTGGCAACCCAATCTGGATATTTCGCAACTGCCAAGAAACCTGCATCTAACTGTTTTTTAACCTCATCTCGAATCTTCAAAGCCATGTCGGGTCTCGTTCTTCGGAGCTTTTGTTTGATAGGTGGACAATCCGGCTTAAGTGGCAACTTGTGAATAACAATATATGTGTCTAGACCAGGCATATCTTGATACGACCATGCAAACACATCAATATATTCTTTTAATAGCTCAATCAGTCTCTGCTTAACCTCTGTCCCAAGCATTGCACCAATCTTGACCTCTTTCTTGTTCTCATCGGTACTAAGATTAATTAAGTCCACCTGCTCTTTATGCGGTTGAAGCTCTGTGTACTCGTACTCCATCAATCTTGTCAGTTCAGCGGGTACTTCAAAATCTTCTTCACCCTCGTCTTCAGCTTGATTGATGGGTGCATCCCAGTTAGGAGTGTCAATAAAGTCATTGGATCCAACAAGGTTTACGATGTCTCTGCATGATGGAAGGCTTACTTAATTAAAATGCTCAAAGATGTGTAAGATAAGAAATGAAATGCTATTTTTTGTTTTATTTTTGAAAAAGGTTGCCAATTTCATTTTTTAAAGGTGAAAACGAAAAACGCAAATGAACCAAAATAGATTTGAACAAAATGCCTTTATTAATATCCTTTTAAAAATGAAAGGTGGCCCAACAAAAACGACCCTATAGCCTTGGGCAGAGCTACGGATTTTTATTTGAAAACGTAAACAAAAATGCTAAAAATTACTTTGACAATGGATAAATAACAGGGATCTCTACGGCCTCCCAGTTGTTCAAAGCTGCATCACCCTTAAACACCAGGTTGCTCAAATCTTCATTTTCCTCACAGTCACTGACGGCATTGACTTGGAAACCTCCGCTGACAAATACCTCTTGGATAACCTTCGGACGCCCTTCGACAGTTGAGGCAGCTCCATTCTGAGTTGGTTTGTAACCCAACCCACAGCGGTCAGTCTTGGTCTTGACATCAATTACCTCTCCCCAACCTTCCGGAATACCCCTGTCAATTGTTGATTTGGCACTCTTCAGAGATGCAAAAGATGGATTACCCTGGCCCACTGTCTCTTCGACTTCTAACAGAACAGCATTGGCGATCTCGAGTGCTTGAAAGGAGATTTCTAAAGCATTCTCATCGGCCTCGATGTAACGGAAAGAAGACAGGTTACTGACCATCAGATCCTCCTCACCGTGTATAATAACCAACTTCCCATCGATCACGAACTTCATCTTTTGATGTAACGTGGAGGTTACTGCCCCAGCGGCATGAATCCACGGCCTTCCAAGTAAACAGCTGTAATTGGGATTAATGTCCATGACTTGAAACGTGATATTAAAAACTTGCGGACCAATCAGGATAGGAAGCTCAACCTCCCCCATTACCGACCGGCGAGAACCATCGAAAGCCTTGACGATCAGAGGAGTAGGTTTCAACGCAGTCTCTTTGAAAACCAACTTATCAAGAACCCTCTTAGGTAGAACATTCAAAGAAGAGCCGGTGTCCACTAGCACTCTCGCTAAATTGTCCTCCTGACATTTCACTGATATATGTAAAGCATGATTATGATTCGGACCCTCCTTTGGTAACTCTTCGTTGCTGAAACTGAGGGTGTTACATGCGGTCAGATTGGCAATCACACTATCAAACCGACTGGTGCTGATATCTTGATCCACGTGTGCTTGAGTCAAAACCTTTTGCAAGGCCATTCTATGAGCGGGTGAACTCATCAACAGAGATAGAATCGAAATCTTGGAAGGAGTTTGATGAAGTTGATCGATAACTTTATAGTCACTTTTCTTGATGATCCTCAAAAACTCGGTATCTTCATCATTCGTAACGGCTCCCTTACCTTTGTCTTTAGCAGGCACTAGGATATTAGTGGCGTCCTTGGGTGGAACCTCATTGATACGGGGAGTATACACACGGCCACTGCGAGTCATCCTGCTTGCCTCTGCGATATTGGTCACAGTGTCCTTAACCTCTTCATTTGGAATAACCTTCCCAGACTCCTTGTCAATCATCGTCACATCATATTTCCAAGGAACAACTTTGGGATCACTGAAAGGAAACGGACTTGGTCTTCGAATAACTATAGGCTTAGGCTGATTCACCTCAGGGATAGACGACTTCGGTATATCGAACACGGGATTTGCAGAACCTGCCCCTGACAGATTAAACACTGGTACCTTACCCTTTGATTCAGGCTGATGGAAGACAGGCTCAATCACAGCGACTTCATCCTTCTTGGCTTGGCTTGTCACTTGTAAAACACCCTCTTCAATCAACCTCTGAACATCATTCTGAACCAACACACAACCCTTAATACTGGCTTCACAACTTACACATGCAGCATGGGACGTATCTACCAGACCGACTTCAAACAACTTCGAATGGAATATCTTAAGAGGAGTCTTAATCTGAACAACATCAAGGACATAACCTTCCTCAGAATCGACACTGATGGCGTTAACACTTTCATGGTTGGGAAAAGGGTTCTTCTTAACATTCGGTTGAGGATCTTCAAATGACAAAATCTTCTTTTCCAATAAATCCCTGACAAGATTTTTGAGAGCATAATAGTTCTCCAGATCGTGACCAGGCGCACCCTCATGAAATAAACAATGAGCAGCGGCGTTGTAATTGGCGGGTAGAGGATTAGGAGGTGGACCCAAAGCTCGAGTAGTAATTAGACCTTGCTTGACCAATGAGGGGTACAACTCGGTGAAAGTCATTGGAATCGGCGGACAAGGTTTATACGTTCTCTTGTTCGGAACATTCTGGCGAGGGGCTGGATTCCTTGGCTGTTGAGGAGCAGGAGCGTTGGGCGCCTGTTGGTAGCTGACAGGAGGCGGATAAACAGGAGGTTGCTGCATAGGTTGATACATAGGAACCTGTTGGTTGAAAGAAGGTGCGACAGCTGCCACATAGGGTTGTTGAGCATATTGGATCGGGTACCCTTGAGGTTCAGCATAACCTTGCGGATATTGATAAAATTGGTCTCTTCGTCTACCAGAGGATATAGCATTAGTCTCCCCTTCTTTCTTTTTCTGAGAGCTATACGGAGGTTTCTTCGGCTGATCCTTAGAAACACCATGATTACTTGTCATTTTACCACTTTTCATACCCAATTCAATCTTGACACCCACAGAAACGATGTCAGAGAAATTTGAAGTCACACTACCCACCATTCTCTCGTAAAATTCTGGACGGACCGTGTCGACAAACCAATCAGCTAACTCTTTCTCGGTCAAAGGAGGTTCTACTTGCGAAGCAATCTCTCTCCACCTTTGAGCGTACTCTTTGAATGACTCAGAACTCTTTTGTGACATACTCAACAACTGTCTTCTGTCAGGAGCCAAATCCATATTGTACTTGTAGTGCTTGATGAAAGCGTCAGATAAATCTTAGAAACTCTTAACGCGAGACTGGTCCAAAGTTAAATACCACTTGGAAGAAGCCCCCTTCAAACTGTCTTGGAAACAATGAATCATCAATTTATCATTCTCAACATTGGCAGCCATTTTGCGATAGTACATGATCAGATGGCTCTTAGGACAAGTGGCATCTTCATAACGATCGAAGTTCGGAGTTTTGAACTTCGGGGGAATAACCAAACCTGAGACCAAACAAACGTCCCTTACAGCAGTCCCAAAAATTTGATCTCCCTCTACCTTTTTCAATCTCTGGGCGATAGTGTCTACTTCCTCACGAAGCTTGTCATGTTTCTCATAACCTTCAACATTCTCATTAAGATTATCAAAAACTGTCTCATTGAAATACGGTTGCGCACGGGTGTGTACAACAGGTGGTGCAAAGATAGGGGCCCCCTAGAAACTTCGGAAAACAAAGGAACGGCTTGCTGAACAGGCTGATTAATCGGAACAGTGGCTTGAGGAGGCACAAAACCTGGAGCAAGACCATAAGGTGGGTCCCTTGCTACGGTCACATTCGGTGGAGGGTCCACAGTAACGCCAGTAATCTCTGAAACAACAGTGGGCTGGGTATCCATCTTAGCATTCATGACATGTAACAATTCCATCATACGCCCCATACCCCCTCGCAGGTCTTCAAGTTCATTGCTAAGGCGATCAATCTCTTTTGTCTGATCCTCCATTCTCTTCCGAGTTTGAGCTCTGGTGTTGTACTGGTGCCGAGGACTCAGGGTGACGAAACTGGAAGGCGAGAGAACCGAACATGAGACAACGGAAGACACATGCAATGCAAGAAAGTAAATGATGCTATGATGCAAATGCGAATGAAGATTTCATGGAATTCAAACATTTATGAATGTCTGGGGTACCAAAAAATTTTTCCTTGTTTTTCATTTTTATTTTATCCCGCGATATAAACGATGTTTGAATTCCATGAAATACAATGCAATGGGATGCTTTATGGATGCCATGCACATGAATACACAAAACCCTAGGTTAAAAGTCATGCGTGGAGTTAAGGTCTACCCATCCCCAAAAGGAGTGTACTATAGGTTAGTTGTACCTGCAGAACAAGGTTCTAAAAAGTGCCTAAAGTCATCAGCCCATCTTTCGGATATTATCAACCTTCCAACTGACTCGGGGGTTAATAATATTCTCAAGAGAACCTCTTTTGAGTGTAGTATCGCGTAGCAACCGTTGTAGGATTACTCCCACATAGCTCCCGCACTACTTCCTAAATAAGGCCAAGGTGGTGTTAAGGTACTACGGTCCTCAATATCACAGACTCCAATCGACCATGGAAAAAGTTTTCACGATTACTCGTTCAACCGAACCATTTTCAAAAAGGTCTCAACTGAGCGGTGATTCTCGAATCATCTTGGTCGGGATTCAACTCCCTATAAGCCTCATCGAATATATCCCCATCCTATAATAATGTCACTAGTCCGGGCGTAGGACTTATCTCACAGCACAAGGAACTGTCCCAAACCAGAGCACAAATATATACATGCAAAATAACAAAACAAGTAGCAATAAATATAAACAAATTAGGGATGACCCTCAAAAATTAAGAATGTTAGATCTCCCCAGTGAAGTCGCCATTTTCTGTTGCGGTGGAAATAGGATCACAAACTATTAATTAGTTCGAATCACAATTCAATTCACAACCGCTCTTTGATTTATCCGAAGGAAAAGGTCAAAAGAGGGAAAACCTATTTTTGCATCGTAAACACAATGCGGGGAAAGATCTAGGGTTCGGGGGTTGGTTAAATTTAGGGAAGGTATTAGCCCCCTAAACTTCTGTAGTACTCTACAGGACCCTTTTGTTCAAATGTTTACTATTTGCTTTATTTATTTGCTTAAGGTATATGTACAAAAGATTAAAAGTGAGAAAATAAACCTAAGGGGTTAATTCTAAGTTTACTCGGCAAGACATCGCATCTTGTGCCTACGTATCCTTACGGGAGTGGAATCAGAGTAATCGTAGTTCCCCTCAAAAGGGAGGTTAAAGACTTCTTGACTGTGGTCAAGGTCTCAAGGGGAATAAACGCATCTTAAGGACACGCTTACGTGGAGTGTAGAAACTCCAAATCTCTACGTTGAATTGTTAAGTTGTAATTAGGGTTAAATTAGGTTAGGGATTCCACGGCGGCAAACCCTAAAATGAGTGCGGCGACTCTTTGACCTAAAGCTAGGGGTAAGATGGTAATTTTGTCCACAGCGAGACATGTATGAAAATTAGGGTTTGTAAGGTTGTAAGGGTTTGAAGTTGAGGACTACTGACACGGCGGTCAAACGGCTAGACCTAGTTCCTTCGGAGGTGTGCAATGTGACAGGATAATTGATGAGCGTGTGAGATAATTGAAATCATACATCAGCAGAACTTTAAATGCAGAAACGTAAGCGCGATTATTAGATTCGCGAGGTTACAATGGAGGAACAGTTACAATAATGTGATACAATTCAATTTTAAGAACGCAAACATAAGGAAACAACATAGTAAGCTGCACAGTGAACGAACTAGGTTAGTAAACAAAATTTATGAAAACAGAAGCATGAAGCTAAGGGACCTCTTTTGTGGTTTTTTTTATTTTAGGAGAACTTTAAAACATGAATCTAAGCTTAATTGTTTAACTTGATAATAAATAAATAAAAAAGGGAAGATTTTAAAAAAAAAAAATATTTTCTCTTGGTTTTAAAAAATAATTGATTCTAATTATTAAAAAAAATGTTTTAATTTTAATATTTTAAAATGTTTAATTTTAATATTTTAAAAGGGTTTTAATTTTAATATTTTAAAAAATGTTTTTAACTTTACTATTTAAAAAAACAACTTAAATATTTTTTAAAAATTTGATAATTTAATTAAAAAAGAAAAGGAAAGTAAAAAATAAAAGGGTTGGGCCGGTCATTACCTCCGGACCCAACCCGGTTGAGGTAATTGCATCAAGATGTGATTTAGGGTTTCAGAACCCTTTGGTTTTTCGCGGCGCCGTTTACACTTCATTCTTCTTCTCTCTCGCCGCGATTCTCTCCGATCTTCTTCATTTTTCTCATTAACCTGAAATAAAACATGAACATTGTAATGAAGATGTCCCATGGCTTACATTTACGGTAAAACGGCCGATGATGAAGATATTCTGAGGCTGAGGCGGTTGATTGCCCGTCGTTTGGTTAAACGGCGCCGGCGGTCTTTCGTGTGAACGAGTTGAAGTCTTGTGATGGTTTTGGTGGAAAACTTCTTCTTCTTCTGATGTCGCGGCCGTTAGGGTTTGCTCGCGATGGTGGTTTCGCCGTTCTGTCTCTAGGGTTTTCATCAGGTGGTATCTTCCCTTTTATATATCTTTTTCGATCTTTCTTTTGGGCCTTTGTTAACAATGGATTTGCGTTACTTTTCGATCTGATTTGCTATGATTTTTGATATGGTTTGAACACTTTTCGGATTCACTCTTGCTTGATCGAATTTCTGATACCCTGATTGGATTTTTCTGATACTGATATATCTTGTTTCCTTTTTTAGGATTTGATTGGGATTTCAGATATGGATTTGTTTTGATCTGTTTTGGGACCAAACCTAATTGGATATCTTCTTTGAAACTGATTTGGATTCTTTCCTTCTCGAACAGGGATTTTGATTTGGCTATGGCAATCTGTTTGATAAACCGTATTGGATTTGTTTTGGTTTCACAGATGTGGATTGTTGTTTAACTGGTTTCCAATTGGCTCTTCTGATGTAGGTTTCCGGTTTTATTGCAGATTATGGATTCTTTGCCTCTTCTTCTTTCAGGATGGGTACTATGGCTTCGGTTGCGTCAAACGCTGCCGAGGAAGGTATACGGCAATGATGACAATATTCTGAGCCTTCGAGGGATATTCTTCGATGATGTCGCGGTTCAGAACAGGAGTTCTGGGCTTGTTGCGATTTCCTGCTTTTTCTGCTATGGTTTTGTGTTTGATCTGAACCTCTTTCCACCATTTCTGATATGGTTTTGTTGTGTATTTGGTTATCCAGATTGATTTGTTCTTCGGGTTTCAGGTGATGGATTTATGGCTTATGGACTTGTTGGAGGTCTTTCTGCTATAGTTTGTTATCTGAACTTAATCCTCTGACCTGCACTTACTCTTCCATTTCTGAATTGAGCTGGTTTCGCTACTTGTTTGTTGGGCAATGATGTGCGATACTGATGCCCTTGCACTCGGTGCCTTATTCCACGATGCCTTTAGCTTGCTACTTTGTTGGCTTGTCATGGTGACTTGCACCTTTGATTCAGGCTTGCCCTGAACTGATGTGATTACATGAGTTTATCCTTGCTCTTTCGGGTATGATTTGCGCTATGCTGTGATTTTGTGCTGTGATTTTGTGTGGTCGCTCACATTTTCGTGACTTGCCATTGAAACTTGCCTTAGGATACATTGTTTGATGCCATTCAATGCAGTTTGGTTTGTATTTTCCTGTTCTGTTTGGACTTGGTTTTCATGAACTCAGAATTGATGCAGTTTTTGGCACTTTCAGTTTGAATTTCCACTTACCTATGGCTGTTTTGTTTAGGCAGCTTATGAACTGTCTTGCTTTGAGTTCTGAATTCTGAACCTGGTACTGATGCTGTTGTGGAATTTCAGGTGTTGGAAATTAACTTTGAACACAAAGTGATTCAGACCTGCCGGCATTCGGGTCTGAATCCAGATTGACTATGTTGCCTTACTCTCGCATCAGTTTGGAAATTCAATTGCGGCAAGAGCGACTCAGTCCCGCTTCTTTTATCACTTCTATCTCTCGAATGTCCCTCATGATAAGAACAGATGGCCACTTGATTCTGACGCCAACGGCTCGGATCGGTAACGGGGGTAGGATGCAGCTTCGGTTGTGCCACTCCCGGCACTCGATGATGACGATGTTCTGAGAGTGTCGAAAACAATTTCTAACCCTTTTTTTCTATTCTATTTGTTTCCTTTTGATGTGCAGGAGAATCGGAGATTCGTGGAGTAATGCCCAGTAGATGAGCATCATGAAGGCACTTAGAAATTTTAGGACTTAGGCTTTTTAGGATATACAATTCTTTTGTAACTTGTAACAAAAAATGTTATGAATAAATTCAACAACATTCTTTATCAAATTATTTCCTCTTTATGAATAAACTTCAAATTTCCATCCCAATTCACTTTACAAATTGTAATAATAATAATAAAATATTATGAATAAAATTCACATATTCTATTAAAATCATTTCCCAATTTCTTTTCCATGATTTAAAATTTGCAAACACCTCAACATCCGATTAAATCTCATCAGTCAAATATCCTTGAATTAATTCGATCCAATCAACATGAATAAGTTCCATTAATCAGTTGAAATTTTCACTGTTTTCCCTCTAAAATGAACTGGAAGATAGAAGAATGATTTCTTGTTAAAACCCTGTTCCACAGATACGATTTTCCAACCCAAATTGATATCTTAACATAATCAAACCCACGTAAATAAATGCCTCAGGAATAAACTCATTGGGCCCAAAATCACGAATTATGCTTCAAAATGACCAAAACGCCCCTGGGGTAGTTCCTGCAAAACAAAACGCACTTTATGACTGGTTAGTGGTTAGCAGATGCACAGATGAGATGCTATGCGAAATGACTGACTAAATGTAAGGGTAAAATTTGGGGTATTACACGCGGCCATATCTCTCCCAGGAGCCAGCACTTCACAGGGGCTAAGAGAACCATAAGGGATCTCCAGACAGAGCCTCATCGTTCGCCTTCACCCAGATCCAAGGGTCGAACACGGAGTCCATATCCCTGTAGAGATCGTAGTCCTTTTCCTAGACGAAGTAATTCATGGTCTAGCAGCAACAATGACGAGCCTCGCAGGCCGTTGTCCCAAGAAATTATGGCCACGCGCCTACCCAAAAGGCTAGAGAAATCCCCACACTTAGGCACATACGATGGCACTACAGATCTAGACGAATATATAAAAAACATTGATTCCCTTCTCGATTACTACAGTGTCAGAGGCGCCGCCAAATGCATATTGTTTCCAACCATGTTGAGAAAGGGAGTTATGTTATGGTACAAGAGTCTCCCATTCGAGTCTATTACATCTTGGAGATAACTGGGGAGGATGTTCTCCAGAAATTTCATAGCCTCCCGTCGCCACCCAAAGACATAAGCCTCCCTTGAGGCCATCATTCAAGGGAAAGATGAACCTCTTCGAGCTTATATCAAAAGGTTCAACAAAGAAGCCATCCAGGTTGCCATGACCGACAATATGAAGAAGTACTTGCTTGAAAGCAGGCTTTGTTCCTGCGTCGAATTTGCCAAGGTTGTTGGCATCAAGATCCCCGCAACACTGGATGGCCTCCTCCTCAAGGATCAGGCATACATCCAATATGAAGAGAGGGAACTAGCCAAAACTGTCTGGGACTCTATGCACCAGGAGAATGCCAGATCCTCGAAGCATGATGAAGCCTCGACGTCTCGTTGGGGAGCCGAGAGTAGACGGGATGACCACCCCCGGGAATCCCGGGATCATAAAGGACTTTCTGGCTGGTTCCACAACTACACTCCACTGGCTGTCTCTCACGAGAAGATTCTCTCCGAGTGCACAAACTCGGAGTTTTTCCAAGCAGGGGTCCGCTTCCCAAAACAGATATCGACCAAGCCAAACACAGATAAGATGAAGTATTGTCGGTTCCACAAGAGCCACAGCCAAATGACCGATGACTGCATCCATTTGAAGAATGAAATCAAGATCATAATCAAGGACGGGCACCTGAAACAATTATCCAAGAATAAGGATGCTCCTCGGCAGGACACCCAGGAGTCAAAGAAGGTCGAGGAAGAGGTGCCTTCCTCGGAAGAGACCAGTCTTCAAGACGCTATGAGAATATCGTGGCCCGAAGACTTCTACATCCCCGAAGAGCTCAACATCCTTCCTTATTTTGCTGCACGCAGCTCATAGAAAACCTTCCCCTCCATCATGGTCATCTCGAGAGGGGGGGTTCAACAAGGTGACCATGGGATCCGTCAAGAGAAAGTTCGAGCATCTCATCAGCACAAGCTCGAGCTGGAGTTCTACACTTGATAAGATCCGGGGAGAGTCGGTCCCCATCACCTTCTACCGTGAAGAACTCCTCAGCGGGGCTCCCAACTCCAGCATCCCTCTGCTCATCAAGGCGCAAATGGCCAACTTTGACGTTCGGCACATTCCGGTCGACCAAGAAAGCTCGGTTGACATCATGTATTCCCAATTATTCTCCACTCTTCAGCTGGATCAAACCCACCTGACACCCTACGTAGGCTTCGATCTACAGGGCTTTAATGGGTCAGTCACAAAGCTGTGGGGGTACGTGGAACTGATCATCACTTTCAGGGTAGCAGAAATGACCGGGTTATTAAAGTCCAGTTCCTGGTCATTGACTGCCCATCCCTTTACCAATGCATCTTCGGACGACCAAGTCTGACCGAATTGGTAGTTGTACCATCAACCGTACATCTGAAAATGAAATACTACACTTCCAAGGGTCTCGTGGCCACCGTGCACGGAGATATTGAAGCAACAAGAAGGTATTTCGAGGCAACCTCAAAAGGGATGAACACAGTCTCCGTCCGGCTAAAAACTCCCAGCAAGCCTACTCTGCCCTACAGCTCTGAAGAGGCGAAGTCGCTGCCCCACATCGAATCCATCGACCTCGACAGCCGTTTCTCCGAGGAAGACTCGAGGGACCAGAAGAGAAAAGGTAAGGAGATCCAGCCAAACTCGTGCAGCCCTTTCACATCATCTAACAGTAGCCATACCGTCCATCAGATGTGGCCAATCCCGGATGGCGAGTTCAAATTAGTCCTGCTCGACGGCGACCCCCCAGAAAGGAGTGAAGATTGAGACCGACCTCCCCGACCTGGAGAGGAAGAAGCTCAAGGCCTTTCTCCAGGAGAATGCAGATCTGTTCGCATGGAATGCCTCAGAGATACCCGGGCTAGATACTGAGGTGGCCTGCCACCAGCTGACCATCGACCTCGCCATTAGGGAAGTAGGTCAACGTAGGTGAAAGTAGTCTCCGGAGAAAACGGAGGCTGTTGAACAAGCTGTAAAAGACCTCCTATAAGCAAATTTTATCTCGGGGGCCAAGTATACTACTTGTCTTTCCAATGTTGTACTTGTAAATAAAATAAATGGAAAATGGCGAATATGCATTTATTATACCAATCTTAATAGGGCCTACCCTAAAGACGCATATCCCCTCTCCAACATAGATAAATTAATTGATAATTCTGCTGGTTTTAAATTGTTATCGTTCATGGACGCCTATTCAGGATACAACCAAATACCCATGGCTAAAAGCGATAAAAGGTACACAACCTCCATGACCGAATCGGGAAACTATTACTACAACGTAATGCCCTTCGACTTAAAAAACACCGGCACTACCTACCAAAGAATGATGAATAAATTCTTCCGAGGAGAAATCAGAGATATGCTCGAAGTTTATATGGACAGAATGACCGTGAAATCCCACAAGGAATATGATCACACGCTCCATCTGAAGAAAGTCTTCGAGCAGGCCAGGAAGTACAAGATGCGCTTCAACCCTGAAAAGTGCACGTTTAGTGTACGGGCAGGAAAGTTCCTCAATTTCTACCTAACATAACGAGGAATCGAATCCAAACTCGACAAATGTAGAGCCTTATCCGAATTCCCCACTCTAAATTCAAAGAAGTCGATCCAATCCAAATGGGATGCTCAAATCTATGTCCCGATTCGTAGTCAAATCTGCTCAACACGCTTTCCCATTTTTCAAACTCCTTCACAAAGACGCATACGTTTAGTGGACAGAAGAATGCAACAAAGCCCTCCTCTACCTAAAACAAGCGATATTAGAACCACCGGTCCTCCCGGCCAGATAGTGGGGAGACCCTCTATCTTTATCTCGCCGTCGCAATCGAGACCGTCAGCTCCGCCCTCATTCCTAAAACCCCTAAGGGGCAGAAGCCCATATACTTCACGAGTAAAGTGCTACAAGGATCGGAGCTCAGATACCATTAGATAAAAAATTTAACCCTGGCTCTCATCAACACTGTGAGGAGGCTAAGGCACTACTTTCTAGCCCACATAATTATGGTACGCACAGATCAGCCCGTTA
Organism: Lathyrus sativus; assembly: GCA_963859935.3. Taxonomy (NCBI): domain Eukaryota; kingdom Viridiplantae; phylum Streptophyta; class Magnoliopsida; order Fabales; family Fabaceae; genus Lathyrus; species Lathyrus sativus. Next base: position 348,573,672 of record OZ012739.1, on the reverse strand, counting down.
GGAAATTGTTAGACCGCCTAGACATGGCCGGAAGAATGCTCAAATGGTCACTGGAGCTGTTTGAGTTTGACATCCAGTATGAAAGCAAGAAAGCCCTTAAAGCTCAGGCGTTGGCCGACTTTGTGGCGGAGATGACCTTTCCTGACTCCCCGGATTGCGGATCTTGCAGGTGGACAATTTTCGTCGACGGAACGTCCAACTCAGCAGGGAGCGAAGCAGGCATCATTCTGGAAAAAGAGGAAGGGATCCTCGTCGAAGTCTCACTTGCCCTATCTTTCCCCACCTCCAACAATTAGGCATAATATGAGACCTTCCTTGCAGATCTACATCTCGCAAAAGATTTGGGAGCCGAGGAAGTTGCAAACTGCACATATTCTTAGCTCGTGGCCCTCTAGGTACGGGGAGAGTATCAAGCCAAGAACGACAACCTATCTAAGTACTTGACCTTGGTCAAGAAAAAAATGACGAAGTTCGCATCGATGGAGGTAAGGCACGTTCCCCGCGAACACAACGCTCGGGCAGATGTCCTGTCAAAGTTGGCGAGCACAAAGAAAAAGGGAGGAAATAAATATGTCATCCAGGAGGTACTTCCTCGACCTAGCATTGAGAGAACTCCCACGATCCTCGACGTGCACATCATTGGCGACAGCAACTGCTAGATGACTCTAGTCTACAACTACCTCGCCAAGAACGAACTACCGTCTGATTCAAAGGAAGCTGGTCTAGTGAGATGTAGAACATATTCCTATGTCCTGGTCGAAAAGAAGCTCTACATGCGAGGTTTCTCCATTTCTCTCCTCAAATGCGTTGGGGAAGAAATGGTCGCCCACGTCCTGTGAAAAATCCACGAAGGGATCAACGCCTAGCACCTCGGAGGAAGATCCCTCGCTAGGAAGGTCCTACGAGCAGGATATTACTGGCCGACCATGCAGCACGATGCAAAGGACCACATGAAAAAATGTGACAAATGCCAACGTCACGGGGACATGCACTTGGAACCGCCCAATGAGCTCAAAGAAATATCCTCCTCGTGGCCCTTCGCATGGTGATGCCTGTATATCCTAGGACCATTCTTCGTAGGGTCAAATCAAAACAAATATCTGATAGTAGGCGTAGACTACTTCACAAAATGGATAGAAGCGGAGGCTCTGGCCAAAATAACAACCCACAATATACTCCGCTTTTACAAGCAAAACATCCCTGATCGCTTCGGCATCCCTCATGAAATACTCACAAACAACGGGACGTAGTTCACGGATAAAAAGTTCCAAGAGTTCGTCGCCCATCTGGGCACCAAACAGCACTCCGTGTCTGTCGAGCACCCGTAGACGAATGGGCAAGCCGAGGCAGCCAACAGGGTAATCCTATGAGGTCTCAAATGAAGACTAGACGAAACCAAGAGACAGTGGGTCGAGGAGCTCCACAACATACTCTAGGCCTACCGAACTACGCCTCACTCTTCGACCAGGGAAATCCCTTTCTGTTTAGCATATGGGACTGAGGCAATAATCCCTATCAAAATACATGTACCCTCCAGATGGATTGAAGCTCCCCTAGACGAGAAAAACAACAGCGAGGCACTAAGGGAGAAGCTCGATCTCATCGAAGAGGTTTGATCAGGAGCTTCCCTCCACGAGGCCTCATTAAAGGCACTACGCCAAAGTTATACGACGACACTTCCAAGTGGGAAGCCTCGTTCTAAGGAGAAATCATAAAGATTCTTGTGAAGGCAAACTCGCCGCAAATTGGGAAGGGCCTATCGTGTTCGGGAAAAAACAGAGAATATGGCCTACTACCTAGAACATCTCAACGGGGACGAACTCGCTCGACTAAGGAACGGTGAAAAGTTAAAACAATATTATAGCTAAGGCCATAACCGTTGGCATGCTACGTTGACACGACGAGCATAATGTACCGATCAGATATGAACGCCCTGGTACAAGTGTTACATACTAAAATGACTCATGGTAAGCTTTTGCTCTAGAACGAACAAACCCCTTGCCCGAAAGCGGTCTTTCGACCGAGCCCTCTGTCACCAACATAACATGAAAGGCAAAACACCCAGCTCGCGATGGGAAGTTCACGCTGCGAACTCAGGCCACGAATGCGGCATGAGCTCCGCTCTCATGCCCAAAAATGACCCAGGATTTTCAACCAGTTCCCCTCACTGTCGAACACCAACTTGTCGAGAAAACTCCGAGACTTAATGAAATTGTTCACTTGAATAGCCCATACAATGGGTACAAGTAACAAGCAGGGTGCGATACTTAGCGAATTTAAGCAAAGTGAAAACATACACCAAAAACAAATCATACACAACTAAAAATAAATATTAACATATAAGACGGCCACTAGGGCCGTAATTGTGCTTGTTATAATAAAAAGGAGACTAAGCCCCATAAAAAAAGATAAGATACAAGGATACGACATGCAGGCCGGAAATACAACAAAAAGGAAATCAACCAGTCGTCGGCTGAGCCGCGTCGTTGGCAGGCTGCCCCTGCTCCTCGTTGAATCGAAGGAAGTATGGGATTACAATCTGGTTGTTCACCACACTGTAGAGGAACTTGGTCCCTTCGGTAGACAGCTCGACCCCGAGGTTCGCAATCTTCAGCTGCCCCACAATATTTTTGAAAGCGTCCTCGGTGATCCCTACACAATCCTCCTCTGCTTGAGTGATGTGAGCAAAAATATCGACTCGAGTCTTCAGACCCTTCACCTCATCGCTTTCATCATCAACAGGAGCGGTGGCGGCCCTTAGTGATGCGACGATGTTCTCCGCGACTTTCTTCTCCGCGGCCAGGGTGTCCCTTTTCCCGGTAACCCAAGTCAGCTCATCCTTGTATTTCTTTGATGCCTCCTCAGTGGACTTAGTCAGGTCCTCCTTGGTCTTCTTTGCTACCTCCTCTGCAGCCTTCATCTTTTCCTCTAGAACCGCGTTCGCAGTTTGTACCTTCTTCAACTCCACTTCCTGGAGGCCCCCCTCCTCGGTGTAGACCATTGCCATGCTCAAGACCTTCATCAAGGTAGAAGCGTCCTGGGAAAGCATCATCCTCTTTCTCGGAAGGTCCATCTCTTCGAGGTGCAAAGACTCCGCCCGAAGAAGTGCGAGGGAGAAGCCTTCGAAGAAACTCATGTTGTGGAAGCAAGGAGGCAACTCAAACTTGCTCTTCTCCCCCTCATGAGTCAGTTCGAGGATCTCGCCCGTCTAGGGGCGCTTGGACCTCAAGGTTACTGACAGCGGGGAGGTTTGGGTAGCTAGGACTCTAGAGGTTGAAGTCATCGGCCCCATCGGGGGTGCAATTACTTGCTCGCCCAAGCGGCTTTTTCCGTCCTTCTTGTCCCCTTTAAGCTTCACCTGGATGTTCTTCACCATGCGCTTTTGGACTGAGGACATCTTATCTGCAAAATAACGAGCACGCATTAGTAAAGAGAGAAAATAGAAATGCAAACAAGTTAAGAAGTAAATAGCTACCCAGAAGTTCCAGAGCCTTCTCGCGAGTGTCGCACTCGAGGAGCTCTTTCGTGTTAATATACAGGGTTTCCACCTTGGGTCCCCCGTCTTCTTCGTAAATAATTTCCCCGCTCCTGGTCACGTACTGAGCAGAGAGAAAACCATCAACAAAGGCCACAAGCTTACCATAGCTGGCCCGATCTTCCTCCCCCAACATGTGTGGAGTGGCAAGATAATCATTGGTTCCACGGGTAAAGTGGTCCCTGCTCCAGCAGAAGGGGAACTTTAGCAACCTCTGCCCCTGTACCTTTTCCTCCTCATTAATGATATGCTCCCTGTTCTCGTCTATTGTAACCTCCCATACAAATGAGGAGTCTTTGGCCCTATCCGGTACGGGCTCAACCACGTAAAACCTCTCTTTAAACGTCCTAATAGACTCGGAGAAGGGCTTGAATAATTTTCTCCCCTGCTTTAGGAACCGAACCGCCTCCTAATAACCTGACGTTGAAGATGGAAGACGGTGAAGAAGAGAGGGAGAGTGGCTCCAATCTCCAAAAATTTGAATGTTATCTCGAATGCCCGGACTAAGGAAATCGAGTTCGGGTGCAGTTAGGAGGGCGCCAAATCTAGATGTCTGAATACTGCCACTTGAAAGTCTGTAAAGGGCAGCCTCAACCTGATCTCTTTAAATACAAACTCGTACATGGGGAACCTCTCCCCGTATGCCGAGTATATTCGATGATTCTCCCCAGTGAAGTAGACCCTCTAGTCTCTTTCATCCCCCACCGTCGTAAAGGCGTCGTGAGTGTGAAAAGCAAAAAGGGAGGCATGCTCCCGAGGCTCAGCGACAACCCAGTCTTCCACAGAACTATTGGGGACGGATGTTTCGCTGACATTCCTGGGAGCGAAAACATCATCAGTACTGCTATCATTCGAAGAGCTCTCCTTGGACAACTCCCTCGTGACTTCATCTACGGGATCGTGAGACATCTCCTTTACCTGAAAAGTAGAGGACAAAAGTGAATTTGATGACAAAGTCAAATCCACCATTTTACCGCTAGTCAAGTGAAAGGGTGCGCGAAGGCTCGGGGACAACATCCCCAATCTAAGCCCTTACTCAAATTGCACAACAACGATACGAGGAGACGCCCCTGACAATCCTTCAAACCCACGCAGGGAGATCCTCCCTGGTGTGTTACCCAGACCTCCGATGAAGGTTCACCGGAAAACTAATGAGTACACCAGAAAACACATGAACTCCACCGGCGACTAACTCATTCGTCGTCACAACAGTGTCAGAATCGAAAAAAATCCTAAGTCCCCAACGCTCCGGCGACGAAAGCGGAAAATGGCCTAACCACCGTCAACTACCAACTTTCGCTGAAAACCACCTCTACTCTACCCATTTTCATCCTAACCACATGCAATGCAAGAAAAACAAAGATTGAAACACGTAAAACGGAAAGGATGGAGAAAACTCACAAGGTCGAAGAAGAAAGAGGCTGGTCGACGAAGGGTGGACGTTGCTCGTACGACGGTATTACGGCAACAGACGACTAAATCCAAGACAAGCATCAAGAGAGGAGAGAGAAGCGAAAATTGAAAATGAATGCTTCCTCTCCCTATTTATAGGCAGAGCAGGGGCACGTGCACGAGCACGCACGGTGTAGAGGTATTATCATGACCCTAGCATAGCCATCTTACGCATTAAATGCAACGCTTGGCTCGATGCACACATGGCACTCCATCCCTTCAAGTCCCATCAACCGTTGGGCTCCCCGTCCATCGGGCGTCGACCATGCCCACTTTTCCTTAGACCACAAGCTGCCCTTAAGTCATCACTCCTATGCTCAGGAGCAACGGCTTAGGGGCTCTTGTTCTGGACTGGCCCAATGGCTAAGCATGACCCAATCCACTTCTGCATCCAGAACGACCCAATAGCCTTAGCCCTGTTAGATAAGGGGAAAATGAAGCTCTCTCTCCTTTGCCCCTCTGCCGAGGAAGGGTGACCAGCTGATCCCCAGGATTAGCTGCCCCTCGTCACATTCCTTCCCGTCACGTACGGTTTCACAATCCAGAAACAGTCACGGCGTCTGTGCCCGCGACCACACCCTTGCCTGTGGCAACGACTAATTTCGAGCACTTCTGCTCGTTCCAACGGTTACTTTCTGACAGTTACCTATTCTTTGGGAGCGCATATATTGTCTCGAAAATAGGGACCAATGGCCAAGCGCTGGGGGTATTATAAAAACCCTCTCACTTGAGAGGGTCAGCTATTCTAAATCATCCTAAGACATACACTTTTTATACTTGCCTTCTCTTCTCCCAATTTTTACTTTATCATCGGAGTGTCTTGCAAGTACAATCCTCCTCATTCTTGCAACCCAGCATCACAGACAAACTCTCTCCCCCACTTCAGATTCTGATCAACCGTCAAGATCACCTCTTATTGTACATAAAATGATAATAATTTGTATTTGTTAGAGTTTGAACTTATGACCTCTAATAGAGATTTTAATACCTCTAATAGAGATTTTAATATAGATTAAATGTTTGTTTTGCATTTTAAAAAGTAAATGTGAATTTGACATGAAAAATTTTGAATAATATAAAAACGCAAAAATCTACAACTTTAATTTAATATATTATAAATAGATAATAATTTATTTTAAAAAAATAATCCTTAATTTACATATATATTTTTTGCAAAAAATAGAAATCCAAAAAGGATTTGATCTCATGACCTTTTAAGCTCGGAAAGAAATGCTAGTTATTCACTCAGCCAAAGTTTTAAAATTATTTGGCATAACATGTATATAATTAGAGATTCAAGTATATGGTTTATCTATAATCTATAACAATATATAAATGCAAAATATCTTTTTAGTGTAGCCTATTTTCTTTTTTCTTTTACCCTTTAAAACTACTTTGAGCATCTTTAGTGCAGGTTCTGTAGTATTAAATTCTTTAATAGTAACAATAGCTATAAAAAATTTGCATTGGAATAAGAATGACATGGCAGTAAGTGAACTAACAATTAGTTTTCGTCAGCTATATAACCAACGCACACTATCAAATTTCAATGGCTCTGATTATTATTCTATAATATTAAAATATAAAACGTGGGGTCAAATTTTGGTTTTTTACAAGCAACCATCATTAAAGTAAAAACAACTCAAATCAACTATAAATTTTTTAAATCCTACAAATTACTTTGGGTCTACAAAAAGTATCTTAGTTTTTCAATTTAGTTTACTCTCACTAAAGATGCTCTTAGAAGTTACACAATAAAAGTTAATTACTCCCTCCATTTAATATTTGAATATTGTACAAAGTAATTAGTTATTTGAAAAGAAAACTCGCTTCAACTTCTAATTAAAAACTATATTTAAATAGCTTCTCCTTATAATTTATGTCTTTCATTTCTAACTCATTAGGTCCATAGAAGTCAAAAATGGAGAAGGGAGACTGCATGAGGAAAATTAGAATCAAAATAATGTTCATGATGATGGTAGAAAAGAGAAATCTACAATTCGCAGATGACATAATAAGGATTGCGAATCACACAATAATTTTCGTTACAGTTGATTATTAGGGTATTTAGATTCTTCAATCTAATTTTTTGATTTGGTTTTTTATTTATTTTCATTTACTATTTTGTTCTTTTTACAGAAACAAATCCATATGTGAAATTGGGGTTTGAAAATTGAGATTATTGGATTTTTTTAAATATCTAATATTTAAATTTTTCTCTCCACTATAGAAGAAAAATGAATTATTATCTATTAGGAAAGAAACAAAAGGTGCGTCCTAATTTCTATGATCAAATAAGAATGACTATTTTTTTAATTTTTTAAAATTTGATTTCCTCTCTTGAATCTTTATCTATTATTGTTCCAATTTTACCTATGTAATTTGCAAAAATTTTAAAATATAAACAATATCTCAATTTTTAAATCGTATAATTTCTTCAATGTGATGTAAATGTTAATCTATACCTATAGATAAATACGATATAATATTTTGGGCTAACCTATATTTGTTACATATTTGACCTTTAACTGTTATTTTAAAACCAACCACATATACAAAATAAATTTAGTAAATAATAACTGTTTCATTCTCAATTAAAAACTTCCACCATTTTTTATCTAACTTTCTAAACAATTATCTCTCTTTCACTTGCAAGTGATTTTTCTCTCTCTCACGAGTTATTAATTTCTACTAAATTCTCTTTCACATGCAATTTTGTTTTTCTTTCCATTATTATTAAATCTTTGAATTGTGTGAATTGTGTATAATGTCAATGTGTGTTTGTGATTACCTGTAGTATAAACATAAAAAAAGCTTTGGTAGAAAGTTAGAATTCTTACAAATCATTGTATATCACTGTATTTTACCAATTATCAATCTAAGATATATATATATATATATATATATATATATATATATATATATATATATATATATATATATATATATATATATATATATATATATATATATATATATATATATATATATATATATATATATATATATATATATATATATATATATATATATATATATATATATATATATATATATATATATATATATATATATATATATATATATATATATAAACATGTATTGTTTTTATTATTAACTTATTGCAACTATTTAATTTTTTACCATTCTAAGCACCGAAGGTATGAAAACCTGCATTTTGTTTGGAATCTCGATAGACATCCATGACTGCATTAACTTCCTGTCCTACACACCATTCTCATCAGTCAAGTCACTTACTATAACACCGTTCAACTCCTCAGGAATATAAACTTGAATTATATATTTTTAATTTTTTTTTTCTTTTTATCAATGCATCAGAAAATAATTGATCATTTTTAAAATATCCAAAAAAACATATGAAACTTAATTATATTGTGTAGGTTGTTATTGAGAATAATCTCTAATCTTGTCATCTATAAGACTCAAATTCACAAACAAAACCACAGTTTGTATCAGATAATGTTAAATATAGGCTTTAGAGTTGTTGTTTTTTTTTTTGTATAATGTCAAGTCTAAGGCTATGAATGATATTAAGGGTTGAATATCGTTTAAAGATTGAAGGTATTTGTGTTTATGTTTTCATCATGATTTTTTGTTTAATGATAACCAGTTATTAACTAATTAAGAAAATAAAGAAAAAGGAACGAATGAATGTCATGTTTAAAGGAGATTGGGATATATAGAGAGGTAGAGAGATTGATGAGTGATATAAAAAAAGAGTTAGAGAGACGAAGAGAAAGTAAAAAAAAAAGAGAGAAAAAAAAAACATATTAGTGGCAACATTCACAGATAAGTTATAAGAAACGGGTAAGTTACAAAAACAAATAACTGTCACATTATTTTCTTTCTAAATATACTTTTTTTTATTGAATACAACATCGAGCATGAAAAATAATAATAACATTATTAATGTATTTTATTGTAAAATATGTGAATATTATTTTTTTGTTATTTTATATCCATTTATAATTTATATGATTTTTACATTGTAATATTATTAAAAATTTAAGACATTAAATAACATACATTAGTTGTCTTCTTACTTTTATTTTTTTTTAATTATGTAAATAATATTATTTTATGTAACATTTAATTTATTGATAAGTTTTAATTTTCACAATCTACTTTTTAGATTATTAAGTTGATTTTAAGTTGACATTTGCATTGTTAAATTGGTCCGAAAATATTTTCTTTTAGTGATTGATTGGTCAGAAGATATTACTAAATCATAGTGAAAGCTAATATGTATCATTATTTTTTTATTTTTTTATAATTGTTCCTAAAAGAACCATAGGCAAAAGGTAACCCTAATCACACACAATCAATTGATTCACCTCAAACCCACGCACAAAATATACCCTATGATTTATATCAATTTAATTCACAAGTTCTGTGCACAACTTTCTCAAAGAGGCATGCATTCCTTAACTACAAAATAACACACAACCAAAATTAAAATTACAATCCATAATCACTTGACGGTTCGATCAAGCTCATAATCATCAACACCGTTCATCACATACTATACACAATCACAAAACAAGGAAGCACGGCCCTAGGATTAAAAACTACCAACTCACTTTCTCCGCGCGCCATCACCGAATCAAAACCTCCATCGGTTTTATCCATCTCATCATCCGAATCGGACCCAACCCGACCCGCAATAACCCTACAAACAAGCATGGCCCGTTTCACGTTCATGAAGCGAAATTCACGTTCGATGTCATCGGGAATTGACATGTTTGCCCTCCAGCTTGTCGACAGCGTGGAAATTCCGTCTAATTTTTGTGAAAATCCAGATTTAATAATTCCGCAGATATTACAAAATTGCTGAGAACAAATTGAAGATTCCCCGTTATGTCCTAACTCGCATAGAAACGTGGAGCAATGAAAACGCATTAGTTCGTTTCCGTCGGCGATGCAGCGTTCGTCACGGCGGCGCGTGTTTCGCGTGGCTTTGGCTTTTACGGATTCGCGATACTCTTCGAATTTCGAGAGGATTTTCTGGCTGTTGTGGATCTTTAGGATTCTGTGAATAGCTGGAGACTCGTTTGCTTCAGGCCAACCCGATTTGAATATGATTTGGACTATGTTGTGACCCGGGTCGGATCCGGTAAGTTCCAACACGGCGTGGTTTGTGGATTGGTGATTCTCGAGGAGGTTTGGTTTCTGAAAAATCTCGCCGCAGACGGTGCATGGGAAGATGTCGTTGCGGAGGGGGAAGAAGAGGTTGTTGTTGTCGGCGGAGATGTTTGATTCTGGTTGTTTCTTGCGTGGGGGATCCGTGAAACTCAGGTCGGATTGAACCAGTGAGATAAGTGATTGTTGGGAGGATTTCACGGTGGTTGATGTGGAATGAGGTGATGCTTGTGTTGTGGCAGCAGTGATGGCGGTTTTGCAGGATTTAGCGGAGAAGAGGTGTTTGACGAAATGCCAAGAAGAAGAAAGAGCTTTATGGGTTTTGAATTTAGGGTGGGAAGGTGAAGAGGGTTGAGATAAAGGTAAGATTTTTCGTTTCTTTGATGGTAACAAATGACGACTGTCTTGTTTTTGTTTTTGTTTTCCGGCGGTGACAGCGGCGGTGGTGAACATGAAGCAACCAAGGTGGAGAATGAGGATGAAAAGATAACAAAACTTGTTGAAGAAAGTAGCAATGGATGCCATAAGTTGAGTTTCACAACGAAAATCAATCTTTTTGGTTTCTTAGTAGTAGTGGATAGCTATGAGTGATGCCATGGGAGATTATGGAGATGGGTTGATTCGATTGTTGTTCGTTTCATTTCGTTTCATTGGCATGCATAGATTTGTGAGAGAATGATGATAAAGTACAATGATGATGATGATGAAAAAGAAAAGAAAGAAAGAATGGGAAAAGAAGATTGATAGATAGGTAAGGTAGTGAGGTTTTAGGGGGGGCATTAGAAGAAGAATAAAGGTAAAGAATATAAAGAGTAGTTGGAACGCAACTTCATAGCGTTAACTTAGGAATTTACATTCATCTTTTTATTTAGTCTTGTGTCCATGTATATGCATCTAATAATGTAATGTGTATATATATGTATATATACTAGTAGAGTGTAATGTACTCTAAAAATGGATTATTATAAGGAGAGGAATGAGTGAGAAAGTTATAATAAAGAGGGTGTTTGGTTGATGATGCTAATTTTGTCCTTAAATTTAGGATTGAAAATGATTCTCTTGCTATGCTGTTTACACGGTTAAGTAAGTATGAAACACGAAATCAACTCAAATTTACCTCTATTGTTTGGAACCATCGCAACATAGATTTAAGAAATTTTGAAGGGGGAAATTAGTTCAAGTTGGGTGATTATTTGATTAATAAATATTAAAATGTCTTAAATGTAGATTTAAATGTCTTAAATGTGGATTTAAAGGTGGTTGATCATTTGACTTGTGTAATAATAATTAGAATAACGTGTATGCAAAAATTAAATATTATAAAGTTAGTCATAGTTTTAAAATGTAGATTTTATTTCGTTTCACGCTATTGCAAAAAAAAAAAAAAAATTGTTTGATGAGGAGAGCATTTTTAATGAGTATTTAAGAGTGTTTTATAGGAAGACGAGATAGTGAGAAAGTAAGACAATACATTCAAAGAAATAGTATAAATGACCCATATATTTAAGTGTACAATTTCAAAATGTTTGGAAGTAATACTTAAATAAATATATGTGTTTGAAGGTATGATGTTTATAGTTATTTGTTTGTTTTTGATAATGATAACACTTTAAAGTGAAGTTTTCATTGAAAATGTTGTTCAAGTTTATCTGGTTTTGATGATGAGAACGAAGAAGTTAAGTTGTCATCTGATGTGGTGATTGAAGATCAAGATATAAAAGCATATCTTAGAAGAACAACACTTAATGTCGATTGATGTTTGGTGAATCCAATCAAGATCTTTGATTAAGTTGTGTGCATGATGATGGCATATATCATGAAGAGTTATTTAAGGCCTCATCAGGGAGGAGATTTATGGTTGCAGTGAAGTACTAAAGTAAAAGATAATGTAGAAAGGAATCTGGAGCTTCATAATTGTGGAAAAAAAAGGAAGTGTGAATGATCGTTGTGTGTGCGTTGAATGATCTGTGTCGAGTTATATGTGCTTGTAAAGGTATAAGATTACTTATCTCCTTATGTGTGTCCTTCATTCACCAACACCAGTCTCATCGTTGATACTTTGTGATTAACTTCCTAGAATGTGAATCTTGTGGAAATTAGTTGTGTGTGTGAGATTCTTCATATACTATTCATCATCTTCAACCTTTGTCAAGAAATCATTTTTATGGATCTCCAACTCTAAAGATTAAGTGTGAGAGGTAGATTAAAGGTACATTATGGAATCTAATATTTTTCTTTGAAGTTTTGGTGTATGTATCATGCAGAAGAATCATTTCTTTGGTATGGATATTGGTTGTGTGTTATCTAATAATAGAGAAGACATTGTCTATACTCCATTGAAGACTTTATTGAAACCAAGTAAAGGTTGTCGCAGAACAATGTTGGGAGTGTAGATACTTGTTTTGTAAGTTATTGGTCAAGGAAATTCTCTTAAACACAAACATGCTTTTGATGATGACAAATAGTCTTTGATGACAACAAATAAAGTCAAACATAAAGGGGTTAAAGATGCAACCAAAGTAATATGGTTTAATGAACTTGAATCTCTAATGATAGTAACCAACGGAATATAACTTAAGACTCGTCTCAAAGTAAAGCTCAAGCAAGTGTATGAAAGATTGGAAGTATCTCACAAGTCTTGAGATATATGTAAGCCCGCCCCGATACGTCTGAGTTAATATACATTGTAAAAGCATAAGAGAATTATTATAAAGTAAAAGGCTAATCACACACACACACACACACACACACAAATAAACAATTTTTCGAACTTATTTCCCTTAAGAAAATACTTCTAAAAATGTCTCGAAGTCGTGTTAGATGAATTCAGAGCTATCAAAAAAGCTCTAGACAAATTTTTGATCTTGCCAATAAATTGGATCAGTGCAAAAATATTCCCTAAGCAATTAGGACAACATCTTAATGATAGACAACTAATATATATATCTTTGCTTTCCTTTTAAAACTTATCAATCGATTATTTTTAAACCAACCAATCAATTGGTGCATTATGTCAATCAATTACTCATCATTATTTACCACAAAAAATTTCTTTTTTTTGCCAACCTCTAGCCTATAAATAAAGGTCTCTTTCCACATATTTTTATATCCAGAAACATGAGGTTTCATTCCTCATTCCTCACTCTCTCTCTCTAAAAATATTTTTGTTTACTTTCTCTCACTAAAAGTTTAGTTGTAGAGTTTTCGAGAAAGTCGTTTTGCACGTGAGGAAGTTATAATTCTAGAAGAGTAGATTTGCGAGTTCACCAAGAGAGTTCGTTTTTACTTTGGCTGAATAATTCATCCATTTAGGGATTATTTATTTGGGTTCGAAGTTAAACCAGTGAAAAACTTTGGTTTGGATATTATGTGATCAAGTATCTATTTAGGTTCAAAAGGTCATCCCGTTCAAAAGCTTTCATAGGTTCGAGATCAACCTGGTGTTAAAATATCACAGGTTCTTAGTTAGACTAGTATGAAACCAAATTTTGATTCAAGCCAACCCAGTTTTAAAAGATTTGTTCGACTTGAGATCAACCTGGTGTTAAAATATCCTAGATTCTTGGTAGCCAGGTATAAAACCAAGACTCAATTTGTGAGCTCATCCTGGTGTTAAAAGCTCTCCCAAGTTCAGGATCAGCCCCTGTAAAATTTTGGTTTGAAGGTTACTAATCGCTCCATGTTTCTTGTGGAAAAGAGACTAACCAATTCAATCTGGAAGGAAGACTCACCGCTTTTCTCCATATTTTCTATTTAGTTGGAAGTTAGCCACAAACATCATTTTTTCTTGTGTAAGGGGAATTGAGAGTTCAACCTACTAAAAGCTCTTAAAAATTATTGGACACTCTCAAGAACAAATCTTGGGAAGAGGATTAAGTCATTTCTTTTCACCGAACCTCTAAAACTTTTGGTGTCTTCTCTCTTCTCTTAACTTTTACTTCCTGCATTTTACTTTCAGAACTTCATTTTTCGCTGCTTAATTTAAAAAAAAAATCTAAAATATTTTCAAATTCCGATTTTGATCCAAAAAGATTTTCATACTTAAGTTTTTCTAAAACACAAAATTCATCCCCCTCCCCTCCCCTCTTATGTATGAAATCACATGTTCAACAGAGAGTTGTCCAATCATTCTTAGCCATTGGCAAACACTCAGACAACTCTTCATCACATCCAAGTAAAAGGTGTTCCAGAAATGATGCTTGGAGCAGATTATTATGGATAAGAAGATCATTGAATCAAAAACATTGAGGATCTTAAATGTTAGCAGTTGAGTATCTCCATCAATAGAAGGAATTGTCATTTGAGATCTGCATTGACTAATATCGTGTGGCTATTAGTGTTCAAATTGATGATAGTTTGTTATACTAAAATACTTGTATGTAAACTTTTGAAATAGTGGAAAAGTTGATTTTTTTTCCCGATGGTTTTGAAACCATTGAATACTGGAGTTTGTGCCTACAATGACGGTAGCATCAAACCAATATATATCTTTGTGTACTCTCTCTCTCTCTCTCTCTCTCTCTTCTCTCTCTCTCTCTCTCTCTCTCTCTCTCTCTCTCTCTCTCTCTCTCTCTCTCTCTCTCTCTCTCTCTCTCTCTCTCTCTCTCTCTCTCTCTCTCTCTCTCTCTCTCTCTCTCTCTCTCTCTCTCTCTCTCTCTCTCTCTCTCTCTCTCTCTCTCTCTCTCTCTCTCTCTCTCTCTCTCTCTCTCTCTCTCTCTCTCTCTCTCTCTCTCTCTCTCTCTCTCTCTCTATATATATATATATATATATATATATATATATATATATATATATATATATATATATATATATATATATATATATATATATATATATATATATATATATATATATATATATATATATATATTTCTTTTATGCATTTGTTATGTAGTTGTTGCACTCTAGCATCATTTATATTTCATATAAATTAGTTTGTGCTTATAGCAGTTTATATATATATATATATATATATATATATATATATATATATATATATATATATATATATATATATATATATATATATATATATATATATATATATATATATATATATATATATATATATATATATATATATATGTATATATATATATATATATATATTTCTTTTATGCATTTGTTATGTAGTTGTTGCACTCTAGCATCATTTATATTTCATATAAATTAGTTTGTGCTTATAGCAGTTTATTGTGTAAGCATAGGTTTGTGTTGAATCAAATATATTGAATTATCTTTAGTTCAATTATGATCGAAGCATTTCTATATTAAGTTTTTAAGATTTTTGGATCAAGAAACTTTGTTTATCTTCTTTGGATATGCCTTTTAAAGAATCATTTCTCTAAGTTATATCATTGATATATTGAATTATCTTTAGTTCAATTATGATGGAAGCATTTCTATATTAAGTTTTTAAGATTTTTGGATCAAGAAACTTTGTTTATCTTCTTTGGATATGCCTTTTAAAGAATCATTTCTCTAAGTTATATCATTGATATATTGAATTATCTTTAGTTCAATTATGATTGAAGCATTTCTATATTAAGTTTTTAAGATTTTTGGATCAAGAAACTTTGTTTATCTTCTTTGGATATGCCTTTTAAAGAATCATTTCTCTAAGTTATATCATTGTAATAATTTGGTTAGGAATCCTCTTGATGAGTTTCTAAGCTTCCATCTAATATCTTTTTCGCTTCTTCTCGTAAATCTCTGATTTCATTTCAAAAAAATATTAACTTGTTTTTAAAGGGGATTGGTCTTTTCAACCTCATCTTCTAGACCATTTCTTAACCATATTCTCATCCAACAAGTAGCCTTAAAGTTTTTCTTTTGATCAAGTCTAAGCGTTTTCAAAAGTTGAGGATATGGATTTTTTTATCTTAGAAGTTTTTTTTGTGGAAGCTTTTTCATCTAAGTGGATACCAAATATGTGTCATTGATTTCCTAATGGTTGATTCAACATTATATGACCAATATATAATAACGCAAAGTAATCATCTACTGAAATGTTTTTTAATATTTAGTTGTAATTAATAAATTCTCTAAGTTTGTTTCATCCAGGATTGAACTAACAAATATTTTGAGTTATGTGTAGGAGTACCGAAAACCTAGCATTATATCTTAAAATTTGTTTTGATGATCATTATTAAAGCTAAAAATGTGTTCATATATGGTCACGTATTTGAAATTATGGAATATTTGAGAAATGAAGAAGGATAATCTCCTTATTAACCTAACTTCCAAGCTCGTTGTAAAAGAAGATGAAGATAATTCGTAAAAATTAGCAATGTTCACTGATTTCTTAACCAATTATTAAAGGGCGTCAAACATTAAGTTTTTTGAAGAATTGTATCATAGGAAAAGTTTTAAATCAATTATTCTAGATTTCAAACACTTATCCAACAATCAAGTAGCTAATCATCTACTCATTATTTCTATGTCAATCAAAGATATGTTGTACAAGTTTATTTGATGTCTTTTGAAGGAGTGTCTGATAGTGTGTTTCAAACGTGAGAAGGAATTGTATCTATTTGTTTATGATTGATCGTATTTCTATTATGATATCTTTATTATTGTTTACTAATCATTTTCGTGTGTAGCAAAAGGGTGCATTGTTGAAGTTTAGGGGTGCCAAAAGTTATCAATCACAACCAAAATCATGCATAGGATGAATAAGAGCAAAAAGGGTTGGGATCTGCCTAAATAATAAATTAAACCTGAGAATAATTTATTAGAGGATATTTGAAATTTAAAATTCAAATTTTTTCTATACAAAATCGATTAACCTCAAGGAATAATCAATTGCGATCTTGATCAGTGTGCGTCCTCATCTGTAAAATCAATCTAACTTAAACATTCAACCACCATAATCGGTTATTTTATGCAATAATCAATTATCTATTGGCTATATAATATAATAATCTCCTCATTTCTCTTTATTCCATCTTTTACTTTTCATCTTTGCTCTGTAGTTGCTTTTTTGCAAACAGTGTGCAAGTTTTTCTCCCAATTTTCATCTATCCTCATGGCTCAAAAAGAGTTAGAACTTCCGCCAACTCTTCTACTCCAACTTACTTCTCTAAATATTTTTCAGCCATGGGGTAAGAGGTCAAATTCAGTTGCTCCACTATTGAGATCTTGCCTTCCTACTTCTTAAATAAAAAAGTCTTCAAAGGTTGTGAATTATTCTAATTTCTTGAAGAAGCAAATTTGAGAGGCTTCAGTTGATATGCACAGGTGGAAACTTTTCCAACATTTGTGAGGATATTCTTCTCCATCGTAGGATATGCAAATGGCATCATCTTCTCAGGAGTCAAGAAGCATTATATCTCTCTTCCTCTTGAAGAGTTTGCTGAAATGTGAAATCTTCCATGCTCTGATCCCTACTACTCATATATTGTGGGATTATTGCCTTTAGACTGTCTACCTTCAAACTTGTTGTTAGAGACATGAATATTGTTAATATACCCTATAGGAAATCCATGTTTTAAGTAGCAGATAATGATTGTATGGTTAGTCTTGTTGCAGTGGCAACACAACATGGAGTTACTATAAGAATAAGATTTGGTTCTACATCTGGCCATTAAGTTTTGATGATAACTGCACATGTTATCTAAGAGAACAATTATGTATGATATGGTTTCTGTCTAGTGTGTGGCTATTGTCAATATGATTCTGACTCTGATAAGAAGGGCATGACATCATTAGACTCTATTATCAACACTATGGAAGAAAACATATGTGTGTACAAGTTAAAGTCAAGATTCATGAATGTTTCTAATACAACGGTTCTAATGAATGTTAGTTATGAACATTCTAATTAAGATTTTATGAGAAATATCTACAAGACTTTCTAATGTGATGCGCTTCTAATGTTACAAGTTCTGAAGTTTCTGAAGACGTGGTTTAGATGAACAAAGCTCTAAAGATTCTAAAGACACAATTTGTGAAGATCAAGTTTTGAAGAGTTTCTAAAGACAAGGTTCTGATTAGATGAAGTGTTGAAGACTCTGAAGACAAAGAACATGCTCAATGAAATATGAAGACTCTGAAGATAAGGTTCTGAAGACTCTGAAGTTAAGGTTCTGAAGACTCTGAAGATAATCCTTCTAAAAGAACAAGTGTTGAAGATTCTCAAGATAGATTCTGCTGAACAAAGATCTTGGAATTTTGAAGACTAAGTTTCTGAAGATTACACAAAGAATGATCCTTCTACAACACGCTTGACTAAGATAATATCTGAAGCCTCTAAAGATGCTAGAAGACTGAAGATCAAAATGATTTTAAGCTGAATATAATAGTACTAAAACTCTGTATCCTCTACCTCGAAAAGGTGGCGCATGAACAAATTTTTTTTACAGTGATGTTGACCATTCCTTCATATGAATGTTGGGATATTACTGTTGGAATATGTTTCATAGAATACCCCTCAACAGATCTATTCTCTCCTGCTCTATAAATTGAAGACTTGGAAGCTTGAAGAAATGTCGATCATGGCCAAGAAGCTAGTTGCTTGTCGCTCATAGCTTATTGTTAAAGCAACCATTGATCACAAAGAGAGAAAGATAAAATTTTGTTGGTTGTTGTTCATACAAAGGATTATTATTCAACACAACAAACAAATCAACATGTAGCAAGCAATATGGAGTTGCTACCATAAGAGTGTACAACGATGATTATGCTAAAACTATATGAAACTACTCAAATGAGACATTATAAGTGAAGCATAATAGCTTAGTTGAACTTGATGGTTGAATTAGAAAAAGAATTATATGCTCAAGAAAGGAGTACAAAAGAAGAAGCTAGAAGCTTAATGAAAAGAAGCCTAAGTGCTCAAACAAGAAAGCTTTTAAGCAACAAAACTAGTGCTTTATAGTCTCTTAAAGATTTATCATTAGATAGTTTTGTATTAGAAAGCAAGGAGCTGCTGCTCAAGAACTTGCTAGAAACACTTAGGTGTTCTTGTACTTCATTTATGTAATTAGCTTGTAAGAAGCATTAAGTGTACACATGTAAAATCCTTTTTCTAAAGGTGGCGTAAATCCTTGTTGAAGGTCACTTGAGAAATCTTATCTAAGGTGGCGTAAATCCTTGTTGAAGGTAGAAAGCAATTCCTTAGAAGGTAATGTTGATTCCTTGAGCGGTCGAGTGAATACCAGAATGCTTGAGAAGACTAAGCGTGTTTCTAACACCTTAATGGATGATTCTTGAGAGGAGAATGAATGCCAGGATTCTCAAGAAGGAAATAAAGGTTTTCCATTATGGTTGTAATCGTTGATGATTATTAGATTAAGTCATGGTGATAAGGCGAAATCACCTTGAGGGGTAGACTGGAGTAACTTCGTTAATAGTGAACTAGGATAAAATAACTGTGTTCATTTATTTTATTTACTTTTTAATGCAATTGATTTAATTTCCACAAATGGGGATAAAATTTGAAACCCAATTCAAACCCCCATTTCTTGTGTTTCTTAAGCTTTAGTGACTTGGTTGCCATTTTCCATTTCCTATACTAGAACAAGAATTGAATTTTTCTTTGGAAGTAGTGGGATTATATGCAATAAGAATGATGGATTTATTAGTGAAGGAGGTGGAAAAGTGTCTTGTTCAAGTATCATGGTATGTTTTGCTTAGAGAGGGTAAATAATCCATAAGGAGAATTTGGGTTCGAACGTTATATTGGTCACTTAAGCCTTTTAGGAAATAGGTAATTTACTCTAAGTGTTTATAGTCGCGATTAAAGGAACTTAGGAAACATGAACACTAAGAGTTAAAAATTTATTAGGTCAATGTCAAGCAACCACCAGACTTTGAGATCAAAGGGCTATAATGAAAAGTATACATGATAATAAAAGCTTTGTATGGGTTGAAACATGCACTAAGAGCATGGAACAAAAGAATTGATAACTTTCTAAAAAATCTAGGATTCAAAAACTTCACATCATAATACGAAGGGTATGTAAAGGGTTCAAATGATCAAGATGAGATCATATTATGCCTTTATGTAGATGGTCCATTAGTCACATGATCAAATGAAATTGAATTGACAAAATTAAAAGTTGGCATGAAGAATGATTCTTAGATGTCCGACATATGGAACTTGGCTTACTTCCTAAGAATGGAGTTTGTGAATACAAAGGTGGAACTTTCTTGCATCAGAAGAAATATGCAAAAGACATTTTGAATAAATTCAAAATGAGAAATTTTAATCTTGCAATCACTCTTATGGAAACAAGAACTAAACAGAAGAATGAAACAGAAGATGAGCTTGTAAAATAACTCCATAAAAGAAAATCACCGACTCTATGACTTTGGCCAAACTATTGGCTTGGTAAGCATGTTCAAGAAGAATCCTAGAACATGTCACTTAATTTCAGCCAAAATAATTCTAAGGTAAATTAGAGGTACTACAAATCACGGTGTATTTATTCCAAACTAAAATAACATTAGCAAGAAGGCAAAGGCATATGGCTATTCTGATTCAGATCGAAAAGGAGACCAGAATGACATAAAGAGTACAACATGATACTTGTTCATAATTGGAGCAACTCCATTTTATGGAGTTCAAAGAAGTAAGGGATATTAGCCATATCATCCTATGAAGTAGAGTATGTAGCAGCTTCATATGCAGACTATCAAGCACTTTGGATAGAAATGATATTACAAAAGTTAAAGATCCTTAAAGTTGTGCATGTTAAACTATTGATTGATAATAAATTAGTAATTGATATGGTTAATTATCCAATAAATCATGGTAGAAGTAAGCATGCTAAAAGAAAGTATCACTTCTTTAGAGACAAAGTGAATAAGAACAAGCTAAAAATCAAGTACTACAAAATTGAATTGCAATTTGAAAACATATTCACCAAGCCATTGGAGAGAGAGAGAGAGAGAGAGAGAGAGAGAGAGAGAGAGAGAGAGAGAGAGAGAGAGAGAGAGAGAGAGAGAGAGAGAGAGAGAGAGAGAGAGAGAGAGAGAGAGAGAGAGAGAGAGAGAAAGAGAGAAAGAGAGAGAGAGAGAGATTTAAATGCTTAAAGGAGATTATGAAACTAGATGATATGAATTAGGATGAATATTGTGAATGTAATTCATAAGAGGGAGTAACACTACTACGGAAAACCCATTTAACAACGGCTAGGAAAGATATATAATCACGCGGGCACAAGTGTTGTCATGTAGAGTTTCGTTGTATATATGATACTTTCAACCACGCTCCAGTAAGCATTGTAATAAATTGGAAAGCGAGCGCCCTATCACAATGTTTTTTTTCAAAAGACCGCTGTGATAAAAATAATGGTTCTAGGTTCAATTTCTAGCTGCGCTGTATTTTTTTCTGGATAGTGCGTGCGATATTATAACGGTCATGATATATAACCGTTGTTACATTTTCTACAGTATTAACAAATATTATCCTGCTTTTATAATTAATCCCATTTTTAACCTGTATTATTGTTCACCATATCACAACAAAAAATGCAACTCACATTTGTGATAAAGTTATCATAAGAATATTAATTGTATCATATTCATAATATCACACAATTGTATCATATTCAATTGTATCAGTACAAACATCCTACAATTTATCAGAACAAACAACCTACATTTTACACATTACATAACATCACATAATTGTAACTTGGTGTTTTGGTTTCTTGTCTCTTGGTGTCTTGACTCTAAAAACCTATGATTTCAAATAATTATACTTGTTAGTAAAAATACTTAGAAACTATAACATACAATTAATATATTATGAATGAAGAATAAATTATGTACTTGTTGATTTTCCCATATGCCTTCTTCATGATCGATTCAAATAGCATGCATGACATCTCTATCAACTTCATCATATGAGGTAGGAACTTGTGTTGTGTAAGAAGGTGTGGGCTGAATATCAAGACTTTCATCACTAAGAGGAATGTGTTTCCTTTGGAGAACGATTGACCATTTCCCCGATATGTCTGATGGGTCGGTAACATAGAAAACTTGTTTTACTTGAGAAGCCATGATGAATGGTTCAATCATAAAAGATGCCTTACCAAGGTCGACCCAGGTGAATCCTAAGTCATCAATGTGTACACCATTACTATTATTGGGAACCCACTTGAATTTAAATAAAGCCGCTTTGAAAATAACATAATCAATCTCCCAAATCTCATCAATGACACCATAAAACACGGTAGTTGCCAATACATGATTCTTATCTTTTGAACTAGAGAGATACATCAATCCGACTTCAACCATAACCTCACTATTTTGCATTATACTATGATCATCTTTTGATTTTGTATAAAAGATATAATGACCAATATCGTATGCAGTCCAAGTAATGACACAAAATTTTGGCTTGTACGACAGCTATTTAAGTATCTCGGATGCACTACGATCATTAGATACACTTTTATTAAACCAATCTATGAATCTCTTGTTATGTTCTATCAATAACAACTGGTCACTAATTCGGGGATATTTTTTCCTCAAAAGTCTTTTGTGAGTATCTATGAAAGGTTGAACTTCATCTATATTATTCAATATATAGAAATATGCTTGAATAACTACATCTCGAGCCATTGACTTAACATTTAGACCTTGAATGCCTCTTCTGTCAGTGTTAGCTTGACGAGACATTGGAATTCCTATAGAATCTGCATTCGACAAATAGTTTGTATAAAACTCAACAACTTCTTCTGTGACGTACCTTTCAACAATCAAAGCTTCCGGACGGTGATGATTCTTTGTATATCCTTTAAAGATCTTCATATATCGCTACATTGGATACATCTACCTTAAATAAACTAGACCACAAATTCTGATTTCTCTTACTAGATGCACAAGTAAGTGAACCATAATGTCAAAAAATGATGGAGAAAAATACATCTCCAATTGACACAAGATTATGGAAGCCTCATCTTCTAATTCATATAATTTTTTGAAATCAATAATTTTATTACATATGTCATTGAAGAGTAAGCACAATCTCGTCATAGTTACTCTCACATTTTTTGGTAGGATCCCAGGGATAGCCATTGGTAGAAGTTGTTGCATCAATACAAGACAATCATGAGATTTTAAACCAATTAACTTGAGATCTTTTATTGATACAAGTTTCAGGAAGTTTGATGAATAACCTTGCGGAAATTTAATACCTTGCAAACACTCGCAGAAAATTTTCTTTTCCTTTTTAGATAGAGTGTGACATGCTATAGACAAATAAGTTCTTTTTCCTTTCTCTATTGGAGCCAAATGTTTTTGTATACCCATCTTTTCCATATCAAGATGAGAAGTCTTACTATATTTATTCTTGCATAAAATGTTTAGAAGTGTGTCAATCAAACTATCACACATATTTTTCCCCACGTGCATCACATCAAGACAATGCCTAACATCAAGACTTGACCAATATGGAAGATCAAAGAAGATGGACCTCTTTTTCCATTTATTTTTCATAACTGCTCCTTTTTCTCTTTCTCTCTTCCCAAAGACAACATTAATGTGTTCCTGCCGTAGATAAACTTCATCTCTGATTAAAGATCCAAGAGCTTCATCAAACTTTTGTTCTCCATTAAACGTCTTCCGTAATCTACGATAAGGATGACCGGGTTTTAGAAATTTTCGATGCCCAAGGTAAACGGTCTTTTTTCCAAACTCAAGTTGGTGATAACAAGTATCATCTTTACATATAGGATGCTCTCTATGTCCTTTGACACTATATCCAGCCAAGTTACTGTAAGCAGGAAAGTCGTTGATTGTGCAAAATAACATTGCACGCATCTTAAACTTTTCCCGATAATATGCATCATCAACTTCGACACCTTCATCCCGCAAGAGTTATAAATCATTAACTAATGGACTTAGATAAACATCTATGTCGTCACCAGGTTTCCGTGGTCCAGAAATCATCATACTTAACAGTATATACTTACACTTCATGCATAACCAAGGAGATAGGTTGTAAATAGTGAGAAGAACATGCCACAAAGTATGATTATACATCTATGTCGTCACCAGGTTGTCGTGGTCCAGAAATTATCATACTTAACAGTATATACTTACACTTCATGCATAACCAAGGAGATAGGTTGTAAATAGTGAGAAGAACAAGCCACAAAGTATGATTATTACTCAAATTACCAAAGGGGTTCGTTCCATCGGTGGCAAGCCCAAGCCTAAGGTTTATTTGCTCAACTCTAAAATATGCAAACAAGGAATCAATTTTCTTCCATTGCAACAAATCAGCTACATGGCAAATGTTCCCATCACGAGTCCTTTCATTTGCATGCCATCTAAGATTCTTTGCGTCATTCGAATTAGCAAAAGTCTTTTAAATCATGAAATTATTGGAGAGTACCTGTCGCTACGCGAAAAATGACACAGAGTCGCCACCGAATTTTATTTATCCCAAGGAGGGAAAGGGAAATAACGATAAAACCTTTAGGAAAAGAGCATGGTCATCACAACCAAGTTTTAGGGTTCGGGAGTCAGTTATGTGAGGGGAAGGTATTAGCACCCCTCACATCCATCGTATTCGATGGGAACCTTCTAAGTTGTCTAGCTTGAATGGGTGTTTTAATCTAAAAGTTTGCTTGCTAAAGGGAAAGAGGGGTTGGTTTTTTATTGGAATGCTCGCCAAGGATTAGGGCCCTTGTGCCTATGTATATTCACTTGTAAGAAGTGAAGAATCAGAACATTAGTAGTTCACGGGACTATGGTGAAAATGGGAAGTTTGGGTGAATGATGTTATCATGCATATTCTAGCAGTTAGGTGTATTGCGGCTCGCTCGTGGAGTCTTATGCGTTACCTGTTTGCAGTAGAACGGACGTAACATGTCCTTTTTGGGTGATGAGGAATGGAGGAATAAAGGTGGAAAAGAAAGAAAAGTGATTGCTAGGATTATCGCAATCCTATCCCTACATATTCTCAACAGGTGTGAGAAATCAGAGCAAACGTAGTTTGGCCACTAAAGAAATGATTGTGTGTTGGATGATTTTGTACCTTGAAAAAGGGTTTTTGGATGATGCCATAAGGCGAAAAAGAAGTTTGATGAGTTGATGTTATTTTTATGGTTTTGAAAGGAAGTTCTTGATTAGGATCACACTAAAGACTTTGGGTAGAGATGAATATCTCGAATATCCAAGTCGAGCGCCTTGTATTCAAAATATTCAGAACGAGTGTAGGAATGGTTCCATTCTCATTCCTTCTCCACCACTTTAAATCTCGTGGCGCGTAACCCTAATCGTATCTTTATTGTGTTTTGGATTTTTTATGAGAAAAATACCAGTTGATGTTGGATCAAGGGTTTTATTGATTTTTAAAAATATTTGAAGTGATGCGAACAAGGTCGATGGCGACGCACAAGGCAATCGACTTACAAGGTTGAAAATGGCTCGATAAAATCGAGAGTTTATTTTTTTTAAAATAGTTTTTTTGGAACCAAAAGTCAAAAATGACCGTAATAACATCCACATACAATGGCCGTACAACCATATTGGGTTAATCGGCTTGAAAATACGAATAAAAACAAGACATGAAAAATTCTTTTTTTGAAAACAAAGGAAAGTTCGCTGTGCGAACTTCTTAGGATTTTTCAAATCAGTACACTATTCACAAACAGAGGCAAAAGGCAATGAAGTTCGCTGTGCAAACTTGCCAGCGAACCTCACCAAGTTCGATGTGCGAACTTCCTAGCGAATACACACTATTCCCAAACAGAGGCGAAAGGGGCCAAAGTTCGTTGTGCAAACTTGCCAGCGAACCTTTCCAGAAAAAACATCAAGAAGTTCACTGTGCAAACTTTATGCTGTTTTGCCCAGAATACGCCTTTTTTATAGAAACAGAGGGGAAAGGGGAAAAAGTTCGTTGTGCGAACTTGCCAGCAAACATGACAGCATTTTGAGGATTTTTTTAAGTGTTCTACCACAAAACTCACTCTTGTTTCTCTCTTTTCTTTTGCTTTTTCCTTACAACATAGGTTACTCTTGAGACCTCATTACAATATATACATCAACAAATGTTATCCTCACTAACAATGATAAAAAGCAATAAATAAAACAAGCATGCAAAAAATATGAAAATGTAAAAGAGAAAGGTTTAGAGAGATGGATACCCCAGAACTTCTACTCTCCTCCTAGCCACCAAGGTCCTCTGTTAGATGTGTCTTCCTCAGGTTTTCCTCTGTATTTCTACCTCTTTTTTTCTCTTCTGTTTTTCTCTCTAAGCTCTCTTGTCCTCAATGTCACTCTTTTCTTTCTTATTTTTCTGGTTTTCTCAATATCTCTTGTTCTTAACGTGACCTCCTCTTTTTCTCCAATTGAGACTCTCTTTTCCTACTGTTGTCGCTTTTCTTTTATAGCCAAAGCATTAGGTTTTGCACATGTTTTCAAACTTCAGAATTTCTACACTTAGAAGTGTCCAATGCCACTTTCTTGGTGCACCCTTTTCCTCTCCATTTCTAGAAATTATACTTTTTCTGCTGTACCAAAGTATTAGAGTTTGCACATGTCTCAACTTTCAGAATTTCTATACTTGAAAATGCTTATTACCACTTTCTTGGTGCAATCCCATTTCTAGCATGCTGCTTTTTCTGCATTTGCTGCTGCACTTTCCTAGTGTTGTTTTTTCTGCTGCCCTTTTGCATTGGTCTCCTTTATTCACTTGTTCTTGGGCTGTCCTTGTGGTCCATGCCTCTCTACCCTTGACAGAATTTTGAAATTCTGAATTTTGGCATGTAAAGTGAACCAACATGATCTAGTTCCTCAAGTTTTGTGACATGGTTTGTTTGGTTGAGAATTAGTTGGTCATGAGGCTGTTTTGGATCAATTTAAAAATGCCTTGAAATTGCCCATGAATAAGCATGAATGGTTTTGCTTTTGAAATGCTCCAATGTTGAATTAAACCTTAATTAATTTCCTTGGATATTTGTGGGTTTAATTGGTTATGAATTATATGTAGCACATGAAGATTTGATGAGGCATGAAGGGTACCATAACATGAATTTAGTTAGAAACTTGAATTAAGATTAGAAATAGCTTAATTTTCTAAGCATTGCTTAGAGTTGGAAACTTTACAACAAACGTGACATTTTTGCAAATGTCATGAAATTTCCCTTTGTAACATTCTTGAATTTAATCTTGAATTCACGAATCTTGAACTTTGAATGATGGATTTCCCTTATACTATTATATTTGAAATGAATGAAGTCTTGAATTATGAACTTGTGATCTTGACTCATGTCTTGCAAATTTGAACTCCACTTGATCAAGAATTTGAAACAAAAAAGAAATCTTGAATTTGGCCTTGCATTTCATGTTCATCAGGGGCATTGACCTTGAATACCTCAATATTTTTCAATTAAGTTCTCCTTGAAGAAATCTACATGAGTAGACTTTTCAACTTGAACCAAAACTTAGATAATGAACCTTTCTTCAATGTAACTCATGATAGACCACTTCTCTTATTTGAAACAAACGGCAATAGACCGACTCAATCCTTACCTTGTAAGCCCACATGCTCGATATGCACTAGAACGATGTATGATATGACGAATGTATTATATGAAAGGCTATGGTGAAAATGAGTGTGTGACAGTACCATAACATTTTAGCAAGAGGATGCTTCCTACTAACATTGTCATAGTCATTGTCATCACCATTGTTGGCCTTCAGCTTGTAACACAACACACCATATTTTGGACATTGATACAAGTCTTCATACTCGTTCTGATATAATATGCAATCAGTAAGGAAAACATGTATATTGATATACTCCAGACCCATTGGATACAATATCTTCTTGGCCT
Source organism: Lathyrus sativus (assembly GCA_963859935.3). Taxonomy (NCBI): domain Eukaryota; kingdom Viridiplantae; phylum Streptophyta; class Magnoliopsida; order Fabales; family Fabaceae; genus Lathyrus; species Lathyrus sativus. The sequence goes on along the minus strand of OZ012739.1, from coordinate 348,545,727 downwards.
CATAGCAATGATCCGACAATTTGTTATCTTCTGGTAACACTTGCTTTAGAAATTCAAGTAATTCCGTGAAACATTTATTCGACCATCCATTTTTTTCCTTCAGACTAAACAACTTTAGCAACACCGACCATCGTGTAAAATATGTGCATCCCGTATATAAATGGGTGTCATTGTCACTACATAAAGTATCATAAATATGAGATTCTTAAAAGAAGATTCCCTAATATCACAAGACATATCCTCTAGTTGATCTTCCATATATTCATCTTCATCCACTCTTTGACTTTGTGACGCCCAACTTTCCTCTTTATCCACCTCACCATGCCACATTCATATTATATAATTTTGACATATACCATCACAACAAAGGTGATGAAACATTTCTTTCTTTGTACCCTTTTTGATATTCGCGCAAACAACACAAGGGCAATAAAACATACCATTATTGTCGGAAAGATGTTTATCAGCGTATTCAAGGAATTCAAGAACTTCGTTCTCATAAATCGGACCTAATCTATCGGCTTTCATCCAACTACAGTCCATAACAACTTCTGAAATTTATACATGTATAATAATGTGAATGACACACTAAAATCTAATCCAAAAACTTAAGCATATGCATATGCAAATCTAAACCTAAAGCATATGAAACATTTACTCTCATACTGACTTGAGCATATACAACATAAACAAAGAAAAAAGGAATGAAAATATTGAAGAGTACCGTACTTCGAAGGTGAAGAATCAAATGAACGAAGAGGGCGAATATTTGAGCATATACAACATAGACCAAGAAAAAAGGAATGAAGATGTTGAAGAGTACCGTACTTCAAAGCTGAAGAATCAAATGAACGAAGAAGGTGAAGATTTGAGCTCCAAATGAATGGATACGAAAAGGGTAAAGATTACGCCATCGCTGTCGTCTCTGGTTCGCTTGTTTGCCTAGGGCGTCTTATGAAAGAAATACATAATAAGTTTTTTAATTTATCAGTAAACCTTTTAATCGCGGTTGGACAATCCAACCGTAGTGGAATTGTAAGTCCTCTAACAACGGTTGGTTTACTTCACCGTTATAAAATCATTTACAATTTATTCTTTAAATAATGGACTTAAGTGACACACGCTTAATATCCTCTAACAACGGTTGGTTTACTTCACCGTTGTAAAATCATTTACAATTTATTTTTTAAATAATGGATTTAAGCAACACACACTTAATGTGCTCTAAAAAATGAAAATAATGTAGTTGTTGAGAATCGAAACTTGCTACACATAATTTATTACTATGGTGTTTTAAGACAACTGTTATTAAATTACTGTTTATAAATCCAACTATTCACTGGGCGCAAAAATTTTAACCTATTACAACAGTGTATATGAATTTGTTATAAATTTGACATTGTTGTATGCACGTTTTGTAGTAGTGTAAGTTATTTGTGTTAGAAGTAAGTGGCTTGCTACATATGTAAACTGAAACAATTAGGTTGTTAGCTCTAACTCTGTGTATAAAGGCCAAGTTGGTATCAATTGAAATAGAAATTACCTCTCACACAATTCAGTTCCTATTTTCTTTAATTTGTTCATATTTCTTCATTGCCTTATTTCACCTTGAATTGCAAGTTATCCAACAGACACTACATACAAAAATCATTCTATATAGTAATCTCCAAGTCGAACTTCGTTGATGTCATGCCTCCCATGATCAAAACCTGAGCTCTAATGCTTGTTGTTAGGATCCTGATTCACAAAAACTACTTAAAATCTTGATGAAAAACAATGTGTATGAAGATCAATTGACTGAAAAATCACTTGAGTACATGAAATGTAAGAAATGTAAAAAATAAATAGCAAAGAACACTGAGAAATTTGGTTGCTCAATTCATACATGAACCCATACATTTGAGGAGTATAATCCAACTTAAATAATCCATTATAAAATAAAATTACACGCTAGAGAAATCATGCACATTTTATGAATTTTTTAAATAATTTTTTTCTCTTTTAGATCTTTTTTTCATTAGAGTGTGTTTGGATGAGTTATTTTAATGAAGAAATGTAATATTTTAAAGAAATTTAAAATAATTTAGACAAAATTCATCTTTTAGATGAAAAAAAATTAAAATAATGAAATTCTATGAAATATTTTGTCCAAATTAAATTTTATAATTTTGAAATGATACATAAAATCAAAGAATAACAAATTTCTCTCGTATTCTGTAGGATTTGAATGTCAAATTAGTTGATGTTTCTATTTTAAAATTTGCAAGTTAGTCTCCATATTTCTCAAAGTTTTAAAATTGACCCAAAATTTTTTTAAAATTTGAAATTAGTTCTTAATAGTTTACAAAATTTTAAAAATTGATCCTTTTAAATTTTAAAATTATCAAATTAGTCTATAAAATTGTAATTTGGTCTCTTAAAATTTTAAAATTTATAAAAATAACATAAAAAATATAACAATAATTTATCTTAATATTCTACCCAAATAAAAGAATTTAAAAATAATAGATCTCTATTAAATTGTTTGAATTGGTTAAAAATTTAAATTAAAAAAAAATACAAATACCTTATCAAAACACATTCTAAATATTTATGAATGAGTTTTTGTCTTGAATTTCTTTCTTAATATTTTATAAAATACTTAGAGCTGAGCAACAAACTCTTATAGAAATAACCGTCGCAATAAAGAAGTAATAGTTATAATTGAGTAACTCAATTGGGTTTGAGAGAAACACTTTCATATCACTGAGTAGAATGCATAAGCTTCTAATTATCATATTTGAGAATTAAAATTTTTAAGAATTTAATTGGTATATATTGAAAGTGTAAAATAATTTTACATTATCAATCAATCACCTTCATGTATCCTGCTGTATTATACTGTAAATTTTAAAGTTAATTGTTTTACACTGTTAACGCATATCAATTAAACTCGTTCATGAAATAAAAATTTTATTTTATTTTCTTAATTAATATTTCGTTTTTACATTTAATTGCATACAAAAATAGTAATGAAAAATTATAGTAAATACTTTTAAAATTTTCACCTAGTATTTATTTAATAATAATTGTTAAGTGTAGCATACATGACAAGACGTGCAAAACAAGGATGTCAGAATTGACACAATTATAAGAATACAACAAATCATACTGCCACCATGTGTAGATCATTAGAAGCTCCATTGGATTTTGATCCATGCATGATTTCTTCAACTAGAATTAATAAAAAAACAATTTTTATGACTCACTAATGCTTCCAACATATGACAAGGATGTAAGTATCTCACGTGTAAAGTTCCTCACTAACCGCTTAATTCATTTGGATAACTAATTCCATACAATTAATGAAACAACATTTTATTTCTCAATGAGAATCCAAAGTACACACACATGACTTGTCTCTAAGATCTCTTTTTCTAATGAGAGTAATCTGTGTTTACCTTAACGTATCTCGTTTAAAGTTTTTGTGATTATGTACTATAGTACTATATTAATATGGTTACATTGTATTTATACTACTTACGATAATTATATGCACTTACTCTCGCATGCATGTTAAGATTAATTTGTTCTGTACTATATACAGTGTTTTTAGAACACAGACAAATGTTCCTGTTTCTAAAGGACGTCGAGCACGTGGAATGATATATAAAGCATTTATTACAAGTTCTTTTTCTTGGTAGATTTATTTTGTACTAATAGGTGAAAACTTGGAAGATAGTGTGTATGCAATTTTAATGTATTTTGGCCAATTTAGTAACATTTATACATAAAATAAATATATTAGTATACAAACATTTTCAATTTACTATGTTAAATTTGAAATAAAACGTATGATTTAGATAAATATTATAAAAATAATGAAAAAATAATAATTTTATTAAATTATTTTTATATTTTAGTTATCATTAAAATAATAAATATAAAATATTAATTAGATAGTGCAATTAAAAGTTAAAAAAATTAAAAATTTAAATTACATTCAAAACTAAAAGTAATAGAAAAAAAATATGATTCTTGTTTTAAGATGGATGAAGTAGTAATTAAGTTTTATGATAACTTTGGAGCATTTACTTTAATAAAGTTTAAGTAATAGTTGTTAAACCAATGTCCATATTTTAATAAAAATTTATATTTTTACTACAAACTGAGTTGTTGTTGCAGGTACATGTTGATGTGGAGAAACAACTTTTAGTTTGTCGTGTAACTCGTGAAAGGTAGTAGAACTTAGAGGTTTAGTAAGCACATCAACAATTTGAATTGTTGCAGGTACATGTTGAATTTGCATTTTTTCAGCTACAACTCTTTCTCCTACGAAGTGGATGTCTAATTCAATATGTTTGGTGTGTGCATGAAGAACCGGGTTGTGAGCTAGCATAACAACACTCATATTGTCACATAGTAATGTTAGAGTGTGAAACGATACCTTGAGTTCAGATACTAAGGACTCAATTCAAAGTAGCTCAGATGTTCTGTGTGCAAGAGCTCGGTATTCTGCTTCAGTACTTGAGCGAGCAACAATTGACTATTTTTTAGAACCCCAAGAAACTAGGTTAGGGCCAAAGAAAATACACGAACCTGGTGTAGATCTTCGATCGTCATAATCACTAGCCCAATCAGAGTCGCTATAGGCACGGAGAGAGAACTTTAGAGCAGATATGGAGGGAGAAAGCAGTAGACCAAACTGAGTTGTACCACTAAGATACCTGAGAAGTCTTTGCATAGCAGACCAATGAGATTCAAGAGGACATGCCATGAATTTACAGGCCTTGTTAACACTAAATGAGATGTCAGGCCGAGTTAATGTCACATATTGAAGAGCTCATACAATCGACTTGTACAACTGAGGATCAAAAAAATGGTTAGTGCCATGTTTGTTGAGTTTACAAGTACCCATCATGGGAGTTGGAACACCATTAGCCTTGCTCATCTTGGCCTTGGCTAGCAAATCCTGAATATACTTAGATTGAGTAAAAAAGAGAGCACCATTACTGCAAGTCTTGACTTCAATGCCCAGAAAGTAGTTAGGCCTGCCCATTTTCTTCAAAGAAAAAGTAATGTGAAGTTTATCGATATGATCATGTATAAGTGCAGAGTTAGAGCCAGTGAGTAAAATGTCATAAACATAGACAAAAGCATACATAGAGACACGTTGCTTGTTGTAGACAAATAAGGAGTTATCACATTTAGGAGAAGTGAAACCAAAATGAAGAAGTGCATGTGTGAGTTTCTCATACCAAGCCCTTAGGGCTTGTTTAAGGCCATAGATGGCTTTATGAAGCTTACACACCAAAGTCTTATCAGAGCTAGAAAAACCAGGAGGCTGTGTCATATAGACTTCATCATGTAAGACATCATTCAAGAATGCATTGTTAACATCAATTTGTTGGATATCCCATCAGATGGTGATGGCTAGAGTTAAGATGATCCTAATGGTTGTTGGCTTGACCACGAGGGAAAAAGTCTCAGTATAATCAAAGCTTTGTTCTTGGTGAAAGCCTTTGGCCACCAACCTGGCTTTATATTTGTGAATGGTGCCATATGTATTCTATTTAAGTTTAAACACCCACCTACACCCTACAACTCTTTTATCAGGGGGTAATGTTGTTAGGGACCAAGTGTTATTGGCTTGGAGAGCATTAAACTCTTATTTCATAGCCTTGGCTCACTCAGGTTGAAGTTGAACCTGCTTAACACTAGTGGGTTCAAAATGAACAAGGTAGGCTTTGGGTTTAGAATGACCAATTTTTGCTTTGGTGAGCATAGGGTGGGCATTCTCAAGAAGAAGCCCAGGTGGTACATTTGATGGGATAGAGGGAGGCTGGGAAGCGACTAATATGGGAATGCAAGAGGACAAGGTTAGATCATCATACTTGTGAGATAGATGCTGATCAGAGACAAGAGGCTCAAGTTTTTTTAAAATACTGTGAGGATTAAGATCCTTGGAGCAACTAGGAGCACCACAGTTAGATTGAGACATCCTATTTACCTGACTCATAGGTGATGACACATGTTTAACAGGGTCATTGCCCAGAGAAGAGTTAAATTGCTCATAGGCTACATCAATAGGTATGGAAGCAAACTGAGCAGATTGAGACTTATGACTAGATGTGGAATGACTCAGAACATGTGTCATAGGTTGGCCAAGCATGTGCTCAAAAGTACAACTAGCAGCTTTTTCTAGTAAAAGAGAGCCACTCGGAGGAATAGGAACAACAGTATGGTGAGACCCTAGGCTGTTATTGACAAGATATGGTCCAATAGAGTTTTTTTAATGATGGCACATGTGTAGTAGGTACAGATGATAAGGGAGCAGTAGCAGAGCTTGTCACACCCTTGACATTTATAGGTGTGCTAGACTTGGACTCAGTACCAAACAATTTAAAAAACGAAAAGGGTTATTCGTTAAAATTAACATCCTTAGAGATATAAATCATGCCTTCACTACTGAGGCATTTGAAACCTTTATGTTGAGAAGAAACCCCTATATAAGCACACTATTGGCTTCTTAGTTGGAACTTATTTTTATTATAGGGTCTAAGAAGTGGGAAGCAAGAACAACCAAACACCTTGAGTGAGGTATAATCAGGTTGCTTACCATAAAGTGCATGAAAGGGCGAAGTTTCTCTTTGGAGGGATGAAGTGGGAAGTCTGTTTATGACATGAACAGTTGTGGAAAAACTATGATCCCAAAAAGATAAAGGTAATGAGGCATGAGTTAACATTGTGAGCCTCATCTCTACTATGTGCCGATGTTTCCTCTCAACAGATCCATTCTGATGAGAAGTGTAGGGACATGTAAGTCTATGAGTTATCCCTAGTTCAGTGAGAATATTAGTGAAAGGGAGAAATTCTCCACCAAAGTTACTCTGGACAAACTTGATAATGACTTGAAACTGAGTTTGAACAAATTTATGAAATATTTTGAAGGAATGTAAGGCTTCAGACTTGGATTTGAGGAAGTATAACCACGTATACCTAGAACAACCATCTACAAAGGAAATATAGTAGTTGTGACCTGAACTAGAAGGATTGGGTGCTGGACCCTACAAGTCAGTGTAAATAACATCAAAAGGTGTGTGGTACACTATATTAGTTATATATGCATATAACCTATGATCTTTACCAAGATTACAAGAACTGCAAAAATGGAAATCATGTTTATTAGATGAATGTATATTACACAACTTTAGAACATGAACAAAAGAAGTAAAGTTTGCATGACCTAACCTATTATGCCACAACATACTATTGTTACAATTATTAGAAGACATTAGACTTGAGTGAGAAGCAACATAGCGTTAAACACCACTGGTGGCGCTTAAGTTGTGATGCATATATAAACACCACTAGCATCTAGAATTTCCACAATGATTTGGTCAAAATCCTGAGATTTAATATAAAATTTATTAGGGAGAAATTCAAACACAACATTGTCATCACTAGAGAGCTTGGAAACAGACAACAAATTCCTAGTTATAGAGGGAACATGTAGGATATTAATAAGTTTCAACTTATAATTAGGAATGATACTAGAGACAACTTGAGAAGAACCTAAAAATTCAATGCTAAGAGTTTGACCATTACCAACATACACCCTATTAGGCCCTACATATTTGCATTTGGTTTGTAAAAGAGAATCATAAGGTGTTAGGTGGTGAGAAGCACCTGAATCAGCAAATCAAGCTTGTGATTCTAATTATGTAGGTAGTGAGTACAATTGAGTGTAAATCTTTGGTTTACCTGTAGTAGCCATCATTGCTACAGTTTGAGACTCTTGAGCAACCTCTTGAGTTGAATAATTCGTGGGAGTTGAGGTCTTTGCAGCCTTTGTTTGATCATTTGATGAAGAGGAAGACATATAGTTCTGATCAAATCTATGCCAACATGTGGTGACAACATGCCCACATTTTCCACAGATTTGGCAAGTAGGTCTATTACCAGTTGTGTGTCTACCACTACCATGATGGCACCCTCGACTTGACCTTCCACGACCATGATAGTTGGAATATACTCCTCTGGAACTATTCTCAGCTAGACTGGTATGAGCCACATCAGCAACAACATTTGTTGTGGTGAGTTCTTGATGATATTTGTCAAGTTGTGCTTCTTGCATATACAATAAAGCTTTAACATCACACAATGAAGAAGGCGGGAAATAGGCATACATTTGCATAACAAACAATTCATATTCCTCAGGTAAACCATCAAGAATGGAATCTATTTGATCTTGCTCAGTAATAGAGCCACCTACTGCTAATAAAGAATTCACAATAGCCTTGATACGCAACACAAATTCAATAATCGATTTATTATCTTTTTTGGTGGATTTGAGCTCTTCCCGAAGTTGATGAACCCTAGCTTTCATCTGAGCATTGAAGAACTAATGAATCTTGTCCCAGACCTCAAACACATGTTTGCATGCAAGAACCTTATGTAGAACAAATTCGGAGATGGTGGATAACAACCAAATCAACACAGCTTAATCCTGCACAATCCAAGCTTCATATTCATTAGAAATCACACCTTCAATGCAATCTTGAGTTGTTTTATACTTCAACGGGATCTGAGGATTAACTAATAATTTATGCATCTTTTGAGACAAAATCATTCCTTCAACCTGTTGATTCCATATAAGGTAATTGTTCTCCTGCAACTTGATTAAAAGTTTCATCCCAAACGAATTCACAGTTTAGGTGGTTATAAACACAGTTGAAATTTCTTGAGAGTTTTCCTTGTTAGCCGATTCTTGATTCTCAAACTCCGCTATTGTTGAATCAAGACACCGTGAGCTGTTAAAGAAGACGAATTAGAGATGAACGAAAGGGGAAGCGATGGGGATCAATTCCGCAAATGATACCATATTAAGCTATTAACTCAGTTCATACTTGCATTTTGTGCAATTGCAGAAAAGCTTATACAAGGTTTATCACAATATCAGGATGAAAACGTATTACATCAGAAAAATAGAATGAATGCTTAGACTGGTTTATATACTAGTGTTGTAACAGAAATAGTTAAGTCTAACTGTTAACAACTCAGCAACTAACAACAACTAACAGAGCAATTAACACATTGTTAACTCTCTCTAAAATACTTCTCTAAGAATTATTTATACCATTTGCAAAGAAAAATGGCACATGTACACCATATAATTTTACAATAAATTAAAATTAAAACAAATTATTAACCAACAAAAGCAATAACCAAAATGCAAAATCTTGTAGGTCGTCCAAAAGTTCTCTTCTATGATTTGTTACCAGTCGTTAAACACCTATAATTTGAACCACATATAAAACCAACTAAGATTATTATCATCAACAATATTAAATATTTAGTAAAAAGAATATAAAAAGATAAATGAGTAAATATATATTACTAACTAATGTAAAACATTTACTTACTAGTTTTTCCATATCCCCTATTGATGAACACGACGAGTAGCATGGACCTCACCATCAGAATCATTTTCTTCTGACGAGAGAGGTACATGTGTTGTGAAAAAGGGGGTAACTAAATTAAAATCTTGATTTTAATCACTATAAGGAATATATTTTCCTTGAAGAACAATTGGACATCTTGTGTTAGAAGGACCAGTGACATAAAAAACTTATTTTGCTTAGAATGTCCTGATGAATGGTTCGTTCATATAAGTCGTATTTCAGAGATCAGCTTGTGTGAATCCTAATTCATCGGTTTCTGTGCCAGCGTTGCTGTCAATCCACTGGTACTTAAATAAATGCACTTTAAAAGTAACCTAATCAATCTCCATAATCTTTTCAATAACCCCAAAGTACGCTCTAGATGCAAGTACAAGATTCTTATCTTTCGAACTAGAGAAGAACATGGATTCAACTTCAATCATAACCCCACTATTTTGTACGGTACTACGATCATTCTTTGATTTTGTATAGAATGAATATTTAGTAATGTCGTATGCACTCCAAGATATTACATTAAACTTAGGCACATGTGATATCTATTTAATTTCCTCTGATGCAGTACTCTCTTTAGAAACACTTTCATTTAACCAAGTTATAAAAGTTTTGTTATGCTCTGTCAAGAATATTTTTCACCCATCCGGAGAATTTTTCCTTGATAAGACTTTTGTGAATGGTCATGTAAGGTTGAACATCATTAAGGTTATTCAATATATTTAAATGTTCTTGAAGAACGACATCTCAGTCAAATGTCTTAATATTTAAACCTTGAATACCTCTACTATCATATCTTTCATCATGATGAGACTCAGAAATTTGTATAGAGTTCACTCCTGACAAATAGTTTATACACAACTCAATAGCTTCTTCGGTGATGTATTGTTCAACGATTGAAGCTTTCAGAAGATGATGATTCTTTGTATACCATTTAAAGATCTTCATGTATCGCTCTACTGGATTCATCCACTGTAAATAAATTGCACCATAAATTCTAATCTCCCTTACTAGATGAACAATTAAGTGAACCATAATGTCAAAAAATGATGGAGGAAAAAACATCTCTACTTGACATAAGATAATTGCAAACTCATGTTCCAAGTCATCTAAATTTCTAGGTTTAATGACTTAACACAACTGACAATCTTGTAAAAATTTTGCATCCTGGATATAGCGACTCTTCCATGTCACTTCTGAAAGTATATTCCACATGTTCTTTCTAAAAAGTGTTTTCTCCAATATCACGAATCATATCTTCTAGAGTATCCTTCATAAATTCATGATCTTCAACTCTATGTAACATAGGTCTTTTTTTATCACTTCACTATGTCATACCCATTTCGTGTAATTGTGAATAGGTACATTACAACAACAATGATTGAATATATCATCCCTTGGATATTTTTGCGTATTTCAGCAAATTTAACAAGGACACCAAAAAATTCCATTATCGTTAAAAAAGTTTTTTTCCCACGAATTCAAGAAATTGAATCACTCCATTCTCACACTATTTACTTAATCTATTGAGTCTCATCCAATTACGATCCATAATAGCACACAACTTTTGAAAGTAAAATAAATATGAACATTTCAAAATAATACAACAATAACAATAAACAACAATAATTACATATACCCAAAAAACAACACTACATTATACCATATGTCTCAAAAACTATGACAATAACAATAACAATGAACAACAACACTACATTATACCATAATTGTCAACATCTATGATAATAACAATAACTACAACAACAATATCAACAACGACAACAACAACAACAACAAAAATGACGACGACGACAACAACAACAATAAAATCAACAACTGCTATAAATACATCATCAACAACTTTATGGAGAGACTTTTACATACCAGAAACATGATGAGAGAGTCGAAAAAAAGTGTTGGTTTGAGGTCCGAGCTTCCTTCCTCCTTGGAGAAGATGATGTTTTAATTTGCTTGGTTGAGAGAATGGTGTTTTAGTCGAAGAAAAGTGTTACGACCTAAAAAGTGAATGAAACTTAACATTCTGATATTGAGTAAAATATTATTTTGAGTTTATATCTTGATTTTCAAAAAAATCGAGAGAACAACATGGAGGTAAAAATTGTGTTCAATTTATTTAAATAAAATATTAATCATCTTTTAATGTTGGGTTTTTAAAAAAACTGAAGTATAAGATGATTTATAAAATAATGGCAAAATTTGAAATCATAAATTTGTAGGAGCTGGAAATCGAAGCTCAAACCCTGAATTACATAACATGTTAATTTTTTACAAAACCGAGTGATAACATTAAACTTAAAAAAAATGACGCGTTTCAGGTCATTTGACCTCAAATTTTCATTGGCTGAAGTGAAAGTTTTGTGATAAAATGTACTATTTGTAGTAGTGAGAGTATGATTAGAGATGACAATGAGAAAAATTTAGGTAGGATAATATAATATTTATTTTTCTATATTTGTGTTGAAAAAAATTCGTACTCAAGCTTATACCTGCGTGTGCACTAACATTTAAATTTGTATTCGTGTCTATGAATACCTAAATATTCATACTCGTATTTTTTATGCGCATTTTCTAGTAAAATTAAATCTTTGAAATATAAATATCATATGATTTTAAATCTTTAATAATATTATAAAAAATGAAATATTTTATTATTAAATTATGAAATAAATGAACAATTATAATAAAATAAATAATAATTTAATAAGGATATATTTTTTAAAATTGATAAACATATATTTCTATTTAATAATATGAATTATAATATATAAATATATATTATGTAGGTATGATGTGAATATTAAAATATCTTTATCCACATTATGTCTCACTTATTTAAGTTGATAATTATTCATCTCCAAACTCATCCCTTTTTTGAGAATTTTATTTATGTTTTATATGAATTTTTTGTTTTTCAGATATTTATGAGTAAATTATGTAAGTTACCTAATTGAGTATGAAAAGTAAGAAAATTGTAGTTATGTATGAATGGAATTAAGTCCTACTAGAAGGAACTAAACTCTCATAACTCAACCTAAAGAATCAATATTTGAGTTCTAACTTAAACAAATATACACATGTAACAAATCTCCAAGATCATTTTAAATGGAAGAGGATTCATAGAAAAAAATTAAAAGACTTCATTACTTAGAGGTTAAGTAATGAAATTTCACTTTTTAGCAACTATTTCTTTTGGTAGTAAAGTTAGAAAAAAAAAAAAAATTGTTGGCAGGCAGTCACAAGAGCAATAAAAGCTGCAAACTGCTGCTAAATAGTGAAAGTGTGAAACCTTAAATCACTTTTGGAAAAACTTCTCTCTGTGAAAGGCAACAGTACAAACTGTGGCAAAAAACTACAACAAATTACTACACAACAGAGTGAACGTGAAGACTTTATCAATTTGTTTGTTCACACTTCACATGCAGTTCTGATAATACGTACATCCTCCACAATCCTCCTCATGAGTCCTTCTAACTATTATTTATTTTCTCATCTGCTATATCTTCTGCATAGACCTTTCAAAAAAGCTTGTAATAATTGTAAAAATGTATGTTTGTTTGACGATTTTTCTTTATACACAAACAAATATAGGCTATTGCTCCATTGTGTGTTTCTAATCATAATGGAAGTGGGCTCCAATCAGACAAGGATTTCATTGTGGGCCATAGATATCATTTAGGCTTTGAAGTTTTGTGGTTGGTGTGGGTCCAAGTGATCTTCTATTTGCTAAATTGACATTTATAAATATATTTTCAAGTCATGTTTCATCTAATGTAAGCCTTTTAAGCTTAACAGTATAAGCCTTTTATTGATCATTATGCTAGTCTTCAATATCTCTAACCTATTGAGGCTAGTAGAATTGGATGATTGATATAGTCAGGCATCTTTAAAGAAACTCTAGAAACACTTTGAGTGTTTTATGGAATATATCTACAATTTCAAGGACACGTTTTACTCAGTTTTCCTCATGACATATTCTATGACAAAGACATTAATGGAATAGGTGGAGATCATTGCAAAGGATGGACGTTTGATAGTCGATAATGACAAGAATCCAATTATCAAAATGTCCCTTAATTTTCGTCACCCTTAAGTCTCTGCTAGCTTGTCCATATAGATCATTAAAACTTCTATGATTCTCTAGATTAGATAACTAATTTTCCTCATGAATTTTCTCTTTTTAGAAATATGCAAACTTGTTGACTTTGCTAGCTAAGCCTCTGTGTTGTAAATATTAAACTGTAAATAGTAATTAGTAGTATTAGTAATGAAGTTCATTAGTCAAAATCTATTAGGTTTTCTATTCTCTCTTATTTAAAGCATGTAGTTGCAACATTGTAAACAGAACTTTTAATTCCATCAGTGAAATATTTTACAACATGGTTTCAGAGCTCCTATTTTTTGGGGGTCTCGCTTCTGCATAAATCCTAGCCGCCGTTGTAACAGAGTTTTTTTTTCTTTCTTTCACTGCCGGTCATCCTTGCAGTTGGTTTTTTTTGGGTGTTTGGATCATTGTTGTTCTGTGTTGCAACCCTACACTGCTTGTTTTTTGTGATATTTTGTGTTTTTTCTTTGTGATTCAATACATATCTGTTGTTTGTTCCTCTCGATTGTCCCTTCAATGGCCGAGATTATTAACGAACAACCACCTCCGCCTCCACCTCCCACAAATCCACCAGTCCCATTTAATGCTAAGGATTTTGTCGTTCAAAAAGGTTACTAGCTTACCGGAAAAAATTATTTTCAATGGTCTCAGTTCATCAGACACACTCTAAAATGTTACGACATGCTAGATCATATTGAAGGCAATCCTCCTCTGGTTACTGCTCCTAATTTCCCTTCCTGGGATAAAGCTGATTCTGCTATTATTACTTGGCTTTGGAACTCCATATCTCCAGAAACTAGTAGAAATTGCATGTATCTCTCAAGTGCAAAGACAGTTTGGGATTATCTTCGTCGAAGTTATTCCATGAAACAAGATATGTCTGCTTGTTATGATTTAAAGAGGAAAATCTTCAACACTAAGCAGGGAAGTCTTTTGGTCAATGATTACTTTGGAGTTCTCAATGGTTTTTGGATTGAGTTGGATCAATATCAGAATTTGAAGATGGAGTGCAGCAAGGATACTACCACCTTGAATACTATTGTTGAGCGGGATATGATCTTTGATTTCTTAGCAGGACTTAATGCTGAATTTGACCCTATTCGGGTGCAGATTTTGGGTAAGGAAAAATTTCCTAATCTTAATGAAGTTTTTTACACTGTTCGTAGTGAGGAGACCTGTCGTCAAGCTATGCTTCATGAACAGCCACCGGATGTGTCAACACTAGTAGCTAGCAAAACAACAAGACAAAGACCACCATCATCATCATCTAAGAATGGCCGTGACAAATTCTATTGTGAGCATTGCAACCGATCAGGGCATACAAAGGATAGGTGTTTCAAACTACATGGGAGGGAACAGGTTCTTAGCCGAGGAGGTAGTTCTCGCAACATGCACCAGCATCAGGCACATGTTGCCACACATGCCTATGATACTGAAAGATTTGAAAAAGGGGGAATTGATCTTTCCTCCTTCAGTCAGAATGACGTGGAACATTTGAAGTCTATGCTTGACTCCATGAGTAAGCCTTCTGGTTCTGGGTCTCTAGCAGTTACTGGTAAGAGTTTGTGTTCCCGATCTTTTACTGTTTGTGGTAATATCCCTAAGAATGCGTGGATTCTTGACTCTGATGCTACTAATCATATGCCATTTGATTCCACATTATTATGCTCTTATACCACACCTTCGAGTATTCCTTATATCACTGTTGCTGATGGCTCTCATGCTTGTGTTGTTGGCACTGGAAATATTGACTTGCAACCTCCATTTCAGTTGCAATCTATGCTTCGTGTTCCCACACTTTCCCACAATTTGATTTCCATCCATAAGCTTACCCGTGATCTAAATTGTAAAGTAATTTTTTTTACGTCCCATTGTGTTTTTCAGGACCTTACCACGAGGAAGACGATTGGAATTGCTAAGGAAAAGGAAGGGTTATACTACTTCTCTGATGACCATCCAAAGGTGTTGTCCTCCTGTCTCCAGTCTCAGTCTTCCTCTTCAGCCTCACAAATTTGGCTTCAGCACAAGCGTCTCGGTCACCCTCCATTTTATATAATTAAGTTTATGTTTCCGTCATTGTTCTTAAACCATTCTGTTGAGTCTTTTAAGTGTGATGTTTGTCAATTGGCAAAACACAATCATGTAACTTTTCCTTCTAGATTTAATAAAAGTGCTGAAACTTTTGATGTGATTCATTCTGATGTTTGGGGACCTGCCCCTACCTCTAATATTTTTGGTGTAAAATGGTTTGTTTCATTTATTGATGATTGTACTCGGTTAACTTGGATTTTCTTGATGAATACTAAATCCGAAGTACCACAAATATTTATCCAATTTTATAATATGGTACAAACACAATTTGGGAAATGTATAAAAAAAGTTCGTTCTGACAATGGTAAAGAATATGTCAATCATACCTTCTCCAACTTCACTAGTAAACATGGCATTCTTCATGAATTCACATGTGTTGACACCCCACAATAAAACGGTGTCGCAGAAAGAAAAAATATCGTCATTTACTTGAAGTTGCTCGATCTCTCCTTTTTCAAATGTTTGTTCCCACCTCTTATTGGGGGGAGGCAGTTCTTACTGCTGCCTATCTGATTAATCGGGTCCTATCTCGAGTGTTAGGTAATATTAGTCCTGCTCAATTTATGCTCTCACGTTTTCCCTCTGTTCCTATCTTACATAATCTTGAGTCTCGCGTGTTTGGTTGTGTTGCTTTTGTTCATGTTCACAAACAATATCGCAACAAGTTGGATCCCCGTGCTGTCAGATGTATCTTTCTGGGTTATGCACCCAATAAAAGAGGGTACAAATGTTATCATCCTCCGAGTCGGAAATTCTTTGTCTCCAAAGATGTCACCTTTCATGAAAATGTGTCATACTTCACTCATTCTCAGCCTCAGGGGGAGAACATGAGTGACTTAGAGTCTGAGTCCGAGTTTCTGATCCTTGGTCCTAGCCTCCTGAAAACACCTGTCAGTGTTCCCTCTCTTGAACCCGAGTTGTCACCTAGTTTGAGTTTGAGTCCTAGTTCAACACCTGAATCTGAGTCAGTAATTGTTCCTGGTCCTTCAATGCCTTATGTTCCAGGAATCAGCACCTTCAGCACCAACTCTAGTGTATCAGAGAAGAAGTAAATCTGGCCTTCTCCAGAAACAAATTCAATCGTCTGAACTGGAGGTAAGTACTGAAAATGATTCCTCAAATGATGATTGTTCTATTTCTGATACTTGTGACACTAATCCAGTTGATTTACCCATTGCTTTGAGGAAGGATAAAAGATCTTGTCCCTCCGTATATCGACACCCTATCTCTCAATATGTCTCTACTAAACATCTTTCCACACAATATTAAAGTTTTATTGCAGCTGTTGATTTTGTGAAAATCCCATTATCAGTTGAAGAAGCATTGCAAAATAGAAATTGGGTCCAAGCTATGGATGAGGAAATGAGAGCACTTGAAAAAAATGGTACTTGAGAGATTATTGAAAGGCAAAGAGACAAAAAGCCGGTTGTATGCAGATGGATCTATACTGTAAAGTATAAATCTGATGGTACACTTGATCGGTACAAGGCAAGACTAGTGGCAAAAGGTTATACTCAGACATATGGTATTGATTATGAGGAGACATTTTCCCCAGTGGCAAAAATGAACACTGTTCGAATTTTACTATCTCTTGCTGCTTCATGTGGATGGGAATTGCAATAGTTTGATGTTAAAAATGCATTCTTGCATGGAGACTTAGAGGAAGAAGTGTATATGGAGATTCCACCGGGTGTTGGCATAACAAATGAAGCTAACAAGGTGTGTAAATTGAAGAAAGCCTTATATGGACTAAAGCAGTCCCCTCGGGCATGGTTTGGAAGATTCACAAAGGCAATGGTGTGTTTGGGCTATAAGCAAAGTCAAGGAGACCACAATTTATTTTTTAAACATTCACAGGAAGGAAAATTGACTTTACTTCTTGTTTATGTTGATGATATTATTGTTACAGGAGATGATTTTACTGAGAGACATTTGCTCAAAGAGAAATTATCGGTAGAGTTTGAGATGAAAGACCTTGGACAACTCAAGTATTTCTTGGGAATTGAGGTAGCCTACTCAAAGCAAGACATCTTTATCTCTCAAAGGAAGTATGTACTTGATCTTTTGCAGGAAACTGGAAAACTTGGATGCAAACCTGCAAGTGTTCCCATTGAATAAAATTACAGGATAAGCTTTGAGGAAGAAAGTGACAAAGTTGACAAGGGTCAATATCAGAGATTAGTGGGAAAGTTGATTTACTTGGCACACACTAGACCAGATTTAGCATATGCAGTCAGTGTGGTGAGCCAATTCATGCATGATCCGAGGGTGAGACATTTGCAGGCTGTAGACAGCGTTCTACAATATCTTAAAGCAACTCCAGGGAAAGGACTTTTGTTTAAAAGAGGTGACGATTTAGCCGATTATGTCGGCTGTAGACAGCGTTCTACAATATCTTAAAGCAACTCCAGGGAGAGGACTTTTGTTTAAAAGAGGTGAGATTAGTGGGAAAGTTGATTTACTTGGCACACACTAGACCAGATTTAGCATATGCAGTCAGTGTGGTGAGCCAATTCATGCATGATCCGAGGGTGAGACATTTGCAGGCTGTAGACAGCGTTCTACAATATCTGAAGACTTACACTGATGCGGATTATGCCGGCTCAGTGAGTGACAGAAGATCTACGTCAGGTTATTGTACTTTTCCGTGTGGTAACCTTGTAGCTTGGAAGAGTAAGAAGCAAAGTGTAGTTGCTCGATCAAGCGCCGAGGAAGAATTTAGAGCTATGGAACTAGGAATTTGTGAACTATTATGGATGAAACAAGTTCTAGAAGACTTGAAGATACAATGTGAAGGCCCTATGGAATTGTTTTGTGACAATAAATCTGCTATTAGTATTGCTCATAATCCTATTTAGTATGACAGGACTAAACACATTGAGATTGACCGACATTTTATCAAAGAGAAGTTGGATAGTGGGCTGATAACTACATCTTACGTTCCTTCTGGGCATCAGCTCGCAGATGTGTTAACAAAAGGCTTACCAACAGAAAGATTCAGGCAACTTACTTGCAAGCTGGGAATGATAGATATCCATTCACCAGCTTGAGGGGGAGTGTTGTAAATATTAGACTGTTAATAGTAATTAGTAGTATTAGTAGTGAGGCCCATTAGTCAAAATCCATTAGGTTTTCTATTCTCTCTTATTTAAAGCATGTAGTTGCAACATTGTAAGCAGAACTTTTAATTTCATCAGTGAAATATTTTACAACACTCTGTATTATTTGCTTAGAGAATGTCCTCGATTAATTTTTGGTTTATTTTTTTGCAAAAGTGTCGGAAAAGATATTAAAGTAATAATAAATTAGTAAACATTATTAGTCTTATGTATACATAAATTGGGGTGTTTAAAGGTGATTTCTTGCAAAATAAGTCACTAATTGCCTTTATTATACTATGGAAATTTTTTCATTTTAGGCACTTATCAAGGACTGAGTCGACTTTCCTCTTCCACTCTTTATTTCCAGCGTAGATCTTCTCTTCATAGAGTATGTACAATTGATCTCTTCTTAGTATATCGTTTAAATCGCTTGGTGGGTACAAATTGATTTCTTTAGAAAACATGCTTTCGGGAAGGAGTCTATTCTCAAGAAGGTATAACTTCATCGCAACATTTGTATATTTTTTTAGGATGGCTTCTTTTAAGAACCACTTGCATCCGCTAATGGGGACTTCCGCGGGAATTCCCCATTTCGGACTCTAAAGATGGAGAATGTTTCTTCGTGGGGATAAGGATGAGGAACAAAGCCCCCCTAAAGCACTTCAAGAGAGGGGACAACGAATATATCCTCCACCCCACAAATTTCTGCCCACCTAGAATACCAGTATATCCTTATTTAATAAAATTTTGTGTGTGTGTGTGTGCGCGCGCACACGTGTGTGTGTGTGTATGTGTGCGCACGCACACGTGTGTGTGTGTGTGTGTGTGTGCGCGCGTACACGTGTGTGTGTGTGTGTGTGGACGCGTGCATGCATTTGTGTGTGGACGCATGCATGTGTGTGTGTGTGAGATAGATAGATAGATAGATAGATAGATAGATAGATAGATAGATAGATAGAGAGAGATAGAGAGAAATCTAAATGATTATTTTAAATCTTGTAAGTTTGAAAATTTTGTGGTCGTGAATCTTGTAAGCATATATTACATGATGTGAAAATAATATATTTATTATAGAAGGTTAGTTTCTTAATTATTGTGGTTAGTTTTTAATTTTTTAACTATTAGTTTAGTTAAAAATAATAATAAAATATGTGGGATCTACAGGGTTGGAGATAGGGAACAAAATCTCCCCCGTATCGGGGATCCAAGACGGAAAAAGAGAAATAGATTTGAGAGTGGGGATGGGGATGTATGCCCTACCCTATTGACATCCCTAATTATTCCAAGATCCAATATAGTAGGGTTGGGGTTTCTTGAACCATGTCCTTGTGCATTCCCTATGGTTTAACATGAATAACCCATACTTCACTGAGCCATCAACACCTCGATAGTCGAGGATTCCTTCCATGTTTTTTACGTGTTCGTCAAAATCGATTATTCCACTGAAAGCATCTATATAGGGTTGTTTCCTATCCATATTGGTATAAAATCACTTCTAATCTAGAAGTTAAATGGTTCTTCGATTGAAGTTATACAAATTATGTTAGGTTTTTACATGTGTACGATGTTAAGTCTCTAGTAATGTGGGGACTAGGGTCGATTTTCAATCAATTTTTTCTTTGAATAAGATGGATGAGATGAAATGTCATGATACTGAGTGTGTAAAATGTTGGGGGAGTCCGGGAGAGTCAGGAGCACTAATGAGACTAATGCTCCAGGATCACAAGAGAGGGAGACGCCACATCTCAACTAAAAATCTTAAGGTGTTAGGTAAATGGGTTACCTCTCTTATAAATCCAACATTTCACCCATTCATAGGCAACATAAGACTTTAATCACTCACACTTAAACACAAAATTCTTTCCCACAAGTGTGAGTTCCCCACATCCAATAGGAGGATCCAACTCCCGCTCCTCCCCAAAGCCGAATCACAACTCTGATACCACTGTTGGGGAGTTATGATGGGGGAACATTCACATTGAGTCAAACAATCATCTAAAGGTCAAAGACTCACCTAGACAAGTGAGAGAGACGCCACATATTCACCTAAAACCTTAAGGTGATAGGTGTATGGGTCCTCTTACTTATAATGTGCTCAACCTCAATTTTTCTAAGCAATGTGAGACTTAGAACTCACACTTATTTCTCAATAAAACTCACACTTGTTTCTCAATAATCTTCCCCTCAAGCGTGAGTCCATCCATTATGCTCCCCCTCAAGCAAAAGCTCTTTCATTCACATGCTTGTACCGCTGTTGAGAGACACCCTTATCTCATCATGGGTACTTTAACAAAACATGCCGCCTGACGACCATGTCAGGAAGACTTTCGATATAAGAAGACGATCCCTTACTTGAACCGGACTCTGATACCACTGATGGGTCATCATGAGGGTAAAGCATTCATATTGGGTCAAACAATTACCCAAACAAGTGAGAGAGACGCCACATATTCACCCAAAATCTTAAGGTGATAGATGTATGAGTCCTCTTACTTATAAAGTGCTCAAACTTCCATTTTTCTAAGCAATGTGGGATTTAGAACTCATACTTGTTTCTCAAAATTTTTGTTTGAATAAGATGGATGAGATGAAATGTCATGACAATGAGTGTGTAAAAAGCGTAGAACAAACTTTGGGGATCCTCGTGGATCATCAGTCACAAGGATGATCAAAGTTCCATTTTAACTCCCAACACCTAACTAATGTAGCAATTCTAATCTACGGTAATTTGAGCTTGGTTTTAGACAAGCTTCATCAATTCTTGTATGGATGGTTCTTCACTAGTAGTTAGGGTTAAACACTAGTTGATAGCAACAAGAAGGATGTTCTTCTGAGGGATGACGTTTCCTAAGAAATATTTTGTTGACTAAGTGACTTTAAACATGAGAAGATGTTGAATTGTGATATTCAGATTCGCAAAAAACGCTTTATAAAACTATAGTTTTAAAAAGGTTTATGTTATAGTATAGAATAAAGTTGAGAAGGGACAGCAAAATAAAATAAATAACTAAACCACTAGACTTACTTCAGTCTCCAAGAGTTTCCCCTTGATATTTCCACTAAAATAATCTAGAGATTTTTTACAGGATCAGCCCAAACAATCTTTCAAATCAACTTGAATTTTTGATAGGATAAACCCAAAAACCTTACAACAACAATTACAACATCAAGAAGAAGAGCTTTTATAGAGGTTCAACTCAATAAACATTCCCAAGCTTTTTTCAGGTTTAGCTAACCTCTAAATTCAATTACAAAAAAGATCACATGAGAGTTATGCTCTTGAATAAACATTTTTAGCGCAACGCCAATATAACACGACTCTCAGAATTATTTTTCACTCTCTTGACACTAAGAAAACTCTAGTGAAAAAAGTTTATAAAATAATGAGATGAGAAATATAGTAGAGAGGTTTATGTTTAGAAAACTCGTGTATTTTGAATTGACGAGAAACCTCCTTTATATACAAAATTTTTTGGCTAAAAAGGAAACAATTCATGGGTCATTTTAATGAGTTAATCAATTAAATCTATGTATTAATCAATTAACCAAACTAAAATAGGAAAAATTTGAAATTCTACGTCACTTTTTTGATTATTAGCCTCCTTATCTATTAGGAGGTATACACTTTGATCTAATGATTAAATAGATCTCTTAATCAAATAAATAGTGTTTTTATCTCCCTAATTTATTAAACAAGCTTCTAATTTATTAAAAAAATTGTGCATTGTCTTAGAATCTCAAAAACTTACTCCCATTCCTTTTACAATTAAATTAATAATAACTAAAAAAATTCTTAAACAAAAGACTAGTTGAGTTTTCACACTTTAACATCTTCGAGTCCACAACTTCAAAACTTCAAGCTTTCACATTTTTAAAAATTTTAAACCCTGCCTAACCCGCTACTAAACAAAATCCGCTACTAAACAAAATCATTGAGGCAAGTTGGACCTAGATGAGTGGCTTTGAAAAAGTCCAGCAAATTATTTACAACTTAAATTAAAAAGTTATTGGCTCTATATCTTTTTATACACAAACAATAAATTTTTGTTTAAATTTTTTTTTATATAAAAGAAATTCATATTAAATTGATTTTATTTTAAATTATACACAAACACATATAACTTTAATTTTTTTATTTGAAATCTTAGTAGCTGACAAGATATATACATTTATGATCGATTAGTACACAATGCATATATTTATGTTTATATGAATATTGGACAGTTTGTAGCTTTTGTATGTATTTTGGTCAATTTTAATTGCCAACTATGATAAATAAATAAATAATTATTTTTCCATGAGTGTCTATCCTTATAGTGGGTTACAATGCAACTAAAATTCTAGTAAAATCACTAGTGCATCTGACTTTGACCACATGGTTGACTGAGAACAAAAAAGCAACTCCACTATAAGCAGTTACAAAGAGCTTTTATTAATTGCTTCTTCACTCTAATGGCCCAACACCACAACTAAGCTTTTCTTTTCTTTATGGTTTCCTAGATTAAGAGAAAGCTACTGACAATATGATCACTCAACTTATCACAAATCATGCAGTCGTTTTCTTTCTTCTCTTTTACAAAATACGTACTCTTCTTATTTTTGTCTTTAAATCCACGAAAACATAAGCATATTTTATAAAATTATAATTAGTTTTACTGTGCGCTATTATATATCATTCTCAACAAAAAAACATATTGTTCTTATAAAAAAGAAAGATGTTATCGTATCATGCAAGTAATTTGTTTTTTATTTTAAAATATTAATATGTTAGCGCAGTTGAAATTAATCAGTTTCTTGTGATGCAAGTATATGAATACATATGCAATCAACAAGATGATGGTATGCGGAAAATAAATAGATTATTGACATGGAATATGAACAAGATGAAGGTTTGATGAAAGTGAAATTAATTATTGATGAAACAAAGCTGAATTACTAACAGTTTTGTATAACTTGTTAGTTAAGTAATCAATCCAACTAATATACAAATTAACTAATTAGTTTGTTAAGCTATTAATCCCTAACAACCTAAAACAAATATGATTATGTATTAACAAATAACACACCCTTATTGATTTATAATTCCAAACATACTTCAATCCTAGTTGTTTGCTTTGCTCCCTTATGAAGTTGAACTTAACCTCAATATACTTTCTCATTTCATGTGAGATTGGATTTTTGGTTAAATTTATTATTGATATGTTGTCAATCATAATTTTCATTGACTTTTATACTTTACATTGAATGTCCTTATCAAATAGTTTAACTGAATTGTCCGACAAGAAGCAAATGTGCCAGCAACATACTAAGATTCATAATATGTTAAAGTTGCTTGTTGTGAATTTTGTTGTGAATTATGACAAAATTCAATATCAATTTGTGAGACAAAGAACAATAGCAACCAACATAAATGGTCTTCAGCAATAATAATCCGTACAAGGATAATATAACATAATAAAACAAGAAAAAACCGAAGGTTTGTTTACCTAATTCGATCAAACGATCTACTCTGGGGAGAGAGAAACTCTCCAATTCATTATACTCAGAAAGTTGTTACAAAAGATTACAAATGAGTTACAAGAAAATAGCCTTCGCCTTCAGGTTCCCAAGAACAACCGTGAAGGTTCCCAAGAACAATCCTGAAGGTTCCCAAGAACAACCATATTTTCTACCCAAGTGTTTCCATACCTCTCCAAATCTCAATATATAAATTACTCAAACCCAAGGTGTAATCCAATGTTTTCTTTATGCATAGCTGAAACCCTATGTTATACCTTTAAACCCTTACTCTCCCTTGTTGGTGTAAACTCTAATATTGTCACACACCCATTTTATAAGAGATACATATTTATAATTGCAAATATCCAACAAACAAATGAAAGTCTGAGTTGCACCTAAGAAGGGGGGGAGGGGGGGAGGTGAATTAGGTTCTTTGAAATTTTTTGATTTTTAGAGACTGATTTATTACTTTCTTGAGATATGATGATGGTATGAAAGCGGTAAAGTGCAGAAAGTAAAGAACACCAAGAAATATCCTAGTTCCCTTCACACTCCGAAGGTACTCTAGTCCCCTTTAAACACGAAAGAGATTTCACTATAGTTAGGATAAGTGTATAATTCTTTCTAACCTATAGGTAGATCAAAGGCTCTTAAACACCTTTAAGATCTAAAACACTAAGTGCAGGAAGAACAATCATCTTCAATGCACACACTTGCTTTCTACAATCCTGAACAACAAGGGGAAATAATACAATCTGATTTTGTAATGAGTTTGTAACAATATATACAATATTTATCAATGCTGTAGATTGATCTTCTCTTTCAATGAGAGTTTCCACAAGTATCTAAGACTTATTGCTCAAGAATTTTCTTTCAAAGGATATGAAAATTATGCAGAAAATTCTTTGTAAAAGTGATTTTACTTAGATGTGGAAAGATGAAATTGTGATAGAGATTTTGAAAGAGAATTGAAAGAGATGTGTTTTTAACATTGAAAGATTTGGGTATTTATATTACACAAACACCTCTTGAAAAAATCATGCAAATCTTCAGAAAAATTGATGAACAATTGCCATGTTTCAAAGGAAATATTTCATGGAAGATTGGTTGAAGAGATACAATTTTTCAGAATGATTTTTCAAAAACGTTTAGTGAGTAATCGATTGCACATATAGACCAATCGATTGCACCTTCACAAAAACACTTGAAAATTCAAATTTTCAAAAGAGCAATTGATTGCACCAAAAGGATCAATCGATTGCACACTAAAACAAAAGCGAAAAGAAGAGAGATTTTCAAGCATGCAATCGATTTCACCAAGGCACCAATCGATTGCTTACTGAAATAGAAGCAAAAATGATTTAAAATTTTGATCATGCAATCGATTTCTCTAAGAGTGCAATCGATTGCACTTACAAAAACTTAGAAAAGTTTTGTTTTAAAAAGCTTGTGTTAGTGTGAAAAGTAATGTAAAATATTTTTTAATGTTTTGAGAAATCAGGACTTAAACACTTGATGAGAATTCTCATTATACCTTCTGAGGGAAATATTCTTCATGTCAAGTCTTTGCCCTGCTTCTTGATGTCTTGAAATGGTTGATCATCTTTGCCTTCTTTTTCAAGTGATTTGTCTTCATCTAAACATAGGTTGATCTCTGAGAATCTTGATTTCACATTCTCCTCCTTTTTGATGATGACAAAGCATCCTCCTTTTGTTGCGATGTTCTTTCCGGCAAGTTTTTCTCCCCCTCAATATATGAAGTGTTGAGAAGTTCTGAATTTGTATTGAGGTTCGAATAGCCTTGTATTTGTACCTTAAGGATCAAGGAAAGATAACAAGCAAGAAAAGGGTAATATCCTTCTCCCCCTTTTGACATTATCAAAAAGAAGGGAAAGATAGAAAAAAAAAGACAAGAGACATAGATAATAATTTGAAAATAACATACCAGCTAGTCATAAATTAAAATTACAAATTTAAAGAGTACATAGAAAAAAAAGTAAAATATTTGAAAGTACAGAATTTAAACAACATAAATAACTTTAAGAAAACATAAAGAAACATGTTTAATAATTTATGACAGATCCATGTTTGGGTCAAAGGGTTGTTAGTCTGAAAATGTTTGCTGGAGAGGTGATGGACGAGTTGGAGAGACATCCGGGTTAGAAGGATGTTAGATACCCAATTATGCTTATTTGAGCTATCAATTGTGGGCATCTTTCACTCATTTTTGGTCTAATTTCGGTTCAAAACCGCCTTGCTTTTGTTGATATGCGATATGTTGTGAAATGCTCTTGTTCCTTTTAATTTGTGTGCTATTGTGCAGTATTTGAGCATGAATGAGCAAAATTTGAAGACACAAGAAAGTTGACAAATGAATCAAGAAAGATCAAGAGCAAAAGCATGTTCGTTAGGCGAGCATCTGACGAGTGTTACAACGAGTTGTTCGCTAGGCGAGCATCTAGCGAGCTGCTAGCGAATACTCCCAGATTTGGGCAGAAGCAAAATGGCATTATTCGCTGACAACGAGGCAGGTGGCGAAGAACTCGCTAGGCGAGCACCTTGCGAGCAAGTAGCGAAGCATTCCAGAATCTTTTCCTCAGCCCTCGCTAACATGTTCACTAAGCGAAGCTGTAGCGAACGTTCGCTGTTAGCTCGCTAGGCGAATGAAGTCGCGAGCGTGACAAGACAACAACTTTTTCTATATATAGCCCTTTGTACTTTTTGAACAAATATCATATTTTTACTTTGTTTTGCTTTATAAGAGATTTTGTGACCTAGAAACCCCCTATCTCTTATTTTCTTCATCTCTAAACATTAATCTACAAAAAGAAGGTGGATTCTCATCCAAGTTGGATTCTTTGACTCGAATGTTCATCAACCTTCTTCCGAATCTTCTTTTGCAAGCTACCGTGAAAATGAGTAGCTAAGTTCTTCATTTTGCTAAGGTTAGATATAGGTGATCATTAAGCTTTGTAAGTATATGGATGATCTTCATTTGTAAACTCTTGGATGATGAATATATGGTGAAAACCTTGCTTTATCTATAACTCTTTGTGTTGGTTGATGATTGAAAGATATTTTCCAACTCTTGACCTAGGTTTTCATCCTTTTATTTTCTTAAGCTAGAGATAGTTTCGAATGTGGTTCTTCATGAAAAATGTTAAACCTAAAAGTTGTCATTTTGATAGATTGTGTGAGAAATCAACAATGGATCAAAATGGGAAAAATCACAATGTGAGTTAGAAATAATCACATTGGGAGGATGTTGTGAATGTGTTTATCATCTAAAGAAGTTTATGCTTATTGTTGATCGGACATATACAAGCAAAGTGATTACTGAACCCTAACTTTGACAATCTTTATTAAATCATAAAATCAATCTTTTACCGCGATTCAGTACTTTTTATGCAAAGATACCGTTACTAAAAACCAAAACCCTTTTGTTACTAAAAAGTTAAGAACTCGATAACTGTCGAACTGCGGCAATATCTCATATTCCCTGTGGAGACGATAAAAAAAACCCGACACTTAACCACTGTCATAACAAAATGGCGTCGTTGCCGGGGATTATGAATTGATATTGTGAGCATCACAATAGTTGTTGAATTGTTAACTCTTGAAATTTTGACTTGTGCTTGTTAATTCGTTTGGTTTAGTGTGCAGCTTTCGTTTTATGCGAGGACAGATTCCTGAGGACCAACTTCTTTTTTATCCCGAGATCGAGAGAACCGCAAGGAAACTGAATAGCAGAACAAGACGGAGGAGGCAACTTGCTCGAAAATGACAAGAACAAGGAGAAAGTTCTTCTACAAAACCACCACCTTATTTCATACCTATCATGGATCCACCACCACCACCGCCCGTTTCTACCCCGTGTATCAACAGTCCACGAAACACTGCTCAGTTTGCCAACCACACGGGAAGGCAAGCAGAGATGAAGACGGGAACTCTCAACTTGTTATACGGAAGTCCATTCACCGGAATGGACCATGAAGACCCCTTTGCTTTTCTCACAAAATTTTATGAGATAGCATTGACGGCGGGAGTTGATCAAGCTCAAGAGCTACCGTTGTTCAAACAACTTTTTCCACATGCTTTGCTCGGCAAAGCGAGATTGGTACTTAGACCAAACACCGGCGGTCATGACGGATTGGAACGTGTTGGAAGAGAAACTCATTAAAAGATTTTTCTCTCACAACCGGTTCATGGAATCCAAAACAGCAATTTCAGTGTTTTCCCAAGGAGCCAACAAATCATTGAACGAGGCACGGGAAAGATTTAAATCCATGCTTCGAAAGTGCAAAGGTCATGGCTTTGATGAATTGACGCAAATCCATATTTTCAAGAATGGCCTTCAACCAAATTGTAAGACCTTGTTAGATGCCACTTCGGATGGTTCTTTGTTATCTAAAAGTGCCGATGAAGCTACAAATATCATCAATCGTATGGCTCTAAATGACCTTCAAAGCCAGAGTAGAGGAAACACTTTGAAGAAACCGGGAGTGCTTGAACTTGGGACAAATGATGTTATCCTTGCACAAAACAAACTCATCTCACAACAAGTGGAACTCTTAACTCAACAAATCAAAGAGATGAAAGATCCCTCAAAAGCTAAACAAATAGCTTGTTATAAGCTTTGCAAAGGTGAACATGATACAAGATTTTATCCACCTCCCGGGTTCGAAGAGGTAAACTATATGGCGAATCAACGAGATTACCAACCGAGGCAACAACAACAACCACCGTATCAACAACATTCTCAAAATCAACCACAACAACACTATCAACCAAATCAGGGGTACCAACCAAGGAGTAACTATCACCATAACCAAGGTTATGGAGGTGGTAATTCTAGCCGTCAAAATCCTTATCAACCTCAACAACTGCCGGTCGTAACTTCAAAATTGGAAGATACATTGACGTGATTCATGCAATTGTCAATGGCTAATCAAAAGAGCAACGACGCGGCAATCAAAAATCTTGAAACTCAAGTTGGACAACTTGTTAAGCAACTAGCGGAACAACAATCCGGACCTTCTTTTTCGGCGAACACACAAACAAATCCAAAGGAGCATTGTAAAGCAATCACGACGAGAAGTGGAAGGGAGTTGGTTAGCGAGAGTGAAAAAAGAGAGGATGAGAGAAAAAATGACGAGAAAAAATTGATAATAGAATTGATGGTGAAGTTGAGGAGGAAAGTGAGGAAGAAGTTGAAAATAATGAAAAAAAGGTTGAAGTTGAAAATAAAGAAAGTGAAGAAGTAGAAAATGATAAGAGTGAAAAAGTGAAGGTGGAGGAAGTGAAGAAGAAAAAAGAGAGGAATACTAGAGCGTCTAGAGGAAAGGAGGTAGTGAGCACTACTCCGGTCCAAAACTTACCATATTCGCATGCTCCATCTCGGAGGGAAAATGAACGGCATTACGACCGGTTCATGGATATTTTTAAACAACTATAAATAAACATTCCGTTTGCCGAAGCTTTGGAACAAATGCCAAAGTATGCCAAGTTCATGAAAGACATACTAACTAAAAAGCGGAGGTATACGGAACCGGAAACAATTGTTCTTGATGCTAGTTGTAGTGCCATCATCCAAAGGACTCTTCCGAGAAAAGAAGTTGATCCGGGAAGAGTTACTTTGCCGGTTACTATCGGTGATGAATACGTCGGAAAAGGGCTAATTGATTTGGGGTCAAGCATTAATTTAATACCTTTGTCTATTGTGAAAAGGCTTAGCAACATTGAAATGAAAGCCATACGAATGATGTTGCAATTGGCCGATAAGTCGACTACCCATCCTCATGGGTTAGCTCAAGATGTATTGGTTAAAGTCGACAAATTCTTCTTTCCGGTTGACTTCATTGTGATTGACATGGAAGAGGATGATGATGCTCCGCTAATCTTAGGCCGACCTTTCATGAAAATCGCTCGAATGATGATTGATGTTGATGACGGTTTGATGAAAGTGCGAGTACAAAATGAAGAAGTCACTTTTGATCTTTTTGAAGCTATGAAGCATTCAAAAGATAATCGAGATAGTTTCTGAATTGATGTGGTTGAAGAAGCAACATTGGAAGTATCTAAGCATATTCATGTGACCTCACCTGTGGAATTAGCCCTTGATGACGCTTTTAACGTTTTCACTCTTGAAGAAGAGCAAGCTCTTGAGGAATGTTTATGAGAACTTGATAATTTTAAAGAGTTGCAACCATGGGAAGTCGAAGAGGAAGTGTTGAAAAAGGAGGTCCATGAAGAAAAACCACCCATTGAATTGAAAATGCTACCTTCGAACTTGAAGTATGCATTCCTTGATGAAACCGAAGAGAAGCCGATTATCATAAGCAACCTTTTGTCTGAAATGAAGAATCCCGTTTAATTGATGTGTTGAAAAATAATAAAGAAGCGATGGGATGGACTCTTTCCGATCTCAAAGGAATTAGTCCTTCTTATTGTATGCACAAGATTTTAATGGAAGAGGATTTTAAGCCGGTAGCTCAACCTCAACGCCGCTTAAATCCTACTATGAAGGAGGTTGTTCGGAAAGAAGTTGTTAAGCTTTTGGATGCAGGAATGATCTACCCAATTTCGGATAGCCCTTGGGTGAGTCCCGTGCATGTGGTTCCGAAAAAGGGTGGAATGACCATCATTCAAAATGAAAAAGATGAATTGATTCCGACGAAGGTGGCAATGGGGTGGAGAATGTGTATTGATTATAGGCGGTTGAATACCGCAACTCGAAAAGACCATTTTCCACTTCCGTTCATGGACCAAATGTTGGAAAGACTTTCGGGCCAAGAATACTATTGTTTCCTTGATGGCTATTCCGGGTACAACCAAATTGCAGTTGACCCGGCCGATCACGAAAAGACGGCTTTCACATGTCCGTTTGGAATTTTCGCATATAGAAAAATGCCCTTTGGGTTATGCAACGCACCAGCGACTTTCCAAAGATGTGTGTAAGCCATTTTTGCCGACTTGATCGAGAAAATGATGGAAGTGTTCATGGACGACTTCTCCGTGTTTGGAAGTTCTTTTGGTTTATGCTTAGAAAATTTGGAAACAGTGCTTGAACGGTGTGTGAAAACAAATCTCGTACTTAATTGGGAGAAATGTCACTTCATGGTAACTGAGGGGATAGTGCTCGGACACAAAGTTTCTTCAAAAGAGCTTGAGGTGGATCAAGCAAAAGTTGACGTGATTGCAAAGTTGCCTCCTCCGGTTAATCTGAAGGGAATCCGAAGCTTCCTTGGGCATGCCGGTTTTTACCGGCGATTTATCAAAGACTTCTCAAAGGTAGCTAGGCCTTTGAGTAATTTGCTCGCCAAGGACCAGGTATTTATCTTAAATGAAGATTGTTTATATGCTTTTAAAATTTTGAAGGAAAAACATGTTACCGCTCCAATTATAGTCGCTCCAAATTGGAATTTGAATTTTGAACTAATGTGTGATGCGAGCGACTATGCTATTGGAGCGGTATTGGGACAAAGGAAAGAAAAAAATTTCATGCTATACACTATGCAAGTAAGGTTTTAAATGAGGCGCAAATTAGTTATGCTACCACCGAAAAAGAACTACTTGCGATAGTGTATGCGCTTGAAAAATTTCGGTCTTATCTTATTGGTTCCAAAGTGATTGTGTATACCGACCATGCGGCGATTAAATATCTGCTCACTAAACCGGATTCGAAGCAAAGGCTCATCCGTTGGATCCTCTTGTTACAAGAATTTGATATTGAAATTAAGGACAAGAAAGGATCGTAAAATTTGGTGGCAGATCATTTATCTCGCCTTGTGAATGTGGAGGTTACATCTTTTGAAAAGGAAATCCGAGAAGAATTTCCTGATGAAAAACTTTTTAAAGTTCAAGTTAGGCCGTGGTTTGCAGACTTTGCAAACCACAAGGCGAATGGTTTTGTGCCTCCCGACCTAACTCCGAACCAAAAAAGGAAATTCATCTCGGATTGTAAGTATTATGTGTGGGATGACCCATACTTGTTTAAGTTAGATGGTGATAACATTCTGAGAAGGTGTGTTACCGGTGATGAAGTGCAAAGTATTCTATGGCATTGTCACAACTCGCCTTATGGCGGACATTTCAATGGGGCAAGAACGGCAAATAAAGTCCTTCAATCAAAATTTTATTGGCCTTCTATTTTTAAAGACGCAAATGGCCATGCACAAAGTTGTGACAGTTGCCAACAAAGTGGTGGGATAGGTAAGAGAGACGAGATGCCTCTCCAAAACATCCAAGAGTTTGAACTATTTGATTGTTGGGGTATCAATTTTGTCGGACCATTCCCACCATCTTTTGGAAATGAATACTTGCTGGTTGCAGTTGACTACGTGTCGAAGTGGGTTGAGGTGATTGCCTCACCTCGGGCGGATTCTAAAACGGTCATAAATTTTTTTAAAGAAAAATATCTTTTCCCGTTTCGGAACCCCCCGTGTGTTGATCAGTGACAGAGGGTCACACTTTTGTAATGCACTGTTGGAAAAAGTTTTGCAACATTACGGTGTAACACAGAGTGGCAACTCCGTACCACCCACAGGCCAATGGTCAAGCTGAGGTCTCTAATCGGGAGATTAAGAGAATACTTGAAAAAACTGTGTCTAACTCGAGAAAGGATTGGTTGCAAAAATTGGATGAAGCTTTATGGGCATACCGCACTGCTTATAAAGCTCCAATTGAGCTAACTTCGTTTCAACTGGTTTTTGGTAAAACTTGCCATCTGTCGGTCGAAATGGAGCACAAAGCCTTATGGGCTTTAAAATTTTTGAACTTTGATAATGAGTTGGCCGATGAAAAAAGAAAGGTGCAACAGCTTGAGTTGGAAGAGATGCCCAATGCTGCATATCACTCAAGTTGGTTGTACAAAGAAAAAATAAAAGAATATCATGACAAAAAGCTCCGAAAAAAAGAATTTGTGCCCGGGCAGTTGGTATTGTTGTTTAATTCCAGGTTGGGACTTTTTCCCGAAAAATTGAAGTCAAAATGGTCCGGGCCATTTCGTGTAAAAGAGGTGAAAATTTTTGGGGCTGTTGTGATTGAAGACTTGGAAAAGAAGGACAGATGGACAGTAAATGGCCAACATTTAAAGGTGTATCTTGGCGGACTAATTGATCGAGACAGCTGTGCCTTTCTTCTGGATGTTTCGGTATAAGCATCTTGGACCGTTGAGCTTATCCGATGTTAAACAAGCGCTTGTTGAGAGGCACCTCAACATTGTAAGTATTTGCTGTTATTTGGTTGTGTTTTGTGGGAGTCTACATGAGGAAGCATGCTGAAATTAACCTTTGGCTGTTGTCCTGTTTTTGAAAATTCTATCATGCTCGCTAGCACGTTCACTAGGCGAGCATGCCGCGAGCCTTTGCTATTCGTTCTCTAGGAAAACGTACACGTATCTGGCATTTTAAGTTGTTAGTGGGCCACTCTTGTAGGCCCAAAATCATTTTTTTATTTTGAAACTTAGTCTTTCCCACCCATTCTCACTTTTACACTTCCACTACAAAACACAAGCACCAGAACTCTCCTCTCTATTTTTTTCTTGCAAGCCCTAATCTGTGTACACCATTCTCTCTGCTGCAGAAAGGTTTGCTCAATCTCCTCTCTTTTTGTTCTTCATTGTTGTAATTGTAGGAACATTAGGGTTTAGGTTAGATTTTGCTAGTTAGAGATTTGTGAAACTTTAGGTTTGCATGTGTACCAAGAACGACTCCTTTCATGTTTAATCAAGTAGTTATGGAATTGTATTCATCAAATTTAGGATTTTGGATGTTTGGGGTCCAACACAGTGGCCGTTTTTAAAATTTTCACAGCGCTCGCTAGCTCATTCGCTAGGCGAGTCAGTAGCGAGCATTCTCTATGGACTCGCTAGGCGAGCAAGCCAGCGAGCGTGACAGAACTTTGTTTTTATTTTTGATTACTGATAATCGTGTGTTGCTGTTTGTTGGTGTCTTCTGTGTTTGTTTTGCAGATGGCCTCAGGTAGTCATAGCAAGAAAAGAAAGGTTGCCAGTACCTCCTGTACGGTCCCGATTCAATTCGATACAGAAAAGTTCATAGGGGCAAAGCAAGCTGTTCGCTTTGGGACGCTGCAGAAAAGAAAGATCCTCCCTGAGAAGAGGTTCATCATAGACCCTCAAGGCGAGTACAACACTTTTCCTGGGCTGATCAACAGTAAGCGGTGGGCCAGATTGGTTTCCCCTATCGAAAACTACAACATAGACATGGTGCGCGAGTTCTACGCGAACGCGCTGCCAAATGATGACTAACCCTTCACATGGTCTACAAGAGTGATGGGCCGTCAGGTGACCTTCGACAGGGATTCCATCAACAGAGTGCTAGGTGAACCGCTCCAGCTGGGAGCCAATGAATTGGACAGATATACTCGAGACCTGAGGTTGCAGAGAGACACAGATACCATATCCACTGCCCTGCTGATAGAGGGGAAATCGGTTGAGCTAAACCAAGCTCGACACCCTTTGAGATATCATAGGGAGGACATAATTCCTTTAGCTCAACTGATTTTACTTCTAGTCCAAACAAACATCATGCCAAAATCCCACACATCTACCATGTTGATCCCAGTCGCACACCTTGTCCATAGCATCCTCACTAACGTCCAAATTGATGTGGCTAGGATTATTGCCAGTGAGATGAAGTCCATTGTTGAGAGTGGTCTTAAGTCGGGGTCGCGAGTTAACTGCCCCCTTGCTTTCCCCTGCCTCATTATGGCCTTATGCACTCAGTCGTGGATGAAGATTCCTTCTCGCAGTTTGGTGAAGATCCCGGCCCCCATTGATGATAAATATATGGACAAGTACTGTAGGTCTAGGAACTACAGGGATGGTGCAGCTGCTGGTGCCAAAACTACTGATGGTTCCGGTGCTTCTTCTCAAGGGTTCGACCCTTTTCAGCAAGCAGTGTGCAACTATAATTGGGATTGGATGGCGGCATCACAGTGGGCTATGATGGATATCCATGATTCTATGCAGGTCTTGCAGCTTCAGATCCGAGACCCCTCCATTGAGCGTCCTATGATGACGGTGAGCAGTTCTTGCAGCACGCGAACTGGCCTGTGGACAGGCCTGTTTATGGAGAGGGGGCGGGTGCTGGTGGTCCTGTTGATGATGATGATGCTGACGATGATGATGAGTCTGATGATGTTGAGGGAGAGGAGGATTATGATGATGACGGTTCTGAGGAGTCTGAGTCCGAAGAGGACTGAGTTGTTTTCTTTTCAATTTTAGTATTGTATGTTGTTTTATTTTCGGATATTTCTGTTGATTTCATTATTGTGGTTGTACTTTTGAGGTGTTCAGTCCCCCGCACACACTATTTTTATTTTATTGGTTAATGCTTTGTTTAAATTATTCTGTTTAATGATTTTTGTGGTTGTTGGGTGTCAAAACCTTCTAGATTGGTTGCTCTCTGAAAGAAGTATCCAATGAAGGTGCATCCGAGCTTGGATGGCAATGATAAAAATAAACAAGCGAATACGGCTAAGGTACATGGTTACCTTCGGTTAGAACTTTAGAATGCATGAAGAACTTTATTCTTGTTGTAATTGAATATTGTTCTTTTTGCAACATGATTGAATAAATGATTCACTTAGTACTTAAGACCACAAATTGTGAGGAAACCTCCATTGTTCAAATAAATGTTGGATTCTAATGAACTGTGTTGATTAGTTTTATTCATGCTTTGTCTTTTATTATTGTGAACTTGTGGAAGCAATTAGAAATGATCAAGGCACTTATTTCTTTCGAGCACAACCAGTTCCATACACAAACTACCCGTGAGCAGAGAGTATTTGTTAACCCTCTTGAGCTTAAACTGTTGAATCTTAGCTTGAAACAAAGCGAGATTTCAAAAATCTTTTTCTTGAAAACCTGAAAAATTTTTATTATTGTTCTTTTGTCGTCAAAAGTAAAGAGCATTCACTTAAGAAGGAAGTTGAAGATAAGTTGGGGAGAATGAAATTGTAAGTTGGTAGTTTGTCACAACTCTTGAAAAACCAAGCAAGCATTGAAAAGAAATTAAAAAAAAAGAAAAGAGAAACACTTGTTTTGTAATTACGGTGTGAAGAAAATAATCAAAAGAAAAGAATGAAAATGAATGCTTGCTTGGAAGAAAAATATTGAAAAATTTTGAGTTGTGGAATAAGAGTTATGAAGGGTTCAAATGAGAAATAAGTTAGATGAAGTTGAGATGTGTAAATAATTGTACAGTGAATGTCTCTTTTGCGTCGGCAACTTCGTTTTTAATGACTTTAGATATGTCCCTTGTTTGTTAACCTGACCAAGTTACAACCGGAAAAGACCTTAGTGATCTTTGTGCTTCCGTATTTTCAATTATAATTGTTAGACATTGTATGAATTTAATTGAGTTTGGCATTGTTTGTTGGAGAGTGAGATTGCACCCGCGGTTGTAAACGCGTGATCTCTTCAATCTTTATTCGAAGAGGAGTGATAGGGTAATTCATTCAGGATATCATTGTTGTTGATTGATACATGTTTTTCATTGCTTTAAGATTTTAGTTTTTGTGTATTGTGTTGTTCTAACCATTGGAGACTTGTATCTAGTTGAGTTGTTTGTGTTTGAGCCATTTGATCCAATTTCGGAAAAACCTTTTTCTTTAAGCAAATCCTCTTGTTCTTCGAGAGGCATACTTTGCTTGAGGGAAAGCAAGATTCTAGTTGGGGAGAGTTGTTAGATGCCCAACTGTGCTTATTTGAGCTATCAATTGTGGGCATCTTTCACTCATTTTTGGTCTAATTTCGGTTTAAAACCGCCTTGCTTTTGTTGATATGCGATATGTTGTGAAATGCTCTTGTTCCTTTTAATTTGTGTGTTATTGTGCAGTATTTGAGCATGAATGAGCAAAATTTGAAGACACAAGAAAGTTGACAAAGGAATCAAGAAAGATCAAGAGCAAAAGCATGTTCGCTAGGCGAGCATCTGACGAGTGTTGCAGCAAGTTGTTCGCTAGGCGAGCATCTAGCGAGTTGCTAGCGAACACTCCCAGATTTGGGCAGAAGCAAAATGGCATTATTCGCTGGCAGTGAGGCAGGTGGCGAAGAACTCTCTAGGCGAGCACCTAGCGAGCAAGTAGCGAAGTATTCCAGAATCTTTTCCTCAGCCCTCGCTAGCATGTTCGCTAAGCGAAGCTGTAGCGAACGTTCACTGTTAGCTCGCTAGGCGAATGAAGTCGCGAGCGTGACAGAACAACCACTTTTCTATATATAGCCCTATGTACTTTTTGAACAAATATCATATTTTACTTTGTTTTGCTGCATAAGAGATTTTGTGACCTAGAAACCCTCTATCTCTTATTTTCTTCATTTCTAAACATTAATCTACAAAAAGAAGGTGGATTCTCATCCAAGTTGGATTCTTTGACTCGGATGTTCATCAACCTTCTTCCGAATCTTCTTTTGCAAGCTACCATGAAAATGAGTAGCTAAGTTCTTCATTTTGTCAAGGTTAGATGTATGTGATCATTAAGCTTTGTAAGTATATGGATGATCTTCATTTGTAAACTCTTGGATGATGAATATATGGTGAAAACCTTGCTTTATCAATAACTCTTTGTGTTGGTTGATGATCGAAAGATATTTTCCAACTCTTGACCTAGGTTTTCATCCTTCTATTTTCTTAAGCTAGAGATAGTTTCAAATGTGGTTGTTCATGAAAAATGTTAAACCTAAATGTTGTCATTTTGATAGATTGTGTCATTTCGAGAAAAATCACAATGTGAGTTAGAAATAATCACATTGGGAGGATGTTGTGAATGTGTTTATCATCTAAAGAGTTTTATGCTTATTGTTGATCGGACATATACAAACAAAGTGATTATCAAACCCTAACTTTGACAATCTTTATTAAATCGTAAAATCAATCTTTTACCGTGATTCAGTACTTTTTATGCAAAGATACCGTTACTAAAAACCAAAACCCTTTTGTTACTAAAAAGTAAAGAACTCGATAACTGTCAAACTACGACAATATCTCATATTCCCTGTGGAGACGATAAGCCCAACTTATTTGAATGCCATGCTTAATTGTATATAAGATCTGCATTTCTAGGTCAGTCATAATGCAGTGGTTTCCACCCCTTGGAAACATTATGTATACCAAAAAATAATGAAACAGCCGATCATCAATGTTGAAAATACCTGCCAACTATGAGGTTCGAGAGGGTTCCATGCCACCTAAGGATTTGACACGTTTTGCATGGAATTCTGCTTCAGTCATTCGGCCAAGACTCCAATAAAATTCTCTTTTGTTATATGCTTGCCAAATATCTTCGTTTTCTTCATAGAGTCTTCCACCAGAGGTTGGAATATTCAGAATTCTTCCAAGCGTCTTTGAGTGAAGTGGGATTCTCTTTCCTCTAACATATGTTACCATTTTGCCTTCTTCCATTTGTAAATTGCTATAGAACAATCGTACCAAATCCGAATAATATGGTCCGGATGAGGAAATCAACGATTCCAAACCGCATGCAATCAAGGTTTCTTGAAAATAAAAATATTCTTGAGGGAATGATGAGAGAATACCATACTTTGGGGTTTGCACAATCTTCTTTTAAAATTACTTAGTAAATCGTTCTTTTTGTTCATTGTTCAAGTGTTGAAGAACAAGTGGAGTCTCTGAAGATGAAGAGGCTGGACCTTTTCCTTTGCTTTGTGCTGAAATCTTCCTTTTTGACCGTGAAGCCATGAGAAAATGATGAAAGGATGGAGTTAGGGTTTGTGAGAGAAGGAAGAGATAGTTAAGGTTGGTTATGAGAAGTTGGGTTTTATAATGATTAAGAGAGGAGTTATTGTGGGATATGAGTAGTTGAGGGTTATTGATGTTTATGACTTTGGAAAAGTAATAAATTTTGGTCAAAGTCTTGAGAATAGGGCTAGGTAGTAAGAGATAGTCATAGGTAGGTCAAAGGTTATAATGATAGGGTAATTGGAAAGGTTAAAAACCCATGGATATATTAAATTAAAAAAAATAGATTTACAGTAGGTGCAATCGATTGGCACAGTGGTGCAATCGATTACTCTATAAAACAGAAACGAAATAAAACAAAACCTACAGGGTGCAACCGATTGACACTAGAGTGCAATCGATTGCAAGCTTAAAAAATTCAAAACATTTTAGGAAACTTACAGTGATCAATCGATTGACACAAGGGTTCAATCGATTGCAAGCAGTGAAAATTGAGAAAAACACCACAGATGAAGATATTTCGTGATTCAACGTTAGTTTCATCTAGGATTCCAAGTTCTCTTTGAATTTTGAAGAAAGATTCTTTTGCCAAAGGCTTTGTGAATATATCGACAAGCTGATTATGAGTATCCACAAATGTTATCTCGACATCTCCTTAAAGAACATGATCTCGCAAGAAATGATGTCGTATGTCGATGTGCTTGGTTCTTGAATGCATGGATGGATTCTTTGTTATGTTGATTGCACTTATATTGTCACAACATAGAGGAATGCTACCAAGGTCGAGTCCATAGTCACGAAGTTGCTGCTTGAGCCAAAGTATCTGTGCACAACAACTACCTGCTGCTATGTATTCTGCTTTAGCCGTACTAAGTGCTAGCATGCTTGCTTTTTTGCATGCCCACGAGACTAGTGCATTTCTCAAGATGTGACATGTTCCACTTGTGCTCTTTCTATCAGTTTAACAACCTGTATAATCCACATCAGAGTATCCAATTAAATTTCAAATACTACCTTTAGGATACCATAAGCCAACATTTGTTGTTCCTTTGAGATACTCCATGATCCGCTTGACCGCCATTAAGTGAGATTCCTTTGGATTTTCTTGAAAGAGAGCACAGAGATACACATTGAACACTATGTCAGGGAGACTTGCTGTCAAGTATAGTAAGGAACCAATCATACCTCTGTATTTTGTGATATCAACCGACACACCAGATTCATCTTGATCTACATATGTATCGGATCCCATAGGTGTAGACAAGGTTTTGCAATTGTTCATATCAAATTTCTTCAATTATTCTTTGCAATACTTGAATTGACTGATAAAGATCCCATTCTCGAGTTGCTTGATCTGAAGTCCAAGAAAGTAGTTCATTTTTCCCATCATAGACATTTCAAATTCTCCTTGCATCATGGATGAGAATTCTTCATATAACTTTGTGTTTGTTGAACCGAAGATTATGTCATCAACATATACTTGTACCAAGAAAGTATCTTCTTTTATTTTCTTGATGAACAAAGTCTTGTCTACCTTTCCTTTTTCAAAGCCTTTGTCACATAAGAAATTACTGAGACGATCGTACCATGCTCTCGGTGCTTGTTTCAATCCATAGAGGGCTTTCTTTAGTTTGAAGACATGAGAAGGATATTTGTAATCTTCAAATCCAGGGGGTTGCTTGACATAAACTTCCTCATTTATGAATCCATTCAAGAATTCACTTTTGACGTCCATTTGGAAAAGCTGAAAATTCATAGAACATGCGTAAGCCAATAAAAGTCTAATTGCTTCTAACCTTGCAACCAGAGCAAACGTTTCGTCAAAATTGATTCCTTCTTCTTGGTTGTATCCTTGGGCGACCAATCTTGCTTTATTCCGAACTATAATTCCATTTTCATCGAGTTTTTTCTTGAAGACCCATCTTGTTCCAATGATATGCTTGTTGTTTGGCCCAGGGACAAGATTCCAAACTTGATTTCTTTCAAACTGGTTTAGTTCTTCTTACATAGCTATTATCCATTGATCATCACCTAAGGCTTCATCGATTTTGGCCAGTACAATTTGCGAGACAAATGCCATGTTCAGACAAGCATCCTTGAGATTTAATCTTGTTGTAACACCTTGACTGATATCACCAATGACTTTATCAATCAGGTGATCTCTATGAGTTCTCCATTCTTTAGGTAGATCATTGTGTTCTTCATTTTGTTGTGACTCCTCTTGTTGTTGTTTTGGTTGATCACTTGTAACACCATTGAGATTATCATTTTGAGAGGTTTCTACTAAATCATCATCATCAACAATAATATCTTCCTCCTTGGAGGGGTTAGATTCATCAAAAGAAACATGCATAGATTCTTCAATTGTTAAAGTTCTTTTGTTAAAAATTCTAAAAGCTTTACTAGAGAGAGAGTAGCTGAGAAAAATACCTTCATCGGATTTTTCGTCAAATTTACCGAGATTATCTTTGTCATTATTCAAGACAAAGCATCTACACCCAAATATGTGAAAGAATGATATGTTCGATTTTCTTCCTTTGAAGAGTTCATAGGGGGTCTTCTTGAGAATTAGTCTGATGTTGACACGATTACTTACAAAACATGTCGTGCTTACTGCATCTGCCCAAAAATATTTAGGAAGATTTGAATCGCTAAGCATTGTTCTTGCAAGTTCTACCAACGACCAATTCTTTCTTTCTATGACACCACTTTGTTGTGGAGTTCTTGGTGCGGAGAAGTTGTGTGAGATTCCATTTTCTTTGCAAAATTCTTCAAATAAAGCATTTTGGAATTCTCCACCATGGTCACTTTTAATGGATACAATTGAAAGTGACTTCTTATTTTGAATTTGTTTTGCATACTTCTTGAATGCCTTTAAAGCTTCACTTTTCTGCACTAAGAAGAAAGTCCATGTATATCTAGAGAAGTCATCA
This sequence comes from Lathyrus sativus, assembly GCA_963859935.3. Lineage (NCBI taxonomy): Eukaryota > Viridiplantae > Streptophyta > Magnoliopsida > Fabales > Fabaceae > Lathyrus > Lathyrus sativus. Next base: position 348,503,826 of record OZ012739.1, on the reverse strand, counting down.
ACAATTACTAATGCATAAACATTACCTCCAAAACTTTTTGTTCTTGATGGTCCGAATAGATCCATGTGTAACAATTGTAGTGGCCTTGTTATGGACACCACATTCTTGGATATGAAAGTTGATTTGGTCTGTTTCCCTTTTTGGCATGCGCCACACAATCTATCTTTGATGAATTTTATCTTTGGGAGACCAACAACTAAGTCATGTTTGATCAGTTTGTTCAAATGCTCCATATGAATATGAGAAAATCTTTTGTGCCATAACCAAGAGTCATTGTTATTCTCCATAAGACACTTAACCTTCAAAGACATGTTATCAAGGGAAATCATGAAAATATTGTTAATTCTATTACCTTTTAACATTACCTCATGAGTGACTTCGTTTTCTATCAAACATTCATCTTTAATGAAGTTGATTTTGAAACTTTTATCACAAAGTTGGCTAATGCTAAGTAGGTTATGCATTAGGCCTTCTACATAGAGGACATCTTCTATGGTTTTAAAAGGTGGTGCACTAATGCTGCCTATGCCAAGGATCTTTTCTTTGTTGTTATCACCATAGGTTACAAATCCTTTGGCCTTAAGCGTTAGATATGAAAATTTAGTAATGTCACCCGTCATATGCCTTGAACACCCACTATCAAGATACTACTGATATGAAGAGGTCTTCAAGCATACCTACAAAACAAGATTAAGTTTCATTAGGTACCGAAATTTCCTTGGGTCCTTCATAGTTAGTTCCTTTCTTGACCCACACATAATGCCCTTTTGCAACATTGAAGTTTCTTACATAACAGGCATTAGGTGTATGGCCTTTGATACCACAATAAAAATAGGTGGGCTCAAAATTAATTTTGTATCTAGGAGGATAAGACTTTTTCTTACTAGATACTTTCTTCTTGGGGTATTTATGAACCACTTTAGGCTTGACCACTTTCTATTTAAGACTTTGTTCACTAGCTTTAACAAAGATGGTTTTGTTGAAACTTGGTTTAGAAAATTTTGAGTAACCAAGTCTACTTTTATCATTTGAGAATCTTTGTTGACTAAGAACAACCTCTAGTCCAATCTGACTTTTTTCATACCTCTCAAGGACTCTTTTTAATTGGACAATTTGAAATGACAGTGACTCACACTTTGTGCATGTAAAATTCTGTTTTTGATTACCAATTAATTTCTGTTTTTCATTTTTGAAATTATTTTCCATTGTCTCAATCTTTTTCTCTAAATTTGAGATTTGGTTCTTTTGTGATGAAATGGTTTTGTACAAAATTTTGCATTCACCCAGAAGTTCATCAATTGCCCCTTGAGCAGCACTATCATAGATTGAAAAATTATTACTAACCTTGTCGTCTTCATCATCAGAATGATGTGAGGCCATTAGTACTAGATTTGCGCTTTGATCACTATCTGATTCTGATGAAGAACTTATCTCGTTATCCTCCCATGCTACGTATGCTTTATTTTTCTTGAACCCCTTTTTTCTTTTATAGGCATCGTTCTTGGAGAGTTTAGGATAGTTTGGTTTGATGTGTCCTTGTTTTCCACATTCATAGCATTTGACATCTTGTGTGGATGTTGACGCCTCCTTCTCTTTGTTCTTTGAAAACTTATTCCTTTTCATATAGTCAGAATTTACAATATTATTTTTAAAACCAAAATATTTTCCTAACCTTTTTACGAGAAGCATGAAGTTTTCGTCTTCAACTGGATCGTCTGATTTTTCTAATGCGATGTTGCTAGATTTCTTTTCTTGATTCTCATTTTTTTCCAATCGCCCAAGTTCCGTCTCATATTCTTGGAGTTTTCCAAACAGTGTAGCGGATGTCATCGTGGATAGACTTTTCTTTTCAGAAATTGTTGTCACCTTGGGCTGCCATTCTCTGGATAAAGATCTAAGCACTTTAAGATTCAATTCATCGTTAGTTAATGTCTTACCGAGTGTTATGCGATGATTTGTCAAGTGCACGAATCTCTTCTGCAAATCAAGAATTGATTCTCCTGGCTGCATTCTAAATAACTCGTATTCCTGACTCAACGTGTTTAATCTTGATCTCTTAACTTCAATGGTTCCCTCATGGGTTTCCACTAAATTATCCCAGATTTCCTTTGCTGTTGTACATGTTGAGACGCGAAAGAATTCATTTATGCTTAGTGGACTTTGCAGAAGATTGATTGCCTTTTTGTCATAGAGAACCTTTTTCTTATCATCGTCATCCCATGATGCTTTGGGCTTTTTCGATCCAACACCGTTAACCACCGTTGTAGGAATGAAGGGGCCATTTTGGACAACATCCCATATTTCATCTCCTTGTGCTTCTAAGTGAGCCTTCATGCAAATTTTCCAAAAATCAAAATACTCACCACAGAACAGTGGAGGCTTGTTGCTACTCCCACCGTCTTTGAATACACCTCTGTTGTTTGCGGCAGTCATACTGGATCGATTAGGAACAGGTTACCTAAACCTGCTCTGATGCCAATTGAATACTGAGTTGCACATAAGAGAGAGGGGGGGGGGGGGGGTGAATTAGGTTCTTTGAATTTTTTTAATTTTTAGAGACAGATTTATTACTTTCCTGAGATATGATGATGGTATGAAAGCGGTAAAGTGCATAAAGTAAAGAACACCAAGAAATATCCTAGTTCCCTTCACACTCCGAAGGTACTCCAGTCCCCTTTCAACACGAAAGAGATTTCACTATAGCTAGGATCAGTGTACAATTCTCTCTAACCTATAGGTAGATCAAAGGCTCTTAAACACCTTTAAGATCTAAAACACTAAGTGCAGGAAGAACAGTCCTCTTCAATGCACACACTTGCTTTCAACAATCCTGAACAACAAAGGGAAATAATACAATCTGATTTTGTAATGAGTTTGCAACAATGTATACAATGTTTATCAATGCTGTAGATTGATCTTCTCTTTCAATGAGAGTTTCCACAAGTATCTAAGAGTTATTGCTCAAGAATTTTCTTTCAAAGGATATAAAAATTATGCAGAAAATTCTTTGTAAAAGTGATTTTACTTAGATGTGGAAAGATGAAATTATGATAGAGATGTGTTTTTGAATTTGAAAGATTTGGGTATTTATATTACACAAACACCTCTTGAAAAAATCATGCAAATCTTCAGAAAAATTGATGAACAATTGCCAAGTTTCAAAGGAAACATTTCATGAAAGATTGGTTGAAGAGATGCAATTTTTCAGAATGATTTTTCAAAAACGTTCAGTGAGCAATCGATTGCACATATAGACCAATCGATTGCACCTTCACAAAAACACTTGAAAATTCAAATTTTCAAAAGAGCAATCGATTGCACCAAAAGGATCAATCGATTGCACACTAAAACAGAAGCGAAAAGAAGAGAGATTTTCAAGCATGCAATCAATTGCACCAAGGCACCAATCGATTGCTTACTGAAATAGAAGCAAAAATGATTTAAAATTTTGATCATGCAGTCAATTTCTCTAAGAGTGCAATCGATTGCACTTACAACAACTTAGAAAAATTATGTTTTAAAAAGCTTGTGTTAATGTGAAATATAATGTAAAAGATTTTTTAATGTTTTGAGCAATCAGGACTTAAACACTTGGTGAAAATTCTCATTATACCTTCTGAGGGAAATATTCTTCATGTCACGTCTTTGTCCTGCTTCTTGATGTCTTGAAATGGTTGATCATCTTTGCCTTCTTTGTCAAGTGATTTGTCTTCATCAAAATATAGGTTGATCTTTGAGAATCTTGATTTCACAACAAAGTCCAAAATCACATGGATCCATGGACTAAATCGAAAAAGCCCAAAAACTCGAAAATACTATTCACCGTACATACAACACTATTCACAATACGATTGTCACTATTCATATGTACGCATAGCATTATTCACCCGTATGGGCGACACTATTCACCAACCGATTTTTTTTCTGACTTTTCGTCCGATTTTTGCGGTAAATGCAATCTCCAAAATATGTTTTCTTTCTCTTCATCAAAAAATGTTTTAAGGCACATTTATAACAATCTCCACCTTGTCTTTAAACCGTGTTGATACCAATATAACAATCAACAACATTGTTGCTCTCTACCAAGTTGAAACTTTAATCAATAACTTTGATCAAATTCAAGCAACCCTTGAATCTTGATCTCGCAACTTGAATCCACTTGTTCCCAATTACCCTTTTCTGCCTAGGTAATTTAACAAGCCTACAAGTATGATTTTTCAACCACCCTTGACTCCACCTATTTTCAAATGCCTTCCTGAATGTTTTTCTTCTTTTTTTTTTTGGCAATCCTTCAGCCACATTAAAAGCATAATATCCAATGCTAACATAGTCGTCCCTTTGAGATGCTACAATAAACCTTCTTACCTTATCATGAGTCAAATGATAATCTGAGATCTTTGTAACCGTTCTCTCACTACTGCTAGCATCCATAGTAGGAAACTCCACCTCAAACTGAGTTTTCTCCGTTATAGTTTCTCTCAAGTTTCTCCCTTGGTTTTCACTATTCTTCTTTTGAAGAAATTCTCTACCAATCAAGTAAGTTGTTTTGACCTTAGCTCTTCCCTAAAAACTCAATAACAACTCAACGGTAATATGCATTTTTATCCTTGATTTCTGCAAAATTCATTGTACTCCTCTGAAACTTTCTCAAGGCATTCATAATGCCTTAAACTCGAATCCCATAGCTCTTCCTTGTCATGAAAGCCTCCACTAGATAAAGATGAATGAATAATAATGTTTGAACCTTCTAAAATATATAGACCACATATTTTAGACCCTTTAGCAATAATCATTTCATCACACGAAATCTTCAACACTCCACATTCAACTTTAGTATAATAGCCTAGATCATCAAACATATTTATAGATAACAAATTTCGCTTGAGTTCTGGAACATACCTCACATTGTGAATAAGAAGTTCATGGTCATTAAACATTTTAAATCTAATTGTACCAATACCATGAACCTTCCATGCCTTATTATTACCACGACGAACTACTCCACCTTGCACCATCTTCAAAGTTTCAAAGTATTTTATTCTTGGGCACATATGATAAGAGCAACCTGAGTCAATGACCCAACTATCTTCAGTTTCCAAACTCAATACTACTAGTGCTTCGGCATCCTCATAACTTTCCTCATCCAATGCAACTACAGCTTGAACAAAATCTTCATTGACCTTTCTTTCAGGACAATCCCTTTTAAAGTGACCTATTTTTTGACAATTAAAACATTTTATCTTTGACTTGTCAAACCTCTTTGATTTGGACATCCCTTTATGCTCATCTCCTCCTCTTGACACATTTAAGCCTTCACCACTATCTTTAATCTTCAAATCTTTCAAATTTGAAAATTCTTTGGATTTCACCGCCGTTTGGACTTCATCCAAAGTAATAGTACATTCCTTACCATAAAGAAGGGCATCCTTAGAGTGCTCAAAGGATCTGAGTAATAAACTCAACAGGAGCAAAGCATTGTTCTCATTATCAATCTTCACTTCAATATTCTCAATATCATCGATAATCTTGTGAAATTCTATGAGCTGCCCAACTATGGATTTGTTTTCCACCATTAGGAATGAATAGAGTTGTTGTTTCAGATACAACCTGTGAGCCAAAGACTTTGTCATATAGTTTTGCCCACATAGCAACCACAGTTTGCTCCCTGGCGACTTCTCTTAGAACTTTATCCCCAAGGTACAAGATAATGACACTTCTGGCCTTATCCACCATCTAGGTGTTCTGTACCTGTGTAAACCTTGTAGCATCAATGTTTCACTCTTTAAAGCATCGATACACTTCTCTTGAATTAAAATTGCTTGTGTCTTAATTTTCCACAACTCGAAGTCGTTGTTACCAGAAAATTTCTCGATCTTCCATCTACTAACCACGGTGCTCACTTGTCAACAATATCTCTTTGCTCCACGCTCACCGCACCACTTGTTGTGAATCTTATTGTGAATTACGACAAAATTCAATATCAATTTGTGAGGAAAAGAACAATAGCAACCAAAATAAATGGTCTTCAACAATAATAATCCATACAAGGATAATATAACAGAATAAGGAAAGAAAAAACTGAAGGTTTGTTTACCCAGTTCGATCAAACGATCTACCCTGGGGAGAGAACAACTCTCCAATTCACTATACTTAGAATGTTGCTCTTCCTTGTTGGTGTAAACTCTAAGATTGTCACACACCAAACATATAAGAGATACATATTTATAATAACAAATACCCAACAAACAAAGTCCAAAATCACATGGATCCATAAACTGAATCGAAAAAGCCCGAAAACTAAAAAACACTATTAACCGTACAGACAACACTATTCACAGTACAGACATTACTATTCATATGTACGGATAACACTATCACCCCTACACACGATACTATTCACCGACCGATTTTTTTCCCGACTTTTTGTCCAACTTTCTAAACTTTTAATTTTTGCGGTAAATGCAATCTCCAAAATATGTTTTCTTTCACTTCATCAACAAAGGTTTTAAGGCAAATTTACAACATTGTGAAAAATTAATTCTTAGTACACCAGAATATAACAACATCGTTGTACTTGAAAAACATAACCTTAGATACTCCTTATATTGATTATGTCATCACACTAATCAAAATCTAAGTAATTTACCAATTATGTTTTCTTATTCTTCTTCACTACAACCGAAAATAGCAAGCCAAATCTCATGATTATCTTTAGGTACATAAATATTCTTTTTGTAGTCCTTGGATATGATTTCATAGGCTTACTCATGAACATGCTAATAATACCTACTGCATAACAGATGTCAAGTCTACTATTGCATAAATACCTCAATGAGCCTACAATTTGTTTATACATTGTTGTATATACCTTTTTTTCATCTAACATTGTTGCAATCAATTTATAGAAGTAAACACTTATTTTTTGATCTTCTTCCATCTATATCAACTCATACTTCCTCCTTAAAAATTAAAGTTTCACTTGCTTTACATTTTTTCCATTTTACATTCTACTTCTCTAGTGCATCCCATGATTCAATTGATATTGTTACCTTTGAGATCTTTTCAAAATGATAAGCATCAACGTTTCATCGAATATAGAACAAAGCTATGCAATCCTTATTCTTTGATTCTTTGAACATGGCTCTTTGTGTTAACCATGTGACTTTAAACACAACAAAGAGATGAACTCTAATAAATGGTTTTTTGAAAATATTTTACAAAAAATGATTGATTTTACTTGATCGATTTCAAGAAAGAAGATGAAGCAGATAATTAAGCGTGATAGATAAATAACATGAAAATAAAAGAGAGTAGATAAATACACACCATGGTTTATACTTATCCAACCTTAAACCACGTAGGCTAGTCTGATCCCCAAGATTTTTTCCTTGGGAGTTCCACTATTAAATTAACATTTATCACAAGATCAACTCACAACCTTCTTATATTAAGATTTTACCTAGGTTCATATGGAAACCTTTATAAAAATATTATCATTACCTGAGAAAGAAACTTTTGATTTACATTTATAACATAATCTAATTAAAATAATAATTACATAGCTCTTGCTTAAGTATTTCTCTCTCTCAACACTAATATAATATTAAGTAAATGAAACAATGACTAAAAAAAGAGTGAGTACGAGAGAATATCAGATTTATTATGTCGACAATTGAACATAAATCCTCCTTTATATAGTAAAATAATTGCTCAAAAAAGAAAATAAAAATGGATTAGAGTCTCTAATTGATTATCTTGTAATGTTAATTAATTAGAATTAGATTTTTAGTAAATAAATTAGTCAGGTTTAGAGCCAAATTGTTTAAGAGAGACTTTAATATATTAGAGGGCGAATTTGCTCCATAATCCATTAGACATAAGTTTTAATCAAATAAATAGCTAGTTGTTACTCCATAATTGATTACTTACCTTTTCTAATTGATTACCATAATGCCATAGTTGATTTTTGAGAAAATTTTGAAAATGATGAGATTAGTAAACACATTTTAAGTGTGTGTGTGTTTGTTTGTGCGTGTGTGCGCGTTGTGTGTGTGTGTGTGTGCGCGCGTGTGTGCGTATATGTTTGTGCATATTAATTTAGAACTTTGAAAGGTACTCATACTTAAATGATCTATAAAGATTAAAATAACGATAGAATCACCCTCGAACTTTCAGAACTTCAATTCCTTTGATGTTGTTCTTAACATTTGACTTTTCTTTGTATGAACAATAGAAACTTCTATCTTTTATTTTTTTTTATTTACTTCAATCTTTTTATTTGTTGATGATGATCATGATTCTTTTATTTATTATTTTTTTCATCACCAAAATCATAACTACATATCCAACACGTAGAACCATATTCTCTCTCTTTTTGATGATAACAACACATCTCTTAAGGGTTATTAAAACAAAATAATTAAGATGAAAAGATTGGAGTTATCAAATCCTCCTCAGAGATAAAAAAATATAATCTAATTTTCCTAAGAGTATACTTCTTTGCCTTTGACATCAACAAAACATGGGAAAAAGATGAATAAAATAAATAACTACACAACACATATAACCAAGCATATTGAGAAGAAGAGATGGGGAAAAAATAAACTTCATAGATTATTAAATGAGATTATAACAAGATTGTTAGAAAAATTATATAGCAAAAAGGGTTAAATACGTTTTTGGTCCCTATAAATATCTCACATTTCAATTTTAGTTCCTATAAAAAAAAGGATATATTTTAATCCTTACAAAAATTTTATGCATGCAGTTTTGATCCTTGTTATTTTTTAAAAATTTAAAAACTATTTAATTACCCCTAAAATTTTAAATTTTTGAATAATTATTTTCATACGTGTTCAAATTATTATAAAATATTTCTTTACCAAATTATATAATTTTTTAAAATGAGAAGAATTAAATATGATTTTTTTTTAAATTCAAAAGATAATGATAAAAGTAATGAAAATCTCGAGTTATAAATTAAATTTTGAGTTCCTTTTTTTTCGAGGAACTTTTTATAACGTTTTAAACATATATGCAAAATAATCATTCAAAAATACACATTGGTTTAACAGTAGGGACTAAAACTACGTGCATAATTATTTTGTAGCGACCAAAATACGCTATTTTTTATAGGGATCAAAAACAGAATTTGGTAATTTTATAGGGACCAAAAACATATTTAATCTTAGAAAAAATATAAAGCGGACAAATAAGAACACAATAAGAAATTTATTAATCGGTGCATCATCATCATCGTTGTCCAAAAATCCAATATGAATTGATACTTCATTACTTACTAAGTGCTTAACAATGAAGTTGTCTTTGGGATACATCCATGTAAGCATCTCGTTCTTATCTTGAGTGCTTGCTAGGATGATGTTGATGAGAATTTATGTTGGAAGAGTTAGAGGCATCTCAGAATCAAAAACATCTAAATTTAATGGCTTTGGTTGCTAGGGAGCCTGTGGAGATTTCTCAACAGATGCATTGTACACATAAACCCCATCCCTTTTCAAGATCTTCATTTTCTTTAGAGATTTTTTTCTAATATTTAAAGGTCTTGGATTTAACTCTTACTCTTTTAGATTTACTTTAGCATGAATCAAAATTTTTGTGATCAGATCCTCTTATAGTATTCAAGTACCTCTTTTTTTTGCAATTAAATATAAGTTAAATTAATCCATTAGCCTAGTTGTTGGTCTCAATGATGTTGGCCAAAAGCCAAGTAACCATAACATTGTTTCTTAACAAATTGTCTGTGGTTGAACTTTCTCAAGATAAGCACATAAGTGATCGCATAAGAAATGAGATGGCAGGTCCCAATCATATATTCCACTATGATATGGACTCTATGATCCACCACTAGATCAACAAGAAGAGATTGAGTAGTAGTGTGAAGGTTGAAATTATCCAAGTCAATCAAAGCATACAAGGATTAGAGAGACCAATAAGAGGGTAGACAAACAATTTCCTCAATATCATAAATGGAGAGAGGAATTGAGATATTTGCATACCTCAAATGTGATAACCTATTTATAGATGCGATTTGAGTAGAAAACCTTTACCAACTTTGCTTACACCACATCTGGTTTGTTGGAGATGAACCAATAACAAACATGTACTTATGCAAAGTATATTATTTATGACCTTAATTGCAGTAGACAAGCAAAGCCGCAATATGACTGATATTTGAATAAGTGATATCTTGTATGATTCTCTTGTTCTGTATTTATAGCTATAATTGTCTTGACTCATCTTTAATCCATTGGTTGTTACATACTTTAAATTATTATTTTTTCTCATTACCATGTTACTCCCTGTCGCAACTGCGAAAAACAACCGGCGGAAAAACAGAAGAGTCGCCACTTTCGTTATTTATCCCAAAGAGAGGGAAAGGAAATGATCCCAAAAACCTAAAGAAAAAGGGAAAGACAAGGTCATCATAACCATGTCGAGATTCGGGAGTCGGTTACGCAAGGGGAAGGTATTAGTACCCCTCACGTCCGTCGTACTCGACGGGATCCACGCATTGTTGTCTATCTAAAAGGGTGTGTTAAAACTATCTAGATAAAGGCTTATGGACAAAAGAAAAAGAAAAGAGAAACTGACTCGGCAGAGCATCGCCGCTCTGTGCCTACGTACTCCCTCGTGCAATGGGAAAGTCAGAGTCAACGTATTTCGCCTAACTACGGGTGAAGGGGGAAGGGTTTCTTGCCGAGACATCGCGTCTCGTGCCTATGTACTTTCGTCTGGTACGAAAGATCAGAGAAAATGTAGTTCGGGCTCAAAGGACCACAGGTTGGTTAAAAAGTTTTTTAGGCCCGAGTAGGGTTAACAGATAGTTCTAGCAGTTGGTGTATGCAGTTCGACCATTGGAGACTTAGGCGTTACCGTTTGCGGTAGAACTAAGAGTTAACGACACTCTTTTTGTGAAAAGATTTTCCTTGATTAAGAATCCCAAAGGGTGAAAAAGATTTGAAGTGTTTTTGTGTTTTTTAAAGAAGAAATGTTTTGAATCAGAGTGTTCATAATGTATGTTGTAACAAAGTCTAAAACCTAGGATCAAATGCGTCGCATATCGTCCTAAGGATGTATACTAAACACTCTAGGTAATTGAGAGGTGGCCCCTCAATCACTATTTCCCAAGTATAAGGCTCATGGCACAAAATTCATTATCCTTATTAAGTATGTTAAACTTGTTTGAAGATGAGAAGAGAAGAAGGCACACTAATGAGAGACTAATCAATCCTAAAAGTTACCATGCATAGTGGACCTAAAGTTGAGATGAAAATGGGACTACCTAATGTTATCATGCATGGTTAGGCAAATAATGTTTATCATAACCTCAAGAGGTTAGAGAACTTATGGGGAGCATGGCAAAGAAAATCAAGAGAAGAAGAAGAAGAAGAAGAAGAATGTATATGCAAATGAAAAGATGCACACATATAATGCACAAGTAGAATGATAGTGGGAGGAAAATAGTGTGGGGCAGTAGCAACCACAAGCTCATCTCAACCAAGCATGCATATGGAAATGCAAGAAATAGAAGAAGAAGGAGAGAGATGCATCAAAAGCAAACAAACAAGTGACAAACACAAAGAAAGGGTCCTCATCGATTCATCACTTTAGGTAAGATTCGAATTCCTCCTAAGGAGGCACCAAGCTACCTTAAATGACACTCCAAGGTCATTGGACAGAAGGGGGATGAATAGAAGAGAGCTCAAAAGAAAAACCAAAACAAAACAAGAAGAAATGCAAGTAAGAGCACAATGGAAGCAAGCAAGTATCACTTAGGAGTTCAAGTTAAAAGCACAAAAAGAAAAGCATCAATCAACAAGCTATGAACATAATTTTGACCTAAAAATGATCATACAACAAGCTCAACATGTCTAGAATGTGAAGCAAGAAGAGTTGAGAGCTTATTGGATCCACAAAGTTCATTTCCAATCCAAACTAGGTCATGCACTTGTGTAAGTTGTCCTATGGAATGACCTAACTTGTAAGTCACTTCAAAAATAGGGAAAGGGCTAAAAAAATCAAATAAAATGCACAAAGAAGCTACACAAGTTGGCAACCAGAGGCCAAGAAACCAAGACAAATATCCTCTCAAAGCACCATCAAAATAAGGGATTCATTTAGATGTACCACTTTGAAATGGAAGAAACAAGTGCAAAAAGAAAAGCCACAAAAGTCAACCCAAAAGTCAACAACCAGGGGCAAAAAGGTCCTCTAAAATTGATCAACTCATCATTGAGATGAGGATCAATTTTCAATCATTGGATCAAAAAGGAATGAGAAAAACAAATGCAAACACAAAACATGTTACAATTCAATTCAATTAAAACAACTCCAATACTTAATTCATTTTTTAATTGAAAATAAAACTGAAAAATAAAATAAAAATATTCAAAAAAAAGTAAACATTTCAAAGTTGATAAAAAATATTTTTGGTAAATTTTTGGAGTATTGGAATTATTTTAATTAATTAAAATTGTAAACAGAAAATAAAACAAAAACAAAAGAAAATAGAATGAAAATGAAAAACAGACGTGGCAAATAGCAAACAATAATAGTTCAAAAATGACTTGGGCCCAGTCTGGGGGTGCACATAGCAATGCGCGCTAGGCCCATCAGTAAAACCAAAACAAAACAAAAGAAACCTGGCAATTCCCTGCGGTGAGTCAAACGTGGCATACCATGGGGATTCAATCAGAAACACACGATCAAAAGGTAATCAATCAGAGGGTGGATAACGTGCCAACGAATTAATGAAAATTCAAAAGCAATTAAGTGGATCTGGTCAACCATAGACCACCATAGGTCTTAATCTCCATCATTCACATGGAAAGTCTGCAAATCAAACGCACCACACAACGACACCTCATCATCTTCTTCCCCAAAACACAAAGAAAACCAGTCACCGGACGGAGAACTGTAACTCCCCGATTTCGATTATCCCTTTTCCGTTAAGTCTTTTTTGATTTTAATTGGGCGAATATTATTTTGATATGGAATTTTCGTGAAAATATGTTATGTTTACATATTGTTCTATTTTACCCGATTTTGGGAGTTTTCGGAGAAAATAGTTGGAGGGTATTTTGGACATTTCCTATTTAATGATAAGTTGGATATTTTATGAGATATTGAGTTAGTAGATGTTTTGGGAAAAATAATAGGAAGATATTAAATAGGAAATAGAAGAGAAAGAAAGATAGTAAAAAAGGAAGGAAAGAAAAGAGAAAGAAAGAAGGAGAAGAGAAAGAGGAGAGAAAGAAGAGGAAACTTTGGAAAACATCAAGATCAAACCCTAACTTGCGGTTAATTAAGTAAGGGTGAGAAGTTTTATCATCTTGATAATGTATGTAATCATGTATGTGTTAGTTTGGATGTATTGGATTGTTTTCTATGTTTCCATTTCTAGGTCAGAAGTTGATTTAATCGGTAGAAACTGAGTTTTATCGGTTAGAATTTGGAATAGACGGTGTAGTATAGCCAGGTGATGAGTGGGTTGTACTACTGGAACTGATTTGGATTGAATCGGTCAGTTTGTGAGGTTTTGGGCTTTTGGACAGCCATGGGAGTTCTGAGTTCGCAGGTTTGCCAGGCGAATGGCAGCGAAGCCCAGCGAGCAGCGGCGAACCAAGTCAGTAGCAAACACCCTGTCTTCGCTGGCAAGTTCGCCAGGCGAATGAGTGTGGTGAAGGTTCGCCAGACAAGTGTGCTAGCGCGTGCTAGCGAATGCTAACGAGTAATTCCAGAATAATTCCCAGTGGTCTTCGCTGGCAAGTTTGCCAGGCGAACGAAGTACCGAAGGTTCGCCAGAGGCTTCGCCAGGCGAAGGTTAGCGAACACAACAACATATTTTCTTATCTTGTGTTTTCCATTCGTGGATTGGTTGTGTGGTTTGGTTGCGATCATTCCTTGTCTGAGATGACTATTTATATGTTGTTATGTGTGTTGTGGGTAGCCGTATGGCGTGAATCCTAGTTTGTGATTTGTGAAGTGTGGAATGTGGCCGTTTGGCAATTTGGAGCATTTACTTGAATTGAATAGAAATGCATGTTGAGATCGAATGATGAATATAAACTAGGTATGAACTGGTGTGAATGAATGATGAATATGTATATATGTATTGTGATATGTATATATATTGTGAATGCATAATAAATATATGCGATGAATGTGAAGAATGCATGAGTATGTTTGTAAACATGTATGCATTTCAAGAAGTGTATGGAGTCATTTTGCATGTGAAGCATCATGAAGTACATTCTTGTGCTGTTGATTCCTAGGAGAGTCTGATGAGTGATAGGATTCCTAGGAGAGTCTGATGAATAATGTGATTCCTCGGAGAATATGATGAATAATGTGATTCCTCGGAGAATTTGATGAATAATGTGATTCCTCGGAGAATCTGATGAATAATGTGATTCCTCGGAGAATCTGATGAGTGATGTGATTCCTTGGAGAATCTGATGAATAATGTGATTCCTCGGAGAATCTGATGAGTGATGTGATTGTTTGGAGAATCTGATGAACGATGTGATCCCTAGGAGAATCTGATGAGTTATAGTGTACCCGTGAAGGGCGTGAGTGAATTGATTCTTAGGAGAATCTGATGGACGATTAAGTCGGTATCGTATTACATTTGCGTAGAGTAGTGAGTTGGCCTCTATGATTTGCATTTATCATCTTTGCATGATGTATGGTGAATAAACATGATGTAGATGTTTATGTAAATTATTGATAATTGGCATGAATGGAAGGCTTGAAGGTACATGTATGTGTGGATATATATATATGTATATGTGTGTGTATGTTTATGAATTGATATAAACATTGTTGACGCATATTGTATATGCTTGGTGCTCTATTTGTAAATAATTTGTGTGAATACATTGCGATGTACAGTGTAGTGAGATGAGTTGCGGTGAGAATGCGGAAGACGTTATTGGATGTTATGTGTGTGTGTGTGTGTGTGTGTATATATATATATATATATATATATATATATATATATATATATATATATATATATATATATATATATATATATATATATATATATATATATATATATATATATATATATATATATATATATATATATATATATATATATATATATATATATATATATATATATATATATATATATATATATATATATATATATATATATATATATATATATATATATATGCATCATGTATTATGATATTGTTTCTCACCCTTCTGCTGTTTTATAATGCTCTATGAGGCATTGCAGATTAGATCGCTGGAGTTTTGTGAAGCGTGACTTCATTCTTTTTGGTTGGTCGGCTCTGATATGTAGCACCGGGTAGCTAGGGATTATTTTGATTCTTTTGTGATACACCTGTCGCTACTGCGAAAATCGGCGCCGGCTGACAGAAGATTCGCCACCGTGCGTTATTTATCCCAAAGGAGGGAAAGAAAACGCTCGAAGTAAACCTCGCAAAAAAACGGGAAAGGTATGGTCATCGCAACCAAAACCTAGGTTCGGGAGTCGGTTACGCAAGGGGAAGGTATTAGCACCCCTCACGTCCATCGTACTCGATGGGATCCACGCTTTCTTGGTTTGTACGGATTACATTTCTATCTAAACTAAAGGATGAGGTCTGAAAAGAAAAGAAAACATGACTCGGCAAAGCATCGCACTTTATGCCTACGTATTCTCGTCTGGAACGAGAAATTAGAGTCAACGTAGTTCGCCTAACTACGGGGAAGGTGGGTGAAGGTTGCTCGCTAGGATATCGCATCCTATGCCTACGTACTTCCATACAGCATGGAAGATCAGAGCAAACGTAGTTCGGGCCACACACGACACAAGCTGTTCAAGTGTCTTTTATGAAAAATCTCACCTTAAACAAGGGTTTTCTTATTGCAAAAAGGTTGATGTTTGTTCAAATCTTTTGACGGAAGAAATGAATTAATCTCTGTTATAACCTTTATTAATGTTTTTCTGTTGTTTTGAAGGAAGAAGAGGTGACACTCTACAAATCCTAGGGTTGAAAAGGGGATAAAAATCTACCCTAATGTTATCATGCATGGGTTAGCTCCTAATGTCTATCATGCTTCTCTCTTGCGCAGAGAGAAACAGAGATCCTACGGGAATAGACGGAAACAGAAACAGCAGATATATACAATAAAGCAGTAAAATGCATGAATGCAACAATACAAGCGAGGCAAGGGAGTCCCACTCAACCTCGAACCTAGAAAACAATAGGCAAAAGTGAACAGGATTCACTTTCAACCCTACAAGTTAAACAGCAAACAATACAACCCAGGAAAAATCACACAATGTATCAAAATTAAACAGCAAAAGCTAAACAGCAAAGCAGTCTTCATCAGCATCTGGCTTCAATCTTCAAGTCAACATCAGCTATCCACAGGCTTCAAGCAAGCATCAGACTTTATCTTCAGTCTCCCAATGGCTTTTCTTCAAGTCCTACTCTCCAAGTTGAGGAATCAATCATAGGAATAAATTGGGTGTGAAGCAATTAGCTGACCACCAAGGGTGGAAAACATACTACAATCAACACAAAGAAGGTTTCTCTCAAGAGTTCTATCCCTTAGACAGTAGCACCAAGCCTTCCAAAGGAAGGGGGTGAGTCTCTTAGAGAGACTCTGCATCACAGAGAAGAATGGAGGCAGTCAAGACCTTCCATGCTTGAGAATCAAGTTGCCTACTCTAGGGGTCTGCCTAAATCCTAGATCCTATAGACTTCAACAGCTACCAGCAAGAGATATTCCTCATCCACTCTGGAAGTTGGTTTTCAATCTCTGATCTTCAACTGGGCTTCATCATCACAGGCTTCAGCTCTCCCCCAAGTCCCAGACAATCCCAATACCCCACACACAGACAAAATAAACCCTAAAGAGGGCACACCATACAGATCAATCAAATACAGCAGTATACTAGTAGCAGTAGGGGAATCCTAATATTTTCTAAGGGATTTATCTTATACCCATAACCCCTATAGTCCCATGCCCCAAAAATCAAATGAAAATTCCTAAAAGAATTAATCTATCTAACATATACTCACTAAAAACCCTAATTTTCATCATGCTAATCACAACTAATCAAATCACCCAAAATTTAATCCTAAAAATATGAATTAAATCTTATATACAAGTTGAAGTCCTAAACTAATCACTCTAAAAAGAATGAACCCTAAAGCTAAAGGGAGCTATTAGAACAAAAATCAACAAATTTGAGTACCAAACTAAACTCAACAAAATGCTATTTATAAGAAAAAATGCATGAAAAATATTAAAACAAAATAAAATGCCATTTTTATTATTTAATATTTTTCTAGACAGAATTATGGACCTAGAGAAAAAAGAACCAATTAAAAACAAGCCATTTCCCATTTTTTATGATTTTTTAAAGATGAGAAAAATATTAAAGAAAATAAAAAACACAAAATATGAATTAAAAGGGGAGGGGGTCTGAATAGCAGGCTCGCCCAGTTCAAATCTCAGGTGGGCCATCAACTGGGGGCGCGAATATCACTATGGCAAGGCCCACGAAGCATCAGAAATTCAATTAAAAATGTAAAAGAAAAAGATTAAAGCCACGGTTCAAATAGCAACTGAAACAAGTTCATTCCATTGGGCCTATCAAAGAGGGGGTGGGGATATCAATATGAGTCCAAGGCCCACGCTGATGCAATTAGTGAAACACATCGTTTCACGCTCAGCCATTCCCTCCATATTTCAAATTCAAATAATAGCCACACGATGAGATGAAGAGGTCAAGTAAATGAATGGATCCAACGGCTCAGGTATCGTCTTCTCCAAATCAGACTTAGGGTTTGCAGAATTCATAGCCATGCACGAACCTTCAAGTTCCTCGTTCTCTCTCCTTCCTCAACCAAACGCCACGACCTTAAGACCAAAACCACTCTACTCTCCACCCTCTACAAGATCCTAACCCTATATTTTTCTGAAACTCACCCTAAAATGAAATACGATGGGTAGAAGCTCTGGACACACTTGAATTGCACTGGTATGCATGGTCAAGATTCTTGCTGAAACTATGGCAGGATGATCTAGAGATTATGGTGAGTATTCTGAGCTAAAAATCTAACATTGTCTCGCCTTAGTTCAGGAGTTATAGATCAAGAAAGTTTCATCACCATGAATCAAACTGCCTCTAATGGCCATAACAGAGAGGGTACATGCTCATCTTCTTAACCCTAACAATCCTATACCAATGATCTAACCTAACAACATCTAAATGTAGAGATAGGAAAGAAAACACTAACCTGCTTAGCAGCTATGGCAGAGGTAGTTACAGGTGGATTCAATGCTTGTAGCTCTTCGAGGATGATCTTTAATTGAAGAGAAACTTTCTGTTTGCAACAATAGTGATGATGAGTGCTTGAATTGTGAGATTGGATCCTGCTATGAATCTTGCAATTTCAAACCCTAGAGCTTTAATCTTCCATGGACATGCCTCTGAGCTTGCTTGTTCCCACTCACAATCTTCAATGGATGATGGATGAAGAAAAAGGATGATCAGAATTGGTGTATATTGGAGGATTCCACACTTTCTTACAATGGAAGCAACAATGGAATTCTCTCTTTTCTCTCCTTCTTTTCACCAACCTCTTGCATCAATGGCTTCATTTCAATATATATATGAGGATGGACAGGTCTAGAAGGTTTTAGAATGATTTAGGAAAGTATGGAATGTGGTGGAAAGTTCATGTAATTCTCACTTAAGGACACTTTGAATAATCTCATATCTCATGCACACACCCTTCCAAACTTGTGTCAAAATCTCCTCTCATGAGTTATTGAAATGGATTGTGTGACAAAACCAATCTCCTTGCCTTGAAATTTCACTTATGCCAAGTTTTTCATACTTGCCTTATTATGCAAGCAACAAAAATACAAAGCAAGTCCAATTTTTAACTCCTAACTCAAACAAGTGGCTGAACCAATGTCTCTAAAATATTGTTTGGAATCAATTTGGTATATTTGATGACCCATTTTGGATTTGTAGATCTCTCAAACCAATTTTTCATTTCAACTTTTTCAACTTATATGCCTTTTTTAGGTCATTTTTCACCAACTTTGGTCAAGTCTCATTATATGCATTTCCAAACTTCCATGACTTCTTTTCTAGACTTAAAATGGCATTTTGAGCAACTTTGATGTTGTGAAGTTTTTCATTTGAAGCTTCTTTGTATGAGGTTTAGGCATAGGCTAAGAATGACCTGTAATCCTCAGATGACCAAAATACCCTTTGCTTGACAAGACCATAAGTAGAGTTCCACAAATCATATGAAGGCATACCATACCTTTTTAGAAAGCTAAGACAATAAGGAACAACTATTATGTTGGCCAGAAATCCATTTGAAATATCCTTGAAGGTCAAAAGTTGCTTGGAAGACAGACAACTTTCACAGACAAATTTCAGTGCCCTCAGATGACCTGTAACTTGCAAGAGATATAACTTGAGTTCTATAAATCATATTGATGACTTCCACCACTCAAATTAAATTTCTTGAGATCCTATACAAGTTTCATGTGGACCAGAAATTCATATGAAGCTTGCATCTTGAGTTACACTGCTTTGAAGTTTGACCTAAATCAGGGGATTTTACACTGAAACCCTAATTTAGTAACTCCAGTTCTCCTTGACTCCTCTTGATTTTTCTTTAGCACAACATCATATACATATACATATAGCAAATAATGAATCCCACATTCTTCAAATGATTCTTGATGCCCTTCAAAACACTTCTTTGACTTAGAGTTGACCTGGTGTTGACCCTAGTTGACTGACTTCAACTGGGGTCCTTGCAATCATTCTAATGACTTGGTTCTTCTTCAAAATGATCATCTAGGCTTTTCATAACATCCATACACACCTCATTCTCTTGGCTCATAGCTCACACTTCCTCTGATGATCCCCAACTAGCCTCAAGATAGGAGAGAAC
This sequence comes from Lathyrus sativus, assembly GCA_963859935.3. Lineage (NCBI taxonomy): Eukaryota > Viridiplantae > Streptophyta > Magnoliopsida > Fabales > Fabaceae > Lathyrus > Lathyrus sativus. The sequence goes on along the minus strand of OZ012739.1, from coordinate 348,483,850 downwards.
TCACTGATCAACCTGACAGCTCTTCAAAGCTCAAATTCTTCCCTGATGACCTGAATAGTCTTGAATATGACTCTTGAGATAAGAATAGCACTTGGATCCCCTGTTAAGATAGCTTGCTCATGCTATGCAATGCAGATGAACACACTATGTACATGATGACAATGCAAATGATTATGCAATTGAAACATAAACCTAGGTTAGAAAAGGTTGGGCAAATTTTGGGGTGCAACAACACCTGTGTATGTATCTACTGATGATATGTTTTGTAAACATGTTGAATGATAATTGTATATGTGAATACATGTTTTGGAGATTATGAAATATTTGGATGTTTCCGCCTTTGTTCTAAATATTTTCTTGTGGGTGTTGCCCCGATGTTGCATATCTGTTGAGCAGGTGTTGTATGTGTTGAATTTTTGATATAATGTGATATGTCCCTTTTATGCCATGGTATAAATGTACTCTGAAGAAATTTTGAATTATGCCTGAATGATTATTTGTATTAATTGGGGGTATAGAAAGGGGGTGTTACATTAAGTGGTATCAGAGCCAGTGTTGAGTCAGTTGTGTCTGTCTCGTGATTTGTTGGTTGAACGGTTGTTTAACCTTGTTGTTATTTTTGGGAATAATCAGAATATGGCTGGTCATAATGACAATGTGATGGCTGTTGCATTGGAGGCAATGGCTAGAGCGGTGCAGGGTGCGCCGAATGTGAATGCTAATGATGAGTTTAGAAAGAATCAGCCGCCGGTATTCAAGGGAAGGTTTGATCCGGACGGTGCTCAAATTTGGTTAAAGGAGATCGAGAGGATCTTTAGAGTTATGAATTATGCTGAAGGGAACAAGGTGAGACTTGGGGCTCACATGCTGAGAGAAGAAGCCGACGACTGGTGGGTCGGTATGAGACGAGTTCTTGAAGTAGACGATGAGGAAATCACTTGGGATTTGTTTTGCACCGAATTTTTGAGAAAGTATTTTCCTGAGAGTGTGAAGGGAAAGAAGGAGATGGAGTTCCTGGAATTGAAACAAGGCAATATGTCTATGATAGACTACACGACTAAGTTCACAGAGTTGGTGAAGTTTCATCCTCACTATGATGCGGTGACGGCGAAATTTTCCAAGTGCGTTAAGTATGAGAACGAATTGCGTCCTGAGATCAAGCAAGCGGTGGGTTATCAGAGGATAACGAGATTTTCGGACTTGACCGAATGCTGTAGAATTTTTAAAGAGGATAGTAAAACTCATTCTACTCACTACAAGAGTTTGAAGGAGGAGAAAGATAGGCAACAGGTAAGGAGTAGACCCTATGTGACGCCTCCTGATAAGGGCAAGCATAGGGAGAACTTTGTTAAGAAGCCTGGAGGAGGGAGTTTTGGATCCATTAAATGCTACAAGTGTGGTGAGATGGGTCATAAGTCTTTTATATGTGGAAAGCCCAAAGTTAAGTGCTCTAACTGCGGAGTCATTGGGCATGATGCTACGGATTGTAGAAAGGGTGTAGTGAAGTGCTACAATTGTGGAGAAGAAGGTCACATCAGTACTAAGTGTCCTAAACCTAAGCAAGCTCCAATAAGTGGAAAAGTATTTGCACTGGCAGGATCAGACACTAATAATGCGGATCGTTTCATTTGAGGTATGTGCTTTATTAATAATATGCCTTTAGTTGCTATTATTGATACCGGAACGACTCATTCGTTCTTTTCTTTTGAGGATGCTAAGCATTTGGAATTGTGTTGTATTCTTGTGAGGGTGGTATGGTTATTGAGACGCCCGCTTCGGGGTCGGTAACTACGTCTTTAGTGTGTTTAAGTGTCCTTTGACCTTGTGAGGTAAGGGTTCTATCATGGACTTGGTATGTTTACCATTAGAAGGATTATATGTAATCTTGGGTATGAGCTGATTGCAGTATGATAAAGTTAGTGTAGATTGTTATTTCCCGTTGGTGAGGATTTCTTCTATGAAGGATGGAAAGGATGAGAGTTTCTTATTCCTGAAAGAGTTGAAGAAACTTTTGGGGGACGGAACTCAAGTGTTCAGTTGTTTGCATCATTGTCGGCGGAGAGTAAGGCTGAACTGGATGTGTTTCTAGTGGTGCGTGACTTTTCAGAGATGTTTCTGGAAGGATATTAAGGATGTACCGCCGAGAAGAGAAATTGGATTTGGAGTCCATGAATTTGATGGTGATAAGAGGGGAGACTTCAAGGTGATAATATTGGAATATGTACGTGCCCAAGATTCGATCTCATTGGGGTAGAATGACTAGTATGTCGTTCCTAATGAGGTATAAGCGGTATAGTTGTAATCACTGGGGTAGAATGACTATGTGTCGTTCCTAGTGAGATGATCACCGGGGTAGAATGACCGAGATGTTATTCCTGGTGGGGTGCAAGCGGTGTACCCATAATCTCCAATGGAGATTGTGGCGGATCGACGGTTTTATAGGAGCCACATGGCATACCTATGATTACGGTATAAAGTGTGCATGCGTGCGATCGTGTACGACTTTGGGAATTGGGGAGTAAGATGCGTGAGTCGCATCCAGAGTTGTTTTAGATCAGGTAATATTTTCGAGGACGAAAATTTATAAAGTGGGGGAGAGTTGTAACGCCCCGATTTCGATTATCCCTTTTTCGTTAAGTCCTTTTTTATTTTAATTGGGCGAATATTATTTTGATGTGGAATTTTCGTGGAAATATGTTATGTTTACATATTGTTCTATTTTACCTGATTTTGGGAGTTTTCAGAGAAAATAGTTGGAGGGTATTTTGGACATTTCCTATTTAATGATAAGTTGGATATTTTATGAGATATTGAGTTAGTAGATGTTTTGGGAAAAATAATAGGAAGATATTAAAGAGGAAATAGAAGAGAAAGAAAGATAGTAAAATAGGAAGGAAAGAAAAGAGAAAGAAAGAAGGAGAAGAGAAATAGGAGAAAAAGAAGAGGAAACTTTGGAAAACATCAAGATCAAACCCTAGCTTGCGGTTAATCAGGTAAGGGTGAGAAGTTTTATCATCTTGATAATGTATGTAATCATGTATGTGCTAGTTTGGATGTATTGGATTGTTTTCTATGTTTCCATTTCTAGGTCAAAAGTTGATTTAATCGGTAGAAACTGAGTTTTATCGGTTAGAATTTGGAATAGACGGTGTAGTATAGTCGGGTGATGAGTGGGTTGTACTACTGGAACTGATTTGGATTGAATCGGTCGGTTTGTGAGGTTTTGGGCTTTTGGACAGCCATGGGAGTTCTGAGTTCGCAGGTTCGCTAGGCGAAGCCCAGCGAGCAGCAGCGAACCAAGTCAGTAGCAAACACCCTGTCTTCGCTGGCAAGTTCGCCAGGCGAATGAGTGTGGCGAAGATTCGCCAGGCGAGTGTGCTAGCGAGTAATTCCAGAATAATTCCCAGTGGTCTTCGCTGGCAAGTTCGCCAGGCGAATGAAGTAGCGAAGGTTCGCTAGAGGCTTCGCCAGGCGAAGGTTAGCAAACACAACAGCATATTTTCTTTTCTTGTGTTTTCCATTCATGGATTGGTTGTGTGGTTTGGTTGCGATCATTCCTTGTCTGAGATGACTATTTATATGTTGTTATGTGTGCTGTGGGTAGCCGTAAGGCGTGAATCTTAGTTTGTGATTTGTGAAGTATGGAATGTGGCCGTTTGGCAATTTGGAGCATTTACTTGAATTGAATAGAAATGCATGTTGAGATCGAATGATGAATATAAACCAGGTATGAATTGGTGTGAATGAATGATGAATATGTATATATGTATTGTGATATGTATATATATTGTGAATGCATAATGAATATATGCGATGAATGTGAAGAATGCATGAGTATGTTTGTAAACATGTATGCATTTCAAGAAGTGTATGAAGTCATTTTGCATGTGAAGCATCATGAAGTACATTCTTGTGTTGTTGATTCCTAGGAGAGTCTGATGAGTGATAGGATTCCTAGGAGAGTCCGATGAATAATGTGATTCCTCGGAGAATCTGATGAATAATGTGATTCCTCGGAGAATCTGATGAATAATGTGATTCCTCGAGAATCTGATGAATAATGTGATTCCTCGGAGAATCTGATGAGTGATGTGATTCCTTGGAGAATCTGATGAATAATGTGATTCCTCGGAGAATCTGATGAGTGATGTGATTCCTTGGAGAATCTGATGAACGATGTGATCCCTAGGAGAATCTGATGAGTTATAGTGTACCCGTGAGGGGCGTGAGTGAATTGATTCTTAGGAGAATCTGATGGACGATTAAGTCGGTATCGTATTACATTTGCATAGAGTAGCGAGTTGGCCTCTATGATTTGCATTTATCATCTTTGCATGATGTATGGTGAATAAACATGATGTAGATATTTATGTAAATTGTTGATAATTGGCATGAATGGAAGGCTTGAAGATACATGTATGCGTGGATATATATGTATATGTGTGTATGTTTATGAATTGATATAAACATTGTTGACGCATATTGTATATGCTTGGTGCTCTATTTGTAAATAATTTATGTGAATACATTGCGATGTACGGTGTAGTGAGATGAGTTGCGGTGAGAACGCGGAAGACGTTATTGGACGTTATGTGTGTGTGTGTGTGTATATATATATATATATATATATATATATATATATATATATATATATATATATATATATATATATATATATATATATATATATATATATATATATATATATATATATATATATATATATATATATATATATATATATATATATATATATATATATATATATATATATATATATATATATATATATATATATATATATATATATATATATATATATATATATATATATATATATATATATATATATATATATATATATATATATATATATATATATATATATATATATATATATATATATATATATATATATATATATATATATATGTTTATATGCATTTTGTATTATGATATTGTTTCTCATCCTTCTGCTGTTTTATAATGCTCTATGAGGCATTGTAGATTAGATTGCTGGAGTTTTATGAAGCATGACTTCATTCTTTTTGGTCGGTCGGCTCTGATATGTAGCACCGGGTAGCTAGGGATTATTTTGATTATTTTGTGATACACCTGTGTATGTATCTGCTGATGATATGTTTTGTAAACATGGTTAATGATAATTGTATATGTGAATACATGTTTTGGAGATTATGAAATATTTGGATGTTTCCGCCTTTGTTCTAAATATTTTCTTATGGGTGTTGCCCCGATGTTGCATATCTGTTGAGCAGGTGTTGTATGTGTTGAATTTTTGGTATAATGTGATATGCCCCTTTTATGCCATGGTATAAATGTACTCTGACGAAATTTTGAATTATGTCGGAATGATTATTTGTATTAATTGGGGGTATAGAAAGGGGGTGTTACAAGAATATTGTTCATCGTCTTCTCCGGCCATCCACCACCGTGAACAGAACCACAACAACGTGTATCCTCAAATCTCAACCGTTTTGGCCAAATTTTATATCAAAAATTATCTAGAGATCACAAGGATCTCATTTCTAGCCTCAAAAGCCATTAACCTTGCGTGAAACTCCAAACCCGAAGCCAACAAGCTTGAACATCAAAATCCAAAAGTTCATCAAAACCTCTCCAATTTGATTTAAATCTCATCTAGAAGTCACGTAGGTTATAGATCAAGTGTCAAACAAGCAAGAACGTGCATAAACAAGCCAAAACAGATCCAAACATTTTCAAGCATCATCCAACAATCACAACCAATACCAGTTCGTTTTACATTTTAATGATCTATATTGATCCTACGTCTCAAGTATGCAAAAATGGCAGTGAATTGATGCTTATCAAGAGTGTTACGTTGAATTTCAATTACCTAGTGGAGAACTTCCACTGAGCCTTCAAATGGAGCTCAAGCTTGAGGATAATTGCCCAGAATCGTTCAACAACCTCCAGTAAAGCTTTCTCAATTCACAATTTCTCTTGAAACAGCCTCAATCTCCAAATTCAAAATTTGAATTTCCACCAGTTTTTGAAAATCGTTTCTGATCAATTTGGTTCCAATTTGCACTTCTGATCATTTGTTCATGGCCAAAACTTTATATATGATGGATCTTGATGATAATTGAGCCCAAACTCAGCCTCTAACAGCCCATACCAAAATCCAAGGAATTGAGTTTTTTGAAGCTTTCATGTACACGAAAATCACACTAAAATGGCTCCAAAATGGTTGAAACAACTTGCTGGTACCGCATGGAGTATAAATGGTCAGGATTAATACCTTAATTGATCTCAATGGCTCATGTTGGTTGTGTAACTTCATAGTGAAGAAACCTTGAAAATGGCTCATTTAAACACCTCAAATTAAAAATGTAAAATTTCCAATGTGTTCAAAATGAAGTTTGCCCTCAAAAAATGCACTTATTTGCACCAAATTGATAAAAAATGAAATAATCCCAATTTTGCCCTTTTAAACCTTTTTCCATGAAAATTCTCACATCCAATCTTCATTCCAAGCCAATTCCTTGACTTCTTAATGCTTAACTAAGCAAATAACACCATTTGGAGCAAGTTTGATGTTGGAAAAATCTTCATTTGAAGTGTGCAAGTTGGTGATTTGGACCTATAATTTTATGACCTGTAATCTTACTTTCCCAAAATACCCCTAACTTATAAACCTCATAACTTGAGTTCTACAAATCATATGAAATACTTCTAGTACATTTTGGAAAGCTAAGACCAAGATATACAACTTTCATGTTGGCCAAAATTTGAGGAGAAACATCCTTCTAGGTCAAAAATGGCATGGAAGTTGGCGACTTTTGTTGACCAAAATCACATCCCTCTGATGACCTGTAACTTGTCTGGATCATACCTTGAGTTCTATAAATCCAATCAAAGACTTCTAGTACTAAAAAGAAAGCTAAGAACATGCTCTACAAGTTCCATGTTGGTCAAAAGTTGATACGAAACATGTATCTTGAGATATGTGGTCTTGAACTCAGGAACTAAATAGGGGATTTTACCTTGAGAACCCTAATTTAGTAACTTCTCACACACTTGATCCTTGATGAATTGAACTTGAAATGATATCTCATACATCTTAACACAAAATCCCATGACCATAGAGACTTTGAATTGAGTTTTAATCTCCTTCAATTGCACATTTGACTGAAGACTAGCTAGATGAAACCCTAATTACAACACCTTCAACTGTAATCTTTCAAACTTAGCACAAACACTTGGATGAGCTCCATAATGACCCTCAAGGCATTAAATGAGCTCTCTAAACTTCCTATACCCATAACCATGACTTTAGAATCCTCTGATGATCTTCAATTGGCCTCCAAGTTAGGAGTTGACCCACATACATCCATCCTTTCTTTCACAAGACCAATGTCCATTTCCTGATGACCATCCAAACTTGAGTAAAACCCCTTGCTTAGGTTCAACCCTCTGAGTGGACTCCTCTTACTATGCACAAACTCTTGATCCCCTGTTCGATGCAACATGATATGCAATGCAAATGCTAGAAAGAAATGAAATGAAACATAAACCAAGTTAGGAAAAGGTTGGGCAAATTTTTGGGGTGCAACACTCCCTTGAATAGAACTTGACTGTGCAACCAGCTTCTGTGGTCTCTATCGTTATGGTCTTTATACCATTAAAGCCATTCATTGTGTTGTTCTTTTATATAGGTCTCAATTGCGTAACTCATATCATAAATTTGTTGTATAACTCAAAGCTATGTCAACTTCCTACCTCAAAGCATAGTCGAACTCCTAGCTGGACGATATCACCCATGAAGAATATTGTGGCAAGTAAGTTAATATAACTCAAGTTTAGTTTCACCTTGCCTATGTCAGTTTAAGTACTCATTGAGGTATCATCATGCTACAAAGGAAATGTGATGTGACATGTTAATGTTAAGTGTGTTTGGGCCATTGTTGACATATCGATCCACAATCCCTCAAGCACGAGGCATGTAAAGGTGAAGTGATTAAGTAAGATATATGAAAGTTCACAGTCCCTTAAGTATGAAGTCTGTATGAGTTAAGTGATTGACTAAGATATATGACAGTTTAAAGCCCTTCAAGCACAAGGCTTATGGGGATGAAGTGGTTCACTAAGATATATGAAGGTTCATGGTTCCTCAAACACGAGGCCTGTAAGAGTGAAGTGATTGTGGTAGGTGAGTTTGCAAGACTGTTGGCCTTATAATATCGAGAACATGGTCAATATAAACCGTATGATTCAAGAGAAATTATTCGATTTATTTAGTGAAAATATTTGGGAAACCCTTTGAACTTCCTTTTTAAAGATGTAATGATTAAATTTATCTTGGGAATAACCATTCAATTTTGGCCACCCATTGGTTTGTATTCATAAGAGTAGAGCCTTTCATGTTGTATTATGCTAATGATGCATATTAGGCTAGATAAGCATACTTGTGATTTATAAATATCATAGCATTTGCCTTCTATTTTCATGAGTAATTTTATAATAACAACTTCTCTCTGTAACCGTTATCTCTTGCTATTTTATCATAATTTGCAAAGTCATTTCATTTACTTACAAAGCCTATATACAGGTTTATCCTTCTTCCTTTTTTTTTATCTTTTTCATTTCATATTTATAAAATGGTATTCATTAGGGATTATGACCTAATCGATAATGTAGTCGAGCCATATACCCACAAAGATATGGGAGTTATACTGTCGTTGTGTTCATAGTTTGAGGTGACTAGACGGTAAAGTGAATTGGAAATTTGTTGAAACAAAGATGTCTGAGAATTACGATAATAATTATAGTAGTTTTGATAACGAAGAAAGCAAATACATTGATGTTTTTTCGTATCTGTTTATCTAGGATCGACTATACCTCTTATGAGACTCTAAATGGAAATACAACCACCTTCTATAAAATGGTGGTAAGCATCAACTCGCTGTATAACAATGATTCCCTGGTAAAGTATTTTCGTAAGGGCCTATACATATATACTTCTAAAGATGAACATGAGTCTTGTTGTAGCCTTAAATAGAAGTTAAGAAAGCCTGTAAGATGCGACCTTAAAGAGCGGATAATGAATTCTTCAATTTCTACACGGGCGTCATAGCAAATTTTAGGGTAACTATTCCTTTTACTATGTTTGAGGCTAAGGTTCTGAAGGCTCTTAACATCTCTCGTTTTAAGCTAAATCCAAACAAATAGGGTTTTGTTTCAGTTGCAAAATAAATCACAACAACCAAGTTGTCCTAATTACAGGCGCCCTTTGTAAGTATCATGGTGGTCATGATTTCAACACCTCTTATCCTCAAACTTAAAATAATAATAAATAAAATACCAACGTGGCATTTAAAATAATTCAATTTAAAAATAATAAAGCCATATCAGTGTAGTTAGAATTTAAACAAAAAAACAAAAAAATGCTCAATCAACGCGCCATATAAAAAATTTACAGGCTTATATGGCTGGGGATAAAATGGTACTAACCCTATATTCTATTCTTTTTATAAGGTAAAAAACGTTGACAAAGGTAATTCGACTTCAATAATTGCCCTCCCCGGTACGAGGCTTCTTACTCCCTACTATTATAATCATAAACACTAATTATAACGATGGCGTTTTTGAGGAGGATGAGAAACACTGATTTTTGGACGACTGGATGAGGGAGCCCATTTCAATTACTGGTTATGATTTTGACAAACTCAGTGAGGCAGAGAAAGATGTCAAAATTTTAAATTAATTTTACATTCTGATCTGAGTATTAAGAACTAAATTGATTATAAAGAAGACAAAACAATGCTTTATAGTTATTTATGTAAATGTGTTTTCCTAACTTGCTTTTCCGCTATTTATTTATCCTTTTTTAACTCTTTTAATCTTACTTTTTATAAAAAAGATGACTTTGTTGTTAATGTCTCAAAGAGATGGTTAGGGTAAATGGTATTAACCTTATATTCTATTCTTTTTATGACGTAAACAACGTTGACAAAGATAATTTGGTTCCAATAAGTGACATCCCCGGTACAAGGCTTATAACTCCCTACTATTATAATTATAAACACTAGAATTATAAATTTGTTCGAAATTGAGGTAACACTAATTATCCCGATGACGTTTTTGAGAAGGATGAGAAACACTGATTTCTAGATGACTGGATGAGGGAGCCCGTTTCAATTACTGATTATGATTTTGACAAACTCGGTGAGGGAGCCCGTTTCAATTATGAAGTGTTGGAATTAAACACAAGACTTTGAGTAATTCTGGATTAATCTTGATGAACAAGATTCAATCACATCGATCGAATTACTTCTTGTTCTTCACTTGAGTGAATCAACTAACCTTGGTTGCAAGATTGTATTGCTGCATAATGGTGATGAAAACAAGAAAAGAAAATTGAATTAGGGAAGAAGAAGACGTTTAAGGTTTTCACAAAAATAGGGAAGAAGAAGAATTTTTGTAAAGTAAATTTCTACTTACAAAACTGCAATTTTATTCAAGTGAATCACTTCACAATAATAGGGATTACTTCCAATTTATAGATTTACCTTGCTTTCTCTCTAAAAAAATCCCAAATACAAAACAAAAAACCAAAAATACCTAATTCTTCCAATAATATAAAATTAGGTTTAAGAGAAAATCCATGTCGAGGATAACTCATCGACACTTCGACAACTAGGTGTTTTGACGCACACACACACTAGGCTATTCGACAATTTCCTTGTCCCTGTCGAACAACATGCTTTGACACAAGAATTACAATTCAACGCACCATATACTTCATTATGTCTAATCTATCTATATTCATCATAGACCTTAATTTCTTGAACACTTCGACCTGCACTTCTTTTTCTCCATCAGCTACAGGAAACAAAATGCTATAGTCGAGAGTTCCTTTAAGATACCTTAATATACTCTTCGTTACTGCTAGGAGTGATACCTTTGGCTTATGCTTTAATCTACTCACCATACCTATATTGTATGCTAGATCAGGCCTTGTGTAACAAAGGTACCGAAGTGATCCAATGAGTCTTATGTACTGCGTTGGATCGACATCATCTTCATTTGTGTATTTCGATATTTGCATTCTGGGCTCAGTTGGAGTCGAAGTTGAGTTGCAATCTTGCATGTCAAATATCTTGATTATTTCGTCTGCATATCTTCTTTGGTGCATCATCAAACCTCTACCACTCTTGTAGAATTTGATGCCAGTGAAATATGAAAGATTTCCCAAGTCTAACATTTCAAGTTTCTCACTTAGACCATGTTTAAAATCTTCGATCTCCTTTTTACAACTTCCTATTATTAACATGTCATCGACATAAAGACATAGTATAAGCAATTCATTATTTCTTCTTCTTACATGTATCTTGCAGTCGACACAACTTTTCCCCATAATTCTTTAGGTAGATGCTTTCCTTTTAACATACTTCTCACCATATTCACGATGGTTCTATTCTTCCTTTTTACAATCCTGTTTTGTTGTGTAGTATAGGGTGATACCACCTCATGCAAAATCCCTTCTTTTCATATAATGTTTTGATGTCTTTTGGCACATACTTTCCACTACCATCAGTCCTCAGAATCTTGAGCTTTCAACCACTTGGTCTTTCGACCATAGATTTAAACTTGAAAAATACCTCAATCACTTCACTTTTCTTATTGATTAGGTAAGTCCACAGTTTTAGACTCAAATCATCTATGGAAGTGACAAAGTATTTGTTACCTCCAATCAAATCCACTTGGGTATAACCACATACATCAGAGTATATGACTTCAAGAATTGCCTTTGACTTGCTTCCTGCATCCTTGCTGAAACTGTCTTGTGTTGCTTTGCCTGCACACATTCTTCACACATTTCATTTGGAATGTCAATTTCTAGTAACCCTGAAACCATATTTCTTCTTTTTAGATCTCTAATGTCTTTAATGTTAATATGAACAAGTCTGTAATGTCATATCCATTCATCCATGCTAGTTGCAGTTGCAAGGCACTTGTACTCCATCACATTTAGTTCAATCCTGAAGGTTCTATTCTGAGACATAGGTGCCTTCAAGATTAACCTTCCATATGAGTCGATAACTCTCATCATATTGTCTTCGATCGGTACCTTGTAGTTATTTTTGACCAATTATCCTATGTTGAGCGAATTATTCTTCATGCCTTGTAAGTTTAACACATTAGAAACTACTGACCTCTTATCATCTTTCCTCATAATCAGAACATCACCAATACCTTCAGCTGCTAGAGTATTGTCATTTGCGAATGTCACCGTGTTCTTCGTTGAGGGTTTTATGTTGACAAACCAATCCTTCTTATCAGTCATGTGTGATGAGCATCCTGAGCCCAAGTACCATTAGTCCTGGAATCTTTCTTCATCTCTTGTTGTGACCATCAGCAACATCTCTTCTTCTTCATGCTTTGCAAACTTTGCATCATTTTCTTGTCTCTTTTGTTTTTCAGGACAATCACTTGAGTAATGACCATACTTATGACAATTGAAACACTAAATGTGACTTTTGTCAGGTTTTCGACCACCACCTCTTCCTCTACCTGTTGCGCCATCTCTTTGGTTGCTTTTGTACAAGGACTTTCTCTAATTCGACCGACCTTTTTCTTGCTGATTTTGACCAGTCGAATTATTGTAGTCTCCTCTTCCTTTGCTCTTCTTTTCTTTTGCTGATTGCGCCTAGAGAGCCACATCACTCTTCGACTTTCCTGCAGCTCTTTCAGCTATCCTTTGTTCATGAGATTCAAGCGGCTATTGAAGTTCTTCCTTTGTCAATGTTGATAAATCTTTCGACTCTTCGATGCCTACTACAACATGGTCGAATTTTAGAGCCATTGACCTCAAGATCTTTTCAACAACTGATCTTGATGTCAACATTTATCCACATACCTTGATTTGATTCACCAGTTTGGTAACCCTAGTGAAAAAATCTATTATGCTTCCATTATCTTCCAACTAAAGCAATTCATAAGTTCTTTTGTGAGTTTGTAACCTCACCTTCTATGCGACTCCAAACAATTTCTCCAAGATTTCTCATGCTTTTCCTGATGGTTCTACATTATTGACCTTTTCGAAATTGTATGGATCAACACATTGATGAATTATAAAGAGAGCTTTATAATCTTTCTTCTTCAATTCTTTGTATGCAGCATTTTCTTGATCCAACACTTTTTCTACAAGTGGTGTTACTCTTTCTATCACAAGATCCCAAAGATCTTAACAACAGAAAACAACTTTAATCTATTTACACAAATTCTCATAATTCTGACCCTTCGGAATTTGAAGGCTCGTCAGAAAATGCCCATTCAGATGATTCATTGACATTGTCATTGTGTTTTGCTTCCCACGAATCGTTCATCCATTGCTCTGATACCAGATGTTAGAATTAAACACAAGACTTTGAGTAATTCTGAATCAATTTTGATGAACAAGATTCAATTGCACTAATCGAATTCTCTCTTATTCTTCACTCAGGTGAATCAACCAACCTTGGTTGCAAGATTGTATTGCTGCATAATGGTGATGAAAATAAGAAAATAATATTGAATTGGGGAAGAAGAAGAGGTTTAAGATTTTTACAAAAATAAGGAAGAAGAAGAGGTTTAAGATTTTCATAAAAATAGGGAAGAAGAAGAATTTATGCAGAGTAACTCTCTGCTCTCAAAACTGCAATTTTATTAAAGTGAATCACTTCACAATAATAGGGGTTACTCCCTATTTATAGATTTAGTTTGCTTGCTCACTAAATAAAGTTCAAAAACAAAAACAAAAAACCCAAAATACCTAATTCTACCAATACTATAAAATTAGGTTTAAGACAAAATCTATGTCGAGGTAACTCTTCGATACTTCGACAATTAAGTGTTTCGACACATACACTAAACTATTCGACAACTTTCTTTTCCCCGTTGAACAAACTGCTACGACATAAGAAATTACCATTCAACATAAAAAAGATAAAATAATACTTTATATTTATTTAAGTGCATTTTGCTTACTTGTTTTTCCTTTACTTATTTGTCCTTTTAAAACTTTTTTAATCTAACTTTTTATAAAAGAGATGGCTTTGTTGTTAGGGTCTCAAAGGAAGGCGACACTGGACAAGATGAAAATCTAGAAAGGTGAAGTGGGGATCTTAACTGATGGGCCATCATGAGGAGGAAACATACATATTAGGTCAAACACTCACCTAAAGGTCAAAAACTCACTCTAGCAAGTGAGAGAGAAATCACATATTCACCCAAAACCTTAAGGTGATAGGTGTATAAGTCCTCTTACTTATAAAGTGTTTAATCTCCACTTTTCTAAGCAATGTGAGACTTAAAACTCACACTTATTTCTCCACACAACTCACACTTATTTCTCAACACTAATCAAATATACTATCTTGCCGGTGTATTAAATAAGAAGAGAAAGACAACAAAGAGAACCAAATCACCTATGCCACTCTTTACAAGGCCAATAGATATAAACATGAATTTGGTTCATATTACAATATTATAACTTCAAATTTTAAAATCCTGCAAACGTGATCAGAAATGGAACTTAATCACACCGACATAAATTACAAAACTTCAAGTTGGACTCTAAAACAAGTTTTGGCCAAACTTTCACAGCATAATACCAAAACTTTTGGTTTCTGTGTGTTCATATAGCACACAAAAAAGAATGATGAATACAAAATAAATCAATGATTTCCCAAAATAGGGAATAAACATATCTAGCCAACATTCGTGACTCCAATGTTAGGTGACATTAATTTATTCACTACGCGAGCATGTTATTAGGCACAGCTTTAGAATGTTGCTTCAATCTTGTTGGTTACAACTTACATACAAATTACAATATATAAATATCCACATGAAATTAAAAATGTACACAATAATTACACTGCTTTTCATAATTCACTCTACAATTATTATTATTTGGATAACAGGTCACATTATTTTATGTTAGGAATTGGTAATGATCTATTATCAGTCTATAGGGACATATGACCCCATGCCAGTTTTCATTTTTTAAAGTATAATCCTTTAGTTCCTTCCAAAGAGAAAGCGCGGTAAAACAAAGTTGGATTGTTTAGAAGTGATTTTTGTACTCAGAACTGGCCCACAACGAAAATAGGCAGTCATTATTGGCATTTTCTGACAGAAGAACATGGTGTCAAACTGCATGAATTTGAGTAAGTTAAAAGTGCAGTTTGTGATGGATATCACGGCACTTGGCATGTTAACTCACATCGCCTACAAATTCTTCTTCTGTATAATTTTATTCATGCATGATTAGTCCTTTTCGTCTTAGCAATCTCCACTGTTTGTATTTGTCTGATTTTGTTGTTGGTGATCATTTCTGTGTATGATAAATAGTTAAAGATTTGTCATTTTCAAGTTAGACTTGTCCGTTTCAATAATAAACTTAAAAAAGAGAGGTGTTCTTATCACATGGAAGAGTTATTACTCGAGGATAGTTAATCTATGTTGTAAGAATCTTAAGTGATTAGTCTTATTCTTTTTTGGAATTGAGAATTGGTGAAAGCTTGATGATAACTACCATAAAGAAAATTGTGATGGTGACAATTCTCTGGTAATTAAAGGGATACCTGCAAATATGTTAGCATTTTGACACCCAAGAAACTGTCCATTGAGAATGTGCCATGTGGTGAAGACACGTTATGGTGGCATTCACTGGGAATAGTTAGCATGAGAAATTGTGTGTATTAAATGCATGTGGTGCAAGCGAAATGTTTTTAGCGCGAAGAGTCTTAGAATTAGGAGTTTTTTACTCGAACAACCTTCTCTTTCATTTTTTTTATACAACCTACATTAAAACATAAAGTAATATCTTTTTCTTTCTTTGTTCATTTATGAGTTTTGATTCACGATGGAATAGGGAGAACTCAATAAACCCAGATGTAGGTATCCTTTTTGTAGAACTTAGTGATGTTGATTTTAGTATTGAACTTAGTGATCCTGTTGATAGAGAGTCATATCCCACACATATAAATATGAAATAAGTCAATGTATGATTTATCTTTTGGGAAATCAAGGTGGTTAACCCCGTTGTTGTAGAAAATGTCATAGATTGTCCTCTAATGTAGAAGGTTGTTAGGGGTATAGAGTGGGAATTCAAAAGATTACCGTTGATGAAGTGAGATGGTAGTTGAAGGAACAATTCATATATCTAACTTTAAATAGTCATTTGTTTTCTTTAAAGAGTAAATAAGATTAAAGGAAGAATGTGACATCACCAGCTTTGGAGTATCCTACCAATGTTGAAGATTACTTCTAGATAGATGAAGAGATATTAGAAACCCGTGAAGGCGAGGAAAAGTATATAAGAAGGGGGGTTGAATTGTGTTTTCTATTTTCTTATTTTACTTCTGATCAGAGTTCATAATCTAAATTGGTGTTCAGATTCTGATTATATTAAACAACGAATGTTAACAGAAGTAAATAAATAATAACAGAACACACAGAGATTTATATTGGTTCCTCCCAAACTGAGAGTAGTACAGTCCCTTTGCATCACAATTTTTTTCACTATAATCAAATTATGATTACAATCGCCTAGGCATTCAACATAAAACTTTACATTGCTCAGACCCTCAACCCAAGACTTTTTGCTTAAACTCCGAAGGCTCAAGACTTCCTTGCTTAGACTAGCAGCCTAAGACTTTACTACTCAGGTCTCTCAGACCTGAGACTTCCTGCTTAAATCTCTCAGGTTCAAGACTTCTGCTTAATCCCCTCGGACCCAAGACTTCTGCTTAGATTCCACGAATCCAAGATTTCCTGCTTAGACCCTCGGTCCAAGACTTCCCTGCTCAGGTTCCACGAACCCAATACTTCTGCTCAGACTCACAGTCCAAGACTTCTTGCTCACTCAATCCACTTGATTAATACTTCCTATGCTCTAGCACATAGCAGGAGACTTACATAGCTCAAGCATCTTGGCAAGAGACTTAGGTGGTCAAGCCCATAGCAAGAGACTTTATCTAAACTGTTAAACAACATGTTCAGCAGAATAGAGAACAATGTGTACTTGATACAAATATTAGAGGTACAGAGAAATCACCATAGCAAAGACCTAAAGCTCTTAATATTTCTAAGATATTCAATGTTTAATAAATCTTAAGGCTTTTACAATTTACAACAAATAACAGAAGATTCTGCATACTCGATTGTGTTGCTTCATTGTTGATCTTATTATTCCTCCATCTGGTTGATCCTTATTAAAGATTTAGTTTGAATCTTCAGCTACTTATATAGCAGTTGTAGAAGACTAATCGTTAGAAGAGATAAATTGATCACGTGTCTTTGTTTTCTCCATAATATAAAAGACGTTGAAGATATATACACCAAAAGATCTTGATCCATTGTGTAACATGTTTAACCATTGCGTCTTCCATGAGATCTTGTAATATAGAGCCGTCGAGAGTAGATATCTATAAAGCATGCCAACTCTTATTGAGTCTTGTGATCTTAGACTCTAGCTGACAAACTGATTTGACAATGCAACTTGCTTTCTGCAATACGAGTAGCTTCAGCTTTATCACTAACTCTGAATGATCACCAGAATTCAATTACATTCACCAAGTGTATAGATAATATGTTTCTTCTTCTGATGTTGAGACCTTCAGCTTCAGAGTCTATGCCAGACATCACTTAGAGAATATTCTTCAAATTATGCACCACCGAAGCTAGTAATTCAGCTCCTCTCAAGTGCGTCCTTATATCAGATTCTGAATGCATATCTTTAAGCATTAGAACCCGCATACTTGAAACACACATCAAATAATACCATTGTTCTTTTAATACTTTTGTTATCATCAAAACTCAATAATTATATGTTATGAACAAATCTTGTTCTAACAACGCGATCCTTCTACACTAGCGATGATAGATTAGAATACTTGTACTATGGCGTGGGACCATCATCAGATTGGAAGATGTGGCTCCATGGGAGAGACATGTGCATTTTTAGCAGATTTGATGTAT
The DNA here is from genome assembly GCA_963859935.3 of Lathyrus sativus. Taxonomy (NCBI): domain Eukaryota; kingdom Viridiplantae; phylum Streptophyta; class Magnoliopsida; order Fabales; family Fabaceae; genus Lathyrus; species Lathyrus sativus. The sequence continues at coordinate 348,465,841 of OZ012739.1, read as the reverse complement.
GTAGGCTTCCAATGTTTAAGTTAAAGACTTCGGGTTGGGGTTATCAACAATCTAGGAATTTCCCCCTTGTAGTTTCATCTAATAAGTTTGGCTTACATAAAATGTTGGTGTAAGCCCTAGAGGTTAATAGTTTTGTTAAAACTTGGTACTTTTCTCAAATTATTTATTAATAATAAAAGACATTTATTTTTTATGTTTGTTTTTTCAAAATAATAAAGTCCCTAGAATAGTTAGTATGTTTAATGAATCATTAAGTTTGACTTAATCGTGAGATCCCATTAAACATAAAGAGTTTATTCTTAAATTGTCCATAGTCAAGTTTTATTGTGAAGTGGGATAAATATTAAAGCATTTAGACTATTATGTGGGTAGGTTGATGATCGCATCTTATGGATCATGGATAAAGAGGTATCAAGTTTTCACATAGGTATTAATATTAGGAGTAATATTTATATTGAATTGACCTACCAAGAGAATACTACATAGAATGTTATGCAAGTGTCATAAATTATTCTCAAGGTGATAGTGGTGTATATCACCCTTCAACCTAAAACCATTATGGATCCTAGATGTGGAGTTTAGTACTTTATGAGTGACGTGGATAAAATTTGTCCATCCTGCATAACAGGATATATATCTAAGGGTCCAATATTTAACTGGACAAGAATGGCACGATCTATGCCTTGTGTTTAATACAAACATGAGGGGGAAATGGTAATTATACACACAAGCATTATCACAGAAAGGTTTTGTCATATCACATGACATTTTTATGACTTGGTTAGTAATGATATGTTGCTAGATATCCTTCACTATTTATTATGTTAAATATGTGATTTAATATTATTGCTAAAGTCACGGTAACCTACAAGGTCCCACGCATAATAGCAGATTAGCGAGAAAGTAAAATATAGAACACCGCAAGATACAATGTACTTAAGAGAATTACAAAACACTATAAAGTATGGTGCACTTAAGTGAATTATAGAATACCGTAAGGTATGATGCACTTAAGTGGAATATGAAATATTGTAAGGTATTTTGCACTTAAGTGAAATACAATACATTGTAAGGTATGGTGCACTTAAGTGGTATTTTTCAGCTTGCAGCCTACATAAGTTGTTCTATAAATAGAACCCTTGTGCAGAAGCTAACACACTTTATAAAATTCATTTTTGAACCCTAGTCGTATTCTCTCTCTCTCTCTCTCTCTCTCTCTCTCTCTCTCTCTCTCTCTCTCTCTCTCTCTCTCTCTCTCTCTCTCTCTCTCTCTCTCTCTCTCTCTCTCTCTCTCTCTCTCTCTCTCTCTCAAGGAATTCATTCATAGCAGTTAACCATGAACTTGTTGTAGGTAAATCCCTGGATTTTAAGAACATTATATTCAAGGCAGGACATGACCCGTGTTGAGGGACACACACTCGCACACACACGCGCGCGCGCACCCACACACACACACACAAATCTAAAAATATATTTTCAATTTTTTTACCTTAAAACATATTTTCTAAGCCAAGACAAGTGATTAAAAAGTTGTACAAACCTTTTCCAAACCATTTTTTAACTAACCAATCGATTGACAAAACTTTTCTAAGCCAGCCAATCGATTGGAGAAGAACTAATCGATTAACCAAGAAATTATAACATCACATTAATGAATTTCAATGACTCTACATCAAATATTTTCTATTTGGGCTTGCTAATTAATTAAAAATGAGTTGGCTAATTGAATGGATCTTTGTGCCAATCGATTGGCTCATTAAATCAGCCGATTAGTTATTTTCTTTTTTTTTATTTTCTTTTAAATCAACCAACGTTCGGAAAAACCTGGACAACTCTCTAGTGCAATATATCTAACTGTATCCTTTTAAAATTTTCTATTTACTTTTCATTATTTATATTCACTGAAATTTACTTAAAACAAAATTACTAACACGATCTTAATCGAGAAAAACTATAAAATTAATTATAAATTTTAAATACCACAATTCATCCCCTCTATTGTACATGATGTCACTTGTCCAACAAGTGGTATCAGAGTCTAACACTTATTAAGGACTAATAATCATCTCAGGAGGAAAAATGAATTTAGGATATTCACTAAACAAACTCCATTCTTCAATGAAAAAAGGCATATTTTATGGAAAAAGAAAGTAAATTTTTTCATACAAGGGATGGATCATGGTATTTGAAAAGCTTTGAAGGATGGTATGTTTGTCCCTACACTCAAAATTAATGGTTTTGTATAAAACAAACTTGAAAAGGATTGGACCAAAGATGATAAAGAAAATGTGCAGCGTAGTTTGAAAGTGAAAGCTATCATTACTACCGCTCTTGGTCTTGATGAGTTTTTACGAGTTTCTCACCGCGAGAGTGCAAAAGAAATGTGGGACATCCTCCAAACCACCCATGAAGGCAATACTGAGGTGAAGAGGGAAATTTTGAGCACGTTAATCATGAGTATGAACTTTTTATAATGAAATATGAAGAAATCAATAATTAGATACAAACACAATTTACCCATATCGTGAGTCATATAAGAACTATGGGAAAAACATTTTTCAAATGTAGAATTGGTTATAAAAATTATTAGATGCCTAAACCATGGTTGACAACCTAAAGTCGATGCAATTTATGAATTTTAGAATTCAGCAACCATGGACACACACACACACACTCTCTCTCTCTCTCACACACACACACACACACACACACACATTGGTAAATTGCGGGAACAAGAGATGGAGCTCAAAAGACTTGCTTATGATGAATAAGAAGAGGAAAAGCATTGCACTTAAAGCTACTAACATCGAAGATATGGAATCAGAAGATGAAAAGTGTCAAAGAGAGATTATAAAATATATGAAGCTCATGTTTCAAAAATTCAAGGAGTTCCTAAGGCACGCAAAATAAACTTCAAGACTTCAAAAGAAAAGTGAATAAAGTTCATCGTACATTTCTAGATGTCATCAATGCGGAGAGAAAGGATACAAAAGACCAAACTACCCTCAAAACTAAAATTAGAGAAGATCCAAGAAAATGCAAAAAGAAGCTAAGAGAGCTTAGATATATTGGGATAACAATGATGATAAGTAATAATAAAACCTTTGTCTTACGGGAACTCATCAAGATGATGAGGTAATCTCTCACTTTTATTATCAAGATTTATTTGGCATTTGTAAGAGGCTAATATAAGAAATAAGTAAATTAGAACAAATCATCTCTACCTCTAAAGACCATATCTCTTCCCTTGAATTAAAGAGTAAAAACATGCTAGAAGAAATAGAAAGTATTAGAGAGAGAGAGAGAGAGAGAATATGATGTAATTCAAAACTCCTTCTCATCTCATATAGTCTTAGACGAATCTGTCGAGTGTGATTTTGAAAAACAAAATTGAAGATATTCAAAACACACTTGATAAATTCACTAAAGAGAGAGACAACTTGAATCTTTTGTCAGTTAACCAAAGGGTGTCCTACAATAAGATTGGTCTGGGTTATGGACCTAAGAACAATAGTAAAAAATTTAGTAACATTTGCAATTCCCAACAAAAATTTAAATACAAAACCCTAAAATGAAATTATTGCAACGACCATATTGCCATGTTTTGTTTTATAAAAAATAGTCATGAAAGTAATGGACACCCTACTTCACACTTTTATAAAGAGCACTGTAAAATTAATAAGAGAAAGATGCCTTCTCATAATATGTATTCTACTAATATCAAAGGACTCAAAAATATTTGGTACCAAAGGTAGAAAAGTTAAATTCTGATGCAGGCGATGATACCAACTATTTCTCTTCAAGCTACACAAGTAAAGAAATAAATATGTTCTATTGTCCCACTTGGTCTCAAGAAATCTGACCACACTTGGTCTCTTAAGGAATCTTTTATAAAAGATAAACTAACAATGTGCTTAAGATTTGCTTCTAAAAAGCTATATCACAACAGTGATTTTTACACAAGTTAAAGAACGAAATAAAAACTATTCAGCTTTGAAGAATGTTTTTATGAGTTGCTTGTTGAATAATTTGTCAAGTGATTTGTCAATAATTCGTTTTTGATTCGTTAGCCTTTGAAGTGATGCTGAGAATTGCTTTTATAGTACTTGAAGTCCATTTCTCAAAGACTATGCAACACTATGCATTCTGTTGCTTTTGTCTTCTATTGACTTTTCCTTTCTCAAAAGAGGAATGTTCTGACAAATCCTTTTTGTCTGAATTCCTGTGTCATGCACGAATGAGGAAAGATTCGTTTGGTTAAGGACAAGGAATATGTCAACGGATCTTTATTTGAACAACATCTTCTTCAACAGCTTTGGAACGCCTTGCATCAAAACTTCTGATGATGTTCCTAGTTCTTCAGATCAGAGTTTTGCAGCAAAGTTCTTTGGCGTGAGATTCTTTATCAGAATAAACTAGCTTTATCAGAGCCTTTGTACTTGCAGCGTTAAGTACTTCCAGAGTCTTCTCAAGCTTTACGTATGATGTTTACTCAAATTCTTCTCAGCTTCGCTCAGAGTCATTTGCAGCAGATCAGAGTCTTCTGATGTATTGCTTCTGACGCTCAGAGCTTTATCGTTCTGTAATGTTCAAAGGCGTTCTTACTTCCAGAATAATATTAATTTTGATATCTGAAACAAATAAGCACTTGAACAAAATTAGAGTATATATTTCTTTTATACAAAATTTCATTAATGTTATCATCAAAACAATGAAATATATTAAACACCAATATGTGTTCTAACAATCTCCCCCTTTTTGATGATGACAAAAACTATGGGAAATTTTGTTTAAATAGAAAAGAAATATTTCTCCCCCTGAGAATATTAATCTCCCCCTGAAATGAATACTTCTGAAAAGATTAAATACTTCCCTTTCAGCTCTTGTATTCTTTTCAGCGTCAGAGCACACTTGTAGATTCTCAGACTTTAGTTCAGAGTTAATTCTTAGAATTTTATCAGATGAGAATTATTAGCTCTGAAACACTCAAAAAATATGATTAGATAAGATATATCATGTATGAGTTGCCTTTTGGTATCTGTTTATATGAATTATCAAAATTACCATTTTCTCCCCCTTTTTTGTCATATCAAAAAAAATCTGATTAAGAAAAACTTTAAGACAGAAAAAATAATAGAGGAAAACAATAAATCATATGATAGATTCAATTGGAAAAACACAACATACACAAATGCATTGATAAAGATAATACAAAACAGAAACAGACAAGTAGTTAGCACATAAGTGCACAAACAACAAAGAAATTAAGAAGGACGGGAAGCCAAAATCCTCAGAAGATTCGTTATCTCAGATGTTGCCTCGTCTTGCTTCACCATCTAAGTCTTGATTTCTTCAGTGGTCTTTTCCTGCTTTACCATCCAAGATCTTATCTCAGTGTTGCTAGCCTTGAGCTCAGCAAACTTAGCATGCAGATCTTCATCTTCTTTCTTCACTTCAGATGACTCAGGAGCAGATGCAGAAGCAGAGGCATTGTGAATAACCAAAGAAGCAGATGCATTCTTTACAATCATGTCAGAAGGTTGAACAGGGTCATGAGTTTCTTCAGGACCAGGAGCAGAACCTTATAGAATGACTTCTTCAGGCCTAGACACTTCAGCAGTCTCAGATGCAACAAACTCTTCAGAAGGAAGACACATATCCTTTGCAGGTGTGTTTTCCAGAAGCAAAGTGGGATTTCTGCGAACTCTCAGAAGAGTGAGTCTGACAGCTTCAGCAAATCTGACCTTTGCATCATCAGAACAAATCTCTTGAAGATTTGAAGCCACAGAGTTGAATCTGTTTTTGAATCTCTTCCAGATAGCTTCAGAATCATCAGGATTCAAACTTGAAAGGCATTCCCTCTTGACAGAAGATAACCACATAGTTATTTCTTTTTCAAAACCAGCAAACAGTGTACCAATATCTAGCCTCGATTTGGGTTTTAGGTAGGTTTCTAATGGTGGTGTTTTGGTGGGAGCAGAAGTTAAAGGTATGGAAAAAGAAGGAATAATGATAACAGGTGGATATGATGAAGATGGAATATGAACAGATGAAGTATTAGCAACCTTAGGTTCAGATGGGGTTGGTTCAGATGAAAAAATATCATTCTCAGGGTCAAATGGGATAGAAACAAAGGGTTTGAGAAAAGAAGAGATGACATCTGATCTATTAGAATCAGGGGAATCATATGAATCAAAAGATTCAGATGATCTAGAGGGAACTGGATAGACAGTCGTGAGAGGTTGAAGATCAAGAATGACTGGTTTAGGATCAGATGGTATGGTTTGTGGTTGTTGTGGTTCAGATGTTTGATTTTCAGATGGTGGATGTTCAAAAGGTTGGTTTACAGAAGGGTTTGGTTCAGATGTTTGTGGAACAGAAGATGGGGTTATATCAGGGGTTGTTTTCTGATGTATGTTGAAGGAAGGTGTGGATGGTACAAATGATTGTGGTTGTTGTGGTTCAGAAGTTTGATGTTGTTGAGGTTCAGAGTGTAGTGGTTGAGCTTTTTGTGGTTCAGATGAAATGGGTTCAGAGTTGTGAGGAGGAGAAGGTGTTGGAATTGGGTCATAAGGAGGAGGAGGTTCAGATGTTAGTACTTCTTTTACTTGTTATAAAATAGAAGATAAATTTGCAGAACGATTACCTTTCTGCTTCTTGAAGCGTTTTGGCTTTGCAGAAGATGCTTCCCCAGAAGCTTTCCTCTTAGGTTTCGTAGATCCTTCTTCTGAGACCTTTCTTCTCTTTCTCTGTTTCTCCCCATAGAGATCTGGTCGAGGTTCATTTACTCTTTGGACCAAATTTGCTGGCAAGGGGTTTCCATCTGCTAAGCATACAGCGATGTAATTCAGAATGACTCCCTTTGGTTCTTCAGCAGAGAAGAGAGGAAAATCATCTAAAGGAATTCTTCTCTGGCTTACTTCGTCAATGTTGAACTGAATTGGTGCAGAAGTAAGTTCTTCCACTATCCTCATCCTTTGTAGACTCTTTCCATTCAGAGGCTTTCCAATAGTGGAAGCTAACTCTTCTGTCTGACTAGCCTCTGTCAGATGAGCCACTAATCCATTTTCAGTCAGAATATCTGAGATCAGTCTTCCCATAGGGATCCATTTTCTCACCTTCTGATGCTTTATTTTGACCGATTCTCTGGACATTTTTACACGTCCCCACAGGTGAGTAAAAAGTAAGTAAGGAAAATCCACCTTGATGCCTTTACCCAGACAGTACATGAAATACATCTGATCTGTGTTGATGTAGTCAGGAGAATTTGTGGATTTCCTGTGATGTATGCAGCTGTAATACCCCAAATTTTGCCCTAAGATTTGTCGTCGCATTTCATTGCATTTTTATTGCATTTAATCAATTACTAACAAATTTGTGTAGTCGTTTGACTTCTTGCAGGTAAATATCATATGGCATGCATTTTTTTTCTAAAAAAGTAAAAATGGCACAATTGGCAAGAGGACATGTGTAAGGAGTTGTGAGTGTGAGAGGTTGAGAGGTTGAGAGTTTGAATCTCACCTTTGTCACTTTTTTTGTTTTTTATTATTTTTACTCTAATTTTTTCTATCTTTCATTAAAAAAATAACAAAAATAGTTTTTTATTATTATTTAATTATTATTTTCGTATTTTAATTAAATCATTTTTTAAAATATTATTTTTTTTCACTTTTTTCTAAATTATTCATAAAAATATCCAAAAAATCATAAAATAAAAAAATATTGAAAAAATTTTGTTCTTTTTATAATATTTTTGATTTTAGGAATCAATAGGATTATTAGTTTTTATTTTAAGTTTATTTTAATTATTTTAAATTATTTAAATTTTATTTTTTCTTAACTAATTATTTAGTTTGGGCTTTAAAATGGGCTTTAGGGACATTATTGACAATTTGGTGTTAACCCTAATTTGTTCCCTATATATACATGTGTTGCCTTGTTGGAAAGGAGGGGAGAATGAAAAAAACCTAAGAGGAGTGAGTGCCGTTTGCCGTTATTTAGTTTTCTTCTTCATCCATTACTATTGTTTCTTTTTCTTCATCGTTTACCGTTATTTCTTTTCCTTCATCTATTACTGTTGTTTCTTTTTCTTCATCTTTTACCGTTATTTCTTTTTCTTCATCTTTTACCGTTATTTCTTTTTCTTCATCTATTACCGTTATTTCTTTTTCTTTATCTATTACTGTTACGTTTATATATATATAATTTTTAAATTGTTAGAGTTTATATATATAAGATTAATTTTTGATCGAATTATGTCAATACGATGTTTGCACATTTGTGTGCATGACGCGTGACATTTGTGTTAGTTCGATCTGGTTGCGATGATCGCATTTTTGTGTGAGCAATAATACTATTTTTTGCTTAATTTCTTTTTCTTTGCGATAAATTTTGTTTCGTCCGATTTAGATCTGGTTGCGATGAGCACATTTCTGCGTTAGCAACATTGTTGGGTTATATGGCACATTTAAAATTCATTATTGCTTTATTATTATTATTATTATTATTATTATTATTATTATTATTATTATTATTATTATTATTATTATTATTAGTATTAGTATTATTATTATCATTATTTATTATTATTATCATTATTATCATTATTATTACCATTATTATTATTATTGTTATCATTAATTTATTAAAACTTGTTATAATATAAAAATCTGTTTTTTAAAATAAATAACATTAACATCTTTTCCAAATTAATATGAAAACCTATTATTTTTAAGAAAAACCTTTTTTTAGATAAATTTAAAATAATAACTAAAATCTTTTTTTTTAAAATAATAACTAGAACCGTTATTTATTTTATTTTATTATTGTTCAATTCAAATTGCATTATCATATTGTATCTGCTCCTCTCATGTAACCTCGCGAACTTAACAATCGCTCTTTAAATTCTGCCTTTAAATTTCTGCTTGCATGGTTTAAATTATGACATTATCTCTCTGTTTGCATGATTCAATTATCTCACGCGTTTACCATTATTTCTGTCACATTGCACACATCCGAAGGTTAGGTCTAACTGTTTGGCCGCCGCGCCAATAGTCCGTAAAACTTCACACATTCAATTTCAAATCCTCAAAACTACAAACTACAAACCCTAATTTTCACAAATGCCTCGCCGCAGACAAAATTATAATTTTACCCCTAGCATTAGGTCAAAGAGCCGCCGCGCTCATTTTAGGGTTTCCCGTCGTGGAATCCCTAATTTAACCCTAATTACAACTTAACATTTCAACGTAGAGATTTGGAGTTTCTACACTCCACGTAAGCGTGTCCTTAAGATGCGTTTATTCCCCTTGAGACCTTGACCACAGTCAAGAAGTTTCTAACCTCCCTATTGAGGGAAACTACGATTACTCTGATTTCACTCCCGTAAGGATACGTAGGCACAAGATGCGATGTCTTGCCGAGTAAACTTAGAATTAACCCCTTAGGTCTCTTTTCTCACTTTTAATCCTTTGTACATATACCTTAAGCAAATGAATAAAGCAAATAGTAAACATCTGAACAAAAGGTTCCTGTAGAGTACTACAGAAGTTTAGGGTGCTAATACCTTCCCTAAATTTAACCAACCCCCGAACCCTAGATCTTTCCCCGCATTGTGTTTACGATGCAAAATAGGTTTTCCCTCTTTTGACCTTTTCCTTCGGATAAATCAAAGAGCGGTTGTGAACTGAATTGTGATTCAAATTAATTAATAGTTTGTAATCCTATTTCCACCGCAACAGAAAATGGCGACTTCACTGGGGAGCTTTCTAAACTTTTGAGGGTTATCCCTAATTTGATCATATTTATTACTATTTGTTACTATTCATTTGCATGTATATATTGTACTCTGATTTTGGGATGGTTCCTTGTGTTGTGAGATAAGTCCTACGCCCGGACTAGTGACATTATTATAAGATGGGGATATATTCGATGAGGCTTATAGGGAGTTGAATCCCGACCAAGCTGATTCGAGAATCACCGCTCAGTTGAGACCTTTTCGAAAATGGTTCGGTCGAACGAGTAATCGTGAAAACTTTTTCCATGGTCGATTGGGGTCTGTGATATTGAGGACCGTAGTACCTTAACACCACCTTGGCCTTATTTAGGACGTAGTGCGGGAACTATGTGGGAGTAGTCCTACAATGGTTGCTACGCGATACTACACTCAAAAGAGGTTCTCTTGAGAATATTATCAACCCCCGAGTCAATCGGAAGGTTGATAATATCCGAAAGATGGGCTGATGACTTTGGGCACTTTTTAGAACCTTGTTCTGCAGGTACAACTAACCTATAGTACACTCCTTTTTGGGATGGGTAGACCTTAACTCCGTTCATGTTCCTTTAACCTAGGACTTTATGTTTTTTCATGCATTGCATCCATAAAGCATCATATTGCATTAAGATTTCATGGAATTCAAACTCTATTTATGAACATTGTAGGATACCATGGATCACCATAGAAGGCATACTTTGAAATTTACTTTTAAGGGTTTTAATTTGGAAGTCCTAGAGAAGCTAAGGGATTTGGTTCAAGATCAAGAAGAGTTCCAAAACAGATATGGAAGGCTATTGTCTTTGTTGAAGGTTCAAGTAAACGAAGGACTTCTTGCGACTTTGCTACAGTTTTATGATCCAGATTATCACTGCTTCACCTTTCCAGATTATCAGCTTTTACCTACCTTAGAAGAGTACTCTCAGTTGGTGGGATTACCTATCTTGGATAAGTCTCCGTTCCCTTTCTTGGAGGAAGACCCTAAAGAACGAGATATTGCTAAAGCCATTTGTCTAAGGATATCCGATGTCAAAAACAATATGATCACCAAAGGGGGGACCTCCGGTTTTCTCAGGGACTTCCTAATTAAGAAGGCCCAATTTTATGCCGATCAGAAAGACATGTTTGCTTTTGAGACAATATTTGCCTTGCTTATTTATGGGTTGCTGCTTTTTCCTAGTTTTGAGGGGTTTGTGGACCTTAATGCAATCAAGACCTTCATGAGGAGAAATCCAGTTCCAACACTATTGGGTAATACTTATCATTCAGTACATCTTCAAAACTTTCATGGTGGAGGAATGATTACATGTTGTGTGCCATTACTATACAAGTGGTTTATTTCTCACTTACCCAAGTCCGGTCCGTTCTGGAGACCTAATCAAGAACGTTGGTCGCAAAAAGTTATGGCTTTAACTCACTCTGATATTGATTGGTATAATCGCATGTACGATGGGATATCGATCATTGATAGTTGTGGAAACTTCAACAATGTACCTTTGCTCAGTTTCAATGGAGGAATTAGCTACAATCCAGTCTTAGCTCGCCGACAGTTGGGATACCCCTTGAAGGAACCGCCTAAAGGTATTCATGTGGAGAAAATCTTTTTCAAAGACGGCAAAAAGCTTCAAGATCAGATTCTATCTTCTTGGAATCGTCTGCATAGGAAAAGCAAAGAAAGTTTGGGAAGACCTAATTGTATGTCCATGGAACCATACCTTCAATGGGTCCGAGGAAGAGCTATTGAGTTGAAGATGCCTTACTCTCGCCAAGATCCTTTACCCCAAAGAGAAGAACCTGTCCAGTATTTCATGACTGAAGCTGAGACTTTGAAGATCACTTTGAAGAGATCACAACGCGAAACAGAATCATGGAAGAACAAATACCATGTGATGGTCAGCGAGTACGAAGAACTTCAAAAGCAGATTCAGTCGAAGAATGATGAGATACAATCCTACAAGAAGAGAAGGCTCTACGAATATTTATTTTCCTCCGACTCTCCGTCTGCTCACTGAAGTTGTGGAAGATGCTTCTCTAGGACTTTCTAGGCTTTTATTTAGCTATTTTGGTTGCAAGAATATTATTTGTAATTTGTCTTCAATGAATTAAAAGTTTCCTTGGTATTCCGCAATATTCGTAAATATTTGAATTCCATGAAATCTTCATTTGCATTCACATTTTAGCATCATACTTTTGCATTGCATGTGTCTCCCGGTTTCTCATACTCGGTTCTCTCACCTTCCAGTTTTGTCATCCTAAGTTCTCTGCATCAATACGACCCTTCAAAAGGATGGAAGATCAAAACCAAGAGATCAACCGTGTCATCCATGAACTCGAAGATCTTCGAGGAAGTGTAGGGCAGATTTTGGAGATGCTACAAGCTCTTAGTGTGAAGGAGGATGCTCAGTCTACTGTTGTTTCTGAGACTACTAATACCGTTATGGAACCGCAACCAGTTGTTACTGTCGAGAATGTACCTCCTCACGGTCTTCAATCCGGTTTGGTGCCTCCTATTGCTCAACCAGTTGACGAGCTACCCCTCCAAGGTGCAAAACTCCTAACTCCGACAACGGTAAAGGACCTACACGTTCGAGGAACCGCAAAATGGATACTCCTTAACCTTGGCAACATCAGCATAGTTATGTTCAAGGTTATCAGTTTCCATATGTCCAACAACCCTATGTAGCTACTGTCGCCTCTCCTTTCGATCAGCAGTTTCCTACATACCAGCCTGTGCAGTCAGCTCCGGTATATCAAGCGCCAGTTTATCAACAACCTTCCCGTTATCCGCCCATGCAATTTCCTGTCAACAGTCAACGAGTGCCCAACGCTCCTGTTCTCCAACAATCACAGGATCAGGTTCCTTATCCCCGTAAGAGGCAGTATAAGCCTTGTCCTCCAATTCCGATAACTTTCACTGAGTTATACCCCCACTTGGTACAACAAGGTTTGATTACCACCCGTGCTTTGGGTCCTCCGTCTAATCCGTTACCTGCAAGTTACAACGCTGCCGCTCATTGTTTATTTCATGAGGGTGCGCCCGGTCATGATCTAGAGAATTGCTACGCTCTTAAGAAAGTTGTCAGAAATTTGCTAGAAACGAAGAAGTTGTCCTTTAGCGATGCTCGGCTGAAGATCGAGACTCCTCTCGGGGTCCCTCACTTGTCAAGTTCGAATTCTGCAAAGCATGCTACTCCTGTGGCAAATCAGCCGAATCCAATAATTATTCAAAGGCCTAGCTCGCTTCATTTCAGTAACCCTCAAGATGATATGACCGGGATCAACAAAGAATCTGGGAAAGTTATTTTGAAGCAACGACTGAAAACTGTTGAAGATGCGACCAGCGTAACTGGGGCAAGCCATGACGACTCACAGTGATCATAGACCAGACGTCCTTTCCATTGAGGCTCCGCCAAAGGAAACCGTTACTGTTGAATGCAAGATCTCATAAACATTTAGAAGGATTTTTCCGACAGTTCATTTGTTTATTTATATGCATTTCTCTTTGATTAAGCATATTTAGCATGTACGAACTTGTTTATTTTTGATTAATTAATGCAACACATATGTTTGTCTTGAATAAATCCATTCGTTTCACTCATTCAAAAAACGTTTTCATAAATTACAATGCCAACTTTACCCGATCTCTTGTTCTGATGGAGAATTAGGGGGAGGATGACGAACCCAAAACGTCAGATTTCTTGTCGTATGCTTTCGATTGAAACCCGCTGATGATGTAAGGCATTGTTTCAAATCCCAAACACTGGAGATATAAGGATGTTAATCCCTAGTCAACCCTTTGAGCCTTGAAGTAGGAGTTTTTCTTTCTTTTTAAGAACCTTCATCCTAACCTGGGGCAGGGTAGGTTTCAGTTAAACCGATCGAGCGCTTAGACTCTTAAAAAGGAAGAGCAAACCTTCGAGAATTTATCCTTAGCATCTTAAGAAGTCCAATACAATGACTATCCCTCGGTTACCTAAGGAGTGGGGCAGTCACGAGCCTTTCGAAAGATTTACACGACTTGTGCATAAAAGAATATTCAAAAAAATAATAAAAGCCCGCTAAGTCAAAACCTATGAAGGAGACTTAGGCAAAACTGGGGCATCCCGCTGGATTCCAAAGTCAAATCAATAGACGCTGTCCAGGCAAAAGTTAGGGAATAAGAACAACAAACCAGTAGTTTTTAGAACCCCTATAAAGAACAAGGTCGTGTGACCAATTGCCAAAAGAAATAGGTGAGTGACTGCCATGTCCAAAGCCTTGATAAGTTCTCGACCATAGCAAATCCGCTTGAGATATGAGCGTTCGTATCCGGTTAACTGAATTAGGATTGGAGAACATCACGAAGAATGGGTGGGTACAAATATAACTTTGAGCCTTTATCCTTTGTTTCTTAAAACCGTGAACCGAGCCACGATACAACCTTTAAAAGACCTAATTGAAGTAGGACTTCGGTTGAAAGCATACTTGACAAGATCACGTTTCCTGACTCCTACGAGCTATGCTCAGAAAAAATTCATGTTGGCATTATAATTAAAACTTATATCCTGACTAGTGATTTCGGTCACAAGTTATCGCGATATCTTTTTTCAAAACAAAAATTCAGGACAAATATATGTGTACATTGACAAGCTCAGGATAGGCATTTCAGGCATGACAACTTTGCTTGATATCTTAGAGATTTACATATGAACATAACCCGTGGAACTTGAAGATCCTGCTGAACAGGGGCAGGCAGTTTCCCAATTCGCTTACCAACGCGAGTCTGACATTCTTAAGAGCTATTTCCCAAAGATTTCGTCGTAACACGGTTAATTTGTGCCAGTTACGTCGAGACCTGACAAATCTCTCAAAGAGTTTGAGAACAATGGGGCAACCGGACTCGGTGTTCTCTATAAAATCCTCTTGAGATGACCCTACCTCGCAACGCAAGTATCCTGGGGCACCATGTTTTTAAAGGAAACAAATGGCGACTACTACAAGATCCTTCAAGATCAAAACTATGTGGTTTCACAACTTTTCCTCATACACCCAATGGATTTTACTCGCAGCGGCCTTCATTCCCCAATGAATCTCAGTGTTGCAACAGGCTCCTAAACTATTGCCTCTTCATAGTCCCCAGAGAGACTATAAGCTGACAACTTTTTCTTGGGTAACTCAAAAGTGTCCCTCAGGTTTTCTTCTCCCCATGTGAAGACGTGATACTGTACACCCAAGCAGATTACCTTCTCCCCAGAGAATTCAGAACTTTAAAACCAGATTTGGTTCTACCATTGATCTTTCTTACCCATGATTGACGTATTGGTTGCAGAGAACGCAGGGTATCTCCGTCGAGATGTTTATTTCATCTCTCGTCCCGTCTCTAGTCAGTTTCGTCAGTGTACGCAAGGGCATAAGCATCACATGCCTATATTCATTTCACATACTCATTACGTATTCATTCCATTGCATCCTGCATATTTAACTACATACATAGACATTAACATACATTCATATTAACATATGCATCAACATATGCGTTAGCATTCACAGGTTCATGGTGTCTCTCCATCATTGGCTGTTACCGCCGAGTAACTAGGGTTTGTCCATTCTCTCTAAAATAGATTGTCAGCCCTAAGCATAAAATACATATGTGTTTCCAGTTTCCCCACAGAGCTCGATCCTCGTGGATGACGGTTACTTCAGCTATCTTTCCTCACCAAGATAAGATATTTACCCTTTGAGATCGTTTCCCTCGATGGAGTCTTGATTACCAGTCTTCTTTCTAGCTCGATCCTAGATTGAATCTCAGTTTTGTCGGTCGTCGAGCCAACCCGACGTGCATTTATTTTGCACCATCTAAAGATTTTCACCATACCATGGCAGATACGCGACTGTTTTCGCCCGAGAAGTTTATCACTGTACCCGGACGTGCATTTATTTTGCACTATCTTTCAACTAATCCTTTACAGATGCACGCCAGTTCACGCCTGGAAAATCTATCAGTACAACACTTTACAATCCTACATTGTTACAACATCGGTATGATACATTTCTCGCCTGAGAAACCTATCGATATGACAACCTTACACAACACAATACACGCCTGTTCTCACCAGAGAAGCTTATTATCATCTGTTATCACCTCTACAAGCAGTTCTTACATGAGAGGCTTATTATTGCTACTCTTGCAAAATAAGCGACATCTCTCGCCTGAGAAGCCAATCCTATCTTCGTTATGACTCGCAGCAAATGGCCATCTCCATTGAGCAGTTGGGCTTCCATTTTACCTGTCGTCTTGAAGTATGGGAAGGTTTGAACCAAATCGTATTCAGGAGAGCACGATCTTGAAGTACGGGGAGGTTTGAGCGGAATCATATTCAGGAAAGCACGATCTTGAAGTATGAGGAAGTTCATTTACCCTTTAGTAAAAGAAGGAGCAGAATCATATTCAGGAGAGCACGATCTTGAAGTATGAAGAAGTTCATTTACCCTTTAGTAAAAGAAGGAGCGGAATCATATTCAGGAGAGCACGATCTTGAAGTATGAGGAAGTTCATTTACCCTTTAGTAAAAGAAGGAGCGGAATCATATTCAGGAGAGCACGATCTTGAAGTATGAAGAAGTTCATTTACCCTTTAGTAAAAGAAGGAGCGGAATCATATTCAGGAGAGCACGATCGTGAAGTATGAGGAAGTTCATTTACCCTTTAGTAAAAGAAGGAGCAGAATCATATTCAGGAGAGCACGATCTTGAAGTATGAGGAAGTTCAGTTTACCCTTTAAGAAAAATCAGAATCGTATTCCAGGCACCGACCTTAAATATGAGAAGATTTATATATCAGATAAGCAGCAACCTCTTTATTTGAGTGCTTATCCGTTTTGGCATGTAAGTCCCTTCCAACGATAAGTGACAGTTCTCCCTCGAGAAGCTTATCGGGGCATTTCCCATTAAAGTCCATTTACTTTGGCATACAGCCGGTCTTTACCCTGTATATTTGATACGGATTTCCGAAAATCCATTCGATCCCACCACGAGGGATAGGTTATAGAAGCTTGGATGTTATTCTTTGCTCAATGCTCCAGCATTCTGTGATCGATCTTGCAATCGTGTATGTCCAATAATTATTAGACATTCCCAAGTGGAGGTCATCTCATAGGTGCCATCTCCATTTAAGGATCTTATTCTAAAAGTCCATTTATTTTGGCATACAGCCGGTTCTTTTTTACCCTGTATATTTGCTACGGATTCCCGAAAAGTCCGTTTGATCCTGTCACGAGAGATAGTTTACAGAAGCTTGGATGTTATTCTTTGCTCAATGCTCCAGCATTCTGTAATCGATCTTGCAGTCGTACATGATCCAGTTTTACTTTTAGATTCCTCAGTGGAGGTCGTCTCATAGGTGCCATCTCCATTTGAGAATCTCGTTCCCGGTCTAAAAATGATAATTGGTCGTGTTCGCACCAGCTGACCATCATTTTAGAATTCCCCAGTGTTGTACTGTGTCCCAGCGCGTCGTTTTCCCCAGTGTGTTCTTCTCGTAGCGTCTGTCCCTGTGTCGTCGTATTCGTCAGCATTTTCGCACTCATCATTCCAGCATACACATCATATCATATTCATGGCATTGTCTGCATTAGTCTTGTTTGGTCCATAACATTGCATATCGCCACATATAAGGGCAAAATTTTCGGTTATCTATATTTAAATCCCTCCACCATGATTCCTCGAGTCTCCGCCACTCGAATCACCCGGTGAAGTTATTTAAATAGGGGCAACTTTAATACCCCAAATTTTGCCCTAAGATTTGTCGTCGCATTTCATTGCATTTTTATTGCATTTAATCAATTACTAACAAATTTGTGTAGTCGTTTGACTTCTTGCAGGTAAATATCATATGGCATGCATTTTTTTTCTAAAAAAGTAAAAATGGCACAATTGGCAAGAGGACATGTGTAAGGAGTTGTGAGTGTGAGAGGTTGAGAGTTCGAATCTCACCTTTGTCACTTTTTTTGTTTTTTATTATTTTTACTCTAAATTTTTCTATCTTTCATTAAAAAAATAACAAAAATAGTTTTTTATTATTATTTAATTATTATTTTCGTATTTTAATTAAATCATTTTTTAAAATATTATTTTTTTTCACTTTTTTCTAAATTATTCATAAAAATATCCAATAAAACATAAAATAAAAAAATATTGAAAAAATTTTGTTCTTTTTATAATATTTTTGATTTTAGGAATCAATAGGATTATTAGTTTTTATTTTAAGTTTATTTTAATTATTTTAAATTATTTAAATTTTATTTTTTCTTAACTAATTATTTAGTTTGGGCTTTAAAATGGGCTTTAGGGACATTATTGACAATTTGGTGTTAACCCTAATTTGTTCCCTCTACATGTGTTGCCTTGTTGGAAAGGAGGGGAGAATGAAAAAAACCTAAGAGGAGTGAGTGCCGTTTGCCGTTATTTAGTTTTCTTCTTCATCCATTACTATTGTTTCTTTTTCTTCATCGTTTACCGTTATTTCTTTTCCTTCATCTATTACTGTTGTTTCTTTTTCTTCATCTTTTACCGTTATTTCTTTTTCTTCATCTTTTACCGTTATTTCTTTTTCTTCATCTATTACCGTTATTTCTTTTTCTTTATCTATTACTGTTACGTTTATATATATATAATTTTTAAATTGTTAGAGTTTATATATATAAGATTAATTTTTGATCGAATTATGTCGATACGATGTTTGCACATTTGTGTGCATGACGCGTGACATTTGTGTTAGTTCGATCTGGTTGCGATGATCGCATTTTTGTGTGAGCAATAATACTATTTTTTGCTTAATTTCTTTTTCTTTGCGATAAATTTTGTTTCGTCCGATTTAGATCTGGTTGCGATGAGCGCATTTCTACGTTAGCAACATTGTTGGGTTATTTGGCACATTTAAAATTCATTATTGCTTTATTATTATTATTATTATTATTATTATTATTATTATTATTATTATTATTATTATTATTATTATTATTATTATTATTATTATTAGTATTATTATTATCATTATTTATTATTATTATTATCATTATTATCATTATTATTACCATTATTATTATTATTGTTATCATTAATTTATTAAAACTTGTTATAATATAAAAATCTGTTTTTTAAAATAAATAACATTAACATCTTTTCCAAATTAATATGAAAACCTATTATTTTTAAGAAAAACTTTTTTTTAGATAAATTTAAAATAATAACTAAAATCTTTTTTTTTTAAAATAATAACTAGAACCGTTATTTATTTTATTTTATTATTGTTCAATTCAAATTGCATTATCATATTGTATCTGCTCCTCTCATGTAACCCCGCGAACTTAACAATCGCTCTTTAAATTCTGCCTTTAAATTTCTGCTTGCATGGTTTAAATTATGACATTATCTCTCTGTTTGCATGATTCAATTATCTCACGCGTTTACCATTATTTCTGTCACATTGCACACATCCGAAGGTTAGGTCTAACTGTTTGGCCGCCGCGCCAATAGTCCGTAAAACTTCACACATTCAATTTCAAATCCTCAAAACTACAAACTACAAACCTTAATTTTCACAAATGCCTCGCTGCAGGCAAAATTACAATTTTACCCCTAGCATTAGGTCAAAGAGCCGCCGCGCTCATTTTAGGGTTTCCCGCCGTGGAATCCCTAATTTAACCATAATTACAACTTAACATTTCAACGTAGAGATTTGGAGTTTCTACACTCCACGTAAGCGTGTCCTTAAGATGCGTTTATTCCCCTTGAGACCTTGACCACAGTCAAGAAGTTTCTAACCTCCCTATTGAGGGGAACTACGATTACTCTGATTCCACTCCCGTAAGGATACGTAGGCACAAGATGCGATGTCTTGCCGAGTAAACTTAGAATTAACCCCTTAGGTATCTTTTCTCACTTTTAATCCTTTGTACATATACCTTAAGCAAATGAATAAAGCAAATAGTAAACATCTGAACAAAAGGTTCCTGTAGAGTACTACAGAAGTTTAGGGTGCTAATACCTTCCCTAAATTTAACCAACCCCCGAACCCTAGATCTTTCCCCGCATTGTGTTTACGATGCAAAATAGGTTTTCCCTCTTTTGACCTTTTCCTTCGGATAAATCAAAGAGAGGTTGTGAACTGAATTGTGATTCAAATTAATTAATAGTTTGTAATCCTATTTCCACCGCAACAGAAAATGGCGACTTCACTGGGGAGCTTTCTAAACTTTTGAGGGTTATCCCTAATTTGATCATATTTATTACTATTTGTTACTATTCATTTGCATGTGTATATTGTACTCTGATTTTGGGATGGTTCCTTGTGTTGTGAGATAAGTCCTACGCCCGGACTAGTGACATTATTATAGGATGGGGATATATTCGATGAGGCTTATAGGGAGTTGAATCCCGACCAAGCTGATTCGAGAATCACCGCTCAGTTGAGACCTTTTCGAAAATGGTTCGGTCGAACGAGTAATCGTGAAAACTTTTTCCATGGTCGATTGGGGTCTGTGATATTGAGGACCGTAGTACCTTAACACCACCTTGGCCTTATTTAGGACGTAGTGCGGGAACTATGTGGGAGTAGTCCTACAATGGTTGCTACGCGATACTACACTCAAAAGAGGTTCTCTTGAGAATATTATCAACCCCCGAGTCAATCGGAAGGTTGATAATATCCGAAAGATGGGCTGATGACTTTGGGCACTTTTTAGAACCTTGTTCTGCAGGTACAACTAACCTATAGTACACTCCTTTTTGGGATGGGTAGACCTTAACTCCGCTCACGTTCCTTTAACCTAGGACTTTATGTTTTTTCATGCATTGCATCCATAAAGCATCATATTGCATTAAGATTTCATGGAATTCAAACTCTATTTATGAACATTGTAGGATACCATGGATCACCATAGAAGGCATACTTTGAAATTTACTTTTAAGGGTTTTAATTTGGAAGTCCTAGAGAAGCTAAGGGATTTGGTTCAAGATCAAGAAGAGTTCCAAAACAGATATGGAAGGCTATTGTCTTTGTTGAAGGTTCAAGTAAACGAAGGACTTCTTGCGACTTTGCTACAGTTTTATGATCCAGATTATCACTGCTTCACCTTTCCAGATTATCAGCTTTTACCTACCTTAGAAGAGTACTCTCAGTTGGTGGGATTACCTACCTTAGAAGAGTACTCTCAGTTGGTGGGATAATATCATCAACATAAATCTGACTGATTAAAATGTCTTTCTTAATTGATTTATGGAAGAGAGTAGTATCAAATTTTCCTCTGATAAAATTATTTTCCAGAAGGAAATTACTCAGCCTCTCATACCAAGCTCTAGGAGCTTGTTTTAAGCCATAGAGTGATTTCTTCAGTTTAAAAACGTGTTCTGGAAATTTTTCATTTTTAAAACCAGGGGGTTGATGAACATAAACTTCCTTTTCTATGAAACCATTTAAGAAAGCACTTTTAACATCCATCTGATACAGAGTGATGTTATTCTGTGCAACAAAAGAAATAAGCAAGCGAATAGATTCTAAGCTTGTCACAGGAGCATATGTCTCTGTGTAATCTATACCTTCTTGCTAACTATATCCTTGAGCGACCAGCCTAGCCTTATTTCTGATAACTTCTCCTTGCTCGTTCAGCTTGTTTCCAAAGACCCATTTTGTTCCAATGATGTTGAATCCATTTGGTCTTGGAACCAGATCCCATACTTCATTCCTTGTGAATTGGTTAAGCTCCTCTTGCATAGCAAGTATCCAATCATTATCTTGCAGAGCCTCATCCATAGAGGTAGGTTCAATGATAGATACCAAACCAAACAATGACGTTCCAAATGATCTGAGAAATGATCTTGTTCTGATAGGGTCATCCTTCTTTCCAATTATCATTTCCATTAGATGAGAGGCTTTGATTATGGATGATCCTTTAACAGTTGGTTCTTCAGAAATTGTCAAGTTGTCCATCTGAGCAGTCAAAGGAGTAGCATCTGACGTTGCTTCGGGTGTTTTTCCTTAAGCTTTGTCTGCCTCTGATTCTTCAGAGTCTGTGAGAAGGACTTCTCTAGCTGCAGAAATTTCAAGCTGCTTTGACTTTTGATTGCCAAGCTTATCATCAAATCTAACATGAATTGATTCCTCTACAATCTGTGTCTCAGTATTGTATACTCTGTAGCCTTTAGAGCGTTTAGAATATCCAAGCATGAAACACTTCTGAGCTTTAGAATCAAACTTGTTCAGATTTTCCTTAGTATTTAAAAAAAACAAACACATCCAAAATGATGGGAATAAGAAATGTTGGGCTTTATATTCCTCCATAATTCATAAGGAGTCTTCTCCAGAAGAGGTCTTACAGACACTCTGTTCTGAATATAACAAGTTGTATTCACTGCTTCTGCTCAAAAATGTTTTGCCATGTTAGTCTCGTTGATCATGGTTCTGGTCATTTCTTGCAATGTTCTATTTTTCCTTTCTACAACTCCATTCTGTTGAGGAGTTCTAGGACAAAAAAAATCATGTGCAATGCCATTTTCTTTAAAATATTTTTCAAAGTATTTGTTTTCAAATTCTCCACCATGATCACTTCTGACTTTAACAATTTTAAATTCTTTTTCATTTTGGACTTGATTGCAGAAGTCAAAGAATACAAAATGTGACTCATCCTTGTGTTTCAGGAATTTTACCCATGTCCATTTGCTCTAGTCATCAACTATGACTAATCCATACTTCTTGCCTCTGATGGATGCAGTTTTCACTGGTCCAAACAGATCAATATGAAGCAGCTCTAATGGTCTTGAGGTTGAAACAACATTTTTTGTTTTGAAAGAAGATTTTGAAAATTTTCCTTTCTGACATGCTTCACAAAGAGCATCTGAGTTGGACTTCAACTGAGGAAGTCCTCTGACCAGATTGAGCTTATTAATCTGAGATATATGTCTCATACTAATATGACCCAATCTTCTACGCCAGACCCATTGTTCATCGTTAACAGACAGAAGGCATTTTACATTCTGAACCTTTAGTTCTGAAAGATTAATTTTGTAAATGTTGTTCTTCCTTTTCCCATTAAAGAGGATTGAACCATCTTTTTGACTCACAGCTTTACAACATTTTTGATTGAATATTATGTCATAACCATTGTCACTTAATTGACTTATGGACAATAGATTATGTGTTAATCCTTCAACAAGTAAAACATTAGATATGGAAGGGAGGTTACCATTACCAATAGTTCCAGAGCCAATGATTTTGCCCTTCTGGTTCCCTCCAAACTTCACGTCACCTCCAGATCTAAGTTCCAGGCTTTGGAACATAGACCTTCTTCCCATCATGTGTCGCGAGCAGCTAGAGTCCAGGTACCATGATTGGTGTCTCAACTTTGCTGCTAAGGACATCTGCAACAAAAATTATTTTGTCCTTAGGTACCCATATTTTCTTGGGTCCTCTGTGTTAGAACACAGATTGGTATTTAATTATATCTCTTTGTTTTGATGATAAATCTAATGAAATTTTGTATTAAGAAAATATATACTCTAATTTTGTTCAAGTGTTTTTGTTTCAGATATTAAAATAAATATTATTATGGAAGCAAAAATGCATCTGAACAGTATTCTACGCAAAGCTCTGAAGCATCAGAAGCAAGTCATCAGAAGACTATGAGCGCTGCCAGAAGAGACTCTGAAGCAGAAGCTGCAGAAGGCTCTGAAGCGTAGTTGAAGAATTTGTGTTGCGGTGAAAATTGGATATCAAGCTATTAAATTAACTTGAATCTTAATTCTTTTACAACCGAACTTTATTTTCTCCAAAGGAAAGGTCTAAAGAAAGAAAAACCCTTTTCGCGATGTAACAACAACGCTAAGAGATTCGGGGATCGGGGGTTGATTATACCTAGGGAAGGTGTTAGCACCCTAAGCATCCGTAGTACTCTATAGGAACCTTTTGTTTGTTTGTGTGCTAAGTTTGTGAATGTTTACTTTGGACTTGGAAAAAGGTATGAGTTGAAACCTAAAGTTATATACACTAAGTTTGCTCGCAAAGACGTCGCGTCTTCTGCCTACGTATCCTAACTAGGATAGAATCAGAGCAATCGTAGTTCACCTCACAAGGGATGAAGAACACTTAATTATGATCAAGGTTCAAGGGGGAACAAACATAATTATGTTTGTGTGGAGTTTGACAAAACTCCCTAATCTAAATTGTAACACTCAAAAGGGGAAGTAAGAAATCATGACGATGATTCTTACATAGAGTTGACAAACTCTATCCTAGGGTTCTAGTTGGAGAACACTCCTAGTACAAGTGGGTTTTCTAGACTTAAAGCAAAGTCTAATGGCTTCTAAACTAAGGTTATGGTGACTTAACAAAGTCAAGGGATGGGTGAATGAGCTATCCATGACATGAGGGTCAATGGAAAGACTTTTCCTTTGGAAGGAGAAGGGTAGGCAACTTGGATGAGAACTAACTGTCGCTACTGCGAAAATCGGCGCCGGCTTGACAGGAGAGTCGCCACCGTGCGTTATTTATCCCTCAGAGCGGGAAAGGAAACGCTCGAAGTAAACCTCGCAAAGACGGGAAAAGGTACGGTCATCGCAACCAAAACCTGGATTCGGGAGTCGGTTACGCAAGGGGAAGGTATTAGCACCCCTCACGTCCATCGTACTCGATGGGATCCACGCTTGGTGTTTATAGGTAAAAGGGTGTATTATCTATCTATGCTACTGGCTGGTCTGAAAAGAAAATAAAAGGACAGGACTCGACAGAACATACGGTTTTCTGGGCCTACGTATTCCCTCGTGCAATGGGAAAGTCAGAGTCAACGTAGTTCGACTTCCTACGTCTAAACGGGGGAAAGGTTGCTCGCCAGGACATCGCGTCCTGTGCCTACGTACTTTCATCTGGTATGAAAGATCAGAGCAAACGTAGTTCGACTAACTACGGGTAAACAGGGGGCTCTCACACAGCAGTGAGAATAACAAACTGGTCTCTAAGGCTCGGGAACCTACAAATACAATCTGGTCTCAAATGCGCTCGGGCAAGAGAAAGGGGTAACAATTAATCGTTAGCGGGAAAGTCTCGATCGCACAGCCGCGAGAGAACAAAAGTTAGTTGTTAGTGTGCTCGCTAGGATATCGCATCCTATGCCTACATATCTTCGTCTGGTACGAAGAATCAGAGCAGCTGTAGTTCAGCTAACTACGGATCAAGCTACTCAAAAACTCCTACTGAAAGGAAAGGGAAACCCTAAAACTATAGCTGAGAAACAGGGGAATCTACCTACTGCTATCATGCCTGGTGGACCATCCTAATGTCTATCATAACAACTCCGCAGCGGAGAAGTCAGAGCTCCTAAGGGATCATGGCAACAGGACTGAACTACAAACAAGAAACTGCAAAGTAAAGAAATAACGGAAATATGCATGAATGCAACAACTAGACAAACAAGGCGCAAAGGCCGCAAACCACAGAGGCAAGGGAGCTCAGCTCTACCAAATACCAACAAGCAAAGCCACGCAATAACAAACAAGCAGAAGGAGGACCACCTCAACTTCTCATGCACACGAAGTCTACTTCTAAGATGCACCTACTCAGAACTATCCAGATGAATACCTAAGTCTAATGCAACATAACATCATACAAGTCAAACAATACAAAGAGAAGGCTAGCTAGCCTGACAAGCCTCTATCTACAAAACAAGAAACCACTCCTGGGCAAGGCCCCTAACAAACCTAAAACAAGCTTCTAATCTATCTCTAAACAAAACTCTATACAACACCTTAGGCAAAGATCTAAGCAAAAATTCTAATCAAAACTCTAAGCAAGAGGAATCAATCCCAGTCTCCAAGCTTCAGAATAAGCTTACGAGAGAAAGGGAGCTCAAGCAGACAAGCTCATAGTGCCTTCCTCAGGAAAGTACCAGGAGGTTACTACTCAGGAGTCATATCCTATGCGGCTCGACACCTGTGATTAGTTTACATTCCTCCTCAGGAGAAATTAAACTCACATGAAGGCTCCGGCATTACGGGATACTTGAGAAAACCTATATGCACTAAGGGAACTAAGTGAACAGACCCATAGGACCTTCCTCAGGAAAGTACTAGGAGGCTGACACTTAGGAATCGCATCCTACGTGGCTCAACAACTGTGATCAGTTTACATTCCTCCTCAGGAGAAATTAAACTCACAAGTTGGCTCCAACATCACTGGATACTTGAGAAATCCTAGATAAACTAATGGAACTAAGTGAATAGACCCATAGGACCTTCCTCAGGAAAGTGTACTAGGAGGCTGACACTTAGGAATCGTATCCCATGTGGCTCAACAACATGTGATCAGTTTACATTCCTCCTCAGGAGAAATTAAACTCACAAGTCGGCTCCGACATCATTGGATACTTAAGAAAGAGGTGAGAAGAAAGAATGAAAGTCATTCATAGTGCCTTCCTCAGGAAAGTACCATAAACTCCCTTCAAACTTCAGGATCTCGAACCTCACAAACAGATAACCAACTTCTAGACTAAGCCTCAATCCAATGCATCCTTGTAAGCTCCAACAGGACTGCAACCAGCTCCTATCTTTGAGAACAACCCACAGGCCAACAAACCACAAGAGACTATCTCTGAAGTTCAACCACAGTTGAACTTCAAAGTCAGAAGTCATCAAGACTTCTCCTATCCTCAAGCTCAGACAAATCACATCAGAACATCCTACAAAAATCTATCAAAAATCTATGGGAAACCTACATGGCTCTAGGATAACATACTAAAAAATCAGAACAAAATTCAACACCAGATGAAAGAACTAAAATCAGCAACACAGACATATCCACAAACCAATTTATTCAACATCAATAACAATGAAAAAATGCAATTAAAATGAAAATGCATGATTAATCTAATGTTTTTATACTATAAAATTCTACACTGAATTACGAGTCTACAGAAAAAAAAACGGAATTATTTGACTAACTCTACTATTTTTCATGAATTTTCTAATGATATGTATGCACTAAAGATATTAAAAGAAATCAACTAAATGGAAAATATACCAACAAAATAGGGAATAAAAATAAAATGACATTTTTATTTTTATTTAATTTTCTAGATACTTTCATGAAATGGTAGAAAAAAGAAGAATTAAAAAATCACTTATTTACATTTTATTATGATTTATTTACAAAACATGAAAATATAAAAGAAGAACAAAATAAAAGAAAATGGGGAGGGGGTTCAAACAGCAAGGTTTCCAGTTATTATTGCAAGCTGGGCCAGAAATGGGGGTGCTAAAAGCACTGGGCGCAGAGCCCAAGCTTATTAACCAGAAAAAAAAACAACCAAAAACTGAAATGAACGCAGGGGGGGTGCAGACTAGCAGCTTCTTCAGTTATTTCCTATTATGGGCTTAAACGAGGGGGTGCGTGTAGCAATAAGGGCCTAAGGCCCAAATCCAATCATTCCCAGCTCTCACGCAGGGAGGGGTGTACGAGTAAACGGGAGTGTAACTCAGCAACCTGCGTTTGGGCTTAAGCCCAAATCTGATCCTAACCCAACGAAACCCTAAACAAAAATCTGAATACCCTTTCAACCCCAAATCACTGTTCACGCTTCTAACCCCCAAACCCTAGCTGCCTCTCAAACACTCTCTCAACCTCTTCTCTGAAACTGCCCAAATGCCACCGAAAGTCTTGCCGCCGCCCATTATCAGCAACCTTCGATCCTAGAACACCTTCAATCAAATCCTCACAACATCTACCGCTATCACTGAACTACACTCAGAAGCCCAAATCGTAACTTATCTACCTCACAGAACCTACCGTTCAACTAAACAGAGGATCTACTCTAAGTCAACCAACCTAACAATCAAGCTAAAATGATATAGAGAAGGAATAAGGAGAGAACCTGGAGGAATGTGGGCGGAGATTCTGAGAAGACTTCGAAGGATCTTGAGGTTCTTGAAGGAAATCCTGAACGAATGACGAACTCACTTGAAGACCGGGCGAAATGTTGACGGAATCTGAACGATGATCTCGCTGACGGACATGCAACGGTGCTCGTGGAAGAAAAATTAGGATCGAGTTCTGAAGGAACTATGACGGCGATTGACGAGGAGTGTATGAATGTTGGCGAAAAAAAAAAGATCTGGAGATCGATGAAGGTCCTGATGAGTTTCTTGTTGAAGGCGAAGAGTTCTGGAAAAATGATTCTGACGACTACGTGACTTCGTGAGCGATATGAGGAATGTCCGGCGGTGGTTAGTGATTATCTGGTTGAAGATTATCTCTGAAGGGAGAATTCGAGTGTGATCGGAGAGAATTGTTTGTTGATGAAGATCGGAAAAGAATAGCGATGATGATCGGAGAAGGAAGAGGAAGAGTGAAAAATCGGATTTCTGGTAATTTTGGCGTTCTCCGGCGGAGTTGGCGGTGGCCGGAGTCTGTTGGCGGTGACCGAAGTCTGTTATCGCCGGATTTGCATGCCCGGCGAGGGGTTTCCGGTGAGGAAGTGGCGGAGGTGACAAGTGTCAAAGCAAGTGGCAGAGAGAGTGGTGCATGCTGGCCACGTGGCGACTTCACTGGGGAGTTTCTGAGTGTGGTGGGTCCTCCTGAGTGGGACGCGTGTGGCCTTTTATATGCTGACAAGTGTCCCTTTGGCCAAAAACTGCACAAAAAACTGCATTGGACTGACTAGCATGCTGGGCCTCAAAAAAAAACACCCCCTGGGCCCATACGAAAAATGAATAAAAAACCAAAACAAAAATGAGAAACTAATTAATATCTGATTAAAACTAATTAATCTAATGATTAACTAATAAACTCTAAACAAAAATTAAGCCCTAATCAAATCTAGAAAGATTAAAACTCTAATTAACTCCATTTAAGCCTACAACTAATAAAATCCTATTTAAATCTAAATGACTTCAATTAACCTAATTAAACTCTATATTAACCTAATTAAATCTAAAGATGATTAAGATCTAATTGACTCTAAATTTCTACTAATTCTATTAAAATTCTACCATTATTTAATATCTATTAAAATCTATTATTAATAAAAGAAAAACTATATTATTTTCTATATTATCTAAAAAACAATTAAACCTATTTTAAAATCTATATAAAATTCTAAAAAGAGAATTAAACTATTAAAAAATACAAAAACTCTATTTAAATTCCAGAAAAATCTATAAAGCCTATTAAAAATCCGCAAAAGTCTATAAAAATCCTAAAAATGCAGATGAATGCAAATGACCCCCATAAAAGAGCGCACGAGACCAGATCGAATCGAACAGAGATCCCCGGGCATCAGAATATCCTCAAAATCACTGTGCAAACTAAAAATCACCGAGGAGCGCACAATTTCCCGAAAATAAAACCCTGGTGATCTGGACTGGATCGGCCGTATCTGATAGACGAAAATCAAGCTGTAAACTCTGATATCCTCCGTTTGTGCACAAATATCACGCGTCTGATTTGCGAATATGAAATTAAACCACGAGTCAGATAGGAGAATCGGTTGGTCAAATTTTGGGGTGCAACAGCTGCCCCTATTCAAGCGACTTGGACCTGAAGGGTTTGAAGAGCGCTCAGCCTTCAAACATTCAGAGGTACGAGACGGTTGAATACAAATAGAACCCGAAAATTTGCCAACCGCAAGCATATACTGTCAACTGCTTGGGGAATAAAATCCAGAAAACCGAGTCCAGTCATTACGGCAATAACTGATTAATCATCTGATAAAGAACTCCTGATTTGAATACCCGTTGCTTGTGATACCCCATGTAACAGAACCCGAGGGCTGCAACAAAATACCTGATCCTTTCACATTGCCTACTGATAGGCAGGAAGAGAAATATACTCACATCGCCCAAAGATGGACGGTAAGACACCCTGATTGAATACTCACCTCGTCTAATGATAGACGGAAAGACAACATTAATCTCCCAATTCACATCGTCTAAGGATAGACGGCATCATCCTGATCGATGAACAAATCAATATTCACATCGTCTAAGGGTAGACGGGATCATCCTGATCGATGAACAAATCAATATTCACATCGTCTAAGGGTAGACGGGATCATCCTGATCGATGAACAAATCAATATTCACATCGTCTAAGGGTAGACGGGAAGAAATAATCTCGATACCCACATCGTCTAAGGGTAGACGGGATCATCCTGATTGATGAAACAAATCAATTCACATCGTCTAAGGGTAGACGGGAAGAAATAATCTCCGTACTTGCATCGTCTAAGGGTAGACGGAAAGACACCATTAATCTCCATATTCACATCGTCTAAGGGTAGACGGGAAGACACCATTGCGCAATTCAACATCATTCCTCGAATTTCATAATCCTTCTGTCTACGGGAATTGATAGAAAGATCAATATCCTTGAAGGGGCCACATCGTCAGTATGGACCGACGGTAAGAAAAACCACCTTTTAAAGAACCATGTCGTCAATAAGAATCAACGATCACGAAAACTGAACATTCTTCGAAGAGCCTCGACATCAATAAGGATTGACAGTCAGAAAAGTACCTCTTGAAACGTCATCTCATCCAATAAACAGAAAGTAAACCCCTATCCGAAATATCATTTTGGGAACCCCTCAACAACCAAAGATAGCCGGAGAAGACTCGCTGGGGAAGCACCTCATCACACGTATGATCTGGAAATAAGAAACCCGCTGAACAGTAACTCGAAACTTCACATCGTCTGCTGACAGACGGAAATGAAAGCCACTTGCTATAGAAACTCTATTTTGAACCCCATTGAAAATCAACCCAAAACTTCACATCGTCTACCGATAGACAGGAAGGAAAGCACATTCGTACTCAAGACGTCTAATGATAGACGGAGCAATCCACTTATCGAAGGAACACGTCGTCAATATGAATTGACGGGAAGAAGAGTCTGTCGACATCAGATGACTGCTTGATCAAAGCATAATTGTTGTCTGATCTGAGATACGAATAATCCGCTGAATCGTCTGAATACTGTTGCTGGATAAATGTCTCTGAACTGATCACAGAGTAATTCACGCGCCATATGAGGCTGGTAGAAGACCTGACTTATGCTTCGTATGCATATGCATATGCTTTAATCTTTCTATGGCGCAATGCTCCATTCAGGATGGAAATGCTACGCGTTTTGACAATGACATGCAAGTATGATGCAAATATGATGATGCATGCTATATGCTAATGCAGGCTCGAGCTGCCGGTGGAAGTTGGGTACAGAAAACCACTTCAGCAAAATAAATGCTGAAGACAAAGCCAACTCCGCTAGGGATAAACCGGATATCCCAGAATCATCCCAGCAAAATAAATGCTGGAAGAGTGAAATCAACTCCGCTGGGGATATTGGGAACTTAACCGAACACCTCGACGAAGTAATACCCTGCTGGGGAATATAACTCCGCTGTGAAATAGCAGATGTGCCGAGTATAATCGGACTTCTTTGGGGATAGCTCACCCGTACCAATGAAAAATTGGACTTTGCTGGAGAAAATAGAGGGAGTCTTCCCGCGTACTGATGAAGATCGGATCTGGAAACTGATGCGCCAACACGGACGGGCCTCACAGTGATTGCCAACATGGATTTATGCTTTTAGGCTATCCGTGATGGGTCAGGTACAACTGACGCTGGAAAATATTCTTCCTGAATACACAGCCTTTTAGTGAAAGGGTCAAGGGATAGTGGCACGACTTCCCGCATCCGTCTCGATCTTGAAAATCGACTGAATTTGTTCGAACAACTCTGAATGACCCTGCTGAAGCGGAGAAGACCAATCCTTTCGCTCCTGATATGCCCCGGCCCGCGGGATCTCTGTGGGGATAGTCCTCGAAAGGAAATCTGCAAATCTATTCCCTGATGGTCTGATATGACATGCCCCAGCATTCTGAACTTCGGAAAGATGCTTCACATCAAATGCTCCTCGAATTAAAGAACAACCTCTGCGCTCTTAAGATGGCATGCCCCTGACTGCAATGACCTTGCCCCTGATTAGCTGATCTAGAGCAGTACCTCCTGACTACGGCGTACTCACCGGATCTCAACCTGATTGCCCCAGGATGACTGACTTCGAAAGGCTGACCTGACTGGGGATCACAATAATGGTTTTCCCCTGCTCTCGGAACATTCGGGCATTCGGTACTCTATCCTGACCCTACTTTCTATTGTAGAAAACTTTCCTGCTGTCAAGCGCTTACTCGCAAGTAAAACAAGTTGTTCTGCATAAAAGATGTATTAATGCAACACATATGAAAGCTTTGACATCCAATCTATTCACTGGGAAAAGGAAAAACAGTTTATAGCATATGATGCACAAAACATTTATCAACATTAGTACCAACATGGTAAGAGGAACCCTTTTAAGAGTCAAAATCGACGCGACCTTTACCGGAGTATGCTTTCGAAACAACCTGCTTCAATTAGGACTTTTGAAGGTTGTAACGTGGTCCGGTTCACGGTTTTGAAAGAAAGGATAAAGGCTCAAAGTTTACTTTAACCCACCCATTCTCCTTGATGTTCTCCCATCCTACGTTCAGCTAATTCGACCTTAGCGCTCACCTCTCAGAGGTTGAAAGATAGGAATGATAGTTCGAGAAGCTACGATTGTAGGGAGTGACAGCCACTCACTCTTCGTCTTTGACACTTGAGGTCACACGACTCGTATTTCATTTGAGGATTTTTCTTTTGATCCTTTTCATCTTTTTCTTTTCATATCCCTAACTTTTGCCTGGACTGACTCCTTTTGAGTTTCTTTTGATTTTTTAAGTCCAGCGGGATGCCCTCATTTTTGCCTAAGTCATTTGTTTTGAAGTTTTCTTGACTTAGCGGGCTTTTGATTTCTTTTTCGTTTTTTGCGGACGAGTCATGTGACACTGGTTGTCTGACTCTTTGGGGAGTGATGTGGCTGTCCCACTCTTGATTGAACCATTGTGGTCTTTTAGGCACGACCTCTAGGGACGTGATTGATCCTCGAACGGACACTCCTTTGGCAATCTGGATGCTTGGTCAAATTAGCTAACACCTACCCTGTCCCAGGTTAAAGATCGAGGGTTTTTCATTCACAGAAAGAAACTCCTACTACAAGGCTCAAAGGGGTTGACAAGGGATTATCTTCCTTATATCTCCGGTGTTTAGGGATTTGAAACAATGCCTGTACATCATCAACAGGTTTTATCTCAAAAGCATACAATATCGGTAGTTGCATGTCGGTCATTTTCGTCATCCTCCCCAAATTCTTCTTAACCAAGCGTTGGACATTTGCAAAAACATGTTAGTGAACACAAATGGATCAAAACATGCATATTTATTTCATTATCATCAATTGAATGAAAACAACAAGTTTTACAAACAAGATTACAAATTCAAACAGGAAAGCAACTACAAATGTAAAGAAATGACAAGCTAAAACAAAGAAAATATGCTAG
Source organism: Lathyrus sativus (assembly GCA_963859935.3). Taxonomy (NCBI): domain Eukaryota; kingdom Viridiplantae; phylum Streptophyta; class Magnoliopsida; order Fabales; family Fabaceae; genus Lathyrus; species Lathyrus sativus. The sequence goes on along the minus strand of OZ012739.1, from coordinate 348,432,637 downwards.
CTTCCGAGAACCGGGCTTTCACATCTGCCCTGCTGCTGAACCAGCTATCTTTATTAGAGACACTTCGATGCTGTCCTGATCTGCTTTCAACGACTCAACCAAATTATAGAGCCCTTCCTCCTTCATTCAGATGATTTGGGGACCTCCCGGCCCGAAGCTGATTGCTGCACTATCAAGCAGATCCTGCACTTTGTGCTTAAAAGCCTTACAATTCTCAACCGTATGGCCTGGTGCCCCAGTATGGAACTCACAAGTAGCGTTGGCATCATACCCCGGTGGTGGTGGTCCCGTTAAGGGAGTCATTGTCCTTTTATGAACCAATTGGAGCTGAAGTAGCGTTTGCAGGAGCTGTGCATACGGCATAGGAGGAGTTTCCAAATGGCGGCTTACCAAAGGACCCCGATTCTGATATCTTTTATACCCCTGCTGGTTCTGCTGCTGAGGCTGCTGCTGCCGGTATCGGGTTGACTCTTGAACACCCTTTGTATTAAATGCAACATCAGTTTCTTGACCTTCAATGTATTGATTAACGCCCTCCTTATGCTTAGCCATTTTCTTTCTCAGGTCTGCCCCAGGAATAGGCAACAGTTGTGGGCCTGGAGATTCTGACACCATGGAGTCCAGGATACGCTTCTGACCCACTGCAGCTTTAGAAACATCTGTCATCTTAGCATCGACTGAGACAAGAGCAATATGCACCGCTACGCCGCCCGGCGTGAATTCAATATCGTGCGAGTCAATCAGGTCTTGAACATTGTGCTTAAAAGCATGGCAACCCTCGATGTCGTGTCCGAATGCCCCGGAATGAAACTCACATTGCTTACTGGCATCGTACCCCTGGGGGAACACTCTCGTTGGCGGTTCCAACGTTCTCTTTTCAACCAGATTAAACCTCAATAAGGTCTGCAAGAGCTCAGCATATGTCATAGGCGGTGCCTCAAACATTCTCTTTGGCTTCCCTTCCTGGATCCTCCACTGAGCCGGATGTATCTTCTGTTGCTGCTGCTCAGGTTCCACATGCACAGGTGGCGCGAGCTTCTTCATTGCGGCTTCAAATAGCTGATCGTCTTCTTTCCTAAGCACATTCTTGACTACCTCCATGATCAAGCTCATTTGGGTCTTCAGCTGACTGTTCTCCTCCTTGAGAATCTTCTGTTCTGAACGCATCTCTTGCATGTCTCTCATCATCTGCCCCAGCTGGCTTTGGACTTCAATCAATTCAAACTGATTCTGTTCCATATCTCTGAAGGAGTTCCTGCAACAAACTGGAGACAATGAGGGAATAAGGCCCATGGTTCTGATATACCTGTTAAATGATAATGCAGCGCAGAAAGCAAACACATATTCATGACGAGATAAAGAGAAACTCAAGCTATGAGCATACAGACGAACATCTCCCACATATGTACAACCAACAAAATCAGCAGGTAAGCACAAATGAGTATGAATATAACGACCCCAGCCAACAACCCTGGTGGTGGTCGGCAGACACTAGTGCACAAAAGCTAAACGGATTAAGCAGAGAAAACAGATGCGACATCCGGCGCAAAAACCTCTAGAAACTTCTCCCACACAACTGAACTCTCTGATTGACAATCTTCAGAGCACACACTTCCTGTGGAGTCTTCCATGACATTAACTGACGAACCCACACAACTGGAGGATGGAAAATCATTAATCTGAACAAAACCCTGAGGAGTGATGCAAATACGGTTGGAGTCTAACAGATCTTGAATCTGACTTCTAAGCACCTTACAATCATTTGTTGAATGCCCCTGTGCCCCAACATGGTACTCACAGCGGGTGCTGGCATCAAAACCTGGAGGATACGGTGGAATCACCGGATTAGTCTCTTTCGGCACTATCAATCCACTTCTGACCAGATCTGGCAACAACTGACTGTACGACACCGGTAAGTGAGTAAACTGCCTTTCAGGCTTCCTTGGTCTTCGTGGAGCATGCTGACGCGATCGGCGATAGGATGATCGTTGACTTGAAGTGTCTGAAAACTGATCCTGAGATGCTAGAGATTCTGAGGTGGCGTCATCTCCTTCCCACTCTTCTTGAGAACTGACAACTGACTCAATCTTATTAACTGGGACGTAAGGAACACCTCGAAACTTTCCACTCTTGAGTCCTCTCTCAACAATCTCTCCCAGTCTCATCAGGCCCACAAAGTTTGTGCAACTGAACAATTTGTCAAAATAATGGCCTTTCAGAGTACTCAAGAAGATGTCAACCAGTTCCCTTTCCGGAAGCGGTGGTTGAACACTAGCAGCCAATTCTTTCCATCTTCGTAAATACCCTTTGAATGATTCATTCTCCGCCTGAGACAATTCTTGCAGATCTCCAAGACTAGGAGTCAAATCCAAGTTGTAATCGTACTGCTTCATGAACGCTCTGGCTAAATCCACCCAGGATCGAATCTGATTACTCTCTAATTGTACATACCACCTTAACGATGCCCCAGTCAGGCTATACTGAAAGCAATGGATCATTAGTTGGTCATTTCGCACAAACGAAGTCATCCTTCGACAGAACATCACCAAATGCCACTTTGGACAGCTATTTCCCGTGTATTTTTCAAATTCCGGCACTTTGAACTTGTACGGCAACACCAGGTCAGGAACCAAACACATGGCTACAGCATCCAGGTTAACGGCATCTTTCGCTTCCAAGGCTTTCATTTGCTCTTCCAATGCTCGGAGTCTTCTACCATCGTCAAGAGCTCTTGGATCTACTAACCCGGTCACTGGAATATCTTTTCGGTAATTCATCACAGGGAAAGCAACACATTGATTGTTAACAAGAGGATAACGTTCATTTAGGGCAACGAACTGCTCATGCCGATCTCGGTTCTCATCCGTAGGCTGTACGACTTGGTCTGCAGTAAGATTGTTCGCTTGCGGGAAGCCTTCCATAGAATCATACTGATGGTTGGACGCCGTGGCAAACCCTGCCAAAGTGTTAGGAACCTGGAAATTGCCTTCAGACATAGCCACCAATTACCTGTAACCGACTATGCTGCTTGATTCTGCTCAAATCTGCTTCAGCCCCTTGGTCGTCTTCAACACTCCACTCTTGCCTCAAACAGTCTCCCGAGAATCACCCTCTGGTGAAAACAAAGGTTGGATAAGTGCTCTGACCTGCTAGAGAAATGCTATGCAGTATGATTTATGCAAACAGAAATACAAAAATGCTAACGTGCATGTGTGCATTGGAGATATTTTCCCTCCAATTCCAGTGTCAGTGGTAGCAAGACGAGATAAACCATAAAGACAATATTTGGAAAAAACCCTCATATATTGATTAGAATAATAGTCTTGTCAAGAAGTTACATAACTATGCTCCATACAGCTGATATGATAAGGAGGATCCCAGCCAACATGCCTGGTGGTGATCTCAACACAACAGAATACAAGAGAGAAATCAAATGCGGGTACGGTTGCGGAAGTCTTCGACCATCTTCTTTGTCTCTGCGTGATCTGGTTGATAAATCAAACCTTCTATCAGCCGATCCCTCTTCCTGACTGTCCCTTGGATGTCTCTGACAAAGTCTTCCCAAGCCTTATCATTGGCACCGCCCCCAGGTTTGGGTCTCTTGGCATCTGCTCTATGCTGGAAATCTTCCAAATTCTTCATGGCATCTGTCAGCTTGCGCTCGGCCTCGTATCGGCGACAGGCTTCTTCTTCAAGCTCTTCGTTCTTCACTTTGACCTGTTCTTCTAACTGAGCAATCTGTGTCTTCAGCTCTTCTTCTCGCTCCTTGCGCTTGGTCATAGTGAGATCCCAGTGTTCTCTGAACTTGGCTAGCTTTGTGTAGGCCCTTTCCAGCTCTTGCTTCTTAGTGGCCAACACACTACTAACTGAGTCTACATCTAACTCCAGACGCTTCTTGGTTTCAGTCAATTCCAATAGCGTAGTCTTCAGATGTTTCAGAGTTTCAGCCTGTTGCTTAGAAACATATCTTGTTTCAATCTTTTCATGCCGAAGCTGGGCATTCTCCTGTTCTAAAGCCTCTTTAGCCCTTGCTAGCTCTTCTTTCTCCGCCATCAGCTGCTTGTAGACCTGCATGTCCACAGTGGTGGGTTCCTCCACCGGAGAAGGATGCAACGGCTGAACCGCTGGATACGGCATAAGCAACTTCACAGCTCGCTCACGAATCCATTCTATATACGGGCCAGGAACTCGAGTATCCCCTCTGCTACCTGAAAGCTTCCCTCTCTTGTGCAAGTTCTTCCATGCCTTCTCGAGCTTGGTCAGCATTTCCTTCCCTATTGCCCCGGTGAGATACAGAGATTCCTGTATCTCCTCGGGCTTTGGCGCTCCTTGAGGTATGTACCCAAATTGCCTGATCAATAAGGAAGGGTTGTAATTGACACAACCTTTCCTTCCCACTAACGGAACATTCGGGAATCCTTCGCATTTGAGTATGACTTCAGCTCCAAATACCTCTTTATTGACCCAAACCACGTTCTCAGCAGTCAATCCCATTAAGCGCTCGGGCCATCCTAGAGAATTGATAGAGGTGACAAAAGGGCCTGACTTAGGCATATGACTGGTGAACCACCTGCATAGGAGAGGTACACAGCAAGACACATTCCTTCCTCGTCGCTTTTCATTCTGGTAGTGAGTTGAATGGTGGATATCTCCCAGCAAAGTAGGAACTGGGTTCTCCGCCGCCAAAATATAGAAGGCATCAGAATCAACAAAATCAGGAATGTTCGGGAACAACACGATGCCATAAACACATACAGCAAGGATGACGTCAAAAACACCCCAGCTACCCTTCTGGGCGTATTCCCGAGCCTTCTCCACCAAGACATCCAACGGAAATCCCCATACGTCTCCTCTTCTGATCATCTTCCCAGACAGCTCAGACTCTTTCAAGCACAGGATGGCAGAAAGCTCAGCCAGCTTAGGCTCAGCGTCCGTACGATAAAAAGGCATCTGCTCACGGATCGGTATATCCAGAAGTGCAGAGTACTCCTCCAGGGTAGGAGCTAAAACGAAGTCGGGAAATACAAAACACCTGAGCTCCGCGTCGTAGAACTGTAACAGAGTATAGATGCCGCTGGTCTCGTAGGCAGATGGCTGATAAACGTAGGTCAGAATCCTCCCATATCTCTTTCTGAAGTCACCCATTCCCCTCTTCTTAGCAATAGCAATCAACTCTAACAATAGACTGATATTCGGCGACGGAAACTTATAGGGCAATACTCTCTTCAGGTTTTCCATGTCTTGCTAGGGACAAACACCAGAACTGGAAGGGAAAATATGTACCTGCAATACACACACGTTAGTTGTATGCAAAATGGTAATGCGATGATGCAATATGATAAATAATGCAATCTGCGAACACAGGGGCTATGCTGTAGCCTGAAGAGGAATATCTCTGTGATCAAGAACAGAAAACCATCGCGGTCATCAGAACCTCATGCCACTAACTATCATCTGATACTCAAAATATCAATCCCCTGGTAAGAAAACCATCTGAACCTCTGTATCTGACGAGAATACCATCTGATAATAGCCTCAACCTCAGATAAGAAACCCATCTGACCCAGACAGCACACCTGGAGATGAATCAAGAACACCATCTGACAAAGGTACTGAATCATGGTTTCTGAAGGCCAGTTTTCCTGCAATAACCCAGTCCCTCTCACAGGTAGGATAGACCTAATCCACGGACAAAGGTACGGAATCCTATGCGGTCATCAGCGTCACAGACTTTCATGAATGATGATACGATTCCCAGAAGGAGTGGCATCATCAAGTCATGAAGAGGCCTCACTTAGCTGACTTCCAAATGATCGGTCCCCAGAATCGACAATCCTCACGTCTGGACTCCCCTCAGATCCTCAGGACCGGAAAGGAGCACCTCTGCAAGAATCTCGTCTGAGCGCAGATTTTCGTAGGGAGCTGTGCCTGCTCAGTAGACAGGTTCGTCTACTACTTCTCCGCAACTATATCTAGGTGTGTACTCAAGCCCAGGTCCGGCTTTTCACTCACAGTAACCTCCCTTTGCCCACAGCAATAATCATAATAATATAATGCTGGAAAATAAATGCGGAAAGGTAAAGGTACAGAAAAGTAAAGTGCAGAAAAGTAAAACACAATATGCACAACACCCAACCAATAAACATCCAAGCGCTAGGATTGACTCGCGTAGGGGATGGGAAACGGTCTCAGCATAAGGGATGGGAAAAGTCCCTAGATGCTATAGGTCCCCAGCAGAGTCGCCAGCTGTCGCTACTGCGAAAATCGGCGCCGGCTTGACAGGAGAGTCGCCACCGTGCGTTATTTATCCCTCAGAGCGGGAAAGGAAACGCTCGAAGTAAACCTCGCAAAGACGGGAAAAGGTACGGTCATCGCAACCAAAACCTGGATTCGGGAGTCGGTTACGCAAGGGGAAGGTATTAGCACCCCTCACGTCCATCGTACTCGATGGGATCCACGCTTGGTGTTTATAGGTAAAAGGGTGTATTATCTATCTATGCTACTGGCTGGTCTGAAAAGAAAATAAAAGGACAGGACTCGACAGAACATACGGTGTTCTGGGCCTACGTATTCCCTCGTGCAATGGGAAAGTCAGAGTCAACGTAGTTCGACTTCCTACGTCTAAACGGGGGAAAGGTTGCTCGCCAGGACATCGCGTCCTGTGCCTACGTACTTTCATCTGGTATGAAAGATCAGAGCAAACGTAGTTCGACTAACTACGGGTAAACAGGGGGCTCTCACACAGCAGTGAGAATAACAAACTGGTCTCTAAGGCTCGGGAACCTACAAATACAATCTGGTCTCAAATGCGCTCGGGCAAGAGAAAGGGGTAACAATTAATCGTTAGCGGGAAAGTCTCGATCGCACAGCCGCGAGAGAACAAAAGTTAGTTGTTAGTGTGCTCGCTAGGATATCGCATCCTATGCCTACATATCTTCGTCTGGTACGAAGAATCAGAGCAGCTGTAGTTCAGCTAACTACGGATCAAGCTACTCAAAAACTCCTACTGAAAGGAAAGGGAAACCCTAAAACTATAGCTGAGAAACAGGGGAATCTACCTACTGCTATCATGCCTGGTGGACCATCCTAATGTCTATCATAACAACTCCGCAGCGGAGAAGTCAGAGCTCCTAAGGGATCATGGCAACAAGACTGAACTACAAACAAGAAACTGCAAAGTAAAGAAATAACGGAAATATGCATGAATGCAACAACTAGACAAACAAGGCGCAAAGGCCGCAAACCACAGAGGCAAGGGAGCTCAGCTCTACCAAATACCAACAAGCAAAGCCACGCAATAACAAACAAGCAGAAGGAGGACCACCTCAACTTCTCATGCACACGAAGTCTACTTCTAAGATGCACCTACTCAGAACTATCCAGATGAATACCTAAGTCTAATGCAACATAACATCATACAAGTCAAACAATACAAAGAGAAGGCTAGCTAGCCTGACAAGCCTCTATCTACAAAACAAGAAACCACTCCTGGGCAAGGCCCCTAACAAACCTAAAACAAGCTTCTAATCTATCTCTAAACAAAACTCTATACAACACCTTAGGCAAAGATCTAAGCAAAAATTCTAATCAAAACTCTAAGCAAGAGGAATCAATCCCAGTCTCCAAGCTTCAGAATAAGCTTACGAGAGAAAGGGAGCTCAAGCAGACAAGCTCATAGTGCCTTCCTCAGGAAAGTACCAGGAGGTTACTACTCAGGAGTCATATCCTATGCGGCTCGACACCTGTGATTAGTTTACATTCCTCCTCAGGAGAAATTAAACTCACATGAAGGCTCCGGCATTACGGGATACTTGAGAAAACCTATATGCACTAAGGGAACTAAGTGAACAGACCCATAGGACCTTCCTCAGGAAAGTACTAGGAGGCTGACACTTAGGAATCGCATCCTACGTGGCTCAACAACTGTGATCAGTTTACATTCCTCCTCAGGAGAAATTAAACTCACAAGTTGGCTCCAACATCACTGGATACTTGAGAAATCCTAGATAAACTAATGGAACTAAGTGAATAGACCCATAGGACCTTCCTCAGGAAAGTGTACTAGGAGGCTGACACTTAGGAATCGTATCCCATGTGGCTCAACAACATGTGATCAGTTTACATTCCTCCTCAGGAGAAATTAAACTCACAAGTCGGCTCCGACATCATTGGATACTTAAGAAAGAGGTGAGAAGAAAGAATGAAAGTCATTCATAGTGCCTTCCTCGGGAAAGTACCATAAACTCCCTTCAAACTTCAGGATCTCGAACCTCACAAACAGATAACCAGCTTCTAGACTAAGCCTCAATCCAATGCATCCTTGCAAGCTCCAACAGGACTGCAACCAGCTCCTATCTTTGAGAAGAACCCACAGGCCAACAAACCACAAGAGACTATCTCTGAAGTTCAACCACAGTTGAACTTCAAAGTCAGAAGTCATCAAGACTTCTCCTATCCTCAAGCTCAGACAAATCACATCAGAACATCCTACAAAAATCTATCAAAAATCTATGGGAAACCTACGTGGCTCTAGGATAACATACTAAAAAATCAGAACAAAATTCAACACCAGATGAAAGAACTAAAATCAGCAACACAGACATATCCACAAACCAATTTATTCAACATGAATAACAATGAAAAAATGCAATTAAAATGAAAATGCATGATTAATCTAATGTTTTTATACTATAAAATTCTACACTGAATTACGAGTCTACAGAAAAAAAACGGAATTATTTGACTAACTCTACTATTTTTCATGAATTTTCTAATGATATGTATGCACTAAAGATATTAAAAGAAATCAACTAAATGGAAAATATACCAACAAAATAGGGAATAAAAATAAAATGACATTTTTATTTTTATTTAATTTTCTAGATACTTTCATGAAATGGTAGAAAAAAGAAGAATTAAAAAATCACTTATTTACATTTTATTATGATTTATTTACAAAACATGAAAATATAAAAGAAGAACAAAATAAAAGAAAATGGGGAGGGGGTTCAAACAGCAAGGTTTCCAGTTATTATTGCAAGCTGGGCTAGAAATGGGGGTGCTAAAAGCACTGGGCGCAGAGCCCAAGCTTATTAACCAGAAAAAAAAACAACCAAAAACTGAAATGAACGCAGGGGGGGTGCAGACTAGCAGCTTCTTCAGTTATTTCCTATTATGGGCTTAAACGAGGGGGTGCGTGTAGCAATAAGGGCCTAAGGCCCAAATCCAATCATTCCCAGCTCTCACGCAGGGAGGGGTGTACGAGTAAACGGGAGTGTAACTCAGCAACCTGCGTTTGGGCTTAAGCCCAAATCTGATCCTAACCCAACGAAACCCTAAACAAAAATCTGAATACCCTTTCAACCCCAAATCACTGTTCACGCTTCTAACCCCCAAACCCTAGCTGCCTCTCAAACACTCTCTCAACCTCTTCTCTGAAACTGCCCAAATGCCACCGAAAGTCTTGCCGCCGCCCATTATCAGCAACCTTCGATCCTAGAACACCTTCAATCAAATCCTCACAACATCTACCGCTATCACTGAACTACACTCAGAAGCCCAAATCGTAACTTATCTACCTCACAGAACCTACCGTTCAACTAAACAGAGGATCTACTCTAAGTCAACCAACCTAACAATCAAGCTAAAATGATATAGAGAAGGAATAAGGAGAGAACCTGGAGGAATGTGGGCGGAGATTCTGAGAAGACTTCGAAGGATCTTGAGGTTCTTGAAGGAAATCCTGAACGAATGACGAACTCACTTGAAGACCGGGCGAAATGTTGACGGAATCTGAACGATGATCTCGCTGACGGACATGCAACGGTGCTCGTGGAAGAAAAATTAGGATCGAGTTCTGAAGGAACTATGACGGCGATTGACGAGGAGTGTATGAATGTTGGCGAAAAAAAAAAGATCTGGAGATCGATGAAGGTCCTGATGAGTTTCTTGTTGAAGGCGAAGAGTTCTGGAAAAATGATTCTGACGACTACGTGACTTCGTGAGCGATATGAGGAATGTCCGGCGGTGGTTAGTGATTATCTGGTTGAAGATTATCTCTGAAGGGAGAATTCGAGTGTGATCGGAGAGAATTGTTTGTTGATGAAGATCGGAAAAGAATAGCGATGATGATCGGAGAAGGAAGAGGAAGAGTGAAAAATCGGATTTCTGGTAATTTTGGCGTTCTCCGGCGGAGTTGGCGGTGGCCGGAGTCTGTTGGCGGTGACCGAAGTCTGTTATCGCCGGATTTGCATGCCCGGCGAGGGGTTTCCGGTGAGGAAGTGGCGGAGGTGACAAGTGTCAAAGCAAGTGGCAGAGAGAGTGGTGCATGCTGGCCACGTGGCGACTTCACTGGGGAGTTTCTGAGTGTGGTGGGTCCTCCTGAGTGGGACGCGTGTGGCCTTTTATATGCTGACAAGTGTCCCTTTGGCCAAAAACTGCACAAAAAACTGCATTGGACTGACTAGCATGCTGGGCCTCAAAAAAAAACACCCCCTGGGCCCATACGAAAAATGAATAAAAAACCAAAACAAAAATGAGAAACTAATTAATATCTGATTAAAACTAATTAATCTAATGATTAACTAATAAACTCTAAACAAAAATTAAGCCCTAATCAAATCTAGAAAGATTAAAACTCTAATTAACTCCATTTAAGCCTACAACTAATAAAATCCTATTTAAATCTAAATGACTTCAATTAACCTAATTAAACTCTATATTAACCTAATTAAATCTAAAGATGATTAAGATCTAATTGACTCTAAATTTCTACTAATTCTATTAAAATTCTACCATTATTTAATATCTATTAAAATCTATTATTAATAAAAGAAAAACTATATTATTTTCTATATTATCTAAAAAACAATTAAACCTATTTTAAAATCTATATAAAATTCTAAAAAGAGAATTAAACTATTAAAAAATACAAAAACTCTATTTAAATTCCAGAAAAATCTATAAAGCCTATTAAAAATCCGCAAAAGTCTATAAAAATCCTAAAAATGCAGATGAATGCAAATGACCCCCATAAAAGAGCGCACGAGACCAGATCGAATCGAACAGAGATCCCCGGGCATCAGAATATCCTCAAAATCACTGTGCAAGCTAAAAATCACCGAGGAGCGCACAATTTCCCGAAAATAAAACCCTGGTGATCTGGACTGGATCGGCCATATCTGATAGACGAAAATCAAGCTGTAAACTCTGATATCCTCCGTTTGTGCACAAATATCACGCGTCTGATTTGCGAATATGAAATTAAACCACGAGTCAGATAGGAGAATCGGTTGGTCAAATTTTGGGGTGCAACAGTAACAAGTTTCATCACTTGGGGAAAGAAAACATTAACATAGTAGTAATATGATGAAGATAAAAGCATGGTGACAACCATTAAATGAACATGTTAAAGATAAACATAAGATATGCATTGATGATCAAGCAGGAAATGTGACGACGAATCGAGCTTAAGTAATTTTCTCAGAGGAAGCAAATAATCATGGTAACAACCAAAGATAAAATCCTAGCATGTTGACTAACATTTAAGGATATGAATGTAAACAAATATCACAGACAATCACAAGTATAACAAGAAAGAATTCATCTGCATACGTGAAAACAATCACAAAACATACTTAACTTGCAAGTGGTTAAAAGGGATGAAAAATTGGGCAAACATGGAATTTTAAAATACTACATAAAAATAGACATAAAAACAAACACAATGCAAAAAGAATGGGTGCAAAAATGATTAAAAAAATGAGGGAGATATGATTTTTTGAAGTTTGGATGAAAAATGGTAAAAAATGATAAAAGGGTTGCCCTCCTCAGGGGTCGAACCCAGGTTCATTTGGTACAAGGCGTTTTGGTGACAAGTTGGTTACCACTAGGGTGGTTGTACATCCAAGTACAAATGCCACCCCATAAATATATAGGGCGTATATTCTAGGCAAGTTGGGCAAAACATGAACAAAAACCAGGATTTGCATTTTGTATCACAACTCAGTCAATTTTCCATGGATTTTAGTAAAATTTTAGCCTAAATCGTGTATTTTTAAATGAGGAACATGATGGTGGCATTGGTTTTTCAAGATCAGGTCCCAATTTTAAAACCCGATAGTGTGTGCTATGTGATCATTTGAAATGCATTTTGATATGTAACTCATACTCCAGCCAATTTTAAATCAATACAAACATACACACATGCTACAAATATGCTGCTGAGTGATTCTAAACACTTAGATTGGGTTCATAGCAAACTGTAATGAAAATGGACTGTCATGTTACAACTTGGTGTTTGATATGCATGATGATGTGAAGTTCTGATTCTAGGCACATACAAGTCAAATAAATTATGTGTACATATCAAAAATATGTTGATGACTGCATTTACACAAAAAACTGATCATGATATGATTGTGGTGAGAAATGGTATACAAGTTGCAATTTGTCATGAATGAAATGCAAGTTAATGTCCAATTCAGTTTCTATGCACAAATTGACCAAGTTAATCATTTACACACATTGAAAACATGTTATTGGATGAGATTGGACACAAGGTAGGGGTTAAGACTGACTGGTATGAAATGTAGTGTTCAAGATGCAAGTTTGTATTTGTGAAGTGCATGAATATACTCAGTTTCAGTTCCAAACATGCTCAGGTCAAATTAATCATACACACACCACACATACATTGTATTGAGTGAATTCAAACACAAATTGGGGCTAGAAACAAACTGTCATGAGAAATGATATTCAAATTGCAAGAATAGCAAGTTTTGATGCATGAAGGATGCTCAGTTCAGTTCTATGCATACTCAAATCCAATAGGCCACATACACACATTGTAAACATGATGATGGATGATTTTGAACACAAAGATTTAACCTAAACATACTGTGACAGAAAATGACATTCAAACTGCTCTTTACCACTTTGAGATGCATGAAAAATTCAAAATCAGTTTTAGGCATATTCAAGTCAAATCAATCATGCACACACCTTCCAAATATACTCACAAATGAGTTCCAACACCAAAATGACTTTAAAACAAGTTGGTATGAAAAATGGTATGCAAAGTGCAAGCTTGTGCTTTGTGATGTGCATGAAGATACTCAGATTCAGTTATGTGCACATACATGCCAAATGAATCACATACACATATTATGTATCTATAGACAAATGAATTTACACTAAGAAATTGGTTCAAACAGGGCTGATATGAAACTTGATGAGTTAAATGCAAAATGATGCTCTTAAGTGCAAGTTGAATGACCAATTCATGTTTTATGCAAAATTATGGTAAGCAAATCATGTGCATATACTACATATATGTTGTTAAGTGGATTCAAGCAAGGAAATCAAGTCAAAACAGTCTGTTATTGAAAAGTGAAGATTGGGTGCCAAATTTGACATGTATGATGCATCAAAGAGTGAAATCAAGTGTAAAGCACATTTACATCATATGGACCACACACACAACTCCTATACATGAAAATAAAGATGTCCATGCCCAAGAATCAGTTCCTTTGTGAACAGAATAAGTTTTGGTATGTCTCATGACAACAATATGCAAAATGTGGCATTTTGTGAATGACCAAACAAATCAGATGCAATTAGTTCAAACCAATCATACCCATCTACCATAATCATGATTTTAAGTGTGATCCAATTCAACAAGTAGCTATATCTTAGTCACCACAAGATTTGGACATAGGACATATTCATGACACTTTTTCAACACTACCACAAGCTCAAAATGCCAAACATGAGATTATGATATAAATGAGGAAGTTGATTGTCTACATACCTCTTGTAGATTATGTTGAGCAGATTGAAACACCAAGAAACCCATAGAAACTTCAAATGGCACCTAGCTTTGGAGATTTCTTCTTCTTGAAGCAAGAATGCAAACTTTGTGACAGTTTGAGAAATAGGCCTTACCAATGATCCTCAATGTTTTGGACAGTTGAGATATGATATTTATGAGGTATTTGAATGGTTAGAACACCAAGAAAATGTCTAGAACAAGTTTTGACTGATTTTGTGCATTGTGGTCAAAGTAGCTTGGTATGGAAGTTGACTTTTTGGAGAATGAGGTTTTTGAGAGGTTCAATGGTTGGAACACCTTCTACACAATATTTATGGATTTCGTAGATGGTTTTTGGTCAGTTTGAGTGTAGGGAAATGAGTATGGCAGCTGGACCATCAAGACAGTTTTTTATGGTTTTGGTGGATTTTGAGATTTTGTGAATTTGGAGCAAAGAGTGAAAGAGTGAGAGCTTGCAACTTCTCTGGTTTTTAGAGGAGTTCTTGTGTCTTGAATAAAGTGGAGAGTGCCTCTATTTATAGGCAAATTGAGAGAGTATGGACAGATTTGAAGATTTCCTTCCTAGGAGGGAAAAGTTACTTTTTGGATCCAACCTCCCAAAGGAGGCTTTCTTGGCTTTGAGGTAGGCTTGAAGTCAAGTATGATGATGAGTTTAGTGTGTCTAAAGTCAGGCTAGAGTGTGTAGGTTCATGGCTGGTTCAGAATTTACTTTCCACCTCTTGCTTGTTTTAATATTTCTTTAATGCAAGTTGCAAGGCAACTTGCAAGCCCACTTGCTAACTTGCCAAATTCAATTCTTCTGCATTTCCTTTGTACTTCCATGCTATAAAGTCTCTACATATCAGATAAAACATGATTCAAAAGCTGAGATTGGTCCAATTGATGAAAGAATAGATTTTTGAAACTTTGTCAATGTGGGACTCAAGTGTGAAAACACCATCTTGCCAAATCCACAACTCTCAGCTCACAAATTCTATTGAGATTTTCTATTAATTTTTAGAAATCCCTCAAATAGCTCTAAAATATTCATGTTTTCATGAGTTTAAAATTCTCAAAGGAACTAGGCCAAATCTATGCAAATCTATGAGTTTAAAATTCCCTTCTTGAAATGAATTTAGTCATAACTCCAAATCTATGCATTTTCTGATCATGGACCACTTAGGTACTTTTGTAGGATTTGTCAAGATATTTCCAATGAGCTTTGAACCACTTCATTTGGATGTGTAGTTAAGGAGTTAGGGTTTAGCCCCTTTCAAAACCCTAATTTCCCGATTTTTTGATTACTTCCTCATCCTTGATCCAATGGTCATGAAAATTGATAGGCAAGTGCAATATGACATAAGGAACATTTTTTATTCACACTTTGAATTCCAAATCCTTAAATTTGAAGAGTTGACTTTTCGGTCAACCGTACGATCGATCGGTGACTACCGAGTCGCCTGTTGACACTCTGGACCTCCTGAGACTTTGACACTTCCTGAATGATCTTTATTAAGCTATATGAACTTCATGGACCATGCTCCCACCATTAAAACACTTTCCAACACCAAAGTCAAACTATAGTTGACTTTTACCGGTCGGAAACCCTAATCGCGGCTCCTGGGCTGCACTGTTCTTGATTCTGGAGTGACAACTTCAAATTGGATTCTCAATTGACATCATATGATACCCTTGGTCTTGTTTCATGATTGAATTAGATTAAAACTTTGATTGATCACAAACCCTGAAGCTTCGATTTGACTGTACTAAACCCTGATTCATCTGTAACTTGACAAAGATAGACTTGCACTAGGTCAAGGTTAGATAATTCATGAGCATGCTCCTAACATGATAATGAGAATATAAGGGGTCAAAATTTGGGGTGCAACAATTTGTATGAAGAGTTTCAAGCATTTTTTCAAGAAGACTCTGAATGTACTTTACGCTGCAAGTATAGAGGCTTTGTTATTTAAACTCTGCTCTGATTGATATTCACGCTGAAGCACTTTGGCTGCAAAACTATGATAACGTCAAGGCTCTGATGTTGATAACTTTGAGATAGAAGCTTGTTGAAGAAAATATTATTCAAAGATATATCTGTTGGCATATTCCAAACGACTTTTTCCTTATTCATGTATGGCACAGGAAATCAGACAAAAGGGATTTGTCTGAACATTCCTCTTCTGGGAAAGCTAGAGTCAATAGAAGACAAAAGGCTACAACTACACAACAACGCACAGTCTTCAAGCATTGGACTTTCTTCCTATAAAAGGACGTCTTCAACAACATTTTAAAGTTGACGAATCAATTGAGAAATCAAACTGAAAACTACTCTCAAGCTCTCATACAATTTATTTCATAAGCTGAATAGTTTTTATTTGTTCTTAATCTAAGTGTAAAAATCACAGTTTGTGATATAGCTTTTTAGAAGCAACTTAAACACTTGTTTAGTTTACATTAATTTGTAAAAGGTTCCTTAAGAAGACCAGGTTGTGGTCAAAATTTCTTGAGAAGACTAAGACAGTTGTTCTTAGTGGTTGACACTGTAATCTATTTGAATATAGTGGATTAAGTCCTTGTTGAGAAAGGCAAATCACCTGAGTAGGGTGGACTAGATTAGTTGAGTTCAACGAACCAGGATAAAAATATTGTGTTGTTTTTATTGCCATAATTATTTCAAAACCCTTATTCAACCCCCTTCTAAGTGTTTTTCTCACCTTCACTCTAGGATTAGTAGGTTTGAAATTCTGTCTGAATTTCTTTCCCTTAAAAGCATCTTTGTTCTGATGAAGTTTTGGTTTATTAAACACAGGGTTGTTCTGATCAGAATGTGTGTGCTTAATATCATTTAAGTGACCATATTTAAAGTGAGTATACAGAGGAGAATACTTAATGATCAACTTATCAACAAGTTTTGGATTTATATCCTTCCCAGAGGGTGATTCATATCCAATTCCTCTTCTGTTGTTTCTGCTTACGCCATAGATCATGGAAGCCATTTTGCTTCTATCTAGGCCTCTGGACAAAAACCTCTGAAAACTATAATCATACTCTTCTAAAATGTTTTTAGAGCATGACATAGGATCTGAGTCAGACTTTTGAGCTTTTTCTAAATCATTTTTCATTTTAAGATTATTTGCTTTAAGCTCAACAACTTCTGATCTCAGATGATCAGTCCCAGATGCAAGATAGCTCTGAAGCTTCTTGTATTTGAGTTTAATCTTACTGTAGCTTTCAAGAATTTCAGAAAAACTTTCAGTAAGTTTAGCTCTAGTAAATTCAGAAAATACCTCTTCTGAATCTGATTCTGATCCAAATTCAGCAGTTTCTTTGTGGTCCTCCACGTCAGCCATCAGTACCACATTAGCACATTCATCTTCTGACTCTGATGAAGATTCAGAAGCATCTGAATCATCCCACGTGGCCATTAGAACTTTCTTCTTCTTTTCAAGCTTGTTTCTGGTTTCTCCTTCAGAAGTTTGGGACATTCATTTTTATAGTGGCCTGGCTCCTTGCACTCGTAGCACACTACATCTTTCTTTCCAGATTTCTTATGTCTAGAAGATTCGCCATGTTGATCAGATCTCTTAAAGTTTATGAACTTCTTTTGTTTGTGCTTCCAGAGTTGGTTTATCCTTCTGGACAGCAAAGACAATTCATCTTCTTCAGAGGAAGATTCTTCAGAGCTTTCTTCAATTACCTGCAAAGCTTTAGCATATTTGTTAGGTTTTAGCGCAACAGACTTACCTTTCTTTTGAGGTTCGTCTTCTTCCAGCTCAATCTCGTGACTCCTTAAGGAACTAATAAGTTCCACCAGAGTGATCTTATTCAGATCCTTTGCAAGCTTCAGCGCTGTCACCATTGGTCTCCACCTTGTTGGTAAGCTTCTGATTACCTTCTTGACGTGACCAGAGGTAGAGTAACCTTTGTCCAGAACCTTCAGACCAGCAGTTAGAATCTGAAATCTTGAGAACATAGCTTCCACAGATTCAGATTCCTCCATCTTGAAGGCTTCGTATTTCTGAATGAGCGCTAAGGCCTTTGTCTCCTTTACTTGGGAGTTTCCTTCATGCGTCATTTTTAAATATTCAAACATATCAAATGATGTTTCTCTATTTGTTATTTTCTCATACTCAGTATGAGATATAGCATTTAATAGAATGGTTCTCGCCTTGTGGTGATTTCTAAACTCCTTCTTCTATTGATCAGACATAGACTTTCTGTCAACCTTTTTGCCTTCATCATTAGTAGGATGAATATAACCATCAGTGACGAAATCCCATAAGTCAGCGTCATAGCCTAGAAAGAAACTTTTATTCTATCTTTCCAATAATCAAACTTCTCACCGTCAAACATGGGAGGTTTGGTGCTGATTTTGTCTCTATCATCATATTTGTTGCTGTATGAAGTTGAAGCTTCAGCCATGATAGATCAAAAATAATAGATCAAGATTTTTTCCCAACAGGATCTTTTCCTGTCACGGTTAAGTGATAGCACTTACAGAACCGGAGCTCTGATGCCAACTGAAGGTGGGAAAAACACTTAGAAGGGGGGAGTTGAATAAGGACTTTAAAAACAATTAAGATGATAGAAAAAATAACAAGGTATTTTTATCCTGGTTTGTTTGAACTCAAACTAATCCAGTCCACCCTACCAATGTGATTTGCCTTTCTCAACAAGGACTTAATCCACTAAATCAAACTGATTACATTGTTAACCACTAAGACAATTGTCTTAGTCTTCTCAAGAAATCTGACCACACTTGGTATCTTAAGGAATCTTTTACAAAAGATAAACTAACAATGTGCTTAAGTTTTGCTTCTAAAAAGCTATATCACAACAGTGATTTTTACACAAGTTAAAGAATGAAATAAAAACTATTCAGCTTTGAAGAATGTTTGTATGAGTTGCTTGTTGAATAATTTGTCAAGTGATTTGTCAATAATTCGTTTTTGATTCATTAACCTTTGAAGTGATGCTGAGAATTGCTTTTATAGTACTTGAAGTCCATTTCTCAAAGACTGTGCAACGCTGTGCATTCTGTTGCTTTTGTCTTCTATTGACTTTTCCTTTCTCAGAAGAGGAATGTTCTGAAAAATCCTTTTTTTCTGAATTCCTGTGTCATGCACGAATGAGGAAAGATTCATTTGGTTAAGGACAAGGAATATGCCAACGGATCTTTATTTGAACAACATTTTCTTCAACAGCTTTGGAACGTCTTGCATCAGAACTTCTGATGATGTTCCTAGTTCTTCATATCAGAGTTTTGCAGCAAAGTGCTTTAGCGTGAGATTCTTTATCAGAATAAACTAGCTTTATCAGAGCCTATGTACTTGCAGCGTTAAGTACTTCCAGAGTCTTCTAAAGCTTTACGTATGCTATTTACTCAAATTCTTCTCAGCTTCGCTCAGAGTCATTTGTAGCATATCAGAGTCTTCTGATGTATTGCTTCTGATGCTCAGAGCTTTATCATTCTGTAATGTTCAGAGGCGTTCTTGCTTCTAGAATAATATTAATTTTGATATCTGAAACAAACAAACACTTGAACAAAATTAGAGTATATATTTCTTTTATACAAAATTTCATTAATGTTATCATCAAAACAATGAGATATATTAAACACCAATTTGTGTTCTAACAAAGGATACTAGATAGGACTTCTTCGTCCTAGGCCTACGCATTCCCTCGTGCAATGGGAAAGTCAGAGTCAACGTAGTTTGGAGGACTACGGGTGAAAAAGGGAATTATGGTCACCAAGAATCCGCCGTCTTATGCCTACGTATCCTCATTCAGACGAGAATAAGGAAATCAGAGCGTTTGTAGTTTTTGGTTACGACCACAGGTGGTTAAGTGTTTTTTTATGAGCGATGCTAAGTTCGTGTTCCAGCAGTTAGGGTCGATGCATGTTTGCGGTAGAACAGAAATAACATACTCTTTCGAAAAATGTTTGACAAACAATCCCGAAGGATAAAATGATTTGGATTTGTTTAAAATTTTTAAAGAAGTGGATTGACTTTATTTGAGATGTACATTGCACTAAAGTCTATGACATAGGATCGAATACTTCGCGCTAACGATCCAAGCGTCTTGCGCACAAAGTACCTTAAAATGAGGTTAGAAATCCATCCGCTCATCTTTTCCCATGTGCTTAAGACTCGTGGCACACAATTCACATCATATTTATTAAGTGTTTTGATATAATTTGAGAGAGAGGGGAGAAGACTCAAAGGGAAAAGAGAAAATCTAAGAGAAATTCACTTATATGTTGTCATGCAATATGGCCCTATAGTCGAGTATAGAAAAGGAAAGCCTAACCTAATATTATCATACAAATGATGGACCTAAGGTTGAGGTTAGGGAAACTATCCTAATGTTATCATGCATGGATTAGCACCTAATGTCTATCATACTCCAAGCTTAATCAAAAATTAAGTTGGACTAGGAAGCCTAAGGGAACATGCAAAGGCAAAAAAAACATGAAAATAAACCAAAAACAGCAGCTACAATAGCACTTAAAATATGGTAGCAGTGCATTTATAGCAACAACACAACAACATTTAACAGCATGTATGACAGCGACTAACAATGCATGAATAGGACAGTGGTGTATGCAGCGGCAACATTAACATGAACATGCATCATGTATTCCACAAGGTTGCGCATATATCATAAGCACACATCAAGAATTAAAGCAATCATGAACATGTGTTGCACAAAATCAAGCAAAGTGTATGAACATGTGACAAAGGAATAATCAACTATGATGAGCATGTACCAACAATAATCAAGTAAACATACACCATGGATTTCAACAATTGATAATGTCCATGAACATGTATCCACATTAATCATCATGAATATGCAACATCATCAAGCAAGAATCAACATGTAAACAAGTGTGCATCATAAACATGCTTCAAGAATACAAACAAATACATAAGCAACAAATCGTGCATCAAAAATTTGCATACATACTCCAAACGGAAGTTAAAAAACTCAAGAAAATTCCACAAATATCAAAAATATCAAGCCATGGAAGTTACATGTGGAAAGGAATCAAAATAAGCTCAAAAACAAGCAAAAAACACATCTTACAGCAAGTGTAATCTATTAACACCTGCCTGTTAATCGATTAACAGCTGTCCAGAAGCTAAAAATAGCGCTGTAAAAAGGTGTAACAGATTAATCAATTAATAGTTGTCCAGAAGCTGAAAATAGCGCTGTGAAAGGGTGTAATCAATTAACACATATAAGTTAATTGATTACACCTATTGTAAAAGCAGAAAAATCAATTTTCAGAAGCACTTTTTCATCATTAATTAAAGGTCCAAATTGAACATGTAATAACATGCAATTGTGCATGAAAATTACATCAAATAACAACAATCAAACACCAATTGCATCAATCAAACAACAAGATCAACAATTAAATCAAACAATGGATCAATTCACATCAAAAAATCAATGGATCTACATTGTGAAAGTTATAAATAAGCTAGGACAAGCTTGAATCTAAGAATTACCAACCTACAAAGTGGAGAATTGCTTTGGTAAATATTGCAACTGGAATTTGACAGATCAAGCACACAAAAATCCAAGATCCAATGAACTTCTAGAAAGAAAAGCTGAAGATCAAAACAAGTATAAAAAAAATCCAAAACCTCTTCAAGAAGTGATTCTAAAACTTGATCAAGATCCAAATAAGCTTCAAATTCAGAATTGAACAATGGATAATGATGTAATCGAGGTTTAGATTAAGAATTCACAAGTTGAAATGTACAATTTATGAAGCTTTTTGGTTATGGACCTTTAGTGAAGGTTGAAGATAAAAATGGAGAGTGAAAAAGTGAGAGAAAATTGAGAGAATTGGGATGTGAAGAATAGAAAAATCAGAAAAATGAGTGAAGTTATGTGAGGTTTGGAGCAAATTTACTTAAATAAGCTCTAGTTTAGGAGTGTAAATGAGGTTTGGAGTGTGAGTTAGAATTTTGGTTTGGGATTAGGAATGAAATTATTTGAATTTTTGGAGGGAAGTGCAATTAATTTTGAAAATGGACCAAATTTTGGAATCAATTCTAGATCCTTCCAACTGATGCAAAAGTGGATTCAAGTGATTGAAATGAGATAACAAATGCTGCAGCACTGAAATTTGAAATTTCTAAGCAAAAAATACACAGGTTAATCGATTAACCATTTGCAAGAAAAAAATGGCTAATCTATTAACATACTCAAAATTTGAATTTTTTGCGCCTTTTTTAGGGAAACTTGGGGAATTGACCGTTGCCACTTATTTTGAGCATAGTTTTGCCTCTGAAGCTTGTCATTTGATATTGCATCTAAATAATGCCTGAAATAAGCTGTGAATGCCCTCTTGCACTCAAAATATCCTGCTGAAAAAATACGATTCGGTACCAAATCACTGAGCAAAATAAATGTCAGAGCCTCTGATGTTTGCTACTTAAAAACTTGAAATAAAAAGAAGCCCTGAGTCACAGAAATAACTTGATCCCGTGTCTCAATCACCAATGCCATGGTATGATTAATGAAGATACAAATGAATGAAACATAAGCCAGTTAAGGTTAAAATGAGAGGGCAAATTTTGGGGTGTTACAACTTACCCTATTCATTCTACTTAAATATGAAGGTATGAAGAGTGACGCCTCTCATACATTCAAGATAAAAGAGGATTGAGTACCAAAAGAACCACACAAATTTTTCACTCTGCAAAGGGAGAGATGACCCCACTGGGGAATAAGCAAAAGAGGTATGATCAAAATCTACAAGGAAAAGGAGTCAACACAAACAAGTGATGGTTTCAACAAGGATGGACACAGACAAATGTCAAGTGTTGGGGTCAATACAGACGAGTATTAAAAATAAAAGAGGTGAACACAAACGAGCACCAACTACATTGGGGGTAGACATAGAAGAATGTGGAAGGCCAATACGGACAAGTATTGATAAATCTGGAGCAAATACGACGAGTGTTGAAAACCAATACGGACGATTGTTTAGATCAATACAGACAAGTATTGAAAAGAAATGAAACAAACACGGACGAGTGTTGCAAAATCAATACAGACGAGTACTAAAAAGAAATGAAACAAACACAGACGAGTGTTGCAAAATCAATACAGACGAGTATTGAGGATTAATACGGACGGGTACTGAAAAAATATTGAAATCAAAGGAGTGAAATTGGAACCAACACAACGAGTATTAAAAATAATACGAACGAGTATTGCAAAGGATGAAAAAATCGTTAGACGATGGCAATTGATCTAAAAGGGGGGTGTTGAATAGATCACTAATTTATTACAAGAGTCGGCACTTAAAAATTTGTTTTTAAAAAATGTGCAGAAACGACCGAGGAACCAAATCGTCTAAACGAACCGTTGAAGGTGAGATAATACTTAGAAGGGGGGGTTGAATAAGTATGGAAAATTAATACTTGAAAATAATCACACAATTATTTTTATCCTGGTTCGTTAAACAACTACTCCAGTCCACCCTTCCAGAGTGATTTGCCTTTCTCAACAAGGACTTAATCCACTATTAAATCAAACTGATTACAATAGTATCACCTAAGAACTACTGTTCTTAGTCTTCTCAAGAGCTACTGATTCACACTGAATCCTCTTAAGGAATATCCTTTACAATCAATGTAAATTAAATACAAGAGTTTTTAATGCTTCTATAAAGCTATAATCACAACAGTGATTTTTCTCTTAAGTTTAAGTACAATGAGATTCTATGAAGAATAAGAATGAGAGCTTATAGAATATTATGATTTCTTTTCAGCAAGGTGTGTAGCTGAAGAATGAAGTGAGGATCTCCTTTTATAGGCAGCTGAATTATGCAAGCTGAACGTTGAAAAGAGAGTCTCAAAAGGTCTGAGCCTTTTTGTCTTCACATGCACTGACCTTTCCTTGAAATAGATGGCACAGAAAAATCCTTTTTGTCTGTGTAAGTGTGTCTAGCACAAATAAGGAAAGAGACGTTGAATAGTTCCAACGGATATATTCTTGAAAACACTTCTTCAGTTTCAGCAAGTTCTTCAGAGTCTGAATGGATCAGAGTCTTCTGATGAGATTCAGAACTATGTTGTATCAGAGTCTTCTGTAGTGTGTGTGCTTCTAGCGTGTTGATCATCAGAGCATTTTGACACAGAACTTTAGTACTTGGCAGCGTAGGTACTTTCAGAAACTTCTGTAGACTAATGCTTTGAGAAACTCTTCAATCAATATTCTTCTATACTTCTGATGCTTCAGCTTCAGATGCTTCTGATTATCTTCAGATGCTTCTGACTATCTTCAGATGCTTCTGACTCAGAATGTTCTGGAGCTTCTTGCTTCAGATCCTTCTGGAGACTACGCTCAGGATCTTCTGTAAGGAGCAAACAGATTCTTCTGTAAGGTGCATCTGGCGCTTCAGAGTCAGAATAGCTTCTTGTATTCAAGGCAGATTTGCTTCTAGAGAGTTAATATAATTTTAATCTGCAGTAAAACTCTCAAACAAATTTTAGAGTATATAATTCTTAAATATAAATTTCCTAACAGTTATCATCAAAACAAAGAGTAATTATTAAGAACCAATCTGTGTTCTAACAATCTCCCCCTTTTTGATGATGACAAAAAGTAACAGAAATTTTATTTAATTGAACATAAAGAATTATAACTCCCCCTGAGATGATGAATCTCCCCCTGAGTTGAATATGAAAAAGGAATAGAAACTTCCCTTTTTATCTTGAGTAATCTTCAGAGTCATATCTTGTTTGTCTTGTGATAATCAAGGGTCAGACTATCTTGCAGATATAAGATTCAGAGTTTGATAAAAAGATAAATGATCTGAGAAACTCAGAGATTCTTTTATAAAGTGTTCTTATCAAAAGTTCTGAAATAGTCAATTTAGATATTAGAAAGAATAGATATGTCTGAAGATTCATTCTAGTGAAATTATATTAAATAGTTCAGATCTTTATTTTCTCCCCCTTTTTTGTCATAAGCAAAAAGTAAAAACTTTTAATAAAGACAAATAAAAGGAACAGAAGCAGATAATTCAATGGAGAATAACAAACTGTTTCATTCAATCATAACAGAGCAAAAGTACATTGGAAAATATCAGAAGATATAACAAAACATTCAGATGCAACAACAACAGATGCACAAACATGAGAAAAAAAATCTAAGAGTGTTTTGACAAAAGCATCTTCAATAGGTCTGTGATCTCAGATTGTGATTGCTCTTGCTTTGACATGAACTTAGTTATTGTCTCATTCTTCTCATCTTGTTTAGACATCCACTCTGACATGTCCTCAGATTTCTTGTCTTGCTTCGCCATCCAAGATCTTATTTCAGATTGACCAGCTTCCAGAGCAGCAATCTTGTCTCCAAAATCTGGATTTTCTGTCTTTGTCTCTGAGGAAGCAAATGGAGGTTCTGCAGCCTGAACAGAGTCAATTGCCATAGGTTCTGGAGATCCTGAAGAGGGTTCTACCAGAGTCATAGTTAATGCAGTGGCAGTTGGTTCTGGTGGAGGAGGAGGTGGAGGAGCATCCAAACAAAGCAGAGGTTCAGTCTTGTTGACAATCCAGAATTGAGTTCTTTCAGCTCTGAGCTTTGCATCATCAGAACAGATGTTCTTCAGATTAGAAGCTACAGTGTTGAATCTATTGAGAAATCCTTTCCAGATGATGTCAGTCTCATTTGCATCCATAGTTTCAGAACATCTTTTCTGAACAGTACCTAAAGACATCTGTATTTCTTGCAAAAACGTTTGAAATAAATGTTCAATATTAAGTCTGGGTGGTGGTTTAAGCAAGGTTTCCAGAGTCATCTGTTTAGGTTTTGGAGTTGGTGGTATCAGTGATTTTGGAATGGAAATCAGAGGAGGGGGAACATATGGAAAGAATGGAATTTCTGGTTTCTAAGGTAAGGATCTGTTTAAAGCATTAAGCAGATTTGGTTGAGGTCTTGTGCATGGGTAAACAACATCAAAGAATGCATTGGAGTATGGTACGAAAGCAGAGTTTGATGGTTTATCATATGCAACTGTGTTATCAGATGCAGGATGCAGAGCTGAAACAGCAGCTTTACCAGATGTAGCAGATATGGGGGCTAAGGATCCTTCATTTTCCATAGATTTAATATATGAAAGGATTACAGATGGAAGGGTCGGTTTGAGTTTAGGTTTCAGAGGTTTCAAAGGTTCAGAAGGCTCAACTCTATCATAAAAATCTTTCAGTTTGAAACCATAAGATAAATTATGATAAAGAGAAGACACTTGAGCACAAGATATTCCAGATGATGATGGATTGGAAGTAGGAACAATCATCTCAGATGAAGTTACAGGTGGAGGCATAGGTTCTGGAATGGTAGTTTTGGTAGGTAAGGTTGATTCAGGTTCAGGTTCATGAACAGGGTATTTGTCAGATGGATTAATCAGAAAATCAGGATGAATTTCTGATTCAGATGAATTTGAAGATGTTTCAGGTGTACAAGAGGTAGAAGAAACTTGAAACACTGTTTTTAATGGAGTGATATCAAGAACTTCTGTCTCAGGGATATGAGATGGTTCTGAAGGGGTATCAGATTGTTGAGTAGGTGGTTCAGATGAAGCAGGAGCAGAAGTTACTTTAGAGGGTTCAGAAGTAACAGGTGCTACAGGTTCAGAAGATGGAATTGTTGATGGTGGAATGACAGAGTCTTTTCCTGGTTGTTCTTCTGTGGTTTGTTTTTCTGGATGATCAGAAGATTTTGGTTGATTTTCTGTTTGAGGGTGAGCAGAGTTTTGTTTATCAGAATTTTGTGGTAGTTCTGATGGTTGTGGTTCTGTTTGTTGTGGTTCTGCTGATTGTGGTTCTGTTGGTTGTGGAATAGTTGGTGATGGACGTGGAGTGAAGTGTTTGATGTGTAATTTAGGTTGAGGTGGTTTTGATACAGAAACAGTGGGTTGTTTCTGAGGTGAGACAGAACTGGGGGCAGCAACAGATGTTGTTTGAGTGACAGGGGGTTTGGGTACAGACTTAATAGATGAATCATTAATAACAACATTTTTAGAAGTAACAGAAGCTTTAGTACCTTTGAGTTTAATCCTTTTAGCAGAGACAGCTTCTCCAGAATCCTTTCTCTTCAGAAGATCCTTGGGATTCTCAGCAATCTTAGCCTTCTTCTGGACAGGTTCAGATTCTGCTGTAGGCTGAGATCTTTTCCTCTGAAGTGGAACTTCTTCTTCTTCCTCTTCTCCTGCATCTGGCAGTGGTTGCTTGACAAGTTGAAACACATTTGCTGGAACAGGCACTCCTTCCCTTTTGCATTCCTCTATATACATCAGAACAATGTGTCTAGGTTCTTCAGCAAAGAATAGAGGAAAGTCTGATACTGGAACCTTTTTATTTAAATCAGACATATTTAACCTCTTTGGAGCAGCAGTGAGTTCATCTACAATCTTGAGTCTCAGAAGGCTTTTAGCGTTCAGAGGCTTTCCCATAATGAACTCTAGTTCCTCTGTAACACCAGCATCATACAGAGCAGCCACTAAACCATTTTCAGTGAGAAGATCTGAGAGCAACCTTCCAAAAGGTATCCAAGTCCTGATCTTCTGGCCTTTTTCTTTCACAGATTCTCTGGATGCGTTGATGTGATTCCACAGATGCACGAACAAAATGTAAGGCAGATCTACCTTGTTGCTCTGACTAAGGCAGTACATAAAATAGATCTGTTCATTGTTGACATAATCTGGGGAATTTGTTGACTTTCTGTGATGTATGCATCCCATGAAGATCTTGGCCCAGATCTTGTAGTCAGGCTTCAGATCTTTGAATCTGTTAGAGGCTTGTCCAACAGTCATAACCTCCTCATAAACTTCATCCATATCAACACGCCCAGCTGGCAGATGTGAAACACCATCTGTTTCTTCATAACCAATCAGTCTTCTAATCAGATCCTCTGTGATGATAATCTCCTTTCCCAGCACAGATGATAGAATAAACTTGGGATACACAGATACATGAATCCAGAATTCCTTAACAAGTAGAGGGTAAACTGGTCCAAACAATCTATCAAAGTATTTCACCCAACCTTGAGCTCTAACAATGGAGCGAAAATCAAACCCATTGTCAGCCAAAGAATCAAATTCAACCATGGATTCACACAACACTTCTAACTTATCAACAGGTGTGAGAAGAGTTCTCTGTGGAGGAGTATATGGAGCAGCACCTAGGTTATCTGAAGTCACAGCAGCCATTGTTGATTGAAACTGTGCAGTTGTTGATGAAGAAGACGCCATTGAAGAATACTTTTTAGAACACTTAGGTTTTGAGTTTTTATGCAGAGAGAACAAAAGATGAAAATGCATATAAATTCTGAGAGTGAAAAGTGTGAAAGTGAATACACAACAGGTATTTATACTAATCACATAGGCACACCAAAAGACAGAAATAACGCACGTTTGAGCAGCATTAAATGAAGAGAATAAAATCATTTCAAATAATAAATGCTTCTGACAGATTTGGGGGGAAAACCAAGATATTTACTATTCAAATTTCACCTCAAACGTCTTTTCAGTTGTGCACACGCCACCTCATCAGATTTTGTGGGACACGTGTTTGCTTGCATGCTGTTCTGAATTCTCTCAAGAAATAAAACGTTAGCCACGTTCAGATCTTCTAAAGATGGTTAGTTCAGATTTTCACATCAGAAATAATAATCAGAATAGAATAAATGAACAGAAGGAATACTTCAGATCATTAAACATTTTGTATCTGAGAGGTTGCCTCTGATAAATATTACTCTGGACAAAAATCCATACAAATATTTTTCAGAATGAACTTAAATCTATCTTCAGCAAGGGGTTTTGTGAAAATATCAGCCCATTGATGATCTGTATCAACAAAAGCTAAATTAATTACACCCTTCTGAACATAGTCTCTGATGAAGTGATGTTTAATTTCTATATGTTTTGCCTTAGAATGCAAGATTGGATTTTTTGACAAACATATAGCAGAAGTATTATCACAAAAGATAGAAAGATTACTCTCATAGATTTGATAATCTTCTAATTGACTCTTCATCCAGAGCATCTGAGTACAACATCCAGCAGCAGCAATGTATTCTGCCTCTGTAGTTGATAGTGCAATGGTAGGTTGCTTCTTGCTGTACCATGAGATCAGATGACTTCCAAGAAACTGACAGCTTCCAGAAGTGCTTTTACGTTCAACTCTGTCTCCAGCATAGTCAACATCACAGAATCCAACTAATGAAAATTCATCAGATCTTCTGTAACACAAACCCATGTTAGCAGTACCTTTCAGATACCTTAGAATCCTCTTAACAGTTGTTAAGTGTGATTCTCTAGGATCTGATTGGAATCTAGCACATAAGCAGACACTAAACAAAATATCTGGTCTAGAAGCAGTCAAGTATAGAAGAGATCCTATCATACCTCTGTAGAGTTTTTGATCTACCTTCTTACTTACCTCTTCCTTACCTAGAGTGCTTGTAGGATGCATTGGAGTCTTTGCCATTTTGCTATCAACCATGTTGAACTTCTTCAGAAGCTCTTTAACATATTTGGTTTGATGTATGTAGGTGCACTCTGGAGTCTGGTTGACTTGGATTCCCAAGAAGAATCTCAATTCTCCCATCATGCTCATTTCAAATTCTTCCTGCATACATTTAGCAAACTCCTTTCCAAGCATAATATTTGTTGATCCAAAAATAATGTCATCTACATAAATTTGACAAATCAACAGATCTTTCTTTACAGTTTTACAGAATAAAGTTGTATCCACTTTTCCTCTGATAAAATTTTTCTTCAGAAGGAAATTGCTCAACCTCTCATACCAAGCTCTGGGAGCTTGTTTTAATTCATAAAGGGATTTCTTTAATTTGAAAACATGATCTGGAAAGTTTTCACTTTCAAAACCAGGAGGTTGGTGGACATATACTTCTTCTTCTATAATACCATTAAGAAAAGCACTTTTAACATCCATCTGATACAGAGTGATGTTATTCTGTGCAGCAAAAGAAATAAGAAGGCGTATAGATTCTAACCTTGCCACTGGAGCATATGTCTCAGTGTAATCAATACCTTCTTGCTGACTGTATCCTTGAGCAACCAGTCTTGCCTTGTTCCTTTCTACTTCTCCCTTTTCATTCAGCTTATTTCTGAAGACCCATTTTGTTCCAATAATATTGAATCCTTTAGGTCTAGGAACCAGATCCCAAACTTCATTTCTGGTGAATTGATTCAGCTCTTCTTGCATAGCTATAATCCATTCATTATCTTCTAGAGCCTCATCTACAGATGTTGGTTCTATTATTGACACTAAGCCAAATAAATAAGATTCAGAAGTTCTGAGAAATGATCTTGTCCTTATTGGATCATCTTTCTTTCCAATTATCACATCTTCTGGATGAGAAGATTTGATTCTGGAAGAAGATCCTCTGACAGTTGGTCTATCAGAAATATGCAAGTTGTTTAGTTGGGAAGTCAAGGGTGTAGCATCTGGGGTTGCTTCAGATTCTTTGATTTTTGCCTTTTCTGCCTCTGAGCCTTCAGAGTCTGTGAGAATCACTTCTCTATCTGCAGAACTTTCAAACTGCTTTGGCTTTTTAGAGCCAAGCTTATCATCAAATCTAACATGAATAGATTCTTCAACAATCTGTGTTTCAGTATCGAATACTCTGTAGCCTTTAGAGCGTTCAGAATAACCAAGCATGAAACACTTCTATGCTTTGGAATCAAACTTGTTCAGATTATCTTTAGTATTAAGCATATAACAAATACATCCAAAAGGATGAAAATAAGAAATGTTAGGCTTTCTGTTTCTCCACAATTCATAAGGAATCTTTTCCAGAAGAGGTCTTACAGACACTCTGTTCTGAATATAACAAGCTGTGTTAATTGCTTCTGCCCAGAAATGTTTTGCCAGATTTGTCTCATTGATCATGGTTCTGGCCATCTCTTGCAATGTTCTATTTTTCCTCTCTACAACTCCATTTTGTTGTGGAGTTCTAGGGCAGGAGAAATCATGTGCAATGCCTTTTTCAGAAAAATATTTTTCAAAATGTTTATTTTCAAATTCTCCACCATGATCACTTCTGACTTTAATAATTTTGGAATCTTTTTCAGTCTGGACTTGATTGCAGAAGTCAAAGAACACAGAATGAGACTCATCCTTGTGTTTTAGAAACTTTACCCATGTCCATCTGCTGTAGTCATCTACAATGACTAACCCATACTTCTTGCCTCTGATGGATGCAGTTTTCACTGGTCCAAACAGATCAATGTGAAGTAATTCCAATGGTCTGGAGGTAGAAACAACATTTTTTGATTTAAAATGAGATTTTGAAAATTTACCTCTTTGACATGCTTCACACAGAGCATCTGAGTTGAACTTCAACTTAGGAAGTCCTCTGACCAGATTGAGTTTATTAATCTGAGATATACGTCTCATATTAATATGCCCCAATCTTCTATGCCAGACCCATTGCTCATCATTCACAGATAAGAGGCATTTTACATTTTGAACTTTAAGTTCTGAAAGGTTAATTTTATAAATGTTGTGTTTCCTCTTTCCACTGAATAGGATAGAACCATCCTTTTGACATACAGCTTTGCAACATTTTTGATTAAAGATTATATCATAACCATTGTCACTTAATTGACTTATGGACAATAGATTATGTTTCAATCCTTCAACTAACAGAACATTAGTAATAGAGGGAAGCTTACCATTTCCAATAGTGCCAGATCCAATGATCTTGCCCTTCTGGTTCCCTCCAAACTTCACGTCCCCTCCAGATCTAAGTTCCAGGCTTTGGAACATAGACCTTTCTCCTGTCATGTGTCGTGAGCATCCAGAGTCCAGGTACCATGATTGGTGTCCTGACTTTGCTGCTAAGAACATCTGCAACAGGAATTATTTTGTTTTTAGGTACCCAGATCTTCTTGGGTCCTTTGGGGTTAGTTGGTTTATAGGTTTGTCTAAACTTCTGTTTTGCAACATAATGTTTATTCTGACTTGCCTTTGGTTTAAACACATAAGTACTCTTCTCAGAGCTTGTGTGTTTAATGTCATTCAAGTGACCAAATTTGAATTGAGAGTACAGAGGTGTCTTCCTGATGAAAATTTTGTCAACAGGTTTTGGATTGCTTCCAGATGAAGACTCATATCCAATGCCTCTTCTGTTGTTTCCACTAACACCATAGATCATGGAAGCCATCTTGCTTCTGTCTATGCTCTTAGTGAGAAACCTCTGAAAACTAGAGTCATATTTTTCTAAAATATTTTCACAAGACTTAGTTTCAGAATCAGATTCTTGTTGAGTTCTATCAAAGTCATTTTTGATTTTTAAATTTATTTCTTTCTGCTCAACAAGTTCTGTTTTCAGAAGATCAATCTCAGATTCAAGATTGCTTTTCAGCTTCTTGTATTTGAGTTTGATGTTGTTGTAACTTTTAAGAACTTCTGTTAAAACTTTAATGAGTTCTTCTTTGGTAAGTTTAGCCATTACCTCTTTTGCATCATCATCAGATTCAGATTCTGATTCATATCCAGAGGTACCTTCCTCTTGATCCTCTGTCCTGGCCATTAGTGCAACGTTTTCACATTCTTCTTCTGATTCAGAAGATGACTCACACTCATCTGAGTCATCCCATGTTGCCATCAGAACCTTCTTCTTCTTGTTGAACTTCTTCTTAGGTTTTTCTTTCAGAAGTTTGGGGCAGTCATTCTTGTAGTGCCCAGGTTCTTTGCACTCATAGCACACCACTTCTTTCTTGGCAGATCTTCTGTGACTAGAAGATTCCTTTCTGTTATCAGATCTTCTGAAGTTGTTAAACTTCTTTCCCTTGTGCTTCCAGAGTTTGTTAATCCTTCTGGACAGCATGGACAACTCATCCTCTTCTTCAGAAGAAGATTCTTCAGAGCTTTCTTGAATGACCTGCAAAGCTTTAGCAGTTTTGTTAGATTTTAAAGCTATGGATTTACCTTTATCTTTCTTCTGGGGTTCATCTTCCTCCAGCTCAATTTCATGGCTTCTCAAAGAACTGATAAGTTCTTCTAAAGAGATCTTGTTCAGATCTTTTGCCATCTTCAAAGCAGTCACCATTGGTCTCCATCTGGTGGGAAGACTTCTGATGATTTTCTTGACATGATCTGACGTTGAGTAGCCCTTGTCCAGAACTTTTAGACCAGCTGTAAGAATCTGAAATCTAGAAAACATAGTTTCTACATTTTCAGAATCTTCCATTTTAAATGCCTCATACTTCTGTATGAGCGCCAGAGCCTTGGTCTCTTTAACCTGAGAATTTCCCTCATGAGTCATTTTGAGTGATTCAAACATGTCATGAGCAGTATCTCTGTTAGTAATCTTCTCATACTCAGTATGAGAGATTGCATTAAGCAATATAGTTCTGGCTTTGTGGTGATTCTTGAAGTCTCTTTTCTGCACTTCAGTCATTGATTTTCTATCAATCTTTTTGCCATCCTCACCAGTAGGATGTTCATATCCATCAATGACCAAATCCCAAAGATCAGCATCATACCCAAGAAAAAAACTTTCTATTCTATCTTTCCAATAGTCAAATTTTTCTCCATCAAACATTGGAGGTTTGGTACTGATCCTATCCCTCTCTTCATATTTATTGTTGATATTTGACATTGAATTATCAGTCATGATAACAAATAAATATATTGATCAAAGTATATCTCTCTCTGGATCTTTACTGACACTGTTAAGTGATAGCACACTCAGAACCGGAGCTCTGATGCCAACTGAAGGTGAGATAATACTTAGAAGGGGGGATTGAATAAGTATGGAAAATTAATACTTGAAAATAATCACACAATTATTTTTATCCTGGTTCGTTAAACAACTACTCCAGTCCACCCTTCCAGAGTGATTTGCCTTTCTCAACAAGGACTTAATCCACTATTAAATCAAACTGATTACAATAGTATCACCTAAGAACTACTGTTCTTAGTCTTCTCAAGAGCTACTGATTCACATTGAATCCTCTTAAGGAATATCCTTTACAATCAATATAAATTAAATACAAGAGTTTTTAATGCTTCTATAAAGCTATAATCACAACAGTGATTTTTATCTTAAGTTTAAGTACAATGAGATTCTATGAAGAATAAGAATGAGAGCTTATAGAATATTATGATTTCTTTTCAGCAAGGTGTGTAGCTGAAGAATGAAGTGAGGATCTCGTTTTATAGGCAGCTGAATTATGCAAGCTGAACGTTGAAAAGAGAGTCTCAAAAGGTCTGAGCCTTTTTGTCTTCACATGCACTGACCTTTCCTTGAAATAGATGGCACAGAAAAATCCTTTTTGTCTGTGTAAGTGTGTCTAGCACAAATAAGGAAAGAGACGTTGAATAGTTCCAACGGATATATTCTTGAAAACACTTCTTCAGTTTCAACAAGTTCTTCAGAGTCTGAATGGATCAGAGTCTTCTGATGAGATTCAGAACTATGCTGTATCAGAGTCTTCTGCAGTGTGTGTGCTTCTAGCGTGTTGATCATCAGAGCATTTTGATACAGAACTTTAGTACTTGGCAGCGTAGGTACTTTCAGAAACTTCTGTAGACTAATGCTTTGAGAAACTCTTCAATCAATATTCTTCTATACTTCTGATGCTTCAGCTTCAGATGCTTCTGATTATCTTCAGATGCTTCTGACTATCTTCAGATGCTTCTGACTCAGAATGTTCTGGAGCTTCTTGCTTCAGATCCTTCTGGAGACTACGCTCAGGATCTTCTGTAAGGAGCAAACAGATTCTTCTGTAAGGTGCATCTGGCGCTTCAGAGTCAGAATAGCTTCTTGTATTCAAGGCAGATTTGCTTCTAGAGAGTTAATATAATTTTAATCTGCAGTAAAACTCTCAAACAAATTTTAGAGTATATAATTCTTAAATATAAATTTCCTAACAGTTATCATCAAAACAAAGAGTAATTATTAAGAACCAATCTGTGTTCTAACAACCGTTATCAAAAAGATCAGATATGCGACAAGCCAAATGGAATAAAAATGCAATGAGAAAACAAATCAATAGTTTGTCAATGAACCAATACAAATAGGTTTCACTTAGTTTATCTAATTTCCAATGAATTGTAAAAGTAAACAAAAATTGGCAATATTACAAACAGTTTGTGTGCACTCGATTTGTTGAGCACTTGGTGTGCACAACACCCCAAGTTATTTTTCCTTTGTAATTCTAGTGCAGGTTTTTCACAAATACAATTCAAAGGATTGTAACTAGATTTATTAAACAAGATTTCATCACTACACCACAGAGGAAATTATCTAACAATCAAAATTACACAAATGTAAACAACACAAATAAAGGATGTAAAGAAAGAGAGAACAACACCGGATTTGTTTAGACAATTCCCCTTTTCGTCCATGCTTCGGGTACGTTCGCCCCCAATTCTAAAATTAGAATTGAGATATTTATTATCGCGTTGCAAAGTTTATACAAGAGAAGCAATAGTCACCACTGTCATACCCTAATTTTGTCCTACCCTTTTTTAAATATTTTCGTTTTTTATTTATTCTTGTATGTTTTACATTGCCCGCTTATTTTCTTGTTATTTAGACACATGTCTGCTCGCAATTGGTTGATTTTTCAGAACTTTATCTTTTTGACCAATCAAAGCATGACACATGGCCTAAAGACATTTTTGTGAATATTAATTCTTTTCTTAATTTCCTAAACTTTTTTTCTTTTTAAAATATTATTAATAATAATATTTTGTGCACATATATTGCTCTTTTGTTTGTTAATATTAAAATTATAATATTTTGTAATTTTTTAGTTTGTTTTATATATATTTGTTAATATCTATTAATTTTATATTTATTAATATTTATGTATTAAATAGTTGTTAATATTTTATTTTAGTTTGTAGTTATTATATTTGTTAATATTTAGTAAAAATTGTTAATAAAATAATGAAAAGAAAATTAATACAAAAAAGGAGGATCAGATTTTGTTTTAGGAAAGAAGAGGCCCACGTTTAGGGGCCCGTTTTGGATTTCAGAGTGGGGATAGTTGGCCTTTAAGAGGAGGCGAAAAACCCTAAAGAAAGGGGGAGGATACTGTTCACAGCTCCCCAAAATTCAGAGAAAAAACCCTAATATTTAGCCGCCGTCTTCGAGGAATTCCCTTCATCATCTTCTCAATAACCCTCCACCGTAAACCCTCCATTTTTCTCACAAACCACAAACGCTGCCACCACTTCTTCTTCCTCCCAACGGAAGGCTAAAACCCTTCTTCGGCACACACGGTGAACCACCAAATCTCCCCTCACAACACCACCATCAACCAACCCTTTTCCGACGAAACCCCATTTCCTTCCTACATCACCATCATCTTCCGATTTCTCACCATCATAATGATATCTCCGTTTCACTCCTCCATACTACATCAAAAACCTAACCACCATGTAAATCATTAACGATTCACCACAAGACCATCCATGATGTTTTCCGCAAGCTCAAATATGTTATGTCCGTTGCAACAATGGTGTAGAGATTTCTTCACGAAAGATGTATTCAGCATTTTTGCTCGCGAGTTTAACTCTGACATCGGTGACAACAAAATGGCATCAGATTGAAACTTAGCGTAGTTCACCCTTGCAAAGTGAGGGAAGGATTTCGGATGATCTCATGTTTACAACGAAGAATCAACCATGGCTACAACGAAGTCGCATATCTTAACAACGATAACCTTGCAGCAGCTCTCGCACTCATTAAACAGCGTCGGTTTGAGGTTGAATCCGAGATTCAGACTCGAGTGTGGTGATTGTTGCAGTTTCGTATCGAAAAGCTTTCATCTTGTCCTCACAGCGACCTAGTCGCGGCTCCGGGACGTCCCCACGACAGCAAGCTTTCACTGACTATTGACAGCAGTAGCCTTTAATTCATTGCGCAAAGTCGGAGATTCATTAAAGTGGCGCGCGTGACTTGGTCCGAATAGGAACGGATTCGATTACTCGCGTGCTGTTGTTAATGTGGGTTAAGAACCAATCGGTCCAGACACAGCATATACAACAAGGCATTTCGCGCTTCGGTTTCGGTAACTTCTCGATATGGCG
Organism: Lathyrus sativus; assembly: GCA_963859935.3. Classification (NCBI taxonomy): domain Eukaryota; kingdom Viridiplantae; phylum Streptophyta; class Magnoliopsida; order Fabales; family Fabaceae; genus Lathyrus; species Lathyrus sativus. The sequence continues at coordinate 348,395,716 of OZ012739.1, read as the reverse complement.
GCTTCATGCTTTCCCTTATCATTTGCTTTGTTGTTTATATTTCAAATGACATGATGTTATTGTGTTTTGTTTAGGATTTAGTCCAAATTTTATTCTAAAGGATATCTCAGCCAGTTTGTTTTTTAAACTTATAGGTTTTTATATTGGTATCACTACTAATCTAGAACTGAAGCTTCTAAATTGTTCTTTTTGCATCAGTACCATCGCTTTCAGCATAGCATGTATTTCAAGTTAGTATATGGTCCAAACTGTTAAGAGCTTTCCATTGGGATGTTTGTTTTAAAGGTTGTATGGAACTTACATTCATGCTGTTGAAATCATATTTATCATTTTCTTGTGTTTTCATTTCATATTCCATTTATTATAACTTGAGTATACACCATGAATAGGTCTGTGTTGTTTCTCTGCTGATTGATTATGAATCTTGATTGTTAGGAGTTTATGTTATCATGTTATCTTATCCATCGTTATTCCTAACTGCTGTCACACTCGCGAAAGATGTTTGGTTTGGTTTTAGTTTTTAATCACTGTTGTGGCTGATGAGAAACTGATAACCACAAAGGAAGGAGACGGTGTCAAGATTCACAATTAAACTCCGTTTTCTCGCAGCCACACTAACAACAGGATTTGCATTCAGTCCCGTTTTCATGAAGATTGTGTTGCTGTCTGTGTTAATTTCATGTGCAGGTGATACAGATTGTTTCTCGGCGCCGATACTCGACACCGTTGCAGTCAGAGCTGAAACAACGTGGTACTTTGAATCATATCAGAAATCCAAGAGGGAAAGCACTCCTCGCAACTACCACAACGCAACGACAACGACGATTCTGCATTCACAGTGCATTCCACCATGTCTCAGTGACGGTGTTGCCGAATCATTGGTTGTACGAAAAGATCTTGAAGCATTGTTTGGTTTTAGAAATATCAACAACAACATTGCCACAACTGCAGCAATATGATAACAACGGAAGCTACAACGCTAGGATGCGACATCCCAGGCTAGTAGCGGCAAATTTCAAGTCTGAATGTTGCGGAAGCAACTGTAAAGTCGAGCCAGCTCCAAATGCATCTCTTTGGATGTCGAACGTTTGCGGCTGAAAGCACAAACAGGTTTCAAATCAGATGCGAGATGGGAATCAAGATTCTGGTTCAACGGTACCGACAACACGTGCATGACACAAGCCTTTATTCACAGGTCCGGCGTGGTTCACGGTCAAGCTTTAGCCCCAACACTCTACTTCTCAACGGCGGCAACGAGCTTCCGATTGTCGGGCGTTTTGCAGCAATTTGAAAAGCATGATTGTGGTAACGATTCCGAACTTCTTTAAGAATGTCGTTTGCCGTGTCATTTACTGTTTCTTTTTTCCTCTAAGTTTGAGAGGTTGGCCATGTGTGAATATTTTTTGGATGGATATAATTGCTTTTAAAACATATAGTTTCTTCAAATAGATTTTGTTCTTGTTAGCAGGAAATGTTTTTTTTCAATAGCAGGCTCAGTTTTAATGTTACTACTATTATTCCCGAAGGTAGTGGCGTACTGTGTTTATGCTGGCGTTAGAATTTTGTCTAAAGGTATATGTGGGATAAATTGACTACATGGTAGCCCATTATGCCCCAACTCCGTAAAGACTGGGAAGCAACATTGGTTTGCAAAAATGTTATGATTTAAATACTCTTACTGTATTTAGTGTATTGTACATAGCTTTTTTTTTTTAAAAATATAATAATTTGTTTTTGCTTAGATGATAATGAGGTTATAAACAAGATTGTTAAATAATGAATAATTTAGAGTAATAGGTAAGATTGGACCTTGTTTTTTTTGGATACGGTGATTCGATACCGTCATGCTACAAAACAGTTTCAATTTTGATTTTGGTGTACAAGTTGATTTCTACATCCATTTCTATATTTAATATTTATTTTCAAGTAAAATTTTATTGAATTAGTTTTTCGTTAGAATATTTCAAAATATTTTCTAAGGAAAAATTATAGATTATTTTCAAACTCATTTTTAAAGTTTTTTTCTTAGTTCAATCTATTTTGAACAATAGAATTTCTTTATTCAAATATTTAAATAGTCCATTTTCAAATCAATTTTATAAACAAAAGTCTAGGGATTTTTTTTTTATTATTTTTATTTCTTTCAAATTTGAGTTGTTGAATCATTTTCAAAATTAATGCTTTTTCGAATCTTTATTCAACTTATGTTCTTTAACCAAAATATTTTCTTAAATCAGAACTACGAAAAAACTAAATTCTTGAAGTCTAACACTTCTTGGATTTTTGGACAATCATTATTGAGGTTGTACACCTTAAATAATGTATTATTCGACTTTTCGTCTTTTTTAAAATACGCTCTTTTGGACAAAGAAATATCATAGGAATCAAGCATTCTGTGTGATATTTCTGTTGTTCATCCAAATATTTTTCAAATGAAAAAAGGTGTCGTTGAGATCTAGCATCTCGATAATACCCCAATTAATTGGTTGTGAGGCCTACGTCCCATTTATCAAATAATTGTCATTTCTCTTATTTTAAAAATCCAATATCGTATTCTCACCTCTCGTACCACAATCCTTTTTCATACCCTCGATTCAATTCTTCAAAATATCTTTCTCGACCGAAAGAAGAAGGTTCTTGGAATCTAGCATTCCTTGAATTTTCGAGTGAATAGCTCTCGAGGCACGCTCTTGGTTTGTTATTCACTCAACCTTTCGACTTTTTCAAACTCAAACATTTTCAAACGTATCCTAAGTCGAGTGTTCATACGCATTCGCAACCATCGACATTTCGCACACACTTCACAATTCCTCGTAGTTTCGATATTAGGGGCACCCTTAGGGACTAATATCGTTTCTCACAATCTTAACCCTTGACACGTCGTCAAGTCAGTTTCATTTTCAATCAAATCCTCGACACATCGTCGAGCCATTTTCAAACCAACTTCCTTTGGCCTCGCATGCCATTTTTCGATTCGATCTTTTCACAAACGTTTTTTAAACTTACGAAAGAGGGATATTCCTAGAATTTAGCATTCTTTGAATATTCGAATGAGTAACTCTTGGGCGCGCCCCCGAGTTGTTATTAGTTCATTCTTTCGATTTCAAAACATCCAACTCTTATCTTCAACTTATTCAACTCAATTTCCGAAAGAACTGAGTTCTTGGGATCTCGCATTCCTTGAATTCTTGAGTGACAAGCTCTTGAGGCACGCCCTTAGGTTGTTTGTCAGTCACTCTTTCGTCTCTCAACTCAAACTCATTCAATCTCGTTTCTCTTCGTGGTTGTTATCACGAACTACGACTGCTCTGATTCTTCATTCTCGTCCGAATGTAAGATACGTAGGCACAAGATCGCGCTGATCTTGGCGAGCTACCTCCCCTCCATTTTCCATTTCCCCGTATCCATTTCGTGGTTGTTACCACGAACTACGGACGCTCTGATTCTTCATTCATTTTCGAATGTAAGATACGTAGGCACAAGATTGCGATGATCTTGGCGGGCACACTTCTATCCATCTTCCATTTCCCCCATCCTTTCTCGTAGTCGAACTACGACGCTCTGATTCCTCATTCTCATCCGAATGAGCATACGTAGGCACAAGGGCCCCAATCCTTGTGGGCCTAGCATGAAAGCTCCTCCAGAGGAGGCCTATTCGTAGATCTTGTTGTAACACAATTAGCCTGTTGCACGACTTGATTAATGAAGGGTCCGTGATCCCGGGAACCTTTTGTTAGCACCAGTTCCGATATTGGTGGTCGTGTAGTGTTAGTCTCCAAGGACTCGCTCCTTGTACGCCTAGCACGAGGACCCCGCTCAGGAGAGACCTTATCGTCATTATCGTCGTAATACAGCCAGCCTGTTGCGTGACGCTAATACGACTAGTGTCCGTGATCCTGGGAACCAAACATAGAAACCATCATGTAAGTGGGTTTATGGGTAGAATGTTTAGATCTTCCCGTATAGGTTGTACCTGTCAGTTTTTGATCGTAAATTGTGGTTGTGTATCTGTTACAGTTATCAGCTCCAAAATTGTTTGATTCTGATCCTGTGATCCTGGATCTTGTATCTTGCATTACATCTTGCATTTTATATGTTGTGCATTTTGCATTTCCAGTCCTTCAACAGAATCTTATGTCTTCGTTTCTTCCTCTCCAGTAAATCAAGCTGATTCCTCGACACTAGTACGCAACTAGAGCCAATACAAGACGAATGATGGAGCAGATTCAGCAGGAGCAAGCTGCCTTCAGGGGAGAATTGGATTCTATGAAAGGAAAGATCTACCAAATCCTCGAAGCCATCCTCACGGCCAGAAGAGAGGAAGAACAGCGTAAAGCCGCCGCTGTCGTCAACAATAATGGTCAAGGATAAGGGTCTACTGCCATCCCTTTGGTTCCAACTCCAAATCCTCATGGGATGCCGTTGAACTTCAATAACGCAGCCGAAGGAAACACTTCCCAGCCAATCCCAGCGCCTGGAGTTACTGTTGGAGTTATCCCGCAGGCTCAGCCTACTGTCGTGCAGATCCCAGCTCCCCATACCGAAGATACTCTGATGGATCATTATGACGATGTTCAGAATTATCATGCTGCCATCCCCATTTCCAGTCCTGTTGCCGCTCAGGATTCAGAAGCCATGAAGATGTGCCGAGATCTAGCCGAGAAACTCCGAGCCATGGAGGGGCACAGTTCAAATTCTTTCAGTGCTTTGGAGTTATGCCTGGTGCCTGATGTTGTCATTCCTCCTAAGTTCAAGGTGCCCGAATTTTCAAAGTACAAAGGTCTTAGTTGCCCAAATATTCATCTGAAGATGTACTATCGCAAGATGGCTTCCTATGCCAGAGATGAAAAGCTCATGATTCATTGCTTCCAAGACAATTTGTCTGGGGCATCACTCGAATGGTATATGCAGCTGGAACGTAACAGTGTGCGCACTTGGGCCGAGCTAGCCGATGCATTTGTCAAGCAGTATAAGTACAACACCGATCTTGCTCCGAATCGTACTCAACTTCAGAGTATGACTCAGAAGGATGACGAATCCTTCAAGTAGTACGCACAACGATGGAGAGAGCTAGCCGCAAGGGTGCATCCACCTCTGGTTGACCGTGAACTAATTGACATCTTCATGGGTACTTTACAAGGCCAGTACTACGAAAAGCTGATCGGTAGTGTCTCCGCTGGATTCTCTGACTTGGTGATCGTCGGTGAGAGAATTGAAGAAGGGCTGAAGAGTGGAAAGATCCCAGGAGGTTCTAACAGCCAGGCTAATGCCAAGAAGCCTTTCAACGGATACAAGAAAAAAGAGGGCGAAACAAATGCCATCTCTTTGCAGAAAGGGCAAGCTTCTCAACAAGCTCCCGCTCCTATGCCTTATCAAGTTCCCTATTATCAGTATCCATATGTTGCTGATGCGCAATATGCTCCAATTCCTTATCAGCCAGCTGTTCAAGCAGTGCAAGCTCAGATGCCATAGCAACAGGCTCCTCAGTAACAAGCCTACAACCAGCAAGGGTATCAGTATCCTCCTCAGCAACAGCAGATGCAAGGTGCTCGCCAGCAGCGTCAGCAGAGAATATGGAGGCCAGATAGAGTTTTTGATCGCCTGCCAATGACATATGCTAGTATTTTTGCTCAGTTGATGGAGAAAAAGGCTATTGTTCTAAGAGATTTGGCTCCCCCAACTGTCATTCCTGCCGACTACGATGCAAATGCTCATTGTGAGTTTCATAAGGGCGCTCCAGGTCACACCATTGAGGACTGCAGGGCTTTCAAGCATAAGATCCAAGACATGATCGACAAGGACGCTATCAACTTCAATGGGAAGTCACCAAACGTCATCAACAATCCAATGCCGCCGGTCAAATAGTGTCATTCCGATCGAATCCAGTCAAGTCAAAGTTCATTTCTCGAAGAAGGCAGTCGTGTTGCCATTTCATCTTTAGAATTTTCTTATATTTGTCTTTGTTTGTCTAAGTATTGTATGCTTTGAACAATTGCCATTCGTATTTGGTTTTCATTAATGTATCGTTTATGCATGTTTTGAATTAGTTATGTCGTATTCACTCATTTTCACTTATCACCGACACATTTTTGTTCACTTCACTCTATCCGCTGTTGTTTAGCATGATTTGAGGGAGGATGATGAAAACGAGATACCCATAATTGCAAATTGTATGCTTTCAGACAGAATCTCGACAATGATGTACAGGCATTGCTTTAATCCCCCAAACACTGGAGATATAAGGAGTTAATCCCTAGTAAACCACTTCGAGCCTAGGAGTAGCAGTTTCCTTCGGATATTCAAACCTTACACTCAACGTGGGACAGGGTAGTGTTCAGTTGATCCAATCTTGCGCTCGAACCAACAAGCAAAATCCAGAAGACGGTTGTCCATCAAAGACCCGTGACATGGCAGTCACAATCCTCTAACAAAATCAAAAAAATCAAAAGCCTGCTAAGTCAAATACCTTAGAGGGGACTTAGGCAAAATCAAGGCAATCCCGATGGACTTGACAAGCGAAGTCAATCCATGCAAAAGTTAGGGATCAACAAAAAAAAAGCAACAGAGGACCCCGAAACCCTCAACAAAAACAAAATAAGATTCAGTGGCCATTCAAATAGGGTCACTGATATCCATCAAAATAAGGTGACTGTCACGTCGAGCAAACCTTGAATCATCAAGTTTATACCTGTCATACCCCAAATTTGTCCTACCTATTCATATTAAGTGTCTTGCTACTTCAATACAGTTCTTAAGATAATCATGTGAAGCTTGGTCTTTTTCCTTTGGATACACAATATAAAGGTGTTTGTTCGTGCTTATGGTAATTACAGATTCTTTTTGCAAGTTTCTGGTAGATGTGTATTCATGAACAATTGTCCAGGTTGTTTGATTCGGTCATCTCGAGGCATGATTGATTTTATTCCAGGTTGGTTTTAGGCCATGGGATCCAATTATTCAAGAATAAGTTATTTGATTTCAAAATAATTTCAAGCCTTATTTCGATGGATTCTCGAGTCGTTTTTTTTAGACATGCCTTTCAAAATTGAAATAAAGTTCAAGCTAATATGTTATACCGTAGGGGTATGTGGTAAATCCCATTTTCTTTATGATCTCAAAAGTCCTCAAGCTTGAGGATTTAAACTCTCAAGTGACATCAAGATCATGTGTAAAGGGCCAAACTGTATCAAGTTATAATGCAAACGAGTCCAAGGCCATGATTAATGTTTCTACTTCAAGGACTGCCTTCGGGCATTGTATGCTATGGGAGATCATTGCCTTCAAGATATGGACAGTTCATTGAGCCAAGTCATTTTAGCTTTTGGAAGTTCTAGAGTTTAACTGTATCATGAATAGTATACCTTATCCCCTGCAGAGAGTTGAGAAACTTTTGAAAAAACTATTACATGACTTGAAATTTAAAACAAAAGACCCTTAGGTCGTGGTGCTGCAGAATGTTCAAGGCTCGGATCACTTCAAACAAATTGTAAATGCAACATTGAACAAGGAAAGTAATTGTTACATGTTTTCTCATGGTTCAAAATATATACAAGTTACAAGGTGGCATAAAGAATAGTAACGGGTCAAAAAGAAAAAAGGAATCAATGATGGTGTATACGAGAAACTCTCGAACTCCAACAAATGTAGATTAACTCAAATTTGTGCAGCAAATTCTATCAGGCACTAAACTCACTTTGACTAACATGTCATGACTGGGGAATTGCATATATCAAAAGGCCTTTCGATCCCTGTGTTTCTTCCATAACGAAAGGGAGGATGTTGCCTTCTTTTCTTCCATAAGAGGTCGTCATGCACTCTTGGTGGCTCAAAATGTCGGCCCTTCGAGTCTCCAATGCAGTCGTTGATTCAAGGCAGAATAAATATGCTGATAAAATTCTAATGGCCACCCTGTTCACCTATAACCAGTGGTCAAGTTCTACAGATCATGTTAAGGTGATCAATGCTCCTGTCATGAGATGCAGAATTTATAAGTAGAATGGAGAAACATTAAGAATAGAAAAGTTCACAGTACTAGGTGTGTTAATAAGTGTGAAATTGTGACAGTGGTCAAGAAAATGCTAGAATTCAAACAAAATTCTGTTTAAAGTTGTTGAAGTCTCACCATTGCGTTTCCTCCAAAGCCTTCATCGCTCATCATGTGCCAGATCTTCCGTTTCTAGGGCTATACCATATTTCCTACAAGAAGGCATCACTGTGTTTGCACCCTACAAAAGAAGAACAAGGCAGTCACATACCAAGACTCACACGAATTTTCGCAAAGTAAAATTAAGGAAAGCATTAAAAAAATCCATCAAAAGGGATTAACCAAATTGCATTGATCTGCGGATTTAAATATGCTTAAGAATGACTCTTCCAAATTTGCAAAATAATGAAGTGATTCATGTTATGCTAAGCTTCATAGTCAAAACACAAGTCCTGAATAAAAGTTATCATATCAGTTTAAATTAACAGCATAATAAATACAGAAGGAAAAGAAGAGAATGATATAAGGATTCAACAGCTGTTGTATTTTCTTTTCGTCTTTCCATCGTCACCGTTTTTACCTTGCACCAAAATACACATGAAAAAACGAATAGAATAAGTGGTTAGTACAACAAGAAGGTCATATGCGATTCAAAGCGTAAAATTGATTTGAAAGCATTCGTAAGCATGTATAAGCCAACAGCACCAGTAAGTAGCAAAAGCGAAAATAAGATACGGCAGCAGCAGTAAAAATGAAGATGAGCAAGTGCAGAAGATTATGAGGTTCACACAAGGTCATGTTAATGACAACAACAAAAGAAGAGAAGGATCAGCCACATAACCCCTGGACCGTAGAGCAGATTACCAAAAAGAATTTCTGCACTCCATTTCCGACTGAATATAACAGAACCAACGCTTAGCCAAGACTCGGAAGTGGATCATCTCAGACTTACGCCAATTCTTCAACATCTTCGATCAACCGGCAACAGCTTCATCCTCCAACTGACGGCAACTGTATGTACCTTGCATTCAACAAAAACAAGTCGCAATCAGTCCACAATGTGAAGATGACGAGATAACTACATAGCATAAAAAGCAACAGGAGTTATACGATCTTTGGTCTGTGCTTACATTCTGTTTTGAATTACAAAGAGTATTCTATCTCACATCAAACTACAAGCCGTGGATGCGCAACTGAACACTTAGGCCTGAATTTATAAGCATTCCAAATTTACTTGCCAAGCTCCGCAGAATGTCCTTCATCGCTACCAATGATTCTTAATACAAGCTGCAAACTTCGACCTAGGACATGATGCTTCACACCAGCTTACAGTCTGCACATGAAAAAAGATTAGACATTCCATGACATTAAAAGAAATTCTGCAACACTAAGTCTCAGTTTAGTTCACATTTTTGCACCAATTCTTGGAGGACATGTTCAGGCTATTCAAGTCAAGACTGTTGTCATGCCAAACTGTTCCCTCGAGCCAACCATATCCTTGTTGCATGTGTACCTGAAACAAGATTTGAGAAATGACAAGTAACATGTCAAGCTGTTTGGAAATAAGATTGCCCAAGGTGATACCTGAAATAGAAATACAGTTGTTGAATCAAGGTCAAGCATCACAAAGTTGGACACAATCCTTAAAGCAAGTCAACACACAAGGCATGATATCAATAGAGTTCTAAAGTCAAAAAGGTATTGTACCAGATATTATGTTTGCTGATACCAATCAACCATGACTCCTCGCCTCTTGTGAAATCAAGAATGATAAAAGAAAAACTAATATCAGGGACAACATCATTATAATGACTTCAAGAAGTAAAGTGGAAATCAAGTTAACCTCGGTTCTAAAACCTTCGTGTCTAAGCTCCACAACCATAACATAGAACCTGCTACTCTATCTTCCACTATCCGTCAAACTTGTACATGTTCAGACTAAAAATCCCAACTGTGCAAAGTCAGGACTCTGAAAATCATCACGCCAGCGAGAGTCCCGAGCCATACAGGTGTGTACATGCAGCAACATACCAACAACGCAAAGGATCTAAGAGCATTTCGCTTCCTTCAAGTTATAACCAATGTCTGCAAGAATGCAACAGGAATACGAGGAATAATCATACCAAGATAAATCCAAATTAACAAAGAACCTGCTACAACACAACTTGCATTGAAGTAGAGAAACAAGAATACAATTACTAATGAACAAGCAGCAAGATAGGTGTAAAAGGAGATAGCAACGAAAACCTAGCCTCCTCAACACATTGAGCCATCAGCATCATCATTCTCATACTGTTTATCTTCCATTTTTCTTCAAAAAAAATCACCAACAACATCAACAAACGACTTGCAAACTTCGGAAGCAAACAAAACCACGTTCAATTTCAATATGCCAACCAAATCTTTACTCCACGAGGCAAGGAGCATAGCAGCAACCTGCAAGAGGAAACAACGGGCTTCAATTATCATCATTATCAAGAAAGAATTGAGAATATTCTGAATATTAAATACAGTATCTCCAGCAGCCCATGTTAGAGAGGAGAATGCATACAGAGCTGGATGATCTTACAAGAACTGAGAACCTTTAATTTGAGGTAGATATTCTTTGATAGTTAAGAGGGTTGTAGCAGGTCCAAACAGAGTTGAAATGACTAGCCAATGTTATGATCACTTGTTAGTCCTCAAGCCTATCAGATGCGAACAACAAAGAATTGGGCAGGTAGGATTCGCAACAAAGTCCTGAAACCGTGCAACAGGTCGCATAACACCGCAATTGATCCAAAAAGCAACGCCACGTTAGAGTACCGCAAGATGCATCATCCGTCTTGCCATCATCCTCTTGAATCGTTCTCATCATTGTGTCTTGCTAAATAAAAATAGAAGAGCGAAATAAATCACATGTCAAGAAGATTGAAGGTAGAGAGTTTTAAGTGTGAAATATTATGAGTGAAGAAGAATTAGTTACCTTGAGTACAAAATGGGTGAAGAACTCCCCAAGCACACTCCAACTGACGAAGATTGTATTTAAGTTAGCACCAATTCAAATTCAGCTGTCCTCGTTAGAGAAATCACTCGTGATGGAATGAGCATATTGGACAGGCTGTTAGAAGACGGCCGAGAAAGTCAAACAAACGGCATTTTATTCTTCGAAACCTGCTGTGAGAAAAATAAAGTTCAATTGTGAGCAGCACATACATGAGTTAAGGAAACACAACAAGCAAAGAGTTCCCTCGCCATGCCGAGTCCTGTTCGCCATGCTGAGTATGCCGCTTCCGATTCTACCTCGAGACACGCTTCAAACTCTGAGAGGTAAAATAGATGGTCTATTCTCCTATCAAATTCACACAACACAAGGAACATGAAAGTCAAGACCAAATTGTGGTTAATCCATGATGAAAAAATCAAGAACAAGTCCTAATAGGGGGATCAGTTTCAGCAGGCCAAAAGTTGTTTTCAGTTAAGAATAAAGAATACCACATCAAAAGTTCTTGACAGTAAAATAACCATGCTTTACACAGTAAAAATTCCAAGAGTTTATGGTGAAAAAAAGAGGGTAAAACGGTACCTTTTCGCAGTGAAAATCTGGGTAAAAACAGATATTCCCAAAAATGGTTAACAGACAAGAAATCCCAAAGAAAGGAGCTTGAAATCATGCTGTTTTCACCCAGAGATTTACATGAATTGAAAAGAAAACCCTAACATGAGGCGATATATATTGGTTGTTATCCTCTCAAGAAAAATGGGCGGAAGAGAGAAAGAAAAAAAACCTAAATTTCTACACACAACAAAAATACACGAAATAAACTTGGAGAAGGACCTTACCCGGAAATTGAACGAAGATTTTTTTCAAGCTCCAAGCTTTCAAGTCACTGAAAGGAAATAAGATAGAGAGGGTTAAAGGACGTATACGTAAGACGGGCTAGTAAAGGGGAAGATCGAAAATTACCTGTACCGGAAAAGCGTCCGGTCGAATTTGTTTCGACTCAGGTATTTCCTTTCTCCTTCTTGAACTGTTGTTGCTTGATTGAGGATTGTTGTATGGTTTAGATTTATTTTCCATGTGATTTGAGTTGTTTCTACCATTTGTGTTAGATCTAGGGTTTCGGATTAGAGGCTTTAAGGGTGACTTGGATGAAACTGAGTCCGGATTTGGACTCAGGTTATGTTTCTGTGTGAGGTTGGAGTTTTGATTTGGTGATTGGCCGGAGAAGAAGGGCGGCGCCGCCTTCATCCACCGTCTTCTCCGGCGGATTTAGGGTTCAGGCGAGAAACGTTGAGTACAGAGAGAAGGTAGCGTAGAGAGGAGAGAGAATGAGATTATGCAATTGAGTTGTTTTCCTTTTTTTTCTGTTTTGAAGTTCAGTAAGGTTGTGTTCGCATGGGGTGGTGACACCTGTCCCTCCCCTTGACAAGTGTCACCGGAGAAGTATCTTCTCCCTTTTATCCCCCATATTTGCTTAAAGTCTAGCCCATTGGTTATTTACTTACTAGCATTTTACTATTTATTTTATTAAAACAAAAACTTGAAAAGGACATTATTTAGTTTTATGAATTATTATTAATTTAATTAAATTTATTAAAGTCTTTTATTTAATAATAATTAATTTGCTTAATGATTAATATTATTAAATAATTAATTTTAATTTGATTGATTGTTAACCTTTTCTTTTAATTTTTAAGACAACACAAAGGGACTTAATTTTACTTTCAAATTTTATTTTAATAATTAACTTAATTATCCATCTTTTCTTTAATTCTAAAATAATCTAAAACAATTTAGTTCAATTTCTTTTCTTTTACTAACCTTAGTTAATTAGGTAGTTAATTAGGTTAACATGCCTTGATTAACCTACCCCTCATTTTTATTTAATTTATGACTTTGTGTGTGATGTTTGTACATGCTTTAATATATGACCTCAGTTACATTTATGTTGTTCACATGCTCAAACCAATTATTTTCAAACTAATATCTTGACTTAATGTCAAGCCCATTTTCATATACCATTGTAAGTCGATTGTTTTTACGATCGCCATCGACCTTATAGCCTCCTCTTGGGCTTTGTACAACGATGCTTGTTACACACTTTACGTATAAAATTAAAATCTAATTCTTTTCCAAACTTGATCAAACATCAAGTATCTTAAAACAAGTGTAATTAATCATCAACTTTCATTTGCACTTAATAAATCCTCCCACCCTTGTAAGTCGAGTGCTTTGGCCTCGCCATCGACCTTACCCTATACCCATAGGACCTCCTATCCATTAGTTCAATCGCGCTCGTTTCAAACCTTGATTCATATCAAGTATTTTTCTTTAAGTCAAACTAAAACACTTAATAATTATTCAAACACAATTTTGATATTAGATGAAAAGAGAGAGTCCCAAGTCTTTGGGTCTCTCTCCCAATTGTTTGGGTCCGAGGAATCTTTCTTGAGCCCGAGCAATTGTCTTCTAATAAACTCTTCTAAAAATGGTGAAATTATTCAAATCATTTTTCTTGAACACGTAGATGAAAAAGAGAGTGTTCCAAGTCTTTGGTTCGCTCCCCCGATTACTTGGGTCCGAGAAGTCTTTCTTAAACTTCGAGTAATCGTCATCCAATTAATACACTCTAATCATACTAAACATCTTTCATAATATTAGGTGAGAAAAGGAGAGAGCTCCAAGTCTTTGGTTCACTCTTTCGATTATTTGAGGTTCGAGAAGTCTTTCTTAAGCTTCGAGTAATCCTCATCTGTTAAAATACTTTAATCGCATCCTATCTTTCAAACGTCATTCAAACAATTCCTTTTGCGATGAAAAAGAAAGTGTTCCAAGTCTTTGGTTCGCTTTCCCGATTACTTGGGCCCGAGAAGTCTTTCTCAAGCTTCGAGTAATCGTCATCCGATTCACTCACTCGTACCCGATTCCATTAACACTTAGATGAAAAAGAGAGAGCTCCAGGTCTTTGGTTCACTCTCCCGATTACTTAGGGACCGGGGAATCTTTCTCGAGCTTCGAGTAATCGTCATCTGATTAACCCATTCAAACCATACTCAATTCTATCCTCTCGCATTTGAGGTTGAAAAAGAGAGGGCTCCAAGTCTTTGGTTCATTCTCCCGATTACTTGGGTCCGAGAAGTCTTTCTTAAGCTTCAAGTAATCGTCACCTCTAGCTAAATATCCGATACAGTTAACTAGTCTCTTCCTCGCCCCTGTGCGACCACAGTCCTAAAACCTATCAAATATATCCTCTCTTATAAACCAAATACTTAACTAATCAAACTCTACTCGCCCTCGTGCGATCCATAACTTAAACAACTCTTACCGAGAACATTGTTTAGTCCCTTCTTCCGCGCATAACAAACTCGTGCTTCAGCCTCTCATAGCGAGCAGACAAGCCAATGTTTAGCAGTTAGAATGCGACCTAAACTCTCGCTCATTTCAAACACAAACCTTCTAGCAAACCGTAAGCCGAACTACGGCTGCTCTGATTCTTCATTCACTTTTGAATGTAAGATACGTAGGCACAAGATTGCGATGATCTTGGCGAGCACAATCCCCTTTCTTTTCCCGTAGTCCCACGAACTACGAATGCTCTAATTTTCCACTTCTTATAAGTGAAGATACGTAGGCACAAGGGCCCTAATCCTTGGCGAGCACCCTATCTTAAAAATCACCCCCTTTTCCCATTAGCAAGCAATTCCTTAGAAGATACACAAACATAGTTACCTTTCTCTCGCGAATCGAATCAAGAGGTTCCCGTTGAGTACAACGGACGTAGAGGGTGCTGATACCTTCCCTCTATGTAATCGACTCCCGAACCTAGAATATTGGTTGCGACGACCATGTTCTTATCCCTTTTAAGGTTTTATCGATATTTTCCTATTCCATCCTTGGAATGAATAAAGTTCGGTGGCGACTCTGTTTCGAACAGTATTTTCCGCGGCCATCGCGAGGATCGTATTTTTTCGAGGTACGACAATACCGTCAAGATAAATGCAGAATTAACTGAGCGTAGGATTGGAGATCATTAAGAAGAAGGGGTGGGTACAAATCATACTTTGAGCCTAACATCCTTTGTTTCATAACCGTGAACCAGACCACGTTACAACCCTCAAAAGACCTAATTGAGGCGAGGTTTATTCTGAAAGCATACTATCGCAAGGTTGCGTAACCTGACTCCTCACGTGATTTCTAATCATCAACATTGGTGTCATTTCTCTTGATATATCTTTCACACCAATCAAAACTAGCATAATGTTTGGACTAACGGTCCATTCGTTTCATTATCACGACACTTCAATAAAAGACACTTTTTCAAATCTTGCATCAAACTTTGCATTAATATTACCATCTATGAATGTACAATTTTATTTGCAAATCAGTGCTAGGTATTCAAAGACACTCCAACAAGGGGCAATCAAGGAAGAATTTAACCCCAAGTGGCCGACACGAAACAAGACTACCTCAGAACCCACAGGTTGGGGCAAATCACTCAACAGCTCGAGCAGGGGCAAGTCATCCGAGTTCAACCTCCATATGTCAGAGCTGGTTAATTTGGGGCGGACTAGTTAACAAGTTTAGACTGGGGCAAGGCCAAGTCATCCCGACCATCTAGCAGAGTTGCAACCTTCTCTGAAGAAAATCCACAACCACCAAGTACCCAGGCTTGGGACATCCAGTGCATCTTCTGCTCTAATCAAGACATCTCCAACGAACTGCGTGCTGAGGAAATTAATCCCTCCCACCACCCGAAGTCCAATCCGCATTGGCAACTACCAAAAGTCCACCACGCTGGCGTCTCCACCTATATTTCCAGTAACCCGTCTGCATCATATGCATCATACGCATTGCATTCATCATCATAAGCATCTTACATCATATGCATACCAATCATATTATACTTCCCTAGCTCTTGCATCTCCGTGCGTCAACATTTGCATTTGCACTTCCACTCATATGGAATATCATTTATCATCCAGCATTCATATATGCAAGTCAAGGTCCAGGATCAATCTTGAAGATTTCCAAGACCATCATCAGCCCGGTCACGGGCATCCTCCGCAAGATTGTGGGTTTGTCCCACGATTTTCAAGAGCTTCAAAGCATTCATCAGCCCAGTCATGGGCAATCTTCTGCGATTGTGGGTTTTCTCCCACAAAATTTCAAAATATTCAAAGCAAGATCCAGCCTAGTCAGGGGCATTCTTTTCAAGACCATGGGTGCTTTCCATGACGTATTTCAACCTCGTGGTTGATCAGATCTTCAAGTTAACATACATCCCAGCCAGGGGCATACCATTCAAGACCGTGGGCGTTCCCCATGAAGTTGTTCAACCTTTTTTTGGGCAAATCAAAAGACCTTAAGTGCAAGATTCAGCCCAGTCAGGGACATCTTCAGCAAAACCGTGAGCGTTCCTCACGAAGTGGTTCAACCTTTTATTGACCAAAACAAGGCATCAAGACAAACTCAGCCCAGTCAGGGGCATCCTCTTCAGAATTCATGGGCGTAACCATGAAATCATTTCAGCAAAACTATGATCTCCAAACAAGACGGTGGGCGTACCCCATTGTTGCACCCCAAAATTTGACCAACATTTCTTTACCTAGCTTGTGGTTCATCTCATTCACATTAGCATTATCACTTGCATTTCATTGACATGTATGCAGGAGATCAAGAGGTATGAGTACCAATTAAGACTTTGAAGCTAGCCAAGAAGGTTATTCAAGTGTTCAAGGGTTGATATCCTTGTCAGAGAAGTTAAGAGATCCTCAGAGAGATTGGTTGAAACCAAGGTTGTGTGCCTCCTAGCTTGAGAGTTGTGGGAGCTCCTCAGATGATTCTGAAGCTATGAGGATGGACTTGAAGCTTTGAGAGAGCTTATGAGATGTCTTGAAAGCCATCATGAAGCCTAGACAGGTCATTGTACAAGATTCAGAAGACTTAGCCATGAGTGGTATAATTAAGGTTTGACTGGGTCAACCCTAGGTCAACTGATGATTCGGAGAGGGTTGAGACCTAATCCAAGAGCCATGTGATCCTGGATTGATGCATTGAGATGCTATAAGGATGATTCCAAGGTCAACTCATCATGATTGAGGAGTTTGAGAAGTTCCAAGCTAGGGTTTCTAAGGCTTGACGGTGTAAAATCCCCTAGTTTGACCCCTATCTTCAAGGCAGTTTAGCTCAAGATACGATTGTCATCTCATCTTACCACCAACATGAATGTTGTATATATTGTTCTTAGCTTTAATTTTAGTACTAGAAGTCCTTAATAGGATTTGTAGAGCTCAAGTTATGACTTTGGCAAGTTACAGGTCATCTGAGGTATGTGAATCTGGGGCCTTGAAAGTCACCCAACTTGCATCCAACTTTTTCCCAAGAAGGATGATTCCTATGAACTTCTGGTCAACATGAATGTTGTTCCTCATCTTCTTAGATTTCTATAGAGTACTAGAAGTCCTTGATAGGATTTGTAGAACTCAAGTTATGGCTTTGACAAGTCAAGGGCATTTTGGTCATTTGGAGATTATAGGTCATTTCAAGCATAAGGCCATAACTTCTATTTCCAAGCTTCAATTGGAAAAATCTTCAAAATCAAACTTGCTTAAAATGATGTTTTAAGGCTAGTAAGGAGGTCATGAGATGTTGAAAAGGCTTGTAGCTCAAAGTGATAAAAATGACCTAAAATGGAGGCATAAGTTAAATAAGTCAAAGTTGGAAATTGAAATTTCCAAGCTACACATCCAAACCATGGCATATAATAGGTCATTTTGACTCTAAAAATAATTTTAGAAACAATGGTTCAGCCACATTTTTGATTTTAAGTTTAGATCATGGACTTACTTTGGAAAATGGTTGCTTGCATATTAAGGTACATATGCAAAACACAAGGAAACTCAATACACAAGCTAGTAGAGCATCCTAACACATCATGTATCTCATCTAAGGATATTTTCAAGTGAGAACAAGTTGATGCAAGAGGCATAGCACAAGTTGATACATGAGATGAGTTGAAATCAAAAACTCATGACACGAGAATCTCAAATTCTCATTGGATGATTCCAGAAGGTTCTGGATGGGTCTGAACCATCCTATATAGTGTTTAGAACTTGCTCAGATGCAAGGTTGGTGAGAGATTAGAGAGGAGAGTGAGATAGCCATTTCAATTTCTTCCATTGCAAGTTGAAATCAAATTCTACATTCCACATCATTTCCATTGCTTCTTTCAATCCTAACACCTTCCATTGATCATACTGAATGTGTGCATACCAAATTGAGGGCAAGATCATGAAGAATTGAGGAGATAGCTTTTGGATTTTGGGAGCTGCAAGTCACCATCGAGTTTGGAGATTCAAGCTTCTTGGATCAAATCTTTTGCAAACAGAAGCTTTAACATCAATCAAGGAGTGTTTCTGAAGAGTTTGAGAGGTTGAAGTGGAGGTTTGCCCTATCTGATATTCAAGATTTGACAGGTTTGCAACTTTTCTTCTACACCTTAATTTAAGCATAGTTAGTTAAATTTGTTAGGTTAGAATGGTTAGAGACAAGTAGGAGATGGATTCTGGAAAGTTTGAGATCATTTGGTGAAGTTTGAGTTAGTGACACCATTTTTGTTTTGATCAAGAACACGATGTATGATGAGATATAGCATGAGTTCAATATCAAGATTTAACCAGTGTGAGGTGGTGATTATTCTGAGGTAATCAATTTCAAGAATAGTCAGAATTGAAGTTTGAGCATAGTTTTGATCTTGGATCGGGTTTAGAGATTGAGGATGATTCTTTGAATTCTAATACCATGGTTGTGATCAAGGTTGAATTTAGAGTAGATTAGGGTTTTGAACCATGGGTTTTGGTTGAGTTTGGATGGAGTCTGAGCTAGGTATTTGAAGCTCTGTTCATGGAGCTTTCCCTCCATTTTTGATGGCTGGAGGAAGAAGATAGCGTTTTGGCCGTTGGATCATGCGTGGACTCATTGACTGGACCTAGATCGTGTGGATGAGATTTGATTTCATGTTTGAAGGGAAGTCTGAAGACACACCAAAACGCAGCGTATCATTAATTGGAGTATTGGGCTTAATTGCTATACACACCCCAAGTCTTGGCCCATTGATGATTTGCACTGTTTTTCTTTACTAAATGCACCGTGTTCTTTTCTTTTTCTTTATATTTTTGAATTGATTTTCTGATTAATAATTGGGCCTAGCGCATTTATTGTTTGCACCCCCATTTCCAGCCCAGACATGAATTGAACTGCATATAGTTGTTATCTGCACCAATGTTTTACCATTTTATTTTCTTTTTCTCCATTTTATTTTAATATTTGAAAAATCATATTAAATAGAAAAATGATGATTTTTACATGGGGATTTTTTCTCCTATTTCATGTTAATATCTAGAAAATTATAAAATCAAAATATATGCATTTCATGCATTTTTAATATTTTTTGTGTATTTTCTCTTTTAATAGCTTTTTAATTCCTTTTATGTTGATGCATAGATTTGTAGAATTTTGTTTAGCTAGTTACCTTCATATTTTTAGGCCATTCTTTTTAGGATAGTTAGATTAGGACTTTAGCTCCCCTCTGTATTTATTCCATAATTTTGTGATTAATTTTTGATTAGTTTTGATTAGATGACTTTAGGTTGTGTAGATTTAGGTCAATCCTTAACATAGGTCCATAATAACACTAGAATTTTGGGTTTTTAGGTCAAGTTAGATGTTGGGACATATAGGGTATTAAGGGTAGGTATGTAGGATCCCCTAGAAATTATATTAGATTTTAATATAATAGTATACTATTTTTAATTGATTTTTGTAGTTGATTGTTGTTTGTGTTGCCCTTGTGGGCTTGCATTTTGTTTTGCTTTGCTTTGTTGGCTTGGTGGGCTTGGTCTTGCTTTGTGGAGCATGGAGCAGCATAGTAGAAGACTTGAGGATTGAAGGTAGAGCTTGAGAGCTTGAAGACTTGTTTGTTTTGTTGTTGTTTTAGGGTTAGGAACTAAGTAGAGCTTAGACTTAGTTAAGTTCTTTCTTCCCCATGATTCAAGGTCCTTCCATGGTATTCACCTCTCTCCCTTGGAGGGATAAGTGATGGTACCTAGGAAGTAGAACCTTTGAGGGAACCCTTCTTTTGATATTAAACCCTTATAGGTCACCTTGGGTGGTCAATAAGCAGTTTAATATCCCAACTTATCCAGTTAAATGATTTCCTCTGGTTTGAGTATCTTGAGAGATGTTGGGCTTGAGTGTGAATATTAAGACCCCATTGAAGAGTATGGAAGAGGATGATTCCTTGAGCATTGCCATTGCAGTGGAGACTGGTAGAGCAAGGAGAGCAAGTTGATACTTGAAGACCCAATGAAGATCCAGTAAAGACTGAATGAAAAGCTGAGGCTTAAAGATTGAAGGATGAAGCTGACACTTCTAGGTGATTAAAGGTTACTCTGAGAAGCTGAAGCTTGCAGGAAGAGAAGACCAAGTTGAGACTGGTAAAGCAAAGAGAGCTTGAGAGCTTAAAGACTAAGTTAATACTTATGAAGAGGATTCTATTGAGATTGAGTGAAGAGCTGAAGCTTGAAGAACAAAGGATAAGTCGACACTTACTTTGAAGCTTGGAGATCCTGAAGGAATCAAGTTGATACTTGTGGTTAAGAGTGAAGCCTGAAGGTGGAACTGATTAAGAAGCTGAAGCTTGCAGGAAGAGAAGACCAAGTTGAGACTGGTAAAGCAAAGAGAGCTTGAGAGCTTAAAGACTAAGTTGATACTTATGAAGAGGATTCAATTGAGATTGAGTGAAGAGCTGAAGCTTGAAGAAAAAAGGATAAGTTGACACTTACTTTGAAGCTTGGAGATCCTGAAGGAATCAAGTTGATACTTGTGGTTAAGAGTGAAGCCTGAAGGTGGAACTGATTAAGGAGCTGAAGCTTGAAGAAGAGAATAAGTTGGAACTTATGTTGAAAGGTTGAAACCTGGAAAAGCAAATTGATATTTGTCTAGAGTGATTGAGGTCTGAAGACTGAGTTGCTGTTAGAAGAGCTGAAGCTTGGAGTTGAGAGAGGAGTTGACCTGCTTTCTTGTCTACTTCTTCTCTATATTGATATGCCTTGTTTGACTTGCTTGTGCATTAGAATAAGTCCATATCTAGACTTTAATCTAGGAGCATGATTGCACTAGAGGTTGAGTTGCTCCCTCTGCTTGTATTGTTACTGTATGGCTTTGCTTGCGGGTATTCGGTAGAGCCCAGCTCCCTTGCCCATGTGGTTTATTTTGCTTGATAGCATGATTTTATTTCTTCTGTATGATTACAGTCTCTTATATTTTGCTTGATAGCATGTTTTTATCTTTCAGTATGATTACTGTTATTCATTCTGGCTTGAGGTTGAGATGAGCTTGTGGAGGTTGCTGCCCCGCACACATTTCCTCCCTCACTTGCATTGCATGCATTTTACAGTCGTTTACTGTATTACTATTTACTGTTTAAGCTGATGTTTTACCTGTTTCGGTGTATCATTGATATGATCCCTTAGGACTCTCATTTCCTTTGATAAGGAAGTGATGATAGAACTTTAGGTTGAAACCTATGCATGATAACTTCTAGGAGTTCCCTGTTCCAAACTTCAACCATAGGATGAATCTCTGGCATGACAACAGTAGGACTTGATAGTCTCCCCCGTAGTTGAGCCTGTTCTCTCTTCTCATCTCAAAACAGCTTAAGATACAGTAATCATGAATGATTTCTTTCGTACGTTATAAGCCTTAAGCTATCTGAGAAAGGATTGTTGGAGAGCTTCTTTTCAACAGTCTGGATGTTTAGTATGGCACCCTTTGGGTGACATGCGACGCATTCACTCTCAGGTCACAGTCTCTAGTGCGATTGAAATTGCAAACACAATAAAAAACACTTCTTTCGTAAAAGACAGAAAATGAATTTCAAACCTTTTTGCCCCGTGGGCCCATAATTCAAAGGAAAGCTTTTCTGAAGAAAAGAGTGTCGTTAAACTTCAGCGCCACCGCAAACAGGCTTTGTCCCTAACTGCTGGAACTGTTGTTTAACCCTACTCAATAAAATAGATGAATCTGAATCCCCATAATGCGTAGTATCTCAAACTACGTAAGCTCTGATCTCTCAAGCCTGTTAAGAGTACGTAGGCACAATACTGATGTATTGGCGAGCTACCTTCCCCACAACCCATAGTAGGTCGAACTACGTTGACTCTGATTTCTCATTCTCTGATGAGAATACGTAGGCATAAAGTGCGACGCTTTTCCGAGTCATTTTCTTCTCTGTTTAAGCCAGCCTTGATAGTTAGATAGATAAACCAACTCGTCCAGTAAACACAACAAGCGTGGATCCCGTCGAGTACGACGGACGTGAGGGGTGCTAATACCTTCCCCTTGCGTAACCAACTCCCGAACCCAGACAACGGTTGCGACGACCTTGTCTTACCTTCTTTCGTCAGGTTTTTCCGATCGTTTCCTTTCCCACTCCGAGGGATAAATAACGAAAGGTGGCGACTCTTCTGTTTTTCCGGAACCTTATTTTCGCGGAAGAGACACCCGTTGACTCATTTCAATTCAATCTTCCTCTTAGGGGTTCCCCAATGAGTTGTACCCAGCAAGCGTGAGCGTTGTCAATTGCCTTACTATCATCCTTTTGGTGATAGTCGAACCTCGTCAGTTCAACCTAGCCTGCATCCTTTTGGTGATTGGTAAACTTCGAATCTGTGTTGTCCTATCATCCTTTTGGTGATAGCAACCTGTGTGTGTGTGAGTTTCGCTCCGTCATCCTTTTGGTGAGGGGTCTGTCACTTGGATTGGTGATAGATTGTGCAATAGTTTGTGTGAGTTTTGCTCCGTCATCCTTTTGGTGGGGGGTTTGTCACTTGGATTGGTGATAGATTGTGCGATAGTTTGTTTGTGTTTCGCTCCGTCATCCTTTTGGTGGGGGGTCTATCATAATCATTAATGATAGATTGTGCGATAGTTTGTTTGTGTTTTGCTCCGTCATCCTTTTGGTGGGGGGTCTATCATAATCATTAATGATAGATTGTGCGATAGTTTGTGTGAGTTTCGCTCCGTCATTCTTTTGGTGGGGGGTCTGTCACTTGGATTGGTGAAAGATTGTGGGATAGTTTGTTTGTGTTTCGCTCCGTCATCCTTTTGGTGGGGGGTCTATCATAATCATTAATGATAGATTGTGCGATATTTGTTTGTGTTTCGCTCCGTCATCCTTTTGGTGGGGGGTCTGTCATTTGGATTGGTGATAGATTGTGCGATAGTTTGTGTGAGTTTCGCTCCGTCATCCTTTTGGTGGGGGGTC
Source organism: Lathyrus sativus (assembly GCA_963859935.3). Lineage (NCBI taxonomy): Eukaryota > Viridiplantae > Streptophyta > Magnoliopsida > Fabales > Fabaceae > Lathyrus > Lathyrus sativus. Next base: position 348,372,424 of record OZ012739.1, on the reverse strand, counting down.
TGTCACTTGGATTGGTGATAGATTGTGCGATAGTTTGTTTGTGTTTCGCTCCGTCATCCTTTTGGTGGGGGGTCTATCATAATCATTAATGATAGATTGTGCGATAGTTTGTTTGTGTTTCGCTCCGTCATCCTTTTGGTGGGGGGTCTATCATAATCATTAATGATAGATTGTGCGATAGTTTGTGTGAGTTTCGCTCCGTCATTCTTTTGGTGGGGGGTCTGTCACTTGGATTGGTGATAGATTATGCGATAGTTTGTTTGTGTTTCGCTCCGTCATCCTTTTGGTGGGGGGTCTATCATAATCATTAATGATAGATTGTGCGATATTTGTTTGTGTTTCGCTCCGTCATCCTTTTGGTGGGGGGTCTGTCATTTGGATTGGTGATAGATTGTGCGATAGTTTGTGTGAGTTTCGCTCCGTCATCCTTTTAGTGGGGGGTCTGTCACTTGGATTGGTGATAGATTGTGCGATAGTTTGTTTGTGTTTCGCTCCGTCATCCTTTTGGTGGGGGGTCTATCATAATCATTAATGATAGATTGTGCGATATTTGTTTGTGTTTCGCTCCGTCATCCTTTTGGTGGGGGGTCTGTCACTTGGATTAGTGATAGATTGTGCGATAGTGTGCGTGAGTTTCGCTCCGTCATCCTTTTGGTGGGGGGGGGGGGGGGGGGTCTGTCACTTGGATTGGTGATAGATTGTGTGATAGTTTGTTTGTGTTTCGCTCCGTCATCCTTTTGGTGGGGGTCTATCATAATCATTAATGATAGATAGTGCGATATTTGTTTGTGTTTCGCTCCATCATCCTTTTGGTGGGGGGTCTATCATAATTATTAATGATAGATTGTGCGATAGTTTGTGTGAGTTTTGCTCCGTCATCCTTTTGGTGGGGGGTCTGTCACTTAGATTGGTGATAGATTGTGCGATATTGTTTGAGTGTGAGTTTTGCTCCGTCATCCTTTTGGTGGGGGGTCTATCACTTGGATTAGTGATAGATTGTGCGATAGTTTGTGTGGGTTTCGCTCCGTCATCCTTTTGGTGGGGGGTCTATCATAATCATTAATGATAGATTGTGCGATATTTGTTTGTGTTTCGCTCCGCCATCCTTTTGGTGGGGGGGTCTATCATAATCATTAAGGATAGATTGTGCGATAGTTTGTGTGAGTTTCGCTCCGTCATCCTTTTGGTGGGGGGTCTGTCACTTAGATTGGTGATAGATTGTGCGATATTGTTTGAGTGTGAGTTTCACTCCGTCATCCTTTTAGTGGGGGGTCTATCATAATCATTAATCATAGATTGTGCGATATTTGTTTGTGTTTCGCTCCGTCATCCTTTTGGTGAGGGGTCTATCATAATCATTAATGATAGATTGTGCGATAGTTTGTGTGAGTTTCGCTCTGTCATCCTTTTGGTGGGGGGTCTGTTACTTAGATTGGTGATAGATTGTGCGATAGTGTTTGAGTGTGAGTTTCGCTCCGTCATCCTTTTGGTGGGGGATCTGTCACTTGGATTGATGTCAGATTATGCGATTGTGTTTTGCTCTATCATCCTTTTTGGTGGTAGTAGCCGTGTGTGTTTCATCTCATCATCCTTTTGATGATGACGACTTTTTGCCTATTATTCATAGTTTACTCAGAGGTTTACCTCGTCCAGCATTTTCAACTCTTAGGCATCTCTCTTTCTTTCAGACAAATTCAGGGTCTTCTTTATATCTAATTGACTTCTACCTTAGGAAAACAAATGCTGTAGCAGTTTATTTCCCTAGGTTTAAGCCCATTAGATAGGGGCATCTGTCATACCCTAATTTTGTCCTACCCTTTTTAAAATATTTTCGTTTTTTATTTATTCTTGTATGTTTTACATTGCCCGCTTATTTTCTTGTTATTTAGACACACGTCTGCTCGCAATTGGTTGATTTTTCAGAACTTTATCTTTTTGACCAATCAAAGCATGACACATGGCCTAAAGACATGTTTGTGAATATTAATTCTTTTCTTAATTTCCTAAACTTTTTTCTTTTTAAAATATTATTAATAATAATATTTTGTGCACATATATTGCTCTTTTGTTTGTTAATATTAAAATTATAATATTTTGTAATTTTTTAGTTTGTTTTATATATATTTGTTAATATCTATTAATTTTATATTTATTAATATTTATGTATTAAATAGTTGTTAATATTTTATTTTAGTTTGTAGTTATTATATTTGTTAATATTTAGTAAAAATTGTTAATAAAATAATGAAAAGAAAATTAATACAAAAAAGGAGGATCAGATTTTGTTTTAGGAAAGAAGAGGCCCACGTTTAGGGGCCCGTTTTGGATTTCAGAGTGGGGATAGTTGGCCTTTAAGAGGAGGCGAAAAACCCTAAAGAAAGGGGGAGGATACTGTTCACAGCTCCCCAAAATTCTCGAGGCACGCTCTTGGTTTGTTATTCACTCAACCTTTCGACTTTTTCAAACTCAAACATTTTCAAACGTATCCTAAGTCGAGTGTTCATACGCATTCGCAACCATCGACATTTCGCACATACTTCACAATTCCTCGTAGTTTCGATATTAGGGGCACCCTTAGGGACTAATATCGTTTCTCACAATCTTAACCCTTGACACGTCGTCAAGTCGGTTTCATTTTCAATCAAATCCTCGACACATCGTCGAGCCATTTTCAAACCAACTTCCTGTGGCCTCGCATGCCATTTTTCGATTCGATCTTTTCACAAACGTTTTTTAAACTTACGAAAGAGGGATATTCCTAGAATCTAGCATTCTTTAAATATTCGAGTTGTTATTAGTTCATTCTTTCAATTTCAAAACATCCAACTCTTATCTTCAACTTATTCAACTCAATTTCCGAAAGAACTGAGTTCTTGGGATCTCGCATTCCTTGAATTCTTGAGTGACAAGCTCTTGAGGCACGCCCTTAGGTTGTTTGTCAGTCACTCTTTCGTCTCTCAACTCAAACTCATTCAATCTCGTTTCTCTTCGTGGTTGTTATCACGAACTACGACTGCTCTGATTCTTCATTCTCGTCCGAATGTAAGATACGTAGGCACAAGATCGCGCTGATCTTGGCGAGCTACCTCCCCTCCATTTTCCATTTCCCCGTATCCATTTCGTGGTTGTTACCACGAACTACGGACGCTCTGATTCTTCATTCATTTTCGAATGTAAGATACGTAGGCACAAGATTGCGACGATCTTGGCGAGCACACTTCTATCCATCTTCCATTTCCCTCATCCTTTCCCGTAGTCGAACTACGACGCTCTGATTCCTCATTCTCATCCGAATGAGCATACGTAGGCACAAGGGCCCCAATCCTTGGCGAGCACCCTATCCTCTAACCACCCCTCTCCCCTTAGCGTTTTTATCCTGTTAACCTACCAATTCTACCTTTAACAACGAGAAGAAAACAAGTAAACCTAAACAACACTCCCCACATTTACCTTAAGAGGTTCCCGTTGAGTACGACGGACGTGAGGGGTGCTAATACCTTCCCTTCACGTAACCGACTCCCGAACCCGGAACTGTTGCGACAGACCTGTTCCTATCCTTTCTCTTTAAGAGGTTTTCTCGATATTTTCCTCTCCCGTTTATTTGGGAAAAATAAAGTTCGGTGGCGACTCTGTCGAACCGCATTTCCGCGCCTTTCGCGCGAGGGTCGTTTCTCCGAAATGTCTCTGTGATTTTTCGAGGTGCGACAACCACCACTCAATCCTAACTGTTGAAGCTGATACTATTCCCTTCTCTCACTTGATTCAAGTCGAATCAAGTGTGTCAAACGCTCCAAACAAACCTCTGGTTACCGCTACTTGTTTGCAAGACCCCTTCGTTCTTCAAACCTTTCGCTCGGCTAATTTCAATCATAATATGTTGACCCTAAATCTTCCTTCACAATCCTCCGGTTATCGTTACTTGTTTGAACCGAATCCACCACTCTTCAAACCTTTCACTCGGTTGAATCTGTGAGGCAAAGATTTGTGCAAAAACCCCAAAATCCTCAAAATCTTGGAGGAAAAACCCTAATGGTTTTATTCAAGAAAAACCCACTGATTCCTCAACCCAAACTAGATACACAATCCTACGTTTGGACGTTATAACCTCGACAATGCACTCAATCAACAAAAATTGTTATGTGTAGATGTTGAAAAATGCAAGAGAGAATGAAGATGATGAGTAAATATTAGTGTATATCTTTCACTTTTCTTGTTATGTCCTTTACAATAATGAACTAAATGAATATATATATATGATGCCTAGACCCCCTAACTAACATAACAACATTTTGAACTAAAATAGATCAGAAAACTTGACTAATTGTAGCAAACGATCGACCAAAGCTTCTGGAGGGTCGACCTGGGCACACCTGAATACAAGACTATTCAAAAAATCAAGCGATGTGTCAACCGGACTAGAGCCATGCGTCGACGCAAGCTTACTTCAAAACAACAAATATTAATGCATTTAGTATGAGTCGACCAAAGGGTTGACGTGAGCATACCCGAGAGCAAAATGCTTTTAATCAACATGTATGCGTCGACCGGAACAGGACATGAGTCGACGCAAAGACCTTAAAACTCCAAAAATGGGTTCTTTGCTCACATTTAGCTCCACCTAAGCCATTTTTATGTATACCTAAGTTACCTAACATGATCAAATGCACACATAACATATATGAGATGCTCCTATATGTGTAGATACATGAACTTATGTTATTTTGTACATTTGAAATGATGAATGCAATCTAAGATGCGATGATACCATCCAAAGTACAAAGTATGAGATAATACACGTTTTGAAATTATTAAAAAATAAGTAATAAGGAGCCTTGCCCTTACATAAACTCAGGCGAGTGTTAGAAATTAATAGAGGTGAACACAAACGAGCGCCAACTACGCTGGGGATAGACACGGAGGAGTTTCGAAGGCCAATACAGACGAGTATTGATAAATCTAGAGCAAATACGACGAGTGTTGAAAACCAATACGGATGAGTGTTTAGATCAATACGGGCGAGTATTAAAAAGAAATGAAACAAACACAGATGAGTATTGCAAAATCAATACGAACGAGTGTTGAGGATCAATACTGACGAGTACTGGAAAGAAATGAAACAAACACGGACGAGTGTTGCAAAATCAATACGAATGAGTATTGAGGATCAATACGAACGAGTATTGCAAAGGATGAATAAACACGGACGAGTGTTAGAAATTAATAGAGGTGAACACGTATGAGTGTTAAGATCAATACGAATTCTCTTGACGATCCCATATGTAACCCATCAAAGTTAGGGTCTTTTTACTGAGTTCTTGATCAGTCACGAAAGAGACATACGGAATACCTTGAACACCAATCTTAGCTTTATTAAGAATGCTTTAAATGAAAGGGGTATAACATAGAATTGTACCTCGACCGGAATCCCTCAGAGCAAATATCCTGCTAGCAATGTAATACTGCCAATGAACTTTTATCTTACTTTTCAGCATATAAACCAAATGTACCTCCGCTTGGTCAACTGGCGAGTAACCTCCCTTCTTGGGACGGAGAATGTGAGATACAATCCATTGGAGAACCCCTTCAATTGGCTTCAAACGACCAGTAGTAACAGATTTAGGAAATAATTCACTAGCAACAATCTCATCAGAATAAGGATCCTTCAACATTGCATTTAAAGCAGTCTTGAACTCATAACACAGAGCCAATTTAGTATCAGTATTTTGATGTTAGGAGACAACCATGGACACATGTTCAATACATATTTCGAAACATCGTCATCTACCTTTAAACTCTTACCGCCTATCTTATAGCCAAAATCATAATCAATGAACTTATCATATACATTCGTATAGAATAATCTAACCAAATCTTCATTGTATTTTATATCACACTCTAAGAACGGATAAAACTCTTGAAAATCTAGAAATTCAACAATTTCTTGAATATGCATGTGTTCGCCAGTTTTGGATAATACACAAATTTCTTGACAATTGATCTCTTACTAAAATTCTTCTCATAGGATGCAGTCAGTTCATCAAAGAGTAAAGAAATAGCATTTACCGAAAGGTTTTATCGAGGTTGTAAAGTTTCTACCCGAGAAGTTGAGGCTCGAATGGTTCTTTTCCCAATTGCTCTTGTAGAAGCCATTGAAGTTATGATTTTGTAGGAGATGAACAATACACGAGTAGATATTGATGATGAAAAACCCAAGTGAAAGCCTTTGTGAACTCAAAGTTTCTGATTTGATGAGGTTTTTGGAAGTGGATTTTTACGGTTTATAGAGATTATGTGAAGAGGAGAGGAGAACAAAGATGAAGAGATGCAAATGATAATGAAAATTTGAAATGGGACAATGCATTGAATGACTCTAATTTTCCCAAGAAAATCTGAAACGCTTCATCTTCCAAGGAAAGTTCTACATTTCACAGTGATGGTTGACCTAAACCTAGGATGCATCGATGCATGCATGTTAAAATTGCACAAATTTGAATAATTACAGTATAAGTCGACTCATGAGTCGACCTGTGCTGACCCGAAGCAAAACATGGTGAAATATAAAAGGCATGAGTCGACCTATGCCCTGTTTTGGTCGACGCATGCAGTGCAAACATGTGAAAATTGCAAAATTCAACTTATGTATGCATCACCTAGAATAAATAGCAAGGTCACACATAATTCAAAATAGAAATGGATTAAAATTGGTCCAAACAATAGAATAAACATCAAGATGACACACATCATAGTAAAATGATACATATATGATCAAGACAAGTCAAATAGATAGGAACGATATTACCTCCAATGACGATAAATGATGAATGCCCTTACATAACTTGCACTTATCAATGTGGCTAGTCAAAGTATAAACAAGCCTAGATATAGAGAAGGCAACTATTCAAATTAAACACGATATGAGATATCAAGAATGCCAAGTTCCCTACAGATGTTAAAGAAGGGTTTTGTCGCAAGTGGTTTTGTGAAAATGTCGGCAAGTTGATTCTTGCTATCAACATGCTCGAATGCGACATCACCTTTGTCTACATGATCCTAAGTAAATGATGACGAATTTCAATATGTTTCGTGCATGAATGTAGTACTGGATTTTTAGTTAAGTTAATGACGCTTGTATTGTCACACAAAATGGGAATACGTTCAAGTTTAACATTATTCTAAGGATGTATAGAGAATTAATACGGATGAGTACTGAAAAGAAATGAAACAAACACAGACAAGTGTTGCAAAATCAATACGAACGAGTACTGAAAAAAGCATGAAATCAAAGAAATGAAATTGGAACCAACACAACGAGTATTGAAAACAATATGAACAAGTATTGCAAAGGGTGAATAAACACGGACGAGTGTTAGAAATTAATAGAGGTGAACATGTATGAGTGTTAAGATCAATACGGACGAGTATTGATGAGACTGAAAGAAACATGAAAAGTGTTTAGAAGAACACGACGAGTGTCTAGGTTCAATATGGAACAAACACGGACGAGTGTTAGACCAATACTGACGAGTATTAAAAAGCAAGGAAACAAACAGGACGAGTGTTTTAGACCAATACGGACGAGAAAAAACACGGACGAGTGCTAAAGAGCACAGCGAATGTCTACGATCAATATGGACGAAGTATTGATAAATCAGAAACAGATACAAACGAGTGTCGACAATCAATACGAACGAATATTGACGAAACTGCGGCAAACATGGATGAGTGTTAAGAAACAATACGAGAGAGTAGTGAAAATAATGCAAACGAGTATTAGAAAGGATGAGTAAACACGAACTAGTGTTAAAAAGATCACGATGAGTGACTGGGGTTAATACAGACGAGCATTGGTGAAGCTAAAACAAATAGGAACGAGTGTTTAAAATCAATACGGACGAGTATTGAAGAAGGGAATCAAACAGGAACGAGTGTCGAAAATCAATATAGACGATGTATTAAGGAAACGAATCAAACACGGAAGAGTGTCTAATGCTCAATATAAACGATGTATTGAGGAAGTGAATCGAACACATATGAGTGTCAAAAATCAATACAGACGAGTATTGAAGAAGAGGAATAGAACACGGATGAGTATCAAAGATTAATACGGACGAGTATTGAAGAAGAGGAATCGAACACAGACGAGTGTCGAAGATCAATATGGAGGAGTATTAATGAAGCTAAAACAAACACGGATGAGTGTTTAGGATTACGATGAGTGATTAAAGATCAATACGGACGAGTATTGAAGAAAGTAATCGAACATAGACTAGTATTAAAGATCAACATAGACGTGTATTGATAAAGTTAAAACAAAAACAGACGAGTATTTAAAGATCAATACAGACGATTACTAAAACGAAACACGGCGGAGTGTTGAAGATCAATACTGACGAGTGTGAAAGGTCAATATGGACGAGTAATGAAAAAAGGAATCTAACACAGACGAGTATTAAAGGTCAATACGAACGAGTATTGAGGAAATGAAAGCAAACATGGATGAGTGTTGACTGTAGCAGAACAACACGAGATTAACGCCTCTAACACCTGAAGAATGGGTGAAAGTATTAAGAATTGATCACCAAAATCTCTAATAGGACAAAAACATCCCAGACAGACAACCCTGCTAGGGAGCGATGATCAAAGGGTAAGATTGGCGGATCTACTACCCTAAGGATTGGTTCAATCATCTGCTTGGGGATAACGTGAAGTAATTTATCCTAAGTTACACCACTTTCTGCAGGGGAAAAGGTTTGAAATAAAGGGTATCTGTTAGAACACAGATTGGTTCTTAATAATATCTCTTTGTTTTGATGATAACTGTTAGGAAATTTTGTATTTAAGAATTATATACTCTAAAATTTGCTTGAGAGTTTTACTGCAGATTGTAATGAAATTAACACTCCAGAAGCAAATCTGTATTGTATACAAGAAATTAACTTGACTCTGAAGCGCCAGATGCACTCATTAGAAGATTTTGATTGCTGCTAACAGAAGATCCTGAGCGTAGCCTCCAGAAGGATCTGAAGCAAGAAGCTTCAGAAGATTCTGAAGCAGAAGCTCTAGAAGGATCTGAAGCAAGTCAGAAGCATCTGAAGCAAGAAGAATATTGTATGAAGAGTTTTTCAAAGCATAGTTTCTACAGAAGATTTTGAAAGTACTAAAGCTGCTAGTACTGAAGTTCTGTGTCAAATATGCTCTGATGATTAACACGCTGAAAGCACACATCCTGCAGAAGACTCTGATACAGCAAAGTTTTGAACATCTTTAGAAGACTCTGACCCAATCAGATTCTGATGAACTTGCTGAAAACTGAAGAAGAAATATTCAAAGATTATATCCGTTGGAGTAAATCAAACGTCTCTTTCCTCATTTGTGCTAGACACAAGAACACAGACAAAAAGGATTTTTCTGTGCTTTATACTTCTAGGAAAGGTCACTTGATGTGAAGACAAAAAGGCTCAGACCTTTTTGGGACACTCTTCTCAACGCTCAGCTCTCCTTGGATCAGCTGCCTATAAAAGGAAGACTCCACCAAATTCTTCAGTTAGACATTTTGCTGAAAAGAAATTATAACATTCAAGCTCTCATACTTTCATATTCATTCTTAGAATTATTTGTACTTAAACTTAAGAGAAATATCACTGTTGTGATAAAAGCTTTTTAGAAGCATTTATTCTCTTGTATTAGATTTACATTGATTGTAAAGGATTTCCTTAAGAGGATTCAGTTGGAATCAGTTGCTCTTGAGAAGACTAAGAACAGTTGTTCTTAGGTGTTACTATTGTAATCTGTTTGATTAAATAGTGGATTAAATCCTTGTTGAGAAAGGCAAATCACTCTAGGAAGGGTGGACTGGAGTAGTTGAGTTCAACGAACCAGGATAAAAATAATTATGTTATAATTCTAAGTTTTAATCTTTCATACTTATTCAACCCCCATTCTAAGTATTATCTCACCTTCAGTTGGCATCAGAGCTCCGGTTCTGTGTGTGCTACCACTTAACAGTGACAGTAAAGATCCAGAGAGAAATACTTTGATATATATTTATTTGTTACAATGGCTGATAATACAATATCCAACATTAACAATAAATATGAAGAAAGGGACAGGATCAGCACCAAACCCCCTATGTTTGATGGGGAGAAATTTGATTACTGGAAAGACAGAATTGATAGTTTTTTCCTAGGATATGATGCTGATCTATGGGATCTAGTCATAGATGGATATGCCCATCCCACAGATGGGAATGGCAAGAAGATAGACAGAAAATCTATGACAGATGCTCAGAAGAAAGATTTTAGAAATCATCACAAGGCCAGAACTATATTATTGAATGCAATTTCTCATACTGAGTATGAAAAAATTACAAACAGGGAAACTGCTTTTGATATGTTTGAATCCTTAAAAATGACTCATGAGGGAAACTCTCAAGTCAAGGAGACAAAAGCTCTGGCTCTGATCCAGAAGTATGAGGCCTTCAAGATGGAAGACTCTGAATCTGTTGAAGCCATGTTCTCCAGATTTCAGATCCTCACAGCTGGGCTAAAGGTTCTGGACAAGGGATACTCTATATCAGATCTTGTAAAGAAAATCATCAGAAGTCTACCTACCAGATGGAGACCAATGGTGACTGCCTTGAAGATGGCTAAAGATCTGAACAAGATCTCTTTAGAAGAATTCATCAGCTCACTGAGGAGCCATGAAATTGAGCTTGAGGAAGATGAACCTCAGAAGAAAGAAAAAGGTAAATCTGTTGCCTTAAAATCTAACAAATCTGCTAAAGCTCTGCAGGTTATTGAAGAAAGCTCTGAAGAATCTTCTTCTGAAGAAGAAGATGAATTATCCATGCTGTCCAGAAGGATCAACAGACTCTGGAAGCACAAGGGAAAGAAGTTCAACAACTTCAGAAGATCTGATCATAGAAAGGAATCTTCTGGGCATAGAAGATCTGGCAAGAAAGGAGTTGTATGCTATGAGTGCAAAGAACCTGGGCATTACAAGAATGATTGCCCCAAACTTCAAAAAGAAAAACCCAAGAAGAAGTTTAACAAAAAGAAGAAGGTTCTGATGGCAACATGGGATGACTCAGATGAATCTGAATCATCTTCTGAATCAGAAGAAGAATGTGCTAATGTTGCACTGATGGCCAGCACAGAAGATCAGGAGGAAGGAACCTCAGGATATGAATCAGATTCTGAATCTGATGATGACGCTGAAGAGGTAATGGCTAAACTTACCAAAGAAGAACTTATAAAAGTTTTAACAGAAGTTCTTAAAAGTTATAACAATATCAAACTCAAATACAAGAAGCTGAAAAGCAATCTTGAATCTGAGATTGATCTTCTGAAGACAGAACTTGTTGAGCAAAAAGAAATTAATCTGAAAATCAAAAATGACTTTGAAATAACTCAACAAGAATCTGAATCTGAGACTAAGTCATGTGAAAACATTTTAGAAAAATATGAGTCTAGCTTTCAGAGATTCCTTACTAAGAGCATAGACAGAAGCAAGATGGCTTCTATGATCTATGGTGTTAGTGGGAACAACAGAAGAGGTATTGGATATGAATCTTCATCTGGAAGTAATCCAAAATCTGTTGACAAACTTTTCATCAAGAAGACACCTCTGTATTCTCAATTTAAATTTGGTCACTTAAATGACATTAAACACACAAGCTCTGAGAAGAATACGTATGTGTTTAAACCCAAGGCAAGTCAGAATAAATATTATGTTGAAAAACAGAAGTTTAGACAAACCTACAAACCAACTAACCTCAAAGGACCCAAGAAGATCTGGGTACCTAAAAACAAAATAATTCCTGTTGCAGATGTTCTTAGCAGCAAGGTCAGGACGCCAATCATGGTACCTGGACTCTGGATGCTCACAACACATGACAGGAGAAAAGTCTATGTTCCAAAGCCTGGAACTTAGATCTGGAGGTGATGTGAAGTTTGGAGGGAACCAGAAGGGCAAGATCATTGGATCTGGCACTATTGGAAATGGTAAACTTTCCTCTATTACTAATGTTTTACTTGTTGAAGGGTTAAAGCATAACTTATTGTCCATAAGTCAATTAAGTGACAATGGTTATGATATCACCTTTAATCAAAAATGTTATAAAGCTATTAGTCAAAAGGATGGCTCTATCCTATTTAGTGGTAAGAGGAAAAACAACATTTATAAAATAAATCTTTCAGAACTTAAAGTTCAAAATGTTAAATGCCTCTTGTCTGTTAATGAAGAGCAATGGGTCTGGCACAGAAGATTGGGCCATATTAATATGAGACGTATATCTCAGATTAATAAACTTAATCTTGTCAGAGGACTCCCTAATCTGAAGTTCACTTCAGATGCTCTTTGTGAAGCATGCCAAAAAGGGAAGTTTTCAAAAACATCTTTTAAATCAAAAAATGTTGTTTCTACTTCCAAACCACTAGAACTACTTCATATTGATCTGTTTGGACCAGTGAAAACTGCATCCATCAGAGGCAAGAAGTATGGATTAGTCATTGTTGATGACTATAGTAGATGGACATGGGTAAAGTTCTTAAAACACAAGGATGAGTCACATTCTGTGTTCTTTGACTTCTGCAAGCAAGTCCAGAATGAAAAGGATTTCAAAATTATAAAAGTCAGAAGTGATCATGGTGGTGAATTTGAAAATAAATATTTTGAAAAATATTTTTCTGAAAATGGCATTGATCATGATTTTTCCTGTCCTAGAACTCCACAACAAAATAGGGTTGTAGAGAGGAAAAACAGAACTCTGTAAGAAATGGCCAGAACCATGATCAATGAGACAAATCTGGCAAAACACTTTTGGGCAGAAGCAATCAACACAGCCTGTTACATTCAGAACAGAGTGTCTGTAAGACCTCTTCTGAAGAAGACTCCTTATGAACTGTGGAAGAAAAAAAAGCCCAACATTTCATATTTTCATCCTTTTGGATGTATTTGCTATATGTTAAACACTAAGGAAAATCTGAACAAGTTTGATTCCAAAGCACAGAAGTGTTTCATGCTTGGATATTCTGAACGCTCTAAAGGCTACAGAGTATACAACACTGAGACACAGATTGTGGAAGAATCCATTCATGTCAGATTTAATGATAAGCTTGGCTCTGAAAAGCCAAAGCAGTCTGATAACTCTGCAGATAGGGAAGTAGTCTTCATCGACTCTGAAGTTCCAGAAGCAGACAAAATTCAAGTGAAGGAACCAGAAGCAACGCCAGATGCTACTCCTTTAACTTCTCAGATGAATAATCTAAACATTTCTGAAGAATCAACTATTAGAGGATCATCATCCAGAATTAAAGCTTCTCATCCAGAGGATGTTATTATTGGAAAGAAGGATGATCCCATCAGAACAAGATCCTTTCTAAGATCATCTGAAGCATCTCTATTTGGACTGGTGTCAGAAATTGAACCATCTTCTGTAGATGAAGCTCTGCAAGACAATGATTGGATTATTGCCATGCAAGAAGAGCTAAATCAATTCACCAGAAATGATGTATGGGATCTAGTTCAAAGACCTCAAGGATTCAATATAATTGGTACAAAATGGGTCTTCAGAAATAAGCTAAATGAGAAAGGAGAAGTTGAAAGGAATAAGGCAAGGTTGGTTACTCAAGGGTACAGTCAGCAAGAAGGTATTGATTACACTGAGACATATGCTCCAGTGGTAAGGTTAGAATCTATACGTCTTCTTATTTCATTTGCTGCACAAAATAACATCACTCTGTATCATATGGATGTTAAAAGTGCCTTTCTTAATGGTATTATAGAAGAAGAACTTTATGTCCACCAACCTCCTGGTTTTGAAAATGAAAAATTTCCAGATCATGTTTTCAAACTAAAGAAATCTCTATATGGTTTAAAACAAGCTCCCAGAGCTTGGTATGAGAGATTGAGCAATTTTCTTCTGGAGAAGAACTTCATCAGAGGCAAAGTGGATACAACACTCTTTTGTAAATCAATTAAGAAAGATCTTCTAATTTGCCAAATTTATGTAGATGATATTATTTTTGGATCAACAAATATTATGCTTGGAAAGGAGTTTGCTACATGTATGCAGGCAGAATTTGAAATGAGCATGATGGGAGAACTCAGATTCTTTCTAGGAATCCAAGTTAATCAAAATCCAGAGTGCACTTACATACATCAGACAAAATATGTTAAAGAACTTCTGAAGAAATTTAACATGTCTGATAGTAAGCTGGCAAAGACTCCCATGCATCCTACTAGCTCACTTGGCAAGGAAGAGGTAAGTAAGAAAGTAGACCAGAAGCTCTACAGAGGTATGATTGGCTCTCTTCTTTATCTTACTGCTTCTAGACCTGACATATTGTTCAGTGTTTTCCTGTGTGCTAGATTCCAATCAGATCCTAGAGAATCACACTTGACAGCTGTCAAGAGGATTCTAAGGTATCTGAAAGGTACTTCTAATGTGGGTTTGTGTTACAGAAAATCTGATGATTTCAAATTAGTTGGATTCTGTGATGCTGACTACGCTGGAGACAGAGTGGAAAGAAAAAGTACTTCTGGAAGTTGTCAATTTCTAGGAAGGAATCTAATCTCCTGGTACAGCAAGAAGCAACCCACAATTGCACTTTCAACCACAGAGGCTGAATACATTGCTGCTGCTGGATGTAGCACGCAGATGCTCTGGATGAAGAGTCAACTAGAAGATTATCAAATTTTTGAAAGTAACATTTCTATCTTTTGTGATAATACTTCTGCTATATGTTTGTCCAAGAATCCCATTTTACATTCTAAAGCAAAACATATAGAAATTAAGCATCATTTCATCAGAGACTATGTTCAGAAGGGAATCATAAATTTAGCCTTTGTTGATACAGATCATCAATGGGCAGATATTTTTACAAAACCCCTTGTTGAAGATAGATTCAAATTTATTCTGAAAAATATTGGTATGGATTTTTGTTCAGAATGATATTTGTCAGAAGCAAATTTTTACAGATGCAAAAATGCCTAATGCTCTGAAGTATTTCTTCTGATTGCTTATTTACTCGGTTTAATATTTTTTTTGTGAAACTCTGAACTAACAATCCTTAGAAGATCTGAACGTTGGTTAACGTTTCATGTCTCAAAAGAATTCAGAACACATGCAAGCAAACACGTGTCACACCAAATCTGAAGAGGTGGCGTGTACATTACTGAAGAGACGTTTGAGGTGAAGTTTGAATAGTGAAATCTTGATTTTCCCCCCAAATTGTCAGAAGCAATTAATGTTTAAAATGATTATTATTCTTTTCATTTATTGCTTGTTAAAACGTGAAAAAATTCTGACTGTTTGTATGCCTAGTTGCTTTAGTATAAATACATGACTTATCTTCACTTTCACACTTTTCACACTCTCAGAAAATTATATGCGTTTTCATCTCCTCTTTTCTCTGCATAAAAACCCTAAACCTAAGCGTTTGACAAAGCATTCTTCAATGGCAACTTCATCATCAACAGCTGCTCAATTCCAATCTTCAATGGTTGCAGTAACTTCTGCAAACATGGGTGTTGCTCCTTACTCTCCTCCCAAAAGAACTCTTTTAACCCCTGTTGAGAAGTTGGAGGTCTTGTGTGAATCCATGGTAGAATTTGACTCTCTTGCAGAAAATGGTTTTGAATTTCGTTCTATCATTGGAGCTCAAGGATGGGTTAAGTACTTTGATAGACTTTTTGGACCAGTTTACCCTCTCCTTGTGAAAGAATTCTGGATCCATGCCTCAGTTTATCCCAAGTTCATCTTATCTTCTGTACTGGGAAAAGAAATCATTATCACAGAGGATCTGATCAGAAAATTAATTGGATATGAAGAAACAGATGGTGTTTCCCACTTGCCAGCTGGGCGTGTGGACATGGATGAGGTATATGAAGAAGTGATGACTGCTGGTCAAG
Organism: Lathyrus sativus; assembly: GCA_963859935.3. Taxonomy (NCBI): domain Eukaryota; kingdom Viridiplantae; phylum Streptophyta; class Magnoliopsida; order Fabales; family Fabaceae; genus Lathyrus; species Lathyrus sativus. Next base: position 348,356,512 of record OZ012739.1, on the reverse strand, counting down.
CTTCTAACAAATTCAAGGATCTGAAGCCTGACTACAAGATCTGGGCCAAGATCTTCATGGGATGCATCCACCATAGGAAGTCAACTAATTCTCCAGACTATGTCAATAATGAACAACTCTATTTCATGTATTGCCTCAGTCAGAGCACCAAGGTAGATCTTCCATACATTCTTTTTATGCATCTGTGGAACCATATAAATGCATCTAGAGAGTATGTGAAGGAAAAAGGACAGAAGATCAGAACCTGGATCCCCTTTGGAAGGTTGATCTCAGATCTTCTAACTGAGAATGGTTTGGTCACTGCTCTGTACGCTGCTGGAGTTACAGAGGAATTAGAATTTATAATGGGAAAGCCTCTGAATGCTAAAAGTCTTTAGAGACTCAAAATTGTTGATGAACTCACAACAACTCCCAAGAAGCTGAATGTGTCTGAATTGAGTAAGAAGAGGGTTCCTGTAGATGACTTTCCATTGTTCTTTGCTGAAGAGCCCAGACACATAGTTGTTATGTATATTGATGAATGTAAGAAGGAAGGCAAGCATGTTCCTACAAATGTGATTCAGCTAGCAAGACAACCCATACCAGATGTAGAAGAAGAAGAAGAAGAAGAAGAAGCACAACTCCAGAGGAGAAGGACTCAGCCAGTAGCAGAATCTGAACCTGCTCAGAAGAAGGTCAAGATTGCTGAGAAGCCAAAGAAGCTCTTGAAGAGAAAAGAATCTGAAGATGCTGCTTCTGTACCAGCCAAGAGGATCAAAATAAAAGGTACTAAATCTTCTGTATCTTCTGCAAATATTGTTATAAATGACTCTAATATTAAGTCTGTTCCAAAACCACCCTCAACACAAACTACTTCTGTTACTGCACCAAGTTCAAAATCACCACAAAAACAAACTTTTGTTCCAACACCACCAACAACAAAAACAATTCAAACACCAACAGTTTCTGTACCAAAACCATCTCAACCAAAAATTCATATCAAACAGTTTGTTCCACAAACACAATCCTCATAGAAACAACCATCAGAACAACAACCATCAGAACAACAACCACAACAATCTGTACACCAAAAATCATCTGATCAACCAGAAAAACCACAAGAATCTCAACAAGAAAAAGCCTCTGAAAATCCACCATCAAATAATCCATCATCTGAACCCATTGCACATGTTACTTCTTGTCGCTACTGCGAAAATCGGCGCCGGCTGAACAGAAGAGTCGCCACCGTGCGTTATTTATCCCACGGGGAGGGAAAGGAAACGCTCAGAGTAAACCTCGCACAACACGGGAAAGGTATGGTCGTCGCAACCAAAACCTGGATTCGGGAGTCGGTTACGCAAGGGGAAGGTATTAGCACCCCTCACGTCCGTCGTACTCGACGGGATCCACGCTTGTTTTCGGGTATGGATTGTTATTCTATCTAAACTAAGGGTTAAGGGTTAAAAGAAAATAAAATGACTCGGCAAAGTATCGCACTTTATGCCTACGTATTCCCGTCTGGAACGAGAAATCAGAGTCAACGTAGTTCGCCTACCTACGGGAAAGGAAGGGAAGGTTGCTCGCTAGGACATCGCATCCTATGCCTACGTACTTTCATACAGCATGAAAGATCAGAGCAAACGTAGTTCGGGCCACGGACGACACAAGCTTGTCTTGGTTGATTTTATTCCTTCTGAAAAAGGTTTTCTGATCAGCAGTCCAAGCGGACAAAAATGACGTCCTGATGAGTTCACATTCTTTTACGGAAGAAGTGTCTTTTATTGTGTTTGAAATTTTATAGTGTTTTTCTGTTTGTTTTGAGAAAGAAGAGATAGAACTCTAACCTACGGTTGCGAAGGGAATCAAACTAACCTAATGTTATCATGCATGGGTTAAGACCTAGTGTCTATCATGCTCCTCTCTTGCGCAGAGAGAAACAGAGATCCTAAGGGAATAGATGGAAACAGAAACAATATCAGATATATACAGTAAAGCAGTAAAATGCATGGATGCAGCAATACAAGCGAGGCAAGGGAGTCCCACTCAACCTCGAACCTGGAAAACAATAGGCAAAAGTGAACAGACTTCACTTTCAACCCAACAGGGTAAACAGCAAACAATACAATCAGGAAAACCAAGCAATACACCAGAAATGAAATACAACAAAAATAAATAGCCACAGCAGCTCTGCATCAACATTTGTCTTCAAGTTATCTTCAATCAGCTACAAGCTTCAGCAAGCATCAATCTCCGTCTCCACAGCCTTCAAGCAAGGTCTTTGATCACCAATCTTCCATCTGTAATGGCTTTTCTTCAAGTCCTATCCTCCTAGCTGAGGGATCAATCACAAGAGTGAATTGGGTGTTAAGCAATTAGTTGACTACCAAGGGTGGCAAACCAACTGCTACTAACACATAAGATATTTTCTCTCAAGAGTTCTATCCCTTAGACAGTAGCACCAAGCCTTCCAAGGGAAGGGGGTGAGTGTCTTAGAGAGACTCTGTATCACAGAGAGGAATGGAGGCAGTCAAAACCTTCCATGTTTGAAGATCAAGCTTTCTAATCTAGAGCTCTGCCTAGCTCCTAAACCATAATCTCCTCAACAGCTGCTAGCATGAATCTCCTCATCAACTCTGGAAGTTGGTCCTCAAGCTCTGGATCTCCAATGGCTTCATCATCCCAAGTCTTCAGCTCTCCCAATCCCCAAGCAATCCCAATACCCACACAGACAAATCAATAATCCCCAGAGGGCATACCACACCAATCAAATCAAATATAGCAGTATATACTAATAGCAGTAGGGGAATCCTAGTGATTTCTAAGGGATCTAATAACTACCCATAGTCCCTATAGTCCCATAGCTAAAATATTCAATCTCTAAGTCCTAAGGGAAATGAACTAATTCTCCTGAGTCATCACTTAAACCCTAATTTTATTCATGTTGTTCACACCTAAACTAAACACCTAAAATTAATTCCTAAAAATATGAACTAAATTTCATGTACAAGCTAACAATGTCTATGAATCAACCTAAAAAGAATGGGCTAAAAATATTAAGGCAACTATTAGAACAAAAATTAACAAAATCATGCATGAAATGAAACACCTAAAATAGGCATTTATTTGGAAAATATGGGAAAAATATCAAATAAAAAATAAAATGCAATTTTTATTTTTTATAATTTTCTAGACATCTTGAAGAAATTAATGCAAAAAGAATCATTGAAAAATATGAAGTTTATGATTTATTATGATTTTTTAAAGGATGAGAAAATATTAAAGAAATTAAAAATGACAAAATAGGAAATAAAAGGATAGGGGGGTTTGAATAGCCAACGCGCTCATTTATTTTTTCAGGTGGGCCACAGAGCAGGGGTGTCATTAGCAAGATATGCAAGGCCCAGGAAGCAATCAGAAACAAACAAAAATAAAAAAAGGTGAGAACGGTGCAAATAGTCATTAATTCAGTTCATTTACGTTGGGCCTGGTTTGGGGAGGGTGCCATTAGCAATGAAATTCAAGGCCCATTCAGACACTTAAATGAAACGGGGCGTTTTGGTGCCCAGGGTTTCCCTCCGTTTCATCTTTAAACGTGGACCACACGATGAGATCTCCAGTCAATGAAATAGACCCCATCCAACGGACGCCATGCTTCTTCTCCAAATGGCTAGGGGTTCAGCCATGGAAGCTCCATGCACAAGCTTGCAAACCAGATCTTCCACCTTCCCTCACACCCTCAATTCTCCATGAAAACTCGCGATGTAAAGAGCAAAGATGCCCTAATTTCTTCCCTCTACACAACCGTGCCATCATCTCCTTCTAAAACTCACTCCAAAAACAAACCCGATGAACATAACAGATGAGTTTAGCTATTTTCACCTGATATCAACTCTTCTAATTCTCTCCAATCTTTACCCTAGCCTAATCTACATCTTATGCTGGTCATTCTAAGCTATATAATGAGAATTATAGTGCCATATTCCATGAGATACAAACCTTAACAGAATTGGTACATCATGCTCAACCTTCATGAAACCTCTCCAAACTCACCAAAATCAATCATCTAACCTATCCTAACAGTTCTATACTAATAATTCCCTAGGATTCTAACTAAATCATGCCATACAAAGAGAAAACAAACCTGGTGCAAAATGGTGAAAACAGTTATGGAAACCCTTGAATCTGATGCTTGCAGTGATTGGAACTTGATCAGGGAACTGGATTATGAATTCTGTATGCAAAGAATCTTGTCCAATCCTTCTGAATTCAGCAATCCCAAAGTTCTTGCACCTTGGATGTTAAAGTTCTATGGCACGATTCTTGCTCAATTCCACCAAATGAATATGTGAATTCTGGTCCTTGGATGATGATGATGATGATCAAATCAAGAAAGATGGAAATTGATGAGAATTTGAGAGAGTTTGTGATGCTTTTGCAAATTGGAGAAAGTGATTGAAACTTGTGATTTTGAGAAAATAATATCACCAACCCTGGCATGAACCATCTCATATCAATATATACATGTCCTTAGAACCTCCTAGAAACTTGGAGAAGCTTCCCTTGCATTCTTTCCTTTGGATTTGGTTTATGTATCTTCCATTACAAGTAACCATGAATAACTCTTAAAATTTGAACTAACTTCAAAATTCTACTTTAGCCAATGTCTTTAAAATGATCTTTCCATTCAAAATGACCTGTAATTTTGCTTCATTTGGCCAAAATATGAAAAATCTCATTTTTAAGTCCATTTTTATTCATTAAATCCAACAATTTTGAAACCTTGTGCTATGAATCTTTCCAATCTCTCATGGTCACTTTTCTAGACTCAAAATGTCATTTTGAACAAGTTTTATGTTGTAAAGTTTTCCATTTGAAGCTTCCTTGTATGAGTTTTGGGCATAGGTTGAAATGACCTGTAATTCTCAAATGACCAAAATACCCTTTGCTTGCCAAGACCATAAGTAGAGTTACACAAATCATATGAAGGCATACTATACCATTCTAGAAAGCTAAGACAATGAGGAACAACTCTTATGTTTACCAGAAATTCATTTGAAATCTCCTTGAGGGGTAAATATTGCTTGGAAGTCAAGTCACTTTCACAGACAAAATTTCAGATACCTCAGATGACCTGTAACTTGCAAGGACCATAACTTGAGTTCTATAAATCTCCTTAATGTCTTCCACCACTCAAATTAAAGGTCTTGAGATCCTCTACAAGTTTCATGTTGGCCAAGGATCCATTTGAAGCTTGAATTTTGACTTATCTTGCTTGGAAATTTGACCTAAACTAGGGGATTTTACACAGAAACCCTAATTTAGAAACTCCTCTTCTCCTTGATTTATCTTGAATTCTCCTTAGCATAACAACATATCCTTCTCTATATGTCAAATGATGAACCCCACATCTCTCCAATAGACCTCAATGTCTTTCAATCAATCAATTGACCTAGAGTTGACCCAGGGTTGACCCAGATGAAACCCTAGTTGACTGTCTTCATCCACAACTCTTGTGACTACACCAATGACTTGTCTCCTTCTCCAAATGACTTTATAAGTCTCCCATGATGTCCCCATACTCTCCATGCTCAGCCCACAGCTCACAATTTCTTTGTTGATCCTCAGACACCCTCAGTTAGGAGATATACTCAATGCTTGATCTACTGACTTCTCCAACTTTCAAATTCTTTTCTGATGACTTGAATGAGATTGAATCAGGATAATATCCTCTTGATAGGCCTCTAGAGAGGAGAATAATGCTTGGTCCCCTGTTGAATGACTTGCTATGCTTATGCTATGCAGATGAGTAACCTATGTACATGACTCTATATGCAAATGCTAATGATATTGAAACATAAACCAAGTGAATAAGGTTGAGCAAATTTTAGGGTGCAACAGCTGCCCCTATTCAAGTGACTTGGACCTGATTGGGTGAAGAGCCCGAAGCCTTCAGACATTCGCGGTACGAGACGGTTGAATACTAAGAACCCAGAAATTTGCCAACCGCAGAAATAAACTGCGTCTCTGCTTGGGGATTATTTCACTCATCAGCTGAATCTGACTGTTACGGCAACCCGCTGATCTCGGGCGGCCGTGATGGGGATGACTCGTCTTATCCATCAAGACTAAATCGTCCACGTTAGGAATAAACTCTTGTCCACGTAAGGAATCAATCTCTTTTCTGCTTTGTCAAACTCTTCCACGTAAGGAATACGTCTTCTTTTGCTTTGTCCACGTAAGGACTCCATCTTTCCACGCAAGGAATCACAAACTTTCCACGTAAGGAACCTCAATCTTTCCACGTAAGGAATACCTCTTTCCACGTTAGGAATGCAACTTTCTTTCCACGTAAGGAATACATCATCCACGTTAGGACCCGCCTTTCCACGTTAGGAACACGATCTCTTTTCCACATAAGGAATCATTTTCTCTTTCCACGTAAGGAACTGAAACTTCTCTTTCTCTTCCACGTAAGGAACACGCTTTCTTTCCACGTTAGGAATACTTCTTCTTTCCACGTAAGGAATACCGTTTCTTCTGAATCCGTCCACGTCAGGACTAAACTTTCCACGCAAGGAATCTATCTTCTTTTTCCACGTTAGGAATCTCATCTTTCCACGTTAGGAATACACTCGTCTTCTTTCCACGTAAGAAAACCAACCTTCTTCCACGTAAGGAATAAAATTCTTGATCTGTCCACGTAAGGACTCTAAGCTTTCCACGTAAGGACTACACTCATCTTTCCACGTAAGGAATAGACCTGTCCACGTCAGGACTCTCGTTTCGTCTTGATTTGTCCACGTCAGGACTCGCCTCTTGACTTACTGAGAAAATAAAACTTGTCCCCGTTAGGACCCATATCTCAACCATGCTGAAGAAATAAACTTGTCCACGTCAGGACTTGCGCGTTTTTGACTTGCTGGGGAAATAAGACTATGTCCACGTCAGGACTCATACTTTGCCCACAACACAAAGAAGGATAAACTTGTCCACGTCAGGACTCTCGCATCTTGTCATCACAAAGAACTGCAAACTTGTCCACGTCAGGACACCCCTTTCACCATTACGAATAAAGCTATTTGCTGAAAATAAATGGTCCACGTCATGACACCAGCACGAAGAGTAACCAACTTTGTCCACGTCAGGACTCCACCTTCTATCAATACCAAGAAATCAAATCCGTCCACGTTAGGACTAACACATATTGTCAAACTGGAAGAAATGCCCACGTTAGGACCCCACATTCCAACAATCCTGCAAAATCGAACCTGTCCCCGTTAGGACTAGCACCTCCTATCAGCCCGGGGAATTAAAACTGTCCACGTTAGGACTCCGCTTTTCTAGCACGAAGAAAACCTGTCAAGAAATTGTCCACGTTAGGACTCATCCTTCCATTGGTCCGCAAACTTCTTATCACTGACGTTACAGCACCTTTGAGGCTGACTCTACTGGGGATATTTGGACACCAAACTACCGGATGCCTGTTCTGATAACTGGAGGTAGCCTCTGAAATTCTGGTTCATGAAACTTTTTAATGCTGACGTAACAACAACCTTGAAGGAAACAATCCGCTGGTCGGACTAGAGAAACTTCAAGAAAAACCCTGGCGGGGAAATAAGTAACTCTGCTTAAGGACAACGAGAAACTTATCCTGCTGACCCTGTGGGGAGTAGTGCCACAGCTGACACTTCGTTGAATGTCTCACGTCGAGATCTTGAATTTTTAGGTAATTCATTTGAGCAAGAGCTCTCTCTACCTGCATGAGCAATAACACTTGAACACAAACGGTTAGCCAACCTGGTTTATGTTTCATAATGCATGTGTTTGACCATGGTGCAATGCTCCAATCGACATGGAAATGTTACGCGTTTTCTATTTGGTGGATGCAAGTATGACACTATATGCCGATGCAAATGCAGACTTGAACTGCTGGGTACAGAAACTGCTTCAGCAAAATAAATGCTGAAGATGATGCCGACTCCGCTGGGGATAGCCAGATGCTATGGAATTATTCCAGCAAAATAAATACTGGAAAAGGGGAGTTGACTCAGCTGGTAAAATTGGGAGCTCGAACCAAACACCTTGCTGAAGTACCACCCTGCTGGGAACATAACTCTGCTGGAGAATGGCAGATGCGCCTGGTATGATCGAACTTCTGCTGGGAAGTGAACGAATATCACATGGTATTCTGACAAAATAAATGCCAACGCGCCACACCAACTCTGCCGGGGAGAGTCTCAATCTTCGAGTTCCACTGGGAGGAATGAAGACCCTGGTTGGAAAGAGAACTCTGCTGGGGATGGGATGATTCTCTCGGGGGAAATCAACTGATTCCGCTGGGAAAGAGTAAATGACCCTGCGGGGAAAGGTGAACTTGTCTGAATACAACTCACAACTATTAATCTTCTAAGGCTAAACCCACTCTGCTTGAGATAAGGAATCCTCTAGGGGACATCACACTGTCTGAACACAGCCTACAGTCATGGAATCGCCAACTCTGCTGAGAATAAATGGCTTTGTTGGAGCATGCCTTCTGGATATGCTACGACTAGCTAGGGAATTCGATCCTTCTTCAGGAGGCACATGCATGATCCGCGTAAGGGTCGAGTCTTTCGCTATTGCAATCTTTTGATCATCTTCCTCGTACGGCTATGAAACCTGCAACAACACAACAAGACAGGACAAGCCTATGCAACCAAATCAATTCAGGTTAGTGACGTTATTTTCAGTTAATTCAAAGCTTTAGCAATTGTTGGCGAGGGCCAGTGATGTTATACACATACTAGTTTCAATAAACCTAGGCGTTTTATCATGCACAAAACAGTAAGGAACCAACATCAAATACTGAATAACATATTTTATTGATTGGGCCCCTGAATGGGCGGATTTTTGTACACGGGATGTAACTCCTGAAAAGAGGAAGCTACGTAAAGCAGACATACAAGTATGCACAGGAAGCATAAATATTTTGACAAATTAAATTTTGTACACATGTCGGCAACGGGATGCAGACGATCACCACGAACTGATCCTCCTATGACTCGCCCGACTCTAATGCTTTCCCGATATTCACGCTTCCGAAGAGGTTGTGTCTGATAATCGACCCCTCAGGTATATTCTCCCGCACTGATGCTCACTGTAGTATCAAATTCGGACCGCAGTCATTTGCTTTTCAAATCCCTAACTTTTGCGTGAACCGCCCTTTACGGGTTTTCAGTTCACCGGGATACCCCTTTTTGCCGAAGCCGCCCAGTGTGGGTTTTCAACTTCGCGGGTGTACATTTTTTCAATTTTATCCCTAACTTTTGCCCGAACCTTTCATTCTGTTTTTGGTTCGCCAGGATGCCCCATTTTTGCCTGGACTCTCTTTTTTCTGTCCAGCGGGTCAATTTTAAGCAAAGTATTTTTTAACTGCGTCCGAATTCACAGGCGACGTAAAGTCTTCACCGTCCATGGTGGACAACAATAAAGCTCCTCCTGAAAAGACTTTCCTGACAACGTATGGCCCTTCGTAGTTGGGGGTCCACTTGCCCCTGTGATCTGTTTGCGGCGGGAGAATCCTTTTCAGCACAAGGTCGCCCGTCTGAAAGCTTCGCGGATGTATCTTCTTATCATATGCTTTCTTCATTCGGCTCTGGTACAAACGACCATATGCTAGGGACGCTAGCCTCTTCTCGTCCATCAAACTCAATTGGTTCAACCTGTCTTTCACCCATTCTGCCTCGTTTAGCTGAACGTCTCGCAATACCCTCAGAGAAGGGATCTCAACTTCCAATGGTAGTACTGCTTCCATTCCGTATACTAACGAGAACGGGGTTGCCCCGGTTGATGTGCGTACCGTCGTACGATAACCGTGCAAAGCAAAAGGTAGCATCTCATGCCAATCCTTATAGGTCACCACCATTTTCTGAACGATCTTCTTGATATTCTTGTTGGCCGCTTCAACAGCGCCATTCATCTTGGGTCGGTAAGGGGAGGAGTTGTGATGTTCGATCTTGAAATTCTGACAGAGCTCCTTCATCATTTTGTTGTTCAGGTTTGAACCGTTGTCTGTGATTATCCGCTCAGGGATCCCATATCGGCAAATTATATCTCTCTTGATGAATCTGGCCACCACTTGCTTCGTTACATTTGCATATGACGCCGCTTCTACCCACTTGGTGAAATAATCGATTGCTACTAGGATGAACCGATGCCCGTTAGAAGCTGTCGGCTCGATCTTTCCAATCATATCGATTCCCCACATCGAGAATGGCCATGGCGATGACATTACATTCAGAGGGCTCGGAGGCACATGGATCTTATCAGCATAGTTTTGGCACTTGTGGCACTTTCTTGCAAACTTGAAACAATCAGTTTCCATGGTCAGCCAAAAATATCCTGCCCGCAGCAGCTTTCTCGTCATAGCATGCCCACCAGCATGCGTACCAAATGTACCTTCATGTATTTCCTCCATGAGCAGCTTTGCCTCTCTTTCGTCTACACAACGCAACAGCACCAAATCGTGGTTTCTTCTGTATAAGACGCCATCCGGATTCAAATAGAAATTACCCGCTAATCTCCTGAGAGTCTTCTGATCTTGACTGGATGCCCCAGCCGGATACTCTTTATTCTTCAGAAAATTAAGGATATCAAAATACCACGGTTTGTCGTCGGATGCTTCATCAATAGCAAATACATAAGCTGGTCTGTCAAGCCGAGAGATAATGATTTGGGGAGCCTCATTCCAGAAGTTGACTTTGTACATGGAAGACAAAGTGGCCAGGGCGTCAGCCATTTGATTCTCTGCCCGCGGTACGTGATGCAATTCAACCTTGTCGAAGAAAGGCAACAATCTCCTTGCATAGTTCATGTAATGTATCAAGTTGGGCTGACGTGTCTCCCATTCCCCTTTTATCTGATTCACCACCAGAGCTGAGTCTCCGTATACGTCTAAATTCTTGATTCGCAAATCAATGGCTTCTTCAAGCCCCATTATACAAGCTTCGTATTCGGCCTCATTGTTGGTGACGGCAAAGGTCAATCAGGCAGTAAACGGGATGTGCGACCCGTGTGGAGTAGTGATGATTGCCCCTATTCCGCTACCGTAAGCATTCACAGCTCCGTCAAATATCATCTTCCACTTGGAACCCAACTCTGGTCCTTCGTCTGGCAACGGCTCTTCACAATCTTTCATCTTTAGGTACATGATATCCTCGTCAGGAAAATCAAACCTCATCGATTGGTAATCTTCAATAGGCTGCTCTGCCAAGTACTCAGACAGCACACTCCCCTTTATAGCCTTTTGCGAGACGTATTGGATGTCATATTCAGTCAAGACCATCTGCCAACGGGCGATTCTCCCTGACAACGCCTGCTTTTTGAATACATATTTGATAGGATCCATCTTCGAGATGAGCATGGTTGTATGATTCAGCATGTATTGCCTCAAACGCTTGGCGGCCCAGGCTAGCGCGCAACAAGTTTTCTCCAGCATTGAGTATCGAGATTCACAATCTGTAAATTTCTTACTCAAGTAGTAGATCGCATGCTCTTTTCTTCCTGTCTCGTCGTGTTGACCGAGAACACAACCCATGCTTCCCTCAAGAACTGTCAAATACATAATCAAGGGTCTGCCCGCCACTGGGGGTACCAAAATAGGAGGCTCCTGCAAATACTGCTTTATTTTATCGAACGCCTTTTGACAATTTTCGTTCCACATTACAGCTTGATCTTTCTTTAACAGCTTGAATAATGGTTCACACGTGGCCGTTAGGTGAGATATGAACCGGGCGATGTAGTTCAACCTCCCTAAAAACCCGCGCACCTCTTTCTCTGTTTTAGGCGTCGGCATTTCTTGAATCGCTTTTATTTTAGCAGGATCGACCTCTATTCCTCTTTCGCTTACGATAAACCCCAGCAGCTTACCCGATCTCACCCCGAAGGTGCATTTGTTAGGGTTCAGCCTCAGCCTGAACTTCCTAAGCCTTTTAAATAACTTCAGCAGATTTACCAGATGCTCTTCCTCCGTCTGGGATTTGGCAATCATATCGTCAACATAAACTTCGATCTCTTTATGCATCATATCATGGAAAAGAGTCGTCATCGCACGCTGATATGTTGCCCCAACATTTTTCAAGCCAAAGGACATCACTTTGTAGCAAAATGTTCCCCAAGGCGTTATGAAAGTAGTCTTCTCCATATCCTCTGGCGCCATTTTAATCTGGTTATAGCCTGAAAAGCCATCCATGAAGGAGAATACGGAGTATTGAGCAGTATTATCAACTAGCACGTCAATATGAGGAAGTGGAAAATCGTCTTTTGGGCTTGCTTTATTCAAATCTCTATAATCCACGCACATCCGAACCTTGCCATCTTTCTTTGGCACTGGTACGATGTTAGCAACCCATGAGGGATATTTTGTCACAGCCAGGAAACCAGCGTCCCACTGTTTTTGAACTTCCTCTTTGATCTTCACTGCCATATCTGGTCGAGTTCTGCGAAGCTTTTGTTTGACCGGAGGGCATTCTTCTTTCAGTGGCAGGCGGTGCACAACCATATCTGTATCGAGCCCTGGCATATCTTCATACGACCAAGCGAATACATCACTATACTCTCAGAGCATTTCAACCAATCTTTGCTTGATATCGCCCTGCAGTGCGGCTCCGATACGAATATTCTTCTCAACCTCTTCCGACCCCAAATTGATAATCTCGATGACCTCGTCGTGAGGCAGAATGGCTCTTTCCTCTTGCTTCACCAACCAAGACAGTTCTTCAGGAACGTCACTATCTTCGACAACCTCTTCTTCGGCCTGAAATACCGGGTGCTCAAAGTTGGGACGAGTCATAGGTGGTTCAAGGATGTCATCTGAAAATGTTATCCTGCAAAAGGAATGGTTAAGTGCTTCAAAATGCGTATAAAGCGAATAACCATGTTGCCATTTTATTGAAAGATACAAAACAAGAAAGACAGAGATTACAGTATTTGCACATGAAAAAACGCCATTTATTTAATGATTAACACGCAACGTTCATAACAACACAGCCCTAAGCAAATCATGAGGCCCCAGGCGAGACATCAGATTATTCAACAATTAATAAAGCAAAGCATTACTGTTTAAAAGTCACATGAACAAGCTCCTGAATGGACCAGTTGCACAGTCCCTGTCCTGGCGTGCTTGGCTGAATCCAGGCATCCATATCACAGTCGCTGTCTCCTTCGTCAGACTCCGAAGCAGCATTGATGGTTTCATGACATACTCCACTGGCAGAGATGGTTATTGGCCTTCTGAAACGGGGTGCCCCCACAACAGGTGTTGACGACGACGGTTGGTATCCCAGCCCGAACCGGTCCATCTTTACAGGGATATCCAGCATTTTGCCCCATCCCTTTGTTTCTCCTGCCTCCACCAGAGCTTGAGCTTCCTTATACGACGAGACGGCTATCTCTGACACTTTGCTCGGCCCGGGACCTTTGTCCTTGATACGCAACCCTTCAAACGCCTGGCAGGGTGTTTCGTGGATCTCTTTGTCGACCTCCACATATTTAAATGACGACAGATGGCTGACCAGGATGTCTTCTTCTCCGCATACGGTGACTACGCTGTCTCCGACCATATATTTCAACTTCTGATGCAGGGTAGATGTGACTGCCCCAGCCCCATGAATCCAGGGTCTTCCGAGCAGGCAGCTATATGCGGGCTGTATATCCATGATATAAAATTCTGTGGCGAACACCTCCGGCCCCACCTGTAGAGGTAATGTTATCGATCCAAATACTGTTCTTCGCGTGCCATCAAACGCTCTGACTACCAAGTCACTGGGCGTACATAGGATTCCTCTGACATCCAGCTTCATCATCGCTTTCTTGGGCATCACATTCAAAGACGATCCGGTGTCGACCAATACATGCGACATTACTGATCCTCTACACTCGACAGATATGTGCAGCGCCATATTATGATCTCTCCCTTTCAGGGTCAAATCGAAGTCGGTAAAGCCTAAACTGTGGCCTGCATTCACATGTGCCAACACTCCTTCCAGCTGATTTACAGAGACGTCTTGGGGTACAAAAGAAGTATCCAGGACTTTCAACAAAGCATTTCTGTGAGCTTCCGAACACAAGAGCAATGACAAGATAGATATCTTGGACGGCGTCTGTTGCAGATGCTCCACAATCTTATAATCACTTTTTCGAATCAAGCGCATGAACTCTTCTACGTCTTTTGATGCTGCCTCTTTGTCGCTTGCTTGCACTGGGACATTCTCAACCATCTTCCCTTTTCCCTTTGCTAGTCTTTCGGCCTCCACTTCAGGCGATATAAAGATCCTACCGCTCCTTGTCATACCTCCTGAACCAACAACGTTATCGACAGTCTCAGCTGGCTGCTTATCAACATCAATCTTTATCCCGTCACAATACACCTCCAACCCATATGACCAGGGGACTGCTTTTGTGTTCTCGTACGGGATCGGTCCGGCCTTAGTTATGGTGATCGGTGGTTGCTGGCCCGGTGCGGCAATAGTGATTGTCTTTCGAGGAATCGTTACAGTAGCCACATCACTCTGATCATCTGCTACCGCCCCTGCGGGCTCTTCAGTTGCTGCTCGGTCAAACTGCAATGTGCCTCCATCAATTAAAGCCTGGATGCCTTTCTTCAAATCATCGCACCCCCCAGCTAGGGTCCAGCATTCTAAGCAATACTCGTCACATCCTAGATAAACACCCCCTTGCAACAATCTACTTTTTATCTCGCTCAGCGGCGTCTTTAAATCGTCGACACTCATAACCAGATTCAACCCTTCCTCAGTCAGAATGGCGTTTGCCCCATGATTAGGCATGGGTTTCTGCACTATATTCGGACCTGCCGTTCCGAAATTGATAGTCTTATTGTCCAAAAGATCCTGCACAACATGCTTAAAAGCATGGCAACCCTCTATATCATGGCCCGGAGCCCCAGAATGAAACTCACAGTGCCTGCTTACATCATAACCATACGGAGGAGTTCCCATTATAGGTGCCAGAGTTCTCTTCTCTACCAGATTCAGACCCAACAATGTCTGCAACAAATCAGCATACGTTGAGGGAGGCTTCTCAAACACTCTTCTTGGTTTACCACCCTGGAATCTTCGCTGAGCCTGCTGTGCACCCTGCTGTGGCTGCTGCTGCTGTTGTTGTTGTTGCTGCATTGGCTGCTGCTGAAACGGTTGTTGTTGTGGTTGCTGATACGGGATAGTAACACTCGCCACCTGCTGCGGCTGACGATATTGGTTCCGACCCCTGCCTCGGCCTCTGCCTCGGCCTCCAAATACTGCGCTTCCCTCGCCCTGACGGCGCCCACCAAAAGCCTTCCTATTACTACCAGATGCAGTTGATTCCTCAGCCTGGAATTTTCCTTGCTTAATGTTACGTTCAATCTTTTCTCCCATCAGAATTAAGTCTGAGAAGCTGGCCAGAGATGTATGAAACAGCATGTCATGAAACAAGCCTGTGAATGTGCCGACGAACATGTCATTCATTTCCTTGTCTTCTAAGGGAGGACGGACCCTGGCATCCACATCGCGCCACCTTTGCGCGTACTCTTTAAAGCTCTCCCCCTTCTTCTGCGACAGCCCTGTCAATTGGACCCGATTGGGTGCCAAGTCGCTGTTATACTTGTAGTGAGCTACAAATGCCTCTGCCAATTGCTTCCATGTCTTGATATTGGTTGGCTCCAACCCCATGTACCATTCTAGGGAAGGACCCGACAGACTATCTTGAAAGAAATGCATTAGCATTCTCTCATCAGTTGAGTATGCAGACATCTTTCTGTAATAAGCCCGCACGTGCACTTTCGGACATGTGTCCCCTTTATACTTATCAAACGCAGGAGCTTTGAATTTGATTGGCACCCTCAAGCCAGGTACTAGACCCATTGTTGCCATGTCTAAGCCCACAGCACTTTGGTTCAGGACCCCCCTCATCTGCTCTTCTAGCATTTTGATCTTCTGGGAGTCATCCATCGGCCCTTCGAAACCTCCGCCGGAGAAAGCGTCCTCCTGCTGATCTTCTTGCCACATACCATTCCCAGCTCCATACCCATCATATCCCTTATTACGGCCAGCCCTGATCTGATTCATCACTGGGCCTCGCCCTCTGTTGCCGTATCCCTGAACACCTCCACCAGGCCCAAAAGCCATTAACCCATTGCCGTTTCCATTTCCGAAACCTCCATAGCCCTGATTGGCCACACCATAACCATCTTGCCCAAAGCCTTGAGCATTGAAACCATATTTCCCAGCGTTATCGAATCCTTGATCGTTGAACCCGAATCCAGCATTGCCAAAGTCGTTGCCTCCCATATTATCACCCCAGTTAGCATCACCAAGCCCAACGTTATGGACAGCAGTCTCATTCCCAACTCCGATGTTACCATTCACAGCAGCGGTAGCGTTGTTGACATTAGCGGCAGGTATATTGACTACAGGTGGAGCCACTGGCGTGGGAGTGCCATCTCCATGAATAGTGTCGACTCGCGCAGACTGATGATCCTCATTACCGTGACCAGCATTTCGGGCCAACAGAGGTTGGACCATGGCTTGCAAATTCTCCTGACCTTTTGCAATAGCTTCCATGGTCTGCATAAAGAGAGCTAGCTTCTCGCGCACATCTTGCATCTCGTTCTGCATTTGATCCATGATTCTTCGACAGTTGGTGCGAGTAGAATAGCGGTGCGGGTGATGATCTGCAATCCTGAAAAGTACCTGGCACAGAGCAGGAAATAAGACACCATCCAAAGATTACCTGTAATGCAATATGAATATGAATGCAATGCAATGCAATGTGTGTCTGTGCATTAGGGAAATTCATTCCTCGATTCTAGTGTGAAGGTGTCGGTGCAGTGACAGTGCTAACAATACAAAGATCGGAGCTGAATCACAGAAAGCCTCATATATTGCAGAGAAATCAATAAGCCCGGAATACAATATCACTGAGAGTACAACAAGAAGGCATGACCTCAACCAACAATCCTGGTGATGGTCAGCACTATGCAAATAAAGCATACGAGTTACTACATGAAATGATCAAATCCTCCCATAAGTCTGGTACTCTTCTAGCAGCTTCTTGGTCTCCGGATGACTTGGTCGAGCAAGCAGCCCTTCAACAAGTTGGTTCCTTTTCTTAAGAACACGGCGTACGTCTTCAGCAGTTTCTTCCCATGCCCCGTCTCTGACGCGATCCTCCAGCTTACGCTTCTGAGACACAGCTTCATCTCTGCCTTTGATGGCCTTGTTTAGTGCATTCTGGAGACTATACCGGGTCATCACTTCTTCTTCACACTTCTTGATGCTGGACTTCAACTGCTCTTCGAGGTCGGAGATTTGCTGCTTCAACTTATCTTCCCTCTTCTTATTATTGGTGAGCGTAGCATTCCAAGTCTTATTGCAAGAAGAGATCTCTCGGTGTGCTGCGTCGAGTGCCTTCTTTTTGGATTCCAGCATGTCATGGGAGCTTCTGAACTCTTGCCCCAGACGTTCGCGCTTCCTCCTCTCCTCAGTCAACTCAGCTCCTAGTCTGTTTATTAGCTCAATCTGCTGTTGGAAAGCATGCACGGCCTTGTTTTTCTCACTGTGTATCTGGGCTAGCTCCTGCTCTAACCCTTCGTTGATCTTCATCAAGGCTTCTTTTTCTTTCACAATTTGCTCGTAGGCTTCCCGAGAAACAGTAGTGGGCTCAGCTACCGGAATAGGAACAAGAACTGGTACATCTGGAAATGGCATCCGCAACTGACTTGCTCTATCCTGGATCCAAACCCTGTAAGGTGCATAGGCCTGACAGTCATTCTTCCCTAACAACGGCTTCCCTCTTCGGTTAATACGCGTCCAGGCATGCTGCAGCTTGGCTAATAACTCCCCCTTCACGTCTCCTGTGAAGTACAGAGATTCCTGTACTTCTTCCTCCTTTGGTGGGTTCTTCAGCGCATATCCGAACTGACGGACCAACAGAGATGGGTTGTAGTTGATACACCCTTTTCTTCCTATCAGCGGGACATTGGGGTACCCAGAACAACTGAAGATGAGCTCAGATCCCAGCAGATCTCTATCAAACCATTCAACGTCTTCAGAAGATAGCCTCATCAGGCGCTCTGACCAACTAGCTGTGGTTGCACTCTCCACAAAAGATCCCTTCATGGGAAGGCGGCTCTTAAACCACATACCCAGCAATGGTACACATCAGTGAACATTCTTTCCTCTTCCCTTCTCATTCTTGTAATGCAGTGAGTGGTAGAAATCTCAGAGCAAGGTCGGTACAGGATTACCAGCGGCAAACAAGTAGAAGGCATCGAAGTCCACAAAATCCGGTACATTGGGAAACAATATGATGCCGTAAATTCACAGAGCCAGCACAGCATTGAAGGCAATCCAACACCCGCTCTTAGCGTACTCTTGGGCTTTACCAATCAAGAACTGGAGCGAGAAGCCTGGCACTCCACGGGAAACAGTGGTCAACATTTCAGAAGCATCCACATGCAAAGCTTTTGCCAAGTCCTCTAGCTTGGGCTTAGCGCCAGAATGAATGAATGGAACCTGGTTCTGCACGGGTAGCTCAGTAAACTCCACATACTCTTCAATGGTAGGCCCCAGAATAAAATCAGCAAACGTAAAACATCTCAATGCGGGATCATAGAATTGCATTAAGGTGTATAGCCCGTTCATCTCATCAGCAGTGGGCCTGCAGACTAATCTCAGTAATCTCCCATAACTCATTCTGAAGCTTCTCCTAACCTCCTCATCAGCAAGAGATATCAGACCAAGTAAAGGAGTAATATCAGGGGTCGGCAGCTTATACGCAACTGTCTTCCTCAAACCAGCCATGATCAATACTCAGAAGTCTGGGAACTAAAATCGGAGGATATGCAAATGCACCTGCAGCACAGACACACGTTAATGGGATGCAATGATAATGAGTATGCAAACAATGCAATGCAAATAACATGCAACAGGGACCAAAGGCCGTAGCTGAGTAGCCTGAACCATATCAAGAAGTCTCAGATAGATTCTCTAGAAGTCCTCAAACCCTGGTCTCAAATAGACCTGCAACAAATCTCCAACAATGGTCTCTGACAGACCTCAAACCATAACTCCAACTGGTCTCTGGTAGACCTCAAATCACATCTCCAACTGGTCTCTGACAGACCCCAGAACTATCCAACTGGTCTCTGACAGACCTCATAACACATCTCCAAATGGTCTCTGACAGACCTCATAACTTTCCCTAAATACCCAGGATCTCTGATCAAGAAATAACCGGTATCTGAAAGTCTAGTTACCTGCATATCCCCAAACCCTCTCACAGGTGGATGTCCTAGTAACTGACAAAGGTATGGCATCCTATGCGGTCGTCGGTGTCACAGACTTTCAGGGTTGATGATACGATTCCCAGAAGGAGTGGCATCATCAAATCCTGAAGAGGCCTCACTTAGCCAACTTCCAAATGATCGGTCCCCAGAGTCGACAACTCAACTAACCAGCAACCCACGCCAACCAAAGGAAGGGGAGGAGGCCAACCAAAGGAACCTCGTCTGAGTGTAGATTTCGCGGGACACCAAGGCAAGCAAAGCAAGCGGGCGCCAACTAATCTCTACTCTAATTCTAGGTGCACTCAAGCCCAGGTCCGGCTTCTCACTCAGTATCAGAACACCCGTCACACCCCAAATAATAATCAATATATATAATGCTGAAAATAAAGGTCAGAAATATAAATCCATACAAAATCCTCGACGGGAAAACAAGCATTAGGATTGACTCTCTTAAGGGACGTTGGATCCCAAATGCGTAAGAACTATCGCAGTCCTTAGCAGCTAGGGGACGTTGGATCCCCAGCAGATACTCGCATAGGGAACTATCGCAAGTCCCCAGCAGAGTCGCCAGCTGTCGCTACTGCGAAAATCGGCGCCGGCTGAACAGAAGAGTCGCCACCGTGCGTTATTTATCCCACGGGGAGGGAAAGGAAACGCTCAGAGTAAACCTCGCACAACACGGGAAAGGTATGGTCGTCGCAACCAAAACCTGGATTCGGGAGTCGGTTACGCAAGGGGAAGGTATTAGCACCCCTCACGTCCGTCGTACTCGACGGGATCCACGCTTGTTTTCGGGTATGGATTGTTATTCTATCTAAACTAAGGGTTAAGGGTTAAAAGAAAATAAAATGACTCGGCAAAGTATCGCACTTTATGCCTACGTATTCCCGTCTGGAACGAGAAATCAGAGTCAACGTAGTTCGCCTACCTATGGGAAAGGAAGGGAAGGTTGCTCGCTAGGACATTGCATCCTATGCCTACGTACTTTCATACAGCATGAAAGATCAGAGCAAACGTAGTTCGGGCCACGGACGACACAAGCTTGTCTTGGTTGATTTTATTCCTTCTGAAAAAGGTTTTCTGATCAGCAGTCCAAGCGGACAAAAATGACGTCCTGATGAGTTCACATTCTTTTACGGAAGAAGTGTCTTTTATTGTGTTTGAAATTTTATAGTGTTTTTCTGTTTGTTTTGAGAAAGAAGAGATAGAACTCTAACCTACGGTTGCGAAGGGAATCAAACTAACCTAATGTTATCATGCATGGGTTAAGACCTAGTGTCTATCATGCTCCTCTCTTGCGCAGAGAGAAACAGAGATCCTAAGGGAATAGATGGAAACAGAAACAATATCAGATATATACAGTAAAGCAGTAAAATGCATGGATGCAGCAATACAAGCGAGGCAAGGGAGTCCCACTCAACCTCGAACCTGGAAAACAATAGGAAAAAGTGAACAAACTTCACTTTCAACCCAACAGGGTAAACAACAAACAATACAGTCAGGAAAACCAAGCAATACATCAGAAATGAAATACAGCAAAAATAAACAGCCACAGCAGCTCTGCATCAACATTTGTCTTCAAGTTATTTTCAATCAGCTACAAGCTTCAGCAAGCATCAATCTCCGTCTCCACAGCCTTCAAGCAAGGTCTTTGATCACCAATCTTCCATCTGTAATGGCTTTTCTTCAAGTCCTATCCTCCTAGCTGAGGGATCAATCACAAGAGTGAATTGGGTGTTAAGCAATTAGTTGACTACCAAGGGTGGCAAACCAACTGCTACTAACACATAAGATATTTTCTCTCAAGAGTTCTATCCCTTAGACAGTAGCACCAAGCCTTCCAAGGGAAGGGGGTGAGTGTCTTAGAGAGACTCTGTATCACAGAGAGGAATGGAGGCAGTCAAAACCTTCCATGTTTGAAGATCAAGCTTTCTAATCTAGAGCTCTGCCTAGCTCCTAAACCCTAATCTCCTCAACAGCTGCTAGCATGAATCTCCTCATCAACTCTGGAAGTTGGTCCTCAAGCTCTGGATCTCCAATGGCTTCATCATCCCAAGTCTTCAGCTCTCCCAATCCCCAAGCAATCCCAATACCCACACAGACAAATCAATAATCCCCAGAGGGCATACCACACCAATCAAATCAAATATAGCAGTATATACTAATAGCAGTAGGGGAATCCTAGTGATTTCTAAGGGATCTAATAACTACCCATAGTCCCTATAGTCCCATAGCTAAAATATTCAATCTCTAAGTCCTAAGGGAAATGAACTAATTCTCCTGAGTCATCACTTAAACCCTAATTTTATTCATGTTGTTCACACCTAAACTAAACACCTAAAATTAATTCCTAAAAATATGAACTAAATTGCATGTACAAGCTAACAATGTCTATGAATCAACCTAAAAAGAATGGGCTAAAAATATTAAGGCAACTATTAGAACAAAAATTAACAAAATCATGCATGAAATGAAACACCTAAAATAGGCATTTATTTGGAAAATATGGGAAAAATATCAAATAAAAAATAAAATGCAATTTTTATTTTTTATAATTTTCTAGACATCTTGAAGAAATTAATGCAAAAAGAATCATTGAAAAATATGAAGTTTATGATTTATTATGATTTTTTAAGGGATGAGAAAATATTAAAGAAATTAAAAATGACAAAATAGGAAATAAAAGGAGAGGGGGGTTTGAATAGCCAACGCGCTCAGTTATTTTTTCAGGTGGGCCACAGAGCAGGGGTGTCATTAGCAAGATATGCAAGGCCCAGGAAGCAATCAGAAACAAACAAAAATAAAAAAAGGTGAGAACGGTGCAAATAGTCATTAATTCAGTTCATTTACGTTGGGCCTGGTTTGGGGAGGGTGCCATTAGCAATGAAATTCAAGGCCCATTCAGACACTTAAATGAAACGGGGCGTTTTGGTGCCCAGGGTTTCCCTCCGTTTCATCTTTAAACGTGGACCACACGATGAGATCTCCAGTCAATGAAATAGACCCCATCCAACGGACGCCATGCTTCTTCTCCAAATGGCTAGGGTTTCAGCCATGGAAGCTCCATGCACAAGCTTGCAAACCAGATCTTCCACCTTCCCTCACACCCTCAATTCTCCATGAAAACTCGCGATGTAAAGAGCAAAGATGCCCTAATTTCTTCCCTCTACACAACCGTGCCATCATCTCCTTCTAAAACTCACTCCAAAAACAAACCCGATGAACATAACAGATGAGTTTAGCTATTTTCACCTGATATCAACTCTTCTAATTCTCTCCAATCTTTACCCTAGTCTAATCTACATCTTATGCTGGTCATTCTAAGCTATATAATGAGAATTATAGTGCCATATTCCATGAGATACAAACCTTAACAGAATTGGTACATCATGCTCAACCTTCATGAAACCTCTCCAAACTCACCAAAATCAATCCTCTAACCTATCCTAACAGTTCTATACTAATAATTCCCTAGGATTCTAACTAAATCATGCCATACGAAGAGAAAACAAACCTGGTGCAAAATGGTGAAAACAGTTATGGAAACCCTTGAATCTGATGCTTGCAGTGATTGGAACTTGATCAGGGAACTGGATTATGAATTCTGTATGCAAAGAATCTTGTCCAATCCTTCTGAATTCAGCAATCCCAAAGTTCTTGCACCTTGGATGTTAAAGTTCTATGGCACGATTCTTGCTCAATTCCACCAAATGAATATGTGAATTCTGGTCCTTGGATGATGATGATGATGATCAAATCAAGAAAGATGGAAATTGATGAGAATTTGAGAGAGTTTGTGATGCTTTTGCAAATTGGAGAAAGTGATTGAAACTTGTGATTTTGAGAAAATGATATCACCAACCCTGGCATGAACCATCTCATATCAATATATACATGTCCTTAGAACCTCCTAGAAACTTGGAGAAGCTTCCCTTGCATTCTTTCCTTTGGATTTGGTTTATGTATCTTCCATTACAAGTAACCATGAATAACTCTTAAAATTTGAACTAACTTCAAAATTCTACTTTAGCCAATGTCTTTAAAATGATCTTTCCATTCAAAATGACCTATAATTTTGCTTCATTTGGCCAAAATATGAAAAATCTCATTTTTAAGTCCATTTTTATTCATTAAATCCAACAATTTTGAAACCTTGTGCTATGAATCTTTCCAATCTCTCATGGTCACTTTTCTAGATTCAAAATGTCATTTGGAACAAGGTTTATGTTGTAAAGTTTTCCATTTGAAGCTTCCTTGTATGAGTTTTGGGCATAGGTTGAAATGACCTGTAATTCTCAAATGACCAAAATACCCTTTTCTTGCCAAGACCATAAGTAGAGTTCCACAAATCATATGAAGGCATACTATACCATTCTAGAAAGCTAAGACAATTAGGAACAACTCTTATGTTGACCAGAAATTCATTTGAAATCTCCTTGAGGGGTAAAAATTGCTTGGAAGTCAAGTCACTTTCACAGACAAAATTTCAGATACCTCAGATGACCTGTAACTTGCAAGGACCATAACTTGAGTTCTATAAATCTCCTTAATGTCTTCCACCACTCAAGTTAAATGTCTTGAGATCCTATACAAGTTTCATGTTGGCCAAGGATCCATTTGAAGCTTGCATTTTGACTTATCTTGCTTGGAAATTTGACCTAAACTAGGGGATTTTACACAGAAACCCTAATTTAGAAACTCCTCTTCTCCTTGATTTCTCTTGAATTCTCCTTAGCATAACAACATATACTTCTCTATATGTCAAATGATGAACCCCACATCTCTCCAATAGACCTCAATGTCTTTCAATCAATCAATTGACCTAGAGTTGACCCAGGGTTGACCCAGATGAAACCCTAGTTGACTGTCTTCATCCACAACTCTTGTGACTACACCAATGACTTGTCTCCTTCTCCAAATGACTTTCTAAGTCTACCATGATGTCCCCATACTCTCCATGCTCAGCCCACAGCTCACAATTTCTTTGTTGATCCTCAGACACCCTCAGTTAGGAGATATACTCAATGCTTGATCTACTGACTTCTCCAACTTTCAAATTCTTTTCTGATGACTTGAATGAGATTGAATCATGATAATATCCTCTTGATAGGCCTCTAGAGAGGAGAATAATGCTTGGTCCCCTGTTGAATGACTTGCTATGCTTATGTTATGCAGATGAGTAACCTATGTACATGACTCTATATGCAAATGCTAATGATATTGAAACATAAACCAAGTGAATAAGGTTGAGCAAATTTTAGGGTGCAACACTTCTGAACCTACAAAAGTAACTTCTGCTCCTATTTCATCAGAACCAATCACAATTCCATCTGATTCACCCATCTCAGAACAACCATCCAAACCATCTGAAATTCCTTCAGAACAAACCAACACTTCTGAACCTCACATCCCTGAGACAGAAGTTCTTGATGTCACACCCTTAAAAACGGTGTTTCAAGTATCTTCTACTTCCTGCACACTAACCACCTCCTCAAACTCCTCAGAATCAAACCTTCACCCAGATTTTCTAGTATCTCCATCTCAAAAATACTCTGAGGTAAACCAACCTGAACCTTCTATACCTTCAAAAGCTCCCATTCCAGATCCTATTCCTACACCTGCACCATCATCTGAGATATTAATCCCCAATTCAAACCCAAGATCTTCTATATCTTGTGCCCAAGTATCATCTCTATTTCATAATCTATCTTATGGTTTCAAACTGAAAGACTTTTATGACAGAGTTGAACCTTCTGAACCTATCAACCCTCTGAAACCAAAACTCACAATGACCCTTCCATCTGTGATTCTTGATTACATAAAATCTATGTCAGATGTAGGATCTTTAGCAACCATATCATGTTCTGCAAAATCTGATAAAGTTGTTGCTTCAGCTCTGCCAATTGCATCTGATAACACTGCTGCATCTGATGAACCACCCAAATCTGCCTTCCAAACCTACTCTAATACACCTTTTGATGTAGTTACCCTTCACACCAGAGCAAAACCTCATTTGCTAAATGCCTTAATCAGATCAAAAGAAAAAGCTCCTGAGATACCCTTCATTCCATACTGTCGCTTACGCGAAAATAAGGTGTCGGCACAATAGAAGAGTCGCCACCTTTCGTTATTTATCCCTCAGAGCGGGAAAGGAAACGATCGGAAAAACCTGACGAAAAAGGGTAAGACAAGGTCGTCGCAACCATTGTCTGGGTTCGGGAGTCAGTTACGCAAGGGGAAGGTGTTAGCACCCCTCACGTCCGTCGTACTCGACGGGATCCATGCTTGTTGTGTTTACTGGACGGGTTGGTTTTATCTATCTACCTATCAAGGCTGGTTTAAACAGAAAAGAAAATGACTCGGCAAAACGTCGTGCTTTATGCCTACGTATTCTCATCAGAGAACGAGAAATCAGAGTCAACGTAGTTCGACCTACGACGGGTTATGGGGAAGGTAGCTCGCCAATACATCAGTATTGTGCCTACGTACTCTCAACAGGCATGAGAGATCAGAGCTTACGTAGTTCGGGACACTACGCATTATTTCTTGTCTTTTACGGAAGAAGTGTTTTTTATGTGTTTGCAATTTCAATCGCACTAGAGACTATGACTTGAGAGTGAATGTGTCGCATGTCACCCAAAGGGTACCATACTAAACATCCAGATTGTGGAAAAGAAACTCTCCCACAATCCTTTCTCAGATAGCTTAAGGCTCGTAACGTATGAAAGAAATCATTCATGATTACTGTATCTTAAACTGTTTTGAGATGAGAAGAGAACATGCTCAACTAGGAGGGAGACTATCAAGTCCTACTGTTGTCATGCCAAGGATTCATCCTATGGTTGAGGTTTGAAACAGGGAACTCCTAGAAGTTATCATGCATAGGTTTCAACCTAAAGTTATATCATCAATTCCTTATCAAAGGAAATGAGAGTCCTAAGGGATCATGTCAATGATACACCGAAACAGATAAAGCATCAGCTTAACAGTAAACAGTAAACGACTGTAAAATGCATGCAATGCAAGTGAGGGAGGAAATGTGTATGGGGCATCAGCCTCCACAAGCTCATCTCAACCTCAAGCCAGAATGAATAACAGTAATCATACTGAAATAAAACATGTTATCAAGCAAGATATAGTAAACTGAAATCATACAGATAAAATAAAGTCATGCTATCAAGCAGAACAAACCACATGGGCAAGGGAGCAGGGCTCTACCGAATACCCGCAAGCAAAGCCACACAGTAACAATACAAGCAGAGGGAGCAACTCAACCCTTAGTGCAATCATGCTCCTAGATTCTACCTAGTCTAGATATGGACTTATTCTAATGCATCAAGCAAATCAAACAAAACACATCAATACAGAAAAGAAAGCAGATCAACTCCTCTCTTAACTTCAAGCTTCAGCTCTTCCAACAGCAACTCAGTCTTCATACTTCCATCACTCTTGACAAATATCAATTTGCTTTTCCAGGTTTCAACCCTTCAACATAAGTTTCAACTTATCTTCTGCTCTGAGCTTCAGCTCCTTAATCAGCTCCACCTTCAGGCTTCACTATTAACCACAAGTATTAACTTGATTCCTTCAGGATCTTCAAGCTTCAAAGTAAGTATCAACTTCCCTTGTTCCTCAAGCTTCAGCTCTTCAGAATCAATCTCAATTGAATCCTCTTCCTAAGTATCAACTTAGTCTTCAAGCTCTCAAGCTCTCCTTGCTTTACCAGTCTCAACTTGGTCTTCTCCTCCTGCAAGCTTCAGCTTCTCAGAGTAATCTTCAATCACTTAGAAGTGTCAACTTCATCCTTCAATCTTTAAGCCTCAGCTCTTCATTCAGTCTTTACTGGATCTCCATTGAGTCTTCAAGTGTCAACTTGCTCTTGTTGCTCTTCAAAGCTTCAGCTGGAATGGCAATACTCAAGGAATCATCCTTTTCTACACTCTTCAATGAAGTCTTCATCTTCACATTCAAGTTCAACATCTCTCAAGATACTCAAACCAGAGGAAATCATTTAACTGGATAAGCCGGGGTGTTAAACTGCTTATTGACCACCAAAGGTGACCTATAAGGGTTTAACATCAGGTGAATGGTTCCCTCAAAAGTTCTACTTCCTAGGTACCAACACTTATCCCTCCAAAGGATAGAGGTGAATACCAGGGAAGGACCTTGAATCATAGGGAGGAATGGAGGTGAAAGATACCATCCATGTTTTAAGAAAGAACTTAACTAGGTCTAAACTCTTCCTAATTCCTAACCCTAAAACAACAGCAAAACAAACAAGATTCTCAAGCTCTCAAGCTCCTCAATCAATCTTCAATTCTTCTACTATGCTCCTCAATGCTCCTTAAAGCAAGACCAAGCTCACCAAGCCCACAAAGCAAAGCAAACAAAAATACAAACCCACAAGGGCAACACAAACAATCACCAACTACAAAAATCATCTAAAAATAGTATACTACTATATTAAAACCTAATATAATTCCTAGGGGATCCTATATACCTACCCTTAATACCCTATATGTCCCAATGCTCATCTTGACCTAGAAACCCAAAATTCTAAGATTATTGTGGACCTATGTTAAGGATTAACCTAATTCTACACAACCTAAAATCATCTAAGAAAAACTAATCAAAAATTCATCACAAAATTATGGAATAAATCCATGGGGGAGCTAAAGTCCTAATCTAACTATCCTAAAAAGAATGGCCTAAAAATATGAAGGGAACTAGCTACACAAAATTCTACAAAACCATGTATCAACATAAAAGAATTAAAAAGCTATTAAAAGAGAAAATACACAAAAAAAATATTAAAAATGCATGAAATTCAAATATTTTGGTTTCATAATTTTCTAGACATGAACATGAAATGGGAGAAAAAATCCCCATGCAAAAATCATTAATTTTCTATTTATTATGATTTTTCAAAGGTTAATGAAAAATGGAGAAAAAGAAATTAAAATATGAAATGTTTGGTGTGAATAGCAAGTATTTTCAGTTCAAAATGCAGATATGCTCAAAATGGGGGGTTCAGAAAGCAATGCGCGCCAGGCCCAATTAACCAGAAAATCATTTCAGAAATTATAAAGAAAATGAAAAAGCAACGGTGTGGAAAGTAACAAAATGCAGTACAAAAACCAATGGGCCATGAATTGGGGGTGGGGATATCAACTGAGCCCAATCTCCCTTTTAATGAAACGATGCGTTTCATGGTCTTCAGATTTTCCCTCTTCAAGAGAAATTGAATCCCAGTCGTTGGATTCTCCACTCAGTCAATGAGTCTAACATGATCTGATGGCCACGCCTTCTTCTTCTTCCTCTAGCTAGGGTTCAGATGGAGAAGCCATGGAAATGCAGAGCTTCAAGCTCCATCTTCACCAAACTCGTATCACCTCAAATCTCCATGGAAAATTGAAATTCAAAACCCTAACCTGTCCAGAATTTCACCCTGAATCTAACCATGGTCTTGAAATCAATTGAAACATCCTAAATCTCCAAACCCGATCCAAGATCAAAGATATGCTCAAACTTCAATTTCAACAATTCTTGCAATTAATTACCTCAGAATGATCACCAACTCACACTGATTGATTCTTGACATCTAATTCAAGCTATAGCTCACCATAACTCGAGTTCTTGGTCCAAAAAAAAATGGTGACACCAACTGAAACTTCACCAATTGCTCTCAAACTCTTCATAATCCATCTTCTATTGGTCTCTAACCGTTCTAGCCTAACAACTCTTGCTAATAATGCCTAAATCATGGTGTAGAAGAAAAGTTACTAACCTATTGAATCTTGATTAACAGATGGTGTAAACCTTCACTGCAAGCCTTCAAACTCTTCAGAATCGATCCTTGAATGATGATGAAGCTTCTGTTTGCAAAAGATTGGACCAAGAAAGCTTCAATCTCCAAAACCGATTATGACTTGCAACCTTGAAAATCCAAATGCCAACTCTTCAAATCTCCATGGTTTTGCTCTCAAATTGGTCTGTACAACTTCAATATGATCAGAGGAATGTGTTTGGATTGAAAGAATGAATGGAATTGAATCAGAATGTGGATTTTGATTTCAACTTGCAATGGAAGCAAGTGAAATGGCTATCTCTCTCTTCTCTCAAATCTCACACCAACCCTGCATCTGAGCAAGTTCTATACATTATATAGAGTGGTTTAGAATCATCTAGAACCATCTGGAACCATCCCATGAGAAATTAGGATTCTCATGTCATGAGTTTATGACTTCATCTCATCTCATGCCTCACCTCATGACATAGCCCTTGCAGCCCTTGTAACTGACTTGAAATTATCCTTAAATGAGATATAGGATGTGTTGAGATGCATAGCTAGCTTGTTCATTACCTTTCCTTATGTTTTGCATTTGAACCTTAAGATGCAAGCAACCAATTTCCAAAGCAGCCCCATGATCTAGGCCTCAATTCAAAAAAGTGGCTGAACCATTGTTTTTAGAATGTCTTTTAGAGTCAAAATGACCTATTATATGCCATGGTTTGGATGTGTAACTTGGGATTTCCAATTTCCAACTTCAACTTATTTAACTTATGCCTCCATTTTAGGTCATTTTTACCACTTTTTGCTACAAGCCTTTTCAACATCTCATGACCTCCCTAATAGCCTTAAAACAACATTCTAAGCAAGTTTTATGTTGAAGATTTTTCCATTTGAAGCTTGGAAATAGGAGATATGGCCTTATGCTTGAAATGACCTATAATATCCAAATGACCAAAATGCCCTTGACTTGTCAAAGCCATAAGTTGAGTTCTACAAATCCTATCAAGGACTTCTAGTACTCTCTAGAAAGCTAATAATATGAGGAACAACATTTATGTTGACCAAGAGTTCATAGGAATCATCCTTTTTAGGAAAAAGTTGGATGCAAGTTGGGTGACTTTCAAGACCCCAGATTCACATACCTCAGATGACCTGTAACTTGGCAAGGTCATAACGTGAGCTCTACAAATCCTATCAAGGACTTCTAGTACTCAAATTAAAGCTAAGAACAAGCTCTATAACATTCATGTTGGGGGTAAGGTGAGATGACAATCACATCTTGAGCTAAACTGCCTTGAAGATAGGGATCAAACTAGGGGATTTTACACTGTCAAGCCTTAGAAACCCTAGCTTAAAACTTCTCAAACTCCTCAATCATGATGATTTGGTCTAGGAATAATCCTTATAGAATCTCAATGCATCAATCCATGATCACATGGCTCTTGGATTAGGTCTCAACCCTCTCCAAATCATCAGTTGACCTAGGGTTGACCCAGTCAAACCCTAATTATACCACTCATGGCTGAGTCTTCTGAATCTTGTACAATGACCTCTCTAGGCCTCATGATGGCTTTCAAGACATCTCATAAGCTCTCTCAAAGATTCAAGTCCATCCTCATGGCCTCAGAATCATCTGAGGGGCTCCCACAACTCTCAAGTTATGAGGCACACAATCTTGGTTTCAACCAATCTCTCTGAGAATCTCTTAACTTCTCTGACAAAGGTATCAACCCTTGAACACTTGAATAAACTTCTTGGCTAGCTTCAAAGTCTCATATAACTCTTGCTGGGTAATCATACCTCTTGATCTATTGCCCCCATATCAATGAGAAGCAGATGATAATGCTAGTGAACACAAGCTAGGTAAATAAATGTTGGTCAAATTTTGGGGTGCAACAGCTGCCCCTATTCAAACGGCTTGAACCTGACTGGGTGAGGAGCGAACGGCTTTCAGCCAATCAAGGTGCGAGACGGTTGAATACCGATAAACCCGGAAATTTGCCAACTGCACAAGCACACGGTACTCTGCCGGGAACAAATCTTCGAAAACTGAAATAATAGCTGCACGGCGACTAGCTGGAGAATTGGTCACACGGTAACTGGTAATACATGGTCGATCATGCCATCAGGCATCACGATACCTCGTTACTCATCAGGTCAACCATCAGGTTGATCATGCCATCAGGCGCTCAAAGAAAACTGTCGGGCATCAGCCGGACTTCATCAGGTCAACAATCATGTTGATCATGCCATCAGGCATTCAAAGAAAACTGTCGGGCATCAGCCGGACTTCATCAGGTCAACAATCATGTTGATCATGCCATCAGGCATTCAAAGAAAACTGTCGGGCATCAGCCGGACTTCATCAGCACGTCGGGAATGGAATTCTTGGTCAATCATGAACCAATTGGGAATATCCAAACCTCTGCCATCAGGAACTCCGCATCAGCTGAGAGAACTGCTTCGGTAACACGATCAGACTTCAATCATGAAATCTTCGAGAGGAATTTTCAACTTCGCTGCTCAGAAACCTGCTGGGGATGACGCATCTCCGCTGGGGATTCTGGAGAACTATCAAGTAACTCCGCTTCGGGGATCCAGAAATCATTCTGGATGAATCAACTCTGCTGAGGACTTCAAGAATAATCTTGGACAAATAACTCCGCCGGGGACTTCAAGAATCATCCTGAATCGATAACCACGCTGGAGATTTCAGGAATCATCCTGAGAAAACACTCTGTCGGGGACTCTAAGCATCAACTTGAGCGACCACCTCTGGCGACTGCACTGGGGACTTAAGAATCATCTTAAGCAAACGACCCTGCTGGGGAATTCAAGAATCATCTTGAACCGATGACTTCGCTGGGGACTTCAAGAATCATCTTGAGCAAGCGACTTCGTTGGGGAGATTTCAGGAATCATCCTGAGCAATCAATTCTGCGGCGGAACACCTGCAAAACAAGAATGGTAACAACCTAGATCATGTTTATTATGCATATGCTTCGGCAATGATGCGATGCTCCACACGGTGGAAATGCTATACATTTATGATAAATGCTATGCAGTCATGCACAATGATGCGATCCCGTCAGCAAAATAAATGTTGAAGGGAGAATCCTCCTGTCAAGGCGAAAGAACTACTCAGATAGAGGAATCATCCTGCTGAGGAGAACACGGTCACGCCAATCTCAATCGGACTCCGCAGGGGAAACAACTTCAGTTGACTGCTGCAGGGGAACGAAGCTCTATGAGAACCTGGACCTGCTGCGGGGCAGCGATGTCAATCGCGGGAATAAACTGCATGGCCTTCACGGCTACTTCCCTGGAGATAACGACTCTGGCAGGGAAACATAGCATCAACTATTTCACACTCTACTGGGGAAAACCAATCATGGTCTGAGCAGCTTCCAAGGATTCGGCTCTCTTGGGGATTTGCAAACTCGACTGGGGAAGGAGAAATCATTCTGCTTGCTGGAGAGAGTACGACTCTGTGGGGAATCTCAATTCCGCTGGGGAAGAAGGAATCATCCGGCTTCGGGGGAGAGTACGACTCTGGTGGGGAATTTCAATTCCGCTGGAGACTTCAGTCTTGCACCATCAGTTGCTGCACACTTTAGTGAACGAATAGTTTCCTACGAGACCTGCACTTGTGACCCAGTGCTGGGGATGAACACGCGCTTCGGCGCCTGACTCAGCTGAGGAGATGACGTTCCTTCAGGATGCATCTGATTAAGGGAGAGAATCCTTTCTGCCTGGGGAGACATATCAATGCTCACGATCTCGAGTTCAGACGCTGCGGGGCGAGGCTGCTGAACTTTGCTGGAGAAAGAGGAATCATCCTGCTTCAGGGATGCGCACGGCGCACTGTTTGGAATATGCTACACCTGTGACAACACAAACAAACAGACAAGATACCCTTCTCAAAGGGACCTATCAAGGTTATTATCTCGTGACAATGTTCAAGTAATTCATTGTTTCAACAATCAGTGGTCTAGGCCAGTAAGTTTATGTATGCGTATTTTATCAAAAACATCGGCGTTCTTTTCCGCAAACAAAACAGATAAACACTAAACAGGAAAACAGAATTGCTGAATAGTATGCATTTTATTGATAACGAACCCCTGAATGGGTAAAAATGTTTTACAACAGATGCAAGCTCCTGGAATGAGGAAGCTGCACAAAAATAAAACATAAATATACATCAGTATATACAAATGTCGGCAACGAGGCGTAGACGAACACCATGAGTTGATCCCTCTATGACCCACTCGACTTCGACACTTCTCCGACGCTTCAGCTTCAGAAGAGATTGATTCAGATAAACGGCCATCAGGTCTTCCAAACCACTAAACAATGAAAGTCCACACGCGGAACGCAGTCATTTGCTTTTTCAAATCCCTAACTTTTGCGTGAACCTCCCTTTGCGGGTTTTCAGTTCACCGGGATACCCTTTCTTGCCAAAGTCGCCCATCCGGGTTTTCGACTTTGCGGGTGTACATTTTTTCAGTTTATATCCCTAATTTTTGCCCGAACCTTTTTTCCTTTTTTATGGTTCGCCGGGATGCCCCATTTTTGCCTGGACTCTCTTTTTACTGTTCAGCGGGTCGCTTTCAAGCAAAGTATTTTTTAACTGCGTCCGCGTTCACCGGGGATGCAAAATCTTCACCATCCATCGTGGATAACAACAAAGCTCCTCCCGGGAAGACTTTGCTGACGACGTACGGACCTTCGTAATTCAGAGTCCACTTGCCTCGGTGATCGGAGTATGGAGGAAGAATCTTCTTCAGGACGAGATCACCCGTCTATAAGCTTCTAGGACGCACCTTCTTATCATAACCTTTCTTCATTCGGCTTTGGTACAGGCGACCAAACGCAATCGATGCCAACCTCTTCTCGTCCATCAGGCTGAGTTGGTTCAGTCGGTTCGTAATCCATTCTGCCTCGTCGAGTTTCACATCAACCAAAACTCACAAAGAATGGATCTCCACTTCTAACGGTAGAACTGCTTCCATACCGTACACCAAGGAGAAAGGAGTTGCCCCGGTTGACGTACGTACCGTCGTACAATAACCGTGCAGTGCAAATGGCAGCATCTCGTGCCAATCCTTGTAGGTCACAACCATCTTCTGAACAATCTTCTTTATGTTCTTATTGGCTGCTTCAACGGCGCCATTCATCTTCGGCCGGTAAGGAGATGAGTTGTGGTGTTCAATCTTGAAACTCTGGCACAGCTCTTTCATCATCTTGTTATTCAGATAAGAACCATTACCAGTAATGATCCGCTCGGGAATTCCGTAACGACAGATGATGTCCCTCTTTATGAATTTAGCCACTACCTGCTTGGTCACATTAGCATACGAGGCTGCCTCCACCCACTTGGTGAAGTAGTCGATAGCTACAAGAATGAAGC